>JAQPPZ010016766.1:24895000-27732500 GCA_028583015.1 Wollemia nobilis | reverse complement strand
ATCTAGCTTGGGCCCAACCTATCTCCATCTATGATTTATTTAGCCAATGACCAAAACCTTTTCGTCACCCACTCCTGAGAACATTGGGCCTTCTACCATCCCCATTTTATGTGGTGCTTTTGGATTGAAAGGAACAATAGAATATTCAATATTTATAGTCTCAATTCTTCATCTATTATTTTGAGGGTCCTCAGTTCCACCGCTAAAAATGCCCTCTTGGTCCCCTTTTATGAAATTCTTGGAAGTGGTCTCGAATCCAATCTCTTTGCTCATTTCAACTTCTCTAGAGATATTTTTTAGATGGGTGCACCTCCAAAGGATTTCTTCAATGTTAAATGGATTCATCCCTCTACTGGGTGGATCAAACTCAATTTCGACGGAGCTACCAAACAAAGGAATTCTTAGAAGGGTTGGTTGTGGAGGAATTATCAAAATTAATCTAGCCAAGGTCATCCTAGTTTATGCTAAAAATATTGGCTTTCAAACCAACCACATTGTTGAAGTTAGATCTTTATACCAAGGTTCTTCCATTATTTATGAGCTTCCCTTTAGCAATATAATCATCAAGGGTGACTCCCTCAACATTATAAACACCATCAAATTGAATTTGACTCCTATAGGGATTATTCTCAACATGGTCGATGAATCAAAAATATTGTTGAAAAGTACAACAATGTGATCATCCAACACACCTTTAGGGAGGGTAGCAGAGCAACGGATGCGATGGCCAACATTATACTTTTTGAAGAAAATCTATGTCTAGGTTGACCATTTCCTAAGAAGTATATTTATCAACAACAATGAGGATAATTCCACATTTCTTTAGTATGGGGGTTCAAGTTCTTACTAATGCTTGCTAGCATGGACCTGTTTCTCAGACAACATGGCTTTATGTCATGGGTACGATGATTCCCCATCTCACATGGCATGTGACCTTGAATCAGTACTCTTACCTGATGGCTAGTCCTTGTAATCAATGTAGCTTCTATAGACATTCAATGAACCTTCATTATAACCCTTAATGGATTTTGACTTCTAAACCAGGTTTACCTCGTAATCACACCTAGAGAAGTGTCCACCCTGGACATCGAGCCTTCACATAGAGTGGTGTGTCCCTCATAATATGTGCCCTTGGAAAATACAAACCCTCCTACAATTATATGGTGAATCATTTCCCAATGTGGGACACGTATTATCCATTGAACTCAACCAACAAATTATGGCACCTCTCTAATCGATAGAGTGACCCTATTGGTTGCACTAGGTTCACCGTGGATTGGGAACCTAGTTCAATGACCCTTGAATTCAAGATATTTGATCAATGATCATCCCCTTTTAGTGGCATGCATTATTGGGAAGATAATGACACTTCATATTCTCTAATGGCCTTTTATACTAGAACTGTGATCACTAGTTTTCATCTATCTGCTTTGATGCTTCAAAGGTGTGAATTGAGAGTGAAGAATTCTTGGCAAATGTGGTTCTAGTCTAAAGAGTGGTGTGAGTGGGACCCCAAATAGAAGGTAATTGAAAAATGGTGCTTATCAAGCCCTTGTCCCTGCATGTCAATGCCCTAGTCAAAGAGTTTCTTATAATTCACCAAATGATATCCTTCATTAAAAAATACTAGGGTAGCAACCCAACTCTCTCTGATGAGTTCATAACTTCCTAGGATATAGAGTAGGTGGTCATCAAAGGTCTTAAATTTAAGGTGAAAATTTTCTTACTTGTGAATGTTACCCAATTACCCATCGATGGAGATATTTTCCATAGGTATAAAAACACTATGATTGGGGACCTTATCCATTTTAGGGAAAAGGAGAAGCACCTAACCAAGGAAAAAGGAGGCATTATGTTAAAGAGTCTTCCCATACCCTAGAATAGGGTAATGGTTCCCATAATGGAATACTTTATGGTGGACGACATCAACTCACCATTAAGGAGTTTTCACATGGCTTTTCTGAACCACATGCATTCAATTAAGGACATCAACATCCTCAAGTACCTATTTTGGTCACTCAAGATTTATGTTTCAAATATTAGGGATGGGTATTCCACCCACACCACATACCAAGGCCTCTATATTTTTTTTTATCAACACACATTGCAAATGAGGTAGATAAAGTGACCCTTGCAGTCATCAACAACCAAGATGAGGTCCTTATAGCTTCGGTCCTTAGTATCGATGGCTCAAATAATTATTTTGATGGGGAATCCAAAGATAAAGCTTCCACCCTAGCTTGCACCCCTTATCTAGCCAAATCTAACTCTTATCACCATTCATCCAGCAGGGAAGCTTTGGATGTCAAGCTCAAGATGATGTACATGAACCAGTCAAATTCGACCCCAAATATGACCCTGATAAAGGCAAAATAGATAAAATATAAAGGTGTATATAAGTGGATGTGCTTCTTGAATGCTAAAAGACCACTAAAAAATAATGAACCATGGGATTGTATGGCTAAATTTTTGAATTCTACTTCTTCCACTCTCCTCCAGGTTAGGAAAATCATTGCCACTATGAATTACAGTAGCACTAAAGGAGGAGAGGTTGAACTCACCACTGACCCATCTAAGTAGGAGAATATTGAAGAGTAATGTGGGGCCTCATGGTCAATTTTTAATTTTTTTTTGTTTTATGCTTATTCTTGTACATTTTTATCTCAAGATTGTTTCATTGGATACATTCCCTATTTTCTTGTTATTTGAGTTATTTGGTTTTAGGCCTATTTCGATTGGGATGATCTCCCTTTCCTTTGTAAGGTGGTCTAATGAAGCCATCCCTAGTAGGTCTGGGTGTTGGTATGGGTTTATTTTGTTCTTTGGTGTGGTTTCCACTTGTTTCAACTTTTGGTTGTAAAATGTTTAGGGTCCTTTCAAAACCCTCTTACCTATCAAAAAAATAAACAATATAGAAATTAATTAATTTTTTTATGAACATATATACAAAGATAATAATTTTAATTGTGCTAATGCAGTGGGTCCTTACTCCTTAGCCCAATCAAAAGTAAATCTTAATTCAAAATAACATTAAACATATATACAAGTGAGAAAAGGATGTAAACATATTTTATTAAGAAAGGGATGAAATTACTCTTTTACAATAATATTCAACTCATACACATCCATCCTCTTCCTCTTCTTAATTTTTAGCTCCCATATTTTTTTAACCTCTACAATATACCTCCCCTTTTATAGATATATTATATAAAATAAACCAATAAAAACTTACTAATATAAAAAAAATTCCAATCTAAATTGGTTGGATACAAATCGAACCAATTCTATCTAGAGAACATAACCAAGTTAGTTAGAAATAAATCCAACTAATTCTATCTAGAAAATATAACAACCAAGTTAGTTGGAAAAAAGTCCAACTACCTCTATCTAGAGAATATACTAAACTATATTGGTTGGAAACAAATTGAACCAACTCTATACAAAGAAGATGAAAACCCAAAATAAGTTTATAATGATTCTAACTAATTTGGATCTATCCAAATTAATTGGAAACCAATTTCAACACAACCATTTTTATTTAACTACCTTCGATCCAATAAAAGTAGTTGAAAATATCAATAATTTTAATTTTTATCTAACAAAATGATTCTATAGCAATGGTTCTTCTCTATCATTTTACTCTTTATTTTCCATGTGGGAATAACAACTAGAAAAATAATTAACATTTGTGTATTTATTTACCAAGGCTAGAAAAAGAATAAACTTCTCCATCTTATCCCACATTAACATTGTTGTTGAAGAAGGAAAAAGATAAAATAATAATATGCATACACATGATGCCTTAAGCATATTCAAGAATTTTGTCTTTGCCACTTCCTACATTGTCATGTCTTGTGCTCCAACCTACATTTCCATGCTTCAATATACATTTTCCTATGCATTTCTAGAGCACTACAATCTACTATAGAAAGTGCTCTAAAATATTGTAGTTTGGCACCATAAAGCTATTTCTATGCTCTTTATTCTAGTGCCAATGCTATAGAACTAGAAGTACATCCAAAATTATCTACAAGCCATCATACTTTTGTTGTATATCTTCAAATATTATTAATCCAATGTCAAAACTAAGCTTAAAATCACATAAAATCTATCTAAAATAACTTGGCAATGCATTTTACCTTTTCACCATATCTAGTTAGAATATTAGTAAAATTACAACCTAGTCCACAGTTACACATACACTGAAGTTAGAGAGTGTTACTTTTTTGCACATAATAAGACATTTCAAGGCCTCATAATTCCCCTCTACTTAAACCGATGCATGTCCTCATGCATCCCTTTCTTAATTTTTTATGCTAAGGGAATGGCATGGCATATAACCATTGTATTGATGTGTTTTCTCTTCCCCCAACTTGGTTGTTAAATTTTTCCCAACTTGGATACTGACTTTTTCCAACTTAACTACTAATTTTCCAACATAGTTACTGAATTTTCGCCCCAACTTAAATTGATCCATGTCCTTATGCATCCCTTTATTAAATTTATATGCCAAGGAAATGACATGGCATATAGTCTTGGTTTTTGGATTCCCCCCAACTTGGACCGATGCATGGCCTCATGCATCCTTAATGGGATCTACATTTTCATCTCTTTTTTTTTTGAGAAATTATGGGACCTAAAAAAATGTTGTCAATGCATCAAGAATTAGAATGGGTGCTAGATGATTTTTAGCAATTTATTGAATGTAAACAAATTTTGATGTTTTTTTCTTTTGAATTTACATGGTGGAATCGGTAGCTGCAACAAATCCTGGCAGGCTATCCAGATTTTATGGCTTCCACAGTATTCTGTGCTATCCACCCCAAAAGCCGCCACATAGATCTTCGTGTAGTCTGCCCCTATAACCACCATGCCACAATCATTTTAAACCTTTTACACCACTGAAAGCACCAGGAAAGGGACAAGCGTTTAGTCCGACAAGGCCCGAGATTTGAACCTTGGACCTCCGCAACCCTTATAGGGTTTGGATGAACCAATTGGTCTACACCTCGGACCTCACAAATTTTGATGTTGGTTGGGTACTATTAAAGCAAAAAATATTAATTAATGACATTTTGAAACTTCAATTGTGCATCATACTCTAGAGTAAAAAGTGTGATATATAATATGCACTAGATATAATTATGCATAATATCAAAACTAGGCAATAGCGAACCAAAAAATGCATACCTTATTATTTCATATAGCTCAATGTTCCTTCAAGATAGCTTTAAACATTGTCATCATGAAGTTAGCCATAATGTAGTTGTTATCTTGTCTTTGTTGTGTAGACTTGCAATTTTATTTTAAACAAAAAAGGATTTCATTTATGGTTTTCAACCATCTTCTACCCTAGTTGCATCCACAAAGGATTTTCACAATGGAGATTTTTTCCAAGACAATCATCCTAAAAATTGATTTTCATGCGAGCCTTGGTCTAGAAGTGCCTCAAAGAGGTTTTCACCATTGAAATCTCTCTTTTTTTAGACAAATAAGGGAATTGTTATTTTGGTACAACAATTTTGACTCAAATTGTGGTTATTTAGTCTTTTCCAGCATAGTTTCCTATGTATATTCCTATGCAGTATTTTTCAACAGTATTTCCTATACAAATTCTTGCATGGATTCCTATGTAGTATTTTTTAGTATAGTTTCCTATACAGAAACTTGCATAGTATTTTACATCATAGTTTTTTCTTGTGCAACATTTTTAAAACAATTTCCTACACAGATTCTCCTTTTCAACACAATTTCTTGTATAGATTCCATTTGTTAGTCTTTTATCACATAGTTTCTTGTACACTATAATCTACTCTAGAATAGTGCCAACATAGATTCTAGCTTTGAAATTTATCCAAAATTCTACTAACAAGAATTCTTCATTATTGCTCAAAATGGAGCATTAACCTCATCACTCCTCCCTCAATTGAAACTAATGTATAGCCTCATGCATCCTTATTTGGTGTCCATGTGTATGATGATGTGTCCCTTCTAATGTGGCATGTAGATAGCTGACACCCATCAACGTAGAGGAAAACATGACCTTGTGTTACAAATTGAATTTTTTTCAACATAAGAGGCCATCATTTATGATTTTCAGCCATATTCTACCTTGGTTGCATCCACAAGGGATTTTCACAATCGATTTTGTTTTCTTTTTTTCTTTTTCTTTTTTGATCTAGTATTCTTACATAGATGCCAGTCTTTTATGAAGCATTTCTTGAGCATTCTAGATGTAGGTTTTTTATATGCATTTTTGGAGCATTATGAATATAGGCTTTTCCTATACATGTTTGAGGTATTCTTGATGCAAGATTTTCCTACACATTTTTGGAGCAATTTTTATGCTACTATTTTCTTGTGCATTTTTAAATCATTCTTAGTGCAGAATTTTCTTGTGCATTTTTAGAGCATTCTCAATGCAGGATTTTCTTATGCATTTTTAGAGCATTGTTGATGCAATATTTTCCTACTAATTTTTTAGAGAAGGCTTTTTTGGAGAATTTTTTACACATTCTTAATGCCAAACTTTGGCTATTCTAGTGTGTCATCTATTGTAGCTATCAGGTTCTAGCTTCTTCAATTCTAGCATTGTAGCACTAAAATATTTCTAGTACTTTCAATACATAGACATCTAACATGTGATTATTTGGGACTACATGCTTGATTCCTTGTATCTTTGAGTCTACATTATATACACTAAAAATGAATGTAGCATATATTTGTGGTTATGCATAAAATTTAAACTAATTAAAAATTTAAAATGAAATGCATACCTTAATGTGGTAGAATGCCTTTTGCATGTCCATCATTAAAAATCAAGAATCAAAGTCATCAAAAGCTAGACTCATCCTCTTGAAGCAAATTTATTTTTATTTTATTTTTATTTATTTTTAATGAACACCTATATGGGAAGAGGAGGTTTCTTCCACAATGTGTAGACCTTATTTGTGTTTTCAAATTTTTAAGACATGGACAAGTGATGTTTATCTACTATCATTTGGATTATCCACAAGTTGTGAAAAAAATAGAGGTTTAATTTATTGAGGTTGACTTTATTGTGGGTCATTAGAGGGGCAAAAAAATGCTTACTACTAGGTTTTTATTTGCTTCCTATGTCCTTATAGAGTTTGAGTATAACTCCAAAATCAATGCATAGCTAATCCCTTAAGTTTTATAAGAGAACTTAAATTATTGATTATCAATCTTATAGTCATAGGTCTTACCTACATATTCAAATGAGAACTGATAAGGGTCCTTAGAAGCAACCATATAAATATTGGTAATATTGAGGGTGAAATGCTTTTCATTGAGGTATATTTTTCATGGTTCAACCTAATTAAAAATTTGAAGGTTCTATTTACGTTTCTCCTTTTCCCCCTAAATCAGTGTTGTGATTTTCATCTGCATTACTTTATCTATCTACCATGTTAATAGCTTTCTATCTTTCCAATAGTCATAAATTTTTCCAAACTTATCAAGATATACGAATAAGTATGGGGTAGGTAGGGACTACTATATTATTCTTAAGAGTTTTCTAGATTAGGAAAACTTAGCAACACTGACGAGGACATCTAGGCATAATATTTTTTATTATAGTTGTTATTACATGAAGCACATTGGATTATGGTTTAAGTTAGTAGGTTATTAGCCTAGTTGTTATCTCAAGCTAGCTAACTAGTAATTATTATTATGAAATTAATGCTATTTAAGCACTCATGAATAATGCAAAGGCAATTTAATATGATACCACATTAATTGGTATCAGGGCATCCTATCCTATAGGTTTTTTCCAAGGCACCATGATGCCTATTCAGGATACTCTAAAGGATCTACAAGAGTTAGTAGAAAGATCCATAAGAATGTGTTTTTAGATGATGGTCACCCTATCAAAAATTAGTGACATGGATGACAAATACAACCTTACTAATAAGGTTGAAGAAAATAATTCTAAAACTTTTTCTAATAAGGAAACACCTAGATTTGAACCAGGGTTTATGGAAAAGGAGAAGTCCATCGTCTTACCACTAGATTATGCTACTGGTATGGATACAAAAGCTACAAAAAAAATTATACAAATCATGAAGATTCCCTTGATAAATTTATAGATGAAGTTGATGATGAATAAAATTGTGTTGTTGTTGTTGTTGTTGTTATGGTGGAGAATGTTGTTGGGTCATCATCAAACATAAATCCATTAGCCTTTAGGTTGGCCAATCCCTTGTATTTTTTATTGCAAGAGAGCATACAAAGGGAATATATGGGTACCCTACCATCTTCATTACCTTTGCTTCTAGGTAAACCTCACTAACATAAGATAGAGTGACTTTAACTTCCTAATGAAAGTCACATCCAAATATGCATGTCACTATAATTCCATGAAGTATGATGCAATCAAAAAAACATCATCATAAATCATCTACTTCTCCTTATGAAAATATAGGTTTTTCTAATCATAAAAATTATTATCATTGGTGCAATTGTGTTCCGTACTACTCCTCACAGTGATGCCTCCATGGTATGAAATATAATATTGGCATATATGGATATGATCATGTTGAACTCCTCATATATATCCTTTGAGTCAATGGCATCCAATTAGAAAATATGGACATCCATGTGTGATGACATGTAGGGGTAGAACATATGTTGTTAATTTATTTTCCATATTGACAATACCCAAAGTTCCTCCTTGCAGATATTATGGCTCAATATTTTTTTTTGCCTTAGTTGCATTTTGATAGCTTTGTGCCCTCCACATCCATAGTTGGATCTTATCATATCTACTTTTCACCTTTTCTACCTAATCACCCCCTAGGCCACCACTATTGTAGCTAGCCACTTGGTGTCCTTGTCATTTTTTCTCACTCATCATCGCCTTCTCCTACGGTTGCTTGCACCTCACTCAGGAGCATTGGAATCTATACATTGGCCAAATTTGATCTACAAGAACCTTTGCTTCTTGATGGAATCAAACATGGGCTTCTTAACATCCATTGGGATAGAATAAATAAACTTGCTTCTTGTCTTGTTGTTCATAGGGGTTCCTCCTCCATATCCATAAAAAAATTCTACATCAAGCACTATCTGATGAACCAGGTTCCCATCCATGCATAGACCTCTCAACACATAGAAATATGCTTTTCATTTGAACTCACAATAATAATAATTTTTGATAGATCTCATGAGAGTATTGTCCTATATATGGATCTCTCAAAGCTTATGGATATTTTTGAGCAACTAAGGTATGAGATCATCCAACTTGTTAGTATTTAGATAAAGTCTCTTTAACCTACTGAGCTTCCCCAGCAATGGAGGAATTTTTTTATAGCCAACACCATAGCACCCAGTGTTCTAAGATTCATCCTATAGTGGCCTCCTAGTTTAAAAAATACTCAATCATACTATTCTCATCCCACCATAGAGCCAAGTCGTACATGCCTTTTTGTGTGCATGGGTTGCATCCCTCTCCTCCCCTATCCCATCCCTTCCTTGATGTGCAACACATGTATTCAGCCTACACAACCTACATGGTCAATAAATGCAACATGTGCATGGGCCACATCCCTCTTACTCCCCTCTCCCATCCCTTTTTGAATGTGTTCCATGCACAACCAACCTATGTAGCTTGTATGGCTAATATGCACAACACACATGAGCAGATGTGCACCACATGCATGTGCAAGCTCATATTATGCATGCATCCATATGTGCTCCATGCACATGAGCACATATTTCTATGCATACTCCATGTGTGTAATCCTATATTGTGCACACATGGCACATGTGAACTACATGTACACCATGTGCATAGGCAAGACATAAGCCAAACCATAAGCACAATCAATGTATGTTGACTGCATGCACCATGCATGAGCTCACATTGTGTATGCATGGAACACATGGACTATGTGCACACCATGTGCATGGGTTTCATGTGAGCAAAACTATGTGGGTGGTCAATGCACATTAATCATGCACACCCCATTCCACTTATAGGGAAAATCATTTCATTTTAAAAAAATTAAGGTAATATAATTTAAATTTTGCAAAATATTATTTTAATTAATTTGATTAATTTAATCAATTACTCAAAGTTAAAATAATTGATTAATTGATCAATTAATTAAATAAATTCTTATAAAATGTGCATAAATAAATAATTTATATGCACCCATTGTTCATTTTTCTATGTTAATTGTTGGAACAAACTTAGAAAAATAAGCTCCTATTTGTATGCTTTGAAAAATACTTTTATCCATTTATGGAAATATACACTTCCTTGAAAGTGTTTGTGGATTTGTAAAATGAAGTGCATTTTTAGTTGTACTTGATGCTCCATTCTATGCCACTTCTATACCATGTCTTGGATCGCAAGGATTTGTGCCCCTTTGTTAATTTTTTTCTCTGTTTGTTGCAATTTGTCCCATAGTGAATCAACTATAGTTTTGAGGCATAGAATGGTATAGACTACTTGCTAAGGTGCATGCTTCCAATTTTAAAGCATGAATAACATGAGGAAAATACACTATTTTATTAGGATTAAATAATAAAATATGAGCAATAAATAAATACGAAAATAAAATACAAAATAATACAATAATACAAGAGACATAGATTTATGTGGTTCACCCAATATGGGATACATCCATGAAGAAAATAACCAGGCCTTTTATTCCATCTACAAAATAAAGGGATACAACCTACAACAGATCCATTGTAACTTCCTCTTCACTTTATCACCTTCAATTACAATATGCATGCTCTCTCTCACAATTCAGCCACCAGGCAAAAAACCTCTTTATAAAATAGAATTACAATTTAGGGTAAAAATGCCTGCCTAAAATCCACTGTCTGATCTATGACCTAATAATAAATGGTCTAGATTTACAAAGATAAAAAAACATCTATTTTTTGCTTTGGGGGTGCTACCCTTGAACCCCTCCTGAGGGCTCATGTGTGATTTTTCAAAATTAGGTGGGGGGAACTTGAATTCTTTAGGTTAACTTGGATAATTATTTGGGTGTGGCTAAGCTAGCATAGTAGGTGAAAATCAAAAAAAACATTGTGAACAACTTTACAAGACATCATGGAAAATTCTTTACTATTGTTCACATATTTCGAATATTGTAGGGGATTATTCTGGGATACAGAATATTTTTTATTAGATATTGATAACATTGATTTGATATTTTAAGGACATCCATGGTCTGGGTTTTTCTTTTCCTTTTCATCTGATGTTTCTTTTTTCTTTTTTTTCCCATCTTTGTGAATTCCATTTTTGTATATTTTTTATGGGTTATCCTTGTAGTTTCTTTATGTTGGTATTTTCCTTTTTTTTTTAATCCTTTTTTTTTGATTTTGTTGTGTTTTTTGTTTTTTTTGTTTTTTTTTTTGGTGTTTTTTTTTTTTTTTTTTTTTGTTTTTTTTTTTTTTTTTTTTTTTTTTTTTTTTTTTTTTTTTTACTACAACTTTTTTTTTTTTTATATTTTTTTTTTCTTCCCCTTATATTCTTTCTTTATTTCCTTCTTTCTTTTTTTCATTTTTTTTTGTTTTAGTTTTATCTTCTTTTTGGTCTTAGCCTTTCATTCTTTTTTTTCTTTTCTTTGAGGTGGTATGGGGATATTTTTGGTTTTTGTTTACTTTTTGGTTTTGGGGTTTTGTTTTTTTTTTTTTATTTTTTTTTTTTTTTTTTTTATTTTTTTTTTTTTTTTTTATTATCTTCTCTTTACTTTTTTTGTCTTCTGTATTTTTCTTTTATTCCTCCTTTTTTTTTTTATTTCTTTTTTTTTTCATTTTTTTCATTCTAATTCTTGTGTTTAATATATATATATTATATATATATATATATATATATATATATATATATATATTTTTTTTTTTTTTTTTTTTTTATTTTTTTTTTTTTTTTTTTTTTTTTTTTTTTTTTTTTTTTTTTTTTATAAATATTATAAAACCTACAATAACAGATCTAGTTTTCTATAACAATTTATAATTCATTTCAATTGTCATGTTCTTCAATTTTCTTTTTAAATGAAGTATATTTCTCTTTAAATAAAGTTTGTGGTAATACTATCGATATAAACACTCTAGAACTCTCCTCACCTTTCCCTATCCTAAGAATGACCTCTTGGTCTTCTACATACTAGAATTTGTATAATTATTCTCAAGGTATTCCTCGAAGGTGAACAATTTTGAAGACACAAGAGCTCTCCTATAAGCTAACCACTAATGGCAAGCTCTAATTCATGATAAAAAATGATGAAGGATCGATTCTATCTAGGGCAAACCTCTTAATTTGCCTAATTTTTATCTAGATGAAATAATACCCAATCTCCTATTAAGTTCTCCCACAAAAGTGGAACTCTATATGTTTGAGATAGTCTAAGAAAATAATTAAACTCTATGGCTATTATTTGATTTTCAACATTAATGGTGATAGCTAGTCTTTTCTTAGGAGCTACCATCTAAAAATGATATGCAACTTAGTAGTTTTCTAATGATTTTAAATGCATCTATGTTTTTTGTTTTCAAAAGGTTTAGTTTCACGTCGGGTTCACCAAAATGTATCGCTCCAAATTTTTGCATCCTTACCTTTAGCTATAGGATCCTGCCAGGATGTAAAGTATGGGACAATACGGGAGAGGCCCTTTTAAGTCCTTTGGAGGTGTATAAGGTGAATTTTTAAATGTGGTTCACAAACTTTTATTTTATCCTAGGTTGGAATGGGTTTGATGTGTTTTACCTTTAATCATTCAAATCATAGGTTTGGCCAAATGAATCTAAGTTTTTCTATTAGGAAATGCAGATTTAAATGAATACAAAAACAGGATTAAACAGAGAATATAGGAAATATACTAGATTATAAAAAAGCCATACCTGATCCGAATGTCTGATGGAGGTTCTAATTTTGAAGGATAAGATCCCTCTAATATGATAGGATCGTATGATAGATCATCAGATCGACAAATTCTTCAAAGACCTACAATCAAAGAAATAGACATAGAACATAGAAAATGTAGCAATACTAACAGAGGAAAACGGTGTAAAATGACAATATAGATACTAAAACGATAATTACAATTAGAGATTCAAGTAAATCATAGTATTCTAATGACAAATTATGATCTTATCATGCACTTAAGCTATATGGGTGAACTCCAAAATGTAGAATAGCAAAAAATAACAATAAACTGATCTAAATGCAGAATGAAATAGTAGACAAAAATAGAAAAGTGCAAACTTTGGGCACTAATTGCCCCTAATGTTTGACTAATAATTTTATGAAATCGTATCAATGGCTATCATCCGATATTGTAAAGATCATATATGATTTTGAAAATAACAAAGTTCCTACAAGAAAACTTGAAAAGGGACAAAGCAAATAGTAGTCTAACATTCTAATGCATTAAAAATCGAAGTGCAATAAAATTCAGGGGAATGTCAGGAGGGCCTAAGATTAAATAGGCATAGGAAGGAGGTTTGGGTTGGATATCATCATAATATGGATATATCCAATGGGGGAAGTTCTACAACCGTTTTTCCTTAGAGACACCATTGAAATAGAAGCTAATTATGAAAAATTAGTTTTGGGATAAATCGACGTTTTGAAGAATTCATTTGATGATATCATCTGATCGGCGATGATATCATCCAATGGTCACAAAAATCCTAAAAATGGCATGGAAAACAAGGAAAGTGGTTTAACAGGTGGTTCGAGGGCGATTTGGGGTTAAAATTCAAATTTGAATTATTTACTAAGGTAATTTTAATTATTTAAGGTTTTACTGCACCAATTTTAGGGTGCTACAGCTACCCTCGAACCCCCTCCATGAGGGGCTCCATAACATGTCACCACCCCCCCTTGGACCCCCCTGGTGACACAAGTACACCCCCCTTTCATGGAGTGGGTCCAAGTGTGGCTGAAAACAAGACCTCCAAATTAATCAGGCTCCACAACCAACATATTTTTTACAGAATATTGAAGAAAATTTCTACCATGGCCCTTTTGAGCATAGTTTACTTTTGGGTACTCCCTTTGTAGGAGTAGTAGTGATTCCTTTGAGGTAATTGTTTGCTCTTTATGATAGAGCAGAGCCTTCCAAAGAGTATTTATCTTCTTCATTAGTTCGAGGATTGTATTTTGGGAACTTGCACACTCTTCCACTTTCTTGTAAAAGCATTGGAGTGCAATTCTTATATGGTGGTGAGGAATGATGAGGACATATACGTATAATATTATTATTTCCATTACATAAAGCACATTGGGTTATGGTTTAAGTTGTTAGGCTAAGTTAGTAATTTATTAGACTAGTTGTTAGCTCAAGTTAGCTAATTGTTACTTTTTGTTATGTAATATGTGTTATTCAAGCACTCATGAATAATGCAAAGGTAGTTCAATGTGATCCCACATCAAACTCTTAATTCAATAATAGTGTTCCATTGGAGCTTCCTTCTCTATCACTTATATGTAATGAATTTTTAAATATAGGATGTCTCATTAAATGGTACAACCTATGGGTATGGTAGTCTATTTCTTGTGGCTTTTTAGGGGTTTTGACTTATGAACCTACCCCTCAAATTCCTAATCCTATTCATATATTCAAAAGAATTTTTTTTTAACTAAAGAAAACACAAACTACTACCCCTATAAATCCTATAGTTTGGTTTACCTTCCACAATGTAAACTAGCACCATGGAAATACCTCCTTACATTATCTAGTAACGTTGTCCCTAGTAATGGCACCAAAAAGTGATGGGTGTCATTAATAATTTTTACTTTAGTTTTTCAATCTAAGGTGGAATCTAATGGGTATATGCACTAAAGATGTATAAGAAATATTTTGGTATTGGGTTTCTAGGTTTTTAATGTACACACTTGTCTTAAAAGAAAAATAAAATGTCATTCTAGTATAAAATAAAATCAAACTTGAAAAAACTTAAATAACACACACTTGCAAGAAATTAAAATGTTTGTGAGAAAATTAAATATCACACTTGCAAAAAATTAATCTAATCTAGTAGCTACATTAAACCATCCTAAGAAAAAATGATTAAAGTAATATACACAAATGTTAATTATAAATTAGAACAATATACAAAATACATTAAAATAAATAAAATATAAATTCATTAATTAGTTTATGAACATATCTATAAAGATAATACTTTCCATTGTGCTAATGGAGTGGGCCCTTACTCCTTAGCCCAATCAAAAGTAAACCTTAATTTAAAATAACATTAAACATATATGCAAGTGAGAAAAGGACATACAAATATTTTATTAAGAAAGGGATAAAATTTCTCTTTTACAATAATCTTCAACTCATACACATCCATCCTCTTCCTTTTTCATTTTCAACTTCCATCTTATTCTAACCTCTAAAATACATTATACCTCTTCTTTTATAGAAAGGTCATATGAAATAAACCAATAACTTACTAATATAAAAGATTCCCAATCTGAATTGGTTGGAAATAAATCCAATCAATTCTATCTTAAGAGTATAACAACCAAGCTATTTGGAAATAAATCCAACCACCTCTATCTAGAGAAGATACCAAATTGAATTGGTTGGAAATAAACTCAACCAACTCTATAAAAAGAATATGACAACCCAAAATAAGTTGATAAGGATTCTAACTAATTTGGATCTATCCAAATTAGTTGGAAATCAATCTCAACACATCCAACTTTTATTTAACTACCTTAGATCCAATAAAAGTAGTTGAAAACTAATATCAACAATTATAATTTCTATCTAACAACCTGATTTTTAGCAATGGTGCTTCTCTAGCATTTTCATTTTATTTGCCACATGGGAATAGAAGTTGGAACAATAAATTTTTTTTTCTTTATTTGACAAGGTTGGAAAAAGAGTAATCTTATCCATCTTATCTCACATGGGAATTATTTCTTAAGAAGGAAAATAATAAAATAATAATATGCATACACATGGCACATGAAACATCTTAAAGCACTTTGTCTTTATCACATCTTTCATTGCCATATCCCATGATCCAGGATGTGTTTTAATGATTCAACATGCATTTTCCTACACATTTCCAAAGTACTACAGTATACTCCAAAAAGTGCTATGGAATAAAATAGTTTGGCACCAAAATACTATTTTTATGCTCTTCATTCTAATGTCAATGCTAGAGAACTAGAAGTACATCCAAGATGATCTGCAAGCCATCATACATTTGTTGTATAATCTTAAAATATTATTAATCCAATGTCAAAACTAAGCTTAAAATCACATAAATCCTATCTAAAATAACTTGGCAATGCATTTTACCTTTTCACCATTTTTAGTCAAAATATTAATACAAATTACAACCTAGTCCATAATTACACATACATTAAAGGAGTTAAAGAGTGTTACTTTTGCTACAAAAAATAAGTCATTTCATGGCTTCATAATATTATGTTTAAATTACACATGGTCCACACCCATACTTAGTTTTATAGGAAAGCAAAATAGTTCAAGTCACTTAGTAGGATTTCTAGTGCTTAAAAATGTATTAGATTTATTTTGTCGATGTCTATTGCTCTAGAAAGAATGAGAATAGGTTACTCTAGAAAAGTATAAAAAATGCATTAAAAAAATTCCCAAAGAACATTATTCCAAAGTACAAGGACATACTTCCACTAAGGAAGGGGGGACACATCATCCCATTAAAAAGAAAATACAATGGAGGTGGGAATTGTAGTAGACATACGATGAAAACCTAGTTGGGTACCATTCATGAGGAGGAAATACCTTGTGAGGGATAATTGGATAGAATATGCATGATTATTCCATTCATAAAGGAAATATTTGAGGTACATGTGGATTGAATCTATTGTTACCAACATTACAAAGAGGGTTAAATGTAACCAATGTGCATGTGATGTGCGATAGAAAATACAAAAATTGATTGAATGTGTTATCTTAACATTAGAAAGGACCACATATAGTCAATATAATTATGATAGATCTATCACTTATCCATTATGGATTTAGTATTGATAGACAAGCCTTTACTATAGAGCAATTGTGAATCATCCAAGGTTACAGAAAGTGACCATTTTGCATGCATGCAATCAAGATAACACAATAAAAATTTACCACCTTTAGCACACTCCAAAAAAATTTACAACCATATCGTACCCCTTTGTATCTTGGGCTACATAGGAATTGGTATCCTTGTTTTATAATACTTGTATTTTTTAATTGGAATTCAAAAGAAAATAATAGAGCCAAAATCGATTGCAGGGTTGCTCTAGTAACACAAAGTGGTAAATATTTTTTAAATGGTAGGGTGTTTGAGTTTACTTTACTTGTTTGGTAGGTTTGACATAATATTCATCGAGGAATTCACTAATTGCCTCTAGAAGAGCAAAGTGATAGTCAGGGGTTCTATAATTGAGGTAATTATTGAAACCCTAGGTAGAATCTCTCAAATTCCTTGTGTAGGTGAGAGGTTATTTGGTATTTATTTCCCATTATAGGATATTTTTAGATAGGTTTTAGTGGAAGGAGATATCTATCTAGGGTATAAAATAAATACCAATAATTTATATAAGAGCATAAGGTAGACCAGTTTTCCAAAACCCTAGGATAAAGTGGTCCTATCAATCACGCACTATTTCAATGTGAAAATCAATTCACATTGGTTTCTAGACTACATCTAAAGCTTTTGGCCCAATTTATACATAGTTGTGAGGCTTAAACTAAGGGTATATTTTTCCTATTTCTTGCATTTCTCTTTAAATTTCATGGCTAAGAAGGTTTAGGAGGAAATAGGTCCCCTCATGCACCATGGACTTAGTAAAATTATCTACAAGAATAACTTCCTCTAGCAAGAAGATAGAGAAGACCAGTGTAAACCATTATTGGATAATAGGCTGCATGCATTTCTAAAAGTGAAGCATGCAAATAATAGAGTAGCTTAAAAAAACCCTACAACTAGTGGACTTGAAAAAAGGGTGCAAATCAAAACAAAATCTAGTGAACATGACATAACCTAATTAGATTCAGTTCTCAAAATATCTAGGGCATGATAAAGATAAAGGAAACTAAAAAGTTATGAAAAAGAATGTCATCACTCTATAGGAATCAAATATTGTAATAGTTGGCAAAAGAAAAAGAAAAATAAGTGGGGGCACTAGTAAAGGTGAAGTGGTAGTTTGCATCGAAATGTCATAGGAAGTAGTGGTGGTGGATGAAGGGAATGTCACAAAATATGAAACCTTAACCCTAGAAAGTGCTAGGGTGAAGTTTCAAAAATAATAAGATGAACCATGATAGAGATGATCAATTCACTCGATTGATGAAATAACTGGTCAAGTTCAAGAGGTAACAAGGTCTCCTAGAAGATTTGGGAACCCTAGATTTTGTGTAATAAGATGGCCAGTCCAAAGAGATAGAAATTCGTATGATTATTTCTATTCTTTAGGATCTAAGAGGTGGGTTAGAGCAATAGGAAATTATTCTAGTAGTCAGGACAAAGTATTTAGGGGAGGCACCAAAAATGACATCAAAAATATCCCCAAGATCATAACAAGAGATCCTAAGACATGATGGTGATAGATTTCTAGCATAGGTCGAAAGCATAATTACACAAAAGGATCAATAGGAACAAACTAACCCTATATAAATCCCTAGGCCAATAGTTATTATTCTCCCCTAAATGATCAAGTTATATGAACACAATATCGCTATTGAATGATGGATAAAGAGATGCTCTTATTTGGAACAATGAGTGCATATCCTAACTATGAACCTTTGTGTTTTTTATCATAGTATTTTGATCAAATGAGAACAAAAAGGTGAATTATATTTCTATGTTTTCTTGGAATAATTTTTGTGTTTCTAATGGTAGCTTTGACTAATATTATGTAATTGTGTAGTAGTAATCTAAAGTATAGGTTTCTAAGTATATTTTGGAGCATTTCTTGTGCTTTAGTAAGAACAATGACTAACATGGTAATGTGCTAGAAAGGCAAATAAAAACTGATAAAAATAATCATGTGAACACCTTGGTGCATAGGAAAGATGGTCTAAAACAAAAAAAAATGAATCCTAGCCCAACCATTAGTGAAAGGTTGTCTAGAAAAACTAATGCATTCATGAATATACCAATAGTTAATAAAATTTGGAATAGGACCACCGTTACTAAGGATGTAGGTGGTTTCCTTTTTCCATCTTAAGAATTTTTATTTTGATTCTATATTATTGTCATTTTTATTAGAATTAACCAATGAGTTATTGCGGTTAATATTTATGTAAACTACTTTTAATGGTTGTAAGATGACTTTAGTAGAATCTTGTGAGAATAATATTTATAAGATATTTTTTCCTAGAATGGTGGCCCTAACTTTTGGAAGGCATCACAAAACTAGATTAAGACTTTTTATTGTAAATGTGTATCCCTGATAAAAGTTATGGGCTTCAATACAAGAAGACTTCTATATTGAAGGTAGTTGAATATTGCAATTTGAGATTTTTGTGACTACAATTAAAGTGTATATTTTCCATATATTTGTGTTGCATGCTAGTTAGTTTGGTCCTGAGTTAATTCTTCCCTTGTACTAGATGAGGAACAAGGGCCCACTTTCTCACTTTATTAAAGAGGCCTTTTCTACTTTCTAATTTAATATGCTTAATGATTAGTGTGTTGTTACAATAGTGTTTTCATTATATATTTTCCTTTGCTTTTCTAAAGCAGTTGACTAGTGTGAAAACTTGATTCTATAGAATGTTTGATTTCTATTAAGTGTTGTTTAATTTCCTACATACTAGTTGTAACTTGTCTCTTTATTTTATTACAAACACTATTGTCTTATGTATATGCTTTTATTATTGCAATATTTTAATATTTTTGAAATTTTCTTTACAATTAGAGAACCTATAAATCCTACACCAAAATACCTCCTATAGAATTTAGCATATATAGTCATTGGATGCCAACTTGGATTGGAAAACTAAAGTGGAAGATATTAATGACACTTGTTAGTATTGGTTAATCCACCTTTTTAGATAACATTAATTAAAAGGGTAATTTATTATTATTTTATTGTAAGGGGTTAATTTTATATTGTCCTAAGGTTAACCTCTCATCGTGGGTTTGGTATCACTATAAATACCCCTCATTGAGGATCCATTTGTATGACAAGTGTGAATAAATTATAATATATTGGAGTGCCCATGAGCACCCACCCTTTACTTTTTGTTGTCTCCTTTTATTTTATTCATATCATTTATTATTACTATCTTCTAATTGCATTATATTTCTTGGAATATGATTGTGGTGAATGAATGTATGGTTATGAAAAATATTATAATTTCAAATATGGTATCAAAGTAATATCTGAAGCAAATTCACTCATCCACAAAAGAAAGAAATGTCTCTTCTACTATTGGAATAAGTATTCAAGTCATATTTTTGAAGGTTCTTTCATTTGATTTTTAAAATTTAAATTCTATTTTTGGTATCATTTGCATGTAAATTCATATGTATGCAATTTGTACAACATACCATCATACATACACACAATCCCATATAGGAGTGACACATCAACATAGATAATAAAATGGATATATCATGCACCCTAGAGCCAAGAGGTTAGGCACTTGAATCCTGACCTCTTTTCTAGTTTTTATATCAACAATTGTTTGAGATGTCTATTCTTAAACTTGCTAAGCAAGGAAGTAGCATTGTGGTAGAAATACTTATTGGTTTAGAGGACCTTGCAAGGTCAAATCCATGTGGCCTTTTATTTATAAATATTTTATAAAACTAGCTTAAATGGTGGTTACTTCTCTTTCTTTTGTTGCATGTGATAGAAAAGCACAATGATAATATTACTCTATTACAGTAGGGTGTCAACAAGTCAATTATTAAAAGTACTACATTTTGAAGAACTTCCTTTGATAAAATTATGGTATACATGTTATATTTAAGGTAGTTCTCTTGTGTCTCAATCAACTACATGGCATAGTGGTTGGGAATTTAGCTTGTAGAATATTGGTGTTAGGTTCAAACCATGGCACTAGCATCCTTGTTATTAATCCAAGAAAATATCGCATGCACAATATCATATGGCACAAGATCCTCTCTTATAATAGCATGTGCACATGGTATGTTGGTTAGTTATCTTGGTCATTCATAGGAGGTCTTGGGTTCCAACCTTGTCGACTCCAAACACACACACACACACACACACACACACACACACACACACACACACACACACACACACACACACACACACACACATATATATATATACACATATATATATATATATATATATATATATGTAGCTATGTGTTTGTGTATGAAGAAAAATATAGCTAATCACATAATCCAAAAAATCAAACTTATATTCATAGGTGCATTATGCAATCTAGTGATAACAAGTCATATTTTTTTATTCAACAAAATAATTTCTAAGGTTTTGCATATAAATGTTTTGATTTAAGTGCTAATATAACAAAATATATTGGAGGCCATAACTTTTGCATATGGAATTATTTGGAGCCCATTTTTTCTATGTTACACAATTTTTTTAGCTCTACATATCAGTGGCATCAATTTATAGATTTTTTATATATCTATTTAGATTTTTTGTAATAAATATACTTCTTAGGGTATGATACTCATCTCAATGGCTAAAACTATAGCACTTTGTTACTTAAAATGGTAATATTACTTGGAAGTAAAAATATCTATATCATATTAAATAATGAATTAGAAGGGGTCAATGGCCATGAACTTAGTAAGAGAAAGGTGGAAGATCTTGGACTATTCTTCATGTTAGTGGAACCAAATGTATTTTTCCACATCAAAGAGAAAATTGATCATGTTGATGTATAGACTAATTTGAAAGATCTCTATGGAAAAATTAAGTTCTAGTGAAGTTAATACAATAGAAATACAACTCTCCAATCTAAAACATTTAGACTTCAATAATGTTAAAGACTGTATATCTCATTTCAATTCTCTAAAAGTTGATCTAGATATGGCAATAGCTAAGGTAAAGAGTGATGACTAGTATGTCAAGTCTATTACTTCCAATATTTATTCTCCTTTTTATATAGTTGGCTTGGTTATTTATGTGAATGCTATGATTGTAACTTTCCAGTTGTGCTTATAACCTACTTTCCCCACTATCGGTTGCCTAGTAACCTCATCTAGGATGCCAATATCCACCTAAAACTTGACACCATGGACAATTACAATCTATTTTTCATAGGTGGATGTGAAAGCTAAATTTATATCCCAATTCAAACCAAAAAAAATCTTGAGGAACAACATGAATCCTTAGTTGCTAAGGATAGCTTCCACAACTGGTTCAATTGTGAGTGACTCTGGCTCTACAAAACTCATGATGATAGGAAATATAATGAGGGACACAAGAGACCCAAATCACTCACTAGGATGAGAGGAACAGACAAGGAATGAGCTAATACCATTTTTAGAGAGATTTTTGTAAACCTTTTGTTAGGTAAGGAAGTTTTTGGAAGTCGACAAATTTTCTCCTCGCAAAATGGCAAGTCCTTTAAAAAACCAAATCGAGGAAATCATGGGAGGTAGAACAACATTCCACGATCATTTTATGTTCCCAACAATATTTTGATCTCCATGTCCAATATTACTATATTTCCATAATTACTAACTTAGTTAACCCTATTAGCTTAATTTTAAAAATGATATTATTTCATCATCAATTTTCTTAGAATAGGAGAATCAAGTCTCCATGTCCAATATCCAGCTATTTAGGACATCTAGAATTTGAGATCCATCATAAGTGTGGACATCACATTTTTTTTTAATATTGGGATAATTATTATCAATTATAACTTTAGGATCACTTTGAGTTGTAATTTCTTGGACTTTATCTGCTAATAGACTAACTACTATTGTCAAAGCAACCATTTGGTCTACTAAATTGGTTGCCATTTGAGATCTAGTATAAGCCAAAACTTTTACAAAATATTAGCCTCTCCTAGGCTAATACAAAGATGACCTAGGATAAAATAGCACTAATTTCAAGCACTTACAAAAGTAAATTCGAAGAGTTATAATAGTTTAGCCTCTCCTAGGCTAATACAAGAGTGGATAAAAAAGAAGTGCAACTATGATCCTATCAAGCAACTGCCTTTAAAAATATCGAAACAAGATTTTTGAGGCTTATAATCTTGTCATTTACAATGAAATTTCCTCTTCTCAATTTGATTCCTATGCCCAAGCAAAAGAAAAATTCTACCTCTACCAAGTAGATTCACAGAGTTACAAGGATAGAGTTGTAAAAATTTAAAAAAATATAATTTTTTTTGGCATAAAAAAAATGAACTAAATAATAAAAAATAATTACTTGATTCAAAAATAATTTTTTTTATATTCTACCAAGTCAATGGTAGAGTTTGGCCAATTAACATTGATTGTAAGAAATCCAATGATCAATAGTGAGACTCTCGAATAAGTTAACGATAGTCAAGAAATGGTCAATAATGGGTGCTAGTGTTCTATCTAACCTCTATAATTGGCTTTTCCATCTATCATGTATTGTGCCATTTAAAGCCCGTATATTTTCCCACATCGTGAATGTGGAACTAAATTTCTATAATAAAAAATGAAATGACAAATAAAACCAAAAAAATTTCAAATCCAGGAATCAAAAGTAGGTAGAACTAGTCACATTTGAAACAAAAATCAAAGGATTTGAGAAGTAGATTCTACCACTTGGTATCCTATGAGAAGGTCACATGAGCAAGCCCACCAATGAAAGTTAGTTGTTAAAAATAATGTAAAAAACTCCTTTTGAAAAGCAATTTTGTCTATATCCCATGAATGTGGGAAAAAAAAAAAATTAAACATCATCGTAAAAAAGGAACTATGTTCATAAATACCTCATCAAAAAATGGTGGAGCAACATCAAAAACTAGAAAAAAATAAGAAAACAATGTTGGATTTGTTCCAAAAAATGTTAACCCATGCTAACTTTTCTTGGTTCATTAGATTTTCTTTGGATTTGAAGGAGTCCATCATGGTCATCTATGTATTTTCATCGATAAGAGCCACCAGAGAGGAAAATTGCCATATAGGTGGATTGTTCAACAAATGGCCATTGTTAAGATAATCAAGGGGGGTATTCAATTTGGTTGAAAAATGACCATATATGTTGTAAAAGGTGATGTCTGAGGGCTTTTTCTAAAAATGGTCAAGGGTGGGCCATTTCACCAAGGTGGTGGTCAGTCAGGTAGGTACTGCTACATCATGAGGATACAAACATTTAACATGGAAAGGCAAGCTAGTGGTGGCTATCGAAGTTGGTTGTTGAAGGTTGGACATCAATGATAAATTTCCTATAATTAGTTGCTACTTAGGTTGATGATCATTATTTGTGCTAACAAATTTCTAACCATAAAATATGACTAAGCTAATCAAATAAAATTTGATGACTTTAGGAAGATAAAAAATCAAACCCAATGACTATGCCATCTAAATGTGTTGGCATTTACAATATGGAATAAATTTGGTAATTATTCTTAGACTTAGGACTTTAGATTTTAGAAAATAATACAATAAAATAATTCTAACTATACCTAATAAATGATGTTCTCATCATATGAGTACTTCCAATTAACCTCCTTCATATAAGAAATCCTAGAACAAGTCAACAAGACCATCAAAAATGTAGAAAGATAACTATCTACAAGGAGAAAATATCAAGAGGTCCTAAAAATCCTTGTATTAATGACCATATAATAGGCATAATAGAAATGGATAGATCACAAATACTTAGTGAAATAATTGATAAGAATCATAGATAACCTGTTGCACTATTATACCTACAAGATAACCTAGAATCCTTAAAAACCCAAGTGTAGAAAATGGATAAACAATCCATGGATTGATTTCTATTGGGATGCTCAATATTTTTATGAAAGGAAACACAAAAAATATTATGATGTTATAGATTCTATTATTAAGTAAGATACCAACCAATTTGATGAAGGGAATACATATAAGATATATGAGAGGCTAAAACCAATTCAAGCCAAATTACAGAAGCTAGCTAAGAAAAAAAGAAGAATTATCAAAAAATTATTTTGAGGACTTAATGGGGAAGCAGAAGACCTTAGGTTAGTATACTTATCATATAATAACAAAAGTTAAAATTTTATAGGGCTTCTACTACCAAATATTGACTGAAGAAGAAAAATAATTATGATAATTTTACAACATTGGTCCTATTATTATGGACCTGATGCCCAAAGACAAAGATAGAATCTATGATTTTGGTGGTCCCATTTTTATGGACCTAATTCCCAAAGATAAAGATATAATATATGATTTTATGCCAATAAATATTGGCATCTCATGAAGTCACCATAAGTGTAGTACCTTATAGCTACCTTTGTAAATTTTACCAATTGAATACAAAATATAGCAACAAAGATTAGACAATAGAAAACTTCCCAAATTTCTTAAAATTTTAACCATTGGACAAGGACCAATTCACTTAAAAAATTCAACCAATTGGATCCAAAAGCTAATTTTCTCAGTAAAAGTAGCTAGTATACTTACAAATGTAAATTATTTTCTTGGTAGACTTCAGATAATTGCTCAAACAATTGTAGAGTTAAAATAAGGCATAGATCCTAAGGTGAATCTTTCAAAAACCAATATTATGTCATGTAGTGGTACACTAAGTTATTTTAAAAGCCTTATAACCATGTATAATTGGAGATGTATAACATTTATAGGTGTAACATTTTACTAAATATTTTTCTCAATATCTACTTTTACTAGAAGTAATTCCTTTTCACCCTAGGGAACTCAGGGGTAAAGTTTTATTATAAATAGGGTCCTAGGGCTCTCATTGTAATCATATTTTGGCCATGATAATTTTGAGCTACAATTATTGAAATAGAGATTGTGCTTTGTACTCATGAGGTTGTAATAAATTGGCAAGTCTTTAGGCATTCCATCAATGGCACTGCCCTCCTAGTTTGCTAAGTGCATGGTGACTGTGGCATGGCCCTTCTATCCCATCTAGTCACTTACTTATTAATTTCACAATAAAATGAATGGATGGATATTTATTTTATTCAAATATATATATATTGAATGCATGTTCTCCTTTATATGGTGTAAAATTCATATTTGCTTTCAATTTCTTGCACTTTAAACTTCCAAAAAAATTATTTTTGTATTTTATTTTTAATGCATTTTTCCTTTCCACTCTTTACTTTCATGCAATTTAGTTTACATTATCATATATATTTTATACAAGGATAATAAATATTCAACCTAAATATAGAGATCAGCAGAAGCCATTGACAATCTCATCCAACCTTGTTGAAACTCGAATTAGGGATGCAAATCCTTAATTAGAAGTCAAGACGTTTCTCTAGTTCAATAAGGAGAAAATTTGTTATAAGAAAAATAATAGGAAGAATGATGCATCAATTTAAGAGTAAAAAATCTAATTAATATGCATCTAGAAACAATATAAAAAATACAAATGAAGTAGATATTAAATATGGCTATCAAAATATCAATTTTAAATCATTATATAATATCAAGAAAACACCTAATTTTTACATAAAACAAAAAATATGAGTAAATATTTTTTTTTTGGTAAGAGAATTTTATAATTAACACCAGGTTTTAACTGGTTGACCCAAAACCATTTTACAAAATAGGGTCCACCTACCAATTGGACAAGGGCCAAGCCCTACAAGTTTAATCTGACAACAAAAAATGCCATGCCCTACTCTTCCATCTAAAGACAACCAAACTAAACTATGGAAGCCTAATATTATATCCATCAGAAAAGAAATATGCAAAATAGAACTAACAATGAGAAAAACTAATCATGAGGGTCGCTTGTGCCCATACAAAAAATAGTAGAATATAGTCAAACAAACATCCCACAAAATAGACAACTAGGAGGCCAAGTAGTTAGTCTTCCTTGTAGTCCTCATATGACTCCTTATCTGACTCCTTATCATCCTCTCGACTCCTCGTACCCCTAGAACTGCTCACTGTAAAATAGAAGATTTAGAGAATCATGTAAATCAATAGCTGCACTAATGAGGCCAGATAGACTCTTTAACTGGTTGATAATATTGGAGGCTGATGAAATCACCATCTTCTTCAAGACTGTTATAGTGGGGTCCGGTACCCCATCGTCAGGGATCTCCAACACTTTGTTATTGCCCACCAGGGCCCTGTTGCGACATCGAAACCAAACACACCTTGGGCAAGACTTGAGGCCAAAGGAGATGTTTCCCATGCATGAATTTGCAGATAACAAAACTATATCAGTGCCCCACCAGCTACAAAAAACACTAGTCACATGAAAGAAAAAAACAAATATGACCAAAGCCATTATAAGGTTCAAAAAATATTTTGAAAAATACCCCCATTTTTTGTCATTGATCCACTTTGAGCCTTTCATTTTGAACTTTCTCATTTTCTATCACCGTCGAGACCACATGAGGAATATTTTTAGTCCACGTGATCAAGTTTACCACTACAATGCCTTCATTCGCCAACCTATCAGCTACCATGTTTGCTTCCCGGAAGGTATACAAAATTATGGCCTTGAGTTGATCATGAATCAAAGCCCTCACTTCTTGGATGTAGTCATGAAATCTCCAAGGAGCTCTCTTAGTGTTCTTTAGAATATTTATAATAATGAGAGAATTGCCTTCCACCAACAGTTTCCCTGGATAATTCTCTGCCACCTTTAGGCTCCTCCAAACCACCCTCGCTTCAGCAACATTATTAGTTTGAGCTCCAAGATGTTCGAAAAAAGCTAAATATTTAACCATGATAATAAATATGTATTATTCATGATATTATATATTAAGATTCTATCAAACGATATTAACTCAACTAGTTAGATTCCTTGACTTTCAATAAGTAGACCTAGGTCTAAATATTTCCAAGTGATACATGCATATTAGCTAAGTTGTTGTAATACCACCATATGATCATGATGTGATATGGGTAGGGCCTATTGCAATCCCATATAACCAATTTTAAAAATATCAAGATTCAAATGAAAAGTATGAATATATAGATATATATTTAGATATCAAGATAATAAGAATTATTAAAACAACATAAATGAAATAATTGATTACTACACACCATACTCACATTATTATATTTAAATTTTAATATAATTCAAATAAATAAAAAGGGGTTTTCATGGCCTCTATAAATGTATCATGTGCAATACCTAAGAGGAAACAATAGATTATTTGCTTTTCTAGTGTGACTTTACCCTAAAGTTATGGAACTAATGGGTTGATCTCTTCAAGGCTCATCTCAATCAACAGTTAACACATTTTAATATATGGGAGGTTTAGAAACAAAGAAGGTTTAAAAATAAATTATTTTAGTTGATTTGGTCTCTGGGTCCAAGCTTTATCTAGTGGCATAAATGGCTAGAAATAAATGTTAGAATGTTTAGAGAGGAATACATTTTTATAGAGCTAATTTGGCAAAACATATTAAACACGGTGATGGAAATAGTAAAAGCTCATTTGGAGGAGAAAGAAAATAATCAAGGATAGAACATTTTCATGAGGTAGATTCATGGGGCTTGGCAACCTACACCCCTAGGCTAGGAAAAAATCAACATAGATGAAGCAACCAAGAATAACCCAGGGGTAGCGGGTACTAGTTACCTCAAAAGAGGCTACAAGGGGAAGGTTCTTAATCGATAATTAGAAGGCCTAGGAGTAGCAACAAATAATGAATATGAGGCTTTGTCAATCAGACAAGGATCTCTCAATTCTTGGGAGAATGGAGTTAGAAATATCATCGTGGAGTTTGACTCAAATTTTGGTGGGGTTTCTATATGAGATTAGGAATTTTAGATTGAGTGTGAGGTAGATCAAGAACATGGTGAGTCAGAGTAAAACTATTTGGTAGTAGTTTGAGGATGTCATTCTAGTTTATGTAGACAGAGGGAAGAATGCAATGGCTAAAATTTTGGCTAAAAAGAGAAGTGAGCATCTTACTAGATTCTAATTGAAATCTAAACAAAACAGGGATATTGTATATTGGATGGAGGTGAACAAACAAGTTTTATTACTATCCAACAATTATCTAGGTAATGAAGTGTGTGGGACCAAGGTAGATGTTTATAATAATTATCCTTTGATTTGGCATCACATTGCTATTTGTAGTGTTCTTAGTCCCAATTTGGGATAGCCTACGTAATTATGGTAAGAGAGAGAAGCAATTTTGGGTCCTCTAGAATAGTATTAATAAAAATTATAATCAAGATAAGAGTTTTTACTCTTTGGATCATACTAAAAAATTTGTGGTCCAAGGAGATATTAGAGTTAGTTTTATTAGAATCCTAGGATTGGCCAAAAGTTGTAGGAAAATTACTGCAACTTTGAATCTATCTTTCTAATACAATTTTCACCTTTCTCAAAAAAAAAATATTTATATATATATATATATATATATGATAAATAAGAATTAATTGGTAAGATACATATTTACCAACCCTTGAGGGATACCATAGTGGTAAGTTCTTGGGTTTCCATAAAAGAGATCCAAGTTCAAACCTCAATATGAGGGGACCAAGACCCCTCATAAAAACTCATGTAAACTTAAATTTTTAGTTTGACAAGGACAACATAGTGGTTAGGGCTTTGGCCTCTCTTTAAGGATATCCAAGGTTCAAACCATGGTGTCCTTAGATGGGAATAGGTTGGATGGTAGTGGCCAAGTTTTTTTGGGTTGGCTACCCTAGTTCAATGCCCTTGAGGGTCGAGAGTCTCATTGAATTTATCTAACCCAATGGGCTAAGGTTTATAGTGGTAGCACCCAATGGAGTTATCAATTTCCATATGTATTAGAAAAAAAGATACAACTTAACATTGATAATAAAAATATCATTCATGAATTAATATATCAAATATTACCTTCTTGTTATTATATCTTTGGATATTTGCTTTGTTCTTCAAATGCTTGCTTTGCTTGATATTCTTCTTGGTCTTTAAATTTTGGTTCATGTGCTTTCTTTGTTCCTACTTCTTTGATTTCATTGCAATATTGAATTTGAAGTTGTCTTGCAAACTCTAAATGTTCACTTAATGTATCATAATAAAATTTTGAATTTGATGGACCTTTTTTTGTCATTTTTACTATCATATATTAAATTTAGTAATATTTCATCATTACCAATATATTTTATCACTATTTTTCCTTTGAGAGTTTCAATCAAATATTCTTGCTTTTGAAATTTGTCTTTATGGATTTCAAGTGAAAGCAATGTCATATACATTATACTACTTATATCAATAGGTATTGTAATATCATTTTTAGACTTATCAATTGCCTCAACAAGTTTCAAATGAAAATAATATTCACATAAGTTGTGTTTTTTTTGGAATTCTTGGACTACCTTGAGCTCAAAGTTAGGAATTCTAATCATCAAGAATGAGTGAGCTAAGGTTTAGCGGGTTCAGCGAGAGTGAGGGTTTGAATTTTTTAGGTAGGAATCTTAGCCAAGGTGGTAGAGGTAGAGGAGGTATAGAAGGGACTAGTGGGAACCTCGAGCATGGATCAAGTGACGATCCAAAGGAAGGTAGTCATGCTACAATAAATTTGGAGGCAGGCATCACGTAGGGGCCCAAACCTCAGAAATACCCCAAAAAAAAGATATGAAGGACAATGCGGGGCCCAAGAAGTGGATGTATTTTGCTGAGACTCTTAGAGGAAAAAGAAAGGAGGTTCTCTCTCTTTTGCCCCTAGTTCAAGTAAATAATAAAATTGTAGCCTCGGCAAGTTCCATGAGCCATTTTCTTTCAATGGAATAATTCTCCCTGGTAGGCAAGTTTTTGGGAGGTAGGTCGGACATGGAGACTATTAGGGCTTGGGTGATGGGTAAATGGTGACCGGTAGGTAGCTTGGAGTTGGTAGCTCTAACTCAAGGGTTCTTAATTATCCATTTTAACAATATGGAGGATGCTAACCATATTTTAATAGGAGGTCCTTGGTTTTTGAGCAAAAGGAGCCTTTTTCTCAGATGATGGGGTGAATATTTCGACCCTAAAAAGAAAAATATTAACATTGCCCCTATTTGGGTTCATCTCCCGAGTCTACCTGCTCAGTTATTCAATGAATATTGCCTACAGGGCATAGCCATAACTATAGAGGACCTTATCTCCATTGATCATGCAACCTTGGCGAGGACAAGGATGACTCATGCACGAATCTACATAAATGCTAATTTGGATAATGAATTGCCAAGGTTTGTGGAGCTAGAGTATGAAGAATACTATCAAAAATAACTTGTATAATATGAGAACAAACCAAAATTCCATGCAGAATGCAAAAATCAAGGACATATATGCAATCATTGCCCTAACCTGGCAATGAATAGAGAAAAGCAGAAGTAGGGAATGCTAGACAGAGTAAATTTGAGGAATTTTCTTGGTAGAGGAGATTTCAATCAGGCAAACTATGTCTACCAAAAAAATAAAAGAGAGGGTGCAGGGTCCCAACAAGACAAAGGAAAACAAGAGCTTTTTGGCAACCAAAATACTCAGGTAAGTTCCAATCCTCTAGTTTCAAATAAATTTTCAATTCTATCCAATATGGGAGTAGGAGTATTATCGGAAGACATGGAAGCCCAAAACCTTCAGGCTAACCTTTATGACTCTCTAGAATCCCCATCCAAGTTAGGATCCTCAAACCCTAATGCTAAAATTACTGTAAGACTCATGGGCATCACAAAGCCAAACCCTAATACCCAATCTCTAGAATCCCCATCCAAGTTAGGATCCTTAAACCCTAATGCTAAAAATACTTCAAGCCCAATGGGCATCCCAAAGCCAAATCCTAATGCTGAAGAACTTAGGAAGAAAGTTGAGGCATTGGAAAATAAAAAATCTCATCTCCCTAACATCATCACTAGGATCCAGGTGAATCCTACTGAGGGTTTGTCCCACAGACCAGGGGAATACATGAAAAAAGGAGAAGATTTGGATGTAGGGGTGGAGATATGTGAAACTCTTCAGACTAAGGAATATAGCAGTTTGGTTCTGCAACAAATTACCTCCCACCAGTTTAGTCCTAAATAAACCAGGAGCACTATGAATTCTCCTATATATTTTGGCAATGAAAAAATAAGAGGGATAATATCAAATGTTGAGCATAAAAAAATTAAAACTGATAATGACATTGCCGATGAAAAATAGAGAACCTTGTCTCAAGAGGTTATTCCAGATTTTTAAGACAAAAAATTAGGCAAACCCCCTCAAGGGAGGGGGAGAGGAATAAATACCAAACAATATAAATGAAGTTCCTCTCATGGAACATCAAAGGCCTCAATGGCTTACCCAAACATAGGGAATTTAGTGCAATAAAAAATCAAGTGAATCCAACTATTATCATGTTGCAAGAAACAAAAATTGATGAGATTCAGTCAAAAAAAGTAGCAAAACAAATCTAGAATCAAGAGGATATGGTTTAAAATTCAGCTAGAGGAGCGTTTGGAGGCCTTATGACTTTGTGGGATCCTCGAATAGTAGAAGGCACCATTATTTAGAAATATGATAGGGTTCTTAGTGTTTTATTTAAGGAAATAAATAGCAACAGGTCGTGGATCCTTTCAAATATTTATGCCTCAACTTCAATTCAAGGGAGAGCTCTATTGTGGGAGTACTTAGGCAATCTGAGTGAAATATTCCATAATGTCCCTTGGATTATGGATGGGGATTTTAACACTCCTCTTTACCCTTTAGACAAAATGGGTGGAAATGGACCACCTATCAGGAGCATGGATGAGTTCAATGACTTTGTGAACTCCAACATGTTTATGTATTTAAAACTTAGAGGAATGAATTATACCTGAAGCAATCGATGGATAGGGTGTCATATCATTCAAGAAAGGCTTGACAAGTTGTTTATATCAAAGGAGGCTACAAATCTGTTTGGTGATTCTACCCTGCAATCCCTTACTAAATTTGCCTCTGATCATAATCCTATTTTGTTGGATATCCCTAACTCTTTGTCCTTCAAAAAACCTTTCAGATTTCAATCTATGTGGATCAAATATTCCAGTTTTAGAGATAACTTAATTCAATGGTGGTAGCAGCCTGTCACGGGTAGTGCAACTTTTAAACTTGCTGGCAAATTAAAGTTTGTTAAGGAAAAGCTTCGAAATTGGAACAAAGAGGTCTTTGGGAACATCTTTGAAAATAAAAAATAGGTTGTTGAAAGTTTGAATATAATTGATCAGAGGATTCAACATGGTGATGTTGATGAAACTACTAGGTAGGAGGAACAGACAAAACTAGCAGAGTTTCATAACATTTTGGCTTGTGAGGAAATCTATTGGAGGAAAAAATCAAGGGCTCTTTGGTTGAAATATGGAGATTCAAATTCTAAGTTTTTTCACATCACCACGCTTAGAAATAGAAGCAATAACAAGATAAAATTTTAAAAAAAGTAGATGGTTCTATTACTCAAGACTTAACAAAAATCATAAAGGAGGTAGTAACTTATTTCAATTCTATCCTTGGTCAGGAATCATAGTGCAATGAGGAGGCCAAATATATTCTCTTGTAATACATTCCTAGCATAATAAATTAGGATATAAACCTTAAGCTTCTAGCTCCCTTTTATGATGAGGAAATTAATGAAGCCTTATTTACCATGGAGCCAGACAAAGCCCCGGGACCCGATGGCTTTCCCCCTCGTTTCTATCAAGATTTTTGGGACATCATAAGTGAGGATGTAATTTTTGCTATCAAAGAATTCCAAGCAAGCAATCATATCCCAAAAGGTCTCAACTCTAATTTTATTTCTCTAATTCCTAAGAAGCAAACCCCTGAATCTATGGCTGACTTCAAGCCAATAAGTCTGTGCAATATTTCTTACAAGATCCTAACTAAAGCCATTGCAAATAGAATGAGATATGTTCTTCCCCGCATCATAGATCCATTCTAGGGAAGCTCTATCTAGGGTAGGTTAATGTTGGATGGAGTTATCACAGTTCATGAAGCTATGCACTCTACTCATAAGACTAACAGGTCTATTTTTTCCATCAAGCTTGATATGAATAAAGCATTGGACATGCTAAATTGGGACTTTCTGATTGTTGTCCTCCTTAAGTTTGGTTTTCACCACCAATGGGTTAATTTTATCAAAGAATGCATTTCTAAAGCATGTTTCTCGATTCTAGTTAATGGAACAACTACTGGTTACTTTCAAAGTTGTAGATGAATTCGACAAGGGGACCTTATCAACCCCATGTTATTCATAATTTTAGCAGAAGATTTAGGAAGAACCATAAAAAATACTTGTAGTTCAAGGCAATTATCAGGAATCAAGGCAACATTTCTCACTAGGGCTATTTCTCACCAACAATTCATTGATGATACCATTCTATTAACTAAGGCGTCGATGGTTGAGGCTAAAATAATTAAATACATCCTGCAACTCTATGAGGACGTTGTTGGTCAGAAAGTTAATTTCAATAAAAGCAAGTTATATTTATTAAACACCCTCATTCATAGGTAATGAAGAATTGCAAAAATTTTAATGTGTGATATAGAAAACCTCCTGGTTTAAAATGATTATGGCATGGTGGTTATAGGGGCGGACTGCGCAAAGATCTGTGTGGTGGCTTCCGAGGCGAACAACGCAAAATAATGTGGCAGCCATAAAAGCTGGAAAACCTGCCCGAATTCATGGCAACTACCGATTCCACCATGTAAATACAAAAAAAATAGATATAGAAAACCTCCCCACTTCGTATCTTGGTCTCCCTCTTTTCATTGGTTCTCCGAGAGAGTCAATGTGGGACAAGGTTATTGAAAGAATTCAAAAAAAACTTGTTGGATGGAAATGTCATCTTCTATCTCAAGCAGGAAAGTTGACCCTCACTAAGGCCTCTCTTTAGAGCATTCCAGTCTATTTCCTCTCCATTTTCAAAGCCCTTGTGAAGGTTTTCCAAAAAATTGAGAAACTCCAAAAAAAAAATTATGGACTAGATCAGAGGAGAAAAAAAGGATACACCTTGTAGGATGGACCAAAGTGTGTAGACCCAGGGAGAATGGGGGCTTAGGTCTAAGGAAAATTGCTCGGGTGAATTTAGATTTACTAGCTAAGTAGGCGTAGCACCTAATTTATGGTGAAGAAAATGAATGGATAGTTATCATCAAATGAAAGTATCTTCAAAATATGGAATTTCTAAGTGACTCAGTTCCAATTAGAGGTTCTACTTTTTGGAAAGCAATTCTCAATTGTAAGGAAATCATAAAAAAAGGTTTAAGATGAGTTTTAGGCAATGGTGAGAGGATAAATTGCTGGAATGATAGGTGGGATAAGGATGAACCACTAACGCAATATCCTAACTTAGCTCGAATCAGATATATCATGAAAGAACTCATTGGCAGAAAAGTCTCCGATTATATGGTTGAGGATAGAGGCAGAATGAAGTGGAAACAAATAAGGATTTAGGGATTTCAAGCGGAATCAAATGATCTTTGTAACATTCTCAAGAAATAGTTTATCCCCATGAGACCCAAGGAATATCAAGTGACTTGGGCTCCTACAAAAAATGAGCAATTCACTATTAAATCAACTTACAAGCTTCTGCTTGAAGACGAGGATTTTTTCCTCCAAAAGGACTTAGTTTGAATAAAAAATTAATTCCAAAAATTACAGTCTTTTCATGGTTGGTTATCCAAGGAAGAATTCTAACCATTGATAATATGATGTGTAAAGGTATTTGTATCACTAATCACTATTATCTGTGCAGGGCTAATTGGGAGACCATTTATCACATTTTCCTTGAGTGCCATTTTTCCTTGACTATCCTAAGTGGGGTTTTTCAGGCCTTCAATATTTCCTAGGTTAAACCAGCCATCGTACTTGATTTGTTCATCCAGAAGCCTTGCCCCTTTTCAAGCCAAAGACTTAGATACATGTGGAAAATTGATCTCAATCACTATCTTTGGCAGCTGTGGTTAGAAAGGAACCATAGAGTATTTAATGAGTCTAGCCATGATCATCAAACTATCATTGACAGAATCCTATCCTTGCCAATGAGAATGTGAACCTTTTCCATTTTGATAGCCGTAAACCTCATCTATAGGAGACCACGATTGCTCAATATTTAAGCTTAACCTTGTTAGATGAGTCTGTGCCTAGGGTATCCAACACCAGAGCCAATGTTAAGTGGTCCCCACCTCCTATGGGTTGGTTTAAGCTTAATTTTGATGGAGCAACTAAGGAAAATCTTGGCAGAGTAGGCACTGGTGGCATTGTGTGAGATCATAATGGGAATGTGATTCTTGCATTTTATGAATATTTGGTAACAAGGACGAAAAAAAAGGCTAAAGCTAGAGCTATGTGGAGAGGCCTTCAAATGACTCAAGACTTAGAAGGCAATTTGATCGTTGAAGGAGAATCTATGCATGTTATAAATCTCCTCAATAATTGGAAAACACCTCCTTGGAGAATTAAAACAATTGTTGAAGAGGCTAGGATCCTTTTCTAGGGAAGACAGGACAGAAAAGCCCAACATGTCTTTTGGGAAGCTAACAAAGTTACTAATAAGCTGGCCAATTTGGGTGTCGATGGTGACGAACTTTTCAAATGGGAACATGGTGTACCAAGAAAAGTAGAGGAGCTTATTCAAAAAGAATACCAATAATGATAATTGAATTTACCAACATGGAAGGCACTGTAAGTTCGAAGGCTATGAGTATTCCCATCTCTTTTTTGAAATGGAATCACAATAAAAATTATTTGAGCTATCATTCTTGGTGGATGCTGCTTGTAAATACCACAAAGACTAATGGGGATAGTAACATGTTAGATAACATGACTTATAGTTGTCTTAGTAATTTGAGGTTGGTTGATAATCACAAGGCAAGAAATAAATGATAATATAAGACTTTGAACCAGAGCCATGTGGACCACCAGATAGCCACCACCATAAATCTAGCCAACAGGTTCACTTCTCTAAGGTTGATTGGCCAAGATGGGATGTGGTCCGAAAGCATGTCATATACGAAAGAAAACAATTACCAAAGAATTATTAAGATTAATTGTCAATACAGAGCTTGTGGGAGTTTTTTTTAGTACTATGCTATGTATGTCTGCAGCTTTTTGTTTTTCCACTGTTTCAAGGAAGGGATCTGTGTCTATTTATTTTTTTGTAATTATGATGCAGGTGTGTTTTCTTGGGGTATACCCAAAATGTTGTATGGGAATTTTATTTTTGATAACAGGCTATATGCCTTAACGGATGTAATGGCTTTGGCGGCATGTAGATTTTACATATATAGGATCCTTAGTAAGGACATGTTCATCAACAGCCCTAGGCTTATTTTTGTAAAAGGTTTTGGGTCAACTTGTAAAACCTAGTATTAATGCTATAGTATCTTATCTACCAAAAAAAATATATCAAATATTAAAAAATAAATATTGAATGCTAAATATAATAAATCATAATTTGACAAGTATGGATGAGGATAACTTGAGATTAAATTAAATATAAAAATTGTTAATAGGTAATATGATGAGAAGTTGAAGGTGAATCCCCTAGAGGAAAATGTAGGATCATTGAACATAGTTATGGAACCTTGGTAGATTCTCCCTCAAATCCTAAGAAGGTGAAGGTCAAAGGGACCCCTATTCAGTTGAAGGAAATAGAGTCCTTGAGCGGACCCTCAACTAGTGTTCAATAGAGGTGCATCTTTGATCCTCTGGTTGACCTGGAAATGATTTTTTATTCACCGTCTAATGCTTCCAAGGCAACCTAAACCCTTATGCAACAAGCTACAAAGGTGGTGGAAGATATCAAGCATAAGCAAAAAGGATACACCTAGGTTTTTGACATAGCACTCGACACCAATGATGAAGATCATGTGTCTGAGTAAGACACCTTCATTGTGCCTATTTCCTTTTGGCTGTGTTCCATAGGTTTTTCTTCATTTGGTTTTTGAGCTCTAATGGATTCTTCTGGTCCCTTTTCTAGCATCTCTTAGAGACTCCCTTCCCCTGATTGCTCTTATTTTTTGCTTCTTCGGGGTGATCTCTTAGGTACTTCAATTTTTTTGTGTTTCGATTATTTTTTGTCTCATGGAGACCATATCATTTTTTGAATCCACTTTTGTAAAAAGTTTTGGGGTCCCTTTCAAAACTCCCTCCCCCGATATATCAAAAAAACAAAAAAATATGATGATAAGTTGTTGACATAGATTAAATTAAAATACTATTGTTTAATAATTTAATGTAAATAGACTCATTAAAAAAATTAATGTAAATAGATTCAAATATTGAAACAAACATTGAATTTAGATTTATTTTTTTAATATTTATATGGGATTGAAACGGGATCCACCCATAATACATCATGACCGCATAATGGTATTAAAATAATTTTTCAATTATGTATGTATTACTTGTCAAAATTTGAACCTAGGTCTCCTCTTTGAAAGTTGAGGAATATAGTGCTAATGACATTTGATTTTGATTTTATATTTATTGAATCAAAATTGATAAATAAATAAACATGCATAAATGAATTAGAAAATTGCTATTTAAAGTTAAAATTATGTAATAATAATATAACTAAAATATATTGAGTTTACAAAAATAAATACTTACCTTTTGAATCAATAGAATTTGAAGGTAATTAAAGAACCAAAGTTGTTTTATATTCATTTCTAGTTGCTTTATATTTATTTCCATAAGGAAATGACTTAGGATGCTTGTGGTGATGGCAACAACGAGAATAACTATGATTTGTTTTGCCATAACATTTACATGAATTCAAATTCTAACATATTTTCATTGCATGATTGTGTTAACTATAATAAGCATATTGAGATTTTTCTATTAAAACTTTGTAAATAGAAAGTCTCTTGGCTTCAAAACTATGCGAGGATATTTGAGTTTGATTTTTTTTTTCAAAATATTACTTATAGGTGAGTGCATGCTAATAAGGCTTATTATTTAGGTCATTGATTTTTGTTTATAATAATTTAAGCATTTTTATATAAAATACACTTAAAATTTGACAAAGACATTAAAAAATGAATTACATCATTTTTAGTATAAATTGTTATTATATATTTTATTTTATTTTATTTTTTAATTTACATGGTGGAATCTGTAGCCTCCACGAATTCGGGTAGGCTTTCTAGCTTTTTATGGCCGCCATAGTATTCTGCGTTGTTTGCCCCAAAAGTTGTCACACAGATCTTCGCGCAGTCTACCCCTATAACCACCATGCCACAATAATTTTAAACCTTTTACACCACTGAAAGCACCAGGAAAGGGACAAGTGTTCAGTCCGGTGAGGCCCGATATTTGAACCTTGGACCTTTGCCCCCCTTATGGGTTTGGATGAACCAATTGGTCTACACCTCGGACCTCATATATTTTATTTTTAATAAGATTATTTTTTGTTATATAATAATGATTTTATATATAAGATATTAAAATGCATTTTAATATTGTGCATAGCCAATGTATGAACACATTATGAAAATGATGGAGACAGTTTCAAATAATAAGTTTTTTCCTTTAATATGTACATAACCTTAAGGTGTGTTTTGAAAAAGAAAAAAACACTCTAATAAAAAAAAAATTGAAATATATACATAAACTATATAGTATTGAAAATTTAACCTTTTTGTATGTGGATAATTTTTTTAATATGAAAATTTAAGTTTTTGTATTTTGTATATGGGATAATAAAACACACCATTCCTTATGCGTCATGATTTTTATTTTATTTTTTGCTTAATATAATTAGTTTTATTTTAATTTTTAACGTGGGGTTTCATGAAGCTTATCAAAAAAAAACTTGAGGGTTTATGTTTAAAAAAATAATAATATAAAAATATATTTTTTAAAAATATTTTCAAATTTTAAATTATTAAAAAAATTAAATGTTTAAAATTTAGATTGCAATATGTAACTATTCAAATAGCTATAACCTAAAATATTATTCTTAATTTATTATAAAGAATCTCATGTAAAAAAATATTGAATTCTTATTTAAGAAATGAATTGAGGTGGGTTGATTATGTCACATATGGTTGTTGGACCAAAAATGTTTAGTTGAATTAAGTACCTTATTTGGCCAAACTACCCACTCCTCCAATCCACCTAGTGGGCACTTGCTAACTTTTCCAATTACACTTATATCCTTGTATATTATTGAGGAATGAAGTTTCCTTAATTGTACTATGTCCAAACCCCTTTTGTTTCACTACATCTTTACCATTCCTTGATTTATGCATGTTATCAAAGGTGAAAATTTTCTTTAATTTAGTTTCATCCAAACTACCCCTCTACACTTTCCAATTTTCCAATCATGCTTATCTCCTTACATGGTGCCAAGGTTAAAAAGTTTCTAAATTTTAGTTTGATTGAACCCCTCCATAAATTTATAATCTAGCATCTTTATTTTTCCTTGATTTTATGTACTTTTCCAAAGATGGAAACTTTCCTTATTTTAGATCGTCCAAACCCTTTTGCTTTAATCACAAAATTAGAATCTACCATATTAATCATTCTCTAAGTGTATGCATCTTGCCAAGGTTTTCACCTTTCTTAATTTTACTAAGCACCACTTTTATATAAGGTGCTATGATATTTTATTTTGAAGATTGGAGATCATACAAAGTGATTGAGATTGTATTTTTTTTATGGTGATACAAAATTTGGAGGTGATATATAGGTGATTGAGATTGTATTATTTTTGTGGTGATAAAAAACTTGGAGGTGATATATAGGTGATTAAGATTGTATTGTTGCTACATGCTATGATGGTGACAAAGATTGTGTTGTTGTTGCAATGATACATAAAAGACTGATATGAATTTGCTATTTGGAAATTGGAATATACAAGTACTTTTCAATTAGGTGGAAATTTAAAATGTATATCAAAGTAAAATGAGAGATTAATTTATTGTTCATATAAAAAATCTCATATTGATCATTTTTTATTTTCAATTCTACTAAAAAATAAACAATTATATTATTTTGCTATAGGTGGATGACATAGACCATCAAATAATTTGTTAAAATGTATTTGAATTATTTTAATGAAGAACAAACCTATGTCCATTATTTTCTTGCTATTTAATAAAATGTCAATATGTATTTTTAATAAGCTATATGTAGCTTCTAAAATTTTAATTTCACCAAGAAAAATATCAACATTGTGATTGGTTAAATTATCTACTACCTATTTCCTTCTCTATATATATAATCACATTTATAAGATATTACCTCCAATAATAGATGATAAACATCAACAATAATATTATTTATCATTTTTGTTGATAGCATTAATGATAATTGGTGATTTACCCTCAATTGAAATGTATTCTCATCTTTTTTTAATTGTAATTTTAATACCTATAAGAAGTGCCCTAGCCTTTGCATTGTTGTTAGTTGAAGTTTCATATGATTCTAAGTGAGGATAATTTTGATAACTTATTTATTATAATAGTATTTATTGTATTTTCTATATGAATCTTGACTACATAAAATGTTTTGGATATATTTGTGCCTTAGTTGGCATTAGGATGCATTGCATGAACTACAGATCAAATGGTTTCCATTATTGGTAGATGATATCAAAAGTCAGAGAGACAATCTGAGAGAAATCAAATAGGGGTTGCTAGGGTTTTTTAGTTGAGATTCAAAACTAAGTTGTTCAACCGAGCAACATGTGCATTGTGCGCTAGACTCATGGAGACTAAGGTTGATTATCATTTTTCTCTATGGCATTACGGTGTGGTTGTGGTAGAAGACATCGTTCTTGATAATGCATTGATAAATGTATTATTTCTATCGGTTAGAATGGATGCTACACTGGAAAGAAATTTCACACTACAAGGAATATGTGAAATGTAAAAACAAATGGGCATTTAGATTCTACGCAGACCACTATTTTGTTGTCTGAGTTTTAGAATGGGGTTTATACGACAGCTGGTGTGAGGGTCCTGATTAAAAAATATTAGGGTTTGTTTGCTTGGATGAAAGTAGGGTTTATTTGATTTTGAATGGAGGGTTTCAAAAAAGATGCATGCATTGAGCCAAAAATTAATTTTAAAGAAGCAATCCATGGAGGACCTCCTCAGGACCACCTCAAATAGGAGGGGAACACAATCAATGATTGCCAAGGAAACCATTGCGGATTCCAAAGATTGATTTAAGGAAAACAGAGTTGGGTTGCATGAAAATAACTAATGGATCCCAAGTAGTGAAGTTGAAAATAATGAATGTCTGCACGACTACTTGTTCATAAATTATTTTATTTAAATGAATAAATATTAGAGATGAGGAGCGATGGAGGAAGCAGAGGAAGCGAAGGAGGAGCAAAAATGGTAGGCAAGAATTTTGAACCAACGAAAGGAGAAGATCTAGAGGCAGGGCAGAATGCTATAGCTGGAAAGGAAAAGGATTCCCTGTCAACTCAGTTCGAAAAGGCTAAAGGTACAAATCCTCTAGATAAACCCTCAGACAAAGGGTCCCACTAGGGTTTGGGAGCTGGCAACAAGGGCCCAACCTTTTTGGAAATGCTGAAAGGGAAAAATAAGGATCCAGTCAGTGAACTACCACCCATAATACCAAAAAATAGCAGGTTAACTATGCCAGTGGAGATTATGGAAATATTCTTGGATATGGAGGCATCATCCTTAGTTGGCAAGTTTTTGGGAGGAAGGTCGGACATTGAGACTATTCGCTCATGGGTCGTGGCAAAGTGGAAAACTTCAGGAAGCTTAGAAATTGTAGCCATGTCAAGAGGTTTTTTTATGATAATACTCAACAACAAATATGATGCAGAGCGCATCTTGATAGGAGGACCTTGGTTTCTAGGAAGGCGTAGCCTCTTTTTGAGGAAGTGGGGGGAGGATTTCAACCCTGAGAAGCAGAACATTAATATAGCACCCATTTGGGTCCTCTTACCAAACCTCCCAGCCTAGTTTGTTAATGAGTATTGGCTTAGTGGCATAGCAAATATGATAGGAGAGCTCGTGGCAATAGACCATTCAACCCGGGCAAGGACTAGACTGACGCATGCCAAGATCTATGTAAATGCAAACTTGGATTCTGATCTACCTTCTTAGGTGGAACTAGCATATGGAGAGTTTCTAAGGATTCATCCTATGGAGTATGAGAACAAGTCGACATTTTATAGCATGTGCAAAACCCAGGGCCACTTTCAAGCCCAATGTCTAACAATAACTACAAACAAGGAAGCCACGAGCGAAGGTTTTCTGGGGAAAGCTAATGGGAGAGGGATACCAAATTTTCAAGGACCTCATATTAACTTGGAAGGATATAGACAAGTTAAGAATAACCACACTGACCAAGCCAACATATAACTGGAAAAAATCCAAGAGAAAGGAAAGCAACAGAATGAGGGAGGCAAAAATCATAAGGTATGTAATAAATATCCCAGCTTGAACATGTTTGATATCCTAGCAAATCTAGAAGTTGAAAAATAAAATAGTAAAGATGATACCATCAGTGTCAATTTTCCTGAAACCCTAGACTCCCCATCCAAATCAGGACCATCCATAGTTATGACAAAATGCCCCAAAATCTATGCTCAAAATGAAGAAAAATTGCCAGGTCATTTCAGTTTAAAATGGAAAAAATAGAGTCAAGAGTCAAAGTTGTGGAAATAAGAGGCAGGAATGTAGCTCCTAATTTGGTAGTGGAACAAATTATCCCTTATCAGATGAGTCCAATGGTAAAATGTTCCTTGAAGGAAAGCCCCCTGTTTAGGAACCAGATAGGAGAGGTGAACTAAAATAAGGCTGAGGATGAAGAGAGAATTGAAAACCCCAAAAATGAGGAAGAAGGTTCAATCCCTAGACTATCACAGTATATGCCCCCTCATTTCAGTCCAAAATAGACTAGAAGCACCACCAAGCCTTTGATAGATTATGGAAGTGAAAGAAAGAAAGGGAGAATATCTATAGCATAGCACTATAGAATGAGAATCAATGAAGAAATTGCAAACGAAAAGAAAAGAACATTGTTACAACAAGCTATTCTTGGCCAAGATAATAGAAAAATTGACAAACCCCTTTGGCTCAGGGAAGGGGGTGGGGAAAAAATATCAAACAGTCTAAATGAAGGTTATCTCATTGAATATGAGAGACCTAAACGACCCACCAAAACAAAGGATGGTGATGTCTATAAGGAAGGATTGGAATCCTACTATCATTTTTCTTCAAGAAACCAAAACAGATGCGGCACAATCAGCACTTATAGCTAGAAGGATTTGGAAGCAAGGGGAAGTGGCCTTTCAACAGGTGAGAGGAGCATATGGGGGCCTCATGATCTTATGGAATCCTATTAAAATAGAAGGAAGTATTATTTAGGCAAATGAAAGAGTCTTAAGCATATTATTTCATGATTTTGATACTAATAAGAATTGGATTATGTCAAATTTTTATGCCCCCATCTCTATCCAAGGGCGGTTTGAACTGTGGGAGTTTTTGGGACATTTGAACCAAGCTTTTAAATACATTCCTTGGGTTATTGGGGGAGATTTCAATACCCCCCTTTACCCATCTGATAAGAAGGGAGGATCTGGGTTACCCTCAAGGATCATGGAGGACTTCAATGAATTCATTAACACAAATGAATTGATGGATGTAAGACTAAAAGGAGCTAAATTTACATGGAGTAACAAGAGGATAGGAAGTCAGCTGATTCAATAAAGGTTGGACAGGTTTTTTTATCCAAGGAAGCTACAACAATGTTTGGTGATTCAACGTTACAAGCCCTTCCTAAATGCACTTCAGACCATAATATTATTCTATGGGAGGCATTTCAAGATAACTCCTTTAAAAATCCATTTATATTTTTTTCAATGTGGGTTAAACATACGAACTTCAAGAAATGAATAGAGGAATGGTGGAAGCAGCCTATCAAGGGAAGTGCTTCCTTCAAACTATCTCAAAAACTTAAGATGGTGAAAAACAACCTTAGAATATGGAATAAAGAAGTCTTTGGAAATATTTTTGAGAATAAGAGAGCAGTGGGGGAAAAACTAAGAATAATAGAAAGCAAAATAAAAAATGGAACCTATGATGAGGTGACAAGGACTAAAGATAAGGAAACCCTTTGTGAGTTTTATAATATTTTAGCTTGTGAAGAGATGTATTGGAGGCAAAAATCAAGGGCATTATGGCTAAAGGAAGGGGACTCTAATTCAAAGTTTTTCCATGTTACCACATTGAGAAATAGAAGCAACAATAATATTAGAAATTTAACTAAGGTGGATGGATCCTCAACTCAAAATATTCAGGAGATCAGGGATGAGGCTGTTAATTTTTTTAGTTCATTATTGGGTGAAGAACAGGCCTGTAATGCCCAAGCAAAGGACTCTCTCCTTCAATTCATTCCACAACTCATTGATGAAACGATTAACGAGTCTATGGCAATAGTTTTTTCAAACGAATAGATCAAGGAGGATTTGTTTAACATGGATCCTGACAAAGCTCCTGGGCCGGATGGGTTTTCACCATGGTTTTTCCAAGTTTGTTGGGATATTTTTGGATCAAAAGTTATTGTTGCAATCCAGGAGTTCCAAAGTTCAAATCATATTCCAAGGGGTTTAAATTCAACTTTCATTTCTTTGATCCCTAAAGGCTCCAACCCCAAGACTATGGCTAAATTTAGGCCAGTTAGCCTGTGTAATATATCCTATAAAATTCTATCCAAAGTTTTAGCCAACCGTTTGAAGAAAGTTCTACCGGTTATCATTGATCCAAGTCAAGGAAGTTCTATACAAGGAAGATCAATCTGATATGGAGTTATTACTATTCATGAGGCTCTTCATATAGCCGCTCAAAACAAAAAATTAGTCATGGCTTTAAATTTAAACATGAACAAAGCTTATGACAGGATAAATTGGGAATTCTTAGAGGTAGTTTTATTAAAATTTGGCTTCAACATGAAATGGGTCAAGTTAATAAGAGAGTGTATTTCTAAGCCTTATTTTTTAGTTTTGGTTAATGGGTCTACTGCAGGTTTTTTTCAAAGCAAATGTGGTCTAATACAAGGAGATCCCATAAGTCCTATGCTTTTCATCATCGTAGCTGAGGCATTGGGAAGAACCATTAAGGCAGTAGTTGTATCTGGACTCATATCTGGTATCAAGGCCTCGTCGCTAACTACCTCGATGACACATCAACAATTTGTTGATGATACATTGCTACTGAATTTGGCTTTTGTGGTTGAGGCAAGAAGGATTAAAAATATTCTCATAATGTATGAAGAAGCGACTGGACAGAAAGTGAATTTTGATAAGAGAAAACTTTATTTCATCAATACCCCCATTCCTAGGCAAAACAACATAGCAAGGATCATGGAATGTCAGATTGCATCCCTTTTGACCTCCTATTTAGGTCTTCCCCTATTTACGGGGAAACCTGAAGGATCAATGTGGAACATAGTTCTGGAGAGGATAAAAAAAAAGCTAGCAGGTTGGAAAGGAAATCTATTATCTCAAGTAGGAAAAGCAGTTTTAACTATGGTTTCACTTAAAAGTATACCCATTTACTTCCTATCAATGTTTAGAGCTCCCAGCAAGGTGTATCACAAAATTGAGCAGCTTCAAAAAAAATCTCTGGTCAGGGACTAAGGATAAGAAAAAGATCCATTTAGTAGGTTGGAACAAGGTTTGCAAACATAAAGCTGATGGGGGGTTAGGATTGAGGAGAGTTTCTTATATCAATACAGCTCTATTAGCCAAACAAGCGTGGTGGTTATTGACTAAGGTCGATAATGAATGTTCTACCATAGTTAGGAGGAAATACCTCCAAGGTGTGAACTTCCTTAATGACAACTTAGCTAGCAAGGGGTTTAATTTTTGGAAGGCAATCCTCATGAGCAGGGATCTTTTCAAGAAAGGTCTTATATGGATTCTAGGAAATGGGCAAACAATAGACTTTTGGAAGGATCGGTGGGTGAGAGTTGAGGAGTTATACCAGAATCCTCGTTTGGCTAGGATTCAAGAGCATATGGAGCAGCATATTGGAAAGAAGGTTGCAAATTATATGTGGCAAGATATAAATATCAACAGGTGGAAACACATCAGAGTATAGGGTTTTGAAGTGGAGTCTGAAGAGCTTTATAACATTTTAACTCAATAAATTATTCCCTCTAGAGAGGATGAAGATCACATTGTTTGGGCTGAGACTGAAAGTGGTGACTTCACAACTAAGTCTGCCTATAATTTGCTTTTCAATGTGGAAGGTCAACAATTTCAACCGATTTTGGTTTGTATCAAAGGCTTAATTCCTAAAATATCCTTTTTTTCATGGCTGGTGATTCAAGGAAAAATCCTCGCTATGGACAATATGTTATCCAAAGGTATGGTTATTGCTAACCATTGCTACATGTGTAGGGTAGGATGGGAGACAACCCAACACTTGTTTTTGGAGTGTCCGATAGCGGAGTCCATCTTGGATGAACTTTTCCAAGCCTTTAGGATCTCATGGGTTAAGCCTGCTCTTATATCCGAAGTGTTCCATCAATGGCCTCAACCCTTTGTTAGCCTAAAACTTAAGTACCTATGGAAAATCTGTTAGCATCATTTTATTTGGCATATTTGGCTAGAAAGGAACCATAGAGCCTTTAAAGATACCATTCACAACCCAAAAACCATCCTCAATAGGATTATTGTCTTTGCAAAAGAAAACCTTAGCACCTTAGTGGATGAGAACCACTCAATTCCTCCCCAAGAAAAATAACTAGCTTGGGCATTAGGTATTGAGGACATACCTTCCATTCCTTTGCCCAATCCTAGAAATGGGATTTCTTGGGAGCCACCCCCCCAGGGTTGGTTTAAACTAAATTTTTATGGTGTAGCCAAGGAGAACCCGGGAAGAGCTAGAGCTGGAGGAATAATCAGGGATCATCAAGGAAATCTGGTCAAGGCCTTCACTGAACCATTGGGAATCAGAACTAATAACGAAGTAGAAGCTAGAGCCCTTTGGAGAGGGTTGCAAGTAGCCCAAGAAACTCAAGGTAACTTGATGATTGAAGGTGATTCGATGAACATCATCAACCTATTAACTAATGGTAAAAAACCTCCATGGAGAATCGAGGGAGTCATCCATTAAGTGAGGGTTCTTTTTGCAGCAAGATAGAACAAGAGGGCTCATCACGTGTATCGTGAGGCCAAAAGGTTAGTTGAAAAATTATCAAACATAGGTGTCTATGTTGGTAGTTTGGTGACATGGACACAAGGTGTGCCACGTGAAGTGGAAAACATTATTAGTCATGAAAATAAAACTACCCATTAAGGAGAAAGCTGAATGGGTGTTCTTTCCCCATGGAGTTGGTAATAACTATGGGGTTTCCCTCTAAATCATACCAAATTGGAAATGAAGGTAACAGGGTGTAAGCCTTGGAGGATTTCGACAGAGAATAGGAAATGGGCAAGAAACAGGTTTCACAAGTGCAAAGTTCCAAACTTCAATTTCTGTCAATGTAAGTAATATTTACAGTTATGTTTAGGTATGGGTGTGCCTTGTTAGTAAGGTGTTGTAGGGGATTCAACACAAGTTCTAGTAAGAAATTTTTAAGGATGAATAGGATCTACAATCTCAGTAGAAGGTTGGATATTGTAATAGGTTTTGGGTTAACCTGCAAAACCCGGTAATTAATGAAGACTTTTATTTACCAAAAAAAATAATAATGAATGTCTAGGAAGGAATAGATGCAATAGAGAGACAAGACCTAATTTATCGATTCATGGGATTCCAAATGACTCTTGCTACCTTCAAGCAATGGGCTACCAAAAACTAGAGCACTAAAGGTAAGTTCTAAATTTTTACTTACCCTAATGACTACTTTCTTATTTGTTTTGTTAATGAAGAAGAAAGGAAGAAATTCAAGGGGGGCTATGGTTTTTTTAAAGGGTAGGATTCTTCATGAAGCCCTAGCATAGCAAGTTCAAATTCAAGGAAGAAATACCATCAACTGCCCTTATTTGGGTCTATTTATTTGGTATTCCAATAGAATACTAGAATCCAAAGATATTTGCAACAATTAAAAATTCTTTAGGAGTTTACATGATGACTCCTGATAGCACCAAACACTTAGAGCATATGATATATGCAAAGATTTAGATGCATAATTTTCCAGAGAATATTACTTTATAAGGAGAAGAAATATGGGAGCAAGTAGTAGATTATGAAAATATTCCATTTAGATGCATAATTTATCATGAATATGGCCATCTAGCCAAGGATTGTCCACATAAGGTCCCTAACAAATATAAAGAGTATGGGGACTTGGCAGAGTTTCAAATCCCTAAACAAAAAACACAAAGAAAATAATAGCAACAAAAGAGAAAACAATAATTTTACCTAACACCTTTGAAATTCTCTCCATGAATGAGCAAGCAGATGATAAGGATGGTCAAATGGAAACAGTTATTATGGAAACATAGTTTGATGAAGAGAGAGAATATGAAGGATTACATGATGAGAAATCACTAAAAGAGCTTGCCTTGATGCTAAGAAATAATAGTAAAGGAAAAAAATACAATATAGAAAACCAACCCAAGTGCAAAACAAAAGGACAGATTCAAACTACAAACAAAATGGATCCTCAAAAATACCATACAAATTCCAATAGTAGTGTCGTGGCTCCTAACCAACCTATATTACCAACTAGAATGAAGCAAGATACAAATAAAAGGATAAGGATGCCATAATCCTAAGGTTTATAGCCAGTCTCTTTATGGCAATGTTGGAAGCTTTGGCTATTTTGCTAAGCAATTTTTGATATTGTTTGGTAATTTGTTAATCTTTGGTTTATTTTTAGTGTTACCATTTTTTGTTTGATTTATCATTAGCTCATTTGGCTTAGTTTTTGTTGTATTTGATTTTTTATGATTTTTTTTGGGTTGTTTTTTATTCATTTATTTGTTTCTATTTTGGATTTGTTTTGTTTTGTTGTATTTGTGGTTTTTTATGTGTTCATGTTATGTGGTTTTTTTTTTGTGGTGTATTTATTTGTTTTTGTTGTCCTATGTTTGTGGTTTTTTTGTGTGTTTCGTGTTTTGGTGTTGTTTTTGTTGTTTTATTTTATTTTATTTTATTTTGTGTTTTGCTATGTTGTTTGTGTGTTTGTTCTGTGTGGTTCATTTTTTTTTTTGTATTATTTTTGTGCATGTGTTTGGTTGTGCTTTTTCTTGTTGACACACTCAAGGAGTATGCTTTTTTTGTTTTAGCTTTTGTGTGTTTGTGTTCATGTGTTCTTGTTTTGTATTGTTTTAGGTATGCTCCTTGCATGTGTAAAATGCGGTAGGCTAGGTGTGAGCCCTGGGCATTTTTGGTGGAAGAGATACCCCTGCTTCCTTGGGTCTTACCCAAAAGTGGCATCCCTTCTAGGATTTTTTCCACAAGTAAAAAAAAAGTGAGGAGAATTTTTCCTTCGTTACTTTGGAAAACACCACCTCCATCAACTTTTTTTGGATTTTCTTTGGAATAACTGTCAATATTAATTTTTATAAACCTAATTTATGGCCATTTTTATTTTACCTTAGGTCAAAGCAAATCCTATGTTTTAATTCCATTGACACAAATGACTCTTCCATGTATAATAAAATCTTGTAACCAAGTAGCTAGCGCCTCTTTTTCTACACTTAATACTTCCCATGATGAGCACCATATCTATAAAATATCTACAAGAGAGGCAATAGTACAACTCCAAACCTAGGCATGATTTTGAGATTTAGTGTTAAAAATTTCTAATATTCCTTCAAGCCATAAATTTTACCACTAGTTCTTTATAGAATATAGTTTTTTTTAGCTTTGAAATAGTTAATCCAACATTTCATCAACACTTTCATTGTTAAAACAATTATCCAATATATTCTTCTATTTTAAAAAACTAACCCCAAATGGTGTTTTCAAGGGATAACGAAGAAGTAAATAGCCTAATATTTCTAAATCCTTCTCACACAAGGCACATTTGAAAAGTCCATGATATCCTCTTCTTTTTACACTTCATCCTATAAGATTTTTACTTTGAACTACTAATTAAAGGAATGTTGAGACCTTAGGGAGATCCTCTAGTGATCAAACATTCTTCCAAGGGAAATCTTTGGGAGTCAAAATTTATGATTGCTCTAAATCCTCATATTTCAACTTGATCAAGTGTTCACCGTCTTTTGATGAATTCTAGACCAACTCATTATTTCATATATAAATATAATTAAAACTTTTGAAACATATTTTGAAGATCGTCTACAATTTATTTGATTTCCTCTATTTCAACTAGATTACTAGAAGAAATCCATCAACTAGAGGTGTTGCTCATACTACTATAATATTTAAACTTTAGACCTTTACAAGCTAGACATGTTAGAGCCAGTGGTTGTCATTTTGAATTAAAATAAGAGGATAAGGCTTCAACAATAATTAGACCAAAAATTTACATAATTATCCTCATTGACTAACCATATAATATGTTTCTTGATCAATTGCAACTATCTAATATGAAGTTCCATGTTGGTGATCCATTTGCAAGGGTTCTTTTCCAAAATAATTTAATTGCATGAAGATAACCTATATATTTTTTAAGTAATATTTATACCCAATTTCCTTGACCTCTAAATAATCTACACCTTACTTTTCCCCTAATGCCAAACTCATGAGTGTGCAATTTTGCAAGCCTTCCCCTCCAATATTATTTTTTTTGCAAAATATATCCCAGTTACAAAGAGGAAACCCAAATTTTCCTTATTTCCTTCCCAAAGAAATTCTATTTGAATTTTATCAAGTTATAATGCTATGCCAACTAGCAATCTTGAAAGTGAAATCATATAAATAAGGATGGATTGTAGTGTATTATTTATGAGTTCTAGCCTTCCTACCATGGTTAAAAGCATACCTTTCCAAATTACCAAACAAGCTTTCATTCTATCCAAATAAGTGATCCAAAGCTCCTTTTTATTTTTTTATGAAACAAAGGAATACCCAAGTAGGATGGAAATTTTTAAATCTTAAACCCCAAAATATCCACAATAATTTATTGTAAATATAGGGTAGCGTTAATGAAAAGTCCTCAATTTTGTAGTCTTAACCAATTTTCCACTAGCCCTCTCATAACATCATAAAATTTATTTAAAGTCCATGCAATCACTAAGGGATGGCCCAACAAAAAATTTATCAAAAAAATGGAGATGAGATTTGTAGGGACCATTATTTGCAAACTAAATACCTTTTTATTTTTCTTCTATTTTTACCTTTGAGAAAGCTCTCCCTAATGCCTCCTCAAGAATAATAAATAGATGAGGAAATAGTGGATCACCTTAGCAAAGTCCACAATATGATTTAAAGTAACCAACAAGATAATCATTGATCAAACTATAATACTTTGGAGTGCTATAACAATATTTAATCCATTCACACTAATCATATCCAAACCTTTTAAAAATTATATCAAAAACTTCAACGAACCCTATCATATGATTTTTTTATATCTAATTGCATAAGCATACCTAGTTTTTCATAATATAAAAAGAATGTATAGCCTTTGGAGCAATGATTATACCATCAAAATTTATTTACTATGAACAAAACCATCTTATTCCTATGAGATAAAATAATCTAGAATACTTTTCAACTTGTTTTTCATAAATTTTAAATGATCTTATAAATTACATTACAAAAGCTCATTGGATGAATATGATGTAAAACCATGGATTTTACCTATTTTATGATAAAAAGACAAGAAAGTTTGCATGGCAGAAAAGGTGTGCAAGCACGTGAATTCTTGACCACAATCCATTGATTTCCCCAAATATGTCATCGAATTTCCTTTTTTAACCACACGAATAAGAGAAGTGCTAAAAAAACCAAAATTTGCTAAAAAGTGTGAATCCACTAAGAATGAGAAAAGTGAGCCAAGTTTTATTTTGGAGCATGGTTGCTAGTTCTTCTTTGTTAACGATGCAAAAATGAGAAAATTTCTTGGAAGAATAAGCATGATGGTTGGAGTAGCACAAAGCCACTAATTAGTGCAAATCCATGTTAGAATTCATCAAAATAGGCTCAATTTCTAATTGAGGTATGATTGACAGAATATTTTTGTTAGCAACATGGCCAGGAGAAAGGAGTAAGCATAAGCTCTAATCCACTAATTTTCATGAAACCATAGATTTCCTCATAGTCGGGGTCAAGTCATGCAAAAGGCTTTATATCCCACAATCGTGCATGACTACAAGGAAAGGTGAAAAGGTGAATAAAGTTTCCCATGATTGTGGATTGAATAGACCAAAAGAAAGCAAGTCTCAAAACTATGATTTTTTGTATTTTTGGGCCCGAACCTATTAATTGCTACCAAAAGTGAGAATCATGCATGGTTTTTAGAAATGTAAATATCAAGCTATGGTTACGAGCTAAGTCATGCATCAGTTGATCAGAGTCATCCATATTCAAATCAATGATGAACAAAGAAAATATGATGATAGTGGGACAAAATGGTCTTTGAGTCATGTTGTAGTCCAAAAGCTTCTAGAAATCATTGCTCAACTGACTCAGATGTAGATCTATGACCATGAATATATTGCAAGAACAAGGGATGACTAAGAGTGAGTATGTTTCATATTTATTGTAACTATTTCAATAAAATACATTTGGATGTTACCAATGATAAGCAAGTTGTAAGAAAATCAAGAACTTTGAAAATTCCTTGTAATGATCAAAATATTAATATTGCAAATCTACAAATAGAGGCCAAAAAATTATTTTCAAGGGTTGGTTCTGAAGTATTTTCTTGCACTACTATTCAAAATTTCCTACAATTAATGAAAATAGCATTACTTGGTATGTTTACCTCAAACTTATGTCTACATGGTTTGCTTATTATTATCTTATGAAATTATTTTTGCAACTACTACTATGGTTAGTGTATTTTGTTAATTTGGATTGCTAACTTAGAGAAAATTAGAATGATTCATATTTGAATGTGTTCTTATGAGAAGTCATTTCTGTTAGTCAAGGTGTTAATCTAATTCTATTAATTTGGATTATTAATGCTTTAGATGTTTGGAATGATTCTTTAAGTATACAAAAGCTCTCAATGTTAAAGATTGCCAAGTTTTGAATGTTGTTAGTCCTAAGCATTATTTCTAGAAATTAAGTTATTAGGGGATTCTCTATATATGCCTATGTTGTTATATTTATCTGTCCACCATAAATTCATTCATTTCTTAACCCTTTCATTCTTCTCCCTAATCTTTTATTATTTTGAGCTAAAAGAGAGTCAACATTCAGTAAGTTGACAAGGTATACCAGCCTACTCTAGAGGTTGGGTTAAAGCATTTTAACCCTTCCAATGTGTGGTTTTGGCTATGATTAGTAGGTGCTCACCTTTCAAATCATTGCAGATAATAGTCACAATTCTAGTTCATCTTGATGTTAATTTAAGCCACAATAATTTTTAGCATGCTCGATGGGATAGATTACAAAATAGTTTTTTATTCCAAGATATAATCTTTCATTTTCTTGGAGGAATCAAAATTTAATGAATTTTCTTGACCTCACTAAGCAATAAAAGAAAATTCATTTGGCAACTCCCTAGATAAAGAACCTAGAAAACCTTTTAGTAATTCATTTTTCATGTTTACTAGGTCATCTGCTAGGAATATATAAGAGCTAGTATCATTCTTTGAGTACAAGACATACTATAATTTTATCTCTATATTCACCTTTTGAAGAGGCCCCAATACCATCAGGTCATTGGGTTCCCCAAAACCAACTCCATTAAAAACTCTAGTAAAAATGGCTCATCAACAAAATTTAAATCAAAATTGACCTCCATAGAATTACCCTGATTAGGTTACCTCTGGTCCTTTGGAACTCCCCTAGATGAATTATATCCTTTAGGCTAAATCAAAATCCATACCTAAATATGATGGTTTAGGTAATACTGCTTATGAGCATTGTCAAGATATATTAAATTTAGCAGCTATTCATAATATCAAAAATGAAGATGTTATTGTCATACTTCTAGCACTATCCTTTAGAGGTAAAATCCTTCACTGGTTTAGAACCCTAGAGGACAATAGCATTTTTTCATGAGTTGGACTAGTTGGTCTTTTTGTGGAAGAGTTTTAATGAATCAATGGATCCTTTCTCACTTTTGAACCAATTCACCGCTATGTAAAAACATCTAAAAGAGTTAGTCTTTGACTTTAATTTGAGATTTAGTAGGACATGGAAAAGAAATCCTCTTGAATCTAGACCAGCTGCTCCCCTTACATTTATGTATTACATCAGATCCCTTAGATTATACCTAGGGTTACAAACTCAATAGTCACATATAAATATCTTTCCATAAGTTTACCATGCAACTATCCATGCAAAGAATGTTTTGATTATTGTAGGAAGGCTCCCATTAAAAGTGGTCATACCTTATTGCTCTAAAATTCCTCAGTTTACATGTCAACCTAGGACATCAACACCCTCATATATGGACCCTCCATCCCTATCATCACCACTTCTAAAAATGACTCCAATTCCTCCTCCTAAAACATCATTTGCCTCAATTCCTTTTCCTCCTCTCCCATATTAGAATCCCCAATAATCAACTATGTTGCTTGATATCCAAAATACCTTGAAGATAATTAATAACAAGGTGAAAATAATGGAAAAAAGAGAAATAAAAATGTATCAATAAAGAGTATTACCATATGTTAATAGAGATCAAAATCCTAGTACTAGTAGTAATACAAGGCCCAAAGTTAATGCAAATCATGAGGATCATGAATTAGTCTCTGAAACCAATTTGGTAAATGTTTGGTGTCTAGTCTACAATGACCCTCATGACTCTAACACTTGTATAATGTACCAACATCATGTGCAACAAGCCATAGAGAAAGCTGAGAGAACCCAAAAGAGAAGAGTTAATATGTTATAGTAGCCTGAACAAGTTATGTTTGGAACAAACCCCCTCATAAGAAGAATTAGTTTTTATCCTAACTATATTTGGAAAAAAACATTGCATGTAGATTCATAAAAAATGGATCAATTTCAAGTTCCTTCTTAAAACAAAAAGGGAACAACCCCTACAAAATAATGATAGATTTTTGGTTCCACAAGAAGCTAAGAAGAGTAATCCAATTCCCAGGGAATAAGAAAAGGATAAAAACTCTCCAAAGTAGGGAGAAAATAAGAAGAATAAAGAATAGTTAGGTTCTAAAGAAGAGGCAAAGGAGAAGTTGAAATTCCCTTCCATCACCAAGAGGCAAAGGATTGAAGCTACTCAGTAGTATAAGAGAAAATTTGGTGAAACTGAGAAAAAATATGAGAAGATCCCTTTAGAAAAGTTTAATTTCAACATTGTGGAATAACTAAAGAGGACTCCTTCTAGAGAAATTCTTTATGACACTCTCTTCATCCTTGGTCAGGTTGATCTACTAAAGGCTTCTTTGAACAAGAATACCCAAGAAAAGGAGATAAATATTGTGTTTAACATGTCCCATGACCTGGAAAATATAACTCCAATGACCCTAAAGAATAACCCCCACTCTTTTACATATCTCTAAGAATGGAAGGGTGGATTGTTCATAATTGCATGATATATTTAGGGGCTTCAAAAATAGTCATGCCTAAGGTAGTATGTGATGAAATGGGAATGGAGTATACACATTCATGCCTAGGAGTCTTGCAACTAGATGGAACATTGATCAAGATGATAGGGGTTGTAAAATATGTTTTGATGAAGTTACATAGAGCCCTAGAGGTCACTATAGTCTAAGAGATTGTGGTAGTGGACCTAGAGCCCTATTTTGATTTATGCCTTTCCAGAGAATTCACTATCAAACTAGGAGGTCATATGCATTTGGATTATTTCTGCATGATGATTCCTCATAAAGGAAAAAGGATCATAATAACTCTAGAAAAATTAGTAGCTTATCATATTGTGAAATTGAGGAAGACATCTATAATTAATCGATAATGGAAGAAAATGAACTAGTGGAGTTACTTGAGGATTTAGAAGTTGAGGATTAATTACCATTTAGGGAAGATCATAGTATACTTGAAACTAGAATGGGCACATACAATATTTCTTTCAAAATAGAGAAAAGGATGCCTACCATTTCCAATCAATCATTAAGAGAATCAAATATTTGGATAATACAATTTGATGGTGCAAGATGCAATAATGGAGTTGGGGTAGGAGTAGTTTTAAAATCTCCTTTAGAAGGAGTTAAGATTTTTTCCTATAGATTGAATTGGTCTTAAACAAATAATACTACTAAATATGAAGCCTTGTTCTTAGGACTTATGCAAGAAAAAAATATGGGTATCAAGATACTGAATATATGGTGATTCAAAATTAGTTTTGAATCAAGTTATGAAGAAATGTAATAGTAAGCATCATTATTTTAAGACTTATAGAATTAGAATCTAGGATCTAATGGAATAATTTGATGCTTTGAACCTACATGTTGTTCCAAGATATTCGAACCTCTTAGTAGATGTCTTAGCTACCAAGAGTGCTAATTTTTCTCCATATTCATATTATAAATCAATTGAGAATAAGAAAGTGAAATTAGTATTTATACCTTCAATATCAGATAGAAAGATATTTTGGTAGTTTTTTTTAAAATGATGATCAAATTGTTGATTTTTTTATCAGAGAGGTTTCCTATATTAGTTCAAAAGGTGATACATTCCAATAAATTGAACAATATGAGATTATACAATTAAATAATAATCACATACCCAAGGGGTTGATTACCTTAGAAATCCTTTTTGACAATGAGGATGGGAAAAGGGAAAAGTAAATGCAGATAGATGATAAGATCTATCAAGAAATATAAATAGAAAATGGAAAAAGGCTTAAGGTTGGTATTCAATGCACTACAAAGGAAGTGGAAGAATTCAAAACCTTGTATCTTCAATATTAGGACATAATTTCCTGGACCTATGATGATTTGAAAGTTTATGATAAGAGCATTATTCAAAATACTATAGAGCTAGTGCCTAATACCAAGCCATTTAGACTATAAAAAAGGCCTATAAATCCCAATATTGAAGCAATTATGAGACAATAACTGCTCAAGTTGTTGAAGGTAAAAATTATTTACCTTGTTAAGCTTTCTACATGGGTAGTCAATCTGGTCCTAGTAAGAAAAAATAATGGCAATATTTACTTATTTGTAGATTTTAGAAATCTATATCGAGCATCCCTCAAAGATCATTATCCCTTACCATAGATTGATCAGATTTTACTGATAGTAGTTTGGGCTAAAATGTTCTCTCTACTAGATGGATTCTTTGGTTATAACCAATTTTGGCTAAAGAACAAAGACCAATATAAGACAACTTTCACTACCAAATGAGGTACCTTTGCTTACTAGAGAATGCCTTTTAGTCTGTCCAATGCAAGTGCTACTTTCCAAATATTCATGGACTATGCTTTTGGGGATATGATTAACAAAATCATCCTTATCTATCTATATGATATGACTATTTTTTCCCACAAGAAGTAGGTACACTTGAAGCACTTGGAACACATTTTTTAGAAGTGCAAGGAATTCAACATATCTTTGAATCCAAAGAAATCAATTTTTGTAGTCTATGAGGGCAAGTTATTAGGGCATGTGGTGTCTAAAGAGGGGATGTTAATTGATTCCAACAAAGTAAAATCTATATTGTATCTCCCCCTCCCCATGAATAAGAAGTCTTTGCAATATTTCTTTGGGCATATCAACTTTGTAAGGAATTTTATCTTTGATTTTTCTTAGATTGTTAAGCCCATTTGAGAGCTTCTCAAGAAAACATGGATTTTAAATGGATTGACAAGAGAAAACAAGATTTTTAAGAAATCAAGCAAGCTATTCCCACTGCTCTTGTATTAGTCAATCCTAATTTTAACAAATATTTTATCTTAAATTCTTATGGAACTGATGAGAGTTATGTTGTAGTACTAACTTAGAAGGATGATACAAACAATGAACATCCAATATTATTTTGGATTTAGACTCTCCATGAATACCAATTAAAATACAACTTTATTGAGAGATAGGTTTTTGTAGTGAGAAAATCATTGAAAAATTTTAGGTAATATCTACCCCAAAGCAAAACTCTAGTATATGTCGTTCCCCTGATGTTAGAAGCTTTGTTCTACATGGAGAGCTAGATGAAAAGAGAGTAGATTGGATCACAAAGATTCAATAATTTTATGTAGAAATTCATCACACCATATTAGTAATGGGAAGAGCCCTATGTCAAGAGTTGACAGTAGTAGCAGTCTCAAATTAGATAATAGCTTATTAGTAATCAAAACTTGTATACGGGAAATATAGTCTTTTAGAAGATTCATATTGGGTTGATCAGCTCACAAGTTACTTTCAAAAAATAGTATGTCCTCAAGGTTTAAATGCATCACAAATAAGAAGGTATAGGCTTCAGGTTTTAAAATATGTCCTCTTACCTGAAGGAATATATAGGAAAAATCTTGATGGAGTCCTAAAATGTGTAAGAAATGATCAGAAACTAAATATTCTAGATGAATTTCATGAAGGACTATTAGGGGAACATATTTTAAGAAGAACAACTACATTAAATATAATCAAGGTTGGTTATTATCGGTGTACCATTTTCTTTGATACATTCAAAGTGGCTAAATCATGTGATAAATACCAGAGATATATGGGGAGAAACAAGAATGCATCAATACCACTTAAGCCTATTCAAGTAGAAGAACCATTCTAGTAGTGGGGGCTAGATTTTATTGGGGTGATAAATCCAAAATATTTAGCAGGGCATAAATATATCCTAAATGCTATTTATTATTGTAGATTAAAAATACACGCCAAACAGAAAGATAAAACCACAATAACGGAGTACAGAATAGTTGCACAAAAACAAACGATTTCTATTAATCGATGGAGTTTAAAAACTCCTTTTTGAATACAACTGGGCCTGTAACCCTTTATTTGTGATACAAAAATTACAAGTTATGCTAGGGTTCTCCGAAACCCTAGCTGGCACGAATGGTGGCGCTTCCGAAGAACGTATCTTCAATCCCAACAGAGTGAGTGGGCTTTGTCGTATCCCTTGCTTGGACCACTCCAGCTTAATCAGCTGCCATCAATAAACTGGATCTGTCATCAAAAACCTGCACACATTAACACTATCAAGGAGTTAGAAATTAATGAGAGGGCTCCACTGCGTGAGCCCTCAGAAACAATCTAAAACCCTATAAAAATGGAATGCAGGAAATCAATAACAGATTAATACATAAAATACGGCTACTTGCTTTAAACTAATTTATACCTGTTCTCTGTTAACGCAGCTAGACCAGGCGACACCTGGAAGTAATGTTGTTGTCAGAATAGGCTGCGGAAGGCGCCCTGGTGCACTCGCCGAACGCCCGCGTGCTTCTGGATCTGGATTACAGACGCCGGTCTGAGTCTGTGGCTGAAGGTAAACGCCCGTGGGCACTTGTTAAACGCCCGTGGGCACTTGGTAAACGCCCGTGGGCACTTGGTGAAGGGGTAAACGCCCGTGGGCACTTGCGACAGGAATGGGAGATTCTACAGAGTGTTGCAGAAGGAATGGCGACAAAAGCGGCGATGGATGCGGCGAAAGGGTAGCGAAAGAGAGGAGATAGCAGTAGAAGAATTAGAATCAAAGATAGAAGTAGCAAAAGACATAGAGAAGAAGATAGATAAGAGATAGGGTTTGAGCCATCAAAGTGACTCAATTTATAATCCACTCTTAGGGCACACTTTAGGGTTTTAACGACACTTTGAACGTGTGGCTAAGATTAAAGCGGATCCAAGGGTAGAGAATAAATCTTGGTTGTGGAATGGATTAAGATGGATGGACGGATGAGATTAAATGAAGGATGGACGGCTCCGATTAAATCACTTAAACTATTATTTAAATATATATATTAAAATATTAAAATATTAAAATTATATATATAAATATTAATTTAAATAAATTTGGGGATGAAAAATGGCGGGAAAGGTGAAATTGGGCCAAATAATGGCGGGAAAGTGTGGATTTGGGCCAAATAATGGCGGGAAGGTGGATGACCGACACGTGGCTGACAGGAAGGTATAGATGACTTGCAAGTGGCTGGATTTTGGTGTCTACAGATGCCCCTTTTGAGCTGCTTTGTGTGAAGACACAATGCAGCACAAAAACTTAGGACACCTGAAAAGTTGGATCAGACGCAACTCTCTCTCAAGACTAAAGCACAACTTTGAAGACCAAAGAATAAAAGAATATTTAAAATTTATCAGCTTACCCCCTCAATTGGCGAGCGAGAATGGTTCTCACAAGCCAATTGGAAGAAATTCGAAAGAAAATGAACCGTTTTTGCCCCAACGGTGAAAAAGGGGTTGGTGTATGAACCATCTGTTTATGTCCCAAAGAAAAGGGGTTGGTGTACAAACCAGAAAAGAATATGATTGAAGACGATATGAGTGATGTGAAAGATGAACCGTTTTCTGCCCCAACGGTTAGAAAGGGATTTTTGCCAAATTTTAAATTCCATGATCATGTAAGATGAATTCCACTATAGGGAAGTTAGAAATTGATAACGGATGCCCCAACTCCTGTGGGTGAATCCATACTGTTGATGAAATTGCCTTGTTGGCGCCATTGATATGCAGAGATGCAATATGAAAGAGTCCAGAACTTCAGAGATGCTCCTAGTGACTGTATGGATAATTCCTCGGGTCGGAACCAATCAACCTAGGTAGCCTTAATCTCTAGCAAGACTCAAAATAATGATGATATTGAAGATTTGTCCACGTTTAAGGCCCCATGAACTAGGCCATCAATGACAACTCGTTGAGCAAATTGATCTTGGTATGAGGTCACTTGAAAAGTAGGATACCCAAAATTGATTTCCAATTTTCAAACGGTGAAATAATTGATGATGATAAATGGTAAGTGTCCTTATGGTGGTTTAATCCTCTTACCGAATTGCATGGATGCAAATCGCTGCAATCGCCAAGGTGATAGAATATACCACTAGATACGAGGTTTACTTTAATTTAATTTGGCAAAAATATGCATGATGAAAGAAGAATGAATGAAATTGACGATAGATCAGAAGAATTGATGAATGTGGTTAATTTTGTGAAGGTTTTGAATATTTTTAACCCAATTTGTAAATCAATGATGAATGATGCGCTTTTTGAGCAAAATGACAAAATTTGTTTCCAAAACTGTTGTAACCTTCACAAAATGTTTTATTATGATAAGAAGAATGGATGGATGCAATTTGATGAAATTTGGAGGAGGTAAGCTTCAATTTTGTAAGTTTTGTTCTTTTATTCCATACTGACATCAAACGCCGGTATGCATTTGGAGGTGGCAGAAACGCCCGTCGGTGTTTGAATGCATCATGAAATGCCCCACTATGTCTGAATGCGCCATGAAATGCCCCACTGCATTTCAGGGCGCCAAAACCAGCTATTTAAACAGTTTCAGCGAGAATTTCGCTCATTTGTGCGTTCGAGCTTGAGAGAAGTGCGTCTGAGGGAGTGGAATGAAGTGAAGTGAAGTGAAAGGTTGTGTAGGAGAGTGAAGCACGCGGGAGCTATGGCGGAGATGGGAGCGGACGCGCCAGTGCAGCCAGCTGAGGTATTTGTTTATTTAAGCAAGTACTTTTATTTGTTTTTTTTTTTTTTTTTGAAACAAATTTGTAACCAATTTTTGTTTTGTTGTTTTGCAGCTTAGGGTGTTAGAGGCACGACACCGATTCTCCCCTATCATTCCGGGGATGAGGAGGTCATTGTCCCAGGAAGACTGGGAGACATTGGAAGCAATAGGGCTAGCGGAGGCAGCCCGGTTGGAGGTAGTTCGGGCAGATGAGGGGTACCTCTCGGCTTTGGCCGAGAGGTGGGATCCAGATCGGGGGACGTTCCAGCTCCCAACTGGAGAGATGACGGTGACGCTTGAGGATGTATACCGCATCCTCAAGGTGCCCGTGGAGGGGGTGCGGGTGGAGGTTGGACGAGATAGGGCCACGGAGATGGCCAAGTTGTTTGGGGATGACTGGAGGGAGATCCGGACGGAGAGCGGGGGATTCCTTACTTGGCCATGTATACGGCCAAGGAGTTGGTAGCGGTGGAGGCTCTGATGATGTTCGTATTGGCCAACATTGTGGCCCCGAACAACACCGGGTGCAGGTTTCCATGGAACCTGATGGGTGTAGTGAGCGAGATGCTCACTAATAGGGTAGTGTATGCCTGGGCACCCGTTTTATTGGTGCAGGTGTACCGGGAGTTGTATGAGGTTCGAAGACGGGGCCGAAAGGGCCTAGGCTGCAGTTTGGTTCTCCAGTGTTGGGGCTGGGAGCACTTCAGAGTGGCTCGACCGGAGGGGTTGCCATGTGCTTACTGGGACATGAGCCAGGCTTATGGTAGGAGATGGCTAGTGGCGGAGGAGAGACAATCGAGCCGCCCCGTGAGATCGGGGCAATGGTATAGGAGTTTATGGGCGGACTTGACAGATGCCCAAGTCATTTGGAGGCCCTGGCGGGAGGCACGGTGGATCGGTGATGGAGAGCATCTGAGACGGGTGCGACAGGCTAGATGGGTAGTGGGTCGAGGCCACAGCGAGGCGGAGTACATACAGATGTCTCGAGTGCTCTGCCGGGTCGGATTGAGACAGGATGTCCCCGGTGAGCCAGTGCGCTACCGGAGGCATAGATCAGAGGGGGATTTGCCGTGTGCCGAGCCATGGAGAGAGGCGACAGAGGACGATGAGGACATGGAGATCCTCGACGTGGACGACGTCGGGGTAACAGCTGAGTATGCAGCATGGATGGCCGCAGAGCCGAGGTGGGAGCCACCATTGGTGGTTGTTGGAGCTGGAGAGGACGAGGGAACCGCGAGAGGTTCCCAAGCGCAGGGAGGGTCCCCGCCTTCGAGCTGACAGTCGAAGGCGAAAGGGGAAGATGGTGCGGCAGGCATCGGGGAGCGGAGATGACGAGGAGGATGATGGCGAGGGCCTAGGAGAGGCCGCTGGAGAGACTAGGGAGGTACCCCCTAGCGGGCACGAGGATGATCTGGCACAGCTACAGCAACGAGATAGCGGAGCGTGATGCTATGCTAGCGGTTCGGGATGAGAGGATAGCTCGGCTGGAGCAAGAGGTTGCAGAGCGGGATGCCCCGATAGCTGTTCGAGAGGGGAGGATGGCCCGGATGCGAGGCGGACTTGGATGGAGCGACTAGGGTGCCCCGGGATGACAGGGTGACGAGACTCCAAGCAGAGCTAGCGGAGCGAGAGCGACGACACGGGATAGACATATCTAGACTTAGGTCTAGGACTCGTTATATTGAGGCTCTGGAGGACACATTGTTTAGGCATCACATTGTGTTGCCTGATCCTCCATCCTCCTCTGTCTCTAGGCGTAGTGAGTCTAGGCACACCACTAGGTCTAGGGCTCCTACTAGGTCACAGGGGTCCTCTTTTGATGGTTAGCTTAGTGCTTAGATGCACTCTTTATGAGCCTTGGTGCTCTATTGTATTTTGTAGCCTTTTGGCATTCACTGTACGTTTTGATCTTTATACATATATATATATACATGGCTTTTATTTTTAGTGTTTTACTTTCTTTTGTGTGAATGCCTATGTTTTTGTGATGCATGTTTTTATATGTTTTAATGCATATGTGATGGAATGGAATGCAAAGTTATAGATGATTAATGCGAGACTAAGTAAATGAAATATGCACTAAGAAGCACTCATACTTTTAGATAGTTAGATTTAGCCAACTGTTATCATAATTGTTTAATCAGGGGCACCGAACTTGGTGGCTTGTGAATGAATGACGTATGGAATGACATGAATATGGAAGAAGATATGGAGGTTGATATGGAAGAAAATATGGAGGAAGACTGTTTTACAAAGACTCAAACATGCTAGTGGTATCAAACAAACTTACTAATACTGCCTAATTCAACTAGGACCAAATGTGTGTGCATGTGAGTTCATTAACCAAATCCGAAGCATGGTAGTGACTCTAGGCAATCAAAAACTCGTGTGTGTGCAAGTGTGTTCATTAACCTCATCTTGCACAAATTAGGTAACCCTGTTATGGAGAAGACCCCAAAGCTAGTTTGTCCGTATGAGCATTCAGAGGTCTCTCTTTGAGGAGAGACATGTCGCCACGCAAATGAGTATACTCCACTGCCAGTCAAGCGTCTATAGCCCCGGTGAAGGTTAACTCCATAGTCCATGTTGTTTTTGACCTTTGTAAGCCTTGGGGATGACTACCTATCCGTCTGACTGGACAAGTAGTACGATCCTTACAACTTATTTGGGATCTGTGGTGTGTGAAAAATGTTCATTTCCTTAGAGCTTTGGGGAATCGGATTCTCAACCGAAGTATGATGAGAATTTTACCCTATCCTTACTACTCTGTTTATATTTATATTTTGTGATTTGCTTGTGATAGTGGTAAGAACCACTATTTTATGGACTATGTTTGCATGATAGGACAAACGAGGATTACCCTTTTCACTTCGAGGCACAACCCAAGGATGGTGTTATCTCTCTTTGACACAAGATGTTTTTAAGATGTGAAAATGTGATAGGTTCAAGACCGCTTTTGAAATCATTTCCCAATACTCAAGATTTTATTTAGTGTAATTTGTGATATGGCCCTAGAGAACTTTGACATGCATTTCAAAGTTTGCTTAAAACACTAGAAATGGCTGAGTGACTGAAAACATTTTGGCAATGTAAATATGTGCAAATGGAAAATGGGTGTACGAATGACAATTCGGTTTGATGGATTTTATGAAGGTGCCCCTGATTAAGGCAACATGACTTTTGCTTGACCAAATTTTATATCCAAAAGATAGAATGGTCTCTAACATGATATGCAACTATGGCTGAAAATGAAATGTTATGGTTTTCAATGAGATGTATGCACATGAAATGCAATGTTTTTGAATGAGATGTATGCAACTAACAATGAAATGCAAATTCTTTTTATTTTATTTGTTTTTTTTTTTGTTGTACAAGCCATGTATATATGTACATATAAAATTCAAACTATGCGTAGAATGCTCTTAAGTGTATAACGACCTTGCTCTCGTCTATGTCTGCCTGGAAGACCTCTGGCTTAGAAGATGAAGGTGAATGTGGAGGTGAAGGAGGAATGTAGTTGGCGGAAGCCCTTAACAATTCCTCGGAAAGGATGAACTCTGAAATAGATGGAGGGGATGAAATCCGATCCATGTCAATCAGGCTTGGGTTGATCGGGATTGGCTTATCCGGATCATATGGATTATGGAGCGGGGTGAATAAGTCTTCAAAATTCATTGTCGACTTATGGAAGAAAGGATAGGCGGAATGGAAGGGAAAACCGGTGAAGACCTCGGAAGACCTGAAGTGCAAAACAACATAGTTTTTCAGTTTTTTTTTTTTTTTTGGTTTGAGTTTTTTTTTTTTTTTTTGTAGTGGTGAAAACCACTATTACACACATACATAAAGCAATAAAGTATTTTTTATATATTTTGATTTTTTTTTTTTTTGGAATTTTCTGATTTTTTTTTGTTTTTGGTAGTGGTGAAAACCACTATTTTAGTATATACATATAATACAAGTTTGGATTATGGCTTATGGATGTGGCGGAGGTGGTGGTTCACCTCGTTCTTGTGGAAGAAGCAAGCGAAAGATGGCCTCTTGGAGAGGAAACAATTGGAGATAAAACTCGTCTTGTTTAGTGAGGGGAACAATGGGCGCCGACTCTTCTTCAGATTCATCACCATTTGACATGACGTCAAATTCTTCATAGACTTCATCTTCGGATTCGTCGGGGTGGAGGATTTCTTCTTCTGAATTAAGATTAATGCTTTGAAAAGCTCGTTCAAAAGAAGAAAGGGATGGAAGTGGTTGGTAGCCCAGACCAAAACGCTCAGTGGGTCTCTGATATGGCATATCGATGCGTTCAGTTACCCCTTGCTCGTATCGACCTAGGCCAAATTGCTGCCAATTATGTCTGTGGAAATAGCGAGAGGGAAAACCCTCCATCCTTTCGATATTGGGAGGGACTGGATGCTTGGGTTCTAGTATGGTGGTAGGACTAGAAGATGACTCTATTCCCCCATATACAAAATTAATGGAATTTGGCATAGAACCCATGTTATAAACCGATCCAATGGATAAATGTTGGTCATGTGGACGACCAAAATCTTTAACTGTTTGCACATTGAACGGTGTGATGTGGACATCTTGGATGGCATACTCACCAATACCTGCATCAGTGAGATGGACCTTGACTTGGGAGGGAGATGGACTTGATGATGGAATAGAAGAATGTGGGATAGAAGAATTGGAAGGATTTGGTTGGGTTGATGCTTCACTGACTTGTGAAACATCAGTTGGTGATGGTTGGGAAGATGGAGGAATAATAGGTGATGTTGAAGAAGGTGTAGAAGAAGGGGGTAATGACGTGGAAAGAGATGATTGGTCATGGCCACATGTGCATGTGGTCACTGATGAAGAAGAAGGAAGATTAGTTGATGAAGAAAGTGGTGAATGAGATGGAATAGCGGAAGAGGAAGATGGTTGCGATATGATGGGTGGCTCCTCAGGAATGGGAGCTTTAGAAGAAGATGGTATAGAAGAAATAGATGGGGTCAAGAAAAGATGAGTGGATGGCAACACAATCTCATAAGGATTTGAGACATAGTTGCAATGTTTGAAGGGTTCCGTGTCAGCAGGTACACAATGAACCTGTCCCTCATATACATACTTCAGACATTGATGCAGTATAGAAGGGACACATCTCATCTCCCTAAGCCAAGGCCGTCCAAGCAATACATTGTATGCCATGGTCCCTTCCAAGATGTGAAACAAGGTATGCAAAGTTCGGGCCCCTACCTCAATGGGCAAGATAATTGTGCCAACCGTGGAAGATAAAGCATCATTGAATGCTTTAAGAGTAAAAGTCGACTTTGTGATAAGGGATGGCGACAGCTTTAGATGACTCAACGCCGATGTTGTAATGATATTGATTGAGGAACCGGTGTCAATTAAGACTCTCTTGAATGGCTTGTTATCGATCTTGGCCATGATATGTAGTGGAGGATCTATACTTTCTGTTGACATAGGTTTGATTTCAAAATCATAGAAAGTGATGGAGGGCTCCATGCATGTTTGAATACTCCCCACAAAGTTGTTGAAGGCATTAGTATCTTGAGTTTGAAGCTCGATTGATTTTAATATTTCCATTAATGCCTCTCTATGCGGGGGAGATTGTTGAATGAGGTCATAGATCGATAACTTGGCAGAAGCCATTTTTAAACTGGTAGTTAACCGGCTACTCAATGACATGATGGGTCGTTGGCGTTGAGTAGAATGATTTAGCGGTTGTTGAGAAGTACTAGCACGTCGTTGGGTCATCTGTTACCGAGGTGGACTGGGGGTTTGTACAGGTGGCCGTGGTTCAGCCTGATTTGGTTGGTTCGCCCTTTGACCCCGGGTTACTACGTTAATAGTACCCACAAAACCTTGGTATTGTTGTACATGGTTGACTTGATTAGGAGGAGTTACCTGAGTTACTCCCCCCGAAGTTGTTGGAGCTTCCTCCCGATGTGGAAGGGGTGTTTGAAATATACCAAGATTTTGATTTTGTTGGGCTAAGGGGCTATCCAATTTAATGGCTCCAATCTCAATAAGATCTTGGATCACATGTTTGAAATCTGTACAATTATTGATATCGTGCCCATTTTGCCTATGATAAGGACAAAATAGGTACTCCTTGTAATACTTCCCCCTTCTAGATGGGTCTAAAGGTTTAAACTCGGGTAAAGTTAATTGATTTGTGCTATATAACTTGTTGAATATGACCGCATATGGTTCATCTAAAGGTGTGAATTGTCGCTTGGGACGATTGTTTTGCCAAGGTTGAGTTTCCATGGTTGGCCCAGTATTGGGATTGGGAGCTGGTTGAGTAGGGGCGGGTACCGCATGATAAGCAATTGGTTGCGGTTGACTTTGCATTACTTGTTGTTGTTGAGCCATTACGGGCTGGCTCGCCACCACTTGATTAACTTGGTTAACATTTGAGGTTGTACTAGCCTGTGCTTGTTTGTTTTGGCCATAATTATTATTTCGTTGTTGGCCCTTTTGTTGCCATTCTTTTCTACGGGGTTTTAAAACACCCTCTTGGACTTTAATGTCTTCTATGATACTTGCTTGGGCCAAAGCCTCTTCAAAAGTCCTGTATTGTTGTAATTGGAGTAACCAAGAGATAGGTTTTAGACAACTCCGGGTGAACATTTTGGTTAACTCCTCCATTGGTAGGGAGAATGGCGGTTTATTAATGATAGCCCTCCAACGGTTTCCAAAGTCATAAAGAGTCTCATCGTCATGTTGCTTGAGCTTGTATAAGTCGGACAATGAAACTCTCTTTTGTACATTCAGGGAGAATCGTTCTAAAAATAGATTAATCAATTGCTCGTAAGCATAAATGCTATGGTGAGCTAAATGATTATACCATTGTACAACATCTCCTCCTAATGTCTGAGGAAAAGTTCTGAGCATAAGAGCATCATTATTTTGGATTCTAAAGCAAGCATGCATGAATGAGCTCACATGTTCATGAGGATCCTCAGTTCCTCGAAATTTGTCGGATATGGTGGTGAAGGTACCGAAGGATGAATTGGTTGATTGATCAATGACCTTAGCGTAGGTTTCTGACTAAATGAGCCAGGCGCGTTAAGCATAAGGTTGTCAATCTGTTGTTGCATAGCATGGAGTCGAGAATCTTCATGAAAATTTTGACTCGTTTGATGATTATGATGATGTAATGGAAGAGTGGAAAATTGATGAGATGGGATGAAATTGCCTGGATTAGGCGGTGTAGAATGGACATGTTGTTGGTATGGATGATACCGAAAAGAAGGTGATTGGTTTGAATGATGAACTGGACTAGGTTGGGAGAAAGGTGGGGTAGGAATGGACACCACCGAAGATTGGGGTACCCAGGTGGGGCCTGAGCTAAGAAAAGTCGGCTGGGTAGAAATTGGTTGGGGTGTAGGTTTTACTACGACAGGTGGTTGAGCATTTTGTTGCTGTTGTTGCAAAATCAATTTGTCGAGATACTCCTTAACCTTATTAATCTCTAACCCAAGGGAGGTGGGATGATTGGATGAAGGTGGAGGGCAGGCTGCCATGGTAGTCACAGGAGACTGCATAGCAAGGGCAATGAAGTTGGGAGGGAGGTGCCATGGTAGTCACAGGGGACTGCACAGCAGGAGCAATGAAGGTGGTTGAAGTAGGCGATACCTGGGAAGGAACAGATAGACTGTGTCCCAGGTAGGGTGAAACCATAAATGGTTTGGGAAGAAGAGGGTTGAAATTGGTTATGGCTAGAAGAGTTTCCACCAACTTCATAAAGAGAATTGGTGTACACCCGGGTACATGGAGGAGAAGGTGGTCGGGAAGACACTACATTTGTCTCCAAAGGAGAACAATTGAGCATCCGGGAAGATGTTGGAGATGAAGCCGGCTGAACAGATACCACATTAGCCTCAAAAAAAGGGTTAGTGTAGACCTGAGTGAAACCAACGGGTATGGTTGATGCAATATCCTGCTGAAAAATAGAATCTTGCATAGGGGAATCTTGGATTGGCTCAAGGACATAACGAGTGCCATCTCTTAAGTGAGTTTGCACTTGGGCCATATCAATGTGGGTAATATGACAGGAATTGTCTTCCTCCATGGGCATGGCCATGTGATAGACGGTAGAAGGACGTGAAAGACCTGCAGGCGAACTCTGCTCGAAATTCACTAGGATAAGTGGCTATGTTGGTGGTGGGGATGTTTTGTGAATTACCCATTTGATTATTTAGATTTAACATTTTAGATTGATTCCTTGTTAAGACCATGAAGCAATAAATCTAAACAAATTCAGAAAAAGAAGAATGCAAAACTAGAATGATAAATTTACACTACAAAAATTATCAGAAAACAGTCACAACCTAGGTTTCAACCAATGTGTCTTACCTGCGGTTAATTAATTATTTTCTGATCTTAATCTGTAGTAAATTTTAAGTGTCCGGTTTATGAGTTTTGCATGTGATCTAATCTTGAATTATTCACAAAAAAAGGTAAAAACTATGGCTAGGAAAGGACAACGAGATTCTTACTGGTGATGAAATCGAGCAAGTTTGCTCGGGGGTGACCTATGGTGTCTAAGGCAGAAGTTTAATGGATGGAGATGAATTCCACCGTCACTAAACTTCAAGCAATACCTGGTGATGAAATCCAGATATCATCTGTTTTAAATGCAATATGAAAATGCAATGAATTTTTTTTTTTTAATGTTTTAGTTATCTAATGTGTACATACAAGGCTATAAATCAAAAGTTCTAATGATCTAAGCAAGAGGCTACTGAAAACATGTCATTTCCTCTGAAGAAGTGGAGTACACCGTTTAAAACCCCCTGCCTACCAATGATATCAGATATCAAAGGAGCAACCGGAAGGTTCGTCCACTTCTCTGCCTGGAATCACCCAATGGCAGGAGTACTATTGACATCCAATCAATAGTCCTACTTAGATAATTAAAACAAATAATTTATAGCTATTCTAATATGCAGACTAGGTATGCAAATTTTTTTTTTTAAATGCAAGCAACAATCAATAATGCAATGCAAAGAAAAATGTAATTAAAAATAACTGTTCTTTTCCAGATTACTTAGTTTTTGTTCATTTTAAAGTAATGATCTGAAAAAGAAACAAAATATGGCAGAAAAACCAAAAACGTAAAAAGTACAGACACTTACTTGGAAGCCTACGCTTTTTTGTAAAACTGACTTCAAACGCCCACGGGAGTCTGCACAGGTTGAAACGCACCTCTGCGTTTCGTATTGGACTTCCAGACGCCCCTCTGCGTCTTCGTGTTTTCCGCAAGCTCGAAACCCTAGTTCGTTAGAACAACGAAAATTTCACGATTTCTGGAACCTGCAAAATGAAACAGAAAACAAGAACAGATTAGTAAAGCAAGTATTTAAAAATATGAAACCCTAGGGGGTCCCACCGTGATCGCCATTTGTAGATTAAAAATACACGCCAAACAAAAGATAAAACCACAATAATGGAATACAGAAAAGTTGCACAAAACAAACGATTTATATTAATCGATGGAGTTTAAAAACTCCTTTTTGAATACAATTGGGCCTGTAACCCTTTATTTGTGATACAAAAGTTACAAATTATGCTAGGGTTCTCCGAAACCCTAGCTGGCACGAATGGTGGCGCTTCCGAAGAACGTATCTTCAATCCCAACAGAGTGAGTGGGCTTTGTCGTATCCCTTGCTTGGACCACTCCAGCTTAATCAGTTGCCATCAATAAACTGGATCTGTTATCAAAAACCTACACACATTAACACTATCAAGGAGTTAGAAATTAATGAGAGGGCTCCACTGCGTGAGCCCTCAGAAACAATCTAAAACCTTATAAAAATGGAATGCAGGAAATCAATAACAGATTAATACATAAAATACGGCTACTTGCTTTAAACTAATTTATACCTGTTCTCTGTTAACGTAGCTAGACCAGGCGACACCTGGAAGTAATGTTGTTGTCAGAATAGGCTACGGAAGGCGCCCTGGTGCACTCGCCGAACGCCCGCGTGCTTCTGGATCTGGATTACAGACGCCGATCTGAGTCTGTGGCTGAAGGTAAACGCCCGTGGGCACTTGTTAAACGCCCGTGGGCACTTGGTAAACGCCCGTGGGCACTTGGTGAAGGGGTAAATGCCCGTGGGCACTTGCGACAGGAATGGGAGATTCTGCAGAGTGCTACAGAAGGAATGGCGGCGAAAGCGGCGATGGATGCGGCGAAAGGGTAGCGAAAGAGAGGAGATAACAGTAGAAGAATTAGAATCAGAGATAGAAGTAGCAAAAGACCTAGGGAAGAAGATAGGGAAAGAAAGATAGGGTTTGAGCCATCAAAGTGACTCGATTTATAATCCACTCTTAGGGCACACTTTAGGGTTTTAACGACACTTTGAACGTGTGGCTAAGATTAAAGCGGATCCAAGGGTAGAGAATAAATCTTGGTTGTGGAATGGATTAAGATGGATGGACGGATGAGATTAAATGAAGGATGGACGGCTCAGATTAAATCACTTAAACTATTATTTAAATATATATATTAAAATATTAAAATATATATATAAATATTAATTTAAATAAATTTGGGGATGAAAAATGGCGGGAAAGGTGAAATTGGGCCAAATAATGGCGGGAAAGTGTGGATTTGGGCCAAATAATGGCGGGAAGGTGGATGACCGACACGTGGCTGACAGGAAGGTATAGATGACTTGCAAGTGGCTGGATTTTGGTGTCTACAATTATTTTACCTAATGGGTTGAGGTAATTCCAACTAAGAAAGTCGATCAAGATGTAGTAATTGAATTTATTGAAGGCTTAATCACAAGGTTTGGCATCCCTGCAACTCTGGTGAGTGAAAATGACCCATATTTTATAGGGATAAAGTGCATTTATTTTTCCAGTACATATAGTATATGCTTAAAAATTCTTCAAACTATTATCAACAAGGAAATAGCTATCCACCAACAAGAATTTGCACAAAATGCTAAAGAGGTCCTTGGAAGATAACAAAAGAAGTTGGCATTTGCTTATGAATCAAGTTCTATGGGTGGATAGGATTATGATCAAATGAATATTAGGCATATCTCATTATGTATTAGTGTATGGAAAAGAAGCTATACTTCCTACACACTTGGAAATACCTACCCTAAAAATTGTAAACTAGAATGATCTACCAGATGAAGACCCTATCAAAGTAAGGCTAATAAAATTATTAAAAATAGAAGAATAGAGGAATGAGATCTATCGACAATTTCAGAATTTTGGAATGAACTAAAGGGTGGTTTGATAAAAAGGCCACATTCAAAAAGTTCAATGTTGGTGATTTAGTTTTAAGATGGAATGAGGGGAAATCCAAACTAGGAAACCATCAAAAGTTTAATTTTTTTTGGTAAGGGCCCTATAAGGTTGTTGAAGTAAAAAAGAATCTCTTTCCAATTACAAGAACAAGAATGAAGAATCCTACCTATTCTAGTCAATGAGTATCACCTTAAGATCTATTTTTAGTAAAATTTCTCCCTTTGTATTATATGTATCATATTTTGTAAATATTTTTATTTTGTACTTTGTTTAAAAAAAATTAACTGCATCTATGAGTTTTCTCTTGGTTGCAAGCTGATCCCAAGTTGTAGCTAAAGCAAATTCCAACATGTTCTTAAAGTTTTATGATCACAAGAATCCTAATAAGTCAACATATCATGATGAGATTAGAAAAAGTGCACTTCAACAGAAAGGAGAAGTGCAGTTGTGCAACAATCAATATTCACTTAAAAGTACTTCCTAATAATGAGTTCGCCACAAGCTAGTATCGATGTGGGAAGAAGATGAATTTTTGAATTAAAAATCAATAGGCATACATTAGTAGAATACCTTGAGGTCATATTTCCAACCATTTATTTAAGCCAATCATATATAGGAGAACTCGTTGTTATAGTACTAGTTGGATTTTGCATGCAAAAGGGATACTTCGACAAGATGTTTCATCCACTTCATTGACGACACATGATTTTGAAAAGCTATATGTTTAGGAAAAAAAAACAATGATTATTTTACCAAGCATTCAGTATTCATAGCAAAGCAGTGTAGAATAGAAAGTAAATTTCAAAAGGTGGATAAAGTTTAGTATTTTTGGCAATTGCAAGAGAATATTTTTTTGAAGAAAAATTGGCCTCATATTCCTCAGTCACTAGGAGACCTACAAAAGATGAGAGTGATGGTGAAATACTAGGAGCCACCATTTGCAAAAAAAATTTAAGCACCACCAACATCCTTAGCATGATGGTCGACTCATATTTATATGGTAATGTTTGGTGGCCTAAGGGTGTGGTTCGATGCACGATTTAAAGTGATTAATATGAATTTTTGGTGTGTGCAATCGTGAGTAAGGAGGAAAAATTTTTATTTTTAAAAAGAAGAAAAGACCTTGGAAAGAGATAAGGACAAGGTCATGGAATCTTATCCCCAACCAGGCAGTTGGCCTAGCGATAGACTAGACAGTGTTAAGATGCAAGGCAGACAATAGGTTCTGAGTTTGAATCTAGGCAATGACATTTTATTCACTATTTTGATTGGCAAGTAATTTGAGTAGAGGTTAAATATTGATCCGTGCTATTTCATACTTGTGTGGGTGGTTGGACCAGTGATGACTCAAAGAGCGCTAGCACATTGGAAGGTGGTAGGTGTTGTGATCGAATCTCCCATGGTATATTTTTGGTAAAACTTAATTAAAGTTTTAAATTGCCTAAGGTTGAGAGTTAGACGCATGTGGTATATTTTATTTTTTGAGTGTTGTGGACTTAGGATGTATAAAAGGAAATAATTTTTTAATTACTTCTTGCAATTTAATTTTGAGAAAAAATATTATGGAATGTCTTTTTATTGAAAATTAATTTGGTGGAGTAATAAGAGTTTTTTATAGTTATTTTGATGAATATTTTAGAAATAAGAGGGAGTTGAAAGGTGTATGAAGTATTTTTATTGCTTGTATTTTGCTTCATTTTGAAGGGCTTGGTGTTATATGTTTTAATGCTCTAGTTTGAGAAACCAAGAGAGTTGGTTTGGAATTTAATTATGCACATTTGTTGAGAGAGGTCTCCAAATATATGAAAGGGTGTTGTGCTAACTTTTATAGCTGCAAAATATATTGTGTGTGAGATAGATTTTTGAAGATATATCTTCATAAGAGCAAGCTAAAATGTATGGGCACATCATTTCTTATTTAAGGTGTTTTTGTTGAGTGAATGTTTTTGAATATAAGGTGGAGTAAAAAGGATTTTTTGATAAGCATTGTTGGAAATAATTGAGTTAGGATTTATGCTTCATGGTTGAATGATTTTGGAATCATTTGAGATAGAGTTTGAGAATAATATTTTGCTTGCATTATTGAAATAATTTGAGATATTCATACTAGATATTGTGAACTACTTGTGCTAAGATTGAGGACAAGTTTTGTATTTTTGAGAAATATTTTGAGCATGTGTTATAAAATATTATGAGAATGTTTTGTAGAAACATGTGAATCAACAACACCCTTTGCATTGAGATTGAAATAAATACATCAAGGTGGTTCCAAGGTTGGTTGAAGAACCACCAAACTATTTTAATAACTACCCCAATATCTAATAAGCAATTGATTAAAAAATGCTTGACAAAAAAATGTAATATGATATGCATTGCAATATAACATATGCTAACATCCCCCCTTATTACATTATTGGTAAATACAAAGAGCATTGTGAAAGAATTCAAATTTGACACGTGCAAGTGCCTTGGTGAAAATTTTTGCAACTTGCTCATTAGTGGGAATGTACTAGAGATGTATGTGATGCTTTGGAACTTCATCATGAATGAAATGACATCAAGTGTCGATGTGTTTGGTTCAATCATGAAATATTGGATTGTTGATGAGATTCAAAACACTTTGATTATCACAAAAAAAATGTAGTGGAAGATTCTTTGGAAGACCCATGTTTGTTAGAATGCGACGTAACTATATTATCTCGTAGACTGCTCCACTTGTTGTACGATATTCTACCTCAGTAGATGATATAGCAACCACCTGCTACTTCTTACTATACCATGAGATAGGACCAGATCCAAAATCAAAATGTATCTAGAAGTCGACTTGCGATCATCAATGGATCCGACATAATTTGAGTCCATGTATATATATAAATAGAACTTGCTATTCTTATTGTAATCTAAGACAAAATCTATAGTACCATGGACATAATTAAGAACTCTCTTTGTTGTTTTTCAATGACTCACCCTTGGTTCCTGCATGAACCTTGAAAGATAACCCACAACAAAACTGAGATCTAGCTTGGTATTTGTCAGATATATGAGACTCCCAATCAATTGACGATAGAGAGTGCCATCTACCTATGATGATTAATCATATCATGATAGCTTAAGTCCAGGATCCATTGGAGTTGACTTAGAATTACAGTAAGTCATACGATATTTATAAATCAATATCTTGGCATACTTCTTCTATTTTACTCTGATTTGATGCTTGTTTTGGGTCACTTCCAAGCCAAGTCAATAGTGAAGAAGTCCTAGATCTGGAATTTCAAAATATTGGTTCAAATCATATTTTACTACATCAATCATACTCTCAGAGCTCCCTATTATGATCATATCATCTAAATATAGCACCAAAATAACTATGTCAGAATCATTTTTCTTGATATAGAGATTTGCATCTGAAGTACTTCTTTGAAAACCATGTTGCACTAGGTGACTATCTATTTTGATGTACCAAGCTCGTGGAGATTGTTTTAGCCCATATAAGGATTTGATTAACTTACAAATTTTTTGTTCTTGCCCTTCAACAACAAATACTTATTTTTGGGTCATGTACACTTCTTATTGTAGGTCACCATTCAAGAAAGCACATTTTACATCCATCCGATGTAATTTCCACCCAAATTGAGCTGCCATGGCAAAAAGTACTCGAATGGTAGTCATTTTAGCAGTAGGGGCAAAAGTCTCTTCATAGTCTATGTCTTCTTTTTGGGTATAGACATTTGCAACAATATGGGATTTATGCTTATCAATAGTACCATATACCTTATACTTCACTTTGAACACCCATTTGCAGCCAATAGGCTTCTTTATTGAAGGTATATTTACTAGCTTCCATGTATGATTTTTCATGAGAGATGTATGTTCTTCTTCCATAGCAACCTTCCACCAAGGCTCACTAAGTGCATCCTAAACTATTATGGGTTCATTTTCATCCAATGCTATCATATAAACCCTCTCATCCTCCATATCTATTTCTCTATATTCCTCTGCATCTACAAATAGATCATCAAATAATTTTTAAATCTCATTAACCTTTGAAGTTGATGCCTCTGCTCTCTTTTGCTATGTCATACTACGAGTACAATATTTATCTAGAGTTATTTATAGAAGTGATGTCAACTTAAAATATCTCAATGTACTAGTATACCATTTTGGAATCTTGTTCTGAGGAGGTAGAGTCTCTTTCTTAGGCTCATATTCCTCAAGGTATATAGTTTTAGAAGTGTTATTTGATGTGAAATATTCATCAAATACCACATCTCTACTCATATGTGTCTTCTTGGTCTTAGGATCTATCAATTGATATCCATTTGAATGTTCATCATAACCATGCAAGATATATTTCAGGGTTTTCTTATCTAACTTCTTCCTTTTCTATTTTGGTATGTGCATGAACACCTTACATCCAAAAACCCTTATATGAGAAATGGAGGTTTTCTTACCACTCCATGCTTCTTGTGGAGTTTTACCCTGTAGAGCTCTTGTGGGTGCTCTATTCAGGAGGTATGATGTTGTGTTTACTACTTCTTCCTAATACTCATGCTCAAGGTGTGCCCCTGCAAGCATACATCTAACCATTTCCATAATGGAATGATTCCTCCTTTCAGTAACTCCATTTTGCTATGGGGTATAGGCTATAATCATCTATCTCTTAATCCCATGTTCATTCAAAAATGACAAAAAAATTCCTTGGAGGTATATTCCCCCTTGATCTGAGTAGAGGATTTTTATGGAACATCCCGAATCCTTATCAACAAGCTTCTTAAACTATTGAAAGTATAGAAATACCTCTGACTTCAATTGAAGAAAGAAAACCTACATCTTTTGGGAGTGATCATCTACAAACAATTGTAAATACCTCTTTCCACCATAGCTGGTTGGCAGAGGACCGCACATATCGATGTGTACAAACTCTAAAGGGTCCTTAGCTCGTGAAGAGTTAACCTCAAATGGTACCTAATGTTGCTTCTCTACTAAGCAATATGAGTGTATCGCTCCAAATTTTTTGCATCCTTACCTTCAGGCTATAGGATCCATGCCCGAAAGGGGGATGGGAAAAGGATGGTGCGGTACCTCGGATTGAGAGGCCTTGCGAAGGTCCCGCCTCTCGGGGGAGGTGTATTATGGTGATTTTTTGATGGATGGTGGGTTCACCAGGAAATGTTTGAATGGTAGTTTCCACGCCTAGGTTGGGAATGTGTTTGATGTGTTCAGTTTTAGCTTTAATCATCCAAGTCCTAGGTTTGGCCAAAATGCGTCTAAGCTATTCTATATGAAATGCAGATTTAAATGAAGACAAAAACAGATTTGGACGAGAAAAATAGAAAGAACAAGATGGATTAAAGACCCATACCTGATCCGGATGTCTGATGAAGGTTCTGATTTTTGAAGTAGTCAGGATCGCCTCTGATTTAACAGAATCGTCCGCGATCTGACAAGATCATATGAGATCTGACGAATTCATCAGAGACCTGCAAACAGAGAAATAGGTGCAAAACATAGAAAATACAGCAATGCTAACATAGGGAAACAGTGTAAAATGACAATAACAATATCAAACTAAAAATTATAAATAGAAACATGAATGCATTATACTGATTTAATGACAATTATAACTTAATTATGCATTTGATCTAGATGGGTGAACTCCAAAATGCAGAATAGCAAGGAATAATGATAAAACTAACTAAATTCAAAATAAAATAGTGGATAAATGTAAGAAAACATGCAAACTCTGGGCACTGATTGCCCCCAATGCAGACTACAGTCGAAATCATCTGGATGCGACGAAATCGTCTTGAATTATGACGGGATCGTCCGAGATTGAACGAGCTCGTCTGCGACGATCTGAACTTGCTCCGACTGAAAATCGATATGGTCCCTGCAAGAAAACTTCAAATAACAAATTGCAAATGATGCTCTAGGGTATTTTAATGCACGCAAATATCAAATCATAGGGAAATTCAGCCAGGGGGGATGCTAAGGGGAGGGCCTAGGATTAAATAGGCTTAGGATAGAGGTTGGGAGGTTGGAGATCATCCCAATTTGGGAGATCTCCAATGGGGAGGGTCTCTAACGACGCAGACACGCTTCTACCCGGATTAGAGATGTCATTGGAACAAAGTCCAACTATGCACAAATTAGTTTGGGACGAGATCGTCTGGACGTCCTACGCCAGACGAAATCGTCCGATCTAAGGCGATATCGTCTTATCGGAGATGATATCATCAAACGGACAAAACAAACTCTAAAAATGGCGTGGGAAAGGAGGAAACGGGTTAAACGACGGTTTGGGAGCGGTTTTGGGGGTTGAAATTTGAATTTGAATTATTTACTAGAGTAATTGTAATTATTAAGGTTTTACTACGCCAATTTTAGGGTGCTACATTTTGCCCCCTCTTTAGCGAATTTTCCAAAGAAAATGCGTTAAATATGAGTTCTTCTCGATCTACGAGAAAGCAAAAATTATTCCCATTTTTAGGCGACGATTCTTGGTCGAATCGTATGACAACTTACTATGGTGCCCCCTCCGTGTTTTTACCCAAATCGAACGTTTGAGGTAAAAACACGAAAAAGCAAAAAAATTTTAAAATGTTTTTAATTGTGTTTTGAATAAAATTAAGAAAAATAGGGTAAAACCCTAATTCATTGTTACTGTTCATTTTTCTGGTTTTTAGAGCTCTACAAGCAAAAATGGTCGAGACAGTGCACAGATCGACAGAGGTCCGGCGCGGGCTACGGGTAAGGGTCTAAACTTAGTTTAGAATGCTTTAAGTAGAATTTAATGCTTTTTAGATTAGATTTGCTTGAATTTTGAGCATCGCGGCCGTTTTTGGGCCGTCGACGTCGTCGAGACGAAATCGTCCCGATTTCGACGAAATCGTCTCGAGTTCGCCGATTTCGTCCAAGGGCGAAATCGACGAAATGGGGATGATTTCGTCAAATAAGGGACGATTTCGGCTTGCGAAATCGAAGACGATTTTGCTCAAATTTGGGACGATATCGTCCAATTGTGGACGATATCTTTATTTTATAAAATTGAACTTATTTTAACTTGCATTTTTAATTAATGATTTTTAGTAATGATTTTTATTGTTGATTTTGTTTATGTTGCAGAGAGGATTACTAAAGAGCAGAGAATGGAAATACGACGGGTTGAGGGATGACTTGGCCGCTCTATCACAAGCAGAGCGAGATCAGCTGGCATAGGTCGGCTTGCAACATGTGGCGGACATGCCACAAGTTTCTACAGACATGGGGCTATTGACAGCCCTAGCAGAGAGGTGGTATCCGGGTTCTTCCTATTTTTGGTTACCGACAGGGGAGATGACTCCCACACTAGAGGATGTATGGAGGATTTTGAGGATCCCCATACAAGGACGACTGATCACTCCTACGGCCAATCAGGGCCATGCTATGATGCGATTGTGTGGTGATCCGAGCTTCGCCCTGGAGAAGGGCGGAGTGAACATCGAGTCACTACGTCAGATGCCTGGGGCATCTAGACTCACACAAGTTTTGGCTGGGGTGGTAGGTGGACTTCTGCTATGCCACCAGAGCGGATGCAGGGTACCATGGGTGCTAGAAGATGTGGTCTGTGACATGAGAGACCACGGATACAGATTTTCTTGGGGGAGCTTTGTACTCTACTGCTTGTATAGGATCCTGCATGGGGTCGTGTACAAGGGCGATCGATGTCTGGTTATGACATCGTTACTACAATTTTGGTGCTGGGAGCACATTGCGGTGCAGAGGCTGGTAGGGCTCCCACTGACAGGGATTGATGGGGAGAGGCCCCGAGTTTTCTACTGGTGGCTCCGAAGAGGGGCACAGCGGTGGATAGATCTGCCGATGTCCTAGAGACTACTTGATGACCTCGTCTTCGACCAGATCACCCGGAGGCCTTGGAGAGATCATCCAGGGTGGGCCGAGGATGGATAGGAGTCTGGCTCGCATCAAGCGAGTCTACTGGCTGAGGATGGAGAGGGGAGAGGTGGAGCTCCACCGGTATGACCGAGTTTTGAGGTAGTTCGGTCTACAGCAGGGGATCCCATCTCTCGGGGACTACGAGTTTTCTTGGACTATTCAGGATAACACTACGGTTAGCGGGGCTCCAGATATGCAGCGATTCTAGAGTCAGGATGCAGATGATGCCCCCATTCAGCCGGTGGATGGGGATGACGTTGGGGTAGCCGATGGCTATGATGCCTGGTACATAGGCATCCGCCCTCCTCGGATGACGAGGGCTCAGGGTTCGATTCACGTAGTTGTGCGTCGGATGGGGAGGCGATTCCAGGTGGCCATTGAGGCCGCCCAGGGTCATGGCGGGAGAGAGCAAAGGAGACCATAGGCGTAGCAGAGGCCACGGCAGCGGGAGAGGAGGGAGGAGAGACCCCCTTCTCCATAGAGAGAGAGGCCACCATCGCCCGATAAGGGCAAGGGTGTTGACACTAGGGAGAGTAGCGAGACAGTGACTCTCCGAGCAGAGACAGTCCGTCTCCAAGCATAGGTGCAGACCCTACAGGAGGAGGCTGCATGACATCGAGAGGAGGCCACATAGCTCAGAGATGAGGTCGCATGCCTCAGAGCATGGAGCGGAGGGGCGAGCACTCGGGAGCTAGCATGGGCTATTGCCCAAATCACATTTTATCAGACACTATACCACCAGATGGTGCCAGAGGAGGAGAGATTACCACTTCCGGCTACCATCATGGATCCGATCAAGATTGGGTCATCAAGGACTTCATCCCGATCCATGACTAGGACTCGTAGTACCACACATACTGTGATGGGGCCACCTCGTCCACCTCAGGGCGGGGGAGGAGATGAGGCTGAGAGCTCGAGGGGTTCTCGAGGCTAGCTACTACAGATTGCACTGCATAGATTGATATATAGTATTTATTATTTTTGATAGAGGATTGAGTATGCCGAGGTACAGATTGTGGCATACCGATTCGGTTTTGATATGATGTATATTATGGTTGATACAAATATAGATGAGATATTTTTGATCATATGACTTGTGTCTTATGTATTTTTATGATGCTTTTAATGTTTTGATTGATTTATTTGATGATTCATATGATTATGTCATTTGGAAATATTATGGTTTGAATGTCATGCTTTAAAAATTTAAATGAAATAATCTGATGGAACAAATTGGTTGTTTGTGATGTGATGATTTGATAAAAAATAAAAGAGACTTTTAACAATAATTTCAAAGGACATTGTCGCTATTATAGACCATTTCATGGAGTCGCCGCTCACTCGGTCGTCAAGCTAATCCCAGTATAGAAATATTGTTAAAAAGTAAAAGAGTGCTTAAGAGACTGTCTTAAGACTTTGGTGCAATGGTGCAAATGATGATGATGATGGTGATTTGTTTTCAGATTTTCATAAAAATAGTATGCATGAAATAATGTTAAAATGATTTTTGCTAGGCATAAATTCCTAAGTGTGATAAATTTTTTTGGATAATTCCCTAGGAATTATACCATCATTGCAAAATTTGAAGGTTGACATAATGACAATGAAATAGTGATAATGTGCATTGTTTTGAAAGCATAATTGTGTAACATAATGATTTAAGTCATATGTTTTTTATGATTTGATTTGAAATAAATGGGGAATAAAAATTGGTACAATGGTTTGCGCTAGGCATAGAATATGTAGGTATAGACTTATACCATCATCGTGAAAATCAAAGAAGAAAATAGATTGTTTTATTGCATGGTTGATTTTTAATTTTTTGAAAATATGAAGATGAGGACTTGCGCTAGGCATAAAATTCCAATTTTGGTTTTGGAACTATACCATCATCGCGAAAGTCGACAATATATATATATGTGTTTTGATTGTATGGTTTTGAAAGAAATTTTGATTTTTTCTATTATGTATGTAGTTGTCTTTGTACTTTAAAGAAGAAAATGAATTATTCCAGACAATTTGCAAAAAAATATTTCAAAGTATCTTAAAGACAAAAGTTAGATTTATAAGGAATCCCATGTGCATATGTGAGTTCATTTCCAATCTTGATTTATCATAATGATACACAAAATCTCTCAAATACAAATGTGTGTGCAATTGCTATGTTCGTTTACCAGTTTTGAGCAAGATAATTTGATACAAGTGATTTGAATGAACCAAATAAGTGTTCATTAACCATGATGTAGATGCATATAACCATACTAGACTACTATGTAAGTCGGATTATCAAGAGCTAGCTAATCCATAAGCAGACATAGGTCTATACAAAAGAAGGTTGCTAATGTGATAGACATATCGCCATGCTAGGAGTTACCCAAGGCCAAGCAGGTTGGGCACAAACCACCTGTTATGGGGCTTACCTCACAATTTTCGAATAATTGAGAATTCCAGGGATTCAAGCTCATCAACCCTTCTTTTCTTTTCAAAGGGTAGGGAAAGGGATTTTATTGCTTTTGCTTTTGCTTTCTTTTTGTATTTTTGCTTGATAATGCTTGGAACATTGTTGTAATGATATAAAATAATATTTTTCTTTTTCTCTTTTTCTTGAACTTTGCCTTTTTCTTTTTTTCTATGCTAGGGATACTTGCTCGGATTAGCTGTAGAGCAAGGGATTTTTATTCTGGGTAGGGGTGAGCTTGTCCTTTTGCCAATTCTCAAAGATTCTAGACCATGTGCATGATAGGATAGCAGGGGAAACTTTTCGCTCAAGAAACCACTTCTACTATGTAGCATAGCATGGACATTACAAATATAATCATTTTATTGTGAAAGGATGTGCTTGGTTTAAGTAAATAACAAGATCAATTCTCTGTGCTCAAACTTTATTTAATTGAATTTTGTGGACTTTGATATAAGAGAGATTAGTAATCATGCCAGATAAAAATCAAGATATTTATTTTGTGTTTGTGAAAGTGAGGGATTCCAAATAAATGCTAATTTATCCAAAATAATTTGAAATATATAACTGCAACATATGTCACAATTTGAGAAGTACAAAAAATAAAAGATGTTTTTGAAGATTTTGATAATTTTGACTCTTTTTGTTCTTTTTTTTAATTTATGATTGAAAGAATCAAGAATATTGATTTTGAATATTTTAAACAAATATATACAATGATGAAATGACCAAATTTTCTAGTAACGCTTAAGATGCAAATGTTCATGGTTCTTTAAGTTCTTTACCATCTAAGGTAGATAATTTGTATGCTCCCGATTCAAATTTAGCAGTGATAATATATGGTCCAAGCCAGTTGGGCTCAAATTTACCTTTAAGGTCTTTAGTTGCATTAGTTTTTTTTTTTGAAGATTTTGAGGATTTTGATTTTTTTGTATTTTGATTTTAATTTATGAATTGAAATTGGTGGTATATACAAGATGATCTATATACACTATACAAGGTTATTTGAGTATAGCATGTCTAAGGTTGCTTCAAAATCAAAGGAGGTTTTGAAGGATAATTTGGTTGTGGTGAAGGTAAGAACAAAAGGTGATGAATAAAAGGTAGCGATAACAAAAGCTTTGTTATAATGTAAAATAATGTAGCAAAATATTTGACTTTTATATGTGGAAAATTGATCATGTTACAAAATAAAATGTCAGAAGGATAAGAAAGTTCTTCATTCTTATCACTATATTCCAAATCTTGATAAGATGGAGGGAGCAGATGTGAAAGATATGCATGGATGTTATTTGATAAACAAGGATGATCATATATGGATGAAGAAAAGTGATGGATAGAAGATAATTGTGATAATAGAGAATGTATAGAAGTTGATGTTTCAACCATTAAATATTCTTCAAATGGTTTTGGGTCACCATGTATGGTAACAATTTTATTTGCAAGTTCAAACTTCAAACATTGGTGAAGAGTGGAAGGGACAACCCTCATCGTATGAATCCAAGGACTTCTAAGAAGTAGGTTGTAAGGTGAAGGGCAATATGCTACATAAAACAAAGTATCCAAGATCTTGGATCCAATATTGAGGGGAAAAATTATAGTACCTTGAGCTTCTTGAATTTCATTGTTAAAAGATTTTATAATAACATTTGATTCATTAAGATCTTCTTCCTTTGATTTGAGTTTTTGGAATAATTGATAAGTGCATAAATTAAGAGAGGAGCCATTATCTACCATGATAGTTTTAACAAGTGTTTCTTTACTAGATCCTGTAATGTAAAGATAGTAGTCTTCTTGTGGAGTAGAGGAAGGAATATCCTCATCATAGAATGAAATATGGTTAACCTCAAGAGGGTTTACACCATTAATTATGTTCTTAGAGAAAATATGATGAGGAACAAATTGTTGGCTAGGTATTTTGAACAAAGTTTCCTTATGAGAAATTTGTAATACTTCTAAAAGGGATATCTTTGCTTGAGGATTAATCACTTGTTGTTGGCTATCAAAGTGGATTTCAGATTGAAATTTTGATTCTAAATATGAGCTTTCTATGCTTACATTCCATTTTGGATCATTCTCTAGAGCCAAAGATAGTTTTGAAGGTTGGTCAAATGAGGAATCCATATCTTGAATATCGGATTGAGTTGATTGAACTTGAGGTTGCTCATTTGTAGTTTTTGTTACAATATTAGTAATATCATCATGATGGGACACATTAACATGCAATATTTGATTGGTTTCTTGTTGTTGATAATTGAATAGGGGTTCTTGGGAGATCCCCATGTCTTGATTGATTATTGGTATTTGTTGTGTAGGAGTTTGATAGTTTACTAGAGATTTATAATCAGTTGTAGATTGTAATTCTTTTATATTAAAAAGACCCTCATCAATCAAATCTTGAATTGAACATCTTAAATCTTTACATTTTTGTGTCATATGTCCATCCACTCTATGATATTCACAATGTAGCTCAGGTTTAAACCAATCTGTTGTGGTATCAGGTTGTCTTATGGAAGGGAGTTCAATCTTATTTGTATCAAGTAAATGCTTGAGAATTATATCCATTGGTTGATTGAGCTTAGTAAATTTACGTGATGAAGGTTTTCGAGAGGTTTTTGATACGTGCCTTAGGAATTCAGTCATAAAAGGGCCTAATGGTTTCTCACCTCTACTTTCTTTATTATGGGTAGAATGATGACAGGAAGATTGCGAAGTAGGAGGTGAGTGCATGGTAGAATTGGAAGAATAAGTATTTTCTTGTTGAAATGAATGTGTTGTATTGAAAGAAGAATATTGAAATGGTGGAGGAGGATTGTATGTGGATTGATAGACATAATATGGATATATGGGAGAATAGATAATATCATTATGAAGAGGATTGGAAAAGGGATTGTCCTGTTGGGGTAAGGATGAAAAATGAGAAAAGTGTGATGGAGGTGATGTTGAATAGGGATGAGGTTGGTCATAATCAACAAATGTATTTGGCTGAATTCTTCCAACATTACTGATGGGCTCATATTGATTTGAGTAAAAACTCATGGTTTCTTTAGTACTTCTAAAAGTAATATTTAGTATCTACTATTTAGAATTGAATCTAAAACATACAAACTTGAAATGATGATTTTGCTACTTTTTATTTTTCTTGTATACATACATATATATATATTTTTTGTTTTTTATATTTTTGAATCAGAAAGATGCCTATGTATTCACGTCGGGTTCACCAAAATGTATCGCTCCAAATTTTTCGCATCCTTACCTTCAGGCTATAGGATCCGTGCCCGAAAGGGGGATGGGAAAAGGATGGCATGGTACCTCGGACTGAGAGGCCTTGCGAAGGTCCCGCCTCTCAGGGGAGGTGTATTATGGTGATTTTTTGACGGATGGTGGGGTTCACCAGGAAAATTTTGAATGGCAGTTTCCACGCCTAGGTTGGGAATGTGTTTGATGTGTTCAATTTTAGCTTTAATCATCCAAGTCCTAGGTTTGGCCAAAATGCGTCTAAGCTATTCTATATGAAATGCAGATTTAAATGAAGATAGAAATAGATTTGGATAGAAAAATAGAAAGAACAAGATGGATTAAAGACCCATACCTGATCCGGATGTCTAATGAAGGTTCTAATTTTTGAAGCAGTCAGGATCGCCTCTAATTTAACAAGATCGTCTGCTATCTGACAAGATCATCTGAGATCTGATGAATTTGTCAGACGAATTCGTCAGAGACCTACAAACAGAGAAATAGGTGCAAAACATAGAAAATACAGCAATGCTAACATAGGGAAACAGTGTAAAATGACAATAACAATATCAAACTAAAAATTATAAATAGAAACATGAATGCATTATACTGATTTAATGACAATTATAACTTAATTATGCATTTGATCTAGATGGGTGAACTCCAAAATGCAAAATAGCAAGGAATAATGATAAAACTAACTAAATTCAGAATAAAATAGTGGATAAATGTAAGAAAACATGCAAACTCTGGGCACTGATTGCCCCCAATGCAGACTACAGTCGAAATCGTCTAGATGCGATGAAATCATCTTGAATTATGACGGGATCATCCGAGATTGAACGAGCTCATCTATGATGATCTGAACTTGCTCCGACTGAAAATTGATACGGTCCCTACAAGAAAACTTCAAATAACAAATTGCAAATGATGCTCTAGGGTATTTTAATGCACGCAAATATCAAATCACAGGGAAATTCAGCCAGGGGGATGCTAAGGGGAGGGCCTAGGATTAAATAGGCTTAGGATAGAGGTTGGGAGGTTGGAGATCATCCCAATTTGGGAGATCTCCAATGGGGAGGGTCTCTAACGATGCAGACACGCTTCTGCCCGGATTAGAGACGCCGTTGGAACAGAGTCCAACTATGAAAAATCAGTTTTGGGACAAGATCGTCTGGACGTCCTAGCCCAGACGAAATCATCCGATCTGAGGCGATATCATCTGATCGGAGACGATATCGTCAAACGATCAAAACAAACTCTAAAAATGGCATGGGAAAGGAGGAAATGGGTTAAGCGACGGTTTGGGAGCGGTTTTGGAGGTTGAAATTTGAATTTGAATTATTTACTAGAGTAATTGTAATTATTAAGGTTTTACTACACCAATTTTAGGGTGCTACAATGAGAAAATTGGCAATGTGGATGAAAGGATGGGAATTCCTCTCACCATCTCATATTTTCTTAATTCAAGTAAATAGCCTGAACTTAGATGCCCATATCTCTTGTGCCATAGAGAAGTAGCCTCTTTGCTAATTGCTTCCAGGGAAACATGAGGTGTGGAAATGACATCTAAGATGAACAAACCATGTTTGTGGGATCCTGTGGCCACATGTTTTCCCTTTATGGTTATAAAACATATTTTCTAGCCTTTCTCAACACTGAATATAACATCCATGTTTCAATCCAAGATCTGAGGGACTGACACTAGATTGTTAGCTAATCCAGGAACATGGAGGACCTTCTCAATCTAACATTTTCCATAGGGAAGAGTGATAGAAACATTGCCTTCATCCTTCACTTGGTAGGTTTGATTATAAGCAATTGTTACCGGATTAACTTCTTTTTCCTCAAATATATCAAACCATGATCTATCGCCAGTCATATGTTTAATGGAACCTAAATAAATATACCACATTGCATATTTATGCTAATATGAAGTATGAGTTATGACCACCTTGTGTGCTTGCTCAGAATTATATTTTGAGTCTGATTTGGCAATATCTGAGTCTGATTTTGATTTGGCATAAGCAACATTCCCCTTGGGTGGCTTATTCTCCTTATATGATTTGTATTTTCCTTTGCCCTTATTCTTATGATCTTGGTCATTATGTTATTTTTTCTTAAACCAACACATGTTGGTGTCATGGTTATTCATATCACAAATCTTCCAATATTGTTTGTCTTTCTACTGATGTTGTTTCCATTTTCCTTTTGAAGAGGATCATTCCTTTTGAAATGGACCTTATTTCTTCCCCCCTTGTTTGGTGTAGAGGGTATTATCTAGCACTTCATCCTTATAAAATTGATTTACCTCTTCAATTTGAAGTAAATTTACCAAATCCACAAATGACACTTGTCTACAAGATACATTAAGATAGGTTATCAATATCTTATAGGATTATGGCAATGCTCTCAAGATGACAAATGTAAAGAGAGCATCGTCCACTAGTTGTCCCATAGCATTTAGTTTGGATTTCAATTATGTTGTAACCACAATGACACTGAGAGGGGGGGTGAATCAGTGTGTTCTTTAAAAACTTCTAAAACAATTAGATTATAAAACCAGCAGCAGTTTAAAGCTAGATAAAAGAGATACTAAATGCATCAAGAAAGCATCACACATAACACAACATTTTAACGAGGTTCACCAATGTGGCTACTCCTCAAAAATACTGCTTGGACTACCATCCAAATCCAGTCAATGCAAAGCTACAACTTTACATAATCCTTTACCAGCACCAACTGGAAGGAGCACCAACCCCTTAACTTTATCTGCTTCAACAGAATGGAGCACCAACTCCTATTTTACCAGCACCTACTGGAAAGAGGCACCAACCCCTTAATTTTCCAGCACCAATTGGACAAATTGTTTACCAGCACCAACTGGAAAGAGGCACCAACCCCTTAATTTTCCAGCACTCAATTGGACTTCAATATTGAATAAAAAAATGTTTGACATATACCTTTGTTATTGCAAGACTCTAGCTGGTCTACATCACCTTTGCAATCTCTGTGCACTCTGCTCTCTCTTGCACAATCACTTCACACAGTTCTTTGCACTGCTACAGACTCAGACTTTGCAATCAACTTTGCCCTTCGCGCTTCTCTGCACACTCTGCTTTCTCTGTGCACACGCTTCGCACACTCTGTGTCGTTTCACATTCTGCTCTCTGCTCAACACGAACTTCACTTTCACAAACACTATGCTCGCATTCGCACTTTATCTTTACACCCCACTTTTCAAACTCGAAGTACCCTTGCTTTTATAGAAGAAGTTTTAGGAACAAACCCTAAAAGAACGTCGGTTGAGAAACCCTAGAATTTGTCAACTGCCAAACCCTAAAATCCGTCGGCCCAGATTTAACTTTGTCGGCCTCAAACACTTCTTCCACCTTCGTCACTTTCCTGTAGCTTATTGCCGCGAAATAGTAACATGTCGGCCCTTTTAATTTAATTTAATATTTTAATTTAAATTTTAAATAAAATAAAATTTAAACTAAATATTTAAAATTAAATATCTTCATCACCGGGGCATCTTTTTCAACGAAACGAAGAGCCAACTTGGGTTTTAAGAAAAACCCATTTCAAATCTGTTATCCATGGTTTTAAATAAAACTTTTTATTTTGACTGCCTTGGTTTTCACAAAAAACCTTTCCGCTTCTTGACATCTCAGGTTCTGAAGACTTCTTCTTCTCATTCTGAATTATGTTTTCTGTTTTTGTGCATCTATCATTTAAGGACTCATGATCTGACTAACTTCTGAACTTTATCCTCTGCATCTGAGTGACTTCTAAACTTCCTGTCCATTGCATCATTAGATCTAACTGACTGTATTGACAACAATGACAATCCTCCTGCAACACCTTGCTCAACACTGAACTCCTATCCATTGTACTTTGGCTGCACCTTGCTGTTCAATAAACTCTTGTCCATTGCATCAATAAATCTATCTGACTGTGTTGACAACAATGACAATACTATTTGCTGCACTTTGCTCAACAATCTCCCCCTTTGGAATTGTTGGCAACACATGTGCAATTTTCTTGTAAATCTTCTCCCCCTTTGACAATAATACCAAAGGGCTGCTGTAGACTCCCCCTGAGTCTATGCACAATATTCTTAGACACAAATTATTACAATTAGCAAATATTCCAAGCATGAACAAGAAGAAAAACAAGTACACAAATGCTCCCCCTGAGTCCAAGACCACTTCATTTCACTGATTGACAACATCATGATAAGCATAATAGGCATCAATAAAATCAACAATGTGAATAGCGAGCAATAACCGATGAATGACACCATCACCGTCAACTTCACCAATATAACATGTGTAAGAACATGACTGAACCACTGTCTTCTATGCAACTACCCTCTATTGCTTTGCAAACTCAAACTTGTCCATTGTTAGTGAAGGCATACAATAATCTTATATAGCCAACTTTTTGTTACTGCAATGCCAGCAACATCTGCATACAACTTCACCATGCATCTTGGATATATTCTCAACAAGCTTGAACCCAATGACAGTTGTTTGTCTCTCTCTACAGTGAGAATCCAGCAGGCTACCTCAATCCACTTTCAACTCTTTGCAGGTACCAAACACTGTACCACAGCACAACCAACATCTTTTCTCAACCAATTAGGGCTTTAGCAACAATGCTTATAGACAAGGTTTAACCAACATCATTCAACTCAAGATTAACTTTGAAGCATTCAACCAATCACTACATGAAAAGGAAACTAGTAGACATCCTTTTCCTTCCAAAGGTATTTGAACAAGACAACCACCAACATAAATCACCAAGGCAAAGAATAACTTGCTCAAATCAAACTCAATGGAGTAAGCCCAAATCATGTATCAAGAAAAGCATTAACTTGATCAAAACAACCACTATGAAAGCAACTCAACTATTCATCACCAGGCTGGAAATCATCTGGCTGCTCATTAAAAAACTTTTTTTTTTTTCAATCTTCCCATTCAACATGCTGATTTCACTTTTGTCAACAGAATTGACAAGTGACTCACATCTGTACCAATTTTTGTCCAGCACTGCAATTTTGCTGCCAACTCTTACTTTCAACTATGCATGTCGGAAGAAGACATTTTGTCAAACACTTTATGGCCAACCGTAGTGCACCTTACTCAGCCTCAAGCTTCTTATCCTTGGACTGGCATTAAATCAATAGTTAAAACAAAACTGTCTATGAATTAAATATATTCACCAAGGTGTCATGAAAGATCTGGCAATCTTCACATCAAAGAGTAAAAACAAATACATGCTGCTCGAAACACAAATACACAGCTAGGGCAAGCATTCTTTCGTTGAGCAAATTATCTGGACTATTATGATTCGTAATTTTGAACAGTGGTATTAAGAATCATCAACAGTACAACAGTGACATATCTCAAAACTACCAATGGTGACAACTCTCAAATTAAACACCACACTTCACGGCATTTCCACAAACCACTATATAAACTGAAAAACACACTTTAACAACTATACAACATTAACTCGACTGCTTACCTTTCATCCTCAGATACCTAGACAAATACATAGGAGCATTAAAATAAAACTTTAATATTGCTCCTCCTGAGGATGTGCCACCTGGAGTTGCTTAGAGCAATGGCGGAGTAGCCTCCTTCAGTCCAAGGAGACACAATTTCCTTTCTTCTGTCTTTCTCCGGACTTTCCTGAACTTGGGCTTGGGTTTTTCAACAACATCCCTATTTTGCTCCTGTTCGTGAACTTGAACATTTCTCTTGTGGGGTTGTCTCTTGTGCATTCTTGATGGATGATTATTTTCTTTTCTTTTATGCACATGATATGTTCCTTGTCGGTGTTGTCCTCTTTGTGTCCGATGAAATCTAGGGTTTTGCCTTAGATTAGATATAGAAGTGCTTGGAGAGAACCTTGCTATGTGCCCTTGACCGTTGCATTTAAAACATTGCACATGTTTTATTCCCTGTCTGTATTGCATTCTATGTGTATGATGAAATCTATGGTATTGCCTTAGATTGGATACGGAAGTGCTTGAACAAAACCTTGCTATGTGCCCATGGCCATTACATTTAAAACATTGCACGGGGTGTTCACTCAAAAAAATAGAAGTATTTTTATCGAGCATAACTCTTTGATCTATTGTTCGAGTCCACAATAAATTGCCTTGTGACCAAAGTGGTTGCATTTAGAACAATAGCCATAAAAAGCATTATTATTAAAAGAGTGAGAGTGAGAGAACCTCTTTTGTTGTGGTTGCTTTGTTGTAGATCTTCTTTGATATTTTCTTCCTTTTGAGGATTCAACTTCAGACTTTTCTTGTTTCAATCCTTCAACCGAGGACTTCTTCTTCTCTGCATATTTGGAGGATGAAGGTTGTTCAGCTTCATATCCAAGACCAAACTTAGTTGTGGAGCTTCTTTGTTGATTTATCATTGTATCTAGCAACTCTGTGCTCTTCTCAAATTTGAGATTTATATTGGCCTCTTTTAGTTGTTTCTTCAATGAAACAATCTCTTCTTCTTGTTGGCGGCATACGAGTCTCTTTCTCATTGATCTGAGACCTAAGAATATCTTCAATCCTTTTGTTTTGTTCTACTTGCGGCTTTAGATCAACAATAACTCTGTTTATATTCCTCTTCACTTGTCTTGTATACATCATTCTTATTATCCAGTTTGTGTCTTCAAGGCTTCTTCGATTTCTTGGCCTTTTGAACTTGTAGGAAGAGATCTTCAATCTCATCCTCATATTCTTCTAATTTCTTGGACAGTATTTTGTTCTTTTTCTTTTCTATTCTCCACTCTTCAAGAGGAGATATCAACTCTCCTTCAAAATCTACTTCAGCCTCAAGATTTTCATCACAAACTTCAGGATTCACTTCTTCTACCTTTTTCGGTTCAAATTTCTCTTCTACGGGGAACCGAAGCCGATCGGGATGCCTTTTTGGATGAGGATCTATTCTTCTTAGCCATTGTGTACTAATCCAAGATCAACCCCGACTGATTTAGCCAAAATTGGGAACCTGGCTCTGATAGAAATTGTTGTAATCACAATGACACTGAGAGGGGGGGTGAATCAGTGTGTTCTTTAAAAACTTCTAAAACAATTAGATTATAAAACCAGCAGTAGTTTAAAGCAGATAAAAGAGATACTAAATGCATCAAGAAAGCATCACACATAACACAGCATTTTAACGAGGTTCACCAATGTGGCTACTCCTCAAAAAGACTGCTTGGACTACCATCCAAATCCAGTCAATGCAAAGCTACAACTTTACATAATCCTTTACCAGCACCAACTGGAAGGAGCACCAACCCCTTAACTTTATCTGCTTCAACAGAATGGAGCACCAACTCCTATTTTACCAGCACCTATTGGAAAGAGGCACCAACCCCTTAATTTTCCAGCACCAACTGGACAAATTGTTTACCAGCACCAACTGGAAAGAGGCACCAACCCCTTAATTTGCCAGCACCAACTGGACTTCAATATTGAATAAAAAAATGTTTGACATATACCTTTGTTATTGCAAGACTCTAACTGGTCTACATCACCTTTGCAATCTCTGTGCACTCTGCTCTCTCTTGCACAATCACTTCACACAGTTTGTTGCACTGCTACAGCCAGACTTTGCAATCAACTTTGCCCTTCGCGCTTCTCTGCACACTCTGCTTTCTCTGCACACGCTTCGCACACTCTGTGTCGTTTCACATTCTCGCTCTCTGCTCAACACGAACTTCACTTTCACAAACACTATGCTCGCATTCGCACTTTATCTTTACACCCCACTTTTCAAACTCGAAGTACCCTTGCTTTTATAGAAGAAGTTTTAGGAACAAACCCTAAAAGAACGTCGGTTGAGAAACCCTAGAATTTGTCAGCTGCCAAACCCTAAAATCCGTCGGCCCAGATTTAACTTTGTCGGCCTCAAACACTTCTTCCACCTTCGTCACTTTCCTGTAGCTTATTGCCGTGAAATAGTAACATGTCGGCCCTTTTAATTTAATTTAATATTTTAATTTAAATTTTAAATAAAATAAAATTTAAACTAAATATTTAAAATTAAATATCTTCATCACCGGGGCATCTTTTTCAACGAAACGAAGAGCCAACTTGGGTTTTAAGAAAAACCCATTTCAAATCTATTATCCATGGTTTTAAATAAAACTTTTTATTTTTACTGCCTTGGTTTTCACAAAAAACCTTTTCGCTTCTTGACATCTCAGGTTCTGAAGACTTCTTCTTCTCATTCTGAATTATGTTTTCTGTTTCTGTGCATCTATCATTTAAGGACTCATGATCTGACTAACTTCTAAACTTTATCCTCTGCATCTGAGTGACTTCTGAACTGCTTGTCCATTGCATCATTAGATCTAACTGACTGTATTGACAACAATGACAATCCTCCTGCAACACCTTGCTCAACACTGAACTCCTATCCATTGTACTTTGGCTGCACCTTGCTGTTCAATAAACTCTTGTCCATTGCATCAATAAATCTGTCCGACTGTGTTGACAACAATGACAATACTATTTGCTGCACTTTGATCAACAAATTATGCCACTCTACATAGGAATAAGTCCACTATCTCATCAGATTTCATACTGGAGTGTATGTAGTTGATTTTGAAGGTGTAGAATAGTGGATTGATTCTTACATTCATAAATAGTAATCAAAGCATCCCAAGATTTCTTACTAGTTTTATGAGGCTGGACCTCATATGTAGTAGCAAGTAGAATAAACATGAGATATATTATTTCCTTCTTATCAAAAGCATCTTGATAGGCTCCTACTATTCTAGGGTGTTTTGTAGTGCCAATCACTACATCCCACAAATATTCTTGTAGCGACCCCGGGGCTCATGCGCCGTTCTTAACTCTACTTGCGATGTTATTACTATACCAAAAATGAAGCTAAAATGTTACGAGAAAACATATAACATGAAAATGACAAAGAATGGATCTTTCATTAATATTGAACCCCAATTACATGTCGGTCCCTCTTAGGGATACCCATATTGATACAATGATTTACAAGTGGATGAAGAGATTTCCCCTTTTGCAAAAGGGTGGTGCACTCTAAAATGCTTCCCGGTTGCACACACAAAAATGTCTAAGGGCTTACAGATGCCTTATCTAGGTATGTCTCCCAAACAGATCCTCTTGCTCTTGTATGTCATGGATTATGTCTCTTGAACCTATGGACCTGTATGCAATTCAAACAACAATACATATTTTAGCTGTCTGATATTGCCTCCTCGGATAAGGTTTTTAGTAATCAAAGAATGTAATGGAACTATGATAAAACAATGCCATGAAATCATGTAAATCTAAGATAATGATATAAGAGAGCAAGATAAAATATATTGTCTATCTAAGCTAAGCCTATGGGCCACTGTCCAAGACAACGATCGCTAAATAAAACATTGCTCTCCTTACCCCAAAGCTATGGATCAAATACTATGATCTAATGTTGAAGAAAGTATGTGTTGTGCCCTTTGATTTGTCAAAGCTCTATCACACATGTTATCCCAAAGATAACTCTCTCTCTAAAATGATCTCCTGTATGTGATTCGGGTCTCTATATGTCATATATCAATCATGTGTCTCTCTTGGTGCTCTTATGCTTACACATTTTATAGTGTGAAACCCTAGGTCTATGTCCAAGCCCTAGAAATGAATTTCTCATGGATAGCACAAGTTAGCATGAGAAGCCTTTGTCTATTGTGTATATTTGAAGGCCAGTTAACTAAAATCTAATTGCCCACTTGAGTCTTCTATGCGAACTGTTTGTTAGCATGAGAAGATTTTGTCCTTTGTTTATGCTTGAAGGTTAGTTAACTTAAGTCTAAATGCAAACTCAAGTCTCCTATGTGAACTGGTCATGAAAAGGAATGCAAAGTCACTCTCGCTCACCTTTATTGCATGCAGACTGCCACTTCCACCCAAGATTGGGTTTGTTTGTTAACAAAATACTTCTTATGGCTCAGCCACTATCATCTATAGTGGCTATGATATGGCTACTATCACCTGTAGTGGCTAAGGTTTGGCCACTATAGGCTTGAGCAAATAGAATCTGGTTGCTCTTTGCTTGAGCGGCCAAGCTTGGATGGCTTGAAAAGGCCCCAAATGAGTTGTTAGAACTACTATTGGTGCTTGGAAAGTTCAATATTATGTCTTATGATCTTATGAGTGTGTCTATGTAAGTATCTCCCCTAAGCATGACACAATTTAGATGTCTACATATGCCCCTTTTGTGACATATTGTGTGGAAAACACAACGTTGAGCAAAAATGTAGATTGATCCATTTGTAGGGTGTATGGTTATCAATGGTCTGATCAATGTCAGATGGTCCAATCATGCAAGATGGTGTGCATCCCTTGAATCATTTCCTCAAAATTCAGAGGACTTAGCCCAATGGCTTTTGCATGTTAAATTGCACTCATTACTCAAACTCAGTCAAGTAGCTTCAGCTTCTACAACAATTCCGATCGGTAGGAGAGCTACAATTGAAGATGTCATGTCTGCTTATGTTCCTAGAAAACAAGGGAAATTTGTGATTATTGTATGCAATGATTCGAAGGACAAACATGATTTTGCTATGATAAAGTGATATTTTGTTGATTTTTATTATGATTAAGTTGAAGTTTTGAACTACTTCTTCACACAATGGATTGGTAAAGAAATAATAATGAATGAAGCGACAAGTCGCTTGACCAATATGACTAATTTGGTTCCTTTGTAGTATTTGTTGCTTTTAATGGGCAATCCCACATCCAAGTGTGATTTCAATTGCTTATGATAATCATCCATCCCTATCCTGAGGAGTGGTTTGATAATAAATAGCCTTCTTAGAGAGTTAGGATGAGTGATTTTGTTTATGTCTAGATTGTATCACTTTGATTTAATGTTTTTGATGTCATAGGGGAATTGAAATGACCCCTTCACACCCATCGAGCAGTTTGACCATCTTGATCTTCCTTGGGTTTGAAGGATGACCGATCATAATTCCAAAATGAGTTTCTTTTGTCCCAAACCTTATGGTTGCCTACTCATCTCATCGAAATACATGGAGTGCAAATCGTTACAATCGTCGAGTGGATAGAGTAGGTAACTGGATACAAGGCCTGCTTGAGATTGTGATTTTATGTGATTTTTTTTTGTTGTTGTTTTGAACATTCTAATGATCCTATGGACTTGGCCATTGTCAGGTCTAGCAGTCTCTGATTTCTTGCCTATGGTTGTTGTCGCCTTGAGTGGCCAAGAATCCTGGGACACTGACATCAATAGCGACCAAGGAATAATTAAGGAAATATAAAACTTGCAATTCTAGGGTTTTGACCTATCATTTTCACTATTGAATATTCTATTTTCAGAGATCTAGTGTAGTGGCAATGGTTGTGACTTTGAAACTTTATTGGTGCTGAAGACATGGTTGCACGGGGCAAAATTAGCTGTTGGAGGATTCGAAGCTTCTCGGGTATTTCTATTAAAAACCCTAGCTATATTTTATTTGCTTAAGTAAAATTGAACTTCACTAAGAAATGAGCAAAACAAACATCACTAAACCTACTAGCAATGAACAAACTCCGTAATTAGGCTTAGGTTCCTTTTTGTTGCGGTGGGTTGGTCCCCAAATTTGCAATCTGTCAGTGGCTTTAGCCTAGGGTTCTTGAAAATTTTCCAGTATTCCCTTGCTGCTACCATTTTAGGCATTCTCAAACTTAGCTTAGTTTCGATGCTTGGGTAGGGGATTTGTTTTCCAATTTGTTTGCTTTCCCTCCATTTTGTTGCTTTGCTTAAGTTATTTTATCAATTATAATAATAATGTTTTTGATTTTTTGGCCAAGGGTTCATGGTTTTGTCATGTCGCCCCTTGGCCATTGTCGCTCAGAGCAGCCTGCTCTAAGTCACTGTCACTCAGAGCAGCCAAGCTTGAAAACCAATGGTCAAAAATTTTACCATTGGGCCTTGGCCACTGCTGCCTCTAGCAACCAGGTTTCAGCCACTGTAGGCGACATCGGCTAAAGCTTGAGCCTTGTTTTTGCATTTTATGTATTGATTTTATGATTTTTTTGACTTTTGAATTTTTTCTTTGCTTAGGTGCAATTTATTATTTTCTTGCTTAGATTTAGAGTAACTCATACTCTTTTGCATTGTTTTCATGTTTATTGTGAATTATGCCTTAGATGCATTGTAGTTATGTTTTGTTTTTCTTCTGCTTTGTTTATATCCTCACTACTCGGGCTCGGGACCCAAAGCTCCTACTGGACTTGCTTCCTGGATTTGATGACACTGATTAGGAGTGGTTTAAGGCCCATGGGATACAGTATGTTATTAGGTTGCCCCACATTATGGGCTACCAAGCTTATCTTATGGCTTTAGCCCACCGTTGGGACCCATAGACAAACACCTTCCACCTTCCACCCGGTGAGATGACTATCACACCGAAGGACATGTACAGGATCTTTTAGATCCAATTCGATGGGGTGCCCATTGTTTTTTCGGCCACTAATGATCAAGTGGCCGTCTATGATACGGTGTTTGGGGCACGTTCTACATAGGCTCTTTGAGATATTGGGTCTGGAGGAGTATCTATCAAGACTTGGTATGATGCTCATGTTTTCACGATGAGGCATTTTGTGTTGTTGATGGTGATCATCAAAGTTATTATCCTAGACTACTCAAGTTTGAGGTTCCCTTGGAACCTCTTGGCGATGGTGCAAGATCTACTAGATATCAAGGAGCCTATCATCTATGCATGGGGTAGATCGCTATTAGCTCAGTGCTACGATGAGTTGTACCACATCCATTGATGGGGATGTGTCAACATTTCTTGTAGTTTGCTCTTACAGGTTTGGGGATGGAAGCACATTAATGTAGATTGCCCTAAGGGGCTCCCAGCTGAGATTAGATCTATTGAGGCTTGAACACAGTGCTATGATTCCATATGGGCTCAAGATCATGAGGAGAATAATAGCTACACTTTTGTAAGGGAGTTGTCCCACTAAACTAATGCTTTCACTAAACTGTTGGCCAAAGATATCGTGTGGTCATTGTACTATGAGTGTCCAGTTTGGGATGATCCAACTAGTTTTACTGCTAGGACACAACATGAGCGATGGCTCATTGGCTGTAATATTGCCATTCTAGAGTATTTCTTCTACTTTCAGGTTCTTCATCAGTATATATTGCAACAAGATGTGCCCTTGGTACCATTATTGTATAGGTGCCTCATATTAGAGAGGGACCTATCTCCATAATAGGTCATAGAGCTTGCAGATGAGGAGGATGCTCTAATCGTAGACCTTATAGTGTTTGGGGGAGTTACAGAGGCCTACTCTTAGTGGTGGGGTGATAGGATGAGGCATGGCATTGGTAGCCTAGGGTGCGAGGATGATTGCAGGGCTGATGGTGCAGATCTGGTAGGACGTAGCCAAGATCGAGGTATGGGGCCAACTAGTAGAGCATATGGTAGTAGAGGATCCTGATGTTCATGAGGAGGAGGAGGAGTTAGATCCTTAGTAGAGAGACTCTCCTTTGAGAGCATAGTTGCATGAGGTCAAGGCTGAGTTCCAGTCTACTAAGATCTAGGTACAGTGATGAGATGCTACTATTGAGCAGCTCACAGCATAGATACGGTCTCTACAGGCTACTATCAGGGGTGGTGATGTCAGGATGTAGTTTATTTTTTCTACTTCTACATCATAGGAGGTTCTAGTAGTAGGCTAAAGGACAGAGGTGGGACAAATTCATTCCTTGTTGGATGAGCATGAGGCTCAGATCCGTGGTCTTACAGATCATGTTACCCTCCTTCAAATGTAGCTTAGGAGGTACAGGATTATCCCTAAGGATCCAACAAATGCAAGTGGTTTGTAGGTAAGTGGGTACTCTACCTCGGGGTAGTCTTCCACCCATCCTATCCAATGAACCCATAATCAGATAGAGAGACCTACAGGCTCACATCACTCGACTCACAACATCACCATAGGGGGAGGTGGCACTAGAGGAGGTGACGTAGGGGGCTCAGTCTCGACACTAGATTGATGTTCTACTTGGTTCTTGATCCATTTTTGAGGTTGAATAACCTACATGACTATAGCCCACGAGCATTTTTTTATATCCATTGGACTTGACACATATTTTTATTATAGATTTGCATTTTGTGACTCATTATGTGTATCGTTTATTGCTTATGTTTTTGTTGTTATTTTATTTTATGATATGATGCAATGATGATATTATGATGATTTTATGGATATGTTAGATGATAGATGATATTTGAAGATTCTTATATGGATGTGTAGATGCTTATATGATTTGATGATATGATGTAATTTATTTTGATGATGAATGATGAATTTATGATATGCAAATGGATATTGCCTGTATGTTTTATGATGTGGTTTATGGATGATTAATGACTTGTTTTCGTGGATGCAAATGTTATTGTTAAATGCATGTTCAATTTTTGCTTTAATTATATGCACCTAACTTATGTGATGGAATGGTATAAATGAACCTGTATGCTCTAATCACTTAAAACATATGGAATGCATATGACATTGACAATATTAATGGGTGATACCATAAAAAGTTTTAAAATAATCATGAATTTAAATAATCACTTCTATCATAAGAATTGATTAAGTATTCATATATGAGATGTAATGGTGTGTAATGTATCTTCTTAATAAGTTTTTGTAAATTAAAATATATAAAGTAGTCAGTGGCTATCTATACACTATTTCTAATATATATGTAGTATTTGTCCTACTATGTTGATACCCCCTAATTTATAGAATATTATAAGGAATATGATGGTGTGATTGATGTTATTATTTGTTGCTATGTAAAAAATTTTGGGGCTTTTCGGAGATTCAAACACTCTAGTTACCCTATCAATAGTTGTCTACTTACCACTTAGACTTTTGAAAAGTTATGCTTTTACCATGGACCTAGTTTTTCATGATCTTTGTGTGTGCATGTGATTGTATATTTTGAGGTAGAACTCAAGCATTTCCTCCGATGTCAGGCATGATTCTTTCAGCCCATTTCTAAGATCAAGGATCCTCAAGTGTTCATCTCATCCTTATGTTGGACTTAGTTGGACTATACCACTAGGCAATATTTGATTACCTAAGCTAGCTCATCCACATTCAAACATTGGTCTACACAAATGCATGAAGCAATTGTAATAGACATATCATCATGCATAAGGATTTCTCCTTCTAGTTTTGTACAATGTTGAGGATTCTAAGGATTCAAGCTTTATTCCCTTCTTTTTGGCTTTGGATATTTTCTCATATGTAGTGATGAAAATCACTATTTATTTTTATTTTTATTTGTTCTTTGTGTGGGGATTTTTTTGTAGTGATGATAATCACTGTTTATTTTGCCCATTCTTAGTGATGAAAATCACTGTTTATTTTTTATTTTTTCTTGAGCTTAATTTTTTTGTATTTTTAATATATGATTTGTGTATCGGATTTTTGCTTTTGAAATTTGGACTGTATGCTTGGCCATTTGAATTTGTACTTTTGCTTTGGGATTTTGCTTATTTTGATTAAATCAAGGGATTTTGATAGGGTAAAGCTTGTCCTTTTACCAATTATCAGCACCTTTTAAATCGGTTGCATAGGGGGATAAGCAAGGATAATCCTTTTCACTTAAGGTAACCTAGACCGCTTTGCAGCTTTCATATTTTCCTTGTACCATCTAGGATTTTAGTGTTTCAATTAGTGATGAGATCTTGAATATCCAAGGCTTTATCATAGCTAGGCCTTATTTTCTACTAATCAAAGTTGTTTTCCTCAAAAGTTGATAAGATTACTAGATTTGGTTGACTAACCAAAAATCATTAGTAATTATGTATAGCAACAAATGATGGTTGTGATGAAAAACACAATTACACACGTGGATGGAGGTATGGATATGAAAGACTTGTGCGACAAATTGTGGTATCACTTTTAAGAGTCTCATGACATATCTTGTAATGTATGTGAAAATGCAATGCAATGATGTGGATGCAAAATGTGAAGTGCAATTGTTTTTGTATTTTTTATTTTATGTTGTTTTTGTATTTTTGATTATTTTTACCAAAGGGTTTATAATGCCTTTGTATTTTTTGTTATTGTGTTTGACCAAGCGGTTTGAATTACCCTTGGAGCCTTTTTTATTTGATTTTTGACCAAGCGATGTGAATTACCCTTGGAGCCTTTGATTTGATTTTGGTTTTGACCAAGCGGTTTGAATTACCCTTGGAGCCTTTGATTTGATTTTTGACCAAGCGGTATGAATTACCCTTGGAGCCTTTGATTTGATTTTTGACCAAGTGGCTTGAATTACCCTTGGAGCCTTTGATTTGAATTTTTATGTTTTTATGATTTGTTTTTATTTTTGACATATTTGAATGTTTTTTATTTTTGAAATATTTGAATTTTTTTTTATTTTTGACATATTTGAATGTTTTTTATTTTTGACATATTTGAATGTTTTTGATTTTTGACATATTTGAATGTTTTTTTATTTTTGACATATTTGAATGTTTTTTATGTTTTATGAAATATTTGAATGTTTTTGTGTTTTTATGTGTAGAATGCCTTTAAGTGAATAATATTGAGAGGTTCGGGCTCTTCAACACCATCTAATGATATAAGGTGATATGCTCCAGGCCCAACTCTTTGTGAAATCATGTATGGACCTATCTAGTTTGTCATAAAATTATCTCACAAATGCATCGACATATTTGAATTCTATTGGTTTTCTTTGAGCACTAGATCTCCAACCTTGAATTCCCTTAGGTGGAATTTACTATTGTAAGCTCACGCAATGTGACCTGATAAATACGAAGATGCTCTAAAGCATTGAATTAGCATTCATCAAGAAGCATCAATTGATCAAGATGGCCTTGCCATGCAGCTTCATCATCTATGAAGTCTTTTAGTCCTATGCATAGAGTCAAGATTTCCAACTCTAGAGGCATGCTGGCTTTAGTGCCATATACTAGTGAAAACGATGTTGCCCCAGTGGGCATCCGTATACTAGTCCTGTATGCCCATAGCGCAAGAGGCAATTGCATTTGCCAATCCTTATGATTTTCTTACAATATCTTCCTCAAAATGGAGACTATTGTTTTGTTTGAGGATTCTACTTGCCTGTTTTCTTGAGGATAATAAGGCGTTGAAAAACTATGTTGAATATGATATTTGTTCATTAAAGCCCACACATTATTGTTCTTAAAATATGACCCATTATCCGATATTATCTTAGAAGGGACCCCAAAACAACTTATGATATTGTGGAGTATAAACTCCATAATCCTTGGTCCAGTTGTTGATGTTAAGGGGATTGCTTCTACCCATTTAGTGAAGTATTCTATGGCTGTTATGATGAATGTATGTTGGTATGAGGATGGGGTGAGATATTACCAATCAATTCTAGTCTCCATTGTGAGAATGGCCATGCTGCCTGGATGGGATGTAAAGCTTGCGATGGTAAGTGTGTTAGGTTTGCATGATGCTGACACTTACTACATTTCTTGACATACTCATAGTAGTCCTTTTCCATTATGGGCCAATAGTAACCCATTTTCAATATGCAATTAATGATGTCCATGCCACTGAAATGGCCTACACATGTTCCATCGTGAGCTTATGAAACTACCCAAGTTGTTTCCTGGGGCTCAAGACAACGGAGCAATACTCCATCATATCCTCGTCTGTAGAGGATTTCTCCTAGAAAAATGTATCTTGTTGCTCTTTGTTTAAATGTTCACCTTTCTATATGCGACAAATCTTGAGGTATTATTTTGAGCTTCAAGAAGTCCCACATTTGGGAAAGCCAATCCTGATAGGCCACAACTTCTATAGAATAGATAGCTTGCTCTTCCTGCATTTTCAAGGTAGTGAACACGGGTTGAGGAACAACTCTATGATATATGGTCGCACCACACTCTATGGGTCCTTGGGAGAGCAATGACCCCCAAGGTGTTTTTTGCAAGAAACTTCTAGCTACGAAGGACCAATCCTAATTTGGTTCGATGTTGATCATGTTGACTAATTCTTGATTGTCAAAAGCTTCATAGCGTATTGCTAAGTGCGAAAGCACTTTCACATGAACGGTTGTAAAATTAGTAGATAGATTCTGAGGGATTAAGGATCCCAAAGAGGCCATAGTGTCTACAAATCTATTCAATGTATGAGGGATTGTCTTGATGTCGTACCATTCCAGTTGGGCTAAGTAATTATCAACAAGTTTCTTGTAAGTCTTTAGGAGTGGGTACCTGCATTGGAAGAGTCCTTTGACCTGGTTTACTTTAATGCCCATCACTATGGTTGTTTGGAGTCCCAATATCAATGCTTCATATTATGTATTATTGTTTGTGCACGGGAAGTCTAGTTTGAATGATAAGAGCAATGGAGTATTCTACGATGTGATAAAGACAATTCCTACTCTACCTCCTTGTTCACACTTTGAATCGTTGAAGAAAAATAACATGTATTTTTATTTCTTAGGTTCTTCGAGCTCTGGAAGATATGATAATACAAATATCGGATCATTAGGCAACTCTATGATGAGAGGCTTGTTATCCTGAAGAGGTGCCTCTGCTAATTGATCTTCTATGACTTGTCCCTTGATGGAATTTTGGATTATGAACTCTAGATCAAATTCTATCAATAACATGATCCAATTTTTGGTACATGTATTATGATATGTATTTTTCATCATGTACTACAAAGGATTTTGTTTTGATATGATGTAGGTCGTATGGCTCAACATGTAGTGCCACAACTTTCGAGTTGCAAAGACCACTGCTAAACACAATGTTTGACATACACATATCCTAGCTCATAGCTCACCAAGGTGCAAATAATGTAATATATGGCTTACTCTTTTTCTTGTGTATTATTTTGGGCTATCATGGTGCCTAATGCAAAATCAGTAGCCGATATATATAGTAAAAATGGTATTTCTAGCTTTGGTGGAGCCAATACTGGTGACGTTGCCAAATAAGTCGATCTTTGCAAAGGCTTGATGGCATTATTCGTCCCAATGAAAGGGGACTTCCTTGCATAGCAACCTATTCATAGGTCTATATTTATCTGATAATTGCATGATGAATATTTTTATGGATGCTATCTTGCCTTGTAGGCTCCTCAACTCCCTAATGTTGGTAGGGGTGGCCATTTCTAGTATAGCTTTTACCTTTGTAGGATCAACTTCGATGCCTCTCTTGGATAAGATGAATCCTAAAAGCTTTCTAGAAGTTACGCTGAATACACCCTTCTTAGGATTCAATCATACATTGTGTTCTATGAGGTGATTGAAGACTTGTATAAGGACTTCAACATGCTCTTGCCACAATAGGGACTTGGCTAGTAAGTCATCCATGTAATCTTCCAAGATCTTATGCATATAGTCATAGAATATGTATGTCATGGCCAACTGATATGTGGCACCACTATTTTTGAGACTGAATGGCATCACTTTGTAACAGAATGTTCCCCATGGAATAATGAAAGTAGTTTTATGTTGATATTCGAGCTTAATCCAGATTTGGTTGTATCCAAAAAACCCATCCATGAGGGAGAGCATTTCATGATCTACGGTTGCATCTACAAGAACATCTATGTTTGGCAATGAGAATGAATCTTTTGGTGTTTCCCTATTCAAATATCTAAAATCCATGTAGATATGGACTCTTCCATCAGGTTTCCCTATGGGTACCATGTTTGACACCCACTCAAGGTAGTCGATAGGAACTATGAATACTACATCTAGTAGTTTTTACAATTTGTTCTTTACCATCAAAGCGATGGTTGGATGCATTTTCCTTAGTTTTTGTTTGACTGTCTTCTTCATGGGATCCAATGAAAGGTTGTGAATGACTAACTTTCGATCTATCCCTGGCATGTGTTTGTAAGTCCAAGCAAAAATATTTGGTCTCTCCTTGAGGATAGGAATCAAGATGGCTTGTTCCTATGGAGATATAATTTCTTCAAACTTGACTTTCCTTGGTTGGGTAGGATCATCACTTATGTCCACCTCGAAAGTTACTTCTATAGCCATATGTGACCCATCCTATAGCTGATCAAGAGTGGGTATCAAATGAATGTCATTAGCGGGATTCATAGGATCTATTGACTCAGGTTCTAAACCAACATGGAAGACATCATACGCACAACCTAATGCAAGATTGAATGGTTGTAACATCTCTTCATTGTGGAAGAGGTCTTCTAGATCTATGGGTGAACTAGCATGATCCCAATCAATAGAGTCTATATCAAGATGCAATTATTTGGTAGGATCTGCTTGATTATGAAGTGGAGTGGTCAAATCGATGGAGATCATGTTGATGGATGGGATGAAATATTTAGGACCACATGGATGCAATATTGTCTTAGGGGTTTCTCTTCCATACGCATGATGATATTTTGGAGGAATGGGAATTTTTGGATCTGGCCCATGAGTAGGGCATACAATAGGATCATTGGGCTCTAATCGCTCTTTGAATGTAGGTGAATGAGTATTAACCATCCGATGAATGGCAGCTAGGTCAACAGGTCTCCCCAAAAATTAGAGTTGAGGTTCTATGGCACGAAGTGTCACCTCTCTCTACTAGCTCATTGACTTATCACAAGTGGTGAGGTCCAAGATAAGCCATCTCAGTCTCATCCTCAAAGTCATCATCACTTATCCAAAAACTGTTATCATTGGTATGCGGCATTAATACAAAGTGCTCATGTCTTGGCCCTAAGTAGGCCATCTCTATTTCATCTTCATATTCTTTGTCACTTATGAAGAATCCATTTACATTTGTCTCTCGCCCCAAAGTTAGGGGTTGATGGCTTAAGCCTAAGTAATCTCTTTCTTTTGAGTCTTATAATTCATAGTCACTTTCATCTAATGTACATTCAATCTCATCATGGATAGACCATGTGAACCTTTGTAAATAACGAGGTCCTTGATAGGATAAGCCAAGTTGTGCCTCATCATCACTTGCTTCATATCCATTCTCCTCATCCCATGAGTTGTACCCTATTAGGGTGGAATCAATTGAGGTGTTTGGATGATAAGTTTTTGGAGGTGGTATGTTTACCGTGGCTACTTGTTTATTACTCAAATTTTCTATTCTCAAGGAGTGATAAGGAATGAAATAAATGTCTTCTCTCAACCCTATGCTTAATATTTCCAATGCTACTGCAAGCGAGTCATATCGACCTTCGCTATAATATCCTAAGCCAAATATGTCAAAAGGACACTGATATAGTGGCTCATAAGGCCTCTTGTGCCCTTGCTCATATATGCTAATGCCATAGCCATACCAATGGCAATGTTCAAAGTAGCTTAGAGCTAACTCGGGATTAGAGAGGTAATGAATATTGATTGTGAATAATTCATCATCTCCTTCTATATTTTAAGACTTATGAGCGCAGTACAAGCCGACATAGACAAAATTGGTTTGGTTGGGAGGGATTCCCAGTGGAACCACTATTCTTACTGGTGACCTCAAGTCTTTAGGCCTCCCTATATCCTATGCAGACTCATGACATGAGTAAAGGTGATGTTCTACACAAGGTATTCCCCTATACCTATACTTGCCAAGTGTATTGATGCATACGACGTGGATGACCCCACGGATGATACTGGTGAAGCAGGGTGATAATCACTATCTTCATATTGATCTTGAGGATCTTCCTCTTCCATAGGACTTGGAATTTCATAAATGGCTATATTTGGCACTTCTTTGGGCCTCTCTTCCTTAACTAAGGGGGCCTTTAGCTTTTGATTGTCTTTTGGTTTTGACATTGATGGTACTTTAGAAGCATTGACTATTTTGAGTGCACCAGGAGGTGTTGATGCGCCTGGGTATTTTCTTACCCATTTGTCTTTGTTATAAACTTGTGTGGTTGGGGATGAAGGTGCCACATATAGGTGAGTATAATAGATCACAAATTCTCCCAGAATATCCACCTGATTAACATATTTAAAAGTATCTTCATCATCCAGAACCACATAGACTTTGCTTTCGTGCACATACTTGACACAGTGGTGCAAGATCGAAGGCACACACTTCATGGCCCTTGTCCAAGGGTGCCCTAAGAGGATGTTGTACTACATAGAACCTTCCAAGACATGATACATCATGGGGATGGTCTTGTACCCCACCTTGATGGGTAGGACTATCATTCCCATAGTATTGCATAAAGCATCATTAAAAGCTCTCAATGTGTAAATTCTTCGAACGATATTGGTCTTTGGTATCTTGAGGTGCTCTATTGCAATTGTTGTGATGATGTTTATCGATGAACTTGTATCGACCAAAACCATCTTGAAAGGTAAGTCATTGATGGTCGCTAGAATGTTTAGCAAAGGGTCTAGTAAGGCAACATAAACTATCTTAATCTCATGATCATATAATTGGATTACAGGTTCATGGTATTCTTGCACTTGTCTCACAAAGTGAGTGAATGCATTAGCATATTGTAGTTGAAGCTCAATTGTTCTTAAAATCTCCATTAGAGTCTCCTTATGCTTTTGGGACTATTGTATGAGCTCATATATGGATAATTTAGCTAGAGTCGTCTATAGGTTTTGCTCCAGTATACTCTGAATAGTTACCATAGGTCTCATTGGTGGACCTGGAATGTTGTCTTGCCTTTGCCTAGGAGCGGCTGGGATGTTCATGGGAGCTACAAGTGGTTGTGGTTGACCATACTGCCTAGTAATTGTTTCTATGTTAATGATATCAACCATCCCAATGCATCCATGGGTAGGTATGTCAGATCGAACCTGATTGACTTGGGCCCCTTGCTCTCGAGGGGCTTCATGATTGGGCAATGGGTTTTTTTATATGCCCATATCTCTATTATCAGGAGCTAGTGGGTTGTCAACTTTGAGCTCTCCAGCCTCAATCATATTTTGCACTTGATATTTAAACCCGATGCAAGCCTCAATGTCATGCCCCGATATCCTGTGATAAGAAAAATATTGATCTTCCCTATATCCTTTTGGCTTAGGATGGTTGGGATCTATAAGAGGTATATTAGGAAATTTGATCCTCCTGGACTCGCTCAACTGATTAAATATTGATTGCATTGATTCTGTTAGATGCATGAAATAGTGATCTAGCTTCCATTCTCGATTTCTTCCTTGATTGTTCTTTTGGTCATAGTTGGCTGGTGGGGGATGTGCTTGATAGTTCTGTGGTTGTTGTGCACCCCCATACTTGGGTGTAGCCAATACGATTTGATTGACTGGAGTAGGGTTACTCTGATTCTATTTGTACTTGTCATTCTTACCATTCTTGTTCCACTCATTTTTTTTTCAAAGCTTAATTGTTCCCTCATCTACTTTTATTTCTTCTATGAGCTTGTCATGTGCCAAAGATTATTCAAACGAAGGATACTGTTGGAGTTGTAGAAATAGGGAGATATATTTAGAACAACTTTTGGTAAACATATGAATGATCTCTTCTATGGGAACGAATAATTATAATATTGCCATGATTTTTCTCCACCTATTCCCATAATCCATTATTGGCTCATTATCATACTATTTTAGGTTCGCCAGGTCTGAAAGGTTCACCTTCTTCTTAGCACCAAAGGAGAAATGCTTCAAGAACATGTTTACTAGTTGTTCAAAGATGGTTATGCTATGCTTAGGTAGTTGGTTGAACCATTGAGTGGCAACACCTAAAAATGTCATTATGAATGTTCTTAGCATAAGAGTGTCATTGTATTCAAGATGAAAACAAGCATTGATAAAATTGGTGACATGCTCTTGTGCATCCTATTCACCTTTAAAATTCTCTAACCTAGGCATATCAAAGTGCTTAGGATATGGAGGGCTAGAGATTGATGGGCACAATGGTTGATTGTGTATCTTGCTCAACGTTGGTGAGTTCCCAGCTGCCTCTTGTTTCTCAAATGTTTTTATCTTTTTAGCAAACTCTTGAAATGCCTTTGATGCATGGATTTCCTCTTCGTGTAAGCCTATTCACATTGGCAATGGAGGTAAATTTCTATTCATTTGAATTTTTCCATTTTCCTCCCTCCTATGAGAGGAATCAGGATTGTGATCTTGATTTGTTATGTTTTCCCTCCATCCATTAGTTGTATTTTGTTCATGATTTGGTGGGGGGTTTCATTTTGGGATATCTTGTTTGGTGTGCCTTTCCTTAGGTGAGTCAATGTGTCTTGTTATTTGGTGGTCACCACCATTTATCTGTAAATTGTAAATATCTAACTACTCAAATTGCTCTCTTAAACGCTGCTCATGTTGGTACAAGAGTCTTTCTCTTTGTTTCTCTTGTTAGAGAGCTTCCACTAACTCTCGCTCTTTACATAATGCATTTTATAATCGTCTCACTCGACCAGTTTGTGCTATTGTAGAAGACTCACATTTATATGACTTTATTCTTGTAGTCTTGACTCGTAGATTCCTTGAGGGGGTTTCTGCTGTATCTGTACTCTTGCTAGTTAATGTGACTTGTTCAGTGGTGTTGAATATCCCTATGATTAGACTCCACATGTCTTCTACGGGGTTGCTCTGAGGTACCCCTAGACTGGGAGGTATGTTTAGAAGTCATATTTTATGAGCTTCCAGATGTAGAGTTATCAGTAGCTACAATTCTTTGGGTTGGTTGAGTAAGAAATTGATCTAAATATCTAGTTGTCTTGTTCTCCATGGATGATCTCATGGGGTGCCATTTACTTCTATGAGATCATATTCTATGGTAATATTTCTCTTTGTGTGAAGGTTTTCTTCTATATGATTCCCATGACTATATGTAGCTCTAGTTTACTGCCCTTCAGTGGGCAGACTTGTTTCATATGTTTCTTGTGAGTCTTGAGGTGTTGTAATTCTTATTTGCCTTCTTGATGAAGAGGGCTTGGTCGTGACATGTTTTCTCCATGTGGATGGATATGTGGCAGTCTCGTCATCCCTATGTGAAGAATGAGTCTTAAAACCTTGTTTATGTCTATGTGAGGAGGAATCCCTTGAATTTTCCTTGTCTTTGAGATGTTTCTATGTGTTTAGAGGAGGACCTTGAGGTCTACTCATGTCTCCTTAATGGGGATGGTTGTGAAGCCTCTTTTTGTTTATGTGACTTTGTTCCATGATGTGGTTCCTTTCTTGGGGTTTCTTGAGGAGATCCCCCAAGGGTTGAATTATCACCCATTAGGCTCATGGAGATACATCTCACGGTCTTACGAGTAGGTCATTCAACATTACTATGACTAAACCTATGGGTATGAATTGCTTTTGTCTCTCCCTCAAAATCAGACCAAGGGTGTTTACTTCTTGTTTTGACCATGTTGTTTTATGACTTGATATTTTGAGTTTGCTATTTAGGAATGACCATACAATTCCAAACAAATATTTATCTTGATTACCAATTTGAGTGTGCCCTAAACTATTTGATGTGTTTTGATGTGTTGTTCTCTTGATTTCTTTGCTCTTGTTCTTGGATTAAGAATGAAAAGACTCATACATAGTGACAATCAAGTACACTCATGCCAAACATTATTTTCTCAAAATAAGCTAGGGTACACTACTAAAGACCCAATGGGGGGTTCGCCTAGCTCCTCCACTCTAAACCAATGATTGTTCCAATAGTGGGAGACAGTTTGAACACAAGTAACTTAGTGTCACTATACATAAGTTTCCCAATTCATTTCTAGGAAGCTTTAGGGGACAAAATAGTGGAAGGAGATGAATTCCAATGTCACTGGATTGAATTGAAGGTTGGTGATGAAATCCAAATCTCCAATGTTTAAATAAGACATGTGTGTGTGGTGTTAATTTTAAGCTTGCATAACATAAAGTGCATCATATAGTAGCAATGAGTCTTTCCTATATTCCTAAGTGTAAAAGTACGTTTCAATATTCAGAAAGATGCATGAACTACTATGATTTGTATGAGAGCACTTTATCTCATGAAACTATGGTCTCTAGCAGGGCCTCCAAGCAAGCAAAAAACATACAATGTCTAGCATGTTTGATTATAGGATGAAATTTTTAGGCATAAGCCACTGTTCCTAGCAACGCCTAGTGGAAAATTTAAAATAAGATCTAAGATATGTGAAATGCTTAATTATTTCTTCTTTATTCTTCCAATTTCTAAACATAAATGTGCTTTAAGTTCTCTAATTTGAACACACAGAAGTAGACAAAAAGATATAAAATATTAGAAAAGCTATACCAACCTTTGATCCAGCTTAGAGAGTCAATGTTTTGACTTTTTCTGCACTCCAGTCTTGGCTATTGTTGACCAGAGCGGCTGGTTCTTGGCCGTTATAGCTCAAAGCGGCTAGTTTTTGGCCACTATAGATTAGAGCAACTAGTTTCTAGCTACTATAGCCTAGAGTAGGTAGACCTGCACATAATATTAAGTTAGTTTTCTGATAGAAAATGAAAAATTAGTGGTCGTACCATCGTGATCGCCATCTATAGTGACCTTGGGGCGCACGCACCATTCTTAACTCTACTTGCAATGTTATTACTATACCAAAAATGAAGCTAAAAGGTTACGAGAAAACATATAACATAGAAATGACAAAGAATGGATCTTTCATTAATATTGAATCCCGATTACATGTCGGTCCCTCTTAGGGATACCCATCTTGATACAATGATTTACAAGTGGATGAAGAGATGTCCCCTTTTGAAAAATGGTGGTGTGCTCTAAAATACTTCTTGGTTTTGCACACATAAATGTTTGAGGGCTTATAAATGCCTCCTTCTCTAGGTATGTCTCCTAGATGGATCCTATTGCTCTCGTATGTCATGGATTATGTCTCGTGAACCTGTGGCCATGTATGGAATTCAAACAACAATACATGTTTTAGATTTCGAGATTGCCTCCCTAGATAAGGTTGTTAGTAATCAAAGAATGTAACGGAACTATGATAAAACAATGCCATGAAATCATGTAAATCTAAGCTAATGATATAAGAAAACAAGATAAAATATGTTGTCTATCTAAGCTAAGCCTGTGGGCCACTATCCAAGACAGTGATCACTAAATAAAACCTTGCTCTCCTTGCCCCAAAGCTATGGGTCAAAGACTATGATCTGATGTTGAAGAAAGTAGGTGTTGTACCCTTTGATTTTTCAAAGCTTCATCACACACATGATCCCAAAGAGAACCCTCTCTCTGAAATGATCTCTTGTATGTGATTTGGGTCTCTATATGTCATATATCAATCATGTGTCTCTCTTGGTGCTCTTAGGCTTGCACCTTTTATAGTGTGAAACCCTAGGTCTATGTATAAGCCCTAGAAATGAATTTCTCATACATAGCGCAAGTTAGCATGAGAAGCCTTTGTCTATTGTCTATATTTTAAGGCTAGTTAACTAAAATCTAACTGCCCACTTGAGTCTTCTATGAATTTTTTTCTTTAGCATGAGAATATTTTGTCCTTTTTTTATGCTTGAAGGTCAGTTAACTTAATTCTAAATGCAAACTCAAGTATTCTATGTGAACTGGTCATGAAAATGAATGCAAAGTCATTCCCAATCACCTTTATTGCATGCAGACTACCACTTTCACCTGAGATTGGGCCTGTTTGTTGGCAAACTGCTTCTTATGGCTCAGCTACTATCATCTGTAGTGACTATGATCTGGCTGCTATCACCTATAGTGACTAAGGTTTAGCTTCTCTAGGCTTGAGCGGCTAGAATCTGGTCGCTCTTGGCTTGAGTGGCCAAGATTGGATGGCTTGAAAAGGCCCCCAATGAGTGGTTAGAACCACTTTTGGTGCTTGGAAATTCCAATATTATGTCTTATGATCTTATGAGTGTGTCTATGTAAGTAGCTCCCCTAGGCATGACATGATTTAGGTGTCTAAAATTCCACTTGAATAATAGCACACATTTTTTTCTTCCATGGTGCGAAGTTAGAACCTTTCAACAACTGTGAATCTGAGAGATATTTATAAATAGTGGTCATTATGAAGGTTCCTTATAACACCAAATGGTCCCCATTTTTTTATAGCTGTTAGGCATTTATACCGAACTTCTCTATATATACCCACCCTAACATGAGGGAGACTATAAGTATATACGAGCATAATGATATGTGGAACTTAGGCAATACTAAAAGAGAATTCAATCATATTTATGAAACCTACCTCAAAATCCTCAAGAAAAGGATAATGAGTTGGAGGAGTTTAAGCCAAACAATAAGAAATAATTAGGGTATAAAATCTAGTGAATATCAAAACTAGTTTGCCTTATTTCTCCTTGATGATTGATAGATAAAAATAGCTCAGACATCATTGTTGTAGCTATATTAGGCGTTAGATACAATAGTTCATGCATGACAACATCACTTGTAAGTGTGGACCAGAGGTATCATAGATACCAGACACTGCTATACAAGAATATTCACAAATAGGTGTAAAAAAATTTGAGGTCCTTTCTTTGCTTTGTATATTTTAATTTATGATTGAAAATACAAGAAAACAAGAAATTTAAATGCAAAAATAATCACAAGTGCCCACAAAATTTTAAACACTCTAGGTGTCAATTTCTATCGAAAATGCACCTATTACAATGTCAGTTTTACAATGAAGATATTCACTTCCACAAATGCTTTTCAAATCAACAATTTTTCTTCCCCCCTTTGTTTTAGAATTTTGGAAAAAATAATGCTTTGGATCCCCCCTTTTTGTTGCAAAATAAAAAAGGAAGAAAAAATTACATTCTAAACCTTTCAAAATTCCAAAAAAAAACTTCTCTCAAAAATTATTTGAAAGGAAAAAATAAAGTATTGTCGAAAAATATCACAAAAAAATCCTCTTTGCGTGCTTTGATAGAAAAAAAATGCCCTTGGTGGCCCTCCGTGGTCAAAAAAATGATCATGTGTGGGCAAATGATGTTGACAAAAAAACTTGTCAAGAAAATTTGGCAACAAAAAAATTGTCAATCTTCTTGTTTGACAAAAAAAAATTTGCTATAGCAAAACAATTTTGTAATAGAAGTCGATGGGGTTGGAACCCCCGACCTTGGATACCCAAGTTCCTAATGGAGTTCTACCTAACCAACACAAAGAAGCCCCCGGATGAGAACAACAAGTTAGGTTAGGCTATTAATCATCTTCCTCCTTGGAAAATAGCAAAAAAAAATTGGATCGGGTGCACTAGAGGAGAATCGAACCCTCGACCACATAGGAGACAATGCCTTAGAAAATTTCTACCAACCAATCCTTCTATAGGGTGGATGAAAACAAAGGATATAATATCCTTGTTAAAGCTTCCCCACCATCCGATGAAGAAAAAAAATGTGTGGGACTATTTAGTCCCACACGTAATATGTTGTGGTGATATACAACATATTTTAACAAAGAAGCTCAGAAGAGCTTTTGATTACCTTTGGGCAATCAAGCCTGTGAACGAACCTTTTGCTGACTGCTTGCCACTTCACACGAGTAACACTTTCAGCCAATCAATTTTCACCATGTCATCAGCCAATCGAATCACTGTGCGCCACATCAATGCTCTCAACCAATATTTTTGCACCACATCAACAATTCCTCCACTTGGTCATGATTCTCAATCTTTGTCCAGTCTATCAGGGTCCTCAGTCTGCATGTCTATCAGGTTCCATGACCTGCATGTCTACCTAGTATGTCACCTATAAATAAATAATGTCTCACCTTAGGAAGCACACCCAACTGGTAATATCCTCCTTAAGAAGTGTGCTTGCTCTTCTCCCACCTATTCTCAGTATACCTCATGCATCACCTGCATTCCTTGCTCTGGTACCATGTAGAAACACGTGAATCAATAGCACCCTTTGCATTGAGATTGAATTAAATACATCAAGGTGGTTCCAAGGTTGGTTGAAGAACCACCAAACTATTTTAATAACTACCCCAATCTCTAAGAAGCACTTGATTAAACAATGCTTGACAAAATAATGTAATATCATATGCATTGCAATATAACATATGCTAACATGTTTTAGAGAAAAATTGTGCAGAGATTGTGAGTAGTTTAAAGGAAGACTTGTGATCAGATTTGAGGTAGAATGTGAGCAGGTTAGTGGCAGACTTATGATTAGTTTTGAGGTATATTGTGATCAGGTTAGAGGTAGACTTGTGAGCAAGTTTGAGATAGATTGTGAGCAGGTTAGAGAAAAATTTGTGATAAGGTTTGAGATAGATTCTGAGCAGGTTAGAGGTAGACTTGTGATCAGGTTTGAGATAGATTGTGAGCAAGTTAGAGGTAGATTTATGAGAATATTTGATAATATTAAAGTATATTAGAGGGGATAGAATTCTCCTATGAAGATATATCCACAAACCAAAGTAGAGGGTAAAGAGTTCTCCTATGGAGCTATATCCACGAACCAGAGCAGAGGGGATAGATTTCTCCTATGGAGTAAGATCTGTGAACTAGCTAGGGAGATAGATTTCTTCTATGGAGAGATATCCATGAACTAGTTGTGGTGATAGAGTTCTCTTGGATCAAGTTCCACAAACTAGAGCATAAGGGGATTGGTGTCTCCTTTGTGCAGAGGTCCATAAACATTGTAATAGGGATTGGATTCCCAAAATATTCATTGAGAAAATTTATAAGAAATATTTTCTCCATGGAGTAGCCCACATTGGGTGAACCATGTTAAATCATGTCTCTCATGTGTGTGATGATGTGTGCACTATTTACTATTTTGATATTATTATTGTTATCATTTGGATTGAAAAGTAAAATTTGTTATCTTATACTATTCAACCCCATCTAAGTATAACCTTATGTTCTTCAATTGGTATCAGAGTGGGTTCCTTCATGAAAAGCTTAACAACTTTAAGGAATATCCCACAAGAACATACATGACCTCAAAAAATGGAGAAGAGGCCATGATCGACATAAAAGAGGAATTTTATGCTGCTCTTAGAAACTTGGAAAAGGTTAGAAGGAAGAATTCAAGTTTGAAGGATCAAATCCAAGAGGATGAGGAAGAAAATATGGAACTTCTACAAAATCTCATAGAGCTCAAGGTAAAAGTTGAAGAGGGAAAGAAAATTGAGTAGGATATGGAAAAATAGTTAAAGGGAAAAGAGTTGGAATGTGAAAGATTAGAATCAGAAATTGTCTTTCTAAGAAAGGAAGTTGAAAAGACTAAGGGTAAGTTATAGCAAGACATAAAGTTAGGGAAAAAGAAAGAGGAGTCAAGTTCCCAAGGAACAAAGATATCAACATAAGAAGATACCATGACCTATGCTAATGCATTGAAAGGTAAAATCATCAAGAAGAAATAAGGCAAAGATGTTCCATGGATAAAAGTCAATTACAGGAACAAATGACCATATTATTCTCAGCACTCCAACAGGTTATAAAATATTTTCCATGGCTATTATTTTTCATGTAACAAATATGGTCATAGATTTGTACATTGCACTGGTTATGTGAAAGATAATGTTGATAGAAATTTCAATTCTTTTGCACCTCTCATGAATGAAAATATCATATGTTACAAATGCTATAACTTTAGGCACAAAGCCAAATGGTGTAAAATGGTATTTCCTAAATTAAGAAAAAATAATGCAACTTCAACAATTAGGAGAGAGAAAAAAGAGCAAGAGAAAGTGAAGTCAATGTTGGTACAAATAGCTCGCCATGTACAAAATAAGATAAAATAGTGGTTTCTTGATAGTGGTTGTTCAAGTCATATGACAGGGGACAAGAATAAATTTCTTGAACTTCAATAAATCAATGGAGGATTAGTAAATTCAGTGACAATGGTTCAACAAAAATCTATGGGAAAGGAAATTTGAGTTTAGATAACGGAAAAACAAAGATAGAGAATGTATTGTATGTCAAGGTATTAAGGCACAATTTACTAAGTGTAAGTCAACTTTGTGATCAGGGGCACATGGTAACTTTTCATCCAAATAAATGTGAAATTAGAAAATCTAAAACTAGAAATCTCATTGTGGATGCCAATAGAACTACAAAAAATCTCTACATGATAAGTGATATTAAAGGAGAAAAATGTTTTCTATAACAAGAAGATGAGATTTGGTTATGGCATAGAAGAATGGGTCATCTGAACTTTGACAACATAGTGAAAATAAGCAACAAGCAGGTTGTCAAAGATTTACCCAAGATAAAAAGGCCACAAAACATAATTTATGCACAATGTTAGCATGGAAAGCAAACAAGAACAAGTTTCAAGTCTAAATAATTTACATTGTCTGAACCATTGAAACTAGTTCACACTGACCTATGTGGTCCTACAAGGACAAAGAGTCTACTAGGTGAAATTTAATTCATGGTATTTATAGATGACTTCTCCAGAATGACTTGGGTAGCCTTCTTAAAAGAAAAATTAAAAGCCTTTGAGAAGTTCAAGGCATACAAAGAATTAGTAGAAAATGAAATAGGTAGAAGGATTAAGTGTTTAAGATCATATAGAGGAGGAGAATTTACTTCAGGTGAATTCATATATTTTTGTGAATGAAATGGGGTCAAAAGAGAATATTTAGCAGCAAGAAATACCCAACAAAATGGAGTAGTGAAAGGAAAAATAGGACTTTTGAAAACATGGCCAGATCTATGTTGAATGAGTCTAATATTTTAGATGGTTTTTGGAGATATGTAGTTTATACAGTAGTATATATCATAAATAGAGCTCAAGTAAGAGTAAATCATCATAAAACCCCATATGAGCTCTGGAAAGGGAGACCAACTACTGTAAAATATTTCAAAAATTTGGAAGCAAATGCTACATAAGACGGGAAGAGAAAAATTTGGGTAAGTTTGATTCAAGATGTGATGAGGGTATTTTCCTTGGCTATTCCACTAAAAGCAAATCCTATAGGTGCTATAATAAGAGGACACATACAATTGTGGAAAGTATAAATATGATAGTTGATGAACAAATAGGGTCAAAAGAACCAACTCAAGAAATTGAAGAATAAAGTTGCCAAGAAGAATTAGGTGAAGAATCAGATGAAGAAGAAACACAAAGAAAACTACCTAAGACTCCATCCAGGTATGTGCAAAAAAATCATCCAAGAGATCTAATTATTAGAAATACATATGAAATACAGACAAGGAGAAAGGTAATAGGAACAAGTGAGCATGCAAAATTTTCCTTGTTATCTAAAATTGAGCCAAATGATTTCAATGAGGCAAGAGAAGATAAGTTTTGGGTCAAGGCAATAGATGAGGAATTGGATCAAGTAGAAAAAATTAAGACTTAGGAACTTGTTCCACGACCAAAATATAAGAATGTAATTGGCACTAAATGGGTTTTCAGAAACAAGTTAAATAAAAATGGTCAGGTAGTCATAAATAAAGCAATATTGGTATGCAAAGGTTATGCACGAGTTGAAGGGATTGATTTTGATGAAACATTTGCTCCTATTGCATGACTTGAGGCCATAAGGATGTTTTTAGATTTCTCAAGTTTCAAAAACTTCAAAGTATATCAAATGTATTTTAAATCATATTTTATCAATGGTGTCTTGGAAGAAGAGGTCTACATTGAGCAAACTGAGGGGTTTAGCTTAACTGATAAGCCATATTATATATGCAGATTAAAGAAGGCTCTTTATGGACTAAAGAAAGATCCTAGAGCTTGGTATTCAAGGTTAGATAAGTATCTTCAAGAACATGGATTTAGGAAAGGAATAGTGGGCAATAACTTATATATCAAAAATGAAGGAAATGACTTACTAATTGTGGTTACTTATGTGGATGATATCATTTTTGGAGGCAATAATGATAGAATGTGTTAGAAATTTGTAAAGAGCATGAAAAATAAATTTTATATGTCAATTCTTGGTTAGTAATCCTTCTTTCTTGGAATACAGATTTCACAATCATAAAAGGGTGTATTTCTCTCATAAACCAAGTATATAAAGAAGATTCTAAAAAAAATCAAGTTAGAAGGCTGCAAACAAGTAAGTATCCCCATGGTTACAGGATGCAATTTGAGTAAATATGATGAATTTCCTGATGCAAATCAGATATTGTATAGATCTATGATTGGAAACCTACTATATGTTACAACCACAAGACTAGATATAATGCAAGTAGTGGGACTAGTGGCAATATTTCAAGTAGCACCAAAGGAAACACATGTAATGGTAGTAAAGAGGATCCTCAAGAATTTAAAAGGGACTATGGATTTTGGACTATGGTATCCCAAAAGTGATAATTTCACTCTCATAGCATATACAAATGCAGATTGGGTAGGCAATATTGATGATAGAAAAATCACAAGTGGAGGAGTGTTATTTCTTGGAGATTGTTTAGTCTCTTGGCTAAGCAAGAAACGTGCATCAATATCCTTATCCATAGTAGAGGTAGAGTACATTGCAGTAGTTGCTTTTTGTACATAGGTGTTATGGATGAAGTAAACTCTAAAAGACTTCAAGATAGAGCATGATCATCCTATCTCCATACTATGTGATAATACAAGTGCTATAAACATTTTAAAGAATCCAGTGATGCACTCCAGGACCAAGTACATTCTGATAAAATACCATTTTATAAGAGAATAGATGATGGACAAGCAAGTAAAATTAGAATATGTTACTACAAAGGAATAAATTGTGGACATTTTCACTAAGCCACTTCCAAAGGAAAATTTTGAGTATCTTAGAGGAAAATTAGGAGTAGTTTTACTCCCATCCCAAAATTAATCACCTCAAGGAGAGGAGGTGGGGAGGGGGCTGAGCTAAGAGTATTATATTTAGTCCCAAAGGAGTCCTTTTGCCATTGATTTCAAAGGGGGAGATTTTTGAGTAAAGGGGAGAGCATTCAGTCAGGAGGAGCAGTTTATCAAGGGGAACAAATTTGGAAAAAGTTTTAGAAAAGGGTTGCCATCAATGACAAAGGGGGAGATTGTTGGAATTTTTGAGTAATTGTGTTTTCATTGATGTCAAGTGTTAATTGCAAGTAAATTTTATCTCAATGCAAGGGAATTGATAAAAAAGAGGGTTAAAATATTTATAATTTAAGACCAAGAGTTTTGGGACAAATTTTCACATGTCTAGGCTCAAAAATAGAATAATATTATAATATTAAATATTTAAATATTAAAGTTGTAAATTTAAGCCTAAGGTTCAATTATAAAATAATTATAATATTTATATTATAATATTTTGTAACCCTAAGTGGGTTTGGCACCAACCTTTGCAAAAGAATTTTTAAATTCTTAAGCACTACCGATGTCCTTAGCATGATGGTCAATTCATATTTATATGGTAATGTTTGGTACCCTAAGTGTGTGGTTCGATGCATGATTTAAAGTGATTAATACGAATTTTTGACATGCACAATCATGAGTAAGGAGGATGAATTTTTATTTTAAAAAGAAGAAAATACCTTGGATGGAGATAAGGATAAGGTCATGGAATCTTATCTCCGACTATGTGGTTGGCCTAGCGGCATACTAGGTAGTGTTAAAACATAGGGTAAATGGCAGGTTCTGAGTTCAAATCTAGGCGATGATATTTTGTTCACTTTTTTGATTGGAAAGGAATTTGAGTAGATTTTAAATAGTGATTCATGCTATTTTGTCCTTGTGTGGATGGTTTGCATAACGATGGCTTGAAGAGGGCTAGCATGCTAGTAGGTGGTAGGTGTTATGTTTGAATCTCCCATGATAGATTTTTGGTAAGGATTAATTAAATTTTTAAATTGCTTAAGGTTTAGAGTTAGGCGCATGTGGTATATTTTATTGTTTGAGCACTGTGGACTTAGGAGGTATAAAGGGAAATATTTTTTTTAATTCTTTCTTACAATTTCATTTTGAGAAAAATATTATGGAATGTCTTTTTATTGAAAAGTAATTTGGTGGAGTAATAAGGGTTTTTGATATTTCTTTTGATGAATGTTTTAGAAATAAGAGGGAGTTAAAAGGTGTATGAAGTAATTTTATTCCCTGTATATTGCTTCATTTTGAAGAGCTTGGTGTTAGGCTTTAATGCTCTAGTTTGATAAACCAAGAGAGCTTGTTTGGGATTTTATTATGCACATTTGTTGAAAGAGGTCTCCAAATATATGAAAGGGTGTTGTGCTAACTTTTATAGTTGCAAAAGATATTGTGTGTGAGATATATTTTTGAAGATATATCTCCATAAGAGCAAGCTAAAAGGTATGGGCACATCATTTCTTATTTAAGGTGTTTTTATTGAGTGAATGTTTTTGAATATAGGTGGAGTAAAAAGGATTGTTTGATAAGCATTGTTGGAAATAATTGAGTTAGGATTTATGCTTCATGGTTGAATGATTTTGGAATAATTTGAGATAGAGTTTGAGAATAAGATTTTGCTTGCATTATTGAAATAATTTGAGATATTCATACTAGATATTGTGAACTACTTGTGCTAGGACTGAGGACAAGTTTTGTATTTTTGAGAAATATTTTGAGCATGTGTTATAAACTATTATGAGCTTGTTTTAGAGAAGAATTGAGTAGATATTGTGAGCAGGTTAGAGGCATACTTGGAAGCATATTTGAGGTAGATTATGAGTAGGTTAGTGGCAGACTTGTGAGTAGGTTTAAGGCAAATTATGAGCAGGTTAAAGGTAGACTTATGAGCAGGTTTGAGATAGATTGTGAGAAGGTTAGAGGCAGACTTATGAGTAGGTTTGATATAGATTGTGATAAGGTTAGAGGTGGATTTTTGAGTAGGTTTGATATAGATTTTTAGTATGGTTGAGATATATTGTGAGCAGGTTAGAGGCAGATTTGTGAGTAGATTTGATCGGAGTTGAGAAGAGTAGAGGGGATTGAGTTATCCTATGGAGAGATATCGATAAACTAGAGTAGAGGGGAAATATTTCTTCTGTGGAGAGATATTCATGAACCAAAGAAAAGAGGATAGAGTTCTCATATGGAGTAAGATACATGAACCATTTGGGGAGATAGATTTCTTCTATGGAGAGAGATCCATGAACTAGTTGAGGAGATAGAGTTCTCTTGGATCAAGTTCCACAAACCAGAGTATAAGGGGATTGGTGTCTCCTTTGGATAGAGGTCCATAAACATTGTAATAGGGATTGGATTCCTAAAATATTTATTGAGAAAATTTATAAGAAATATTTTCTCCGTGGAGTAGCCCACATTGGGTGAACCACGTTAAATCATGTCTCTCATGTGTATGATGATGTGTGTACTATTTACTACTTTGATATTATTGTTGTTATCATTTGGATTGAAAAGTAAAAAAAATTATCTTATAATTTTCACCCCCCTTAGTATAATATTATGTTCTTCAAACTTAATATTTATTTAGATGGGGGAGTTCATTTTTTGAATTGGTTATCAAGTCAACTAAAAATAAAATTGAGTTGTAAAACCTTACCATAAATCCCTATCAAGCTCAAATAATTTGTGAATCCCAATATTTATTCAATTTTGGTTGTAATAGGAGGCTTACCCACTGATAATAATGTCTATAATTGGAAAATAGCTACTACCTATTGCATTTCAAACCCAAAGAACTATGATCCAATTTTGATGAAAAATCACATTATATTTTTTTATTGAGCAAATATCTAAGAAATATGGTTCATGAACACCTAAAAAAACTATATAAGGATGAATATAAAGTATCCTTTAGGCATTGCTCCCATCTGGTTTGGCTTTTCTTCTATTTTTTTCAACCCAATATACCATGGATAGTAGTTAACACAAAGGATCAAGATGGAAGTCCTACCCCTATCTATGCATGGACCAACATGCTTAGTAAATTTGAGTCCTATTATGATTTTAATAGAGAATTTTTAGGCCTACTCTAAAAATCATCAATGATTGAATTCCTAGATTGCCCTCCCTAGTAACAAAAACACTATAGATATAAAAGGGATAAAATAAGGGGATTGGTATATCTTAACTGAGAGAATAATGATATGTTTGTATGGTTTTACAGGAAAGTCATTTTTATTACCATATTTTGTCATAGATAGGCTATTCACCCTAGAGTTTTATCATCAAAAAAATTACATCAATGTCATTTGTAGCATAGGATAGGGTAGGAAGGGCACTTGCATTTACCCCTTTAACAAGGATGAAATTACTATGACCAAAAAGGGTCAGTATAAGAGCATTACTATGTTCATGAAAAAATTGGGATTAATAGAGATCCCTGAAATATGGAGGTATGATATTGACTGTAAATTCATAGATATATTAAATCAACTCAATAAAGGGAAGTACCCAAAATTTGAAGGAACTCTCAGGCCTCATATTGAATATTTTAAAAATAACCAAGAGGGTTCAGAGTTAGAACGGAATATTCAGCAAATGGAGGCTTTGCCTCCCTAGAGAGATTTTTATGACTACATCATAAATTATGATCCCAAGAATAATAAATAGCATATCTTCTATGAGTCAAAATCCCAAATTCCAAATTTTTATAAAGAAATAGAAATGGAAATTCGAATGGTGGAGAATGAGAGTTGAAACAAACACCATCAAGTCAAAATATGGTACTAAAATAGACAAGCAATTTTTTTATAAATATGACCAATCCTATGAAACATGGAAGGAAGATTTCTTACCCTAAGTTTTAGAAGTCCTACTACTCAAGGAGAAGCTTCAAGTGGCAAATAAGTGGAAAAAGGAGTCAAGGTAGGAAAACAAAAGGGAATATGGATTGGTATCCCTCCTCCATATCCTCCAACTCAAAGGCAAGGTACTATAGAGGCAACCCCCTCTTCCAAAGGTAAATAGGTAGAATATTTATTTCAACCAATGACTGAACAACTCCAAACATATGGAGTAGGTGCTCAAATGATGCAAAAACTAGGTTATGAGGGAGGAGGACTGGAAAAATGTGAACTAGGTCAAATTGAGATAATTCAAGTACCTAAAAGGCCTGATAATCTAGATATAGGGGTACACACCATAGATAAAGAGGAAATTATATGTGGAATGATACTTATTACTGGTGCTCATCTAGTCAAATTTACAAAACCTATTCCTCTAGAACAATAATATCTACCATAAAATGTAGTGGTAGAGCATCAATAATAGCAATTAGAGATAGTTACTGAGTAAAGTCCTTCCCCCATTGTTGGTAAGAAAAAATCTATAGATACACTAGAGGAAAATGATAAGTGAACAAAAAGAAGAAAATGGATCAGGTATCTCAAACAGTTGAACAACCATAGCTTCCACAAGAAAAGAAACCCAATCCAAAACAAATGATGCAATAATCTCCACCAAAGGACTCAAGTAAGGTTTTTATTCTTTCTTATCATACTCATTCTACCCGAATGTCCTTAAAAAGTCTCCCTTCTATTTCTAAAGAGCATGTTGAAATATCCCCTCTCCTCAATTTAATATGTCTCCTTAAATATTATCCACACCACCCCCATCAAAAGCTCCTTCCCCTCCACTATTTTCCATAGAAACTCAAGTCTCATATTCTCCATATCAATCCCTACCCCTTACATTAGTAACATCTTTGTTGGCCTTGGTAAGACAATAATTATCTTCCTCTCTTCCATCATATTCCAATCTAGAAGTAATAATATCAACTCCTTTATCTCTATAATCCATTGTCTTAGTCATTATTCATACTCCCCTTCCACTAGTATCATCATTAATAACCTCCCCCATTGCTCTTGCTATAGCCACCTACTAGAAATTCAAAGAGCTTTCACTTAGTGCAAGATATTGGTGGAATACCCAACTTGTAAAGCCATATAAGAAGGTTGCTCGCAAGAGGAATATTGTTGTAGTGGATCCAATTTCTTAGAAAAGAACAAAGTGGACCATCACTCATAAGGTAAACAAGCCTAAAAATAAAATGACTCTGGATGACTATTAGTTGAAAGAGAAGATAGAGGATATTATGCAATTACCTATGGAGGATGATCTTGTAGTTTCCAAGGCTCACATGGACACTATCTATTTGCAAGGTGATGTCTACAAGAAAAAATGTCAAAATATAGAGGAAAAAGTGGAAGAATTAGAAGCTTCACTCAGGGAGTAGAAGAATTTAGAAAAGTCCCTCAAGAATGAAGTGAAGAAGTGGTAGGACAAGTTTCAAGAGATGGTCAGTTATAAGGAATAAGCTAAAAGTTCTCAAGCATAAAATAAGACCTTGGTTGGACAAAATAGTCAATTGCAATAATAGTTACAATTATAAAAGGTAAAATATTTAGGATTTTCTAAGGAAAAAGTGAAGCAGATAAGGAGGGAGATTTGGTTTGATATACAACAAAAGGGTTTAGAAGCTAAGCCTATCTTCATTTTCCTAGATGATGCTAGTGAAGTGGTTGTAAATGCTAAAAAGGCTCTTAAGACTGCTCAAGGAGAGATTCAGCATAAGATAACTACAACAAAAAAATTTATAATTTGGCAAAAGTAAGGTTTAGGGCTACAACAAGAGTCATTCCAAGTAGACAATGGTGTTCTACTAGAAACATTGCCAAAGATATCCTAAGTAAGAATAGATTATTGACAAAAGGATGGAAACTAGTGGATAAGTTGGAGACTAAGATGAATAAAATTTTGCAATCCTTTAATCAGATTAAGTGGTATGGTTTCCATATTTTTGGGATAATATCATCAATTCATTGGAGAAGAAAAATTAAAAACCAACTTTACCTTGATTTTAGAAGACGAATCTAAGATTGATGGATGGCCTGAAATGATTTAGCAAGATCAGGTAATTTAGTTAATCAAAGACTTAACAAAGGTTAAGGATGTGATAACTAAAATTACTAACTATGGTTCTAAACCATCCTATGAAAAGGTTACCAAGTTACATCATGCTCATAAGAAAATATTAACAATACCTAAAACTCCTTAGAAAGTTTAGGATGAGGCCTCTAACGCTCTTGAAGATATTGTTCAACTTTTGAGTGAGGAAGATATAAGTGAAGATGAGGTAGAAGAAGATGAAACTAATCAAGAAGGCCAATCAAAAGAGGAATATGTGGAAGAAGAACAAGTGTAGGAAGAAGAACAAGAAAAACTTACAACCAAGGAAGTGATAGATGTTGAAGAGGGAGATACAAACAAATAAGTCTTGGAGGAAGAAGATGACAAAGCTAAAAATGAAGAAGAGGGTCAACAAGAAGAGTAGGATGGTGCTTTTGGCATGACTCTGGTTTTGACAAGTTCCTATAAGAGCAAAAAACACATGATCTTGCAGAAGCATGATAAATTCATGATATTTTCTATTATATAAGCAAGAGTTGAGCCCCTCATGGAACAAAAGAGATATCTTGATTCCTATCTTACTTCCATATGAATTGTTATCCTTTACAAAATAAAATGATAAATTTTGGAAAAGTGTAGTTGTTTTATGGAAGCAATATTGGAAACAATCAGTGAATCCATTTTTTCCTTTTTTCTTTCCATATTTTCCATTTTATAACTTATTTCCTACACTTGTTCATTCATATGTATTTTCCATATCATTTTCATACTCTCTTTCATTTTTCCTCCATCTATGTTATTTCATTTTTCATTTCTCATTTGAGACTCCATAAACCCAATAGATAAGGCTTTGAGTTCTTTAACCTTGCAAGCAATTTTCCCTAGGAGGCACCAACAATGTAGGCCAAAATGGCTACATCACATAAAAACATTCAATATTTTCATAAAAAAGGCTAAGTGTTTAAAGCATGATGCAAAACCATGATTTTTCCCTATTGTAAAAAGACAAGCAATTTCACTTGATAGTAAAGATACATGACCATGTGAATTATTGACCACAAATATGCTAATTTCCCCAAATCTATGATGAATATGGCTAAGGTGACTCAAAGACCATTTTTCCCCACAACCATAAAATTTCATTTGTTAACTAGACAGCTAAGAGAAATCTCAAAACTGTGATTTTATCCATTTTTATGCCCAGATCTTTCAATTACTACCAAAAGTGAGAATCGTATGTGATTTACAAAACTGTAATGGTTGAGTCATAGATGCAAGATAAGTCATGCATCAGTTGATCATAGCCATCCATATTCAAATCAACTTTGAACATAAATATTACTCTAAACCTCAAATTCTTAATGTGATTCTCATGTGGTTGTGTGATAAAGTAAGTTGAAGGGATCAAACTAGATGCCATGGAAGCTGAACCATCACGAAGATGAAATGTTGCAATATGGAAGCTTCTAGAACTCACTTCTCAATTGACTCAGTTGTAGATCTATGACCATGAATATATTGAAATAACAAGGGATGGATGAGAGTGAGTCTATTTCAAATGTATTGTAACTGTTTCAAGAAAACATAGTTGGATGTCACCAATGATAAGAAAGTTGGAAGAAAATAAAGAACTCTAAAAATTCTTTGTAATGCTCAAAATGTAAATATTGTAAATATATAAATAGAGGTCAAACCCTTATTTTTAAGGGTCAGCTCTGAAGTGTTTTCTTGCGCTACTATTGTATATTTCTTACAATTAATGAAAATAGCATTACTTGGGATGTTTACCTCAAACTTGCATCTACATGGTTTGTTGATTATTATCTTATGAAGTCATTTCTACTACTATTGCTATGGTTAGTGTATTATGTTAATTTGGATTGCTAACTTAAAGCAAATGTCTAAATGTGTGCTTATGAGAAGTCATTTTTGTTATTCAAGGTGTTAATATAATTCTATTAACTTGGATTATTAATGCTTTAGATGTTTGGAATGGTTCTTTAAGTATACAAAAGCTCTCAATGTTAAATATTACCAAGTTTCAAATGTTGTTAGTCCTGAGCATCATTTCTAGAAATTAAGTTGTTAGGGAATTCTCTGTAGATGCCTATGCTATTAGCTTTATCCATCCACCATCAATTCATTCATTTATTAACCCTTTTATTCTTCTCCTTAATATTTTATTGTTTTGAGCTAAAAGAGAGTCAAAATTTAGTAAGTTGACAAGGTATATCAACCTACTTTGGAGGTTGGGTTAAAGCATTTTAACCCTTCCAATGTGTGGTTTGGGTTGTGATTAGCAAGTGCTCACCTTTCAAATCATTGTAGATAATAGTCATAGTTCAAGTTCAAAGAGGGGGTAAAATGTAGACATAAAAATTTGACCCACCCAAATGAGTCATTTTTTCTTAGGTTCCTTTGGGAGGCTCTCAAACTTCCTAGGAGCAATTTTGGCCCCTTTTTCTTGTTATTTTACTTTATTTTATTAAACTTGACTGAATTTGTGCCTGATAAATTACAATGCATAGATTCGATAAATTTATGGTTTTCTTGAAAAACCTAAATTTTAAGCCAACCCTTTTTGGGCATAACTTAATCAAGGTTAACTTTCATTTTCTTGACTTTTAGCCCTCCAAACCCTCTATAAATAAAGGTATTAGATCCCCTTTTTCTCCCCAGTTAATCATGAAATTGATCTAAGAAAGTTCATGAAAAATTAAGAGTCTTTTGGCTTCTTGTGCAATATTTTGGTGCTCTTGGTGCTTTGGTGTTCTATTTTTGGTGTGTTCCTTGTGATATGCAAATGGGAAAAGCCTTAATGACAACTTGTCTTTTTGAAGGAGGAGAGGTCTTCCACCTTTTCTCTTGCTTCTTCCACAAGATCACCAGGTTATATATTTTCATTTATTAGTTCATGTGTTCATATTATTCTGTATGTTTTGTTGTATTATCGATCTCTATTTTGGGTTTTAGAACCCTCTGTGCAAATTTGTGCCCCTTTTGCTACAAGGTGCAGATTTGGTGAAAACCCTATTTTTGCCTATTAGGTGTTCTACATCCATTTTTCTCTCTATTATTGAATTCGTGCTCAATAATTTATAGGGTTTGGATTCAGTGTAGTTGGATTTAAGAGCAGTTATTCATCCCCAAATCCTAGGGTTTTGGTTTGTGTATTCTTTGCATGCTTTTTCATCTCTATTTGCAACATATTCTAATAGTTATCTTTTTTTACTTACATTTCATATTATGTTAGCTTGGGGGTAATTACTTATTCCCAAAAACCTAGGTTTTAAAGTTGCATTCTTGTTCAAGCATTGTACCCATTCTATTTGCATTTCATTTATTGCTCCATGGTATAAATTTTTTTTGTATTTTTTCCAAAGGGTAAAGGTCATTTTATTTTGAAAATTTAGCTAAAAGGACCTAGGTATCTTGACTATTGTGCCTCCAAGCTCAGTCTTATAGCAACCTAAGTAGGGCCCCAAATGTTGACCATATTTTCTAGGGTTTTTTATGAAGCGATTTTGTAGATTTGAAGCTATTGGATATTTTGGATACAAGATAAAGCTTGGATAAAAAATTGGATCATATAAGTTTCCTAAGTAAATATTTTAGGTTTTGTGTTGTTTGCTTTTGTTATTCCTGTTCAAAACCTAAGTTATAAGTAAAGGGGAAAAATATTTTATTGATTTCAAGGAATTTAAAAGAAAAAGTCATATAGTTTTGCATCTAGGGTTTAGTCTTATTTGTGCATTCCCTTGGTCCCTTGCTCAAAAAAAAATATTTTATTTCTTGCACCCTAAGGTTAGATATCATTGAAGAAAAGAAATATATTAGGATTAGTCATTGTCTTCTTGCATCTTATATGTTTTGTATTTGTTCTTTCATTTCCATAGTTTAGTTAGAAAGGCTAAACATAGGTTTTTGCTTTAGTCACACATTAAACATTTCCACCCTATACTTAGAACGAGTATTAAAACTAATCCTAGTAAACCCTTTACTTATTCTAAGTGTAGAGAATATAACACACCCCAATGATCTCCTTGGCTCCCAACATATCTAGTTGATAATTGTATGTGGTAGGACAATTTCTCCCTCTACATATTTGGTGAGCCCAACATGAACACACATCTTAGTGGCCAATATAGGAAGCCTATTGTTTTTCTTTTATCTTGAAAATTAAAAAAAAAAATCACTAATTTTATTTTCTTAGAAGTAGAAAACATATTAATAATATTCTTGTGTGTCCTTCCCTAGTTTTCTCCTCTCTCATTTCATTTATCCTAATGTATTTTTTCCTTAGGATTCAATGAAGACATCTTATATCTTATTAGATTATTTGAGAAAATGATTAGATTGATAGGAAGCATCCTAATATTGATGTAAAAGAGCAAGAACATATGTAAATTGATACTAACTATGATCCCTATGAGGGGCCTAATGGTGGCTTCACTTTACATCATTTGAACATGTTTGGGGTTTCATGAAATTCCATAAGGCAACTTTGGTCAAATCTATGGAAGAGGAAGCTTAGATAAAAATAGGTGATACTTCTTCTCCTCAAGCCATATATCCTAGAATGGTTCATGATAACCGTATTTTTGAATATTCACATCATGGGAATCCATTACATAAACCAATATATGCTACTACTATGATCACCAACATTGGAAGAATTTTGCAAGTTCCTACAACTAGTAGTGCATATCAATATTATGCTCAATTTCCTCCTCATTTTGCTTATCTCAATTTTCATGCTTCATTTCCACCAAATATTAGTTATCCTTCACAACAAGATACCATATATCATAACCTGTAGCATAACATTATTAATATCTCCAACATTGGCCAAGTTCCCTTTCAATAGCCTACCTATACCCCTCCCTTAGAGGACCTAAGGGAATTACATAGCAACAATATTGATATGCAAAGTTTAACAAATATGGTGAAATAATTGGTTTCAAGAGTAGATACGATTTAGCCTCCTAGTTTCACCTATAACTATAGAGAAATGTGAAATCAGCCCTTAAACCCTATTATTGTCTTTAGGCCCTATCTTAAGCATTTTCCAATGTCGATTTTTCCTATCTATAAGGGAACAAAATATCCAATTGAGAATTTAAGAATGTTTAGGAAAACATGCCATGATATCATATATGATGACATGTTGTTGCTAAATATATTTCTTAAAAGCCTTGGTGGTGTGGCATTATAGTGGTATTATCAATTACCTAATCATTTTTTGAGGAATTTTTAAGAGATAGTTGAAGTATTTGTTCAAAACTTCAGAGATTATGTTGAAAAGAATGTGACTATGAAATATGTTTATATGTTAAAACAAGGTAAACATGAATTTTTTTTAGAGTTTGTCTTGTTGGAGGATTTTAGTTGGATGGTTAAGATATACCTTACCTCCTTGAGACATGCTTGAGATATTTATTGGGAACTTACAAGAGCAAATATTTTATGAATTGGAAACAATAACTATCACATATTTTGATCAAGCAATAGATCTAGAAAGAAGGGTAGAGCAAGCCCTTATTCAAAGAGGTTAGCTTAAGATAAAATAATATAGGACCACAAAAGCATAGTATAAGAACAAGCATGTAGTTAGTGATGGGGTAAAGAATAATAGGCCTATTAAAAATGTTGTTAACAACCTACAAAATATGGTGCTTGGAAAACCTCAAAAACCCCCACTAATTAATTTCAAAATACTCAACCAATCCCTTTCATTAGTCCTCAAGTAGCTTTTGGAAAATCATACGATTGAGTTGCCTCGCATAAGGCAACAAGATACTGTAACTGAATGGTATAAGCTTGGTCAATATTGTGAATATCATAGAGTCGAGGGGCACATGAAAAATATATTTAAGAGGGTGAAACATGTGGTTAAATAATTTATTTATTAAGGTCACCTTGTTATAGAAGTTTCTCAAACCAATCCTCCAACAAACAATCAACCTCCTAATCAACAAGAACCCATAACTAATCAAGATATGGAAATATTCCAAGACCTCTAACCCAAGCATGGGTAGGATATAGCTAATCAATTTTCATATTATAATATGCCACCTCCCTATGATAATATTGTTTGTATGATCATAATAACTATAAGGCAACAAGCTTAGATTCAACCAACCCAACATTCTTTGTAGGAGGCAAGTTCTACCTTCAAAAAACCTTTAAAATTACCCTTAGATTTGAAAAGTACCCAAAAAAGAAACACAAGAGTAGAAAACCCACCTTTAGTGTTGAAGTCATAACCTAGGATAACCTTTGACATTCTACAATAGTTAGCTATTACCCTAGCTAAGATCTCCCTATTGAACTTTTGCAAACTTCTTTTATTCATAGGGAAGCTTTGTTGAAACTTCTAAGATGACAATCTGATCCTCAAGAAATTTACCCTAGCACTATAGATAATATTGTAGGTTATCTTGGGATACATCATATCACATTTTTGGATGATGGTATTTCTTCCTTAGACCTATGAGGAGATTCTTCCCTCTATATCACTGTATTTATTGGGAAAATTTTGTCAAGTGAATACTGATGGATAATGGTTCTTCCCTCAATTTATGCACATATAATTTCTTTCATAATTTTGGACTAAGAAGACTTAACTAAATCTGATGTCTTTATCAAATATTTCAACACTGAGTTCCAAGAAGCTTGCAACATTATATCTTTCCCTCTTAAGGTTGGACCTAAGATCTTAGATACCTTGTTCTATGTGGTGTCTTGCCCTGCATATTTTACTCTTCTTCTTGGATGCCCTTAGATTCATGCGATGAGGGTTGTCCCTACTAATTTTCATCAATTATTTAAATTTGAATTCAAATATCAACTTGTCATCATTATGGATGACCCTTATCCATTCCAATATTATTTAATGGTTGAGCAAGCTCAATCTGGTCTCAATTTTTGTCCTGTAGCCTCTCTTTCTTCTTCTTCTTCTTCATCAGGTTCCTCATATCAAATAATCAAGCAAATTAAAAATCTAAAAATTATTTAGGAACAAATCATTAATGTTTTATCATGGGAGCAAGTTAATCATTTTATTTTAGAGCCTCTTTTGAATATTGACAAGCTACCACCTTCATCGAGGACTATGGGTTTACCTTATATGAGGGGTGAAGTTGTACACATTGACACATGTACCTTTATCTTCATGGTATTATCCCTTGAATAAAATATTTATTGTAGCAACCCTCATATTGTAGAGAATTCTTTTGCCCATTGTTATGTATCCAATGATTACCTACTTCCCAATCAAATCCTATATAATATGGGATTTATAGATGAATGTTTGGTGTCATGATAGAAAGGTATTCAAGAGCCTTTGGAAGTTGAGATTTTTTCTAGGAGATGTGGTGTAGGCTATTTCCCTAATAAAAAATAAATTTTACCCTTTGATAATGATGATCACCTTGTTACTTATGTTGAATAATTAGATCTAAATTTTACTTATGATGATACCAAATTCCATTTTGTAATTTGGTAAATTTGGTGCATCCTGAGTTAGTTGTGACCTTATAGGAGTACGCTAAAGAGGATACCTGTTGTGATAGAGATAATAAGGATGTCCTATGAAACAATGTATTATTTTATGGGTTTGTCCCTCCCATCCCACATGCCAAGTTTTCTAGCTCTCAAGGGGACCATGTTCCTCTGTCTCATAGAGACCTGATGAAGTTGGGAGTCTCTCACCCTTTCATAAAAAAATATGGAACGATCAGAGTTTGCAATGACTTTTATGTAGCAAATCCTGGATATTATGCTCCTCTTCATGATAGATTTCATGAAGGTAACCTTCATAATAGCCCTTTCTTTAATGGGCCAATTCCTTGCACTACCATCCTTTTTGTTAAGATAGATAACACAATTAGACTTTGTGCTAACTTTAAGAACTTAAAACACTAAATAAATAAACAACCATAAAAACAAAAAATACTATGCATGATTTTATATTTTCATCTAGTTTAGTTCACATATTGCATCTAATTTTCTTGACTCATACTACATAACTACCTATCATATTTTGCATTTTTTATCTAACATTTTGTTCCACCTTGCACTTTGCTTGTCATACAATTTCATTGTTTCTTATTTAGAATTGCATGACTACTTGATCATTTAGATTCTTGGGAATTTCATGACAATGGAAAGTGATGATACCTAGTTAGGTCATACCTCACATGCATTGCACTCACACTAGAGATTTAATGCCTAGTGAATCCCCAACCTAGGGCCCATTTTTGTGCATTTCCATCATTGCATTCACCCATCCCATCTTCTCTTCTTTGTATTTCTTCTTCTTTTATAATCCATGACCTTGATATTTTCATCACTTATACCTCTCCAAGTCAAGGGATATGGTTCTCCCTCTATATATGCTTGTCATTCACATGTTTTTCTTTCTTCCTTTCATAAATACAAGGATATATTTTCTTATTATATCTACTCATTCTTTCTTTCACACTTCATCCTTCTTGATTTTTATTGTTAAGCGGTCCTTGTGGGATAGGATAGATACCGTATAAATATCGTTTATGGTGTTCATATGACCACTAACTATATTATGCACATCTCCTAACAATTAAAACTTTAATACAAATACACACACCCACTATTCTTTGTTTCTTGTTCCTCACTTTTTTTCTCTATTTTATTTATTTTTCTAGCACACACACACACTCACCTCTTATTTTTTTTGTTGGCTTTGTCCATACACCTTGCACACACCACATCCCTATTGGGTAGTACTTGTTGGCACATTACTCAATTCTTCTACCCATATAGGATAGCTTAATGGCCACATATGAGGGGTGACCTCCATCTCAATCACTTACAAGCATACATCCTAGTGAGATTTTTATTTTCTCTTTCCATATTAGCAAGCACTACACCAATAGCAAGTATTGCTCCACATTTTTCTATCCCCTTGTGCAAGCATTACGCCTATAGTGGGTAATCACTTCATATTTTTCCATATTTTTTATGAGCATAACACCCTTATAAGATAGCTTTATGGCCACATATGAGCGGTAGCCTTCATATCCATCATTTATGAGCATACATCCTTATAGGGTTTTGCTCATTTTTCTCTTATTTTGCCTTTCTCTTGTTGGTCTTTTGGAGCTTTTTTTTTGTATCTTTATTCTTTCTCATCATTTGCTTCTTCTTTCATCCATTCATCTATGTATTTCATTTAGGTTTGTATTTAGTTATATTAATTTTATTCATTCATTTATATTCATCCATTCATTTCATTCATTATGTTTGTCATTTCCACACATAACAAATCACTTAACAAAAGTAACATAATACACACATTTTTTCAAGTTTCTTTCTCGGGCCCTTTTTTGGGAACCTTTGTTCCTGAAGGTAGTTCTAGTGTCTCCTCAGGGAGAAAATATTATGTAAATTCATTACCTTCCTCCACTGACAGGCATATTTCTACCTCTGAGTGCATTCCATCCTGATGGACTGATAATGTTCCTCCTAGCTGGGTTGAAGGGGTCTCTAAACCTTCTTTTGCAAAAATATTGGGTTGTCCTTCTCCCTCCTTGGATGCTTTCAATCCTCATTTTGAGGTGTTGGGTAACAAGGTCATAATCCCTGCCAGTGTTGCTGAATAATTCATTGCTGAGGAATCTATTTCCCTCATTGGAAAAGTTGTGGGTGGCAACCCTAGCCTCGACGTCATTAGGCACTGGGCTGCCCCAAGATGGAAGGCTAAAGGTTCCCTCCATATTGTTGGCATTTCCAAGGGATTTTTTGGTATCAGGATTAATGCCAAATAAGATGCTAATTTTATCCTTTCTAGAGGGCCTTGGTTCCTTGGAACTAAAAGTATTTTCTTGAGAAAATGGTTGCCTAATTTTGAACCTAAAACCCAAAGTATAAACATTGCTCCTATTTGGGTCAGGTTTCCCAATATCCCTTGGCACCTTTGAAAGGAATCTATCTTCAAATCTATTGCTTCCATGATTGGTGACCTCCTTCTCATTGACAAGGTCACTCTTTCAAGATCAAGAATGCATGGTGCCCGCTTGTGTATCAATGCTAACCTTGTTTCTGCCTTACCTACCTTTTTGGAGTTGGAGTGCAGGTCTAGCCTCTTTAATCAAGCCATTGAATATGAAAATAAGACTCCTTTTTATATTCACTATCAAACTCAAGGCCACTTGTGTGCTAAGTGCTCTTTGTTCCTTAAACAAGCATCCCTTGCTGATGATATGCCTACTTCCAATTGAGATAAAGGAAATGAATTCTTGACTCCACTCAGAAAAGTTAATAGATGATTCCTTCCTTCCAAAGGAGCTATCTATAGACTAGTCAAAGACAAACTAGAAAAATATATTGTGAGCAACATCTACTCCATCAATCTTCCAAGCGATAAATGGGACCAAACTTCTCTTCCAACTACAAATGCCAATGAGGTTAGTCTTTTTTCTCTGCCTAGTCAATTCTAAATTCTTGGTGATTTAAATCCTGAGGATGACCACGTGACAAATACTATTGAGAATATTAATCCTCAATCCAAATCTACTCCTAATAGTCCATCCCTTTCTTTGGAAGGTTAGTTTGACCATGAACCTTCTCATGCTAAGAGCTCCTTCTAGGATGCTTTCAATCTAGACCAGCCCCTGGTTGATGATATTTCTATTCCTGCCTCCTTCTTGGAACCTTCTAGCCCTATTGTGCAAAATTTCAGTCCTAAAATCACCAGGAGTCATAATAAATATCCTATTGACTGTGGCATGGAAAAAAAAGAGGAAGATCCTCTAATTATGACCATTGGAAACAAGGAACCAATGAAGATATTGCTAATGGTGTGCAAAAGACTATTTTTTCTATAGGCATCATTTCTAAGGAAGACCCAAAGTGTACCAAACCTCCCCAACCATTTGGAAAGGGAGGCAAGAAAGTTACAAAATCTTCTAAATGAAGATCCTCTCATGGAATGTGAGAGGCCTTAATGGTCTAGCCAAACAAAGAATAGCTAAATAATTAAGGAAAGAAATAAGACCCACCATTTTTGTTATCCAAGAAACCAAAATCAGTGATTCTCTTGATAAAAAGATAAGTAATCACATTTGGAAACACTATGAATATCTTGCTTGCAAAGCTAATGGGGCTTCTGGTGGCCTCCTATGTCTTTGGAATCCTAATCTAGTAGAAGGAAACATTATCCATTCCTATGATGAGATGATGAGCATTCTTTTTTTTGACAAATACAAAAATTCTCCTTGGGTCCTTACCAACATTTATGCTCCAAACTCCATCACTGGTAGGACCCGTTTATGGAACAACCTTACTAATGTCTAGAGAGCCTTTGCAAATATTCCTTGGATTCTCATTGGTGACTTCAATACTCCCTTATTTCCTTCTGATAAGAAAGGGGGAGTTGGTTCTTATTCTAAAAGTATGGAGGACTTCTATGAATTCATAAGCGACCAAAATCTTATGGATGTCAATCTCAAAGGAAATCAGTTTACCTGGTCAAATAGAAGATGTGGTGCCCAATTAATTCAGGTTAAACTTGATAGAGTTCTTTTTTCTCAAGAAGCTACCAACATTTGGGGGGATGCAAATCTTCAATCCCTACTCAAAATTGGTTCTAATCATAGTCCTAATATCCTTGATAAAAATAATTCGAAGCTATTCAAAACCCCCTTCAGGTTTGAATCTATGTGGATGCTTCATCCTGATTTTAGAGAAAGGATCAAATAGTGGTGGCAATATGAATTCTAAGTATATCCTTCCTTTGTGTTGGAACAAAAACTTAAAAAAATCAAGGAGAATTTAAAAATTTAGAATAGAGATGTCTTCGACAACCTCTTCTAGAACAAACAGGACATCATTAATAGGCTTGACATAATAGAAAAAGAAAGGCAAGAAAAAGGTGACTGTTCTAGATAAATTAGAGAAAATGAAAGGAACTTATTAGATTAATATCATAATATCCTTTAGTGTGAAGAGATATTTTGGAGATAGAAATATCATGATATTTGGTTAAAAAAAGGAGACTCCAATACAAATTTATTTAATGTCTCAACTTTGAGACATCACAGTCACAACAGGATTAAAGAAATTTGTAGGCAAGATGACAGAATGGAGAATGATATTAAAGAAATCAGGTCAGAAGGCCATATCCACTTTTCAAAACTTCTGCAAGAGGAACAGTGACCCAACTCAAGAGCTGCTAAAAATTTCTTTCTTCAATTTATTCCCAAACTAATTACTGATGACATCAACAAAAAATTAAATGCAGTACTCTCTGACGAGGAAATAAAGGATGCCCTTTTTTCAATGAAACCTGACAAAGCTCCTGGACCAATGGGTTTTCTCCCAGATTCTTTTAGGAATTTTGGGATATTGTCAATAATTGTGTGTGTAAAACCATTAGAGAAATACAATGCTCTAATACTATTTCCAAAGGCTTCAATTCCACGTTCATCACTCTCATACCAAAAATCCCCAATGCTACTAGCTTTAATGACTTCTGACCTATAAGCCTTTGTAATGTCATTTACAAAATTTTAACCAAGGTGATTGCCATTCGTATGAGAGAAGTCATACCTATTATTATAAATCAATACCAAGGTAGCTCTATTAGAGGAAAATCCATCTTAGATGACATTATTTCTGTTCATGAAGCCATTCACTCCAGTTCCCTCAATAAAAAGGTAGCCTTTCTCCTTAAGCTTGATATGAACAAAGCCTATGATAGACTGAGTTGGGATTTTCTTATTGCCATCCTTCACAAGTTTGGGTTTCAATCTAATTAGATTTCCCTAGTCAAAGGATGCATCTCCTCCACTTGGTTCTCTGTTCTTATCAATGGTTCTCCCACTGGCTACTTTCAAAGCAACAGAGGTCTAAGACAAGGAGATCCTTTATCCCCCTCCTTTTCATCATTGTGGTTGAGGCTCTTGGCAGGTCTATTTTGGTAGCTAAAGAGGTAGGACTAATTTTTTTCATTCAAGTTAGTTCACAATGTAGTCCTATCACCCATCAACAATTTTTTGATGATACTCTCTTGTCCACCTTTGCCTCTATCAACGAAGCTACTATCATCAAACGTACTCTTATCTTTTATGAAGAAGTTGTTGGCCAAAGAATCAATTTCCAGAAGAGCAAATTGTTTTTCCTTAATACTCCCTTGAGAAGGTAGCAGTTGATTTCCAACATTCTTCATTGCTCTATCAGCAGTCTGCCTTCTTCATACCTTGGAATACCTCTTTTCATTGGAAATATTAAGGAAAACTTGTGGGACAATGTCATTGAAAGACTTCAAAAAAAGTTGACCACCTAGAGAGGAAACCTCCTTTCCCAAGCTGGCAAAATTACTTTGACCATGGCTTGTCTTCAAAGCATTCTTGTTTATTTCTTATCCTTATTCAAAGCTCCAACTTCTGTCTATAGTAAAATGGAAAGAATTCAAAAAAACTTCCTCTGGTCAGGTACTGAGAACAAACACAGATTTCATTTGGTGGCCTAGGATAAAATATGCAAACCTAAAGACCAAGGTGGTCTAGGTCTCAGACGGATATCCCACCTAAATATTTCTCTCCTTGCTAAGTAGGTCTAGAGAATTATTTCAAATGAGAGGGTTGATTGGGTCAAAATTATAAAAAGGAAGTATCTTCAGAATGCTGAGTTCTTGCATGGACAGGTACCTTCCTATGGTTCTACCTTCTGGAAGTCCATTTGTGAAGCTCATACTTTGGTGCAAAAAGGAACTCGTTGGAAACTTGGAGATGGAAAGTCCATATTTTTCTAGGAAGATAAGTGGATTGGCGATCATCCTCTCAGCTAGAATCCTATACTTCAAAGGATCATCAACACTACCAAGCAGCTTTTTGGTCCTCTAGTGGCTAACTTTATAGTTTCAATTAATGGAGCTATGAAATGGAAAGAGGTTAATGTTCCAAATTGTGAAGAGGAATATTTGTACCTAAATAACCATCTCTCCTCTATCAGATTCCTCGATGTTCTCTCTAAATATCAACCCATTTGGGAGCCCATAGACTCTAGGGATTTTTTTGTTAAGACTGCTTACCTACTTTCCCTTGATTATATTGAACATCCTCTACCTTTCAAGCTTGTCTGGACTAAGTATTTGATTCCTAAAATTGCTTCCTTTTCTTGGCTTTGTATTCAAGATCACATTCTTACTATCGAGAACCTTATGAAAATGGGACTCACTCTTCCTAATAGATGTTATCTTTGTCTTTCCAATTGGGAGTCCACGTCCCACCTCTTCTTATTTTATCCCTTTTCAAGGATGGTTATCAATAAACTTCTTCAAAGATTCTAGTTGGTTTGGGCCAATCCTCCTTCCATTTTTGACCTTTTTTATCAGTGGCCTAATCCTTTTAAAAATTTTGTGCTCAAAGGATTGTGTAAATTTAGTCTTCAGCATTATTTGTGGTAAATTTGGCTTGAACGCAATCACAAAGTTTTCAACAAGAAAGTTGTCCAACCTAAGTACATTGCCAATAAAATTATTCTCTGTGCTACAGAAAATGTTCTTGTCGCTCATCTAAATATGCATCCTTGTCCTCCTTTTGAGAAAGACATCCTAAATTCCTACAATAAAATTCTTGATGATCTCAATTGTACTAATTTTTCTAATCCTAGAAATAGTGTCAAATGGATTCCCCCTCCTATTGGTTGGGTCAAACTTAATTTTTATGGAGTGGCCAAAGGAAATATTGGAATAGGGGGGTTGGTGGAATCCTCCGTGATCATCTAGGAAATTCTATTTTTGCCTACTCGGAGCCTCTAGGTGTGACTACCAATCACTCCGTTGAGGCAAAGGCTATCTGGAGAGGCCTCCAATTTGTCAAAGATATTCTAGGAAACATCATTGTGGAAGGTGATTCTCTAAATATCATTAACTACTTAAAGTATTCTAAGCCTTATAGCTAGAGGATTAGACCAACCATTGAGGACTACAAGCAAATCCTTCAAAGGCAACATAATTGCATTATCCAACATACTTACAGGGAGGCTAATATAGTTGTTGATAAGCTGGCTAATATTGGGGTCAATGCCCAAGGACCTCTAACATGGATATATAGTCTACCCCCTGATGTGGATGATCTTCTCAAATGGGACTAAATTCAAGGGAGGGACCAAAATCACGTTATCCATGATGAACACTAATTTGCCTATCAATCCTAGTCATCAAAATTTTTTGTCCTTTGTAATCCCCAAGAGTTACTTGCCAAACCTTTGGTTTCATATTCATTCAATCACCTTGCCTTTCTTGGGAGATTGGATTCACGTTCCCCTAGGCTCTATTTTCCATTTCCACATTACCTCTTTCAAGAATTTTAATCATTTTTGGGTGACCACTTATTCTTATTATCCCAAGGTAAATTTTCACATGAGTCTGAATCATTTGAATCCTGTGTGCTTTGATACGTGTAATCCTATTTTTTTGGGAACCATCTTCAGCCTTCTCGATCGAAGGCTCATCTTGAAAATCAATTTAGTGATTATCCCAAGCCTTTTAGGATCTCGTGCTTCGATATCTTGTTGGCTAAGCCTTTCATGCACCCTGAATTGCCAAGTTACCATTTTAGAGTGTCGCCAAGTGATTGGATGGGCTTTTAACCTAATATTGATTTGCATATCAAACCTTTGCCCTAGCCAATCCCTGCTTGTTGAAGACTTCATTCCATTTGTGCTAATACCTTTATGGTCCCAAAGCAGATTTTCACAAGGCAACAAAATTATTTTATTTGATCCTGTGCATGCCATGTTCATTATCTTGGCCTTTGATCCCGTTCTTTCTATTCCTTTTCTTGATCGACCTCTATATTTTTCCCTGTTCACCACCATGAAAGAGTGCAAACCCATTCACATTGAGCCTGCTATGTTCTAGCTCCATCCTTTGGTTTATGATTTATGGAAAAACAAAACCAATAGTGCTTTGATAGAATTTTTTAAGCTTTTCATTGGGGTTGAAGACAACATAACAAAGGCCTTTGCTGATTCTTGGGATAAGGGTTATGTCACAATTCATGGTGTCCAATTTCACATCTCCATTGAGTTTTTGGTAGGCCTGACAGGCCAATCCTTGGAGGGTAAAGTTATTCGGTGCAACAAACACAACTGGGAGGTAGAGTTGACCTTCTTCGAGAAGAACTCCGAGGTTTATAAAAATTACAACAAAGGTTTGTTTTGTGAACACATTTCCCCTCCTCTGCAACAAATTCTTGTTTTTGTAATGCAATATCTTTTTTGTGATAATCCAGATTCTCAATTATGTTGTATTCAACTTGCCTATGTGAACCATTTCCATGAATCCAAAGCCATGAACATCCCTACTGCTATTTTCTAGTCCATTGACTACACCATTACGTCTACCCACAAAAAGGAGGATGTCCTTCCCAGTCACCAAGGGATTTTCAAAGTCCTTTACTATTATCTCCTCCTTCATTTCCCTAGTGGAAACATTCCTAAGTCTGAGTCTGGAGAAGATAAATCTTCCTCTACTCCTAGACCCAAACATTCTAATATAAAAAAAAGGAAAATAAAAAATGATAAGCCTCACCCTATTGCTAGGAAGAAAATCAAAGTTGAAACAATCCATGTTAGAAGTTCTCAATGACTGAAGCTTAAGGAAGGAGCTGAAACACCACCGTCCATCACTGGTAAACCTCCTAAAGCTTAGTCTACTTCACCTGATCTTGTTGATAAGTTCCTTCATAAATTAGTTATCCATGCTACTACTGCATCAATCATCCATCTAGAGATGGCTTACATCGCCATTGGTAAGGCCATTTCTAGCCTTAAGGAACAAAGGCATAATCTCAACCTTTTCTTATTCAATGAAAGTTTCAATGGTTCCTCCATGGTCTCTACTGTTGAACCCCCTTTCGATGTCAAAGGGGGTGCTAATGAAGATGATGTAGTCAAAATTGCTCAAGATGTTTGCCTAGAAAATATGAAGGAAACTTCAAAGGACAAAGAAACCCTAAAGGAGGAAGCAAAGGACAATGTTCTAGAAATTGATGTTCACAACCTTTTGCAACCCGATGCCCTTCCTTGATGGCGTCCATGGCTTGCTACTGGTTTTTCTCTCGGTTGCATTGCTCTTCCTCTAGTCTATTGGTGTGCAATGTTTTGTTCCAGCTCGCCTTTGTGTTTCTCTTTTTTGGTGGTGTTCCTTTATGTTCCTTTATGCCAAAGGATTGTAATGGATTTTAGCTTTTTTGTTCCTAGTCTTTCAGTTTTATCGGGTTTTGTTCTATTTAAGGGGACTCATTTATCTCTATTGTGTTCCTCTTGGTTCCTTGATGTAAAAGGTCATAGGGCGCCTTTCAAATTCCCTTTTTGAAATAATACAAATTAATTTACCAAAAAAAAAACATAATAAAAATTATAGCATGATATTAGTTGATAAGCAGAGAATACATGTCAGTTGGGTCAGTGCACCACAGTCCAAGCTCTATGCACTCAAACCTCCCTAGGGATGCATTCCACAATCTAAAATTGACATGTCACCCCAATTCCAACCCTATATCTATGAGCCTATCTTATCTTCTCTGCTTACTAGTGGTCTTCGTGGGGGTATGTTCATGGATTGCATAGTTATTTGTGATCAAGTTCATGACTAACTCTACAACTAAAGGGAGGCTGGTGGAAGCACCCTCTAGTCCACTGACACTACCTAAAAGTAAAAAGCCTAGTAAAATATCTCCCTCTATACCACTACATCTTGTCTCTCCTTTTCCCTCTATAGTTTCTCCTATAGAAGGTAGACCCCCTTACTTGGTTGGTTGCTCATCGTAAGAGCCATCCCCTTAGCCTAGGCCCACTGATGCTCTTGTTCTAGCTAGCTCATATCCTCTCTATGGAAAATTGCATTGGCCCTCATTGTGTCTTTATCTATCATGACCTAGCCTAGTTTTGCATGAAGAGTTTCTACCTCTCTTTGCATGGTGACCACCCTATCTGGTAGCCCCTTTATCACCCTCGTTGAGTCTCCCTAACCCACGATCCTAGTTGGTCCCACCTATGCCACTATGGGGACACCTCCAATTTTCCTCCTTACCTCTAAGCTAAAGAGAGTGATGGTGGTATTCATGGCTATCACCACCTCTACCCTGACCTATACCCTCACCTACCTAGGAGGCTATGACATCTACTCTCATCACTTTACTATACATCAATTTCCCTCTCAGAGTGTCAAATACATCCATAGAACCATCACTTAGCATTAGCACCTTTACATTCACACCGATGGTGATATCCTTTGGGGCATAATACCCTTATATCATATCATATATTCAAGGGCTACCCCAACATTATCCACTCTAGGATCAACATAGAGGATATCATCCAGGTCCTCCTCTATGAACCTAGACACATCAGGGTCCCTTCCAATCCTTGATGGATCTTGCCTCACCCTCTTGTATCAGTAATCCCCTAGGGTTGGTATCCCCTGGAGAATCTCAAACTACCATTGTACTCAATTGAACATAGATATTTAGCTCACCCTTCTCTATGGTAACCCATTGGACCCTCCTAATCCAAGCTAGCTCCTTTGTATCTTCATCCCACCCAGGTTGTAGATGTCATTGTTGCCATATGATATAATGGTCCTATAGCTCATCGATGATCTTTTTGGACATTTTGAGTAGATGAGTTGTCATTGATGTCAATATTTAATGGTAATTGATGTTAATCTTGCAACACTAGTGAGTGACAGTTTCAGTGGGTAGCATAAATTTTAGGTTCTCCAATCAGTGCAAAAGGAGAGTCCATTTTTAGTTGGTTAAGATATGATTTCAGGTAGTCATATGAGGTCCAGAGTGCAGAGAAGAAACCCAAGCAAATAATATTATAATAAGTCTTTATAATATTATACAAGGAATATTAAATTAATTTATTAATTAATTTACTTAACTTTATGTTATTTAAGTTAATTATTAATTAATTTTAAAATTAATTATATATTAATTTATGTTAATTTTAAATAAATCTAAGGTGGGTTATTGATTTAAAATTTGAAATTTGATTGTCGGACTGAACGCTTGTCCCTTTCCTGGTGCTTTCATTGGTGTAAAAGGTTTAAAATTATTGTGGCATGGTGGTTATAGGGGTGGACTACACAAAGATCTGTGTGGCGGCTTTTGGGATGGACAACGTAGAATACTATGGCAGCCATAAAAGTTGGACAGCCTGCCCGGATTCATGGTGGCTATTGATTCCACCATGTAAATAAAAAAAAAAATTATAATTTGAATTTGACCATTGAGCGCCAACATGGGGAGAAAATTAATCAACGTGTATATAAAGGGGACTCCAACACCTTAGTCAAGATAATTCAAGTATTTGGTTTAATATCCAAGCAATTACGAATTGTGTGCATTGTTTGGTGAGACAAAGAAGGGTTTAATTGGTGTTTAAAGGACCAAGTGGTAGGTGAGGATTTATTACCCACCTTAGAAGGCACCTTGGTCACCAAGCATAGGTAGCACAGTTGGCAACTTTGACGAAGGCAAGGCGCTGTGGTAGCACATGGCGGAGGTTCAAATCTATGATAGAGTATTTTGTTTTGAAGGCATCGATGGTGATCAAAGGCACCAAGAGGAAGGAAGCTTCCCTTCCTTCTTGTGGGTGCCTATAGCCCACACGGTGGGCACCAAAGTGCTAAGGCACTTGGCACTTGAGGAGATGACGGTTTGAATCATGCCAAAACCCTTTTTGGGTAAAAGAAAAAGGTATGCATTAGTTGGGCATCAAAATTTTTGGAAAGACTATAGCTGAGTCATTAAAATTAATTTTTGCATAATTTATTTGGTTTGTAAGGTTTTAAGGGGAGTTATAAGGTTGATGCAAAATAATTTTGTGGTGATATTTGCTTTAGTGTTTGAAAAGGGTAATAAGGTGTTTAAGGAAGGTTGTTTGAGTTTTTAGTGGTATTGGATATTATTTTAAGTTGGAGATTATAAGGTGTATCTAAATAATTATTTTTCATGTATGATTTGATGGATGCTAATTTCAAGGAGGAGCAATAAGGTGTAGTTGAGCTTTGATTATTTTTGTGACTAAGGAATATTTTGAGAAAGTGTTAGAGTGATATTTTGTCATCTAACCATTGAAATTGGAAAGAAGGAAATTGTGATTGAGATAGGTTTTCTAAGGGCACTTCTACATAAAATAAAAGGTATGGGCACATATTCCTAGTGAATGATTGTTGAATGTTGTGAATTCTAAGTTGGAGTGAAAAGGGTTTTTCTGGAATAAAGAGTTGTTGATAAAACCTTGTTTGATAAGCATTGTTGTTGAAGTGATTAGTTGAGTGAGGAACTTGAACTAGAGTTTTTTTCAAATATCATGAGTATCATTGTTATGTGATATTAGCATTTTCATTGAATCAATTGATTGAGGAACTTGAACTAGGGTTTACAAAGATCATGAGTATCATTGTTATGTGAGATTGGTTGATAAGCATTGTTGAAATATTTGAGTGAATGTTCATAAGTTTAAACTAGGGTTTGTGAGCAAGGATTATTTAATTGAGTTATTGGTTGAGTAGAGTTGGTTGAGCCTAGTCAAGTGGATGTGTTGATGTGATAGCTCAAGTTCTATGAAAATTTTGTTCTATATTCTAAATTGATTTTTGAAAGAGATTTGAGTGTTGATGAATGTGAAACATATTGAGTATCTAACAATTCTCTATATGTTTCTGTGATAAAATAGATATTGAAAGTGAATGAGAGTTTGTGAGTGTGAAGCATATTGAGTCTATAACAATTATCTATATGTTTCTATGGTAAGATAAATTGAAAGTAACTAAGAATTGTGGTGAATGTGAAGCATATTGAGTCTCTAACAATTCTCTACATGTTTCTATGAGATTGGAAAAGTTCTAGTGAGGACTTGTTGATCAGATTTAAGGTAAGTCTTTGAGAAGACTTGTGAACATATTTGTGTGAGCTTTTGTGGAAGCCTACAATTTTTTAGGATAGAGAGTGTTGAGCAGATTGCACAAGTTCTAATGAGGACTTGTTGAGAAAATTGGACAAGTTCTAGTGAGGACTTGTTGAGCACATTCGACAAGTTCTAGTGAGGAATTTTTGAGCAGATTAGAAAAGTTCTAGTGAAAAATTTTTGAGCAGATTGGACAAGTTCTAGAGAGGAATTATGGACAGAATTTGAGCTTTTGTGGAAGCTTACAAGGTAGATTTGAGACAAGTCTTTGGGAAGACTTGTGAGCAGAGTTTATTGATTTATTTGTTCAAACCTTGAGCTAAGGTTTGGGGTAGATCCAACAGAGTTGATTTGTGATTGGATAAATATTTGTGTTAAGGCTTGAGGATAGATATTGGGGATATATTTGTGCTAGATCGAAGGACTGTGTTTAGTGCAGATTAGAGGAAAAATATTGAGGATAGATTTGTTCTAGACCAAAGGACTATGTTTAGTGTAGATTTGAGGATAGAGTTTGGTGAAAATTTGAGGATAGGTTTGTTCTAGACCATATATAGAGATTGAGCAAATTTGTGCTATACCAAAGGACTATGTTTAGTGTAGATTTGAGATAAATATTTAGAGGTGACAAAGTATAGAGGATGATAGTATCCAGTGGATAGAGATCCATTAGCAAGGGTAGTGAGTACAAGTGTCTTTAATGGATAGAGATCCATTAGTCATAGTAGTGGGGGCAATAGTTCTTCTAGAAGATCACCATCTAGAGTAGAGGAGAAAGGAGTTCTCCTATGGATAGAGATCCAAGAACTTGATTAGGGGATTGGTGTCTCCTTTGGATAGAGGTCCATAAACATTGTAATAGGGAAAGTGTTCCCAAGATATTGATTGAGAAAATTTTAGTGAAATATTTTCTTCTTGGAGTGCAATTGGGTGAATAAGTTTGAAGGGATAGAGGTACTGTATGGGAAAGGGTTCCCAAGATATTGATTGAGAAAATTTTAGTGAAATATTTTCTTCGTGGAGTAGCCCACATTGGGTGAATAAGTTAAATTGGTTTCTCTATTGTGTGTGGTGATTTATACATTGCTTTGATTACTACTATTGATATTTATATCTATACATTGCATAATATTGATTGGAAAAGAAAAGTAAAAAGTGGTATTATATTGTTCACCCTCCTTATCAATATAATATTATGTTCCTCATATCTATATTCCTAGTGGAAGAATACCTATATATGGCCTCTATGTATGCTCAAGGTCTCAAGACCACCTGTATCATGTTGGCCGCTCTAGGTCAGGCAATGACCCTGGTAGTGCATTTGGCCTCTTGATGGATATGTGTTACTAGCACCACACCTAGAGCAAATTCATGCATGACAACCTTGTATATCATTTGTATACAATGTTGTACAACATCCTATACAAACATGATAGCACATACAACCCCCATGCAAACCACACCTGCTAGTCTTGCATCTCTTTCGCTACTCCCACTAGTGCCCATAGTAGGTGTTACCAACTTGTATAGCACATTATCAATCCCACCATCACTCCACAAAGTATAGTCATTAGTGCCCCAATCATGTGGCATCATGGTATATCATTGACATAGAATTCACTCTTATGGATCTCATGTGATGGATCACCCATCAATCTCTATGTTATCATATAAGGCACCTATGCCTTGTAAAATATCCTCTCCCTAATGAGGATCCTCAAGATACACTACACATCCTCTAATTTTATGGTCATCTCCTCCATATATAACCAAAATATGGATGATTCTAGGTAGCACTACTTTGTCAACGTTGTCAATAGCACTTTTTTAGACTCCATTTGAGGTATTTCTTCCAAGTGTAGAAGCCCCAATACCCCTAGTGTGCATCTCTCTACTTGTGTGAGCTCCTATCGTGCCTCCTCCAAGGTACTTGGCTATCATTCCCTACTCTCAAGGACATCATGCTACAATAAAAATAAAAAAAATATAAATTCTTCACAAATTTCATCACATAATCATAAAAACATCAACATAAGCATGCTAATATAATATTCACACTAAGATCAACCAAATATCTTCTCTTATTCTATTTATTTCTCTCTTTTCTCTTTTTCTTCTTCTCTGAATCCATGCCCTATATCCTCTAGGGCATGGATTCATAAATTTGTACCCTATACAACACAAGGTATGGATTCGGTCACTACCAGGGCCAAATGGATATGCGGGTAGCTACTAGATCTACCCTCGGGTCTTGTGTGGCAACTTTCACTTGAAAACATAAAAGCTAGTAATTTTTTTTCTAAAAACAAATTAAAATCTAAATGTTGACAAGGATTTTGGATCTTACCCATGCCCGATCAACTGTTCCACTGGCCTCCACCCTTGTAACTATTACTCAATGTGTGGGAAGTTCCATTCTCTCGTTTTATCTAGAACTCTCTTCTTTTTTATTGCACGGTGAAAATGAATTAGGGTTTTCACACCTTTTGTTTTTTATTCCTCATTTTTTATTTTTGTCTCCTCTTTCTCTCCTTTTTGCCTATTTTCATCATTTACTACTCTCTTTTATTTTAAGTCCATCATTTTGAGTTTCCTTAAGAATTTTGCATTCCTTCCAAAAATCGAGGGGGCACCCTAGCTTGAGAAGCATTAATGTCTCTAATGTTTCAATTTTCATGTAAAATATTTAATGTGTCTAGAATGACACCATTTTTTGCACCACCCCTTTCTTCTAAACTGGCCACCCATTTTTCTTTGTGTTTGTTGTCCTTTTCACCCATAGGTGTCTACATATTTTTTGATGCATTTATTAGGCCATAAATGCATCAAAGAAGGGGTAAAATGTAGACACAAAAAATTGACCCACCCAAATGAGTCATTTTTCCTTAGGTTCCTTTGGGAGGCTCTCAAAATTTCTAGGAGCAAGTTTGGTCCCTTTTTCTTGTGTTTTACCTCACTTTTCTTAACTTTTATTGAATTTGTGCCCGATAAATTATGGGGCATGAATTTGGTAAATTTAGGGTTTTCTTGAAAAAACCTAAATTTTAAGCTGGCCCTTTTGGGGCATTATCTTAATCAAGGTTAAATTTCCTTTTCCCACCTTTTGGCCCTCCAAACACTTTATAAATAAAAGGATTGGATCTCCTTGTTATCCCTAGTTAATCAAGTGATTGATTTGAGAAAGTTCATGCAAAATTAAGATTCTTTTAGCTTCTTGTGTAATATTTTGGTGCTCCTGGTGCTTTGGTGTTCTACTATTGGTGTGTTCCTTGTGATCTGCAAGTAGGAAAAGCCTTGATAACAATTTTTCTTCTTGAAGGAGGAGAGGTCTTCCACCTTTGCTCTTGCTTCTTCCACAAGATCACCAGGTTGTTTCTTTGCATTCATTAGTTCATTTATTCATATTATTCTATGTTTTGTTGCATTATTAATCTCTATTTTAGGTTTTAGAACCCTCTATGTGAATCTGCACCCCATATACTACAAGGTGTTGATTTGATGAAAACCTTATTTTTTCCTATCAAACATTATACACCCATTTTTCTCTCTGTTACCTAATCCATCTTGGTAATTATAAGGTGCAAATTTAGTCTAGTTGGATTTTGGGGTGGTTATTCATCTCCAAATCCTAGGGTTTCAGTTTGCATACCCTTTGTATATTGTTTCATCTCTATTTGAATCATGTTTTGATTTTTATCATCTTTCTTTTCTTACATTTCATATTATGTTAGCTTGGGGGCAATTACTTGTTCCCAAAACCCTAGGTTTTAAAGTTGCATTCTTGTTCAAGCATTGTGCCCATTGTATTTGCATTTTATTTACTATTCAATGCTATAATTTTTTTTTGTGTTTGTTTCAAAGGTTAAAGCTCATTTTATTTTGAATGATCAACTAAAAGTACCTAGAATGTTTGATTGTTGTGCCTCCAAGATTAGTCTTATAGCAACCTAAGTAGGCCCCTAAATTTTGGCCATATTTTCTAGTTTTTTTTGTGAAGCAGTTTTGTAGACTTGAAGTTGTTGGATATTTTGGATGCAAGATAAATATTGGATCAAAAACCATATTAGATAAGTTCCCTAAGTAAATATTTAAGGTTGTGTTGTTTTATTTTGTTATTCCTATTCAAAACCTAGGTTATAAGTAAAAGGGAAAAATATTTGATTGCTTTTTAGGCATTTAAAAGAAAAAGGCATATAGTTTTGCATATAGGGTTTAGTCTTGTTTGTGCATTCCCTTGGTCCCTTGCTCAAAGAAAAATATTTCATTTATTGCAACCTAAGGTTAGATATCATTGAATAAAAGAATCATATTATGATTAGTCATTGTATTCTTACATCTTGTGTGTTTTGCATTTGTTATTTCATTTTCATAGTTTATTTAGAAAGGCTAAACATAGGTGTTTGTTAAAGTCACATATTAAACATTTCCACCCCAAAATTAGAATGACTCCTAAAATCATTCCTATTGAACCCTTTTCTTGTTTTGAGTGTAGAGTTATAACATCCCCGCGGTCACCTCGACTCCTAGTAGATCTAGTTGAGAATCATACGTGATGTGCAGTTTTCCCCCTCTACACAATGTAATAAAATTTTAATTGATATCACTTATTTTAGGGGCTTTTTAAAATACAACGAACATATCACTCTTCAAAAAATATCAAAAATTTTGAAATAAAATTCCAAAAAATCCATTAATACTAGGTGCATTATTAGTATGGAAAAAGAAATTTGCTTTATGTAGCTCTTCTATAGATTTTTTATTCATCAAGATCTCAATTAACCTCTCTATGATTTTGTATGAAATATTTTGCAAAAGCTTACCAGGGTTGAGATGTATTTGAACACGTCCAAATAGAATAATTGATTGGAATGGACTTCTTGAACCACATGCACTTAGTTTTGCCATGTTTAAAACTCATATCACATCCATCCTTGGTGATTACTTTAGTCACAATTGTGGAAGCTTTGAAATCAATATCTCTAGTTTAAAATGCTACATGTGATTCATGGTGAAAATATAGAAAGCATTTTTTTTGTGTCAAATCATCAATGTCATTAATTCAACCAATTAGATTCCTCAACTTTCAAGGAGGATACTGAAGTTCAAATCTTTCGAAGTGATACAGGCATAATTTCTAGCCTATTGTAATACAACTATGTGATCATGATATAATATGGGTGGGACCCATTTAAATCTCATATAACCCAATAAAATAACATATGTTGAATGCTTAAATTCTTTTGTAAAATATTAATTTGAATAAAATATAAGGTAAAAAGGAAAGAGAAAATTATAACTATAAATGAGTATAAAATTTCATTTACATTTTAATCAAATAGAATATGATAAAATAGTATAAAATTTCATTAATATTCATGTTGGAAGTTTGAAGTAGGATCCTGCAAGACAAAAATTTGGGGGGTTTGGGATCTAAGTTTTACCTCTTTCTTTCTAGTTAGACCTTTTTCACTTATTGGCATATTTACATCCTTTTTGAGATTTCTCTTGTCTTATCCCTATCCTCTTCCTTCCCTTGGGTGAAAATCTATCTCATTTTGTTCCACTATTCATCTTTGATGCCTAGGTTTGTTTTCCTAGGACTTTTTATTTTTTGTTTTTTAAGTCTTCTTTTTTTTTTTTTTTTTTTGTTTGTTCTACACATCCTTTTGGTGCCGTGTCTTTTGGTTTGGTGTTTTGGAGGTTTTAGCTCTTTGTTTGCGTTTTGTTTCTCCTTCTTTTTTTTTTTGGCCGTTTTCTTTGTTTTTGTTCTTGTTTCTTGTTTTTCGTTTTTTCATGGGGTGGGGATTTGCTTTTTTGCTCCCTCTTTCCTACTTGCATCAGCTGGGAAGTTCCTCTTACTCCTATTCCACTAATGCACCATCCTCCAAGATGTTGTTCTACTGCATGATAATTTCATTGCCTATGATATTCCTCTTTATGCTGCCTCACTTTTTTAAGGCATTCAAGGAATGGTCTTCTCAGTTTTTTTTATCTTGCACTTTCCCTGTATGTTTCCTTCTACTTCACTGATCCACCCTATTGTTCATGGTGGATTTTCTATTTCTTTCTGGTTTTCCCCTGTGTGGGAAGGAGGTTTCTCTCAAGCCTATTTTCCAATGGTGGTTTTTGGTTTTCCCGCCATTGGGTTGATTCAAAATTTAAAATCTAGCTTTGGTTCCTTTTCCCACCCTTGGGGAAGTTTCAAATTGTTTTTTAATGGATGGGGTGGTTTGGCACTTTCTCCCACCCTAGGTTTGCTTGAAAATTCCTACTTCACACCCTTTGATTCAAAATTGAATTTTTGGTGGGCTTTCTCTTCCTACCCGTGGTTCCTTTGGTGCTTAGGAAGTAGTCTTCCTCTGTCGCAAAGGATTGTGCCTTCCTCTGGCATTTAGGATGGTGCTTCCCTCTTTTTATCTATGTTTCTCTAGTGTTTCCTTTTGCTTCAATCCGTTGTTTCGTGTTACATTCTGATCCATTGTAATCAGGTTTTGGGATCCTTGATAAAAACCCACTTTTAATATATAACCTACCAAAAAAATAGAATATGATAACTATTGTAATCTATTGGCAAAGTGAAAATAAATAACTTTAAGTAGATAATAAAGAATAAAAAATTATAAAGTCAATAATAATCATAAGGTAAGAATATTGCAAATGATATTGCAAATAGAAAAGAAAGAGGAAACATAAAATGATATTGCAAATGGTACCCAAAAAACCCTATTCCAAGATCTTCTCGAACAAGAGAAGGATGAAATAAAAAGACCCAAACCTCCCTTGCAGTAATCTAAGAGAGACCGAAAACTTTCCAAAATTCTAAATGGGCATCTCATGGAATGTGAGAGGCCTCAACAGTGTTGTCAAGCAAAGACTTGTTTTCACTCTGAGGAAAGAACATAGACCCACTATCATAAGTCTACAAGAAACAAATATTGACCAAAATAAAATGCAGAAAATGAAAAATTATATCTGGAAGAATGGTGAGTTTGCTTTTTTCCCCACTCAAGGTATGTTTGGGGGACTTTTCTCTCAAACAAGTTAGAAGGTAAAATCATTTCCTCTTTTGAAAGGGTACTCAATATGATGTTTTTTTGTAAAATTAGTAATTTCTCTTGGGTTCTATCCAATGTCTACGCCCCTAAAAATCCTCTAAATAATAGGGACCTATGGGATACTTTGAATAAAATTAGAAGTGCTCTATTAAATCTTCCGTGGATTATCACTAGATATTTCAACTCTCCCCTTTTTCCTTCTGACAAGCAGGGAGGGAACATGATGTCCTCTAAGAGCATTGAGGATTTTCATAACTTTGTCACTAATTGTGAGCTGATGGATGTTTAAAGTAAAGGGGCAAAATACACATGGAGCAACATGAGAATTGAGGATCAGCACATCCAAGTAGAAATTGATAGGATTTTTGTCTCAAGAATCTATATCGATGATGGGTGGTGACACTCTTATCTATATTTCCAAAGTTGGATCTAATAATTGTCCTTTATTGTTTGAAACTGATAAAGGTCCTTGTTTCAAAATCCCTTTAGATTCGAAGCTATGTGGACTCAACACCCAAATTTGTGGATGCAAATTATTGATTGGTGGTAATTTGACTATCATGGGTCCTTTACTCTTAGGGTTTCACAAAAACTTAAGTGTGTAAAATAAAATATCTGAGTCTCGAATAGAGAACTTTTTGGTAATATCTTTGAAAATAAGGAAAATATTTTGTAAAAGATTAAAATTATTGAACTCCAAATTCAAAATGGGCAGCTCAATGAACAACTCAGAAATGAAGAGAGAGAGGTTCTTGCAGACTATCACAATATACTGGTTAAAGAGGAGACTTCTTGGAGGCAACAATCAAGGACCCTTTGGGTCAAAGAGAGGGAATCTAACACAAAAAAAAATCATGCCACTACTCTGAGGCACCAAAGTTTGAATAAAATTAAAGAATTAACTAGAAGTGATGGCACCATCACCAAGGATATTTTTGAGATCCAAAATAAAACTTCATATTTATTTGAGGGTCTTTTGGGAGCAAACCCCAAAAATACTACCCATGTTAGTAGACAATTGCTCCACCATATTCCCAGCCTGGTCACTTCAGATATGAATTTAGCTCTTATCAAACCCCTTACCCCTGATGAAATTAAAGAGGCCATTTTTCTATGCACCTTGATAAAATCCCAATCCCTAATGGGTTTTCCCCTAGTTCTACCAAAAATTTTGGGACATAATTGGGATTTACATATGTAATGCCATCATTGAACTTCAAAAAACTAATTCTATACCCAAAATTATCAACTCCACTTTCATTGCCTTTGTTTCCAAAGGACCTATTTGCAAATCTATGTCAGATTTCAGACCCATTAGTCTCTATAATGTTCTTTACAAAAATCTCACTAAATCCAGGGCTATAAGACTCAAGGATATCCTTCCTCAGATCGTAGACCCTTATCAAGGTAGCTCTATCAAAGGAATAAATATTACTGATGGTGTTATCACGTTACATGAAGTCCTTCATTTTGCTAGCCTTAACAAAAAAGCTACCATGTTTTTCAAAAATGATATGAATACAATATTTGATAGAGTTAACAGAGATTGTATGATTGCTATCCTTCTCAAATTTGAATTTCATAGGGAATGGGTTAATCTTGTTCATAATTACATCTCTAATCCTTGGTTTTCAGTCTTGGTAAATGGTTTTGCAGTAGGATGTTTCCCTAGTAACAAGGCATCAGACATGGAGATCCTCTCTCCCCCATAATTTTTATTATTATTGCTAAATACTTGGGTAGAGTGCTCAAAAATGCCTGCTCCAATGGCATAATTTTAGGCATTAAGGTTACATCCAATTTAAGAGCCTTGTCTCACCAGCAGCTCATTGATGATACCATCACTGCTACTCATGCTTCTATGTGGGAAGCAAAAACCATTAAGAGTATTATTGATACAAAGAAAAATCTATCTCATTAACAATCCCCAAGAGAGACAATCAAATATTGTACATATTTTTCAATATGTTATATCTTAGTTACCTACTAAATATTTGGGTCTCCCTCTTTTCACCAGTGCTCTGAGTGAATCCATGTGGAGTAATGTTGTTGAGAGGATTAACAGAAAACTTACAGGTTGGAAAGGGACCCTCCACTCTCAATAAGACAAAGTCACCATGAAAATGGCTTATCTCCAAAGTGTTCCTATTTATTTCATGTTTATCTTCAAAGTTCCTACTATTGTCTACATGAAAATTGAGCAAATCCAAAAAATATTTTGTGGGTAGGTATCAAGGATAGTAAAATATTTCATCTGTTCAGTTGGGACAAGGTGTGCTCCCCAAAAATTCAGGGGGGATTTGGGCTCTGAAGAATTTGTAGTATGAACACACCCTTGTTATCCAAGCAAGCATGGAAGGTTTTCACCAACAACAAATACTTGAATGGGTCTCAATTATCAACATAAAATATCTTCAAAACCATTGTTTCTTGAATGATGATATTTTCAGAGATGGATCCACTTTTTGGAAACAAATTACCCAAAACAGATCTCTAATTCAAATGGGGATAAGGTGGAAACTAGGCACAAGGAGGAAAATTAATTTTTGGATTGATAGGTGGATTTCTAATCAACTGCTTTTAGAGAACAATGAAATTGTTGTCTTACAACATTTCTTGGACACATTAATTGGCAACAATGTTGAATATTTCATTGATATTTCATCAAATTCCAAGCGTATGAAATATTTCCATATTCCATGTGCTAATGGTTAAATATCTACTACCTTAGAAGTTCTCAAAACCATTCTAAGTTCAACAGTCATCCTTATTGGTAATTCACCTAACTATCCTTTTTGGAAAGAAACTAATTCTGGATTGTTCACTATTAAATCTTCTCATGATCTAACTATTGATTATCAAGTGGTCCATATCCCTTATGATCGAGTGTGGATTAAATACCTCGTACTAAAATTTACTCATTTTAACTGGTTAGCCATTCATAATAAGATTCTAATGATTGATAACATTATGAAAAGGGGCATATCTATCCCCAATAGATGATATTTATGCATGAATGATTGGGAATCTACCAATAAACTCCTTCTACAGTGCCCTTTATCCAAGATAGCTTTTGATCACCTTATGTCCACTTTTCATATCTCTTGGGTTCCTCCTAATTCTTTGAGTCACCTTCTCACCCAATGGACTACTCCATTCAAAAATTTCATATTATCTTCTTTATAGAAAGTGCGCCTTCATCATATCTTATGACGATTGTGGCTTGAAATAAATAGTAGGGTTTTTTATTCCTCCTCTATAGATCCCATATCTTTTGCCAATAAAGCTATTGCCTTTGCTATCAAGAATTCCCAGCCCTTCCCTTATCCCAAACCATCTGATTCTAGATTGGAGTCTATTCTATTCTCTTATTTAAATATTCCCTACAACTCCAGTTCTATTTTACCAGCTCCTCATACCAGTGGGTGCCCATTGGATTCCTTCCCTAAGTGAGTGGCTAAAACTTAACTTTGATGATACCTCCAAAGAAAGCCTAGGGGATGATGGTGCAGGTGGTCTAGTTAGAGATAGCAGTGGATAAGTTATAATAGATTATGCTGAGTATCTGGGGTGCCCAACTAATAATTTTGTTGAAGGTCATACACCATTGATAGGGCTAGATCTTCTCAAGGATTATAAAGGCAACCTTTTTACTGAGATATTTTTTGAACATTATATATACTCTTAAAAATAATAGGGTTTCCTCTTGGAATATCAGAACTATTGTTCAAGAATCTAAGAAGTTGTCCCAAAATATCAATGTTATCTCTATAAACCATGTGTACCATGAAGTTAACAAACCTATAGATGTTCTTGCCAATTGGGGAGTTATCCATAAATATTTGTCCATTTTGAAAGAAAGCTTTCCCTAAGAATTTTTAAATGCTACTAATAATAATTTGGTTTGAAAGATGTGGTCACAGGTTTTTCCAGGTCAACTTCTCCAATGTTGACTCTACCCTTTTCAACATGATGTGTTTCTTTGGTTTCAGTTCTTATGGTAGAAATGTTTTTAATAGCATGACTCTTTGTCTTGCTATTAGTGCTAGATTTTGGTTCTCTTGTTTCCCTTTTATAAAGTATGCAATGCCTTAATATAGGCCCTATCAGTGGGTTTACCTTGTGGTTGTTTTTTCCAAGCATGTTAAGTATCTGAGTAGGTCTAGGTTGTGCAATTGGACATTATATAACAATGTCAATATGTGTCAAGTCTCGAGATGCTTAATTTTATATCTTGTGAATTTTGAGATTCATTTTTCATTCATTTGGCACTCCCAATACTTTCCCAGTCCTATCATGTGTGAAGTCTATCGTGTGCCATGTCTATTTTTTTGATATCAGTTTCCTAAGGAGAATTATTATGTGGTCTACCAATCACACCAACTTAGCTTCCAGAAAGGGCATCTATGGTGCTAAAAAATTTTATATTTACATCCCTCGTCTATTTCAGTTCATCGTTGTTTGGTTTTATTCACTGTTGTGTGTCTTAGGTAGTACGAAGCTTTTGTGGTCTTCCTTTCTCCTTAGTATTGCCAACATGGTCTTGCTTGAGCCATCTACCCTTCATATTGATCCCTTGTATCACACCTTTCTAGAATCTCATGGTCTCATTCCATTTATAAGCAAGTTTAAAGGATCTAAGCAAGATATCACTGAAGCCTTCATCCACCTCAATTTAGGAGGTCATCCCAACTTAATAAATCAAGGGTTTATACCAGTCAAATCTCCATTTACCACAATTTGGATGAATATTTTGATGATCCTTGCATTACTACTTGTAACACAACCCATGTTACCATCGTCATCAACATTATCAATGCCATGGAAAATATCAATGAGACTCTTAAGGTGCTACTTCTGAACCATCCTAGAGATGCTCCTACAAATAAAGATGTTACAAAGGTCTAGGTCTGCATCTATTGAGTACTCTATTTTTTCTCATGTTGGGTCTCTTTTTTTTTTGCCTTTTGATCCCCTGTGTGGGATTTTCATTATAGTCTATAGTTCCCCTGCATGGGCATTTTTTAGCACTATATTTATTTTTTTATATGTGTTTATTAAATTTTTTATGGATCTTTGCGAGCTTACCCTGTGCAAGTTTTTGTCATAGCTCCTTTACAGGTTTTTCAAGTAGTTACTTCTCTTAAGAAACCTCTGTGTGGGTATTTATTAGACTATATATTTGTTTATTTGACGTTAGTGTTCCATCCAACCTTCTATGCTACTGTTTGGATATTTTTTTTCAAGTTTTTGTTGGCCAATATGCAGGCATGTGTTATCTTATGCTATTGGTTTAGCTACAAGTTTATGTACTTGGGTTTGGGACCCATTTAAATCCTGCACTTAATAATTTTTACCTACCAAAAAAATAAGGTAAGAATGGATTGGATTAATTTATAACTAAAAAAATATTTTAATTAAATAATATACATTAATTTATTGATGATAATGATGTTCTATTACATAGTAAAATAATATTTCCATAATATAGTATATATTAAATAGTTTTCAACTAGATAAAATCAATGTCAAAGATACATTTTTTCTTAATTGGTTATTTGATATTGAAACAAGCCCCATCAATATCATATCATGACTACATAGTGGTATTACAATAGTTTGGAATTATACATGTATTGCTTGGCAAATTTTTTTTTGGTAGATAATATACTATAGCATTAATACCGGGTTTTACAGGTTGACCCAAAACTTTTACAAAAATCAGCCTAGGGTTGTTGATGAACATGTCCTTACTAAGGATCCTATATATGTAAAGTCTACATGTTGTCAAAGCCATTACATCTAGTAAGGCACATAGCCTGTTATCAAAAAGAAACTTTCCATACAACATTTTTGGTATACCCTAAGAAAACACACCTGCATCATAATTATAAAAAAAGAAACAGACACAGATCCCTTCCTTGAAACAGTGGAGAAACAAAAAGCTACAGACACACATAGCAGAGTACTGAGAAAAATTCCCACAAGCTCTATATTGACAGTTACTCTTAATAATTCTTTGGTAATTGCTTTCTTCCATATATGACATGCTTTGGGACCACATCCTCTTGGCCAATCAGCCTTGGAGAAGTGAACTTGTTGGATAGATTTATGGTGGTGGCTATCTTGTGGTCCATGTGGCTCTGGTTCGAAGTCTTATACTGTCATTTATTTCTTGCCCTGTGATTATCAACCAACCTCAAATTACTAATATGACTAGGAGCCATGTTATCTGACATGTGACTGTCCGCATTAGTCTTTGTGGTATTTCCAAGAAGCATCCACCAAGACTTATAGCTCGGATAATTTTTATTGTGAGTCCATTTCAAAAAAGAGACGAGAATACTCATAGCCTTCGAACTTACAGTGCCTTCCCTGTTGGTAAATTTGACTATAATTATTGGTAGTGCCTTCCCTATTGGTAAATTCAACTATAATTCTTGTAATTATTGTTGAATAAAGTATGGTGGCTGGTTTAACCCAAGAAATATTGAAGGCTTGAAAAATCCCACTTAGGATAGTCAAGGAAAAAGGGCACTCAAGGAAAATGTGATAAATGGTCTAGCCTTGCATAGATAATAGTTATTAGTGATACAAATACCTTTACGCATCATATTATCAATGGTTAGAATTATTCCTTGGATAACCAGCCATGAAAAGACTATAATTTTTGGAATTAAATTTTTTATCCAAACTAAGTCCTTTTGGAGGACAAAATCCTTGTCATCAAGAAAAAGCTTGTAAGTTGATTTAACAGTGAACTGTCCATTTTTTTTAGGAGCCCAGGTCACTTGATCTTCCTTGGGTATCATAGGGATAAACTATTTCTCTAGAATGTTACAAAGATCATTTTATTCCACTTGAAATCCTTGAATCCTTATTTGTTTCCACTTCATTCTGCCTCTATCCTCAACCATATAATCGAAGACTTTTCTGCCAATGAGTTCTTCTATGATATCTCTGATTCAGGATAAGTTAGGATATTGCATTAGTGGTTCGTCCTTAGCCCACCTGTCATTCCAAAAATTTATCCTCTCACCATTGCCTAAAACCCATATTAAACCTTTTTTGATGATTTTCTTACAATTGAGAATTGCTTTCCAAAAAGTAGAACCTCTGATTAGAACTGAGTCACTTAGAAATTCCATATTTTGAAGATACTTTCATTTTATCATAGTTGTCCATTCATTTTCTTCGCCAGAAATGAGGCGCCACACCTGCTTAGCTAGTAAATCTAAATTCATATGAGCAATTCTACTTAGACTTAAGCCCCCATTTTTCTTGGGTATGCACACTTTGGTCCATCCTACAAGGTGTATCTTTTTTTTCTCCTCTGATATAGTCTATAAAAATTATTTTTGGAGTTTCTCAAATTTTTGGAAAACCTTCACAAGGGATTTGAAAACAGAGAGGAAATAGACTGAAATGCTCTGAAGAGAGGCCTTATTGAGGGTCAGCTTTCCTTCTTGAGATAGAATATGACCTTTCCATCCAACAAGTTTTTTTTTGAATTCTTTCAATAACCCTATCCCACATTGAATCTCTTGGAGAACCAATTAAAATAGGGAGACCAAGATACGAAGTGGGGAGGTTTGCTATATCACACCCTAAAATTTCTGCAATCCTTCCTTGCCTCTGAATGGGGGTGTTCAAGAAATATAACTTGCTTTTACTAAAATTAACTTTCTAACCAACAACGTCCTCATAGAGTTGCAGGATGTATTTAATTCTTTTGGCCTCAACCAATGATGCATTAGTCAATAGAAGGGTATCATCGATGAATTATTGGTGATAAACAACCCTATTGAGAGATGTTACCTTGATTCTTGATATTAGCCTTGAACTGCAAGTATTTTTTATGGTTATACCTAAAGCTTATGCCATAATTATGAATAACATGGGGCTGATAGGGTCCCCCTATTGAATTCATCTACGACTTTGAAAGTAACCAACAATTGTTCCATTAACCAGAATCGAGAACCATGCTTTAGAAATGTATTTTTTGATCAAATTAACCCATTGGTGGTGAAAACTAAACTTAAGGAGAACAAAAATTAGAAAGTCCCAATTTAGCTTATCAAATGCTTTGTTCATATCAAGCTTGAGGGCAAAAACATACCTATTAGTCTTATGAGCAGAGTGCAGAGCTTCATGAACTATGATAACTCCATCCAAGATTGACCTACCATGGATAGAGCTTCCCTGAAATGGATCTATGATGTGGGGTAGAACATATCTCATTCTATTTGCAATGGCTTCAGTTAGGATCTTGTAAGAAACATTGCACATAATGATTGGCCTAAATTCAGCCATATATTTAGGGGTTTGCTTCTTAGGAATTAGAGAAATAAAAGTAGAGTTGAGAACTTTTGGGATATGATTTTTTACTTGGAATTATCTAATAACAAAAATTACATCCTCACTTACGATGTCCTAAAATTCTTGATAGAAATGATGGGGGAAACCATCGGGTCCCGGGGCTTTGTATGGCTCCATGCTAAACAAGGATTCCTTAATTTCCTCATCATAAAATGGAGCTAGAAGCTTAAGGTTTATATCCTCATTTATTATTCTAGGAATGGATTGCAAGAGAATATCTTTGGCCTCCTCATTGCACTACGATTCCTGACCAAGGATAGAATTGAAATAAGTTACTACCTCCTTTTTTATTTCTGTTAAGTCCTGAGTAATAGAACCATATGCTTTTTTAAAAAAAATTATCTTGTTATTGCTTCTATTTCTAAGCATGGTGACGTGAAAAACTTGGAATTTGAATCTCCATATTTCAACCAAATAGCCCTTGATTTTTGCCTCCATTAGATTTCCTCACAAGAAAAATGTTATGAAACTCTGCTAGTTTTATCCGTTCCTCCTGCCTAGTAGTTTCATCATCATCACCATGTTGAATCCTCTAATCAATTATCTTCAAAATTTCAACAACCTATTTTTTATTTTCAAATAGGTTCCCAAAGACCTCTTTGTTCCAAGTTAAAATATTTTCCTTAACAAACTTTAATTTTCCAAAAAGTTTAAAAGTTGCACTACCCCTGACAGGCTGCTACCGCCACTGAATTAAGTTATCTCTAAAACTATAATGTTTGATCCACATAGATTGAAATACAAAATGTTTCTTGAAGGATAGAGAGTTAGGGATCTCCAAAAAAATGGGATTATGATTAGAGGTAATTTTAGGAAAGGCTTGCAAGGTAGAATCACCAAACAGAGTTGTAGCCTCTTTTGATAGAAAAAACATATCAAGCCTTTCTTGAATGAGATGAGACCCTATCCATCGATTGTTCCAGGTATAATTCACTCCTCTAATTTTTACATCCATCAACATGTTGGAGTTCACAAAGTCATTGAACTCATCCATGCTCCTGATAGGTGGTCCATTTCCACCCATTTTTTTTTAAGGGTAAAGAGGATTTTTAAAATCTCCAACCAGAATCCAGGGGACATTATGGAATATTTCACTTAGATTTCCTAAGTATTCCCATAGTAGAGCTCTCCCTTGAATTGAAGTTGGGGCATAAATATTTGAAATGATTCATGACCTGTTGCTATTTATTTCCTTAAATAAAATACTAAGAACCCTATAATATTTTTGAATAATGGTGCCTTATACTATCCAGGGATCCCACAAAGTCATAAGGCCTCCAGACGCTCCTCTGGCTGATTTGTAAAAAATCTCCCCTTGATTCTAGATTTTTTTTGCTACTTTTTTGACTGAATCTCATCAGTTTTTGTTTCTTGCAACATGATAATAGCTGGATTCACTTGATTTCTTATTGCACTGACTTCCCTGTGTTTGGGAAGGCCATTGAGGCCTCTCACGTTCCATGAGAGAAACTTCATTTAGATTATTTGGTATTTCTTCCTCTCCCCCTTCCTTGAGGGGGTTTTCCTAATTTGTTGTTTTCAAAACCCGAAATAACCTGTCGAAACAAGGTTCTCTGTTTTCCATTGGCAATGTCATTATCAGTTTTATTTTTTTGATGCTCAACATTTGATATTCTCCCTCTTCTTTTTTCACTGTCAAAATCTATAGGAGACTTCACAGTGCTCCTGGTTTGTTTAGGACTAAATTGGGGGGAGGCAATTTTAGAACTAGGGTATCCTCCTTGAAAGTTGAGGAATATAAAATATTCAACTAATGCCATTTGATAATGTGGAAGATAAATTAATCCTATATAAAATCCTAATTATTATTATTTTAAATAATTTATATGTGGATTCTATTGGGGGCCACTCCCATAAAAATACCAAAATATTACATTTGTTTCTATGTCAATTAAATCATATCCAACATTTCTTTTTATCACAATTTTTCATCTCTTTTTCTATTAAATATATTATTTAACTTCTTTGAAGTGCTATGTTTCCACAATCAGTTCCTTGATATCATTTTTATTAAAAGATGAAATGTCACTTGGTTAATTTCCTTATAAAACTTGAGTTCCACCAAGACGAATATCAATACCACAATTGGTAAAATTATATACTACTTGATTTCCTTCTCTATAAATATGCTCACACTTCCAAGATATTGCCTCTAGTAATAGGTGATGAACATTAGCAATAACATTATTTTTTATCTTGTCTCCACATCCATTTTTGTTAATAGAATTGATGATAATTTGTGAATACCCCTCAATTAAATTATGTTTCCATCCATTTTCTATTACAATTTTAATCCCTATGAGAAGTACCCTAGCCTCTGCATAGTTTTTAGTTGAAGTTCCATATGATTTTGAGTAAATGAGGATAATTTTTCCTTCACTATTTCTAAACCTCTTCCAAATTTTCTTGGATTTCCTTTAGAAGCACCATCAAAATTAGTTTTGATAAATCCAATATTTGGACATTTTAACTTTACCCTGGATCAAAGTAGATCCTTTGTTTTAACTCTATTATCACAAATTACTCTTCCATATATGTTCAAGTCCTATAACCAAGTTATTAGAACCTCTTTTTCTACACGTGAGATTTCCCATGATGAGCACCATATTTTTAGACATTATACAAGAGAGGCAATAATACGATTGTAAATTTGGGCATGATTATGAGATTTATTTTTAAAAATTCTATTATTTCTTTCAAGCCATAAATTTTAACAAATAATGGTAAATAAAATCCTCCACAAAATACATAATGTTTTAGGTTTGAAATAATTAATCCAATATTTCATCAACTCTTTCAATATTTATGGAGCTACCCAATATAATTTCATATTTTTAAAAAAGTAACCCCAAATGGTGTGAGATAAGGGACAGTGAAGAAATACAAGGTCTAATGTTTCTAAATCCTTCTCATATAATGCACATATAAAAGGTCCATAATATCCTCTTCTTTGTAGACTCTCTCCTGTAAGAATATTACTTTGAACTACTAATTAAAGGAATATTGAGACCTTACAAAGAGCCTCTAATGACCAAAAATTATTTTAAGGAAAATATTTGGGAGAAGGAAATTTTGATTGCTCTAAATCCTTAAATCCCAACTTGATCAAGTATCCACCATCCTTTGATAGATTTCAAATCAACTCATCCTTTCATGTAAAATTTGGCAAATAAAATTATTGAAGCATCTTTTGATGTTCATCTGCAATTTGTTTGAGTTCCACTCTTTCAACCATTTTAATAAAATAAATCCAATATTTGGAGTTCTTCCTCATATTAATATAGTCTTTGAGCTTTGGACCTTTACATGCTAGTTATGACTAATCTAATGGTTACCATTTTGAGTAATAGATAAGAGGATAAGGATTCAACCATGCCCTAGACCAAAAATATGCATAACTCCCCTCATTTACTAACCATCTAACATGTTTTTTTTATCAATTTTAAACAATCCGATATGCAGTTCCATGTTGATGACCTTTCAGTAGGGTTATTTTCCTAAACAATTTCATTGCATCAAGAGAACCTATATATTTTTGAAGTTATATTTTTTCCCAATTCTTTCCTTGATATTTGAAGTAATATCCACCCAAAATTTAACCCTAATTCCAAATTCATAGGTCTATAATTCTACAAGTCTGCTCCTCTAATTTTATTTCTTTTGCAAACACTATCCACTTACAAAGAGGAAATCTAAACCTTTTCTCACAACCTTTCCATAGAAATTCTCTTCAAATTTTATCAACCACTAGCAATCTTGAAAGTGACATCATATAAATAGGGAGGGATTGCAATATAATCTATATGATTTGTAGCCTTCCTACCATGGTTAAGAACTTAAATTTCTAGCCTTCCAAACAAGCTTTCATTCTATCCAAAAAATATATCCAAAGCTTCTTTTTATTTACTTTATGAGACAAAGGAATACCCAATTAGGTTGATGGAAATTTTCAATTTTAAAATTTAAAATATTTACAATAATTTGTTGTAAATCTAGGAAAGTATTAATGAAAAACATGGATTTTGTAGTATTAGCGAACTATCCAATAACATTCACATGGCATGATAATATTGAAGAACACAAGATTATACTGGGAGGGGGGGGTGAACAGTATAAGACCAACTTTCACTTTTATTTTCCCAAACAATATTATCCAATATTATCAATGGAAATATCAATAGCAATAATCAAAGTAATGCACAAATAATTACACATAATAGAGACACCAATTTAACATGATTCACCCAATGTGGGCTACTCCACGAAGAAAATATTTCTACTAAATTTTCTCAAAAAATATTCTTGGAAATAAATTCCCTATTACAATATTTATGGACCTCTATCCAAAGGAGACACCAATCCACTATACTCTGATTTGTGGATCTCTCTCCATAGGATAAATATTTCCCCTTTTCTCTGGTTCATGGAACATGATCTATGAGACCTCTATCTCCTCAACTAGTTTATGGATCTCTCTCCATAGAAGAAGTCTATCTTCCCAGCTGGTTCACGGATCACACTCCATAGGAGAACTCTTTCCCCTTGCTATGGTTTGTGGATCTCTATCCATAGGAGAACTCTTTCCCCTCTGATCTGGATGATGATCTTCTAGAATACTTCTACCCCCACTTCTTTGGCTTATGGATATCTCTACATAGAAGACCTCTATCCTCACTACCCTAGCTAATGGATCTCTATCCACTAGAGACTTCTATCCTCTACTCTATCACATTAAAATATTACTCTCAAATCTATCTTATATCTACACAAAAATCTATCCCAGTGTAGTACAACTCTACTCTAACTCTGCTCACAAATTCTCTCATAAATATCTATCTCAAATCTATCTCCAAGACTTAACACAAAGCTTGATCAAATCAAACCTACTATTAATGTTGTCTCAAGTCTTCACCAAGACTTTCTCAAATATATCTTCAAGTCTTCACCAAGACTTTCTCAAATATACCTTCAATTCTTCACCAAGACTTGCTCAAATCTGCCTTCAAGTCTTCACCAAGACTTACTCAAATATACCTTCAATTCTTTACCAAGACTTGCTCAAATCTGCCTTCAAGTCCTCTCAAGAACTTGATCAATTTTTCTCTTAAGACTTCACAAAGACTTGCTTAAATTTTCTCTAACACATGCTCAAAACAACTCATAAGATATGCTCAATCAATATCAAATATTGCACACAATTCTATAAAATGCTTTGTCTAATATTCAAAGTAATTCCTTTAAATTAAAACAGTTTAGACATATTCTATTCACAATTCGTTTAACCTCTAGAACATATAGAGATTGATGTACTCTATCAAAAATTTAATATGTTCTACTCAATTATTAAGTTTGTTGCTTTCACAAATCTTATTTCTAATGTTTTCACATTCACTTTCAATATCACTGAAAGCCAATGCTCAAGAATTTCAATCAATCATTCAACTAATGAAGCACAACTTGCTTACAAACCCTAACCAGGTGTTTCACACTATTTCCAACAAAGAGCACAATGTAGGTCTCGAAACCTAACTCAAATAATTTATAATATCTATCTCAAATATTCTCCAAACATTCAACAATGAAGCATATAGAACTCACTCAAATGTTTCAAACAATCCTTTTCACTCCACCTTATTTTTTACAACATTCAATCCAACAACTACTTCAAATAAAATATTATGTGCCCATACCTTTTGCTTTGATGAAGATATATCTTCAAAATCTATCTCACTCATAACCAATTCCTTTTTTGCCACACCTTGGTTAGATAACAATAGTCTATGTTAAAACCTCCACATGAATATTTTCTCAACAAGATGCTCAAAGAATTCTGAAAATAACATTCTAGAATTCTTCTTTAGTTTTCATGGACAATGTAAAAACTCTCTCAACAATTTCTCCCTTTTGTAAAAACAAGAATTACAATCAAATGACAAAACTCTTACACCTTTTATCTCCACTCTTTCAAAATAATTTTCACTCCAATTTATTTTCAAAGATAAAAGAATTACATGATACATAAACCAACTACACACTTATCACTCCAATTTCATAAGATAAATGCCATTCAACCTTTAAAATAATGCAACAAAATTTCTTCTTATATCTCCTAAGTTTCAACTATAGTTCAAATTAACATCCAATAAATATACTATAGCTAAAAATCAATAATGCAGTGCATACCTTATAAACCAAACCAAGGTGCATGCCTTCTAAAAAAATATTTTCTTTGCTTTGTCACGGACAGGAATCGACCCTCTGACCTTAGTCCACCAAGTGCAATGCTCGACCGCTTGCACTAGCCTTGCAATTGAGGTTAAGCTTTAGCCTTGTCCACTATATACTTGTTGCCTATGCAAATTTAAAAACAAAACCTTCAATTTGTGTTGGGGGGCATCGAACCATGTACCTCCCTTCTACCAAATACCAATGCAAGACCCACCTTCCACTTGGGCTACTAGCCCTTGGTGCACAAAAATACTCACCACCCTTTATTTGTTCCTTTGTGCTCATTCAAAAAATGAGAAACTCCCACATTTCTCCTCTTTCCTCTGTTCAATTCGCTTCCACACTTAGCATTCGATTTCGTTCCCATGCACTTATATCACAAAACATTGGTATCTATTAAATTTTATTTTTGTTACATCCTTTTATATGCTCCAAGGTAGTGTTATTAATGTCAGAAAAAATATATGCCTCACTATTAAATTTAAATTTTTGGTGGTTTAGCCAAATTTAAAATTTAATTATTTTATTAATATAATATTTAATTTTAGGTTAAATATTATATTATTTAATATAGTATTAAATAATACTTTTGCATGGGGTTTTCATCAATTCTTTTTCTTATTTTTACTAAGCCCTCCTGGATTAATTATTATAATATTTAAAATATTATAATATCTCCCTTTCTCTTTAAAACCATGGGCATAATATTTTGTCTTCAACCATGTTAGCCAACCTTTTTGGCTTATAATATAAAATATTATAGCCAGTTCTTTTACCACTTTTCTTGTACCAAAATGGACTTTGCCTTACACCAAAAACTTGACATAATTGACAACCTTATTACTCAAAATTTCCAACAATATCCCCCTTTTTCATTGATGGCAACCCCTTTTTTTTAACCATTCCTTTTTCCTTTTCAATTCTGCTCCCCCTGAGAAACTGCTTCCCCTGATTGAATGCTCTCCCCCTAACTGAATTCTCTCCTCCTAACTCAAATCTCTCCCTCTTTGTCATATATGGCAAAGGGACTCCTTTGGGGATAAACATAATACTCTTAGCTTAGTACCCTCCCCACCTCCTCTCCTTGAGGTGATTAATTTTGGGGTCAGAGTAAAACTACTCCCAACATACAATGCTTTTTTCCTTTGTCAACCTTCTTTCTCAACATATCCTTTTGAATTTTTTGAATGTCCATGTTATTGCTTGTCCCTAGAAATTTTGTTCTACACCACTTGGCCATATGCCCATAATTATTGGACTTATAACACTTAATCTTGTGGTTCCTAGAGGGTGCAAATGTCTTGAAGTTCCTTATGGTGAAGCCATACCCATTCTTATCATAAACCCTGCAATGAATTGCTTTATTACCAAAATGATTGCAAAAGTAGCAATACCCTTGAAAGAGATGTCCATATTTAAAATTCCTCTTAGTAGTACCATACTCCTTCTTTCCATGTGTCCTACATTGCATAGCCTTGTGACTAAACCTATTACATGAGAAGAAATATCCTTTGAAGAAATATTACCTTGGACCCATTGGTATCTTAGTCCTTTATTTTTATATGATGATCATTGGTCTTTGTTTGTGCATTATCTTCTTCCTTGTTACTTTCATTTCCTGACTCATCATCATATATCTTAGATTCTTCTTCACTCTCTTCTTTTGATATTTCCTTTATTTTGGAGCTTGACTCCCTTTTTTCATGTTGCACTTGTCCTTATTCAAAACCAAGTCCTATTTTGATAGATGAAGGTATTTGTGCATTGATAATATCATCTAAGGTCTTTGAACTTTTCCTAAACTTGTCTAGCTTATATTTAGACTTTTTCATTTCCTTTCTTAGAGAAACTACCTCTTGTTCAAATCTTTCGCATTCCAATAATTTTACCTCTAGATTTTATTTAAATATTTTTGTCTTAGCTATTGATTTTGTCATATCTTGTATAAGATTTCCTTTCTCCTCATTACATTCTTGAAATTGAGATTTGAATATTGAATTCTACTTTTTGACCTTTTCAATTCTTTTAGAGCAACAATAAGTTTAGCTTCTAGATCTACTACACCTTCCTCTTCATTCTCTGAATATTTCTCTACTTCTTTGTCTTCAAGAGAATCTTCAAATTTTTCAGTTTTATCTTCAACATAAGCACTTCCTTCCTCTTCTATTACCAAAAAGAGAATTTATTCTTCTTCACTATCTGAGGATATTTCATCACTATCACTTGAAACTTTGTTTTTCTTGTCTGCATAAAAACTCTTCTTATGCCTTTGAAAAAACTTATTTTCATGTCTGCTTTGTCCATACCTATTTTTATTTTCATACCTGGATTTCCTGCTTCCTTTTCTTATGATCATATTTCTCTTCACTGCTACTACTTCCAACTTCTAGATAGTTAGATGCATAGTAACCATATTTACCACAATTGAAACACTTTACTATTTTTGTACCTTTTGTTTTCTTGAATCTTTTTTGTTTATTTTTCCATAGCTAGCTTCTTCATCATTGCTTGACTCACCATTTGATTCTAATTTATTATATTTTGTCTTATTTGTAAATTTTAAGGCTACATCTTTCTTGGAAATAGGATCCTTTACTATTCTTAGCTCATAAGTTGTGAGAGTTCCATGTAACTCATCCATATTCAAATTTTCAATATCTCTCGTTTCTTCTATGGCTTAAACCTTTCCATCATACCTCATAGGAAGTGACCTTAAAATATTTTGAGCAACATCAAATTCTTTAATTTTAAATCCAATCCCTCACATGGTGTTAACAACCTCATCCACACGAAGTAAGTATGTAGCAATGTCTTCCTCTTCTTTCATCTTCAAGTCTTCAAATGTCTTTTTGTGATTTTGCAATTTTGCCATCTTGACCTTTTTATCTCCCTCATATATTTGCTTTAGTTTTTTCCAAACCTCTTTTGCTTATTCACAATGCATAAATTTTACAAAATTTGCTTCACATAAACTACTTAAGATTCCATTCTTAGCCTTGGTATTATTCACATATAAGAGCTTATCATATTTATCTATGGGAGGAGTAGTTGTAGGTGTGAACTCATAGTCAACTTCTTGACATGTCTCATATACTTGTGTCATCAAGTAAGTCTTAATTATTATACTACATAAAGTATAATTTTTCCCATTAAACAATGGTGCCTTACTTGTTGAATATCCACTCTGAGATGCCATTTTTATTCCTATACACTTTTCCTTTAAGTTGTTAAACTCTTCCGAAGGAACCCACTCTAATACCAATTGAATAACACAAGCTTATATTGAGAGGGGGTGAATAGTATAAGACCAATTTTACTTTTCTTTTCCCAAACAATATTATCCAATATTATCAATGGTTGTATTAATAGAAATAATCAAAGTAATGCATAAATCATCACACACAATAGAGACACCAATTTAATGTGGTTCACCCAATGTGGGCTACTCCATGAAGAAAATATTTCTACTAAATTTTCTCAACAAATATTCTTGGGAATCAATTCCCTATTACAATTTTTATGGACCTCTATCCAAAGGAGACACCAATCCCCTATACTCTGATTTGTGGATCTCTCTCCATAGGATAGCTCTTTCCCGTTTTCTTTGGTTCATGGAACTTGATCCAGGAGACCTCTATCTCCTAAACTGGTTTGTGGATCTCTCTCCACAAAAGAACTCTATCTTCCAACTGGTTCAAAAATTACACTCCATAGGAGAAATATTTCCCATTTCTCTAGTACATAGATATCTATCCACAAGAAAACTCTTTTCTCTCTGATCTGGTTGATGATCTTTTAGAAGACTTCTACCTCCACTGCTCTAGCTTGTGGATCTCTCTCCACATAAAACCTCTATCCTAACTACCCTAGCTAATGGATCTCTATCCACTGGAGACTACTATCCTCTACTCTATCACCTCCAAATATTACTCTCAAATTTGTCTCAGATCTATACCAAACTCTATCCCAAGTGTAGTGCAAATCCACTCTAACTCTGCTCACAAATATGCTCACAAATCACTGTCTCAAATCTATCTCCAATCCTTAACACAAAGCTTAATCAAATAAAACCTACTCTCAATGTTTTCTCAAGTCTTCACAAGAATTTCTAAAATTTGTCTTCAAGTCTTCACCAAGACTTGCTCAAATCTACCTTCAAGTCTTCACCAAGACTTGCTCAAATATACCTTCAAGTCTTCACCAAGACTTGCTTAATTCTTCCTTCAAGTATTTACCAATACTGGCTCAAATCTACCTTCAAGTCCTCTCAAGAACTTGCTCAATTCTACTCTAAAGCCTTCATAAATACTTGCTCAAATTTACTCTAACACATGCTCAAAATATCTCATAAGATATGCTCGATCAATCTCAAATATTGCACACAATGCTATCAAATGCTTTATCTAATATTCAAATTAATTCCTTTAACATGAAGCAGTTAGACATATTCTATTCAAAATTTGTTTAACCTATAGAACATATAGAGAATGATGTACTCTATCAAAAACTCAATATGTTCTACTTAATCATTAAGTCTGTTGCTTTCACAAATATTATTTCTAATGTTTGCACATTCACTTTCAATATCACTCAAAACCAATGCTCAAGAATTTCACTCAATAATTCAACCAATGAAGCACATCTTGCTTACAAACCCTAACTAGGTGTTTCACACTATTTCCAACAAAGAACACAATATAGGTCTCAAAACCTAACTCAAATAATTTATAATATCTATCTCAAATGTTCTCAAAAAATTCAACAATGAAGCATATAGAACTCACTCAAATTTTTCAAGCAATCATTTTCACTCCACCTTATGTTTTACAACATTCAATCCAACATCCACTTCAAATAAAATATGATGTGCCCATACCTTTTTTCTTTGATGGAGATATATCTTCAAAACCTGTCTCACTCACAACCAATTCTTTTTGTACCACATCAAGGTTAGATAATAATAGTCTAAATCAAAACCTCCACATGAATATTTCCTCAACAAGATGCTCAAAAACTTCTAAAAATAACATTCTAGAATTCTTATTTAGTTTTCATGGACAATGTAAAAACTCTCTTAAAAATTTCTCTCTTTTGTAAAAACAAGAATTACAATCAAATGACAAAACTCTTACACCTTTTATCTCCACTCTTTCAAAATATTTTTCACTCCAATTTATTTTTAAAGATAAAAGAATGGCAATGATACATAAACCAACTACACACTTATTACTCCAATATCATAACATTAATGCCATTCAACCTTTAAAATAATGCAAAAAAATTTCTTCTTATATCTCCAAAATTTCAACTATAGGTCAAATTAACATCCGCAAAATATATTATAGCCAAAAATCAATAATGCAGTGCATACCTTATAAACCAAACCAAGGTGCATACCTTTTAAAAAAATATTTCCTTTGCTTTGTTGTGGATGGGAATCGACCCTCTGACCTAAGTCCACCAAGTGCAACGCTCGATTGCTTGTGTTAGCCAAGAAGTTGAGGCTACGCTTTAGCCTTGTCCACTATATACTTGCTACCTCCACAAATTTAAAAACAAAATCTTCAAATGGTGTTGGGGGGAATCGATCCCTGTACCTCCCTTCTACCAGCGATCAATGCAGGACATGCCTGCCACTTGGGCTACCAGCCCTTGGTGCATGAAAACATTCATCGCCCTTTCATTGTTCCTTTGTGCTTATTCAACAAATGATAAACTCCCATGTTTCTCCTCTCTCATCCATTCGATTTGCTTCCACACTTAGTATTCAATTTCATTCTCATGCACTTATATCAAAAAGCATTGGTATCTATTAAATTTGATTTTTGTTACCTCCTTTTATATGCTCCAAGGTAGTGTTATTAACATCGGCGGAAATATATGCCTCCAATATTAAATTTGAATTTTTGGCACCTTAGCCAAATTCAAAATTTAATTATTTTATTAATATAATATTTAACTTTAGGTTAAATATTATATTATTTAATCTAGTATTAAATAATATTTTTGCATGGGGTTTTCATCAATTTTTTTTCTTATTTTTATTAAGTCATCCTGGCTTAATTATTATAATATTTAAAATATTATAATATCTCCCTTTCTCTTTAAAACCATGGGTATAATATTTTGTCTTCAACCATGTTAGCCAACATTTTTGGCTTATAATATTAAATATTATAGCCAATTATTTTACCACTTTTCTTGTACCAAAATGGACTTTGCATTGCACCAAACAATTGACATCAATGACAACCTTATTACTCAAAATTTCTAACAAATATTGATTTAAAATTCATGGCCTCATTGATTAAGTGATGACCCAAAATAAAAGAATCATCAACAAATTAGAGATGACATTCATAGGGACCATTTTTGTAACTTAAATACCTTTGGTGTTTCCTTCATTTTTTGCCTTTGAAAAAGCTCTCCCTAATGCTTCCACAAGAATAATGAATAGACAAGGAGATAGTGGATCACCTTGAGGAAGTCCAAAATATGACTTGTAGTAACTAGTAGGAGAATCATTAATCAAAATAGAAACTTCTGTAATGCTATAAAAAAATTTAATTCATTGGCACCAACCATAATCAAAGCCAATGTTTTTGTGAATAGAACGTAGAAAATTCCACAAAAACCTATCATATTCTTTGTTCATATCTAATTTCGTAAGCTTACCTATATTTGCCATGGAAAGAAGAGAATGTATGGCCTCTTGTGAAATAATTATACCATCAAGAATTTGCTTACCAAAAATAAAACTACCTTATTTCTATGATATAATACAACCTAGAATATCCTTCAACCTATTTTCCATAAATTTTGAAATTATCTTATAAATCATATTGAAATTATCAAAATAAATTGTCTCACCTTTATTAGGAACCAATGTAATAAAAGTAGCATTGATCTCACTTATTATAGTCTTCATTTTTTGGGCCTCTTAAACCACAACTAACATATCACTCTTCAATAAAGCCCAAAAAAATTGAAATGAAAATGAAATAAATCCATTAGGGACAAGTGCCTTGTTAGGATGGAAAGAGAAAACTGATTCATGGAGTTCCTCGATACATATCTTCTTCATCAAGATTTCATTTTGTCCCTATGTGATAATTAATGGAATATTTTGAAAAAGCTTACATTGTGCCTCCTTATCTTGCCTAGTATCAAACAAAATATTTTTGAAATAATTAATTGCTTCCTTCCTTATATCTTCTTAATCCTTAATATTTTCCATCTAGAATCAAAATATTTCTGTGACAAAAAGAAAAAAAATTGTAGCATGAAAATAATTTGTATTTCTATCTCCTTCCTTGAACCATTTCTCTCTAGATTTTGGAACCAATATGACTCCTTTTTTCAATGCATTATCATAATAAAAACGGAATTTTTTATTTCACATAAGAATTCTGATCCATTCCATTAATTTATATGATCTTGTAAATTTTTAAGATTTGATTCATCCCACCATAAAATAATCATCTGGAAAAATTAGGGTCTTGGAATCACATATACTAGAAGCAAAATGGATTTGGATGACCATTATTAGGTAAATCATAGGTCAAAAGAATGGGTTTGTGATCTGATCTTGCTAGAAATTTTTTTTTGAAGAGATTGTATACTTTATATACAACCATTTATTGGATAACAAGAATCTATCCAATCTTTCTACTATATGATTTTTCCCAATGTGACTATTATCCCATGTATATTGAAAACTTGAACAACTAGCATTCCAAAGGTCATTAGAATTAACAAATTAAACAAAATATGACATTGATTTAGACCATACTAACATACCACCTTTCTTTTCCAAAGGAGATAGAACAATGTTAAAATCACCCCGAAGAATTCACAGATCTATATGAGTCATCATTGTATTTGACAAAAATATGCTAAGGCCCTTCCAACATATTTCATAAGGAGTAACTATAGTTGGAGCATATACTTATATAATACAAATTTGATTTTTTTATCTTTCTATAAAATAATCCAACAATTCAATTACTTTTTGCATCTAATAATTATCCATCCCATTTACATTTATCCCATATTATTGCAATACTATTTGAAGCTCCTATAGAAGAAACAACTAGACGATCACCCATCTTCCAAATCTTCTTAAAAGCACCCTTACATTCCTAACTACTTAATTTTATTTCTTGTATTAAAATAAACTCAAGAATATAACAACCTATATTCCTTCATAGCTCTTTTTTTAGGGGTCTTATTCATACCCCTAATATTCCATAATATCATTTTCATCATCAAAAAAAATTATTTTTATTAGTGGGCTTAGCTCCACTTCTTGTTAACACCTATGATATTTTTATTTGCCTTTCCAAATTAATATTAGTTTGAGTTTCTTTTTCTCTTTGTTCCTAATTTTATGACCTTCATCTCCTTTTTCCATGCCCATTAACACTCTCATCTTCATCAAACTCTTCTATTTTTTCATATTATTCATAATGAAATTTATCTTCTAAAGACTTATATTACCCTAAAGAATCTAAAGTGCAAGGAATAGCCTTATTAGCATTTTCTTATTTATGTTGCCTAAAAAACCCTAAAGTGCATAGATGATCCTCCATAGTCATTACTTTCTTATGTTGGCTTGAAAACCCTAAATCTCCTTGGATATCCTCCATATGATTTTCTTTATTGTACTAATCTCGAAACCCTAAAGTGTAACAAATACACTCTATACTAATTTCATTTTTATTGTAAGGAGAATATTTTATATTGCTTGAGTAAAATAAATATGATTTACCTAGATTAAGCTTGACCTCCTTCACCTCATTTGCTTTAAAATTGTCCTCCTCACCTCATTTGCTTTAAAATTGTCCTCTTCGTCTTTCTTTGCTTTAGAATTTGCCTTCCATTTTTTCTTTGTACCTTTAGATTATTCTATATTTGAACTTGTGCATTGTACTTCATCATCCTTCATATCATTTTTTTCTTCTAATGGTTGATTCAAGTGAATTGTAATGGTCTTTGTCATCTGATGATGTAGAGGTTTTTTTTTGGCTACTTTTTTAGGAGTGGAAAATCCTTGATTTGACCTAAATTCTCCTATGATATGATCTCCTTGTTTTATATTGAAGCTACACTCATACCCAAAAAAATTCCATCTCTTTCTTCATAATTTTCACTTTGCATTCTCTTGCCATGTGCCCAATTTCATGATATTTGTGACATTGAAATGCAATGTTTTCATAATCCATTTTTTGATCTCATTATATTGATTCATATTTAATCCTAATGGATTGTGGTAAAGGTTTTGAAATATCCATGAAAATATATACTTGAGTGTATACAACATTCCTTCTCTCCTTGGTAGTTGGTCCCTCTTGGATGAATTCACCCAGAGGATTACCAATATTACTTAAAACCTCTTTATTGATTCATTGATAAGGAAGTCCAAAAGGCCTAATCCATATCAAAAGTATTTTAATAGTATTTGTCTCCACAAAATAAATTGTATTCCAATGTCTTAAATATAATACATATTTACCCCTAAACCAAGTTCCTCCATCCATTATTGTATCCTTTATTCCTAAATGAGAGAAAATAATTAGGAAAAATCCTTTTGGAAGAAAAGACATGGAAAATTTTGAATTCAACCCTACTTCCACTTGATCCAATTTTGAATCTCATAAAAACTTTTATGGTATCCATGGAACTTACATGTCAACCCACTAGTTTTAAGAACCATTATATCATGCTCAATCATCTTATCCTTGATAATCACTTTTGGTGTAGTATCTGCTACCTAGATATGGTTTTCCATAGATTCTCTCTTCCTCTTATTTCTAACTAGGGCATCCATACTTCAAACTAAGGCATCCTTAATTCCAACTAGGCCATCCTTACTTTTAGTAAGGACTTTCAAAAATTAATTTCTTGCCATGTTACCTAAATTTCCTCCACATGAATCCTTTAAATTTTATTTTAAGATTTAGAACAAGAAGTTAATCACACTATGCTTTCTACTTCCTTATTCCTACTCAGACTTCCTCCTACTCACTCCCAAATCACAACAAAATTTAAACTCTTTTAATAACTTGGGATAAAATTTTATAATTAAATAAAAAAGAAAAATCATTTTTTAAACAAAAATAGTTGAAGTATATAATTATTTAAGCCTATATATTATGTTATAGTAGAAACATGAAATATAGTTATGGAATTTAATTACTTGGTTTAATTCAATTGATAATTTATTTTACTTGGAATATTTATGTATTAATATTAAAATTTAAATTTGTAATTATCATTTAGTGAATTTGAAGAAAAATAAAACCTAAAGAAGTTGGTTAAATAATTTAGTGGATTTTAAATATTAAAGATTTTAATCTTATAGAATAATTTTAGAAAACTTACTAAATTTTGTTTACTTATTAATATTATCCCTTTACCTCATTTAACTAAATAAGGTATAACCACATATTTTATTATGAAGAGTTCCTACATTAAAATTCCTTAAATCCATATCTTTTGACTATAAGTTCCACATGCATGAAATGTTTTGATCATAAAAACTTTGAGTTATTCAAGGAATCTTAAAATAAAATTTATAATACATAGCTATCAATATATAGCCTATGTATTATAAACTTTTAAGTATAATACATAAACATCTATATTTATATCCTATAGGGAAAAAAATGGATTTCTCATCGATGATCTATAATTAACTTAGTACCAATACCAAATAATGGGTTAACTTAACCAATGTTGATTTTCAAATTGAGATTATATATTGTTTTACCACCAAGATTGTGATGTACATATACTATTATATGGGATGTACATATCTATCCTAACTTTGAATTAAAAGTGTCAAAAATTAAATATCTAAAAATAATATGTAGTGGCTACCTAATGATTGATTCATACTTGCTACTTATGAAGGCAAGGTAAAACTTTCTTGCCAAATATAGAAGAGATCGACACCTCTCTGCATAGATCAATAATTGAACAATATAAATATGGTTTGCAATAAAAAAATACTAGAAGAGATGATTGTTAAGAAGAACTAGAGAAGAAATTCATCCTTTAACATCAAGCTTCTTTTCTAGGAGTTGTTCAACCATTTATGGCTATTATGATAACCACTTATTACTAAACAATATCAACACTATCCTAATCAATGTTCCTTGGGTTTAATTAATGAATGATATCAAAAAAATCCATTCTCCAAATAAATCATTAGGATTTATTAGGTAAATGAATGTAATATATCAATCAAATACATCTTAATATTAATGTTATAATAAATCTAGAGTATGTATGCATTAAGCAATTATAATTATTCAATCAATTCAACTAAATATATTCCTTATACTTGTATTTATTTAGATTTACTTATTTTCTAACATATAACCTCATCAAAATTTCTTAAAATCCCTACATAATAAATAGCATAAGATCTTATTATAACATTAGTGGTTAAGAAATATTATTACATCATGATACTAGTTTGGTAATATACAAACAACTTTTAATTTCTATAGAACATATCACAACCTTCATAATCCATGTACAACTCAATGTCAACCCTCACAAATCCACTTGGGAACAATAAACCAATAGCACAATCTACATATAGATCTCAATCTACACATGGGTCATATTATGCATAAGCTAAGTCAAATCTACATTTAAGTGAGATATATTATAGTTCATGACCTATAAATTATATTCTATAGTACCCATTTGTGACTACAATATACAATTCTATGATTATAATCTATAATCATCAAACTATGCATGCTAATAATTTATAATTTATGACATGTAGTCATATATGTCATAGTCCATAATGCAATAAAACACATTTTCTTTGTCTTAGATTGTTTTAACACATAAAATTTCTTTAACACATCTTCTAGTTGCCTAAGCTAAAGTGTAAACAACATTTCTTGGATTTAATTTAGATAAAAAATAATTATAGGTGAAGGTTAATATAATTGGATAAAGTACATAATTGAACTAAATGATCTCTATAAGGGGGTTGAATGATATTTACATTAAGAGTGTGAGCTTAGATTTTGGTTTTTTTCGTTTGAATTATTTTTCTTATATTTTGTCCTTGCATTTTATCTTTTTTTTTTTTATCATATTTTCTTCTTAGTGAATTTAATATTATATGCTTTGACTATACATATATATTGATTAATAAAATTTTTTATAATTGAATAAGTTTCATTATCTAAAATACCTAGTAGGCACTCCATGCATTATTTTTCTTTGTAGAAGAAGAGAAAATGTATTATAGGATGTTATGATTATCATCATTACTGAATACAAACTATATGCCAATGAAAGTATTGTGAATTATATATTTTCCTAATTTTTAAAACCCTATAAAACAGCATCATGGACACTACTATAAATATATTGTTTAATATTTTTCAAGAGTATACATTCTATTATAGACTTTTAATATTCTATTTATGTATATATATTTGTTGGAGAATATTATATTGTTTGGTACCTTGCAAGTATATTGTGTATACTTTGTAAATGTTTGGTTTCTATGAGTCTTGTAAATATTTGGCATTTAGTAAATATTAGATGTTTGTTATTATTAGGGATTCAATATATATATTTCTTCTATGAGAAATATGAAGAGTCATATATCCTAGGAATTTGAGGAGATGAAGAGATAGTTGAAGATGAAATGTCAAGAGCCTCTTTGTAAAGGTTATTTATAAGAGCAAAATATAAGTTTATTTATAATAGTAATTTGTAATGAATAATCTTGTACTATATACATTGTAATCTTGTCACCTACGTGAATATAATGTGTTTATTTATTGAATATATGTGAGTTGTGTTCTAATATACCATGAGTAATATTTAACCTTGTATCCATACTTTTTTATTGAATATAGCACATTTTCTAATAGTGTTATTAGAGCCATAGTAAAAAATCCATAAGAAGAGAGCCACGTTAATCCTGTGAGGGTGTTGTATGCAAGTTTAACTAAGACCTATGAAATTTTTTTTGAGAGGTGGAGTAAGAGTGCAAGGAGAAATTTAGACTAGTAAGTCTTGTGTGAGGTGGAGTAAAAGTGCAAGGAGATATGTAGACCAACAAGTATTGTGTGAGGTAGAGTAATATTGCAAGGAGATATTTTGAAAGTGAAATTATATTGTGTGAGGAAGTAAGAAATGTGCTATAAGTGTAATGTTATTATATGCATCCAAACCTACCAAACCATATAGAAAAATGTTGTGTTGAGCTTCTACCCTTTGTTTTCATATTTATAGAATTGAAGTCAAATTTGTGTCCTCCAAAACTTGTTTACAACCTCTAGAAGAGAAATATTAGACTCCTACTATTTTTCATGATATAACCATAGAAACATGACCATTTTATATCCTTTTGAAGATGTGAGTTTCCAAAGGAAGACATTTTCTAGAAGAACAACACCTGCTAAAGAATTTTCCCAAAGGAATATGTTTACTAGAAGAGAATCACTTGATAAAGACTATTAGACCAAATACCTAAAATTAGCCACTATAATGGGAGGAATCTAGACTTGGAAGATGCTTACCTAATATTAGCTACTATAGTGAGAGGAAGCTAGATTTAGAATATTTTTAAAGTTAGAACAAAACCAACTTGGAAAAACAAAATCTAGAAGGAGAAATCAAAAGATGTGTTCATAATGCTTGACAATGTGTCAACACAAAGACTGAACAAATTTTGAATATTTGGTACCTTTTCTAAAGTTTGGAAGGAATGCACAAATTTAAAATTCAAAGTTATAACTAAGGTACATTTGTATTATTGCCTCGTATTTATTTTAAAAAGCACACAATGGATGCATTATATTAAAATAGATTTGACCTGATGAAGGAAAATATTCAGAGGCATATTTTTTTCAATGATTTTACATAGGTTTTTATGAGGGGTCCTAGTCCCCTCATACTAAGTGGTATTTGAACCTTGGACCTCTTAAAGAGAAAGAGGTAAGCTATAAAGTAAAGATAGCAATACTTTTATTTTTGAAGGAGAATAATTAAATATTGAAAATAAAATCTATTTAAAGAGAGTGAATTCATAAAAAATATAAGAGAATTAGAAGGAAATATTTAAAGTTAAATATTTGAGAATAAATTTAAAAGATATTGTAGACACCAAAACAACACCAATCTGATTATGTGATGACAAGAACTGATCGAATTGACATACATAGCCCCTAGGGCAACCCCCAGAGGTTAAACAGTGCTCCTAACCACTCCCACAATAGTTTGGAAGGTCAGAGGTCAATTTGGCACCTTTTTAGCACCTTGCTCTCTACTCGTCCCACACTGGAATTATTACAAACTGGTATTTGTCCCACCCTAGGATGATTATCAGCATTCATCCCAGGGTGGGGCGAATAGCAGGTTTGACTAAAAAAAATTCAAACCTTGACAGGTCTGCCACTTTTTTTTTTTAAAGCGAAAAACCCCTTGCAGGGCTTCCTTGGTTTGAGAGACCACAAACAGGGGATTATATATCGTCAAAGTCACCTAGGAGTCGCACCTAGCCCTTCTCGCACCAACATTATCAATTGGATTTTGGGTACCCAATTCAGCTTTTTGGTAGGGTGGAGATTCGAACTTGGGACCTCCCTTGGAGGATTGCCCTCTCCTCTCCAACTCACCTACAATACCTGGGTCCAGGTCTACCACTTAACTGCACGTTCAAGGCATGCAATTGCAAGGAATAGCTTCAAATCAAGGAGAGAGACTTTAGTCATACATGCCTTGATTATGGAGACCTCATGCAAAGAGACTCTAAATTAGGGAATAATCTTTTCTCCCAAAATAGGACAAGTAACTCAAGTGGCACCCTCGCATGCGCATTCAAAGAGAGCGACCCTAGGACTATAAATTGGTGAGTCTTCTCACCCAAAAATAAGGAACAAGGAGTAGCATTTGGAGCAATGAAGTGCTGCCAAATTACATCCTCACCCATCGTTTGTGCTTTTACATCCTTGATCTCTCTTTTGGAAGGGATGTTAATGGGTAATTATTGGAAGTGCAATCCGGACCCAAACCCAAAAATTTGGCCACAATACCCCACAAAATTTACTGACACAACCCCATAAGATGTTTTAGACCCATCCCAAGTGGATTGGTGCTGAAACCAAGTCCTAAATAGTGGGCATCCTACCCTTGGGCGCCCCCCGCACTATTGCAGTTCTAATCATCCCATTCCGGAGTGATTAGAAATATATGGCATATTTCCATACTATTATTTTTGCATTTGATTCTAGGTCACTTACATATGCTGTCATTTAAATTTCATGTGATTTTGACAAGTTTTGGCTGTGATTTTATCATTTCTCACTTTCGCTAACATACAGGGAGCATCATAGGATACAGGGAAATGGAGGCTAAATTACCCAAATACGACCATCTGGGTCATCCCAAAATGCCCTGTTTTACCTAACCATAACTTTTTAGGTGTTTTGGAGGCCTCTAGACCATAAATTTGGGAGGTGGCTTTCGGACAGGTTATGACAGTCCTAATCATCCCACCCTAGAGCAATTAGAAATCTGTGCAAGATTTTTGAATTGTTCCTTTTACAGTGGCTTCCTAGTAATGTTTTATTGCTTCTATTAAATTTTCACCTCATTATGATATGTTTTAGCTATTGTTTTATTTATTTTATGTATGCAATGACCGCAGGCCTTGGGGATCACGTGTTTCTCTCCATTCGTAGGTGCTACTAACCATTTACTGTTTCTATGAATGTAGGATATCGATAGTAGAGGGGTAGAAAGGAACCATAGACACATTCACACAAGTGGCAGCGATTTTTGGTCCACCCATTTTCAATATGGGCACGTGGAAGGTCTCAAAGGGGAATATATCATTCATGGTGTAATCAAAATATGTCCGACGCTCCTAGCCCCTAAAAATGGAGGAGACGTATTGTAACCCAATTTTGAGAAAATAAATAAAATAAAGGGCCACACTTTTACACTTTCTTTTAATCTCGTTTTAGTTCGTTGGTTTTCCTTCTTTTCATGCATTCTCGTTCATAAGACTTAGTGTTGCATTTCCCCTTCTATTTTGCTTCTATATCCTCGTGCTTTTAGTGGCGATCATAGTGGGATGATTGTCCCTTGATTTTGAGATCAAATTTTTGATCAAAATTTGTGTGTTTTTTCTTACAGGTATCAATCTTTCAAGCACTGGATTGCTGCTCGTTCCACCCTATGGCGAATACAGAGCTAGAATTCGTGTCACCCTGGGACAAATAGGAAGTCATCTTACCCTATGATGAATACAAATCTATTATTCATCTGACCTCAGGAGGATTAGCTCTTAGTGTAGTTTTACAGCAAAAAATTAGAGGCATCCGGTTTGGGCAGAGAAGAGGTAGGGGTTCTAAGCATCCTCTGTCATTTTCTATTTTCTATCTCTATCATTTTATATTTCTTTGCTTGCATAGGAGAGTTTGCTGCATGTTTTTCTTTCTTTTCGCAAGTAAAAAGAACCCCACACACAATGAGATAATAAGAACATCAAGGCATTGGTCGTAAAACCCCAACACTTTATCAAGACCAACGGTGGATTTCATCACCACCTTGGCTTGAAACTTTTGTACATAACCCTAATCGCTACTGTTGCTAGACGTAAATCCTGATGAAAGCTGACCAAGTGTAGCTGGGGTGATTCCTAGCACATGAGGATAAGTCTTCTATGGTAGGTGTCAAAATAGAGTGATTCCCCTTCCGTACCGCCTATGTTCCATGTACTATTCTACTCTCATGTACCAATAGTCTCCCTCACATAAGGGCGGGTATATAGAGAGGTTCGGTATAATGGCCTGGTAGTGGTATATTGAAGGGGCAACCATTTTGGGAGATATAAGAGCCCTCATATTGCATATACAAACAAAAATTTCTTTACAAGGTTTTCAAAACAAAAAATAAAAACACACTGAACCAGATTTAGGGCACACTCCTAATCCGTAATCAAGATAATAATTGCTTTGATTGTGTGTTTCCCTTCTATTTAGTGTAGCATAAAAATTTGTAAAGAAGATAAAAACATACACATATTTAGAGAAACAACACCATGGTGTACACTCGTAGTCGAGTCCAATCATGGGCAAAAGCTATGGAAAGTGTACAAAGGGGGATAAGTCACCTCCGATATAGTCCCGAGGACTTGGTCATACCGCCTTGGCGGCCTGACCCACAATATAGTCCACATCATGCCATTACAGAATGGGACTATAGAGGCACCCCTTTAAGGGGCACTCCCACTCAACATAGACCCTTTCAGGAGGAGGCCATACACGTGGCACTCAACATAGATGAGATGGCTCCTTTAGATGCTCATTATGAGTGGTCACCGTGCGATGAAGTTCTAGAGCAACATAGGGCCCATAAGGAGGGGCCACATGATTACGTCATCCCTCCTTTACCCCTTATTACCATTAGAAACAATAGGCCAAATCCAGAGCACAAGGCTCTTCAGATAAGGCAAGCTAATTTTGCTCGCCCCTTTCACACATACAAAAGGGAGTATGAGGAAGACCACTACATTCCTCAAGAGCAATACACAGCATGGGAGCAATGCACCTCCATGCCTGCTATGTATCAATATCACCCACTGAGGCTAGAACCTTGGGTGAATGTCACTAACCTCGATAGAGGAAAGCAACCCATAGAGATAGATCACCACAACCAAGATAGATAGGTAGGAGAGGCATATAGGCTTCCTAAACACAAGATGGTGGAACAAATTGACTTGGCATTTGCCAAACATGCCGTCCACCAAGCACAAATTACACAGCTTAGGCAAGACCAACAATAGTTAGAGCACCTGTATTACCTTAGCAAAGAGCACATTCGATGTTAGACAAATGAATTGCTTTAGAAAACTATGCCTAAGAGGGTCCCAACCCCTCACGCACATAAGATAGAATTGTATGAGAGGCACAACCCCTTGGTACAAGACAGGTCTTCGTGACCTTATCAAATATTTCCTCCAAGACCTCCTAGACCTGAGCGTGAGGCCACTCCTAGAAACAACGATGGGCACCCTCCACGGGCACCCACCCATGTTTATAGGTCTCGCCCAGGAACTCCTCAAGAAGCCTATGAGGAGTATGACCAAGAAGAAGAGTGTGCTGAAATGCCCTACCAAGGTAGGGGGGATGCATTCTGGCTACCCCTCCATAGGCCTCAAGTTCCCCGCAACCCCCAATGGGAACAAACCAAGGAGGAAGATATCAAATCCTTCGATGCATATAAAGCATTGCTAGAGCGCTTATATTATGTGGAGACCAAGACTTCTAGGCCCCAAAATCCCACTTTATGCCAACTCCACAGTCACCTTATGCATCCGTTAGTGCTAGCACCCCCATACCCTAAACACTTTAAACTGCCCTAGTTGGCAATCTTTATAAGGGATGAGGATGCCCAAGAGCACGTGACTAGATTCCTAAGCCAATGCTTTGGAATTTAGGACAATGATGCTTTGCTACTAAGAACATTTATAACCATGTTCATAGGCCCTACCTCGGATTGGTTCACTCAGTTGCCAAAACATAGCATCAATAACTTAGATCATCTAGTGGATGCGTTCCTTGAAAGCTTTAGCTTTAAAACCAAGAAGAAGGTGTCATTAAGCGACATAGCTAGCCTCAGGCAGTATAATGAAGAAACCATGGTGGCCTATGGAAATCGATGGAGGATGTTGCTTTCAAAGCTGCCCTACCTCCCTCCTATGGTCGACCTGACCCAAATGTTCTTGAAAAGTTGTTTGAGATTGATATCCATGCTATTGCAGCTGTAGAAATATGCCACTCTTGAGGAAGCCTTGGTGCAAGCCATAATCATTGAGGAGATCAAGATACAGGATGGTGAGATTGCCAAGCCAAAGAAGAAAGAGTGGCCTAAAAATGCCAAAATAGGGACCACACAATAAAAACCCGCTATGGTCAATCAGGTTGCTATAAACATGTCAAAGCCTGCACAAGCAACACAACCCTCACAAGATAACTATCAGGTAGTCCCTCTTGATAGCTATGAGAAGGAGAATCATCGGCAAGAGCAAAATCAATAGCGTCACCCTAGGCAATAGTTTACACCCTTCATAGAGTCCAAATACTCCTTGTTTGACCGTTTGTCCATGGTAAACTTGATGCACCTACCAAAAATTCGACCCATAGACCCCAATGCACCAAAGCCTAAGGGCTATAGGGAAGACTTGTACTATAGATTTCATAGGTAGAAAGGACATGACCTTTATGCATGTTGGAAGTTCAAGAGCTTCATGCAAGACCTAATAGACAACAAAACGCTGGTGATGGACAACCCCGTAGCACCAAACAACCAACAGATGGGAGTCTTCAAAGACCCCCTACCTGCCCATGATACGTAGGAAAAAACCCTTCAAGTCAATGAGGTGACACAAAATTGCCCCATGCAGGGGTATGTAGGGATGATAAGCATAGTGAATAGGAACAAAAGGTACCCAGGAGCTACCCCCGCGGTGGCCACAGGAGAGGTTCCATCAATGTCACAACCTCAATAGCACCCTATGCAACCTCCCCCACCTAGACCAGTGGCCATGATTCGGACTAGACTTACCCAAAGTCTAAGGACCACGTCGGCTAGGCTCTCCATTTATGAGCTCATTCAACAATCATCGCCCCATCGAGAGGATCTAATGGAGATATTAAAAGCCATAGAGCTGCAGCCCCATGAAGCAAACTCTTTTAACAAATTTTTGGGACATGTAAAACAATGTACATAACTAGTCATCGCCTTTAGAGAAGACGAACTAAAATCAGTGACTGGTGACATGGCGGATCCACCCCTACATGCCATTACGCGGGTCAATGGGATTTTGTACAAGAGGGTGTTGGTGGACACTAGCTCATCCAGTAATATAATTACAATAGTGGCATTGAAACACCTCAAGTTTCCAGCATCTCACATCGTGGCCTCCACTTATACTCTTCGAGCATTCAATGACGTGATATGCTCGATGGTTGGCACAATTTTCCTGCCCATCCAAGTGGGACAAAAGACTATTCCTATGTTGTGCCACATCTTGGAAGGTGATATGGCCTATAATATCTTGCTAGGCCGGCCTTGGATCAGGGACATGAAGTGTGTCCCTTCGATAGCTCATTAGTTCCTAAAGTACACATTTGAAGGGCAGGTGCATGTAGTCCCGATAGACTTAGAGCCCTTCAAGTATTGCAATACGGTGCAACTAATGCCGTAATCGACCCTTCCATCGACACATTTGGATTTTTAGTTGAATCCATATAAACAAGGTTCGATTCCGCATGCATCCCTACTATTAAGTCCATCAAATCACCAACCGGGTCCATCTTCATCATATGGTCCTTCACCAACAATGCCACCTATGGTGGCCACACTAAAGGACAAGGGGAAGAAACCCCTAGAAGAGGCATCACCCCTAGTCTCAACCATATCTACCAAGAATATGCCTAGCCGAATGGAAGTCGAGACACCTAGTTCACCCTACATGGAGTGGACCCAGGAAGAACTCCCATTCCATCCCCCTCCACCACCAATGATCATCGTTGAGATGGCTAATATGGGCCTGGGGGAGTATCTAGTGTGGAACATTGTAGCACTTGAGTCCATGCAGGACATGGGGAGACCTCACCTCCCCATCGGCACTATGGTTCCTCCAGGCTACCCACAAAATTGGACAAACTTTTTTTATGGGGGCCTCGATAATGGCATTGAACCTTACATGCAAGAAGAAGAAGATGAAGAGCCCTTTGCTGAGGACATCAACTATTTGTCCAACCCAAAATTTGCTTTGAGATATCTTGGCCAATGTAATTGGCATGGATATGGGTTGGGCAGGTATGAGCAAGGAGTGCACGTTCTTTTCCAACCAAGATATCAGATGCCATACGACAAGTCAGGAGTAGGGTTCAACCACCCCCTACCCCTTGACATCTTGGTAGAGAATATGCAAGGCTTAGGGATAGGCAACAAGGATGGATTGGCATTAGATCCATATGCCAATCCTAACACAACATATACATTAGGGGATTACCTCCCATTGCTAACAATCAATCTTGTTGACCTTAACAACCCTTTCCCTTTTATCAAGAAAGGAGAAAGTTTGAGGACTCACCTACAAGAGGGGTATTGTAGCACCCTAAAATTGGAGCGGTAAAAATTCCAATAATTACATTCACCTTAGTAAATAATTTAAAATTCAAATTTAACCTCCCAAACCGCCCGTTAACCGTCGAGAAATCCGTTTCCCCTTTTTCGTGCCATTTTTAGAGGTTGTTTTGACCGTTTGACGATATCGTCGCCGATCAGATGATATCGCCCCAAATTTGACGATTTCGTCTGGACTAGGACGTCCGTACGATCTTGTCGCAAAACTGATTTTGCAAAGTTGGAATCTGCTCCAACGGGTCTCCAATCTGGGCAGAAGCGTGTCTGCACCGTTGGGACCCTCCCCCCATTGGAGATCTCCCAAATTGGGATGATCTCCAACCTCCTAACTACTCCCCTAAGCCTATTTAGTCTCTAGGATTTTCCCTTCCCAACCCCCGGCTAAAAATTATCTGCAAGTTAACTCCATTCACGTTAAAACATCCCTATTTTCCATTTGCACTAGTCCCATACCAATTTTATTGTAGGTACATCACTATTTTTCAGCCGGAGCCAGCACCTATCGTCGCCGACGAACCTGTTCAGATCGGAGGCGAACCTGTCGAATTCGAGGCGATTTCGTACTGATGCGAGACGATCTCGACTGCAGTCCGTATTAAGGCAATCAGTGCCTGAAGTTTGCATTTCTCAACCTTTTCTCTGTCATTTTATTCTGCAAATTAGATAGTCTATTCAGTGTTTTATGTCATTTTGCATTTGGAGTTCACCCATTTAGATTAAGTGCATAATTAAATCCTAATTATCATCTAATTAGCACGATTCATTTCTGTCTGTGTTTAAGTTTCAGTTTGATAACATTGCTGCCATTTTATATCATTTCCCTTTGTTGGCACTGTAGTACCTTTTGTATTTTGCATCTATTTTCTGTTTTGTAGGTCTCTGACGAATTTGTCTGATGAATTCGTCAGATCTCAGACGATCTTGTCTGATTGCAGATGATTCTGTCGAATCTCAGACGATCCAGACTGCTTCAACATAGAATCTTCTTCAGACATCCGGATCAGGTATTCCTCATTTGTATTCTGTAATCTCTCTATTTTTCTGTCTTTAAATTTATTTTCTGTATTCATTGAACTTGCATTTTCATATAGATTAATCTAGATTCATTCGGCCAAACCTAGGATATGAATGCTTAAGGTTAAAAATGAACACATTTAAACACATTCCAAAACCTAGGCGTGGAAGCTGCCGTTAAATGTTTCCTGGTGAACCCACCATCCATCGAAAAATCATCAAAATACACCTCCCTTGAGAGGCGGGACCTTCGCAAAGTCCTCTCAGTCCGAGGTACCGCGACATCCTTTTCCCATCCTCCTTCCGGGCACGGATCCAATAGCCTAAAGGTAGGGATGCGAAAAATTTGGAGCGATACATTTTGGTGAACCCGACGTGAATGCATCATAACCTTTTGAAAAACAAAAACAAAAAACAAAAACATATATAGAACAACTAAAACATAGATGCATTTTAAAACATTCAAGTTTGAAAACATGTTTAGATGGTAGCTCCTAAGAAAAGGTTAGCGGTTACTATAAACGTAGAAAATCAATTGGCAGCTATAGAAGTTAATTCTGTCCTTAGTGTGCCTGAAACAAGTAGAAATCAATTCCTGTGGAACGAACTTGATAGAAGACTTAGTCTCATCTCATCTAGGTCCACACAACTTAAGCAAATCAAGAGGCTAGTCCTAGATAGAATCCTGGATCCTCATCAATTAGTTTTTTATCATGAACTTCAGAGAGCCTGCCATAGATGGTTAGCCTATAGGAGAGCTTTAGTATCTTCAGAGTTGTTCACCTTCGAGGAATACCTCGAGAACGCAGCCATTGTGCACCAATTCCTAGGTTGTGTAGAAGACCAAGAGGTTGTTCTTACAGATAGGGAAAGATGGAATAGAGTTCCTCGAGCTATGTTATATCGAGAGTATTGCCATGAGCTTTACTTTTATCAACCAACATCTGAAATAGACAACATCACTATAGCTCTTTTCATCAAATTTTTAAAAGAAAACTTTCAATTTGAAGAAGAACACTTCATGACTCCGGAACAACTCGAACCTATTAATGATATTCATAAATTGTTTATAGAAAACTAGATTATTATTTCAATATTATTTCTTGCATTTATTGTGTTATTTGCTGTCTTTATTATATTGTTTCAAAAAAAAAAAAAACTAAAAAACTAAAAAATCAAAAACTTAGCAAAAACTTAAACATTTCATTTTCAAATATTGTAGTAGGTATATAGTAAATATATACCTCTTAATTTGTTGCATATATATATATATATATATATATATATATATATAAAAATATATATATATATATTTGCTGAAATCAAAACTTAGCACCATGCCTAAACTTAGGAATGGTAAAGAAACTTTAGGAGAAGGAGAAGATTGGTTACAAGATACAACTAAAGACCCAAATGTCCTTCTTGGAGATACAAATCCGGAAGGAGAAACTCTAGGTCAATCGGACGAAGACTTAGGTGAAGATAAGGAACAAGAAGGAAGTGTTAAAGAGGATGGATCCTCATCCCCTAGAGTAGCTCCAAATGGAACTATTGCCTTTGACAATGCAGAGCATTTCAAGAAATTTCTCATGGATAACATTGATGACCTTAATGTGGCAATTCGCCTTGATAAAGGGCAAATTAGTAACACTCAAGCAGCCATGGAATATATTTGCAATATGCGCACTAATCCCTTGTCTTTCATTGATCAAGAAAGTGACAAGGCTGGGCCATCCAATACGGATATGGTCACTATGGCTCAAAACATGTCAAAACAACAGAGTTACCCAACCTCCTAAGGAGCCTGTTATTCAACCTAAAATCACTCCCATACAAAAGAAACCTTCCTTCACTACTTTATTCCGCCAAACTATTGAGCAATATGCTTCAAGTAAACAAAAACCTAAAACAAAGCCAAATACAAACTTTCAACAATCCGAAATACAACATAATCCAACTTCAAAATTCCTCCATAATACTTTTCCTACCAATACTTTACACAACAGTAACATGGCATCTAATCTTCATGTTCCTCCATCATATGCCCATAACACTCATGTCAATGCCCTACCAAACCAATATGGGGGCAAACTAGTAATCTGGAAGCCATGGTGAAACAATTGGCTTCACGTATGGACCATATAGATCCCTACCGTCCCTCGTATAATTATCGAGAGATCTGTAGTCAACCTTTGGACCCCATAGTTGTAGTTCAACCATACCCTAAGAATTTTCCCATGCCCGTCCCGCCTATATATAAAGGAACCGAAGATCCCATAGAGCATCTTCGCATGTTTAGGATAGCATGTCACGACATATCGCATGACGACTTGCTATTACTAAAAATGTTCCCCAAAAGTTTAGGTGGAATGGCATTAGAGTGGTACTATCAATTGCCCACTCATTCTTTGAGAAACTTCGAAGAAACAACTGAATCATTTGTCCATCAATTTAGTGCTTACATCGAGAGGCATGTAACTATTAAAGACCTATACAATTTAAAACAAGACAAGGATGAATGCTTTGCCGATTTCTTAGCTAGATGGAGGCAATTGATAGGAAAACCGCACTTTGTGCTGCCTTATAGGGAAATGTTGGACATTTTCATCAACAATTTACAAGAACAGATATCTTATGAGCTATCAATCGCTACTTTAACTACCTTCGATCAAGCTATAGATTTAGCTCGAAGAGTAGAAGATGCCCTCATTAGGAGAGGCCAACTTAGGAAGAAGGATGATGAGAAAACATCCAGAAATCAATATAAAAACAAACAAGTTGTCGGTGACGGAGTCACCAACAGCAGAAATGTTTCTAATATCAATGCAACAAAGACAACAGAAAAATTCATATTGAAACCTCCCCGACAAGCCTCCTCGAGAATTCACTAGATTAAACCAACCCTTATCAACTATTTTACCTCAATTACTCGAAAGAGGTTTGATCCAATTACCAGCCTATCCGGGAACCCGACCCAACTATACCCGGATATAGAGCCGACTTGCACCGTGATTTCCATAGAGGACCCGGACATTCTACCAACGCTTGTAAAAGGTTGAAACATAAAATACAAGATTTGATTGACAATAATGAAATGGAAGTGCAAGCCTTCCAACCTAAACAAAACCCTCCTAATAATACTCAAAAGACCATTCCCCAAAATCAAAATCAAAATGCCAATCAAACTCTAGACATATTTCAACACCCTTTACCAAGACATGGTAAAGAGGTAGCCAATCAAATCGAACATCATAATGTTCCCCCTCCTACCCGATATGTAGGAACCATTAGCGGACAATTACCTATTCAGGATCCTCAAATATTTGACACGACCTTATCCCCCGGTTACGACCAGGCCCTTACATAATTTTTCAAACTTCCGATTCTAGTGATATAGAATCATATAGTGAAAGTGAACTAGACATTACTTCAAACCAATCGAATAGTTCTGAAAATGAATCAGATCCTATTCAACCCGTCACAGATGCTATGGTTCCAGAAGAACCATTTCCTAGAAGAGTCACTACTCGACCTTCTTCCAATATATTCCTTTCTAATGAAGAAGCCATTAATGCTCAACCGAGACCAGTTCAACGTCTTCACTATAACATTGTAGGTACCATTGGAGTCGTTACTCGACAACAAGCTCAAAACTCTCAACAAGAACCAAATCAGAACGATGGATCAGCTCCATTCATTTTGAAAAATCCCAATAAAGGGAATCATGTTCCTACTGTTCAATCTAAACCCCCTTACAATATTAATGAGCAATTGTCCAATACTACGGCCAGAATTTCCCTCTTAGATTTATTAAGATCCTCTCCCACCCATAGGGATGAGTTGATGCTTACATTGAGCCAAATGATGGTACCTCAAAACATTCAACCTCAAGCTATGGCCAATACTATCATCACTCGAGAGATTGATTGTATTGACTTCCAGGATAAAGATATCCCACAACACAGCTTTACATAAGGACAATCCTTTATACATTACCGCTTTAATTGGAGATGTAGCCATCAAAAGAGTTTTGATTGATAATGGCTCATCTCTAAACATTTGCACCTTTGACTTCTACCAACGATTTGGCTTTAGAAGTGATGAAATGAAGAAAACCGATATGATTATCAAAGCTTTTAATGACGAAACACAAGAAACGTGTGGAGTTATTACCCTCCCATTGCAAGTTGGCCCTAGAACCCTAGAAACAACCGTGTTTATTGTACATTGTCCAACGATCGTACAATATACTTTTGGGTCGCCCTTGGATCAACGCCATGCGAGCGGTCCCCTCAACTTTACACCAATGTGTTAAATTTGAGTTTAAAAATCAGTTGGTCACTATCCATGGTGACCCTAGACCCTTTGATATGTGTGCTTTGGCATAACCCGTTGGAGTGCAATTTTGCCCCCGCTCTGTCATCCACACATCCTAGTTCTTCTTTTTCATCCAAAACTGTGAAACATAAACCCATAACTTCACCTATTTCCCCTCCATTAATTTCATCCTCCTATATAGACCAACAACCCTCTAAACAAATCATTTTAGAACCTCAAAAAGATCTTAAATCTACAACCAATCCTTCAAGTTCTATCCCTATAAATTCAAAACCTATAGACACATCTATCATACCTTCCACATCTAAAGACATAGGTAATAAGCCTTCTACATCTTATGCCCTTTTTGATGAACTCTTACCAAATTTATCTACAACCTTAATATCAGAAAAAATGAATGCTTTCATGCAAGATTCAAACCTTTTAAATAACTTACCGCCATCTCCTCGTACTTTGGGCCTCCCACAACCTATGGGAAGTACTTACCAAGTCGGGAGTTGTGCCTTCATTTATAAAGGATATGACTGGGGAAGAATCCCTCGGAATATCAAAACTCATCATGAAGGATATGCTCGGTGTTATTTTACCAATGATTATATTAAAGCTAAACCCATGATGCTTAAAATGGGATATGAAGGGAAAGGCTTGGGACCTTCCCAAAATGGCATGAAAGAACCTTTCGAGGTAGAACCGTGGCCTGCCCACTGTGGTGTGGGCCTATTTCCTAGTAAGGGTCAACCCTTTCCTTTTGAGGATGATGATCATCTCATATGCTATCAAGATTATTTGGATAGGCATGTTGATTTGCCTCTTAAAAATCAGTCGTTTTCATGCAACATGCTGTCCATAGCATACCCTGAAATGATTGTCGACCCCGATGAAGAATTGGAAGGAGATATCTTCCATGATGTCTCTCGTTGAAGAGATGTTACACAATGGGTTTTATTTTGATGGTTCTATACCAACTATAGCCCAACTTGAGGCCACTGATCCTCATAATGAATTATCTAAATTAACCTTACAAGAATTACAAGAATTGGGCGTTTCACCCGCCCCACCTAACTTTGAAAGAGATCTACACATGGAGGTAGAAAACGTCATTAAAATTAATATTGGAACTGAGGATAATCCTCACATAATCAATATTGGATCAGAATTAAGCCAAGAAAAACAAGAACAATACATTGCATTCCTTAAAGAGTATGAAGATGTCTTCGCTTGGACATACGAAGATATGCCAGGTCTAGACCCTTCCGTAGTCATGCATCATCTAGTGGTCCATCCGGATGCTAAACCTCGTTAAACAAAAACTTAGAAAAATGCATCCCAAAGTGGCTCCGTTAGTCAAAGGGGAGTTAGAAAAACTCCTGAATGTTATCTTTATACAAGCTATTGATTATGCTCGAATGGATCTCAAATGTAGTTCCAGTCACCAAGAAAGAAGCTACCAAAGTTAGGGTTTGCACAGATTTTAGAGATATTAACGCCGCATGCCCTAAAGATGACTTTCCTCTTCCAAACATGGACCAAATCATTGACTTCACTGCCGAAAGTGGGATGATGTCCTTAATGGATGGATTCTCCGGTTATAATCGATCAGATAGCTCCTGAAGACCAGGCTAAAATAGCCTTTATTACCCCCTGGGGTACCTTTTGCTCGGAAAGTGATGCCATTTGGCTTAAAGAACGCCGGTGCAACTTATCAACGAGCTATGACCTACATTTTTCATGATATGATGCATGATATCCTACATGATTATGTGGATGATATTATAGCTCGCTCTATTATTGAAAATAATCATTTAGATGATTTAAGGAAAGTCTTTAATCGATTACGAGAATATCTCATTCGATTAAATCCAACAAAATGCATATTCGGAGTTAAATCCGACAAACTATTAGGGGTTTTAGTTTCTTTACGTGGTATTGAAATCGACCCTCTCAAGATTGCGGCCATCACCGATATGCCCGCACCGACTAATATATCTGAGTTACGAAGTTTACAAGGTAAGCTTCAAGCCATCCGTCGCTTCATCGATAAGTCGGCGGATAAAACCGGTCCCTTTCTTAAACTCCTTAAGAAGGATGTCCCCTTTAATTGGGATACATAATGTAGAGAAGCTTTTGAACTTCTCAAACAATACCTCCTTAATCCACCTCGTGCTTTCACCACCTAAATCCGATCGCCCATTTCTCCTATATATTTTCGCTTCGTATTCTCGCCTTAGGGGCTATGTTAGCTCAACTTGATGATGAAAAGCGAGAACGTGCTAATTATTATATTAGCCGAACCTTCATCAGTTATGAAACCCGCTACACAGCGTTGGAAAAACTATGTCTAGCAGTCATGTTTGCTACGCAAAAATTATGACATTATATGCTTAGTCAAAAAACTTATGTCATTGCTAAATATGATCCCTTAAGGTATCTCATGAGTCGACCTTATTTATCGGGTCGCACAACCAAGTGGGTTCTTGCTCTAAGCGAGTTTGATCTCACATTCATAGGACAAAAGTCTCGTTAAGGGTCAAATCATAGCAGATCAATTAGCTACTGCACCCTTAGAGTCTACCCATCCCCTCATCATCGAGTTTCCAGATGAATGCCTTCAATTAGAGGCAAACCATACCGAACAATGGTCCTTATACTTTGATGGAGCCCGATGCATGAGTGGGGCTAGTGTGGGTATTATTTTAATATCTCCGCAAAAACATCTTATTCCTTCGTCCTTCAAATTGACATTTGCTTGCACCAACAATATCGCTGAGTATGAAGCTCTAATCCTTGGATTACGAGCTGCCCTAGCGCTAAAAATTAAACACCTTTTAGTTTTTGGTGATTCCCAACTGGTTATAAACCAAATTAATGAAGTTTATCAAACCCGAGATGATAAACTGCGCCCATATAAGGCCTATGTTTTACAATTAATGTCTTTATTTGATCAAGTCACCTTGGAAGCTATTCCTCGAACTAGCAACCGTGCAACTGATGCTATGGCCGCAGCTGCATCTCTCCTGCCCTTGGAGTTAGATGACGAATATGCCACTATCATTATTCGTCGACTCCAGGAACCCGCCTCAAATAAGTCATGCTTAGAGCCTTTGGATGTGTTTCTAATCAATGAAACTACTCCCGAGCCTTGGTATACAGACATATTTGATTTTCTTCAAAATGGGACTTTCCCTGCCAATTCTAATAGAAACCAACGTCGGTTATTACGTCGACGAGCAAGTCGATTCGTAATAATTGGCAATACTTTATATAGGAGATCTTTTGAAGGTATCCTATTAAGATGTTTAAACTTAGAAGAGTCTAAATCAGCCTTGAGTGAAGCCCACGATGGATCTTGTGGAGGACACTTTAGTGGTAGTGTTATTGCTAAAAAGCTCCTTCTGATAGGATACTTTTGGCCTACCATGGAAACGGATGCACATGAGTATGTGCGCCATTGCGATAAGTGTCAAAAACATGCTGACCTTGTCCATGCGCCCGCACAAGAGCTGCAGGCTATTTCATCTCCATGGCCCTTTTCTAAATGGGGCTTGGATATTATTGGCAAAATCAATCTTGTGTCATCTGATGGACACAAGTTCATCATAACTGCCACCGAGTATTTCACGAAGTGGGTCGAAGCTATGCCTTTAGCTTCCCGCACCGGCACACAAGTTTCTAAATTTATTTTTAATCAAATCATTTGCAGGTTCGGAATCCTCGCCAATCTCATCTCCGACAATGGAACTTGTTTCAAAAATAAAGATGTTAAAAAATTATGTCAAAAATATAAGATTCAACATCGCCGGTCCACTCCCTATTATCCTCATGGTAATGGTCAAGGTAAGCATCTAACAAAACCTTAATCAAAATTCTCAAAAGATTGGTCAATAAACTGGCCGTGACTCGGCACATTCAATTATATCCACCTTGTGGGCCTATCGAACTAGTGTTCGAACCCCCACTGGAACTTCACCATTTGTTTTGGTGTATGGTGTCAAGCAGCTTTTTCCATTTGAATTGGAAGTTCCTTCTTTGGCTCTGCTACTTCAAGATACCGAAGTAGGAGATGAATATCGTGCTGGCAGACTTAGTCAGCTAGAACTCCTAGATGAAAAATGCATCAATGCTTTGGAGCATCTCCGTGCTTACCAAAACAAGCTTAAAAGATCATATGCTAAAAAAGTTCGTCATCGCTCCTTTGAGATCGGTGACCTTGTTTTAAAAGAAAATAAAAAAAATACAAATGCAACTAAGGAACTTAAAGGTAAATTCGAGCCCAATTGGCTTGGACCATACATTATTACTGCTAAATTTGAATCAGGAGCATATAAATTATCTACCTTAGATGGTAAAGAACTTAAAGAACCCATGAATATTTTGCATCTTAAACGTTACTATGCATAAATTTGGTCATTTTTCATCCTTGTATATATTTGTTTTCAAAAATTTTTATATTTCTTTCAAATTTATAAAAATCCAAAAACATCAAAAATATTCATAATCATCCAAAATCTTCAAAACTATCTATTGCATTTATTTAAAGCACTTGTTAAATTTTTTCTGCTCAAAATCAAAAATAAAACCAAAAATCAAAATAATGATAAAAATATAATAACAGCTATATGCTTGACTCGAAACCAAATAAAATAAAGAAGAAAGAGAGAGTCCACATCCTCAAAATTTTTCTCAAAAGTGTTCATATATATTTTCTTACAATTATCGCAGTTATATGTTTCAAATTATTTTTGGATAAATTAGCATTTATTTTGAATCCCTCACTTGCACACTCACAACAAATAAATATCTTGATTTTATCTGGCATGATTACTAATCTCTCTTATATCAAAGTTCACAAAATTCACTTAAATAAAGTTTGAGCATAGAGAATTGATCTTGTTATTTACTTAAACCAAGCACATCTTTTCACAATAAAATGATTATATTTGTAATTTCCATGTTTTGCTACATAGTAGAACTGATTTCTTGAGCGAAAAGTTTCCCCTGCTATCCTATCATGCACATGGTCTAGAATCTTTGAGAATTGGCAAAAGGACAAGCTCACCCCTACCTATAATAAAAATCCCTTGCTCTACAGCTAATCCGAGCAAGTATCCCTAGCAAAAGAAAAAAAAAGAGAAGAAAAGTTCAAGAAAGAAAAAAAGAGAAAAGAAAAATGTTATTTCAGCAATGTTCCAAGCATTATCAAGCAAAAGAAATACAAACAGAAAAATAAGCAAAGTTCAAAAGAAAGCAAGAAAGCAATAAAATCCCTTTCCCTACCCTTTGAAAAGAAAAGAAGGGTTGATGAGCTTGAATCCCTGGAATTCTCAATTATTCGAAAACTGTGAGGTAAGCCCCATAACAGGTGGTTTGTGCCCAACCCGCTTGGCCTTGGGTAACTCCTAGCGTGGTGATATGTCTCGTCACATTAGCGACCTTCTTTTGTACAGACCTATGTCTCCTTATGGATTAGCTAGCTCTTGATAATCCGACCTACATAGTAGCCTAGTATGGTTATATGCATCTACATCATGGTTAATGAACACTTATTTGGTTTCTTCAAATCACTTGTATCATATTATCTTGCTCAAAACTGGTAAATGAACAATGCAATTGCACACACATTTGTATTTGAGAGATTTTGTGTATCATTATGATAAATCAAGATTGGAAATGAATTCACATATGCACATGGGATTCCTTATAAATCTAACTTTTGTCTTCAAAATAATTTGAAATATTATTTTTGCAACTTGTTTGGAATAAATCAAGTACAGTTGTTTACCATAAAGACAACTATATAATAGAAAAATCAAAAATTTCTTTCAAAATATACAATCAAAAACATATACATATATATCTGGTTGACTTTCGCGACGATGGTATAGTTTCAAAACCAAAATTGGAATTTTATGCCTAGCGCAAGTCCTCATTTTCATATTTTCTGTTCATCAAAAATCAATCATGCAATAAAACTATTTTTTGGATTTTCGCGATGATGGTATAAGTCTATACCTACATATTCTATGCCTAGCGCAAACCATTGTAACAATTTTATTCCCCATTTATTAAAAATCATGAAAACCATATGACTTAAATCATTATTTTACACAAATTATGCTTTTCAAAAGCAAACACATTTTCATTATTTCATGTCATTATGTCAACCTTTTGCAATGATGGTATAATTCCTAAAGAATTATCCAAAAAATTTATCACACTTAGGAATTTATGCCTAGCAAAAATCATTTGAACATTATTTCATGCACAAATATTTTTTATGAAAATCTGAAAACAAACCATCATCATCATCATCATTTGCACTATTGCACCAAAGTCTTAAGACAGTTTCTTAAGCACTCTTTTACTTTTTAACAATATTTCTATAAATGGGACTAGCTTGACGACCGAGTGAGCAGACGACTCCATGAAATGGTCTATAATAGCGACAATGTCCTTTGAAATTATTGTTAGAAGTCTCTTTTTATTTTTACATTTCATTACAACAAATCAATTTGTTACATCAGATTATTTCATTTAAAATATCACCGCATGACATTCAAATTATAATATCTCCAACGACATAATTACATCCAATTATCAAATCAATCAATCAAAACATTAAAAGCATCATAAACATACATAAGACACAAGTCATATGATCAAAAATATCTCATCTATATATATCACAAATATATGTACATCATCAAAACTGGATTGGTATGCCACAATCTGCACCTCGGCATACTCAATCCTCTATCAACAAAAACAAATATAATACAAATCTGATCCAGCCCTCTAGCCTCGAGAGCCCCTCGAGCTCTCTCCTCATCTCCTCCCCCGCCCCGAGGTGGACGAGGTGGCCCCATCGCAGTCTGTGTAGTCCTCGTCCTCGATCGGGACGTGGTCCTCGATGACCCGATCTTGATCGGATCTACGATGTTAGCTGGCAGGGGTAGTCTATCCGCCTCCGGCACCAACCGGAAGTATAGTGTCTGATAAAATGTCACCGGGCGATAGCCCATGTCAACTCCCTAGAGCTCGCCCCTCTGCCCCATGCCCTCAGGCATGCAATCTCATCCTGTAGCTGTGACACCTCACCCGATGTTGTGCACCGCATCCCCGTAGCGTCCGCACCTGAGCCTGCAGATGATCTCTCTCCTCCAGAGTAGCCATCTCACTACTCTCTCCTGTGTCCACACCCTTGCCCTTATCGGGCGATGGTGGCCTCTATGGAGATGGGGGTCTCACCTCCCTCCTCTCCCTCTCTCTCTGCCATGGCCGCTCCTGTGCCTGTGGCCTCCTCGCCTCTCTCCCACCGTGACCCTGGGCTGCCTCCATCACCGCCTGGCACCGCCTCCCTATCCGATGCACAACTGCATGGATCGGACCCTGTGCCCTCGTCATCCGAGGAGGGCGGATGCCTACGTACTGCATCGTAGCCATCGGCTACTCCCTGTCATCCCCATCCACTGGCCGGATGGGGGCATCATCCGTGTCCTAGCTCCAAAACCGCTGCATGTCCGGAGCCCCGCTAACCGTAGTGTTATCCCGGATAGTCCAGGAAAACTCGTAATCTCTGAGGGATGGGATCCCCTGTTGTAGACCGAACTACCTCAAAACTCGGTCGTACCTGTGGAGCTCCACCTCTCCCCTCTCCATCCTGAACCAACAAACTCGCCTAATGCGAGCTAACTCTTGTCCGTCCTTTGGCCACCCTGGATGCTCCCTCCATGGCCTCCAGGTGATCTGGTCTGGGACTAAGTCATCTAGTAGCCTCCGGACATCGCCCCCCCCCCCCTCCGAGCCACCAAGAGAGACTCGGGCCTCTCCCCGTCAACCCCTATCGAGGAAGCCCTATCGGCCTCCGCACCGCAATGTGCTCCCAGACCAAACCCGTAGTAGTGATGTCATAACTAGACATCGGCCGCCCTTGTACACGACCCCATATAGGATCCTGTACAATCGACATAGAACAAAATTGCCCCATGAGAACCTATACCCGTGGTCTCTCATATCGTAGATCACATCTACGAGCATCCATGGCACCCTGCACCCGCTCTGGTGGCACAGCGAAGTCCACCAACTACTCCAGCTAGAACCCGTGTGAGTGTAGATGCCCCTGCATCTGGCGTAGTGCCTCGATGTTAACTCCGCCCTTCTCTAGGGCGAAGCTCGGGTCACCGCACAGTCGTCCCATAGTGCGGCCCTGATTGGCCGTAGGTGTAATCAGCCATCCTTGTATGGGGATTCTCATAATCCTCCATACATCCTCCAAAGTGGGAGTCATCTCCCCTGTCAGTAGCCAAAAACATGAAGACCCCAGATATCACCTCTCTGCTAGGGCCGTCGTAGCCCCATGTCCGTAGAAACTTGTGGCATCTCTGCCACATGCAATAAGCCGGCCTGTGCCACCGATCCCGCTCTACCTGTGTGAGAGCGGCCAAGTCATCTCTCAACCCTTCGTATTTCCACTCCCTGCTCTTTAGTAATCCTCTCTGCAAACATAAACAACAAAACAATAAACAATCATTAATCAATAATTCAAGTAATTAATAATGCAAGTTAAAAATTTAATCTTGTGCAATTGATGATATCGCCCACTATTGGACGATATCGTCCCAAATTTGAGCATAATCATCTCCGATTTCGTAGTTCGAAATCGTCCCTAATTTGATGAAATCGCCCCCTTTCGACGATTTCGCCTTCGGGCGAAATTGCCGAAATCGGGACGATTTCGTCCCGACGACGTCGACGGCCCAAAAATGGCCGCGATGCTCAAAATTCATCTAAAATCTACCTAAAAAGCATGTAAAGTTAAATTAAAGCATTCTAGATCAGTCTGGACTCTTACCCGTAGACCGCGTCGGACCTCTGTCGATCTGTGCGTCGTCTCCACCATTTTTGCTTTAGAGCTCCAAAAACCAGAAAATGAACAAGAAAATGAATTAGGGTTTTACCCTATTTTTCTTAATTTTATTCAAAAATAATTTTTTGCTTTTCCGCGTTTTTACCTCAAACGTTCGATTTGGGTAAAAACACGGAGGGGGCACCATAGTAAGTCGTCGTACGATTCGACCAAGAATCGTCGCCTAAAAATGGGAATAATTTTTGCTTTCTCGTAGATCGAGAAGAACTCATCTTTAACGCATTTTCTTCGAAAAATTCGCTAAAGAGGGGGCAAAATGTAGCACCCTAAAATTGGCGCAGTAAAAATTACAATAATTACATTCACCTTAGTAAATAATTTAAAATTCAAATTTAACCTCCCAAACCCCTCGTTAACCGCCGGGAAATCCGTTTCCCCTTTTTTGTGCCATTTTTAGAGGTTGTTTTGACCGTTTGACGATATCGTCGCCGATCAGACGATATCGCCCTCGATTTGACGATTTCGTCTGGACTAGGACGTCCAGACGATCTTGTCGCAAAACTGATTTTGCAAAGTTGGAATCTGTTCCAACGGGTCTCCAATCTGGCGAAAGCGTGTCCGCGCCGTTGGGACCCTCCCCTCGTTGGAGATCTCCCAAATTGGGATGATCTCCAACCTCCTAACTACTCCCCTAAGCCTATTTAGTCTCTAGGATTTTCCCTTCCCAACCCCTGGCTGAAAATTATCTGCAAGTTAACTCCATTCACGTTAAAACATCCCTATTTTCCATTTGCACTAGTTCCATACCAATTTTGTTGCAGGTACATCACTGTTTTTCAGCCGGAGCCAGCACCTATCGTCGCCGACGAACCTGTTCAGATCGGAGGCGAACCTGTCGAATTCGAGGCGATTTCGTACTGATGCGAGACGATCTCGATCGCAATCCGTATTAAGGCAATCAGTGCTCGAAGTTTGCATTTCTCAACCTTTTCTCTGTCATTTTATTCTGCAAATTAGATAGTCTATTCAGTGTTTTATGTCATTTTGCATTTGGAGTTCACCCATTTAGATTAAGTGCATAATTAAATCCTAATTATCATCTAATTAGCACGATTCATTTCTGTCTCTGTGTTTAAGTTTCAGTTTGATAACATTGCTGCCATTTTATATCATTTCCCTCGTTAGCACTGTAGTACCTTTTGTATTTTGCATCTGTTTTCGGTTTTGCAGGTCTCTACGAATTTGACGAATTCGTCGATCTCGACGATCTTGTCCGATTGCGTACGATTCTGTCGAATCTCGTACGATCCAGACCGCTTCAACATCGAATCTTCTTCAGACATCCGGATCAGGTATTCCTCATTTGTATTCTGTAATCTCTCTATTTTTCTGTCTTTAAATCTATTTTCTGTATTCATTGAACTTGCATTTTCATATAGAGTAATCTAGATTCATTCGGCCAAACCTAGGATATGAATGCTTAAGGTTAAAAATGAACACATTTAAACACATTCCAAAACCTAGGCGTGGAAGCTGCCGTTAAATGTTTCCTGGTGAACCCACCATCCGTCGAAAAATCATCAAAATACACCTCCCTTGAGAGGCGGGACCTTCGCAAAGTCCTCTCAGTCCGAGGTACCGCGACATCCTTTTCCCATCCTCCTTCCGGCACGGATCCAATAGCCTGAAGGTAGGGATGCGAAAAATTTGGAGCGATACAAGTATAGACAAGGCCAAGAAGGGTCTTCAGAAGACGAGTCAGAGTATGAGGTAGCACCTTGGGACCCTTTCGAATCTGATAGCAATCATTCACAAGTGACCCCCATAGATGATTATCAGGAGAGCTTCATGATAATGTTCCCTTTGGATGCTCCAATCGAGCAAATGCCACCTCAAGAGAATCAGGCCCCCCGTAGAGAGCGAAACAACCCCGATGGGACCAGATCAATTTGCTCGAGCAAGATGAGCCTCACATGTCGCAAATAGTTGTTAGAGCCAACGAAGGCCTTTGGATCTCTGATAGCGATTATGAAGATGAGACTGAGATGGCATATCTCAATCATATGCGACAACAACAATACCCCATGGACATAGATGACATGTTTGAGCAACTACACATGGGGCCAAGGCATAGGTGGCACCTAAACCAGGCACAGTTGGACCAACTACTGCACCCGCCACTTTAGGCATATAGAGAGCACCTTCCACCCAGAGACCCTATAGAGCCATCAGTGCCAAGGGCGGACCCTATCCTTTTATCCGCACATAGGGCCGATCCATTTGTGCCAGTACCCACAGAGCCAGATCCGAAGCACAAAGATCACCTAGGATGTCCGAGTCACCACACCCACGGTAATGGAGACCAAAATCATTTCATCAACATGATCTCCATTGACTTAACCACCCCCATCCATAACCCAGCCGACCCAACATGGTCATTGCATCTAGACCTAGATGCTATAGACTGGGATCATGCTGACACACCACCATCCCCATCGAAGTACTGGCCTTGTGGTGGGATGTTCCATTTCACCCCAGGACAGACTCAGGATGTCTTCCATGCTGAAGAGGAACCTGACATTTTGAACGTAGATCTAAATTCAGCAAATGATATCCACCTGATCCCAACTCCACACTAGTTGGAGGATGGGTCCCACATGTCAGTTGAAGAGACGACTGACGTAGACATCGGCTCTGATCCAATGAATTCGCAAATCATCAAGCTAGGGGTAAGTCTATCCCCCGAAGAGCAAGCCGACTACATTGCCCTTCTCAAAGAGAAGAAGGAGGTTTTTGCATGGTCCTACAAAGACATGTCGGGGCTAGACCCATAGCTAGTCATGCATAATCTAACGCTTGATCCGACAGTCAAGCCAGTTAAGAAAAAACTACGTAAGATGCACCCAAAAGTAGCCTTAATGGTCAAATATGAGTTACAAAAGTTGTTGGATGCACAGTTTGTCATCTGCATGGATTACCCACCATGGTTGTCCAACATGGTGCCCATCAAAAATCCAGATGGGAGGATTCGCATATGCACCAATTTTTGAGACCTAAACAAAGCGAGTCCTAAGGATGATTTCCCCTTGCCTAGCATCGATGCATTGGTAGACGCTACAATGGGCCATGAAATGCTTTCCCTCATGGATGGTTTCTCGGGATACAATCAGATTCGTATCAATCCCGAGGACCAACTAAAAATGGCGTTCACAATGCCTTGGGGGACATTTTGTTATAAGGTCATGCCCTTTGGCCTTAAAAATGTTGGCGCCACCTACCAACGTGCCATGACATACATCTTCCATGATCACATGCATAAAACTTTGGAAGATTACATGGATGATTTGTTGGCCAAATCTCTTTTGCACCCAGATCATCTCGATGACTTAAGCAAGATCCTCGATCGCCTCATTGAACATAAAGTCAGACTAAACCCCAAGAAGTGCGTATTTGGCATCACATCTAGAAAACTCTTGGGTTTCATAGTCTCAAAATGAGGAATCGAGGTAGATCCAAACAAAGTCAAGGCAATCCTTGAAATGCTTCCCCCAACCACCATCAAGCAGCTCAGAAGCCTACAGGGAAAGGTCGCGTCAATCAAGCGCTTCATAGCACAGCTATCTGACAAGTGCCGACCCATGAATAAATTATTGCACAAGGGGGTAGCATTTCACTGGGATGACGAGTGCCAGTCAGCCTTTGATGACATCAAACAATACTTGGCTTCACCGCTAGTATTGGCACCACCTAGACCAGGAGTGTCATTCTACTTATACATCTCAGCTACTGAGGTGGCACTGGGCGCCATGCTAGCCCAAAAAAATGAACTACACAAAGAATAGGCTAATTACTATCTTAGCCGCACCCTGGTCAGTTATGAACTTAACTATGCATACGTCGAGAAGCTATGCTTGGAAGTGGTGTTTGCTACCAAAAAGCTATGCCACTACATGCTGAGCAATACGACGTATGTTGTGTCTAAGGAGAATCCATTGCGGTACATGATGAGTCATACTTATCATAGTAGCCGCACGACAAAATGGATCATGTTGTTGATGGAGTTTGACATCGAATTCATTGGACAAAAGTCCATCAAAGGTCAAGTCATCACCGATCAACTAGCAGAGGCTCCTCTTGAAGATGATCAACCTCTGACCGTAGAGCTACCTGATGATGGGGTCTTCCATGTTTCAGAATCGCCAGATTCTAATGAGCCTGAGTCACAGGCCGACATGACCCTATTCTTCGATGGTTCTAAATGTGAGCAAGGGGGTGGCACGGGAATTGTATTCTTCACACCACAAGGGGCTCCAATGCCTCTATCATTTAAATTAGATTTCCCGTGCACCAACAACAATGCCGAATATGAAGCCTTGCTCATAGGTCTTCAAACAACAATCACCATGAACATCAAATGCTTGAACATCTTTGGTGATTCGCTGTTAATTGTCAACCAAGTAAAAGGGGTATTCCAATGTAAATGCCCAGTTTTGTAGGCCTACAAAGCCCTTGTGGACAAATTCCTGGAAAATCTTGAATGGTACGACATCGAGGCACTCCCTCGATCATCGAATCATTTTGCGGATACTATGGCCTCCTTGGGGTCACTAATCCCGCAAGACCCTTCTGGTGAAATGACAACCATTCAAGTTAAAACATTATCGCAATCTACGATGGAGCATGCAAGCTCTGACCTAACGCCAAGGATCCACCTGATCCAGATTGAACCATCTCAGGATAAGTTCTCTCGAATCCATGATTGTCTGAATCGCATCGACTAGGGGTCCTTGTTCTCCCCGACCCCTCTTAATAGCAACACAATGCTATTCTTACAAGTTCTTTCCCGCTCAGCTTTTGCTAGGGATGAACTACAAGAGGGATTGGCCATTCATACCATCGAGGTTTCTGATCAGCAGGATTGGTACACACCCATAAGAGATTACCTCAAGCTAGGTAACCTCCCACTTGGATTGACGCATGCCACGAAAAGATCATTTAAATAGAAAGTGGCAAAACATGTCTTGCTAGGAGACATTTTGTATCATCGAAGCTATGAAGGAATCCTCCTCCATTGCTTGGACCAGCAGGAGTCCGCTTGGGCGATCACCCAAGCGCATGATGGTACATGCGGTGGCCACTTCAGCGGTATGGCCATCGCAAAGTGCATTCTCCGCATGGGCTATTATTGGCCATATTTAGAGCGAGATTGTTGCGCATATGTAAAGAAGTGCGTGAAGTGTCAACACCATGCCAATTTGACACACGTACCTTCTCAGGCCTTGCAACCGATCCAATCGGCTTGGCCATTTTCATAGTGGGGCTTAGATCTAATCGAAAAGATCTCCCCTACGTCGTCGGGTCATCACACGTTCATCATAACGGCCACAGAGTACTTCACCAAGTGGGTGGAAGCAATTCCGCTAACCTCTACGATTGGACCCCGCATTGCGGAGTTTATTTTGCATAACATCATATGTCATTTTGGTATTCCATCCAAGATCATCTCGGATAATGGGACGTCATTCAAGAATAAATATGTGCGTGCTTTGACAACAAAGTACAAAATTTAGCACAATTTTTCAACACCCTATTATCCGTAGGCAAATGGGCAAGCAGAGGCATCAAACAAAATGCTAGTCGCTATCCTCAAAAATATGGTCATAGATAGTCATAAGGATTGGCACATTCAAATCCCGCTTGCCCTATGGGCTTATCGCACTAGCATTCGGATGCCCACTGGGGCAACTCCATTTTCGTTGGTGTATGGCTCCGAGGCAGTCATGCCTCTCGAGTTGGAAATACCTTCCCTACGCATATCAATGCAAGAGTTCATCGATGATGACACTACGTGGTAGGCCCGGTTAGACCAACTTACGTTGCTCGATGAACGATGCGTCAATGCTCTCGAGCATTTACGTATCTATCAAGAGTGACTTAGGAGAGCATACAACATGAAAGTTCACCTGAGGGACTTTCAGGTTGGTGACTTGGTCTTAAAAGAGAACCAACAAAATTCTAACTTGCCGCCCCATCTAAGGGACAAGTTCATGGCAAATTGGTTAGGTCCCTATGTAATTGATAGTAAAATAGGACCTGGAACATACCGGCTCACCTCTCTTGAAGGAATCAAGGAACTAGAACCCTTGAACATCAGTCATTTGAGGCCATTCCACATTTAGAGAGCCATAGCCCACCCCAAAAGCTCCAAGGATTCCTACAATCGCTTGGTCAACCTAAAATGCTCCAAGGATTCCAATCGCTTGGTCAACCTAAAATGCCCCAAAGGTATCAATAAACCCTTTGGTCAAACCAAAAGCTCCAAGGATTCTCCACAATCGCTTGGTCAACCTAAAATGCCCCAAAGGTATCAATAAACCCTTTGGTCAAACCAAAAGCTCCAAGGATTCCCACAAATCGCTTGGTCAACCTAAAATGCCCCAAAGGTATCAATAATCCCTTTGGTCAAACCAAAAGCTCCAAGGTTCTCCCAATCACTTGGTCAAACCAAAAACTCCAAGGATTCTCACAATCGCTTGGTCAACCTCAAATGCCCCAAAGGTATCCATAAACCCTTTGGTCAAACCAAAAGCTCCAAGGGTTCCCACAATCGCTTGGTCAAAAACAAATATTCAAAAACAAACAAAAACAATAAGATAATCAAAAATAACAAAAAAATTGCATCTCAATTCCATGCATACTCTTAAAAATCAAAATACAAAAAATAATAAATTGCATTAGGCATCGCATCCATACATTGCATATTTGTTGGTCATACATGTCACAAGCACCATAGACTGTAATTGCTAGGCAATTCCATCATTTTCCACATTCAATCCATTTTATAAACACATCCATCCAGAATAACACCATCCACATTTTTAGCATAGTCAGTTGTCTCCTAATGTATTTAGGGTTTTCGTCATTCAGTTGTCTTTAAATTTCTAGCCAAAAACTGTACAAAGTCAAATAGATTTTACAAGGGGAGAGTTTTACTTGGATCACACTTCGTTACGTAACATCCCTACACAAGTTAAAACACATAAAAAAATTCCCAAGTTGTGTGAATGCAAGAGAAACCTACAAAGCAGTCTAGGGTACCATAGGTGAAAGGTTAGCCTGTTCATCCCCCTATGCGAATGGTTCAAGAATGCTGAGAATTGACAAAAGGACAAGCTCTTCCCCATCCAATACCCCATAATAAAAAGTGGTTTTCACCACTAACAAAAATCCCAAAACACCTTTGATCCCCAAAGTCGTAAGGATTCGTACTACACGCCCCTGACAAGGATGGGTAGTCATCCCCAAGGCCTAAAAGGATCAATGCCATTTACAAACAAAATTCCAACAATCCATCATCACAAACTTCCAAAACACCTTTGGTCCCCAAAGTCGTAAGGATTCATACTACACGCCCCTGACAAGGATGGGTAGTCATCCCCAAGGCCTAAAAGATCAATGCCCTTACATAATAACATCCCCAATCACCTTTGATTCCCAAAGGTCATAAGGATTCGTACTACACGTCCCTGAACAGGATGGGTAGTCATCCCCAAGGCCAAAAGGATCAATGCCATTCACAAGCCAAAAACCTACGAGCTCAACTTTGCAACCTAAAATGCAAAATCAAATAACAGTGGTTATCACCACTATTCAAAGTCCTTGCTCAAAAAGAAAAACAAAAGAGAAAAATAAATAGTGATTTTCATCACTATGTATACGAGCAAGTATCCCAACAAGTTGAGCAACCGAAAGATGCTTGAACTTGAATCCTTGGAATTCTCAGCATTCGAAAAACCATCTAGGTGATCCTCATTACGGGTTTGGTGGACAGCCTACCTGACAATGGTGGTATCCTAAATGCATGACGATATGTCTATCACATTAGCTTTGCATGTGAGCAGACCAATGTTTGCATGTGGATGAGCTAGCTTATGGTACCTTAGATTGTCCCATGGATTAATCTTACTAAATACAACAATGGAGTTAGTGGAGCTAATTAGGTGATCCTCAGTACAGGTTTGGTTGATAGCCTATCTGGCACTAGCGGTATCCTGACAAATACCACATAAACGAATTCAATTGCACACACAGGGATGTGAAATAACTTGGTCAAACTCAAGTCTGATTCGTACCTTGTTCAAAAATCTTGTGAGATAAATGTACAATCTTGGCTAGTTAGTTAAAACATCTGAATCTCAAAAAACCTTAACTACATTTTAAAACAACTGGTACATTTCATTACTTACATCAACATCAAAAAATATGAAAAATACCAAAACAAAATTCACACATGCAAAGTCATTCCACAAAGCCATCACATAAGTACAGAAAGCCAGTAAATCTTGTACAGTCTATGGTGCCATCGACAAGTTATCAACAAATCATTTCATTCATTCCATATGCATACATCATATAATTAGAAACATCACATTCATAATAACACATGCATACATCATCATAAATAAATGTGCATAAACAAAAAAAATAAATCATGACAAGTGTATAACCAAAAATAAAAGTCATGTATATATATATCATCAAAATGCCCATAGGCTACAATAAGTCGGTCCTCTGACCTCACAAAACAAAGCAAAAACTCAAAAACCCCCAAGCCTAGGGCGTCAGCCACCATGATCATGCAGGATCGGTGCGACGGGAACTACCCCCATGGTGTGGGTCCTATGGGACCTCTCAGGGTGGCTACTGCTAGCCCCCGCATCATGCCCACTAGCACCCCCCTCATCCAGCCACCTACGATGAGAAGATGTTGACTGCTCAGTATCACTATCTCTCATCCGGCATGAAGACCCACCTCTAGGGAGCTCAGGTAACCGCCCATCGAGGCGGATAATCTCTGCCTCCAACTCCATCCGATGCTGAAACCAATCCACCTCCCATCGATGGTACGTAGCCACTACATCATCGCGCTATGCCAACTAAGTTCATAGGAGATCCCTCTCCTATGCAGCATCTGTGTCCCCATCCCATCGACGGTACGTAGCCAATGCGTTCTCCCACTCTACCAACTGAGTCCGTAGGAGATCCCTCTCCTACAGAGCCTCCCCAAGCTCCTCATCCCATCTCCAAAGTAGATCCTCCAATCATGCTATCTCAGCATGATCCCTCACCTCCACACCCTCTGAGACTGCCTGATGCATAGGCATATCCGGGACTGCGGGCTGCTCCGGCTCCCACTGCTCTGGGACGTCCTACGTATCCGGCTGCTCTAGAACCCCAAAATCATCCCCCCCAAAGCTGTCAACCTCCACCATGTCCGCATCCTCGAGCGGAGCCCCCCAACCCTCTCCTGATGCCTCTGCACCCTCACCACCTATTACTGCCACCTCTGGACCCCCTAGAGGCCCCTCACCTCACCACCGCCACAACGTCCACCACTGGTCATACTCAACGGTCACCTCAACGTTGTCCACGTTAGGGACATCGATCATAGGATCCGACTCCTCACCCAGCGGCTCGATGATCGGCCAGGCCAGAGTCCTCTCATCGCCCCGACGTCGATAGATCAAGGGCTCACCAGGAAACCCCTAGCGCACCCCAAACTATCACATCACTCAAACGTACGAGAAGTACTCCTACTCGGTCCCATGTCGCCCGATCAGCCATCTCCCCTTATGCACCCATCGAAGCCACTCTCCAGCCTCAGGCCAGACTAGACAGTCCCGGTATGGGTGCCAGAACACCTCCCCTAGAGCAAGCCGAGCGAAGGCATCGACATAGTGCCCTACGACACCTACCCACCATCGACTCTGCCCCTGCTCCTCAGACCACCGCCACAGAGCCGCATACCCTATCTCCCTATCAACCATCTCTACCCATGTGGTCCATGGCAAACCCTATGGCCACTCCACAACTATGTGCTGCCACCCCCAACACTGCAATAGGTAGCTGCACCCAATCCCCTTCCACCTCTGATAGCGGACCTCGTATAACTCATCATAAAGCTATGCTAGAAGCATCTGTCCCCACCTCATAATCAAGGGTGCCTTCGTCGGACACTCGACCAATCTGAACACTACCTCTAGCAGGTTCCATGGGAACCTCACACCTGAGGAGTCGGGCAGCAGCATGTTGGAGATGAGGGTCATCAGTAATGCATGCCTCACCCCCAACATGCCCCTCTCTAGCCACCATCACACCAAGATACCACCAATCAGGCAATCCCCCTCTGCCCTCTCCACCGGACTATCCACCCCCATCTCCACCCCATGCCCGAAGCACCATGTCAGCATAACCATCCATTGATCTCGTGGAGTAGTCCGAATCGGAAGCCCATCTATCGAAATCCATAGAATCCGATAGACATCCTCAAGAGTCACTATCATCTCCCCTGTTGGGAGATGAAAGGTATTGGTCTGGGGATCCCACAAGTTGATCAGAGCCATCAGATAGGCCCGATCCCCCACCATAGGCTCTAGTCGAGTCACCTGCTTGAGCCCAAGGGCATCAAGCCACTCCCAGTCAACCATAGTCAGCGCCTCCCGCGCTTCAGAGAACATCGTAGGCACACGGTACCGACTCTTCACAACCTACAAAAGAAAACAAAACAAAAACATTAAAACATGACAAAATAAAATGAAAAATTGTACAACACTACAACAAACATACACACTGTCTAAATACAAAAACATTTAATAAATGTACAATATAAAAACAAAAAAACAAAATTTAAAACAAATTTGTTAGTTCCTAGGGTTTTTAACTCTAAGTTCAAAAACATTTACTAGGGTTTTTAACTCTAGTTCAACGATAATAAAAAAAAAAAAAAATCCTAGGGTTTTTACTCTAGTTATATAAATAAAATAACACTAGGGTTTTTATCCTAGTTTAAATAAAAAAAAAAATAAAAAAAAGTTAACCTAGGGTTTTCATCCTAGTCTAAACTGACAAAAAAACAAAATACAAAAAATAGTTAACCTAGGGTTTTCATCCTAGTCTAAATTGACAAAAAAAAAAATACAAAAAAAGTTAACCTAGGGTTTTCATCCTAGTCTAAACTGACAAAAAAAAATACAAAAAATAGTTAACCTAGGGTTTTCATCCTAGTCTAAACTGACAAAAAAACAAAATACAAAAAATAGTTAACCTAGGGTTTTCATCCTAGTCTAAATTGAAAAAAAAAAAAAAAATAAAAAAATCTAACCTAGGGTTTTCATCCTAGTCTAAAAAAAAAAAAAAAAAAAATTAAATAGTTAACCTAGGGTTTGACCTTAGTCTAAACTGATGAACAACAACAAACAAAATAACAACTAGGGTTTCTAACTCTAGTTAAACAAAAATAAAAATTTAACCTAGGGTTTTCATTTTACTGTCAAACTAACAAATACAACACACAATAAAAGTTTTCAGTTCCTAGGGTTTAACATTCATCTAAAACTGATAAACAATAAAAAACAACATAAAAATATTTTTTTATGCTAAGTTTTCAATCTTAGTTTAGACTAGGGTTTTTTTTTAGCTTACAACAAAAACACAAATTCACACACAAAAAAACACATTTAACTAGGGTTTTCATTTTTAAATTAAAAAACAAAATACAAAAGAAAACAAATTGCGGTTTTAAAACTATAACACAAACCAAACAAAATAAAGAGGAGGATCACTCACCGGTCTCGCTTCGGCTCCACCACTTGATGATCCGGTCCATGAACTCATGGTGTCCAAGAAATTTGATAGCGCTCCGCTACGCGAACTCGACCTCCTCCTCCTCACAGCTCCCAAACGCTAGGAAAAACAAATGCAAATGAGCCCAAAACCTAGTTTTGGCCCTTAAATAGGCTTTTAGGCTTGTAATCGTTCCCCCTAGGATGAGCACTCTAGTTAGCACTCGTCCCACCCTGGGACGATTACTAAACTGGTATTCATCCCACCCAGGGATGATTACAGAGAAAATTCAAAAACAAAAATTGCACCAAAATGCACAAAAAATAGCAATAAACTTGGGGTTTTCTCCTAAGATTGGTTAGTATTTTTTTTGGTTAAAAATAAAAAATAATTAAACTTTGCGATTATTGGCATGCAAAACAGATGTTGGGGTCACAAATCCTCACTATCCTACTCCCTAAGAAGGCTACCATAGCTGGACCGCTCCACGGGAGGATGGATTTTTGAGAATTTCATCCCCAAACGGCGTCACAAAAAGGGTCCAAACCCACCCAAAAATAGCAATAACATTGCCGAACGAAGGTGCCTTTGCGCCTGACATTCTTGGCATCCAAAATAGATGTTGGGGTCACAAATTGTCACTATCCTACTCCCTAAGAAGGCTACCATAGCCGGACCGCTCCACGGGAGGATGGATTTTTGACAATTTCAGCTCCAAAATGCGTCACAAAAAGGGTTCAAACCCACCAAAAATAGGTCAAAATGTTCAGAAACTGCATAGGCATTCAATGAAAAACAACTGAAGGCACCCTTACATAAGTCATCTTGGGTCAAGCGACTCATCGCTTTTCTCATGTCGGTCATTCCCTCATCGATTCGTCGCTTGAGGGGGTAGTCACACTTAGTCACCAATCAACAAAAACACACCCAATCAAGGAAATGGCACGCATTCAAAGGATCATTGACAAAGACAATCATGCCCCTGCTTGGGGCAGCAAACAAGCAATAATCACAAGCTGATCAAACACTTGGCATTCTAGAATCATGAACTCAAGGTTCCCATAGACAAAAGGTTGCGCCCTTTGCCTATTCATGACTGAACAATGTCCAAGATCAAGTAACACCTCACCAAAAAAGGTTAACACTTGAATTAAGCTCCTTAGCTCGTCAAAAGCAAGGATTCAAGAATGCGTGCCCTTTCCATACTTGGGGCATCAAGAGTTGGTTAGGTTACTAAGAAACCCTAATCATTAGTGCTTTGGTTATCTATTTTTGCTCAGCACTGTGCCACGCATAACGCATCCCAAAAAGGGGCATCTGTAGACACCAAAATAACACCAATCCGATTATGTGACGACAAGCACTGATCGAATTGACATACATAGCCCCTAGGGCAGCCCCCAGAGGTTAAACAGTGGTCCTAACCACTCCCATAGTAGTTTGGAAGGTCAGAGGTCAATTTGGCACCTTTTTAGCACTTTGCTCCCTACTCGTCCCACCCTGGGACGATTACAAACTGGTATTCGTCCCACCCCGGGACGATTATCAGCATTCATCCCAGGGTGGGGCGAATAGCAGGTTTGACTAGCAAAAAGTCAAACCTCGATAGGTCCACCACTTAACTGCACCTTCAGGGCATGCAATTGCGAGGAACGGCTTCAAATCAAGGAGAGAGACTTCAGTCATGCATGCCTTGATTATGGAGGCCTCATGCAAAGAGACTCTAAATCAGGGAATAATATTTTCTCCCAAAATAGGACAAGCAAGTCAAGTGGCGCCCTCGCATGCGCATTCAAAGAGAGAGACCCTAGGTCTATAAATTGGTGAGTCTTCTCACCCCAAAAAAAGGAACAAGGAGGAGCATTTGGAGCAATGAAGTGCTGCCGAATTACATCCTCACCCATCGTTTGTGCTTTTACATCCTTGATCTCTCTTTTGGAAGGGAGGTTATTGGGTGATTATTGGAAGCGCAATCCGGACCCAAACCCAAACATTTGGCCACAATACCCCACCAAATTTTTCGACACAACCCCATAAGAGGTTTTGGACCCATCCCAAGTGGATTGGTGCTGAAACCAAGTCCCAAACGATGGGCGTCCTGCCCCCGGCGCCCCCCGCACTGTTGCAGTTCTAATCGCCCCACCCCAGAGGTGATTAGAAATCTATGGCTATATTTCCCTGATTTTTCTTTTGCATTTGATTCTAGGTCACTTACATATGCTGTCATTTAAATTTCATGTGATTCTGACAAGTTTTGGCTATGATTTTATCATTTCTCGCTTTCGCTAACATACAAGGAGCATCATCAGATATAGGGCAATCGAGGCCGAATTAGCAAAATCCGACCATCTGGGTCGTCCCAAAATGCCCCGTTTTACCTAACCCCAACTTTGTAGGTGTTTTGGAGGCCTCTAGACTAGACATTTAGGAGGTGGCTTTCAGACAGGTTATGACAGTCCTAATCGTCCCACCCCAGAGCGATTAGAAATATGTGCAAGATTTCTGAACTGTTCCTTTTGCAGTGGCTTCCTGGTAATGTTTTATTGCTTCTGTCAAATTTTTAGCTCATTCTGATATGTTTTAGTTATCGTTTTAATCATTTTATGCATGCACTGACCGTAGGCCTTGGGGATCGCATGTTTCTCTCCATCCGTAGGTGCTACTAACCGTTTACTGTTTCTCTGAATGTAGGATCTCGACACCAGAGGGGCAGCAAGGAACCATAGACATATTCATGCAAGCGGCGGCAACGTTTGGTCCACCCATTTTCAATGTGGGCACGCGAAAGATCTCAAAGGGGAATATATCATTCATGGTGTAATCAAAATATGTCCGACGCTCCTAGCCCCTGAAAAGGGAGGAGACGTATTGTAACCCGATTTTGAGAAAATTAATAAAATAAAGGGCCGCACTTTTACACTTGCTTTTAATCTCGTTTCAGTTCGTTGGTTTTCCTTCTTTTCATGCATTCTCGTTCGTAGGACTTAGCGTTGCATTTCCCCTTCTGTTTTGCTTCCGTATCCTCGTGCTTTTAGAGATAAAAAGAAATATTGAAGGATAATGTTTGATTCACTCAAATACATTTATTAAAAGGAAAAGAGGATTTTAATTTTTTGCCTTAGTAAATAAAATTGAATAAGATTTGATAATAAGAAAGGATTATAACAAAAATTCAAGGCAAAATGAAAGGAAAGGATAAATTATGAAAGGAAATATTGGCTTACACTTTGAGATGGAAAATTCATTCAAATTGTTTTCAAATATTAAAGTCCATTTTATTTTAACAAGTGCATTTGATTTTTTTTTTAATAGATGGAAAATAAGGGGTTTTGAAAGGGTCCTCAGACCTTTTATAAATAAACTACAAGGACTACTAGAAAAGCTCTGACATAGACCAACAAGTAAAACAACAAGACAAAAAAGGCTTACCCTCAGACACCAGAGAGAGAAGTCATAAAAAGAGACAAAAAAGAGGTCCCAAAAAACACTAAAAAACATCAAAGTTGTCTAATCCACAACCTCCTTCAAACTGTCATGATTGCCTTTGAAAAAAATCATCATCCAAGATATTTCCTCCATGTAAATGGTAGACATTTTAATATATATATTGAGAGATAAAAGGAGATCATTAATAGTTTTCCATGATTTCTTAGGATTTTTAGGATCTTGAACCCATAGAGGATCATCTCCTTTCCCAGATGGACTTCCAGCTTCAATCTTAGGCTTATTTTTTAGTTTAGAACCAGGGTCTCCAAATATATCAAAGTCTATGATGACATGAATGACCTTCTATTTCTTAACCATTTTTAAATTCAAGTATTTTGAATGCCTAGTAGTTGAGATACTTGTCATGGGGGTATTCTAACCACCAACCTTTACCACCAGACCTTTAGGAGTATTCTCCTTGCCTTCAACCTTCAACTTTGGTCCTTTAGGAATTTTCTTCTTATTCTCCTTGGGAGAATCATAATCATCATTATGTGACTGATCTGAGGACTTTGAGGATAAATACATGGACCCTTTACTCCCATAACTTTCAAAGGAATCCTTTCTAGCTATCTCAATCACAAAATTCCCAAGGCTCATTCTTCCCACCTTATCCCCATACTTCAAAACATGAATAAATAGAAACTTCAAAATCCCTTGGTGAAGGGGGTAAGAAATTTTACCATGCTTCACCTAATCTATCATCTTCTCGATGGAAGCAAAAAAAAATAGGTACATTCATGTGGTTTGGAAATGCAAAATGAAAGCTATGAATAAATTTACTTTTCCCATTTGAAGTAAAATACTCCATCATTGTTAGTTCCACCCTATTCCAAGGAGCTTTGAGAGATTCACAGAGGTATCCATTTTGACATTTGGCTGGGTGCTCACCTTTGCCTTTGAAATACCTTAATTCTCTGGCTAGAGAGTGTTTAGCTCTATTTACACATTTTCTATCAATAGGAAAACCTGACACCATAGATATTAGGGGAATGGATATGGTGAATTCTATTCTAGCCATGACTTTGTCATCCTGCCAAGTGTGAGCCATTTTATTAGAAAGCTCCAAGTTGAAACCAAAGGAATATTTGATTTGTAAAGGATATTTTAAAGGAATTTTTGGAAGAAACATTGTTGAAGAAATAATTTTAAAGTAAATAGCTTAGCAAATAAGGATGAAGTAAATAAGGAATTGGAAGACATATAAGAGGCTTTAAATCCTACAAAACCATATTCTCATAAAGAGATAATAACTAAAGAAGAAATATTTATGCTAGGTAAACCTAGGTTGAGAATGAAGTCATTTTTAATGCTTGGTAGGTGATGAATATTTGTTGGTGTGGTAGAAAACATCTACTTGCATTGAAAGTATAGGGAACATGTTTTAATAGAAAATAGTGTTGAACACATTAACTACATAGTCAAAATGTTGGCTTGTGAAAGTGGGGGAATATTAGTTGGGATGGAAAGAGTGTCCAAATATCATGTCATAATTGTATATCATGAGAAGAATTATCAATATCTTAGTGTATTGAGACAAAAGAGTCTCATGACCAAGAATACAATATTAAAATGCTCCATTGATATATAACAATGGCAGATACTATATTTTCATATTTTATGACTAGAGAGAAATGTAGAATAGTTGGAATACCATATTAGCAAAGTGGAAGAAGAAAAGAAAGATATTAACAAGTTGTTGAAGAAAAATTTAGATCCTACTTATCCAAATTTAAAAAAGAGGATGATATCGGTATATTATCAACTCAAAATGTAGGTTCTAAAGATGAGGGAGAAAGTATTGTGCATTCAAATAGAAATATTGATATTACAAATCCTAGAAACACGAGTAAAGATGACATAAAACACTTTGATAATTATGATGGTAAAAATGAAGAGAAATATTTTTTCCAAACTCCATATATGAAATATTTTAGTTGAATATTTAGTAGAAGAGATACTATAGCACCTAAAATACGTCATGTTGAGGAGGCTACTCATGTGAACATCGTTTCAGGTCATATGACTCACTTTGGACCTTTCCAAGACCTAAAAGTGGTTCTAACCACTCAATTAGGGCAAGCCAGACCTATTCAACCTAGGTCATTATTTTCCTCAGTGGTGGCCTCGTAGTTGCTGATGTTGATGACGACCGTGGGTGGGCCATGCTTGTTGATAGTGACCACAAACCAATTCATGCCTATCTAAGATGGTCAAGTTTGGAACAAACTCGAGCTACCCGAGCCGAGTAAAATCCATTGGAATGTAATAAATTATTGAATGGTTATCCATTAGAAGCTTCTATAAGCTTCACCTCAACTACCCTAGCCCAACTGAATCTTGTTCTTGGCTTCATGGGTAAGCTAGGATAATAATTTTGGGAGTCCACTTAAGGCCCCAAAAAAAAGAGAGAAGGGGGGATATTTTGATGAGCAATTGCCATAGCAAAGCACTGCTAAACTCAGGATATAAGTTATATCCCTTGAAGTGCAATGAAGTGCTACCCAATTCACATCATGATGTTGGCACATTCACCAATGGATATCTCACAATATTGAAGATCAACCACCTTGTTTTTCAAGATAATTTGCCATATATTTGAGTCAAGTCACATAATCCAACTACATTTTAGGATACACCAACCCTTGCACATCAATTCAATAGTATAATTGATCGTCACCATGCCTATAACATAGAGAATAGATCCTCTATCTAGTGGTCACTATTTTTAATAGTAGCTCACAGGTGTCGCCATAGATGTCATTAGCGGCTAACAGAGCTCGTCGACTTGATCAACAATGGCCTTAGTATGATGTATCATTTATTCTATTTTATACATTAGAGTAGTCAATATTTGCTTTCTATTAGATTTATAACCTATATTAGTATCATTTACATTCCGTATTTACGCATTCCTTTCATGTTTTTAGCAATTTACATGCATTTTCTTTCAATTTACATTAATAAAAAAATTAGCCTCATCTTGAGAGGCTTCCAATGCTAGTGATTATTTTTATGTTTATTTATGTGTAGGTGAAAGGCCTTTTTTAGGAGCTAGACATCATTGGGATCATCTTCTTGGCATCAAAATTAGAGGTTGCAAAGAAACCCTCTATAATCAATTAGTGGAAGAGAAAATACCTTATGGAGTGCATATTTCCCCTTTGTGGGGTTACTCATTGTAATTTGTGTATCAAATTGGTATATCCCTAAGAGGGATTCATTGTAACCGCTATTACAAATTATCAATAAAAGAGCATCCTATTTATTTTACTTTTTGGGTCATAATGGTTACTTAGTTTCTTTATCAATTTGTTTACATTTCTTACAAGTAGATGCATGGTTTTCAAAGCTTTACAGATACATCATGATTCAAATTGTGAGAATAATTCTCAAATTTCCAATACTTTTATATATGACTATAGTAAGAAAAAATTAGATGAATGTGGCACAAAATGGTTTCACCATATGATAAATGCCTCCCAATATTATTGATTTCAATAGTTTAATTATATGTTATGGGAAGATAGCTCCATTGAAATGTGCTACTAGTTTATTCCAAGAGATCAAAAATGTTGTATTTAAGCCTAATGAGGCTACATATTGGTCAATTATACAAGGTCGTGAAAAAGCTAGCAAATTGAATGAAGTGTTGTGGTACTACAATGAAATGAATATCAATGGCCCTCAACCATTTAAATCTAAATATAACTATAAATCTACTAGAAATGTTTAAATATGAGGAAGGAGTTGTGCCAGTTTTGTAAGATATGAGAGACATGGGTTGTGAATATACCTCCATTACTTAGATTATTGTCTAGTCTTATGAGAGGGTTGATGTTCTTGGAAAATTTCTTTCAATTTTAAAAGCCTTTTTATGGAAGAGGACAACTTGATGAGATGGCCTCTACAATCCTAGCCCTAGCATATGTCCAAAATAAAATGTTAATCGAGGCTCTCCTCCTTATTAAGGAAACATTGGGAGTAGGTAATCCCTTCAATGATGCTTTATATCATGTATTGATATGTTCCTACAAAGAGACTAACAAGTATAATAACATAGTTTGAGTTTTCTCAAATATGTCAAAGGATGATGTTAATCCCAACTTGTAGATCTCCTACACTACAATAGATATTTACACTAAAATGAGATTATTTGCAAAACCACTAGATCTATTTTTGGAGATAAAGATTCAAATATTGTATTGGACATTATTACTTATAGTGTGGTTGTAAAGATGTATTTGGATGTAGATATGCTTGAAATGGGACTCCAAGTTCTAGAAATGATGGAAAAGCCAAGTGATAATAATATTGATTCATATATTTATATGCTTCAAGTTTATCACATGTGCAAGATGCCATATAAGATAGTATAAGTGTACTATATAATTGTATGGGCTAAGTTGAAGTGGGATGCAATTATTTATAATTGTATTATAAATTATAGTTGTCAAAATTTGCCTATAGAAGAGACATCAAAGGTATTTAAATATTTGATTAAATCTAGTTTCATATCTAATACCATAAATGTAATGATTGACATCTATGAAAAGGTTGGTCTTTTGATGAAGGCTTATGAAATTTTGAGACTAGCTAGGATATAGGGATTGTTTGATAATATTATGATCTCACCATATAGTAAGTGGAAGGATTATGCAAAAAATGTTTGTGATGGTCAAAATGAAGGCCAAATTGTCAAAGTTTATGGACAATGTGTTGTTAATGGTTTTAAGTATTAAAATAGTGATAGGGATAATGATAGTATAAGTCATTCAAAATTTGTCAGTAATGGTCTAAGCTGTGATAAATACTTTTGTGATGACTTATTACATTTAAATTTGAATAGTGATGAATTTGAAATACACACAAAATCAATTGGTACTCAACTAGGATATAATGAAACAAGGAAATAAACAAAATAACCTATTGTATCATAAATAAGCACAAAATACAAAGACCTTGGATTTACAAAACAAGTTGATGTAAGTGATTTCATGACAAGGAATACTAATACTAGTTTTGTACTAGGGAATGTTGTGGCATGAAATATTGAAGCTAACATTATGATAGGTACCAATTATAGCTATTGTGAAAAATATACAGTATGGAAGATAAATGTTTAGAAAGAGGTAAAACCAAAAGGCAAGAGATAGAATTGGTACCAAAGTTACAACTAGAAATTTAAAACTAGAATTGGAGATTGATAGTATAACAAATAATGTAATATGAAGGTGGAGGTGTTGGAGAATATTACATTATTTGGTACCTTTCAATTACCTTATAAGTATATTGTAAATACTATTTTCACCTTTGATTGTCCCCATTTGGGACAATTGTGCCTCACATGGAGTGACACAGTGGGCTACAACCAATCACATAGGGTTTGGCTCAATATGGTACCTCTAAGAGTTTTTACAATGTCGTTTCCTTATTAGGATGTGATATTTAAGGTTCTAGTTGCTCAACAAAGGGAAAGGGTGCAGGAAAGTAAAAAAATAAAAAAATAAACTCAACAAATGAAAATGAGGGTGATACACCAAGAGATATGATAATATCTTCCTACAAAAATAGGCTTGAATGCTATGTGCCAATGGTGAATGCTTCCTCTTATCAACACAATGAAGTAAAATTGAGATCTACTAGTTATACACATGCATAAGAATGTAGGTTCCATAGGAAAGCCAAGAAAGTGACTCAATCCAAAAATAGATGTAGGTCCCTCACACACATATACACTTAATAAAACTTAATATTCAAGAAAAATATCACATACACATACACAACCATGGGTCTGCGGGTAATGCCAAAAAATAGATACAAGTTTCCATGTATATATAGATAAGCAAACTCTTACAAATATTGTTTTAAAAGTGGGAGTTCGATATTACCCATAAGCCACTCAGGAACCACAATTATTTATATAGAGAGAAATGAAAGGAAATACTACAAATGTATATAAATGCAAACTTGTCGATCATTTTTCAGTATAAACTACTACTATTTATAGATTACATCAAGAGAATTTCCCTTACAAAATTATTTGCAACTAGATCTAACAATCCCATCTACTTTTCCTAGGGATTCTAATCACTGAATGATGTACTTCTCTAGTCATAATGATTTGTCAGCATGAGACTGTTAGCACCATACTTTATCTTGAATTATTGTCTAAGATAATTACTGAGGTTATCTTAAAATAGGTGGTCTTTGTTTCCTTGGTTGAGGAAGCATTAATTTGGCTTATCTACCTTTGTCACTTTTGATTTGACTCAGGAATCCATGTTCGCTTGAATTTTTGGTGTCTCTCATAGATTGATTAGGAGTATTTTTTTGTTGTGCTTTATTGTAGATCACAAAATCTATAATATCAAGACTTATCCAAAGGATGGGCTCCTCTATAACTCCTTTGACTATTTGTCAAGAATTTTGCTAAATAAAATTTTGCAGAAGTCCTAATTATCAGGAGTTATTTTAGCTTATTCTTTGTGAGCCATAAAAAATTTTGATCATCAATTATCGGGATGTTTTACCTTAGTTGCAAGCGGGTAGTGGGGAACCACTATAGTTTTGTTATCTCATAGGGACCTTCTGGCCTACTTAAAGGAGAACTCAAATCACCTTTATCCTTGGGCTCGAAGTCAAAATTATATGATTTTTGCAAAATAAAACATAAAAAACTAATAAGAATGATTAAGAAAATTATGATATTATGTGGAGAGTCTAGTAATTGATCTCCCAATATTTGCCCATTATTCATATGATTCATATTGAGTGTGCTAGAATTGATCATATAGAACAATAACCTCATGCTTATCATCTCAAAATAAATTCTTTGTTTGGTTCATTGCTTCATTGATCATTACCTTGAGTTTTTCCACTGGCCTAATAATCAGGGCTATCTCTTTTGCATAGAGGAAGGCAATCTACTCTTATAAGCTAAGCTAAAGCTCTTTGTTTGATTCAACCATATTCATATACTCCTCCTTTTATCATAGCTTACCGTTCAACTAGTTTCATGGTGAAGGGAGTCTTGCTACTATGAGAGAATCTATTTATACCTTCAATATTCCCATAATGTTATATATCAACTAGCTTTATGCACTATTCATCCAATTTCTCTTATAAAGAGGTTGATTACCTTATGTGCCATAATTTCACTATCTTGTATTCTGGCAGTGGTAATTTTAGAATTGGAAATTTTGACCAACAAGGTTCGGTATGTTATGGCTTCTTCCTATCTTCATGTTGATTTTCTATGTCAACTTTTGCCTCTTTATCTATCCTATGGCCCAAATACATTATCAAATATATGAATTTAGGGACTAGGAATAAATCTAAAGCTATACCTCTAATTTCATTGTAAGAAACATCTCTAGTTTATCTAATAAGATCCTTGGTTTTGAGCAATTGTCTTTATTTGTTTTATTGTTTGAGTTATTCCAACTCTCTCAATAAGGTCTCATTTTCTTGTTTTTACTAAACCTACTACACAATAATTTTATTAGATAATTATTTTATATGTTCCTATTTCATTTTTAGAATAGCTTCAAACCCTCTTTCTTCAATTGTTTAATTAATAAACTTATTTGGTCCTTTAGGGGTTTGGCTTCATTCAGTGATTCTCCAAAAATTTTCTTGGTTTGTTCAAGCTCCTTCTCCTTATTTCTATTTTTTGGGTGGTCAGCTCGTAGTCATGCTCTCCCATTCTATTAGCTTCCCTATTAATATTCAACATGTCTTAAGGTGAAGCATATTTCAAATCTATACCTATTAAAAACATGTGCCAATCCCGGTTTATCATTTCTTGTATTGGCTTAGCCACCAACGATTTTTTTTGTAAGTAATAATGCTTTTTCCTAAGGAGAAAAATGAAAATTCATCTGATTGGTGGCAATCTATTGAAATTGTTGAGCTTACCTCTCATGATCATGTCTAGTTGTTTTTTTTTTTATTCTTTGAAAATTTTTCCAAGGAGTGAGGATCTCCAGGTTTTTTGATGTTCTATCTTGTAACCCTGAGGATGAGACAAAAGCTTCCATAGGTTTTATTGGGTGAGAAACTACTTGAAGGCCATCGTCATGGCTAGGACTAAGGCTAGCAAAGAGATTATGCAAGAAGATATTATTTTCCCTGTTTCATGATCAAGATAAGTGATTGAATGTGTTGGGGATAATGCAGTTTATCTAGTTGAGGAATCTTGTGCCTTTTTTAGAGGAGGTGTTCCATCTATCCTTTGATATTTTTCCTAGAAGCATGGAGGGAAGCATAACTTGATTTTTATATTTTTCTACTGGGTGTTTCTTTCATTGCAGGGTTATGCATAAGGGGTTAGACCCGAAATGTAATTGTAAAAAAATGGTGAATTTGTTTCGAAACCCTAGTGAATCTTGGACAAATTCATGTAGGAAGACATGGTGAATTACCTTATTTTTTCACCAAAAGTTATAAAAAATTGGTAAATTTCTGTTAATATTTGGAAAAATATTAAACAACAACAAAAGACTACCTACATATATGCATCCGAGGGAGGTTCGGGTGTAAAACTACACCTGGAGGAGGGTTAAGCGCATTATTGTATTCAAGGTATTCGGGTGCAGAAATACATCCGAGGGAGGCCTGGGTGCAAAAATATATTCGGGGGGGCCTTGTGCATAAATGCACTCGACCCTCCCCCAGATGCATTTTTACACAAGACCCCCCCGAATATAGTTTTGCACCCGGGCCTCCCTCGGATGTATTTTTGCACCTGACTCCCTTGAATACAAAAATGCACCCGAACCTCCCTTGGGTGCATTTTTGCACCCGATCTAGCCCTCCCTCGATCGGGTACATTTCTGCATCCAAGGAAGTCGGGTGCAGAAATGCACCCAATCGGGTGCAAAATTGCACCTAGGAAATTTAGGTGTAGAAATGCACCTAGCTGAGTGTAAATTTGCATCCGGATCGAGATGGGTGTAAAATTGCATTTGGTCCAAGATGAATGTAGAAATGCACCTGGTTAAGGGAGCATTAGGTCAGGTGCAAAAATGCATCTGGGGGAGTCAGGTGCAAATGCTTCCACTGCTCTTTTTTCAAACCATTGCTCCTCTGCAATATTTTTCTCCATAGATCATTTGTTCTTCTCTCTCCAATTGATTATTGTTCGATAAGAATGAATGTTTTAGTTGTATGGGTGTGGTTTTCATGTTTGATATATATAGTAGTATAAGAGGTGAATTTGGCAAGATAATTAAAAAATTTATAATTTTATGGTGAAAAGCGTCCTTGATTTAGGTGGGAGACCTAGTGAATTTAAAAAAATCCATAATATTATTATCAACGTGCGACAAACCAACCCCTAAAATTTTTTTATCCCAAACATTTTGGGCAAATGGGCCAACGTCTAGGACACCCATTTTTGCTAATTTCCAATTTTGAAAAACCGAATATTCACCCAATTGGTGAATATTTGCCACTGTGCATAACCTTGTTTCATTGTCTTATCATGCTTTCTCTTCTTTCCTTTTTTAGAACTATCTGTGTGTTTTCCCTTTTTACCTTTTTTCTTTTAGGTTGTCTATTTCAATAACCCAGGCAACACTTGTTATTGGGATGGTGAAGGTATTACTCTTTTTTTTCAAGCAATAGGATTTGTAGCCTCTCCTACAGGGTCATACAATAATTCAAGAATTTCTTCTTGTTCTATCATTGCTTCCTCTATTTTCTAGCGTGTTTCACCAACTATTCCTTCTTCACTGTATTCCATGGTTGTAGAGATTTCTGCATCTAAATATTCCTCATTGTAAAATTTACTGAACATTATATCCTCTTTTATTGAGCCAAATTTGGCTTCCTTTTGTCCACTAAGTTATCTCATCCTCCACCATGCCTCTATTTTAGGCATCTTCCAATGTCAATTTCTTAATTCTTCTATATCTTCTTGCTTTACTTTATTCCATGGACTAAAGGTACCCTTAATCTCATAAAAAGATTCATAGGATTTTAGGGTAGGTGGAGGTGTAATTCACTGAGAGGGCAAGTTGTTGTTTCATCCTTAGGACTTTTGAGTTTTTCAATTTTAGGCCTTTTCTTATGAGTGAATTTTTTTTCCTTTTATACCTTTTAGGTATGTAGCAAATTTTTTACTAGGTTCATATTTCTATTTGTCCTTTTTAAATTCAATGCCTAGTCTTTTCAATTCTCCTTTTTCTAGGGAGGCTCCTCTTTTTCTATGTACATTTATTCCCTTTAATTTAAGAGGCTACAGATAGTATGATGTTTTCTGCTTACCACTATCATGTTTGAAGTCCAAAATGTCCCTTTACCTAGAGACCTCTTGGGTGAATACTTAAACAAGAACGTATCTTGGCAGAAGATAGATAGGATAGCTATAACCAAGCATTCTAACTAGGGTCTGTTCTTTAGTAAAAACCAGTCCCCTAAGACTGTTCCTTATAAAAAAACGTTACATTATTTTAAATTCTAGGGACTTGAGACCCCTTTATTATAGAGATGAAGAGAGTAGAAAAATAATCTTAAAAAATATAATAGGAAGAACCTTTCCTTAAGTCTTTGGCCCAATTGTATATTGGGATGTCATTTCCCTTTAAATATTTACATCTTATTCCTAGTTTGGGGAACATGCTTGAATGTTGATACAAAATAAGGTATACCAAAAATGAGGAGTACCTAAATGTTTGTGTTGATAAAAAACATCGTAGGCCTTCTCAAATTTTCTTTGCTATTTTGTGTAAAATACCCAACTGAGTCATAATGACAAATTTGTCATTTGTTTTACCTAGAAGAAAGGTCATCATACTCAATGCATCCATTGCACTTTTTCTAAAATGGTCAATGGGTATGAAATTCTGCATGACTAGGTCATTTTATCGTACCTTTATATTTTGACCTTAAGAAGGCCATTTTTCTTGTTCTACAAAATTCTATCAAACTTTCCCATTTCTTCATTCTCATTAATGTGCACTTGGCCTTCTGGTAATAGAAAAATTCTCCTAATGCTAGGACCATAAATCCTTACTCTAAATTTTTCATCTAAGACTCTAATTTCTTGGACATTCAGATCATTAAATTTTGCATATACGCTTACTAACTCACAGCAAAAATTCACCTCAATATATGTATATTACACTAAGAAGTTGGTCCATATTTGTGCTCCAAAGCTTGAAGGTCTACTAGCTTTGAAACACTCGTAAGCATTCATTATCAATTTTCTAGCTCCTTTACAAACTTTAGGGTCAAAGCAGTCTTCAACTATGTTTGTAAAAACCTTGATATTAGAAGAATAAGTGGGAATAGGCACTTCTAGTATTTCTTGCACACAAGAATCCTTTGTCTTATTCATCTTGAGCTTGATACTAGTTTTTTCTTCTAATGAATAATGAACTACACAGGATTTTAGCGAGGGAGTGAAATTGATTTTCCTTTTGAAGTTGTTACCTTTTACCCTTCCTATTTTCATGGTCCCTATATGCCTTGCATTTATTGCTCCTTATATATTTATTTTTTGAACAATATCATATTATTCAAGGATTTTCTAAATACATATTCATGCCTTTCAAGGTTAATCTATTCCCACAATCTTCCTTGTAAGTCCCTGCTCATGAATAAGGTTCTATTTTGAGGTAGCATTTAAAGTAGAATTTCTATTCGACTACTAGCTTTCTTTCCCAAGAATCTTCTAGCAAGAAAAATCCTCGGTTTTAAATTTCATATTTTGATTTATGGCCGGCCTACCTTGGATTGTGTGTTGCTTTGCATTTTCTCATGCTTTCTATGTTTATTTTTTTGGAAAGAAGACTCAATCATTGACTAGCCAGTGTCTTTGAATTTAGGCTTATTTTGACTAGGGTCTCATATCAAGATCAACCTTTGGTATTTATGTTTATTGTGGATGCAAAAAACCTTGATCAACATTATTTTTAACTTGACCCCTCTTTTCTTGTTGCTACTAGCATCATAACAGAGTATTTCTGCAACCTTTGTTCCTATATAATATGTAGACTTTAATATGTTCCTAGTATGTTCTTTCCCATAATGGTGTATCTTCATACACTAATAGAGGTAAGGAAAATAATTTTTTTGGTTGGATTTGTCTTATTTTTATCTTTATGGATCTTTTATTACAAAATATTCAATATCAGGAATAATCCTAAAGGGTAGGCTCCTCTAGTGCTCCATTGGTTGTCTGTCAGGACTTTTACTGAATGAATTTTTATATAAGTCCTAATTTTTGGGAGTTCTTTTAGCTTATTCTTTGTGATCTAAATAAAACTTTGATAATCAGTTTTCGAAGTTTTGCCTTAGTCTCGAGTGGGCAGTGGGGAACCACTAAAAATACTTTGCAAATATTTGGTGTCTAAGAGTCTTGTAAATATTTGGAATTTAGTAATCATTATATGTTTGTAATTATTAGGGAGTTAATAGTTATATTTATCCTATGAGAAATATGAAGAGACATATCTACAAGGAGTTTGAGAAGATGAAGAGATAGTTGAAGATGAAATGTCAAAATCCTATTTGTAAATGCTATTTGTAAGAGCGACATATGAGTTTATTTGTAATAATAAATTGTAATGCATAATATTGTACTATAATACATTGTAAGCTTATCACCTACGTGAATATAGTATGTTCATTTATTGAATATATGAGTTGTGTTCTAATATACCATGAGCAATCTTTAACCTTGTATCCATACTTATTTGTTGAATATAGCACATTTGCCAATAGTATTTAGCAATTCAAATAGTTTATTTACTAAATAACATTTGGAATGATTATTTTCATTATGTCCTAAATAAAATGAAAACAAATAGAAAATCTATGACACATACATGTGATTTTTAGGGTATTTTACCATAAATATGAATTCTATGTTTTACACTAGATATTTATAACATGTTTATCTTACAAATAAACCCATTCTAACATTATATATTTAAATTTACATTAAATGTTTCCATATTTTATGGAAAAACTTTGCATCAACTCCTTTGCTTCCTCATTAATGAACTATATACAATTCTATTTAGATGAAGTGTTATTAATATATTTGGATGTATTCACATCACCTATAATGATACCATTTCATTTTAAATTTAAGCATTTAATTGACATACTTCTAGGATGTATTCCAATATTTTATTTTGAGAATATTAGACATCATAGTAGTTAACATAGTATGCCCATGGGGTTTAAAGAAATTGGTGCAAAGTGAGAGTTTAAGAATCTGAGAGATCATTAGCATAATTTTATATGTTTTAAAAAATACAATATGAGCATTCAACTTTTGATTTTAATCAAGTGTACATATTTACTATGGATAGCATATCAATAATATCATGTAATATTAATTGAAAAAAAATATCCTTCAAAAGACAAAATAAAACAAAAAGGAAGCTAAAAAAATACATTTAAGATGTAAAACAAGAGGTATACATATTGAAGGGTGTGAGATATCATATGATAGACTAGAGGATGAAACTCAATCTCAAGTTTCTACTTGAACATGAACCTAAATCAGAATCAGGTTGGGAACTAGAAACAAATCTAAAATGAGGAACCATCAAATGCTCAACATGAAGAACTTATCAGAGAAGTTTCAAAATTTCTATAGAATATACAATATTTACTCCATTGTGATATTTTAACTCAAGAATATGATAGCAATGAAAGTTCAACAAAGAACAATAAATCATCATTGTGAACAAATAGAAAGTATATTCTTTAAATAAAATCATATTACTGGAAAAGCTCTAATATTGCTCAAACTACTTACATGACAAAAATTAAAGGATATCTTGTGTTTGTTGGATGTTGATATTATAAAAGATATAATTAATTATAGACGATATCGATAAAAATATGTCTAATGCCTTCCTTACTATTGGAAGAAATACTTTCAATAAATACCATAGTGTAGTTAAGAGAGCACTTCTAAAAAATATCATTAGTTAAGATGTAGAGAAGAAAAGAAAAGGTTTTGAAATTAAACAAGCAATTGGTGCTTCAAGAACAACCATATTGAGCAATTCTAATAGGGGAAGGGATATAGAGGAAAATATTAAATTTAGCTGGACATTAATTATAGGGATCACATAAATTATGATACCTAAAACACCATCACCACCTTTTGCATTGAGAGAAGTCATCCCTATCCTAAAGCTAATTAAGAAATATCAATATCTATAGGTAATAAGACAAGAGAACAACATGAAAAGCAGTTTCTTGATGTCACTCAAATAGATCTATTTATAAGATTTTATAATGAATATCCCAATACCCAAACTGGACAAAGGGTCTTTGAAAAGCAAAATCCATTGTTTGTAAGACCAAAAAAATGAGAGAGACCTATTATTGCAAATATCATGTTCATTTTGAGTTGCATATTGAATGTTTTAAAATATTTAGACAAATGAATAGGTCTAAGTTTATCTCCCCCTCCTTCACAACTAAACCTCTTCTTTGAACAATTGATTTGTACAAAGGGATTTGGATTAGTGGATTATCAAAAGGATTGTATAGATGGTGGTTGCATATCATGCATAAACCTTTCAAACTTTCCATCTAATTATTTGACTTTTTAGAGACCTTGCAAGTTAGATGGAAAAGGTATGAGTTGAACCTTGGAAAAATTATGAAGTACTTATGGTTTATATGTTCTCATAAAAGTTAGATCATACATTATACATATACTTCATAATATTTTTTTTATTATATAGAAAATGTTGGATTATGGATTCCAGTAGGTGACTTACAAAAATAATTAAGGGGATGAATAAAAAAATATAGAGTTGATAGAGTTTGATGTCAATGCTTGAGATTTCATGAAAAAAATCACTAAATTGATTTACCCTTTCACCAAACATGTACATAGTTTTCATGACAATCTAATAAATATTAGTTTTCAAAAGTGATTTCACCTAGGGAACCATCTTATCAATTGTTAACTTTACAAAAAATTACACATGTAACCCAAAAAGATATTGAAAGTCAATGTTATCATTCTAACCAGGTCTCCATCATAGTACATATTAGTTCCAAACATGTAGAATTCATAGTGGATGTATATGGGTCTAACACAATTAAAAATTGAGTCATAAAAAAAAGGTTTATTTTTATATAAGCAATAACTCTATTAATGATGGTGCATTTGTTTAGAATTGTTTTTGAGAAATTCTTCACACCAACACATCAAAGAGGTATCATCTTCAATGAGCATTGAATGTGATAGATGGATGTGCAAGACAATTTAAGCCTACAAGATATTTTCTTTGGTTGTGTAGGATCCATCGAAAACTTAACATTAGATCTTTATGGGAGCTTGGAGCTATTCCATAGTGGCCATGGAACAAAATAACATGATGAAGTAGGTGTTCTAATAAAAAGAACTCTTAGAAGGTGTTCACTAAATCCCCAATTAGAGACTTTAAAATATGCAATTTAGTTGTACAATGGCGTTCCATTTAATTTGATGAGCAAGTGGATTGTAAGAGATTATTTTGGTTTATCAAATATATGTGAATGAATTTGAAATTGTATAGTGCACAATATTTTAATTTTTATAAATAGTATAGCTTGTGAAGCAATAAATAACTATATAATTTTATCTAAAATTATTTGTAGATGTGGATCATTATTTTTGTACCCTATTGTAAAAATTTCTTATAACAAGGGCACTTCACTCAATAAGGATCACTAATCGTTCAAAGTGGACAATAGAAGTGAGAAATATTTCATGTTTTTACCATTATTATATTAGATATCCCTTCTCCATTGCTTCAAATGAGTATACTAACATAAAATATGTAGATGATTGGAGGGATGTCATACTTAACACAAACCTTGTGGAGAGTAATGTATCTAAAGAGGAAGTTATTGAAGATAACTTTATTTCATATGATTAATGATTAGATTTTAGGATTAGACAAAACAAGTAACTTTGAGTTTATTATCCTTACTTTTAAATTCATTTACCTATTTGAAATTATATGTGTATGTAAGTTATACTTCACATTATTAAACATTACTATTCTATAGGAGGTTTTTTGCAATCATAGCAAAGAAAGATAAAAGGAAAATTTTGAATACTATTTTCTAGGGTGTTTAATGAAGAAATCAAAGTTGCTTCAAAGACATACCAATGAAGAGGGAAAAGAGTTTGAAACTACGTCAATTATACTTGAAGGCAAATATTTTCAACAAGCAAAAAAGGAATCACATTACGATAAGGGGATCAAATTTCAAGAATACTCATGAAGTTCGAAGGTTATGCACTATAGCCACCATGTAATTGCAACATCTTAAATTGACACGTAGTAATGGCAAACATAAACCTTCAACATACTACTTGAATATTGAAGACCATGAAAGGATACTACAAGTGATCAATGAGAGAGATGACCTTGAAGATATTTGAGTTTATTTATTTTAATTTATGTTATATCAAATAAATATCTTTGTTTTTGTTTGAAATTATATAGGTGTAAGATACTTTATGAATTACTTTGATGGTTATCATATTCTTATTATAATTTTGATGATCATCATATAAACATGATCAAAATATTGTCTCATCTTCTTTTGCAAAACTAATGCAATAAGGTTAGTTGGTGACAACGTCAAATACATCAGGTATGGAAAACTCCAAGGGTATGATTGAGAGATAATAAAGACTATAGTCTTTAGTTAAATGTGTTTAAGATCTAGTAATATTCTCCTTATGGAAATAAAAAAATTATTGAATTAATTTTCTTGAGAAAAATGATAGTATTTTGGTTATCACTCATATTTTAACCACATAATGCCTACAACTACAAGTAAGAGTTGTGAATATGCCATTGTTATTATTTCTATTATACATAAGCAACCAGTTGTATTAGCCTAAATGTCCAAAAATTGGGTTTATCAAAATTATTTTTGATGGTGCTTCTAAAGGAATTCTAGGAAAAGTTGGTGGAGGTAGTGTTTTTACAAATAATGAAGGAAATTTTTTCTCACTTATTTAGAATCACATGGAACTTCAACTAACAACTATGCAGAGGCTAGGGCACTTCTTACAAGGATTAAAATTGGAGTAGTAAAAGGATGGAAAAATATTTCAATTAAGAGGGACTCACAAATTATTATCAATGCTATTAACAAAAATGGATGCAAAGAGATAAAAAATAGTATTATTGTTGATGTTCATCATCTATTACTAGAGGTAATCTCCTAGCGTGAGCATATTTATAGAGAAGGAAATCAAGTAAAAAATAAATTAGTGAAATCCTAGAAGTTGAAAAACATATTTAAAAGAAAAAAAATGAAAAAACTATGATATAAATATATACTATAATAAATATAATATTTTAATATTTTAATGTTTGTAATCCCAATAAAAACCACATATAATCTATTAAAAAAACTAGTTATGTTAGTAAATACAATCTTACAAAAGTCCAAATACACTAGGCATCAAAAGAGAAGGCTTTTATATACACCATAAAAAAAAATTAGGAAAAGACTCCAACATTATTTTTATTTTATTATAACTTTGTATCAAGCCTGCTAATGTTGTTGAATAATTGAGTGCGTGATGGCTTGAAAAAAAATCATGAAATGATATGGTCGAGGAGAAGTGATTTCATCTAAATTTGACCTTATGCAGGAGAAGTGATTTCATCTAAATTTGACCTTATGCATTTAGGCCTGGTTGCTAGTTTCTTTTCTAATGGATTGTATATAATCGGAAAAAAAAAATATTAATTTTGTTTTTTTGTGAGATTATAAGTTTTCTCTCAACAGCTTTGAGGTTTGAGACCCCAGCTTGGGCATGGTTGCTAGTTTCTTTTCTAACGGATTGTAGATAAAAAAATATTAATTTTTTTTTTTTGTGAGATTATAAGTTTTCTCTCAACAGCTTTGAGGTTTGAGACCCCAGCTTGGGACCAACTCATTGAGCTTGGATTGGGCAAGTCCACCCCCATCATGCTCAAGTTAGAGTCTCCCTAATTTTTATTTTTTATTTTTTTTTGGTTATCGGGAGGTTTTTAAAAAATAATTTATCATTAAAAAATATAATTCTAACCAGAAAATTATGTGGATTGAAAAAAACTATCGGAACTATGATTTGCATCCTTTAGTTATAAGAAGAATTAAGAACACGTGTGTTGGCTGATGACAACGTGCACGTTGAGATAAAATTGGACGAGATGAGAGATAGCTTATCGTCTCTAGTATTCTAGATTGTTAGGATGTGTTTGATGAAGATGATGAACAATCTTGTAAACTATGCACCAAATATTATGGTAGATCCTACCATAGTGGCATCCACAATTATTTGTGAGGGTCATATGTATTTTTTAAGAAAAAAACTTTGGCGGGGTCGTTTTTGTTTGAGAGACCATGTTTAAGGATCAAGAGATTATCGTGAAAGTCATCCGGAGTCGCATCCGATCCTGCCCATACTAACATTATCAATTAGATTTTGGGTACCCAATTCAACTTTTTGGTAGAGTGGAGATTCAAACTTGAAACCTCCTTGAAGGATTGTCCTCTACTCTCCAACTCACCTACCTGGATGCATTCTTATGCAATTTACAACCCATAAAAAACTTTATAAACCATAACTTATTGGATAAAGATAAAGTTAATTGGACTTCAATCATCTAAGTAATCGAATTAAGGTAGTGGTAGTAACCATCTAGGGAATTGAATTGAGACAACCCATCGGCAAGCAAGCTACTATTAATTGGCCTCTCCTTTTTGGGTAAAAATTTTAGGGTAAAACACGAGTCGATCCGCAAGCACTCGGTCACTATCAACCAACCTATCCCTTTTAGGTAAAAATTTTAGGGTAAAGTATAGGTTTTTTGTATCGGGGTTTTGAACTTGAATCTCTTGGATGAAAACCCAAAGACATACCACTACAATATCCCTCATGGGAAAAAAATTTTTAGGGTAAAATACATGTTTTTGAAAGGGTCTCCATCTATTGTGCAGTGATTTGAACTTGGGTCTTTTGGATGAGGGTCTTGGTCCCTTGTGTAGTGATTTGAACTTGGGTCTCCTAAATGAGAACCCAAAGACATACCACTCTGGTGTCCCCCTTGTATCAAGGTTTTGAACTTGAATCTCTTGAATGAAAACCCAAAGACATAATAATACTATTTACTAAACAAAATTTAATCCCTTGTGTAATGATTTGAACTTGGGTCTCATAAATGAGAACCCAAAGATATACCACTATGGTATTACAACAAGGATTAAATCAATTAAAGTAAAATGTGATTTAAAGTAAAACGTGGGTTTTGACAAGATCAATCCGTTGTACCAAAGTTTAAACTTGAATATAGTAAAAACCGGAAAAAAAATACCACTACGGTAAACTAACTTTCAAAGTATTATTAGAAACAATTATAAGATGATGTTTTATAAATAGGCATCACTTACGTACATTGCTACAAAGCATTATTAATTTAATGCTCCAACTATTTTATCTTTGTTGCTAGTTATCATGAGATTGTAGTATAATTAATTCTAATAACTATCCAAAGCACACTTCATCCTTTCACAATTCAATTCCTAAGTCATCTATATTCAGTCTAACTAGATCCTTATGGAAAGGTTAGCTCATCACCATTCATCTCCAAAATGGCTAGCTTGACAATCTTCCATAGACTATACAGGTGATCAACCACTTTTATGGGATTATGGAAAGGTTAGCTCATCACCATTCATCTCCAAAATGGCTAGCTTGACAATCTTCCATAGACTATACAGGTGATCAACCACTTTCATGGGATTCTCAACAACCATACAAGCAATTTGTATTATCAATCACCATCTTTCTTGGATTCTCAAGAATTATACAAGGAATTTCTACTATCAACGACCCTCTTTTCTTACAATCACTGAATAAATGTGGGCTTCATAAGCCACCCTTTTTTAAGATTGATTGACTCAGCAATCATCTATTGAATGTGGCATATTTAAGCACTCATTTTATGTTTTGTTGTCTCAACAATTGTTCACTGAATGCGACATCAATGATCACCCTCTTTGAGACCAGTGGGCTGAATGTGGTCAATATCAACTACCCTTTTCTAAGAATGGGTAGGCTCAAGTATTTGGCAGTAAATACTCAATACTTCACATTTAAAACAAAGATTCTACCAAATAAAATAAAATGTCAGGTGAACTGTCAAACACATTTAGTAAAAGCCAAAAATTGAATCTGTTCTATAGTCAATTCCTTGTTAATGGAAAATCAACACCAGCACGACAAATTAGCCATGTGGATTTTGATCAAATTACTGCAAATGGTCAGCATTGTAACATACTATAATTTCACTTGGCCAACACAAAGGAAATAATTATGCAGCCAAAACACCACAAAATATTTTTGATGCCACAAAAGTCACCAATGGTGCAGGTCTCAACACTGCTCCAAAGATCAATACATCATTAGCGTGATAGATGAACTAGTCGAACTCGCCAAATTCAAAACTGTGACAAATATTAGTGCTGGGGCATATTTAGTTACTGTTGTTGTTTTTGGCCTCTGCATTGGGATGTACGCAATGAATTTTAACTGATGATGGGTCAATTAGGTCTCCAGTTTTTCTATATAAAATATATGCAACTCAAATGTGATGTTGCTTTTTTTTTAAATAACTAGAGAAAAATTACAGGTTGGCCAGGAAATTAAAGCATGCAGTCCAACAGAATGAGTTTTTTTTTTTTTTGAGTTTTCAAGGGTTAGGTGGTTTGATAAGTTCTTGGACACTTTTTAAGAGGAGACTTAGATTCAAATCTCACAGGCATGCTCACCAGACCGAAGAAGATGGTACGAACCTGTGTAGCTGGCTGTCCCAATCTCAGGTCGGGTCAACTTTAACGAGACCGATACCCTACGCTCCCAGTTATTGTAAATTTGTAACCAACTCTTCTAAATACAAAAAAAAATAATTGTATTCATGATATCATAATTGATTGTGCAATGTCAGACAATTCTATCTTCTTCCTCTACGGTGTGACGGTTATGATTCCTAGTCTTCTTGTTAATGGTTGGATTGTGAAGGTATGATTTAGTGTTTGCTTCAGTATGATGTGAAGGTTTAGCCTGGGACATAACACCGTAATATTTTACATCCCTTTTATTTATGAGAAAATTGATGACCATTTAATGGTTGCTGAGAAGGCGTGACATAGACATGGCTTAAGGGCTTTGGGGTTTACATTTCATCCCAGGCTTATCCTTGCAAGCGTATGCCTGATAATGGTATAAAAATTTGAATGTCATCTTCGTAGTTTGTTTGTGAGCAAGTGAAAGTAAGAGCTTTGATTGCACTGCACTTATATTTTGAACAATATTTTCTATTTATAGGAAAACAGAATATTATATTGCATATAAAGACGAGAACACCATGTTAAAATGAATATATTTCCATTAGTCTTAGGAGGCTGTCCAGTAAGGTTTTTCACTTTTTCAATTCACAAAAAATACTAACAATCTCATTAGAATGATTTTACAAAGAAATGTTAAGTATTTATACAGGTAGATCTTTACACTGTTCCCACAATTTGTGAGAGGATGTTTGGTTAAACTATGTTTAATTTAAAAAAAATTAATTAATTAGGTTTTGATTTATTTATAGTGAAAATAATTTTGATTAATTGTATACAATATAATTATTTTTATTTGATCGAGTTGGTATGAGTTTGACTTATCAAACTTGTAATAACCATTCTTGGCCTAAAATTGGGATCCTATTCCTTGCACTTTCCTTTATAGTTTAGTATATTTGGCATTTACATAGATTCAACTTTCAACATTTTATTGTAGCACTTTGTTTATACTAATAAACATATTAGAAATAGCATGTCTTTAAGTTTCATAGCTAGACAAATATATTAGTATTTTGGTTTTTTCTTAAATTCACCTTTGCTCAAAATCTTACTCATATTTTATTATATGTACATCAACATTTATATATAATTTTGATTGAATTTAAATGTTTTTTTTTTTTTGTTATATAAGAGAGTTGGTTACAACCATTATTTTTAGTAACTGGAGGGTTCAAACCACATGGACTGTAACCACCAAACTTATCTGTCTTGTTAATTGTTGACCCCACGTGAGATGGATTGAACCTAAATATTGTTATTAATATTTTTCTTAAAAATTTAATATTTTAATATTTAAAATGATATCTTACATTTATATATAACTTTAATTGAGCTTAAAATTTTTTATTAATATTTTAATTAAAAAATTCAATATCTTTCTATATATATATATATTTGATTATTTTGAGAAATCCTTATGACCAACGTGCATGGTTGAGGAGTCTCTTTCCAACCATGATCCCTCCTAAAGTTGAGAGCTATACTTATCAATAGGAAATTTAACATAAAGCCATCACACAACCACCCCCTCACACACTCGCCCAAGCAACAGTTTGAATTTTGAATCTCCCGGAAAAAAGTCAAAGCTCAAACCGTTAAGCTGCACCCCATATGATTCAAGATCTTAATATTTAAAATAACATCTTAGAATTATGGGCTGCCTTGAATTCTTCATTACTTTTTCCAACTTCACCTTTATATGATATTTTTACCATTAATTAAATACCAACACTATAAAATTTTTCAAACCATATCCATATACTGTTTACTATAATTTTTTTCAAACCATATCCATAGATTGTTTATGATAAGGATTAGGAATATTACATTGACTTTTAATTTTTACTTGTCCATTATAATTTGACTAAAGTATTTTTATTATTCAAATCAATAGTTTTAATTTTCAATTTTTGTTTTTGTTTTTTTGGTTACTTAGGGAACCTTTATAATCTCTATCTCTATGGGTAAAGACAAAGTCAAATGGATCCCGAACCTCCAAATAATCAAAGTAGGGCAGTCCACCAACAAGCACTCAACTAGTAGGACAGTCCACCAATAAACACTCAAGTACTACCAACCAAACTATCCCTCTATAGGTAAAAAATGTGGAGTTAAAAACTCAAGTTTTTATGAGGGTCTTGGTCTGCTCATACCGAGGTTTGCATGTAGGTTTTTATTTTGTTATCATGCACATTGAAATAATCATCATGGTATTTTTTTGATTGTCTATTTTGAGATACTAATTTATTATTATAATTTTAAACCTTAAATATTTTTATTTTTTTAATAAGCTCTATATGGGTTCTATTGAGGGCCACTTTCATCAAAATATTTTACTTCTTGTTAGATAATTAAACCATATCCATGAAATATATTCTTAGTTTTCTTTTATAACTTAAAACTTTGAATTGGTTTAGTATTTTTATATAGTAATTTATTGTTTAGGTATTGAAATTTTTTTATCACTTGTATTAATCATGATTGCATAGTGGCATGATAACAACTTGACTATTATGCATGTATTACTTGGCATGATTCAAACTTGGATCCCCTCTTTGAAAATCAAGGAATTTGACTTGTTGAGTTCATATCATTTTATTTTTAGGTATCTAAACTATTAAATCTAAAAATATATTTTAAGGTTGGTTTTTTGTGGTAGGGTTCCTATGGTATGGGTGTAGTCGGGACGATATCGATAATAGTTTACTATGGTAGGGGTATAGTAGATACGATATCGATGGTAGGTTTCTATGGTAGGGTTGTAGTGGCTATGATCTTGGCAACAATTTACTATGGTAGGGTTTTTGTGGTAGGGTTATAAAAACTATGGTCATAATGATAGTTTATTTTGGTAGGATTATTGTGGTTGGGGTGCAATGACTACGATCTTAGTGGTAGGATCAAGCCCATATTTTATATCAAGAAATAAATGATGGAGGGAGAGGGGAAGAGTGATGATGATAGGAGTGAAAATGGTAGGAATGATTATGAGAGGAAGGGAGATAGTGGGAAAGTATTTTCTCAAAACAACATTCCTTTAATAGAGGTGAAAAAAGGCTTAGGCCCAAATTTTGTTTTTAGTGTTGATAATGTGGCATTTTTTTTGGGTCTTATTGGAAGGAAACCATGTTCCTTTTGTGGGGGTCCTTCATGGTCATTTGTGGTTAGTGGTAAGAAGAAACCTTGTGAACCTTGTTTTACCCTAATCCCTAAAGGAGGTAAAATTATTGTTCTAGATGAGCTTGTAGATATGAATATTGAACGGGGGTTGGCAAATCTAGTAGGGCATTTCATGGGTGCTCGCCTAGATTTAAACATGCTTAGGAAATGGGTTGCATCAAAATGGAGGTCCAATGACCACATGGAAATAGTTGTTTTACCAAAAAAAAATTCATGGCCAAGTTGTTCTCCAAGGAGGACTCACATAGAATTTTGGGAGGAGGACCATGGTTTTTTGGATGGAGAAGTCTCATCCTCTATATATGGAGCTTGGACTTTGACCCAAATTCTCAGAGTTTTTCTCAAGCTCTAGTTTGGGTCAGGCTATCGAGTTTGCCCTATCACTTCTGAAATGAGAATGTGCTGATGAATATAGCAAGAGAAATATAGGTCTTGGTGGCTATTGACCTAGCCACCAAAGCCTGTTCTTAACTAATTTATGCAAGAATTTGTATCAATGCATACCTTGAAAAGAATTTTTCTACCTAAGTCAATTTAGTCTTAAAGCTAGGAGTTTGGAACTAGAATATTGAGTATGAGAATGCTTCAGTCATATGTGTAGCATGCAAGAAACTATGGTATTCATCTAATGTATACCCTGAGCATAAAAAATCATCCTAGAGACATAAAATGTGGAAAAAGAAATGGTTTAAAGAGAGATCTCTAGACAAGGCAATGAAAGATATGAGAATAAAGTGGATGACATTTCCCATAAGACTTTCCCAGCAAAGAATTATACATTGATGAAGAAGTAGGAGGTCCAAGATCCCTCACATGTTGAATATGGGGAGATACTTCCAAGAAAAGATGAGGTAATTTCTCCTCCTAAACTATTTTCCCTGTGATGAATAAAATTCCCATGACAAATATGTTCTCGTATTCTGAATCAGGAGAATGATATGTATGTTAATCCCCAACCCCACTCTTATGAGGTTTTGGAGGAGTTTTCTTTGGAGGTAATCATGCTTGTGGACATCCCCTAGCCGAAATTTTTGAAAATTTTCCTCCCAACCTTAGATTCTATTATTTATTCCATTCAAATGCCATTGACAAAATAGCACAATGCTTCTATTATTTCTTCCATACAAAGCTATCCCAACATTAACTTCTATTATTTCTTCCATCCAAAGCCTACTAGCCAAACAGGCAAGTGCTACAAATTAACTACCTAATGGGAATGTTTCAAAATCTAGCCCTAATCTCATCATAAGGAGCAAAATAAAAGGGGAAGTGGATTTGGGAGTTGAATCTAAGCAGGGGCAACCTTCGAACCAAGAATCAAGGCTGAGGGAGACCCTAAAATACATAGCTAATGGAATCCCTATGAAAATTTCTATGGGAGGGGGGAGAAGCACCCCACGAAGTATTATAAATAAAAATATTATTTTGAAAAACAAGGGGTTTGAATACCCCTTCGAAGCAACGGTTGGTTGCTTCTATGAGGAAATATCTAAAGCCTCATATTTTTTTTATTCAAGAAATTAAAACTAAGGAGAACAATAGATTATTCTAAAATTCATGCTTTGGGAGCTTTTGGGGACTTAATGTGTTTTTGCGACAATCTAAAAATTGAAGGCAGAGTGCTCCTTTTTTTATAGGTTCATTAACATATTTTTCTACTATAGAGTTTCTAAAATGTCCTAGATTTTGACCAATGTGTATGCTCCAAACAAAATTGTAGGAAGAGGAAACTATGGGGGGAGTTGAGCATAAATAGAAATTATTTCCCTGATATTGTTTGGATATTGGCTAGGGATTTTAATTCCCCCCTCTTTCCCTTGAAAAAATGAGGAAGCTAATCCCCCTCTAATGGTATGGAGGACTTCAAATTTTTTGTCAATACTAATGAATTGATGGACTTCGAGCTAAAAGGAAGTAAATTTACTTAGAGCAACAGAAAATTGGGGGAACATCTTATCCAATCAAAGTTGGACAATTTTTTTATTTCTAAATAAGGGCTTCATCATTTTGGTGAATTTGTTCTCTCTTCTCTTCCAAGAATAGGATTGGATCACAATCCTTTGGTATTGGATGTTTTAGTTGGGAATATAATTTTTAAGTTTCCTTTTTTTTCTAGATTATGTGGCTAAAAAATAATACCTTTGAGACCCTAATAGCTAATTGGTGGAAGAAGGAATTTACAGGTCCCCTAATATCTCAAGTTGCCAATAAGTTAATATTTGTGAAGAGCAATTTAAAAGAATGGAATAAAAATATATTTGGTAACATTTTCCAAAAGAAGAAATCCCTAAAACTGTAACTTTTAGCCATTGAAGTTGCTATGGAATCCTTCCCCCCATTAGAGACTGACAGAGATGTTGAAAAGAGTTTATTGGTAGATTTCCCTAATGTTTTGGCCTGCAAGAAATCCTACTGGAGATATAAGTCCACGACTCTCTAGTTCAAATATGGAGATAGAAATACCAGGTGTTTTCATGCCACAACCCTGAGACATAAGAGTTTCAATAAGATTATTGAAATTGTTAAGGAGGATGGTACCAAAATTAGAAATATTTTAGAAATTCATGAGGATGTACAATTTTTTAAAATATTTTAGGAGTGGTGGCACTTATAGATGAGTAGGTCTCCAATTCGTTTTTGAATTTGATTCCTTCTCCAATTTTTGAAAAAAATAACTCTAGTCTTATCGCTTCATTCAAAGAGTCTGAAATCAAAGGGGTAGTGTTTTCCATGGTTGGTAAGAAGGGCCATGAACCTGATGGTTTTTCTGTGGTTTTTTAGTAAAATAATTGGTGAATTTTGGGGAAGGATATATATAATGCTATGGGTGAAATTAAAAATACCCTTCATATTCCCAACGACATCAATTCCACCTTTTTGGTTTTGATTCAAACTAGTAGGAGCTAATTCCTTCAATAATTTCAAGCCCATAAATTTGTGTAATACTCTTTATAAAATTTTGTCTAAAGTCATATCCAATAGAATGAAGGTTATTCTTCCTTAGATTATTGATCCTTACCAAGGTGCCAAGTTTCTTTTGTTAAATGGAGGCAAATCTTGGATGGCATGATTACTACTCATGAAGTTCTTCACTCCATAGATAAAAGTGCTAGAGATAGGTTTTTTTTCAAATTAGACATGAACAAGGCATATGATAGAGTATCTTGGGATTTTTTGTTAAAGTTATGGATAAATTTAGCTCACCCTGCTTGGATAGACCTCATCAAAGGATGTCTAATCTAATTTATGAATTCTATCCTAATTAATGGTTCTCTAGTATATTATTTTAGAAGCCTATGAGGCCTAAGACAAGGGGACCCCCTTGTATCCTTATCTATTTCTTGTTATGGTGAAGACTTGGGAAGATCTATTTAGGTAACCTAATAGAAGGGATTAATTTCAAGGATAAATATTGAATCCTCTTGCAATCCCATAACCCACCAACAATTTGTGGATAATACTCTTCTTGCTTCAATATCCTCTATTCCAAAAGCAAAAGAGATTAAGTTTATTTTATCTTCTTATGAAGCTACCTTTGGACAGAAGATAAATTTTAAAAAGAGCAAGGTGTTAACCCCTTTTGTTGGGTTGCCCATATGCTTTCAAGTGTGACTCTGCTCTTTGGGTTTGAGGTGGTGGTTCCTACAAGATTTCAGTTCCTTTCATGGCTGGCAGGGACCTCTATTTTTCTTGTCGTTGAATCCTTGCGGGACTTCCTCTTTTGTGACCTTGAATTTGTTGAAGGTTGTCTAGGATGCATGGCTACTGTTTTTTATTTTGTGCTCTAATGCTTGTAGTCATGCATCTTCGGGACTCTCTTATTTTGAATTCCTATGGCACTTTCTCGTCCTTTCCTTCATAAGTGTTGTTTTGTTGCTATTGCTTCTTCTGTTGGGTAGGTGTTCTCAAAGGTTTTATTTTTGCATAATGACCATGCGACCTGAGGTGTTCCTTTGCTACTAAACCACTACAGTTCCATTTTACAAGATTTTATTCCTTCTATGTTTCTGCTTGGGCCCCTATGTGGGATGCTTTTTTTCTTTCATTTATCTATTTCCCAAGGGTGGTTTATGGTTTTCCTGCCCTTGGGTTGTTTCAAATTTCAAATCGATGGCTTTGTTTCTTTTCCCACCTTTGGAAAAGATTCAAATTGTCTTTTAGTGGTTGGGGCGGTCTGGCTCTTTCTCCCACTCTGTATGTGCTTCAAAATATTGTTTGGTGCCCTTTAATTCAAATTTGGTTTCTGGCGGGCCTTCCCTTCCTACCCATTTTTCCTTTGGTGCAAAGGAAGACGTGTTCCTCTAGCGCAAAGTAAAGCACTTTCCTCTGTTGCAAAGGATGGCACCTTCCTTTCTAGTCCTCTTGTGTGTTCCATATTTTTTCCTTTTGGTTGTCCTTTCCTTGATTTATTCTGATGTACTTTGATGCATTCTGATCCATTGTAATTAGGTTTTGGGGTCCTTGATAAAAACCCACTTTTAATCTACCAAAAAAAAAAAATTAATATACTCCTTCATAGGTAGGTAAAAATCATGAAAACCTTAAATATTCTATTGGGCAACTTCCTTCTGTTTATCTGGGTTTATCACTTTTCAATGGCAATTTACAAGATTCTTCGTGGTTTCCTATGGTGGAGAGGGTTAGGAGAAAGTTGGAAATCTAGAAATTTACCCTCCTTAGCCAAGCTAGTAAGGCACAACTCACTAAAATCCACCCTCCAAAGTGTCTCATACTTCTTTCTGTCACTATCCAATATGCCACAAAAAATCTTCCAAAAGATTGATAGTATTCAAAAGGCCTTTCTTTGGATAGGCATGGAAGAAAACATAGAATTCCCTTGGTGGATTGGAAGCAAGTTTGTTCCAGGAAGAGCAAGGGTGGATTAGGCCTTAGGAAACTAAAACAAATGAATTTGGACCTTATTACAAAATAGGGTTGGATGTTTTTCAAAATGGATGAAGTTGGATGGGTAGAGATTTTAACAACTAAATATCTTGGTAGAGATGGTAATTTTCTTGATATTTAGGCCAATCCAAAGAGCTATGTTTTTTGGAAACACCTTCTTGATTCCAATATTTTTATTTAAAAAGGCTTGATATGGAATATTGTTGATGGTAGGAAAGTTAACTTTTGGTAAGATAATTAGATTTGTAATGAGCCTTTAATTAGAGATCGACTTCTAAACTACTTAAAGCCCTTTATTGTGCAATATTGTGGATCTAGAGTTGTCGAATTTCTTGAGGTAAGGGATGGAAAAAGGGATTGGAAGACTCTATATCTTCTTAATCCCTTCCCTAGGCAAATTCATGCTCTAAGTTCTTTATCCAATATTATCATAATTCATCTCCTAAATCCTAACCCATCAATTGATACCTCTATTTGAAAAGTGGATAATAAGGGCCTTTTCATGGTTAAATATGTTTACTTTCTTTAGTTTGATGAGGAAGAGGATTGGTTTCCAGCCAGTAAGATATGGTTCAAACACCTCATACCTAAAGTTAATTTCTTCTTTTGGTTGACCGCCTAGAAAGAAATATTTACTATTGAAAAACTTCACAAAAGAGGCTTTCCCATTTTGAATAGGTGTTATCCATGTGAAACTTCTTGGGAGAACAATAATAATTTATTTTCATGAGTGTCCCTTCTCCTTAGATTTTTTTCCACCTTATTCTCATCAAATTAAATTTTACTTGGGTTATACCTAATAACATTTTAGACCTATGTTTGTAGTGGGTTTCCCTCTTTCAAAATATTTTTCTTAGAATTTGTTGGTCTTTCTGTTTGTCATATTTTTGTGGGGTATTTGGAACAAAATAAATAACAGAGCCTTTAGGAATGTTAAAAAGGATCCCCTGCATGTGGAAGCAAAAATTTTAAATTTCCTAAAATAAAATATTTCCATAATCCCTATCAAATATGAAAAATAGCTCCATAGCAAAGGTAAGCTTGCAAGCCAGCTAGGTATCCTAAATCTAGAAGGTATTTGTAGTCTACCCACCCCCAATCCTAGAGATCTTGTCAAATGGTAGCCTCTATCTCAAGGTTGAATAAAACTAAACTCTGATGAGGTGGCTAAGGGAAACCTAGGTATCGTAGGGGCTAGAGGAATCATCAGGGATGATAAAGGGGTTATTCTTTTGGCCTTTACTAACTTATTAGGTGTTTAGTCTAGTTTTTTTTCCAAAGCTTGAGTTCTTTATCAAGGGGTCATGCTCCTATAAAATATGAATGCAAAGAATGTGGTGATTTAAGGTGACTCTCTTTCCATCGTTAATATTGCTAAAGGAAAAAACTCCCCCCACTGATCCATTGCAACTTTAATAGAAGATATTTACCATTGCATTGATAATTTTGAAGGTGTTGAATGCAAGCACACCTTTAGAGAAAGAAATAAGGAAGATGACTTGTAGGCCAACTATGGGGTCAATTAGAATGCTCTTCAAATCTATATGAAGGATTTCCCTACCTTTTTTACTTAGTGTGTTATGGTTTTGAATTTTGGTTTTTTTTTGTCAATGGTTGATAAGGTGCTCCCTCTTACTTTTTGTTGAAGGCATTTTCTTCATTTTGCCTATTTGTAATTATTTTTTTGTATCCCCATATCCCTTGGGGTTGTTCTCCTCTTGATCCACTTAATGTTTTTGTTTCTATTGTGTGTCTCATTGTAAAAGGTTAGGGATCATTTCAAAATCCTTGTTTTCCTACCAAATAAAAAATATATATATCATTTACTTAATCTGTTGAGAAATGCTCTACTAGGGTTTTGTTGCAAAACTTTGAGTAGGATTTAAAATTGCTCTCTACCTACCCATGGTTGCATGTGAGGGCCCTTCTAGGGCCCTCCCTCTACCCCCTTCTCCTAAGCAGTCCTTTGTAGACATAGTGAGGGAGAGACAAGAAGTTGAGGATGAAATTTTGAGAAGTGATACTTTAAAATCCATCTTCTCTATTGTTATTGCCATGAAGCCATAAAGGATTCTAGTCTAGAGTTAATGGTTGTTTTTCCTAGGTCTCCCACCATCTCAAGATTGTTATTGAACAAAGTCTAGTGTATAAAAACATTTTGTATAGGAATAACCATGATATAATCTAAAAATTTATTGGCATGAGACTATCTATAAGGTTTATGACCTCCTGGGTTCCAAATAATTAGGAGCCTTTAGGGGGTATTTCAATATTCCTCACTTTTAATGTATACTAAATAGTGAGTTTCTCTTCAAGAAAATATAGGGATAACTTTTTTGAATCAGAGAAGAGAAGCTATGCAGCAACAAGTATTTTTGTGCAACCTTGGAAGCTAGGATTTGATCCATGAATGGAATACATTGTAGTGGTTATTTGGGTCTAATTATATGCTCTACTTATCAAGTATTGATGTGAACCAGTTCTTGAAAAATTAGAATATTTCTTGGGATACTATCTAGGATTAGCCATAGATATGATTTATGGAGGCTTTAATAGGAAGCTCCCAATATATCTCCATGGAATTGCTAAATTGTGCTCTTCAATATGTGGGGAATCGAGCCCTTTATCCCAAAGGTACCCCTTTTAAAAATTTATGCTCAAATCTATGTTGAGATGAATCTTAATCGCTCACTACCAACAAAAATAGAAATAGATATGGGGGATTTGACCTAGATCCAACAAGTAGATAATGAAGTGATCCCCTTCTAATGTAGGATTTATTATAAGCATGGATATTTTGTCTATTTTCCCCTGAGACTATCTAGAAGGAGCCCATCCCATCATAGGCTAAAGGAAATGATGATAAGATGCTTGAGAAGAGGGCAGAAGCTCATCCACATCCTTGAGCCTAAATACACCAAAAGAGGTTTTTGAAGCACCTTAGAGGAAGAAGAAGAAAAATAATAAGGTGATATGATCAGACCAAATAGAAGAGAGAAACATAAATAGAAATGAAATTATTAATACCCTAATGGACATGGAGAATGAGATAGTTATAATGGGGAAACCCTAAGGAAAATATGCCTTCCAAAAATGTAGAAATATTCCAATAGAGGATAACTAAACTAACACTGGAGACTAATATCCAATCAATCCCAAACCATATTACCATATCGACTTTAAATAACCTCAGCCTTGATATAGTCTCGGTCGATAAGGATGTCTCAATGAAAGACAAAGATAAAGATAGAGGTAGGATTTCTCTTGACATTCAACAAGTAGTGTAGACAAGGAATTTTGAACCTTGTCATAATTCCTTAACCCATCTAATGCATGTAGACTCACCCCTCATCAACCCCATTTTCTTTTTTGCATGTGCCAACCCCCATTGCACATTTTCCAATATTTTCATGATTTCGTGGCCCACAATTTTAGACCATAAATTCATGAAAATAGGCCACTCACCTACCTACTTGAATAGTCATTTCAACCTGACCTAAATCCTAGAAAATCATGGATTTTTTGTGAATTCATAGTCTAAAATATTAGGCTATGAATTTGTGAAATCCGACAACTCGCCAACTACTCGAACGGTCATTGTATTTCATTCTTACCGAAGCTATTTTCACATATTTTCCGAATTTGCAAGTCCAAATCTTGGCCCACAAATTCTCCCAAATTGAAAATTTTCCCAATATGACTAACCAAACCAAACTACCATCCCAAATTTTGCAACCCCTAACTTATCCTACGCTGGTTGAATTCTTTAAAACAACAATTTACCTCCAAAACAATGACTAATATTGAATTAATCAAAATTTTTGGTAAATTAAGAGAAATTATAATTTGATTGAGAGAAGTAGAAAATTGACATTTTTGTTGTAGGTTGAGTGACTAGAATAGTTTTTTTATGCTGCTTGAATATTGCTTTTGGACCTTGCTTTGTTGTTGGAAAAATTTGTCTTGTAAACATCATCACTACAACATCAGACGTTTGAACTTGCTAAGTTCCCACTGTGAGAAATTTGTATTGTGTTTGTCTTGTAATTTGTCTACAATTTTTGCATTTCCATTTTGCATCCTTACACATCCGATGAATTCGCATGTAGATCCATGAATTCTCATAGGTCACAAATTCGCTCATAGACCATGAATTTGCATAGATAAAAGTTTGGGGTAAATATCTACTTCTAGATCCACCAATCCATTTGTATATCACATTTTGATCAATAATCTAGTCATCTTGCACTCATATTAATATATGTATTTCAAATCCTACATCTACAGTTTATATTTTTATACATTCAAGGAATTTGTGGTTCAGTTGCGACTTCACTCACAAGATACAAATTCGTGCACAGGCTAAAAATTTGTACAGAAATAAGCTCGAGGTAAAATCCCTCCTCAATATCTATGATTTCACTTACATATTACATATTGTTCATCCTACATTTGATAGTATATTATCTGTCACACGTTATTGCCACGTTATTTTAGTTTTCATCTATTTGCAAGTAGATCTATGATTTCATTCTTTTATGCACGGTTGGTTAAAGAGACCAAGGGGATATGACTACTGCACCATCAAGATCAAATTTATAATGGCCTAAGTAGATCCCTAAGTTCTAATTGTAAATTATAGTGCTTTGTGTGATCAATTGCAGGTCTCCCATAGATTCATGCTCGGAACAACGAATTCGCTTGTAGCTCACCATACTTCAGATGTCATGACCCTCCCTAGAAAAACTTTTTGGCATGAAAGACTATGTGATGATCAATGTTAATTTTATACTTAGTTTTGTTGAAAATGAATGACTATATAATGCTTAGATTAATTTATCTTTGAAGAACATGGTATTGTTGATAGATTATCAATGTGTAGGATCAGGTATGCTTGTAGGTGGAAGAAATAGAATCATCCACCAAAAATGGGGTACTTGAAATAGGGGAAGTGATGATTAAGATAACTCGGGGGTAACATGGATGACCACCCTCATATAGGTGTGTTTTATTTTCTTAAGGAAATATTTTCAACTAGCCAGCCATTTAGAGCCGTAGTTTATAGCCTAGTAGCTATCATAAATTCTCCGATTGAGACAAGTGACTGGGTTGATGGAAAGACTCCCTCTTTGTTTATGACATCTGATTCTGTTGTCTTTTACTTCATCACTCTATTGCATCTTGTATTGGAAAAAATGTGCATATGTTTGGTTATATTTTACTTCATCACTTTGCTACATCATTAGTTTTGAGAAAAGAGTGCAAAAGTGTGATTGCCTTTGAATTCTCTGAATTATTGTAAGAGTAGCATGATGTTAGTATATGATGAAAGAACCCTATATATTTGTAATATATATATATATATATATATATATATATATATCGTAGGATCTATTTAATTAATAATTGAATTTTACTTAAATAGATAATAAGATCTTAATTTAAGTAATAATAGAATTTTATTTAATAAGATCTTAATTTAAATAATAGTTGAATATTATTTAAATTTGTATTAAGACTTTATAATAAAAGAATTTTATTAATGATAAGATCCTAATTTAAATAATAATAGAATTTTATTTAAATGAATAAGAAGATCCCAATTTAAATAATATTAGAACTTTATTTAAATAATAGGGAATTTACCTAGATAATAATAGAGTTTCTTTTAGTATTTTAAAAAGGGATATTAGACTAAAGGCTAAAAGGAATAAGCTTTTGGCTGACTAATGAGAAGAGCTTCATTGATGATGAAGTTTCAAAAGAAGAGAAGAAATATTTTTAAAGCCAAAAATATCCTATAGTTATCGGTTGGATGAGAAGATATTAATGGCGGGTAGGTGAGTTTAATGAGGGACACGACTGATAGCATGAGGGACAAGGACTCTTCTCCCTAATTTTTGAGAAAGAGAAAAAAGAGGAGAGGAGGAGAACAAAAAAGAGGCATAGGAGCATAGAATTAAAAAAGAAGAAGAGAAATTTCAATTGTTATAAGAAGTTGTAGACAATCGAGAGCGAAGTTGGATGCCTTGGAAACCCATCCTCAAATGATCATAGGTTGCCTCTATGTACTAATATGGATTGGTGGTTTAATTTGGTAAGATTCATGTTCAATTGGCTTGATTTTACGATTGACGCTTCTTAGTACTTTGGAAGCTTTATTGACAAATTCATGCTTGTCACTCCACAATTGAGCAGCACTTCGACTCTCCTCAAGGGATTGTCACTTCACTATCCATTTCAACAGAGCTTCAATGCATCCAACTCAAGATCATTCCAAACTTCTCTCGAATTTGAATGGGGGTCTTATAGCCCTCCTAATCCCTAATCTTAACTTTATTGGGAAGCCAAGATCAAGATCCATGAGGTTGGATAAGTTGGGAGAAAAACTCTCAAAGCTTCCCCACCCAAAACTGTTTGAACTTCATTGCCCAGACTGTTGTAACCAAATTTGGCTCAACCCAAGATTCAAAATAGTTTTAGTGCTAGCCATGGATTTGAGGTGCAACTAGCTCTGTTAGTTGTGGGTTTCAGTCATGACTAAGGCTGAGTATGCCAGCTCTACCCAAATTGAGTGGTTAAAACCATTACTTCACCTTGGAGTTGTCCAAGATCCTTCATATGGTCTGTTAGCATGTCCATATGAGTAGTCCCCTACACATGACACATTTTAGGTGTCTACAATCACAAAACCAAATGCAAAGGAGGAAAGTAAAAGAATGTTCCCATATTTATTAATAATTGTGAATCTCTTTTACAACAAGGTTACAAGAACATCCTTCTTAAGGATTGACCATTGTGATACATATTACAATCCACATCTCATGTGGTAGATGCCTTCAATAGACTCTTAAGATCCTCATAACTTTGCTTGAGGGCTTACTAGGATGCCTCCTTCTCTAATGTCAAGAGGAATAGTCTTGAAAGATGCTTTGTCCCTAGAGAGATATGTCACCTACATGCAAGGAAAAAACAAAGCACATTAGTAGCACATGAAGCCTCTCATGATGAGGCTGATTTCCAAGAGAGTGCAAGAACTATGGTAAATATGTCAAGACATGAACATGTATAAATATCCACAAAGTTACCTAAAATATTGATGAATAAGCATGAAGCATAGATTAAAACATATGAAGGAACCTAAATTTGCATGTAATCTTGCATATTGAACATAAAGGAACCTAACATTTAAAGCAATGTTAAAGAAAGTATGAAGTGAACAAAAGTAAGCAAATATGACTATTAAAATGCAAATGAAATATGGAAATGCATGAAATATGACTAATATAGACTAGATAAAGATAAATGAATGTTGAGAAATGTAAATCTATGGTTAAATCAAAGAACTAAGCATATCAAACCCTAGCCACTAATGCTCATAGCAGTTGGCTATACTAGCCATTGTTGATAGTCATAGCTAATCCTGCAGGCCATTGTTGACAACAACGACCATGGGAAAAGTATCCTACTCTTGAAATTAGGTTTGTGGATGCTCAATTTCTTTGTGGATGATGATCAAGGGTCGTCGATGTATCTATACATAGATTTGTGGGTGAATTATTGTGAGTTCATAGTGGAGTGATGTGGAATGGTAAGTTTACTCCTCAAGCTATTGAAAAATCCATTGCTTCAAATGTAGGTGTCATTCTAAAATTGGATAGTATGTTGGCACTCCTTAAGGGTTGCAATTGGCTCTCCAATTCGGTAGGGCTTCACTACATTCAAATTGTCTCTCTATTTACCTCTTTGGGGGGTCTATAAATAGACTCTCCAAATCCTAATATTGGCTTCTCAAGGAAGCCAAGATCAAGAATTAGTTGACCTGAGTAGTTGGGAGGAATCCTTTGGAATATTCCTCACCCAAAATCACTCCAAAATTGTTACAATTGGTTTGTTGCAACTGATTTTGCTTGGCTCAAGAAGACCAAGTTTGTTATGGGGTTAGCCATTATTGCTCAGTGTGGCTAGGACCCTAGCCACTGTTGTCATCAATGACTGAGATCTTAGCTACTGATGTCATTAGTGACTAAGGCTGAATAGGACTAGCCTACCCTAAATGAGTGATTAGAATCACTACTTAGCCTTGGAAAGGTCCAAGATCATTCATATGGTCTGCAAAGGTACCCATATGAGTAGTCTCCTAAACATGACATGTTTTAGGTGTCTACACTACCTGAACGATTATCGGATTCCATTCTAACAAAAGTTATTTTTGTACATTTCATGAATTTGTGGGTCCCATATTGGCCCATGAATTCATCCAGATTGGAAAATTTTCCAATTTGGCTAACCAACCCGAACTGCCATCCCAAATTTTGCAACCCTTAACTTATCATGCACTGGTTGAATTCTTTAAAACAATAATTTACCTCCAAAACAATGGTTAATGGTGAATTGAACAAACTTTTGGGTAAATTGAGAGAAATTATGATTTGATTGAGAGAAGTGGAAAACTGACATTTTTGTTGCAGGTTGAGTGATTGGAATAATTTTTTTGTGTTGCTTGGATATTGCTTTTGGAACTTGCTTTGTTGTTGGTAAAATATGTTTTGCTACCATCACCACTACAATATTAGATGATCGAATTTGCTAAGTTCAAAATATGAGCAATTTGTATTGTGTTTATCTTGTCATTTCACTGCAATTTTTACATTTTCATTCTACATCCTTGCACATCCAATGAATTTGTGGGTAGATACACAAATTCTCATAGGCCACAAATTCGTTTACAAGCTACGAGTTCGCATAGATAAAATTCTAGGGAAAATATTTGCTTCTAGATCCACTAATCCATTTTTATATCATATTTTTATCAGTAAGCTAGTCATATTGCATCCATCTTAATATTTGCATTTCAAATCCTACATCTACATTTTATGATTTTACACATTCAACAAATTTATGGGTCAGTCGTGACTTCATTCAAAGTTGTGAATTTGTGCACAGGCTATAAATTCACACAAACATAAGCTCAGGGGAAAATACCTCTTTGAGATCTATGATTTTAATTGCATATTACATATTATTTATCCTGCATTTGATAGCATATTATCTGCCACACTGTTTTTCCACATCATTTCACTTTTCATCTATTTGTAGGTAGATCTATGATTTGATTCTTTATCCACCATTGGATCTGAAAGTTGCACCATCAAGACCAAATTTATAGTGGCCTAAGAAGATCCCCAAAATTAACTTACAAATTTTAGTATTTTGTGTGATCAATTGTAGGTGTCCCACGAATTCATGCTTAGAATAGATAATTCACTTACAACTCATCGCACTTCAGATAGATCGTGAAATCACTCATAGGCCATGAAATTATTCACAGGCTATGAATTCAACAAGATATGTCATTAAATCACTATGCGTGGTCATCCGGTTCTAGTAGGCTTTCTGTCTGATCTGTATCATTTCATATTTTTTTTTCCTACTAGTTTCATATCTATTTCATTCACAGATTACTATCAAACACATAATAAAATATCAAAAATCCAATTGCATTGTATTTAATCTAAGATCATTTTTTTTTGAGTATTTGTTTACAAGGAAAACTAAATTACATATAGTTTAATCTTATTTGTATTCTATCCCAAATCTAGGTGCATATTAATCAAAGAACACATCAAACATTCCCCAATATCTAGACTTAGAAATGATCTTTAAATATTTCTTGGTGAACCCCCAATATTTTGACCATCACCAAAGGAGGTACGACATCAAGTACCCCTTACATCGAGGTGTAGGCTTCTAACTTCCCATCCCCCTTATAGGAATGAATCCATCAATCTATGGAAAAGGGCTGCAAAATTTTTAGCCTACACAGAGAAAAGATTAAAAAAAATCCAAGCTAAGAGTGTAGGAAGAAAATCAAATTAGAACCAGCTAGCAATGGAGGGATATTAGCTAGTAAACTAAGGGAGCGTAAAACAGATTGATACTTATTAGGTTCCAAGTTCTCAATGACTATACAATCATGGAATGTTAGAGGCTTAAACAACAAGTCTCATAAATTTGTTGTTCATAGTTAAATTGAAAGTCATCATTTAGATTTAATTCTCCTTAAAGAGATATAATCTTCAATACAAGTGATGGATATAATAACCAAGAAATTATGGAGATAGGCAAAGCATATGTTTGTTGTGTCACATGGTGTTTTAGGGGATGTAATAAATTTTTGAAGCCCTCTAAAGTGAAAAATAATTGATCATATTGCAATAATGGAGGTTCTCACATATCTCTTCAAGAGTAAGAGTTTGAGAGAACTTTTGTTGATTTCAAATTTCTATAGTTCAAAAATTTTGGGGGAGAAATACCTCCAATGGACAGTTTTACAAGCAAGAAGGATAGGAAAGGAAGAGTCGAATTGGATAGTGGTTGGTGACTTCAATGCTAATGTTTTAGCTAGGGATTAAGAAGGGGACATCTCATATTTGGATCAAGGGGACAAATTTATGATATCTAAAGTAAATAAACTCAATTTGATTGATGTCTAGTATGTATGACCTTCTCATACTTGGACAAAGAAACAAGCAGGGTTGAAAAATAAGAAGGTAAATTTGGATAAATTCTTGGTGTCCAAAGAGGCTTTTCTACAATAGTCACTCAGGTTGAAAATCCTCAATCATGTAGAATTAGACCACTTTCCAATTCTCTTGGAATGGGATATGAGCCATAAATATTTCTCTATAATATTATATTTTGAGAATTTCTATATGGAAAATGATATTAGGGATAAAATCCTAGTTTTGTGGGAGGAGGGGCACCCTGCCTATGGTAAAATATTGTTTCAAGTCTTTAAAAAACTCCAACATGTCAAATCCCAACTAAAATTTTGAAAAAATAATAATAAATCATACTTTCAACTTTAGAGGGTTCCACTAGTTTCTAGGATGGAGTTAGCCACACTCTTCTAGATTGAAACAAGAATAAAATACTTGAAATAAGAAGATGAGTTGGTCAAAATATAATTAGAGTATAGAAAAATAGGATATCTATTGGAAACAAAGAGCTAGAACTTCTTGGTTGCTAGAGGGGGATGAAACACTAAGTTCTTCCATTGTCTAGCCTTGACAAGAAGACACTCCAACATAGTACACAACCTAAAAAACCTTTATGGTAATGTGATGGACGCTATCCCAGGTATACAACAAGATGCAAATATCTATTTTGAAAATATTTTCTCTACTTATACCCATCTTAATATTACATTGCAACAAGAGATACTTAATTGCATCCCACATATTATAATAGCTGAACAAAACCAACCCCTATTTAGAATTGTGGATCTAGAGGTGGTGAGAGACATAGTTTTCAACATGAGAATCGAAAAATCCCCAAGCCTTGATGGGTTCTCGATTAAATTTTTCTAGGATTTTTGGGAAGACATAGGGGAGGATGTAACTAGGGTTGTGTAGTAATATCATGTAAATAAAAGCATATTATAGACTATCAACCACACTTTCCTTGTTTTTATTCCTAATGTGGGAGAGACTTCCAACCTTGGAGATTTTAGCTCGATTGCACTTTATAATGTAGTCCAAAAGATCATTACCAAACTAGTGGTTAAAAGGCTTAAGAAGGTACTAGATATTATTATCTCTCTATAGCAATGAGGATTTGTATAAGGCTAACAAATTTTAGATAAAGTAATATTAGTACAAAAAGCAGTTCACACATTGTATCACAAAGGTCAAAGAGGCATGTTTATCAAATTAGACATAATTTTGGATTGAATGTTAGAGAACTTTAGTTTCTATTAGGGCTAGAGAGAGTGGATCATGAGTTGTGTCCCTCTGGCCTCCCTCTCAATCCTTATCAATGGTATTTCCTTGACTTCATTTTAGGCCTCTAGAGGAATTTGGTAATGATATCCTATATCCTCGTATCTCTTTACTATTCTTGTTGAATTATTGGGTAGATTTCTTTGAAGGAACAAGCAACAAGGAGTTATATCAGGAGTGCAAGTAAGAGCAATGAATCTAACCCATTTATAATTTGTGGATGACATAGGGTTTCTTGGGATGACCAATGTCAAGGATGTAAGAGCACCCAAAGCTATCTTAAATGCATATATGAAAGCCATAGGGTAGGAAGTGAATGCAACCAAGTCCAAGGTAGTGTTCTTTAATATTGAAATGAGGATCCAAGATCATATTCTAAACATCTAAGGATTATCTCAAGGCTCTCTCCAGCTAGACTACTTGGGATTTCCACTCCACTATAAGAAGCTAAAGGTGGCAGAATGAAAAACATTGGTGGATGGAATTGGAGTGAAGATAAATCATTGGATGCACCATTAGTTTTGTTTTGTAGGAAGAGTGACTCTTCAATTAGTGGTTCAAGTAAATATAATTTACAAGTTATTTATACTTGTTGCTCCAATTGGAATCCTAAAGGAGTTGGACTCGTTCATGTGAAAATTCCTTTGGGATGGTCCAAGAATGGGTAAGCAATAGGCGTTGGTAAGTTGGAACAAAATCTACCAGCCTAAAACAAGCAAAATATTAGGAATTTGAAAAGTAGCATTGAATAACCAAGCTCTAGCAGATAAGCTTTATTGGAGATGGATCTCCAATTAGGAAGCATTGTTTAGAAAAGTCATTACTAGTAAATAATTGGGTAACATCCCCTATTAGGAAGAAAGTCACATCCGTATGGGTGGCAAAGCTTCTATTTTTTAGAATATTTTGAAATTAGGAGAGAAAGTGGTAAAACCAAAACTATTTTGTAAACAGGGTAGAGGGGATAAAACAATTTTTTTGGACCGATTCTTGGGACTAATACCCCACCTCAATTTCAAAATTTCTAGAGTTGTATCTCCTTAAATATATCCTTGATGATAGAGGTTGGATCAAGATAGTATGCTATCTACAAGTAGGGTAGATTGGGACTTTATCTCTTATGCAACTAAGGTAGTGGGAAGAGTGACCAATTCCAATCTCTCCAAATGTGGTATCATTATTAGAGAGGATATTAAATCAATGCCATATTACAAGAGAGAAGGAAGATGATAAAATTGCTTGGGGTCATTAGAATTTAGGTATTTATATAGTTCAAGAAGGTTATAATTAATTTCTCCCTCTCCATTGGTGTTGTTGGATATTCCATGGAATAGATTATGGTTGGAAAAGAGTTGGCTAAAAATTAATTTCTTGTCTTGGAAATTTATGTATCAAAGCTTCCTCACCTATGATAATTTATATAAAATAGGTTTTCATGGCCCCTCTAAATGTATCATGTGCAATACCCAAGAGGGGACAATAGATCATTTGCTCTTCTAGTGTGAATTTACCCTAGAATTGTGGAGTCGATGAGTTGATATCTTCAAGGCCCATCTCAACCAACAATTAACACTTACTAATATGTGAGAGGTCTGGAAATTAAGAAGGTTAAAAAATAAATCAATTTAGTTGGGTTGGTCTCTAGTTTTAAGCTTTATCTGGTGGCACACATGGCTGAAAAGAAATGTCAAAAACAATAAAAGCTCATGTGGGGAAGCAATAAAATAAGGAGAGAGAGAATGCTACCAAGAGGTAGACTCATGGGGCTTGGAAATACCCACTTATAGGATGGAAATAAATCAATACAAATGGAGCAACGAAGGATAACCGAAGGGTACTTGGCATTGGTCCACAAAATATACTACAAGGGGAAGGTCCTTCATTGGGAATTTGAAAGGCCTATAGGTAACAACAAATAATGAAGCCTCTTTGGCAATTAGAAAAGAATCTCTCCATGCTTGGGAGAATGAATTTTGTAAGATCATACTAGTGTTCAACTCAAAAATTTTGGTAGGGGCACTAGATGAGATTAGGAATTTTAGACCAAGTGTGTGGTAGATTAAGAACATAGTAATTCAAATCAAAACCATTTGGTAGCAATTTGAGGATGCCATTCTATTTCATGTAGGTAGAGAAAAGAATGATGTGGTTGACTTCTTGGCTAAAAATGGAAGTAAACATCTTATTGGTTACCTGTTGAAATCTAATAAAAATAGGGAGACTATAGATTGGATGGAGGTGAACCAACAAGTTTTATTACTAGCCAATATGAAATTAGGTAAGAAAGTGTGTTGGATTAGGGTAGATTATTATGATGATTAATCTTTGGTTTAACATCATAACTGCTACTTATAACACTTGTAGTCCCAATTTAGGGTAGCCCTCGAAGTCATGGTAAGAGGGAGAAGTTAATCTGACTCTAGAATAGTATTAACCAAAATTGTAATTAGGATAGGATTTTTTGCTCTTTAGACTGCACTAAGAAATATGTGGTTCAATAAGATGTTAGATTTAGTTTTATTAGGATCTTGGGGCTGGTCAAAAGTGGCAGGCCAATTATTGTAACTTTGGACTTTGGACCTATCTTCTTAATATGGTTTTCATCTTAAGAAAAAAATTGTAACAAAATATAAAAACACTGAATATAACTAAACAATATAGAAAAGAAAAAAATAGGGTTAGTGACATCTCTCAATATGAAAATATAATATTTAAACATATGACAAAAATTAGTAGATATAAAATAAATTGATATTATAAACTACTGTTTTCAAATAATTTAATTAAAAAAAAAAAGGTGAAACTAATAAAATAAATGCTTTAGTTTTAAAAAACAATTATTTAGATATTTTTATAAGGAGTGAATGCTTAATCATTCTAACAAGATCTCCATCATGGCACATATTAGTCTTAAACATGCAGATGCCACAATGGATGTAGATGAGTCTAGCACAATTCAAAATTGAGTTAAGAGTTTTATTTTTATATAAGCAATGACCCTATTCATGATAGTGCATTTGTTTAGTATTACTTTTGAGAAATGCTTCATATAAAAACATGAGAGATTTATTTCCTTCAAGGATAATTGAGTGTGGTTAGAAGGATGTGCAATACAATTTAAGTTTGCAAAAAAATTTCTTTGGTTGTGTAGGATCCATCGAAAACTCAATATTAGACCTCTATGAAGCCTTTTCTAGAGTGACTATGGAAAATAACATGATGAAGCAGATGTTGTAATCAGAAGAATTCTTAGAAGGTATCAAATAAATCCCCCAATTAGAGACTTTAAAATATGGCAAATTAGTTGTACAATGGTGTTCAAATCAATTTGGTAAGAGATTATTTTGGTTGATCAAAGATATGTAAATGAATTTGAAACTGTATAGTGTGCAATGTTTTAATTTAATAAACAATATAGTTTGTGAAGATATAAGTAATTATCTATTTTTATCTAAACTTATTTGTAGATGTGGATCATGATCACATAGCTAATTGTAAAACTATTCTTATAACAAGGGCACTTCACTCTATAAGGATCACCAATTTTTCAAAGTGAACAATAGAATTAAGAAATGTTTTATGTTTTTTCTATTATTGCATTGGAGATCCCCTCCCCATTGCTCTAAATGAGTACAATAACATAAAATATGTAGATTATTGGAGGGATGTCATACTTAACATAAACCTAGTGGAGGATGATGTGGCTAAAGAGGAAAAAAGATAACTTTGCTTCATATGATTAATTATCACATTTTAGAATTAGTCAAAACATGTAATTTTAGAAGTTTATTATCATTTATTTTCAATTATATGGCTATTTGGCATTATTAAAAATTACTATTTCTATAGTTATTTTTGTAATCATAGCAAAGAAAGATAACAAGAAAATGTTGACTACTATTTGCTAAGGTGTTTAATGAAGAAGTCAAAGTTGCTTCAAAGACATAAAAATGAAGACGAAAAATATTTTGAAACTATGCATTATACTTGAAAGCACATATTTTCAACAAGCAAAAAAAAAAAATTAAGATCGGGGGATCAAAATTCAAGAATACTATTGAACTTGGAAGGTTATGCACTATAGCCACCATGTAATTGCAACATCTTAAATTAACATATAGTCATGACAAACCTAAACTTGCAACATACAAATTGAATATTAAATACCATGAAAGAATACTACAAGTGATTAATGAGAGAGATGACCCTGAAGACATTTGAGTTTTTTCATTTGAATTTATGTTAGATCATTAAAATATCTTTACTTTTGTTTGAAAGTATATAGGCGTAAGATATTTTTTGAAGTGCTTTAAAGGTTATCATATCCATATTGTAATATTGATGATCATCATATAAATATTATCAATATGTTTTATCTCATCTTATTTTGAAAAAATAATGTAATAAGTTTGAATGGTAACATCTTTAAATACATTAAATATGGACAACTCACAAATATAATGGAAAGATAAAAAAGATAAAAGTATTTAATTAAATCTATCTAAAATTTGTTAATTTTCTACTTATAAAAATACATAAATTATTAAAATTAAAAAATATATATAATATTTTGATTCACTTAAAACTTAACCGCATAACATAACATAACATTACACCTAAAAAAGAGTTATAAATATATTATTATTATTATTATATTTTATATAAACAACTAATTGTACTACTCAATACAATCTTACAGAAGTCCTAGTAGACAATGTAAAAACGACCTTTGCATACTCCACAAATATCTATGATTAGACTCCAACTTTGTTTTTTATTATGTCTTTGTATTAAGCCTACCTTTAAAGTTGTTGAAAATTTGAATGCTCGACCTTTACTTACAGCATAAATATCTAAGACAAGACTCCAACGTTGTTTTTTATTGACTTTGTATCTACCTTTAAAGTCGTTGAAAAATTGAATGCCTCGTGGCTTAAAAAAGAATAAGATGGTTGAGGAGAATTGATTTCATCTAAATTGAGGAGAATTGATTCATCTAAATTTATCCTTATTTAAAATACCTAAAGTTTATGGTTGTTGGTTGCATTCCTCGAGGTTTGGCTAGCTAGCGTAGGATAACCACACCTATACCTTCTAATGGATTGTATATAGTGAGAAAAAGGATATCAAAGACTTTTTTGGAATTGTAATTATTCTCACTATGGCTTTGAGGTTTGGGACTCAACATAGGATTAACTAACTGAGCTTGTTATTGAAATGATATTGGCCTAAGGTAAGTAGGGGAACTATATTTATCTTGGTTCAAGTTCGAGTCTCCTTTCTTATTGATACTTGAAAAAAATATAATATATTTACAAGGAAAAAAACATAAACATAATTTTAAGTTAAAAAAATTTCTGTGTGGATCGACAAAAATTATCGGTTTTGGTAACTATGATTTGCATCCTTTAGTGTTAAGAAACAACATTTGTTGGCTGATGAAAAGGTATACATCGGGTAAAATTGTACTGAGGTTAGAGATAGCTTGTTGTCCCTGCTATATTGTTGGAATGTGTTTGGTAAAGAAGGCGATAAGATAAACTATCCACCAAATGTTATGGAGGACCCAATGACATCCACAACGATCTGTGAGGATCGTAAATTTACCACGCGTATGCATTTCCCAAGTTAGTGACTAAAACATGATATTTTCTTTTATTTCATAAGAGTTGGTTACAACTACTATTATTTTGATAACTATTATTGTTTTTAGTAATTTCAAGTATACGATTAGACTACAAGTTTATACCACTTCATTATTGTTTACCAGGAGCTACTCTCAACAAGCCTATACCACCTCATTATCGTTAACCAGGTGTGAAGGGAACAACAATCCTCATTATTCTCATTATTGTTGACCTGATATGAAGGGACTACTCATAGGATTCAACATGATTACTCTAACTTTCTAAATATTTATTTATTTATTTATTTATCCATATTCTTTATACATAGTTTTAAGGGCTAGGTGAATTAATATTTTTTGGTGCTTACTAAAAGGAGATTTAGGTTCAAATTTTGGAGGCAAGCCTGTTTAAAACAAAGGTAAAGGTAGTAATCTCAAAGAAGATTTAGATTCAAATCTTGGAGGCAAGCCTATTTGAAACAAAGGTAGTAGTCTAAAAAAGATTTGAGTTCAAATCTTAAAAACAAACCTATTTGAAACAAAAATATGTTAACTTTCTAATATAAATGATGACCTTAATACAAATGACGACCTTACCCGTAAACTACAACCACATGAACTCCACAACTTTCTAAGTATTATTGGAGACCATTATAAGATGTTTTATAGATAGGCATCACTTGGCATCGATTGCTCCAACTATCTTGTATTTGTTGCCAGTTATCATGAGATTACAGAATAATTAATTCTAATAACTATCCAAAGCACACTTCATCCTTTCATCATTCAATTCTTAAGTCATCTACATTCAATCTCGCTACATCCTTATGGAATGGTTAGCTCATCAACATTCATCTAAAATATGGTTAGCTTAATAATTTTCCATAGAATGTACAAGTGATCAACCACCTTTCTTGGATTCTCAATTTTCAACTACTATACACAGAATTTGTTTTATCAACCACCCTTTCACGGAGTAACTATGGGTTTCATAAGCCGCTCTTTTTGGGATTGATTGGCTCAGCAATCATCCATTGAACGTGGGCACATTTGACCATTCATTTTATGTTTTCTTGTCTCAACGATTGCTCACTGATTGCGACACCATTGATCACCCTCTTTGAGACCAGTGGGTTCTGAATGTGGTCAATATCAGCTACCCTTTTCTAAGAAATGGTAGGCTCAAGTATTTGGCACTAAATATTCAATACTTCTCACATTTAAAATAAAGATTCTAGTCAAACACATTTGGTAAAAGCCAAAAATTGAATGTGTTCCATAATCAATTCCTTCTTATTGGAAGATCAACACCAAATTAACACGACAAATTAACTATGTGATTTTTTTAATCAAATTACAGCAAATTTTCAACACCATAATTTCACTGGATCTAACTCAAAGGAAATAATTATGCAACAACACACCACAAAATATTGTTGGTGCCACAAAAGTCAGCACTGCTCCAAAGAAAGATCAATACATCATCAGCGTGATAGCTGAACTGGTCAAACCCGCCAAATTCATAACTGTGACAAATATTAGTGCTGGGGTTACTGTTGTTGCCGATTTCACGTTGCTGTCATGGTCCTTTTTTTTCTTTTTTTTTCTTTTTTTCCTCTGCATTGGGATGTACGCAATGAATTTAACTGACAATGGGTTAATTACGCCGATAGCGTCCTACCATAGCAGGCAGCCAGGAAGGTTAGCCACGCCTTAAATAATATTAATATTTTATTAAAAAAATTCACATCAAAGGTTACAGTGGATTTAAATTATTTAAATTAAAATAATGCTCCTCTAAATTGATATCTAAGCTAGTTAGGTCTCCAGTTATTCCATATAAAATATATGCAACTCAGATGTGACGTTGCTTTTTTTAAAATAACAGGGTTGGCCAGGAAATTAAAGCATGTAGTCCAAGAGAATGAATCTTTTAGGCGAAGTGAAGTTTGACTTATATCATTAAAGTGAGTAATTGTGAAAATAGTTGTATTTATGATATCATATTTGATTGTGCAATGGCAGACAATTATATCTTCTTCCTAGTCTTCTTGTTAATGGGTTGGATCGTGAAGGTAAGATTTAGTCTTTGCTTCAGTATGATGTGAAGGTTTAGCCTGGGATATAACACCATAGAAATTTACATTTCTTTTGGTTATAAGAAAATTGACGACTACTTAAGGGTTGTTGAGAAGGCCTGCATTAAGGCAAAACTGAGTGACATAGACATGGCTTAAGGGCTTTGGGGTGTAAATTTTATCCTTACAAGTGTATGTGTGATAATAGCACCAAACAATTAAATGTCATCTTAGTTTCTTTTTGCTAATTACTTTAAATCAAGAAGCCAGAAGGAAGGACCTACCTCTGATAAAGAGCAAGTGAAAGTAAGAGCTTTGATTGCATTGCACTTATATATTAAACAATATTTTTTATTTATAGAATTCAAAGGAAACAGTATATGATATAACATATAAAGACAAGAATACCATGGAAATAGTCTCGGGAGACTTTCGAGTAAGATTTCTACCCTTTCTTCAAATCACAAAAAATAAGTAACAATCTGATGAGGTCATTGTACTGGTAGAGATCTCTAGTGTTTCCACAATTGTAAGAGAATGTATTCAAACTTTCTTATGTTTGGTCAAATCATATTCAGTCAAACAAAGTTTGATTTATTATGTATGATTTCATCAACTTCATTCGGTCCAATTGATAGGGGTTTGACTGAACTAGCATGTAATAATCATTCTTAAAATCGAGATCCAAGCAAACGGCATTCAACTTCCAAAATATTTTCATTGTATGATTTTGTACACAATAACGAACATATCAAGATTTTCTTTTTAATTTTTTTTTTTTAATTTTAGATAGTGGAATCGAGCGCCAATTTTCTTTTAAAAATTAAAACTTTTTAAATTGCAGTTTTCTTAATTTCATAGCTAGCTAAAGATATTGGCATTTGAGTTTCTTTTTAAACCAGCCTTTGCTCAAAATCTTAATTGTATTACATTATATGTGCATCAATATTTATATATAATTTTAATTGATTGACCTTAAATATTATTATTAATATTTTAATTAAATAATATAAGATATTAATGTCTAAAATGTCATCTTTGAAATTATGACCTGCCCATATTTCTTTATTACTTTATCCAAGTTTTTTTTTTTTTTTTTATATTTCATTTTTACCATTAATTTCATATAATACTAGTAAAAAATTTCAAAATTATATTCATAGATTTTTTTTATAATAAAGAATAAGAAGATAAAATTGAACACCTCTTCCACTTATCTATTATAATTTTTTTTTATTTGGTTAGTGTGAGAAAAGTCTTCCAAATTTAATACACAAACGCCACACACCCATCCTTGGTAAAGCTAAGAGTTATACTATGCTTATCAATAGGGAATTTAATACACAACCACCACACATCCATCTCCTCACACACTTGTCTATGCTGTGGTTTGAACCTTGGATCTCCTGAATAAGAGACAAAAATCAAAACCTTTGTCAGGAAAAGCATTCCTCCTATCCTTGGGGGCCAAGAATTTTCGAGTTTTTTTCTATCTGGCACAAGCTTGAACCCTTGACCTCTTTTAAATGATTGGAGGAACTTGCTTGTGAGGTAGCTCGTGGATACTTATCCATCATAATTTAACTAAAGTAATTTTATTATTCAAATCAATAGTTTCAATTTACAATCTTTTTATTAGTTGCAAGCTTATTGTAGTGGTAAAGGCTTTGGCCCTTCTTTGAGAGGTCTAAGGTTTAAACCCTACTCAATACGAGGGAACCATAACCCCTCTTAAAAACATGTGTAAACTCATTGAAAAAAAATATTTTTATTTTAGTCATTCCACTTTAAAATAATCATAAGAACCTTTTTCTTGACCTACTATTTTGAAATAGTAATTTACTATTATAATTTTAAGACCTTAATTTTTTTTTTTTAATAAACTATATGTGGGTTCTATTAAGGACCACTCCCATTAAAATACCAAAAGTATATTAAATTTGTTCTTAGGTCAATTAAACCATATCCATAAAAAACATTATTAGTTTGTCGGGACCTACTATTTTGAAATAGTAATTTACTATTATAATTTTAAAACCTTAAAATTTTTCTTTTTTTTAATAAACTATATATGGGTTCTATTGGGGACCACTCCAATTAAAATACCAAAAGTATATTAAATTTATTCTTAGGTCAATTAAACCATTAACGAGACAGTGGATGTGTTGGAAATTTTTGCTAATAGTTTGAACCCTGTCAGCTGTGCTGACAGTTACTAAAAATTGTGATTGTAACCAATTCATCTAAGGGGACAACATAACTATTTAGGTTTTGACTCTTCTTCGAGAGGTCTAAGGTTCAAACCAGTGAGTGTGTGAGGGAGTGGGTGTGTGGTGGTTGTGTGTTAAATTCCCTATTGATAAGCATAACTTTTAGCTTTAGAAGGGGTTATGGTTGGGGGAACCTGCATAGGTTGGTCATAGGGGTTTCTACACTAGACCTCCTTTAATATTTCATTAACTTGCATAAGCTACTGGCCCTCGTGGACATCAAAAAGTAGACCAAACCATCGCATTGTTGAATACCTCAAAATATCCATTGATAACATGACCCTAGCAAATCAATCCATAAGGGAAGATATTCAAGGATTTAAGAGAGGATTACGATACCTCCAAAAACTGCTTGGAAGAACAACTTGCAAATTGCAACGTAGTCCAAGAAGGCCTAAGTACTGTACTGAACAATATGATCGAGGTAAAGGTAGGGAAATGGATAACTCTCACCCTCACTATGGTCATGATCTTACTTTTAATATCCCTAAATTAGAATTTCCTAACTTCAATAGGAAGGATGCAGAGTAGTTGTGTCATGTTGGTCATTTTTTTAAACTCCATAATATCCCTAGATATTATTGGGTTCAGATGACTTCCTTCAACTTGGAATCTAAAGCTTTATATGGTTGCAAAACACTACTCCTAATCCTTCTTGGGAAGACTTTGAGTCTCAATTTCTCACTAGTTTTGGCCCTAGTGAGTATGATGACTTTACAGGAGCATTAACAACGTTGAAACAAACTTCTACAATTTGAGAATACCAAATGCAATTTGAGAAATTGACCAACAAAACTAGGGGATTGAATGAAGGGTTCTTTATGAGTTGTTTCATTAGTGGTTTAAAGGATGATATCCAAGCTGAGATTAAGATGTTAAAAGCACAAACCATGATGTAGGCTATCAATTTGGCCTATTTGGACGAATCCAAATTTTTAGTTCAAAGGAAAACATCTAAATTTCCACAAGCTAGACCCTCCTTCCCTCTTAGATTCCAAAATCATAATGAACATAAAATTGTTGCACCCAAATGTCTGACTTCTAAAGAAATGGATGCACGACGTGCTCAAGGATTGTGCTACAATTATGATGAAAAGTATATTTGTGGGTATAGGTGCACTCAAAATAAGTTGTTCCTCATAGATGTTGATGAGCCTGACACTAGCAACCAAAGTGATGATGACACAAAACCAATAGAGGAACCACCCCAAACTGAGGAAGAAATCTAGGAAGAACCACATGCTAAAATTTTTGTTCATGCTCTTGCTGGAATTACTACTCCCCAAACCATGAAAGTTGTGGGTTTTTTCAAATGCCTACATATTACCATCTTGATTGATTATGTCAGTACACATAACTTTATTGATCTCCACATTTCCAAGCAAGCTAATTTTTATGTACAAACATATAATTCCTTTGAGGTTATGGTAGCCAATGGAGGGACCTTACCTAGAAAAGTTAAATGTCATAATGTTAAAATAAAAAATAGAGAATATGAACTTAAACAATATATGTTTTCTCTTCAATTAAGGGATGTGATATTGTGTTGGGAGCTCAATGGTTGGGCTCATTGGGAACCATATCATGGAACTTTTTTGATCTTTAGATGCAATTTTATCAGAATGGATAATACCATACTCTCCTAGGTAAAAAGTAGGGCCTTAACAAATTATTAGTTTAAGCTATATGGAGAAGTTGAAAAAATATTCTCAGGGAGTCATACCTCAAATATTTGCAATCTAACCTCACACTTTTGAGGTGTATTCTGTCTCCATAGATTTGCAACTTATTTTGGCCAAGAACAATTCTATTTTTGCTAAACCATTAGAATTTCAACCCCATTGCTCTCATGACCATGCTATTCCATTGTTACTTGGTAATGCACTGCTCAAAATCATATTGTATCGGTATCCTCATGCTATTAAGTCAAAAATTAAGAAGTTCATACAAGAATTGTTAAAATATGGTGTCATTAGGCCAAGTAACAGTTCTTACTCTTCTCTAATCGTATTGGTACACAAGAGAGATGGGTCCTAGCAGTTGTGTATTGATTACCATGAGCTCAATAAACTCACCATTAAGGATAAGTTTCATATTTTGATGGTGGATGAATTACTATACAAGTTGCATGGGACTATGTACTTCTTCAAATTAGACCTTTGCTCCAGGTACCATCAGATCAGGCTCAAGGATGAGGATATTTCCAAGACTACTTTTTGTACTCATGAACAACACTATGATTTTTTGGTGATGCCATTTGGCTTGACTAATGCTCCCTCCATATTTTAAATCCTCATGAACAACATATTTCACCCATTTCTTTGAAAATTTATCCTAGTTTTCTTTGAATACATTTTGGTTTATAGCTACTCATGGAAAGAGCACCTCGTCCATGTGGATAAAACTTTACAGCTATTGGCACATCATCAAATTTATGCTAAGTGGTCCAAGTGTTCCTTTGGGTTGATAAAAGTGGAGTATTTGGGACACATTATCACGAAATATGGTATCAAAGTTGACCCCAAGAAGATCTAATTTATTTAGGAATGACCAAAACCTCGCACTCTCAAAGGTCTTCAAGGATTTTTAGGACTTACAGGTTATTACCAAAAAATTATTCATAATTATGGTAAAATTGCAGCCCCCTCACTTCCATTTTAAAGGACTCTTTTACTTGTATGGGACCCACTGAACAGGTTTTCCTAGAGTTGAAGCATGCTATAACCACCACACCAGTATTAGCCATGTTGAATTTTTACAAGCCTTTTATCATTGAAAGCAATGATTCTGGTCATGGTATTGGTGCAGTGTTGATGCAAGAAGGGTGATCTTTGGCTTTCACTAGTAAAGCACTCTCTAGTCATAATCTGGGAAAATCTACTTATGCTAAATAAATACTAGCAATTATGTATGCAGTAACCCATTGGTGACTGTATCTCATTGGGCATCATTTCTCCATTAAAAATAACCATCAAAGTATCAAATACTTTTTGGAGCAATGGGTTTCCATCCCCAAACAACAAAAATGGGTTTCTAAGCTCATGGGCTATGATTATGATATCACTTATAATAAGGAAAAGGAGAACATTGTGGTTGATGCTCTCTATCACTAATTTGAGGCTCACAGTATGTTATACACTGTTTCATCACCTATTCCACAATGGATTGATTCCTTACAATAAGAGGTACTTTAGGATTCAAGCTTGTAAACTTTGGCTGCCTCCCTACATGTCGACTCTACTTCATGCCCTAGCTACACTTAGGATGGCCATGATTTACATTACCATCAATGCCTTGTTGTTCCCCACACTTCTTTCTTTGATAACTTCTCATGAAGGAACTGCATGCCGCCCCATTTGTAGGCCGTTTAGGATTTCTCAAAACATATGAATGGATTAAGTGCACTTTTCTAGAAGGGTATGAAAAAGATATTCATAATATTGTGGCAACTTTTGATACCTATCAATTGATGAAAGAAAAATGGTGCATTCTCCAAGCACTCTCCAACCATTGCCCATTCCTAACTAGGTTTGGACCGATATCTCCATGGATTTTATTGAAATGTTACGTAAGTCCGGAGGAAAATCCATTATTTTCATGGTAGTGGATCATATTTCGTAGTATGCTCACTTTTGGTCCCTCTCCCATCCTTACATAGCCTCCACCATTACCCAAATTTTCCTTAATTCTATATTTCACCTTCATGGTATGCATACCTCCATAATTTTTTATTGTGACCCAACTTTTACTAGTCATTTCTGGTAAGAATTGTTTAATTTGTAGGGAACTCAACTCAAAATGAGTTCATCTTATCAACTACAAATGGATGGTCAGATAGATATTATCAAAAAAAAATTAGAGATCTACCTTTGTTGCTTTACCTATAATCATCCTACTCAATAGGTGAAGTGGCACTCCCAAAATTGGATGAACAAGGTTCTATTTTTCTTGAGCCAAAATTATTATTGGATCATCTAACTCACACTCTCTGCAATCACACCATTTTTAAGATCCTTATTTAGTGGAATAGACTCTAGCCAAACGATTCTACATGAGAGTCTCTCCAACAACTCCAATACCATTTTCCTCATCTTCAAATTTGAGAAGAAAGATTTTTTAAGATTTTTTAAGGGGAAGGATATGTTAGGATACCTTCCTAACATTATTTTGTAATTCTATTTTGATTATGTAATGACCCACTTCCAACATGGAGGATTCCATCTATAATATTATTTTAAAATATTTTGTAATGTATGTGGCAATTAAGGCACCTAGTCAAGTGGGGCCATTTCATGTAACCATTATCAAGATTGTAACTAATATTTCATAGGATATTTTAGCTCGAGTGGCATTTTGCATGTAAGCCAACTCTTGAGCCTTAGGATAGGGTTGCATGGAGTTTCTCTATAAAATACATGGAGCCATGTACACATGTATCTTTTTACAAGTTAATGAGATATTGAAGGAGGTTATCCCCTCAAAGAGACCTATGATTCTTAGTTATTTGTGAGATTTTTTCAATTTTGCAATTACTTTCTACACAATGTTATTCTATTATTTGATGTATTTAAGTTATTTTATAGTATTTTGTGTGAGTGAGCTTTATTTTAATAGCAGGTTCCTAACATGTTTATACTCTCCTTTTTTTTACATAGGACACATTATGAGGGGCCATGAAAACCCCTTCTCATTAGGTTATCCCAAGATAAAAAATTTCTATGACCTACTAGCCATAAAAATATTCTGACTTTTAGAATGCTTTGGCTATCCCAAATATCTCTTCATATTCTTGTAGTATTCATATTTTGTTGGTATTTTACATTATATCTGCTTCTTGCTATGTATTCTCCTTAGCAATTCAACTCCCATATCAACTTATGCTCAACTCCCCTTGGAATTATTATTGTTGTTGTCTTTTTTTTCAACTTCCTCCTAACAACAATGTTTGGTATACTTGTAAAAAATATTCTTTCCATTTGTGTTTCCCTTCCCAATCCTTGTACATAACTTTTGAAATCCTATCATGATATTTATATTGAAGTAATATCATTCATGGTTTTAAAAATGGATCTATATTGAGTGGTTTTTTTTATCAAACCAAGTATCCATCCAAATAGAAAAAATTCTCTAGTTTTCACCACCTATATTAGACCTTTAATCACTAGATCAATTATTATTTTTAAACCATTCCTTAGTGCAAAATCATCTGGTAGTGAAAATGTAGTAAATATTAAGCTCGGGTCATTGGGATCAACATACTTATATAGAAAACTTATTATCAATTATCTTTGACTCTCTTTGTATAATCTCCAAATTAATTTTCCCTTTAGAGCTAAGTTTGCATCTGTAAGAACTATTAAACCGAGATCTCCCCTAGTTTTATCATCTTACGTCTTGCTACATTTCATCAAAGAAAACATCCTTTTATCATATAATCTTGACTAGAAAAATGACCGCATAATATAGATTAAACTTTTTTTACCAATTTTGGCATAATATACAAGGATATATAATATGTTAGAATGGCCTATAAGACTAATTTACTTAGTTTCACTCTTCCTTATAATGATAACCATCTAACTTTCCATGCTGATAGTTTATTCTAAACTTTATAATTCTATCCTCAGTCTCCCTATTGATAGGAGATGTGGTTGATGTTATTAATAGCCTTAAGTTCACTTATTAGCCCATATTTGTATGCCTTCTTTAGGTTCCTTCCCAATACCTCTTCCATAATAATGAATAGATGTGGTAATAGAGGATCTCCCTATCTAATACCCCTCTTGTGTTTAAATAATTTTGTTTTTAGCCTATTAACCAACACTCAATAAGATACTATAGAGACATAAGCTTTAATCCATTTGACCCATTTCTTTTTAAATCCAAACTTTTCTAATATTACAAATAGAAAATCCTATTTAAATAGATCATTGCTCTTTATTTTCTAGAAGTTGTTGAATGCGTTAATTCATGAGCTACTATTATCCTATCTAGAATTTGTCTCCTTTTCACACATCTGCCTTGCTCTTCTAGAATAATTTTGTCTAATAATGGTCTTAACTAATTTGCCAACACTTTAGAGATTATATTATTTTTCATATTTTTTTTTAAATTTACATGGTGGAATCGGTAGCAGTCACGAATCCGGGCAGGTTGTCTAGATTTTATGGCCACCATAGTATTCTGCGTTGTCCACCCCAAAAGCCACCACATAGATATTCGTGCAGTCTGCCCCTATAACCACCATGCCACAATCATTTTAAACCTTTTACGCCGTTGAAAGCACCAGGAAAGGGACAAATGTTCAGTCCAACGAGGCTTGAGATTTGAACCTTGGACCTCCGCCCCCTTATGGGGTTTGGATGAACCAATTGGTCAACACCTCGGACCTATATTATTTTTCACATTACTTAGTCTTATGGACCTAAATAAATCAAACAATTTTGCATCCTTCCTTTTTGAAATTAGGGTAATATATATTGTATCTATTTTATAAAGTACGTACTATTTTACCCTATACTATTACAATTCTACCAATTAAGAATCCTTCTATATTTCTTAGTTATGTTGATATAATGTTGTAGAGTAAATATGGACCTAGGGATTTGTACTTATGAAAATAGAAAAGAGCTTAATGAACTTCTTCTAGAGAAATAGTCTCCTATCAATTTGCTATTGTCTTAATATGTTATAACTATAGCTACTTCTTCTAATAGTTTATCATTAGTAACTTCAATCTCCTCCAAGCCTACAATATTCTAGTAAAAAGCCTTACCTCCTTTCTAACCTCACTCTGATATTCAATCCAAACCCCTTCTACTCATTAAATTCTACTAATGCTAGATGTTGATCTTTGTACTATTTACATTCTATGAAAAAACTTTGTGTTTTTATCTCCTTTTAACCAAGTCTGTCTCAATTTTAATATCTAAAATTTATTTTCCTTACTCAAAATATTATGATATTCACTAAGCAACTCTCTTTCCTCTAATATTGGATTATTGTACTCACCTTTTTTAAATTTTGAAAGTTTCTCTTTTATTTTTCCTCTCTCGAAAAATATTTTGGAAAGTGTTCATATTCTATTCTTTATGTCATTGAATTAATTTATTTTAGAAGTGTATATAGCCCATTGTTTTTTGAATATTATATGTCTACATTATCGTATCAATAAATTAAGGATGGTCTTCCCACATCTTCTCATATTTTAGATATTATATTTATTTTAAATTCACTTACCACCATTTTACATCTTAGGCTAGTGATCTAAACCAATCCTTTTCAAGGTATTAATTTTAGCACAAGTCCCTTCATCTATCCAATGATCTGAGAGTATGCATTTGCCTTATTTTTTTGCTATTAGGTTGTGGCCTATCCTAATGTTGGTCCATGTGAAATTTTTATCTTCAAAATCAACCTCCCATAGATTATTGTTTTGATTAAAAGTTAAGAAATATCTCATACTTTGGGTTATTTTCCTAAATCCTCCAAATGTTTTTTTAATGAGTTTACATAGGTTTTTATGAGGGGTCCTGGTCCCCTTATACTAAATGGGGTTTTAACCTTGGACATCTCAAAGATAGGACACAACCCTTACCACTATAGTAAGCTTACAACTCCTAATTATTCTAAATGTTATTCAACTTGGTTATGGCATTCAAATCCCCTATGATCATTAATTAGGTTTTTGGTATTTATTTATTATAAAGGCTTCAATACCTCTTCATTCTTATGATATGGTTGATTGAGTTATAGGTCCATAGAAATTGATAAGAGTGAAATAAATATCTACAAAGTAGCATGTGACTAATGAGGCTATCCAATTCCTAGTATTATGAATAGTTTCAAAGGAGGTTCTAACTAGATTCCAACATGTTAGAATATCCCCTACCACTCCTAAATCTATAGCATCCCATTCACATATTTCCCATATTTCTTTCATAGTTTTGAAAACATATTTCTTTGCCACTTTAGTTTTCTAGATACAAAGAATATCAGGCTTATTATTTAAACAAAGGTCCATGATACACATTTTATTTAAAGGGGCATTAGCACCCATTACATTCCATGAGATGGTAATCATGTCTTATTAGGGGCTAATGGCCCCTCCTATGAATTACCAACATAATTTTGTTGTTTGGTAAAAAGAAGTTCAACCAACTTAGATTGTGTTCATTTCTTTATGTTTGTTCTTGCTTCCCTAGCTCTCACTTGATAATTTAAAGGTTTTTTCTTTTTGCCTTACTAGTATCAAGAGTAGTCTTATAATTCTATTCCTCAATATTCTTTCACATTAAGAAATATTTTGACTTATCTTACTCATTTTTTGGTATTTCCTTGTTAATGGTAGAGGTATTAACATCTAATATTATATTTTCTCTACCATTTTCCTTCTCCTGAATGGTGCATGGTACTTTAAGAGGGTCTTTAAAATTTGATGAGGTACACTTATTAGGTTTAGTAGGAATTTTCATCCCTAAATTGGGATTAGATTGAGTAGACAAATCCTTATTAATATTATGATCCTATTGTACCATGTCATCTAAGCTTTGATTTTCTTTTACTTCATAGGACAAAGCATCAAAAGAATTGGAATTTCTTCCAATATCCTTACTTACTTATATCCACTATATATTTACTTTCATCTATCTAGACCTATTTTTTGGAAGTTGAAAACCATCATGATCCATATCCATTTGGAAGTTTCTCTTGTGGTTTTCTACATATGTTTCTGCTAGACTCTTCTTACGACATGATCTCTCAATATACCCCACCTCATGAAATATTCTACATTCAAAAGATATGTTTTCAAAATACATGTTTGGATCCATAAATTACCCCCATACTTAAAGAATTATTAATTCTAATAAAGGTTTATTAATATCAATCGTGATCAATATCGGGGCATAAGACTCTATCTTTTGAATTTTTTGAAAACTCAAGGAATTATCTTAAAACATTTTCTAAGTACCTTGAAGGTATCCATTTTCCAAAATTCAATGGGCCACCCATACATCCTAATGCAAACTAGTACTAGGGATATATTTACATTTTTTAGTGTAAAGCCTTCATACCAACAGGTAAGGAAGAGCATGCTCTTCCTATAAACCAAGGACCCCATTTTAGGATTTTATATATTTCCACCATATATTATAAAATATATAGGAATAAACCTTTGGTAAGAAATAATAGACTTACTCCAATATACTTTCATCTCCTATCAATCCATTTTCTCAGAACCAAAGCCCCTAGCCAAGACCCATTAAATTTGTCAATGATTGTCTTATCTTTAAGAAATGAGGATTATTACTTCATGAGGTCCTACCTAAATTTTACTACTAGGCAATATTATAAGTAATTAGCTATAAATAGTTCCATGGGAAGTAAACTATAACTTGATATTTGCTAAAATTTACTAGTATATTATGTAGCAATTATATTATTTTAAAATTAACCTACAATAATATGTATGCAAAAATTCTAAGATAATAAAGGGATAAATTAAAATTAGCTAAAAACTTCTATGCCTAGATAGAATTTTCCATATTTTTAATTTCCTAGCCCTCCACTGCTCCTCCTATCATTTGAACCCTAGCTAACAAATGTATGTTATTTTGTTTCCCATAACTTGAAAAATCATCACTTCCCTTATTCTAGATGGATAATTTTTCAAGGTTTTATCTCCTTTAATACTACTTGGATTCCTTCATATAATCACTCATTTTAAATTTGTTCAAATTCTTCACAAATTGGTTTAAGAGTCATCTAAATCAGATAACCCTTCACAAATATATGACTCCTAAAAGATGAGATATTTTTTGGAAAATTTTACCCTAATGATGCCTTTATTTTAAATGGTTGTCTTCACATGGTTGTATCTCCCTTAATACTACTTGTATTATTTTATGTGACCCCTTATTTCAAAGATATTCAAATTTTGCACATAATGGTACAAAAATCATCTAATTTGGATAAATTTATGAAAATATACGACTCCTAAAAAAAGTCATTTTTTGGGGGAAAATTTGCCCTAGCTATGTCTATTCATAAAAGCTTCTATTAGATTCTTAATTCTAAAAAATAATTATTTAGATACTTTTATAGGGATTGAATGTGAGTTGGAAGTTAGCCTCATGGTTTTTTAGAAATCAAGTGTTACAAGTATAAGTAGGAAGCAACATGCAAGCAAGGAGAAAGTACCACTTTATCTTGTTCTAATTATTAAGATAAACTCAAAAACTAAAGGATTTTTATTTAAGAAAAATAAACTAGATAACATAGTAGGAAATTCATTTTTAAAAGTCTCTACTAGAAGTATACCCTAGTTGGAAGTAAGAATGCCCTAGTTGAAAATTTGGATGACCTAGTTAGGGATTAGAGATTAAATAATCTATGGAAAACTCTATTTAGGTAGCAACTACTATAGTAGAAATGATTATCAAGGATGAGATGATCAAGTATGATATAATGGTTCTTAAAATCAAAGGGTTAATATAAGTTCCATGTGGAGATTCAAAATTGGATACAATGAATTGAGGACTGAGTTTGAATTACTCTATGATATTTCTTTTGAAAATATTTTTCTCATTATATTATCTATTTGAAAATCAAGGATAAAATAATGGATGGTAGCCCTTAGTTTAGGGCAAAATATTTAAGGCTATGGAGTGAAATGTTTTGTGTGGAGATAAACTATTAAATATTTTTGGTGTGGATTATGCTTTTTAGAATTCCTTGTCAACTTATCAATAAGGAGGTTTTGAATAATATCAACACTCTAGGGGAGTCATTCTAGGAGGGACCAACTACTAAGGAGAGAAGGCATGTTATATACATTTAAATATATGTTGTCATGGATTTTCTAAAACCTTTACCACAATCCATTAGGATTAAATATAAATCAAGATGATCAACAAGTGGATTATGAAAATATTGCATTTTGATGTTGCAAATGTTATGATACTAAACACATGACAAGATATTACAAAGTGAAAATGACAGAGAGAGACAAAATTTTTATGCATGAGATAATCTTCAATACAAAGCAAATAGATCAAACCATATAAGAAGTTGGGTCAAACCAAGGATTTTCACTCTCAAGAAAGTGGCAAAAAAGTTTCCCTCTTCAATATTAAATGGTAAAGACCATTACAATTTAGTTGAACCAACTATTAGAAGAAAAATATATACAAGATATGAGGAAGTATAACGCACAACTTTTAATTCAAAATCAAATTAATATGGGGAGGCAAATTAATAAAATAAAGAGGTGAAAGAGGTCAAGGTTAATACAAGTAAATCATATTCATTTTTTTCAAGTAGCATAAAATCCACTCCTTGCACTAGAAATAATAGTATAGAGTGTTCTATTGAACTTTAGGTTTTTAAGAGAAACATAATAAAGAAATGCATGTTGATGATATCCATAGAAATATAGGGAATCTATGATATCATAAGAAAGTAATTACTATGGAGCATCATCCTTGTGCTTTAGAATTTCCAAGCCAACATAACAAAGGAAGTGTTTATGATTATGCTCCTTGAATTTTGTATCCTATAGGGTAGCATAATTTTTAGAAGATAAGTCTCATTATAAATAGTATGAAAAAATAGAAGATATTGATGAAGATGAAATTATTGGAAAGAATAGAAAAAGAGAGTAATGCCATCATAGCAAGAACAAAGAGAAAAGAAAACTCAAAGGGATATTAATTTTGGAAGACAACTAAATATCACAAATGTTGACAAGAAGTTAGGCTGATACCACTAATAAAAATAAAAAGTGATGATATAAATGGTATTGTGAAATATTAGGGGTATGAATAAGATCCATAAAAAAAGAGTTATTAAGGAATTAAGAGGTTGTTATGATCTTGACTTTATTTTAATACAAAAATCAAAATTAGATAGTAAGGAAGTAAGGATACTTTTAAAAATATTTGGAATATGGAGGATTGTCTAACACTTTATTTCATAGGATCTTTTTGTAGCATTACAACAATATGGTACACATGCAAATGATTTGAATAATTGTTAGAATCAAAAATTATTTTGTTGCTAGACTATTTTGTAGGAAATAGTAAAATATCAAAGTTTGGGTTATAAAATATATGTTTCAACTATAGTTACTCCTCGTGAAAGATATTGCAAGGAACTTAGAATATTTTTGTTTAACATAATGAGGATTAATAATTGTAATTTATGGTTTCTTAGTAACTTCAACACGGTTCTATATCCTTTGGAAAAGAAGGATGGTACTCTTGGATGGTCTAAATTAATGCAACAATTTGTTTAATTTGTCAATTCAAATGGCTTTTTGGATGTTATTCCTTCAAGTTTTCAATATACATGGGATAATAAATAACTCATATAGCAAAATATTGGATAGATTTATGCTATCAAATACATGGTTACAAATAGAGTATACAATCTCTTCAAATATTTTATTATGAGCAAGACCAAATTACAAAACCATTCTTTTGGCTTATTATTTACTTAATAATTTTGATTCAAATCCTTTTCACTTCAAGACTATGTGGCTCCATGTCCCTAATTTCTTCTCAATGGTTATGTTATGGTTGTATAAAACAAATTTTGAAGGATTATGTATGTACAGGTTTTTTAAAAAGATAAAATATTTGAAGGGGCAAACAAGATTTGAAATTCCAAATATTTTGGTAACATTTTCAAGAAAAAAAATGAAATTGAATCCATGCTCAAACATTTACTAGAGAAATAAGAATTAATTGAATGGACTAGGATTCTCATGTGCAAGAAGAACAATTATATTTTTATTATCATAATGCATTGAAAATGATTTATATTTATTCTAAAAATCTAGGGAGAAATGGGTCAAGAAATACGATAGAATTACCAAAATTTTCATGCTATATATATATATATATATATAAATATTATTCCATAAAAAATATTTAAAATATAGATGGAAGAAATATTGAGGAAGGAAAAAATATTAGAAAGGAAGCAATTAATTATTTCAAAAATATTTTGTTAAATGCTAGGTAAGATAAGGAGGCACAAGGTAAGCTTTTGTAATATGCCATCAATTATCACACAAGGAAAAAATGAAAGGTTAATGAAGAAGATATATATGGAGAAGATACATAAAGAAGTTTTCTCTTTCCATACTAATAAGGCACTTAGTTGTATTGGTTTTCTTGTAATTTTCTTTTAAAAATTAGGATTTATTAAAGAGTGATATGTTGGTTGCAGATAAAGAGACCTAAAAAAGAAAGGCTACAATAAATGAGATCAATTCCATATTTATTAAATTTATTCCCAAGAAATATGAAATGAAATATTTTGAAAATTTTCATCCAATAAGCATTTGTAATGTGATTTATAAGATCATTTCAAAAATTATGGCAAATAGATTGAAAAGCATTCTAGATTGTGTTATCTTAGAATAACAAGATGTTTTTTTTCATGGTAAACATATTCTTAATAGTGTAGTCATTGTATAGGAGGTACATTCTCTTAATTCCATGAAAAAAATATATATGCTTATGAAATTGATATGAACAAAACATATGATAGGGTTCATTGGAGTTTTCTATATGATATTCTCAAAAATTTAGTTTTGATCAAGGTTGGTATGAATGGATTATATATTTTTATAGCACTTCAAAATATTCTATGTTGATCAATGGTTCCCCTAATTGGTATTTTAAGTATTTCCATAGACTCTATGAAGGTTATTCACTACATCCCTAACTATTTACTATTCTTGAAGAGATGTTAGGGAGAGCTTTATGAAAGGTAAAAATGGAAGGAAAAATCAAAGGTTCTCAAGTTGCAACAAATAGTTTCTTTGAATCGCATATCCAATTTGTAGATGAAACTTTTTATAGGTTATCCATTAGTCATTGAGGCTATGGAGTGCTATGATAAGGCTATTGGTCAATTGGTTAATGCTACAAAATATAGTATTTCTCATTAACACTACCCCAAATTTAATATGGATATTTTAGAGTAAGTTGAAAAATTTTATAACCTACTTGGGTATTTATTTATCTCATAAAGGAAATAAAAAGAGCTTTTGAACTCACGTTTGGATAGAATGAAAGCTTTTCTAGCAAGCTATAAATATAAGTTATTAACCATGGTAGAAAATCTATAACTTATAAAGACTATATTACAATCCATACATGTTTATATTGTAGTGAAATCTCACTACACTTGGGAGGAGTATACACCTTGCTCAATTTTGTGGGAGAAGACTCTAGTAGGAAGTAATATAATCAAAGTTTGAACAAAAATCAAAGACAAGGACATGGGACCAATGACTAGGTTTTTTTTGTTAGAGTTGACAATAAGAGGAAACAACTAGATTTTCAATGATAGACCAAAGTGGTGATGCATGCAACTAGAAGAAAAAAATGACTTGGGTACACTAATCCAATATAAACATCTAATTATCATAGGTTCGCAAATAATAACTAGACACCGAAAGTAGATTAAAATTTAGTGGTAAGTCACATCAATTGAACCAACCAATATTTTGAGTGAAGGGAAAAGAGAGAGAAGTTACCCAAATTTTGGTCAAGCTTCCACCACCTATACCAAGTATGTAGTCTTTTAGGATGCACAATTCTCTTTCTACAAGAAAGTGCAACATTCAAATCATCATCATGAGAACTCTAGAGGAGTGGCCATGGACTTGATTGAACATTAATGATGAAAATATATTGGTATATAATCACTACATATCTCCATCATGGGCAATATCCCACCTCAAATGACTCCAAATCCAAAGATCTCAAGATTACACCCCATTAATTTAGAAGTACCCTAGGTGGGAATTTTGAAGGAAGCCATTTGGAGTTTTAAGGGGGAAAAGGATCCTAAATATTGTCTATACATATTTATGTTTTCATTATAAAGTATCAAAATCCAACCATACTTATACCTAGTATCTAGCCTTATGTGGGGTTTTATTTGATTCTCTTTTGTTTCTTGGCCTAACTCAAGACTTATGTTGCTTGCAAATTAGTTTTCATGCCTCTTATCTTGACATGTATGTAATATAAAGTTCACATGAATAAGAAATTATAACTATTTTAATATTTTTGTTCTTGTTATTGTGTGGGTGTTTTGTATGATGCATGTTTTAGGAGAACATATTTCTTGTGCTTTATTAGTTATAATTCATGTGTTCAGTAAATCCACCATGGTAAAGAAAGTCTCTTAGATATTTGGCACATTACCACCCATAGCTTAGGCTAGATAGGTTAGACTAATCTTTACTATTTTTCATAATTTACTTTTAGTTACTTTATTGCATTTTCCCTCTCTCCTCTTTCCTTGGAAAAACATCTAGTAGAGTAGGCTAGCTTATGAGGAAGTGCACCCAAGATCGCATCAAAGCAAGAAATCATCCTTGGTAAAAAAAACCCAAAGGTCATCTAAAGGAGCCACATCCATGCTCCATAGACTTCTATAACTCGTGCTCCATGCAAGGAACCTAACACTAGATACACCCACTCAAAGATATACCATATTCATGGGGTTCATGGAACCCAGAGTGTAAGGACCACTCTTGATCCTCAACAATTCTTTCTAACATATCTAGTGGGACATGAATTGTCAACTCCATCCCTTAATTAGAAATTAGATTGAGGTTATGGTGAAGGCCTTGATACTTTGCTTTTTGAAGCACCCTAAAGATTTATGTGGTGAATCTATTGAAGAAAAACATAAATAAGTCACCATTATAGGTCAAGGTTATGGTGGGATCCTCTTTCTTATCAATAATAGAACACCACCTATCATCTCTACACAAAAAAAAAAATCTAGAAGAAGACACTAATAAGAATGCCAAAATGGGATTTTGGTGAAGTTCTCAATCCATGTACTTCCATAGCACTAAGTTGTATTCACCTAGAAACCCTCTTCTAAGCACCCAACCAAATATATCATAAGGATCCTACTACTAGATCCACATGCCTAAACATGGTTGCTTACCACTACTTGAGATTTTTCACATAGAGTAAAAAGACCCCATTGTAGCTCCTAATATCGCCAGATGATTTGGATTATATTTTGATATCAACATTTAAAAATTTGCCACACTATACTGGTAAAGGTTTTTCAAACCTACTAATGAATTTGCAAGTCATCATTTACTTCTACAAACTACACAAAATCTTGAAGTAGAATGTGGATCTAATTATGCTTATGACATCATTCAAAGGAAAATCTTGAGACTGGTATGACTTTCTTCTCTCATACTCAATATATGAATGATATTAGCTTGCTACCCTATTCGTAGACATATTTAAGGATATTGAGCCACCACAAAAAACTATATGACCTACCACTTAGCTTTCTCTTGTTCAACAACTTGCTACTTTTGACAAAATTGCAACAACTTAGAATGATGAAGAAGAGCACATTTAAGTAGAAGTAGCACATAATTGGCCATATATCCCAACCACTAAGCCTAGGGGATAGAAGATATAGTATAGTACACTCCATCTAAGGTGCTCAAGCAAGAAAGCAAGGGCAATCAACAAGCCCAAAAATGAAGCCTCTCCACCTCCAACACCTTAAAGGAGACAAATAATATGAGTTGGGGGTGGAGAATACACTTTGAAAGGGTTAGGATTGAAAAAGGATTTAGCATTGGTACCATCCTAAATCAAATATATTAAACGTCCATGGTACCAGTCTACTTGTAGTAAGGGGGCTATTCAAGAGCCTTGGTTCTTTACGGGTAGAATTTTTTTGCCCTCAAAATTGGAAAAAGAGAAAAAAGTAAATGAATCGCCCAAGGGGTGTTTTGACTCCATACCCAATGGATAAAGGCCACCCATTGTACATATGTATCATAGTTTTATTTTCTTGTAGGAAAGTACTAGAATTTATAGGTAGGCCTAATATTATTGTAAAAGTAAGAGGTTGTAGTTTGGAAACTAAAATTTTCACCTCCCCTCCCCTCCCTAATTTTATCCCTAAATTTAGACTCTATATACTCTAGATAAGGCAATGGTTCTCTAGGTTCCTCATCCTCATCGAGTTTAGGATCCCATTTGAGATATGAAAACTATAATAAATTCTCACCACACTTGAAAGGAATGTACATATTGGTCAATTTTGTGGGAGAAGACTCTAGTGGGAAGCAAGATAACTAGAGTCTAAAAGGAAATTAGAGGTAAGAGCACAATATTGATGATAATTTTTTTATAGTTAGAGCTAACAACAAGAGGAAACAACCATAGTTTTTATGATATCTCAAAGTGGTGATGCATGTAGCCAAAAGGAAAAATGACTTGGGCACTCTCATCCAATATAAACATCTAATGATCATAGGCCAATGATAATAACCAAGACACCTACATCAAATAGAAAATAAATAGTCTAGGCAAAGGGAAAAGAGAGGGTTGTTCCCCAAATTTTGATCAAACTTCCACCACCTATGTCAAGTATTCAGTCTTCTAGGATGTATAGTTTCCCATTTGTAAGGAAGCACAACATTCAAAGCACCATCATGAGAAATCCATAGGAGTAACCACAAACCTAACTGCATTTTAATGATGAAAATATCTTGGTATCTAATCACTACAAATATCTAGCATGGGAAATATCCCATCTCAAACGACTCCAAATCTAAAGATATTAAGATTACACCCCATTAATGCAAAAGCACCACAATCAAAAATTTTCAAGGGATCTATTTTGAATTTTAGGGGGGAAAAGGCTCCCAAATATTTTTTATAAATATTTTTCTTCTTCATTATAAAGTATCAAATTCCAACCATACTCATGCCTAGTATCTGATGTGTGGGATTTTATTTCATTCTCTTCTATGTCTTGGCCTGGTTTGAGCCTTGTGTTGTTGGCCAATTAGTTTTTGAGCATCTTTTTTCTACATGCATGTAATCCAAAGTTCACATGAATAAGAAACTATGATTATTTTAGTATTTGTGCCATAATTCTTGTGTGGGTGTTCTATATGATGTATATTTGGGGAGATCATGTTTCTTATGCATTTTTGGGTTATAATTCATGTGTTCACTCAACCCTCCATGGTACAAAGAGTCTCTTAGATATTTGGTGCATCACCACTGGTAACTTAGGCTAGTTAGGTTAGATTAAAATTTTCTATATTTTTTCCTCTCTACCTTTTCCCTGACAAAGCACCCTATAAGGCAAACTATATTATGAGGAAGAATGACAAAGATTGTATTAAAGTAAAGAGTCAACCTTGATAAATCACCTAGAGGTCATTCGAAGGATCCATGTCCCACTCTTCCTAAAATTCTTGAACTGGCACTCCATGCAATGTGTTGGGCATCAAATGCACATGCTCAAAGAGACACTACATTCATGGGGGTTCATAGTACCCAAAGCATAAGGACCACCCTCGGTCCCCAACATATATGATGCCACTTTCAATATTTTCAATATGTATAGCATTACAAATTCATAAATTCAAAGATACATTCTTTTAAAAGGTTGTGAAGGAAAATTTAGGTTTCCTCTTTGTAAGTGGGATAAGGTTTTCAAAGGAAGGAATATTTGAGGGGTAGGCTTGCAAAGTTACATATATATGATGTCATGACCATCCCTTGGTAGAATTTTTTTTTTTGATAGATTCATGTTAGCTAATTGCTTTGGACTAATAAGATACTTGTCTATTTAATTATTTGAAAATTGCAAGTGCATGTATCTTGTGGAAATTGTGAAATATCTTTTGATGGAATGAATGATTATTTTTTGAGGTATTATTTTTAGAAGAAATATTATCTAAAAGAAAATATGATGTATTTTGGTTATTGAATGGTTATTCATGCTTACCTCTATAAAATATATGTGAATCTATGAAAGGATATGATGCTGCTAATAAAATTGAATGATTGTAGGAATAGATGCTCACATTAGTGGAAGAAAAAAATTGACCACTAGGAAGGGGATGCTTAAGGGAAATGATGATAGCTCTTAAAGAAGAAAACCCTGAGAAAGACAAAATTCCTCTCGTATAGTTGCATATTTGTTTGCTTGTGTAACTAACCATCAACAATGAGGTTGTTAAAGAAAACAAAAGAGTCGATGGAATATTAATTAATGATTGAAATGCTATCTTGAAAATCCATTATGGTTGCTTAATTGATGTTGGTTGAGTATTATTAGGATAAATAAGAAATCAGTTTCTTATCCCTGCTCTACTTCTTGTTTGATGTACTTTTAATAAAATGATTTTGAAGAAGCTTGAAACTTTCTTGAATTATTAAAAGTATAATGGTTAGAAACATTTGTTGAACTCTAGTATGGGATTCACCCTACTGGTCAATTGGATGGTTAAAATTTAAGTCCTTCATTGAATTCTTTATCGCACCTAGGATTCTTATAACTGGGTTGTTGCCTACTATCCCAAAGTTGAAGTGGAAGTGAAGTGGATTTACATTCACACTTCAAGGATAGTTCCAAAAATATTGGAAGGTAGGGAAATATAGATGTAATTGAATTGTTTCCAGTAATTCCTTATAGAAAGACAAGAGATATGAGAGATTGTTTCATCAAACCTCTTGTGGGAAGATGGAGGATTGCTTGTGTATGATTCCTAGAATATCTTGATTGAATGAATAGATTTTTTGTTTGAATTGAGTGTACAATAATGATCCACTCATAGAAATGTATAACTTGTGAGATAGTTGATGGAAAAACTTGTGGCTATATATATTGTGCTTTTGTTGGTTGTTATGTTAGTCTGCATCCATATAGAGCAATGCATGTTCAATTTTAGAGGAGCTGGCTAGATCCTATGAAAGCATCCCCCTCTTAGTGTGTTTGATACATGTGCTGGAATCGATATGTTGTAGAGGGACAGTTGAACTGGTGGTTCCCAACTTGAGTATACTTTAGTATCACTAGAAATCAGCTTGGAAATTGTATATAGATATTTTGTGAGACCTATATGGAGGTGACTTTATCTTCCATGGGTTTGTTATGGTTTTGAATACCATGTTTGTCCTATGGAGAACACTTTGTATTATTATGAAGATTAAAAGGAGCTTCACCCATGTAATAAGAAACTCTACTGTGTTGTTATATTTGATTGAAATAATGTAATTATGGTTTTAATTATGTTGTTAAGTAATAGAGAGCTCTTCATCTCATTACGTAGACTCGGATATGGATATTCTATGTGGTAAGACACTTGTTGTTGTAGAGCATTTAATGATGGTAGTTGGTACACATAGCTTGAGATAGACGATAATCGATAATGTTTCTTGAGCAATAGATGATTGAGTTTAGTAAGTCTTTACTGAATTAATTTATGGTAAATGGAACCAGCTTATGTCCCTTATGTAATTGGGGATATTGTGTACTCTTTTATTTACTCTTCGTAAAGGAAGAAGTTGAGGCTAAGTTCTATCATACGTAGACATTGGTGTTGGAATGTGAGTTTAAATAATCTAGAGAGGAGCTAGATTAACTCTGTTGACCTTCGTGAGCACATGTGTGATAGAGAAGTCTCTTCGGAGGGCTTTGTATTATATTAGATGGTTAAAAGGGATCTTAACCTTAATAATTTTATAGTTGGATATGAGTACCCAAAGGGATAAATTGAAGTAGACTTTATCTAAGGAAAGACTATAATATGTAGACTCCTACCTTTGGTCAAGAGAGAGACCATTCTTAAAAAGACTATTCCAAAAAATGATGTGATAAATGGTCAAACCTCTAAATACTTGGTGTGACTACTCTAATGGATTTGAGTGGCCATGGTGTAACCTATCTTCTTTGATTGACTGAAAAGGATAGTAAGACCAAGTTAGAAAACTAGCTCCCTGTAGGGAGAAGGATAGTTTGAATGACACCTAGCACACTTACAAGAAGGACCTATGTAAGTTGTGGAGATGGGTGAACCTAGGAGGGCCTAGCACACTTACAAGAAGGACCTATGTAAGTTGTGGAGATAGGTGAACAAAGGAGAAGTTTAGATAAATATATATATATAAGCTTTTAGAAAAAAAATGGGTTAGGAAATTTGGGTTATGACATTTGGTATCAGAGCATGGTTCATAGTGGGATAGGTTCACTATGCAAGAATTAGTTTTGGTATGTGATAGAAAGCATACTAGACCCTAATAAATAGAGAAACCTATTAGAAGTAAATTGGTTTGAATTACTTGAGATGATAGGGTAAATAATTATTAGTAAGAAGAGCAATTTGAAGGACTAATTGCTAATGAATTCTTACTACCTCTTTTGTGTATGGCTAGGGACAATGCCACCAAAGAGAAGAAGAGGAAGTGTTGCCCCATCGACAAGGTAGACATGATAGAATAGTATGGAGGATAGGAATCCATATGTGGGTTCAGGGAACCCTAGTGATGAAAGGGAGAATCCTAGTAATGAGAATCTTACTGAGATAGTGGCTCTACTTTGAGAATAGATAGAAACCCAAAAATAGTTGTTGGATGTCATGTTGAGTCAAGAAACATAGGCAGGTAACCCTAGAGTGAGTCAAGAAAATGAACCTCTTACCGAGGCACAACAAGCTAGGATCCGATTAGAGGTCGAGTTGGGCAAGGAAATGAAACATTTGAAATCTTCCAAATTTAATGGAGAGGAAGATGGAGACAAGGTTGAGGCTTGGTTGAAAGAGATAGAAACATATTGTAACATGAAGAACTTTTCCTCGGCACTCGAACATCTTATGCCACACTGCATCTGCAAGGTGATGGTCTAGATTGGTGGGAAGCATATAGTGATGAATTAGGTCTTGAGGTAGTAGTTGACCTAAAATGGGAAGAGTTTGTAAAAGCCTTCAAAGATAGATTTCTCATGGAACACTTCTATTCCTAAAATTTTGAGGAGTTCACTAAGCTTCAATAGGGAATTAGAATAGTGGAGAAGTATTATCAAATATTTGTCAAATTAATGAAGTATGTGCCTGCTTATAACAAGAAAATGAAGATCCATAAGTTTATACTAGGAGCAGATCCTAGAATAGGACAAGAAGTGGATATGAGGGAACCTGGAACTCTATAGAAGGCCTATGAGTTAGCTAGGAAAGTTGAAACATATCTCAAACCCTACTTTGATTATGAAAGATTAGATGAAGAGGGTAAAGAGGCACTAAGAAAGAGAAATAGTGCAGGTTTTGTAAAATGGGAAGAGAAATAGGCAAGCAAGAACTTCTCTCAATAGGACCAAGGAAATGATAGGAAGAAAGGGAAGTTTAGGAAAAGGTTCTAGGGAAAGAATCAAAATAGCAGCAAGGGTAACAATATATAATTATAGGGATAGGCTAATTCTCCATCTATAAAAAAAGTAGAAGAGGGACAAAAGTGAAAAGAACATCCAGGGTCAAAAGAAGGATGTTATCTTTGTAGAGGACCACATTATGCTTCTAATTGTCCATGGAGAATAGAAATGAGTTCTAAAGGAAAGGAACCAATGTACAAAGAAACTACACCTAGAGAGCCTGCACACAAGATTTATGTAGCTATAGGAAACCAGAATCTTGATGGTCAAGCCACACCACTAGTGATTAAAGGTAAGATTTTTGGTAGGAATGTTAAAATCTTGATTGATAGTGGTGCTACAGATAGTTTTATTTCCACTAGTTTAGTTAAAGATATTTTAGAAAGGCTAGGAATCTTGGCTCATGGGTGGAAGGTCGAGTATGGTTCAGGATAAACCTACTCCATTAATCAATGTTACCCTATGGTAGAAATTACCTTACCTAGTGGAATAACAGTAGGATGTTTGTATGTAGCACCTTTGCATGCTTTTGACATAATCCTAGGAATGGATTGGTTGCAAGTGCATAAGGTAGTACTCAACTTTTAGGATAGATGGATTGAGTACACAGATGATAGGGGTGTTGTGCGTAGGATGTATAGTCTACAGGGGGATTTTCAACCTCAAATCCTATCGACAATGCAACTTAAGAAGGCCATAAAGAAATGTGGAATGGTCTATGTTGTTAAGATAAATGAAATTGATAAAGAGAAGAAGGAAGAGGTGTTTGAGAAACACCCAATTCTTCAAGATTTTAGGGATGTTTTTCCAGAATATTTACCTGGATTACCTCCTAAATAGGAATTTGATTTTACTATTGAGCTTCAACCTGGAATAGAACCCATACATAGAGCTCCTTATAGAATGAATCCCATAGAAATGCAAGAGTTGAAGGTGCAATTGCAAGGGTTACTAGAGAAAGGGTTGATCAAACCAAGTGTATCACCTTGGGGTGCACCAGTACTATTTGTAAAGAAGAAGGATGGTTCCTTGAGATTATGCATAGATTATAGAATGTTAAACAAGGCAACCATCAAGAATAAATATCCTCTACCTAGAATCAAAGATCTCTTCGATCAACTCAAAGATGCCACAATATTTACAAAGATTGATTTGAAGTCAGGATACCACCAATTGAGGATCTATGAGGAGGATACCCATAAGACAACCTTTAAAACTCATTATGGACATTATGAGTTTGTTGTCTTACCTTTTGGTTTAACAAATGGTCTAATGATATTTATGAATTTGATGAATAGTATCTTTAGGAAGTACTTGGATAGATTTGTACTAGTATTTCTGGATGATATTTTGATATATTCTAAAAATAAGATAGAGCATGATGAGCATCTCCAGATTGTGCTAGAACTATTAAGGAAAAATCAGTTGTATGGGAACCTATCCAAGTGTGAATTTTATGTGTCATAAGTGCAATACTTAGGACACATTGTTTCGATTGAAGGGATCATAGTGGATCCTAAGAAAATAGAAGCCATTTTGAATTGGCCGCCACCTACAAATGTGATAGAAGTTCAAAGTTTCATGGGCTTAACTAGATACTATAGGCGTTATGTGAGGGACTATGCCAAGATCACCTCACCAATAACCAACCTTTAGAGAAAAGGAAAAGAATTCAAGTGGATAGAGAAATGTGAGGAAGCCTTTGGTTTGCTAAAGCAAAAGCTTACCATACCTCCTATACTAAAGGTACCTGATCTTCAAGGAAGTTTCTCAATTTGTATTGATGCATCATTAGAAGGTTTGGGAGGAGTGCTCTCATAAGAAGAAGCAGTGGTAGCCTATGGATCTAGGAAACTAAAAAGACATGAGGTTAATTATGCAACCCATGATTTAGAGTTGGTAACTATAGTGTTTTCTCTCAAGAGTTGGTGATATTATCTAGTTGGGAGACCCTTTGAGCTAAGGATAGACCATCAAAGTCTGCAATATATATTCACTCAACCTTTACTCAATGCTAGGTAAATAATGTGGATGGAATTCCTCATAGAATATGATTTTGGCATTGAGTATATTAAGGGAAAATAGAATAAAGTCATTGATGCATTGAGTAGGAGAAGACATATAGTAATTTTGTCTCACATCCATGTCGACTTGATGGAACAAGTCAAGGAAATGCAAAATCAGGATGCATACTACAACCAAATTTGGGAAAGGATGGAAAGGAAACTTGATGAAAACAAGGACTTTGACATCAAGGATGGTTTCTTATGTTTTAAGAATAGGGTAGTAATTCTTGAGACTAGAAATTTGAGAAGGATGATTATGAATGAAGCGCATAGATCTCCATATTTTTCTCATCCAAGAGGAGCAAATATGAGGGAGAATATGAAAAAGATATTCTTTTGGCTAGGAATGAAGAGAGACATAACTAAATTTATCACTCAATGCCTCGAGTGCCAAAAGGTAAAAGCATAACATAGACATCCTACTGGTTTGTTGTATCCGCATGATGTGCCTATGCAAAAATGGCAAGTGATTTTGATGGATTTCATAGTAGGGCTACCTAAGAATAGGTTTCAGCATGACGCAATCCTAGTAGTGGTCGATAGACTGACCAAGGTTGCACACTTTATACCTAGGAACACCAAGGATGATGTCATGGCTATGGCTAATAGATTTTCCAAGGAAATATTTTGACTTCATGGTTTTCTGGAGGTAATCATATCAGATAGGGACCCAAAATTCACATCTGAGTTTTGGCAATCCTTGCATCATGCCATTGGTACTAGATTGAACATCAATTCTACTTACCATCCAAAAACTGATGGGAAAACTGAAAGAGTGAATCAGGTGCTAGAAGACATGCTTCGCATGTATTGTATGGATCAGAAAACCTCATTGGGAGGATTACTTGCATCTAGTAGAATTTACCTACAATAATGGTCACCATTCGACCATAGGCATGGCTCCATTTGAAGCTTTGTATGGTAGAAAGTGTAGAACACCATTGTCATGGGATAATCTAGAAGATCAGATTGTGCTTGGACCAGACATGGTCAAAGAAATGGAACAATAATTGAAAGTGATCAGAGAGAGGTTGAAGGAAGCTGTAGACCATCAGAAAAGCTATGTCGATCTTAAGAGATCACCAAAAGAGTTTGTTGTGGGTGATAAAGTGTTTTTGAGGGTAAAGCCAAGAAAGAGTGCAATTAAATCCACAAAGCTAGATCCTCACTTTGTTGGACCCTTTGAAATCATAGAGAAGATTAGTCCTATGGCATATCGACTTGCCTTACCACCCAATCTATCCAAGATTCACAACACCTTTCATATTTCTTTGCTTAAAAAGTATGTTGCTAATCCTGAGCATGTGTGGGACTTTTCTAATTTGTATATGGTGAACCTAGAGGCTATAGAGGTTCAACTAGTAAGAATCCTTGAGTTCTGATCTAAATCGATGAGGAAAGGAACTTTGGAGTAGTGCAAAGTTTAGTGGGACCATTACACTGAAAGGAATACTACTTGGAAAAAGTAGCAGATATGCAAAAATATTTTCCTTTTCTATTTGAAAATAATATGTAATTGTTAATCATGTCTTTGTTTGAATGAACTAGTAAAGACATAAAGGATTGTGTTGAGCCTAAGGGGGGAGGATGTCATGACCCTCCCTTGGTAGAATTTTTATTTGGTTAGATTCATACTAGCTAGATGCTTTGGACTAATAATGATGCTTGTCTATTTAATGATTTGAATTGCAAGTGCATGTACCTTGTGGAAATTTTGAAATATATTTGATGGAATGAATGATTATTTCTTGATGTATTATTTTTAGAAGCAATATTTTCTAAAATAAAATATGATATATTTTGGTGATTGAATGGTTATTCATGCTTACCTCTATAAAATATATGTGAATCTATGAAAGGATATGATGTTGCTAATAGAATTGAATGATTGCAGGAATAGATGCTCATATAAGTGGAAGAAGGAAATTGACCACTAGGAAGGGGATGCTTAAGGGAAATGATGATATCTCTTAAAGAAGATAGCTTCGAGGAAGACAAAATTTCCTCTCATATAGTTGCATATTTGTTTGCATGTGAAACTAACCATCGATAGTGAGGTTGTTGAAGGAAACAAAAGAGTCGATGGAATGTTAATTGATGATTGAAATGTTATCTTGGAAATCCATTATGGTTGCTTAATTGATGTTGGTTGAGTATGATTAGCATAAATAAGAAATTGATTTCTTATCCCTACTCTACTTCTTGTTTGACGTACTTTTAATAAAATGATTTTGAAGAAGCTTGAAACTTTCTTGAATTATTAAAAGTATAATAGTTAGAAATATTTGTTGAACTCTAAGTATGGCATTCACCTTTGGCAGATTGGATGGTTAAACTTTAAGTCCTTCCTTGAATACTTGTCACACCTAAGATTCTTGTAACTGGGTTGTTACCTACCATTCTGAAGTTGGAGTGGAAGTGAAGTGGAGTTACGTTCATGCTTCAAGGATGCTTCCAAAAAGGTTGGAAGGTAGGGATGAAGTGGGGAGATGAACTGGGTTAAGGGGGGAAGCTTTGGGGGAAAAAAGGGAAGGAAAGTGAAGGAAAGAAAAAAAATGATCTAAACTAGAATGATCGAAGGTGGAGAACTAGGTAGCATAGTTTCTATTCTTATGTTGGTTTGTGAGATAAATGGATTTCTTTCATATTGTATGTCTAAAAATATTGATGGTGTGTTTTAGAATAGATTGATATTATTCTTTGGTTGATAGTTTGCTCATTGATGCCTAAAATAGACATTGCTTGATTGGCTTGAGTAGATTTGGTTGAATGAATAAATCTATTTTTCCTTTAAGTGGTGCTTGGTGCAAAATATTAGTTTAAAACTACGATATTTTTTCTTTTGTTGAGTTGTTGACTGTGTGAGTAAACTATGTAAGACCACATCTGTTGCGAACCCTTTTTGAAGCTATAGAAGTCATCTAGTTTTCTCTTGGGGTTGCTTGGTTGAAACATCCATAGTGGGGAGTCATTTACCAGAAGCCATACCTGCAATGGGAGTTAAGGTTGTTCTCCTCATGGTAGTCGAAAAGATAGTGCACATAGGAGTCAGGTTTACCTTTTTGAATGGTTGGGAACTCCATAGTGGATTTGTGGGAGCTAAACTTAAATTGGGAACCATGTAGATAGGATTAGATCCCTTGGATGTTGGATGAGTTTGAGTATGTTGGGTTAACCTGAGATGTAGCAACGTTAGATAATGTGTTGAGCATGTCAAACCCATTGAGTATCCGAGTGTAGATTCAGTTTTTTGATTTGAAAAATTGTTAATGAGAGTACAAGGAAATATTTGTAAATGATTTTAATGTTTTTATTTTAGAAGATGATATATTGGTTATTGATTTTCAATGATTTCATGTGTAAACCAAGATTTATATTGAGATGGTTTTCAATGAATTCGTTGTAAGGAAATAGAGATGTAATTGAATTGTTTCTGGTAATTTCTTATAGAAAGACAAGAGATGATGGATTGTTTCATCGAACCTCTTGTGGGAAGATGGAGGATTGCTTGTGTATGATTCTTGAATATCTTGATTGAATGAATAGATTTTTGGTTTGAATTGAGTGTACAATAATGATCCACTCATAGAAATGTATAGCTTATGAGATAGTTGATTGAAAAACTTGTGGCTATATATATTGTGCTTTTGCTGGTTGTTATGTTAGTCTACATCCATATAGAGCAATGCATATTCAATTTTAGTGGAGCTAGCTAGATCCTGTGAAAGCATCCCCCTCTCAGTGTGTTCGATATGAGTGCTAGAATCGGTTGGTTGTAGAGGGACAATTGAACTGGTGGTTCCCAACTTGAGTATACTTTAGTATCACTGAAAATCAGCTTGGGAATTGTATATAAACATTTTGTGAGACCTATATGGAGGTGACTTTATCTTCCATGGGTTTGTTATGGTTTTGAATACCATGTTTGTCCTATGGAGAACACTTTGTAATATTATGAAGATTGAAAGGAGCTTCACCCATGTAATAAGAAACTCTACTATGTTGTTATCTTTGATTGAAATAATGTAATTATGGTTTTAATTATGTTGTTAAGTAATAGAGAGCTCTTCATCTTTACGTAGACTTGGATATGGATATTCTATGTGGTAAGACACTTGCTATTGTAGAGCATTTAATGATGGTAGTTGGTACACGTAGCTTGAGATAAACGATAATCGATAATGATTCTTGAGCAATAGATGTTTGAGTTTAGTAAGTCTTTACTGAATTAATTTATGGTAAATGGAACCGACTTACATCCCTTATGTAATTGGGGATATTGTGTACTCTTTTATTTACACTTCGTAAAGGAAGAAGTCAAGGCTAAGTTCTGTCATACGTAGACGTTGGTGTTGGAATGTGAGTTTAAATAATCTAGAGAGGAGCTAGATTAACTCCGTTGACCTTCGTGAGCATGTGTGTGATAAGAGAAGTCTCTTCGGAGGGCTTTGTATTATATTAGATGGTTAAAAGGGATCTTAACCTTAATAATTTTATAGTTGGATATGAGTACCCAAAGGGATAAACTGAAGTAGACTTTATCTAAGTAAATACTATAATACGTAGACTCCTACCTTCAGTCAAGAGAGTGACCATTCTTAAAATACTATTCAACAAAATGATGTGATAATGGTCAAACCTCTAAATACTTGATACGACTACTCTAATGGATTTGAGTGGTCATGGAATAATCTATCTTCTTCGATTGACTAAAAAGGATAGTAAGACCAAGTTAGCAAACTAGCTCCCTGTAGGGAGAAGGATAGTTTGGATTACACCTAGCACACTTACAAGAAGGACCTATGTAAGTTGTGGAGATAGGTGAACAAAGGAGAAGTTTATATATATATATATATATATATAGAGAGAGAGAGAGAGAGAGAGAGAAAATGGGTTAGGAAATTTGGGTCTTGATATATGAGTTTGGCCATAGCAAAAAACTTAGCTAGAGATTATTCAAAGATCAAGGAATGTGATGGGAAAAAATATTACTTTAGAAATATATAGGTTCTCTTGATTCAATGATATTATTTAGGAAACAAACCCTTCCCAAAGGATCACCAACATGGAACTTTAAATTAGATAGTTTGCAATTGATCAAGAAGCATAATAGACAGTTTATCAATAAGAGGAATTATGCAAATTTTTGGTCTACTACTTGGTTGAAATTGTATCCTCTTATATTTGATTCAAAATGGAAACCATTGGCTCAAGCATGTCAAACTTATAAATATCCAAAGGTTAAATATTATATTTATGTGATACAGAACTCGATATCATGTACTTCCATTAGTAACCTAGTTGAAGAAGAGGAACTTATTTAAATAGCACATGAGCTTCAAAAAATGCTTCAAGAGTTTTATTTGTCCATTTTAAATGAAATGATGAGTTGTTTTGGAACCTATTAAAAGATGTTGGATACTTGGTCAAGTTAGGATATGATATTTAGAGCAATCAAACTTTTGACTCCTAAAGATTTCCCTTGAAAGGATGCTCTCCCTAAAGTATTCACATTCCTTTAGTTAATAGTCCAAAGTATTATTCTTATAGAAGAGAGTCTACAAATAAGAGTATTGGAATTTAATCTTTGCTATCTTAAAATATCATAGGTCCAAATATAAAGAAGACACAATATTAAAGGTCAAAATATCAATATCAAGAGTAGAATTATATATGTGAGAACTAAATTGTATATCTCTAGGCCAATATTGATTTTTAATAGATAGAAATAAGGGGTTTTGAAAGGGTCCCTAAACCTTTTAAAAAAGGAAGATATACTTAGAGATTATAGTATAGAAAAAGCTCTCTGGGAAAGGAGGGATAGAGAATAAAGAGGCTACCAAGCTAGGGGAGGCCCTAGAAAAAATAACACAACAAAAAATAGATAAAAATATAAACCCATAGGGGTAAGGAAAGAGGATATCCAAAACCTAGAGAAACTTAGGCAGCACCTGAAGCACCTAGAGCTTTCATTGTCCCTTCAATATTATCTTTCCCATGCTTCTAAACTCCATCATCAAAATGATAATATATTTAGCATTGGACCTACTCATATTGGTAGCTCTAAATATAGCATCGATGAGATCCTCAAACCCTTGCATATATCCATTTTTTTGGGGGAAGGAGGTGCTCACATTTTGGATAAGAGAATTAGGGAATAGGGGATAATTATACTGAACCACATGATTTTGAGATGGATCCTCAAAGTGGGACTATCATACTTGACTTTTAGAAGTGTAGGAATAGATTCAACCACTTCCTCTGATAAATGGTCAAGAGTGGTAATGGCAAGGGACCATATCTTTTTACTACCTTGGGAATTTATGTGAATATACCAGTGATGAAATTCCACTTTGATTTTAGGAGCCTTCAATACACCTTTCTGAACAAATTCTAGGACTTTACCTCTCTTAAGGTTGAGGGATGTCTCCAAATTAGAAACATCAACCACTAGGCTCTCAAATGCCTCATCATCCTAAAGCTCCTCAAGAATGGTAGGATCCATAAAGGAAGTGTTTTTTTGGGGATGAGGTGAATCAAGCTTCAGGGACCCAAGAGGGCTTTCTTTGGAAGGGATGATGCTCATATATGGGTTTTGAACTTCATTTTCCAACATGTGCTAAAACATTATCTCTAGGGAAATATAATAATGAAATAACATTCACTTATATATCAAATACAAATGTGAAATGGCAAAAATAATTCATGTAAATGCATGAAGAATACTTACAATATAAATTGTTCAAAAAACTATAGACAAACTTTATTATCAATGCTTTCTATGTTGTGATCATTACATACCATTTTCCCTTACATTTTATGGAGACTTATCTCCATAATATAGCCATAGTAATGTGACTCTTCAATACTTGTATATTGCTCTCCTCACATATCTAGGAGATGAAATGTTTCCTATTCTTGACCTTTGGTTTCTCATATTGCCACTTGTATACTAGAATCTACACTCTTTTCTTGCATGTATACGTGACTCTACGACACTTGCATACTTCTACATGACTCTTACTCTCCTACATGCACTCCTAATATAAAACACTTATGCACATACTCACTTTACATGTTTACACACTTACATACAAGATACTTTTGCACATTCTCTCAATATACACTTGCACTCTTACTTACATGACACTTGTGCATTTCTTACACATTACACTCTTACATGACACTTGTACATTTCTTGCACATTGACACTTCCATAAAAGAGAAATATAAATCACTCATATAAACTATAGACTCAACCCTAATCTAGTACATATTTACATTTAAATCATAGAGGTACCTGTAGGTTAAAAAAAGGTACATTTTTCAAGAATTTTTTAAGGAGATGCTCGATACGCTATGAGTGGTCAAGATTTCCTTAATACCAAAAGTGATAGTTCAAAAGACTATAAAATTAGCCCAAGAATATGGATCCATGGAGTTTTTGATAAATTTTATTTCCAAAGAAAGGTATCATTGTGAGATTACTTTGTAAGATGGAGCGGTGAAGAAGTCAAAAAAGTGCTCAAAATAGGTCTAGGAAGGGTGAAATATAAAATTCACTAAAAAACACAAATCCATAGTGAAGTGGGAAATTTTTAAGTTGCAAGGTGATGCACGGTCGACAAAATCCTTTGTTAGCACTACGAAAGTTAGAAAAACACTCAAAAGAATCCTAGTGAGGGTGAAATCTCAAATCTATTGAAAAATGCAAATCTATGGTGAAAGTGAGAAATGTCGAAGTTACAAGGTGATGCATGGTCACAATAATCCTTTGTTAGCACTGTAGAAGTCAAAAAATCACTCAAAAGAGGTCTAGCGAGGGTGAAATATCAAATCCACTAAAAATGCAAATTTTTGAAAAAGGACCAAATTTGGAGAAAAAGGTGAATACCCACTACAGATGGTTTTCTTTGTTAAATGTACAAAAACAAAAAGGATTCATATTGGCTCAAATCCATCAATTTACACCAATCCATTAAAATATTAAAAAGGGGACACAAGATAAAAATAGCTATCCTCGCACAGTGACCCGCATCTTTATTGGCAACGTGGAAATGAGTACAAAGTGGGTTTTGCTAGAATCCACTAATTTTTGCAAATCCACAAATATTTGATAATCCACAACCAAAAGATGCAAAGTTCATATTAACAAGATTTTTCATGCAAAATCTAGTCTTCTTTGGAAAAAGCATGAAAAATGGAAATGCATGGCTGCAATTTAACAAAGCCAAAATGGGCAGTTCTCAAATCCACTAATTTCCACAATTCTATGGCCAAACCTGTCAAAATATAAAGGGATCCAAATGTTGCAGAAATTTCAGAATGGAAAAGAGGTAGAGTGGCTGTGTGATAACCAATCACAACTGTTCATCATCAGATCAACAATGAGGGTTAATCCTCCTCTAAATTCAAAAATATGGAACATTTTTGTGTAGCTACAAGTTATAGAGAGTAGACAAAATATTAACCAAATGCCATGGAAGTTGAATCATCACTTATAATATAGAAGCTTCCAAAAACTTGTGCTCAACCAAATTCAGTTGCAGATCAGCAAATGTAAGAATATTACAATAACTAGGAATAATGAAGAATGGATCTAGTCTAAAGTTCTATTGTAACTAATCAAGAAGACATAGCTAGATGTTAGCTTTGATGGTAAGTTGCCAAGAAATCAAGAACTGTAATTTTTTTTTTGTAGTTCTCAGAATGAAACTCATTGTAATACTATAATAAACGTAACGACCTCATTTAAAAAAGGTTGGCTCTGAAGTGTTTGCTTGTGCTACTATTGTACATTTTATACAAATTAATAAAAGGAGCATTGCTTGGGATGTTTTTCTTAGAATTGTGTCTACATTGTTGCTGATTATAATTTTTGTAGTCATTTTTGCTACAACTATTATGGCTAGTTTATTTTGTTAGTTTGAATTGCTAACTTAGAGCAAATTAGAATGCTTCATATTTGTATGTATACTTATGGAATTCTATTATTTTTAGTTAGAGTTTTGATCTTATTTTGTTTACTTGGATAATTAGTGCTCTTGATGTTTGAAATAATTCCTTAAGTATGATATAGCTTCGATGTCAAGGATAGTCAAGTTTCAACTATTGTTAGTCCTAAGCCTTGTTTCTAGGAAGTTAAGTTGTAATAATATTCTCTATGGATGCCTATGTTGTTAGCTTCATTCGTCTATTATTAATCCATTCATTTCTTAACCCTTCATATCTACCCTTAAACATTTATTACTTTTGAGCTAAAAATAGTTAACATCTACTAAGTTGACAAGGTATACCAACCTACTTTGGAGGTTGAATCAAAGCAATTTGGTTCTTCCAATTTTTAGTTTGGGCTATGATTAGTGGGTGCTTACCTTCAAATTTCTTAGGATAATAATCATAGTTCTAGCATTGGCTTGATGACAAACCAAACTACAACAATTTTTGGTATACCTAGTGGGACGTGCATCCTATAATTTAGATAATTTAGGTATGGGTGATATCTTGTATTATCATTTTTTATTAGAATTACCTGGCGACTCTACTACAAGTGTAATCTAGATATATGCTAGAGAAAATAGACCTCTTTTTCTATAGGGATCAATATTTAGTGAATTGTATTGACCTCATTAGTGGTGGAATCAAATTCACTTGGCGACTCTACAAATATATGAAGCTATATGCCTTGCTTATAAAATAGTGCTACCAGTGGTTTGTATCCAATTTTTATTCTTTCATTAGCCCTATTGGTCTTATTACGTGTGAGAAGGTCACACACCCTAGGTTTTCTTGACCACATAGGATAAAGTTGATGGTGCATCAACATTACCCCCCATGGTATAATTTTGGCCCCCTTAATATCCCAATTCTCCATTAAATTCTTAGGATTTATTTGAAAAATCTGTGTAGTTATCAAGGAAAAGAAAAAACTGCTCAAGAAAAATATCGAGATATAGCTTCCTTGTCATAAATTTAAAACATTATATTTAATACTCTTAAGAATCTATTAAATTTTGGAATTGACTATGGGTCAAATGGAACCCAAGTTTCTAAAGTTTAGGGAGAAGACTATAAGAGTTGTAGGCATCTTAAAACATTTTGTGATGATGTTGTATGGCCACCCAGATTTGGTCATGGTTCACAATATAGTGGTGACTAATGTTTACCCTTTATTTGGCATATAAATTTACCATCAGTTGGTTTGAGTTTCACCTTGAGCATGATACTAATTAGATTAAAATATTTGGGAAAGAAAATATTTTCAAAGTGTTCAACAAGCTCCTTTATCCTTTCACTATTGAAGAATAAAAACAAGATCGAGTCTGTGTGCCACATATTTTTGCTGGTAGTATTGAGGCAGAGGTCAACATTTTTTCACAAGAAAATTAGTCACAATTCCATCTCTAGAATTATAAATGGTAATGAATGACTATGATAGCCTCTTTCTTTTACCAAAGGATATCGAGTGGCCATTTTCTCAAGTCTCGTATGAGAAATCAAGGATATATGATAGGAAAAGAGGTTTAGTTGTTGTATTCACATGAGTATGAATACCTTCAAAATGATTTCATGGTTTGGATGTCTTGTTGGAATTAGTTGATCAAGATATCATAAGTTACAAAGTCATCATTAAACCCGCACACTAATCGTTCAAACAAAAGTGTAAGATTGGAGTATTCCCCATCAAATACAGGATATTTCTATGAAATTTCTAACCAAGGATATGAAAAAAGGTACAAATTTAGGACTATATGGTCTAGACATTACAAATTTAATGGATAAATTCATAGATAGACCTCAAATATTGGCGTGGGATTGCACACTATATTTTTGTGTACATAGATGATAACTAAATAAAATGGTTAACTAAAGTCATGATGAATAAGTAGGATAGTCCCATGTTTATACATGTGCCTTGTATCAACTTGTGCATATATTTCAAATGAGTGAGAGAATATGAGAGAAGTAGATCAAGTAAATCATACTTCAGGGGGTTGGGACTTAAGTATAGTCATTATTCATTGAGGCTGAAAAAATATTTGAAGCATAGCTATACCATATATGAGGTTATCCTTAATATTATCCATCCCAATAATATTTTTGACTCTATTACCCAATGGATAAAAGTATCCTAGATATGGTAGAAGAACTCCTTTGAAAATTGATAGTCACGAGCTAAAAAATGTACTGAATGAGCTTAAAATGTCATGCCCCATGCAAGATGAGCTTTGCTAGAAATAGGATGACATGATTAAAATATTGGATTGACGCATTAGTTTAGGTGAGCTACATATTTATGAATTGAATAAGCATGACCTTACAGTCATCAGTTCATGAAATGCTTACCTTTAGCTCAGTTCTATATGAGGGGTATCACTCGGGGATCAAAATATTGAAGATTCCAACAAGAGAAATAGTTTATATGGTGAAATTTATGAGCTATAGAGGAGAGTATAAGTGGCTAAAGAAAGTGTTATCCATCTGTATGAAAAAATGAGAAGATACAAGAGGTACAGATGATTGCTCTAAAAGGATTTTATCTCATGGCAATTTGTCTACTCTAGAAGAGAATATTTTCCCCAATGGAGTATACTTAGTGAGGTATTTTATTGTTGGAGGTTTTCTAAATTTGTATACCTCCAATTATTTTTTGTTCCTCTCTTTTCCCTATCCCCAACACTCTAGTGTTGCTTCCTCTCTCTTCCCTATAAAAAATACTGTTTTTCATTCCTCTTTTGGTATCCCTCTTTCTTTTATGGATTTTCATAATATTTTCTATTCCCATCTATTTCCACTCTCCACCATTTCATGTTTATTATGAGGTTCATTTTTTCCTTATCCATCGAACCTCCATGTATTCCACCCTCCACTTTTGTATTGTTTTGTCTTGTTTTTCCTTCATTGTATACCTATTAGTTTTTTCCTTCTTTTTGTTTAGTCTTATCTTCTTCCCCTAGTGCATCCGTTGGATCCTATTTTTACTTAAAAATTGTTGGTATCTAGATAAGGCTATCTAATTTTTGTAACTTTGTAAGCAAATTCCCTCAAGAGGTGCCATAATGTAGGCTAAAAAAGCTACATGTTTCAAGAATTTATGAGGGACATGCTCATTACATAGTGAGTAGTTAATATTTTCTTAAGACCAAAAGTGGTGGTTCAAAATACTATAAAATTAGCCCAAGAAGATAGATCCATGGAGCCACTAATAAATTTTATTTCCAAATAAAGGCATTGTTTTGAGATTTCTTTATAATATGGAGTGGCAGAGAAGTCATAAAAATGCTCGAAAGAGGCCTAGTGAGTGTGAAATCTCAAATCTAATAAAAACACAAATCCATAATGAAATCAAGAAATATATAAGTCGCAAGGTGATGCACGATCACCGGAATCTTTTGTTAGCACTATGAAAGTTAGAAAAGTGCTTGAAAGAAGCCTAGAGAGGGTGAAATCTCAAATCCATTAAAAAATGTAAATTCATAATGAAAGCAAGAAATTTTTAAGTTGCAAGATGATGCACGATAGCCAAAATCCTTTGTTAGCACTGTAGAAGTTATAAAAGCATTCAAAAGAGGCCTACCGAGGGTGAAATCTCAAATCTGTTGAAAAATGTAAATCCATAAAAAATGGTTGAAGTTGGGGAAAAAGGTGAATACCCACTCCAGATGGTTTTCTTTGTTAACTGCATGGAAATGAAAAGGAGTTAGACTGGCTCAAATCCATTGATTTATGGCAATCCAAAAAAAATTTAAAAATGTGACACAAGATAAAAAATCTATCCTCTTACGGTGACCCACCTCTTTCTTGGTAGCATGAAAATGAGTACAAAGTGGGTTTTGCTAAAATCCACTAATTTTCACAAATCCACGGATACTGGCTAATCCACAATAAAAAGATGCAAAGTTCATATTAACAAGATTTTTCATGCGAAAGCTAGTCTTCTTTGGAAAAATCATGAAAAATGGAAATGCACAACCATAAGTTAACGAAGCCAAAATGGGAAATTCTCAAATTTTCTAATTTCCATAATTCCATGGCCAAACCCATAAAAATACATAGAGGTCCAAATGCTACATGGATTTCAGAATTAAAAAGAGGAAGAGCAACTATTTGATAATGAATCAAACCCCTCTTCGGACCCAATGGGGGCACTCCAGGAAACTTCTCCTGACTTGCCTTCCACCTCTGAAAAGATCTTGGCTTCACCCATTCAGATCAATAGTCACTCACCTCAGGCTCATATTGTTGATCAAGGTCTTATTGATGATGTTTCCATTCCTCCTTCCTTTTTTGAACCCAAAAGCCCTGTGGTTCAAAAAGTCCCAGCTCACAATTTCAGCCCAAAAATTACTAGAAGTCATAAGAAATCCCCCATCGATTGTGGAGCAGAAAAGAAGAGAGGAAGGCCTTCTAACATAGAACAGTGGAAACAGGATGTGCATGAAGATATTGCTAATGGGATCCAGAAGACTCTGTTTTCCACAGGCATCAACCTTTCTAAGGAAGACTCAAAGAGCACCAAACCTACCCAACCACAAGGAAAGGGAGGCAAGAGAATCTCAAAATATTCAAAATGAAGATCCTCTCATGGAATGTGAGAGGCCTTAATGGTTTAGCTAAACAAAGGTTAACTAAATCATTAAGGAATGAAATTAGACCCACCATTTTTTTGCTTCAAGAAACTAAAGTCAGTGACCCTTGTGTTAAGGTGATTTGTAATCACATTTGGAAAAAGGGTGAGTTTACTTTTTGTAATGTGAAAGGAGCCTCAGGAGGCCTTATTTGTTTATGGAATCCAATAGTTTTAGAAGGAAAACTTATTCACTCCAATGATGAAATGGCCAACATCCTCTTTTTTGATAAAGACAATAATTCTCCCTGGGTCCTCACCAATATATATGCCCCAAATTCCATTATAGGGAGGTCTAGGATGTGGGATATGCTATCTTCTATCAAAAATGCCTTTATTAACCTTCCGTGGATTCTTGTGGGTGACTTTAATACTCCCTTATTTCCCTCTGATAAAAAAGGAGGGGTTGGGTCTTTTACTAAAAGCATGGAGGATTTCCAGGATTTTATAACCAAAAACAATCTGATGGATGTTCAGTTGAAAGGAAATCAATACACCTGGTCAAACAGAAGATGTGGTTCTCAACTCATCCAAGTCAAACTTGATAGAGTGTTATTTTCTCAAGAAGCCATAGCAATATGGGGTGATGCAAACCTCCAATCCCTTCTTAAGATCGGATCTGATCATAGCCCCATCCTTTTGGATACTAATAATCCAAAAATTTATAAAATGCCTTTCAGGTTTGAAGCCATGTGGATGTTACATCCTGATTTCAGAGAAAGGATTTTTTAGTGGTGGCAAACTAATTACCAAGGATGTCCCTCCTTCATATTAGCACAAAAACTTAAACTCATCAAAGAAAATCTCAAAATATGGAATAGAGACATTTTTGGGAATCTCTTCCAAAATAAACAGGATGTCAAGAACAGGTTGAATTCAATTGAAAAATAAATTCAAGAAGGACAAGGTTGTTCTAATGAGTTGAGAGGGGAAGAAAGAAATTTGCTATCTCAATATCACAATATCCTGCAATGTGAAGAAACATTTTGGAGACAAAAGTTTCGAGACATCTGGCTCAAACAAGGAGATTCTAATACCAGATATTTTCATGTTTCTACCATGAGACACAGAAGCAATAACAGAATCAAATAAACTCAGTGCTAGGATGGAAGAATCACTGATGACATCAAGGAAATCATATCTAAGGGGGTGGATCATTTTATGCATCTGCTTGAAGAAGAACATAGGACAAATTATGAAAGTGCCAAGGATTTTTTTCTTCAATTTATTCCTCATCTTATCTCTGAAGACATCAACAACAAACTTACTGCTGCTCTTTCTGATGAAGAAATCAGGATGGCTCTTTTTCAATGAAACCTGACAAAGCTCCTGGACCTGATGGTTTCCCTCCTAGATTCTTTCAAGCCTTTTGGGATCTATTAGGGTCGGACGTCTGTGCTACCATCAAAGAAATTCAAGATTCCAAAGTTATTCCCAGAGGTTTCAATTCCACCTTTATTGTGCTCATTCCAAAAAATCAAAATGCCAGCAATTTCAATGATTTTCGACCGATCAGCCTTTGTAATGTCATCTACAAAATTTTGACAAAAGCCATAGCCATTCGGTTGAGAGATGTCATGCCCCTCATTATAAATCAGTGTCAAGGAAGTTCAGTTAAAGGTAGATCTATTCTAGATGGAATCATTTCTGTTCATGAGGCAGTTCATTCTATCTCACACAACAAAAAAGCTACTTTTCTTCTCAAACTTGACATGAATAAAGCCTATGATAGACTTAATTGGGACTTCCTTCTTGCAATCCTGGATAAATTTGGCTTCCATCCTGATTGGATTTCCTTAATTAAGGGATGCATCTCTTCTGCTTGGTTTTCTATCTTAATCAATGGATCACCTACAGGATATTTTCAAAGCAGCAGAGGGTTAAGGCAAGGTGATCCTTTATCCCCTCTTCTTTTCATCATTGCGGCTGAAGCTCTAGGTAGATCAATCTTAGCCGCAAGGCAAGCAGGTTTAATTTTAGGACTGCAGGTCACTTCTCAATGCAATCCTATCACTCACCAACAATTTGTTGATGACACTCTTTTATCTACCTTTGCTTCTATCAAAGAAGCCAAATTGATCAAACGTATTCTTCTCTTGTATGAAGAAGCAGTTGGCCAAAGGATTAATTTCCAAAAGAGTAAAATATATTTCCTCAATACTCCTTTAAGAAGGCAAGTTTTAATTGCTAACATCCTTGAATGCTCCATTTCTTCTCTACCTTCTACCTATTTAGGATTACCTCTTTTTGTGGGGATGGCCAAGGATAATCTATGGGACAATGTCATTGAAAGACTCCAAAGAAATATTTCTACATGGAGAGGAAATATTCTTTCTCAAGCTGGTAAAATTACTCTCACTATGGCTTGCCTCCAAAGTATTCTTGTCTACTTTCTTTCTTTGTTCAAAGCTCCTGTAAAAGTTTACCAAAAAATGGAACAGATTCAGAAGCACTTTCTTTGGACAGGAACTGAGAATAAAAATAGATTTCATTTGGTTGCCTGGGATAATGTTTGCAAACCTAAGGAACAGGGAGGTCTGGGGCTAAGAAGAATCCATCCTCTCAATCTAGCTCTTTTGGCTAAGCAGGCTTGGCATCTTATTTCAAATGACAATGTTGATTGGGTTAAAATAATCAAAAGAAAATATCTTCAATTTTTTGAATTCCTTTTTGGTGACATCCCTTCCTCAGGTTCTTCCTTTTGGAAATCAATTTGCTTGGCCAGATCAATCATAAAAAAAGGACTAAGGTGGCAACTTGGCAATGGTAAATCTATCCACTTTTGGGAAGACAGGTGGCTTGGTGATCGACCTCTCCTTCAACTTCCGGAGCTGAGAAGGCTAATTGATATTACAAAGAATTTGTTCGGTCCTTTGGTAGCTGATTTCATTTCTGACACAAATGGATCTAAAAATTGGAAAAGGTTAGTCATTCCAGATCTAAGAGCTGAAATATCATCCTTTGAAGCTCGGTTATCTTCCACTCCAATTCCTTCAGGAGATTCTACTGATTTTCCTATTTGGGAACCTATTGACTCAGGAGAATTCTCTATCAAATCAGCCTACTTGTTATCCCTCAATTTAACTGACACCTTCCTTCCATTTAAGCTGGTTTGGACCAAATATCTAACCCCCAAAGTAGCTTCCTTTTCTTGGCTCTGTATTCAAGATCGCATCCTTACCATGAAAAACCTTATCAAGTGGGGTATTCCCCTCCCAAATAGATGCTACTTATGTCTCTCTGATTGGGAATCCACATCTCACCTTTTCCTATTTTTACCCCTTTTCTAATGTTGTTCTTAACAAGTTGTTCCTCAAATTTCATTTATCTTGGGTTTATCCCCCATCTATTGTTGATCTCTTCCTTCAATGGCCTAATCCATTTAAAAATCTTGTTCTCAAAGGATTATGGAAGTTTTACCTCCAACATTTCTTATGGCAAATATGGCTTGAACGTAATAGAAGAATATTTGATAAAAAGGTCAATGATGTGGATTTTATTTCTAATAAAATTATCCTATTCGCTAAAGAGAACATTTTGATAGCTCCATTAGATCACTTTCCCCGTCCTCCTTTTGAGAATGCCTTACTCAAATCCTTCCATATTTCCTTAGAGGATGCAAGACCGGCTAGCTCCTCATCCTCGAGAATTAATGTCAAATGGCACCCTCCTCCCCGAGGATGGGTCAAACTGAATTTTTATGGAGTTGCTAAAGGAAACCCAAGCATGGCTGGTGCAGGAGGCATCCTTAGAGATCATTTGGGGAATCCTATCTTTGTCTTTGTTGAACCACTAGGAGAACTATCTAATAATTCTACTGAAGCTAAAGCCCTATGGAGAGGTCTTCAATTCATCAAGCAGAATCCCGAAAAAATCATTGTTGAAGGATATTCTTTGAACATCATCAATTATTTAAAAAATTCCAAACCTGCAGGATGGAAGATAAGGAGCATAATTGAGGAAATCAAACAGATCCTAAGCAAGCAACATGAGGTCATCGTCCAACATGCTTTTAGAGAAGCAAATCATGTGGCTGACAAGTTGGCAAACATAGGGGTTTCATCCCATGGGATGCTAACGTGGATTGATTCTCTTCCTCCCGACGTTGTTGCGCTTGCCAGGTTGGACCAAAATCCACATCATCATAATGAAGTTTAAATTTTTAAGGGATATTTTTATTCGACACCCTCTTATTCATGTGAGGTGTCATGACCATGATAGTCCTAATAATCAAATTCATAATTCTGTCCTAGTGGCTATCATATCTCCTTTCCCAAGGTTGCCCCGACATGTGTGTATTACCTCAAATTACATCCTTATCACCTTTTGTGATTTGCTTCTATACGATCCACCGCCTTTTCAAATTGATCCCACTGGTTTTTCATTAACCACTTTGTTTTGGTATTCCAATGCCTTTTCAAACATTACCCATAATCATTACTCGCCCGTGCACCTCAAAATTCGTTCGTCTACCCTTTCAAAAAAATTCCAAAGATGGATATCCTTCTACTCCATTCCGAGGTGTGTCCAGTTGGGTTTTTCAAATTTTCATGGTCTCTATGCCAGCTCTATGGTTATTTGGTCCCAGTTATTATGCGATCCAATAATTCAATGACATCCACTAGCTGTGCACATTCCAATCCATTCTGGTAGTCCCCGTTGGATGAAAATCCTTTTCGACCCAAGTTCTGTCCAATCCATGATCCATAGCCTGGTTTCTTCCTTTTCAAGGTTTCTTTTTTTGTCGAAGGGCAGTGCTTCAAATTTCCATTTATACCACTTCTTGCATGCTCCCTTCATGAGTATTCCTCATTCCCAGTCCCTATTATAGACTATTTTCTCCCTGCCCTTTTTATCCTCTATGAGTTTCATTGCTCTATAACTATGAAGGAAGGGAAGATTGAGTATGTTGAGCCTGAGGTTTTTGAAATCGAGACCACTGCTGAAACCATCCTGAAGGACAAAGGAGGTCTCATTCCATTCTTCAAAATGTTCATGGGTACCAACTGGGATGCGACTATGGCATTTGCAGAGACGTGGGACAATGGAGTTATCACAATTCATGGAGTTGAATTCCAAATCACGTTGGAGATTCTTGCTGAGCTAACAGGCCAGAACCTTGAGGGTCGTGTGGTTAGAAGAAACAAGCACAATTGGGAAGCCGAGTTAACACATTTTGATAGCTCATCCATGGTGAGGAAGCTCCACAAAAAAGGTTTGTACCGACACCATTTATCCTCTCCCTGGAAGGAAATTCTCAAGCCTGTTATGCAATATCTTACTGTAGATGACCCTGAATCCCAGTTATGTAGTTTCCACCTGTCTTTCATTAATCATTTTAGAGATGCTAAAATGTTAAACATTCCTACTACTTTATATTGGTCTATCGACTATGCCATCACCTCTACCCATGGCAAGAAAGAAGAAGGATGGCCTTCCCATCAGGGGCTTTTCAAAATCCTTTACGACTATTTACTCCTGAAATTCCCTAAAGGAAACCTTCCCTCCCCTGACTCTTCTGAAGAAAATTCCTCTTCTACTCCCAGCCCTAAAGCCACTAGATCCAAAAGGAAAAGCAAAACCGACAAACCCCAATCTGTTTCAAATGTCAAAAAGAAGGTCAAACTTGAGAAAACTCCTGTTCGATGTTCCTAGAGGCTTAAGTTTAAGGATACTCCCACCTCTGAAACCATCAAGAAAGAACACAAATCTGACTCTGATTCTCCTGATGTGGTGGAAAAGTACCTTCATAAGCTTGTTATCCAGTCCACCTCTGCCACCATTGACCATTTGGAAACCGCCTACGTGGCGCTTGGGAAAGGAATTGCTCAACTCAAGGAACAACGTAATGCTCTCAGCCTGCTCTTTTTCTATGACAATTATGAAGAGGGCCCTTCCATCTCTGCTGCCGTGGGAGTTTTCGACGTTAAGGATGATGATGTGGTCGAGATTGCAAAGGAAGTCTCTAAGGACGTCCCTAAGGATGTTTCCAAGGACGCTGCCAAGGATGCTGATCTGGAGATAGTAGTTGCCTCACCTATGCAGACTGATGCACCAAACTAAAGTTCTAGTTTGTTTTGTTTCTCAGCTTGTTGTTCACTGGTTCATTTTTGTATTCTGACCATTCCTGTGGGTCAGTTTTAGTTTCCTCTTTGTTGTTCCTGTGCGGATGCATTTTGATCCTCTCCTGCATCCTCTGTTGTCTTTTCTGTGCTTTCCTTAGATTCTGTCCTTTTGCTCCTTTGTTGTACAAGGCATTGGGGCGCCTTTCAAATGCCCCATTTTTTTAATGCAAGCTTATTAACTTACCAAAAAAAAATAAAAATCCTCATCTAAATTCAAAACTCTAGCACATATTTGCATAGCTACATGTTATAGAGAGCAAAGAAAAGATGAACCAAATGTCATGGAAGTCAAATCATAACTTACAGTCTAGAAGCTTACAGAAACTTTTGCTCAACCAAATTTAGTTGCATATCAGTGGATGTAAGAAGATTACAATAAATAGGAACAATAGAGAATGACACTAGTCTAAAGTTCTATTGTAACTGATCAAGAAGACACAACTGGATGTCACATTTGATGTCAATTTTCCAAGAAATCAAGAACTATAAAACTTATTTGTAATGCTTAGAATGAAACTTATTGTAAAACTATAATAAAAGTAACGGTCTCCCTTAAAAAAGGTTAGCTTTGAAGTGCTTGCTTATGCTACTATTGTACATTTTCTACAAATTAACAAAATAAGCATTTCTGGGGATGTTTACCTCAAAATTGTGTCTACATTGTTTTTTATTATAATTTCTATAGTCATTTTTGCTATGGCTACTAAGGTTAGTTTATTTTGTTAATTTGGATTTCTAACTTAATGAAAATTGGAATGCTCTATATTTGTATGTATGCTTATGGAAATTCTATTTTTGTTAGTTAGAGTGTTGATATTATTTTGTTAACCTAGATAATTAGTGCGCTTGATGTTTGAAAAAATTCCTTAAGTATGCTATAGCTTCGATGTCAAGGATAGTCAAGTTCAAATGTTGTTAGTCATAAACCTTGTTGCCAAGAAGTTAAGCTATGAGAAGATTCTCTATGGATGGCTATGTTGTTAGCTTCATCCATACATTATTAATCCATTCATTTCTTAACCCTTGAACTCTACCCTTAAACCTTTTTTACTTTTGAGCTAAAAAGAGTCAACATTTACTAATTTTATAAGGCATACCAACCTACTCTGGAGGTTTAATCAAAGCAATTTGGTTCTTCCAATGTTTAGTATGGGTTGTAATTAGTGAGAAAATATGCTCATTAGATTCATAATCATAAGAACTTACAATTCTTTTATAGTACTCCAATTAGTTTGAATTATCTACTATTATGGAGATCTTACTTGCTCCTACTATGTTTAGAAACACTCTAAACAATTCCCTATATGTTCTCACAAAAAAATTGATTTGCTTTCAAATAGTAAAGTTGGTGCAGCTATATTTAAATGAACTCTAAATATTTAGAACCTATATACTTTAGGGAAGATATTCTAAAGTATTCTCTAGAGTCCAACATTCTCCCCCTTAAAGTTGATAGGACTGACTAGAAAATCTCTCAGCTTTATATACTAAGCTTTCACAACTCCTTTGGTGAAGATGTCTGCTCAATCACCTATTTCTCCACCATGTCTCGGATGAAGTGATACTTGATATCAAAGTAATTTGACCTACTATGGTGGATAGGATTATGTGCCAATTGGATGGCACTTATATTGTCACAATACAATCTTGTATGACCACTTTGTTTCTCTTCAATTTCTTCAAGAACTTTTCTTAACCATAAAGCTTGGGTACTAGCATTTGTGATGGTTATGTACTTAGCTTCACTAGATGATAATGATACAACAGTTTTCTTTTTGTAACTCCAAGTAATTAGTCCTAACCCAAGACTAAAAAAATTCCTTGAAGTAGATTTTCTATCATCTATATTGTTGCCCCAATCACTATCACTAAAGCCAACTAATTTTACAAAATTATATTTGTGGTAATGGATCCCAAAATCTAATGTACCCTTTACATATCTCAAAATTATCTTAGTTGCTTGTAGATGAAGTTCATATGGATCAACCATATACCTTGAAATAAGAGAAATAACATATCAAATATATGGCCTTGTGTTGGTGAGGAGCATTAGACTCCCAACCATGATCCTGTAAGTGGTCATGTCAACTTTTGGTTCTCCATAATCTTTGCTCAATTGGATCCCATGACCCATTGGAGTTGTAACAGGCTTGCATTACTCCATAGAAAATTTCTTGATCATATCTTGAGCATATTTGTGTTGACATATGAAGATCCCTTTATCTATTTTATGTACCTCCATGCCTAGGAAGTAATGCATTAAACCTAGATCTTTCATTTCAAATTCTTTCATCATGGAGTGTTTGAACTCCTCATTCATCTTAGAACTACTACCCATGAATATTAGATCATCCACATATAAGCATATAATGAGAATATCTTTACCTTGTTTCATGTAGTAGAGGGTAGGTTCACTTTTACTCCTAGTGAATCCATACCTTTGAAAGTAGCCATAAATGCATGAATACCATGCTCTTGGTGCTTGCTTGCGGCTATACAATGCTTTCTTTAGTTTGTAGACAAGGTGCTCCTTACCTTGTTATTAAAATCCTTGAGTTTGTTGCACAAAAACCTCTTCATTAAAGTACCCATTGATAAAGGCACTCTTTACATCCATGTGCTAAATTTTCACCCTTTGTGGGTAGCCAAAGAAAGTACTGATCTAATTGTCTCCTGTCTAGCAACAAGAGCAAAGGTCTCCTCATAGTCAATCCCATACTTCTGAGTGAACCCTTTTGCTACAAGTCTTTCTTTGTGTCTTTCAATGCTTCCATCAACATTGAATTTGATCTTGTAGACCCATTTTCATCCAACATATTTTTTGCCTTTAGGAAGCTTCACTAGCTCCTACGTATCATTCTTTTTTATAGAGGTCATTTCCTCTTTCATTACCTATTGCCATACATCATGAGTGCATGTTTTTTCATAACTAGATGGTTCTAGATCTACACTAGTCATTAAAACATAATTTACAACATATACCTTAGGATCTTGGGAGTCATCATCACCATACATATGCAGATTTTCAAGTCTTTTCAAAACTACATTCATTTCACTAGCTTGACTTCTAGTGTATCTTTTTTGGAAATTCTTATCCAACATTTGAAAATATGGATGGTGCTGAAGTGTTATTTTACCTCTATATGGAGAATAAATATCCATAGGTGAAGAACTTACTGATATTTGTGGAGAAGGACTTGGAGTAGCATCTATTGTACTTGAAGTAGTACTCATACTTGGGCTTGGAGGACTTCCTTTGTTGTTTTTGGGCTGCACTTGCTACACTTGAGAGGAACTTGCATCATGAGATCCATCATCAATGAAAAGTTTTTGATGACCCCATTCTCCCCCTTCATCAAAAATTATATCCCTAGAGAGTACAATTTTATGTGTTTTGGTATTGTAGAACCTATATGCTTTGGAAGACTCACAATATCCAACAAAAATACATGCTTGACTTTTGGGGTCAAGTTTATTTCTTTGCTCATCAAGAATGTGGGCATATGCAAGACAACCAAAAACCTTAAAGTGTTTTACATTTGGCTTTTTTCCATACCATCCTTCATAAGGATTAATCCCATATAAACTAGAAGTAATCCCATTCAAAATGTAAACACTAGTTCTAACAACATCAACCCAATACATGTTACTTAGATGCTTAGTTTTCAACATTGATCTAGCCATTTCTACTATTGTGTGGTTATTTATTTCAGCCACACCACTTTGTTGTGGGGTGTAGGTAGTTGTGAATTACCTTTTTATTCCACAATATTTACAATATTTTAGAAATAAATTTGAAGAATACTCTCCTCCTCTATCAGTCCTAAGAATTTTTACAACAAACTCACTTTGATTATCTACATTATTTTTGAAATCTATGAAACAATCAAAAGCTTCATCTTTATTTTTCAAAAAATAAATCCAACACATCCTAGAGAAATCATCAATTAAAGTGAGAAAATAGGATTTGTTACCAATGCTTTTGGTTTGCATTTGACCACAAATGTCAAAATGCACCAATTTTAGTAGATGGATTGCTCTCCATGCTTGTCCCTTTGGAAACCTTGATCTTGAGTGCTTTCCCAAAGCACATCCTTCACACATATCCTTGTGTTCTTCAACTCTTGGAAGTCTACTTACCATAGCTTGAGAATTGAACAACTTCAAGCTTACAAAATTAAGATGACCAAATATCAAGTGCCAAAGCACACTTGGATTAGCAATACCTACACTAGCAAGTTGATCACCTCCTTGTTCCCCAAAATTAAGAGGAAAAAACATATTATTTGTCATAGGTACTTGTGTAATAACTCTATTACAATTTTTTTTATCAAAAATAACATATTTTCCTTCATCAAAAACAAGCCTATAGTTCTTCTCCATAATTTGTCCAACACTAAGCAAATTATGTTGGAGTTTGGGGGTGTAATAGATGTCATTTACCTTCTTGGTGCCTTATTTTGTTGGAAACTCCATGGCTCCAATACCTTCAACTTGTAGTGCCTTGTCATATGCCAATTTGATCTTTGATTTGTAGGAGGAATCCATTGTAGCAAAAAGCTCCTCTTTGCCACTCATGTGATTGGAACAACCAGTATCCAAAATCCAAGTTTCAATAATATTTTTATCTGATTTTCCATAGGTGAGGAGCAGATTTGAAGAATCTCCTTCCTCTTCTCCATAGTTTCCATATTGACCTCTCCCATCTTGAGAATTCTTGGACCAACAATCTCTAGCAAAGTGACCAACCTTGACACAATTGTAACAAGATTTCTTTGATTTGTCACCTCCTCTTCCTTGATTTCCATGTCTTGATCTGCCTCGTCCTCCTCATTTGCATCTCCTTTGGCCTCTTCCTTATCCTTTTTCTTGTCCTCTAACTTGTGCATTATCACCTTCTTTGTATGATAATGCTTTCTCATCACCTCCATAGCTTGTAGATGTAGCACCCTGCAATATTTCTTCATCAGGAATCAAAGAACCAATTAGAGCATCAAAATTTAGAGTAGAAAAATATTTATACTCTTCAATAATGATAGCAATATGGTTCCATTTATGAAGAAGTGTTCTCAACACTTTCTTCACCACTACTTTAGATTTGATGTCTTCTCTAAGGGTTTGCATTTTGTTTACAATGGCTTTCATTATCACACAATAATCTCCCACTCTTTCATCATCTTGCATCTTGAGATTCTCAAAATATCTCTTCAAGGTTTGAAGCCTCACTTGCTTCACTTTATTTCTCCCTTGATAGCTATCTCTCAAGGCTATCCAAGCTTCTAGGGCTATTGAAAAAGAAGCAATCCTTGGAAATATGTTTTTCTCCAAAGCAGCTTGAAGATGATAGAGGGCAGATGAATTCTTCTTTTGGGCATCCTTTTTTTTGGTTTTATCTACTGCACTTAAGTTTGTATAATCTATAGGTTCTGCATAACCTTCTTTGACTATATCCCATAGCCCTTTTCCAATAAGTAAGGTCCTCATCTTGATGGACCAATACTCATAATCTAACCCATTAAATTCAGGAATGGGAAGATTGTTATTGGAAGCCATTGATGCTAATAAAAAAACTTTGGAATAATGTAGATAGCTTCTAATATAATTTTTTTACAATAAATAACAGTAGCAGATCTTATTTTACTCAATTGACTCAATCTGTTAAGTAAATATCTCAGAATTAACCTTTAATTGCAAAAATACATGCTTCTTTTTAGTTACCAAAATCTCAAGAACCAAATTTATCATAAATCGGCCAATACTAATTGAAACAAACTAAAATTTTCCTTGTATAATTCTGATATATGTATCTGAAAATCCACTAAATTTAATGAGAAAATTCACACAAATGAGAAATATGTGATCAATTTACTTTTGCCCTTTTTAGATCTTAGAGTGTTTTTGAGACAACCTCAATGTTTTTCACATAAATCAATCCATACAGCTTAAAAATATCTGAAAATTAAACTCTATATTATTGAGACAATAATATGAAAACCCTCTAAATTCTAGAATAAAATTCGCAAAGGTGAAATAGATGTGATCATTTAATTTTTCTCTTTTTATCACAATTCTGGATCTAGTATTTTTGAAGGAAAAATAAATATTCACATAGATTAATAAATACGGATCCAAATGACCTGAAATTATTTCTAAATGAATATTTTTTCTAAATAATATTTCTCCCAAAATTTTAGAAGCAAATACGTTGTCTTCCACCTTATACAACCATTTTATTGAAAAAATAAAAATGCTAATAAAATCGCCAAATTAGCTCCAAATCACCTAAAATTTTTACTTCATCCTCTTGATACAATTATATAACAACCATAAAAATTTCATAAGAAAATAACTCAGGATGCATTATATATTAATGATTTACTCGAGATCTTTCTTGCAACTCTGCTGAGTGGTGGCCACTTGAGTTTCTCTGACAAAGTGTGTGCTTTAGATATCTTCACACCACTCTCCATAGGTTTTGATCTATCTGAGAAAACCTACTCTGATACCAAAATAATAAAATATGCTCATTATATTCATAATCATAAGAACTTACAATGCTTTTATAGCACTCCAATTAGTTTGAAATCTCTACTATTATGGAGATCTTACTTGCTCCTACTATGTTTAGAAACACTCTAAGCAATTCCCTATATGCTCTCACAACAAAATTGATTTTATTTAAAATAGTAAAGTTGGTGAAACTATATTTAAATTAATTCTAAATATTTAGAACCTATATACTTTAGAGAATATACTCTAAAGTATGCTCTAGAGTCCAACAATTAGCAGGTGCTCACCTTCAAATTTCTTAGGATAGTGATCATAGTTCTAGTGTTGGCTTGATTACGAACCAAACTACAATAGTACCATGGGTACATTAGCATATAACAAATAATATAATATTATTCAACACCCCCTTGTATTGCATTATTTGGTTATTGAATACTTTAGTCTTCAATCTTGTTATTTATCTTTGATCTTCAATCTGCTTTCTTTAGACTTTTGTTTGAGTCTTCAACATACAATCCTACTTGAGATCCTTGAGTTTCTTGTTCTAACACTTGCTTTTGATTTATATGTTTTTTAGTTTTCTTCCTCTTTACTTTTCTAATCTTCTTCTTCTATTTCTTTATTCTATTATTTTTTTCCTGGGTCTTGATCTCGCTTTGTCATTTTTCTAAAGCATTTTCTCTTGTATTCTAATTTTCTATAGCATTTGCAATCCTAGTATCATCAAAAATCTTTGATGAATGAATATTTTCATTTACCAAGAGTTTTACTGGAATATCTTTGAATTCAATTTCCTTCTAATGTTTTCTCTAATTCTTGAATTTCATGATTTTTTAAATTGGTTATATGGGATTGAAACGGGCCCCACCCGTATTATATCATAACAACATAGTGGTATTATAACAAATCTTGGATATTATCCATGTATCTCTTAGCAATATTTGAACCTTGATCTCTTCCTTGAATTTTAAGGAATTTAACCAGTTGAGCTAATGCCACTTGATTAAATTTAAGTTCACACAAGTTTTTATAAGGGGTCCTAGTCCCCTCATATCGAGTGGGGTTTGAAATTGGGTATCTTGCAAGAAAAACCAAGAAATTTTACCATTGTGGTAAGCTTGCAGCTTAGAATTTCATGAATTTTTTGAACTAAATTTCCTTTTTTATTTTCTTCTCTAAATTGTAGTTGATGTTGTTGCTAATGACCATATTGATACTGAGGTTGATATTGATATTGTTGGTACTAAGGTTGAAATTGATATTGTCATTGTTGATTATATCGATATTGAGGTTGATATTATCTTTGCTAAAATATTTTATTCATTTGATTTCCTTGATTCATATTCATATGATTATATCTACAAAAATATGTACTATGACCCTTTCTCTTACATATATGACAAAATCTTGAATTCCATTTAGATCTATACCTGGATGTTGAAGTAATATTACTTGGTATATATTCTTTGGATACCAAGACATTATTATTCATTTCATCTTTGACTATATTATCTACTTCATATTATTTAAGAATATTTACTAATCATCAAATGTAGTCTCCTTGCTTAGAACTTGTAAAGAAGTAACTAAATATTTATAACTTTCTAAAAGTGCCCTTAGTGTAACTTGAACAAGAAATTTATCTTCTACTTTTTCTCCGAGAGTTAATATTTTTACCTTTATATTTGTTACTTTTTGAAAAAATAGTTCTATACTTTATCCACTATTAACCTTTAAGGAATATAATTGAGATTGCAATTTTAGAATTGTTGCTTTTTTTTTCCTTTAAAATATTTTGCGTAATGTATTCCATGCATATGTAGAATTTTTTCTCCACTTAAGTATGGTTGTATTAATAAATTATTCTAAATGTAATTAACATGAGTGCCTTTGCATCACTTTCTTCAAAATTTTGTATTTCTTTTTCATCCTAACTAGTTTTTTTTTTTGTTTTGTTTCATTTACTATATCGCATAGTTTTTCTCCAATGAGAATTGATTTTATTTTGTTCTTCCATGATGCAAAATTTGGTCCTTTCAAAATTTAAGATTCAAAAAATAAACTTTTAATATTCGACATAATGGAACTCATTAAACTTTGTTTTTAAATCCTTTGGAGTAGTAAACCTTTATATCTCCCAAGTAAAAAAAAAACTCAAATAAGAATGTAGATTCAAAAGCGAAACACCAAAATATATAACAAGATGAATTGAAATCAAGAAAATATATTGCACAAAAGAGATGATTTTATTAATATGGGGGAGCCTCAAATCTCTAATTTTACAATAAAGAATTGATTTCTTTGATACAAATATTTACAATACTAGGGTTCTATGAAACCCTAGTGAACAATGCTAGTGGTGTCTTCAATCTCACTTTTGATCCCAACATAGGTGAGTGGGCTTCATGTTATCCAATACTCAACCACTCCAGCTTAAGCAACTATACAATGTAGGTATTGTACTTCTATATCTACACACACAAAGATAACAAATAGGTTAGTAGAAAATGTGAGAGCTCCACAGTGTGAGACCCTTAGAAATCAATACAAAATATAAATAAAATGAACAGAATCTAAAAATACATAAATAAAATAATCAATGTTGGATTTACCTTGTTTACTTGCTATTCTTCGATCTATTGTAATTGTTGCAGGAAAGTGATGAGATGATACCCTAGCGACACCCGAAGGTTTTGCTAATTTTTAGTAGCAGGTTCTGAAACACCCACAAGTGCTCAATAGCAACAAAAAATGCCCATGGATGCTTAGGGATGGAAGAAATTGTACAAAGGCACTTGGCAGTGGAAGTTCTTGGAGGCACTCAACAGTGACAGGGAGCATTTGGAGGCATTCAAGAGTTGAGGTGGAGATCTGTAGAAGCAAATCTTACTGAGTGAAATGGGTGGTGATGGATACGGAGGCTAAGGCAAATGAGAACGAATGGAGAGAATGCTTGGATACTCAAGGGCAAGCACTTAGAAAATTCTTGTATTGCTTAGGAATCAACTTCTTAGGGGTTGAGCCATCAAAATGGCCTCTATTAATAGTCCACACTAGGGTATGTTAGGGTTTTAGTGACACAAACTGCATGGCTCATATTAAAACATATTGGACGGTGGATATTTATTTTGGATGCATGGCATGGATTGATATGGATGGATGGCTAATATTAAGTCAAATTGGATGGTTGGGATTTATTTACATATATAATATTTATATTTATCAAATATATATAAAATATAATAATAAAATATTAATATTAAACATATATTTAACAAATATGCCTAAATATATAATTAAATGGGTAAAATGATGGGAGGACCTCGATGGATGACAATTGGCTATATTTTGGTGTCTACAAATAAATTTGTAATTTTAAAAATTTCTAAACCTTTGATGTAGTAATCCTTTTAATTCCCTAATAAAATAAACCTTAAATCCTATTTGAAGTAGAAAATCTTATCACTCCATACTTTAATATTAAAAACTCAAAAAATTAAAAAAATTGAAATATTAATTTCAAACTATAGTAGAAAACCTTATATCTCCTAATAATCAAATTATAAAAACCTTATAACTTCTAAATAGTAAAAAACTATACTAATTAAATCACTCCTTATAACCCCAATTAATTAAAATACCTAAACTTAGATCTTTCACTATGCATTAAGGTAATATTGCTTATCTTATTTACCACCTTGTTGACTTACCTTTTCAAACATCCTTGCTTGTTTTCTTATTCAACCTTGTTGGCTTGCATTAACATCTCTAAAGTTTGCAAAGTTAATATTTTACTTGATGCTTTAAATAGCCTTTTAAATTGTTCGATAATCAACCCTAATTCTAATGTTAATCTACATGATATTCATTAAATTAAATGTTAGTAACAAATATTTCAAATGCCATTACATGAGAGTGCAATGAATCAATTTTGATATCGTTGGCTTATCTTATGCTTTTATGACTCTTGGATATCTTCTCAATATACATTGCTTCTATTGGTCTCGCATCTCTTCATATTATTCTCAATGAAGTAAAATTTACTAGGAACAATGAACATGCTCTCCTAGTCTCTCTCTTCACGTTCTTCTTTATGAAGAAGATTTTGCTCTCCTAGTCTCTTGCTCTTCACATTAGTCTATATGAAGAAGATGTTGCTATATTAGTCTCTCACTCTTCAATTCTCTATGAAGAAGATGTTTATTAGGATAATAGATGTTATTATCCTACTCAAGATAGAAAATGGTGCTCTCTTGATCTCTTTCTTCACCTTCTTCTCTATGAAACATATTTTTCTTAGGATAGTGAATGCTTAAGACAATGGAAAAGACTATTATCTCTAGGCACTTCTTTCAACTTCTTTCACTCAAGTCATAATTCAAATATTTCTTGGAGTTTTGATATGTATAATGTTGTAGAGGGTACTCTATTCCATGTCTAGGTATTATTATGAATGGTGCTTAGTTTCTATCTATATTTATCTACTAAAAACATTTAGATAACACTCAAATCTTGTCTATATTCCTCTACTAGCAACACTTAGATGACACTCAAATTATATCCACATTCCTCTATTAGTAGTGCTTAGATGGAATCAACTCCTATCTATCTTCCTCTACTAATGCTTAGAAAAATGCTCTAATATCTATCCAATATTTCTCTAGTGACCTTAGGACAATACTAGTATACCTATCCAATACTCCTACGGTAGTGGGAATTAGGAAAACATTTAATACCTATCCAATATTCCTCTAGTGGTGGTGCCTACGATAATGTTTGAATACCTATCCAATCTTCCTCTGGCAGAGCTTGAATATTGATCTTTTTAATGCATTTTTATACTTCACTGAATCAAAGGCCAAGACTAAAATATATGTATGAATTCTAGTCAACCTTATATTTTTGGTCATCTAAATAACCAAAAATATTCTTTATGCTTCTTTGTACTTTATCTTTGGAGGCTTCTTCTTTGTACTTCTTGAAGAAAATAAGCTTATACTGAGAGGGGGGGTGAACAGTATAAGACCAATTTTCACTTTTATTTCTCAAAAAATCTTATCCAATATTATCAATGGCAATATAAATAGCAATAATCAAAGCAATGCATAAATCATCACACACAATAGAGAAACCAATTTAACATGGTTCACCCAATGTGGGCTACTCCACGGAGAAAATATTTCTACTAATTTTTCTTAAGAAATCTTCTTGGGAATCAATTCCCTATTACAATGTTTATGGACCTCTATACAAAGGAGATACCAATCCCCTATGCTTTGATTTTTGGATCTCTCTCCACATGCGAACTCTTTTCCCTTTTATCTGGTTCATGGAACTTGATCCAGGAGAACTCTATATCCTCAATTGGTTCATGGATCTCTCTCCATAGAACTCTATCTTTCCAGCTAGTTCATGGATCACACTCCATAGAAGAACTCTTTCCCATTGCTCTATTTAATGGAACTCTATCTAGAGGAGAACTTTATCCCATTGCTCTGGTTCATGGATCTCTATCCATAGGATAACTCTTTCCCCTCTACTCTGGTTCGTAGATCTATATCCATAGGAGAAATATTTTCTCTCACTCTGATTCGTGGAACTCTATCCATAGGAGAACTTTTTCCTTTCATTCTGACTCATAGAAATTTATCCATAGGATAACTCTTTCCCCTCTACTCTAGTTGGTGATCTTCTAGAAGATTCCTACCACCACTACTCTAGCTAATGGATATCTATCCACTGGAGGCCTCTATCCCCACTACCATAGCTAATGGATCTCTATCCACTGAATAATACTATCCTCTTTACTCTACCACCTCCAAAGCTTGCTCTTAGATTTATCTTAAATATGCACCAAACTCTATCCCAATTCTAGTACAAATCTTCTCTATCTTTACTCACAAATATGCTCACAAATCTGCACTAACTTCTATCTCAAATCTATCCTCAAGACTTAACACAAAGCTTGAAAAAATTAATTAATAAAATATACTTAGATCTTCCCCAAGCCTTAACACAAAGCTTGAACAAATAAATCAATCAAATATGCTTAGATCTGCCCCAATTCTTAACATAAAGCTTGAACAAAAAAAACAATCAAATCAGCTTAGATCTACCCCAAGCCTTAACACAAAGCTTGAACAAATAAATCCTATTGTTAATGTTGTTTCAAGTCTTCACAAGACTTGCTCAAGTTTACCTTAAAGTCCTCATAAGAACTTGATCAATATTATCTCAAGTATTCACCAAGAATTGCTCAAATCTACCTTCAGGTCCACTCAAGAACTTGCTTAATCTACTCTCAAGTATTCTCAAGAACTTACTCAATTCTTCTCTCAAGTCTTCTTAAGAACTTTCTAAATTATTCTCTCAAGTCTTCACCAAGACTTGCTCAAATATACCTTCAGGTCCACTCAAGAACTTGCTCAATCTACTCTCAAGACTTCACAAAGACTCGCTCAAATATGCTCCAGCACATGCTCAAACCTACTCTAACACATGCTCAAAATATCTCATAAAATATGCTCAATCAATCTCAAATATTCCTCACAATGCTATCAAATGCTTTGTCTAATCTTCAAATTAATTCCTTTAACTTGAAGTAGTTTAGACATATTCTATCCATAATTTATTTAACCTCTAGAACATATAGAGAATGATGTACTCTATCAAAACTCAATATGTTCTACTTAATCATTAAGTCTGTCGCTTCCACATGTATTACTTTTATTGCTCTTTTAAATATAGATTCAATCTAGCACATGACACCTATCTTTCTGATCTACACTCTTGCTTTCACATATCTATTTTCTAATGTTTACACATTCACTTTTAGTCACTCAAAACCAATGCTCAAGAAGTTTCACTCAATCATTCAATCAATGAAACACAACTTGCTCACAAACCCTAAATAAGTGTTTTCATACTTCTTCCAACAAAAAGCACAATGTGGGTCTCAAACCCTAACTCAAATAATTCTCAATATCTATCTCAAATGTTCTCTAAACATTCAATAATGAAGCATATAAGAGTCACACAAATATTTATAACAGTGCTTATTAGCAATCCTTTTCACTTCACCTTATATTTCACAACATTTCAAACAAAATATGATGTGCCCATACCTATTTTCTTTGATGGAGATATGTCTTCAAAACCTGTCTTACTTACAATCAAATCCTTTTGTACCAATTCAAGGTTAGATACCAATAGTCTATCTCAAAATCTCCACATGAATATTCACCTCAAAAAATATTTCACCATACAAAGATTTATAAAATGCCAAACCACTTATACACCTTATTACTCCTATCTTTGCCAATAAATTTCATCAACAAGAGTTACCAATCACATAAACAAAATTCTCACATACACCTTATATCTCTTTTTCTAAAAATAAAGCAATATAAATAAGGTGTCAAAATAATACTTTATTCTATGCATCATCAAACCCTATTGTAACACCCTAAAATTGACGCAATTTAATTTACCCTAAGGTAGTAATTTAAAAATCAACCGTAAAACCACCTTTTAACCACTCGCCTCATTTTTCATGCCAAATATAGAGGCAATTATAGTAGTTGGATGATATCATCATCGATTTTATGATATCATCCCTAATTGGATGAGATCGTCTAGAACCGAACGTCCAAATGATTTTGTTCAAAAACCAAATTTTCATAATTGGAAACAGTTCCAACTCCCATTCCCATCTTAGTAGAAGCATGTATGTGCCATTGGAGGACATTCAATAGGAGATCTCCCAGATTGGGATGACTCCCAACCTCCTAACTCCCCCCTCAATCCTATTTAAATCTTGATTTCCATTAAACCCACCCCGGATGATCGATTTCCTACAGACCAAACTCCATACCCTGTTAGAACATCTTGAAATTTGATTATTCGCATAAGTTTTCTAGATCCATGGGCAGGTTTTCATTTTGAATTAGTCAGAGGAAGCTTGGATCGTCGTAGGTGATCCTGTTCAAATTAGAGATGATCTAGTCTCTATTGGAGATGATCCGATACCATTTTAGATGATCTTGACTATACTCCTCTTGGGGGCAATCAATATCTAAAATTTGCATTTCCTAGTGATTCAATTAATCAATTTACATTGGTTTATATCTTTATTATGTATTGCATCTGGTGTTCACCTCATTCTTAATGACATTTTGCATTTAGGATCAATTCCACTTAAAACATAAGGGCATTTCATTATTTCAGATTTTATTGGATTTTCTAGGATCAATTAAGCATTTAGTTAATGTTTTTATCCTTTTAAATAGTATTTTGCACTGTATTTTCCTTTGTTTTGGCATCTATCTATTCTATTGTAGGTTTCTAATAAAATCGGTTAGGCGACTTCGTTTGATTTTAGATGATTTCATCCAATTTTGGATGAATCTACGCAATTACAGATGAACGTGTAAAATTGTAGGTGATTCTATCCAATTGCAGATGAATTTGTAGAATTAGAGACGATCTGGACTGCTTCAAAAAGTTGAACCTTCATCAGACATCCAAAACTGGGTAAGATCATTCCTTTTCCTTTCAAGCATTGCATTTAGAGTTTATTTTTATTTTTTTCTGCATATAAATCACAATTTGTATATAGAATAGTTTAGCTTCATTCTGGCCAACCTAGGTATTTGAGTGTTTTTAAACTAAAACGAACACATCCAATTCATTCCTAGCCTAGGCTCGGAAGCTACCCCAAAATGCTTCCTGGTGAACCCACCATCCATCGAAAAATCACCAAAGAGGGCACGATTCAAAGTGTCTCTCTATCCAAGGTGTAGACCTATCCTTTTCCCATCCCCCTTCCGAGCGCGGATCCATATGCCTAAAGGTAAGGGTGCAAAAATTTTAGACCTACATTCTTTGGTGAGCCCGACGTGAAACACATTAAAAATATTTTGAAAATAAAGAAAATATATATATAGAGAACTTAAAATTTTAGATCATTTGACTTATCAATCCATTAGATGGTAGATTACAATAGAAGACATGGTGTTTTTATTAATGTTGGTGTTCAACTAGCAACCATAGAAATTTTTACTCTAGTTAGAGGTCCTAGATTTAGATCTCAAGAACTAGAATGAATTGGATAGAAGATTAACTATTATTGATTCCAGAGCACCCAAACTTAAACAAATCAAGAGGTTTGATTTAGATAGAATCCTGGATTCTTATCCTTCTATCATGAACTTCAGAGATCTTGCCATAGATGGCTAGCAGATAAACGAGCAATCATTTCCTTTGACATATACACCTTTGAATATTATCTTGAAAATGTTGTGGTAGTACATAAATTTATATCCCGTATAGAAGACCAAGAGGTTGTCTTGACTGATAGAAGAAGATTCAGTAGAGTTCCTAGGGTAGTCTTATACCGAGAATATTGTCACGAACTCTATTTTTATGTGTCTAATTCTTAAGTTGATCATATCATTGTAGCACATTTTATCCAATTTCTGAAAGATAACTTTCAATTTGAATAAGAGCATTACATGACACTTGATGAACTTGAACCCATCAATGATATTTATAAGTTGTTTATGGAGAGCTAGGTTATAATATTTATAATACTTATATTATAATATTTTGTATTTCTTGTTCTATAAAAATCTAAAAAATAAAAACGTACATATATACATTATATTAATTAGGTATATATATAAAATATATACCTCCTTAAATTCCACCGCATATATATAAGAACATATATATTTACAAAAATTCAAATCTACCATAATGCCTAAACTAAGGAGTGGTAAAAAAATAGATGATGAGTGGGTGGAACCACCACCTACTCAAAATCCCCCTCTTGAATAACAAGATCAATAGGAAGGTGCTCATGACCACCATGATGGGATTCTTGCTGAAGACTATGAACAAGAAGAAATCAATAGAGAAGATGAAATTGGATCACCTAAGGTGACTCCAGAAGGAACTGTTAACTTTAAATCTATGGAACACCTTCTAAAATTTGTAAAAACCAACATTGAGGATTTCAACCTAGTAGTATTAGCAGATAAAGCTGGAATTAGTGAAACACAAGCCACTTTAGAAAATGCATTTCAAATGCATACAAACCCTCTTTCATTCATAGATCAAGAAAGTGACCAAGCAGGATCATCAAATGCAAATATGGCATCCTTGATTCAAAACATGCAACAACATTAGACAACCCAATATTCTAAAGTGCCTATCAATAAACCAAAGAACAATCCTCCACCTCAGAGACCATCATTTACCACTTTATTCTCTCAAGCTATTAATCAACAAATTTCAAAACAAAAAAAAAACTTAAACTGAAACCAAATACCAACTATCAACATCAAAAGGTTCAACAGAACACTATCCCACATCCACTTCATAACACCCTTCTTAGTAATGCTTTGCATAATAGTAGTTTGGCATCGAATCCTTATGTCACCCCTTCATACACTCAAATAACCAATACCATAATGCAACCGAATCAGTATGGTGGACAATCTAGTAATCTTGAAACCATAGTGAAATAATTTGTTTCCCGCATGGACCAGATAGACCCCTACCATCCCTCATATAACTATCAAGAGATGTGTAGTCAACATTTGTATCCTATAGTGGTTGCCCAACCTTATCCTAAGTATTTTCCTATGCCTGTTCTCCCTATATATAAAGGAATCAAAGATCCCATAGAGCATATTCGTATGTTTAGAATAGCATGTCATGATATATCTCATGACGATTTGCTATTGCTAAAGATGTTTCCAAAAATATTGGGAGGCATGGCATTGGAATGGTATCATCAATTTCCTACCAATTCTTTGAGAAATTTTGAAGAAATAGCTAAATCATTTGTCCACCAATTTAGTGCCTACATAGAGAGGCATGTGACAATTAAGGATTTGTACAACTTGAAACAGGTCAAAGATGAATGCTTTACCGATTTCCTAGCAATATGGAGACAGATGCTAGGGAAATTACACTTTGCATTACCCCATAGAGAGATGTTGGACATTTTTATCAATAACTTGCAAGAATAATTGTCCTATGAGCTTTCAACTACTACATTGACAACCTTCGATCAAGCTATAGACTTAGCATGAAGATTTGAAGATGCCCTCATTATAATAGTCCAATTTAAGAAGAAGGATGATGATAACGCATCTAAAACTCAATATAATAATAAGAAGGTTATGGGTGATGGAGTCACCGACAGTAGAAATACTACGAATATTAATGCTACAAAAACTATAGAGAAGTTTGTATTGAAGGTTCCTGATAGATCTTCGAGAGAATTTACTAGGTTAAATCAACCTTTATCCACTATCTTGCCACAGTTATTATAAAGAGATCTAATACAAATACCTAATATTCGAGAACCTGATATAAACATACATGGAATATATATATGACCTACATTATGATTTCCATAGAGGACCTGGACATTCAACAAATTCTTGCAAGAGATTAAAACATAAAATACAAGACTTGATTGATAACAATGAAATGGAAGTACAAAATTTCCAACCAAAACAAAATGCTCCAAAAAATGCTCAGAAAGATACACAACAAAATTAGAATCATAATGCAAATCAAACATTGGATATTTTTCAACATCCTTTACCTAAACACGGTAAAGAAGTGGCTAATCAAGTTGAGCATCATAATATTCCCCATCCAACCTGATGTGTGGGAACCATTAGTGGACATGTACCTTCTCAAGACTTTGAGATATTTGGGACAACATTATATGTGGTCACCACTAGACCCATACATAACATTCCAACAACATATCCAAGTGATACGGATTCTGAAATAGAAAGTGACCTAGATATTACATCCGGACAATCAAATAGCTCTAAAGATGAGTCAAAACCTATTCTCCCTATCACAACTCAGATGGTTCTAGAGGAACCATTTCCAAGAAGGGTCACGACACGACCATCCTCAAAACAAATCCTCCCTAATGAGAAAGCCATAAATGCTAGACCACGACCCATTCACCATGCACACAATAATATTATGGGTACCATCGGAGTCGTTACTAGACAACATGCCCAAAATTCTCAACAAGATCAAAATCATAATGATAAGTCAGCCTTGTTTGTTTTGAAGGTTCCTAGTAAAGGAAATAATGCATCAAATGCTCAACCCAAACCCCCTTATGATATCAATGAACAACTTTCTAATATTACATCAAGGATTTCTCTCTTAGACCTTCTAAGATCATCTCCCACACATAGGGAAGAGTTAATGCGTACATTAAGTCAGATGATGGTACCACAAGACATACAACAACCTGAAGCTATGGAAAATACTATTATACCTTGTGAAGTTGATTGTATTGACTTTCGTGATAAAGATATCCCACTTCATAGTTTACATAAAGAAAATCCCTTGTACATTACTGCATTAATCGGAGATGTAGCTGTCAAAAGAGTTTTAATTGATAATGGTTCATCCCTAAATATTTTTACTTTTGACTTTTACCAGAGATTTGGATTTAGAAGTGATGAGATGAAGAGAAAAAATATGATCATAAAAGCCTTTAATGATGAAATACAAGAAACATGTGGAGTTATTACAATTCCATTGCAGGTTGGTCCGAGAACTTTGGATATGATCGTGTTTATTGTACATTGCCCTGCATCATACAATATACTTTTGGGTCACCCTTGGATCAATGCAATGTGAGTTGTACCCTCTACCTTACACCAATGTGTCAAATTCGAATTCAAGAATCAATTGGTCACCATTCATGGTGATCCTAGACCATTTGATATGTGCACTTTGGAAGAACCTATTGGGATTCAATTTTTCCCCATGTTCTCTTCTACTCATCCTAATTTTGCCTTTCCTTCTAAATGTGTGAAACTTACACCTAAGATATCATCTCCTCCATCTACACCTATTACATCTCCATCACCTTAGCCTTCTCCTAAGTAATATCCACAAAATTCTACATCTAATACTAGTCCCACGATAACTCCTCTTTGTTCTACCCCTACACCATCTAAATCCACAGTAATTCCACCTATTACAACCTCTATTCCATCCACATCTACCAAATTTGTGTTTTCTGCATCTAAAGTCATAGAAGAGGCTCCTTCTACCTCATATGCTTTGTCTGATGAACTATTACCTGATTTTTCCAAAATCCTCATAACATCAAAAGAAACATCTTTTTCCATACAAGATTCCCTTACCTTAAATAAATTATCATCGTCTCCTCACAATTTGGGCTTGCCACAACCTATCGGAAGTATTTACCAAGTCGGGAGCTGTGACTAGAAATATTAAAACCAATTATGATGGATATGCTCAATTTTATTTTACCGATAAATATATCAAAGCTAAACCTATAATGCTTAAATTAGGATATGAAGGGAAAGGTTTGGGACCTTTCCAGAATGGCATGAAAGAACCTTTTGAGGTCTAAGCATGGCCTGCTCGATCCGGTATAGGCCTATTTTCTAGTAAGTGTCAGCCATTTCCATTTGAGGATGATGATCACTTAATACCCTATCAAGATTATTTAGACGAATAAGAGATCCTTAAGTCTATGGGTAAGTTATTTTCTTGTAATATGTTGTCTATAACTTACCCTAAAATGATTGCTGATCCAGATGAACAATTAGAGGGTGACATTTTCCATGATATTTCCATTGGAGAATTATTGCATAATGGATTTTATTTTTATGGGTCTATACCACCTATAGCTCATCTTGAGGCCAAAACCCCTCAAGAGGAATTATCTAATTTGACCTTATAAGAATTACAAGAACTGGGTGTGTCACCCACCCCTCCTAATTTTGAAATAGGCTTACATATGGAAGTGGAAAGTGTCATAAAAGTTAATATTGGAACAAAAGAGAATTCTCACATAGTCAACATTGGATCAAAATTAAATGAAGAAAAACAAAACAAATACACTACATTTCTTATAGAATATAGTGATGTTTTTGCTTGGACATACGCAGATATGCCTGGTTTAGACTCTTATGTAGTTATGCATCATCTAGTAGTACGATCGGATGCGAAACTAGTTAAACAAAAACTTAGAAAAATGCATCCTAAGGTTGCCCTACTAGTCAAAGGTGAGTTAGAAAAACTCCTAAATGTTACATTCATTCAAGCCATTGATTATGCTGATTGGATTTCTAATGTTATCCCTATAACTAAAAAAGAAGCAACCAAGATTAGGGTTTGTACAGACTTTAGAGACATCAACATTGCATGTCCTAAAGATGATTTTCCTCTTCCTAATATGGATAAGATCATTGATTTTACTACTGGATGTGGGATGCTATCCCTTATGTATGGATTCTCAGGTTATAATCAGATTAAGATAGATCTTGAAGATCAAGCTAAAACAACTTTTAAGACCCCTTGGGGAACCTTTTGTTGGAAAGTAATGCCATTCGGATTAAAGAATGCAGGTGCAACCTATCAACGAGCTATGACTTACATTTTTCATGATATGATGTATGATATTATGCATGATTATGTGGATGATATTATAGCTCGTTCTACTGAAGAAGATGAACATTTAGATGATTTGAGAAAAGTATTTGATCGGTTAAGAGAATACCATATCCATTTAAACCCAACAAAATGTATATTTGGAGTTAAGTCAGGTAAATTGTTGGGGGTTATTGTTTCTTTGCATGGCATAGAAATTGACCCTCTTAAAATTCAAGCTATCATTGATATGCTAGATCCTAAAAACATATTTGAGTTACAAAGTTTACAAGGTAAACTTCAAGCTATTCGTCGTTTCATTGATAAGTTGGCGGACAAAACTAGACCTTTTCTCAAATTTCTTAAGAAAAATATCCTCTTTCAATGGGATGATGAATGTAAAGAAGCCTTTGAACAAATAAAACAATATATTTTAAGTCCTCCTATGCTTGCGCCTCCCAAAACTAATTGTCCTTTCATCTTGTATATTTCTTCTTCAAAATTTGCCTTAGGAGCTATGTTAGCTCAACTTGATAATGAGAAGAAAGAATGAGCAAATTATTATATTAGAAGAACATTAAAAAGTTATGAAATTCATTATACATAATTAGAAAATTTATGTTTGGCAGTTGTATTTTCTACGCAAAAATTGCACCATTATATGCTTAGTCAAAAGACATATGTCATGATCCCATAAGTCCTATGATGTTCATCATCATAGGTAAGGCCTTGGGAAGAACCATTAAGGCAGCAGCGGTAGCTGGACTCATTTCAGGTATCAAGGCCATGTCACTAACTACCTCAGTGACACATCAGCAATTTTTTGATGATACATTGCTACTGAATTTGGCTTTTGTGGTTGAGGAAAGAAGGATTAAAAATATTCTCATAATGTATGAAGAAGCAGCTGGAAAAAAAATGAATTTTGATAAGAGAAAACTTTATTTCATCAATACCCCCATTACTAGGCAAAACAACATAGCAAGGATCATGGAATGTCATATTGCATCCCTTCCCACCTCCTATTTAGGTCTTCCCCTATTTACAAGGAAACCTGAAGGATCTATGTGGAACATAGTTCTGGAGAGGATCCAAAAAAATCTAGCAGGTTGGAAAGGACATCTGTTATCTCAAGCAGGAAAAGCAATTTTAACTATGGCTTCACTTCAAAGTATACCCGTTTACTTCCTATCAATATTCAGAGCTCCCAACAAGGTGTATCACAAAATTGAGTAGCTTCAAAAAAAAATTCTCTGGTCAGGGACTAAGGATAAGAAAAGGATCCATTTATTAGATTGGAACAATGTTTGCAAAACTAAAGCTGATGGGGGGTTAGGTTTGAGGAGAGTTGTTCATCTCAATACAGCTATGTTAGCCAAACAAGCATGGCGGTTATTGACTAAGGTCGATAATGAATGGACTACCATATTTAGGAGGAAATACCTCCAAGGTGTGAACTTCCTTAATGACAACTTAACAAGCAGGGGGTCGAAGGAAATCCTCACAAGAAGGGATCTTGTCAAGAAAGGTCATAGATGGATTCTAGGAAATGAGCAAATAATAGACTTTTGGAAGGATAGGTGGGTGAGAGCTGAGGAGTTATCCCATAATCCTCGTTTGGCTAGGATTCAAGAGCATATGGAGTAGCATATTGGGAAGAAGGTTGCAAATTATATGTGGCAGGATATAAATATCAACAGGTGGAAACACATCAGAGTATAGGGTTTTGAAGCAGAGTCTAAAGAGCTTTATAACATTTTAACTTAGCAAATTATTCCCTTTAGAGAGGATGAAGATCACATTGTTTGGGTTGAGACTGAAAGTGGTGACTTCACAGTTAAGTCTGCCTATAATTTTCTTCTCAATGTGGAAGGTCAACAATTTCAACCGAGTTTGGTTTGGATCAAAGGCTTAATTCCTAAAATATCATTTTTTTCATGGCTGGTGATTCAAGGAAAAATCCTCACTATGGACAATATGTTATCCAAAGGTATGGTTATTGCTAACCGTTGCTACATGTGTAGGGCAGGATGGGAGACAACCCAACACTTTTTTTTGAAGTTTCTGGTAGCGGATTCCATACTGGATGAAATTTTCCAAGCCTTTAGGATCTCATGGATTAAGCCTGCTCTTATATCTGAAGTGTTCCATCAATGGCCTTAACCCTTTGTTAGCCTAAAACTTAAGTACCTATGGAAAATTTGTTGACATCATTTTCTCTTGTAGATTTGGATAGAAAGGAACCATAGAGCCTTTAAGGATACCATTCACAACCCAAAAACCATCCTCAATAGGATTATTGTCTTTGCAAAAGAAAACCTTAGCACCTTAGTGGATGAGAACCACTCAATTCCTCCCCAAGAAAAATAATTAGCTCGGGCCTTAGGTATTGAGGACAAACCTTCCATTCCTTTGCCCAATCCCAAAATGGGATTTCTTAGGAGCCACCCCCCAGGGTTGGTTTAAACTAAATTTTGATGGTGCAGCCAAGGAAAACCCGAGAAGAGCTGGAGCTGGAGGAATAATCAGGGATCATCAAGGAAATTTGGTCAAGGCCTTCACTAAACCATTGGGAATCAGAACTAATAATGAAGTAGAAGCTAGAGCTCTTTGGAGAGGGTTGCAAGTAGCCCAAGAAACTCAAGGTAACTTAATTATTGAAGGTGATTCTATGAACATCATCAACCTGTTAACCAATGGAAAAAAACCTCCATGGAGAATCGAAGGAGTCATCCATGAAGTAAGGATCCTTTTTGTGGTAAGATAGAACATGAGGTTTCGTCACATGTACCGTGAGGCCAATAGGTCAGCTAACAAATTAGCCAACATAGGTGTTGATGTTGATAGTTTGGTGACATGGACACAAGGTGTGCCATGTGAAGTGGAAAACATTATTAGTCATGAAAAGAAACCTACCTATTAAGGAGAAATATGAATGGGTGTTCTTTCCCCATGGAGTTGGTAATAACTATGGGGTTTCCCTATAAATCATACCAAATTGGAAATGAAGGTAACTGGGTGTAATCCTTGGAGGATTCCAACAGAGAATAGGAAATGGACAAGCAACGGGTTTCACAAGTGCAAAGTTCCAAACTTCAATTTCCTATCAATGTAAGTAATGTTTACAGTTATGTTTAGGTATGGGTGTGCCTTGTTAGTAAGGTGTTATAGGGGATTCAATACAAGTTCTGGTAAGAAATTTTCAAGGATTACTAGGATCTACAATCTCAGTAGAAGACTGGATATTGTAATAGGTTTTGGGTTAACCTGCAAAACTCGGTAATTAATGAAGACTTTTATTTACCAAAAAAAAAAGACATGTCATTGCTAAATCTGATCCCCTGAGGTATCTCATGAGCTGATATTATCTATCTAGTCACACAACTAAGTGGGTTCTTGCTCTGAGTGAGTTTGAGCTCACATTCATAGATCAAAAATCCATTAAGGGTCAAATAATAGAAAATCAATTAGTTGTTGCACCCTTAGAAGCCACTCATCCCCTCATCATTGAGTTTCCTGATGAATGCCTCAACCTAGAGGAGGATCATTCGAAACAATGGTCTTTATATTTTGATGGAACCCTATGCATGAGTGGGGCTGGTGCAGGTGCTATTTTAATATCCCCTTAGAAGCACCTTATACCATTATCTTCTAAATTAACATTTGCTTGCACAAATAATGTTTCCGAATATGAGGCTCTAATCCTTGGATTACGAGCTTATTTAGCACTAAAAATTAAAGACTTATTAGTTTTTGGTGATTCTCAATTAGTGATAAATCAAATTAATGATGTTTATCAAACCTGAGATGATAAAATTTTCCCATATAAAGCCTATGTATTACAATTGTTGTTCTTGTTTGATAAGGTCACCTTAAAATCTATTCCTAGTATCCATGCTACTGATGCTATGGATGCAGCCGCCTCCTTAATACCCTTGGAGTTGGATGAAGATTATGCTACTATCATTATTCGTCGACTCTAGTAACCTGCTTCCACAAAATCCTGTTTAGAGCCATTGGATATATTTCTAATCAACAAAATTTCTCCTTAACCATGGTACATCGACATCCTTAATTTTCTCCAGATAGGAACTTTTCCCAAAACCTTCAATAGAAAACAATGTCGATTATTATGTAAGCGAGCAGTTTGCTTCATAATAGTTGGCAATACTTTATATAGGAGATCCTTTGAAGGTATCTTATTACAATGTTTAAATCTAGACAAATCTAGAAGAGCTTTAAGTGAAGCCCATGACGGATCTTGTGGAGGACACTTTAGTTGTAGTACCATAGCTAATAAACTCCTTAGAATAGGATATTTTTGGCCTACCATGGAAAAGGATGCAAATGATTATGTGCACCATTGCGATAAGTTCCAGAAGCATGTTGACCTTGTCCACGCTCCTGCTCAATAACTTTAATATATTTCATCTCCTGGGCCCTTCTCTAAATGGGGTTTATACATCATTGTAAAAATCAATCCTATATCGTCTAATGGTCACAAATTCATCATAATAGCAACTGAATACTTCACAAAGTGTGTAGAAGCTATGCCTTTAGCTTCTTGCATGAGAATCCAAGTTTCAAAATTTATTTTCAATAAAATCATTTGTAGGTTTGGAATTCCTTCAAATATCATCTCAGATAATGGAACTTGTTTCAAAAATAAATATGTTAAAAAATTATGTCAAAAATATAAAATTCAACATCGTTGGTCCACTCCCTATTATCCTTAGGGTAATGGCCAAGCTAAAGCATAAAATAATACCTTAATTAAAATTCTCAAAATATTAGTTAACAAATTAGGCCATGACTGGCATATGCAATTATATCCTGCCTTGTGGGCTTATCGCACCAGTGTTCATACTCCCACAGGCGCTTCACCTTTTGTTTTGGTTTACAGTGCTGAAGTTGTATTTCCTTTCAAGCTAGAAGTTCCTTCTTTGGCTCTGCTACTTCAAGATACTGAAGTAGGAGCTGAATATCGTGCTAGCATATTTAGTCAGTTGGAGCTTCTAGATGAGAAGTGCATCAATGCTCTAGAACATCATTGTGCCTATCAAAATAAGCTCAAAATATCATATTCAAAGAAAGTGCATAACCAATCTTTTGAAGTCGACGATCTAGTCTTAAAATAAAATCAAAATAATACTAATGCAACTAAAGATAATAAAGGCAAATTTCAGACCAATTGTCTTGGACCATACATCATCACTGCTAAATTTGGATTGGGTGCATATCGATTGGCAACCTTGGATGGAAAAGGTCTCAAGGAACCCATGAACATTATACCTCTTAAATGATATTATGCTTGAAAACAAAATGAATCATCATTGTACATAATTGTATATGTTTTCTCATTTCAGAAATTCATATAAAAACTTCAAAACCATAAAAAACATTTACATTGCATAGCTTTTCTCATTTCAAGCAATTTATATAATAATTCAAAATCAAACAAAAATAAAAAATCATTAAAACTATCAAAAACATGTTCATTTACATTACCAAAGTTGAAATTTTGCAGTTATATTTTCCTTTGTTTTGGATGAATTTAATAGTTATCTTGGACCATGCACTTTAAATCCACATGAATAAATATTTTTGATCTTAGTATTATGACTATAAATATCTCTTATATCGTAGCACTATTGAAATAACTAAGATTTTGAGTTTTCGGAACTGACCTCACTATTTATTTGAATCAAATCCACTTTTACATATTAAAATGATTTGCTGCAAATTCGAAAAACAAAACTACACAGTAGTTGTGATCTCTTAAGTGAAAAGTTTCCCCTGCTATCCTATCATGCGCATGGTCTAGAATCTTTGAGAATTGACAAAAGGACAAGCTCACCCCTACCCGAAATAAAAATCCCTTGCTTCACATCTAAGCTGAGCAAGTATCCCTAGAATAGAAAAAAAAAAAAAAAAAAAGAGCAATTTTCAAAATACAAAAAGAAATCCAAGCAATATCCAAGAAATATCAAATATCAAAGTCAAAAATCCAGAAAAATTGGAAAAAACAAGAAAAGAGAAAAATAAAAGCAATAAAATGCCCCCCTACCCTTTGAAAAGAAAAGAAGGGTGAATGAGATTGAATCCCGGGAATTTTCAATTAATCGAAAACTATGAGGTAAACCCCATAACAGGTATTTGTGCCAAAATTGCTTGGCCTTGGGTAACTCCTTCTCACATGGTGACACATCTGTCACATTAGCAACCATATTTTGTGTAGACCTATGTCAGCTTGTGGATTAGCTAAATTTTGATGACCTAACTTACATATTAGTTTGGTACGATTACATGCACAAAAATCATGGTTAATGAATCTTCAATCGCACACACATTGGTTCATTCAAATTGCCTACATCAAAATACCTTACTCAAAATTGGTAAATGAACACTACAAAGCACACACAGTTGATCTTTGGGATATTTTGTGCCATTATGTTAAATAGAAATGGGTAATGAACTCACATTTGCATATGCTGGTTCTGGATTAATTTAAATTTCTCTTTGAAATAAATTAAAATATGAATTTGAAATTTCTTAAAAAAAAAAAAAAGGTATCTATTATTTTTCGCAAAATAGTTATTGCTTACAAAAATAGTGACTTCATTATGATAGCATCATTTTCAAGAAATTTAAAATTTAAAATTTTCATACTTGCGAATTTTGCCTAGTGTAAGTCAATTTCGTGATATCTTAAAATTTTATTTTATTTTTTATCAAAATATTTCAAAATCTTGCAATCAAATCTTACAATCAAAATATTTACTTTTGCGATGATGGTATAATTCCTAACCAATTTGGAATTTTATGTCTAGCGCAAGTCATATTTACATAATTTTATACTCATCATAAAAATTATCAAATAAAACATCATATTTTCTTCCATCATGATTTTTTGCAATGATGATATCATTCTGCACTTTGGAATTCTATGCCTAGCGCAAGTCATCATTTTAATTTTTATGTGTCCACAAGCATTTTATAAACTTAAAAAAAATATGTAACTTAATTATTCTTTGCAAACACATGCTTCATCGAAAAATGAAATTTTCATACCATTTTATCATTTTGATTTTTGATTCCTAAGTACACATTAAATTGCCCATAACACTTAGGAATTCTATACTTACACACAAATCATTCTCTCATGTTTTCCTGCTTAAAGTTATTTGAAATCCTATTCTAAAACAACATCAAAACATCATTACTTTTTCATCACCAAAAGCCTTAAGAATTACTCTTAAGCAAAACCAACTACTTTTACAATACTACCCATAATATGATCAACTTAATGACCTAGCGAGCGGTGACTCCATAAAATGGTCATGTCACATCATCTACATCCTTTGTGGTTTATTGTTAAAAGTCTTCTTTTTTTCTATTTTAATTTTCATCCACACATTTGTTGTCACAAACACATTTTTTATTTAATTTTATAGCATGAGAAAATCATAAACATTTCATGACATGCAATCATATGAAAACATAAATTCACAAAGCATCATTATGAACATAAGTCACATGACAAAAATATATATCTACATATATATCATCATCAAAATATATACATCCATCATATCGATTGGTATGCCACAAAACATGACTCGACATACTCAATCATCGTACAAAATCTACAAGAATATATATATATATAGATACACCTCATCTATATATCTCCTAGAGCCTCTCAAGATCTCTGCCTCATCTCCTCTACCTCCAGGATCTATAGGAGGTGGTCCCATAAATGCATCTATAGTCTGTGTCCTTGAACTCGTCCTCGATGAAGTCTTGGATGATGATCCAACCCGAAAAGGTCCTGCTATGTTTGTAGGCAACTCCTCTATGTGGTCCTTGGGGGCTAGCACATAGTACATCCCATGATAAAATGTGATCTATGCCATTGACCATGCCAACTCGGAGGCCCTAGCTCATCCTCCTCTCTCCCTGAGCCATAGGACTTCTGCCTATAGACTTTGTATCTATCCTTGCAGTGTAGTTTCCATCCCTTGGAGACCCTGCACCTACCTCTGTAGTGTGGCATTCTCTACCTGGAGAGCTGCCATCTCACTACTCTCTCCTACCTCCACACCCTTGCCCTTATCGGGTGAAGGAGACCTATCTTCCTATGGAGGAGAATATCTCTCCCTCCTCTACTCTCGCCTTTGCCTCTCCCTAGACTATGTCTACCAAACACCCATGGACACCTCATCTCCACCTCGCGTCCTAACCCTCCTATGTGTATGAGGTTCCCATCCTCTCTGTCTGCTCTCTCTCTAATATGCAGCCTGTCACTACTGTACAATCTACCACACAACAACATGTACAGGTCCCCTCACCCTCGTCAAACATGGAAGGAAAATAGTGGCATACCACTATACAAGCGATATAGAACATACAAACCCCAAGAAAATCATTATATGTGCTCTCTCATGTCATAGATGACATCTGCAAGTAGCCATGGTACTTTGCATCCACTTTGATGGCATAGCAATAATCCACCTACCACCCCAACCAACACCTCAGTCAAGGTGGATACTCCATATGTATGTCTCAAAGTCTCAATGTTCACTCTGCCCTTATTGAGGATGAAGCTAGCATCGCTAGTCAATATCAGTATCGTTCAATCACAACTAGTCGAAGCAACAATAAATCTACCCTAGATGGGGATTCACAAAATCCTCCATACATCCTCCAAAGTGGGAGTCATCTCCCCTATCGATAGCCGAAAACAAGATGACCTCGAATACCATCTCTCTGCTAGGGCTGTCAATAACCCCATATCTGTACACACCTGTGGCATCTCTGCCACATGCTGGAGTCCCATTGCTCCTAAAGTATCCCTCTTTGTCAAGGTAAGTGTAGCCAAATCATATTTTAACCTGCCATATTTCCACTCTTGACATTTTAGCAATTCCTTCTGCAAAACAAACAATAAAAATCAATAATTAGTACATCATAAAATAATCAATAACATCAACAAATTAAAAATTGCCTAACAGTTTTTTTTATATCGTCCATTATTGGACGATATCGTTCCTAATTTCATGAGATTGTCCTTGTTTTGATGAAATCGTCTCACCCTATATGATTAGGCCCTAACAGTAAAATCATCCCAAATTGGATGTAACCATACGACTGTGACACCCTAAATTCCAACAAAAAATCAATCTAAGCATAAAAATTTAAAGCTAAATTTTTTTAGAAAATATTAGAAACCTTACTCGCATCCCTCGTATCATTGTCGTCACTCGATGCTTTGTCTCCAAAATTTCTTCAGCCTTAGATCTCTAGAATGGTAACAACGAAAATAAAAATGAAATTAGGTTTTACCCTATTTTCTAAAAATATATATTAAAAATGCACTTTTTTAACTCTTCCACATTTTTACCAAACGTTCGATTTGGTTAAAAACCCGGAGAGGGCACCATAGTCATCAGTTGTACGATTCGAATTAGAATTGTCACCTAAAAATTAGAATAAATTTTTGTTTTCTCGTAAAGTGTGCCAATCTCTTCTTTAATGCATTTTCTACAAAAAATTTGCTAAAGAGGAGGAAAAACGTAACACCCTAAAATTGACACAATTTAATTTACCCTAAGGTAATAATTTGAAAATCAACCGTAAAACCACCTTTTAACCACCCGCCTCATTTTTTGCACCAAATATAGATGCAGTTATGGTAGTTGGACGATATCATCATCGATTTGATGATATCGTCCCTAATTGGATGAGATTGTTTGGAACCGAAAGTCCAGACGATTTTGTTCAAAAACCAAATTTTCATAATTGGAAACAGTTCCAAATCCTATTCCTAGCTTAGCAGAAGCATGTCTATGCCATTGGAGGATGTTTCGCTGGAGATATCCTAGATTGGGATGACTCCCAACCTCCTAAATTCCCCCTCAATTCTATTTAAATCTTTATTTCCATTAAACCCACCCTGGCTGATCGATTTCCTACAAACCAAACTCCATACCCTGTTAGAACATCTTGAAATTTGATTATTCGCATAAGTTTTCCAGATCCATTTACAGATTTTCATTTTTCATCAGTCATAGGAAGCTTGGATCATTGCAGGCGATCCTATTCAAATTAGAGATGATATTGTCTCTATTGGAGATGATCCGGTACCATTTTAGGTGATCTTGACTGTACTCCTCTTGGGGGCAATCAATATCTGAGGTTTGAATTTCTTAGTGATTCAATTAATAATTTTACATTAGTTTAGATCTTTATCTTGTATTGCATCTGGTGTTCACCTCATTCTTAATGACATTTTGCATTTAGGATCAATTCCACTTAAAACATAAGGGCATTTCATTATTTTAGATTTTATCGAATTTTCTAGGATCAATTAAGCATTCAGTTAATGTTTTTATCATTTTAAATAGTATTTTGAACTGTATTTTATTTTGATTTAGCATCTATTTTTTTTGTTGCAAGTTTTTGATGAAATTGGTTAGACGACTTCATTTGATTTCAGATGATTTTGTTCGATTTCGGACGAATCTACATAATTACAGACGAACCTACAAAATTACAGGTGATTTTGTCCAATTGTAGACGAATTTGTAGAATTAGAGATGATATGGACTGCTTCAAAAAGCTAAACCTTCATAAGACATCCAAAACTGGGTAAGATCTTTCCTTTTCATTTCAAGCATTGCATTTAGAGTTTATTTCTATTTTTTGTCTACATATAAATCACAATTTGCATATAGAATAGTTTAGCTCCATTCTGGCCAACCTAGGTATTTGAGTGTTTTTAAACTAAAATGAACACATCCAATTCATTCCTAGCCTAGGCTCGAAAGCTACCCCAAAATGCTTCTTGGTGAACCCACCATCCATCGATAAATCACCAAAGAGGACACGATTCAAAGTGTCTCTCTGTCCAAGGTGTAGACCTATCCTTTTCCCATCCCCCTTCTGAGCACAGATCCATGTGCTTGAAGGTAAGGGTGAAAAATTTTTAGACCTACACCTATCAATCTAAAAAATATCTTCTCTAGCCTTAAAATAAATTTTAAACATTACTTACTAACCCTTATGACTCCCAACTAAGAGTATACACAATACTATTTATTCAATACTCATAAATTTCAAATCATGATAGTAAAAAAATTGTATTCAAACCTTATAACTCTCAACTATTACAAATACACATACCTTAATAAAACATTAAAGCTTCCATAATTACTATCATCATTGCTCAAACCCGCAACCTCTTGGCCCTGCGCACCCTAACACAAGGGCCACCACCATGTGGGCTATGTTGCCCACGTGAATCAAGGAGCATGTGCACCTTAATATCCTTGTCCACCGATACAAAAGTCAAAAATTTCATACCCAAAATAAACCTCTGCATGGATTGAATTCATGCCTTCTGCCTCCTAAGCCATTGTGCAAGCCTTGCTTAGTAGATCGACTGCCACCACACACAAGTGGGGACACACCCAGTCCACACTTTGACCTATATTCTACACTAGGATTTGCACTGTCTTTTTATTGTTTCCTCCATCACATCGATCGTACAAGGCTATTACTTTGGGGGATTTTCTCCTTCGAATTGCTCTAAGGCTTAGGCTAAACCTTAGCCTTATTAATACACATGCCCAAATTATTATTTGATATGGGCTTCTTTTTATAATTTGAATTTTGGTATTTCAAATTATTATATTTAATTATAATAATTTAAATCCTAAAGGATTTAAATATTTAAAAAGCCTTTTGAGATTTTTCTTTTTAGGGATAATCTTGCCACCATTTATGAATATTTTAACCTTTTCCAAGTAATTTATTGCCACCATTAATAAATATTTTAACCTTTGCCAAATTACCACCAAGGAAATTTATAAATCCTTTTTCAAATATTATGGAGAGGTATTCCTTTCTTCTTTCTACCTTATACCACATGTGCCATCAAGAGAAATATTCTTACAAATATTTCCATAAATTTAGGACCTATAACCTCTTGACATTAATCAACCTTTTTGACATTAATTTCATAAAATTGGGACATCAAACCTCTTGACATCAATGACAACAAAACATGCTCAAATTTCCAACAATATCCCCATTTGTCATTGATGGCAACCCTTTTTATTTAAACATTCCTTTTACCTTTTTCAATTTTGCTCCCCCTAAGAAACTTCTCCCATTGATTGAATGCTCTCCCGCTAACTCAAATATCTCCCCATTTGACATCAATGGCAAAGGGACTCCTTTGGGGATAAAGATAAGACTCTTAGCTTAGCCCCCTCCCCACCTCCTCTCCTTGAGGTGATTAATTTTGGTATGGGAGTAAAATTAATCCCAGCATACAATGCTCTTTTCCTTTGTCAACCTTCTTTCTCAACATACCCTTTTGATCCCTTTGAGTGTCCTTGTTCTTGCTTGTATCTAGAAGCTATGGAAACTCTATTATGCACCACTTGGCCTTATGCCTAACATTGTGGTTCCTTGAAGATACAAATATCTTGAAGTTCCTCTTGGTGAAACCATACATATTTCTATCATGAACCTTGTTGTGAATTGCTTTATGACCAAATCGATTACAATATTAGCAATACCCTGGAAATAAATATCCATTTTTGAAGTTTCTCTTAGTAATACCATACTCCTTATTTCCATGTATCCTACAATGCATAGCCTTGTGACCAAATCTATTACATGAAAAATAATTGCCTTTGAATAAGTCTTGTCTTGAACCCACTAGTCTTTTAGTCCTTTATTTTCTGTGATGATCCATGTTCCTTGTTTGTGCATTGTTCCCTTTCTTGGTGAAGTTTCTATTTTTCAACTTATTCTCATAAGTCTCAATTTCTCCTTCACTCTCTTCCTCTAAACCTTATTCCTTTTTGGATCTTGATATTGACCCTTCTTCTTGTTTCTATTGTCCTTCTTCAAAACAAACTCCTATTTTGTTAGATTAAGGTCTTTGTGCATTGATAATCTTATCCATAGTTTTTGAACTTTTTCAAAACCTGTGTAGCTTGTCCTTAGACTCTTCCATTTCCTTAGAGAAACTACCTCTTGTTCTAATCTCTCACATTCTAAGAGTTTTGCTTCTAATTTTTCCTTAAATATCCTTGTCTTAGCTATTGAGTTTGTCAGATCTTGTATGAGATTTCCTTTCTCTTCATCACATTATTGAAATTGAGCCTTGACTCTTGAATTCTTATTTTTGACATTTTTCAATTCTTTTAGAGTAACAACAAGTTCAGCTTCTAGATCTACTACTCCTTCCTCTTCATTTTCTGATTCTTTCTCTACTTCTTTGTCTTCGAGAGAATATTCATATATTTCAAATTTATCTTCAATAGGATCAATTTTTTCATCTTCTATTTCCAAAAATATATTTTCTTTTTCTTCACTATCTGAGGATCTTTCATCACTATCACTTGAAACCTTGTTTTTATTTTCTGCATAAAAACTTCCTTATTATAATGTTTATGGATCTCTATCCAAAGGAGACACCAATCCCCTATGCTCTGATTTGTGGATATATCTCCAAAAGAGAACTATTTCTCCTTTTCTTTGGTTCATGGAACTTGATCTAGGAGAACTCTATCTCCTCAACTAGTTCATGGATCTCTCTCCATAGAATAAATTTATCTTCCTAGTTGGTTCATGGATCACACTCCATAGGAGAACTCTTTCCCCTTGCTCTAGTTCATGGAACTCTATCTAGAGGAGAACTCTATCTCCTTATTTTTGTTTGTGGATATATATCCATAGGAGAACTCTTTCTTCTCTACTCTGGTTCGTAGATCTCTATCCATAGGAGAAATGTTTTCCCTCACTCTAATTCATGGAACTCTATCCATAGGAGAAATGTTTTCCCTCACTCTAATTCATGTAACTCTATCCATGGAGAAATATTCCCCCTCACTCTAATTCATGGAACTCTATCCATAGGAAAACTCTTTCCAATCTACTCTAGCTGGTGATATTTGAGAAGACTTCTACCACCACTACTCTAGCTAATGGATCTCTATCCACTGGATACCTCTATCCCCACTGCCCTAGATAATGGATCTCTATCCACTGGAGACTGCTATCATGTTTACTATGTCACCTTCAAAGCTTACTCTCAAGTTTTATCTCAAATTTGCACCAAAATCTATCCCAAGTCTAGTACAAATCTGCTCTATCTTTGCTCATAAATCTACACTAACTTCTATCTCAAATCTATCCTCAATATAAGCTTGAATAAATCAATCAATCAACTTAGATCTACCCTAAGCCTTAACACAAAGCTTAAACAAATCAATCAATCAAATCTGCTTAGATCTGCCCTAAGCCTTAACACAAAGCTTGAAAAAATCAATCAATCAACTCTGCTTAGATCTACCCCAAGCCTTAACACAAATCTTGAACAAATAAATCCTACTCTTAATGTTATTTCAAGTCTTCACAAGAATTTCTCAAGTTTACCTTCAAGTCCTCTCAAGAACTTGTTCAATCTACTCTCAAATCTTCACCAAGAATTGCATAAATCTACCTTTAGGTCCACTCAAGAACTTCCTCAATCTGTTCTCAAGTCTTCTCAAGAACTTGCTCAATTTTGCTCTCAAGTATTCTTAAGAACTTTCTCAATTCTTCTCTCAAGTCTTCACCAAGACTTGCTCAAATCTACCTTCAGGTCCACTCAAGAACTTGCTCAATATACTCTCAAGCCTTCACAAACACTTGCTCAAATATGCTCTAGCACATGCTCAAACCTACTCTAACACATGATCAAAACAACTCATAAAATATGCTCAATCAATCTCAAATATTCCTCACAATGCTATCAAATGCTTTGTCTAATATTCAATGTAATTCCTTTAACTTGAAGTAGTTTAGACATATTCTATCCAAAATTTGTTTAACCTTTGGAACATATAGATAATGATGTACTCTATCAAAACTTAATATGTTCTACTCAATCATTAAGTCTGTCACTTCCACATGTCTTACTTTTATTTCTCTTTTAAAGATATATTCAATCTAGCACATGACACCTATCTTTCTGATCTACACTCTTGCTTTCACAAATCTATTTTCTAATGTTTACACATTCACTTTTAATATCACTCAAAACCAATGCTCAAGAAGTTTCACTCAATAATTCAACCAATGAAACACAATTTTCTCACAAACCCTAAATAAGTTTTTTCATACTTCTTCAAACAAATATCATAATGTGGGTCTTAAACCATAACTCAAATAATTCTCAATATCTATCTCAAATGTTCTATAAATATTCAACAATGAAGCATATAAGAGTCACTCAAATATTTCCAACAATGCTTATCAACAATCATTTTCACTTCACCTTATATTTCATAACATTTTAAACAAAATATATTGTGCCCATACCTCTTTTCTTTTATGTAGATATATCTTCAAAACTTGTCTTACTTACAATCAAATCCTTTTCTACCAATTCAAGGTTAGATAGCAACAATCTATCTCAAAATATCCACATGAATATTCACCTCAACAAATATTTCACCATACAAAGATTTATAAAATTCTAAACCACTTATACACCTTATTACTCCTATCTTTGCCAATGAATTTCATCAACAAGAGTAATCAATCACATAAACAAAATTCTCACATACACCTTATATCTCATTTTTTTAAAATAAAGCACTTTAAATAAGGTCTCAAAATAATACTTTATCCCATGCATCTTAAAACCCTAGAAATATAAAAAATATCTCCTAAAGCCTTATAATAAATTCAAAACATTACTTACTAACCCTTATGAATCCCAACTAAGAGTATACACAATAATATTTATTCAACCCTGATGTAGGAGCATCCAATGGTGTAAGAGTGATCTTGCATCACCAAAATTTGTATTTGTTTCATTTTGTTCTAAATTTTATTTAGTTGTTTAGAGGATGGAGAAATAGACCCAACGCTGAAATAATCATCCCAATATCCTGAGCGGTTTGGGAGATATGTAAATTTTAAGGTCTTCTACCCTATCAAAACTAGTGAAAATCCTGCTAGTAAAACTTGGAGGTCAATTTTGAAGGCCTTAGAGGCCTTTTTAAGGGCTGAAATATGGTGATATTTTATGTAAACACAATATTGAGCCGCAAACCCCTTTGAGAGCTTTTTAAAAACATGCGCCAATAGTCATTTCGAGCAACGAGCGATGAGTTATGACCTCGGGAAGTTTACCCCCGAAATTCAAATTTCAAATAGATGGTTCTAGGCGGGAAAAGGGAAAACAAGGTATTTGAGGGGGAATTTCGAATTTGTATGGGATTGGTCTCTATAAGCTCCATTCTCATAATAGTAATACAAGAAAATATTTGGCTCATTTGCATTTTCTTTGCTTTCTTTGTTTTGTGGATTGTATGTGTTTTGTTTAATGCAACTCTACTTCAAGTGGTATCAGAGTAGGAGTTCTTGAGTGTGTAAACAGATCACCGAATGTGAGGTAGTTTACACCAAGATTTGTGGTTAGGGTTTGTGAGAAACATGAGAAAAATACCTCCACGAAGAAACCATGGTGGTGGGAGAAATGCTATGGTGCTAGAAGAGGATTTTAGAGCTTTGTAGAGGCAAGTTCAAGCTCTGCAAGAGGAGCTGCGTAGAGGGTTTGAGCCAAGGAGAGAAGATGGGAGTGAAGATGAAGTTGAAGAAGAAGAGGCCCAGTTCGAGGAAGAAGAAGAGGTAGTAGATCCTACACAAGCCAGGTTATATAGAGCCATATCCCAGATTGGGAAGAGATCGAAGATGGAGGTTTCTACGTATTCTAGAAATCTTAATCCAGAAGAGTTGATCGACTGGATCAATGATATGGAAGAATACTTTGAGTATGAGGAGGTTGAAGATCCTGAGAGGGTCAAGTTTTCTAAGACCAAGCTGAAGGGTCATGCTAGTATTTGGTGGAAGGGAGTGCAGTTGGATAGAAATAGAAGAGGGAAGGAAAGGATAACAAGGTGGGAGCGGATGGTGGAGAAGTTGAAGAGGTAGTTCATTCCAGCTGATTATGAGTTGGATCTGCTAAAGAAAATGTAGGGTTTGAGGTAGTCAAGCAAGTCTATCAAAGAATACATAGAGGAGTTCTATAAGATTTTAATCAGAATAGGCCATTCTGAGGCCAACAAGGAGAAGGTAGCCCATTACATAAATGGGTTGAGAGCAAGTATTCAAGAGGAGCTGAGTCTGGTCAGGATGACCACCATAGAAGATGCTTACCAGTTTGCCTTGAAGGTAGAAGAGAAGTTGAATAGGAGATTTGAAAGCAAATAGAGAGGAAGAGGTCATGGTGGAAGAACTGGTGGGAGAACAAATGGAGGATGAAATGAGGACCAAAAGAAGACTGGAGAAACAAGCAACAATTAGGACCAGAAGGGGGAGAATGCTTACCACCCCCATGAGTAGAATAATAGCTACCAAAGAGGAAGAGGAAGGTCTGGATGAGGGCCTAGAAGAGGAGGATTTCATGGAACCTACTTCCAATGTGGGGAAGAAGGACATCGAGCATACGAGTGCCCACAACACCAAGGGGGAATGAATAAGAGACCTGAAGGTAATGCTCGAGCTGCTATTGTAGATGAAGGTGTTGAATCTGAGCACTCTAAGGAAGCAGAAAGAGGAGAAGTTCTGGTCACAAGGAGAGCCTTGTTGAATGAGGAGAAGGATCCAGATCAGAGGAAGAGTCTATTCCACACAAGGTGTAAATGTGCAGGTAAGGTGTGTAATGTTATCATTGATAATGGTAGCACTGATAACCTAGTTTTAGAAGGGATGGTTACCAAGTTATAGTTAGAGAGAAGGAGGCACCCACATCCATATCAGATTGCTTGGTTGCAGAAGGACCATAGGGCTTTGGTCAGTGAGCAATGTTTGGTAAAGTTCCATATTGGGAATTACCATGATGAGGTCCTGTGTGACATCCTACCTATGGATGCTTACCATTTGTTATTGGGAAGGCCATGGTAGTTTGATCGATATGCAATACATGATGGGCATGCCAACACTTACTCCCTAACAAAGGATGGAGTGCACCACAAGCTGAAGCCCCTGAAGGAGATGGATGAAAAGGTATGTAGCAGTGCCAAAATCTATTTAGTAGATGGTAGAAATTTTTTGGATGGTCTGAAGCATGAGCATATGTGCTATGCATTAATTCCTAGAGTTAAGGAAGAGCAATGCAAAGATATCCCAGTAGAGGTCTCAGGTCTATTAGAAGAATTCCTAGATATTATATCAGATAATGTACCTGAGGGTTTACCACTAGTGAGGAAGATCAGTCACCACATAGATTTGGTACTGGGAGCTAGTTTACCCAATAAGGCAGCCCATAGAATGACTCCTATAGAAAGTGAGGAGCTAAATAGACAAGTCCAAGAGCTACTAAAAAATGGACTGATTCGAGAGAGCTTGAGTCCATGTGCAGTACCTATAGTACTAGCACCAAAGAAATATGGGGAGTGGAGAATGTGTACAGACTCTCGAGCTATTAACAAGATCACCATCAAATACAGATTTCCATTGCCAAGGATGGATGACATTATGGACTATTTGAGTGGAGCCAAGTACTTCACCAAGATTGACCTAAAGAGTGGGTACCATCAGATTCGTATCAGAGAAGGAGATGAGTGGAAGACAACCTTCAAGACCAGAGAGGGTTTGTATGAGTGGTTGGTCATGCCATTTGGGCTAACCAATGCACCAAGCACATTCATGCGACTTATGAATGAGGTATTGAAGGAGTTTTTAGGAAAATTTGTCATTGTCTATTTGGATGACATTTTAATTTTTAGTAAGACTTTGGAGGAGCACCTGCTGCATATTCGATGAGTTTTTGAGAAGTTGAGGGAGGAGCAGTTGCTGATTAATTTGAAGAAGTGCAGTTTTGTGAAGAAGGAGTTGGTGTATCTAGGATTTGTCATCTCAGTTGAAGGTCTTAAAATGGACCCAAAAAAGGTGAGGGCTATCATTGAATGGCCTACTCCAAGGAGCATTATAGAGGTAAGATCATTCCATGGTCTAGCTAATTTTTATAAAAAATTTATTAGGAATTTTAGTAGTATTTGTGCACCCCTAATAGAGACAATGAGAGGGGATAATAAGGAGTTTAAGTGGACTTTAGGAGTAGATAGGAGTTTTGATATGTTGAAGAAGAAAGTCATAGAGCAACCTATTTTGGCACTTCCAGATTTTAATAAGGTATTTTAGGTAGATTGTGATGCTAGTGGTAGTGCCATAGGAGTTGTATTGAGTCAAGAAGGTAAGCCTGTTGCTTATTTTAGTGAGAAGCTTAATGATGCTAGGAAAAAGTATTCTGTCTATGATCAAGAGTTTTATGCTATAGTTCAGGCTTTGAAGAAGTGGAGACACTATTTGTTGCCAAAAGAGTTTGTTCTATATACTGATCATCAGGCCTTATAATATATTAATAGTCAAGGAAAGTTAAATTAGAGGCACTTAAAATGGGTTGAGTTTTTGTAGAGTTATACCTTTGTGTTGAAGCATAGGAGTGGGAAGTCAAATAGAGTTGTAGATGCCTTAAGTAGAAGGTAAAACTTGTTGACAGAAATGAAGGTGGAGGTTATAGGGTTTGATGAACTTAAGAGTTTGTACCCTGAAGATCCAGATTTTGTAGAGGCTTGGAGAGCTTGCTTGGCACCTGTTACTTTGGATAGGACTAAATGGTTGGATTTTCTAATCCAAGATGGAATGTTATTTAGAGGAAACCAATTGTGCATTCCAAGGAGTTCGATGAGAGAGAATCTGGTCAAGGAGAAGCATAGTGGAGGGTTGGTTGGACACTTTGGTCGAGATAAGACCATTGCCCTCATTAGTGAGAACTACTATTGGCCACAATTACAACAATATGTGAAGATATTTGTACAAAGTTGTAGAGTATGCTAGAGGGCCAAGGGTGTGAGGTAGAACACTAGATTATATCAGCCATTACCTGTACCAGAGAAACCATGGGAAGACATCAGCATGGATTTTGTTCTTGGTCTACCAAGGACACAGAGGGGGAATGACTCCATATTTGTGGTGGTTGATAGGTTTTCAAAGATGGCACATTTCATTCCCTTCTAAAAAACTAATGATGTAGTTCATGTTGTAGGGTTGTTTTTCAAAGAGGTGGTATGACTACATGGTCTACCAAAGAGTATCGTTTTAGATAGGGATACCAAGTTTATTGGGTATTTTTGGAGGACTTTATGGAAGAAGTTGAAGATAGATTTGAAATTCAGTTCTGCATACCACCCACAGATTGATGGACAAATAGAGGTGGTGAATAGGAGTTTGGGTAACCTACTGAGATGCTTAGTAGGAGATAAGCCCAAGGGATGGGATTTGGTTTTACCATAGGTATAATTTTCTTATAATAATTCTATCAATAGGAGTACTAATAAATCCCCATTCTAGATTGTATATGGGAGCAGCCCAAGGAATGCTTCTGAGTTGAGGAATATGGATAGAGGGGAAAAGAGTAGTGCTGAGGTTGAGGACTTTGTAGAGCACCTAAAGAATTTGCATGAGGAAGTAAAGAAACATATTAATAAGATGAACACTTAGTACAAGATAAGGGTAGACCATAAGTGGTGGTTTAAGGAATTCCAAGTGGGAGATGAAGTTATGGTTCACCTGAGAAAAGAAAGGTTTCCTGCTAAAACCTATAACAAGTTGAAAATGAAGAAGTTTGGACCATGCAGGATCATAGAGAAATAAGATTCAGGAAATGCATATGAAGTAGAATTGCCAAGTGGACTTAACATATCACCTATGTTCAACATTTTTTATTTGGTAGAATATCATGAAGGGGATAATGATGATGGACCAATAATAGAAATTTGGGATATTCTAGCATCTACTCCAGAGAAGGAAGAGATAGAAGAAATCTTGGATACCTGCATCGACAAAAGTACAAGAAATAGGTAGTATGAAGAATATCTGGTTAAGTGGAAGGGTAGGCCTATTGAAGATTCATCTTGGTTGTCAAAGATAGAGGTTGACCACCTTGGTTTTCCTCCAATACTAGAGAAGTGAAGGTCACTTCTCAATTTACCTTAGGTGTCTGATGTAGGAGCATCCAATGGTGTAAGAGTGATCTTGCATCACCAAAATTTGTATTTGTTTCATTTTGTTCTAAATTTTGTTTAGTTTTTTAGAGGATGGAGAAATAGACCCAATTGTAAAATAATCATCCCAATATCCTGAGTGGTTTGGGAGATATGTAAATTTTAAGGTCTTCTACCCTATCAAAACTAGTGAAAATCCTACTAGTAAAACTTGGAGGTCAATTTTGAAGGCCTTAGAGGCCTTTTTAAGGGCTGAAATATGGTGGTATTATGTGTATACATAATATTAAGTTGTAAAACCCTTCGAGAGATTTCCAAAAACATGCACTAATAGTCATTTTGAGCAATGAGCGATGAGTTATGACCTCGGGAAGTTTACCCCTAAAATTCAAATTTCAAATAGATTGTTCTAGGTAGGAAAAGGAGAAATATGGTATTTGAGGGGGAATTTTGAATTTGTATGGTATTGGTCTCTATAAGATCTATTTTTAGAATAGTAATACAAGAAAATCTTTGGCTCATTTGCATTTTCTCTGTTTTTTTTGTGGATTGTATGTGTTTGTTTTAATGCAACTCTACTTCAAGTGGTATCAGAGCTGGAGTTCTTGAGTGTGTAAATAGATCATTGGATGTGAGGTAGTTTACACCAGGATTTGTGGTTAGGGTTTGTGAGAAATATGAGCAAAATGCCTCCATGAAGAAATCATGGTGGTGGGAGAAATGTTATGGTGCTAGAAGAAGATTTTAGAGCTTTGTAGAGGTAAGTTCAAGCTCTGCAAGAGGAGTTACGTAGAGGGTTTGAGCCAAGGAGAGAAGATGGGAGTGAAGATGAAGTTGAAGAAGAAGAGGCCTAGTTCGAGGAAGAATAAGAGGTAGTAGATCCTTCACAAGCTAGGTTATATAGAGCTATATCCCAGATTGGGAAGAGATTAAAGATGGATGTTTCTACGTATTCTAGAAATCTTAATCTAGAAGAGTTGATCGACTGGATCAATGATATGGAAGAATACTTTGAGTATGAGGAGGTTGAAGATCTTGAGAGGGTCAAGTTTTCTAAGACCAAGCTGAAGGGTCATGCTAGTATTTGGTGGAAGGGAGTACAGTTGGATAGAAATAGAAGAGGGAAAGAAAGGATAACAAGGTGGGAGCGGATGGTGGAGAAGTTGAAGAGATAGTTCATTCCAGCTGATTATGAGTTGGATCTTCTAAAGAAAATGTAGGGTTTGAGGTAGTCAAGCAAGTCTATCAAGGAATACATAGAGGAGTTCTATAAGATTCTAATCAGAATAGGCCATTCTGAGGCCAACAAGGAGAAGGTAGCCCATTATATAAATGGGTTGAGAGCAAGTATTCAAGAGGAGCTGAGTCTGGTCAGGATGACCACCATAGAAGATGCTTACCAGTTTTCCTTGAAGGTAGAAGAGAAGTTGAATAGGAGATTTGAAAGCAAATAGAGAGGAAGAGGTCATGGTGGAAGAACTGGTGGGAGAACAAATGGAGGATAAAATGAGGACCAAAAGAAGACTGGGGAAACAAGCAATAATCAGGACCATAAGGGGGAGAATGCTTACCACCCCCATGAGTAGAATAATGGCTACCAAAGAGGAAGAGGAAGGTCTGGATGAGGGCCTAGAAGAGGAGGATTTTATGGAACCTATTTCCAATGTGGAGAAGAAGGACATCGAGCATACGAGTGCCCACAACACCAAGGGGGAATGAATAAGAGACCTAAAGGTAATGCTCGAGCTGTTATTGTAGATGAAGGTGTTGAATCTGAGCACTCTAAGGAAGTAGAAAGAGGAGAAGTTCTGGTCACAAGGAGAGCCTTGCTGAATGAGGAGAAAGATCCAGATCAGAGGAAGAGTCTATTTCGCACAAGGTGTAAATGTGCAGGTAAGGTGTGTAATGTTATCATTGATAATGGTAGCACTGATAACCTAGTTTTAGAAGGGATGGTTACCAAGTTACAGTTAGAGAGAAGGAGGCACCCACATCCATATCAGATTGCATGGTTGCAGAAGGACCATAGGGCTTTGGTCAGTGAGCAATGTTTAGTAAAGTTCAATATTGGGAGTTACCATGATGAGGTCTTGTGTGACATCCTACCTATGGATGCTTACCATTTGCTATTGGGAAGGCCATGGTAGTTTGATCGATATGCAATACATGATGGGCATGCCAACACTTACTCCCTAACAAAGGATGGAGTGCACCACAAGTTGAAGCCCCTGAAGGAGGTGGATGAAAAGGTATGTAGCAGTGCTAGAATCTGTTTAGTAGATGGTAGAAAGTTTTTGGATGGTCTGAAGCATGAGCATATGTGCTATGCATTAATTCCTAGAGTTAAGGATGAGCAATGCAAAGATATCCCAGTAGAGGTCTCAGGTCTATTAGAAGAATTCCTAGATATTATATTAGATAATGTACCTGAGGGTTTACCACTAGTGAGGAAGATCAGTCACCACATAGATTTGGTACCAGGAGCTAGTTTACCCAATAAGGCAGCCCATAGAATGACTCCTATAGAAAGTGAGGAGCTAAATAGACAAGTCCAAGAGCTACTAAAAAAGGACTGATTCGAGAGAGCTTAAGTCCATGTGCAGTACCTATAATACTAGCACCAAAGAAATATGGGGAGTGGAGAATGTGTACAGATTCTCGAGCTATTAACAAGATCACCATCAAATATAGATTTCCATTGCCAAGGATGGATGACATTATGGACTATTTGAGTGGAGCCAAGTACTTCACCAAGATTGACCTAAAGAGTGGGTATCATCAGATTCGTATCAGAGAAGGAGATGAGTGGAAGACAACCTTCAAGACCAGAGAGGGTTTGTATGAGTGGTTGGTCATGCCATTTGGGCTAACCAATGCACCAAGCACATTCATGCAGCTTATGAATGAGGTATTGAAGGAGTTTTTAGGAAAATTTGTCATTGTCTATTTGGATGACATTTTAATTTTTAGTAAGACTTTGGAGGAGCACCTACTGCATATTCGATGAGTTTTTGAGAAGCTGAGGGAGGAGCAATTGCTGATTAATTTGAAGAAGTGCAGTTTTGTGAAGGAGTTGGTGTATCTAGGATTTGTCATCTCAGCTGAAGGTCTTAAAATGGACCCAAAAAATGTGAGGGCTATCATTGAATGGCCTACCCCAAGGAGCATTATAGAGGTAAGATCATTCCATGGTCTAGCCAGTTTTTATAAAAAATTTATTAGGAATTTTAGTAGTATTTGTGCACCCCTAACAGAGACAATGAAAGGGGATAAGAAGGAGTTTAAGTGGACTTTAGGAGCAGATAGGAGTTTTGATATGTTGAAGAAGAAAGTCATAGAGCAACCTATTTTGGCACTTCCAGATTTTAATAAGGTATTTCAGGTAGATTGTGATGCTAGTGGTAGTGCCATAGAAGTTGTATTGAGTCAAGAAGGTAAGCCTGTTGCCTACTTTAGTGAGAAGCTTAATGATGCTAGGAAAAAGTATTCTGTCTATGATCAAGAGTTTTATGCTATAGTTCAGGCTTTGAAGAAGTGGAGACACTATTTGTTGCCAAAAGAGTTTGTTCTATATATTGATCATCAGGCCTTACAATATATTAATAGCCAAGGAAAGCTAAATCAGAGGCACTTAAAATGGGTTGAGTTTTTGCAGAGTTATACCTTTGTGTTGAAGCATAGGAGTGGGAAGTCAAATAGAGTTGCATATGCCTTAAGTAGAAGGTAAAACTTGTTGATATAAATGAAGGTGGAGGTTATAGGGTTTGATGAACTTAAGAGTTTGTACCCTGAAGATCCAGATTTTGTAGAGGCTTGGAGAGCTTGCTTGGCACCTGTTACTTTGGACAGGACTAAATGGTTGGATTTTCTAATCCAATATGGAATGTTATTTAGAGGAAACCAATTGTGCATTCCAAGGAGTTCGATGAGAGAGAATCTGGTCAAGGAGAAGCATAGTGGAGGGTTGGTTGGACACTTTGGTCGAGATAAGACCATTGCCCTCGTTAGTGAGAACTACTATTGGCCACAGTTACAACAATATGTGAAGAGATTTGTACAAAGTTGTAGAGTATGCCAGAGGGCCAAGGGTGTGAGGTAGAACACTGGATTATATCAGCCATTACCTGTACCAGAGAAACCATGGGAAGACATCAACATGGATTTTGTTCTTGGCCTACCAAGGACACAGAGGGGGAATGACTCCATATTTGTGGTGGTTGATAGGTTTTCAAAGATGGCACATTTCATTCCCTGCTAGAAAACTAATGATGTAGTTCATGTTGTAGGGTTGTTTTTCAAAGAGGTGGTATGACTACATGGTCTACCAAAGAGTATCATTTTAGATAGGGATACCAAGTTTATTGGGTATTTTTGGAGGACTTTGTGGAAGAAGTTGAAGATAGATTTGAAATTCAGTTCTGCATACCACCCATAGACTGATGGGCAAATAGAGGTGGTGAATAGGAGTTTGGGTAACCTACTGAGATGCTTAGTAGGAGATAAGCCCAAGGGATGGGACTTGGTTTTACCATAGGAAGAATTTGCTTATAATAATTCTATCAATAGGAGTACTAATAAATCCCCATTCTAGATTGTATATGGGAGCAGCCCAAGGAATGCTTCTGAGTTGAGGAAGATGGATAGAGGGGAAAAGAGTAGTGTTGAGGTTGAGGACTTTGTAGAGCACCTAAAGAATTTGCATGAGGAGGTAAAGAAACATATTAATAAGATGAACACTCAGTACAAGATAAGGGTAGACCAGAAGTGGTGGTTTAAGGAATTCCAAGTGGGAGATGAAGTTATGGTTCACCTGAGAAAAGAAAGGTTTCCTGCTAAAACCTATAACAAGCTGAAAATGAAGAAGTTTGGACCATGCAGGATCATAGAGAAATGAGATTCAGGAAATGCATATGAAGTAGAATTGCCAAGTGGACTTAACATATCACCTGTGTTCAACATTTCTGATTTGGTAGAATATCATGAAGGGGACAATGATGATGGACCAGTAATAGAAATTTGGGATATTCCAACATCTACTCTAGAGAAGGAAGAGATAGAAGAAATCTTGGATACCCGCATCGGCAAAAGTACAAGAAATAGGTAGTATGAAGAATATCTGGTTAAGTGGAAGGGTAGGCCTATTGAAGATTCATCTTGGTTGTCAAAGATAGAGGTTGACCACCTTGGTTTTCCTCCAACAACAGAGAAGTGAAGGTCACTTCTCAATTTACCCTGGGTGTCTGATGTAGGAGCATCCAACGGTGTAAGAGTGATCTTGCATCACCAAAATTTGTATTTGTTTCATTTTGTTCTAAAGTTTGTTTAGTTTTTTAGAGGATGGATAAATAGACCCAATACTAAAAGAATCATCCCAATATCTTGAGCGGTTTGGGAGATATGTAAATTTTAAGGTCTTCTACCCTGTCAAAACTAGTAAACTAGTAAAGCTAGTAAAACTTGGAGGTCAATTTTGAAGGCCTTAGAGGCCTTTTTAAGGGCTGAAATATGGTGGTATTCTATGTAAACATATTATCGGGCTGTAAACCCCTTCGAGAGCTTTTTGAAAACATGTGCCAATAGTCGTTTCGAGCAACGAGCGATGAGTTATGACCTCGGGAAGTTTGCCCCCAAAATTCAAATTTCAAATAGATGGTTCTAGGCGGGAAAAGGGGAAACAGGGTATTTTAGGGGGAATTTCAAATTTGTAATGGCATTGGTCTCTGTAAGCTCTATTTTCAGAATAGTAATACAAGAAAAGCTTTGGGTTCATTTGCATTTTCTTTGCTTTCTGTGGATTGTATGTGTTTTGTTTAATGCAACTCTACTTCAAGTGGTATCAGAGTAGGAGTTCTTGAGTGTGTAAATAGATCATCGTATGTGAGGTAATTTACACTAAGATTTGTGGTTAGGGTTTGTGAGAGATGAGATCAAAATGCCTCCATGAAGAAATTATGGTGGTGGGAGAAATGCTATGGTGCCAGAAGAGGATTTTAGGGCTTTGTAGAGGTAAGTTCAAGCTCTGCAAGAGGAGCTATGTAGAGGGTTTGAGCCAAGGAGAGAAGATGGGAGTGAAGATGAAGCTGAAGAAGAAGAGGCCTAGTTCAAGGAAGAAGAAGAGGTAGTAGATTTATTGTGGCTGATCCACAACACACCCCAAAATTGGGGACCCACCTTTTTTGCATGCTTTCAAAGAAGATCTCAGTGACCCAGATGCTAAAAATCAAGAAAAAGGCAAAATTGCACAAGGATGAAAGGGTGTCACAAAATCGCGACATGTCGCAAAATCATGGCCAAAAATGAAAAGGTGTCACGAAATCGCGACATGTCGCAAAATCGCGGTCAACGCAGTCAATGACAGCAGGTGGGAGAAAAGCGTAGCGAAATCGCGACGTGTTTGATTTTCACGGCCCAGAGAGGAGAGAGAAAGACGAAGCAAAAAAGCGTCACGAAATCGTGACATGTCGCAAAATCGTGGGTCAAACCAGTCAAACAGTGCAAAGCAGAAAAGCATCGCGAAATCGTGACAAGAAACGGCAAAGGAGCATGAAGCGGAAATATGTCGCGAAATCGTGACATGTCGTGTTTTCGCGGCCAGAAGGGAGCCGAGATAGAAAAATGTCATGAAATCGCGACAGGTAGCAGCTAAGGTGCCCGAAGTGAAAAAACGTCGCGATATCGCGACAGCTTACAAAGGTGTACGGAGCGAAGAGGCGTAGCGAAATCGTGACATGTCACAAAAGAAGTGCATACGAAACAAAAAGGTCAGTGAAAGAACAGGGATTCGAGATGTACGAAGATGAAAAGTGTCACGATTTCATGACAAGGAAGAGGAGATGAAAAACGTCACGATTTCGCGACAGGTTGCAGCGAAGGTGCCCGAAGTGGAAAAGCGTCACGATTTCATGACAGGTTGCGGGCAAATGGTACAAAAGAGAAAAGCGTCATGATTTCGTGACATGTCACATTTTCGCTGGGCACGATGGCAAGAAAGGCTGCTGACAGGAAAACGTCACGATATCGCGACATGTCACGATTTCGCGACATGTCACGTTTTCACGGCCAGGAAGACGGACAAAGTTGCATGCTATTTTTGGTCATGATTTACAGGGAGCCGTTACGAAAGATGCTAAAAGTGCAGAACACGTGGCATACATGTATAAGGGTTACAGAAACGTTACATGCATAGAATATTATCGAACGTTTCAGCATTAAACATAAATTCAAGAACAATTCGAAAGGCGGGAATATGAAACGAATCGATCGGGAAGATGAAACGAAGCATCACAGGCCAAAATAGAAAGCATTGCCATGCTTTAAAAGCAGAAGCACAGGATAGATAGGGGGTCGGAAACCGCTGGGGCAGAGTTGCAGTGCCTAAGGCGAGATGCCATTCTGGGCCTGCTTGGGGCTGTGTTCCTTCCTTTTGCTGGTTTTGAGAAAACCAGAGATGCTGCCATTGTAACTTGACATATTATTAATGCAGAGTGTTCAAAAATTTGCATCTTGTTGGCAAGAAAGAAGGAGATCTTCTGTGCATGCTAATGGATTTAATGTTTATTCTTTTGTTTTCAGATTTCAGATTTATAGATAATGTTAAATGCCACTTTTGTGGGTTGCATTAGGCGAATATTTGAAATCTGAATTTTTATTTCAAACCCTAGGAATCAGCACTTAACTTATCGGGATTGTGCATGTTTGCAGGTCCCATAGGTTAGGTTGCATGCATGGAAACCTCATTGTCTTCGGTTTTGCCAGGACGGGATAGCATCATACTGAATGCAATTTTAAATTTCTTTTCTTTTGCATTTTATTTTTCTTTTTGCTGCATTTTATTTTCAGAAGTTCCAATTTTATTTACAGGCATTAAAATAAAATAAAAAAATTAAAAAACTCCAAAATCCATAAATAATTCCTTCATGCTATTGCATTTCATCAATTTACATTTTGAAGTTACAGCATGGTCATTTGAGGATCAAATCACATTTACTTTATCAGGGTTCAATGAACAATCATTAAATTTCACAGTAAAATAAACCACAGTGCCCCTTGTTTTCAGTTACTTGCAACCACTAAGGTGTTCCAAGCATTTAAAATGAATATCTTCATTTAAGATTATTAATACACAGATGCAAAATGCTAACATAACAGGAACCTTGGAGAAATTGTTTCTTTGCAAGCAGAGGATTTAGAACCCAAATCCTATCGGAGAGTGTGTTTTCACAATCGGGTGAAAATACCACTCAACAGATTGGCGCTAGAAGGAGGGCCTGATAGGGTTTATTTTATCATGATTTTTAGATGCTACGGGTTTATAATTGTTTAAGAGCTTTACATTGCTAAATATTTCAAGTCCATTTTATTAGCATCTTCGGCCTCTAACACCACTCAACGATTGGTGCTAGGAGGGCCGAACGGGTTTATTTTTAGTGTAATATAAATTTAAATTTTTTATGCTTTAGTCCTCTAACACTCAGCCGATTGTAAAAAGGACGGCCTGAATTTATTTACTTGTTCTATTTTAATTCAGGTATGCTGTAATACTTTTCTGATTGTTCATACAAAAATATGTGATTTGATTTAATTTTGAAAATTTTGGTCTCATGCAATTACTTTTCATTTGATTTTAATGAATACATCTCTTAGTTGATGCTAACTTGATTTTTTTTTAAATTGCAAGTTGAATATTCAACAGATTTGGTTCTGAAATTACATTTTAAGTTTCACTAATGGCAACACTTGAGGAGCAAATGGTATCCCTGAGAGCTGAAATAATGTCTCTAAGAGAGAGAATGGTATCAATGATAGAGGATTATTATGAGGGTTTACATGTGATACCCTATCATATTCCTACAATGTTATTGGATTTTTTACGGTGTTTTAATCAAGAGGTGCCACTAGGATACTTGCAAAAACTGCATGTTTACAAGGATGCATTATGTAAATTCCAGATTTTTTATGAGGAGGTAGCTTGTAAGTTATTTGCATACATTTTGGATGATAGACCATTCTTTTGGTATAGCCAACTACCCATGGAGGTTAGGACTTCTTGGATACAACTAGAAGCAGCCTATCTTAATCATTTTGGTAATCAAGCTGACTTAGAAATATTGAAAAATCAGTTTACCTCCATATGTAAAGAGTCTAATGAATCCTTGAGTCAATTCAATGGAAGATTTCGTGAGTTGCACTCCCAAATGTGGGAAAATTTTAACACATTGGAAGAAGAAGCCATGGAAGTATACCTAGGAGCCATACACCCCACACTTGCTTCACTCATTGAGGAAAAACTGAGTGGTTTGTCCCTAGAGAAAATCCATGAGGTCTTAGAAGAGATAGAACGACAAGGTCTTGAAGAAGAAAAGGCACAACATGTTCACATGAGAGATTGTTCTTTTGATGCCAACCTACACCAACCATCAAACATAGCACCCTCCACTCCAATGATACCTAAGGTAAATGATCAAGGGGATGAATTTGAATATCCAAATCTTACAACCACCTTAGATGTAGTCCAAGAGGAGGTGCAAATTGCTAAGACAACATCCACTAGTGAGGATCATGTAGAGATACATGATTATCTAGATGAAGGGGTTCTAAATTCAACAATGTTTGATATATGTGAATGGATGGAACCCACCATAGAATTGAATGAAGTGGTTGAAAGTGAAATGGAAAGAAAATCAATAAATAAATTTGAAGATATGATAGAATTTCACCACTTGTTCTTGGAAGATACTATTGATGAGATGTGTAAAATTAAAGATCAAGAAATTCTTCACCCTCCAAATTATGATAAAATTGAATCATGGGTTACTAATTTGGACAATGATAGCCTTATAAATTTGAATTCAAGAAATAACCCACTTTTGGAAATAATTGAACCATCTAAGGAAGGTGAAGATGAATTTGATGAGAAGCACATTGATGAATTGGAAGATGTTGAAGAAATAGTTGAACGTCACCACTTGATTTTGAAAGATGATTATTATGATGCTTGGAAGAAGTGGGAAGACTTCACTCATTCCAAAACTACTAATGAAACTTGTGTGCCAATTGATATACAGGACAACATAATTGCCTACTCAAAGGAAGATATTACAACTCCTGTACAATTTGAGGATGTTTTGGAAGAGGGTTTCAAATCTCATCAAATTTTGGAAGATTATAACGATCCTATTGCCAAGGACAAAGAAGAAAAAGAATTTATGAATGAATCAAGAGATCATGTCACAAACATCATGGATTTTCATTCTATGGATTTGGATGACGATTTTTACAATGGTTGGGGGAGATATGATAATGCATTCTTTTCTCACATCCCTATAGATGAAACTCATATTTCACTTGATATGCAGGATGTTGAACCTTCTACATCATACGAAGATCTCATATTCACAGGATTTGAAAAGGTGACAAAATTTGATCATGTTGAATATAAATTCATTGAAAGTGTGGATGCAAGTTTGCATGATGATTTTGAGGATTCAAATGAAGAGATACCATGGATAGTGAACAAAGAATTGGAACCAAATGACAAAGAGATTGATCAATTGGAAGCAACTCAAATGAAGGATCATCAAGATGAGTCATGGGACATACGCTTTGACCAAGAATGTTTGAGGATTGAAAAGGATGACCATATTTTGAATTTAAATAATGTTTATGGTGAAATGTCATTAAAGGTAAATGAAAAACAAGGTATAATTTTTAATCACACCTTTAATAACATTGTTTCAATGAATGGAAAAGAAGTTGATGCACTTGAATTGTTAAATAAAATTCATCAACAATTATTAATTGAATCTAGGATAAAAACTTTTAATGATCCTAATTTAGTAAATATCCTAGATGCTTGTAAATTGTTACACAAATTTGATTGGCCTACAAATTTGGAAAATGATTTGGCTTTGAAATTTGTAGAAATAGGCTCCTACTTACAAAATTGCATATTTGAAAAAGATAGCCTAATTCTAAATCAAGAAGGGAATTATGAAGTTGACATTTTAAAGAATAGACATGATAAAATTGAAAATCATTTATTGTCTAATCATTTTAGTAATTTGATGCTCACCTATGGGAGTATTATTGGAACTAAATCAAATTGGTATGGTGAGCATGGCAAGTGGAAATTTGTTGCATTGTTTGGTCTAGTCTTGTTTGTGTTGGATTCCCACAACATTTGGCATGCATATCATGTTATATTTTTGTTGAAATGTTCTAATCATGTTTGGGATCCAGGAAAGTGATAAGCCAAGCTTTGCATCATCTTGTATTATAGTGTACATTTGTATATAGATTTTGGTTTTTGGTTTTTGGTTTGTGTTTTCAAATTTTCATTTTTGGGATTGCAGTTTGGTTTTGGATTGAATAAGTTTTAATTTAAAGTTGTGTGTTTATTTGACATTTTTGTTTGTTTATATATAAAAAAAAAATGATGAAAAAGTTGCCTTGAGATGCTAACTTATGTTCTAGATCGGGAGAATATGAAACATTGGAATTGTCTTGTAAAAGCTCCACAAGTAACACAAACAATTTAATAATATCGTTTGAAACTTGTGATGCATGAAGTAGTCAGTTTTATATAGCAATATTTCATCTGCAATTCAAAAGACAATGCATTCATATTACATCTCACTTTGCACATACATGCCATCTTAGTTGCAAATGCATTTCAAATGCAAATCATTAAAGTGTGTCAAATCCTCTTAGGGTTGTGCTATAACATAAATATGAAGAAAATCCTAAGGTTGGAAACCGAGTCTTGAGATATCTAGAACCAAGCACGTCTTATACATTAAAAAGGATCTTGAGCAAAATGATCAAAACCTAACTTGGAAGAAAAGGTTGGGCGAAAGAAGTATTTCAGGTCTATCCTATTTATGCAACATGATCCTTAAAACAGTGGTTTTGACCACTTCCATAGAGCTTAAAGCCTAAAATCAGAGTAGTAAGGATAGGGTTAAATCCTCATCGAACTTAGGTTGAGGATCCAATTCCCCAAAGCTTTGATTTGACCTACATGGAGTAGTAAGGATAGGGCATAAATTCTCATCTCGCTTAGGTTGAGAATCTGATTCCCCAAAGCTCCTATGTCTCATTTCATAATAAATCTTGGATTGGAAGGATCGTACTAATTGTCCCTAGCAAGGATGGGTAGTCATCCCCAAGGTCTAAGCAATAAAATTAATATTTTCCATTTACATCTAAAGTTTGGATTGGAAGGATCGTACTACATGTCCCTAGCAAGGATGGGTAGTCATCCCTAAGGTCCAAGAAGTAAAAAATAAATTTTTCCCATCTCATATTTATATTGGATTGGAAGGATCGTACTACTTGTCCTCTGCAAAGGATGGGTAGTCATCCCCAAGGTCCAAAGAAATGAAGATAAGTTTTGGATTGTGGGGTTAAGTATGCCCATGCATGGCAACATGTCTTGTCTAAAAAACAAGACCACTGATTGTCCAAAGGGTTAGACTAGCATGACCATTTCTTCCATAATTGGTTAAATTATTTTGCTCAAAGTGAGGTAATGAATTCTAAATCAGAATAGTAAGGATAGGGTTAAACTCCCATCTCGGTTAGGTTGGGAGTCTGATTCCCCAAAGTTCTGATTTCACATTCACTTGCACATGGGTTCAAGATAGTAGGGACTCATAACCAACTTTGGGATATAATAAAACAATTAATTAGTGGATCCTAAGAGGGTTTGGCAATCTTGAATGTTTGTGTATGATACTAGAAGAAAGTCTATGTTTTTTATAAAAGCAAAATCTCCAAGCATATTTATTAGGTTACACAAATCATTCACAATCTCATATATGCATTCATGTAAAACTGACAATGGAATGTTGATCAATTTCAAACGATAGGGAATGAAAACACATTGCACACATCGAGCTAATACTTGATGATTCTGATGATTCATGTACTTCTGATCTTTGGGCATTTGTTTATATTGCTTATGTGCTAACGCATGTTTTTCGAGTTTATATATGTTTCAGGTTGGGTTCTCACTAAAATGCTCAAGAGCATTTGACAAATAGAAGTCACCATTTGTTGTGGCTGATCCACAACACACCCCAAAATTGGGGACCCACCTTTTTTGCATGCTTTCAAAGAAGATCTCAGTGACCCGGATGCTAAAAATCAAGAAAAAGGGCAAAATTGCACAAGGATAGAAAGGTGTCACAAAATCGCGACAATGTCATGAAAATCGTGACATGTCGTAAAATCATGACCGAAAATGAAAAGGTGTCGCGAAATCGTGACATGTCACAAAATCGGGATCAACGGAAAGAAGAGTGGGAGAAAAGCGTAGCGAAATCGTGACGTGTTTGATTTTCGTGCCTGAAAGAGGAGAGAGAAAGGAGAAGCAGAAAAGCGTCATGAAATCGTGACATGTCACAAAATCATGGGTCAAACCAAAAAGGCAAAGAAAAAGCGTCCGCAAATCGTGACAAAAAATGGCAAAGGAGCATGAAGCGGAAATATGTCGCGAAATCGTGACATGTCGGGAAGGGCAGATAGAAAAACGTCACGAAATCGTGACAGAAGGTGTGAAGTGAAAAATGCGATATCGAAGAAGGGTAGGAGGAAGAGGGGGAAATCGTGACATGGTGAAAAAAAAGGTGGAATAAAAAGTGTCATGATTTCGTGATGAAGGGTGAAAGAAAGAAAGGGTTGGGGGGGAGGGTAGGAGATGAAAAGCGTCACGATTTCGCGACAGTTGCCGCAAGATAGCTTCAAGTGAAAAAATGTCACGATTTCATGACAGATTGTAGCGAAGGTTCCCAAAGTGGAAAAGCATCATGATTTGCCACAGGTTGTGAGCAAATGGTACGAAACGAGAAAAGCATCGCGATTTCATGACATGTCACGTTTTCACTGGGTGCGATGGCAAGAAAGGCTACTCACAGGAAAACGTCGTGATATCGCGACATGTCACGATTTCATGACATGTCGCGTTTTCGGCCAGGAAGACGGACAAAGCTGCATGCTATTTTTGGTCACGATTTACAGGGAGCCATTACGAAAGATGCTGAAAGTGCAGAACACGTGGCATACATGTATAAGGGTTACAGAAACGTTACATGCATAGAATATTATCGAACGTTTCAGCATTAAACATAAATTCAAGAACAATTCGAAAGGCGGGAATATGAAACGAATCGATCGGGAAGATGAAACGAAGCATCACAGGCCAAAACAGAAAGCATTGCCATGCTTTAAAAGTAGAAGCACAGGACAGATAGGGGGTCGGAAACCGCTACGGGCAGAGTTGCAGTGCCTAAGGCGAGATGCCATTCTGGGCCTGCTTGGGGCTGTGTTCCTTCCTTTTTTTGGTTTTGAGAAAACCAGAGATGCTGCCATTGTAACTTGACATATTATTAATGCAGAGTGTTCAAAAATTTGCATCTTGTTGGCAAGAAAGAAGGAGATCTTCTGTGCATGCTAATGGATTTAATGTTTATTCTTTTGTTTTCAGATTTTAGATTTATAGATAATGTTAAATGCCACTTTTGTGGGTTGCATTAGGCGAATATTTGAAATCTGAATTTTTATTTCAAACCCTAGGAATCAGCACTTAACTTATCAGGATTGTGCATGTTTGCAGGTCCCATAGGTTAGGTTGCATGCATGGAAACCTCATTGTCTTCGGTTTTGCCAGGACGGGATAGCATCATACTGAATGCAATTTTAAATTTCTTTTCTTTTTGCTGCATTTTATTTTCAGAAGTTCCAATTTTATTTTCAAGCATTAAAATAAAATAAAAAAATTAAAAAACTCCAAAATCCATAAATAATTCCTTCATGCTATTGCATTTCATCAATTTACATTTTGAAGTTACAGCATGGTCATTTGAGGATCAAATCACATTTACTTTATCAGGGTTCAATGAACAATCATTAAATTTCACAGTAAAATAAACCACAGTGCCCCTTGTTTTCAGTTACTTGCAACCACTAAGGTGTTCCAAGCATTTTAATTAAATATCTTTATTTGAGATTATTAATACACAGATGCAAAATGCTAACATAACAGGAACCTTGGAGAAATTGTTTCTTTGCAAGCAGAGGATTTAGAACCCAAATCCTATCGGAGAGTGTGTTTTCACAATCGGGTGAAAATACCACTCAACAAGATCCTACACAAGCCATATTGTATAAGGCCATATCCCAAATTGGGAAGAGATCAAAGTTTTATGTCTCTACGTATTCTAGAAATATCAATACAGAAGAGTTGATAAACTGGATCAATGATATGAAATAATATTTTGACTATGAGGAGGTGGAAGATCTTGAAAGGGTTATATTTGCTAAGACCAAGTTGAAGGGTCATGGCAGTATTTGGTGGAAGGGAGTACAGTTGGACAAAAATAAAAGAGGGAAGGAAATGATAACAAGGTGGGAGAATATGGTGAAGAATTTGAAGAGGTAGTTCATTCCAACTGATTACGAGTTGGATATACTAAAGAAAATCTAGGGTTTGAGGTAGTCAAGCAAGTCTATCAAAGAATACATAGAGTATTTCTATAAGATTCGAATTAGAACAAGCCATTCTAAGGCCAACAAGGAGAAGATAGCTCATTACATAAATGGGTTAAGAGAAAGCATTCAAGAGGAGCTAAGTCTGGTCAGGATGACCACCATAGAGGATGCTTACCAGTTTACCTTGAAGGTAGAAGAGAATATGAATAGGAGATTTGAAATAAAATAGAGAGGAAGAGGTTATGGTGGAAAAAATGGTGGGAGAACAAATGGAGGACGAATTGAGGACCAAAAGAAGATTGGGGAAACAAGAAACAGTCAGGACTAGAAGGGGGAGAATGCTTACTGCCCTCATGAGAAGAATAATGGCTACCAAAGAGGATGAGGAAGGTCTGGATGAAGTCCTAGAGAAGTATATTTTGTGGAACCTATTTAAAATTTGAGGAAGAAGGACATTGAGCATACGAGTGCCCACAACACCAAGGGGGAATGAATAAGATGCCTGAAGGTAATGCTCGAGTTGCTATTATTGATGAAGATGCTGAATCTGAGCACTTTAATGAAGAAAAAAGAGAAGTTATAGTCACAAGGAGAGCCTTGTTGAATGAGGAGAAAGATCCAGATTAGAGGAAGAGTCTATTTTTCACAAGGTGTTGTAGACACTAAAATCTGGTCAATCTGATTATGCTATTGTAAGCAATGGCTAAATGATATACCAAGGCCCCTAGGGCAGACCTAAGTAGGTATACAGTGATCATAACCACTTAGTGCAAGCTTTTGGAAGGTTTTAGGCCATTTTTAGGAAAATTTGAGCACCCTATTTCTATTCATCCCACCCTGGGATGAATACAAAACCTATTCATCCCACCCTAGAGTGAATAGCAGCATTCATCCCAAGGTGGAGTGAATAGCAAGTTTGATCAGTAAAAAGTCAAACCTGGGCCAATGGTGACCAGTAATAGTTAGATTCCTAGCTATTATTGCCCAAAAGTTAGGGTACACAATAGATCTTATGACATGACCCATGAATGAGACCATTTTGGGAGATTCTCTTCCCCCTCCAATGCATGCCACCCTAGTGGCCAAGTGGCACCTTTTGCCTTGCATGTCCTTGCATGAATTTTGATCCAGAGCCTCCTTGGGCAATAAATTGGATGTATTTTCCACACAAAAGGGAGAGAGGAATTTAATTACAAAGCAATGGAGTGCTACCAAGATTTCCTTTCACCCTTTTGTGCCCATTCTTACCTTAGAATCTCTACCTAGCAAAGGAGGTTTGCAAGGGAACTAGTAGGCGCAAATTATCACATAACCAAACCATATGAGTGAATTAACTCACCTAATTTAACAAAAATACCCCCTATAGTGTTTTTCATCAATCCTCAATGGAATTTGTGGCAAAATTTATGCTGAAGTGATGGGAATTCCACCCCCAAGTGCCCCCAATTTGTGACAGTCGTATTCATCCCACCCTATGATGAATAGAAATATGTGAAAAATTTTATCAAATTTTTTATTTTTTATTTCCCACATGTTATTACTATACCACATTTCAAATTTCATGTCGTTATGAGCTATATTGGTTGAGATATTGCAATTTTGGTGTTTTGTAGGGTCTCATGCAGGTCTTCGGAGGTCATCTAAGGAAACACCTAAAATATCACTAATTTTGGAAATATTATCATATGGGTTTTCTTAAAATATAATTTTATGTATTCTATCCAATTTTCATGTATTTTTGATATGTTTAGGGCTATAAATTATTTGCTTTGTGTTTTTGAAGGTTACACACGATCATTGCAATTACGAGGTGCCATCAGACTCAATATAGGCACAATTTCTAGTGATATCTTTCCAAAATATTATTTTTTGCATCCCTCTACAATATCAAGTCATTTGGAGTTTATTCTATGCTTATTATCACTACTAGCTATTTGACCCCTGTGGGGATTGCATGTTTCTCATCACACGCACTTGCTATTTGATATTTTTTGTTTCATTGTGTGTAGGTGCAGGTTATATAGAACATTGGGGATAAGAATAGGACCTCAAATAATAAAATACATAAGTGGTGGTAGCATTGGCCTACCCACTTTGATTGTGCATATGAGGAAAGACTTTGGATGTGCACTCGAGTTACTTGAAGGACTTTGATCCATGGGCACCCGATTTGTAAAAAATTGTATCATAAATTTGATCCCTCAAAGGGGATATTTTGCAACCTATATTTTATCTAACCAATTAATAAGAAGTCGATTTACTTTGCATCATTTCTTGTTATTTGCTATCTTTTCCATCTTACTTGCATGCTTTTGTTTGATGCTCATACTCAATAAGGACATAGATACGCATATTTTTTATCATAATTTGGTGCACCATTTTTCCCTACTTTATGTGTAACTATTTAGGTAAGGTGTGTAATGTTATAATTGATAATGGTAGTACTGATAATCTAGTTTCAAAAGGGATGGTTACCAAGTTATAGTTAGAGAGGAGGCACCCGCATCCATATCAGATTGCATGGTTGAATAAGTACCATAGGGATTTGTTCAGTGAGCAATGTGTGGTAAAGTTCTATATTGGAAATTACCATGATGAGGTCATGTGTGACATCCTGCCTATGGATGCTTACCATTTTTTGTTGGGAAGGCCATGGTAGTTTGATCAGTGTGCAATACATGATGGGCATGCCAACACTTACTCCCTAATAAAGGATGAAGTGCACCACAAGCTAAATCCCCTAAAGGATATGGATGAAAAGGTATGTAGCAATGCCAAAATCTATTTAGTAGATGGTAGAAATTTTTTGGATGACCTGAAGCACGAGCATATGTGCTATGCATTAATTCCTAGAGTTAAAGATGAGCAATGCAAAGATATCCCATTAGAGGTCTCAGGTCTATTAGAATAATTCCTATTTATTATATCAGATAATGTACCTGAGGGTTTACCACCAGTTAGGAAGATCATTCACCACATAGAATTTGTATCAAGAGCTAGTTTACCCAATAAGGCATCCCATAGAATGACTCCTATAGAAAGCGAGGAGCTAAACAGACAAGTCCAAGAGATACTAAAAAAGGGGCTAATTCGAGAGAGCTTGAGCCCATGTGTAGTACCTGTAGTGCTAATACCAAATAAATATGGTAAATGGAGAATGTGTACAAATTCATGAGCTATTAAAAAGTTCACCATAAAATACAAATTTCCATTTCCAAGGATGGATGAAATTATGGACTGTTTGAGTGGATCGAAGTACTTTACCAAGATTGACCTGAAGAGTGGGTACATCAGATTCGTATCAGAGAAGGAGATGAGTGGAAGACAACCTTAAAGACCCAAGAGGGTTTGTATGAGTGGTTGGTCATGAAATTTGGGCTAACCAATGAATCAAGAACATTCATGCGGCTTATGAATGAGGTATTGAAGGATTTTCTAGGAAAATTTGTCATTGTCTATTTGGATGACATTTTAATTTTTAGCAAGACTTTGGAGGAGCACCTGCTGCATATTCGACGAGTTTTTGAGAAGCTAAGGGAGGAGTAGTTGCTAATTAATTTGAATAAGTGCAGTTTTGTGAAGGAGTTGGTGTATCTAGGATTTGTCATCTCAGTTTAAGGTCTTAAAATAGATCCAAAAAAGGTGAGGGCTATCATTGAATGGCCTACTCGAAGGAGCATTATAAAGGTAAGATCATTCCATGGTCTAGCCAGTTTTTACAAAAAATTTATTAGGATTTTTAGCAATATTTGTGCACCCCTAACAAAGACAATGAAAGGGGATAAGAAGGATTTTAAGTGAACTTCAAGAGCACATAGGGATTTTGATATGTTGAAGAAGAAATTCATAGAGTAACCTATTTTGATACTTCTATATTTTAATAAGGTATTTCAAGTAGATTGTGATGCTAGTGGTAGTGCCATTGGAGCTGTATTGATTCAAGAAGGTAAGCATGTTGTCTACTTTAGTGAGAAGCTTAAAGAGGCTAGAAAAAAGTATTTTGTCTGTGATTAGGATTTTTATGCTATAGTTCAGGCTTTGAAGAAGTGGAGACACTATTTATTGCCAAAATATTTTGTTCTATATACTAATCATCAAGCCTTACAATATATTAATAGCCAAGGAAAATTAAATCAAAGGCACTTAAAATGGGTTGAGTTTTTGCAGAGTTATACCTTTGTGTTAAAACATAGGAGTGGGAAGTCAAACAAAGTTACAGATGCCTTAAGTAGAAGGTAGAACTTGTTGATATAAATGAAGGTGGAGGTTATAGGGTTTGATGAACTTAAGAGTTTGTACTTTGAAGATCCAGACTTTTGTAGAGGCTTGGAGAGCTTGCTTGGCACCTGTTACTTTGGAAAGGACTAAATGGTTGGATTTTCTAATCCAAGATGGAATTTTATTTAAAGGAAACCAATTGTGCATTCCAAGGAGTTTTATGAGAAAGAATATAGTCAAAGAGAAGCATAGTGGAGGCTTTGATGGACAATTTTGTCAAGATAAGACCGTTACCCTCGTTAGTGAGAACTGCTATTGACCATAGTTACAATAAGATGTGAAGAGATTCATGCAAAGTTATAGAGTATGCCAGAGGGCCAAGGGTGTGAGGCAGAACATTGGATTATATCAACTATTAACTATACCAGAGAAGCCATGAGAATACATCAACATGGATTTTATTCTTGGCCTACCAAGGATACAAAGAGGGAATGACTCCATATTTGTGGTGGTTGACAGGTTTTAAAATATGGTACATTTTACTCCTTTCCAAAAAACTAATGATGTAGTTCATGTTGCAGGGTTGTTTTTCAAAGAGGTGGTACGACTGCATGGTCTACCAAAGAGTATTTCAGTTCTACATACCACTAGCAGACTGATGGAAAAATAGAGGTGGTGAATAGGAGTTTGGGTAACCTGTTGAGATGCTTAGTAGGAGATAAGACCAAGGGATGGAATTTGGTTTTACCATAGGCATAATTTGCTTACAATAATTCTATCAATAGGAGTACTAATAAATTCCCATTCCATATTGTATATGGGAGCATCCCAAGGAATGTTTCTAAGTTGAGGAAGCTAGACAGAGGGGAAAAGAATAGTGCTAAGGCTGAGGACTTTGTAGAGCACTTGAAGAGCTTGCATGAAGAAGTGAAGAAGCATATTACTAAGATGAACACTTAGTACAAGACAAGGGAAGACTAGAAGTAGTAGTTTAAGGAATTCCAAGTGGGAGATGAAGTTATGGTCCACCTAAGAAAAGAAATATTTCCTGCTAAAACCTATAACAAGTTGAAAATGAATAAGTTTGGACCATGCAAGATCATGGAGAAATAGGATTCATGAAATGCATATGAAGTAGAACTACCAAGTGGACTTAACATATCACCTATGTTCAACATTTCTAATTTGGTAGAATATCATGAAGGGAACAATGATGATGGACCAGTAACAAAAATTTGGGATATTCCAACATCTACTCCAGAGAAGGAAGAGATAGAAGAAATCTTGGATACTCGCATCGAAAAAAGTACCAAAAATAGGCAATATGAAGAATATTTGGTTAAGTGGAAGGGTAGGCCTATTGAATATTTATCTTGGTTGTCAAAGACAGAGGTTGACCACCTCATTTTACCTCCAACACCAGAGAAGTGAAGGTCACTTCTCAATTTACCCTGGGTGTCTGATGTAGGAGCATCCAATGGTGTAAGAGTGATATTGCATCACCAAAATTTGTATTTGTTTTATTTTATAGTAAATTTTATTTAGTTTTTTATAGGATGGATAAATAGACCCAACATCAAAAGAATCATCCCAATATCTTGAGCGGTTTGGGAGATATGTAAATTTTAAGGTCTTCTACCCTGTCAAAACTAGTGAAATTTTTATTTATCCTACTATTAAAACTTGGAGGTCAATTTTGAAGGCCTTAGAAACACTTTTAAGGGCTGAAATATGGTTGTATTCTATGTAAGCACAATATTGGACATTAAACCCCTTCACGAGCTTTTTGAAAATATGCACCAATAGTCGTTTTGAGCAACGAGCGATGAGTTATGGATTTTTTAAGTTTGCCCCCAAAATTCAAATTTGAAATAGATGGTTCTAGGTGGGAAAAGGGGAAACATGGTATTTGAGGAGGGATTTTGAATTTGTATGGCATTGGCCTCTGTAAGCTCTATTCTCAAAATAGGAATACAAGAAAATATTTGGGTTCATTTACATTTTCTCTGCTTTCTCTGCTTTCTATGGATTGTAAGTGTATTGTTTTAATACAACTTTGCTTCAAACCCTCATAAATTTCAAATCATGGCAGTCAAAAAACTTTATTCAAACCTTATAACTCCCAAATATGGCAAATACACATACTTTAATAAAAAAATTAAGCTTCCCATTGCTTGAACCCGTGACCTCCTAGCCCTGTGAGCCCTAACACAAGGGTCACCACCATGTGGGCTTTGTTGCCCACGTGAATCAAGGAGCATGCACTCCTTAATATCCTTCTCTATCAATACGAAAGTCAAAAATTTTGCATCCAAAATAAACCTATTGAGTGAATATTTTTCCCTATTGCAAAATAATCAGCTCAATTAGAGTATTAAATTGAAAACTCTCTCTTGCAAAGAAATTAAGTAAAAACACGAATTTCTCCAAGGTTATGTTACACAAGCATTCTGCATATATGTATGAAAGCAATGATCATTTAAGATAATATATGCTAGAAATAGCTCAATAACCTACAAGTGACAGTTAACAAGGGGCCTTGATGGTTTAATTCATACATGCTTAGTGATTTCCTTCCTTAATATTTAAAATGAATGTGAATTTTGCTCATGTGAAAAGTGATTCCTTTTAATGTTCTTGGCATTAATCTATCTTACCCTAAATCCTAGTTAGTAAGCCCATTTTATCTTCAAATTAAAGGTGTAAAAATAAAAATATGCGTGGAATAGTCCACTTCATTTAAACTCCATGCCTTTAATGTGAGGTTCATTTTGCAGTTAGTAGATTCATTTTATCTTCATTATGAGTGTCCTACTAATTGCTATGTTAGAATTTGAACATGTTAGTCAGTTGGTAAGTTATCATTCATTTGTATTATCTACCATTAATGTAAAATAGGTGTTAGTTCCCTCCCTCCTAAATTAATTTTATCTTGGATTTAGATTTGAAAATTTGAATAAACTTTGTGCAATTTGGAGGTGCAAACATTCTGGATGAGGACCAGAATGCAAATGATGAAATGACTATGCAAGAAATTATGGAAAATGGACCAGAATGTAAAACAAACTAAACAAGAAATTTACAAAAATTTGGGACAAGGACAAGAATGGAAATAACTAAAAATAAAATGCAGAAATTTTGGAAAATGACCAGAATGGAAAGAACTGAAATTTTGGAATATGGACCAGAATGGAGTTAGACAACAATTCTGGACAAGGACCAGAATGAAAGCAAATAATAAAAATCACTCTTGCAAAACATAAACAAAAATCATAGAAGACAAATTTGATCTATTTACACCAAAGAAGGAAAACCATGCATACAAAGCCTGGTATCATACTCCCCTACCCTGCAAAACCATAGATTATGAGACAAGCTTGAAGGTAACCTGATCTAAAAAAACCTGCATGAAACACAATCAGATTAGATCGAGTGCAAGACTCAAATGACTAAATAATGTTTGCATAAAAATTAATCTTCACCTAGTATAACCCCCTAAAGGTAGTAAATACGTAGATACAAATTAATGAAGAACATGTTCTTATATTGAGATGGGGGGTGAACAGTATAAAATAAATTTTTTTGCTTTTTAACCCATATAATAGCATCAACATTACTAAAGTAGTAAACATCACATAAAGCATCACACACATGAGAGACATAATTTTTACGTGGTTCACCCAAATATGGCTACCTCCACAAAGAAAATATTTCTTATAAATTTTTCTCAAATAAATTCTCTTGGGAATCCTTTCCCTACAATGTTTATGGACCTCTGTCCAAAGGAGATGTTGATCCCCTAAATTTGGTTCATGGATATCTATCCATAGGAGAACTCCTTCTCCTCTACTCTGGTTGGTGATCCTCTAGAAGACTACTACCTCCACTGCACTGGCTTGTGGATCTCTCTCCACTAAAGACTCTTGTCCCCACTCAGAAGACCTATCCTCACTACCCTGGATGATGGATCTCTATCCATTGGAGACTACTATCCTCTCTGCTCTATCACCTCCAAATATCTGTCTCAAATCTGCACTAAACATAGTCCATTTGGTCTAGCACAAATCTTCTCAACAAGTCCACTCAAAACTTGCTCAAATATGCTCAACAAGTCCACTCAGAACCTGCTCAAATATGCTCAACAAGTCCACTCAAAACTTGCTCAAATTTTCTCAACAAGTCCACTCAAAACCTGCTCAAATATGCTCAATAGGTCCACTCAAAACCTACTCAAATATGCTCAACAAGTTCACTCAGAACTTGTCCAAATCTGTATTGTAAGCTTCCACAAAAGCTCACACAAAATCAGTCCACAAGTCTCCTCAAAGACTTACCTCAAATCTGCTTAACAAGTCCACACAAAACTTGTCCAATCTCATAGAAGCATAAAGATAATTGTTAGAGACTCAATATGTTCTACACTCAATGCTCAATCAATTTCTCAATTCAAATCAGAATATAGAATAGTTTGTTTTAAGGAACTTGAAAAATCACTCCACACAACCACTTGACTAGGCTCAACCAACTCTACTCAACCAATCACTTCAAAGAAACAACCCTTTCTCACAAACCCTAGTCCAAGCATGTAATCACCAACTCAAAATATTTCCAACAATGCTCAACAATAAATCTCACATAACAATGATACTCATGTTCTTTTCAAACCCTAGTTCAAGTTCTTTGCACAACAACTCACTTCAACAACAATGCTCATAAAACAATGTTTTAACAACAACTCTTTATTCCAGAAAACCTTGAAGCATTAACTCAATCACTCTCTAAAAGGAAACCCTAATCAAGTCCTTTTCACTCCAAACTTATTTTCTAGAAAACCAATCAATCAACTCAACTATGGAAGAATGTGCTCATACCTTTTTATTGAAGATGAAGGGATCTCATAAATCTGCCACAATCACACAAACTTCTATGCCAATCTCAAGAGGTTAGAAGATAAATATTTCTCAAAAAAATAATATAAATACTCAATTACACCTTATCACTCCACCTTTCAAAAACAACCATCAACATACATAAAGTATTTATCCAATCACACCTTATAAAATCCCAACTAAAAATAAATTCAACATCCACCAAAATAACTCAAAACCTCTTTAATAAATAAATGACAAGTAGAACTTTGGCAAGAATCAAATCCTCTTTCTTTAAAAACCTTAATAACATAAATCCCTTCTCAACAAAACAATCTTTCAAAAACCCTTTTAACTCCAAGTAGCACAAATTAATTTTCAATAAAAATAATCCTTCACAAACCCTTATAACTCCAAACACAAATAAAAAAAATCTACACAAACCCTTATAACTCCAAATGACCCTTTTAAGAAAACCTTAGGCAAAATTTAAATAAAAAATTACCTTTGCCACTAGTGGGATTCGATCCCACGATCTCTGCCTCCCCAAGCACTCTAGCCGCGGGCTTGACCACCACGTGTGCTAGGTGCACGTTTTAGAACCAATGAGCACTTCATGCTCTTTCTCTTATTCTTGGTGCTCGAATCGAATGTGAACAAAAAGACCTTCCTTGGCACGTCCATGAGAATCGAACATGGGTGCTTCCTTTCCCAACACCTTCGCAAGGTGTGTGCCACCAATGAACCAGCGTGTCCTATGTGACTCAAATCATGCATTGTCCTCTTTTTTTTTCTTCCCCGATAGTAATAAGACAAAGCTCTTTGTCTTCTTCCTCAACGTTCACGATGCACGAAATACCTTCAACCTTTTTGCATGGGAGTTAATTCATCGAGGGGTAAGTTTCAAATGCCCCTTTGGGAATTAATTTATACACAAAACACCATTCAAATTTAGACGTCGACGCTCCTTAATTTTTGATGACGTCGGCGTTAATTTAAACCTTTATATAATTTATAAATTATTAAAATTCAATAGAATTTAAATTTTATAAATTATATTTAAAACCTTTGACTTTAATAAAATTAAAGTCTTCCATGGGGTAAATTTAAACCTGCAACTTGTACTCCACTGATTTGATTTAAAATATTCTGCCACCATGGGTTTAATTAAACCTTCACTGAATATTATTTTGCCAACTTATTCTTCAACTCTTTGCTTGTTCCTGGTGTTAATAATGGTGTGCTCCATGGTGTTGATGATGGCTCCATTTGTTCACTTTGGCATCAATGATGACTTTTTCACCTTGACATCAATGACAACTAACTGAGCTCAAAATGTCCAACAATCTCCCCCTTTGTCATTGATGGCAACCCAAATTATTTTAACTGAAAACTTGACCTTTCCTTTGTTTTGCTCCCCCTGGGGCATTGCTCCCCCTGTCTCAATGCTCTCTCAAATACCAAATCTCTCCCCCTTACTCAAATATCTCCCCCTTTGACATCAATGGCAAAGGGTCACCTTTGGGGCTCGGGGCTAAGAATGAGCCTTCTTAGCTTCGCCCCTCCCCCACCTTCTATTAAGGTGGTTAATTCTAGGGTGGGAGTCTCACTCCCAATTTTCCTCGAAGATACTCAAAAGTTTCCTTTGAAAGTGGCTTAGTGAAAATATCTGCTATTTGTTCCTTTGTGGTAACATATTCTAACCTGACCTATTTATTTGTCACCTGTTCTCTCAGAAAATGGTACTTAATTGGAATGTGCTTTGTCCTAGAGTGCATTACTAGATTTTTTGAAATACTTATAGCACTTGTATTATCACATAGTATGGGAATAGGATGATCATGCTTTATCTTGAAGTCTTCTAGAGTTCTCTTCATCCATAGCACCTATGTACAATTGGCTACTACTGCAATATATTTTGCCTCTACTGTAGATAAAGATACTGAAACCTGCTTCTTACTTAACCAAGAGACTAGACATTCTCCAAGAAAGAATGCTCCTCCACTTGTGCTTTTTCTATCATCAATACTGCCAGCCCAATCTGCATCTGTATAAGTTGTTAGTGTGAAACTGTCACTTTTGGGATACCAAAGCCCAAAATCCATAGTCCCTTTTAGATACCTAAAAATTCTTTTTACTGTTGCCACATGTGTTTCCTTAGGTGTTGCCCTGAAACCTTGCCACTAATCCCACTGATTGTACTATGTCTGGTCTTGTAGCTGTAACATATAATAAGCTACCAATCATAGATCTATATAATCTCTGATCTGCCTCTGGAGATTCATCATCCTTACTCAACTTGCATCCTGTGACCATAGGAGTACTTACCGATTTACAATCTTCTAACCTGAATTTCTTTAACATTTCCTTTATATACTTGGCTTGTGAGAGAAACACTCCCCTTTTTGATTGTGAAATCTGAAGTCCAAGAAAGAAGGACAATTCACCAAGCATAGACATCTCAAATTCATTTTGCATGTTCTTGGAAAATTCCTTACACATATTATCATTGTTTCCCCCAAAAATTATGTCATCAACATAAACAACCACTATTAGAAGATCACTCCCTTCATTTTTGATATATAAATTACTGTCTGCCATTCCTTTTCTGAATCCCTATTTTTGAAGATACTGATCCAATCTTGAGTACCATGCTCTAGGAGCCTACTTTAAACCATACAATGCCTTTTTCAATCTGCATACCTGATCTGGTTTATCTGCTAGTATGAATCCCTCTGGCTGTTCAATATAAACCTCTTCTTCTAGAACCCCATTTAGAAATGTTGACTTGACATCCATCTGATATACCTTAAAGTTCTTGAAACTTGAGAATGCTAGAAACATCCTTATAGCTTCGAGCCATGCAACTGGAGCAAAAGTCTCATCAAAGTCAATTCCTTCTACCTATGCATAACCTTTGCATACTAACCTTGCTTTATTCCTGACCACTTGTCCATCTTCATTTAATTTATTTTTGAATACCCATTTTGTGCCAATCACATTTTTGTCTTTTGGTCATGAAACAAGTTCCCAAGTTTTGCTCTTCTCTATCTGATCCAATTCCTCATTCATTGCCTTAATCCAAAATTCATCCTCACTTGCTTGAGTGAAGTCTTTTGGCTCAATCTTAGAAAGCAAAGAAAAATTTGCTTGTTGAGATGGTTTTATTATTCTTCTCCTTGTCTGTATTTCCTCTGGATTCTCGATGATCTATTCTTTTGGATGATGTTTCTGTACATACCTGGATGGAGTTTTGGGAAGAAGTCTTCGTGTTTCTTCTTCTTATTTATCTGATTCCTCACAAAATTCTTCTTGACAACATCCATCTTCTTGATACACAATTTTCTGAACTGGTTCTCTTGAATCTATCTTCTCATCAATTGTTACATTAATACTTTCCACCATAGTGTATGTTCTTTTGTTGAAGCATCTGTAGGCTTTACTCTTTGTGGAATAACCAAGAAAAATTCCCTCATCACATCTTGGATCAAACTTGCCTAAGTTTTGGTCTTCCCGTCTTATGTAACATTTGCTTCCAAAAATTCTGAAGTGTTTTACAGTGGTAGGTCTTCCTTTCCAAAGCTCATATGGAGTCTTGTGATGATTTACCCTCATTTGAGCCCTAGTGATTATGTATATTGTTGTATTTACAGCCTCTCTCCAAAAACCATCTGATAACTTAGATTCATTCAACATAGCTCTAGCCATGTTTTCAATAGTCCTATTTTTCCTTTCAACTACCCCATTTTGTTGAGGAGTTCTTGTTGCTGAATACTCTCTCTTGATTCCATGTTGTTCACAAAACTCTACAAATTCATTTGAAGTAAATTCTCCTCCTCTATCAGATCTCAGACACTTAATCCTCTTGCTAGTTTCATTTTCAACCAGTTCCTTGAATGCTTTGAATTTTTCAAAGGCCTTTGACTTCTCTTTTAGGAAGGTTACCCAAATCATTCTGGAATAATCATCTATAAACAACATAAAGTAGCTCTCACCCTAAATGCTTTGAGTTCTGGTAGGACCACACAAATCAGTATGTATTAGGCTCAATGGCTCAGATGACATATAACATTTTGACTTAAAGGTTGTCCTAGTTTGCTTTCCATGTTGATAGGGTGCACAAATTATGTTTTGAGGTCTTCTTATTTTGGGTAAATCTCTAACTGCCTTTTTATTGCTTATATTGACTATGTTTTCAAAATTCAAGTGACCCAATATTCTATGCCATAACCAACTCTCATATTCTTGTGATAGAAAGCACTTTTCCCCTTTGATCTCATTGAGCATGTATAAGTTGTTTGGGGTTCTTCTTGCATTGGCAATGATTTTTCCAATTTTTGTTTTCCTTATCTCACATCTATCTGGATGGAAAGTAACCATGTATCCTTGATCACAAAGTTGAATTATACTCAATAGATTGTGTTTTAATCCTTTAACATACAAAACATTCTCTGTTCTTGTTTTCCCATTGTCTAAACTTAGAGTTCCTCTTCCACCAATCCTTGTTGATCCATTATCACCAAAACTTATTGATCCTCTATTTGTTTCTTTCAATACAATGAATTTGTCTTTGTCTCCTGTCATGTGACTAGAGCAACCACTATCAAGATACCATTGTTCTTCTTTATCCTAAGCATGAAGGGTTTTTTGTACTAACATTGATCTACCCTTAACATTTTCCTTTTCATATTTCCTAGTTGTTGAAATTGTTTTTCTAGACTCAAGAAGTATCATTTTACACCATCTAGCCTTGTGCCAAAAATTATTGCATTTGTAACATGTAACATCATCATCCATGAGAGGTGCAAAGGAATTGAAATTTCTATTGTATCTTGCATAATGAATACAGTGTATAGCTTTATGACCATATTTATTGCAAGAAAAGTAATGACCATGGAAGAAATTATGTAACCTATTTGGATGTCTTGGAACTTGTGGAGAAGTCATCTTCCTCTTGTGATTAACTCTTATCCAAGGTTCTCCTTTGCTTTCTTCCTTTCTGATATCCTTTGCTTGCTTATCCTTGTTTGAGGTTTCTGCTTTCGAAGACTTGATTCCTCTTTCTGTTTCTCATATTCTGTATCTTGTAGTACCTTGGTCCTTTCAACTTTATTCCTTAGGTGAACAATTTTTTCTTCCAATATTTCACATTCTATTTCCTTGGCTATTAATAGATATGTCATGTCTTGCTCAATTTTCTTTCCTTATTCTACCCTGATTTTGAGATCTGTGAGATTTTGTATAAGTTCCATCCTTGCTTCTTCATCTTCTTGAACTTGTTCCTTCAAGCTTGAATTTTTCTCTCTTAGTCTTTCCAATTTTTTGAGAGCAGCAAATAATTCTTCTTTTATGTCAAACATAGTCTCTTCTTCACTTTTTGAAGTCATGTGTGCTACCGATGGATCCTCTTCCAAGTTGTTAGTCTTTTCATGGAGAGACCCGCTCTGATACCAATTGAAGAACATGTGCTTATACTGAGAGGGGGGTGAAAAATATACAATAAATCTTTTTCTTTTTAACCCATATAATAGCATCAACATTACTAAAGTAGTAAACATCACATAAAGCATCACACACATGAGAGACATAATTTTTTACGTGGTTCACCCAAAGATGGCTACCTCCACGGAGAAAATATTTCTTATAATTTTTTCTCAAATAAATTCTCTTGGGAATCCTTTCCCTACAATGTTTATGGACCTCTATCCAAAGGAGATGCTGATCCCCTAAATCTGGTTTGTGGATCTCTATCCATAGGATAACTCCTTCTCCTCTGCTCTGGTTGGTGATCCTCTAGAAGACTACTGCCTCCACTACACTGGCTTGTGGATCTCTCTCCATTGAAGACTCTTGTCCCCACTTAGAAGACCTGTCCTCACTGCCTTGTATTATGGATCTCTATCCACTGGAGACTACTATCCTCTCTACTTTGTCACCTCCAAAGCTCTATCTCAAATCTACACTAAACATAGTCCATTCGGTCTAGCACAAATCTTCTCAACAAGTCCACTCAGAACTTGCTCAAATTTGCTCAACAGGTCCACTCAGAACCTGCTCAAATATTCTCAACAAGTCCACTTAGAACTTTCTCAAATATGCTCAACAGGTCCACTCAGAACCTGCTCAAATATGCTCAATAGGTCCACTCAAAACCTGCTCAAATATGCTCAACAAGTTCACTCAAAACTTGTCCAAATATGTATTGTAAGCTTCCACAAAAGCTCACACAAAATCAGTCCACAAGTCTCCTCAAAGACTTACCTCAAATCTACTTAACAAGTCCACACAAAACTTGTCCAATCTCATAGAAGCATAAAGAGAATTGTTAGAGACTCAATATGTTCTACACTCAATGCTCAATCACTTTCTCAATTCAAATCAGAATATAGAATAGTTTGTTTTAAGGAACTTGAACAATCACTCCACACAACCACTTGACTAGGCTCAACCAACTCTACTCAACCAATCACTTCAAAGAAACAACCCTTTCTCACAAACCCTAGTCCAAGCATGTAATCACCAACTCAAAATGTTTCCAACAATGCTCAACAATAAATCTCACATAACAATGATACTCATGTTCTTTTCAAACCCTAGTTCAAGTTCTTTGCACAACAACTCACTTCAACAACAATGCTCATAAAACAAGGTTTTATCAACAACTCTTTATTCCAAAAAACCTTGAAGCATTAACTCAATCACTCTCGAAAAGGAAACCCTAATCAAGTCCTTTTCACTCCAAACTTATTTTCTAGAAAACCAATCAATCAACTCAACTATGGAAGAATGTGCTCATACCTTTTTATTGAAGATGAAGGGATCTCATAAATCTGCCACAATCACACAAACTTCTATGCCAATATCAAGAGGTTAGAAGATAAATATTTCTCACAAAAATAATATAAATACTCAATTACACCTTATCACTCCACCTTTCAAAAACAACCATCAACATACATAAAGTATTTATCCAATCACACCTTATAAACTCCCAACTAAAAATAAATTCAACATCCACCAAAATAACTCAAAACCTCTTTAATCAATAAATGACAAGTAGAACTTTGGCAAGAATCAAATCCTCTTTCTTTAAAAACCTTAATAACATAAATCCCTTCTCAACAAAACAATCTTTCAAAAACCCTTTTAACTCCAAGTAGCACAAATCAATTTTCAATAAAAATAATCCTTCACAAACCCTTATAACTCCAAACACAAATAAATCTACACAAACCCTTATAACTCCAAATGACCCTTTTGAGAAAACCTTAGGCAAAATTTAAATAAAAAATTACCTTTGCCACTAGTGGGATTCGATCCCACAATCTCTGCCTCCCCAAGCACTCTAGCTATGGGCTTGACCACCACGTGTGCTAGGCGCACGTTTTAGAACCAATGAGCACTTCATGCTCTTTCTCTTATTCCTGGTGCTCGAATCGAATGCAAACAAAAATACCTTCCTTGGCATGTCCACGAGAATCGAACGTGGGCGCTTCCTTTCCCAACGCCTTCGCAAGGCGTGTGCCACCAATGAACTAGTGTGTCCTATGTGACTCAAATCATGCGTTGTCCTCTTTTTGTTTTCTTCCCTGGTAGTAATAAGACAAAGCTCTTTGTCTTCTTCCTCAATGTTCACGATGCACGAAATACCTTCAACCTTTTCGCATGGGAGTTAATTCGTCGAGGGGTAAGTTTCAAATGCCCCTTTGGGCATTAATTTATACATAAAACATCATTTGAATTTAGACGTTGGTGCTCCTTAATTTTTGATGATGTCGGCGTTAATTTAAACCTTTATATAATTTATAAATTATTTAAATTCAATAGAATTTAAATTTTATAAATTATATTTTAAAACCTTTGACTTTAATAAAATTAAAGTCTTCCATGGGGTAAATTTAAACCTGCAACTTGTACTCCACTGATTTGATTTAAAATATTTTGCCACCATGGGTTTAATTAAACCTTCACTGAATATTATTTTGCCAACTTATTCTTCAACTCTTTGCTTGTTCTTGGTGTTAATAATGGTGTGCTCCATGGTGTTGATGACGGCTCCATTTGTTCACTTTGGCATCAATGATGACTTTTTCACCTTGACATCAATGACAACTAACTGAGCTCAAAATGTCCAATAATTAAAAAAATGATGCAGTAAAATAGGATAAACGATTAAAATAATAAACCTCGACAAATAGCCTCCTATGATTTTTCTCACAAAGTGTATGCTTGCCAAAAAGTATGCATTTATTTCTTCAACAATGTCTTTTCTTACAAAAATTTCCAGCCCTTCTTACAGAAACTTCTTAGGCTTAAATAATAAAATAAAATTGACTCTTGGCCTTCATTTTCCTAATTTACCTCTTCATTTTCCTTTATTCATAAAATCTTCCCCTTTTCCTTATATCTCCCCATGACTCGAATAACCCTAGATAATAAAAATAACAAGGGGAAAATAATATTCCATTTTCATTTTTATTTTAATATATATATATATATATATATATATAATCTCCTTATAAGTCTCTCTTATTTATAATGTTAAAAAAAATCAAGAGATAATAAAAAATAACTTTCATTCTCTTATAACTCCTGTGGCCTTGTAATAATCCTCCTTAATAATAATAAAGGCCATTAATTTCTTTTATTTTTACCCTTAATAATGGTGAGGGCCTTATAATAAAAAAAAAAATTTACGGCCCTAGGCCATAGTCTCCACCACAATGCGCTCAAAAATAAACAAACATAGGGGGGGTGACATAATTATGTAAAAATGCAAAGTATTTTTAAACAAAAAAATCTTAGCTCTGCATTTTATTTTCCAATGATGCCTACAGGCCCAAACCATCATCTATGAGCACACATTTTTTCGCTCTGTCTACTGCCCCATTGATATCTTCACTCAGTAAACGAACCAACGTCAAAAAATAAAAATAATCACCCCCTCTCAAATGGGTATTTGATCATGAAGGGCCCATGAATTTTAGGGTTTCCTAATGGGGTCTGCAGATATTCTGTCTCTCTTTCATAATGGCTATCCCTATCAACATAGCAACATTTTAGTCTAACATTCCATGTGAAACCTATATCGATAGCCTTCCATAAATTGCTTTGCCTAATCCCATCATTAGGGTCACCACAGTGTCCATTTCATCATCTACTACATTCAAGACATCGAACATAGGTCCTCAATTCCATTTGTCATGTCATATCATGTTAGTATTATTGTCCTCAATATGTGTTCCCATGATGTCCAATACACCCATGCTACCACATTATCTCATCACCTACCATGTTCGGCCATCGTTGATGCATCCTCTGCTACTACCACAAATAGTCGGTCTACCTCTATGTATGTTCGACTATCCCACTATGACTATGTTTACCTGTCACTATTATTCTTACATTTGTGCTGATCGATCATCGTTTGCATAATGTATGTCATGTCACTGCCTTGGTAATACCCATGTTGAGCCTCAATAGATTCATCAATGGTCCTTCAAACCTTGATGCTGGTTGTGCATTCATCATCCATAGCTGCCATTCGGATAGGAAAATTTCCTTACCAATCAAACTACACCATCTAGTGTTGCCATTAGGTATCTACAGGTCCTCCTCGACATGATTTCCCAAAACTCACATGTCCTCCTATTTATCTGCATTAAAATAAACCTCCAAATGGCTACCCAGAAGGCACTCCATCCTTTGTCTCATTCGTTAGGGTTTGCCAAGTGTGCTATGTCATAGCTCTATGGGCCCACCTACTATGTAATGCCTGGTCCTGGGTCCTCACTGATGCCACATCGTGCATTTGGCTTTATCACATTGGTAAGTATGCCTTGTCTATGCAATCCATACCGAAATTCATCAGTGTGGCCATACACATCCAAGTCCTCTGCCACATATATCAAAATATTAATACGACTTCAAAATAAACCTTTAATTAAGAACATTACATTATGATTTTTAATTTATCACCCTTTTTTTATTAAATTTTCTTATTTTATTTTATATATAATATATATATATATATATATATATATATATATATATATATATATATATATATATATATATATATATATATAATTTGAAACATACAAATGAAAGCAAACACAAAAATTAACAAAAATAAAATTGTTGACAACAAAATTGATGATAAAAATCGTCAACACAAAATTGATGATAAAAATTGTTGATAGAAAAAAATGATGATAAAAATCAGACATAAAAATGACGATAAAAATCATCGACTAAAAAAAATGAAGATAAAAATTGTCGACAAAAACCTGACGATAAAAATCATCGACAACAAGTTGACGATAAAAATTATCGACAACAAATTGATGATAAAAATCATCAAGAATTACAAATAACAAATTAACAAAAACTACAACCTAAAAGCAAGCAACCCACTAGCCACTCAAAACAAAATGAAAACACCCAAACACAAAAAATAAAAGGTGGGTCCCCAATTTTGAAGTACATTGTGGAACAACCACAACAAATAGTGACTCTACTAGGAAATGCTCCTGAGAATTTTGAGTGAAGAACCCAACCTGAAATGAGAACATAAAATGTCAGTGAAATAAACATTATTTAGTGATTTCCCAAGAGGATGGGGGTAAGTAGATTTGAAATGAGAACAACTAATCCATCTACTTTTGCTCAGTGTGTGTAGAAGTGATTCATTCTATACTCTCAAGAATCATCTAGATTCCTTCACCTGATTTACAATTAAGCTATAAAATATTGCCCATGATGTTCTACTTTGAATAAAATTTTGCAAAGTCTCTTGAGCATAATTTTTTCAGATATAGCCCCACTACCAATCAGGCATCTATAGTCCCAGTGGAGATTTTCTGAACTAGGTGACTGATTTGATCAAGCTTTTTGATGCTCATATTTTTTTTTTATATCAAGCATTGTTCAGACAGAGCGCCACTTCCAGTCAAGTGTCTATAGTCCTGATGGAGATTATATTAAACATGGTGATAGATTTGATCAATATTTTCATTGCTTATATTCTCCTTTTTTTTAGAGTGTTTTACAAATCTATATGAGATAACTGAACTTGAGCATATTACAAAAAATAGCTTTGTTTTGCAAATCAGGATGATTTCACCCTTATAAATTTTCAAAAATACCCTTTAATAGATGTGAGTCATATGTGGAGCTTCAACAAAATATTTCATTGCTTCACTCTCCACCATCTTGGTCCCCCATAACTGGGCATAATCATAAAATAATTCATCCCCCTTTATCTAGTTCACCTATTTTTAGATTAGATATTCCATCCTACTAAACCAAAGAACATAAAAAAATGGGCTAGAGGCCATCAGTTAGCAATCGTGCAATATTACCTCAAAACCAAGGAACAACCTTAACGCACCAAAGAAACTAGAGAACAAAAATCTAGCCTAGATCCAACCAACAATAAAACAACACACAAAAATGAATCAAAACAACACAAATAACAAAACAAAAACCAAAATTGAAACACCAAGAATATATACATATAATACACACCTATACGCCTTTCAGGGTTTGAAATAGTTCTTTAGATGCAGCCCATTAATAGGCAAAGACAAATATTTTCCATCCAAGATTTTTAATCTAAAATTGTTTTTACCTAGGATTTCAGAAACTTGATATGGACCCAACCACAAACAATAAAATTTATCATGGCCCCCTTTCTTTTCATGTCCTTTATCCCACAACAAAAATAGATCTAAAATTTTGAATTTTTTCATCGTAGATCTCTTATCAAACCTTCTCTTTACTACATATTGATGCTTACTAAAGTGAAGCATGGCTTCCTCTCTCTTCTCATAAAGATACATTAAATGGGTTAGTCTAATTTTAATTTGATTATCTATTCCAAGATATTCCTTCATAAAATGAAGGATTTGCAATATTAAATTAGTGGGAAAGATAGGATATTTCCCATAGACTAAGTGATACAAATATATTCCAATGGACTCTTTTGTTCTAGTTTTATCAGCTCAAAGGGTAAACATTAGTTTACTATGCCTCCCTATGGTTCTTTTCAAGCAACTTTTTGATCACACATAGCAATTTTTTATTAGATGGTTTTTCCAAACCATTACCTTGTGGGCAATAATTTGAAGAGAATTTCAAGATTACCTTGTTATAATATGCCCAATTTACAAATTGTAGGTAAGAAAAGGCATAACCATTATTACTTTATATTGTGTTGGGTATGCCAAAATGAGCCACAATGCAATCCTCTAAAAATTTAAAAACAACATCAATGGTAGCATGCTTTGTGGGGATGGCTCCAATCCACCTTGTGTAGTAATCTATGGCAGTAAGGACATATTTATGAGACTCATATGAGTTAGGATTTGTAACCCAAAAAGAATATAGTCTCCATTGTGCAAAATGTCTTGTCTCCACCACAAACTGTAATGTCATTGCTACATTTATTTCTCTATTGGCCGCCACTTGACATGTATTGCAAGATAACACATGAGCATGTGCATCCTTGAAAATATGTGGCAAATAGTATCCCACCCTAAGAATCTGGTGAGACATTACATTAGCTAACCCATGTCCAGTCCCATACTTACCATGGAAATATTTAAGTACTTGGGTCACCTCTTCTTGTTTAACACAATGAAGGTAAATCCCTTTGTGGTTCCTCCTGTATAAAACACCAGACTTAATTATAAAATTAGCATATTTCAAATGCAAAGCTCTATGTTGAGTAGAAGTGATATGTAATGGGCACTTACCATTCAACAAGAAATATATGATATCAACATACCAATCATATTTAGTTATGTGTTCCACATTGTAATGTTGGCATGATATTGATGGGTCAATTTCCATGATTGCCTTGACCAAACCTTGCCCATGAAATATTTTCATAGGTTGGATTTCCAGATCAAATTCTTGGAGATTCAAAATCTATTTTCCTTGTATTTCACCTAATTAATTTTGCAAAAACATAGACTTGACAACAGGGTCAAGAACTACAACAAAAATCGTACTATACAATATGTAATGTCTGAATTTATTTATGGTTTTGAAAAATGCATACATTTATTTTATCTAGAATATAATATATCAATTGTGCATCCTTCAATGGAGCACATTTTCAATTTTTTCTTCACTCTTTTGCATTAGGACACTCATAAAGGAATGATCTGAAGCAAACTTGTAGACATAAAAAGGCTTTGCATAATTAGGACTGACTAAAATAGAGGCCTTGGAGATAGTATCCTTGATGCTTTTGAAAATATCCCTACTTTTTTTATCCATTTAATCTGAGCATCATTTTTTAACATGTCATTCAAGGGTTTGGCAATCTCTGTGAATCCTAAAATGAACTTCCTTACAAAATTGATCTTGCCAAAGAAAGATCTTAACTCTTTTCTACTATTGGATGGAGGGATGTCTTGTATAGCAGCTATCCTTTCCGGATCAATGGAAATTCCTTCCTTCAAAATAGTGTGTACCAATAGCTTACCTTTTGTTACCCCAAAGATGCATTTTTTTGGATTAAGGGAGGTCCCGTGTTCCCTACATCTTTGGAGAACTTTCCTCAAATCCCTGACATGATTTTATATTTTATTAGAAAAATAGGAATGTCATCCACGTAAACAATGATACACTTACCAATGATCCCTTTGAACACAAAATCCATAGCTCGTTGGAAGGTGGCACCCACATTCAATAATTTGAATGAAATTCTTCTATATGTGAATGTTTCCCATTTAGTTGTGCATTTTGTCTTCATTTTGTCATTTGGGTGGATAAGGATTTGATTGTATCCCGAATAACCATCTAAGAATGACATCATTTTTGACCCATTAACCATTTGAATAATCTCATCGATGGAGGAAAATGGGTAATTATATTTTTGATAAGCTTTATTCAAATTTTTGAAGTCAATACACAATCTTATCTCTCCGTTCTTCTTTCTAACTAGGACTAGATTGGCAACTTATGTAGAATGCCTAAAAAAAAATATGTTTTTTACCTCTAGCAATCTCTTCACCTCTTTCTCTATTAGGGGCTGTAATAATGGGTTTACAGGTATTTGTCTCTACCTAAAAGGCTTAGATTCTAGTTTTAATGGAATCATGTGCATTATCACATTATGATCATACATTTTCAAATCCTTGTAACTCCATGCTATACAATCCACATACTCTCTCAGTGCATGAGCGATGGATTTATTTTCTTGGCTTGTGCATTCCTTGGCAACAGATACCTCTTGTGGATTTTCTATGTTCTCTAATTTAATTAGATCACATGCTTCTTCAAGGGATGGTACCTTTTTGCCTCTTTTTGTTTTATATCCGATATCAAATATCTTTTCTAGTGAAACAATATCTTTTGGAATTTTATTCATCATTTGGATTGTTTCACTATCCATATCTATTTATTCTTGCCCTCTCATATCTTCATATATAACCTAATTTTCAAAAATACCAAAGTTAGTGATAAAATTAAAAATGTGTCTGTCACTATCGAATACTTACAATTGGTAATGTTGTCTGGTATTGAAGGACAGGGCACTAGCTCAATTGATTTTTTTTTGCATTTTTTATGGTCAACTGGCTTGAGCATACTTGCTGCAATGACTAAAGAATCTACCATTCGATTGCATTTCCTAGAGATAAGAGAAATATTGAAAGCATCAAACTCATCTATAAAATCCCTAACTCTAGTCCTATAAAGGCTTTATCTTTTATCTAGACATGCATATTATCCTTTTACCTATTTAACCACTAACTCTAATTCTCCCAACACTTTAAGACACTTAAACTTCTTATTCAGAGCCAACTGAAGTCCAAAATTTAGTGCTTCATACTTTGCCACATTATTGGTGGCTGGAAACTATAATCTATAGGAAGCTAGCATAGGCTTACTACCAGGACACGTAAGTTCGATACTAGCTCTAGCACCTTGTTTCAATTTGGATCTGTCAAATCTAAGAATCCAAACCAAACTATCCTCTTCAGAAGTACCACAAGAAAGACTTTCCTTTTGAGGTTATTCGATAGCTTCTTTATGTAAAAGTTATAGAACCCTAAATTAGTTTCAATAAATTAGATTTCATTGGGCCTATTACACTTTGTAACCATCTCTTTGAGCCTCGGCTCACTATCCACCTGGATTTGGTTTTATACTCCCCTCCAAGGTAACCACATGTGGGAATAATCTATAACAATGTAACCATTCATGTTCTTAATCCAATCTCTTTCCAACACCATACCATATTTGGCAGTAATATTGAGCATTAGTATATCCACATTATGTTGAAATCTAGGCTCTAAATTGATTTGAATCAAGACATCATTCAATATTCCAACCACATCTACGATCGATCTATCCAACTGTATCACTTTACTCTTTGAAGGGACTGGTTCAAACACTAACTTTTGGTAAATCTCGAGGGACATGATGTTACCCTAGGCACCCAAATCTATTAGGTAATTATGCGAGTTTTTACCTGCAATTCTAATTGTTATGAGGAAAGGGGGCACTTCTTATTTTTATTTATGTAACACTAATTGGGACTCAACAACTTTGACCTCATGGATTTGACATGGTGTAAACAAAATTTTCACCAAAGCTTCCCCTTGGCTTGGCAATTTAGCAACCTCAAAAATTGAGATATTAGCCTTAGTCCTTTTCAAGTCCTCTACTATATCATAAGTAGATTTTTCAAGATTTTGCATCTTGTGCATAGGTTTGGATGATTCAATAGCTAGTGGAGGAGGTGGATTGTTATCAAATTTAGTATTAGGAGGAAGAAGAGGATTGTTTGGTGGAGTAGATGAAGTTTTGTTATTCTTAGAACTCTTTGTGTAATACCCATGATTTACTTTTTCAAAATGTCTAACAGTTTGAACTTCCTCTTCCATAGTTTCATCATCCTATTCTCTTAAAATTTCAGCATCCTCTTCTACTTCCCCATTTTCTTGATAATGAATAGTTTCTATTACTAGAGCATCTTCCTTCCCTTGGAAACAATAAGGTGCTCCCTCACTTTGGGGATCTAATTCACCAAAATATTCATATGCATCAGCCTAATTTGCTATCAAGTTAGGTACACGCCCATTATTGGGATAAATCTTCCATGGTCCCCCTCCCTTATGATTAGGTTTTTGATTAGTCCTAGAGGGTTGTAAAAGATAATTCTATATGTGGACTAGGTAATTGCTTATTTTTATAGTTGTATTCTTCAATTATTCAACCTCATAATTAGATCCTTGTTGTTGGGGTACTACAGTGCTAGATCTAGACACATTTCTAATGTTGGAAACCTCTTAACTAGACGTGATGTTTTGATTCTGAGAATTTTTGTTCCACCAAGGATTCATACTTTGAAGAGGTGTGACCATAGGATAAGTTGTCAAGGTTTGAGTGTTGGTCGCATATAATATTGGTAAAGTTATCTGATTGTTTGCTAACACAGGTGTGGTGGGCGAAATGGCTGCATTAGGATAGGTGGGAAAGGATGGATACATAAGAATGAATGGGTATTGTTGATGGTATGGTAGGGCATTCATTATTGGTGCTTGTGGTGCCATAATTTGGTTCATCATGGCAAACTGACTGTATGGACCAAACTATCCTACCATGGGCAGGGGCATCCCCATACCTTGCAATTTTATTTGCTGGTCAATGGTCATGGCCTCCGTATAAGCTAGGGAAATGGTTGTAACCTAGGGGTTCCTCCTAGAAAACATGGATTTCATGGGATCTAGAGATCCAAAGTATAATTGGAGGGTCACTATGACGTCCACCACAAAATGGTGAGTCACACTCATCTAAAGTTTTTGAAACCTAGCATTTAATGTCCTAATCGGCTCATTAGGTAACATTTTACATGATGTAAATTGATTATAGATGATGGTAGGATCTAAAATTTACCTAAACTAATTAATGAAGACTCCCTCTAATTGGGCCCAAGAAATGATAGACCTTGCGATGAGATTCATATACCAATCATGAGCCATTTGATCCAAAATCATGGGGAAAAGCCTACAAGTGACATCTTCATGATTTACTCCTAGTCTAATCAGATGGTCTTTGTAATTCTGGATATGCTCTTCAGCTGTGATAGGACCATCATGTTTAAACTTTGGTATCAATTTCTCAATATTCCTTGGTATTTCATGGACATCTCTGGGTATGTTCAATGGAATATTAAGAACCAAGGATCTGGTGGTTGAGCCATGTTATTAAATTATGGTGGACCTGAAAGCACGAGATTCCAAAAGAAAAACAGTACTAGGATGTAATGTAAACAAAACTGAATCGATGCATGAAATAAAATGATTGTAATCGAATCAAAAACCAAACGTATAATGAAAAATAGGAGCACAACCCTTTTTTTTTATTAATATGATTTCGTTTTGGTTACATTCCATCTCCGTCCCCTTTATGGGCTAGGAGGATTAGCATGTTCTGGTTACAATCATTTCTAGTAGTCTTCCTTTCGCATGCCCACATTTGAAATGGGCGGGCCAAAACATTGTTGTCGCTGGTGTTGATGAGTATTTAACTTTTGCTGCTCCTCCTGTGATCAAAGAAACAATAAAAGATGTTAGTAGCACCTACTACAAATAAGAAAACGCTTATTTTATATAATTAATGAAATATGTATATACAGATTGATTAAAACAACGGATTGCAAAAATAAAATAAATTGAACTAAAATAAAACTGAAATCATAACACATAAAATCTTGGTATTATTATTATGCAAAAGAAATACAAATAGAACACTGAGCTTGGTCGACGAATGGATGGATCCATGGATCTGGATTCATTTTTTTCATAAGCGCTCGATGACCTCCCTTGCAGAAGAAATCATGGATTTGGATGACGTGAATCGAGGCTTAAAACATCTGGCGGTAAACTGACAGGGCTTCGCTGCTCCAAACGTTTCTTCTCATTTTTTTTTTGGGTGGGAAAAGTCCACCATTTTATAGACCCAAGGGGTCTCTTTGGATAGGCATGCATGAGCGCCATGTGGTGGCCACAGGTGCCATGTGGCGATCATGTCTTCCCATGAGAGAGAAAAGTCCTCCATGACTTGGGCTTTCATGAATGCCCCTGTGACAGTCCTCTGACGGCCCACGTAATTGACTGACTTCCACTACCGATTGTTTAATGTCCACCTTCAAATGTTTAATGCTTATTTGTTTAATGTCCATTTTTATCTTTTTGATGTCCACTTTTAATTGGTTTAAAGTCTTCCCAGGTGCAAAGACAGGAGTTTGTCATGATATCACGACGTCACGATATCGCGATGTCGCGATTTTGCGACACCCAAGCCTTAGGATTTCTTTTGGCCTTGGCGTGTCACGATATCATGACATCGCGATATCGTGACACCCAGGCCTTAGGCTTCCTTTTGGCCTTGGCGTGTCACGATATCGTGACACCCAGGCCTTAGGCTTCCTTTTGGCCTTGGCATGTTGCGATATCGTGACGTCGCGATATCGTGACACCCAGGCCTTAGGCTTCCTTTTGGCCTTGGCGTGTCACGATATCGCGACACCCAGGCCTTAGGCTTCCTTTTGGCCTTGGCGTGTCACGATATCGTGACACCCAGGCCTTAGGCTTCCTTTTGGCCTTGGCGTGTCACGATATCACGACGTCACGATATCATGACACCCAGGCCTTAGGCTTCCTTTTGGCCTTGGCGTGTCACGATATCGCGACATTGCAATATCGCAACGTCGCGATTTCGTGACACCCAGGCCTTAGGCTTCCTTTTGGCCTTGGCGTGTCATGATTTCGTGACATCACAAAATCATGACTTCACGATTTCACAACACCCAAGCCTTTGGCTTCCTTTTGGCCTTGGTGTGTCATGATTTTGCGACGTCGCAAAATCGCGACACCCAAGCCTTAGGCTTTCTTTTGGCTTTGGCGAAAAACTTCATAGGAATATTGCCTTAAAAATGACCAACTTCTATATGGACAATACATAAAACAAAAGAAATGTGTTGAAGGTGGATGGCCAGAAGAAAGCAAACAGGACATAACCAAAGCACTGTCATGTAATTGGATTGGTGCTATTTTGGTGTCTACATATGCCCCTTTTTGGAAAGCGTTGCGGGTGATGCAGTGCTGAGAAAAAATAGATAACCAAAGCACTAGTGATTAGGATTTCTTAGTAACCTAACCAACTTGTGATGCCCTAAGCATGGAAAGGGGATGCATTCTTGAATCCTTGCTTTTGACAAGCTAAGGAATTTGATTTCAAGTATTAACCTATTTTGGTGAGGTGTGACTTGAACTTAGACATTGATCAGTCATGAATAGGCAAAGGGTGCAACATTTTATCCATGGAGGATCCTTGAGTTCATGCTTCGGGAATGCCAAGCGTTTGATCAATTTGTGATTGTTGCTTGTTTATTGCCCCAAGCAGGAGCGTGATTGTCTTTGTCAATGATTCTTTGAATGCATGCCAATGCCTTGATTGGGTGTGTGTTTGTTGATTGGTTACTAAGTGTGACTACCCCCTCAAGTGACGAATCGATGAGGGAATGACCACCATGATAAAAGCGACGAGTCGCTTGACCCGAGGTGACTTAGGTTAGGGTGCCTTTAGATGTTTGTCTATTGAATGTGCAAGCAGTTTTTTGACTTTTGGATTATTGTTGTTGGGTAAAAACCCTTTTGGTGATGCCATAATGGGGTGAAAGTGTCGAAAGTCCATCTTCCCGTGGAGCGGTCCGGCTATGGTAGCCTTCTTGGGGAAGTAGGAGAGTGACATTTTGAGCCCCGACATCGATTTTGCTATGCCAAGAGGTTAAGTGCAAGAGCACTTGTGTCTGGAAATGGTTATTGTTTTTTGTTTGTGTTGCATTTATTTGTTGTTTTTATTGTTTTTGAGTGGGTTTTGACCCTTTTGTGACATCATTTGGGGGTGAAATTGTCAAAAATCCATCTTCCCGTGGAGCGGTCCGGCTATGGTAGCCTTCTTAGGGAGTAGAATAGTGACCATTTGTGCCCCGACATCGATTTTCTATGCCAAGAGGTTAAGCGCAAGAGTATTGATGTCCGGCAATGATTGATGGTGATGGATGCATGCTTATGGTAATGGATGTATATGGTATGATAAATGCAATTGTTTTTTATTTATATGTGATATGCAAAATGTAATGGATGAAATGAATTTGTGTTGTTTGGTTAGGGCACCATATACTATTTAAGACTTTGTTATTTTATTTTTAGGCGATTACTGTGGTAGATGACTTTGTATGTATGCATGTGGTTTTTTGTATTTCTGATGGTATTGTAAGGATGAAAAGTAGTGCAGTTGGTTTAGAAATGTAGCTAAGGTTTTCTGAGACTTAGACGGTTTTAACTCACTAGCCATGACTATACTTTATCTTACAAGACTTTTGAACAAGGTATGAATCGAACTTGTTTTTGACCAAGTTATTTCACATCCCTGTGTGTGCAATTGAGTTCATTTATGTGGTATTCATTAGGATACCGTGCTATATAGGTTGTCAACCAAACATGTACTGAGGATCACCTAATTAGCTCGACTAACTCCTTTATTGTATTTAGTCAGATTAATCTGCGTTGTTTCTAGGATACCATAATCTAGCTCATCCACATGCAAACATTGATCTGTACACAAGTTAATGTGATAGATATATCATCATGCGGGAGGTTTACCGCCAGTGACCAATAGGCTGTCAACCAAACTGGTACTGAGGCTTACCTCATGACCTATTGAAATGCTGAGAGTTCCAAGGATTCAAGTTTGACTCCCTTATTTTCTTCAATTGTATTGGGATACTTGCTCGATTTTAGTGATAAAAATCACTGTTTATTTTTATATATTTTTCTTTTGAGCAAGGGATTGGGATATGGAGTGACGAGAATCACTATTGTATGTGCCTTTTTATGTGTGCACTATGGGATGTCAAATTTTTGAGTTTTGACATTTGCAAATTTTGGGATTCTTGGGGAATTGGGTAGGGAGGATGCTTGTCCTTTTGCCAACTCTCAGCATTCTTTGGGTCATTTACACAGGGGGATAAGCAAGATAACCGTTTCGCTTATGGTGACATAGATTGTTGTGCAGGTTTCATCTTTCGTTCGTACAACTCAAGAATTGTTTTAGTGTTTTATCTTGTGATGGGATGTTACGTAACAAGGCGTATTTCAAGTAGAACTCTACCTTCATAAAATCTCTCTGACTTGGTACAGTACGTGGCTAGAAAGCACAATGCCGACTGAAAGACAAAAACTCTTGATACATTATGAGACCACTGACTCTATTGTTGTAAACAATAGTTAATGTGTTTGTTTGTTTGTTTTGTAAAATGGAAAAGTATGGAACAAGATGGATTAGCAGAATAATTATAGTCTATGGTGCCTTTGACCTGTACGACCACAAATGTGTATATATTTTTCTATTTTTGATGGATTGATTTTGATTATGAAGATGAGATGTGAGAAAAGCTCTCTATTGATGAATTTGAGCATGCCTTGAAATGAGATGCAAATTTTTGTTGTTTTTGATGATTTTTGTTGTTTTTTGAATTTTTTTTTATGGTGACCAAGGGATTTCGAGAATCCTTTGGGGCATTTTTGGGGTGACCAAGCAATTGCGGGAATCCTTGGAGCTTTTTGGTTTGACCAAGCGATTGCTAGAATCCTTGGAGCTTTTCAAGATTGACCAAGCGATTGCGGGAATCCTTGGAGCTTTTTGGTTTGACCAAGTGATTGCGGGAATCCTTGGAGCTTTTTGGGATTGACCAAGCGATTGTGGGAATCCTTGGAGCTTTTTGGTTTGACCAAGTGATTGCGAGAATCCTTGGAGCTTTTTGGGATTGACCAAGCGATTGCATGAATCCTTGGAGCATTTTTTTTTGGGATTGACCAAGCGATTTTAGGGATCCTTGGAGCATTTTTGGGATTGACCAAGTGATTTTAGGGATCCTTGGAGCATTTTTGGATTTGACCAAGCGATTATAGGAATCCTTGGAGCATTTTGTTTTGACCAAGCGATTATGGGAGTCCTTGGAGCATTTTTGGGATTGACCAAGCGATTTCAGGAATCCTTGGAGCATTTTTGTGATTGACCAAGCGATTTCAGGAATCCTTGGAGCATTTTTGGGATTGACCAAGTGATTTCAGGAATCCTTGGAGCATTTTTGGGATATGGCTCTCTTAGATATAGAATGGTCGCAAATGATTGATATTTTAGGGTTCTGTTTCCTTGATTCCATCAAGAGAGGCTAGCCGGTACATTTTGGCTCCTATTTTGCTATCAATGACATATGGACCTAACCAATTTGCCATGAACTTGTCCCTTAGGTGGGACGGCAAATTAGAGTTCTGTTGGTTTTCCTTCAAAACCAAATCACCAACCCGAAAGTCCCTTAGGTGAACTTTCATGTTGTAAGCTTTCTTAAGCTGCTCTTGATAGATACGTAAGTGTTCAAGAGCATTAACACGTCATTCGTCAAGCAATGTAAGTTGGTCTAATCAGGCCTGCCACACAGTGTCATCATCGATGAACTCCTGCATTGATATGCACAGGGAAGGAATTTCCAACTCGAGAGGCATTACTACCTCGAAGCCATACACGAGCGAAAACAGAGTGGCCCCAGTTGGCGTCCGAATGCTAGTGTGATAAGCCCAAAGGGCAAGTGGAATTTGGATGTGCCAATCCTTATGATTGTCTACGACCATATTTTTAAGGATGGCAACTAGCGTTTTGTTTGACGCCTCTACTTGCCCATTTGCCTGCGGATAATAGGGTGTCAAAAAACTGTGCTGAATTTTGTATTTTGTGGTCAAAGCACGCATGTCTTTGTTCTTGAATGATGGCCCATTATCCGAGATTATTTTGGATGGAATACCAAAATGACATATGATGTTATGCAAAATGAACTCCACAATGCGGGGTCCTATCGTAGAGGTCAGCGAAATTGCTTCCACCCACTTGGTAAAATACTCTGTGGCCGTTATGATAAATGTGTGATGGCCTAACGACGTAGGGGAGATATTTCCAATTATATCGAAGCCCCACTATGAAAATGGCCAAGTAGACTGGACTATCTGCAAGGCCTGGGAAGGTACGTGCATCAAATTGGCATGATGTTGACACTTCACGCACTTCTTAACATATGCGCAACAATCTCACTCTAAAGATGGCCAATAATAGCCCATGCAAAGAATGCACTTTGTAATGGCCATACCACTGAAGTGGCCACCACATGTACCATCGTGCGCTTGGGCGACTACCCAAGTGGACTCTTGCTGGTCCAAGCAACGAAGGAGGATCCCTTCATAGCTGCGATGATACAAAATGTCTCCTATCAAGACATACTTAGCTGCTTTTTGCTTGAATGTTCATTTTGCGGCATGCGTCAATCCAAGCGGGAGATTACCTAACTTGAGATAGTCTCTAATGGGTAAATACCAGTCCTATTGATCGGAAACCTCGACAGTATGAACAACCAATCCCTTTTGAAGTTCCTCCCTAACAAATGTTGAGCGGGATAGAACTTGTAAGAACAGCATTGTGTTGCTATTAATGGGAGTAGGGGAGAACAAGGACCCCAAGTTGGCATGTTTCAGACGATCGTAGATTCAAGAGAACTTATCCGAGGATGGTTCAATCTGGATCATGTGGATTCTTGACATCAATTCAGAGCTTGCACGCTCCATCGCGGATTGCGATAAGGTTTTGACTTGAATGGTTGTCATATCACCAGAAAGGTTTTGTAGGATTAGTGACCCCAAGGAGGCCATTGTGTCTACAAAATGATTCAATGACCGAGGGAGTGCCTCGATGTCGTACCATTCAAGTTTTGCCAAGAATTTTTCCACAAGGGATTTATAGGCCTACAGAACTGGGCATTTGCATTGGTATACCCCTTTGACTTGATTGACAATTAACAGTGAATCACCAAAGATGTTTAGTCATTTGATGTTCATGGCGATTGTTGTCTGAAGACCTATGAGCAAGGCTTCATACTCTGCATTATTGTTGGTGCATGGGAAATTTAATTTAAATGACAAGGGCATTGGAGCACCCTGCAGTGTGAAGAATACTATTCCCATGCCACCACCTTGCTCACACTTAGAACCATCAAAAAATAAGGTTATGTCGGCCTGTGACTCAGGATCATCATAATCTGGCAATTTTGAGACATGGAAGACCCCATCATTGGGTAGTTCTATGACTAGAGGCTGATCGTCTTCAAGAGGAGCTTTTGCTAGTTGATCGGCTATGACCTATCCTTTGATATATTTCTGTCCAATAAATTCTATGTCAAATTCTATCAACAACATGATCCATTTCGTCGTGCGACTACTATGATAAGTACGACTCATCATGTATCGCAATGGATTCTACTTAGACACAACATACGTAGTGTTGCTCGACATGTAGTGGCGTAGCTTCTTGGTAGCAAACACCACTGCCAAGCAAAGTTTCTCAATGTATGCATAGTTAAGTTTGTAACTGACCAGGGTGCGGCTAAGATAGTAAGTAGCCTATTCTTTGTGAAGTTCATTCTTTTGGGCTAGCATGGCGCCCAGTGCCACCTTAGTAGCTGAGATGTATAAGTAGAACGACACTCCTGGTCTAGGTGGTGCCAATACTGGCCGTGAAGCCAAGTATTGTTTGATTTCATCAAAGGCTGACTGGAACTCGTCATCCTAGTGAAATGTAACCCCCTTGTGCAATAATTTGTTCATGGGTCAAAACTTGTCAGATAACTATGCTATGAAGCACTTAATCGACGTGACCTTTCCTTGCAGACTTTTGAGTTGCTTAATAGTAGTTGGGGGAGCCATTTAAAGGATTGCCTTGAATTTCTTTGGGTCCACCTTGATGCCTCGCTTTGAGATTATAAAACCCAAGAGTTTTCCAGATGTGACACCGAATACACACTTCTTGGGATTCAGTATGACCTTATGCTCTATGAGGCGATCGAGGATCTTGCTTAAGTCACCGAGATTATCTGAGCGCAAAAGAGACTTTGCTAACAAATCATCCATGTAATCTTCCAAATTTTTATGCATGTAATCATGGAAGATGTACATCATGGCACATTGGTAGGTGGCACCAGCATTTTTAAGGCCAAAAGGCATGACCTTATAACAAAATGTCCTCCAAGGAATTGTGAACGCCATTTTGAGTTGATCCTTAGGATTGATGCAAATCTGATTGTATCCTGAGAAACCATCCATGAGGGATAGCATTTCATAACCTGCTATAGCGTCTACTAATGCATCAATGCTTGGCAAGGGGAAATCATCCTTAGGACTCACTTTGTTTAGATCTCAAAAATTAGTGCATATGCGAATCCTCCCATTGGGCTTTTTGACAGGCACCATGTTGGACAACCATGGTGGATAATCCATGCAGATGAAAAACTATGCATCCAACAGCTTTTGCAATTTTTCTTTGACCATCAAGGCCACTGTTGGGTGCATCTTACAAAGTTTTTACTTAACTGGATTGATTATTAGGTCAAGCATTAGATTATGCATGACTAGCTGTGGATCTAGCCCCGGCATATCTCTGTATGACCATGCAAAAACCTCCTTCTTCTCTTTGAGAAGGGCAATGTAGTTGGCTTGCTCTTCAGGAGATAAGCTTACCCCCAGCTTGATAATATGTGGATTCATTGGGTCTAAGCTGATGTCTACATCAGTCGTCTCCTCGACTGATATGTGGGATCCTTCCTCCAACTGATGTGGAGTCGAGATCAAATGGATATCATTAGCTAAGTTTAAATCTATGTTTGGAACCTAGGGTCCCTCTTTAGCTTGAAAAATATCCTAAGTTGTCCCTGGGGTAAAATGAGGCATCTTACCGAAAGGCCAGTACTATGATGGGGAGATAGGTGAATTGACGTGATCCCAGTCGATGGCATCTGTCTAGATGCAATGACCGTGCTGGATCGGTCAGATTGCGGATGGGTGCGGTCAAATCAATGGATATCATGTGTATGAAATGAATTTGGTCTCCATTATCATGGGTGTGATAACTCAAACATTCTAGATGCTCCCTATGCTTTGGATCTAGCTCTGTAGGGACAAGCATGAATAGATTGGCCCTATGTGTTGATAGGAAGACACGGTCTTCCCTCGACACTGATGTCATTATAGGGTCTCAGGGTGGACGGTGTTCATCGTGAACTTGAAGCCATTGATCCAACACATGGTCCCACCCTGTTGGGTCTATGTACCATTCATGCCCTAACCTTATGCCTAGTTGTGCCATTAGTTCTTCATGGGTTACAGGGTGATTGTGCCATCACGCATGATTAAGATATTCCATCTCAGTTTCATCTATGTAATCATTATCAGTGATCCAAAGGCCCTCATTGGCCTCGATAGTTGTCTACACCATATTATGCTCATCTTGTTTGAGAAAATTAATCTAATCCCATTGCGGTTGTTCCACACTCAGTGGGGGGACCTGATTCACTTGACATTGCACTGGTTCAATTGGAACCTCTAAAGGGAACAATTTCGAAAAGATATCTGGACACTGTTTATGTTCTCCTTGGAAGTTAGTATCCGAACTCTCACCTCTCTCTATCAATAGAGAAGGGTTATTGTTGTTACCAAGGGTGGTTGTTGACCATGGGAGGTAATATCCCAATGTGTACGTTGTGTTCGGGTTGGCATAAGGATCTGATGCCAATCCACCCTTGTTGCCTATTCCTAGGCCTTGCATGTTTTCCACCAAGATGTCTAAGGGTAGGGGGTGGTTGAACCCTACTCTCAACTTATCATAAGGCATTTGATATCTTGGCTGGCAAAGGACATGCACCCCTTGCTCATACCTGCCTAATATGTATCCGTGCCAATTGCATTGGCTGAGATATCTCAGAGCGAAGTCTGGGTTCGACAAATAATTGACATTTTTGGCAAAAGGCTCTTCATCCTCATCCTTTTGCTTGCATGGTTTGATACCATGGTCAAGGCCCCCATACTCAAAATTTGTCTAGTTTGGTGGTTAACTTAAAGGAACAACTATCCCTATGGGAAGGCATGGTCTCCCCATGTCCTGCACTGATTCTAGCGCAAGCGTTGCTACAACATTCTGCACTAGATATTCCCCCAGGCCCGTACTGGGTATTTCAATAGTAATTGTTGATGATTGAGAGGGAGGAAATGGAAGGCCTTCCTGAGTCCATTCCATGCTGGGTGGATTAGGAGCCTCATATTCCATTGTGCTAGGTATTTCTTCTATTAAGACAGTTGATATCATTGGCAACACCTCTTCTAGGGGTTGAGCCTCTTCCAGGATCTTTTTTCCTTTGTCCTTCTATTTAGCCATGATAGGTGGCATTGGAAATGAAGGAGCAGATGATGTAGATGCACCTAGTTGGGGTTTCAATGGATTAGTCATCCGTGGTGCCTGCAACATCAAACCCTGTCTAGATGGATTTAACTAGAGATCCAAGTGCGTTGACGGGAGGGTCGATTGCGACATCAAATGCACTGCATTGCAATATTTGAAGGGTTCTAAGTCCATCGAGACTACATGTATTTCTCCTTCAAATGCATACTTTAGACACTAGTGAGCTATCGAAGGGACACACTTCATGTCCCTGATCCATGGTCACCCTAGTAGTATGTTGTATGCCATCTTGCCTTCCAAAATGTGGCACAATGTGGGTATCGTCTTTTGTCCTACTTGGATGGGTAGAACAATTGTGTCGACTGTCGAGCATATTGCATCGTTGAATGCTCATAGTGTGTATGTGGAAGCCATGATATGAGATGCTGGTAGCTTCAGATGTTTTAATGCTGTAGTGGTAATGATGTTACTAGACGAGCCAGTATCTACCAACACTCTCTTGTACGGGATCCCGTTGACGAGATCCCATTGACCCATGCGATAACGTGTAGGGGTGGATATGTCATGTCATTTGGTACTATTTTAAATTCATCCTCTCTGAAGGTAATGACTGGCTCCATACATCATTTTACATGTCCTACAAAGTTATTGAAGGAATTTGCTTCGTGAGGCTGTAACTCGATGGCTTTCAGAATTTCCATGAGAGCTTCTCGATGGGATGCTGACTATTGTATAAGCTCATAAATGAAAAGCCTAGCCGATGTGGTCTACAAACTCTACGTGAGTTTGGTCCATATCATGACCTCAGGTCTAGGCAGAGGCAATTTCACAGTGGGTTGTTGAGGTTGTGACATTGAAGGAACTTCTCTTGTAGCTGCCTCCGGGGCAGCTCCTGGGTATTTCCTGTTCCTAGTTACTATGCTGATAATTCCCACATATCCTTGCATGGGGAGATTCTGTCACACCTCATTAACCTAAAGAGGTTTTGCTTGTACCTCGTGGGTAGGCAAATGGTCCTTGAATACCCCCATCTGGTGATTATTTGGTGCTATGGGGTTGTCCACTGCCAATGTTTGATTATCAATCAAATCTTGTATCAGTCCCTTGAATTTCCAACATGCTTTTAGGTCATGTCCCCTTCACCTGTGGAACCTAAAATATAAATCCTCCCTGTATCCCTTAGGCTTGGGAGAATTAGGATCTATGTTTTGGATTTCTGGAAGGGTGATTAGATTTTCCGCTGACAAGCAGTCAAATAAGGAGTCCCTGGACTCTGTATAAGGGCTGAATTGTTTCCTAGGGTGATGCTACTGATTTTGCTCCTATTTTTTATATTCTCTTTCATAATTAGGAGGCACTGCCTGATAATTAGCCTTTTGAGGCTGTATTTCTTATGTAGGCCTAGGGATATTTATAGCAACTTGATTAACCTCTGCGGGTTTTTGTTGCACATTCCCTGTCTTGGTGTTTTTGTTCCACTCTTTCTTTTTAGGCTTGGCGATTGCGCCTTCCCCTATTTTCATCTCTTTAATAATTCTGGCTTGCACCAGAGCTTCTTCTAAAGAGGCATATTGCTGCAGCTGCAATAGCAACTTTGTGCAAACATCTGTGTGAGGTCGGACATAGGGGGAAGGTAAGGTAGCTTAGAAAGCATAGTCCTCCACCAATTCCCATAGGCCGCCATTGTCTCCTCATCATATTTCTTGAGGCTAGCCAGATCGCTCAGTGATGCCTTCTTCTTAGTGCTGAAGGCAAAGCATTTAAGGAATGCATCCACTAATTGATATAGGTTATTTATGTTGTGCTTCGGTAATTGTGTGAACCAATCCAATGCAAGGCCCATGAATGTGGTTATGAAGGTCCTAAGCAACAATGCATCATTATCCTGAATGCCAAAGCATTGGCTCAGGAATCTTGTGACATGCTCTTGAGCATCCTCTTCACCTTTAAAAACTGCCAACTGAGGCAACTTGAAATGTTTGGGATAAAGAGGTGTGGGCACTTATGGATGCACTGGATGACTGCGGAGTTGACATAACATGGGCTTTTGATGCCAAAAAGCTTTAGTCTCCACAGAATCCAAATGCTCTAATAGCGCTTTGTATGCATCGGAAGATTTAATCTCTTCCTCCATAACTCATTCCCATTGTGTGTTATAGGCAACTGGGGGCCTATGGAGGGGTGGCTGGATAGCACCTCCTCTACCTTGATAGGGTGTTTCGGCCTGTTATTCTTGTTCATACTGCTCATAATCTTCTCGAGGAGTTATTATGCGAGCTCAATGAATAGGGGTGGGCACCCACAGAGGGTGCCTATCGTCATTCCTGGGAGTGGCCTCCCGCTCATGTCTTGGGTGTCTTAAAGACACCTCTTGGTGAGGTCTTGGGGACCTATCATGCACTATGACATTGTGCCTCTCGTACCTTTTTGCCCTCTGCGTTTGGGGGGTCTAAACATTTTTAGGCATAATGGTGCGGAGCAGCTCATTTTTTTGGTGCCAAATGCGCTCTTTATTAAGGTGATATAATTGTTCTAGCTATTGTTGATCCTGCTCAAGCTGCTTGATCTGTGCTTGGCGGGCGGCATGTCGAGCAAATGATAAGTCAATTTGCTCTATTGTCTTGATTGTAGGAGGCCTAGTCACCTCTCCGATGTATCTATCTATGTTTTGAGGATCCAGGACTTCTATGTGGTGCTTCCCTCTGTCGAGATTGGTGACATTTACTTGAGGCTCTGGCCTTAATGTTTGATCATGATATCTAGCAGGGGCAGAAGCGCAAGGCTTTTGCACTATATGTTGCTCTCGAGGAATGCGATGATCTTCCTCGTCCTCCCTTTCATGGGTGTCAAAGGGGTGGGTAGAGTTATCTCACCCTATGTGAAGAGCCCTATGCTCTGGGTTTTGTATTTCAGTTCTAACAATGATGGGAGGCAAAGGAGAGATGTCATAGTCACGTTGTCTCTCCTCATGGACACTGTGCCTCTCTAGCGCTTCGTTGCATGGTGGCCACTCATATCTAGCCTCAAAATATGGTCTTCTATTTGCGTTGAGTGTCACACATAAATGTTCTTCCCTAAAGGGGCTATTCTGAATGGGCATATCCCCCAGAGGGGTGTCCCTGTAATTCCACCTAGACATGGAATGATGTGAATTCTCTTGTGGCCTAGACCGCCAAGGCGGTATGACCAAGTCTTTAGGGCTAAAGCGAAGGTGACTTGTTCTCACTTCTTGTGTACCTTCTAAAGCTTTTGCCCTTGATTGGGCTTGGCTACGGGTGTACACCATTGTGGTATCTTTCTACTAGCTAAGCAGATTTTTATCTTTTCGCTTATGATTTTTGATTTTTTTTTTTTTTACACTAAGCAGAAATGAACACAAACATACACAAACGATGATTATCTCTTTTAAATATTAATGGTGTGTCCTAGACTGGTTTTAATGTGTTTTGATGATTTTGTTTTTATTTTTGAATGTTTTTGAAGAACGTTTAAATGCATAATGAAGGCTCATATAACTCCCAAAATGGTCACCCCTTCAATATACCAACTAGGTCGATATACCAACCTCTCTATATACCCACCATTACGAGAGGGAGACTATAGGTACGTGAGAGTAGATGGTATGTGGTACGTAGGCGGTACGAAAGAGGGATTGTCCTGTTAATGGCACCTACCATAGAAGACTTATCCTTGCACGCTGGGAATCACCCCAGCAACACTCGATCAACTTTCATCAGGATTTACACCTAACAACAGTGACAATCGGGGTAATGGATGCAAAATCAAGCCAAGGTGGTGATGAAATCCACCGATGGTCTTGATCAGGGCTAGGGTTTTATGACCAGCTCCTTGGTTTAATTTTACCATGTGAAGTGTGTGTGGTTCTTTTTATTTAAAAATGAAACAGGTAGCAACCTCTTTCCCTAAGAAGGCAAACATGACAGAAAACAAAAATATCATAGCAAAAAATGACAGGGATAGTTAGAAACTGCTACCTCTTTTCTACCCAAATCGGCTATCTTTTTCGCCCAAATCGACTATTTTTTATTCTCGACCCAGTACCTGCAAGCATAAAAACATAAATTTCGATCATTTTCTTGATCTCAAAAATGTAGGGAACAAGGTCCCACCATGATCGCCATTGAAATCATGAGATTCCAAAAGAAAAATAGTACTAGGATGTAATGTAAACAAAACTAACTCGATGCATGAAATAAAATGACTGTAATCGAATCAAAAACCAAACGTATAATGAAAAATAGGAGCACAACCATTTTTTTTTTATTAATATGATTTCATTTTCGGTTACATTCCATCTCCATCCCCTTTACAGGCTAGGAGTATTAGCATGTTCTAGTTACAATCATTTCTAGTAGTCTTCTTTCTACGTGCCCACATTTGAAACGGGTGGGCCAAAACGTTGTTGCCACTGGTGTTGATGAGTCTTTAACTTTTGCTGCTCCTCCTACGATCAAAGAAACAACAAAGATGTTAGTAGCACCTGCTGCAAATAAAAAAATGCTTATTTTCTACAATTAATGAAAGATGTATATACAGATTGATTAAAACAACGGATTGCAAAAATAAAATAAAATGAACTAAAATAAAACCGAAATCATAACGCATAAAATCTTGATATTATTATTATGCAAAAGAAATACAAATAGAACACTGAGCTTGGTCGACGAATGGATGGATCCATGGATCCGGATTCATGTTTTTCATAAGCGCCCGATGACCTCCATTGCAAAAGAAATCACGAATGCAAATGACGTGAATCGAGGCTTAAAACGTCTAGCGGTAAACTGACAGGGCTTCACTGCTCCAAACATTTCTTCTCCTTTTTTTTTGGGTGGGAAAAGTCCACCATTTTATATACCCAAGGGGTCTCTTTGGATAGGCATGCATAAGCTCCATGTGGTGGTCACAGGTGCCATGTGGCGGTCATGTCTTCCCATGAGAGAGGAAATTCCTCCATGACTTGGGCTTTCATGAATGCCCCTATGACAGTTCTCTAATGTCCCACGTAATTGACTGACTTCCACTATCGATTGTTTAATGTCCACCTTCAAATGTTTAATGCTTATTTGTTTAATGTCCATGTTTATCTGTTTGATGTCTGCTTTTAATTGGTTTAAAGTCTGCCTTTATTGGTTAATGTCTGCCTAGGCATAAAGACGGGAGTTTGTCGCGATATCGTGATGTCACGATTTCATGACACCCAGGCCTTAGGCTTCCTTTTGGCCTTGGCATGTCATGATATCACAACGTCACGATATCGTGACACCCAGGCCTTAGGCTTCCTTTTGGCCTTAGCGTGTCGTGATATCGCGACATCGTGATATCATGACGTCGCAATATTGTGACACCCAGGCCTTAGGCTTCCTTTTGGCCTTGGCGTGTCACGATATCGTGATGTCGCGATATTGTGATGTCACGATATTGCAACACCCAGGCCTTAGGCTTCCTTTTGGCCTTGGCATGTCACGATATCGTGACACCTAGGCCTTAGGCTTCCTTTTGGCCTTGGCATGTCGCGATATCGCGACGTCGTGATTTCGCAACACCCAGGCCTTAGGCTTCCTTTTGGCCTTGGCATGTCATGATTTTGTGATGTCGTGAAATCGTGACGTCATGATTTCATGACACCCAAGCCTTTGGCTTCCTTTTGGCCTTAGCGTGTCACGATTTCGTGACGTCGCGAAATCATGACACCCAAGCCTTAGGCTTTATTTTGGATTTGGCGACAAAATTCATAGGAAGATTGCCTTAAAAATGACCAACTTCTGTCTAGACAATACATAAAACAAAAGAAAGGTGTCGAAGGCAGACGACCAGAAGAAAGCAAACAAGACATAACCAAAGCACTGTCACGTAATCGGATTGGTGCTGTTTTGGTGTCTACAGGACCTACAAGAATAATAAAAACCATTGAAGTGATGGGGATAGATACACTTGATGTAGCTTTCATGATGGAAATAGTGGGTACAGACCCACTAGATGTACTTGAGTCTAAAGATAACCCTAGATCAAGTATACTGGGTGGGATTTTGATCTCTTGAGTTTTTTTTCTTGGCTTCCTAGAATTGGGAGAAAGAATTTGAAATATGGTTTCCTTAGTGGTTTTGGACCTAGTAGCAATGTACTCAGGTTGGGCCAACTTGGGAAAACTAATGTTCTACAAGGCTTCTCACAAATCACTCACAATAAAACTTGAATAAACATTGTACCTGCAAGCACAATAATGTAGAAATAAAATGACCCATATTAACCATTAGATACCCAAAGATCTAAATCATAAAGCTATGAAACAAGGCCCTCCTTCTAGTGCCAAAATTTTGAGTGAATTTTTTTCCCTATTGCAAAATAATAACCACAATGAGAGTATTAAATTTAAAACTTTCTCTTGCAAAGAAATTAAATAAAAACTCAAATTTCTCCAAGGTTATTTTACACAAGCATTCTACATATAGATATGAAAGCAATGATTATTTAAGATAATATATGCTAGAACTAGCTCAATAACCTGCAAGTGATAGTTAACAAGGGGCCTTGATGGTTTAATTCATACATGCTTAGTGATTTCCTTCCTTAATATTTAAAATGAATGTGAATTTTGCTCATGTGAAAAGTGATTCCTTTTAATGTTCTTGGCATTAATTTGTCTTACCCTGAATCCCAGTTAGTAAGCCCATTTTATCTTCAAATTAAAGGTGTAAAAATGAAAATATGCATGGAATAGTCCACTTCATTTTAAACTCCATGCCTTTAATGTGAGGTTCATTTTGTAGTTAGTAGATTCATTTTATCTTCATTATGATTTTTCTACTAATTTCTATGTTATACTTTAAACATGTTAGTCAGTTAGTAAGTTAGCATTCATTTACATTATCTACCATTAATGTAAAATAGGTGTTAGTACCCTCCCTCCTAAATTGATTTTATCTTGGATTTATATTTGAAAATTTGAACAAACTTTGTGCAATTTGGAGGTGCAAAAATTCTAGATGAGGTCCATAATGCAAATGATGAAATGACTGTGCAAGAAATTCTAGAAAATGGACCAAAATGTAAAAAAAACTAAACAGGATATTTATAAAAATTCTAGACAAGGACCAGAATGGAAATAACTGAAAATAAAATGCAAGAATTCTGGAAAATGACCAGAATGAAAAGAACTAAAATTCTAGAAGATGGACCAGAATGGAGTTAGACAACAATTCTGGACAATGACCAAAACAAAAGCAAATAATAAAAATCACTCTCACAAAACACAAAAAAAATTATAGAAAATAAATTTGATCTATTTACACTACCCTACAATGCATACAAAGTCTGGGATCATATTCCCCTACCCTACAAAACCATAGATTATGAGATAAGTCTGAAGGTAACCTTATCTAAACAAACTTGCATGAAACACAATCATATTAGATCAAGTGCAAGACTCAAAGGACTGAATAATGTTTGCATCAATTTTTAATCTTCACCTAGTATTAAATATGTAGATACAAATTAAAAAAAAATATGCAGTAAAAGAGGATAAACAATTAAACCAATAACCCTCAAAAAATAGCCTCCTATGATTTTGCTCACAAAGTGTATGCTTGCCAAAAAGTATGCATTTATTCCTTCAACAATGTCTTTTCTTACAAAAATTTCTAGTCCCCCTTATAGAAACTTCTTAAGCTTAGATAAGAAAAAGACTCTTGGCCTTCATTTTCCTTATTTACCTCTTCATTTTTCTTTATTCATAAAATCTTCCCCTTTTCCTTATATCTCCCCATGACTCTAATAACCCTAGATAATAAAAATAACAAGGGGACAATAATATTCCATTTTCATTTTTATTTTATTATATATATATATATATATATATATATATATATATATATATATATATATATATATATATATATATATATGTATGTATGTATGTATTTTATCTCCTTATAACCCCCTCTTATTTATAATGTTAAAAAAATCAAGGGATAATAAAAAATAACTTTAATTTCCTTATAACTCATGTGGCCTTGTAATAATCCTCCTTAATAACAATAAATACCCTTACTTTCTTTTATTTTTACCCCTTAATAATGGGGCCTTATAAAAAAAAAAGAATTTAAGGCCCTAGGTCATATTCTCCACCACTATGCACTCGAAAATAAACAAACAAAGAGAGGGCGACATCATTATGGAAAAATGCAAAGCATTTTTAAACAATAAAACCTTAGCTCTACATTTTATCTCCTAGCGATGCCTACAGGCTTGAATCATTATTTGTGAGAACAACTATGTTCTCTTTGTCTACTGCCCTATTGATATTTTCACTCGACAAGCGAACCAACATCAAAAAACAAAAATAATCGCCCCCTCTTAGATGGGTATTTGATCATGAAGGGCCCATGGATTTTAGGGTTTCCTGGTGGGGTCTGTAGATATTCTCTCTCTTTTTTATAATGGCTACCCTTGTCAATGTAGCAAAATTTCAGCCTGACATTATCTATGAAACCTACGTTAGTAGCCTTTCATAAATTTCTTCACCCAATCCCATCATCAGGGTCACCATGATGTTCATTTCATCATCTACTACGTTCAAGGTATCAAACATAGGTCCTCAATTTTATTTGTCACATCATGGTATGTTAGTATCACTATCCTCATCATGTGTTTCCACAGTGTCCAATACACCCATGCTACCACATCATCTCATCACCTACCATGTTCGATCATCGTTGATGCATCCTCTGCTATTGTCATAAATTCTTGGTCTACCTCTATGTATGCATGACTATCACACTATGACTATGTTTATTTGGTGTTGTTATTCTTCCATATGTGTTGACCAGTCATCATTTGCCTATTATATGCCACATCGTTTCCTTGGTATTACCCACATTGAGCCCCGACAACTTCATCAATGGTACTACAAACCCTAACACTAGTTGTGCATTCATCATCTATGACTGCCATTCATATGGTGAAATTCCCTTACCAACCAAACTGCACTATCCAGTTTTGCCATTCAGTATCTATGGGTCCTTCTCAACATGTTTTCCCAAAATGTACATGGCCTCCCATTTATCTGTGTCAAAAAAAAATGTGAGCACCTTCCACATAGACCTCAAAATGGTTACCAATAATATGCTTCATCCTTCATCTCATTCATCAATGTTTGCTAAGTGTTCTACATCACAACCGTGCAGGTCCACCTACTATGCAACGCCTAGTCCCGTGTCCTTATTGATGCCACATCGTGCATTTGGATTTATCACATTGGGAAGTCTGCTTAGTCTGTGCAATCCATATCTACAGTAGTCTATGTAGCCATACACATCCAAGTCCCCTGCCACATATATCAAAATATTAATATGACTTCAAAACAAACCTCTAATTAAGGACATTACCTTTTGATTTTTATTTTATCACATTTTTTTTAGTTAAATTTTCTTATTTTATTTTATTTTATATATATATAATATATATATATTATTTGAAACATACAAAGGAAATAGAACACAAAAATTAACAAAAATAAAATTGCTAACAACAAAATTGATGATAAAAATCATCAACACAAAATTGATGATAAAAATCATTGACAGAACAAATGATGATAAAAATCGTTGACAAAAACCTAACAATAAAAATCGTTGACAACAAATTGATGATAAAAATAATTGACAAAAAATTGACAATAAAAATCATTGACAACAAATTGATGATAAAAATCATCGATAATTACAAATAACAAATTAACAAAAACTACAACCTAAAAGCAAGCAACCCACTAGCCACTCAAAATGAAATAAAAACACCCAAACACAAAAAATGAAAGGTGGATCCCCAATTTTGGGGTACATTGTGTAATAGCCACAACAAAACCTTCATGTGGATTGAACTCATGCCTTTTGCCTCCTACACCACTACGCAAGCCTTGCTTGCCAGCTCGACTACCACCACACACAAGTGGGGACACACCCCATCCACCCTTTGACCTATATTCTACATTAGGATTTGCACTATATTTTTCTTGTTTCCTCCACGACATCGATCGTGCAAGGCTATTATGACAGGGAATTTCTCCTTCGAATTGCTACAAGGCTTAGGCTAAACCTTAGCCTTATTAATACACATGCCCAACTTATTATTTGACATCAACTTCTTTTTGTAATTCAAATTTTGGTATTTCGAATTATTATATTTAATTATAATAATTTAAATCCTAAAGGATTTAAATATTATAATTTTAATATTAAAAAACCTTTTGGGATTTTTCTTTTTAGGGATAACCTTACCACCATTTATGAATATTTTAACCTTTTCCAAGTAATTTATTTCTACCATTAATAAATATTTTAACCTTTACCAAATTACCACCAAGGTAATTTATAAATCCTTTTTCAAATATTATGGAGATGCATTCCTTTCTTCTTGTTGCCTTATACCTCATGTGCCACCAAGAGAAATATTCTTACAAATATTTCCATCAATTTAGGACCTCTAGCCTCTTGACATTAATCAACCTGTTTTACATTAATTTCATCAAATTGGGACATCAAACCTCTTGACATCAATGACAACAAAACATGCTCAAATTTCCAAAACTTATCAATACTATACTTATCTATTTTATAGAATCTTAAACTACTTATCAATATCTATACTTAAGAAGCTTTGATTCTTCTCTATCTTGGGAAGCTTTGGTGTTTCTCAATCTCCTAGAAGTTTTGATGCTTCCCATTTTTGAAATCTATCTCTGATGTATTAGATCACACCTAAGAATAATAATGGTTCTCCTCCTTTCTAGATAATCCAAAATCAATATTACGGTGACGATGAATGCCCCATCATGTCCAAAAATATTCGAAGTTGGCTTTATTAATCATTTCCAATTGAATCATGTCCAACCATATTCTAAGTTGGATCTCTCTTTAATGTCCAAATTTCTTTTTGAGTTGGCCCTTAAGAAATATTAGTCGAGTCCCAATATTCATTAGTTTTCCTTTAACTAAGTGAAAAGACCCTAGAATACAAATCAAGGTAACTAATCCTTGTCCCCTTAATCTCTACTCAATTATACATTTAAAATAGAGTCTAAGTCTTCACTACTTTCAAAGTGGATAGACTCTAATATAACTCTATAAAAAATAGATAGAGTTAAGTGGTGACTCTGATACACTATTGGATTTTAAGTCTTACTATCTCAAAATATCACACGTCCAAATATAAAGAAGCCACAATATAAAGGTTGTAATATCAATATCAAGAGTAGAATTATATATGTGAGCAATCAAATATTTATCTCTAGGCCAATATAGTAATGAAATAACATTCACTTATAATATCAAATATGAATGGTGTGATAAAAAAACCACTCAATTTAGATCCAATTTTGAAACCTTGGATGAGATTACTCCAAGATCAATATGGTGATAGGGTTTCAAACATTTTGTACAAGGATCAAGAAGGAAGATACAAATGGAAAGAGGGTGAAAGGTACGTTTCTAGGGAGAGATAACATTTTATTAGGGAGTAGGAATTTTGTAATGTGTCAAAATTCCATGGCTACATTTTACCCCCTCTTTGGCACATTTATGAACAATAAATGCATTAAATAAAGATGTAGCAAAAATGGGAATTGTGCTACAAAGCAAAGGGTTTTTCAAAATTTATTTTTTATTATTTATTATCTGGAGTACCCCCTTTGAGTTTTGTGAAAATTTTGAAATTTATTACAAAACTCAAAATTTAGGGTAAAAAGGGTTATAAATAGAAAATTAGGGTAAAACCCTAATTCATTTTTACCCAATATTCTACAATTTTTTCTCTGGAGAAATGGTGACTCCTCTTCATCGGGTGGATGCAATGCGAGCCGACAACAACAGATCAGGTGCTAGTATATGAGTAAGCATATCTATAGATTTTCCTTTTGGATTTTGAGGTTCATTTTTTAGATTTTTAGGATTTTGGATGTGGCCTACTGTCACACGACCATATCCACAAATTCAGATCATTCTAGTAAATTCAGACGTCTGAATTCGTTTGAAATGGCATCCTAATTTACAAATTTGGGCAGCTTTCAGTGATTTCGTATGTCCAAATTTGACTAAGAGGGGGTCCTATTTCAAAAATTCAAACATGTTTTCAAAAATTCGATCATTCAAATCTATTTTTGTACAACTCTGAATTTGCAAATTGCTTTTGAATTTTAAAATACGATTTGAATTTGCAAGATTTGCAAATTAAATTTTAATGTTAATGATTATTTCTATATGTTTTGATTTTTTTTTTGATAGTTTTCTAACTTGATGTTTTTTTTTGTTTTTTGTTTTAGATGAGTTCTCTTAAGAACCATGAGTGTTGCTACAAAGGCTTTGATGAGCATGTTGGAAGATTGAGTGCCAATGAAAATATGGTGCAAGAGGCAGTGGGTCTATGACACATGGTTGGGATGCCATGTATAGATGTAGATTACTATCTCTTGACTGCTCTTGCAAAGAGATGGTACCCAGGATCTTATACATTATGGGTTTTCTCATCAATAGATAGAGGAAGGATGATGTGTTGTATTCCATTGGAGTACTACAAAAGGTCGAGGTAGGAGGATGAGTTGCCTAGAGGAAGCCAAGTGGGTGATAGATTAGTTGATTGCATCACATATTTTTTGGAGACCCTAGTGAGGTCATCTTGGCTAGGAGGATGATAGAATGGAGCTATCTTGCGTACAATGAGTGTGATGGGTGTGGATGGAGAGAATGAAGATAAAGCTGCATCGGGTAGATCAAGTACAATGCTAGTTTGGGTTGGTGCAGGGGAATTCCTTGATATTGGATTTTATATATCTATGAGTAATTCAGGATCCTATGACTACTAGCAGTGCTCTTGATCTTAATAGATTTGCAAAGGTGGATGAGGATGATCCTATAGTCATACTCCCAAATAATAATGATGTGAGAGTAGATGTTGGGTACAACGAGTAGTATGCTACCATTCTTACAACAAGGACTACATGAGAGAGAGGGGTGGTAGATCAGGTGCAACAAGCCTATCAAGAGGTTGCTATATGGAGATCTTCTATATAATAGTAGGGAGAGAGATAAAGGATGTAGATGGGAGAGGGTCCCCAAATGAGAGGATACAGGTAGATATAGAGGTCATAGAGGAAATATGGTCCTTGGATGAGAGGAGGTAAGTAGATACAATGGACCTCTAGGTAGGAGAGGGTCCTTCAAATTGAGGGAGAGAGTGAGTAGCAGTAGTAGGCTAGAGTGCCATAGCAATAGGTACCTCCATCAGATCAGGCTACCTTATCTCCTTAATAGGAGGCCCCTTCAATTCCTCATTAGGACTCACTCAAGAAGGGCATTACTATGGAGTTAGGGAGTCGAGCAGCACTGGCGAAGTTGTTGCTCTATGGACAGAGAATGCCAATTTGTAGAGTCATATTGGCATTTAGGTAAGCCAAATCTAGGATTTGGAGGTACATATCACACAATCATAGAATCTATTGGGATAGGTGCAGGTTTAGATGGCCTAGGCACAAGGACAGGGGTTTCCTTTGCCTCATTATACAAGGAGTTGAGCTTAAGGTCAGTCCTCTTGCACTATTGTGATGTTGGCATAGGTGGTCATGGTGTCATAGTGGATGTCCTTCTATCAGACACTATATTACCAACTAGTTCCTAAGGGTTAGAGAGCTACATTACCCCTAGATTTTACCCCTTCGAGTCATGCCAGATCATCTTCTAGGATAGTTTATGGGGTTGCTCAAATTTAGGTACCCAAGCCACTTGATGATAGTCAGAGCTTGAGAGGGTCTTAGGGAGTGATATACCAAGGCTTATTTTCATGGTATACCCCTAGTGACTAAGTATGTTGGTTTATGATTGTGGCATTCGAGTCAAATTTTTGTACCTTATGTACTTTTTGAGAGATATCTATTACTATCATTCTTTTATTTTGTTATTTTTTATTTTTATGGTTATGCATAATGTAAAATATTATGATTATTTTTGTGATGATCATCATAATCATGCTTATGGTCATGTTTTATTTGCTAATGTTGTTTTATCATGCTTAATCAAAATATTGTTGTAGAAATGTGAAATGTGATTTGATGTAGTTTGATATTTTGTAATGTAGTATGATTGAATTGGTTGTAGGAGATAGATTGTTTGAAAAATATACCCTTACGATTTTGATTAGTTAGCAATAGACCTCAAGGATGTGTGCTTGTATATGACTATTTATGGAGGCTACCCTTTGCATTGGTCATGAAGCGGATCTTGTGTGAGGTTTTTGTTGTATTACTAACATTGAAGGATTGTGATCAACAACTAACTTAAAATTTGTTCATTAAAAGTGATAAGTTTATGATAAGTATTTTGTGGTTTTTAAGATTAATTTTGATTTAATCTTAAGAGAAGTATTATGTAATGAAGGCGATTAAGAATAAAAAATTGGGTAGACTTGTGGTAGGCATAATATTCCTAGTGTGAAATAAATAGAGATATTTTATTAGGGTTGTATCATGCCATCATCATGAAGTCTATATGCACCTATATGAATTTAGGAAATTATGTATGATTGATGCAAATTTTTGTAGATGATAGGATGGAATGAATAAATTGTACTAGGTGATAAATATGAGATGCAATATTAATTGTTTCTAGGGTCAATTTCTTATGTTAACAGTCATACAAATCCATGAGGATATGGTGAATTCCACTGATCAAAATTCAAGGAGAATATTAGTAATTTTAAGATGAAATCGAGTTTATCAAGAACCAATATGTGATTTTTGTATTCATTTTCTATATTGACCTTAAATATGATACAAAATATCTCAAGGATCAAATGAGTGTACATATAAGGTTATTTCACAAATTTTGAGTAAGGTAGTGATGCAAACCAACTTGAAGAACCATGTGTGTGTAAATTATAAATTCATTTACCATGATTTCATGTATTCGGTTGGATTTAACTACTTTGTAATACAAGCCTCTAAAAGCTAGCTAATCCATAAGCTTACATTGGTATGTACAAAATAAGGTCGCTAATGTGACAGATATGTCACCATGTGTAAGACTACCCCATTTCTAGGCAGGTTTTATTCAACCTATTGTTATAATGGGAATCACCCCATGATTTTTGAATAATAGAGGAATTCATAGGATTCAATTTCATTACCCCCTTATTTTCTTCTGATTTTTAAGTAGGGATTTTTGTTCATTTTTTAACAAGTGGATTGATTTGCTTTGTAAAAATCATTTTTTTCAAGGGATACTCCTCATATTAGGCAAAGAGCAAGGGATTGTATTCAGTTAGGTGGAGCTTGTCCTTTTTTCAATTCTCAACACTCTAGACCATGCGCATAATAAGATAGCAAGGGGAAACTTTCGCTTATGTAGCTAGGACTACTATGTAGCATCATATTTCCTAGTGAAAAAACATTTTAAAATATGTGTAAGTGTGTTCTGGTTCAAAAAGTGGTAGAATCAATTCCCAAAGCTCAAATTTTTCTTAATGTAGAAGCAGTGATTTTGGTTCAAGAGATATTTATAATCAATATCGAGAATCAAGATTTTATTTATATGTGAATTTTGTGAGTGGTTCAGGATAAACTATGAATTTCTTCAAAGAAAACCAAAATTAACTATGAATTTGAACATCATTCGAATGTTAAGTAATATAATAACTAGATGTGACCATATGACCTATGCAATTGGACCAAAACTTATTAAGGATGTAAGATTGAATGCAACTAAATGAAATATGATGAGTATGAAATGGTTGTGAGTATGCAAAAAAAATATTGTATGTACAAAATATATGACAACTATGTACAATGGTAGGTCATGGATTTATGCATAATATCATTTAAGGTGCATTATATTCATTGGCTCCTTAAGGTATTTTCCATCTAAAGTAGCCAGATGATATGCACCCGATCCAAATTTAGCAATGATGATAAATGGACCTAACCAATTAGGTTGGAATTTTCCTTTAAGATCAGTTTGAGCATTGGTATTTTTTGTATTTTCTTTAAGAACTAGGTCTCCATACTTAAAATATCAAGTATACACTTTCTTGTAGTATGAACTTTTGAGTTTGTCTTGATAGGAGTGAAGATGCTTCAAAGAATTTATGCACTTTTTGTCTATTAATTCCAATTGGCTTAGTTTTCCAACATGATATTCATCTCCTACTTCAACATATTGAAGTAAAATACCTAAATAAGGGACTTCAAGCTCAAAAGGAAACAAATATTTGATACCATATACCAATAAAAAGGGAGAAGCACCTGTAGGAGCTTGAACACTAGTCCGATAAGCCCATAAGGCTAGATATAATTGAGTGTGCCAATATCGACCTGATTTATAAACCAATATTTTTAAAATTTTAATCAATTTTTTTTTGGATGCTTCATCTTGGCCATTTCCTTGTGGATAATAAGGTGTAGACCATCCATGCTAGATTTTGTATTTTGCACAAATATTTTGTATATTTTTATTTTTTAAGTACGTTCCATTATAAAAAATGAGTGTATATGGAATCCCAAATCTGCAGATGATTTTATTAAAAATAAATTTAGAGACTTGGGTTCCTATGCAAGAAGCCAATGGCATGGTTTCCACCCATTTTTTAAAATATTCAATTGTTGTTATGATGAATTTATGACCATCTGATGAAACTGGATTAATCTTCCCTATTATTTCTAGGCTCCATTTTTAAAAAGGCTAAGGGAAATAAATGACTTGAAGCTCTTGGGAAATAGCATGGACAAGATTTGCATGTCATTGACATTTTTCACATCAATGCACATAATCATTGGTATATTTTTCCATGGAGGGCCAATAATATCCCATTTGTAGGAGTTTTTTGGCTATGGCACCACCACTAAAATGACCTCCGCAAGATCCATCATGCACTTCGCTTAGTGCCTTTTTGGATTCATATAGGTTGAGAAACCTTAGAAGGATACCTTCAAAAGATCTTTTATACAAGGTAATTCAGATGATTATGAAAATAACAACTTGTTTATGCAATAGTCTACGTTGATTCCTATCTAGACCATCTGGAAATAATCCATTTTGGAGAAAGTTGAATATGTCTCCATACCATGATTCAGAAGATATTCCTTCATTTGTGAAGATGTCTAAGGGTACTAGGCAAGACTGTAATAAATATGGTTTTCTAATTTGGTGAATTATTATAGTAGCATGATCATCATCCATATCTAAAGGAATAAGAGAAGTAATTGCTGCCATAGCATCCACAAAACGATTACTAGTACAAGGGATAGATTTGATTGTAACTTTCTCGAATAAAGACAAATTTTAAAACATATTATTTATAGGAATGGATTTTCTCATCTCGGGTCTGATAGATATTATTAATTTGATTTACCACAAGTTACGAGTCTCCAAAAATTGATAAGATTTTAATGTTCAAGGCTAAAGTTGCTCGTAATCCAAGAATAAAGGCTTCATATTCTTTTGTGTTATTTGTTCAGGAAAATTGGAGTTTGAAAGATAATGGGATAAGTTGTTTTTGTGGATACACCAATATAATTCCTGCACCTATGCCACTCATGCAACGGGCTCCATAAAAAAATAGATTTCAAGAGTCTAAATGTTCACCTTCTATATTAAGGTATTCATCTAGAAACTCTATCGTCAAAGGGTGAGTATATTCAAGAGGAGCAATGGCTAGTTGATCGGCTATAACTTACCCTTTAATGGATTTTTGACCAATACAGGTTATATTAATCTCACTTAGAGAAAGAACCCATTTTTCTGCTCATCCTGATAAATAAGGTCTACTCATCAAATATCATAATGGATTAAACTTTTCTATGGTAAAATTTTTTTGGCTAAGAATATAATGGCATAGTTTCTGTGTAGAGAACACAACAACTAAACAAAGTTTTTCTAGAAGAGTATAATGAGTTTAATAACTTACCAAGGTTTTTTTTATGTGATAAATAGCTCTCTCTTTCTTATCCTCATCATGTTGCACAAGCATTACTCATAACACAAGTTCTAAGGCAAAAATGTATAAAATAAAAGGATGCTCGAGCCTAGGTGGAACGAGCACTGGTGGTGTAAGTATATATATTTTAAGAGCTTCAAATACTTCTTGAAATTTCTCATCCCATTTGAAAAGGGTATATTTCTTAAGTAACTTAAGAAAGGGTTGATATTTATTTGCCAATTTTTCAATGAAATGACGGATGGATTGGAGATTACCTTGTAAATTTCTAAGCTCCTTCAAAGTTTTTGGTGGTGGCATATCAATGATTGCCTTGATTTCCTATCTCTATTACTTACATAGATACAATAAATCCCAATAATTTACTTGATTTTAGTAGCCTCATTTTTGGTTACTAGGACAAGAGTAGTCTATGGCTCGAATGAAATCAACATCTATTTTTTTTTGTAATTTATATTTAACCAGCAAGGCTACTTTAGGACGCATTTTTCTAAGTTTTTATTTTATAGGTTTAGCATCATATTAAACCATTAAGTGGTGCATAACTACAGAAGGATCTAATATAGGCATATCCGCATATGTCCATGCAAAAATGTTAGGATACTCTACAAGGAGTTCTATGTATTTACCTTGTTCTTATTTACTTAAGGCAGCTCTGATTTTGACCATGTGAGGATTAATTTTTGTTCCACTATTGATTTTTAAGATATATTTTACCAAAATATTCAAGTCCCTTTTGAAGTTAGGAGGGGTGGGTGAAACACCCACTTCCTGAAGTTCTTCTAGGGATATTTTGTCTAACTCTTCTTGTGTGGTTGTTGTTTGAACATGAGCTATACATGAGATATATCCATCAAAGAAGAAACTATTCCTCATAAATTATTCAAGGGGGATGTCAAAAAATACATCTCCTTCTACACACTCATCTGGAGCAGCAATAATTTTTGGATGGACCACTGAAATCATGTTGCAAGAAAACACACGAGTTTTCTTTCTTTTCTTAATATTCACTAATTTTTTTATATAAATATTCACCGTATGTGATTAGGTGATCATCGTCATCGAAGAGAAAAGGCTGAGAATTTATGGGAATATAGCCTATACTACATTAAGCAGGCCATTCCTCAATCTCAAAGGGTTCACGTATGCCATTTTAAAAATGACACAAACCTTTACCCTTATAACCCATGTCACACATAGGTTACTTTGATTTTATATATATGTTGGAAAAGTAACATTGAGCTAAACTATTCTCATAAAATGTAAAGCTCATTTGTTTAATGTTGATTTTATTGGAAGAACATCCTATAAAAATAAAAGTACAACTACCAACATGATATATGTTTTCCCATTTGCAAGGTAAACCTATCGTTCGAAGGGATGGTGGTAATTGAGACAAGACAATGGAATATTGCACAACAAAATTAGCATGCTCTATGGGTGCTAATATGGTGGATAAATCTGACAAAGCATCATCTATAAGAGGGTATGATGTAGAAGGATTATTAGTTTTAGAAGGTGTAGGTGTGTAAGAAGAAGGTAAAGGTTCAATATTTAGGGAAGGAGCTTTTGGAGGAATCGAGGTTAATGATGATAGAGATGGGTAAAATGAAACATTAATGGGTTCCACAATTGCACATATTTCAAATGGTCTAGGGTCGCCATGAATGGTGGCCAATTTATTTTTAAACTTAAATTTTACACATTGATGCAAAGTAGATGGAACTTCCCTCATTGCATTGATCCAAGGGAGTCCTAGAAGGATGTTGTATGATGCTGGCCAAGATACAAAAAAATGGACGTATCCAAAATTCTAGTATCAACTTGTAATGGTATAGATAATAATTTTTATTATTCTTAATTTTTTGTTTGCGAACCCAAACTTTAGACACCAAAATAGCACCAATCCGATTATGTGGCTACAAGCACTGACCGAATTGGCATACATAGCCCCTAGGGCAGCCCCTAGAGGTTAAACAGTGGTCCTAACCACTCCCAAAGCAGTTTTGGAAGGTCAAAGGTCAATTTGGCACCTTTCAAGCACTCTGCTCCCTATTCGTTCCACCCTGGGATGATTAGAATGCTATTCACCCCACCCTAGGATGATTAGCAGCAATCGCTCCAGGGTGGGACGAATAGTAGGTTTGATGGGCAAAAAGTCAAACCTTGACAAATGGCAGCCCAGATCCGCCACTCAACTCCACCTCCAAGGCATGGGAGTGTGAGTGAGCATTTCAGAGCTCAAAGAGGCAGTCATGGAGGCCTAAATCAAGGAGCCCTTAATCAAGGAGGAATATTCTCTCCCCTAACAAGGCATGATGGCCAAGTGGCGCCCCTGCATGCGCATTCAAAGGAGACCCTCAGGTCTATAAAATGGTGAGCCTTCTCACCCCAAAAATAGGATAGAGTAGGAGCATTTGGAGCAATGGAGTGCTGCCAAATTATACCCTCACCCCTCATTGTGCTTCCTACATCCTTGATCTCTCTTTTGGAAGGGAGGTTATCGGGTGAATACTAGGAGCGCAATCCGGACCCAAAACCTAAACAATCGGCCACAATCCCACACAAAATTTTCCAACACAACCCCCTAGGAGGTTTTGGACCCATCCCAAGTGGATTGGTGTCAAAACCAAGCCCCAAACGGTGGGCGTCCTGCCCCTAGGCGCCCCCCGCACTATTGCAGTCCTAATCGCCCCACCCCGGAGCGATTAGAAATCTACATTATATTTCTTTATTGTTTATTTTGCATCATGTTTTATGTGATTTTTTTATGCTGTTGTTCAATTTTCATTGCATTTTGACCTATTTTGACTGTGTTTTTATCATTTTACGTGTTCACTAACCTACAGGGAGCACCTTCGGATATAGGGAAATCTGGGTAGAATATGCCAAATCCGACCTTCTGGGTCATCTCAAAATGCCCCATTTTTCCTAACCCCAAGTTTGCAGGTATTTTGGAGGCCTCTAGATAGGACATTTGGGAGGTCACTTTTGCACATTTTATGACAGTCACCAACGTCCCACCCCGGAGCGATTAGAAATCCATGCATGATTTCCTGAATATTATTTTTGCAATGTGTCCCTAATGATGTTTGGATGCTCCTGTTCAAGTTTCATCTCATTCTGACATGTTTTGATCTCTGTTTTATTATTTCATGTATTCACTAGCCGGAGGTCTTGGGGATTGCATGTTTCCTTCCATCCGCATATGCTATTAACCATTTGTTGTTTCTATGTATATAGGATCTCAACACTAGAATGGACAGCAAGGAAATATGAACACACTCACACAAGCGGTGGTGACGTTTGGCCCACCCATTTTGAATGTGGGCACGTGGAAGATCCCGAAGGGAAGCGTACCATCCGTTGGTGTAACAAAATTGTATCGAACGCTCCGAGCCCCTAAAATGGGGGGAACGTATTGTAACTAGATCACAAGAAACATTAATAAAATAGGCTACACTTTAGTTTTTCTTTACATCTCATTTCATTGCGTCATTTTCCCTTTTCATGCACTTGTTCTTCGCATTTTCGTAGGACTTAGCGTTTCATTATACATCTGCTTTTGTTTGCATCACACCCGGTATGCCATGCTTCCGTAGACATGATTTCAGTGGTGATCATGGTGGGACCCTATCCCCTACTATTGGGATCAAGTTTTTGATCAAAATTTTGTGTTTTTCTTGCAGGTGTGTTAATCCTTAGGGCGTTGGATTGCTGCTCGTGCCACCCTGTGATGAATATAGACTGGAATTCGTTCCACCCCGGGATGAATACATATTCATCTCACCCTATGATGAATACATATCTACTATTCATCCCACCCTAGGATTATTAGCTCTCTATGCATTTTTTGAGCAGAAACTCAGGGGCATCTAGTGTGGGCAGAGAAGAGGTAGGTTTTCTGAACATCCTCTGTATTTTTTTGTTTTTTGTCTCTGTAATTTTTCTATTTTCTTTGCTTGCATAGGGAATTTTGTTGCATGTTTTCTTTCTTTGCACAAGTAAAAGGAACCACACACACCACGTAATAATATTAACATCAAGGAGTTGGTCTTAAAACCCCAACACTTGATCAAGACCAACAGTGGATTTCATCACCACCTTGGCTTGGATTTTGCATACATAACCCTGATCATGACTGTTGCTAGACGTAAATCCTGACGAAAGCTGACCAAGTGTAGCGGGGGTGATTCCCAGCACATGAGGATAATTCTTCTATGGTAGGTGTCAAAAATAGAGTGATTCCCCTTTCGTACCGCCTATGTTCCACGTACTGTTCTGCTCTCGCATACCAATAGTTTCCCTCACGTAAGGGCGGGTATATTGAGAGGTTCGGTATAATGGCTTGGTAGTGGTATATTGAAGGGGTGACCATTTTGGAGATATAAGAGCCCTCATTATGCATGAATAACAAAATTTTCTTTACATGGTTTGCACAACAAAAATCAAAACACACTGAACCAGATTTAGGACACACATTTAATCTATAAACGAGATAATCATTTATTTGTTTGTGTGGTCCCTTTTGTTTGGTGTAGCATAAAAAATTGTAAAGGAGATAAAAACATACATATCTTATAGAGAACCACCACCATGGTGTATACCCATAGCCAAGCCCAATCACGGGCAGAAGCTATAGAAAGTGTACAAGGAGGCACAAGTCACCTCCGTTATAGCCCCAAGGACTTGGTCATACCACCTTGGCGGCCTGACCCACAACATAGTCCACATCATACCATTACGAAATAGGACTATAGAGGCACCCCTTCGAGGGGCACTCCCGTTCAACATGGACCCTCTCAGGAGGAGTACAGACATGGGAAGACCCCCTTAGACACTCATTATGAGTGGCCACCGCATGATGAAGCACTGGAACAACATAGGGTTCATAAGGAGGGCCCACATGATTATATCATCCCTCCTCTACCCCTCATTACTATTAGAACTAATAGGCCAAATCCAAAGTGCAAGGCTCTTCAGATAGGGCTGGCCAACTCTACCTGCCCCTTTCACATGTACGAAAGGGAGCATGAGGAAAACCACTATATTCCTCAAGAGCAATACACAGCATGGGAGCAATGCGCCTTCGCACCTACTAATTATCAGGATCACCTACTGAGGCCAGAGCCTCGGGTGAATGCTACTAACCTCGATAGAGGGAAGTGACCTATAGAGATCTCGGATCACCACAATCAAGATAGATATGTAGGGGAGGCATCTAGGCCTCCTAGACCTAAGATGGTGGAACAAATCGACTTGGCATTTGCCAAACACGCCGCCCACCAAGCACAAATCACGTAGCTTGAGCAAGATCAGCAACAGTTAGAGCACCTGTATCATCTTAGCAAAGAGCGCATTCGGCACTAGATAGATGAGTTGCTCTAGAACACTATGCATGAGAGGATTCCAACCCCTCGCATGCATAAGATAGAACTTTATGAGAGGCACAACCCCTTGGTGCGAGACAGGTCTCCATGACCTTATCAAGCGTTGCCTCCAAGACCTCCTAGACCTGAGCGGGAGGCCACTCCTAGAACCAATGATGGGCACCTTCCTCGGGCACCCACCCATGTTTATAGGTCACACCCAAGAACTCCTCAAGAAGCCTATGAGGAATTTGAGTGGGAAGAAGAGCGGGCTAAAACGCCCTACCAAGGTAGGGGGGTGCTATCCGGCTACCCCTCCATAGGCCTCAAGTTCCCTAAAATTCACAATGGGAACAAACCAAGGAGGAAGAGATAAAATCCTTCGATGCATACAAAGCGTTGCTAGAGCGCTTAGAGTCTATGGAGACCAAGACTTCTGGGCCCCAAAAACCCACATTACGCCAGCTCTACAGTCACCCTGTGCATCCTTCAGTGTCGGCACCCCCATACCCTGAACACTTCAAAATGCCTCAATTGGCAATTTTTAGAGGGGATGAGGATGCCCAAGAGCACGTGACAAGATTCCTGAGTCAATGCTTTGGCATTCAGGACAACGATGCATTGCTTCTAAGAACATTTATAACCACGTTCATAGGCCCTACCTCGGATTGGTTTACCCAGTTGTTGAAGCATAGCATCAGTAACCTAGACCAGCTAGTGGACGCGTTCCTCGAATGTTTCGCCTTCAACACCAAGAAGAAGGCATCATTAAGTGACCTAGCTAGCCTTAGGCAGTATGAGGAGGAAACCATGGTTGCTTATGGAAATCGATGGAGGACATTGCTTTCAAAGCTACCTTACCTCCCTCCCATGGCCGACCTGACCCAAATGTTCTCAAAGAGTTGCCTAAGGTCGATCTCCGTGCTATTGCAGCTACAACAATATGCCACTCTCGAGGAAGCCCTGGTGCAAGCCAGGATAATTGAGGAGATCAAGATACAAGATGGTGAGATTGCCAAGCCATGCAAGAAAGAGTGGCCCAAAAATGCCAAAACTGGGCCCACGCAATCGAAACCCACCGTGGTCAATCAGGTTGCCATAAACATACCAAATCTTGCACAAATGACACAACCCCCAAAGGCTAATTATCAGGCAATTCCTCTTGACAACTATGAAAAGGAAAATCATAAGCAAGAGCAAAATCAGAAACATCGTCCTAGGCGACAATTCACACACTTCACAAAGTCTAAAGACTCCTTGTTTGACCACTTGTTCATGGTAAACTTGATAAACTTGCCAAAAATTCAACCCGTAGACCCCAACGTGCAAAAACCCAAGGGCTATAGGGAAGACTTATATTGTATATTTCATTGACAAAAAGGACACGACATCTACGCATGTTGGAAATTCAAAAGCTTAGTGCAGGACCTGATAGACAACAAAACGCTAGCGGTGGATAATCCCGTAGCACTGAGCAACCAACAGATGGAGGTCTTCAAAGACCCCCTACCTGCCCATGATGCATAGGCAAAGACTTTACAAGTAAATGAGGTGACACAAAACTACCCCATGCAAGGGTACGTAGGGATGATAAGCATAGTGACACGAAACAAGAGATACCCAAGCACAACTGCCCCCGTTGTAGCTATAGGAGATGTTCCATCAATGTCACAACCTCCACAACACCCTACACAACCTCCCCCGCCTAGACCAGTGGCCACGATTCGGACTAAACTTACTCAAAGTTTAAGGACCACGTCGGCTAGGCTCTCCATTTATGAGCTCATCCAACAATCATCGCCCCATCGGGAGGCTCTGATGGAGATACTCAAAGCCATCGAGCTACAGCCCCATGAAGCAAATTCTTTCAACAACTTTGTGGGACATGTAAAATGATGCACAGAACCAGTCATAACCTTTAGAGAAGATGAACTAAAATCGATGACTAGTGATATGGTGGATCCACCCTTGCACGTCATTGCATGGGTCAACGGGATTCCATTCAAGAGGGTGTTGGTGGACACTAGCTCGTCCAACAATATAATCACAATAGCGGCATTAAAACACCTTAAGCTACTAGCATCTCATATTGTGGCCTCCACCTATACTCTTCGAGCATTCAATGACGCGTTATGCTCGACGGTTGGCACAATTGTCCTACCCATCCAAGTGGGACAAAAGACTATTCCTACATTGTGTCACATCCTCGAGGGTGAGATGGCCTACAATATCCTACTAGGCCAGCCTTGGATCAGGGACATGAAGTGTGTCCCTTCGATAGCCCACCAATGCCTAAAATATACATACGAAGGGCAAGTACATGTAGTCCCAGCAGACTTAGAGCCCTTTAAGTATTGCAATGTGGTGCAGCTAATGCCACAATCGACCCTCCCATCGACACATTTGGACTTTCAATTGAATCCATCCAAACAGGGTCTAATTCCACCTACATCCCCACTGTTAAGTCCCTCAACTCACCAACCTGCCCATCTTCATCATCTGTTCCTTCACCAATGATGCCACCTATGGTGGCCACACCGAAGGACAATAGGAAGAAGCCCCTAGAGGAGATACCACCATTAGTCTCAACCATCTCTATCGAAGAGGTGCCTAGCCGAATGGAAGTCGAGACACCTGGTTCACCCAACATGGAGTGGACTCAGGAAGAACTCCCATTCCCTCCCCCTCAACCACCGATGATTATCATTGAGATGGCCAATACGGGCCTGGGGGAGTACCTAGTGTGGAACATTGTGGCAACACCCATGCTTGAATCCATGCAAGACATGGGGAGACCTCGCCTCCCCATCGACACTATCGTCCCTTTAGGCTACCCACAAAATCAGACAAACTTTGTATATGGGGGCCTCGACAACGACATTGAACCTTACCTACAAGAGGAAGAGGATGAAGAGCCATTTGTTGAGAATGTCGACTATCTGTCCAACCTAGAATTTGCCTTGAAATACCTTGGCCAATGTAATTGGCATGGATATGGATTGGGCAGATATGAACAAGGAGTGCATGTTCTTTGTCAACCAAGATATCATATGCCATATGATAAATCAGGAGTAGGGTTCAACCACCCTTTTCCCCTTGACATCTTGGTAGAAAACATGCAAGGCCTAGGGCTAGGCAACAAGGATGGGTTGGCACAAGATCCATATGCCAATCCCAACACAACATATACATTGGGGGACTATCTCCCATTGTTAACAACAAACCTTGTTGACCTCAACAACTCCTTCCCTTCGATCGAGAAAGGGGAAAGTTCAAGAAATTACCTCCAAGAGGGATATAGACAAGATCAAGGGGGATCTTCTGAAGATGAGTCAGAGTATGAGGTAGCACCTTGGGACCCTTTCGAATCCGATAGCAATCACTCGCAAGTGACACCCATAGATGACTATCAGGAGAACTTCATGACAATGTTCCCCTTGAATGCTCCAATCGAGCAATTGCCACCTCAAGAGAATCTGGTCCTCCCGTAGAGAGTAGAACAACCCAGATGGGACCAAATCAACTTGCTCGAACAGAATGAGCCTCACATACCGCACATAGTTGTCGGAGCCAATGAAGGCCTATGGATCTTCGATAGCGACTATGAGGATGAGACTGAGATGGCATATCTCAACCATATGTGGCAACAACAACACCCCATGGACATTGACGATATGTTTGAACAACTAAACATGGGGCCAAGGCATAGGTGGAATTTGAACCAAGCATAGTTGGACCAAGTGCTGCATCCACCACTTTAGGCATACAGAGAGCACCTTCCACCCAGAGACCCTATAGAGCCATTAGTGCCAAGGGCAGACCCTATCCTTCTATCCACACATAGGGCCGATCCATTCATGCCAATACCCACAGAGCCAGATCCGGGGTATAAGGATCACCAAGGAAGTCCGAGTCAATGCCCCCATGGTAATGGAGACCAAATTCATTTCATCAACATGATCTCCATTGACTTAACCACCCCCATCCACAATCCAGCCGATCTAGCATGACCATTGTATCTAGACCTAGATGCCATAGATTGGGATCACGCTAACTCGCCACCATCCCCATCAGAGTACTGGCCTTGCGGTGAGATGCTTCATTTCACCCCAGGACCAACTTAGGATATCTTCCATGCTGAAGAGGAACCCGACATTCCCAACGTAGATCTAAATTTAGAAAATGATATCCACCTGATCCCAACTCCACACCAGTTGGAGGACGGGTCCCACATGTCATTCAAAGAGACAAATGGTGTGGACATCGGCTCTGATCCAATGAATCCGTAGATCATCAAGCTAGGGGTAAGTCTATCCCTCGAAGAGCAAGCCGATTACATTGCCCTTCTCAAAGAGAAGAAGGAGGTTTTTGCATGGTCCTACAAAGACATGTCGAGGCTAGACCCATAGCTAGTCACACATAATCTAACACTTGATCCGACAGTCAATCCAGTAAAGCAAAAGCTACGTAAGATGCACCCAAAAGTGGCCTTAATGGTAAAATATGAGCTACAAAAGCTATTGGATGCACAGTTTGTCATCTCCGTAGATTACCCACCATGGTTGTCCAACATGGTACCCATTAAAAATCCTGACGGGAGGATTCGTATATGCACCGATTTTTGAGATTTAAACAAAGCGAGTCCCAAGGATGATTTCCCCTTGCCTAGAATCGATGCATTGGTAGATGCTACAACAGGACATGAAATGCTTTCCCTCATGGATGGTTTCTGGGATACAACCAGATTCGTATCAATCCCGATGATCAACTAAAGATGGTGTTCACAATGCCTTGGGGGACATTTTGTTATAAGGTCATGCCCTTTGGCCTTAAAAATGCTGGCACCACCTACCAACGCGCTATGACATACATCTTCCACGATCACATGCATAAAACTTTGGAAGATTATATGGATGATTTGTTGGCCAAATCTCTTTTGTGCCAAAATCATCTCGATGACTTACGCAAGATCCTTGATCGCCTCATCGAACACAAAGTTAGGCTAAACCCCAAGAAGTGCGTATTTGGCATCACATCTGGAAAACTCTTGGGTTTCATAGTCTCAAAATGAGGCATCAAGGTGGATCCAAATAAAGTCAAGGCAATCCTTGAAATGCTTCCCCCAACCACCATCAAGCAGCTTAGAAGCTTGCAGGGTAAGGTCGCATCAATCAAGCGCTTCATAGCATAGCTATCTGACAAGTGCCGACCCATGAATAAATTATTACATAAGGGGGTAGCATTTCATTGGGATGATGAGTTCCAGTATGCTTTTGACTACAATAGACAATACTTGGCTTCATCACTAGTATTGGCACCACCTAGACCAGGAGTGACATTCTATTTATACATCTCAGCTACTGAGGTGGCACTGGGTGCCATGCTAGCCTAGAAAAATAAACTACATAAAGAATAGGCTAATTATTATCTTAGCCGCACCCTAGTCAATTATGAACTTAACTATGCATACGTCGAGAAGTTATGCTTAGCGGTGGTATTTGCCACCAAAAAGCTACGCCATTACATGCTGAGCAATACGATGTATGTTGTGTCTAAGGAGAATCCATTATGGTACATGATGAGTCATACTTATCACAGTAGTCGCACAACAAAATGGATCATGTTGTTGACAGAGTTTGACATCGAATTCATTGGACAAAAGTCCATCAAAGGTCAAGTCATTGTTGATCAACTAGTAGAGGCTCCTCTCGAAGATGATCAACCTCTGACAATAGAGCTTCCCGATGATGGGGTCTTCCATGTCTTAGAATTGCCAGATTCTGATGAGCCTGAGTCACAGGCCGACATAACCCTATTTTTTGATGGTTCTAAATGTGAGCAAGGGGGTGGCACATGAATCGTATTCTTCACACCGCAAGGGGCTCCAATGCCTTTATCATTTAAACTTGATTTCTTGTGCACCAATAACAATGCAAAATATGAAGCCTTGCTCATAGGTCTTTAGACAACCATCACCATGAACATCAAATGCTTGAATATCTTTGGTGATTTGTTGTTAATTGTCAACCAAGTGAAAGGGGTATTCCAATGCAAATGCCCAGTTCTGTAGGCCTACAAAGCCCTTGTGGATAAATTCTTGGAAAATCTTGAATGGTATGACATCGAGGCACTCCCTCGATCATCGAATAATTTTGTGGACACTATGGCCTCCTTGGGATCACTAATCCTACAAGACATTTCTGGTGATATGACAACCATTCAAGTCAAAATATTATCACAATTCACGATGGAGCATGCAAGATCTGACCTAACACTAGGAATCCACCTAATCCAGATTGAACCATCTCAAGATAGGTTCTCTCGAATCCATGATAGTCTGAATCATGTCAATTGGGGGTCATTGTTCTCCTTGACCCCTCTTAATAACAACACAATGCTATTCTTACAAGTTCTTTCCCGCTCAGCTTTTGCTAGGGATGAACTTCAAGAGGGATTGGTTGTTCATACCATCAAGGTTTTTGATCAGCAGGATTGTACACACCCATAAGAGATGACCTCAAGTTAGGTAACCTCCCACTTGGATTTTCGCATGTCACAAAAATATAATTCAAATAGAAAGCGGAAAAACATGTCTTGCTAGGAGACATTTTGTACCATCATAGCTATGAAGGAATCCTCCTCCATTGCTTGGACTAGTAGGAGTCCACTTGGGTGATCACCCAAGTGCACGATGGTACATGCGGTGGCCACTTTAGCGGTATGGCCATCGCAAAGTGCATTCTTCACATGGGCTATTATTGGCCATATTTAGAGTAAGATTGTTGCGCATATGTGTGAAAGTGTGTGAAGTGTCAACACCATGCTAATTTGACACGCGTACCTTCTCAGGCCTTACATTCGATCCAATCAGCTTGGTTGTTCTCATAGTGGGGCTTAAATCTAATTGAAAATATCTCCCCTACGTCATTAGGCTATCACATGTTCATCATAACGGCCATAGAGTACTTCACCAAGTGGGTGGAAGCAATTTCGCTTACCTCTACAACTGGGACCCGCATTGCAGAGTTTATTTTATATAACATCATATGTCGTTTTGGTATTCCATCCAAGATCACCTCAGATAATGGGACGTGTTGTGGCTGCTCCACAACGTAACCCAAAATTGGGGACCCACCTTTTTTGCATGTGTTCCAAGAAGACCGAAGTGGCCCATAGGCTAAAGATCAAAGAAAAAGCAAAAAAACCACAAGGAGAAAAAGTGTCACGATATCACGACATGTTGCATTTTTGTGGTCCAAAGCAAAGGGAGAGGCCAAAAGAGAAAAAGTGTCACGATATCATGACATGTTGCACCATCATGGCCAAAAAATAAAAAGTGTCACGATATCGCTACATGTTGCACCATCGCAGCCAAAAGAGAAAAAGTGTTGTGATATCGTGACATGTAGCACCATCACGACCAAAAGAGAAAAAGTGTTGCGATATCATGACATGTTGTACCATTGTGGCCAAAAGAGAAAAAGTGTTGTGATATCGTGACATGTTGCACCAATGTAGCCAAAAGAGAAAAAGTGTCGCGATATCGCGACATGTTGCACCATCGCAACCAAAAGAGAAAAAGTGTCGCAATATTGCGACATGTTGCACCATCGCGGCCAAAATAGACAAAGTGTCGTGATATTGTGAGATGTTGCATTTTCATGACCAAAAAAGAAGAAATAAAAAGTGTCGCGATATCGCGACATGTTGCACCATCGCGGCTAAAAGAGAAAAAGTGTTGTGATATCACGACATGTTGCACCATCGCAGCCAAAAGAGAAAAAGTGTCGCGATATCGTGACATGTTGCACCATCGTGGCCAAAAGAGAAAAAGTGTCGCAATATCGCGACATGTTGCACCATCGCATCCAAAAGAGAAAAAGTGTCGTGATATCATGACATGTTGCAACATCATGGCCAAAAGAGATGAAGTGTCGCAATATCATGACATGTTACATTTTTGTGACCAAAACAAAAGAAAGAAAAAGTGTCGCGATATCATGACATGTTGCATTTTTGTGGCCATAACAGAAGAAAGAAAAAGTATCACAATATTGCGACATGTTGCATCATCATGGTCAAAGGAGGAAAAAGTGTCGCGATATCGTGACATGTTGCATTTTGATGGCTAAAAGCAACAAAATATGGAAGGGGCCAAAAGTGTTGTGATATCGCGACATGTTATATTTTTGTGATTCAAAAGGGGCAGGCAAACAGAGAAACAAGAAGCATCGCGATATCGCAACATGTTCCATTTTTGCCAAGGTAACAGACCTGCATAGTGACATGGACATAAGGACAAAATCCAATAAATAAGACAAAATGTTACATAAGGAATCTTTAATGATTGGAAATCATTTAAGATGGTCGTTACGCATGGAGGGAAATGGACGCAAGCCCATGTGGAGAAAATGTAGCGAAGGGCCACAAAATGGAAACCAAAGCACATGCATACAAGGGAAGGTGAAACAAATAGTCAGGAAAGGTGAAACGAATAGCCATCGAAAAATGAAATGAACCGTCATGGAAGGAGAAACAATTTTTTTTCAGAAGTTTAAATACGCCATTCAAAGAGGCCAGGAGGGAGGTGGAAAACTGCTGCAAGTAGTGTTGTAGTTTTGAAGGCGATAAGGCCATTCTGGACCTAGTTGGGTTGTTTTTCTTTCGTAGACTGGTTTTTCTTCTTCATGGACATGGGTTGGAAATTTTTGCGAGTAGAGTTGCATACTTGAAGGCGATGAGGCCATTCTAGACCTGTTTGAGTCATTTTTTTTCCATGGACTGGTTTGGGAAAACCAAATTTTTTTGCTATTGTAAAATGACATATTTTTAATGTAGAAGTCTTCAAAAATTTGCATCTTGTGGGCAAGAAAGAAGGATATTTTCTTTGCATGCTATGGATTTAATGTTTATTCTTTCATTTTTTTAGATTTCAAATTTATAGATAATGTTAATGCCATTTTTTTTGGGTTACATTAGGCAAATATTTGAAATTTGAATTTTATTTCGTACCCTAGGAACCAGCACTTAGCTTATCCAGATTGTGCTTTTTTGGCAGGTCCAATAGGTTAGGTTGCATGCATGGAAACCTCACATCTTGGGTTTTGTCGAAATATGATAGCATCATACTGAATGTATTTTATTTCAGTTTTCCGCATTTCATTTTCATTTTTTTGCATTTTATTTTTTCCAGAAATTTTCACTTATTTTTAGGCATTAAAATAAACATTTAGAAAATTTCAAAATCCAAAAAAAAATGAACAATCACTAAAGTTTCATGGTGAAATAAACCAACATTTCCCCTTGTTTACAGTTACTTGCAATCACTAAGGTGTTCCAAGCATTTAAATTGAATATATTTATTTAAGATTACTAATACACATATGCAAATGCTAATACAACAGAGACCTTGGAGAAGTCATTTGTTTAACTTATTTGCAAGAGGGGATTTGGAACCCAAATCCTAAAGGAGAGTGTACTTTCACAACTGGGTGAAAATACCACTCAACAGATTGGCGCTAGAAGGAGGGCCTGAATTGGTTTATTTCAATGTGATTTAAATGCTATAGGGATTTAAATTTTGAATATTTCATGCCCTATTGATTATTATCTTTAGCCTTCTTTTAACAATACAACCTTGTAGTGTTAAAATGAGGACATGAATTGCTATGCATTTTTCTAACGCTTTTGATTGTTCATACAAGAATAATGTGTTTTGATTTTATTTTGAAAATTTTTGGTCTTGACTAACGAGGTTGTCTCCATGCAATTACTTTCATTTGATTTTAATGGATACATCTCTTGGTTGATGCTGATTTGTAAGGAATTATTTTTTGTCTAAAATGTATTTGTTGTCGGTATTATGCTCTTCACCTACGCGTAATGCGATCTTGTGAATCAGAAAGCCTACAACACTAGGAGTATGCTCTTCACTTGTGCATATGCGATCTGGTGAATCAGAAACTAATTTACATTTTTAGAATATTGCTTTGTCATGGTTCCTTATTTCATTCATGACTAACAAATTGATTTTAAAGTTATTCTCTGAATTTCATCAATTGCAAGATTTTCTGTGTGTCGCAGGTTTTCTTTGAGGTATTGAGAGTTTTGTCAGGTTTTGTAGGGTTATCATCATCAATTTTGAATCAAATGGCCCAACCTTCACCAGCTCCTTGGTATGGAGCCAATAACATTCCTTTGAATATTGTAGGGGATATTCATGAGATCCCTAAGAATATAGAGAGATTTTTGCCCGAATACAAACTGAATGGCCCAAGGATCACAGAAGAACATATTCAGGCCTATAGGGATGTTTTGATAAGATTGCAAGTTCAACATGAAGATGTGGCTTGTAGACTCTTCCCCATGATCCTATACCCAGTGGCCTACGAATGGTACATTTGCTTACCTACTGGTTCCATTACATCATGGACGCAAATAGAGAATGCTTTTATCAACCAATTCAGGTCACCATTAGATACCACAATCATCTATAATTAGTTCATTACATGCAAAAGAGGCTAGGGTGAGCCAATCCAAAATTTTAATCAAAGATTTCAGAAGTGCTATAATAGAGCAATTCGAAATTTTGCCATTGATCCCGTAGTAGCTTTGCAAATATATTTTGGGGCATTGGATCCTATGATGACAATTTTTGCAAGGTGAAATACTCAAGTTACCATGCTTGCTCTAGCCTACAATGAAGTTATGACCATTGAACAACAAATGACACCACAGAGTTATGGGTTTTACTAGATGCCTACGGTAGGACAATATGGTCCATATGGTCAAGCTCCTATGATGAATCAGATCATGGCACCGCAAATATCAGGCATAAATGCTTTGCCTTATCAACAGCCATATTCATCAACACCCGCTTACATAACCAATCCAATTTTGATTCAAAGTGTGAATCCTTATGCAAATCAAGTGGATCAAAATCCAACTCAAATGTTAATTCAAGATCTCACCAATTACGTGAATCCTATTGGAACTAGCAATAACATAGCTCAACCAAAAGATATTTATTCAGAGGTTGAAGAACTCAAAAATATGGTTCACAAATTGAGTAATGATTTGGTTCAAAAATAGAAGTATGAATCCCATGTCCCTCACCCAAATCAAAATTTCAACAATAGAGGGAGACAGTGGAATACAAAGCCAAACAATGGGGGTGTGCCTTCCACTGTTGCTAATCAGATAGATACTTCTATAGGACCAAGTCACTCTAGTTCCATTCTTAATATTTTTGATTTTGCGTAGGAAGAGGGGTGTAGATTGCATAATACAAAGGATCATAATGAAAGGAATTGTCCTAAAATTGCTATGTATACCCATTGTCTCCAAGCTCAAGTGGATGATTTGAAACTTGTGCCAAATAAGGATCCACCCCAACATCCACAAGGAGAGGACAACATTTTGGTGGTGGAAACTCTATATCATCAAGAGAGTGATGACCAAGAGGATCCACACCTTCCAAATTGTGATAAAATTGAGTCATGGGTTACAAATTTGGATTATGATAGCTTTACCAATTTGAATTCAAGAAATAACCCACTTTTGAAAATAATTGGACCATCTAAGGAAGGTGAATATGAATGGGATGAGAAACATGTTGATGAATCAGAAGATGAAGAAGAAGTACTTGAACATCACAACTTGAACCTGGAGGATGATTACTATGATTTGTGGAAGAAATGTGAAGAATATTATCAATATGAATCTTCTAACAAACTTGGTGCATCAATTAATATGCAGGATAACTCAATTGCTTCCTCACATGAGGATACTATAAATCCTGTACAATTTTAGAAAGCATTGGAAGAGGAATTCGAATCTCATAAAATTTTGGAACATGATAAGGATTCTACAACCATGAATCAAGAAAGAGAGTCATTTGCTTTAGTTTCCTTTGGAGGAAAAGAAATTGAAAAGCTTGATCCACTTACTTGTGCTACAATGATTATGCCATTTCAAAATGAGAAAATTACAAAACCTGAATCATTTGGGCTTGATATCATTGATGATCCAATTGAAAATCTCACGTTACCCAAAATAACCCAAGTGATTGATCATGGAAATGTGTTAGTCAACCTGCCCCTAGATAGACAAGACTTATGGTTTGAAAGGGATGGGCATATTTTCAATTGGGTACCTAAGTTTTGTGCCTTTGATAAAAGAGTCATGGAGAAAGAACAAGTGCTACATGATGATGAATGTCATGAGAGAAAAGAGGAATTTTCAAATCCTCTTCAAGTAAGGTCAAATGAAAACATGCCAAAGGTAAAATCTCATATTTTTGGTTTCACCATGCAAAATTCGAATGAATGTTTGCCTAATGAAAGGTTTGATTCAAATATTATTAATGTTATGGCTTTCTTGAATGAAAATGAAAGATTATTCCTACACCATGAATCAAAGTGCAAAATGGACATCTTAAAGAATAGACATAAAGGAATTGAATATCACTCATTGTCTAATCAATTTGAAAACTAGAAACTCCACCATAGGATTATTAATGAAACTAAATCAAATTGGTATGGTGAGAGGGGCAACTGGAAGTTTATTTCTTTGTTTGGTTTGATCTTGTTTTTGTTGGATTCTTGCAAAACTGGGTATGCGTATCACGTCATATGTATTTTAAAGAATTCTAATCAGGTTTGGGATCCGGGAAAATGATAATCCAAACTTTTTGTATAGTTGTATATAATTTTGGTTTTCATGTTTTAGTTTTGGATTGGATCTCATTTTGGTTTTAAGTTTTGTGTGTTGGTCCTTTGGAAATTTTTGGTTTGTTAACTTAGATCCTTATGAATGTTGACTAAGACTAGGAGAATATGAAACATTGGAATTGTATTGCAAAAAGCTCCACAAATTTTGCAAACACATTAAAGAGTATCGTTTGGAACTTGTGATACATGAAGTTGTCAGTTTTATAAATTATGGCAAAGTAGGTGATATGCTCCATCCGCATTTCAAAAGGAGCAATGCATTCATATCTCATGTACATTCCACATTGCATATACATTTCATCTCAGTTGCATCTTCATTTCATGTGCAATCATTGAAAAGGTGTCGAATCCTCTTAGGATTATTACATAACATATATTAAAAGGATCCTAAGGTTGGGAACTGATGCCCGAACTATCTTGAGCCAAGCATGTTCTACACATTTTAAAAAATTATCTTGAGCAAAATGGTCAAAACCATACTTGGAATAAAAGGTGAGGCGAAAGGAGTATTTCATGTCTATCCTATTATGCAACATAATCCTTAAAAAAGTGGTTTTCACCACTCCCATAGTGCTTAAAGCCTAAAATCAGAGTAGTAAGGATAGGGTTAAATCCTCATCAAACTTAGGTTGAGGATCCAACTCCCCAAAGCTCTGATTTGACCTTCATGGAGTAGTAAGGATAGGGTCTAATTCTCATCTCACTTAGGTTGAGAATCCGATTCCCCAAGGCTTCTATTTTGCCCACTCAAGAACTTGAAATTCCAAAGCAAATATTTTTCATTTCATCATTAATATTGGATTGGAAGGATCATACTACATGTCCCTTGCAAGGATGGGTAGTCATCCCCAAGGTCTAAGAAATAAAAAGTAAAGCCAAACCATGGTATGAGGTTAATCTCCATCGGGGCTATAGACACCTGGCTGGTAGTGGAGTATGCTCATGCATAGCAACATGTCTTGTCTAAAAGCAAGACCACTGACTGCTCAAACAAATAGGCTAGCCTGACAATTTCATCCATAATAGGTTAAATCATTTTGTTCAAAGTGAGGTAATGAACTCCAAATCAGAGTAGCAAGGATAGGATTAAATTCCCATCTCACTTAGGTTGGGAATCCGATTCCCCAAAGCTCTGATTTCACTTACACTTGCACATGGGTTCAAGATGGTAGTGACAAATAACCAACTTTGGGATCTAGTAAATTAATTCAGTATACATATGTTTGGTCCTAAGAGGGTTTGACAGTTTTAATATGTTTGTTCATAATACTAGAAAATTTGAGCCTTTGCAAAGCAGGTTGTTATATCTCTAACATAGTTGTCATACGTCAAATCCTGCATAAATCATTCATAGCCTTGCACACAAATCATAAGTGAAACTAACAATGGAAAGTTGAACAAGTTTCAAACAATAGGGAATGAAGCACATTGCACACACCGAGCTGATGCTTAATAATTCTAATGCTTCATGTATTTCTCGTCTAGTTTCATTCTTGGGATATTTGCTAAAGCTTGTATTTGAGTCTATGTGTTTTCCAGGTTGAGTTCTCACCGAAATGCTTAGGAGTATTTTCCAGAAGAGTCACCATTTATTGTGGTTGCTCCACAACGTACCCCAAAATTGGGGACCCACCTTTTTTTGCATGTGTTCCAAGAAGACCGAAGTGGCCCATAGGCTAAAGATCAAAGAAAAAGCAAAAAAACCACAAGGAGAAAAAGTGTCGCGATATCGCGACATGTTGCATTTTCACGGTCCAAAGAAAAGGGAGAGGCCAAAAGAGAAAAATTGTCGTGATATTGTGACATGTTGCACCATCATGGCAAAAAAAGAAAAAGTGTCGCGATATCACAACATGTTACATCATCATGGCCAAAAGAGAAAAAGTGTCATGATATCGCGACATGTTGCACCATCGCGGCCAAAAGAGAAAAAGTGTCACGATATCGCGATATGTTGCACCGTCATGGCCAAAAGAGAAAAAGTGTCGCGATATCACGAAATGTTGCACCATCACAGCCAAAAGAGAAAAAGTGTCACAATATTGTGACATGTTGCACCATCGCGGCCAAAAGAGACAAAGTATCACAATATCGTGACATGTTGCATTTTCACGACCAAAAAACAAGAAAGAAAATTTGTCACGATATCACGACATGTTGCACCATCACGGCCAAAAGAGAAAAAGTGTCATGATATAGCGACATGTTGCACCATCGCGACCAAAAGAGAAAAAGTGTCGCGATATCGTGACATGTTGCACCATCACGACCAAAAGAGAAAAAGTGTCATGATATCGTGACATGTTGCACCATCGCGACCAAAAGAGAAAAAGTGTCACGATATTGTGACATGTTGCATTTTCACGACCAGAATAGAAGAAAGAAAAAGTGTCGCGATATTGCGACATGTTGCATCGTCATGGTCAAAGGGGGAAAAAGTGTCGTGATATTGCGACATGTTGCATTTTAGTGGCTAAAAGCAAAAAAATATGGAAGGGGCAAAAAGTGTCATGATATCGTGACATGTTACATTTTCACGATTCAAAATGGGTAGGCAAACAGAGAAACAAGAAGCATCACGATATCACGACATGTTCCATTTTTGCCAAGGTAACAGACCTGCATAGTGACGTGGACATAAGGACAAAATCTAGTAAATAAGACAAAATTTTACATAAGGAATCTTTAATTATTGGAAATCATTTAAGATGGTCGTTACACATGGAGGGAAACGGATGCAAGCCCATGTGGAGAAAATGCAACGAAGGGCCATAAAATGGAAACCAAAGCACATGCATAAAAGGGAAGGTGAAATGAACAGTCAGGGAAGGTGAAACGAATAGCCATCAGAAAACAAAATGAATCGTCATGGAAGGAGAAACATTTTTTTTTTAGAAGTTTAAATACGCCATTCAAAGAGGCCAGGAGGGAGGTGGAAAACTGCTGCAAGTAGTATTGCAGGTTTGAAGGCAATAAGGCCATTCTGGACCTAGTTGGGCTATTTTTCTTTCGTAGACTGGTTTTTCTTCTTCATGGACATGGGTTGGAAATTGTTGTGAGCAGAGTTGCAGACTTGAAGGCGATGAGGCCATTCTAGACCTATTTGAGTCATTTTTTTTCCATGGACTGGTTTGGGAAAACCAAAAATTTTTGCTATTGTAAAATGACATATTTTTAATGCAGAAGTCTTCAAAAATTTGCATCTTGTGGGCAAGAAAGAAGGATATTTTCTTTGCATGCTATGGATTTAATATTTGTTCTTTCATTTTTTTAGATTTCAAATTTATAGATAATGTTAATGTCATTTTTTTGGGTTACATTAGGCAAATATTTGAAATCTAAATTTTATTTCGTATCCTAGGAACTAGCACTTAGCTTATCCGGATTGTGATTGTTTGGCAGGTCCAATAGGTTAGGTTGCATGCATGGAAACCTCACATCTTTTGTTTTGTCAAAATAGGATAGCATCATACTCAATGCATTTTATTTCAATTTTCTGCATTTCATTTTCATTTTTCTGCATTTTATTTTTTCCAAAAATTTTCACTTATTTTCAGGCATTAAAATAAACATTTAGAAAATTTCAAAATCCAAAAAAAAAATGAACAATCACTAAAGTTTCATGGTGAAATAAACCAACATTGCCCCTTGTTTATAGTTACTTGCAATCACTAAGATGTTCCAAGCATTTAAATTGAATATCTTTATTTAAGATTACTAATACACATATGTAAATGCTAATACAACGGAGACCTTGGAGAAGTTGTTTGTTTAACTTATTTGCAAGAGGGTATTTCGAACCCAAATCCTAAAGGATAGTTTACTTTCACAACTGGGTGAAAATACAACTCAACAGGATGTCATTTAAGAACAAATATGTGCATGTTTTGACAACAAAGTACAAAATTCAACACAGTTTTTTGACACCTTATTATCCATATGCAAATGGGCAAGCAGAGGCGTCAAACAAAATGCTAGTTGCCATCCTTAAAAATATAGTTGTAGATAGTCATAAGGATTGGCACATTCAAATACCACATGCTCTTTGGGCTTATCACACTAGCATTTGAATGCCCATCGGGGCAACTCCATTTTTGTTGGTGTATGGCTTCGAGGCAGTCATACCTCTCGAGTTGGAAATATCTTCCTACGCATATCAATGAAAGAGTTCATCAATGATGACACTATATGGAAGGCCCAGTTAGACTAGCTTACATTGCTCGATGAATGATGCGTCAATGCTCTCGAGCATTTACGTATCTACCAAGAGCGACTTAAGAAAGCATACAAAATGAAAGTTCACCTAAGGGACTTTCAGGTTGGTGACCTGGTCTTAAAAGAGAACCAACAAAATTCTAACTTGTCACCCCATTTAAGGGATAATTTTGTGGCAAACTAGTTAGGTCCATATGTAATCAATAGTAAAATAGGACCTGGAACATACTGGCTCACCTCTCTTACCGAAATCAAGGAACTAGAACCCTTGAACATCAGTCATTTGAGACCATTCCATATTTAAAAGAGCCATGGCCCACCCCAAATGCTCTAAGGATTCCCATAATCGCTTGGTCAACCAAAAACACCCCAAAGGTACACATAATCCCTTTGGTTAAACTAAACACCCCAAGGATTCCCATAATCGCTTGGTCAAACCAAAAACTCCAAGGATTCCCACAATTGCTTGGTCAACCCCAAAATGCCCCAAAGGTATCCATAATCTCTTTGGTCAAACCAAAAGCTCCAAGGATTCCCACAATCACTTGGTCAACAAAAATGCCCCAAAGGTATCTATAATCCCTTTGGTAAAAACCTCCAAGGATCCATAAGAATCACTGGGTCCGCACCCATTCGGGATAAACCAACCATAAAAAATATTCAAAAAAATAGCAAATAATAAAAAATAACAAAAAAATTGCATCTCACTTTCATGCATAAGCTTAAAAATCAAAAACACAAAAATAAGCTGCATTAGGCATCACATACATACATTGCATATTTGTTGACCATACAGGTCAAATGCACCATAGACTGTAATTACTCGACAATTCCATCATTTCCCACATTTTTTTGCTTTGTAAATGATCCAACAAGAATAATGCCATCCACATTTTTCACCATATCATAGTCAGTTGTCTTCTAATGTATTTAAAGTTTTTTGTCATTCAAATATCTTTAGATTTCTAGCCAAAAATTGTACAAAGTCAAACAGATTTTACAAAGGTAGAGTTTTACTTAGATCACACCTTGTTACGTAGCATCCCAACACAAGTTAAAACACATAATAATTCCCAAGTTGTGTGAATGAAAGATGAAACCTGCAAAGCAATCTAGGATACCATACAGTGAAAATTTTATCTCACTCCTCCCCCTATGCAAATGACCCCAAGAATGCTAAGAGTTTTCAAAAGGACAAGCATCTTCCCTACCCGATTCCCCAAAATAAATAGTGGCTTTTACCACTATCCAAAATCCCAAATTCTCAAAAAGTTGCAAAACACCAAAAAAAAAAAAAATTCAAAGTTTGACATCAAAATCCTCAAAATGCACACATCAAAAAGCATAAGAAATAGTGATTATCATCACTCAAAATTCAAATCCCTCAGTCAAAAGAAAAAAAACAAAAATAAACAGTGATTTTTATCACTACATACGAGAGCAAGTATCCCAATAAAATTGAAGAAAATAAGGGAGTCGAACTTGAATCCTTGGAACTCTCAACATTCGGAAGGTCATGAGGTGATCCTCAGTACCGGTTTGGTGGATAGCCTACTGGTCACTGGTGGCAAAACCTCCTACATGATGATATATCTATCGCATTAAATTGTGTACAAATCAATGTTTGCATGTGGATGAGCTAGCTTATGGTATCCTAGATTGCACCGCAGATTAATATTACTAAATACAAAAAATGAGTTAGTGGAGCTAATTAGGTGATCCTCAATATAGGTTTGGTTGATAGCCTATCTGGCACTGGCGGTATCCTAACAAATACCACATAAATGAATTCAATTGCACACACAGGGAAGTGAAATAACTTGGTCAAACTCAAGTCTGATTCGTACCTTGTTCAAAAGTCTTGTAAGATAAAGGTATAGTCTTGTCTTGTTATTTAAAACATCTGAGTCTCAAAAAAACCTTAACTACATTCTAAAACAATTGTGGTACACTTCATTACTTACATCACCATCAGAAAATACAAAACAAAAAAAAAAATTACACATGAAAAGTCATCTTACAAAGCAATCACATAGTATAGAATGCCAATAAATCTTGTACAGTCTATGGTGCCACTGCAAATATATCAAAAAATAATTTCATCCATTCCATATGCATACATCCATATAGTCATAAAAATTTGCATTCATAATAACATATGCATACATCAACATAAATAAATGTGAAAAAAAAGAGCAATAAACCATAACAAGTAAATAATCCAAAAAGAGAGTCATGTATATATTAAGTCAAAAATACCATCAGGCTATAATAAAATGGTCCTCTAACCTAACAAAAATCAAAAATCAAAATCCCTAAAACCTAGAGAGTCAGCCACCATGATCACGCGGGATCGATGCAACTGGAACTACCCCCAATGGTGTGGGTACTATGGGACCTCTTAGGGCGGCTGCTGCCAGCCCTCGCATCATGCCCACTAACATTACCCTCACCCATCCACCTGCGATGAGAGGATGCAGACTACTCAGTATCACTACCTCTCGTATGGTACGACGATCCACCTCCAATGAGCTCAGGTAACTATCCATCGAGGCAGATAATCTTGGCCTCCAACTCCACCTAACATTGACCCCACTCCACATCCCATCGATGGTACGTAGCCAATGCGTAATCCCATTGTGCCAACTGAGCCCATAGGAGATCCCTCTCAACTCTGTGCTCCTCATATTGCCTCTGTAGAATATCCTCTAATTGTGCTATCTCAGCACGAAACCTAGCCTCCATATCCCCTAGGACTGCTTGAGGCATGGGCATATTCGAGATGACATGCTGCTTTGGCACCCACTTCTTCGGGACGTCCTATGTATCCGACTACTCTGAAATCCCTAAATCATTCCCAGTGAAGTCATCTACCTCCACCATATCCACATCATCGAACAGAACCCCCCAACCCTCCACCGGTGCCTCCATACCCCCATTGCCTGTTGCTACCACATCTGGACCTCCTAGAGGCCCCTCACCCTGCCATCGTCGCATATTCCACCATTGGTTGTACTATACAGTCACCCTGACATTGTCCACATTGGGGATATCAATCACTACATCAGAATCCTTGCCTAGTGGCTCAATAATTAGCTAGGCTAGAGTCCTCTCATCACCCCAACATTGATAGATAAAAGGCTCACCAGGCAATCCCTGGTACACCCCAAACTATCGAGTCACCCAAACATATGAGAAGTACTCATGCTCTATCCCATGTCTCTCAATCAACCATATCCCCCTACGCATCTGCCAGATCCACTCTTCTACCTCAGGCCAATTTGGACAGTGGTTTGGCCACCAGAACACCTCCCCTAGAACAAGACGTGAGAAGGCATCAGTATAGTGGCCTATGGCACCTACCTACCACCGACTCTGCCCATGCTCCTTCGACCTTTGCCATAACATGGCATACCTAATATCCCTATCCACCATCTCACCCTGAGTGGTCCAAGGAAACCCCTGTGGTCGCTCCATAGCTATGTGTTGCCATCCCTAGCACTATAAAAGATAGCTGCACCTGATCCCCTTCTGCCTTCGATAGTAGACCTTGTACAACTCATCGTATAGCTATGCCAATAGTGTCTAACCCCACCTCATAATAAGTGGCACTGTTGTCGAACACTCCACTAGTCTGAACACCACCTCAAGTACGTTCCAAGGGAACCTCACACCTGAGGAGTCAGGAAACAGCATGTTGGAGATGAGGGTCATGAGCAACACATGCCTCATCCCCAAAATGCCCTTCTCAAACAACCACCACACCAGAATCTTGCCAATCAGGTAGTTTGCCTCTACCCTCTCCATAGCCCTATCCACCCCCATCTCTACCACCTGCCCAATGAATGATGTCAGCATTGCCATTTTCTGATCATGGGGAGTCATTTGAATGGGCAGTCCATTTATCAAAATCTACAGAATCTGATACATGTCCTCCAAAGTAACCGTCATCTCCCCTGTTGGGAGATGAAAGGTGTTGGTGTGGGGATCCCACAAATTGATCAGGATAATCAGATATGCCTGATCCCCCACCATAGGCTCCAATCACGCTACCTACTTGAGCCTAAGGGCATCAAGCCACTCCCAATACACAATAGTTAGTGCATCCCGAGCATCTGAGAACATAGTCGGTTGGCGATACCAACTCTTCACAACCTAAAAAACAAAAACAACACAAAAATATTAAAACATGACAACAGAAAAACTATACAACATAAGTACAGACAAACAAAGAACAAAAAAATTGTACAACAAAAGTACAAAAAAAATGTACAACAAAAGTACAGATCATTCAAATAAACTGTATAATAAAAAACGTAAACAAAAACCAATTAAAACAAAAAACAAATTAGGGTTTCAACCTTAATTTAAACAAAAACATTCAAATTAAACTATACAATCAAATACAAAATAAAACAAAAAATCATGCTGGGGTTTAAACCTTACTGTGAACTAAAAACCAAAATATAACAACAAAAGCAACTAGGGTTTTTAACCTTAAGTGTGAACAAAAAAATCAGATAAACACAAAAAAAAAATTCATACTAGGGTTTCTAACTTTAAGTGTGAACAAAAAATCAGATAAACACAAAAAATTCATACTAGGGTTTCTAACTTTAAGTGTGAACAAAAAATCAAATAAAAACAAAAAATTCATACTAGGGTTTTTAACCTTAAGTGTGAACAAAAAAATCAAATAAACACATAAAATTCATACTAGGGTTTTTAACCTTAATGTGAACTAAAAAACAAGCAGAATAACGCTAACAGGCATTTTATATGTGCGTTTTAAAAATTCATATAAAAACAAAAAAATATAAAGCAAAGAGAAGGAGCACCTACCGGTCTCACCTCGGCTCTGCCACTCGAATATCTGGTCCTTGCACTCATGGTGTCCACGAGATTTCGACAGCACTTCGCTACGCAAACTCACACTCCTCACAACTCCAAATCGCTAGAAAAAATATTGCAAATGAGTCCAAAACCTAGTTTTGGCCCTTATATAGGCTCTGAGTCCTATAATCATTCCACCCTGGGATGAGTGCTCTAGTTAGCACTTGTCCCACCCTGGGACAATTACAAAATTAGTATTCGTCCCACCCCGGGATGATTACAGAGCAAGAAATCAAGTAACCAAAACTGCATCCAAAAAAATGCACCAACAAAAAGCAATAAAGCTGCCAACCAAAGGTGCCCTTGCACTTGACATTCATGGAATGAAAAAATGATTTCGGGGTCACAAATTATCACTATCCTACTCCCTAAGAAGGCTACCATAGCTGGACCGCTCCACGGGAGGACGGATTTTTGACAATTTTAGCCCCAACGCATCACAAAAAAGGGCCAAAACCAACTCAAAAGCAACAATAAATCTATCGAATTAAGGTGCCCTTGCACTTGACATTAATGGCATAAAAACTAATGTCGGGACCACAAATTATCACAATACTACTCCCTAAGAAGGCTACCATAGCTGGACCACTCCATGGGAGGACAAATTTTTGACAATTTCAACCCCAATCGGCATCACAAAAAAGGGTCAAAACCCACCAAAAATAGGTCAGATTGTTGGGAAACTGCATAAGCGTTCAACGAAAAAAACAACTAAAGGCACCCTTACAAAATTCATCTTGGTTCAAACGAGGGGGTAGTCACACTCAATTACCAATCAACAAATACACACCCGATCAAGGAAATGGCATGCATTCAAAGAATCATTGACAAAGACAATCACGCCCTTGCTTAGGGCAGAAAACAAGCAATAATCACAAGTTGATCAAACACTTGGCATTCTGTAATCATGAACTCAAGGTTACCACAGACAAAAGGTTGCACCCTTTGCCTATTCATGACTGAACAATGTCCAAGATCAAATAACACCTCACCGAAAAAGGTTAACACTTGAAGTAAGTTCCTTAGCTCGTCAGAAGCAAAGATTCAAGAATGTGTGCCCTTTCCATACTTGGGGCATCAAAAGTTGGTTAGGTTATTGAGAAACCCTAATAATTACATGCTTTGGTTATCTATTTTTTCTCAGCACTGTGCCATGCACAACGCATCCCAAAAAGGGGCATCTGTAGACACCAAAATAGCACCAATCCGATTATGTGGCTATAAGCACTAACTGAATTGGCATACATAGCCCCTAGGGTAGCCCTTAGAGGTTAAACAGTGGTCCTAACCACTCCTAAAGTAGTTTTGTAAGGTCAGAGGTCAATTTGGCACCTTTCAAGCACTCTGCTACCTATTTGTTCCACCCTGGGATGATTAGAATGCTATTTGCCCCACTCCGAGATGATTAGCAGCAATTGCTCCAGGGTGGGATGAATAGCAGGTTTGATGGGAAAAAAGTCAAACTTTGACAAATGACAGCCCAAATCCACCACTCAACTCCACCTCCAAGGCATGGGAGTGTGAGTGGGTATTTCAACAATCATAAAGGCAGTCATGGAGGCCTAAATCAAGGAGCCCTTAATCAAGGAGGAATCTTCTCTCCCTTAACAAGGCATGATGGCCAAGCGACACCCCTACATGCACATTCAAAGGAGACCCTCAGGTCTATAAAATGGTGAGCCTTCTCACCCCAAAAATAGGAGAGAGCAAGAGAATTTGGAGCAATGGAGTGCTGCCAAATTATACCCTCACCCCTCATTGTGCTTCCTACACCCTTGATCTCTCTTTTGAAAGGGAGGTTATCGGGTGAATACTAGGAGAACAATCCAGACCTAAAACCCAAACAATCAGCCACAATCCCACACCAAATTTGTCAACACAACCCCCTAGGAGGTTTTGGACCCATCCCAAGTGGATTGGTGTCAAAACCAAGCCCCAAATGGTGGGCGTCCTACCCCCGGGTGCCCCCTAAACTATTGTAGTCCTAATCGCCCCACCCCGGAGTGATTAGAAATATACATTAGATTTCTTTACTATTTCTTTTGCATCATGTTGTATGTGATTTTTTTATGCTGTTGTTCAATTTTCACTGCATTCTGACCTATTTTGACTGTGTTTTTATCATTTTATGCGTTCACTAACCTATAGGGGGCACCTTTGTATACAGGGCAATCTGGGAAGAATCTGCCAAATCTGACCTTTTGAGTCGTCTCAAAATGCCCCATTTTGCCTAACCCCAAGTTTGCAAGTATTTTGGAGGCCTCTGGATAGGACATTTGGGAGGTCACTTTTGCACACTTTGTGATAGTTGCCAACATCCCACCCTGGAGCAATTAGAAATCCATGCATGATTTCCCAACTATTATTTTTACAATGTGTTCCTAATGATGTCTAGATGCTCCTATTCAAGATTCATCCCATTTTGACACATTTTGATCTCTGTTTTATTATTTCATGTATTCACTAGCCGGAGGTCCTGGGGATTGCATGTTTCCTTCCATCTACATATGCTATTAACCGTTTGTTGTTTCTCTGTACATAGGATATCGACATCGGAGGGACAAAAAGGAACGATGGACACACTCATGCAAGTGACGGTGATGTTAGGCCCACCCATTTCGAATGTGGGCACGCGAAATATCCCAAAGGGAAGCGTGCCATCCATTGGTGTAACAAAATTGTATCGAACACTCCGAGACCTTGAAGGGGGGAATGTATTGTAACCGGATCACAAGCAACACTAATAAAAGATGCTGCACTTTAGTTTTTCTTTACATCTCATTTCATTGCATCATTTCCCCTTTTCATGCACTTGTTCTTCGCATTTTTGTACGACTTAGCATTTCATTATACATTGGCTTTTGTTTGCATCACACCCGATACGCTGTGCTTCCGTAGACATGCTTTCACAAACAATTTAAAAAATTCATAGGTGCAAATATTTAGAGATAATCCATTTTCAATAAGTACCCTCTTGATACACAAATATCCAATTAATGTTGTTATGTATAGAGGATTATTCCTATGCATACTTTGACGAGGTATATCTTTATCATGAAAATAAATGTAGTCAACTCCATGAGAAGCTACAAAATTCACAATGGTAGTTTGATCTATGTCCTAAGGTACCATCATTTGACTCAAGGTATTCATTAATTCTTCTCTATGAATAGATAAAGTCCTAATATCAAGAAGGGAAATCATATCTGTCATATTAGCTAGTTGTTTGTTGATATCAAAAGGAGTCTTCTGTTGAGGTTGAATTACATTATTCCCATTATTAGGTGGTTTTAGATTAAAATGTGGTTGATCCCCATAATTTGGCTGAGTTTTAGGTAATTGAGTTTGAGAATATTGAGTTTATTTTCTAGTAATAGTTCCCACTATAGCCACAATGTTGCTTGATTAATGTGGAATAGAAAAATCATCTTGCATAGATTGCGGTCTAGCAGTTGATGTTTGTTCTATGGGAAGAAAATGTTGTGAGGAAGGACATGTTGTCATCATTCTTGGAAATTGTTCCTCTAGATCTAATAAATATTTAATGGGTATAATTGATCTTGACTCATCTTATGAACTGTTAGAATGAAAAGAACTAATATCTACTTCAGATTGTCTCATTTTCTATATGTTCAAAAGATGAGGATTGTAATTTTATTCCTTGAAATTACTCAATTGTTATAATGGATTGAGTAGGTGAAAATTTTTGGAAGTTGTACTTGTGGAATTACATTGTCACCACACTACATACAAGGATAGAAATTTTATGATGCCATCATCATCAGGAATGAGTGAGCTGGGGTTTAGTAGGTGCGGCGGGAGTGAGGGTTTGAATTTTTTGGGCAAGGATCTCAGCCAAGGTGGTATAGGTAGAGGAGCTATGAAAGGGATGGGTGGGAACCTCAAGCATGGATCAAGCAAGGATCCAGAGGAAGGTGGTTAGGCTACGATAGATTTAGAGGTGGGCATCACACGGGGGCCCGACCCTCCTCAGAAATACCTCGATAAAAAATATATGAAGGACAATGCGGAGCCCAAGAAGTGGTTGTCTTTTGTTGAGACTCTTAGAGGAAAATAAAGGAGGTTCTCTCTCTTCTACCCCTAGTTCTAGTAAATAATAAAATTTTGGCCCCGACAAGTTCCATGAGCCATTTTATTTCAATGGAAGAATTCTCCCTGGTAGGCAAGTTTTTGGGAGGTAGGTCGAACATGGAGACTATCAGGGCTTGGGCGATAGGTAAATGGTGACCGATAGGCAGCTTGGAGTTGGTAGCTCTAACTCGAGGGTTCTTCATTATCCATTTTAATAATATGGAGGATGCTAACCACATTTTAACAGGAGGTCCTTGGTTTTTGGGCAAAAGGAGCCTTTTTCTTAGACGATGGGGTGAATATTTCAACCCTAAAAAGCAAAATATTAACATTGCCCCTATTTGGGTTCGTCTCTCGAGTCTACCTGCCCTATTCTTCAATGAATATTGGCTATAGGGCATAGCTAGAACTATAGGGAAACTGATCTCCATTGACCATGCAACCTTGGCCAGGACAAGGATGACTCATGCATGAATTTGCATAAATGCTAATTTGGATAATGAATTGCCAAGGTTTTTGGAGCTAGAGTATGGAGAATACTATCAAAAATAACCGATAGAATACGAGAATAGACCGACATTCTATGCAAAATTAAAAAATTAAGGAAATCTATGCAATCAGTGCCCTAACTTGGCAATGAATAAAGAAAAGCATAAGCAGGGAATGCTAGACAAAGGAGATTTGAGGAGTTTCCTTGGTAGAGGTGATTTTAATCAGGCAAACTATGTCTAAAAAAAAATAAAAGAGAGGGTGTAGGGTCCCAACAAGACAAAGGAAAAAAATAGGTTATTGGCAACCAAAATACTCAGGTAAGTTCCAATCCTCTAGTTTTAAATAAATTTTCAATTCTATCCAATATTGGAGTATGAGGATTATCGAAAGACATGGAAGCCCAAAACCTTAAGGTTAACCTTTTTGACTCTCTAGAATTCCCATCCAAGTCAGGATCCTCAAACTCTAATGCTGAAATTACTATAAGCCCCGTGGGTATCACAAAGCCAAACCCTAATGCCTGATCTCTAGAATCCCCATCCAAGTCAAGATCCTTAAACCCCAATGTTGAAAATACTTCAAGCCCAATGGGCATCCCAAAGCCAAACCCTAATGCTGAAGAACATAGGAAGAAATTTGAGGCATTGGAAAATAAAAAACCTCATCTCCCTAACATCATCACTAGGAGCCAAGTGAATCCTACCGATGGGCCATCCCATATACCAGGGGAATACAGGAAAAAAGGAAAATATTTGGATGTATGGGTGGAGATATGTGAAACTCTTCAGACTAAGGAATATGGCAGTTTGGTTTTGCAACAAATTACCTCCCTCCAGTTTAGTCCTAAACAAACCAGGAGCACTGTGAAGTATCCTATAGATTTTGGCAGTGAAAAAAGAGAGGGAGAATATCAAATGCTGAACATCAAAAAATTAAAACTGATAATGACATTGCCAATGGAAAACAGAGAACCTTTTTTCAACAGGTTATTTCGGTTTCTAAAGACAACAAATTAGGAAAACCCCCTCAAGGGAGGGGGAGAGGAATAAATCCCAAACAATCTAAATGAAGTTCCTCTCATGGAATGTGAGAGGCCTCAATGGCCTACCCAAACATAGGGAAGTTAGTGCAATAAGAAATCAAGTGAATCCAACTATTATCATGTTGCAAGAAACAAAAATTGATGAGATTTAGTCAAAAAAAGTAGAAAAAAAAATATGGAATCAAGGGGATATGGTTTGCAAATCATCCAGAGAAGAATTTGAGGCCTTATGACTTTGTGGGATCCCCAGATAGTAGAAGGCACCATTATTCAAAAAGATGACAAGGTTCTTAGTATTTTATTTAAGGAAATAAATAGCAACAGGTCGTGGATCCTTTCAAATATTTATGCCCCGACTTCAATTCAAGGGAGAGCTCTACTATGGGAATACTTAGCCAATCTAATTGAAATATTCCATAATGTCCCTTGGATTCTATATAGGGATTGTAAAACTTAGAGGAGCGAATTATACCTGGAGTAATCAGCAGATAGGGTGTCATCTCATTCAAGAAAGGCTTGATAGGTTTTTTTTTTCAAAGGAAGCTACAACTCTGTTTGGTTATTCTACCCTGCAAGCCCTTCCTAAAATTAGCTCTGATCATAATATAATTTTTTTGGAGATCCCTAACTCTCTTTCCTTAAAGAAAAATTTCAAATTTTAATCTATGTGGATCAAACATTCTAGTTTCAAAGATAACTTAATTCAGTGGTGGCAGCAGCCTGTCAGGTGTAGTGCAACTTTTAAACTTGCTGGCAAATTAAAGTTTGTTAATGAAAAGCTTCAAACTTGGAACAAAGAGGTCTTTGGGAACATCTTTGAAAATGAAAAATAGGTTGTTAAAAGTTTGAATATAATTGATCAGAGGATTCAACATGGTGATGCTGATGAAACTACTAGGCAAGAGGAACGAACAAAACTAGCAGAGTTTCATAATATTTTGGCCTGTGAGGAAATCTATTGGAGGCAAAAATAAAGGGATATTTGGTTGAAATATGGAGATTCAAATTCCAAGTTTTTTCATATCACCACGCTTAGAAACAGAAGCAATAACAAGTTAAAAAAAAAATATGGTTCTATTATTTAGGACTTAACAGAAATCAGAAAGGAGGCAGTAACTTATTTCAATTCTATCCTTGGTCAGGAATTGCAGTGTAATGAGGAGGCCAAAGATATTATCTTGAAATCCAATCCTACCATAATAAATGAGGATGTAAACATTAAGCTTCTAGCTCCATTTTTTGATGAGGAAATTAAGGAAGCCTTGTTTAGCATGAAGCCATACAAAGCCCCGGGACCCGATGGCTTTCCCCCTCATTTCTATCAACATTTTTGGGACATCGTAAGTGAGGATGTAATTTTTGCTATCATAGAATTCCAAGCAAGCAATCATATCCCAAATGGTCTCAAATCTATTTTTATTTCTCTAATTCCTAAGAAGAAAACCCCTGAATCTATGGCTGACTTCAGGCCAATCAGTCTGTGCAATGTTTCTTACAAGATCCTAACTAAAGCCATTGCAAATAGAATGAGATATGTTATGCCCCGCATCATAGATCCATGCCAGGGAAGCTCTATCCAAGGTAGGTCAATATTGGATGGAGTTATCATAGTTCATGAAGCTCTGCACTCTGCTCATAAGACTAACAGGTCTATTTTTTCCCTCAAGCTTGATATGAACAAAGCATTTGATAGGCTAAATTGGTACTTTTTGATTGTTGTCCTCCTTAAGTTTGTTTTTCACCACCAATGGGTTAATTTGATCAAATAATACATTTATAAAGCATGGTTCTCAATTTTGATTAATGGAACAACTACTGGTTACTTTTAAATTCATAGAGGAACTCGGCAGGGGGACCCTATCAACCCCGTGTTATTCATCATTGTGGCAGAAGCTTTAGGCAGAACCATAAAAAATACTTGCAGTTCAAGGCTAATATTAGGAATAAAGGTAACATATCTCACTAGGGTTGTTTCTCACCAACAATTCATCGATGATACCCTTATATTGACTAAGGCATTAGTGGTTGAGGCAAAAAGAATTAAATACATCCTACAACTCTACGAGGACGTTGTTGGTCAAAAAGTTAATTTTAGTAAAAGAAAGTTATATTTCTTAAACACCCCATTCAGAGGCAAGGAAGGATTGTAGAAATTTTAGGGTGTGATATAACAAACCTCCCCACTTTGTATCTTAGTCTCCCTCTTTTCATTGGTTCTCTGAGAGAGTCAATGTGGGACTGGGTTATTGAAAGAATTCAAAAAAAAACTTATTGGATAGAAAGATCATCTTATATCTCAAGAAGGAAAGATGACCCTCACTAAGGCCTCTCTTTAGAGCATTCCATTCTATTTCCTCTCCATTTTAAAAGCCCTTGTGAAGGTTTTCTAGAAAATTGAGAAACTCCAAAAAGAATTTTTATGGACTGGATAAAAGGAGAAAAAATGATACACCTTGTAGGATGGACCAAAGTGTGTAGATCCAGGGAAAATGGGGGCTTAGGTCCGAGGAGAATTGATCATATGAATTTATATTTACTAGCTAATTAAGCATGGTGCCTCATTTCTAGTCAAGAAAATGAATGGACAACTATCATCAAACGAAATTATCTTCAAAATATGGAATTTCTAAGTGACTCAGTTCCAATCAAAAGCTCTGCTTTTTGTAAAGCAATTCTCAATTGTAAGGAAATCAACAAAAATGGTTTAAGATGGATTTTAAGCAATGGTGAGAGGATAAATTGCTGGAATTATAGGTGGGCTGAGGATGAACCATTGACACAATATCCTAACTTAGCCCGAATCAAAGATATCATAGAAGAACTCATTGGCATAAAAGTCTTCGATTATATGGTTGAGGATAGAGGCAGAATGAAGTGGAAAAAAATAAGGATTTAGGGATTTCAAGTGGAATCAAATGATATTTGTAATATTCTTGGGCAAAAAATTTATCCCCATGAGACCCAAGGAATATCAAGTGACCTGGGCTCCTACGTAAAATGGGTAGTTCATTGTTAAATCAGCTTACAAGCTTCTACTTGATGATGAGGATTTTGTCCTCCAAAAAGACTTAGTTTGGATAAAAAATTTAATTCCAAAAATTGTAGTCTTTTCATGGTTGGTTATCCAAGGAAGAATTCTAACCATTGATAATATGATGCTTAAAGGTATTTATATCACTAATCATTTTTATCTATGCAGGGCTAATTGGGATACCATTTATCACATTTTCCTTGAGTGCTCTTTTTCCTTGACTATCCTAAGTGGGGTTTTTTAGGCCTTCAATATTTCTTGGGTTAAACCAGCCATCGTACTTGATTTGTTTTTCTAGTGGCCTTGCCCCTTTTCAAGCCAAAGACTTAGATACATGTGGAAAATTTGTCTCAATCACTATCTTTGGCAGGTGTGGTTAGAAAGGAACCATAGAGTCCTTAATGAGTCTATCCATGATCATCAAACTATCATTGCTAGGATCCTATCCTTTGTGAATGATAATGTGAACCTTATCCCTTTTTATAGCCATAAACCTCATCTATAAGAGACCATGATTGCTCAATATTTAATCTTAACCTTGTTAGATGAGTCTGTGCCTAAGGTATTCAACCCCAAAGCCAATTTTAAGTTGTCCCAACCTCCTACGGGTTGGTTTAAGCTTAATTTTGATGGAGTAGCTAAGGAGAATCCTGGAACAGTAGGTGCTTGCAGCATTGTGTGAGATCATAATGGGAATATGATGCTTGCATTTTCTGAATATTTGGGAACAAGGACAAACAACAAAGCTGAAGCTAGAGCTATGTGGAGAGGCCTTCAAATGACTCAAGACTTAGAAGGCAATTTTATCATAGAAGGAGACTCTATGCATGTTATAAATCTCCTCAATAATTGGAAAACACCTCCTTGGAGGATTAAAACAATTTTTGAAGAGGCTAGTATCCTTTCCAGGGAAGACAAGATAGAAAAACCCAACATGTCTTTCGGGAAGCTAACAAAGTTGCTGATAAGCTAGCCAATTTGTGTGTTGATGGTGATGAAATTTTCAAATGGGAACATGATGTCCTCAGTGAAGTAGAGGAGCTTATTCAACAAGAATTTCAAGAATGATAGTCGAATTTACCAATAGAGAAGGCACTGTAAGTTTGAAGGCTATGAGTATTCCTATATTTTTTTTGAAATGGACTCACAATAAAATTTATCCGAGTTGTTAGTCTTGGTGGATGTTGCTTGGAAATACCACAAAGACTAATGGGGATAGTCACATGTTAGATAACATGGCTCCTAGTCATATTAGTAATTTTAGGTTGGTTGATAATCACAGGGTAGGAAATAAATGGCAATATGAGACTTCAAACCAGAGCCACATGGACCACCAGATAGCCATTGCCATAAATATAGCCAGTAGGTTCACTTCTCCAAGGCTGATTGGCCAAGACGAGATGTGATCCCAAAGTATGCCATATACGGAAGAAAGTAATTACCAAAGAATTATTAAGAGTAACTTTCAATATAGAGCTTGTGGGAGTTTTTTTAGTACTCTGCTATGTGTGTTTGCAACTTTTTGTTTCTCCACTATTTCAAGGAAGGGATCCGTGTCTGTTTCTTTTTTTGTAATTATGATGCAAGTGTGTTTTATCGGGGTATACCCAAAATGTTGTATGGGAAGTTTCTTTTTTATAATAGGCTATGTGCCTTACCGGATGTAATGGCTTTGGCGGTATGTAGATTTTACATATATAGGATCCTTAGTAAGGACATGTTCATCAATAGCCCTGGGATGATTTTTGTAAAAGGTTTTGGGTCAACCTATAAAACTTGGTATTAATGCTATAGTATCTTATCTACCAAAAAAAAAAATTGTGGGAGTTGCGATGGTAAGTGACTACTAACCATTCCCACATAATGTGTTGGATGAGGCACACTCATATAATCTACCTGATTCATAACTTCTTTACCATGATTTGGTAATGGATTTTGGAAGATGACTAAATTTTGATTAGAATTTTGTGTCTATTGCTTTTGTGGGTCTATTGAAAAATTATCATTTGGTGGAGGATTTTCCACTCCCAATTTTCCATTATCAATCAAATCTTGTACCAAGTGTTTTAATATTTTACAAGTATTGGTTGGATTTTTGTCAACTTGATGGAAATCACAATGTTGATCTCGTCTATACCAAGATTGAGAGGCATCGAGTTACCATATATCTGGTAATTTTATCACCTCTTTTTACCAATTGTTGTAAGACCATTGTTAAAGGTTGATTTAACCTTGTGAAATTATGTTGTGGATGTTTTTGAGGTTCTTTTAACACAAAATTCTTTGTGGTTTCTACGATATTAATATTTGGAGGAGGTCTACTATATGTGACCCCATCTCCTACCAAATGTTTGTTCTTGTATTTATTTTTAGATGATTTATCTTCATCCTTAATTTTAAGTTTTCCTCTTATGATAAGGACTTATTCTACCCTTATTTTCAAATCTATAGCTTGATCAAAAGAGGTTACAGTACAGATAGCCAACTCATAGGATAATTGTTCTTGTAAATTTCCAATGAAAATTTCTAGCATCTCTCTTGGAGGTAGGGTAAAATATAATTTACCTAAAAATTTTCTCCATCAAGCTAGAAATTTTGAGAATTTTTCTTCTTTCCCTTGTTTTAGGTTTTACAAATTCTTAATTGTAACATGTCTTTCTATATAGGAACCAAATTGATGTACAAACAACTCTACAGTTTCTTCAAATTTTCTTAAGGAGTGTGTTGGAAATTGATAATACCATTCCAAGGCCATACCTCCTAAAATTTTTGGGAATATTTTTAATAGCAACATGTCATCATATGCAATGTCATGGAAACTAGTCCTCGAATATGTTCAATCAGATCTTTGATCCCCTTATAAATCGGTAAAATCGACATGGGGAAACATTTAGGATATGGTATAGCAAAATAAAAGGGTATAATGGTTGATTGCTCATTTCCTTATAAATGTATGTAGGTCGATAAGGATCTATTTTGTCCAATCATGAAGTTAATTGTTGTACTATAGCTTCAAGATGATGTGGTTTCCCATTATGTTTATTTTGTGCTACCATGTTTGCATAGGGAGGATAATATACATATATTATGCTACCGCATAAGGAGTTGAAATAGTAATACTATTATGCATAGGATTTGAATTTGGAGGGTTGGTGAGCTTATAAGGAGGCATATTTTTTTGAAAATGTGGTTGAGAGGAAGTCAGGATTTTGGTATTTTTATTTTTTTGGGATGTTTAGGCTTTCAATAAATCAAGTGTTAAAATATTGATAAAGAAAGTTATTGTTGGTAGAAGAAGAAGGTTGTTTTTGGGTAGTAGTAGTGGTTGCAAAAATAGGTTCATGTTGCGATGCCATTGTTGTTTGAATTTAAGTGGTACATAAGGAATGATCATTATGAGTGGTAGTTTGTAATGGAGAAAATTATCACTCGCATATGTCTTTGGCTATGGGCAAAGTCAAAAATCTTCTTCTAGAGATTCTTACATTGAAAAATAACCCCTTTTAAGTTGGTCTTCTACTTCAAAGGCATTTGCGATAGCAGACCGATTATGATTTAAAAATTCATAGAAGTGTTGAAAAGATTCAAAATGAACTTCCCCTTGATATCTCATTTTAGGGTCAAAAGGGTCAAATTTTTCATCTTCTTCATTTTGTTCTATTTGTGCAACTTGTTCTTCCTAAACTTCTTCTATCATTGTTTCAGTATTAGGGTTTTCATTATCCGAATCCCCTTCAGAGTCGGTTGCTACCTCTTTGTCATTCCTTAAGGTTTTAGGCATCTTGTTGTGTTGTTTTTTTTGTTTTTTGATACTACTCCTAATTTTATTTTTATTTTTTTATTTTTTTTATTAAATTAAAGTAAAAAGGATTTTTCAATAATTTTTTACAGAGATTTTAAATAAAAAAGCTAAGGTGATTCTAATATTATTGAAATATATTATAAATATCGTTAATGGGCTCTATGTCTTTAGGGTTCATGAAATGTTCCTCTTTGAAGATAAAGTTCTCTTTTGAAAGAAGGAAAAAGTGAAAGAGAGTGATATTCTTAGTTTTAGAAGTAGGAGATTGAAATTGGATCTCATGGAAAAATAGGATTGCTCTAGGTGCTTTGTGATAGCATCTTTTTTGTTCAAAGGCTATCTCTTTTTCCTCTAAGTTTGCTAGGAATTTGTGTATTATTACGTATTCTTCAAAGTAATTTCCCATAGGTAAATTATGGAGTGGATGCTAGCCCTTTTGTACACTAGCCAACATTCGTAACTTCTTTTAATTTTAAAATAGGGAGAGTAGTAATCTACACCTAAAGCCTTCATTATGTCTATCCTTTTAATTTGTTTCAACTCCTCAACCCTTCTCTTAATGAGATGAAAATTTATCCACAAGTCTCCCCAATTTTCCCTATTGCCCCTTAAGAGGATGTCAATTTATTTTTCTATAAGTTCCTTCCTACGGTCAATGAGGGCAGATTATTTAACACCAGTGTCCACCATTTAAAAATGTATGTAGATTTATTTTTTATTTTTAGAAAAAAGCAAATTAAAAATAAAAATACGAAAGAAAACAAAAGTTCTTTTTCTAACTAAATTTTTTCTTCAAACTATTTTGCAAGTTGTAGGCCAAGTTGTCTTGTTTCAATTAGGATTTTCACCTAGATGCCTGCATGTAAACACTTGGTGATGAATTCTAAGCTATGATGAAGTCCATGTTATACCAGTACTCACCCAATTCACCGTCGGTATAGATACACCTTGAAAGATATGCATGCTATTTTACATGGCTATGATGGTTTTTGTACCGTCCTCATTTTAAATCTTGATTAAAGGTTTCAAGTTTTTTGGGTACAGGTGAAAGGATAATCCCTTTTTGAAGGTCATAAACCTTCACTATATATTCTATTTTGTTCAAACCAACTAAAGCTACATAAGAGTTCAATGGATGTGGTTATTTTTTAGGGCAAATGATGTAAAAATGAAAAATAAGTGATTCGATTAATTTGAAAAATATCTAATTTACATGACTTAATTAAGACACACAAGGTTAAAAGATTTTTTTTTTATTTTTTTTTTCAAAAACAAAGAAAAGCAACAATTTTAAAAGAAGGATGTTTTCACGTCGGGTTCACCAAATAATGTAGACCCAAATTTTTGCACCCCTTTTCTTCAGGCCAATGGATACGCACTTGAAAGGGAGAGGGGAAATGATGTATCTACACCTCGACTGAGAACCATTTGAGTTGTGCTATCCTTGGTGTTTGTTGATGAATTTGGTGAAGGTTCATTAGGAAAAAATATGTGGCGGTTTCCATACCTAGGTAATGGTGGGTGTTTGGTTGATTCTTTGAAGCATACACCTAAAGTTTGGCTAAATGCAACTATTGCTTAGCTATATGCATTTCAACTTTTCATGAAAACAATTGTATACAGTTCTAGCTAGAAAGCTTATAAATTTAACTAAGATGCAAAGATTTCTTTATGTGCACTAAAAGTAAAAAGTAGATTTTATACTAACATGTGCATATATATATATATATATATATATATATATATATATATATATATATATATTCTTTTTATCTTTTGTGTTTACAAAACTAGTGAAATTAATATAAGGAGCAATAAAACTAAGTTTATGTTTTTGTCTTTTTCTTTTGGTTTTTTAGCTATTATGATTGATGCAAAAAGAATGCAATTAAGTCTATGTTTTGATATTTTCTTTTGAGTTTTTCAACTAATGTAATTGATGTAAAATATAATGCAGCTAAGACTATGTTTTTGATATTTTTTTTTGAGTTTTTCAACAAATGTAGTTGATGTAAAATATATGCAACTAAGTTTATGTTCTTTTTGTGTTTTATTTTTCTTTCTTTTGTTTTATGCAAATGCTTACTATAACAAAAGAATAAGAAATTAAAGTATAGAAAATTTTAGAAAAATTGGATTTAGATCCTTACCTAGTCTGGATGTTTTTTTTCAAATACATTCAGATCTGACAAAGCAAATTCAGATCCATCTAAATATGTCATGCAAATTCATACTACTCCAAATATGTTCAAAACCTACAATTTCACAAAAAAACACTAAAAATTATAGTTAGAGGTGGGGGATCTACTTAGGCCATAGTAGATCAGGGTTATATGATAGTCAGATCCCCTCGGTTCTTTTAGAAAACCATAGAAAAAGTAATGGATCTATAGATCTAATGCAAAACATGCAATTTGGATGAAAGAAAAAGTAATAATAATAGTAAATGCAATAAAGTAATAAAGTTGGTAGATACTAAAATGCAAACATGAATCAATATGATACAATTAAAGTTGAAATATTACCCCTAGCATAGATCTCTATGATTTTGGATATCTGTAACAAATTCAGATGGCTCTGAACACATTCAAACCTTTAATGGTTAGATCTGTAAACTTGCAACGATAAAATTATAGCAATTTTGGATTTCATCAATGAATTTAGACACACAAATTTGTAAAAACCTATAAAGTGATAAATTTATGCTAGGGATAAATTAAATCTGAATAAACAATACTCATTGCCATGTTTTGTAGCTTTTGGAATGATAACCTGATGTCGATATCTCCTTTGAAACCTGCAACAAAAGCACATAAAAGCCTATTCTCCACTTAGATTTCCCTACAAGATCATCATTAGGTTCATCTCGAGGTAACCTAAAATATTTAACATCCAAGGTAGGTTGATAAAAAAAGGAGGGCAACAAAGATAGGTTAGGCTATTAGGGGAAATTTGGTAATTTCCCCATGTGGGCAAATTCAGATGGATCTAAATTCACCAAAAAATAGGGTTTGCCTAGATTGGATGTAAAATCCAAACAGTGTTCTAAATTTAGGCACACATTTGATTTACCTAAATTTGGACCATTCTAAATTTATTGGGGTCGCCTAAATTCCATGAAAAAAGGGGAAAATACAATATTTTGGTTTTTGTTGGCATGAAAATTGAGGCAGGGGACTGGAGGGTGAAATTTACATTGCTAGGGAGAGATGGCATTTTGTTGGGGAGTAGTAATTTTATAATGTGTCAAAATTCCATGGCTACAGGAAGCTTGATTGTGAAATAAAAAAATGTTGGATTTATTTTTAAATTGAAGTTACAGGGCTTTGATTTAGTAAATAAATAAATAAATAAGTTTCATAGATTAAAGTAAAGGGAAGCTTTGATTGTGAAATAAAATAATATTAGATTTATTTTTAAATTGAAGTTACGGGGCTTTGATTTAGTAAATAAATAAATAAATAAGTTTCATAGATTAAAGTAAAGGGAAGCTTTGATTGTGAAATAAAAGAATGTTAGATTTATTTTTAAATTGAAGTTATGGGACTTTTATTTATTAAATAAATAAATGAAGGGTTTCATAGATTAAAGTAAGGGAATCTTTGATTTGTGAAATAAAGGAATGTTGGATTCATTTTTTTAATTAAAGTAGTGAAAGCTTTAATTTGGCAAATGAAAGAAAGGTTTATTTGTAAACTAAGGGTATGAGACTTTGGTTTATGAAATGAACAAGAAGAGATTCATTTTTTTAATTAAAGTAGTGAAAGCTTTAATTTGGAAATTAAATGAAAATATTACTTTATAATATTGAAGGAACCCAAGTTGTTTGACAATTAAGGGTATGGGACTTTAATTGTTGAATAAGGGTTGGGTCATTTATTGCAAGTAAAACCTGTGATCTAGATGCATTGTTGAAATACTCTCATGAGTCTGAGAGGGAAAATAGAAAGAGTAGTTTATATGATATCAACTATGCATTAGATAATTAAATTGCTTGATTTAATTATATAGTTACAATTTGGCAATAAAATGAGTAAATGCATTTATAAGCATGTCTATCCTAAACTATGAGTGTCATGATCCCCTACTATCCTTAAATGATCGATGGAAGAGTGGGAGGAATAAAGTTACAGATGGACCAATGCACAAGTTTTCTCTCTTCTTTACATCTTGGTTATTTATGCTATTAGATTAGACTTATGGAGATATTTACCTGATGTCATTGATGTAATGTATTGTTTTAGGGTATGGAGGTTTTACCATACACACTTATATAATAAATGATCAATATGGAAGATGCACCTTTTTAGTATATTTGATTTATTGTGAATGTATCTACATCCTTTGTAATTCATGCTCATTCTTTAATTATTGTTTGATGTTTCTAGTTACCTTTTACATGTTTAATGAATTATGTTTTGTTATATTTAGTATCTAGATCTATATTTTTTTTTCTTGTTTGAATAACTTTTTATAAGAATTGAGTAGTAAGTTCTAGGGTGAACTTAAGAACTTGAGACCCCCTTAGGGAAATGGTAACTAGGTTTATAGAAGATTGTACCTGAGTTAATATAGCTTATCAGAGGACAATATTGATAGCTTAACTTGTAGTACACATATCATACCTATGTGTAATAGATTGCATAGAATATGGGGATGTGTGTACACCTTCTAATGATTGAGGGTGATAAGTCTAGTTCATCGAGGATTATGAGATGGATGGACTTATATGCATAACATGAGATATGCCTATGCAGAAGGGACTTACATGAGGGGAATATCATGTGGTATAGTTATTGAGAAACTTAGGGGTTTTGTTAAACTTTAAGTTGATCTAAGATTGGTTAGGGGTTTATGAATCCCTCTCCTTGAGTCAAAAAAAATTCTTTCTACTTCTGTGTATTTTCTTAGTTATCGATTTTAGGGTTATGAAATTTGGTATCAGAGATCTAGGTACAATATTATAGAGCTTCTTATGTGCTAAGAGATATTTGGATGTCTCCAATGAAGTATTTCTTAAGTTTAAGATAAGTCTGAGATGACCTAGAGTATCTTCTTATTAGAATCTAATGTATTTGGTCCCAAGGATAGATGAATGTTATGATACCTTAATATGGGCTTTGGTATTAATGATACATCATAACCTTGAAATATTATCCTAGTTAGATTGCTAATGTTTTGGCAAGGACTCTGTATTGCAGTTTGAATTAGTGATCCAAAAACTTCCAATAGAGGAATGGAATATCTCACTACCACAGTTTTTGCTATGCAAGACCATTTTAGGCAAGTGTTAGAAACCATTGTGAACCAAAATTTGCAAGCTAGAGGTTTAGAAGTTAACCAAGCGAAGGGGCTAACTACTGAGTAGATACAAGTGAGAACCCTCCTAGAAAAGGAAATGGTAATATACTTAAAGAATGTATGCATCTCCAATTTTGATTGAGAAGGATATGGAGATGCAGTTGAGGCCTGGTAAAGGGAACTAGAAGTTTTCTTTACGATAAAGGGATATTCTTCAAGAACCTGAACTATTTGAGATACTATCTACCTTGAAGTAGCTACCCTAGATTTATGGCAAACTTGCTATAAATAAACTAATATTGCACTAGTAGATATTCTATGGAAGGAATTTATAGTCAGCTTCAATAAGAGGTTCCTCACAGAGCATTTCTATGCTCTAAAATTTTAGGAGTTTTCTAGTTGAAGGCAAGGAACCAACTTAGTGGATATATACTACAAGAAGCTAGTAAAATTGTTGAAGTATGTACCTAACTATAATGAGAAAATATAGATTCATAAGTTTAATCATGGGTTACAATCTAGGATAAAGCATGATGTAGAGATGCAGGAACCTAACTCATTGCAAAAGGTATATAATCTAGAAAAGAAAACAGAGTCACACTTTCATTATAAATATGAAATCTTATCTAAGAGATATTGATAGGAACTAAAGAAGAGGAATAGCAATGGGGTTGTAAAATGAGAGGCTAAATAAGAGTGAAAGGCTAAAATCCCCCAAAATCCTAAGAAGATATATAATGGAAGACAAAAGAAGTTCAAGAAGAAATTTTATAAGAAAGACAACAACCCCAATAATGGTAAGCCTCAACCACAATAATTGTAATTTTTAGTTCCAACAATTAAAGGCAAGGAGTAGAAACCAAAAAAGCAACAATGGCTCAAGGATGGATTTTACCATTGTAGAGGACCATATTTTTATAATCAATGCCCACATTGACTAGGGCCAAGAACATCTAGTATTAAAATAAAATAACCTACACACCAAATCTATGCTACAACTGGGAGTAAAAATCTTGAGGGGCAAACCACCCCATTAATTATAAAAGGTAATATTTTTATAAGAAAATGAATATCGTAATTGATAGTGGAGCCACTAATAGCTTTATTTATTGTAATTTAGCAAAATATATGCCAAAAATACCAAGATATTTGGCTCATGGATGGAAGGTCGAGTATGGTTCTGGATAGACCTGCTCCATAAACCAGTATTTTCCTATGTTATAAATTGCTTTAGCTAGTGGAACCACGGAAGGTTACCTATATGTAGCTCCACTTCATGCCTTCGATGTGATCCTAGGGATGGATTGGTTACAGTCCCATAAAGTCATAATAAATTTATAAGATAGATGGATCAAATATTCTAAAGGAGTCAAGGAAAGACTACAAATTCATAGCAAGTAGGGGGTATTCAAATCCAAAATATTGTCAACTATGCAATTAAAGAAAGCCCTTAGGAAAGGAGGGATATTCTATGTAATTAAGCTAAATGAAGTTAGGGAATATTGAAAGAAAGATGTGTTGGAAACACATCCAATTTTTTAGGATTTTAGTTATGTATTTCTTGAGGATTTACCTGGGCTCCCTCTTGTGCAAGAATTTAATTTCACTATTGATCTTATGCCAGGAGAGAAAATGATTTAGAAATATCTATATAGGATGAAATCTATCAAGATGTAGGAATTAAATGTGCAAATACAAGGGTTATTAGAAAATGGGTTGATAAAATCAAGTGTGTCACCTTGGGATGCATCTATTTTATTTATGAAAAAGCAATATGGCTCTTTAAGATTGTGTATTGATTACATGATGTTGAATAAATCTACAATAAAAAATTGGTATCCCCTACCTAGAATCAAATATTTATTCAATCAACTGAGATATGCCACAATTTTTACCAAGAGATATTTGAGTTTAATGTATCACCAGTTAAGAATGCGTGAGGACACTCACAAGATAATATTTAAGACTAGGTATGGACACTATGAGTTTATAGTCCTACCCTTTGGACTGACTAATGCCCTAGTCACCTTCATGAATTTAACGAATAGTGTGTTTAAAAGGCACCTAGAATAGTTTGTACTTGTAATTCTATATGATATCCTAATATGCTCTCAAAACAAGGAATAACATGATAAACATCTCAAGATCATGTTAGAGTTACTAAGATAAAATAAAATCTACAAAAATTTGGCCAAGAGCAATTTCTATGTTTCAGAGGTATGATATTTAGGGCATATCATATCAATAGAAGTAATTATTGTGGATTCGAAGAAGATTGAAGCCATACAAAAATAGCCATCACCTACTAATATTACTAAAGTAAGAAGCTTCATGGGGTTAACGAGCTATTATAGACGTTATATAAAGGATTTCTCAAATATTTTTTTAGTAATAACTAACCTTTAGAAGAAAGGGAAGGAGTTCAAATGGATGTAAAAGTGTGAAACTACCTTTACTTTGTTGAAGTAGAAGCTCACCATTACACCAATATTGAATATTCTATATCCTCAAGGAGATTTTTTAGTATGCATTGATGCATCACTAGAAGGGTTAGGAGGAGTACTCATGCAAGAAGATTTAGTAGTAGCGTATAATTCAAGGAAACTTAAGAAGCATGAAGTCAATTATGCTACTTATCATTTAAATCTAGCTAATGTAGTGCATTCTCTAAAGGTCTAGTGCCACTATCTGGTGGGGGGACCTTTCGAGTTAAAATTTAACCATCAAAGTATACGGTACATATTTACCCAACTAATACTGTAATGTCCCCATTCTTGGTCACTTTAGCACTATGGTTTACCCTGGCTCTCTTGGAGTCTGTAAAAGGTGTCAGAGGGGATTTATGATGATGGTATTGAGCTCAGGTGGTCTAGAGGACCCCGATGACACTTTTTGAGGTTGTACCTAACTTCTAGTTTGTTCTCCAAGATTATTGGAGAGAGCGTCTATTTATAGTAAGTCACCCAGTCAGGTCCGTTCATCATTATTCATCATCAACATCACTTCTGTGCAGTCGGGTTTTGATTCTGATGCTTTCTGACCATTTTCGTAATTTGGGTGTTAATACAAGCTATATTTAATTATTTTCTTCTAAGGTTGCCCTTTTAATTAAATAATTTAATGGGCACCTAAGTGTTATAGCTTTTTGGAAAGGAAATTAAAAATTTTAAATCATAGATGCTTTATTTTGGAGCCTTGCACATCAGATATCTATATTTTAATTAAAAAGGGGTTTTTTGGAGAAAAAAGGATTTTTAATTATAAAGTGACTTTATAAGGTGACTTTATGTTTTATCCCACATTGAGCCCACAAGAAGAAACTTCTCAATGAGGAGTCTCTTTATTGATTGCTTGCTCTCATATTGGTATGCTTGGATATATTTTATTTTGGCTTCTCTTGGAGAGAAAAATTGCAGGGCATTTTGCAAGGGTTTGAGCTTGTTTGGAGATGAAATCCTCTGGCAGGAACATCATCTTCGGGATTGGAAGACATCCTCAGGATGATCCAGAGCATTTCCATCATGGGGAATGTATTGTGCTTAAATTTAAGGAGATTTCAGAGGATTTTTAGATAGGGTTTCAGGGCAGATTTCAGACATTTCTTGTTGGCAATAATTTCCTCTAGCCTAGTCGTACCATATCTTGTCTGGTATTGAAGGTGGTTTTTAATATTCAGATTTTGGGTGCCAATTAATGATTATAATTAAGGTGTATAAGGATTAGAAGCTTTCCTTTACATTAATATTGTAAAAAGACATCTTTATTTGTTGCTGGGAAAGAAATACGTATATTCTTGTGTTGTTGTTTAGCTATAAAGTCGTCATTTTCAGTCTTGTACAACTTTCAGGTATTTTGATACTTTCCAAAGTATTTTAAAGGGTTTATAGTTTTATATTATCTAAATTCCAAGTTTCATTGATTCCTACCAAGTAGTTTTCTAGATATTATTTGTTCAAGTTAGCAGTTTAACTTTTTCCTGCATCATTCTGTACTTAAATAAAAAATACAAAAAAAATCAAAACATTGCACAAAAACCGAAAACCTTGAAAATTTCCAAAATAACAAAACAAGACAAAAATTTCGTATCTCAGCTTGGGTGGGTGTAGCACCCTAAAATTGGCACAGTAAACCTTAGAAAATAATTAAAATTACTTTAGTAATAATTCAAATTCAAATTTTAACCCTGAATCGCCTGTTAAACCGCTTTCCTCGTTTTTCGTGCCATTTTTAGGATTTGTTGTGACCATTGGACGATATCGTCGCCGATCAGACGATATCACCTCAGATCAGACGAATTCATCTGGAGCAGAACGTCCAGACGATTTCGTCCCAAAACTAATTTTTCATAATTAGCTTCTGTTTCAACAGCGTCTCTAAGTTGGGCAAAAGCGTGTCTGTGCCGTTAGAGACCTCCCCCATTGGAGATCTTCCAAATTAGGATGATCTCCAACCTCCCAACCTCCTTCCTATGCCTATTTAATCTTAGGCCCTCCCCTTGACATTCCCCTGGCTGAATTTTACTGCACTTCGAGTTTTACATGCATTAGAATGTCTTAGACTACTACTTGCCTTTGTCCCTTTCGAAGTTTTCTTGTAGGAACCTCATTGTTTTTTAGTCGAAGCAAGCTCAGATCATCGCAGATGATCTTGTACAATCTCGGATGATCACGCCCCAATTCGAGACGATTTTGCACTCTACAGACGATTTCAACTGCAACCAACATTGGGGGCAATCAGTGCCCTGAGTTTGCACTCTCTGTCCATTATCTACTGTTTTGTTTTGCATTAGTCAAGCTTATTATTATTTTGCATCTTGGAGTTCACCTCATGTAGCGTAGATGCATGATATAATCAAAGTTAGTCATTAAAACAATAAATTTTACTTAATTTGTTATCTAAAGTTATCATTCTAGCATTCATACTTTCTTTTCTATCATTTTCCCTTGCTTTTGCAATTGTATTTTTTTCTTCTTGGTATCCATTTCTGTAATTGTAGGTCTCTGAAGAATTCGTCTGATGAATTCATCAAATTAGAGATGATCTTGTCAGATCAGAGATGATCCTGTCAAATTCTAGACGATCTGGACTGCTTCAAAAATTAGAACCTCCATCAGACATCCGAATCAGGTATGACTTTTCTAATCTAGTATATTTCCTATATTCTCTATTTAATTCTATTTTTGTATTCATTTAAACCTACATTTCATGTAGAATAGTTTAGATTCATTTGGCCAAACCTAGGACTTGGATGATTAAGCATAAAAATGAACACATCAAACACATTCCCAACCTAGGCGTGGAAACTGCCATTCAAAAGTTTCCTGGTGAACCCACCATCCATCGAAAATTCACCCTTATACACCTCCCCCGAGAGGCGGGACCTTCAAAGGGCCTCTCAGTCCGAGGTATTGTCCCATCCTTTTCACATCCCCCTTCCGGGCACGGATCCTATAGCCTGAAGGTAAGGGTGCAAAAAATTTGGAGCGATACATTTTGGTGAACCCGACGTGAAACTAAAACCTTTTGAAAACAAAAAAAACATAGATGCATTTAAAATCGTTAAGTTGCATATCATGTTTAGATGGTAGCTCCTAAGAAAAGACTAGTTGTCACCATTAATGTTGAAAATCAAATAATAGCCATAGAGTTTAATTCTTTGCTTAGACTATCTCAAACATATAGAGTTCCACCTTTGTGGGACGAACTTAATAGGAGATTGGGTATTATTTCATCTAGATCAACCAAACTTAGGCAAATTAAGAGGTTTGCCCTAGATAGAATCCTGGATCCTCATCAACTCATTTTTTATCATGAACTTCAGAGAGCTTGCCATAGGTGGTTAGCTTATAGGAGAGCTCTTGTGTCTTCAAAATTGTTCACCTTCGAGGAATACCTCGAGAACGCAACTGTTATACACCAATTCCTAGGTCATGTAGAAGACCAAGAGGTCATTCTTATGGATAGGGAAATGTGGAGAAGAGTTCCTAGAGCTGTGTTATATCGAGAGTATTGCCATGAACTTTATTTCTACCAACCAGAGTCTGAGACAGATAATATCACTATAGCACTTTTTGTCAAATTCTTGAAAGAAAATTTTCAATTTGAAGAAGAACATTTCATGACTCCTGAAGAACTTGAGCCCATTAATGATATTTATAAATTGTTTATAGAAAACTAGATCATTGCTTTCATTATTATTATTTCTTGCATTTAGTGTGTTGTTTGTTATCTTTATAATATTGTTATAAAAACAAAAAAAAACAAGAAAAACCAAAAACATAACAAAACCAAAACATTTTATTTTAAATACTATAGTAGGTATATAATTAAAATATATACCTCTTAAGCTTGTTGCATATATATATAAGTATATATATATTTTCTGAAATCTAAACTTAAGCACAATGCCTAGACTTAGGAATGGTAAACAAACTGAAGAAGAAGAAGAAGAAGATTGGCTAGGAAACAAAACAAAAAACCCAAATGTCCTTCCCGAGGATTCAATTCCGGAAGGAGGAACTCTAGAACAGCCGAGGAGATGAGCTTGTTGTAGATGAACAAGAAGAAAATGTTAAAGAGGAAGGATCCTCATCCCCTAGAATGGCTCCAGACGGAACTGTTGCTTTTGATAATATAGATCATTTCTGGAAATTTCTCAGTAATAACATTGGTGCTCTTAATATGGCAGTTCGTATTGATAGAGGACAAATTAGTGACACTCAAGCAGCCATGGAACATATGTTTAACGTGCACACTAATCCTTTGTCTTTTATCGATCAAGAAAGTGATAAAGTTGGACCATCCAATATAGATATGGTCACTATGATTCAGAACATGCAAAAACAACAGGTTACCCAACCCCCTAAGGAACCTGTTATTGAGCCTAAAATCATTCCCACACAAAAGAGACCTTCATTCACTGCTTTATTTTGCCAAACTATTGATCAATATGCTTCAAATCGACAAAAACCTAAAATGAAGCCAAACACCAATTTTCAACAATCTGGGATACAACATAATACAACTTCAAAACTTCTTCATAACACCCTTCCTACCAACAATTTACACAATAGCAATATAGCATCTAATCTTCATGTCCCTCCATCATATGCTCACAAATCCCATATTAATACCCTACCGAACCAATATGGTGGGCAAACCAATAATCTGGAAGCCATGGTGAAACAGTTAGCTTCCCGCATGGACCAGATAGATCCCTACCGTCCCTCGTATAATTATCGAGAGATGTGTAGTCAGCCTTTGGATCCCATAGTTGTAGCACAACCATACCCTAAGCACTTTCCCATGCCCGTCCTGCCTATATATAAAGGAACTGAAGATCCCATAGAGCATCTTCGCATGTTTAGGATAGCATGTCATGATATATCACATGATGACTTGCTATTACTAAAAATGTTCCCAAAAAGTTTAGGAGGAATGGCATTAGAGTGGTACTATCAATTGCCCACTCATTCTTTGAGGAATTTTGAAGAAACAGCTGAATATTTTGTCCATCAATTTAGTGCCTACATCGAGAGACACGTGACCATTAAATATTTATACAACTTAAAACAAGACAAAGATGAATGTTTTGCTGATTTCTTAGCTAGATGGAGGCAGTTGATAGGAAAACTGCACTTTGTGCTACCTTATAGGGAAATGTTGGACATTTTTATTAATAATTTGCAAGAACAAATATCCTATGAATTATCAACTGCTACCTTAACCACCTTCGATCAAGCTATAGACTTAGCTCGAAGGGTGGAAGATGCTCTCATTAGAAGAGGTCAGCTCAAAAAGAAAGATGATGAGAAAACATCCAGAAATCAATATAAAAACAAACAAGTTGTAGGTGACGGAGTCATTGATAGTAGAAACATTGCTAATGTTAATACTACGAAAACAACGGAGAAGTTTATATTAAAACCTCCTGATAAACCACCTCGAGAGTTTACTAGATTGAATCAACCATTATCAACTATTCTACCCCAATTACTCGAAAGAGGTTTGATTCAATTACCAGCTATCCGGGAACCTGATCCAACTATACCCGGATACAGAGCTGATTTACATTGTGATTTTCATAGAGGACCTGGACATGCTACAAACTCTTGCAAAATATTAAAACATAAAATACAAGACTTGATTGATAATAATGAAATGGAGGTGCAAGCCTTTCAACCTAAACAAAATCCTCCTAATAATACTCAAAAGAACATTCCCCAAAATCAGAATCAAAATGCTAATCAATCATTAGATATATTTCAACATCCTTTACCAAAACATGGTAAAGAGGTGGCCAATCAAATTGAGCATCATAATGTCCCTCCTCCTACCCGATATGTAGGAACTATTAGCGGACATTTACCTAATCATGATTTACAAAAATTTGACACAACTTTATCCATGGTTACGTCCAGACCCCTATATAATACTCAAACACCGGATCCTAGTGATGTAGAATCGGATACTAAAAGTGAAATAGACATCACCTCAAATCAATCGAATAGTTCTGAAGATGAATCAGATCCTATTCAACCTATCACAGATTCTATGGTTTCGAAAGAACCATTTCCTAGAAGAGTTACTACTCGACCCTCTTCTAATCAGTTCCTTCCTAATGAACAAGCCATAAACGCTAGACCGAGACCAATTCAATGTCTTCAATATAACATTGTAGGTACCATCGGAGTTGTTACCAGACAACAAGCTCACAATTCTCAACAAGATCAAACTCAGAATGATGGATCAGCTCCATTTATTTTGAAAAATCCCAATAAAGGGAATCATATGTCTAATGTTCAACCAAAACCTCCTTACAATATTAATGAACAATTATCCAATACTACAGCCAGAATTTCCCTTTTGGACTTGTTAAGATCTTCTCCTACCCATAGGGATGAATTAATGCTCACATTAAGCCAAATGATGGTACCTCAAAATATTCAACCTGAAGCCATGTCCAATACTATCATCACTCGAGAAGTCGATTGTATTGACTTTCAAGATAAAGATATCCCACAACATAGTTTACATAAGGATAACCCCTTATATATTACTACCCTAATAGGAGATGTAGCAGTCAAAAGGGTCTTGATTGATAATGGTTCATCTCTAAACATTTGCACTTTTGACTTCTACCAAATATTTGGGTTTAGAAGTGATGAAATGAAGAAAACTGACATGATCATAAAAGCTTTCAATGACGAAACACAAGAAACGTGTGGAGTTATCACCATCCCATTGCAAGTTGGTCCGAGAACCTTAGACACGACCGTGTTTATTGTACATTGCCCCGCATCATACAATATACTCTTGGGTCGTCCTTGGATCAATGCAATGCGGGCTGTCCCATCAACTTTACACCAATGTGTTAAATTCGAATTTAAAAATCAGTTGGTCACTATCCATGGTGATCCTAGACCCTTTGATATGTGTGCTTTGGCAGAACCTGTTGGAGTTCAATTTTGCCCTGCTCTGTCATCCACACATCCTAATTCTTATTTTTCATCTAAACATGTGAAACACACACCCATAACTTCATCTATTTCTCCTCCATTAATTTCACCCTCATATATAGCTCAACAATCTTCTAAACAAACCACACTAGAACCTCAAAAAGATCTTAAATCCACAACCAATCCTTCATGTTCCATCCCTATAATTTCAAAACCTATAGACCCATTTATTAACACCTCCACATTATCTACATCTATCATACCTTCCACATCTAAAGATATAGGGAATGATCCTTCTACCTCTTATGCTCTTTCTGATGAACTCTTACCTGATTTATCTAAAATTCTTATATCAAAAAAAACAAATGCTTCTATGCAAGATTCCATTATCTTAAGTAATTTGCCACCTTCTCCTCGTACCTTGGGCCTCCCACAACCTATGGGAAGTATCTACCAAGTCGGGAGTTGTGCTTTTATTTATAAAGGATATGATTGGGGAAGAATACCCCGAAACATCAAGACGCATTGTGATGGATATGCTCGATGCTATTTTGCTAATGAATATATTAAAGCTAAACCCATAATGCTTAAATTGGGATATAAAGGGAAAGGCTTGGGACCTCTCCAAGATGGTATGAAAGAACCCTTTGAGGTAGAACCATGGCCCGCCCGATGTGGTGTGGGCCTATTTCCTAGTAAGGATCAACCCTTCCCTTTTGAAGATGATGATCAACTCATATGTTATCAAGATTATCTAGATAAACAAGATTCTTTGTATCCCAAGAATAATTCTTCTACCTGCAATATGCTATCCATAGCCTATCCTGAAATGATTGCTGAATCCGACGATGAGTTGGAAGGAGATATTTTCCATGATGTCTCCATGGAAGAGATGTTACACAATGGTTTTTATTTTGATGGTTCTATACCTACTATAGCCCAGCTTGAGGCCACGACTCCTCAAGATGAATTATCCAAGTTAACCTTAAAGGAATTACAAGAATTGGGCGTTTCACCTGCCCCACCTAATTTTGAAAGAGATCTACACATGGAAGTAGAAAACGTCATTAAGGTTAACATTGGAACTGAGGATAATCCTCACATCATCAGTATTGGATCAGAATTAAGTCAAGAAAAACAAGAGCAATACATTGCATTCCTTAAAGAATATGAAGATGTCTTCGCTTGGACATATGAAGATATGCCAGGTTTAGACCCTTCTATAGTCATGCATCATCTAGTAGTCCATCCAGATGCTAAACTTGTTAAATAGAAACTCAGAAAAATGCATCCCAAAGTGGCCTTGCTAGTCAAAGGGGAGTTAGAAAAACTCCTGAATGTTGTTTTTATACAAGCTATTGATTATGCTGAATGGATCTCGAATGTAGTTCCAGTCACCAAGAAAGAAGCTACCAAAGTTAGGGTTTGCACAGACTTTAGAGATATTAATGTTGCATGCCCTAAAGATGATTTTCCTCTTCCCAACATGGATCAAATCATTGATTTTACTATGGGGAGTGGAATGATGTCCCTAATGGATGGATTTTTTGGTTATAATCAGATCAGGATAGCTCCTGAAGATCAGGCTAAAACAACCTTTATTACCCCCTGGGGTACCTTTTGTTGGAAAGTGATGCCATTTGGTTTAAAGAATGCAGGCGCAACATATCAACGAGCCATGACTTATATCTTTCATGATATGATGCATGATATCCTACATGATTATGTAGATGATATTATAGCTCGCTCTATTAATGAAGATGATCATTTAGATGATTTGAGAAAAGTATTTAATCGGTTAAGAGAATATCTTATTCGATTAAATCCAGCCAAATGTATATTCGGAGTCAAGTCCGATAAATTATTAGGGGTTTTAGTTTCTTTACGTGGTATCAAAATCGACCCTCTCAAGATTGCGGCTATCACTGATATGCCCACACCTACCAATATATCTGAGTTACGAAGTTTACAAGGTAAGCTTCAAGCTATCCGTCGCTTCATCGATAAGCTGGCGGACAAAACCAGTCCCTTTCTTAAGCTTCTTAAGAAGGATGTCCCTTTTAATTGGGATGACGAATGTAAGGAAGCTTTTGAACTTCTCAAACAATACCTCCTTAACCCACCTGTGCTTTCACCACCTAGATCTGATCGTCCTTTTATCTTGTACATTTCTGCTTCTGATTCTGCCTTAGGAGCTATGTTAGCTCAACTTGATGATGAGAAGAAAGAACGTGCTAATTATTACATTAGCAAAACCTTAATCAGTTATGAAACTCATTATACCATATTAGAGAAATTATGTCTAGCAGTCATATTTTCTACATAGAAACTACGACATTATATGCTCAGTCAGAAAACCTATGTTATTGCCAAATTCGACCCTTTGCGATATCTCATGAGTCGACCGTATTTATCTGGTCGCACAACTAAGTGGGTTCTTGCGCTAAGCGAATTTGAACTCACCTTCATAGGACAAAAGTTTGTTAAAGGTCAAATCATAGCTGATCAATTAGCTGCTGCACCCTTAGAATCTACTCATCCCCTCCTCATTGAGTTTCTTGATGAATGCCTTAAACTAGAGGTAGACCATTCGAGCAATGGTCCTTATACTTTGATGGAGCCCGATGCATGAGTGGGGCTGGTGCGGGTATTATTTTAATATCTCCACAAAAACATCTTATACCTCTGTCCTTCAAATTAACATTTGCTTGCACCAATAACACTATCGAATATGAAGCTCTTATCCTTGGATTACGAGCTGCTTTGGCATTGAAAATCAAAAGTTTATTGGTTTTCGGTGACTCACAACTTGTCATAAATCAAATCAATGATGTTTATCAAACCAGAGATGATAAATTACGCCCATATAAAGCATATGTTTTACAATTAATATCTCTATTTGATCAAGTTACCTTGGAAGCTATTCCTCGAACTAGCAACCGTGCAGCTGACGCTATGGCCGCAATTGCATCTCTTCTGCCCTTGGAGTTAGATGATGAATATGCCACCATCATTATTCATCGACTCCAGGAACCCGCTTCAAATAAGTCATGCTTAGAACCTTTGGATGTGTTTCTAATCAATGAAACTACTCCTGAACCTTGGTATACGAGATATATTTGATTTTCTTCACAATGGGACTTTCCCTGCCAGTTCTAATAGGAACCAACGTCGGTTATTACGTAGACGAGCAAGTCGATTTGTAATAATTGGCAATACTTTATATAGGAGATCTTTTGAAGGTATCCTATTGAGATGTTTGAATCTAGAAGAATCCAAATCAGCTTTGAGTGAAGCCCACGATGGATCTTGTGGAGGACACTTCGGTGGTAGTGTCATTGCTAAAAAGCTCCTTAGGATAGGCTACTTTTGGCCTACCATGGAAACCGATGCACATGATTATGTGCGCCATTGCGACAAGTGCCAGAAACATGCTGACCTTGTCCATGCCCCTGCACAAGAACTGCAGGCTATTTCATCTCCTTGGCCCTTTTCAAAATGGGGCTTAGACATTATTGGCAAAATTAATCCTGTGTCATCTGATGGACACAAATTCATCATAACCGCCACTGAGTATTTTATGAAGTGGGTTGAAGCTATGCCTTTAGCTTCCTACATGAGAACACAAGTCTCTAAATTTATTTTTAATCAAATCATTTGTAGGTTCGGAATTCTTGCAAATCTCATCTCAGACAATGGAACTTGTTTCAAAAATAAAGATGTTAAGAAATTATGCCAAAAATATAAGATTCAACATCGCTGGTCCACTCCCTATTATCCTTAGGGTAATGGCCAAGCAGAAGCATCTAATAAAACATTAATTAAAATCCTTAAAATATTGGTCAATAAATCTGGTCGTGACTGGCACATTCAATTATATCCAGCTTTGTGGGCATATCGCACTAGTGTTCGTACTCCCACAGGTACTTCACCTTTTGTTTTGGTTTATGGCGCTTGAAGCTATTTTTCCCTTTGAATTAGAAGTTCCTTCTTTGGCTCTACTACTTCAAGATACCGAAGTAGGAGATGAATATCGAGCTGGCAGACTCAATCAGCTGGAACTCCTAGATGAAAAGTGCATCAATGCTTTGGAGCATCTTCGTGCCTACCAAAACAAGCTTAAAAGATCATATGCTAAGAAAGTTCGTCATCGATCCTTTGAGGTCGGCGACCTTGTTTTAAAAGAAAATCAAAAAAATACTAATGCAACTAAAGACCTTAAAGGTAAATTTGAACCCAACTGGCTTGGACCATATATTATCACTTGCTAAATTTGAATCGGGAGCATACAAATTAGCTACCTTAGATGGTAAATATTTAAAAGAACCTATGAATATTATGCATCTTAAGCGATATTACGCATAAAATTTGGTCATTTCATCATTTGTATATATTTTGCATGTTGTCTCATTTTAAAAATGTATAAAACTGTTTAAACAAAAACAAACAGCAATATTATTGACTCTTTCGAAACCAAAAAAAAAAAATAAAGAAGAAAGAGAGAGTCAAAATTATCAAACTCCTCAAAAATATTTGTTGTATATATTTCTTCTTAAAGTATTGCAGTTATATTTTCAAATTATTTTGGATAAATTAGCATTTATTTGGAATCTCTCACTTTTGCAAACACAAAAATAAATATCTTGATTTTATCTGGCATGATTACTAATCTCTCTTATATCAAAGTCCACAAAATTCAATTAAATAAAGTTTGAGCACAGAGAATTGATCTTGTTATTTACTTAAACCAAGCATATCCTTTCACAATAAAATGATTATATTTGTAATGTCCATGCTATGCTACATAGTAGAAGTGGTTTCTTGAGCAAAAATTTTCCCCTGCTATCCTATCATGCACATGGTCTAGAATCTTTGAGAATTGACAAAAGGACAAGCTCACCCCTACCCAGAATAAAAATCCCTTGCTCTATAGCTAATCCGAGCAAGTATCCCTAGAATAGGAAGCAAAAGAAAAAGAAAAATCAAGCAAAATCATGAGAAAAAGAAGCATTATTTCATAATCATTTTGTACTCTCTTAGCACTATTTCAGCATTATCTCAAATATCAAAGCAAAAGATACGAAAAAGAAAAATACAAAAAAAAAAGAGAAAAGAAAAAGAAAGAAAAACAAGCAAAAGCAAAAGCAATAAAATCCCTTTCCCTACCCATTGAAAAGAAAAGAAGGGTTGATGAGCTTGAATCCCTGGAATTCTCAATTATTCAAAAACTGTGAGGTAAGCCCCATAACAGGTGGTTTGTGCCCAACCCGCTTGGCCTTGGGTAACTCCTAGCATGGTGATATGTCTGTCACATTAGCGACCTTCTTTTGTATAGACCTATGTCTTCTTATGGATTAGCTAGCTCTTGATAACCCGACTTACATAGTAGTCTGGTATGGTTATATGCATCTAAATCATGGTTAATGAACACTTATTTGGTTAATTCAAATCACTTGTATCAAATTATCTTGCTCAAAATTGGTAAATGCACAATACAATCGCACACACATTTGTATTTGAGAGATTTTGTATCATTATGATAAATCAAGATCGGTAATGAACTCACATTTGCACATGAGGATTCCTTATAAATCTACATTTCTCTTTGAGATAATTTAAAATATTTTTGTAACTCTTTTCGGAATAATTTTCTCCTTTTATTTCAGAATTCTTGTTTTGTATAAAAGCAATTACATACATCTTCTCACAAAATCTCAAAAATAATTTCAAACAACATGCAAAAAGTTTCATATTATTATTTTTCTGTTTATCAAAGGTCAAAAATGCATCTTGCAATAAAACCAACAATCTATTTTCTTCTTTGGATTTCGCGATGATGGTATAAGTTTATACCTATAATTCTATGCCTAGCGCAAACCATCGTTCTAATTTTATTTTCCATTTATTTTAAAAATAAAATTCATCAAAACATATGACTTGCATCATTATGTTACACAATTATGCTTTACAAACAAACAAACACCTATTCTATTTCATGACATTATGTTCAAATTCAATTTTTGCAACCATGGTATAAATTCTAAGGAATTGTTCAAAATTTTATCACACTTAGGAATTTATGCCTAGCAAAATCATATTTTTTTTTTCATGCATACTATTTTTATGAAAATCTGAAAACAAATCATCAAACCATCATTATCTCCATCATTACAACACAAAGTCTTAAGACAGGTCTCTTAAGCACTCTTTTACTTTTAACAATATTTCTATACTGGGATTAGCTTGACGACCGAGTGAGTGGCGACTCCATGAAATGGTCTATAATAGCGACAATGTCCTTTGAAATTATTGTTAGAAGTCCCTTTTATTTTTTATCAAATCACATCACAACCACCAATTGTTTACATCAGATTATTTCATTTAAAATCTTACAACATGACATCAAAATTATAATATTTCAAAACGACATAATTACATGAATCCTCAATCCAATAAGCAAACAATTCAAAACATTAAAGCATCATAAAAACATATAAACAAGTCATATCATCAAAAATATCATCAGAGAAAATGAATAGTAAAAATGAATTAGGGTTTTACCCTATTTTCTTAATTTTATTCAAAAACAAATTAACAACATTTTAATTTTTCTTTTCTGCATTTTTACCTCAAACGTTCGATTTGGGTAAAAACACGGAGGGGGCACCATAGTAAGTTGTCGTACGATTCGACCTAGAATCGTCGCCTAAAAATGGGAATAAATTTTTGCTTTCTCGTAAATCGAGAAGAACTCATCTTTAACGCATTTTCTTTGGAAAATTTGCTAAAGAGGGGGCAAAATGTAGCACCCTAAAATTGGCATAGTAAACCTTAGCAAATAATTAAAATTACTTTAGTAATAATTCAAATTCAAATTTTAACCCCGAACCGCCTGTTAAACCGCTTTCCTCGTTTTCCATGCCATTTTTAGGATTTGTTGTGACCGTTGGACGATATCGTCGCCGATCAGACGATATCGCCTCAGATCGGACGAATTCATCTGGAGAAGAACGTCCAGACGATTTCGTCCCAAAACTAATTTTTCATAATTAGCTTCTGTTTCAACGGCGTCTCTAAGTTGGGTAGAAGCGTGTCTGCGCCGTTAGAGACCTCCCCCATTGGAGATCTCCCAAATTGGGATGATCTCCAACCTCCCAACCTCCTTCCTATGCCTATTTAATCTTAGGCCCTCCCCTTGACATTCCCCTGGCTGAATTTTACTGCACTTCAAGTTTTACATGCATTAGAACGTCTTAGACTACTACTTGCCTTTGTCCCTTTTGAAGTTTTCTTGCAGGAACCTCATTGTTTTTCAGTCGGAGCAAGCTCAGATCGTCGCAGACGATCTTGTACAATCTCGGACGATCACGCCCCAATTCGAGACGATTTTGTACTCTACAGATGATTTCGACTGCAGCCAACATTGGGGGCAATCAGTGCCCTGAGTTTGCATTCTCTGTCCATTATCTATTGTTTTGTTTTGCATTAGTTAGGCTTATTATTATTTTGCATCTTGGAGTTCACCTCATGTAGCGTAGATGCATGATATAATCAAATTTAGTCATTAAAACAATAAATTTTACTTAATTTGTTATCTAAAGTTATCATTCTAGCATTCATACTTTCTTTTCTATCATTTTCCCTTGCTTTTGCAATTGTATTTTTTGTTCTTGGTATCCATTTCTGTAATTGCAGGTCTCTGACGAATTCGTCAAATTAGAGACGATCTTGTCAGATCAGAGACGATCCTGTCAAATTCCAGACGATCTGGACTGCTTCAAAAATTAGAACCTCCATCAGACATCCGGATCAGGTATGGCTTTTCTAATCTAGTATATTTCTTGTATTCTTTGTTTAATTCTATTTTTGTATTCATTTAAACCTGCATTTCATATAGAATAGTTTAGATTCATTTGGCCAAACCTAGGACTTGAATGATCAAGCATAAAAATGAACACATCAAACACATTCCCAACCTAGGCGTGGAAACTGCCATTCAAAATTTTCTTGGTGAACCCACCATCCATCGAAAATTCACCCTTATACACCTCCCCCGAGAGGCGGGACCTTCAAAGGGCCTCTCAGTCCGAGGTATTGTCCCATCCTTTTCACATCCCCATTCTGGGAACGGATCCTATAGCCTAAAGGTAAGGGTGCAAAAATTTTGGAGCGATACAATGGGATATTATAGTGGTATCAGAGCACAGCCTATTCTGCAATCTTGTTGGGTAACTTAGAGAATTAAAATTTTAGTTATGTAGCGTGGCATAAAACAGTGAAGAAGAGTTGGTCAATATATTTTTTTATGCAAGGGTTAAGCTTGGGCACCTATCTCAGCCCAAGGATGTTCTTTTCAGCACTTTGAGAGAAGTGGAGGATTGTCTACACATGGTAAATCAGTCACCTTCTAAGGTGATACAAACAGCTATAGCTCCTATAGTGACTTCCTTCAAACAACATGAATGGTTGAGATATACAGATAATGAGGTAAGACTCATGGTCACTTCTTGCTTGAGTGAAATTTTGAGAATTTTAGCTCCTAAAGCTCCTTATGATGACAACACTTTGAGGAAGATAATGCAGCAATTAGTTGATAGTTTCAAAAATTTGGGAAAGGTCAAAAGCTCTCATTTTTCTAGGAGAGTTACTATACTTGAGACTTTTGCAAGAACTAAATCTGGTAACATCATGTTATACTTGAGCTTGGATGATTTGATTTACCAAATGTTTCATCATTTTATTGCTATAGCTAGATCAAAACATATTGATAATGTTATTGTAGCCATGAGAGATATTATGGTTTTGATCATCAATGAAAGTGACAAAATTCCTTAGCCACTTTGGACTATGTTAGTGGTTGTTTGGAGGCGATATTTGGTTGCTTCACCTGTTGCTCATGAATTGGTTGATAGTGTTGTGAGAAGATGTGAGAAGAAGTTGAGGCCATTTTTGGACAGCGAAGAAGATGGAAAGGAAGAGGAGATCAAAACAGAAAATTTGTGTGAAGACAATGACACTTTTTATGTGGTATGTATGAATGAGTCTCAGATTGGTTCATTTGACTTGCATGCACCTAATGAAAACATTATACCAGCAACATTTGATGTGGTTGTGGAACAAATTATTGAAGACTCCATGGTTAGTAATTGTTTTCATGACAAAAGTGTTGAAGGTGCTAATAGTATTGCAAGAAAAGAGCATGATGATATTGTTTCAAATTTCAAGGCAACCCTTGTTTATGAGTTCACAAATGATTTTTTAGATGCTAAACATGTTGAAAATAAAACAAATTTTCAATTAGTATATGATACTATTTCATCATCACATTCTAGTAATGAAGACACGTGTATTTGGGTTTGGTATCCTAGCTGAAACTAATGTAATAAATGTTCCAAATCGCTTCATTTTCTTTGGTGATTTATAGAGTGAACTACATACAAATACAGACATGCATGGTAGGAAAAAAGAACTTGTTGGGGCAGAATTAAGTAATCAGCTCTTTAGTCCTTGGGATCCGGGTGTGTTGGCACCTAAATTTGATGAAGACCTTGGGTGGGGTGATTACAAATTTTTTGATAACCCACTCTTTGATATGGGTGAAGTTGTGACATTTGATAACCCACTTTATGAGGTGGACTTTCATGATACACACGATAGGGATGCTTCACTTGACACTTGTGATGAACTTGTGGATCATTCTGATAACAATTTTTCATTTAATGAGCGAAGTGTTTCATTTCATGAAACATACAAGGACGACATGCAGAGAAGACATGATGTGGAGTATGCATTTGAGCATAATGTTGGTATGGAGCTTGCTACAATTTTCAGACCAGCAACTAAAGGTAGACAATTTGATCATGTATTGGCCTATAATCCCTTGCATAGAGGTATGATGTTTTGTTCTTCATCCATACAATATTGTTTTAATCAAATAAGGCATCATAAGAAGGGTGAAGGAATACATGCATATCATCACATAAGAATTTGGGATCTAGGTGCTCCATTCAGTTTTTGGGCATGGAATAAAATTTGTCTTCCTTGCATGAGTATTTATTTACAAAACAAAACAGTAGTTGTACTCGTACTCTCATCTTATCATGACATTGATGATGTTTTGGATCAACTTTTTATGATGTGTGATGTTACTCTTGGAAATACCTTGAATCATATGCATGTGCTTCTAGACATGAAGGATGATGGGAGAAGGATACCTTGGAGGATTGTTGATCAATGGAGTGGGAGGTTTACTGCTATATACTCCTTGAGCAACCATGTTACAACTCCATTTGTGTTCATACAAGTGGATTGGAGAGAGATACCGAATCAGGACTGGAGGTTTGCAAACTTTTTGACTTATTGGGAGGTAATTTCAGCTTGAGATGTGTTTAGATTTTATATTTTGGCCGTATTTTTCCATATTTTTGGCATATGTACTCCTTATAAAATGTTGATTTATCTAAAATCATATTATGAGATGATTTCAGTCTTGGACAATGGTATGTTACCTCATATTCAGACTGTTCAGTTTGTTGGAGAGGTTAGTTATTGGTTTTCTTTGAAATCAACAAGTGTTGCAGCTGACCTGTTTCATTATTGGATGGTTATATGGGCATTTCGAGAGTGTGTTAGTTGTCATTTCATATTGAATATTGATATATTTCTTGATGAGACTCATAATTTTTGATGAGTGGTAGTGTTTGAATCCATGGGATGATTTTTTGGACACTTGGAGTTTAAGTGTCACTAGGGTGTTTCCAGCTTTGGGCAGCGGAAGCATTCCCAGGATGGTCATTTTCAGAGTTGGCATTACTGCCGTCTTCTATATCAACCACTTTTCAGGGGCTAACCGACATTATTATGGAGTCACCATGGCGAGTTATACTGAGTATAATGCTTATTTTCTAAGCAGTATACTTTTTCAGGGGTTCGAGATCATGTTGGATGGTTGGTCTACTACAGTTTATCAGTTTTTTTGTTGCTGCTCTCACTTTCTAGTGATGAGTTTATTGAAATATGTCTCTAAGTAAATAGTTTTTTATCCATACTTTGCTGGTGGGCATCCAGTGGTGAGTGATTCTTCAGGAATCATGCAGTTAATTTTATGCTCAACATGGTTGTTTGGTGATCATTGCTGTCTCTTCTTGATGTTGGTAGTTATTATGCCAAAGGATATCTTGATTATTATAGATGGAAGTAGTACCTGGAATCAACCGAGTTATACCCAATGGATTGAGAGAATGTTTGGGTTGGTTTCTCAATTTCATTTTTGGTTTGGTGTTCATGCACTTAACTATGGAAACGTTACTAGCACTCATGGTAGGGACTTTGTGCCAGGGGTCAGATATTTGGGTGTTAGTTTCTGCCCCAACATTTTTTTGTTGAGTATGGTGACATTAGATGATGGCCAATTGCAGATTTCTTACCAGCAGTTTGTAGGAAACCTTTAGGTTTTGAGTAGATAGTCTATTTCTCTACTTGGGTGATTGATGATTACTGTAGAGTTTCCATATTGTTGGCAATAATAATTTCAGGTGATGCTTTGATGATGATAGTGGATTGGTGTGCTTGGGATTGCTCAGTAGACACTAGGAGGTTTAGTGTCAATGAGAGGATACTAGCTCCTAATTGCAAAGTCACTTTTAGGATAGGTACTGTTATTGCTTCTCATGATTGCCTCTTGACCAAGTATTTTCTTCATTACTATGGGGACTTCATGATGAGATCTGTGGAGAACTTCGTTCTCCTATTGAGTAGATTGTCTTTCTTTTGGCCCATGGTGGAGACTAGTAGTGAGATACCTGATGATATTATTGCTAATATGACTTGGCAAGAGATATTTCATTCTAGCATAGATAGACATCAGTTTCAGATTGGAGGGTGATCATATTATGGAGCTACAGTTTATTCTTGAGCTAATTGAGCATAGTGGATTTTTTGTTGTGATCAAAGTGGCGCAACGTCAGCATGGTGGTTTCTTTCTAAGGAGGACATGGGACCCTGGAATAATAGTTGGTTGCAAACTGGTTCAGAATGTTGATTTTGATGTTGTGTTCGTATTGCTTGAGGACAAGCAATCTTTGGGAAGGGAGGACTTTAATGTCCCCATTCTTGGTCACTTTAGCACTATGGTTGACCCTGGCTCTCTTGGAGTCTATCAAACGTGTCAGAGGGGATTTTTGATGATGGCATTGAGCTTAGGTTGTATAGAGGACCTCGATGACACTTTTCGAGGTTGTAGCCAACTTCTAGTTTGTTCTCCAAGATTCTTGGAGACACCATCTATTTATAGTAAGTCACCCAGTCAGGTCCGTTCATCATTATTCATCATCGGCATCACTCTTGTGTAGTCGGTTTTTGATTCTGATGCTTTCTGATCGTTTTTGTAATTTGGGTGTTAATACGAGCTATATTTAATTATTTTCTTCTAAGGTTGCCCTTTTAATTAAATAATTTAATGGGAACCTAAGTTTTATATCTCGTTGGAAAGGGAATTAAAATTTTTAAATCATAGATGCTTTATTTTGGAGCCTTGCACATCATATATCTATATTTTAATTAAAAAGGGGTTTTTTGGAGCAAAAAGGAGTTTTAATTATAAAGTGACTTTATAAGGTGACTTTATGTTTTATCCCACATTGAGCCCACAAGAGGAAACTTCTCAATGAGGAGTCTATTTATTGATTGCTTGCTCTCATATTGGTATGCTTGGATATATTTTATTTTGGTTTCTCTTGGAGAGAAAACTTGCAGGGCATTTTGCAAGGGTTTGAGCTTGTTTGGAGACAAAATCCTCCGGCAGGAACATCATCTTCGGGATTGGAAGACATCCTCAGGGTGATCCAGAGAATTTCCATCATGGGGAATGTATTGTGCTTAAATTTGAGGAGATTTTAGAGGATTTTCAGATAGGGTTTCAGGGCAGATTTCAGACATTTCTTGCTGGCCATAATTTCCTCTAGCCTAGTCGTACCATATCTTGTCTGGCATTGAAGGTGGTTTTTAATATTCAGAGTTTGGGTGCCAATTAATGATTATAATTGAGGTGTATAAGGATTGGAAGCTTTCCTTTGCATTGATATTGTAAAAAGACATCTTTATTTGTTGTTGGGAAAGAAATACATATATTCATGTGTTGTTGTTTAGCTATAAAGTCGTCATTTTCAGTCTTGTACAACTTTCAGGTATTTTGATACTTTCCAAAGTCCTTTAAAGGGTTTATAGTTTTGTATTATCTGAATTCTAAGTTTCATTGATTCCCACCAAGTAGTTTTCTAGATATTATTTGTTCAAGTTAGCAGTTTAACTTTTTCCTGCATCATTTTGTACTTAAATAAAAAATACAAAAAAAATCAGAACATTGCACAAAAATCAAAAACCTTGCAAATTTCCAAAATAACAAAACAAGGCAAAAATTTTGTATCTCAGCTTGGGTGGGATATTACAAATACCCAATGCAATACAAAGAATGTGGATCGAGTTTTTCACTGAGTATGAATTTGAAATTGAGTACATAAAAGGAAAAGAGAATAAGGTTGTTGATGCCTTGAGTAGAAGGAGACACATGACAGCCATAACCAAGAGTCACATAAAGCTTATGGACCAAGTGAGGTAGGAGTAATATCAGGATGAATATTTCCATGAAATTCAAGCTATAATAGATAAATACCCAAGGACAATAAGGAGTTTGGGGTGATAGATAACCTTTTGTGGTACAAAGGTAGAATCATCATACCAAAATTAGGTGATTTAAGAAAGCTAATAATGTAAGAAGCCCATATATCTCCTTATATAGCTCACTCGAGAGGGTTAAAGATGAGGGAAAACCTGAAAAGAACCTTCTTTTGGGTAGGAATGAAGAAGGATATTATCAATTTTATCACTCGATGCCTTGAATTTTAGAAGGTTAAGGCAAAATGCAAGCACTTCGTAGGATAGTTGTATCCACATAGTATATATATGTAGATATGGAATGTCATATATATGGATTTTATAGTAGGTTTACCTAAGACCAGGTACTAGCATGATGTAATCCTAGTAGTAGTTGACAAATTGACTAAGGTTACACATTTTATACCTAGGAGCACCAAGGATGATACTCATGTGGTGGCTAATAGATTTTCCAAGGAAGTGTTCTGATCGCATGAATTTCCCAAGGTAATCATCTTAGATAGGATTCCAAATTCACTTCTAAATTCTAGAAAGCCCTTAATTAGGCAATAAGCAAAAAAATAAACATGAGTTCAACATACCACCCTGATATATATAGTGAAACAGAGTGGGTAAACCAAGTACTATAAGATATGTTGCACATGTACTACACGGATTACAAGTCTCACTAGAAATACTACCTACCTCTGGTAGAGTTTACCGATAATAATGGGTATCACTCATCTCTAGGAATGGTACCTTTTGATACCTTGTATGGATGAAAGTGTAGAACACCACTTTCATGGGATAACCTAGAAGATATAGTTGTGATTGGACCAAAAATAGTCACATAAATAGGAGAGCAATTAAAAATTATCAAGGAAATACTCAAGAAAGTTGCAAATAGGTAAAAGAGTTATGTTGATTTAAAGAGAACTCCAAGGGAGTACTCGGTAGAGGATAAAGTGTTCCCAAGGGTTAAACCAATGAAAAGTGTGATTAAATCCATAAAATTGGATCCACGATTTGTAGGACCCTTTGAGATCACTAAAAATATTTGTTTGGTTGCATACTGACTTGCTCTACCTCCTAATCTATCAAACATCCATGACACTTTCCACATATCTTTGCTTAGAAAATATATTTATGACCTAAACATGTGTGGGATGTTTCTAATTATAGATGCCAAATCTAGAGGCAATAGAAGTAATGCTAGTAAATATTCTTGAGTTTCACTCTAAGACTATAAGAAATTGAACTCTTGAGCAAAGTAAAGTTTAGTGGGACCATTTATCTAAAAGAAATGCCACTTGGGAGAAAGTGGAAGATATGCAAAAATAATTTCTTTTTTTTATTTGATGATCTTTAAACTATAATAAATTACTTTTTGATTATGTTGTGATTATGTAAAATTGAGAAACATCGGGATAATATTTAGTCCTACTAGAGGAAGATGTCACGACCCTCCCAGATGGACCTTTTTTTTTTTTTATTTGTGGAAAACATCCCAAAAGGGATGCCACTTTTGGGTAAGACCCAAGGAGGCAGGGGTATCCATTCCGCCAAAAATGCCCAGGACTCGGACCTGGCCTACCACCTTTGACATACTCAAGGAGCAAACAAACACACAAAACCAAATTAAAAAAAGAAAATAACAACAAAAATAATAAAATAAAATAAAAAACAAACTCCTTGAGTGTGTCAAAACCAAAAGCACAACCAAACACGCACAATAAGATAAAAGAAACCACAACACAAACCACATAGAAAAACACAAGAACCACATAACAAAACACAAACAAGACAAAAACAACGAGAACACTACAAAGACATAACCCAAAAAAACATGAAAAATAAACACAACCAAAACCTAAAAAATAAAATAAATAAAATAAAAATAAAAACAACCAACAACAGACAATAAACAAAAACAAAAAACATAGAAAACACTCACACATAAAAAAATGAAATAACACAAACAAAGAGAAACCCAAGAACAAGAACAAAAAAAACACAAGAACAATAACAATAAACATAAAAAAAAAAAACAAAACAACAAAAACACAAGAACAACAAAAAACAACACAAAGAACACAAAAACAAAACAAAACAAAAGAACCCACCCACCTTAAAAAACTAAACAAAAAAACAAAGAAGACAAAAGAAAAAAAAATGAACAAAACAATGACCTATCTAGACCAGGAAGACTATTAATGCAAGAATCAACAGAGGAAACAAAATAAAGAATAGAATGAGCTAGGGAACTAAAAAAACTGAATGAACCAAAGAGAAACAAAAAAAAAACAAGAAGAAACTAGGTACCTTCGAAGCTGGAGCCATCCAAAGAAATGATAGAAAGAAGAGCTTCCCTAATTTGAGAAGCCCACCATATAGGAGGGTGGCCATAACAAGTAAGATCACCTTTGTCCAAAGCCCAATTAGCTAAAGCATCAACACTCTTGTTTTGATCTCTGACCACATGATTGTAATCAACTTTCAAAAATCCCATCTGGATTAACTGAATCTTCTCAATAATTCTTTTTATTCTCCAATCCACCTTATGATTCTTAGAAGGAGTCTTCAAGAGATTAATCATAAGTTGAGAGTCAGACTCAACTAACACCTTTTCCCATCCAACCTTGGTAGCCTCCTGAAGGCCTCTAAGGATACCATACCCCTCAGCAAGGTTATTGGAAAGAATACCCAAATTCTCAGCAAAAGTAAAAACCAGGGAGCCATCCGAAAGTCTACCAATTCCTCCCACAATTGGCTTTTCCAGGGTTCCCTCTAGAGGCTCCATCGGTATTGACTTTTCCAAAATCCTTAGGAGGAGGTTGCCAATTTCTAGTCCTATCCATCTTACTAATACTCACATTCCCTTTAAGTTGGTTGCCCTTAGAAGGTTTAATCTTCAATCTTTGCATCACTTGATCCCATCTTTGGTGGGAGTTTTGGGGGTGATTAAGGAGATGATGGACTGATTCAACTAAGTTGGCTATGGTCTTTTGCCAAATATAGTGAATATCCTTCCTATCTTGATTAAAAATTTGGTTGTTCCTTTCATTCCAAATATTCCAAAGAAGAATGGTAGAACCCATCCAAACTAAGTGCCTAATAAAATGATCAACACCCTCTTGATTAGGCCAATCCCTCCAAAGTCTGTTCAAAAGTGAAAAAATTGGACCACTTGTAAGCCAAGTAAAGTTGCCATTCTCCTCCATAGCTCGAGAGGCTAAAGTACACTCAATAAAAATATGGTTGATATTTTCTACATTCTCTTCACACATTTCACATCTAAAAGGGCCATGAAAACCACGCTTCATAAGTTGCTCACCGAGTAAGCACCCTACGATGCAATAAAAGCCAATTAAAGAACCTCACCTTAGGCCAGAGCTTTTGAGCCCACAATTGAGAAAATATGTCAGAAGAATGGTTGGGATTATTATGGCATAAGGTCAAATAACCTTGAGCAACTGAATACTCACCCTTAGTAGTGTTGTTCCATCCAAAACAATCTTTTTCATGGGACCAAGAGAGGGATCTCATATGAAGGATGCCTTGGATATCTTGTCTTTGCCTTTCTGGGATTTGAATAGGCCAGGTCCTCAATAGGGATCCAATATCTACCAACCTTTGAATTACCAGTATGGTACCGATAGTAATTAGCCACCTTTATCCAATTAGCTCGGTGAAGCTCCTCCATCCAAGGCCTCCAATCGGGAAACTGAGTTATCAAAGGCTTGTGACCATCCCAAGAATCTGTCCAAAAATTTGCATGTTGACCATTATGAATGATCCAAAATAATTTTTTCTTTATCAAATCCTCACCGGTCTTAAGAACTGCTAAAATGGGAGAACCTTTGGTAGGAAGTTGATAGCGAACAAGGTCTTCGGGACTTTTGTTCTCGAGCATATTTAGCACGGAGATTATTGGCCCAAAGAGCATTGGGGTTATGCAACATCCTCCAATATAATTTAGCAGCTAAAGCTTTGTTGTTATTAATTGAAGACCGGAATCCTAACCCCCTTCACTCTTAGGAAGACATAAAGTATCCCATTTCACCAAGGCCCATTTTCTTTTCTCCTTAGTACCACTCCAAAGGAAACGATGACTGATTTGATCCAATTCTCGAAGAACAGCCTTTGGGATATTCAAAATGGAAGAAACATAAATAGGAATAGCTTGAAGGACTGATTTTACCAAGGTGATTCTACCCCCGGAAGAAAGCCACTTGTTGGTCCACTTTCCAATTTTCTTCTTGACTTTGTCCAACAACCAATTCCAATATTTATTTTTCTGCCTTTGAATATTTATGGGAATACCTAAATAAGTGATTGGAAGAGAGGTCTTCTTATATCTTAATTTATCCAAGACCATGGCTTCCTGTCTAGCAGAGCGGTGAAAGAAAATAACTTTAGATTTGTCTTCATTGATCAAGCTGCCTGATGTAGCCTTAGAAAAATAGCTAATGATTTGCTTAATATTAGAAGCTTCCTTAAGCTGTAGCTTTACCTAAAAGGGTAGAGTCATCCACAAATTGAAGATGAGAGATAGGTCTAGCTCCATGAGCAATGGTAACTCCCTCAAGGGTTTTGTTTTCCCTCTTTTTGGTTATAGTCCTACCCAAGCATTCAGCAAGAATGATGAATAAATAAGGGGATAGCGGGTCACCTTGCCTGATACCTCTGGAAGCTAGGAAAGACTGAGAAGGCCTACCATTGATAAGAACTAAGTAGGAAACTGAAGAGATACATCCCATAATCCAATCCATCCAATCCTTAGAGAAACCAAATTGCCTCAAAACTTTGATAAGGAAGTGCCAATCCACTCTGTCATAAGCTTTGGATAAGTCTAACCGGATGAACATAGAAGGAGAATTTTGCATATCCATGGAATGGATGGCTTCTTGAGCAAGAACTATCTCATCTACTATTTGACGTCCTTCCACATATCCCCCTTGCTCTGGGGAAATAATCTTATGTAAAAGAGGCTTCAACCTTTCTGCCATGATTTTAGTAATAATTTTGAGAAGAACATTACATAAAGCAATAGGTCTAAAAGCTGAGATATGATCAACCTCTTGAGCTTTTGGAACAAGAGTAATATAAGTTTTATTGATAACCTTCAAAATTTCTTTGGATTTCCTGGCTTCTTCCACCACCTCTAATAAATCAACATGAAGGATATCCCAGAACTCTTGGTAGAACTCAATAGGAAAACCATCGGGACTCGGGGTTTTCCCTTTTTGCATTTTAAAAACTACTTGTTGAAGCTCATTGATAGTAACGAGGAGCAGTCAAAATAGAGTTCTCCTCGGAAGTGATAAGAGAAGGGATTGCTTGAAGAACATTTTGTTGAGAAGCTGAGTCAAGAGGAGTAGCAGCAAAAATATTGGAAAAGTAATCAACAACAATAGAGTTCATGCCATCCCAAGTATAAACAACATCTCCAGAATCTGATTTTAAGGAAGAAATAAAGTTGTGAGATCTTCGAGCTAGAAGAGATTTGTGGAAGAAATTTGTGTTTCGATCTCCTTCTTTGAGCCATTGAATTCTAGATTTTTGCTTCCATAAGATTTCTTCTCTTTTTTCCCATTCCTCTAGCTGAGTTGTGAGTTTAATTTCATCTGCACTTCTCTTCTCTGTGAGGCCATCTAAACGGATTTTCTTATTCAAATTTTCAAGATGAGCAATAACTTCATATTTTTTTTTATGAACATCCCCAAACTCTTTCCGGTTCCAAGTCTTGATTTTGGATTTAATGTATTGCAGTCTTTTGGCAAAATAGAACATCTTAGTCCCATGCCTAGGTTTACCTTCCTTCCACCATTGTTGCACACGAGGTCTGAAGGAAATGTCTCTAAGCCACATTAATTGAAAATGAAAAGGAGAGAAACTCACATTGGTTTTCCACATTTCCACCATGACTGGCCAATGATCCGAACCAACATTATTAAGAGTCTTCACTTTAGGAATGTGACCATGGATTAAGAAATTTTTAGAGAGCAAAAACCTATCCAATCTCTCCATTATACAAGCTAAGCCTTGCCTTCTGTTAGACCAAGTCATAAGGCCATTATCTGGTTGGATATCCACAAGATGGAGGTTTGCAATATATTCGCTCATGAGGTCAGTACTTTTGTCCAAATTTCTATTTCCCCCCCTTTTCTCATCTAGAGAGAGGATGGTATTGAAATCTCCTCCGATCAAGATCCAAGCTTTAGGAAAATGAGAGATAATATGAGTAATATCCTTCCATTGTCTTCTTTTTTCCTCCAAAGAAGTCGGGGCATAAACAGTAATGCAGAGCATAATCTGGTTGGAATGTCTACTTTGAATAGCTATAGCCAACAAACCCCAACTGCCAACCATATGGTGAATAACTACCTCTTTTGGGTCCCAAAGACAAGCAATGCCACCCGAAGTCCCTTGGGAACAGAGGGAAACCACTTTTCCAGTTGGCCAAATTTTACTGGCAATTAAGTCCATATCCTCCATTGACATTTTTGTTTCTTGAAGGAAAACAAGATGTGGATGATTTATCTGAATCATTCTTCTAATTTCATTTTGTTTTGAAAGACTCCCTTTGAGTCCTCTAATATTCCAAGTGATGATCTTCATTAATACCAGGGCTAAAAATGTTGGGAAGGGCATTAATCTTACCTTCCTCTACAAGCTTTTCACCTTCTTTTACCATATGATATTGATTGGTCTTGCGACCTACTTTTTGATTAGAATCCATCTTCAATTTTTTTTCCCTGTTTCTTGACTTATTCCAATTGAATCTGAGATGGCTTCTAACCTTGAAGAATGCTCATACACAGCCAAAATTTTACTAGATGGTTCAATGGAGTCTATATTGGGACCTGCATTATTTGAAGTTTTGACATTTGAAATATTGTTTTTCTTGTGTAAATTTTCTCCTTTTTTTTCTGTTGAAAACCTTTGATTTGTTGGTTTGTCTCTGAGTTCTTTCCTTCATATTTAAATTGTGTTTCTAAGATTTCAGTTTCCATTATTTCCTCTTCCTCACTTGGGACATCATTTGTGGAAAGGATTTCAAACATATTAGCAAATGACTTTGATTGATCCTTCATTACTGGTTTTTTTTAGTGTTCTTCTTCTTAGGTATTTGGAAACCTGCTGAGTTTATATCTTCTTTCTTTTGATCAGGAATTTTATTTGGGCAAGCACTGGCCAAATGACCATATTCATGGCAAATTCTACAACGAAAAGGAATGTTCTCATAGTCCACTACTTGCTCCCAAGTGTCTTCCCCAAATTGTAATGTGATATTTTTAGGTAGGGGTTTGTCAAAATCCATTAAAACACAAATTCGAGCATAAATAATATGTTCAAAATTTTGAGTACAATCAGCGAGTCATCATAAAAGTTCCTAAAGAGTTTCCAATTGAAGAAAAAATAGTAGGATTCCAAAATTCAATAGGGAGGCCAAAGAGTCTAACCCACACGGGAGCTATAGAAGGCATCTCTTCTTCGGCTTTAAATTTAGTATGCCAGGGCTTCATGAAAAGCCCTGCCCTTCCAAAAAACCAAGGACCCCCTTGAAAAGTTTTCTCTCTATCTTCATTATTAGCAAATAAAACAAGAAAATAACCATTTGGATAAATAGAGATTTGTAACTCACCTTTAGTTTTCCAGCTTTTTGCAGCCCAGACTTTGAAAGCAGATAGACTCGGACGAAAACCCACGAACCGACAAATTAGTCCTCTTTTTTCCAAATCTTCAATGCCAGTCTGAATGTTACCCATATCAAGCTTAACAATAGGAGTTCCATCAGCTGCTTTAAGACATCCTGACTCCGTTTTCCTGGGATCAATCTTAGGCATTCTTAGAGGTTTATGAGAAGCCCTAGTATTGATATTAGCATTGGGTTGAGGCTGTCCACCATGAAGGGCATCCCTAAAATTCATTTTTGGGACTGAGTCTTCAAAATTCTTACCCTTGACAGGGGTTTTCATAGTAGAATTATTTTGTGGGTGCACCTTAGCACCAGATTCACTTGAGATATGAGCCATTTTTTGATCAACTACTTGAAACTTATTTTGTGGTCTCTTTAATCCTTGCCCTAGACGTCGTGGAAAGGTATGGTTTTCACTTTTCTTTTGTGCAGCAAATTGGAAGCCGTTGTCACTCAAGTTCATAGTATGATCTATTGAAAGACAAATTTCTAACCCATATTGTATCCCCTGCAACATTTCTTGCTAAAATATTGAGCATAAACCACAAAAATATTGGCCGCTAGGGCCCGAAGGCCCTAAAAACCAACCTCTGGAGCTGCTTGCACTCAACCCAGATGAAACCCTCGCATAGCCGCTTGCCAAATATATCGTTCACACATAGGGATGCGCTAGGATCTGTGTTGCTCCAAATGATATGAAAATTGGTGGAGATGTTCTAGGGTTTTTCAGGCATCTACCCTCAAAATTTTAGCTCAATCCGAGTTCGGATGAGTGAGATATGGCCGAAACGAGTTCGGTAGTTTGGGCAGTCCTACGAAAAACGTCTCTTAAAAACTAATTTATAGTGGAAAACACCCCTTTTGAGGTGCCACTTTCAATAGGTTGGGCATAGGAGGAATGGAGCCTTGTCGGCCTCTACCAGCACATAGGACATTCCTAACTATACCATATATCTGCAGGATGGAGACAAGGGGAATGGAACCTAGGTCGGCCTCTACCAGCACCTAAGGCATTTACCATTGCACCACAACAAGCAGATACCAGATGGACCTTTTGACATGGAAAACAATGTATTAATTAATTATGCTTTAGTACTCGATCCTATGCAATTAAGCAGTTATGAAATATTAGTAGATATTGAAGAGCATGATATTGCTAACAAATTGCCAATGTGTAGGATTAGGTACACTCATAAGTAGAAGAATTTGAGTCATCCACAAAAGGTGAAAGTACTTGAGATTGGAGAAATGATGAGAAGGAAACTCAGAGGTAACAAGGATGGGTACCTTCATATAGGTATGCATTCAGTTTAGGAATAATCATCAATACATAGCCACCTTGAGCCCCAGACTGATAGCCTAGTAGCTATCATAAGTTCTAGAGGCTGAGACATGTGAATAAAATGATGGAAAGACTCCCTCTATGTTTGTTTCACATGCTTGATTTATCTTTTACTTCAGCACTATTGCCTCAATAATTTAGGAAGTGTGAATGGATAGGTTATCTCCATATCTCCTTGTGTGCTCTGGTAAATAGAATTATAAATAGATTTCATTTTAAAATAAATAGTTGATTTATTTTAGAATGATAAAGAGATTTCATTTTAAATAAATAGTTGATTTAGTTTAAAATGGTAAATATATTTAATTTTAAATAAATAGTTTATTTATTTTAGAATGATAAAGAGATTTCAGTTTAAATAAATGGTTGATTTATTTTAGAATGATAAAGATATTTCATTTTAAATAAATAGTTGATTGCTTTGGAATGAAAAGAGACTTTATAAATAAAAAATTTATATACTTTAAAATAATAAAGAGATTACCCGGTGTTGTAGGTGATTTGGAGAGGAGAGGACAATCCTCCAAGGGAGGTCCTAGGTTCGAATCTCCACCCTACCAAAAATTTGAATTGGGTACCCAAAATCCAATTGATAATGTTGGTACGAGCAGGGCTGGGTGCAACCCCTAGGTGACTTTGACGGTGTAGAACCCCCTGTTCGTGGTCTCTTAGACCAAGACGGCCCCGTAAGGGGTTTTTCACTTAATAATAATAATAATAATAATAATAATAATAATAATAAAGATATTATTTTATAATAAAGGAATTTCATTCAAATAGTTGTTTTATGTTAAGTGATAAAAGAATCTTCACTATAAACACATATCTATCCTATTTGAAATGATAAATGAAATTTTTTAAATTTAACTATCAAATTTTTTATTAAAATGATGATGGGCATTCATTTATACTAAGTATAAAGTTCCACCTAGATGATAATTGAAATTTATCTTATCTACTATTGAAAAACTCTTTAAACATTTTAATAAGAGCGGCTAGATGAGCAATAAGTAAGACCACTTTAAGGATCCATAGGATCGAATTCTTGAGCCTATATTTCTTAGGATTTCAACCAAGGTAGTGATGCAAAGCTTTCTGCCAAGTATGGGAGGGATAGATTCATTAATAACAATATTTGGGAGAGAGAAAATAAAATTATTCTTTAAGCCAAATGGCGATCGACAGCCATGGATGGGAGAGGGAAGTAATGGTATGTAGTTGAGATTTAATGATACCAAGTGGAGAAGGGGAATGATACTCCCTAAAGAGAAAAATATATGGATAGATATGCATAGGAGGAAGAGGCAAAATATAACCATAACGTGTTGTGGAAAAGGAGTAAACAATGCAGATGTCTTGGAATCCTGTGGCGTGTATTACCAGAGTGGTCATCTTGGAATCTGTTGGTGAATAATTTCAAGTGGGTTACCTTCTATTTGCTTTTCCTTTTAAGATAAAATAACTGGTTATAATCCTCATGGTCATGGATGTGTATGGTTTGTTGTTGTTCCTTAAAACTATAGATAGACTATCTTTATTTATGTTGTAGCTCCTTGAGTTGGTTTTCCATGCTTTTCTCTTCATAGATAACATGGGTGTGTTTAGGGAAAACTTTGTAGGAGGCCTATTGTAAACCCACACTCCTCAAAAAATTGCTTGTATTCTTATCCCCTAGATAAACCATAGAAATTAATATTATGGTAACCTTTGGTAGACACCCTACGTTGTCTGTTAAGGTATTGTGTACCTCTTAATGTTCATCCCTTTTGAGGTCGATGAAATATCATAGATGACTTCTTTATTTCTGTCACCTATTACCTAAATTCCTCTCTAGTTTACCAAGCATCATTGTGGTGGTCATGGAGCACATCCATTTTTGAATGGGTGCCTTGTGTATTTTTGTTGGTATGATGCTTCATGTTAATACAATCGTGACCAACAGTGCAAATGTATCTTACCTCCACTCATCCTAGAGTTTGTAGGTGTAAGCCTTCGTTTTGAGTGCATATCCTTTGGGATGCTTTGAGGCTACCCTTTACTAAAATTTATAACAACTCTCCCTTGTCGAGAGGCCTTGGCAGTTCTTCCATGGATGGTAGGTGGAGTTTCTATGTACTGTGTTGAGCAAACAAATAATATTCTATGTTGACTGGTTATAGTTTAATTAAATAATAAGTTATTTAAAGTAAATGTTAAACCAAAGAGTAGAAGTTTGATTTGCTAAATGGAATTCTTGATTATGTTAAAAAGGATTTTAATTAAATAATTGGAATATGAGTAAATAAATAAATAAAGGGTTTCATAGATTAAAGTAAGGGAAGCTTTGATTGTGAAATAAAATAATGTTAGATTAATTTTTAAATTGAAGTTATGGGGATTTGATTTAGTAAATAAATAAATGAAGAGTTTCATATATTAAAGTAAGGGAAGCTTTGATTGTGAAATAAAATAATGTTGGATCTATTTTTAAATCGAAGTTTTGGGGATTTGTTTTATTAAATAAAAAATAAAGGGTTTCATAGATTAAAGTAAGAGAATATTTGATTGTGAAATAAAATAATGTTGGATTTATGTTTAAATTGAAGTTATGGGGCTTTGATTTAGTAAATAAATAAATTAAGGGTTTAATATATTAAAGTAAGGGAAGATTTGATTGTGAAATAAAATAATTTTGAATTTATTTTTAAATTGAAGTTATGGGGCTTTAATTTAGTAAATAAATAAATAAAGGATTTCATAGATTAAATTAAGGGAAGCTTTGATTTTTGAAATAAGGGAATGTTGGTTCATTGTTTTAATTAAAGTAGTGAAAGATTTAATTTGGCAAATGAAAGAAAGGTTTGTTTGTAAACTAAGGGTATGGGACTTTGGTTTATAAAATGAACGAGAAGAGATTTATGTCTTAATTAAAGTAGTGAAAGCTTTAATTTAGAAATTAAATGAAAATATTTCTTTATAATATTGAAGGAACCCAAGTTTTTTGACAATTAACGGTATTGGACTTTAATTGTGAATAAGGGTTGGGTCATTTATTGCAAGTAAAACCTATGATCTAGATGCATTGTTGAAAGACTCTTATAGAAGGATGAGAGGGAAAATAGGAAGAGTAGTTTTAATTGATATCAACTATGCATTAGATAATTAAATTGCTTGATTTAATTGTATAGTTGCAATTTGACAATGAAATGAGTAAATGCATTTAGAAGCATGTCTATCCTAAACTATGAGTGTCTTGATCCCCTACTATCCTCAAATAATTTATGGAAGAGTAGGAAGACCAAAGTTACAGATGGGTCAATGCACAAGTTTACTCTCTACTTTACATATTGGTTATTTATGCTATTAGGTTAGACTTGTGAGGAGATTTCCCTGATGCCATTGATGTAATGTATTGTTTAGGGTACACACTTATGTAATAAGTGATCAATATGGAAGATGCAACTTTGTATTCTATTTAATTTATTGTGAATGTATCTACATCCTTTCTAATTCACGTTTATTCTTTAATTATTGCTCTATGTTTTTAGTTACCTTTTACATGTTTAATGAATTATGTTTTGTTAGATTTAGTATCTAGATCTATCTTTTATTTTCTTGTTTGAATAAATTTTTATAAGAATTGAGTAGTAAGTTCTAGGGTGAACTTAGTGTATAACCTAAGGGCTTGAGACCCCCTTAGGGAAATAGTAACTAGGTTTATAGAATATCGTACCTAAGTTAAGATAGCTTGCTAGAGGATTGATAGCTTAACTCATAGTACACATAGCATACCTATGCATAATGGCTTGCATAGAATATGAGGATGCATGCACAACTTATAATGATTGAGGGTGATAAGTATCGCTTATCGAGGATGATAAGATGGATGGACTTATGTGTATAACATGAGATATGCCTATGTAGAAGGAACTTGTGTGAGGGGAATCTCACATGGTATAGTTCTTGATAAACGTAGGGTTTTTGTTAAACATGAAGTTGATATAAGGTTGGTTAGGGGTTTCTTAATTCCTCTCCTTGAGTCAAAAAAATTTCTTTCTACTTCTATGTGTTTTCTTATTTCTTGATTTTTAGGGTTGTTACAATTTTTTAGATAACTGAGCGATGAAGCGATGAATTATTTTGATTTTTTCTTGCAAGCTACATAGATATTTGAGATTCATAGGAGGAAGCATATCTAAAATAGCTTTGAATTTCTTGGGATCAACTTTAATGTCTCTTTGAGAGCTAATGAATCCCAAAATCTTGCCTGAAGTAACACCAAAGACACACTTCTTTGGGTTTAACTACCTGTTGTGTTCAAGGAGGCAATCAAATATTTTATGGAGGTCTATAAGATATTGTGAATGTTTTTTAGATTTGGCGATAAGTTCATAAATGTAATATTCCACAATCTTATGTATGTATTCATGGAAGATGTAAGTCATAGTGCACTAGTAAATTTCCCTAGTGTTCTTAAGGCCAAAATGCATAACCTTATAATAAAAAGTCCCTGAGGGGGTCATAAAGAATATTTTATGTTGATCAGTAGGGTTGATATTTATTTGGTTATAACATAATAATCCATCCATGAGATATATCATTTTATGGCCCACTATAAAATCAATCAATGTATCGATGTTTGGGAGTGGGAAACTGTCCTTGGGATAAGTTTTTTTTAGATCCCAAAAATCAGTGCACACATTGTCACGACCCACCTTGGAGAACTCTTTTATAATGATATTTATGTAATTTTGGTTGATTAATGCTTAATATATTTGCATTGAGTTTGTTTCGGTCAAGATAAAATGATGTTGCGTTGCATTACTTGATTGTAGAAACAAGTATTCTCACAGGTGGAAGACTGACCACCAAGATATGGAAAAGGAAAATGATGACTGTGATAACTCAACAAGTAAAGCTCTTGTTTCTATCATCACTATTTACCTCCCTGATGGTGGTGTTACCTAAGAAATTACTCTAAAAACTTCCACCACTCAAAGGAAAAACAATTATGGTAAACAACGAGCATATGCATCGAGTGCTTGTATGCCATTTGTGAGAAATATGGTTGGTAGCACAATTAATTTGCATAAAATAATTCTACTTAGAAAATGCATATAAAAATTAGAAATGGTATTTTAACATTTTTTAAATATATATTTTTATGCATACAACTTAAGCATTCTCTAGAGTAGAGATTAATTGTTTTGAACATGCTTATTTATTTTGGTTTACTCTATTTTGGAAAATAAATTAGGTGGTTTGTTCTTTTATGAACTTGTTCAAATTTTATTGGACCAAAATATGAAAAGACTACTTTAAAGATTTAAATAATCCACCTTTCCTACACATGGCAACTTTGGGATGGTTGTACTAAGGGGTGAGACTCTCCTCTTATCCTTAATAGTTCCAATAGTTATTACCCATGCTCTCAATAGTATTAGTGCCCTTAGAGTGGGGGACATAGGAAAAATAACTTACCTATGCCTTATCTCTAGGGAATCCCTTTTGTATTAAAATATTATATCCAGAAGAAACTTGCATGTGAAATGAAAAGATAGAAAATAAATAAAATATGGTAGAGCATCTTTCTTGTCTAGAATAAATTGGTATATAGATTAGTATTGATATTAAGGATATTCTAGGATATGGTATGTTATACTGGTCTGGAGAAGATAGGAGGAGGGATATACTAGCCTAGAGGAGCCACAACTTGCTAAAGTTCTAGGTGGAAGATTTTCACTCTTATAGTATTTGGTTTGGCATGAATAGATAAGTTTAGTATTGATGAACTGTTATGTAAATTGTCTATTTACTAGATTTCTCAAAGTCTTACTTGAATTAAAGTATGATCCAGTGAAGGTCTAAGTTTGGATACATTTTAGATATTCTTTTATCTTTCCATACTCTTCAACATGTGGTTGAACTTAATTTTGAAGACTTTATACTGATAGTTTAATAAAATATGTTACTAACCTTTTATACCTATACAACGAATTATTTAATCATAGCAATCTTCATTTGTCAATATCTGTTCATAATAGCAAAAATCTAAAGACTTCCTTAAAGTATAACTTGTTAAGATAGAAGGGTCATAAAAATGAAAAATTGATTGTAGAATAGAATTTGATCAGTCTTCAAATAGATATTAAACTCCACGTATCCTCATTGTAATGTTCTATTGTGAGTTGTTATCCGATATTTAGAGATAGTTGTACACCTAGTGGATGATGTGGGTATAAAGCTCTAGTAGTCATAGCACTAGGATGTTAATATTCTTGCGTGTAATGGTCGACTAGCCATAATACTAGGCTACTTTTCTTGGATAACATTTTTTAATCATAGTAGACCTCAATAACCAATTATATACACTTCCTCTATTGGTCTAATTACAATGTATTCCCTTTGTGTATGAAGGTTGAATTTTACATGAATACTGATAAGTGTTGTATCACACAAACATTGATAAATCAAACCATATAATCGCTTTGATGATATTAAAATATTATTGTTGGTTTATATGGGAAATGGTTGATAGTGAGCTAGAAATCCCCTAAAGGGTGAATCAATTTACATTCCCAGAGAGTCCTTTTGTATTGTCTAAAATGGTCTTCCATTACCTACTTTGTGTTTACAAAAGAAATCAGACATTATAATGTAAACCCTTGGAAATCCATTTTGTTTATCATCCTCGATTCACGAGTGATTCATAGTAACAAATTTTTGTAGGTTGTTGGTGAATTACAATCAATATTACTATCCTTTATTTTTTAATCCATCATCTTTTGATGTTTGATGTTCACTGGATGAACTTCAACTTACAACATTTTTAGTATGATAAAATGGATATCCTAAGCCCCTATTGGAATTTTGTTCCACTTTAATATCCCTTCTACCATGGTATGTTGTGTTCAATATCAGACAACACTATGTATTTAATTGATATTAGAATTATAGTTTGAAATGTTGGAGCCACCTTTATGTTTATCTATTACAATAACCCTATCACAAGATCACTTTCATTATAATATAAATTGTGTTTGTTAGGCATCTGGATATGTTAGCTCCATAAAAGTTATACCTCATTTCATTACAAATTTTCTATGCCCTTAAATCCTTTCTATCGTTGTTGATGCACATGTGACCAATGCCTTCATCATGCAGATAAATTACTCATAATACCTTGTAGCATATGGGGATGATTAAGTTACTAAAACCTATCTTAAGCATGCCTTGTTTTGTAAGATGAGAGGATCGATCGACCTCAATCTCGAAGGATTTATGGGATGAATCTGCTAATATCCAAACATCTGACATCAGGAATCTAATGCCAAACACCTGGACTATACAAATCAACTCTTGTCTCTCTTAGCTAGCTGCCATGTGTTTGTTGACCATCCATGGCATCTTAGCCATAACTCCTATTGTCCTTATTCCATATGTGCTCAATGACCACCTCCACTATAGGTGTCCATTGAATAGGTCAAAACATGTATTTGGATGGTTATGTTACCCATACCAATTGCTTAGGCTATGATGCATTACCTCTAACTGCACTAGAGATGATCCTTGTGTGAAATATTTGGCTAAATTTTCCTTATGGATATATGTGGTTGACCATCGGTCTTCAAGGCTATGTTATAGTGAGGTAAAATTCCTTTACCAAGAGCTCCTTTGGCGTTCATCACCATTCGATATCTAAACAATAATGTACCCATGTCTGTTATGTTAGATATAATAGGAACAAGGGTAGAATTAATAAGCTACTATAGAATATATTGCAAGAATTTAGCCCTACCAACTACTTTGTAAGGTAGTTTAAAATAATTGATGACCATTTGAATTTATGAGTTTTATTTAAAAATGTGAGTGTGTTTTAAGTGGAATGATATAGTATGTTGTAGTCCCTTCTATAGAAGGGAAATGAAAAAATTAATATGAAATTTAACCTTCACGAATGCACTTATGACGATTGAATGATATATGGTGTTTTTATATTGAATTACACCCCTTTCACTTTTAATGGGTGCTTAAACCCTTCTAAGTAAGCTTCTTTAATGTGTCTATTTGTATGAGTATTTTCTGGAAATAAGAAGAATGCACTTGTATATATAAAGTGATTCATTTAAGTTCTCCTTTATATATTTATATATAAGTGTTAGTTACCTTATTTATAATAGAGAATTTCTATAAACTGGAAATGTTAAAATTAAATTAATAAGTTTATATATATAGTTTTATATTATATGTACTACAATAACCGATTAGAAGGATGGTTGCCCTTCCAGTTTTGGGAAGGATGGATTGGTGTCCATTCTCTAGGAAGAGGTATGGGAATCTTCCCTATGTTTGGTAGTAATCCAAATGTTTCATGAATAAGATTAAGAATTAATCCTTGTTATGGAAATATTAAAATGTATGAAATTAGATTTCATACTTGGTGGTTTCTTGTATGTGGTATACATTTGGAAAATGTGTGATGCATGAATGTATTCAAATTTAAAAGCATGGCTTGCCTGTAATGCATTTGGCAAGCTCTGCATCCAATTTGTCCTGATCCCTTCACCATCATCTCTTCCAACCATGAAGAACTCAACCAAATCAATGGGGAACCGGACAACACATTTTGAAGACAAATGCGATATAATTCATGTATGAGCTTGTAATGAAATGATTCCATTGTAATTATTAATGGCTGAAATAATTGTTGTAAAAACAACCATGATTGTAATATTTGATGTATTTGATTTCTAGTTTTTATAAACTAGAGTTAGAGTCTTCTTAAAGAACTAGTCACCTCTAATAATTGTTAGGTGATTTATGATTTGGAATTTAAGCATGCAATGTAATTACTTTGAATATTGTATTTTGTCAAATGTATGGTGTTGAGTTTTATGTTGCTTTAGTAGATTAGATGGATGAATTTTCTCTCTCATGGACTATAATAGAGTAGAAGGCAATTCATGGATACTTTCTCTATAATAAGAGATACAAAAACATCCACACCATCCACCTAAGCCTACTTGAAGCAAACTAAACACTCAATACCACTGATTAAAATAGACAATCACCAGCACCTTAAAATTTAGTAAATGAGTAAATTTTATAATAATTCTTAATACAATATCCCAAGTCACATGTAAGTAATCACAAGAAATAATAAGATTAATGACTCTCTCCTTAATACTAGTCTTCATGGATAGTATGGAGAGGAGGGGATGAATTCCCTTGGGTAAAACTCCTAATTAATGGTATAACCATTGAGATGTCCTCATGAAGGACTTAGCCATTATATTATCCTCTCATCAATTGGTGATGATATGGAGATAAAATAGGAGCTAGTACTTCTATTTATGAATGGTTATGAATGAAATTAAATGTGACTTGGAATTGATATTTTATGTCTCAGACTACTTACTTCTCATTTGTGTATTCTATATTATATCACTATTATAATTTTGACTTATTGAAAGGTGAAAAAAGGTTATGATATGTGGGAAAAATTTTTGTAGTGGATGAGTAGTAACAATCAGGGTTGTTACAGTTGGTATCAGAGCCTAGGCTAACTAGTAGATTCTAGATAGATCTAGGTTAGTAAAATATTTGGGCATGAAACAAAACATGAGAGAAACTCAAACATAATTTCCATAAATATAAACGATGCATACTTGGTAAGGACAAGGTTAGTGCTTGAGATTGTGATGTCTGATTTCCTAACTCCCACGAGTAGATCCAAAGTTGTTTAAAAGTGAAAGAGCTAAGAGAACCCTCCTGCATGTGTTTTAAGTGGTGTACCTTAGACTCTTTTGGAAAAATTGCTTGACATATATATTTTGACTTACTTAATCCTTATTTTCAAGTGTGCATGAACACAAACTAGAGTTAGTAGATTAAACTAGGGAATGAGCCTAGTAGTAATAGATTACATGAGGAACTATGATGAAATATAATTAACTAGAGTTTCAACTATGAAAATTAGTGAGAATTAATACAAATTTCTAATTCAATAAAACATGGCAACAAGCTTGAGAAGCAAGAGGAAAGGAACCATGCAACAAGCTAGCCTCGATAGTCCTAAAGCAAAATAGATAAGAGAAAGTTCTAGGAATTCAAATAAAGATATGGAGAACCTTACTACCACATTTTCCATTATGCAAGATCAAATTCAATAGATTTTGTAAGCTATAAGTTCACAGCCTAACCACAACATCAATTAGGAGATGGAAACTCTAGATGATGAGGTTAGAGAAAATGGAATGTAATGGTATGTAACTCTTGCTCACTTGGATATTTCATGAGTGTTACAATATCAAGAATCATTCTATTCCTTAAGGACTAATTAAATTATATCCATCTTATAAACACTCATGATTGGTGTAGTCCAAAATATTATGATAATAAATTATGGATTGATCGAAGTCAAAACTGGGAGTGGGTTGAATTCCACAAAAGGCAATATGGACTTGAGTTATAAACTAAGTCAGGCCTTAAATTTTGAGTCGATAAAAGAATGTACACAAGGAGTATGTACCCCCATGATGGCTAGATAATGCCCTTATGTAATGAACTTAATTGATTCATATATAACAAAAGGGGTGCCTAAATAAAAAGGTAATCAAATAAACCTTAAGAGGAATAAGGAAGTATAATCATGCTTAAGATGTTATTCCAAGGGATTATGTAAGTTTAAATCATGTATAGTGATTTTATTATCTTAGTGACCCCATCGAGAAGATGTGGGTAGGATCTAAGATTCATGATTAACCATTGCTAAGGTTATATCATGTAATATGGGTTTCCATATTCAAGGTATTCACCTACATACTGATCTTGGTGGACAATATGTTTATTGGTGATTTCCCTTTTATGAGGGATGAAACCTAACACTTTGATCAACATTCTCATATATGAGGGGTATGAGGATTTCATAGAAGCTGATCACTTATACTCAAGAGTAACTCTGATCAAGTATTAATATATCTTGATGCTATTTTCCTTGATAACTTAAAATCCAGTTGGAATGAACATGATTACACCCTTACCTCATGAAATATGGATGTATTTATGGATAAGAAGCGGTAACATTTTCTTCCATACTTACAATCCAAATGGAATGATTATTTATCAATTTAAACATTAATGATATGAGATAGAAGTTAGGATTACAACTTGAGGAAAGATTGTAATCTGACACTATTCTTATATATCAAGAAATGGCCTTTGAATTAGGAAGTGGAGAGGGAACATTCTCTTGCAAGATGAAGCAAACTAAAATTCACTCTTGGTGATGACCTATTGGTGATGATTTTTGAGTTGAAAGAACAAGCAAATGAATTTAAGGAACAACTAGTCCAACAGGGCCAACTATTAGATAAATTGGTTAAATAAGAAGCTCCAAAGTGCAAATCTAGGGCATTGCAAGATGAGCCCAATTTACAAGAAAATAGGCCTATTTTCAATTATGCCATTTTTATAGAACCTGAAAAAAAAATTTTAAGGAAGAGAAAGAGTGTCAGTTTTATGAAATGGGAGCAAGAACAAAATTAGAAAAAGAAGCAAGTTTGCTTTAGGAAGGGACTCCATAATATTGAGATTAATAAGTTACAAGAAACATCTTTCTTTGTGTAGGAAAAGGGAAAGAACCATGTAGGTCCTCTGAGGGGATGTTTTGCATGTAAAGGACAACATTATGTCAAAAAGTGCCCACAACGTGTAGGAACAAGTAAAATTGTGATGAATCACAAAATCCACGTTGCCACCAAAATTCTAAATTTGGAAGGTCAAGCCACTATTCTACTCATGAATGATGGTGAAGCTCTTAGTCGTTATAATGGAATCAACCAAGATTCTAGAGATCCACTCCAATAGTATGAGAAAGCGTAATATTGATCAGTGTAAGGTCCAATGAGACCAATGTTGTAAGAAGAATTCCACTTGGGAAAAAGTGGAAGATATGAAAATACATTATCTTTATTTATTTGATGAAGCTATGTAATAATATAGGTTGAACTATGGACCACTTATGCAAAGTGGAAAAACTATGCCAAAACTATATTTTATTGATTTGTGTGTAGTATTGCAGGAAAACATAGAGGACTATGTTTAATATAAGAGGGGTAGTATGTCACAACCCACCTTGGAGAACTCTTTTATAATGCTATTTGTGTAATATTGGCTGATTAATGCTTAATATATTTGCATTGAGATTGTTTCAGTCAAGAGAAAATGATGTTGCATTGCATTACTTGATTACAGGAAAAAGTATTCTCGTAGGTGATAGACTGACCACCAAGAGATAAAAAAGGTAAATTATGACTATGACAACTCAACAAGTAAAGCTCTTGTTTCTATCATCACTAGTTACCTCCCTAATGGTGGTGTTACCTAAGAAATTACTCTAAAAACTCTTACCACTCAAAGGAAAAATGGTGATGGGAAACAATGAGCATACACATCAAGTGCTTGTATACCATTTGTGAGAAATATGGTTGGTAGCACAATTAATTTGCATAAAATAATTCTACTTATAAAATGCATATTAAAATAATAAATGGCATTTTAACATTTTTGAAATATATATTTTTATGCATACAACTTAAGCATTCTCTAGAGTAGAGATTAATTATTTTGAACATGCTTATTTATTTTGGTTTACTCTATTTTGGAAAATAAATTAGGTGGTTTGTTCTTTTATGAACTTATTCAAATTTTATTGGACCAAAATATGAAAAGACTACTTTAAAGATTTAAATAATCCACCTTTCCTACACATGGCAACTTTAGGATGGTTGTACTAAGGGGGTGAGACTCTCCTCTTATCCTTAATAGTTCCAATAATTATTGCCCATGCTCTCAATAGTATTAGTGCCCTTAGAGTGGGGGACACAGGACAAATAACTTGCCTATGCCTTATCTCTAGGGAATCCCTTTTGTATTAAAATATTATATCCTAAAGAAACTTGCATGTGAAGAGAAAATATAGAAAAGAAATAAAATATGGTAGAGCATCTTTCTTGTCTAGAAGAAATTGGTCTATAAATTAGTATTGAGATTAAGGATATGATATGATATAGTATGTTATATTGGTCTGGATAAGATATGAGGGGGGATATACGAGCCTAGAGGACCCACACCTTACTGGAGTTCCAAGTGGGAACTTTATGCTCTTATACTATTTGGTTTTGCATGAATAGATAAGTTTAGTATTGATGAATTGTTATGTAAATTGTCTATTTACTAGATTTCTCGAAGTCTTACTTGAATTCAAGTATGATCTAGTGAAGGTCTAAGTTTGGCTACAATTTAGATATTCTTTTATCTTTCCATACTCTTCAACACATGGTTGAACTTAATTTGGATGGATTTATACTATTAGTTTAATAAAATTTGTTACTAACCTTTAATACCAATACAATAGATTATTTAATCATAGCAATCTTCATTTGTCAATATATGTTCATAATAGAACTCTGCAGAATTCCTGAAAGTATGACTTGTTAAGATAGAAGGGTTGTAAAAATTACAAATTGATGGTATAATAGACTCTGATTAGTCTTCGAATGGAGATTAAGCTCCACATATCCTCGTTATAATTTTCTACTGTGAGTTGTTATTTGATATTTAGAGATAGTTGTACACCTAGCGGATGATGCTGGTATAAGGCTCTAGTAGTCATAGCACTAGGACATTAATATTCCTATGTGTAATGGTCGACTAGCCATACTCCTAGGCTACTTTACTTGGATAACATTTTTTAATCATAGTAGACCTCAATAACCAATTATATACACTTCCTCTATTGGTCTAATTACAACATATTCCATCTATGTATGATGCTTGAATTTTAAGTGAATATCAGAAAGTATTGTGTTGCACAGACCTTGATAAATCATACCATTGAATCACTTTGATGACATTAAAATCTTATTGTTGGTTGTATATGGGAAATGGTTGATAGCGAGCTAGAACTTGCCTAAAGTATGAATCGATTTACATTCCCAGAGAGTACTTTTGTACTGTCTAAAACGGTCTTCCATTACCTATTTTGTGTTTACAAAAGAAATCAAACCTTATAATATAAACCCTTGGTAATCCATTTTTTTTATCATCCTCAATTCATGATTCATAGTAACAAATTTATGTAGGTTATTAGTGAACTACAATCAATATTACTATCCTTTAAGATTTAAGCCATCATCCTTCGATGTTTGATGTTCACTAGATGAACTTTAGCTTACAACATTTTTACTGTGATAAAATGGATATCCTAAGCCACTATCTATTGGGATTTCATTCCACTTTAATACCCCTTCTACCATGGTATGTTATGTTCAATCTTAGACAACACTATGTATTTAATTGATATTAGAATTATAGTTTGAAATGGGGGAGCCACATTCATGTTTATCTATTACAATAACCTTGTTACAAGATCACTTTCATTACAATCTAAACTGCGTTCGTCAAGAATTTGGATATGTTGGCTCTATCAAAGTTATACCTCCATTAATTATAGATTTTCTATGCCCTTAAATCATTTTTGTTGTTGTTGATGCACATGTGACCAATGTATTTGTCATGCAAAAAAATTACTCAGAATACCTTGCAGCATATGGGGATGATTAAGTTACTAAAGCCTACCTTAAGCATGCCTTGTTTCATAGGATGAGAGGATTGATTGGCCTCAATCTCGAAGGCTCTATGGGATGAATCTATTAATATCCAAACATTCAATGTCAGGAATCTAGCTCTAGACACCTGGACTCTATGAATCAAGTCATGTCACTCTTAGCTAGTTGCCATGTGTTCATCGATTATCCATGGAACCTTAGACATAACTCCTATAATCCTTGTTGTCTATCATGTATGCTCGGTGACTTCCTCTACTATAGGTGTCCATTGAATAGGTCAAAACATGTATTTGAATGGTTATGTTGCCCATACCAACTACTTATGTTATGTTGCATTACCTCAACTGTATTGGAGATTATCTGAGTGTGAAACATTTAGCTAAATTTTCCATACGGATATCCACGGTTAACCGTCGATCTTCGAGGCTACTTTACAACGAGGTAAAATTCCTTTTTAAAAATATCCTTTGATGTTCATCTCCATTCGATATTTGACCAATAATGTACCCATGTCTGGGTTATCCTACAACCTTCACTATTGTCATCATAAACTCTGGTCTCCGTTCTTTTTTTTAGACATAAACATAAACTTCATATTTGAAAATAAGGAGTGACCAGTAGACCTATGTTATGCTTTTGTGAATTGTGGATAGGGGATTTATTAAATGGTGCATTCACCCAATTTTCATATATGTTACCATAACTTATGGGTAGTAATCATCTATACTAAGTGTATCGCCCAAATTTTTTGCACCCTTACCTTCAGGCTAAAGGATCCGTACCCGAAAGGGGGGTGAGAAAAGGATGGAACAATACCTCGGACGGAGAGGCCCTTTGAAGGTCGCGCCTCTCGAGGGAGGGGTATAAAGGTGAATTTTTGACGGATGGTGGGGTTCACCAGGAAACTTTGAGTGGCAGTTTCCACGCCTAGGTTGAGAATGGGTTTGATTTGTTCATTTTATGTTCAATCATTCAGATTCCTAGGTTGGCCAAAATGAAGCTAAGCTATTCTATATGAAGATTCTGATTTATATGAAGACAACAGACATAAATGAATCCTAATGTGATTGAATACAGAGAATATATAAAATGGAGAAGAGTACACCTGATTTCTGATGTCTGATGAAGATTCTGAAGCTTGTAGGAGTCCAGATCATCCCGGATATGACAGGATCATCTGTAATTGTACAAAATCATCCCAAATCATAGGAGATCATCCGAGATCACCCAAGATCGTCAGTGACCTGACGAATTCGTCAGGCGAATTCATCAGAAACCTGCAATCAAGAAAACAGACACCAAAAACCAAAAATACAATTGCAAGAATGATGCAAAATGATAGAAATAAGAGTATAGATGTTTGAATGATAAATCCAGATATCAAATTAAATGAGATGCACTATTTTGGAAACTTATTTTGAATTTTATCATGCAATTATGCTAAATGAGGTGAACTCCAAGATGCAAAATAGAAGTAAATTAATCTAATGCACCAATAAATAAGGAAAATGAGATAGAGAATGCAAACTCAGGGCTCTGATTGCCCCCAAGCTGAATTGCAGACCGGATCATCTGTAATCGTACAAGATCATCGCCGATCTTGACAGGATCGTCTAAAATTGTAGTTGAATCACCTGCGACGATCCGAGCTACCTCCAGCTGAAACACAGTGAAATCCTACAACAAAACTTGAAAACACAAGTGCAAATGATGGGAGATCACAACAAAAACTAAAATTGCAGGGAAATAATCAGCCAGGCAGCCAGGTAGGGAGTCAGGGGGATAAACTGGGAAAATCCCAGTTTATATAGGATTAGGGGGAGGTTAGGAGGTTGGGGATCATCCCAATCTGGGAGATCCCCAACGTGGGAATCTCCAACCATGCAGACACGCTTCTGCCCAAGTTGGAGAGGTCGTTGGAACAGAAGCTAATTGCAAAAATTTGGTTTTGGGACGAAATCGTCTGGACGTTCTGTTCCAGATGAATTCGTCCGATTTGGGACGATATCATCAGATCGACGATGATATCGTCCAACGGTCACAACAACCTCTAAAAATGGCACAAAAAATGAGGTAAGCGGTTAACGGGAGGTTTCGGGGTTAAAATTCAAATTTCTACTTTTTATTGATGGTTTAACTACGCCAATTTTAGGGTGCTACATTTTTCCCCCTCTTTAGCAAATTTTCCGAAAAAAATGCGTTAAAGACGAGTTCTTCACGCTTTACGAGAAAGCAAAAATTTATTCCATTTTTTAGACGACGATTCTAGGTCGAATCGTACGACTGTTTGCTATGGTGCCCCCTCCGAGTTTTTACCCAAATCGAACGTTTGAGGTAAAAGCATGAAAAAGCAAAAATTAAAAAAATGTCATTTTGAATAAAAATAAGAAAAATAGGGTAAAACCCTAATTCATTTTTATTGTTCACTTTCGCTGTTTCAGAGCTCTATAGGCGAAATGGTGGAAACGACGCACAGATCGACAGAGATCCGATGCGGGTTGCAGGTAAGGATCTAAACCTAGTTTACTATGTTTTTAACTTGATTTACTTGATTTTTGACTTGAATTTAGTTTTTTTGGAGTAGAGTTTTTTTGGAAGGTCAGAGATGGATAGATTATGATATCGAAGGTTGTGGATGACCTCACCCTAGATTGGATCACTTGGAGACCATGGAGAGAGCATCCAGGGTGGGTAGAGGATGGATAGAGTTGGCTCACATTAGGTGAGTCATATGGTTGAGGATAGAGTGGGGAGAGGTAGAGCTCCATCGCTATGATCGAGTTTTGAGGTAGTTTGGTCTATAACAGGGGATCCCTACTCTTAGGGATTATGAGTACTCTTGGACTGTGTGGGATAGTACCACATTAAGTGGGGCTCTAGACATGTAGTGGTTCTAGAGTCAGGATGTTAATGATGCCCCCATTCAGCTAGTGGATGGGGATGATGTAGGGATAGTATATGGATATGATGCTTGGTATGTAGGCATCCACCCTCCTTGGATGATGAGGGCATAGGGTTCGATGCATGTTATAGTGCAATGGATGGAGAGGTGGTGCCAGGCTACCATCGATGCAGTGAGGGGTCATGGAGGGAGGGATCAACGATGGCCTCCTCAGGAGAGACATCGGAGAGTACCATAAGCTTTGGAGAGACATAGTAGCCGAAGAGGAGGGAGGAGAGGAGAGAGGAGAGGAGAGAGGAGAGGAGAGAGAGAGGAGAGAAATACTCCCTCCTCAGTAGAGGGATAGGCCACCATCGCCCGATAGGGGCAAGGGTGTCGAGGTGGGGGAGAGCAACGAGATGGCAGCTCTTCGGGCGGAGAATGCCCGCCTACGAGCTCAGGTGCAGACTCTGTAGGATGAGGCTACACGGCTCAGGGCTCGAAGTGGAGGGGCGAGCATTCTGGAGCTAGCACGGTCGGTTGCTCAGATCACGTTCTATCAGGGAGTGTACTACCAGCTGGTTCTAGAGGGCCAGAGGATACAGTTGCCAGTCGGCATTGCGGAGCCGATCAGGATGGGGTCATCGAGGACATCATCATGATCGACGTCGAGGACCCACGATATAGGATGGGCTTCGATGGGACCACCTCCTCCACCTCAGGGTGGGAGAGGAGATGAGGCTGAGAGCTCGAGGTCTTCTCGAGACTAGATGCACATTGTACATAGACTATTTTTGAGATGATTGAGTATGCCAGGGTATAGATTGTGGCATACCAATCCGTTTTGATATGATGTATATACTTCTTGATATATATATGATGTTCTTTTTGTGATATGACTTGTGCATATGTTTTATGATGCTTTAATATTTTAATTGTTGATTGACTATTCATGTAATTATGTCGTTGAAAATATTATAATTTTATGTCATGCTATAAAATTAAATGAAATAATCTGATGTAAACAAACTGGTTGTTGTGGTGTGTTTTGATGAAAATAAAGTGACTTCTAACAATAATTTCAAAGGACATTGTCGTTGTTACATGACCATTTCATGGAGTCGCCGCTCGCTAGGTCATCAAGCTAATCCCGGTATGAGAGAAATATTGCTAAAAGTAAAAGGGTGCTTAAGAGACTTTCTTAAGACTTTGTGTTGTGATGATGAAAAATGATGATAGTGATGATTTGTTTTCAGATTTCCATGAAAATATTATGCATGAAATATTAAAAATATGATTTTTTCTAGGCATAAAATTCCTAAGTATGATAGAAATTTGAACAATTCCCTAGGAATTATACCATCGTCGCAAAAAAAATGAATGTTGACATAATGAAATGAAATAGGAAAGTTTTCATTCTTTTTAAAGCACAATTGTGTAACATAATGATTTAAGCCATATGCTTTTATGGATTAAATAAATGGGAAATAAAATTAGAATGATGGTTTGCGCTAGGCATAGAATTTTAGGTATAGACTTATACCATCATCACGAAATCCAAAGAAGAAATTGATATAATAGTTTTATTGCATAGTTGATTTTTGATTTTGAGATAAACAAAAAATATAAAAATGAGGACTTGCACTAGGCATAAAATTCCAATTTAGGTTTAGGAACTATACCATCGTCGCGAAAGTCAAAAATATATAAATGTGACTTTATTGCTAGATTTTTGAACATGTTTTGCAAGAAAATTTTGGATTTTTGAAAAAAATGTATTTAATTGATTTTACGCTAAGTAGATATTCTCAAGTAAGAAAGTCAAATTATTCCAGAAGATTTGAATAAATATTTTAAATTATCTCAAAGACAAAATTTAGATTTATAAGGAACCCCGTGTGCATACGTGAGTTCATTGCCGATCTTGATCTATCATAATGATACAAAATCTCTCAAACACAAATGTGTGTGCAATTGTAATGTTCATTTACCGATTTTGAGCAAGATAATTTGATACAAGTAATTTGAATTAACCAAATGAGTGTTCGTTGACCATGATTTATATGCATGTAACCGTACCAGACTACTATGTAAGTCGGGTCATCAAGAGCTAGTTGATCCATAAGCGGACATAGGTCTGTACAAAAGAAGGTCGCTAATGTGACAGACATATCACCATGCTAGGAGTTACCCAATGTCAAGCAAGTTGGGCACAAATCACCTGTTATGGGGTTTACCTCATAGTTTTTGAATAATTGAGAATTCCAGGGATTCAAGCTTCACACTTCCTTCTTTCAAAGGGGGGGATTTATTGCTTTTTGCTTTTTCTTTTCTTTTCTTTTTCTATTTTTTTTTTTTGTATTTTGCTTGACACTGAGATAATGCTGAAATATTGCTGAGATGGTACAAAATGATACTGAAATAATGCTTCTGAATAATTTCTCTTTTTCTCATGATTTTTCTTGATTTTCTTTTTCTTTTTCTTTTTCTTCCTATACTAGGGATACTTGCTCGGATTGGCTGTAGAGCAAGGGATTTTTATTCTGGGTAGGGGTGAGCTTGTCCTTTTGTCAATTCTCAAAGATTCTAGACCATGTGCATGATAGGATAGCAGGGGAAACTTTTCGCTCAAGAGACCACTTCTACTATGTAGCATCATTTTGAATTTGCAATGAAATCATTTTAATGTGAAAAGGTGTACTTGGTTCAAGTAAATAACAAGATCAGTTCTCTATGCTCAAAACTTTATTTAATTCAACTGTGGACTTCGATATAAGAGAGATTAATAATCATACCAAATAAGATCAAGATATTTATTCATGTGAGTGTGAAAGTGAGGGATTCCAGATAAATGCTAATTTATCCAAAATAACTGAAAATATAACTGCAATACTTCAAGAATTTACGAGTGCAAAATAGAAGATGTTTTTGAGGATTTTGATGATTTTGATTTTTTTATATTTTGATTTTAATTTATGAATTGAGAGAATACATAATATTACTATTTTTTGAAATTTTTATATGAATTACTAATATGAGACAATATGTATAATATATACAGTGACGAAATTACCAGATTTATGCATAATAGCGCTTAAGATGCATAATGTTCATAGGTTCTTTAAGATCTTTACCATCTAAGGTAGCTAATCTGTATGCTCCCGATCCAAATTTAGCAGTGATAATATATGGCCCAAGCCAGTTAGGCTCGAATTTGCCTTTAAGGTCTTTAGTTGCATTAGTATTTTTTTATTTTCTTTTAAGATGAGGTCATCGATCTCAAAGGATCGATTATGAACTTTCTTGAGATATGCTCGTTTGAGCTTGTTATGGTAGGCACGAAGATGCTCCAAAGCATTAATGCGCTTCTCATCTAGGAGTTCCAGCTGACTAAATCTGCCAACACGATATTCATCTCCTACTTCAGAGCCAAAGAAGGAACTTCTAGTTCAAAGGGAAAAACAACTTCAGCGCCATAAACCAAAACAAAAGGTGAAGTGCCCGTGGGAGTACGAATGCTAGTTCGATAAGCCCACAAAGCAGGATATAATTGAATGTGCCAATCACGGCCAGATTTATTGACCAGTCTCTTGAGGATTTTAATTAATGTTTTATTAGATGCTTCTTCTTGGCCATTACCCTGAGGATAATAGGGAGTGGACCAACGATGTTGAATTTTATATTTTTGACATAGTTTCTTTACATCTTTGTTTTTGAAACAAGTTCCATTATCCGAGATGAGATTTGCAGGAATTTCGAACCTACAAATAATTTGATTAAGAATAAACTTGGAAACTTGCGTTCCAGTGCAAGAAGCTAAGGGCATAGCTTCGACCCACTTCATAAAATACTCGATGGTGGTTATGATGAATTTGTGTCCATCAGATGACACAGGATTGATTTTTTTGATGATGTCTAAGCCCCATTTTGAAAAGGGCCAAGGAGATGAAATAGCCTATAGTTCTTGTGCAGGCGCATGGACAAGGTCAGCGTGTTTCTGGCACTTGTCGCAATGGCGCACGTAATCATGTGCATCATTCTCCATGGTAGGCCAAAAATATCCTATCCTAAGGAGCTTCTTAGCAATGGCGCTACCACTAAAGTGTCCCCCACAAGATCCATCGTGGGCTTCACTCAAAGCTGATCTAGACTCTTCTAGATTCAAACATCTTAATAGGATACCTTCAAAAGATCTCCTATATAACGTATTGCCAATTATTACGAAGCGACTTGCTCGTCTACGTAATAACCAGTGTTGGTTTCTATTAAAACCTTCAGGGAAGGTCCCATTTTGAAGAAAATTGAGGATGTCAGTGTACCAAAGTTCAGGAATAGTTTCGTTGATTAGAAACACGTCCAAAGGTTCCAAGCATGATTTAGTTGAAGCGGGTTCCTAGAGTCGACGAATAATGATGGTAGCATATTCGTCATCTAACTCCAAGGGTAAAAGAGATGCAGCTACGGCCATAGCATCAGCCGCACGATTGCTAGTTCTAGGAATAGCTTCCAAGGTAACTTGATCAAATAAAGATATTAATTGTAATACATATGCTTTATATGGGCACAATTTATCATCTTTGGTCTGATAAACATCATTAATTTGATTTATAACAAGTTGAGAATCATCGAAAACTAATAGATTTTTAATTTTTAGTGCCAGGGCAGCTCGTAATCCAAGGATTAGAGCCTCATATTCAGCAGTGTTATTAGTACAGGCAAACGTTAATTTAAAGGATAGAGGTATGAGATGTTTCTGTGGAGATATCAAAATAATACCTGCACCAGCCCCACTCATGCATCGGGCTCCGTCAAAGTATAGGGACCATTGCTCTGAATGATCCACCTCTAGGTTAAGGCATTCGTCAGGAAACTCAATGACGAGGGGATGGGTGGACTCTAAGGGTGCAGCAACTAATTGATCTGCTATGATTTGACCCTTAACAGACTTTTGTCCTATAAACGTGAGTTCAAACTCGCTTAGAGCAAGAACCCACTTCGTTGTGCGACCAGATAAATAAGGTCGACTCATGAGATACCGCAAGGGATCGGATTTAGCAATAACGTATGTTTTATGATTGAGCATATAATGGCATAGTTTTTGTGTAGAAAATATGACTGCTAGACATAACTTCTCTAATGTTGTGTAGCGGGTTTCATAACTAATTAATGTTCTGCTAATGTAATAATTAGCACGCTCTCTTTTCTCATCATCAAGTTGAGCTAACATAGCTCCTAAAGCAAAATCTGAAGCAAAAATATACAAGATAAATGGGCGATCAGGTTTAGGTGGTGAAAGTACAGGTGGGTTAAGAAGATATTGTTTGAGGAGTTCAAATGCTTCCTTACATTCGTCATCCCAATGGAAAGAGACATCCTTCTTAAGAAGCTTAAGAAAGGGTCCAGTTTTATCTGCCAGCTTATCGATGAAGCGACGGATAGCTTGAAGCTTACCTTGTAGACTCCATAATTCAGATATATTTGTAGGTGCGGGCATATCAGTGATAGCCGTAATCTTGAGAGGGTCAATTTTGATGCCACGTAAAGAAACTATAACCCCCAATAATTTACCTGACTTAACTCCGAATATACATTTGGTTGGATTCAATCGGATAAGATATTCCCTTAACCGATCAAATACTTTTCTCAAGTCATCTAAATGGTCATCTTCTTCAGTAGAACGAGCTATAATGTCATCTACATAATCATGTAGTATATCATGCATCATATCATGAAAGATATAAGTCATGGCTCGTTGATAGGTTGCACCTGCATTCTTCAAACCGAATGGCATCACTTTCCAACAGAAAGTCCCCCAAGGGGTAATAAAGGTTGTTTTAGTCTGATCTTCAGGAGCTATCCTGATCTGATTATAACCAGAAAATCCATCCATTAAGGATATCATTCCACTCCCAGCAGTAAAATCAATGATCTGATCCATATTGGGAAGGGGAAAATCATCTTTAGGGCATGCAACATTAATATCTCTAAAGTCTGTACAAACCCTAATCTTAGTAGCTTCTTTCTTAGTTACTGGAACTACATTCGAGATCCATTCAGCATAATCAATGGCTTGTATAAAAATAACATTCAGGAGTTTTTCTAACTCCCCTTTGACTAGTAAGGCCACTTTAGGATGCATTTTTCTAAGCTTCTGCTTAACAGGTTTAGCATCCGGATGCACTACTAGGTGATGCATAACTACAGAAGGGTCTAAACCTGGCATATCTTCATATGTCCAAGCAAAAACATCTTCATATTCTTTAAGAAATGCAATGTATTTATCCTATTTTTCTTGACTCAATTCTGATCCAATGTTGATTATGTGAGGGTTATCGTTGGTTCCAATGTTAATTTTTATGACATTTTCTACTTCCATGTGTAGATCTCTCTCAAAATTAGGTGGGGTGGGTGAAACGCCCAATTCTTGTAATTCTTCCAAGGTTAGCTTGGATAATTCGTCTTGAGGAGTCATGGCCTCAAGTTGGGCTATACTAGGTATAGAGCCATCAAAATAAAATCCATTATGTAATAATTCCTCAATGGAGACATCGTGAAAGATATCTCCCTCCAACTCATCGTCGAATTCAGCGATCATCTCAGGATAAGCTATAGATAGCATATTACATGTGAATGTCTTATTCATTAAATGCAAAGCATCACGTTCATCTAAATAATCTTGGTAACATATAAGATGGTCATCATCCTCAAATGGGAATGGCTGACCCTTACTAGAAAATAGGCCCACACCACATCGGGCGGGCCACGCTTCTACCTCAAAAGGTTCTTTCATACCATTCTGGAAAGGTCCCAAACCTTTCCCTTTATATCCCAATTTAAGCATTATAGGTTTGGCTTTAATATACTCATTAGTAAAATAACATCGAGCATATCCATCATAATGAGTTCTGATGTTTCTGGGTATTCTACCCCAGTCATATCCCTTATAAATAAAGGCACAACTCTCGACTTGGTAAATACTTCCCATAGGTTGTGGGAGGCCCAAGGTATGAGGAGATGGTGGCAAATTATTTAAAATAAGGGAATCTTGCATAGAAGCATTCGTTTCTTCTGATATAAGAATTTTAGATAGATCGGGTAAGAGCTCGTCAGTAAGAGCATAAGAGGTAGAAGGAACATTCCCTACGTCTTTCGATGCAGAAAATATGAATTTGGTGGATGTAGATGGTGTAGAGGTGTCGATAGATGGGTCTATTAAAGGTATGGAAGTTATAGGAGTAGAACAAGAGACATTGGTTGTGGGATTAGGATCTTTCTTAGGTCCTAATGCGGTTTGTTCAGAAGATGGTTGAGCTATATGTGGAGGTGCAGCTGATGGAGAAGAAGTAGATGACGTTGTGGGTGTGAGTTTCACACGTTTAGATGGATAATGAGAATTAGGATGTGTGGATGACAGAGCGGGGCAAAATTGAACTCCAATAGGTTCTACCAAAGCACACATATCAAAGGGTCTTGGATCACCATGAATGGTAACCAACTGATTCTTAAATTCGAACTTAACACATTGATGTAAAGTTGAGGGAACAGCTCGCATCGCGTTGATCCAAGGATGACCCAAGAGTATATTGTACGATGCAGGGCAATGTACAATAAACACAGTCGTATCCAAGGTTCTTGGACCAACCTTGCAATGGAATGGTAATAACTCCACATGTTTCTTGTGTTTCGTCATTGAAAGCTTTTATGATCATATGAGTTCTTTTCATTTCATCACTTCTAAACCCAAATATTTGGTAGAAGTCAAAAGTGCAGATATTTAAAGATGAACCATTATCAATCAAAACTCGTTTGATTGCTACATCTCCAATTAAGGCGGTAATATACAAGGGGTTATCTTTATGTAAACTATGTTGCGGTATGTCTCTATCTCGAAAGTCAATACAATCAACTTCACGAGTTATTATAGTATCGGCCATGGCTTCAGGTTGAATGTCTTGTGGTACCATCATCTGACTTAATGTGAGCATTAATTCATCTCTATGTGTAGGAGAAGATCTTAAAAGGTCCAAGAGAGAAATTCTAGTTGTAATATTTGATAATTGTTCATTAATATTATAAGGAGGTTTAGGTTGAACATTAGGTGAATGATTCCCTTTATTAGGAACCTTCAAAACAAATGGAGCTGATCCACCATTCTGAATTTGATCTTGTTGAGAATTTTGAGCTTGTTGTCTAGTAATGACTCCGATGGTACCCACAATATTATTCTGCGGATGATGAATGGGTCTTGGTCTAGCATTTATAGCTAGCTCATTAGAAAGTAATCGGTGAGACGATGGTCTAGTAGTGACTCTTCTTGGAAATGGCTCTTCTGGAACCATATAACTTGTGATAGGGTGAATAGGATCTGATTCATCTTTAGAACTATTCGATTGATTTGATGTGATTTCCATATCACTCTCGGTCTCGTATTCTGTATCACTAAGATCAGGTATCTGAATATTATATAGAGGCCTGGTTGTAACCATGGATAAAGTTGTGTCAAATATTTCTAGATCATGAACAGGTAAATGCCCACTAATAGTTCCTACATATCGGGCAGGAGGAGGGACATTATGATGTTCAACTTGATTAGCCACCTCCTTACCATGTTTTGGTAAGGGATGTTGAAAGATGTCCAATGACTGATTGGCATTCTGATTCTAGTTTTGTGGGGTGTTCTTTTGAACATTATTAGGAGGATTTTGCTTAGGTTGAAAGGCTTGCACCTCCATCTCATTGTTATCAATCAAGTCCTGTATTTTATGTTTTAATATTTTACAAGAGTTGGTAGTGTGTCCAGGTCCTCTATGGAAGTCACAGTGTAAATCTGCTCTGTATCCGGGTATAGTTGGATCAGGTTCCCGAATATTTGGTAATTGAATCAAACCTCATTCTAATAATTGTGGTAGAATAGTTGATAAAGGTTGATTTAACCTAGTAAATTCTCGAGGAGGTCTATCAGGAGGTTTCAGTACAAACTTCTCCGTTGTCTTCGCAACATTAACATTAGCAATATTTTTGCTATCGGTGACTCCATCACCCACAACTTGTTTATTCTTATATTGATTTTTGGATGTTTTCTCATCGTCTCTCTTTTTAAGCTGGCCTCTCCTAATGAGAGCATCTTCCACTCTTCGGGCTAAGTCTATAGCTCTGATCGAAGGTGGTCAAGGTAGCAGTTGATAATTCGTAAGATAGTTGCTCTTGCAAATTATTAATAAAGATGTCCAACATCTCCCTATAAGGTAACACAAAGTGCAATTTTCCTATCAACTGTCTCCACCTAGCTAGGAAATCAGCAAAGCATTCATCTTTGCCCTGTTTTAAGTTATACAAATCTTTAATGGTCACATCTCTTTCGATGTAGGCACTAAATTGATGAACAAAAGACTCGACAGTTTCTTCGAAATTCCTCAAAGAATTAGTGGGTAATTGATAATACCACTCTAATGCCATTCCTCCCAAGATTTTCGGGAACATTTTTAGTAATAACAAGTCATCATGTGATATATCATGACATGCTATCCTAAACATACGAAGATGCTCTATGGGATCTTCGGTTCCTTTATATATGGGAAGAACAGGCATAGGAAAATGTTTAGGATACGGTTGTGCTACGACTATAGGATCTAAAGGCTGACTACACATCTCTCGATAATTGTACGAGGGACGGTAGGGATCTATCTGGTCCATGCGGGAAACTAACTGTTTCACCACGGCTTCCAGATTGCTAGTTTGTCCACCATATTGGTTCGGTGGCACATAGGTATGGGATCTATGAGTGTATGATGGTGTGACATAAGGATTAGATGTTATATTGCTATTATGCAAAGTGTTGGTAGGAAGAGTATTATGAAGGGGATTTGTAATAGTATTATGTTGTACCTTAGATTGTTGGTAATTGGTGTTCGGTTTTGTTTTGGGTTTTTGTTGATTTGAGGTATGTTGATCAAGAGCTTGGCGAAATAGAGCAGTAAATGATGGTTTCTTTTGTGCGGGAATGACTCTAGGCTTGTTAACAGGCACTTTAGATCGTTGGGTAACCTGTTGTTGTTGCATGCTCTGGATCGCAGCTACTATATCCAAATTGGATGGTCCAACTTGATCACTCTCTTGTTCAATAAAGGACAAGGGATTAGTGTGTGTTTGAAATACTTCTTCTAGAGTTGCTTGAGTGTCACTAATTCGATCCTTGTCCATATGGGCTGCTCTATTAAAAACACCAATATTAGTGTTAATGAACTTCCAGAATTGTTCCATGTTCTCAAAAGTGATAGCTCCTCCCGGAGACATTTTAGGGGATGAGGATCCTTCCTCTCTAATAGTTTCTTCTTGTTCATTTCCTACAACAAGCTCTTCTTCTTGCTGGTCTAGGGTTTCTTCTTCCTGAACTTGGTCCTCAGGAGGGACATTTTGGTCGATTAATGGTCTTCCTAACCAATCTTCATCTTCTTCGGTTTGTTTTCCATTCCTAAGTCTAGGCATTGTGCTAAACTTAGGTTTTAGCAAATATATATACTTATATATATATGCGATAGGGTTGAGAGGTATATATTTTAACTATATACCTACTATAATATTTTAAAAGGAAATGTTTTGTTATTTTTGTTTTTTTTTTGTGATTTTATTATATTATTATTTTGCGAGAATAAAAATAACAAACAACATGCTAGTTGTAAGAAACAATAGTAGAAAGAATCACTTAGCTTTCTATGAATAGTTTATGGATATCATTGATAGGGTCAAGTTCATCAGGAGTCATGAAATGCTCCTCTTCAAATTGGAAGTTGTTTTTCAAGAACTTGACAAAGTGTGCTATGGTAATATGATCTATTTTAGACTCTGACATGTAAAAATAAAGTTCATGGCAATACTCTCGATACAACACAGCTCTAGGAACTCTATTCCATCTCTTTCTATCCGTAAGAATGACTTCTTGATCCTCTACACGAGATAGAAATTTATGTACTACAACTGCGTTCTCAAGGTATTCCTCAAAGGTGTATAATTCAGAAGACACAAGTGCTCTTTTATCGGCTAACCACCTATGGCAAGCTCTCTGAAGTTCATGATACAAAGTCACCTGATCGGGATCCAGGATTCTATCTAGGACAAACCTCTTAATTTGCCTAAGTTCTGGAGATCTAGATTCAATAATACCCAATCTCCTATCAAGTTCATCCCACAAAGGTTGGGCTCTATATGTTTGAGGTACTCTAAGCACAGAAGTAATCTCTATGGCCGTTAATTGATTTTCAACATTTATGGAGACAGCTCGTCTTCTATTATAATCTACCATCTAAGTATGATATGCAAATTTAACAGTTTTCTAATGATTCTAGATGTTCTTAATAATGTGTTTTTTTTTTTGGATTGTTTTCAAAAGGTGTTTTTAGTTTCACGTCGGGTTCACCAAAATGTATCACCCAAATTTTTTGCACCCTTACCTTCAGGCTAAAGGATCCGTACCCGAAAGGGGGTGAGAAAAGGATGGAACAATACCTCGGACGGAGAGGCCCTTTGAAGGTCGCGCCTCTCGGGGAAGGGGTATAAAGGTGAATTTTTGATGGATGGTGGGGTTCACCAGGAAACTTTGAGTGGCAGTTTCCATGCCTAGGTTGAGAATGGGTTTGATTTGTTCATTTTATGTTCAATCATTCAGATTCCTAGGTTGGCCAAAATGAAGCTAAGCTATTCTATATGAAGATTCTGATTTATATGAAGACAGCAGACATAAATGAATCCTAATGTGATTAAATACAGAGAATATATAAAATGGAGAAGAGTACACCTGATTTCTGATGTCTGATGAAGATTCTAAAGCTTGTAGGAGTCCAGATCATCTCGGATATGACAGGATCATCTGTAATTGTATAGAATCATCCCAAATCATAGGAGATCATCCGAGATCACCCAAGATCATCAGCGACCTGACGAATTCATCAGGTGAATTCATCAAAAACCTACAATCAAGAAAACAGACACCAAAAACCAAAAATACAATTGCAAGAATGATGCAAAATGATAGAAATAAGAGTATAGATGTTTGAATGATAAATCCAGATATCAAATTAAATGAGATGCACTATTTTGGAAACTTATTTTGAATTTTATCATGCAATTATGCTAAATGAGGTGAACTCCAAGATGCAAAATAGAAGTAAATTAATCTAATGCACCAATAAATAAGGAAAATGAGATAGAGAATGCAAACTCAGGGCTTTGATTGCCCCCAAGCTGAATTGCAGACCGGATCATCTATAATCGTACAAGATCATCGCCGATCTTGACAGGATCATCTAGAATTGTAGTTGAATCACCTACGACGATCCGAGCTACCTCCGGTTGAAACACAGTGAAATCCTACAACAAAACTTGAAAACACAAGTGCGAATGATGGGAGATCAGGGAGGGAGTCAGGGAGGGAATCAGGGGGATAAACTAGAAAAATCCTAGTTTATATAGGATTAGGGGGAGGTTAGGAGGTTGGGGATCATCCCAATCTGGGAGATCCTCAATGTGGGAATCTCCAACCATGCAGACACGCTTCTGCCCAAGTTGGAGAGGTCGTTGGAACAGAAGCTAATTACGAAAATTTGGTTTTGGGACGAAATCGTCTGGACGTTCTGTTCTAGACGAATTCGTCCGATTTGGGACGATATCGTCAGATCGACGATGATATCGTCCAACGGTCACAACAACCTCTAAAAATGGCATGAAAAATGAGGTGAGCGGTTAACGGGCGGTTTTGGGGTTAAAATTCAAATTTCTACTTTTTACTGATGGTTTAACTGCGCCAATTTTAGGGTGCTACACTAAGATTCTATTACCTTATGAATAGACCCTATTAATGCCTTTGGCATCATTATATTAGACTCATCGAAAAACATACATGTATTAATTCACATCAAATGGGGTTCAAGGCTTCTATAATAAACCTTTCATTGTATGTATATTATCATATACCAAAGGAAGGTTAGTAAAAATTATCAAACCACTCTTACATTTGAGAGGGATCATCCAAAAAGTATTATGTGATGTTCTTTGGTATAGTTTAAATACAAAGAAAATTTTCATTATTATTTAAAGTGTATATGCCAGTTGATATGGAGTTGTAGAATGTTTGGTTAAAGAATTAATTTAAGAATTTCTATTTGTGTAATAGATTCCATGACCGTCGTAATTTTAGATATAACAAGAACAAGGGTAGCATTAATAATCTACTATAGAATATATTACTGGAATTTAGCCCTACCAAATACTTTGTAAGGTATTTTAAAATAATTGAAGACCATTTGAATTTATAAGTTTTATTCAAAAATGTGAGTGTGTTTTAAGTGGAATGATAAAGTAAGTTGTAGTCCATTCTATAGAAGGGGAATGGAAACATTAATATGAAATTTAACCTTCACAAATGTACTTATGATGATTGAATGATATATGGTGTTTGTATATTGAATTATGCCTCTTTCGCTTTAAATGGGTGCTTAACCCCTTCTAATTAAGCTTCTTTAATGTGTCTATTTGTATGAGTATTTTCTGGAAATAAGAAGAATGCACTTGTAGATATAAAGTGATTTATTTAAGTTCTCCTTTATATATTTATATGTAAGTGTAGTTGCCTTATTTAGAATAGAGAATTTCTATCAATTGGAAATATTAAACATAAATTAATAATTAAAGTTATATATATAGTTTTATATTATATGTACTACAATAAGGATTGTAAATGAATATAACCGATTAGAAGGATGGTTGCCCTTCTAGTTTTGTGAACGATGGATTGGTTTCCATTATTCAATAAGAGGTATGGGACTCTTCCCTATGTTTAGTGGTGTTGTGGGTGATCCACAACACACCCCAAAATTGGGGACCCACCTTTTCGTTTGATATCCGGGTGTTGGCATTTCACTTTTCGTCTAATACTTCGTTTTGTCGTAGGTTTTGCAATTGTTGTCGGTTCTTGTAGGCAGTATTTTCTTGTCGACGATATTTTATTGTCGACAACTTTTTGTGTCAATAACATTTTATTGTCGACAACTTTTTGTGTCAACAACATTTTATTGTCGACAACTTTTATTTGTTCATCTTTTGACAATATTTTGTTGTTGATTTTTATGATTAATTCTGTGTTAGCATTCATGTGAGAGGTTAAAACAAAAGTAAAAAAATAAATAAAAAAATAATAAAATAATAAAGTCTATATATTATATTCTATAATATAATATATGTTATTTTAATAAAAAGAAAGAAACTTTTAAATGGAATTTCTTGAGGGAAGGCATGCTTCCTTCCTCGTAGCCTTTTGTCACAATATATATAATAATGTTTTATTATATGCATTAACTAATTCGTTTCTTATGCAGATTGGAGACCAACACGACATGTTCGTTGAGGGCTCAATGTGGACCCAGCGGTATATTTTGGACCAGGGTATAGGCACGGCCATAGGATGTCGTCCATGGGGCCAGAGATTGCCCGCGAGGATTTTTAGCCGATGAAATGTGGATGCGGCGTGCTTACAAACAGAGGATGTCAGTCTTCAACGGATAACTTGTCTGACATGCGGCATGTATACGCGGACGGCTCCATTGCAGGCTCACTAGCACTCACGACGAGCAATCATGCCTCGAGTATGACAGGAAGTAATGGTGAATGGCCATGTTAAGATAGTTTTAATTAACACCGCGAGATCACAGCAGGTTACCCGACAGAAGGTGACATGTAGCATGAAGAATGCAGATGACAGTGAGAAGGCCACAGTAGAGTGGGTTACCGGACATGTGCTCGGGCCAATTGCAAACCCTAGACACGGAGTGACCTGGATAGGATGGACGAAGAGGTGTATGTGTACGAGTGAGGTCTACAGCGGAGTTTGTGAAACGGTCAGAGGCGGATTCTGTGCATTGCTATAGCTGTGCAGTGGATAACAATGAAGATGCAACGTTCGTCCACTTGCTAACGCGGCGGATATAGGAGATAACATCTCTTCTACCGTGGACTGGTATGGATTCCACAGTGTGTGGACGAACTACAAATGAAAGTGCGTGGTTTATGTTATAAAGTAGTAGATATGGGCAAAATGAGGTGTTACGTGTCCGAAGCCCTATGGAAAGGGATGCATAAGGTGGCCCATAGTATTAAACGAAAATGGAAAAGCCGAATGGAAACAAATAAAACAAAAGAATTCTATTCTATATTAAGGCCCAAAATTTATATTATTTTATGAGGCAAATGGTTGAAACCAAGGTCAGAAAGAGGGATTTGTCGTGTTTTATTGGGTAAAATAAAACGGTTGAAAATATGTGGCCATGAGAAAAGAAACGCACGACATGGAGAATGCCAAGCAAATGGAAACTTAAACGAAACGGAAGGCTACGAACAACATTGGAAATGAAATGAAGAGTTGGAAAACCAATGAAAGGGCGTATTGAAAATTTTAAATGGGTTTCTTGGAGGAGCACCGAAAGGAGGCAGATGAAGGGGGAACGAAAATGGTGGCGTGGCCAAATGGGAACTTTGGGCATGGCCACATTTGTAAAACAGGGATTTTAATTTGAATGTGAAAACTTTTCTTCAGAAATTTCAGGCCTTGTTAGCAAGAAAGAATGAGAAATTTTCTGCATGCTTCATTTTAATTGTTCTATTTTTCTCCTTTCAGATTTCAGACTTGTATGTGAAATTGATGCCATTATTTTGGGTTATTTCATGTGAATGTCTGCAATCTGGAAATTATTTAAAACCCTAGGAACCAGCACCTAGTTTACTTTGATTGTGTTTATTTTGCAGGTCAAATAAGCTAGGTTGCATGTACGAAACTCTCACGTATTCGGTTTTGCAGGACGGGGTGCTATCAAACTGAAGGAGCTTTTGCATTGTTGTGTTTTCAGCAATTATTTTGATGCAAACTTTAATTTTCTGTTTCCAAAAATTTTAATTTCAGAATTTTTTTCCTATTTTCAGACATTAAAATAAACATTAAAAAAATTTCAAAATCTAAAAATGATTTCACCATTGCGGAGATTATAATTCAGACTTCAAATACGCACTTTGAAATTTCATTTTCGGACTTGTTTAGTATTTTTAAAAATTCATCGAAGTTGTTGTTTTGCTACAGATTTTAAAATTCCGAAAATAGAAATTTTCCATTTTAAAGTCAAATTTCATTTTTCCAGTTTTGTTTTGCATTCATGAGCCTATGATGACATTCCCTTCATGGAAATTCCAATTTCATTGAAGGGGTTATGTTTTATGGCATTTTCACAAATTTCATTTTGGGCCTAAAATTACCCTTTCTTCATAAAAATTCCAATTTTACGAAAGAGGGGTAGTTTGAGTACTACATTGAAAGTCTTTTCCTTAAAGCACTTAATTGTTCATCTTGATGAAAATTTGATTTCATTTAAGAGGGATAAGTTAAAGTGACATTTTGAAGTTACATTTGAAGACCCTATTCATCATTGAGGATTTAATGCAAGATAAAATCTATCTTAAAACCATCAAGATAAAAGGAATTAAAGCATTACATCGTGGTCATATGAGGGCCAACTCACGTTTGCTTTATCAGGGTTCAATGAACAATCATTTAATTTTCATAGTAAAAATAAACCAACAGTGCCCCTTGTTTTCAGTTACTTGCAACCACTAAGGTGTTCCAAGCATTTTAATTAAATATCTTTTATACACATATGCAAAATGCTCACATAACAGGAACCTTGGAGAAGTTACATGTTTAATTTCTTTGCAAGCAGAGGATTTAGAACCCAAATCCTATCGGAGAGTGTGTTTTCACAATCGGGTGAAAATACCACTCAACAGATTGGCGCTAGAAGGAGGGCATGAAACGGTTTATTTCATCATGATTTTAAATGCTTAAAATTGCTTAAGAGCTTTACAACACATTTGGATTGTTCATACAGAAATAAAGTGATTTGATTTAATTTTTCAGAATTTTGGTCTCATGCAATTACTTTTCATTTGATTTTAATGAATACATCTCTTAGTTGATGCTAACTTGATTTCTGTTTTATATTGCAGGTTGAATATTCAACAGATTTGGTTCTAAAATTACATTTTAAGTTCACTAATGGCAACACTTGAGGAGCAAAGGGTATCCTTGAGAGCTGAAATAACATCTCTAAGAGAGAGAATGGTATTAATAATAGAGGATCATTATAAGGGTTTGTCTATACCTGTGGTACCATATCATGTTCCTAAAATGTTATTGGATTTTTTACGGTGTTTTAATCAAGAGGTACCACTAGGATACTTGCAAAAGCTGCATGTCTACAAGAATGCATTATGTCAATTCCAGATTTTCTATGAGGAGGTGGCTTGTAAGTTATTTGCATACATTTTGGATGATAGACCATTCTTTTGGTATAGCCAACTACCCATGGAGGTTAGGACTTCTTGGATACAACTAGAAGCAGCCTATCTTAATCATTTTGGTAATCAAGCTGACTTAGAAATATTGAAAAATCAGTTTACCTCCATATGTAAAGAGTCTAATGAATCCTTGAGTCAATTCAATGAAAGATTTCGTGAGTTGCACTCCCAAATGTGGGAAAATTTTAACACATTGGAAGAAGAAGCCATGGAAGTATACCTAGGAGCCATACACCCCACACTTGCTTCACTCATTGAGGAAAACCTGAGTGGTTTGTCCCTAGAGAGAATCCATGAGATCTTAGAAGAGATAGAACGACAAGGTCTTGAAGAAGAAAAGGCACAACATATTCACATGAGAGATTGTTCTTTTGATGCCAACCTACACCAACCATCAAACATAGCACCCTCCACTCCAATGATATCTAAGGTAAATGATCAAGGGGATGAATTTGAATACCCAAATTTTATGACCACCTTAGATGTAGTCCAAGAGGAGGTGCAAATTGCTAAGACAACATCCACTAGTGAGGATCATGTAGAGATACATGATTATCTAGATGAAGGGGTTCTAAATTCAACAATGTTTGATATATGTGAATGGATGGAACCCACCATAGAATTGAATGAAGTGGTTGAAAGAGAAATGGAAAGAAAATCAATAAATAAATTTGAAGATATGATAGAATTTCACCACTTGTTCTTGGAAGATACTATTGATGAAATGTGTAAAATTAAAGATCAAGAAATTCTTCACCCTCCAAATTATGATAATGAATCATGGGTTACTAATTTGGACAATGATAGCCTTATAAATTTGAATTCAAGAAATAACCCACTTTTGGAAATAATTGAACCATCTAAGGAAGGTGAAGATGAATTTGATGAGAGACACATTGATGAATTGGAAGATGTTGAAGAAATAGTTGAACGTCACCACTTGATTTTGAAAGATGATTATTATGATGCTTGGAAGAAGTGGGAAGACTTCACTCTTTCCAAAGCTACTAATGAAACTTGTGTGCCAATTGATATACAGGACGACATAATTGCCTACTCAAAGGAAGATATTACAACTCCTGTACGATTTGAGGATGTTTTGGAAGAGGGTTTCAAATCTCATCAAATTTTGGAAGATTATAATGATCCTATTGCCAAGGACAAAGAAAGAAAAGAATTTATGAATGAATCAAAAGATCATGTCACAAATATCATGGAGTTTCATCCCACGGATTTGGATGACAATTTTCACAATGGTTGGGGGAGATATGATAATGCATTCTTTTCTCACATCCCTATAGATGAAACTCATATTTCACTTGATATGCAGGATGTTGAACCTTCTACATCATACGAAGATCTCATATTCACAAGATTTGAAAAGGGGACAAAATATAAATTCATTGAAAGTGTGGATGCAAGTTTGCATGATGATTTTGGGGATTCAAATGAAGAGATGCCATGGATAGTGAACAAAGAATTAGAACCAAATGATAAAGAGATGGATCAATTGGAAGCAACTCAAATAAGTGATCATCAAAGCAGATTACTTGACATACACTTTGACCAAGAGTGTTTGAGGATTGAAAAGGATGACCATATTTTGAATTTAAATAATTTGAATGATGAAATGTCACTAAAGGTAAATGAAAAACAAGGTATAATTTTTAATCACACCTTTAATAACATGGTTTTAATGAATGGAAAAGAAGTTGATGCACTTGAATTGTTAAATAAAATTCATCAACAATTACTAATTGAATCTAGGATAAAAACTTTTAATGATCCTAATTTAGTAAATATCTTAGATGCTTGTAAATTGTTACACAAATTTGATTGGCCTACAAATTTGGAAAATGATTTGGCTAAGAAATTTGTAGAAATAGGCTACTACTTACAAAATTGCATATTTGAAAAGGATAGCCTAATTCTAAATCAAGGAGGGAATTATGAAGATTATATTTTAAAGAATAGACATGATAAAATTGAAAATCATTTATTGTCTAATCATTCTAGTAATTTGATGCTCACCTATGGGAGTATTATTGGAACTAAATCAAATTGGTATGGTGAGCATGGCAAGTGGAAATTTGTTGCATTGTTTGGTCGTCTGGTCTTAGATTCCCACAACATTTGGCATGCATATTATGTCATATTTTTGTTGAAATGTTCTAATCATGTGTGGGATCCAGGAAAGTGATAAGCTAAGCTTTGCATCATCTTGTATTATAGTGTACATTTGTATATAAATTTTGGTTTTTGGTTTTTGGTTTGTGTTTTCAAATTTTCATTTTGGGATTGCTATTTGGATTTGAATTTAAAGTTGTGTATTTATTTGACATGTTTTGTTTGTCTATATAAAAAAAAAAAAATGATGATGAAAAAGTTGCCTTGAGATGCTAACTTATGTTCTAGATCGGGAGAATATGAAACATTGGAATTGTCTTGTAAAAGCTCCACAAGTAACACAAACAGTTTAATAATATTGTTTGATTTTGTGATGCATGAAAGAGTCAGTTTTGCATGACAAATCATTTTCATTTGCAATTCAAGAGATAATGCATTCATGTTCCATCTCACTTTGCAATACATGCCATCTTAGTTGCAAATGCATTTCAAATACAAATCATTAAAGTGTGTCAAATCCTCTTAAGGTTATGCTATCACATAAATAAGAAGAGAATCCTAAGGTTGGAAACTGAGTCTTGAGATATCTAGAACCAAGCACGTCTCATACATTAAAAAGGATCTTGAGCAAAATGATCAAAACCTAACTTGGAAGGAAAGGTTGGGCGAAAGAAGTATTTCATGTCTATCCTATTTATGCAGCATGATCCTTAAAACAGTGGTTTTGACCACTTCCATAGAGCTTAAAAGCCTAAAATCAGAGTAGTAAGGATAGGGTTAAATCCTCATCGAACTTAGGTTGAGGATCCAATTCCCCAAAGCTTTGATTTGACCTACATGGAGTAGTAAGGATAGGGCATAAATTCTCATCTCGCTTAGGTTGAGAATCTGATTCCCCAAAGCTCCTATGTCTCATTTCATAATAAATCTTGGATTGTAAGGATCGTACTACTTGTCCTCTGCAAAGGATGGGTAGTCATCCCCAAGGTCTAAGCAATAAAATTAATATTTTCCATTTACATCTAAATTTTGGATTGGAAGGATCGTACTACTTGTCCCTAGCAAGGATGGGTAGTCATCCCTAAGGTCCAAGAAGTAAAAAATAAATTTTTCCCATCTCATCTTTATATTGGATTGGAAGGATCGTACTACTTGTCCTCTCCAAAGGATGGGTAGTCATCCCCAAGGTCCAAAGAAATGAAGATAAGTTTTGGATTGTGGGGTTAAGTATGCCCATGCATGGCAACATGTCTTGTCTAAAAAACAAGACCACTGATTGTCCAAAGGGTTAGACTAGCATGACCATTTCTTTCATAATTGGTTAAATTATTTTGCTCAAAGTGAGGTAATGAATTCTAAATCAGAATAGTAAGGATAGGGTTAAACTCTCATCTCGGTTGGTTGGGAGTCTGATTCCCCAAAGTTCTGATTTCACTTTCACTTGCACATGGGTTCAAGATAGTAGGGACTCATAACCAACTTTGGGATATATAATAAAGCAATTCATATAGTTGATCCTAAGAGGGTTTGGCAATCTTGAATGTTTGTGTATGATAATAGAAGAATGACTATGCCTTTTACAAAAGCAAAATCTCTTAGCATATTCATTAGGGTACACAAATCATTCACCATCTCACATATGCATTCATGCAAAACTGATAATGGAGTGTGGATCAATTTCAAACGATAGGAAAAGAAATCCATTGCACACACTGAGCTAATACTTGATGATTCTAATGATTCATGTACTTCTGATCTTTGGGCATTTGTTATATTGCTTATGTGCTAATGCATGTTTTTGAGTTTATATAAGCTTGTATATTTTAGGTTGGGTTCTCACCAAAATGCTCAGGAGCATTTGACAGCAGAGTCGCCATTTGTTGTGGGTGATCCACAACACACCCCAAAATTGGGGACCCACCTTTTCGTTTTGATATCCGGGTGTTGGCATTTCATTTTTAGTGTCTAATCCTTCGTTTTGTCGTAGGTTTTGCAATTGTTGTCGGTTCTTGTTGGCAGTATTTTCTTGTCGACGATATTTTATTGTCGACAACTTTTTCTTGTCGACGATATTTTATTGTCGACAACTTTTTGTTGTCGATAATATTTTATTGTCGACAACTTTTTGTGTCAACAACATTTTATTGTCGACAGCTTTTATTTGTTCATCTTTTGACAATCTTTTGTTGTTGATTTTTATGATTAATTCTGTGTTAGCATTCATGTGAGAGGTTAAAACAAAAGTAAAAAAATAAATAAAAAAATAATAAAATAATAAAGTCTATATATTATATTCTATAATATAATATATGTTATTTTAATAAAAAGAAAGAAACTTTTAAATGGAATTTCTTGAGGGAAGGCATGCTTCCTTCCTCGTAGCCTTTTGTCACAATATATATAATAATGTTTTATTATATGCATTAACTAATTCGTTTCTTATGCAGATTGGAGACCAACACGGCATGTTCGTTGAGGGCTCAATGTGGACCCAGCGGTATATTTTGGACCAGGGTATAGGCACGGCCATAGGATGTCGTCCATGGGGCCAGAGATTGCCCGCGAGGATTTTTAGCCGATGAAATGTGGATGCGGCGTGCTTACAAACAGAGGATGTCAGTCTTCAACGGATAACTTGTCTGACATGCGGCATGTATACGCGGACGGCTCCATTGCAGGCTCACTAGCACTCACGACGAGCAATCATGCCTCGAGTATGACAGGAAGTAATGGTGAATGGCCATGTTAAGATAGTTTTAATTAACACCGCGAGATCACAGCAGGTTACCCGGCAGAAGGTGACATGTAGCATGAAGAATGCAGATGACAGTGAGAAGGCCACAGTAGAGTGGGTTACCGGACATGTGCTCGGGCCAATTGCAAACCCTAGACACGGAGTGACCTGGATAGGATGGACGAAGAGGTGTATGTGTACGAGTGAGGTCTATAGCGGAGTTTGTGAAACGATCAGAGGCGGATTCTCGCATTGCTATAGCTGTGCAGTGGATAACAATGAAGATGCAACGTTCGTCCACTTACTAACAAGGCGGATATAGGAGATAACATCTCTTCTACCGTGGACTGGTATGGATTCCACAGTGTGTGGATGAACTACAAATGAAAGTGCGTGGTTTATGTTATAAAGTAGTAGATATGGGCAAAATGAGGTGTTACGTGTCCGAAGCCCTATGGAAAGGGATGCATAAGGTGGCCCATAGTATTAAACGAAAATGGAAAAGCCGAATGGAAACAAATAAAACAAAAGAATTCTATTCTATATTAAGGCCCAAAATTTATATTATTTTATGAGGCAAATGGTTGAAACCAAGGTCAGAAAGAGGGATTTGTCGTGTTTTATTGGGTAAAATAAAACGGTTGAAATATGTGGCCATGATAAAAGAAATGCACGACATGGAGAATGCCAAGCAAATGGAAACTTAAACGAAACGGAAGGTTGCGAACAACATTGGAAATGAAATGAAGAGTTGGAAAACCAATGAAAGGGCGTATTGAAAATTTTAAATGGGTTTCTTGGAGGAGCACCGAGAGGAGGCGAGATGAAGGGGAACGGAAATGGTGGCGTGGCCAAATGGGAACTTTGGGCATGGCCACATTTGTAAAACAGGGATTTTAATTTGAATGTGAAAACTTTTCTTCGGAAATTTCAGGCCTTGTTAGCAAGAAAGAATGAGAAATTTTCTGCATGCTTCATTTTAATTGTTCTATTTTTCTCTTTTCAGATTTTAGACTTGTATGTGAAATTGATGCCATTATTTTGGGTTATTTCATGTGAATGTCTGCAATCTGGAAATTATTTAAAACCCTAGGAACCAACACCTAGTTTACTTTGATTGTGCTTATTTTGCGGAGTCAGATAAGCTAGGTTGCATGTACGAAACTCTCACGTATTCGGTTTTGCAGGACGGGGTGCTATCAAACTGAAGGAGCTTTTGCATTGCTGTGTTTTCAGCAATTATTTTGATGCAAACTTTAATTTTCTGTTTCCAAAAATTTTAATTTCAGAATTTTTTTTCCTATTTTCAGACATTAAAATAAACATTAAAAAAATTTCAAAATCTAAAAATGATTTCACCATTGCGGAGATTATAATTCAGACTTCAAATACGCACTTTGAAATTTCATTTTCGGACTTGTTTAGTATTTTTAAAAATTCATCGAAGTTGCTGTTTTGCTACAGATTTTAAAATTCCGAAAATAGAAATTTTCCATTTTAAAGTCAAATTTCATTTTTCCAGTTTTGTTTTGCATTCATGAGCCTATGATGACATTCCCTTCATGGAAATTCCAATTTCATTGAAGGGGTTATGTTTTATGGCATTTTCACAAATTTCATTTTGGGCCTAAAATTACCCTTTCTTCATAAAAATTCCAATTTTACGAAAGAGGGGTAGTTTGAGTACTACATTGAAAGTCTTTTCCTTAAAGCACTTAATTGTTCATCTTGATGAAAATTTGATTTCATTTAAGAGGGATAAGTTAAAGTGACATTTTGAAGTTACATTTGAAGACCCTATTCATCATTGAGGATTTAATGCAAGATAAAATCTATCTTAAAACCATCAAGATAAAAGGAATTAAAGCATTACATCGTGGTCATATGAGGGCCAACTCACGTTTGTTTTATAAGGGTTCAATGAACAATCATTAAATTTTCATAGTAAAAATAAACCAACAGTGCCCCTTGTTTTCAGTTACTTGCAATCACTAAGGTGTTCCAAGCATTTTAATTTAATATCTTTCATACACAGATGCAAAATGCTCACATAACAGGAACCTTGGAGAAGTTACATGTTTAATTTCTTTGCAAGCAGAGGATTTAGAACCCAAATCCTATCGGAGAGTGTGTTTTCACAATCGGGTGAAAATACCACTCAACAAGTGGTAATCCAAACGTTTCATGAATAGAATTAAGAATTAACCCTTGTTATGTAAATATTAAAATGGATGAAATTGGATTTCATACTTGGTGGTTTCTTGTATGTGGTATACATTTGGAAAATGTGTGATGCATGAATGTATTCAAATTTAAAAGCATGGCTTACATTTAATGCATTTGGCATACTTTGCATCTGATTTGTCCTGATCCATTCACCATCATCTCTTCCAACCATTAAGAACTTAAAAGAATTAATGGGGAACTGGACAACACATTTCGAAGATAAATGCGATATACTTCATGTATGAGCTTGTAATGAAATGGTTCCATTGTAATTATTAATAGCTGAAATAATTGTTGTAAATACAACCATGATTGTAATATTTGATGTATTTTATTTCTAGTTTTTATAAACTAGAGTTAGAGTATTATTATAGAACTAATCACCTCTAATAATTTTTAGGTGATTTATAATTTGGAATTTAAGCATGCAATGGAATTACTTTGGAGATTATATTTTATCAAATGTATGGTGTTGAGTTTTATGTTGCTTTAGTAGATTAGATGGATGAATTTTCTCTCTCATGGACTATAATAGAGTAGAAGGCAATTCATGGATGATTTCTCTATAATAAGAGATACAACAATATCCACACCATACACCTAAGCCTATTTGAAGCAAACCAAATACTCAATACCACCGGTTAAAATAGACAATCACCAATACCTTAACATTTATTAAATGAGTAAATTTTTTAATAATTCTTAAGATAATATCCCAAGTCACATGTAAGTAATCACAATAAATGATAAGATCAATGACTCTCTCCTTATTACTAGTTTTCATGGATAGTATGGAGAAGAGGGGATGAATTCCCTTGGGTAAAAATCCCAATTAATGGTATAACCATTGAGATGTCCTCATGAAGGACTTAGCCATTATATTATCCTCTCATCAATTGGTGATGATATGGAGGAATTACAGGAGCTAGTACTCCTATTTATGAATGGCTGTGAATGAAATTAAATGTGACTTGTAATTGATATTTCATGTCTCGGACTGTTTACTTCTCATTTGGGTATTATGTCTTAGATCACTATTATACTTTTGACTTATTTAAATGTGAACAAAGGTTATGATATGTGGGGAAAAAAATATTGTAGTGGATGAGTAGTAACAATCGGGGTTGTTACACACGTAGACATCTCTAGTGGGTTTTGGTACTGGGACCTATTTTAGTCTAGTTTTTCATCTAGCCAATGCTAGAACTGTGATCATCATTTATTAGAAATTTAATGCAAGCACTTGTTAGTCACAACCCTGACTAATAATTGGAAGAATCAAATTTATTTGATTCAACCTCTAGATAAGGTTGGTATACCTTGTCAACTTAATAAATTTTGACTCTATTTAGCTCAAATAGTAAAAGCTTAGGGATAGAAATTATAGGATTAGAAATGTATGAATATAGAATGGATGCATGAAGATAACAACATAGACATCCACATGGTATCTCTAAAAAAATTATTTCAGAAGCAGCTTAGAGGACTAACAACATTCAAAATTTATGTGATTACACTATAAAATGGCTTTATATGTTCACAAAATTATTCCAAGCATCTAAAAACATTGATTATCCAATTTAAAAAAAAAATATCAATGTCTTGATTTAATAGAAATAGAATTCTCAAAAAACATATATAAAGAAACAATTATCTCAATTTACTCTAAGTCAACTTTTCAAATTAAAAAAATAAACTAACCATAGCAGCAAGATGAGATAATTTCTAAGAATTATGTCCACCATTCAATACAAGCACAAATTTGAGGTAAACATCCCTTGTAATGCTTCATTCATCAATTTGTAGAAAATTACACAGTAGTGCAAGCAAACACTCTAGAGCCAACCATTTGGAAGGAGGTTGCTGCCCTTATTTATAGGTTTTACAATCATATTTTTACTATCAAGCATTATAAGGAATTTGATTTTCTTTTGATCTTCTTGGGCCCTTTACCGCTCAACAATGCTCACAAACTACACCTTCTCGATCTTGTCGTAACTATTTTTTGTTTGAGTTTATCATCATCGTCAGTGGTTCTTGCAATCCATCTCTATCCACTGATCTTGCAACTGAATCTAGTTCATAAAGAGGTTCTAGAAGGTTTTGTACTGTAACTGCTTTGATTCAACTTCTATGGTGTCAATTTCTATCTTCCTCTATTTTTTATATTACACATGCAAAAATTCATCAAAATATTTAGGGGAGGTGGAGGTTCAACATCTACGATAATTTTGACCATCGGTTTTAGTGCTACTTCTCATTTGCATGGTGGTAATAAGGGAGGAAGGAAATCATGACCCTTTTTCCTTAGTCACTTTTTTTATTTTTTCTTCTTTCGTCCAATGCTTTTCTATTTTGTGTGCCCTCAATAAAGGAGTTTGAGAAGCATGACTTTACATTATTATAATTTTCTTTAAGATTTGTATAGTGGATACACTATGGAAAAGAAAGCATGACTTTTCACTCTTCTTACATCTATCTCTTTTCTGGAAATTCTTCCTTTTGGCCATTTTCTAGAGCTTTCTCATTTGTGTAGCTAATGCAAATATGGAAAAGAAGTGTGACTTGTGCAAATTCTTGGTTTTAATCTATATTCAATGCTTATCACTTTTGGGCTCTTTTCAATGCTTTTTGTTGTATGCATTTAATACAAATGTGGATAAGAAGTGCGGTCCACTCCTCTTCTTCAAATTGACCTCTCTTTAGCACTTTCTCATTTTTTACCTCCTCACAATGCTTTTCTATTTTAGGCCACCTTCATGTTTGCATGGCACTTTTTTGTTTTAAACATCTTTCACATTTATGTATAAAATACAAAATAAGTAGAGAAATGTAGATTTGCCTGAATTCTCACTTTTGGGCTGATTTCAGTGCTTCTTTGTATTCGGTAATTTTAGCGCTTTTGCATTTTATTCTTCATACTTAGTCAAATTTTACAAAATTTTGGCTAAGTATGGATGTAGCCATTTTGGACTACATTATTGGCACTTCATGGGGAATATTGCTCATAAGGTTTTAGAACTCATAGCCTTATTCATTGGTTTTTATGGAGTCTAAGGGGATGAATGATTTATGGAATGAGGAAAAAAAAAAAAACAGGAGTGAGATGGAGAATATGAATTTGGAAATGATTGAGGTAATATGACAAATTAATGGAGAAATGGATAACGGAGTGATGAAATGAAGAGAAATGGATGGTGAACTAGACCCTGGATTTTTTGTAGCATCATGGTTCAAAAATTGCTCCTTCATGACTACCAACTTCATGATCGTAGACAATATATCCTATAGCTGATAGTCATGAAGAAACTATTGGTGAAACAAAAAGTGTGATTCCCAGTTTCAAGGAGGATTTCTCTTATAGACAACTCTCAAAAAAATTTCAATACCATATTCTTGAGGCTCTATATAGGTTCACATTTTATTCATTTCTCTGACCTCTATCAGACTGCAAAAACTTTATCAAAATTGTGTTTTTAATGGGTCCCTTCATTGGACCAGTTATTCACCTTGTTCCTCATCTTCTTCTTCTTATTCGATATAAACTACTTCGACTTTAGGTTTTTTAGGAATGATTTCCTAGACTTCATATTCTTCTTATTATTTGACCTCATCATCGATTCGCTATTTCTCCTAGTCTTCTTTATCAGACCTATCTTCATCAAATCCATATTATTCACTTTCCTCCATACTAACCTCTACATCATCATTACCTTCTTCACTAAGCAATTGGGTGAGATTACTCAATGTACTTGAGGATTTTTCCTAGGTTTTCTTTGGAATTACTGGTAATAATAATATGTTTTGATGAAGTCTTTGTAAGCTGTAAAACCTCTTGTGATATGGCTCAAAACCACCATTACCCAACTCAAAAATAACATATTTTATTTTTGTCAAGATTTTAATCATATGAATAATCTATTCTTGTTGGATTGGTTTAGGCCATCTCTCTATCTTAGATTCATCTTGTATGATAGAGTCTAGGCAATATGATAATACTATTTCTCTAATGAATTTATGATCTTCCACAAAGTAATCAAGGAAATCGAGCAACCTAATGTGAGAAAGTTTGTTCATAATTTTGCTCATTTTCTCTTCCAATTTATCTAGCAATAGTAGACCCTTCAATAGTAACTTATTTTTGGCTAGGATATCTTTGGCTATACCCTTGGTTGTACAACACTTTCTGTTTGAAATGAGTTTGGCCATGACCCTAGACCTGGTTTTTGCTAGTCTACAAATTTTCTCTACTAGGGCTACCATATACTAAAGTTTGTCCTTCAATTTTTGAAGGACATTTCTTACGCTTACTAGCTCATTTGTAGATTCATCTAGGAAGGAAAATTTTTTCTATCTTCTACACTTTTTATCTTGATTTATAACCATAACTCTTTTTGAGTTTTCTTTATATTTTCCTTCAATAATCCAGTAGGTCTGGCCTTTTCTGACAATAGTTGCTGGTGTAATTATTCATTCTAATTTATATGAGTTGCTATCTAAGCTTGAAGACTTTCCACTTTCTCTTTGTAATTGGACATTTCTTGATATTTATCTTGCCATTATTTTATCTCATCTCTAAGAGAGTTGGTCGATCCTTCTTGATCTTTGAGATAAGCTTCTAGATGCTATATTCTTTGTTTTAACTCTTCATTCTATTTTCTTCTCACATCCCCTGGCAAGAAGATCGTATCCATATGACCTTTGGCCATTAATGATTCTTCAAAATCTAGTAACTACATGATGTCTATAGTTTTTTGACTATCTCATAGTATTCCATGGTCATCTCCTTTCTTGGTTTTTTACTTTTGGAGTGATAGTGAATTTTATTCTTTTTATAGATACTAGATCAGTAACTACAATATTCCTTTTTTGTGCTATATCTTCTGAATCTTTTGCCAACTGATCATTCCACCATGATGTTGCATTGAATGATATCTTCTCTATCCTTTGATGTTGAGCTATCATAGGATTAGCATATTGAGTAGATGTGGTGATTAAATATGATGCCAAATTTATAGGGGTGAGTGGAGAGGCTAAAATGGTGGAATATTTTCATGAAGAAGTAGCTATTATAGCCTCGATTAATGAAGGGGTAGGAAGTGGAACTATGACTTGTGGCCCTACTAATACTATAGACAAATATATAAGAGGCTCTTATGGTTGGAAAGGTGTAAGCAGTGCCTCAATGGAAATCGATGGAGGTTGAATGGATAAAGGTGAACTAGATGTACCAACTTGAGGTGTAACAGGAGGGGGGACTCCAACTATTTGGACCTATATTTTAGAATGGGAGGTGAATGTTTTTTGGAAACTTAGAGGTGGAATATTAGAAGGAGAAGGAATAGAGAATGTACCTGAGTCCCTCTAAGTAGACTGATGCATGCCTTGGTCTAGGTTTGATTGCTCTATCAATGGAGCCAAAGTTTATTCTTTTCTTGCTCCTCTTTTTATTTTTCTTTCTCCTCTTCTTCTATCACCTGAGTCATTATAAAAGTAGTTGCTATCGATTATGACATAGAGTTACCAGTTTTTGATTTCTCATTTTGAATAGGTTCTTGATTCTAGGTTTGTGAGTTCCTAGATGCATATTGCTACTAAGAGGGAGTGGCTCATATGAATCTTACTACATAGTTCCCATACATGACTTTATCTTGGTCTCTTCTATGTCTAGGTTCTATGTAACCTTTAGAATATGCTCCTAGAGTTGATATTTTTGGTCCCTATGCAACTAGGATAGGCCCTATATTGCCTGAATAACTAGGGCCAAAACCTCCTCCTTATTATCCCTACCTATACATTATATGGGCATCTGGCCCATATGTTTATAATTTCCCTATAGGGGATTGGAAAGCAGCTTGTTTACCCTTCCTAGAAGGGACATTCTTTGTAAAATATGAATAACACAAGCTTATACTGAGAGGCAGGGGTGAACAGTATAAGATCAAATTTTACTTTTATTTCTCAAAAAATATTATCCAATAGTATCAATGGTAATATCAATAGCAGTAATGAAGCAATGCATAAATCATCACACACAAGAGAGATACCAATTTAATGTGGTTCACCCAATGTGGGCTACTCCATGGAGAAAATATTTCCACTAAATTTTCTCAAAAAAACTCTTGGGAATATATTCCCTATTACAATGTTTATGGACCTCTATCCAAAGGAGACACCAATCCCCTATGCTCTGACTTATGGATCTCTCCACATGAGAACTCTTTCCCATTTTCTCTAGGTCATGGAACTTGATCTAGGAGAACTCTTTCTCCTAAACTGATTTGTAGATCTCTCTCCACATAAGAAATCTATCTTCTCAACTGGTTCATGGATAACACTCCACAAAAGAACTATTTTCCCTTGCTCTGGTTCTGTGGATACCACTCCACTCTGTTCTAGTTTTTTGGGTCTCTTATCCATAGAACTCTTTCCCCTTCTACTTAGGCTGGTGATCTTCTAGAATACTTCTACCCCCACAACTCTAGCTTGTGGATCTATCTCCATAGAATATATCTATCCTCACTACCCTGGATAATGGATACCTATCCATTGGAAACTGCTATCCTCTTTACTCTATCACATTCAAATCTTGCTCTCAACTCTATCTCAAATCTACACCAAACTCTATCCCAAATCTAGCACAAATATGCTCTAACTCTGCTCATAAATCTATCCCCAAGCCTTAACACAAAGCTTTATCAACTCTTCTTAGATCTATCCCATGCCTTAACACAAAGCTTGAACAAGTCACCAATCAACTCTTCTTAGATCTACCCCAATATTGAACAAATCACCAATCAACTATGCTTAGATCTGCCCCAAGCCTTAATACAAAGCTTAAACAAATCAACTCTAATGTTTGCACATTCAATTTTAATATCACTCAATACCAATGCTAAAAAATTCACCCATACATTCAACCAATGAAGCATAATTGTTTCACAAACCTAGACAAATGTTCTTCCAACTTATTTCTACAAGGAGCACAAAATATGTCTCAAAACGTAATTCAAATATTTCCAACAATGCTTATCAAAAAAACCTTTTCACTCCATCTTATGTTTCATATATATTCATTCAACCAAACACCTCAAATAAGTGATGATATGACCATACATTTTTTCTTACTTTTATGGAGATATGTCTTCAAAAATCTATCTTACACACAATATATTTTACAACTATAAAAATGTTAGCAAAACACTTCTTTATTAGTTAAAAATCCTTCAATATGTGTGCCCAATTAAATTCTAAACCACTCACTTGGTTTCTCAAACTATAGCATCAAATCATATAATCAAACCCTTCACAAAGGAGCAATAATCCAAACAATTAAAATACTTCATACACCTTTTAACTCCCTCTTAACTTCTAAACACATTCATAACAAAATAAAAGAGAATTCTTATTACTCCAATAGTTCACTTTCAAACTAATTCATTATAATTTCCTTCAAACATAAATGCATGAAATAATAATAAAAAATAATAATTTCCTTATATATCCCAAGGTCAACGACACTCACAATAATCAATTAAACCACATGCACCTACCTTCAATCTTAGAAAATACTAAAATCTATTTGTGCTTTCAAAAAATATTACTATGAGGATTTGAACACAACTCTTGCCGCTTACCAGTGCACTAGATTCCCTTGGATCACCTCTAGGCCAACCACCCACACAAGGACATAATGCCATGATGCCCTATTTAACCACTGCTCACCCTTCTTACCTATAAATTAAAAATGTTATCTTATGGTTTCGAATGCAGGACCTATCATTTGCTAGTGTCTTAGCATGCTATGGGCTATTGCTAGACCAACCATCCACACAAGGTCCAATTACCACCATGCACTATCTAACCACTGATCACCCTTCTCACTAAAAAAATAAATAAATTGCTACCATTAGGAATCAAATGTAGGATGTACCATCTGCTAGCGTCTTAACGCTTCCAATACTACTGCTATGTCAACCACGTGGTTGGTATTATGGGCATACATCATTGCCTCCTTATTCATCCACATTTTACTCTTTGCTTTTAAAACTAAAATCCTTCTTCCTCCTTTCTCACAAAATTTGCATCAACAATTATATTCAATCATTCACAACATGCATTGGGAGACTTGTATTTTGTCCTACAAAATTTATCATATAAATATAAATTTTCCTCCATGCTTGGATGTTGATGGAGTTTAATAAATTAGACTTTATTATTGGCACCAAACCCACTTACAGTTATAAAATATAATAATTATTTTATAATTAACTTTAGGCTCTCTCCTAAAAACTTTAATATTATAATAAAAATGTTATAATATTATTTCCTTTGGGCCTAGGTATTTCCTTCCTTAACCTTAGGGCTTTATCTTAACAACTTTAATATTATAATGATGAATAATATAATATTATTTCCTTTGGACCTAGGTATTTAGACAATCTTTTGACCAACCATGTGGAGCTTTATACCAGATTTCTTGGGATTAAAATATAAATATTTTAACCCTCTTTTTATCAATTCCCTTGCATTGAGATGAACTTGTTTTTGACATCAATGACAACATAATTACTCAAAATTTCCAACAATATCCCACTTTGTCATTGATGACAACCCTTTTCTAAAACTTCATTTTTCAAACCATTTGACTCCAAATTTTCTCCCCTTGAGGAACTACTCCCTCTGACTGAATTCTCTCCCCCTTAATAAAATATCTCCCCCTTTGACATCAATGGCAAAGGGACTCCTTTGGGGCTAAATATAGGACTCTTAGCTCAGCCCCCTACCCACCTCCTCTCCTTGATGTGATTAATTTTGGGATGGGAGTACTCCCAACATACAATGCTCCTCTTCTTTATCAACCTTCTTTCTCAACATGCCCTTTTAATATTCTTGAGTGTCCCTATTTCTACTTGTCTCTAAAAACTCTATTCTACACCACTTGGCCTTATGTCCAACATTATTACACTTGTAACACTTAATTTCATAGGTCATGGAAGGTGCAAGTATCTTGAAGTTCCTCCTAGTGAAGCCATACTCTCTTTTTTCATGAACTCTGCATTGAATTGCTTTATTCCCAAATTGATTACAAGAGTAGTAATACCCTTGAAAGATATGTCCATATTTGAAGTTCCTCTTGGTAACACCATACTCCTTTCCATGTGGCCTGCAATGCATGGCCCTGTGACCAAATTTACTACATGATAAGCAACGTAATTTGAAGAAATCTTTCCTTGAACCTATTAGTCTTTAGTCCTTTCTTCTATGTGATGATCCCTATTCCTTTTGTTTCCTTCCTTGGTGAAGCTTCTATTTACATAAGTATTACTTTATCCTTCACTCTCTTTATTTGAAACTTATTCCTCTTGTGTACTTGAGCTTGAATCTTTTTCTTGTTTCCCTTGTCCTTCTTCAAAATAAAGTCTTGTTTTGATAGATGAAGGTATTTGTGCATTGATAATCTTGTCCAAGGTCTTTGAAATTTTCACATACATGTGTAGCTTGTATTTAGACTCTTTTACTTCCATCCTTAGTGAAGCTACCCCATGTTCTAATATTTCACATACTAATACTTTTACCTCTAACTTTTCTTTCAATCTCCTTGTCTTAGATATTGAGTTTGTCAAATCTTGTATAAACTTTCCTTTTTCTTCATCACATTCTTGAACTTGAGCCTTGAATTTTGAATTCTAATTTCTAAAAATTTTCAATTCTTTGAGAGCAGCAATACGTTTTTCTTCTAGATCTACTTCACCTTATTTTTCATTTTTTGAATCCTTTTCAACTTCTTGGTCTTTAAGAGCATATTCATACCTTTTAGATTTATCTTCAACATGAGAACTTTCTTCCTCTTCTATTGCTAAAAATAGAATTTCGTCTTCTTCACTATCTGAGGATCTTCCATCACTGTCACTTAAAGCCTTGCTTCCATTATCAACATAGAAACTCTTCTTATACCTCTGAAATAATTTCTTTTCATGCTTTTTTTGACCATACCTATTTTTATCTTCATACTTGGATTTTCTTGCTCTCTTTTTCTTAATGTATCGCTCCAAATTTTTCGCATCCTTACCTTCAGGCTATAGGATCCATGCCCAGAAGGAGGATGGGAAAAGGATGGCATGGTACCTCAGACTGAGAGGCCTTGCGAAGGTCCCGCCTCTCGGTGATTATGGTGAGGTGTATTATGGTGATCTCTTGGGGAGGTGTATTATGGTGATTTTTTGATGGATGGTGGGTTCACCAGGAAATGTTTGAATGGCAATTTCCACGCCTAGGTTGGGAATGTGTTTAATGTGTTCATTTTTATCTTTAAACATTCGAGTCCTAGGTTTGGCCAAATGAATCTAAGTTGTTCTATTATGAAAATGCAGACTAAATGAAATACAACAAACAAATTTGAACATAAAACAGAGAGAAAAATCTAAATTACAGAGCCATACGTGATCCGGATGTCTGATGGAGGTTCTTATTCTTGAAGCAGACAAGATCGTCTGGAATTTTACGAGATCATCTTCGACCTGCAAGATCATCTGAGATCTGACGAATTCATCAGACGAATTCGTCAGAGACCTGCAAACAGAGAAATAGACACAAAATACAAAAAATGCAGCAATGCTAATAGAGAATAATGATGTAAAATGACAATAAGGATGTTAACAGATAATCCCAAATAGAAATGCAAGTAAGTTGCAACACTTTAATAGGTAATCATGACATTATTATGCAATTAAACTATATGGGTGAACTCCAAGATGCAAAATAATAAAGAATAATCATAAGATTAACTAAATACAGAATAATGCAGTAGAAAATAATGAGGAAATGCAAACTCTAGGCACTGATTGCCCCCAATGCAGACTGTAGTCGAGATCATCTCGAATTGGTGTGAAATTGTCTCAAATTGAACAGGATCATCCATGATGAACTGAGCTTGCTCCGGCTAAAAAATACTAAGGTTCCTGCAAATAAATTTGGACAAATATGGAGGCAAATAATAATTTAATACGGTCTAATGCACGTAGAACTTGTGTTACAAGAAATTTCAGTCAGGGGGATGCCAAGGGGAAGTCCTAAGTTTAAATAGGCTTAGAAGGGAGGTTAGGAGGTTGGAGATCATCCCAATTTGGGAGATCTCCAATGGGGGAGGATCTCTAATGGTGCATACATGCTTATTCCTGGATTAGAGATGTCGTTGGAATAGAGGCTAATTATGAAAAATCAATTTTGGGACAAGATCATCTGGACGTCCTAGCCCAGATGAAATCATCCAATCTTAGGCGATATCGTCTGATCGGCGACGATATTGTCAAACAATCAAAACAAACTCTAAAAATGGCACGAGAAAGGAGGAAACGGGTTAAACGACGGTTTAGGGGCGGTTTTGGGGTTAAAATTTGAATTTGAATATTTGCTAGAGTAATTGTAATTATTTAAGGTTTTACTGCGCCAATTTTAGGGTGCTACATTTTGCCCCCTCTTTAGCGAATTTTTTGAGGAAAATGAGTTAAAGATGAGTTCTTCTCAATCTATGAGAAAGAAAAAATTATTCCCATTTTTAGGCGACGATTCTAGGTCGAATCGTACGATAGCTTACTATGGTGCCCCCTCCATATTTTTACCCAAATCGAACATTTGAGGTAAAAACACGGAAAAGCAAAATTTTAAAATGTTTTTAAGTGTTTTTGAATAAAATTAAGAAAAATAGGGTAAAACCCTAATTCATTGTTTTTGTATGATGCTTTTAATGTTTTTGTGTGATTGATTTGATGATTCATGTAATTATGTCATTGGGAAAATATTATGGTTTAAATGTCATGCTTTAAAAATTTTAATGAAATAATCTGATGTAACAAATTGTTTGTTGTGATGTGATTTGATAAAAAAATAAAAGGGACTTCTAACAATAATTTCAAAGGACATTGTCACTGTTATAGACCATTTCATGGAGTCGCCGCTCACTCGGTCGTCAAGATAATCCCAGTATAGAAATATTGTTAAAAGTAAAAGAGTGCTTAAGAGACTGTCTTAAGACTTTGTTGTGATGATGCAAATGATGATGATGATGGTTTTGTTTTCAAAATTTTCATGAAAATATTATGCATGAAATATTTTAAAATGATTTTTGCTAGGCATAAATTCCTAAGTGTGATAAAATTTTTGGATAATTCCCTAGGAATTATACCATCATTGCAAAATTTAAGTTTGACATAATGACATGAAATAGTATAGGTGTTTGTTTGTTTTAAAGCATAATTGTATAACTTAATGATTTAAGTCATATTTTTTTATGATTTTAAATAAATGGGGAATAAAAATTGGTACAATGGTTTGCGCTAGGCATAGAATATGTAGGTATAGACTTATACCATCATCGTGAAATCCAAAAAAGTTGATATAATAGTTTTATTGTATGGTTGATTTTTAATTGTTGAAAATAAACAAAAAATATGAAGAGGAGGACTTGCGCTAGGCATAAGACTCCCATTTAAGTTCTGGAACTATACCATCATCGTGAAAGTCGACAATATATATATATATATATATATATGTGTGTGTGTGTGTGTGTGTGTTTTTATTGTATGGTTTGAAAGAAATTTTGATTTTTGATTATGCATGTAGTTGTCTTTATGCGAGAAAGGAAAAATAAAATTATTCTAGACAATTTGCAAAGATATTTCAAAGTATCTCAAAGATAAAAGTTGGATTTATAAGGAATCCCATGTGCATATGTGAGTTCATTTCCAATCTTGATTTATCATAATGATACACAAAATCTCTCAAATACAAATGTGTGTGCAATTGCTATGTTCGTTTACTAGTTTTGAGCAAGATAATTTGATACAAGTGATTTGAATGAACCAAATAAGTGTTCATTAACCATGATTTAGATGCATATAACCATACCAGACTACTATGTAAGTCGGATTATCAAGAGCTAGCTAATCCATAAGCAGACATAGGTCTATACAAAAGAAGGTCGCTAATGTGATAGACATATCGCCACGCTAGGAGTTACCCAAGGCCAAGTGGGTTGGGCACAAACCACATGTTATGGGGCTTACCTCACAATTTTCAAATAATTGATAATTCTAGGGATTCAAGCTCATCAACCCTTCTTTTATTTTCAATGGGTAGGGAGAGGGATTTTATTGTTTTTGCTTTTGCTTTCTTTTGCTTTTCTTTTGCTTTTTTTGCTTGATTTTTGAGATAATGCTTGAAACATTGCTGTAATGATATAAAATAACATTTTTCTTTTTCTCTTTTTCTTGAACTTTGCTTTTCTTCCTATGCTAGGGATACTTGATCAGATTAGCTATAGAGCAAGGGATTTTTATTCTGGGTAGGGGTGAGCTTGTCCTTTTTCCAATTCTCAAATATTCTAGACCATGTGCATGATAGGATAGCAAGGGAAACTTTTTGCTCAAGAAACCACTTCTACTATGTAGCATAGCATGGACATTACAAATATAATCATTTTATTGTGAAAGGATATGCTTGGTTTAAGTAAATAACAAGATCAATTCTCTATGCTCAAACTTTATTTAATTGAATTTTGTGGACTTTGATATAAGAGAGATTAGTAATCATGCCAGATAAAATCAAGTTATTTATTTTTGTGTTTGTAAAAGTGAGAGATTCCAAATAAATGCTAATTTATCCAAAATAATTTGAAAATATAACTGCAATACTTTAAGAAGAAATATATACAACAAATATTTTTGAAGATTTTGTTAATTTTGATTGTTTTTTTTTTATATTTTGATTTTAATTGATGAATTGAAAGAAATACAATGTGATTGTTTTTTTTTTTAACTTTTATATTTTTATATGAATTTTTAGATGATGGAATTGTGGTATATACAAGATGATCTATATACATTATACAATGTGATTGGAGTATAGCATGTCTAAGGTTGCTTCAAAATCAAAGGAGGTTTTGAAGGATAATTTGGTTGTGGTGAAGGTAAGAACAAAAGGTGATGAATAAAAGGTAGTGATAACAAAATCTTTGTTATGATGTAGAATAATGTAGCAAAATATTATAATTTTATATATGTAAAATTGATCATGTTACAAAATAAAATTTCAGAAGGATAAGAAGGTTCTTCATTCTTATCACTATCTTCCAAGTCTTGATAAGATGGAGGGAGCATATGTGAAAGAAATGCATGAGTGTTATTTGGTAAACAAGGATGATCATATATGGATGAAGAAAAGTGATGGATAGAAGATAATTGTGACCATAGAGAATGTATAGAAGTTGATGTTTCAACCATTAAATATTCTTCAAATGGTTTTGGGTCACCATGTATGGTAACAATTTTATTTGCAAGTTCAAACTTCAAACATTGGTGAAGAGTGGAAGGGACAACCCTCATCATATGAATCCAAGGACTTTTGAGAAGTAGGTTATAAGATGAAGGGCCATATGCTACATAAAACAAAGTATCCAGGAACTTGGATCCAATATTGAGGGGAAAAATTATAGTACCTTGAGCTTCTTGAATTTCATTGTTAAAATATTTTATAATAACATTTGATTCATTAAGATATTTTTCCTTTGTTTTGAGTTTTTGGAATAATTTATAAGTGCATAAATTAAGAGAGGAGCCATTATCTACCATGATAGTTTTAACAGGTGTTTCTTTACTAGATCCGATAATGTAAATATAGGAGTCTTCTTGTGGAGTAGAGGAAGGAATATCCTCATCATAGAATGAAATATGGTTAACCTCAAGAGGGTTTACACCATTAATTATGTTCTTAGAGAAAATATGATGAGGAAAAAATTGTTGGCTAGGTATTTTGAACAAAATTTCCTTGTGATAAATTTGTAATACTTCTAAAAGGGATATCTTTGCTTGAGGATTAATCACTTGTTGTTGGCTATCAAAGTGGACTTCAAATTGAGATTTTGATTTTAAATATGAGCTTTCTATGCTTACATTCCATTTTTTATCATTATCTAGAGCCAAAGATAGTTTTGAAGGTTGGTCAAATGAGGAATCCATATCTTGAATATCGGATTGAGTTGATTAAATTTGAGGTTGCTCATTTATAGTTTCTATTACAATATTAGTAATATCATCATGATGGGACACATTAACATGCAATATTTGATTGGTTTCTTGTTGTTGATAATTGAAAAGGGGTTCTTGGGAGATCCCCATGTCTTGATTGATTATTGGTATTTGTTGTGTAGGAGTTTGATTGTTTATTGGAGATTTATAATCAGTTGTAGATTGTAATTCCTTTATATTAAAAAGACCCTTATCAATCAAATCTTGAATAGCACATATTAAATATTTATAATTTTGTGTCATATGTCCATCTACTCTATGATATTCACAATGTAGCTCAGGTTTAAACCAATCTGTTGTGGTATCAGGTTGTCTTATGGAAGGGAGTTCAATCTTATTTGTGTCAAGTAAATACTTGAGAATTATATCCATTGGTTGATTGAGCTTTGTAAATTTACGTGATGAAGGTTTTCGAGAGGTTTTTGATACGTGCCTTAGGAATTCAGTCATAAAAGGGCCTAATGGTTTCTCACCTCTACTTTCTTTATTATGGGTAGAATGATGACAGGAAGATTGCGAAGTATGAGATGAGTGCATGGTAGAATTGGAAGAATAAGAATTTTCTTGTTGAAATGGATGTGTTGTATTGAAAGAAGAATATTGAAAGGGTGGAGGAGGATTGTATGTGGATCGATAGACATAATATGGATATATGAGAAAATAGATAATATCATTATGAAGAGGATTGGCAAAGGGATTGTCTTGTTGGGGTATGGATGAAAAATGAGAAAAATGTGATGGAGGTGATGTTGAATAGGGATGAGGTTGGTCATAATCAACAAATGTATTTAGCTGAATTCTTCCAACATTACTGATGGGCTCATATTGATTTGAGTAAAAACTCATGGTTTCTTTAGTACTTCTAAAAGCAATATTTAGCATCTACTATTTAGAATTGAATCTAAAACATACAAACTTGAAATGATGATTTTTTTACTTTTTTTTTTTGTATACATATATATATTTTTTTGTGTTTTTATATTTTGAATCAGAAATATGTCTATGTTATTCATGTCGGGTTCACCAAAATGTATCGCTCCAATTTTTTTGCATCCTTACCTTCAGGCTATAGGATTCGTGCCCGAAAGGAGGATGGGAAAAAGATGGCGCGGTACCTCGGACTAAGAGGCCTTGCGAAGGTTTCGGGGAGGTGTATTATGGTGATTTTTTGACGGATGGTGGGTTCACCAGGAAACATTTGAATGGCAGTTTCCATGCCTAGGTTGGGAATGTGTTTAATGTGTTTAGTTTTATCTTTAAACATTCGAGTCCTAGGTTTGGCCAAATGAATCTAAGTTGTTCTATTATGAAAATGCAGACTAAATGAAATACAACAAATAGATTTGAACATAAAACAGAGAGAAAAAGCTAAATTACAGAGCCATACCTGATTCGGATGTCTGATGGAGGTTCTGATTCTTGAAGCAGATAGGATCGTCTGGAATTTGACGGGATCATCTCTGACTTGCAGGATCGTCTGAGATCTAACGAATTCGTCAGAGACCTGCAAATAGAGAAATATACATAAAATACAAAAAATGTAGCAATGCTAATAGAGGATAATGATGTAAAATGACAATAAGGATGTTAACAGATAATCCCAAATAGAAATGCAAGTAAGTTGCAACACTTTAATAGCTAATCATGACCTTATTATGCAATTAAACTACATGGGTGAACTCCAAGATGCAAAATAATAAAGAATAATCATAAGATTAACTAAATACAGAATAATGCAATAGAAAATAATGAGGAAATGCAAACTCTGGGCACTGATTGCCCCCAATGTAGACTATAGTCGAGATCGTCTTGAATTGGTGCAAAATCATCTCGAATTGAATAGGATCATCCACGACGAACTGAGCTTGCTCCGGCTAAAAAATACTAAGGTTCCTACAAATAAATTTGGACAAATATGGAGGCAAATAATAATTTAAGATGGTCTAATGCACGTAGAACTTGTGTTACAGGAAATTTTAGCCAGGGGGATGCCAATGGGGAGTCCTAAGTTTAAATAGGCTTAGGAGGAAGGTTGGGAGGTTGGATATCATCCCAATTTGGGATATCTCCAATGGGGGAGGTTCTCTAATGACACAGACACGCTTCTGACTGGATTAGAGATGTCGTTGGAATAGAGGCTAATTTTAAAAAATTAGTTTTGGGACAAGATCTTCTAGACGTCCTAGCCTAGACAAAATCATCCGATCTGAGGCGATATCGTTTGATCGACGACGATATCGTCAAATGGTCAAAACAAACTCTAAAAATGGCACGAGAAAGGAGGAAACGGGTTAAACGATGATTTAGGAGTGGTTTTGGGGTTAAAATTTGAATTTGAATATTTACTAGAGTAATTGTAATTATTTAAGGTTTTATTGCACCAATTTTAGGGTGCTACACTTAACATCCTATTTTTCTTCACTACTACTACTACTAGCTTCTGGAAAATTAGATGCATAATGACCAAAATTTCTATAATTAAAACATTTCACTGTTTCATACCTTTATTATTTCTTGAGTCCTTCTTGTTTCTTCTGCCATAGTTACCTTCTTCATCACTGGTTGATTCACTGCTTGATTATGGTTTCTTATCCTTTGTCTTCTTTGATACTTTGAAGGCTACCTCTTTCTTAGGTTCATTTACTATTCTCATATCATAAGCTATGAGAATTCCATGTAGCTCATCCATAGTCAATTTATCAATATCCTTTATCTCTTCTAAAGCTGAAACTTTTCCATCATACCTTGTAGGAAGTGACCTTAAAACTTTCTGAGCAACATGACCTTAAAACTTTCTGAGCAACATCAAATTTTTCAATTTCAAATCCAAGTCCATTCATGGTATTAAAAATCTCATCCACAAAAAGTATGTGATAATGTCTTCCTATTATTCCACCTTCAAATCCTCAAATATTTTCTTGTGATTTTGTAGTTTTTCCATCTTGACCTTTTTATTTCCCTCATAGGCTTGCTTCAATTTTTTCCAAATCTCTTTTGCTGATTTGCAATGCATAACTTTCATAAATTTTTCTTCATGTAATCCAATTAGGATTACAAGCATAGCCTTAGAATTATTTACATGTAAGAGCTTACCATATTTATCTATAGGATGATTAGTTATAGGTGTGAATCCATCCTCAACTACTTGCCATGTCTCATACCCTTGTGACATCAAGTAAGTCCTCATTCTTATGCTCCAGAAAGTATAATTGTTTCCATCAAAAAATGGTACCTTGTTTGATGAAGATCCACTATGATATGCCATATGTTTTCATGTAACCTTTTCCTTCAAGATGTTAAACTCTTTCGAAGGAACCCTCTTTGATACCAATTGAAGAACACAATTTTATACTAAGAGGGGGGTGAACAGTATAATAACAAATTTTAATTTTCTTTCTCAAACAATATTATCCAATATTATCAATTTTAATATAAATAGTAGTAATAAAGTAATACACAAATTATCACACACAAGAGAGATACCAATTTAACTAGGTTTACCCAATGTGGGTTACTCCATTGAGAAAATATTTCCACTAAATTTTCTTGACAAATATCTTGGGAATCAATTCCCTATTACAATGTTTATGGACCTCTATCCAAAGGAGACACCAATCCCCTATGCTCTAATTTGTGGATCTCTCTCCAAAGGAGAAATATTTCCCCTTTTCTCTGTTTCATGGAACTTGATCTAGGAGAACTCTTTCTCCTCAACTAGTTTGTAGATCTCTCTCCACAAAAGAACTCTATCTTCCCAGTTGGTTCACAGATCACACTCCATAGGAGAACTCTTTCCCCTTGCTCTGGTTTTGTGGACACCACTCCACTTTTTTCTATTTTTATGGACACCACTCCACTCTATTCTGGTCTTATGGATCTCTTATCCACATGAGAACTCTTTCCCCTTATACTCTGGCTGGTGATCTTCTATAATACTTCTACCCCAACTGCTCTGGCTTGTGGATCTCTCTCCATAGAAGACCTCTATCCTCAATGCCCTGTCTAATGGATATCTATCCATTGAATACTATTATCCTATTTACTCGGTCACCTTAAAATATTACTCTCAAATCTATCTCAAATATGCACCAAACTCTATTCCAAGTCTAGCACAAATCTTCTCTAACTCTTCCCACAAATATTCTTATAAATCTATCCCCAAGTCTTAACACAAAGTTTGATCAACTCTGCTTAGATCTACCCCAAGCCTTAACACAAAGCTTGAATAAATCACCAATAAACTCTTATTAGATCTACCCTAAGCTTGAACAAATCACCAATCAACTATGCTTAGATCTGCCCCAAGCCTTAACATAAAGCTTGAAAAAATCAACTCTAATGTTTGCACATTCACTTTTAATATCACTCAAGACCAATGCTCAAAAATTCACTCATACATTCAACCAATGAAGCATAATTGTTTCACAAACCCTAGACAAATGTTCTTCCAAATTCTTTCGACAAGGAGCACAAAATAGGTCTCAAAACTTAATTCAAATATTTCCAATAATGCTTATCAAAAAAATCTTTTCACTCCACCTTATTTTTTAGAAATATTCATTCAACCAAACACCTCAAATAAGTGATGATATACCCATAATTTTTTTCTTGATTTTATGGATATATATCTTCAAAAAATTGTCTTACACATAATATCTTTTACAACTATAAAAAGGTTAGCACAAAAATTCTTTATTACTTAGAAATCCTTCAATATGTGTGCCCAATTAAATTCCAAACCACTCACTTGGTTTCTCAAACTATAGCATCAAATAATATAATCAAACCCTTCAAAAAGGAGAAATAATCCAAACAATTAAAATACTTCATATACCTTTTAACTCCCTCTTAACATCTATACACATTCATAACAAAATCAGCAAGAATTCTTATTACTCTAATATTTCACTTTCAAACTAATTCATTATAATTTCCTTCAAACATAAATGCATGAAATAATAATAAAAAATAATTCCCCTATATCTCCAAAGGCCAACGACACTCACAATAATCAATTAAACCATATGCACCTACCTTCAACCTTAGCAAATACCAAAATTAATTTGTGCTTACAAAGAATTCTATTGTGAGGATTCGAACATAGTGCCTACCGCCTTCCAATGCACTAGCTTCCCTTGGGCCACTTCTAGGCCAACCACCCACACAAGGACCTAATTCCATGATGCACTCTTTAACCACTACTCATCCTTCTTACCTGTAAAACAAAAATGTTGTTGTCAGGTTTCAAACATAGGACTTACCATCTGCCAGTACCTTAGCATGCTATGGGCTTTCACTAAACCAACCGTCCACACAAGGAACAATTACCATCATGCACTATCTAACCACTACTCACCTTTCTCACTAACAAAACAAACAAATTGCTACCATTGGGAATCAAATGATGGATCTACCATCTGTTAGCATCTTAACACTACCAAGTCTACTGCTAGGCCAACCGCATGGTTGGTGTTAGGGACATACAACCTTACCTCCTTATTTGTCCATATTTTCCTCTTTGCTTTTAAAATTAAAAGCCTTCTTCCTCCTTGCTCAAAAAATTCACATCAACAATTATATTCAATCATTCACAACATGCATCAAGAGACTTGTCTTTTGGCCTCCAAAATTTATCATATAAATACCAAATTTTCTCCATGCTTGGACGTCGACGGAGTTTAATAAATTAAACTTTATTCTTGGCTCCAAACCCACTTAGGGTTATAAAATATTATAATATAAATATTATAATTATTTTATAATTAACCTTAGGCTCTCTCTTAACAACTTTAATATTATAATAATAAATATTATAATATTATTTCCTTTGGGCCTAGGTATTTCCTTCCTTAACCTTAGGCTTTATCTTAACAATTTTAATATTATAATAATGAATATTATAATATTATTTCCTTTGGGCCTAGGTATTTAGACAATATTTTGACCAACCATGTGGATCTTTATACCAAATATCTTGGGCTTAAAATATAAATATTTTAACCCTCTTTTTATCAATTCCCTTGCATTGAGATGAACTGACTTTTGACATCAATGACAACATAATTGCTCAAAATTTCCAACAATATCTCCCTTTTTCATTGATGGTAACCTTTTATAAAACTTTCTTTTTCAAACCATTTGACTCCAAATCTTCTCCCCCTGAGAAACTGCTCCCCCTAATTAAATGCTCTCCCCCTTACTCAAATATATCCCCTTTGACATCAATGGCAAAGGGACTCCTTTGGGGCTAAATATAAGACTCTTAGCTCAGCCCCCTCCCCACCTCCTCTCCTTGAGGTGATTAATTTTAGGGTGGGAATAAAACTACTTCCAACATACAATGCTCCTCTTCTTTGTCAACCTTCTTTCTCAACATGACCTTTTGATCCTCTTGAGTGTCCCTATTTCTACTTGTCTCTGGAAACTCTGTTCTACACCACTTGGCCTTATGTCCAACATTATTACACTTGTAACACTTAATGTTGTAGTTCATATAAGGTGCAAATATATTGAAGTTCCTCCTGGTGAATCCATACTCTCTTTTGTCATGAACTTTGCATTGAGTTGCTTTATTTCCAAATCGATTACAAGAGTAGCAATACCCTTGAAAGAGATATACATATTTGAAGTTCCTATTGGTAACACCATACTCGTTATTTCCATGTGTCCTACAATGCATATCCATGTGACCAAATATTCTACATGATAAGTAATGTCCTCTAAAGAAATATTACCTTGAACCCATTGGTCTCTTAGTACTTTCTTATCTGTGATGATGTGATGATCCATGTTCCTTTTTTTTCCTTCCTTGGTGAGGCTTCTATTCACATAAGTCTTACTTTCTCCTTCACTCTCTTCCTTTTAAACTTCTTCCTCTTGTGCACTTGAGATTGAATATTTTTCTTGTTTCCCTTGTCCTTCTTCAAAACAAAATCCTAATTTTATAGATGGTCTTTGTGCATTGATAATCTTATCCAAGGTCTTTGAAATTTTCCCATACCTGTGTAGCTTGTCTTTAGAATATTTTACTTCCATCCTTAGTGAAGCTACCTCATGTTCTAATATTTCACATTCTAATACTTTTGCCTCTAAATTTTCTTTAAATATCCTTGTCTTAGCTATTGAGTTTGTCAAATATTGTATAAGATTTCCTTTTTCTTCATCACATTCTTGAACTTGAGCCTTGAATTTTGAATTCTACTTTCTAAAATTTTTCAATTCTTTGAGAGCAACAATAAGTTTTTCTTCTAGATCTACTACACCTTCTTCTTCATTTTCTGAATCCTTTTCAACTTCTTGGTCTTCAAGAGCATCTTCATACTTTTTAGATTTATCTTCAACATGAGTACTTCCTTCCTCTTCTATTGCCAAAAATAGAATTTCTTCTTCTTCACTATATGAGGATCTTCCATCACTTGTCACTTGAAGCCTTGCTTCCCTTATCAAAATAGAAACTCTTCTTATGCCTTTGAAAGAATTTATTTTCATGCTTGTTTTGACCATACCTATTTTTCTTTTCATACCTAGATTTTATTGCTTCCTTTTTCTTATGATCCTATTTCTCTTCACTGCTACTACTTCCAGCTTCTAGATAATTAGATGCATAATGACAAAAATTTCCACAAGTGAAACATTTCACTATTTTTATATATTTTCTCTTTATTGAGTCCTCGTTTCTTCTTCCATAGTTAGCTTCTTCATCATTGGTTAATTCACTACTTAATTTTGGTTTCTTATCCTTTGTCTTATTTGATACTTTGGAGGCTACCTATTTCTTAGGTTCCTTTACTATTCTCATCTCATAAGTTGTGAGAATTCCATGTAGCTCATCCATAGTCAATTTCTCAATATCCTTTATCTCTTCTAAAGATAAAACTTTTCCATCATACCTTGTAGGAAGTGACCTTAAAACTTTCTGAGTAACATTAGATTCTTCAATTTCAAATCCAAGTCCACGCATGGTATTAACAATATCATCCACATGAAGTAAGTATGTGGAAATTTCTTCCTCTTCTTCCATATTAAAATCCTAAAATATTTTCTTGTGATTTTGTAATTTACCATCTTGACCTTTTTATTCCCCTCATAGGCTTACTTCATTTTTTTCCAAATATATATTGTTGATTTTCAATGCATAACTTTCAAAAATTCTTCTTCACATAATATTCTTAGGATTATATGCATAGCCTTGGCATTATTTACATGTAAGAGCTTACCATATTTATCTATGGGAGGATTAGTTATAGGTGTGAATCCATCCTCAACTACTTGTCATGTATCATACCCTTGTGACATCAAGTAAGTCCTCATTCTTATGCTCCAGAAAGCATAATTGTTCCCATAAAACAATGGTGCCTTGTTTGATAAAGATCCACTCTGAGATGCCATATGTATTCCTATAACCTTTTCCTTCAAGTTGTTAAACTCTTTCGAAGGAACCCTCTCTGATACCAATTGAATAACACAAGATTATACTAAGAGGGATGGGGTGAACAATATAAGAACAAATTTTAGTTTTCTTTCTCAAAAAATATTATCAATGGCAATATGAATAGAAATAATAAATTAATGTACAAATCATCACACATAAGAGAGACACCAATTTAATGTGGTTCACCCAATGTGGGCTACTCCATTGAGAAAATATTTCCACTAAATTTTCTCAACAAATCTCTTGGGAATCAATTCCCTATTATAATATTTATGGACCTCTATCCAAAGGAGAAACCAATCCCCTATGCTCTTATTTGTGGATCTCTATCCATAGGAGAAATCTTTCCCATTTTCTCTGGTTCATGGAACTTGATCTAGGAGAACTCTTTCTCCTCAACTAGTTTGTGGATCTCTCTCCACAGAAGAACTCTATCTTCCCAACTGGTTCATGGATCACACTCCACAAGAGAACTCTTTCCCCTTGCTCTGGTTCTATGGACACCACTCCACTCTATTCTAGTTTTTCGGACACCACTCCATTCTATTCTGGTTTTATGGATCTCTTATCCATAGGAGAACTCTTTCCCCTTCTCTGGCTGGTGATCTTCTAGAAGACTTCTACCTCCACTGCTCTAGCTTGTGGATCTCTCTCCATAGAATACCTCTATACTAACTACCCTAGCTAATGAATATCTATCCATTGAACACTTCTATCCTATTTACTTTATCGGCTCCAAATATTGCTCTTAAATTTATCTCAAATCTGCACCAAATTTTTTTTGAAGTCTAGCACAAATTTTATTTAACTCTACCCACAAATTTGCTCATAAATCTGTCCCCAAGTCTTAACACAATGCTTGATCAACTTTGCTTAGATCTTCCCCAAGCCTTAACACAAATATTGAACAAATAACCAATAAAATATTCTTAGATCTACCCCAAGCTTGAACAAATCATCAATCAACTCTACTTAGATTTTCCCCAAGCCTTAACATAAAGCTTGAACAAATAAACTTTCACTTTCAATATCACTCAAGACCAATGCTCAAAAATTCACCCATACATTCAACCAATGAAGCATAATTGTTTCACAAACCCTAGACAAATGTTCTTCCAACTTCTTTCAACAAGGAGCACAAAATAGGTCTCAACACTTAATTCAAATATTTCCAACAATGCTTATCAAACAAACCTTTTCACTCCACCTTATGTTTCAGAAATATTCATTCAACCAAACACCTCAAATAAGGGATGATATACCCATACCTTTTTGCTTGATTTTATGGAGATATATCTTCAAAAATATTTCTTACACACAATATCTTTTGCAACTATAAAAAGGTTAGCACAACACTTCTTTATTAGTTAGCAATCCTTCAATATGTGTGCCCAATTAAATTCTAAACCACTCACTTGGTTTCTCAAACTATAGCATCAAATCATATAATCAAACCCTTCACAAAGAAGAAATAATCCAAACAATTAAAATACTTCATACACCTTTTAACTCCCTCTTAACTTCTAAACACATTCATAACAAAATCAACAAGGATTCTTATTACTCCAATAGTTCACTTTCAAACTAATTCATTATAATTTCCTTCAAACATAAATGCATGAAATAATAATAAAAAAGTAATTCCCTTATATCTCCCAAGGCCAACAACACTCACAATAATCAATTAAACCACATGCGCCTACCTTCAACCTTAGCAAATACCAAAATCAATTTGCGCTTACAAAAAATGTTGTTGTGAGGATTCAAACATAGCGTCTTCCGCCTTCCAACATACTAGCTTCCCTCGGGTTGTCATTAGGCCAACCACCCACACAAGGACCTAATGTCGCGATGCCCTTTTTAACCACTACTCACCCTTCTTACATGTAAAACAAAAATGTTGCCATCAAGTTTCGAACGCAAGACCTACCATCCGCTAGTACCTTAGCACGCTATGGGCTTTCACTAGACCAACTATCCACACAAGGAAAAATTACCACCATGCACTATCTAACCACTGCTCACTCTTCTCACTAAAAAAACAAAAAAATTATTACCATCAAGAATCGAACCTAGGATCTACCGTCTACCAGCGTCTTAACACTTCCAAGTCTACCACTAGGTCAACCGCGTGGTTGGTGTTAGGGGCATACAACCTTACCTCCTTATTCATCCATGTTTTCCTCTTTGCTTTTAAAATTAAAATCCTTCTTCCTCCTTGCTCACAAAATTCACATCAATAATTATATTCAATCATTCACAACATGCATCGAGAGACTTGTCTTTTGGCCTCCAAACTTTATCATATAAATACCAATTTTCCTCCATGCTTGGATGTCGATGAAGTTTAATAAATTAAACTTTATTCTTGGTGCCAAACCCACTTAGGGTTATAAAATATTATAATATAAATATTATAATTATTTTATAATTAACCTTAGGCTTTCTCTTAACAACTTTAATATTATAATAATAAATATTATAATATTATTTCCTTTGGGCCTAGGTATTTCCTTCCTTAACCTTAGGCTTTATCTTAACAACTTTAATATTATAATAATAAATATTATAATATTATTTCCTTTGGGCCTAGGTATTTAGACAATCTTTTGACCAACCATGTGGAGCTTTATACCAAATCTCTTGGGCTTAAAATATAAATATTTTAACCCTCTTTTTATCAATTCCCTTGCATTGAGATGAACTGACTATTGACATCAATGACAACATAATTACTCAAAATTTCCAACAATCTCCCCCTTTGTCATTTATGGAAACACTTTTCTAAAACTTCCTTTTTCAAACCATTTGACTCCAAATCTGCTACCCTTGAGAAACTACTCCCCCTGACTGAATGCTCTCCCCTTACTCAAAACTCCCCCCCTTTGACATTAATGGAAAAGGGACTACTTTGGGGCTAAAGATAAGACTCTTAGCTTAGCCCCCTCCCCAAATCCTCTCCTTGAGGTGATTAATTTTAGGGTGGGATTAAGACTACTCCCAGCATACAATGCTCCTCTTCTTTGCCAACCTTCTTTCTCAACATGCCTTTTTGATCCTATTGAGTGTCCCTGTTTCTACACAACTTGGCATTATGTCCAACATTATTACACTTGTAACACTTAATGTTGTAGTTCATAGAAGGTGTAAATATTTTGAAGTTCCTCCTGGTGAAGCCATACTCTCTTTTGTCATGAACTCTACATTGAATTGCTTTATGCCCAAATTGATTACAAGAGTAGCAATACCCTTGAAAGATATATCCATATTTTAAGTTCCTCATGGTGATACCATCCTTCTTCTTTCCATGTATCCTACAATGCATAGCCCTGTGAAAAAATCTTCTACATGATAAGCAACGTCCTATGAGGAAATCTTACCTTGAACCTATTGGTCTCTTAGTACTTTCTTCTTTGTGATGATCCATGTTCCTTTTGTTTCCTTCCTTGGTGAAGCTTCTATTCACATAAGTCTTACTTTATCCTTCACTCTCTTCCTTTGAAACTTCTTCCTCTTGTGCACTTGATCTTGACTCTTTTTCTTGTTTCCCTTGTACTTCTTCAAAACAAAGTCCTATTTTGATAGATTAAGGTCTTTGTGCATTGATAATCTTATCCAAGGTATTTGAAATTTTTCCATACTTGTGCAGCTTGTCTTTAGACTCTTTTACTTCCATCCTTAGTGAAGGTACCTCATGTTATAATATTTCACATTATAATACTTTTGAATCTAATTTTTCTTTAAATCTCCTTCTCTTAGCTATTGATTTTATCAAATCTTGTATAATATTTCCTTTTTCTTCATCACATTCTTGAACTTGAGCCTTGAATTTTAAATTCTGCTTTCTAACATTTTTCAATTCTTTGAGAGTAATAATAAGTTCTACTTCTAGATATACTTAACCTTCTTAATTTTTTGAATCCTTTTCAACTTCTTGGTCTTCAAGAGCATCTTCATACTTTTCAGATTTATCTTCAACGCGAGCACTTCCTTCCTCTTCTATTTCCAAAAATAGAATTTCTTCTTCTTCACAATATGATGTTCTTCCATCACTATCACTTGAAGACTTTCTCCCCTTATCAACATAGAAACTCGTCTTGTATGTTTGAAAGAATTTATTTACATGATTTTTTTTACCATACCTATTTTTCTTTTCATTCCTAGATTTTCTTGCTTCCTTTTTCTTAAGATCATATTTATCTTCATTGCTACTGCTTCCAGCTTTTGGACAATTAGATTCATAATGACAAAAATTTACACAATTGAAACATTTCACTATTTTTATACCTTTGTTCTTTCTTGAGTTCTTGTTTCTTCTACCAAAGTTAGCTTCTTCATCAGTGATTGATTCACTGCTTGATTCTAGTTTCTTATCATTTGTCTTATTTAATGCTTTGAAGGCTATCTATTTCTTATGTTCATTTACTATTCTCATCTCATAAGCTATGATAATTCCATGTAGCTCATCCATAGTCAATTTCTCAATATCCTTTATCTTTTCTAAAGTTGAAAATTTTCCATCATAACTTGTAGGAAGTGACCTTAAAACTTTCTGAGCAACATCATATTCTTCAATTTCAAATCCAAGTCCACGCATGGTATTAAAAATATCATCCACATGAAGTAAGTATGTGGTAATTTCTTCCTCTTCTTCCATCTTAAAATCCTCAAATATTTTCTTGTGATTTTGTAGTTTTGCTATCTTGACCATTTTATTTCCCTCATCGGCTTGCTTCAATTTTCCCAAATCTTTTCTACTGATTTGCAATGCATAACTTTCACAAATTCTACTTCACATAATCCACTTAGGATTTCATATATAGCCTTGGCATTATTTACATGTAAGAGCTTACCATATTTATCTATGGGAGGATTAGCTATAGGTGTGAATCCATCCTCAACTACTTGCCATGTCTCATACCCTTGTGACATCAAATCCTCATTCTTGTACTCTAGAAAGCATAATTATTTCCATCAAACAATGGTACCTTATTTGATGAATATCCACTCTGATATGCCATATGTGTTCCTGTAACCTTTTCCTTCAAGCTATTAAACTCTTCTGAAGTAACCCTCTCTAATACCAATTTAAGAACATAAGCTTATACTAAGAGGGGGGTGAACAGTATAAGAACAACTTTTACTTTTATTTATCAAATATCATTATCAATGGCAATATCAATAGTAGTAATCAAGAAATGTACAAATCATCACACACAAGAGAGACACCAATTTAACATGGTTCACCCAATGTGGGCTACTCCATGGAGAAAATATTTCCACTAAATTTTCTCAATAAATATCTTGGGAATAAATTCCCTATCACAATGTTTATGGATATCTGTCCAAAGGAGACACCAATTCCCTATGCTCTTATTTGTGTATCTCTCTCCATAGGAGAACTCTTTCCCCTTTTTTTTGGTTCATGGAACTTGATGCAAGAGAACTATTTCTCCTCAAATGGTTTATGGATCTCTCTCCATAGAAGAAATCTATCTTACCATCTGGTTCATGGATCACACTCCATAGGATCTCTTTCCCCTTACTCTAGTTATATGGACACCACTCCACTCTATTCTGGTTTTGTGTACACCACTCCACTCTATTCTAGTTTTTTGGATCTCTTATCCATAGGAGAACTCTTTCCCTTTCTACTTTGGCTGGTGATATTCTAGAATACTTTTGCCCCCACTACTTTGGCTTGTGGATCTCTCTCCATAGAAGATATTTATCCTAACTACCATAGAAAATGGATATCTATCCACTGGATACTACTATCCTCTTTACTCGATCACCTCCAAATATTTATCTCAGCTCCATATCAAATCTACACCAAACTTTGTCCCAAGTCTAGCACAAATATACTCTAACTCTACCCACAAATATACTCATAAATCTATCCCCAAGACATAATATAAAGCTTGATCAACTCTGCTTATATCTACCCCAAGCCTTAACACAAAGTTTGAATAAATTACCAATCAACTCTTCTTAGATATTCCCCAAGCTTGAACAAATAACCAATCAACTCTGCTTAGATCTACCCCAAAACTGAACACAAAGCTTGAACAAATCAACTCTAATGTTTGCACATTCATTTTAAATATCAATCAAGACCAATGCTCAAAACTTCACCCATACATTCAAGCAATGAAGCATAATTGTTTCACAAACCCTAGACAAATTTTCTTCCAACTTCTTTCAACAAGGAGCAAAAAATAGGTCTCAACAATTAATTCAAATATTTCCAATAATGCTTATCAAACAAATATTTTCACTCAACCTTATATTTCAAAAATATTCATTCAACCAAACACCTCAAATAAGTGATGATATGCCCATACCTTTTTTCCTGATTTTATGGAGATATGTCTTCAAAAATCTATCTTACACACAATATCTTTTGCAACTATAAAAAATGTTAGCACAACACTTATTTATTAGTTAGAAATCCTTCAATATGTGTGCCCAATTAAATTCTAAACCACTCACTTGGTTTCTCAAAATATAGCATCAAATAATATAATCAAACCCTTCATAAAGAAGCAATAATACAAACAATTAAAATACTTCATGCACCTTTTAAATCCCTCTTAACTTCTAAACCATTCATAACAAAATCAGGAATAATTCTTATTACTCCAATAGTTCACTTTCAAACTAATTCATTATAATTTCCCTCAAACATAAATGCATGAAATAATAATAATAAAATAATTCCCTTATATATCCCATGGCCAATGGTGCTCACAATAATCAATTAAACCACATGCGCCTACCTTCAACCTTAGCAAATATCAAAATCAATTTGCACTTACCAAAAATGTTGTCATGAGGATTCGAACACAGTGCCTATCATATACCAATGCACTAGCTTCTCTTGGACCATCTCTAGTCCACCGTCCACACAAGTACCTAATACCATGATGCCCTCTTTAACCACTACTCACCCTTATTACCCGTAAAATAAAAATGTTGCCATTAGGTTTCGAATGTAGGACCTACCATCCACCAATGCCTTAGTGCACTATGGGTTGTCGCTAGACCAACCATCCACATAATGACCAATTACCACCATGTGATATCAAACCACTACTCATCCTTCTCTATAACAAAACAAACAAACTACTATCACCAGGAATCGAATGTAGGATTTTCCATCCAGCAGCATCTTAACCCTGTTAAGTCTGTCATTACGCCAACCGCGTGGTTGGTGTTAGGTGCATACAACCTTAACTCCTTATTCGTCCATGTTTTCCTCTTTGATTTTAAAATTAAAAGCCTTCTCCTCACTCACAAAATTCACATCAACATTTATATTCAATCATTCGTAACATGCATCGAGAGACTTGTCTTTTGGCCTCCAAAATTTATCATATAAATATAATTTTTCCTCCATGCTTGGATGTCAGAAGAGTTTAAAAAATTAAACTTTATTCTTGGTGTCAAACCCACTTAGGGTTATAAAATATTATATATAAATATTATTGGTGAGCAGAAATTCATGTCCCGAAAAACATTCATTTCTCTTCCATAAATTATCAATCCGGTAAGTTCGTAAACTTATGAGTGTCACGCATAGTATATGCCTGCAGTGTTGGGGAACAAATCTGGTTGTACCTTATTTAGTTTGGTGGGGAGGTTTGTGTAATTGGATTCCAGCCAAACCAAATAAACTAAGTGCGAGAAATGAAATAAATAAATTATTAAACAAAAAGTAAAGTGCTGGAAATAAAATGCGAGGAAATAAACACACACAACTGAAATTAAATAAAGCAATAAACTAATCTACAGAAAGCAAATGCACAAATTAAACAAGGGAGGACTACTGCAGGGAGTGGGCCCAAGCTCCCGCAGATAGTCCGCCCGGCTAGCTACGTAGAGCTTGCTCGAATAAGAGGAGTTGCACTCTTAATTAATTAAACAATAAAATAAAATAAGTTCTGTGTAAAATTAATCATTGATCTCTGATCTCCTTTGTTCATCTGGCCTACGTCTTTATATAAAGCGCAGCCAGATCTCATTACAATAACAAATCGGTCTATTTTAATCACGTGATGTGATTTAGTTACAATTGATTCTACACATATTTTATTCTTCTATTTTAAAGTATGTTCGTTCACCGAAGGATAAATATAAACATCCTTAGGTGTACGTAACAACAAATCCTAAACTAATGCATCCTAAAAATAATAATATGCTTTAAGAGCTTTACAAGGTCAACCGGCCAATCGGTTGATAATAATAACAAACACTTTATTCTATTTAATAAATGCATGATTAAAATAGATCTCCTTTGTCTTCACGTGCAACCTCCTCCATAGTCCTTGGTCAACCAGTCAAAGTTGACTTGGTAAATCTTGCAAAGTATGAAGGCATGGAGGCGCCTTCCGGTTGTAGGGAGGCGCTCTTCTTCCGTTGGCGCCTTCCGGTTGCAGGGAGGCGCTCGTCTTCCGTTGGCGCCTTCCGGTTGTAGGGAGGCGCTCGTCTTCTGTGGGTGCCTTCCGGTTGTAGGGAGGCGCTCGTTTTCTATCGGTGCCTTTCGGTTGTAGGGAGGCGCTCTTCTTCCGTTGGCGCCTTCCGGTTGCAGGGAGGCGCTCATATTTCGTTGGCGCCTTCCGGTTGTAGGGAGGCGCTCGTCTTCCGTGGGCGCCTTCCGGTTGTAGGAAGGTGCCTACTTCGTTGGGCGCCTTCCTTGAAGAGGAAGGTGCCTACTCTCTTGCCTTAGTCTCTGTAAGTAGAAGTATGCCGGGTCCAAGTGGATGTAGACTGGAAAACACCATATTAGTACCAATACCTGCATTTATACACATTTCCCACTAAAAACACCAATCAAGCATAATACCGGATTTTCTATCAATTATATGCATAAGTTATATAAAATACATTTCATATGCTAATTGAACCAGTGATAATTCTTCTTAACCATGTATATAAAATGAGCATTTTTGGTGCTCATCATCCCCCCATGCCTAACATGTGCCACGCCCTCGTGGCACCAAAAGGTGAAGTTATCCCTCTCGCAGGATGACCATGCCAAAAAGTTTGTCATGTCTTCGTGACAACAACCCCTGGGATATATATTTTTTTCTTTTTCTTTTTTTTTTTAATGGCCTTCAGCATCTCTATTTCTCTGCCGCTGAGTGCTGCTATTTTTTCCATTCAGCACTACTATTTTTTTTTCTCAGTACTATATTTTTTTTATTCAGCACTGTGTTTTTTTTTTTCATTGAGTGCTGCTATTCTTCATCCATAGAGCGATGCGGCACCAGCAGAAGTCAGAAACACATCCTGACTAATCATTGCGGATAAATAGTTAAATCGTGACCACACTGTTTAGGGCAAATTACCACTGCACTAATGCTGGCATTTTCTAGTGTTGCACATTAGTCAGATTTGGTGAGACCAAATTTGTTTAAAACAAGTGCAATCACTAGCTACTACTTTTACCCACATCTGAAACATATTTGACATCTCCAGAACCTCCTTTGTGGTAGAGAGTAGCATCATTTATATGTGTTCGCTCAAGATGACTACCATTGTAAGGAGGCGGCAATGAAAATGATGCCAAATTTATTCATGTAGATGCCATAGCCTCTCTCTCTCTCTTTTTTTTTCAATTATATATATATATTTTTAAGGCACATCATGTGTTTGAATTCTAATGGGAGATTTTGAAAAACTGTGGAGGCGTCGACTGGTATTAGCATAGAAATGATTTTAAAATAACTATACACATAATTAATAAGAAAATCAGTACATACCCGGTTGAATTTCATAGAATCTGATATATATGATGTCGGTGGTGTGAGACGTCTTCACGTTGGTGCTCCTGGAGATTTTATTTATTTATTTATATGTATCTTTATCTGTTCTGCCATGAACACAGATCTTGACTCTCTCTTTTTTTTCTTTTTCTTTTTTTTTCGATTTTTTTTTTTTTTTCATCCTCTGCATCAAAGAACAGAGTCAATCCGCAACAACTGAGCTGGTGACTCTAAACTTTGAAATACCCAGCTTTTTCTCAATAGCACACAAAATATTTTAATCCTGCATTGACGTATCTCTCTCCGAATGCATTTACAGGATGAATATTAAAATTTATACCTGACACGTGTGCGTCCAAAATGATCTCCCCTCTGAATTATTTCTTTTGCATGCATAATTGGAACAACACTGCATTCCTTTATTTTCTGGAGTGAGGAAAAATAGTATTTCTTTCATTATTCACGGCATCTATCAGGTGCATTGTTGAGATGTATGTCTTGTATGTGTTGGCATTGGTAGGATGTTCTCATCCGTTGGTGCGATCCCCAAATTAACCTACATGTCGTAGAGTTGGAACTGCACCAATTTTTGTTGCCCACATCATGCTTGTCTAGTCAACGGGCGAAGAACAGGGGCGCCTTCCCTCTGAGGAAGGCGCTTGCCTTCTAGTGGCACCTTCTTGTTGGTGCCTTCCTGTGGCACCTTCCTGTTGGTGCCTTCCTGTGGTGCCTTCCTATGGGCGCCTTCCTGTGGCGCCTTCCTATCAGCGCCTTCCTATGAGAGGAAGGCGCTTGCCTTCCTGTGGGCGCCTTCTAGTGGCGCCTTCCTATTGGTGCCTTCCTGTGGCACCTTCCTGTCGGCGCCTTCCTGTGGTGCCTTCTGTTGGTGCCTTCCTATGGCACCTTCCTATTGGTGCCTTCCTGTGGCACCTTCCTGTCGGTGCCTTCCTGTGGTGCCTTCCTGTTGGTGCCTTCCTATGGCACCTTCCTATCGCGCCTTCCTGTGGTGCCTTCCTGTGGCACCTTCCTGTCGATGCCTTCCGGTGAGAGGAAGGCGCTTGCATTCTTTTGGTGCCTTCCTGGAAGAGGAAGGCGTTGGCCTCCTATTGGTGCCTTCCTGGAAAAGGAAGGCGCTTATATTTTCTTGGTGCCTTCCTGGAAGAGGAAGGCACTGGCCTTCTATTGGCACCTTCCTGGAAGAGGAAGGTGCCTACTTACCATGCGTTGATTTCGAAGGAAACAGATATTTGACATCTATTTTTTTTTTCAAACTCCTCCCCCATTTTATTTAGCTACCAGTTGGAGATTTCTCATTTCCCTTCGGTACCAGGCTAGTCCTCGGGAAAGAGGATACTCTCTTCCAATGGGCAACGAAAATAAAACTTTGCTTCTGATTTGCATTTCATCGTGGAGCTATTTCAACACAAGGTGGTTTTTTTTTTCATAGGAGTAAGTTAGGCGCAAACAATAAGGCGTCTTTCCCCCCATGTCTAAAAATTGTCACGTCCTCGTGACAACAGCCTTCCGAACTCCCCCTTTTTTTTTTTTTTATGGGAGGTTCTGATTCACCCGCATCTTCCCCCACTTAAATTGGTGATGCCCTTATCGCCAGCAATAGGTCCCTCTGCACAACAGGTCTACAGCCCTCCAAACGTCAGGTCCCACACTGAACAACAGGTACCCCCATCCAAGGGAGAAGAAAATTGCTTATTGGTGCCTTCCTCTAGGTGGAAAAAGGCACTACCGTATTGGGCTGATTGTAGGCACTCTCTTCCTAGTGGGAAGTAAGTGCCTTTTCCGCTTCGCCGCACTCCTAATTGCAGGGCACAAAATGTCACATCTGTTAGGCCTAGTTTAAGCCGGCTCCACCTATAGATCATGCTCATGGTTGTGTACTGCGAAACTACACCTACAAAAACTACACACACGAAAGCAAGTAAAACAAGAGTCATGACTCCGTGCCTGTTAGGCCCTGGCTCTCAGGATGCCTGCAACTTGCATTCGGTTCATGATTTCCTGCAAAGCAATAAGAAAGCAATTTTTATGCTAAGCAAGACATGTTCTATGCATTTTTTTTTTTTCACTAGGAGGATTTGCATTTTTTTTTTTTTTATCAAGGCACCTTATTATATGCCATCAAGGTGCCTCGTCACTTGTCATTATTTTATTTTTTTTTTTTTTTTTTTTTGTGGAAGGCGCCTTCAATGTATGGTGCCTTCTTGATGCGGAAGGCACCTCTAATGTATGGTACCTTCTTCCTGTGGAAGGCGCCTCCAATGTATGGCACCTTCTTCATGCGGAAGGCACCTCCAATGTATGGCACCTTCTTCTTGATGCGGAAGGCGCCTTCTTGATGAACAAGGCGTCTTTCACTATTTATTTATTTTTATTTTTTTTTTTCATGCATCCTCCTATTTTTCTTCCTCTTTTTTTCCTTTTCTTTCTCTCTCTTTTTTCTTCTTCCTTTTTTTTTTTTTTTAACGAATGATTGAACATTCGTCCAAGCTACTAGTATGGTATGGGGTCTCCCCCATGTCGATGTGTGATCCACTCTTACGAATGTGAGGCAATGGCTAATGGAGCTCGTTGACCGTTACTTGAACGTTGTCTCGAAACTCTTCTCTTGCACTTGGTGTAGCATATCTGACTTTGTTTATCATCCAGGCTATAACAATCATGCACCTTGCAGCAAAATTTTCCCCCAAATTCCACAAGCACCTTGGGCTAGAAGCCTTTCGCTTGATCAGGGTTACTTAGCCTGCCTTCAGGCGCTAATGTTTCCAAGGCAAAACTCTGCTAGCTTTCACCTGTTATATTGGATGCTACATGTACACGAGACAGTTCGTATAGTGATATTACGAACTCCACGTATGATTCTCAATTCATGAAATCTTCACAGACACCTCCTTATTTTTCTACTTCGCACTTCACGTTGTCCTGCAAAACATAAAAGAAAAATCTAAACTAAAGACGTTAAAATAAAATTCTAACTAATTTTTTTTTCTCTTTTTTTTTTTTTGGTCTATTCTGCCTTGACCAGAATAGATCTTGGATTATCATTTTTTTTTTTCATCATCTGCATCAAAGAACAGAATGTCAAATTCAACTATTTGAGCTGGTGATTTTCACATCTGGAGGTTTGTCAATGATCCACCCTAAGAATTTGGCAAAATGTGCCATGTACTAAAACATCTTTGCCCTCACACTTTTTGTGAAAAGCAGATTTCTCCATGGTTTCAGATCCTCTCAAAGTTGATGTTATCTTCCACCATAGTGAGACTCTGCCTCTTTTTTGTATATTTTTTTCACATATTTTAACAGAATGAGAATGCTACCATAAAAACTGTAATGTTGGTACTATGCATTCAAAAGTGGAGGTTGTGTGAGTCAGGTAACTACGCAACCTACTGTGTGAAAGTTACATTCCATGTACCATTATGAAAGGATTTTATGACAACCAACAACTCACATTTTTGAAACACCAAGCTCCTCCTCAATTAGCACATAAAAAAAATGTTAATCCTGCTCTAATGCATATCCAAAGTATTGGACTCTCCGTATGCATTGCAGGAATTAATCTTCGTGCACTATTTTCTCATCGTGTGCCCCTGAACGCATCACTTTTTCAATTAAGTAATCTTTACACAATCCTGACACATGCATCTGAATAATCTCCCACTTTGAATTATTTCCATCGCAGGTGGAGTTAGAGTGGCCCTACGATCCTCTATTTCTCAAAGTGAGAATAAAAAAAACAAATATTTTCCATAATCTACATGTGTCGGGTGTTCAAGTGTGACGCCTTCATAAAATGCCTCGATGAGATTTATGTGCTATTATTTTTCTAGCCACCTTGAGCTCCATTCACACATTTTTTTTTTTTTTGTGCTCAAGCACCATGTGGCCTTTGTGCAGACATTTGAAATCTGATCTCCTCCAAGCTCTTTCCCTGTTTTATTTAGCTACCGGTTGGAGATTTCTCATTTCCCTTCTGGACCAAGCTGGTCCTCGGGAAAGAGGATACTCTCTTTCAACAAGCAGCAAAATAAAACTCTGTTTTTTTATTTATTTGCCCATTAACTTGGAGCCTTTTCAGCAGATGATTTATTTTTCTCTCTTTTTTTTCTTTTTTTTTTTTAGACAATGTTTATTGTGTTGTTGGTGGCAATGATGAAGGTGGGGTCTCCCCCATGCCTACATCTGAACTAGTCTTCTCGAAATCTTTTTTTTTTCAACTAGTCTGATAGGTTGTAGCATGAGAAGAATATTTTCCTTCATGGCCTTGCAACCGAACTTCTTTCAAAGTAATGGCAAAGTGTGCAGGCCGACAAATGACTATCCGTGAGCTAGCAACCTGAAGAAAACATGGCATAGCAATCTGTTAAAAACACATGCTAGTTTCTGATTCACCAGGTCGCCTTAAGCGCAAGTGAAGAGCATACTCCATAACAAGATGTTCTTTTAAATTATGCTCTGTCATTTTCCCTGCATTATTAATTTCATCATAAAAAACATTTACCAATACGTTGCAAAAATTTCAAGCCTGTAAAATTTTTTAATTTAAAACCAAGCTTCTAGAGGCACAATTTTTTTTTTCAATGGTTTCTATATAAAAACACATCCCTAAAAATTTTCAATCAGACTTGGGTTGTGCTTTTTCTTTTGATTTCTTGAAACCATTTAGAACATGATGGAAATCCTTCAATGCCAGATTTTTTTCTAAATTTTTTTCAACAACACATTTTATTCCTACTTCTACACTTAATTTGGTACATCAGGTTCATTCCCACGTTTACTTGAGAAGCTAGAAAATATAAATAATTGCCTATGGGATTTGGCTCTGACTGTGCCGGCAACTATTTTTGGCCTTTATAAAAAGCTCCTTGGTGGACTCATGCTTCTCAGATAAAATATTTACAGGTAATTTCAAATAGGCTTTTTATCTGACCCGTAAATCAGAACACTACAGTTTAGACACTCCCCGACAACGGTGCCAAAATGGTGAGCAGAAATTCATGTCCCGAAAAACATTCATTTCTCTTCCATAAATTATCAATCCGGTAAGTTCGTAAACTTATGAGTGTCACGCACAGTATATGCCTGCAGTGTTGGGGAACAAATCTGGTTGTACCTTATTTAGTTTGGTGGGGAGGTTTGTGTAATTGGATTCCAGCCAAACCAAATAAACTAAGTGCGGGAAATGAAATAAATAAATTATTAAACAAAAAGTAAAGTGCTGGAAATAAAATGCGAGGAAATAAACACACACAACTGAAATTAAATAAAGCAGTAAACTAATCTACAGAAAGCAAATGCACAAATTAAACAGGGGAGGACTACTATAGGGAGTGGGCCCAAGCTCCCGCAGATAGTCCGCCCGGCTAGCTACATAGAGCTTGCTCGAATAAGAGGAGTTGCACTCTTAATTAATTAAACAATAAAATAAAATAAGTTCTGTGTAAAATTAATCATTGATCTCCGATCTCCTTTGTTCATCTGGCCTGCGTCTTTATATAAAGCGTAGCCAGATCTCATTACAATAACAAATCGGTCTATTTTAATCACGTGATGTGATTTAGTTACAATTGATTCTACACATATTTTATTCTTCTATTTTAAAGTATGTTCGTTCACCAGAAGGATAAATATAAACATCCTTAGGTGTACGTAACAACAAATCCTAAACTAATGCATCCTAAAAATAATAATATGCTTTAAGAGCTTTACAAGGTCAACCGGCCAATCGGTTGATAATAATAACAAACACTTTATTCTATTTAATAAATGCATGATTAAAATAGATCTCCTTTGTCTTCACGTGCAACCTCCTCCATAGTCCTTGGTCAACCAGTCAAAGTTGACTTGGTAAATCTTGCAAAGTATGAAGGCATGGAGGTGCCTTCCGGTTGTAGGGAGGCGCTCTTCTTCCGTTGGCGCCTTTCGGTTGTAGGGAGGCGCTCGTATTCCATTGGCGCCTTTCGGTTGTAGGGAGGCGCTCGTCTTTCGTGGGTGCCTTCCGGTTGTAGGGAGGCGCTCGTTTTCTATCAGTGCCTTCCGGTTGTAGGGAGGCACTCTTCTTCCGTTGGTGCCTTCCGGTTGCAGGGAGGCGCTCGTCTTCCGTTGGTGCCTTCCGGTTGTAGGGAGGCGCTCGTCTTTCGTGGGCGCCTTTCGGTTGTAGGAAGGTGCCTACTTCTGTTGGGTGCCTTCCTTGAAGAGGAAGGTGCCTACTCTCTTGCCTTAGTCTCTGTAAGCAGAAGTATGCTGGGTCCAAGTGGATGTAGACTGGAAAACACCATATTAGTACCAATACCTACATTTATACACATTTCCCACTAAAAACACCAATCAAGCATAATACCGGATTTTCTATCAATTATATGCATAAGTTATATAAAATACATTTCATATGCTAATTGAACCAGTGATAATTCTTCTTAACCGTGTATATAAAATGAGCATTTTTGGTGCTCATCAATTATAATTATTTTATAATTAATTGTAGGCTCTATTTTAACAACTTTAATATTATAATAATAAATGTTATAATATTATTTCCTTTGGGCCTAGGTATTTCCTTCCTTAACCTTAGGCTTTATCTCAACACCTTTAATATTATAATAATGAATATTATAATATTATTTCCTTTGGGCCTAGGTATTTAAACAATATTTTGACCAATCATGTGAGCTATATACCAAATCTCTTGGACTTAAAATATAAATATTTTTACCCTCTTTTTATCAATTCCCTTGCACTAAGATGAACTAACTTTTGACATCAATGACAACATAATTACTCAAAATTTACTTACACTATTACAAGCATATATAAATTTGACAAAGGAAATAAAGTAATCATTTGCACAAATAAAATATATTCAATAAATGGAGGTGATATTTTATTAAAAATTATGAAGCTCGATTACAATCTCTCCATCTTAGGGAATAACTCAAATTGATACAATTGTTACAATAGTTGAGGCCCCTCAATGGTGAAATATGCACTTGAATGGTCTTCACTTTAACACCAATTTTATTGAGGGCTTACTAGGATGCCTCCTCAAATTTCAAGAGGAAAAGTCTTGAAAGATACTTTGTCTTTGAGAGATCTATTATCTATATGTAAGGAAACAATAAAGCACATTAGTAGCACATAAAACCTCTCATGATGAGGCTAATTTCCAATCAAGTGCATGAAATAGATAAAATATATAAAGAATGTATGAACATATATAAATATGCATAAAGTTACCTAAAATATTGCAAAATAAGCATGAAGTAAAGCTTGAAACATATAAAGTAATTTAGATATGCATATAATATTGTAAATTACAAGGACCTAATATATGAAAGCATGTAAAGAAAAACATGAAGTTCACAAATGAGAGCAAATATGCCTATGAAACTATGAATAAACCATAGAAATGCATGAAATGTAATCAGTCTATCCTAAGTTAAGCTAAATGCAAGCTAAGAAATGTAAATCTATGGCTAAAACAAAGGATTTTGCATGTCAAATCCTAGCCTCTATAGCTCATAGCACCTAGATATGCTAGTCGCTATTGCATCCAGTAGCTAAGCCTGTAGGCTGCTATTGAAAATAACAACCATGGGGAAAGTGTTCTGCTCTTGAAATCAGGCTTGATGATGCACAATTCCTCCATTGAATTGATGGTCAAGGGTCATCGGGGTGTCCAAACACATATTTGTGATTGAAATCTATTGAATTCATGATGGATTGATGTGGAATGGCAATCTTGATCCTTAAGTTATTAGAAAATCCATTGAAACAACAAGTGTCATTCTCAAATTTGATAACACTTCACTACTCCTCAAGGATTGTAAAGTCAATCTTCAAATTGGTAGAGCTTTGCTACAATGAATTTCAGATGATTATGCCTCTTTGGGGGGTCTATAAATAGAATTATCCAAATCCTAATTTTGGCTTCTTAAGGAAGCCAAGATCAAGAACTAGTTGGCCTAAGCAGTTGGGAGGAACCCTCTAGAAGCTTCCTAGCCCAAAACCGCTCCAAAAATGTTGCAAGTTGAGTTTTTACAACTAATTTTGCTCAGCTCAAGAAGGTTGAGTTTATTATAGGGCTAGCCACTCTTGCTCAATGTGGAGAGGGGTAAGCTACCTTTATCTTCTTTGATCATCAATGGCTAGGATTTTAGCCATTAATGTTGTTAGTGTTTAAGGTTGGATAGGCCTAGACTATCTAAAATGAGTGATTAGAATCACTTTTTAGTTTTTAAAAGGTCCAGGCTCATTCATATGGTCTGCAAAGGTGCCCATATGAGTAGACTCATAAAAATGACATGGTTTAGGTGTCTACAGATGCCCCTTATTATGGGAAAACATGATGCTAAGAAAAAATACACCATATAAAGCCATATTCTAGGTTTTTTGATGTTCATTGATTTTTTCAATGCTAGATACCCCAATCATAGAAAGGGCACAGATATCAGAATCATTGCTTCCAATAGAATGAAAGGCTTTTCTTGAGTAAAGCTTTGGACATGATCTGTATAAAATCGAAATGAATTTTTTTGATCAACAATGACTGAAGAATATATTGCCAAATATTTAATTCATTATGTTTACTTTTTCCACATTAGAAGGGTAAACTTGTGATAGTTGTTAGCAATGATTTGTAATAAAAATGCAATATGCATTATTTAGTGTTCAATTATTAATTTTTATTATGAATATTGATATTATGACCACCCCCTCAAGTGATAAGTCGATGAGGAAAGGACAAGTTATGAAAGCAACAAATTGCTTGACCATAATGATGTAATATTCTACCCCCAACTGAGTTTTAGGTGTTTGCTATTTTTTTTGTGTATTAAATGAAATGAACAAAAAATGAAATGACAACAACTAAGGAAAGTTGTAACTTTCACATTACATTTCCCATCACAAAGAGAATTGATACTAGGATATTACATGCATATAATAGTAAACCATTTTAAGCAAAAGCTTAGAAACTAAGGTACCCAATTTTTATTGCAAGCAGGAAATGGTTTGATACATCAACGATAGCCACTCAAAAAACTGAGTTCTTCATTAGCAGCAAAATCAAACCCTAGCTGAATGTGCACGCAAACTCTAAAATGAAGACCCAAAATATATAGTCTCTACTACAAATGATAAGAAATCTAGATTTTGCAATATTAAACACAAAATCCTCTCCAAAATCCTCAAAATGACTAAATAATTCTACAACAATATAGCCCACAGGCACTCCCTGAGTGAGAATGCACTAAAACACTCTGATTATGTCTTGCAATATTGAGAATGGTGTCCCTGCTGGAGGTTTCCATATCCACACAAGCTCCAATAAACCCCTGCGAATCAACTCTGCAGTGCTCTCCAAAATGCTCATGAATTCACAATAGCTAAAGATATGAAAATGAAGCTTCATCTCCTTTTTATATTACTCACCAAGGGGGTCGACCACATTGGGCATTTCATTAATTTTAATTTATTTTGATTTCATCTAAGTCCCCCTTGAAATTGGCATCCCTTTTAATCATACTAATAGTCACTTTATGATATTAAATTTAATTTTAAGTGATATGTCTCTCATATTAAAATATAAGGCCTAAAATTAATAAATTAAGCATTACATTTAATTTATTAGGAAATAAACTTCGGCCATTAAAATTTCTTAGCTCCCAAATGTTGACCCAAGAAATAATATGAGAAATGGACACCCAGTTCATTGTATATTCTAAACGTACCTTATGTTCCCCAAGAAATTGCTCCAAACTAACTTACTAAAAATAGTAAGTCTCTATCAAGCTATCCAATATGGCCTGAAAGACTGGCAAAAGAACACATTCTCTATTCAAATGATAACTCAACATCCCAAGTGGGATCCCACACATCTGACACTGCCTACGGGAACCCATGAGTAGGCAAGTCCACCCTGCAACTAAATATTGACCAGGATGGGGACATTACAAATGAATAATTTGAATAATTCAAGACTATTGCATTTTGTTATATGGCAGGTCCTATTAAAACTATGATTTCAACTGTTAATAGTAATTGTAAACCTCTATCCCATAGAGTAATCCGGTCACAATGGCCTTCTTAGGAAATAAAGATGATAGCAATTCTAATTAATCTTGTGTTGAATCACTATGTTTGATTATTATCTAAAACTTCATAGGGGAAATGAAATGCATACCTAATTTTCGTGGGGCAGTTCAGCCTCCATGACCTTCTTCAAGATTGATTGAAGTGAAAACATTTTAAGTCAAAAATAAATAATTTGGTTCAAATAGCCTTATGGTAATTTACTCATCTTGCCGGATTGCATGGAGTGCAAGTCACTACAACCGCTAAATACATAGGGTAAATAACTAGGTATGAGGCATATTTGAAATTTGATTTTTTTTTGAAATTTTTGAGAATTTTGAACCGGTAGATATTTATTATTTTCCATTTTGAATCTCCTCATGGTGATAAATTTGGAGCATTTACTATTGGTTCCTAGCCACTATCAATAGCTATGACTAGTTTTTACAATTTTCTTAGTCGTTGTCACTATCAGTGGCCAAGGTTGCCCTGATCCATGCTTGCTATTACCATCAACGGTCGAGGGCAAAATGAAAGTATAAAATAAAATTTAGGTTTTTTATTTTTCATTATTTCTAGTTAGCAGATAGAGAAAGTGAGAACTCCGAGGAGAGATAAAAGATATTTGATATGAAATGTTGTTGGATTTCATATCCACATTGGTGGTAGAGTATCCAAATGCATCAATGAGTGGTGGAGTCGGTGCTCCTAAGGTAGACTTGAAATCCTTCACTCATGATTTTAGCCATAAAATGATCCTCATTAAGTAATTGGCCAAATGAACATCACTAAATTGTAGGCAATTAACCACACCCTAGTTAGATTTAGCATTAGGCTAGTGTAGTGGGAGGGTTTAATTTGATTTTAGAAATTTTTGGTATGGGAAACGACCTCACAATGGGTCTTTCCCATAGTCGCTATTGTCAACAGATCGCAATTTTCCAATTGGGGTTCACCATCACTATCAGTGGCTAGTTTCAAATACCAAATTTTTGATGTTGATGTGAGCAGCTAAGGAATCTTAGCCAAATTTTTAATTTTTTTTAATTTTTTGAATTTTTGAGGTTGATTATGCAGTTGTTTTTTTTGCATTTTAGACCTTGATTGCATGGGTGTGAGAGCCTAATTTGCTACTCAATTTGCTACTCTTATATTATCATGACTAGGATTGGTTTGGGACCTTGGGCCTTGGCTACGTACTCTGACTATCGATGATCTAGTTAGACCAGGCTTACATTATAGCCCTAGCCCATCAATGGGATGCTATGACTAATATATTTCATCTTCTAACTAGAGATATGATGGTGACACCTAAGTATGTATACCAAAATATTCCCATAGATGGATTGATGATCACCTCTTCTACTACTTCAATGAATACTATAGTCTTCTAGATGATTTTTGGTGATTGATCTACTGAGGCACTGGGTAACATTAAGAATGGAGGGGTACCAGTCACATATTGGTATAGGAAACATGTTTTCTCACATTACCAAGCCATTTTTTATGCACATGATCTATAATGTTCTTTTGCTAGATATGTTAGGTGTGAGATTCCCTTGGAACCTCTTGGAAATGGTATAGGACCTGCTTGAGAGTACTATAGAGGAGCCACTCATTATGTCATGGGGGTGTACTCCTCGCTCATATCTATGATGATCTATACCATATTACATGGTGGGGGTGAGTAGGTATGTGATGTAGTCTACTACTATAGATATGGAGGTGGGAGTATATATGAATAGATAGACCTGTAGGATTTCCTGTGGAGATTATAGTAGTAGCAATGGTGGCCTAGTGTTATGGTGCTTGTTTGCCATGAGACTCAGAGATACGTAAGAGTAGGTATTACACTAAGGATCTATAGCATTACATGGACTCATTAATAGGATTCTAGGTGAGTCAGATCATATGGAGGCCCTACTTGGGTTACCCATCCTAGAAGGAGGTAGATAGGTACCTAGCTTGGATGAGGCATGATCGATGGGTTATTAGGCATAATTCTAGGGTGAGGGAGTTCTTTGACTTCTCTCACATGACTAGGTAGTTTGGTTTTAGGTAGGATATGCCATAGGAACCAATACTCTACCATCATCTGAAGGTAGAGACATAACTTACATGGTCATAGGTGATAGAGCTGATAGAAAAGGATGATGTCCTAGGAGATATAGGGATAGCATATTCTAGGACTAATACTAATTATGAAACCTGGTGGACCACTAGGCTATGGTAGGTTGGTGGTCCTCTGGGCCACTCTAGGGATGGGGAGACTAATGAGGTTGAGGGAGGTAATGCTACTCAGGCTACACTTGATGACCCACATGGGTGATGAGTGTGTCCTAGGATAGAGAGTGAGTGGGGTTACACTGCTACACAAGTAGAGGAACCATAGAAGGATGAGGAGGGTGAGGAGGATGCCCCTAATGCTAAGGAGTTGTTACTACGAGCTGAAGTGCATAGCTTATAGGTAGAGCTACATACATCCAACCATAATATCATGGAGAGGGATACCTATCTTGCTACAACACAAAGCCAACTGAATGTAGTACAATTATGATAGAGAGGGTATGAAGAGGAGAGGACTCTCTACTAGGCTCAGCTATATTCAGTGTATACCTTGATAGATAAGATCACTTCCTAGAGGAATTTTTTATAGACATAGTTGGAAACTAGGACTACTGAGATATGATCTTAGGACACATATAGGGGTTCTTTCTATGGCTTAGATCACACCATCCACTCCAGCCACTCAGAGACAAGCAAATTTAGGTACACTTTCTAGAGGAGACATAGAAGCATTACATGTATAGGTTGCTAGGTTGTAGGGTCTACTCAACCAGTATGATGTGAGGCACCAGTTTGATGGTACATACATTATGTAGCTAGAGGGATAGATGGCCATGCTAGGGGGTACTCTACCTATGCAATATATTACAGGAGGATAACATAGGAGTCAAAGTGAGTTTATAAATTCCTTAGTGCATCCTACCCACATATTAGGGGCTCAATAAAAAATATCAATAGGCACCAGCTCTAGGCAGCCTTACAGAGAGGAAGCTGAGGGAGGAGACAACTCAGGGGGCACATACCCTACATGATAGACATGATATCTTGTATCATTTTTGAGTGTAAGGTCTATGGAACTACAATATTGTAGCCTATGAGCATTTTTTACCTCTTTTATGTATATTTTGATACACATATTTATATATGATACTCCTTTATTTTTCATTATGTGTATCATTTTATTGCTTTATGTTCTTATTATGCATATGTGGATGCAATTCTTATATGATGATTTGATTATGCTATATGGATGCGATGTACTGATGACATGCACTAGCTAGATGATAGATGTATGATTAGATGCTATGATCTATATGTATAGATGCACTACTATGTATGCATATATGGATGCAATGGTGAATGTTAAATGTATTTTTAATTTGTTTAAATTTTTTATGCATTTCATCTATGTGATGTGATATAACAAACGGTATGTAATGTAATGCATTATTTATATGATGATGATCTAATGCAAATGAACTTGTACTATTTAATCACTTAAAACATAAGGAATGATTCTAATATGTGTTTAATAAACTAATGGATGACTCCAAAAAATGTATAAAAATCATGACTGTAAATGGTAACTCTTATCATAAGAAATAATCATTTAAGCATTTGTATGTGAGATGTATGGTTTTTCCTTATAAGATTTTGTAAATTAAAATATATGTATAAAATAGTTAGTGGCTGGCTAAATATCATTACTGATATCCATCTAGTATCTATCCTATTTTATGGACACCCCTTAATAAATAAAATTTCATAAAGAAAATAGTGATTGATTTATGAGATGATTTGTTGCTATAGGGGATTTTTGAGGTTTTCCATGAGACTCCTAGTTAATTAATCAAAAGTCATATAATGACTATATAAGACTCTTGAAAGATAAAATATTTTGTTATGAAGACAAAGATATTCATTATCCCTATGCATGCAAATGAATATACTAGATGAGATATAAGACTACCTCATTGCTAGGCAAGATTCATTTAACCTATTGTTGTAATGATGATCACCCAATTCTCACCATGATCCTAAGTTTGAACGTAGTTGGACAAGACTATTAGGTAATATAGGCCACCTAAAATTATCTCATTTGTAAATTGCTTAGAACTACCCCATTGCTAGGAAGGATTCATTCAACCCATTACTATAATGGGGATCACTCAATGGTTTTGAATACTGACAATTCCAGGGATTCGAGCTCTTCATCCCCTTCTTTTCTTTTCATTATTTGGGATACTTGCTCATGCTTAGTGATGAAAATAACTATTTATTTTGCATTTTTGTTTTCTTTTGGAGCAAGGGATTTGCTTTGATTTTGGGATTTTTCTTATTTTATATGAAAGCAAGGGATTTATTTGGGTAGGGGGGAACTTGTCCTTTTGTCAATTATCAACACTCTAGACCATGCGCATCATAAAATGAGCAAGTAAAAACATTTCACTTAAGGTAACTAGGATCACTTTGTAGTGTTCATATTTCCTTGTTCAAACTAGGATTGTTAAAGTTTTAAAATATGATGGGATTTTGACATATGATAGGTGCTATCAAAACTAGACCTCATCTCCAAAATTGAAGATAACTTCTACAAAATCTGAGAAGATCACTAGTTATGGTTGGATGACCAAAAAACCCTAGTATATTCCTCATAGCAATAGGAAGGGTTGTGTTGAAAAACATAATTACTCACAGGGGTGATGGATGATGATGATGTAAGGATGCATGATTGGCATATAGACGTGGTGTCATATGTAAGATTGTAAATACAACCTATTCTAATGCAAATGCAATGGATGAAAATACCTAATGCAATGCAATTAAATGAATGCATATGTAAATTTGAAAATGCATAATGTAAATATTTTTGTATTTTTGTTGCTTTGTAATATTTTTGAAATCTTAGTGCTTTTTTATTTGTTTGGATTTTTGGTGTTATAAATTGTTTTTGAATTTTGAGTGTTTTTCAAATGTTTTTGGATTTTTTATTTTTATGTATGAAACACCTTTATATGAAGAATATTGAGAGGTTCAATCTCTTGAACACCTTCTAGTTATGATAGACAGTAAGTCCCTAGTCCTATATTCTTTGAAATGATAAATAGATCTAACCAGTTGGCCACAAATTTATCTCACAAATGCGGTGGAAGGTTTGAGTTTTGTTGGTTCTCTTTCAGCACAAGATCCCCAACTTTAAAGTCTCTTAGGTGGAATTTATTATTATAAGATTGTTTTAGCCAATCTTGGTAAACTTGGAGATGCTCAAGATCATTCACATGACATTCATAAACAAGCATCAATTTATCTAGATGAGCTTGCCTTGAAGTTTCATCATCGATGAACTCTTTCAATGCGATACAGAATGTTGGAATTTCTAATTCCAATGGCATGATGGCCTCAACACCATATACTAATGAGAATGGCGTTGCCCCAATGGGCATCCGTATACTAGTCTTGTAAGCCCATAATGTAAGAGGCAGTTGAATGTGCTGATTTTTTTATGGTTTTCTTAAAAAGTCTTCTTTAAGATTGCGACCACTATTTTTTTTAAGGCCTTAGCTTGCCCATTTTCTTGTAGATAATATGGAGTTGCAAAACTATGTTGAATATTATACTTGGATGTTAAAGCCCTTACAATTTTGTTTTTGAATGAAGTTTCATTATCCGATATTATTTTGGATGGTATCCCAAAATGATATATTATATTATGGAGTATGAAATCCACAATACATGCTCTTGTCATTGTAGTTAAAGGGATTACCTCCACCCATTTGGTAAAATAATTAGTGGCCATTATGATAAAAATGTGTCAACCCAAATACATGGGAGAGATATTACCAATTAGATCCAAACCCCACTAAGCAAATGGTGAACCCGCTTGGATGGGCTATAAGGCCTATGATGGTAGGTGTATAAGATTAGCATGGTGTTGACATTTAACACACTTCCTGAAATACGCTATGCAATCCTTCTCCATAGTGGACCAATAGTAATATATTTGGAGGATGCACTTGAAAATGACCATGCCACTAAAATGGCCACTACATGTACCATCATGATCTTGTGAAATTTCCCAAGTTGATTCTTGGAGCTCAAGGAACTAAAGAAGAATTCCATCATAGCTGTGATGATACAAGATATCTCCTAACAAGATGTATATAGTCACATTTTATTTAAATGCTCTTTTTAAAACATGTGATAATCCTTGTGGGATTACTCTAATCTTAAGGAAATCATGTAATTATGATAACCAATCTTGATAAGTTACGAATTCAAATTATTGGACAATGTGTTCCCATTGTAATTTGACTTGCACAAATGCAAATTGGGAAACAACCTTATGGATAATAGTGATACCATTATCTGTAGGACCCTATGAGAGTAAATACCCCTAGGGCACCTTCTTCAAAAAGTCTCTAGCTCTATAGAACCACTCATGGTTTGGTTCTATATGAATCATGTGGAATAATTCATGATTTTCATGAGCCTCATGTCATATCATGGATTGCAATAATATTTTTACCTAGATGGTAGTAAAGTCAACAAATAAATTATGAGGGATTAAGGATTCCAAATACACCATAGTATCTACAAATATTTTAGACATTCGAGGGATTTTTTTGATGTCATACCACTCTATTTGGTCTAAGTAAGTGTCCATAAGTTCCTTGTATGCTTTAAATATGGGACACCTACACTAATAAATTCCCTTAACATGATTTACAATGAGAAGGGAGTTACCAAAGATATTCAACTTTTTGATCTTCATGGTGAGCATTATTTGGAGACCCAAGATTAGGGCCTCATATTCAACATTGTTATTGGTGCAAGGAAATTTGAGTTTAAATGACAAGGGTATTGGAGTACCTTGTGGCATGAAAAACATAATTCCTACGACATCCTGCTTGCTCTCATTTTGAACCGTCAAAGAAAAAATACATATCAATTTTGTTATTCGATTCTTCGAGTTTGGGAAATTTCAACAATGCAAAGACTACATAATCGAGAAGCTCTATGACAAGAGGTCTATGATGCTGAAGAGAAGCCTCTGCTAGTTGATCAGCTATGACTTGCCCCTTGATTTACTTTTTACTAATGCATTCTAGGTTGAATTCGACCAATAGCATGATCCACTTTATGGTACATGTGTTATTATATGTCTTTCTCATCATATACTATAAAGTATTTTGTTTTTATATAACATACATTGTATGACTCAACATGTAGTGGTGCAACTTCTTAGATGCAAATACCACTTCTAGACATAGATTTTCTATGTATGCATATTGTAGCTCGTAATTAACCAGGGTTTGACTGATGTAGTATATCACCTACTCTTTGTCTTGTATGTTCTTCCAGGCTAGCATGGCTCCCAGTGCAAAGTTTGTAGCATATATATACAACAAAAATAGCATTCTAGTCTATGTGGAGCTAAAAATAGAAACAATGCCAGATATTTCTTGATCTTAGTGAAGGCTTTTTGACAATATTCATCCTAGTTAAATGGGACCCCTTGTATAGCAGTTGATTCATGGGTCAACATTTATCCGATAACTATGTGATGAAGTGCTTTATGGATGCTACCTTTCCCTGTAGGCTTCTTAATTACTTGATGTTTATGGGAGGACATATTTCTAATATAGCCTTGAAATTCACTAGGTCAAACTTGATCCCTCATTTAGAAATGATGAGTCCCAAGATTTTAATTGAAGTTATGCCAAAGATACATTTCTTGGGGTTGAACCTAACATTGTGCTCTATCAGGTGATCAAAGACTTTCCTTAAGATCTCAACGTACTATTCATACAACAATGACTTGGACAGTAAGTCATCGATATAATCTTCTAAAATTTTATGCATATAGTCATGAAAAATGTATGTCATAGGCCGTTGATATGTGGCACCAACATTTTTTAGGCCAAATGACATAACTTTATATAAAAATGTTCCTGATGGCATGGTGAAAGTGATTTTGTGTTGATATTCAGGTTTAATCTGAATCTGGTTGTAACCAAAAAATCCATCCATGAGAGAAAACATTTCATAACCTGTAGTTGCATTTGCAAGAGATAGGTAATAGAAATTAATCCTTGGGTGTTGCCTTATTGAGGTCCCTAAAATACATGCATATGCATATTCTTACATTAGGTTTTACTACAAGTACCATGTTTGATACCCATTTTGGATAGTCAATTGGAATTATGAACTCTACATCCAACAACTTTTTTAATTCATATTTAACCATCAAGACAATGGTTGGATGCATCTTCTTGATTTTTTGCTTGATCGGTTTATTGGTAGGGTCTAATAAAAGGTTATGAGTAACCAGTTTTGGATCCAGGACCGACATGTCCTTATAGGTCCAAGAAAATAGATCAAGCCTCTCTTTCAATAGATGAATTAGGCTAGTGTGATCCTTAGGATATAATATCTCTTTGAATTTAACCTTATTTGGATTGGTGGGATCATTGCTGATATCCACTTTGAAGGTTTACTCTATTGATATATGTGATCCCTCCTTAAGCTAGTGAGGCATAGGGATCAAAGGGATGTCATATACTGGGTTTAAAGGTTACACCAAATTAGAATTGACCTCAGCATGATAGACATCATATGCACAACCTAGCACAAAATGGAATGGTTGCATAATTTCTTCATTAGGGAAGAAATATTTAGGCCTCAATATTGAGGTACAAAGGTTTGAAAGGGTCAAATGGATTATGAAGTGGAGTGGTCAGATCGATGGAATTCATGTTGATGGAATGGAAGAAATATCTAGGACCACATGGATGAAACTCACTACCTTTGGGTTCTCTCCCATGCTCTATATGTGGTTCAAGCAATATTGGGATGACTGGGTCTACTCTGGGAACATACATAACAATTGTATCCTCAGGGGGAAGCAATTGCCTTAAATTTGAAAGACCAAGAAAAGCTATACGATATATATCTTATAAATTCACTAGTCTTCTTTGTATAGGAGGACCTAGGAAAACTGATGTTTCCTCCAAGTCTACATGGGGTAAAATATGATGTAAATGTCAAGGGCCTAGGTAAGCCAATTCAGTCTCATCTTCATACTCATTGTTATCACTAGCATATTCACTCTCATCATATTTAGAATTGTATTATATATTTTCCTCAGGGTTATGCATAGTGGTGAATATTCAAAAATCGGGCGAATATTAGGATTTTCAAAATTGGGAATTGTTGAATATGAGGACCCTCGACATTGACCCATTCGCCTAAAATTTTTAGGACCAATTTTTTTCTTAGGGTCAATTCACCACAATATATATCCAAACATAGGCATATTTGTACTCGTTGGAAAGCTATTTTTGAGCCTAATATAATGGTGGTGTTTTTATGAAGTTATAAGGTCACGTAATAGGTAAAAATATGTCCCAAATATGAACTTATATTTTAGAGATTTAAATACCCCAAATTTTAGTGTGAAGATGATTAATTTGATTTGCTGAGGATTCGCCATGATTTAACTTGATTTTGATTAGGATTAACCATTTTTTTACAAGTACATTTTGAGTCCAACCCCTTATGCATAACCTTGATTTTCCGCTTCTAAAATGGATTCTAATTTGAAACTTTCTAAAGAGATCCCTTGATGGTAAACCAAAGGTGGCTCTTCTGTAACCGTAGTCACATGCCAATTACCCCTAATATAATAACCTAGACCAAACCTATCAATTGACAATTGGTATTGTGGCTGATACAAAGTTTGATGCCCTTGCTCAAATAGACCTAGTTCATAACCATACCAATGGTAATGATAAAAATACCTAAGGGCATACTTCCAGTTTGATAGATAATGAAAATTTATGACAAAAGCTTCATCATCTTCTTCTTTCATGGTTGAGCGATCTAAGAGTTGATCCAACCCCCCATAGATGAAATTAGTCTGATTGGGTGCTACCACCATCCCAATAGTAAAGTGATGAGCTTGAGGTATACCCATATCCTGTTCATATTCTATGATCAGTGTAAAAGTTACATTCTACACAAGGTATTCAGATAACCCATGCTTGATTAGATCAATCATCACCTATAGTGCAAATGATGTGATTGATGACATAGGTGAGGTAGGTTGAGGTACCTCCTTAATTACATTTTACAAGTTTTCCTTCTCCCTAGGATTTGGAATATTGATAGTTGTTATGTTGGGGATTACCCTAGGTTCCTTTTCACCCAAAACTACCTTTAGCTTCTAATAATTCTTTAGCTTTGTCAATTTTTAGGCTATTCAGAAGCAGCAATTATCCTAGGGGTTGATTATGGTGCTCACATAGAAGGATCAGTGCACACTATATTTGACTTACCCACTGGATGTCTGATAGGAGACATAGGTCTAATATCCAAGTGAGTAGATGGGAGGATGAAGTACCTTGGTAAGTAAACTTGATTGACGTATTTAAATTGCTCTTCATCTAATGGGACCACATGTACTTGTCTCTCATGCACATACTTGATGCATTAGTGCAAAATTGAGGGGATGCAACACATGTCCCTTATCCATGGATGACCTAGGAGAATGTTGTACTATATAGCATCTTATAGAACATGGCACATCATCAGGATGGTTTTTATCCCAACCTAAATAGGAAGGACTATTGTGCCTATTATCGAGCACAACACGTCATTGAAAGCTCACAATGTAAAAGTTAAAGGTACAATATGCGACTGAGGTAAGTTCAGGTGTTCTAAGGCCTTTGTGGTTATTATATTGATTTAAGATCCTATGTCAATAAAAAACTACTTGAAGAGAGTGTGTTTCACATACACAATGATATATAGTGGTAGGTTTGCTATAGCAGTGGAGACTGTTTTGATTTCATGATTGTAAAATCGGATCACAGGTTCCTAGCACTGCTGCACATGCCTCCACAAAGTTAGTGAAATATTTGGGATACAAGGGTTTAAATTCTATGGCTTTTAATATTTCCATTATCATATCCTTGTACTTAGGATATTGTTTTATGATCTTATATATAGATAATTTTTTGAGGCTATATGTAGACTCTGGATGAGTCTATTCCTAATTGTTACTACCAATATTGTTGGTGGGCCTAGTAATGGATTCTGCACTTGCCTATGATGAGGTGCATCTTGGATTTGAATGGGTACTATAGGAGGTTTTTTTTTGTTATACCTTCTATTTCTAGTGGCCACATTCACCATACTGATAAATCCTTGAGTAGATGGATCAATCCACACTTGGTTTATTTGTCTAGTATTGTTCTTTGGCAACTCATGATTTGGTAAGGGATCTTTGAATATTCTCATATTTTGGTTATCTGGAATCAAGCGGTTGTCTATTCATATCTAATCCTTATCAATTATATTTTACACCATTTTTTTAAAACCATGCCACACTTTGATGTCATACCCCTTTTATCGATGGTACAAACAATAATGATCCTATCTAAACCCTTTGGGTTTAGTATGGTTGGTATCCAAAAACTACACTTTAGGTAATCAAAGCATCTTAGCCTTGCATAATTTATTAAAAATTGATGCCAAAGTCTCTAAAAATGGCATAAATTAGTGATTTGGGTGATATTTCGTATCTTTGCCCTGCTTCTTATTGTGTTGATTATACTACGCAGGGGGTGGTTGTGCCTAATAATTTTATAGTTGTTGGTTTTTTTCCCCTATGGAAGGTTCAACGTGACTAGATTAACATGTGTAGGATTGGCCTAATGATTTTGATTCCTTGTGTTCTTATTGTTCCATTATTTCTTAGTCCAAAGTTTCAAATTTCCTTCTTTTAACTTGATATCCTCAATGACTTTGGCTTGCACTAAAGCCTCTTCAAATTTTTGATACTGCTGTAGTTGTAGCAATAGCAAAATGTGCTTCATGTATCTCTTAGTAAATATTCATGTTAATTCTATAGTTGGGATGGAGAATGGAAGTTTGACCATTAATTTTCTTCATCTATTGCCATAGTCTATGACTGGTTTATCATCATATTGCTTTAAAGTAGCCAGATCAGACAAGTTGATCTTCTTCTTGATACCAAATGAGAAGCATTCAAGAAAGGCATTCACCAGTTGTTCAAAGTTGGTGATGATATACCTCTTTAGCTGATTGTACCATTCCAAAGATATCCTTGAAAGGGTTATCATGAAAGTCCTTAGCAATAAGGCATCATTGTTCTAAATCTAAAAACATAGATTCATGAAATTGGTCACATGTTCATGTGCATCATCATCACCTCAGAATTTGTCTAGCTTAGGTATCTCAAAATACTCAGGATATGTTGAACCAAGGATTGAGGGACATAGAGGATGATTATGAATCTTTTTTAGTGTAGGATTTTGATAAGCCATCCCCTGTTTCTCAATAGCTTTAATTTATCAACAAGGACTCTATACGCCTTAGAGGATACCATTTTCTCTTCTCTAAGTGACCTATGTCATGCAAGCGAAGGCAAATATATCTAATATTGATATGGAAAATTATGCTCATAATACACATCCATAGAAGAGGGTTCAAGATACTGCTAATCATAGCCATATCTTTCTTATTCCTTATACTGACTATGCCTAGGTTGGTCTAGCATTTGACATTGTTGTTGCCTTGGAGTGTACTAGGAATTATGATGAGTGTGGTTCTTGACTTGCCTAGGGCACATCTCTAGATACGATACAATACATTTATTGTTACATTGCTCCTTGTATTCACTAAATGGGGGTAGGTTAGCCCTAGCTAACCTATCCTCTCTCTCTTCATGCTCCTAATCGATGATGCATTGCCCTTGCAAGAGGTGCTCATATAAATGTTATAAAAGCAACATTTGTCATTGCATGTCATCTTGTTTGAGCCGCTCATGTTCTACATGTAAATCCTCCAATTGATCTTGGATTATTTGTTATCTCTATCTTGAACAAAGCCTATGTACCTGATCTACATGATCAACTGTGTAGGATCTTTGGCTTTGTAATTCTATACAAGGAGCCTTATGGGTATGAGCTCCAATGGATTGATCTGCTACACTCTTGCCTTTGTCTATAAAGACTACATTGGTGTTGTGTTGAGGCCTTTGTTCTATTCCCACATGCATGGATGAGGCATGTGTGTTGTGGGAGCATTTTGAGAGTTCACCCTATTCATAGGTATGTCTCTCCATCCTCACTATGTGTACTATCATAATAACAGTGATCAGTAGAGGTCCTACACCCTAATCTTCCTAGAACTTGATCTAGTCTATTGAGTTGACTAGTTCTCCAAGGTTGGTTAGGAGATGTACACCAATAGTATTGAGATCTATCATGAACCTCCAAGATTTGGTGTGATTTGGAGTCTTTGTAGGTATGTGATCTGATGTAGCCCTTTCATCTTGCCCCTTATTGGACGAATCTTGTCTATGCTTATATTGTGACATTAGGGGTCTTGAACCACCTTCATTTTTGTTATGCGAGGATCTTGTATTTTATCCTCTAATTGGGGTGTTCTGATGAGAACCCCCATGAGTTGAGTTATCACCTCTAATGCTAGTTGAACATCATTCAGAAGCATTTTGTGTGGGAGGTTCAACTTCATTGTTTTGTGTGTTGGTTGGGGCATCAATTTCCACCTCAATCATGGATCAAGGGAGGCAACCCCATGTATTAACCATAACTTGTGAATTATCTCGTATATAAGTTTTAAGGTGTTGGAAATATGAGCAATATTTTTTGTCATTGATGTCAAGAGTTAGTTTCAGTGAGCAATGCAAGAGGAAAGATGTCAAGAGTCAGTTTCAAAAATAAGAAGGTGATCAGATAAGGTCTACCAGAGAAACAAGAAGGCCCGAGAAAATTAATATTATAATATTTTATTATAATATTAAAGGTCTAATGGTAAGACCTAAAGAAATTAAATTAATTATAAATTAATTTATAAATTAATTTGATTAACTTTATAGTTATTAAATTAATTATAATAATTTTATTATTAATTAAATTATAATATAATTTAATTAACCCTAAAGTTAGGGTTATGAGGGCAAAAAGAAATGCACCGATGTCATGAATTAATTCCTCCACCAATGTCTAATATGGTGGTGGCACAATGGTATAAATACCATGTGCCTTGGTGGCAAAGAAATTACCTTCGTTCGAATAACACTAAGCCTGTAATTTCTATGATTTTCGTGCGAGGAAGAAGATAAAAGTTTTTTTTCTTGTTTGCGTCAATAAAGGGACAATATTGGTGAGGCTCTAAACCTAATAACCAATCAGCTGGTTGACCTGGTGGTAAGTGGTTGTGACTTATGGCTTTGGCAAGCAGGAGGACCCATGATAGAATCTTGGTGGTAGTTTTTGGTGAAGGTTTTGGTTTGGGTGCCAAAGGAAGCAACATGTTCATTTTTGGTTTAGGCACCAAAGGGAAGCATATAAGACATGAGGTGCTCCTTGCTTCTAAGGTGAGTGCCTAGCTCACATGGTAGTTGAATTCGTGGCTAGGGAACTCGTGGTAGCACAGCGTGGGTTCAATTCCCACCAAAGAAAAATGGTATTTAATTTTTTTAATTTAATTTTTGTCCTAAGGTTGTTTGGCATAAGGTTTTAGGGAGATATAAGGTTTATGAAAATTTATTTTTATACTATGATTTTTATGATTAAGTGTTGAATGGAGTGATAAGGCTTTAGAAGGTTTTAAATATTATTTTAAAATAAAGTCTTATTTTGTTTAATATTTGAAAGGAGTAATAAGGTGTAATTGAGATCTAATGTTTTGTATGGTGAGAATAATTTGTAGGAGAATTATTGATTGAAGTTTTGAGAAGGTTTTTGCTACCTAATCCTTGGGATTGGCAAAAAGAGTAATTGTGATTGAGACAAGTTTTTAAGGTCAATTCTTCATCAAACAAAAGGTATGGGCATATATTCCTTATGAGTAATTTTTGGATGTTGTGAATGCTAAGTTGGAGTGAAAAGGGTTGTTTGATAGCATTGTTGAGTTTGGTTTTCTAGAATGAGATTTGATGTTAGAAACCTTGTTTGATAAGCATTGTTGGAAATATTGAAGTAATATTTCATATGTTTGAACTAGGGTTTGTGAAGGATCATGAGTATCATTGTTATGTAAATTTGAGAACTATATTGAATTAGGGTTTGTGAAAGATATTGAGTATCATTATTATGTTATATTGTTTGATAAGCATTATTGGAGATAATTGAGCGAGTGTTCATATGCTTGGATTAGGGTTTGTAAACAAGGAGTGTTTAATTGAGTGATTGATTGAGTGGAGTTGTTTAAGCCTAGTCAAGTGGAAGTGTTGAAGTGCTAGTTCAAGTTCTATGAAACAAATTGTTCTATATTTTGAATTGATTTGAAAAATATTGAAAGTGATTGAGTGTGAAACATATTGAGTCTCTAAAAATTCTCCATATGTTTTTGTGGTAAAGCAAGAAATATTGAAATTTATTGAGTGTGAAACATATTGAGTCTCTAACCATTCTCCATATATTTCTATGGTAAAGCAATAGAGATTTAAAGTGATTGAGCATTATTGTGAGTGTGAAGCATATTGAGTCTCTAACAATTCTCTATATGTTTATGTGATATTGAACTAGATTCTATGTGAAACTTGTTGGTGTGATTGAAGAGGATTTTGTGATAGATTGAGTTGTGTTGAGTAAGCTTTTGTGGAAGCTTATAATGTAGATTTGAGGCAAGTCTTGGTGAAGACTTCTTGAGCAAATTGGACAAGTTGTAGAAGGGACTTGTGGATAGATTGGTGTGAGCTTTTGTGGAAGCTTACAATATAGATTTGAGACAAGTCTTTGAGAAGACTTGAGAGTAGATTTGATTGATTGATTTGTTCAAACCTTGGGTTAAGGTTTGTGGTAGATCTAGTAGAGTTTATTTGTGATTGAGTCAAGCTTTTTGTTAAGGCTTGAGGACAAAGATTGGACAAATTTGTGCTAGACTGAAGGACTATGTTTAGTGTAGATTTGAGGATAGATATTTGAATAGATTTATGCTAGAACTAAGGACTATGTCTAGTGTAGATCAAATATAGAGATTGAGAATATTTGTGCTAGACCAAAGGACTATTTTTGGTGTAGATCAAATATAGATATTGAGAAGATTTATGCTATAATGAAGGACTATGTTTGGTATAAATTTAATATAGAGTTGATAGCAAGATTTGGAGGTGATATATTATAGATTACATCAGTCTCCAGTGGATAGAGATCCATTAGCTAGGGTAGTGAAGACAGGTCTTCTGAGTGAGGGTAGGAGACTTCAGTGTACTAAGATCCATAAGCTAGTGTAGTGGACGTAGTAGTTATTCTAGAAAATCACCATCCAGAGCAGAGGATAAGGAGTTCTCCTATGGATAGAGATCCATGAAATTGATTAGGGGATTGGTGTCTCCTTTAGACAGAGGTCCATAAACATTGTAATAGGGAAAGGATTCCCAAGAGATTTTTTCACAAAATTTTAGTGAAATATTTTCTTTGTGGAGAAGCCCACATTGGGTGAACCATGTTAAATTAGTGTCTCTATTATGTGTGGTTATTTGTGCATTGATTTGATTACTGATATTGATATTTACATTGATATATTGCATTTTATTATTTGGGAAAGAAAAGTAAATGTAGACACCTAAAATAGATCATGTTTAGGAGACTACCCATATGGACACATTCATAGACCATATGAATAATCTTGGATCTATCCAAGAGCAAGTAGTGGTCTCAACCACTCAAAAATGGTAGTTCTAGACCATTTAGGCTTGGCTTCTCTCAAGCAAAGTGGCCACCACATCTGGATGCTAAAGACTATAGTGGCCACACCTAGCCACTAAACCTGATAGAAACTAGCACCATGCATAGTTTGGTTATGAATACGAGCCTAGATCATAGAGTTTGACTACAATTTGTATTATTGTAGGTGGATTTTGGTTAGGAACTCCCTGAGTTCCTCCTAATTGCCTCTTCAATGACAGTTTGTGATTTATGCTTTCCACCCAGGATGGTCAATCACATAAGATTTGGATTGAAGCATCTCTAGGAATCCAAGGTCCAAATCTAAAAGAAAGGGAAGTTTACATATGGAATCTCCCACAAAGAGTAAAGGAGATCCACAATTTTTAGATTTCATGTAGTGAAGCCCTATCAAATTGGAGAGTGACTCTATGCACCCTTAAGAATCAATGAAGTGTTATATGACTAAGGAGATACTACACATCCGCTATTCACATCCATTATTATTCACTACTATTATATGTATTTGACACATATGGTAACCCTTGAACATCAATTAAAGTATATAACCTAGTGTTATAGCCCTTGGATCATGAGTAGGAAGGTCTATTTTATGGCCGCTATCCTAGACAGTGGCCCATAGGCATAACCTAGGTTTTTGATATTAGTTTCTTTATTTTAGCATTAGATTATATTAATTTCTACTTTAGCATTTATTTATAGCATAGATATGATTTATTGTATGCATTTACATTATTGTTCCTTGAGATATGCATATGTTTTCCATTAGTCTCATTGCATTTAATCATATTATGCTTGTTTATATTGCTTATCATATTTAACACTAAAAACATCATCTAAGGAGGTAGCCTGAACTACTAAGCATGCTCTATTATTTCTATGTATTCATATCTAAAGGTTTATGGGACCAATTCACAAAATTTGGAGCATGAGATCCCTCCTGGATGAGAGAAGGAGAAGGAGGCATTTGTGAGCCCTCAAACAAGTTCATGTGTAGGATCGAGAAGCCTATGGAAGTGCACCTCCTATTTTCAAAGGGATATTTATTCCACCACTTGTTTACCCACTTGTAATATATTGTATCATACTAGGTATCCCTTAGAGAGACAGACATTGTAACTGGATTTGGCTTTGAAATCAATAATAATAAAAAGAAGATATTTCTTTATTGCTTTTTATTTCCATGTTATGCATATCTATTTGCTTCGTGTATTTTATGTTTGAGATAATAATTAAATAAACTACAAGTGAGGGCTACGGTGCACACTCCTCGGGGTCACACAAATGGTGATCACAATGGGACTCCCAACAAGTTTTTATTTTTTGTCAATTTACTTATATTTATAGGTTTTTTGTGTGTAGGTTCGGCTGCTCTAGTCAACAGTGACCAAAAAGTTTTGGTTTCTCTGGTCGATAGCAACCAGAAGATCTTAGCCACTCCTATAGTTAGTAGCTAGAAAAAGTTCCTCTGGTCAATAGTGACTAGTAGAAAAGTGTGGTAGAGGGTAGAATTTCCATCACTAGATCAAGATTTGAGGTTGGTTGCATTCTCTATTTTCTTTGTGTTTTCTATCTACAACATTTTTTCCCTAGAAAACAACAATGTTGATGAGGGTCGTTGATCATTCATCATTTAGTAATTATATGTCAGTCCAGGGCGGTGTCCAAAGGTTGTATACGATAGGAGGTGTCACAGTTGCAGGTTCAGTTTATCCAAGAACAAGATTTTATTGATGGATCAGTTAGTGTTTGGGGGGTTTGGTGTATCTTCCTAATTTCTAACAAAGGAAATCAAATTGCAGAAGCTGAAACTGAATTTAAACTGCAGGAAAATGAAACTGCAAAATCTGAAATTGACAAGAAATAAAATGCTGCTGAATTGACCACAAAGCAAATTGCAGGAAAGTAAACTGCAGAATGGAAATTCACACACACACTTGCAAAAATTAAACCAATGATAAAACTCACAATGATCTGAACATAAGTTGAACCAAATTAATGTTTATTGCAGTAAAACTAAAAATGACATAATTCTGGAAATTGCAGAAAATGTTGAAAATGATGTAATTTTGGAAATTGCAAAAAATGCTGGAAATGATGCCATTATAGGTCAAATGCTAAATATTATTCTAACACATGATTGAACCTATTCTAGATGCTATGGTGCAATTCTGAAATGAAACTAATGCTACAAATAAATGTTGATAGAATTTTGTTGATCTGCTGTAGCAAGAAATCAACAAGAATTTCCTGTCACTGTGTTGCCCTTCCTCTGATCCTGCAAGTGGCCCTTGCTTCCAGAACCAGAAGAGGGTGAAGAATTATACTAGGTAAATTAAATGTGCACTATCAACCATCAAATGCTAAATAAAATCTGAAGAATGCACCTTTTTATTCCATCTGAAACTGCATTACAGTACTGCAAGAAAAATCTGCAATTTACTGTAATGCTACAAAAGACTTTATCTACTGCTAATAACTATCTTCTATTCCTATTTCTCCATATGTCTATCTCTACATCTATTATGCTCAACCATGCTGGGAGCTTTATTTATAAGACAAAGTTGATATATCTATTTGTTGAGTTTTAGGGATTTCCAACTGTTTACAAAATAGTTTCCTGGAATGCAGGGTTATAATTTGTCAACCTTTATCCCTTTATCCCAGCTGGTCCACCTATGGTGAAGGAACGGAGTCCAAATAGGGTGGACTAACTGCTTGGTCAATTTCCAATCATGATTTCCATGGTTTTGGTGCATTTTGACCATTTTTGGTTGTTCCTGCGCTATTCCCTATTCCTGCATCGCTTATTCCTGCACTGCTCCGAAATAACAGGCAGGTGACCATTCGTTGCTTATCTATGCTCCAAACGCATAGGGAGGAAGTTTTTGACTATTTGGATTGTTTTCCCTTATCTTGTACACCCTTCTACATTGGTGGCACGTGCTGGAGTGACTGATTCCAAGCCCTGTTGTATATGTACAGCTGGCTGGAACTATCATAGTTACAACCTATTTTCCTGCACAGTCAGCTACAGTGGACAAGTTCTTGGCACCTTTTTCCATTTGAATTAGTTTAAATAGAGGAACACAATATTACTAAGCACCAGATATTCAACAAGGTCTATATTATGATTCTGAATTACTACAACACTACTAATTAATTAACTAAAAGCAGGTGAAATTGCAGTAAAAATAGTAAAACAGAGTATATGCACTTTGTCATTTCAGAATATGCAAACACCATTATATAATGCATTTTACCCATAATTAACATAAAAACATAGTAAAAAGGGTGAGTCAAATAGTTATAATGTATCAAAAAGTGTTCATGGATGAGGCAATTCTTGGCCTCATCATTTCCCCCCAACTTATGGTAATGCATGCCCTCATGCATTCTATGCAGCTACAGAGGCACACAGATCCAGGTCTAGATATCTCTCATGAAATTTTAGCAATGCGCCACCAATTTTATAGAATCCATTGATTGCTTTGATGGACTGAAACCACTGTTGGAAGTGCATATCAGGTTGTGGGTCATTATCAAAGAAGTAGGGGATAGGAGTGATAATTATGGGCATCCTGTATCTCAGACCTATCCAAAGCTCCTTGATTTCTAAGATAATTTGGACAATGCCTTCTGCCCTTCTCCTTGACCACAACAAATTAGTGGGAGAAATTGGCTCCCTTTTCTGTAGAGAGATAGATAACTCACCCCATCTATTTTTATAGGCTGCCAAAGCATCATCAAAGAAGTCTGCACAAAAATTTTGAAACTGAGTTATACATCTTTGAAGGTTCCCTAGATAGAGCTGTTTCATTCTGGTATTTCGCATGAAGGTATAATGAGTACTTGTACAATCCCTGTGATTCAGGGGAGCAGGCCTGATAAGTAAAACAACTTGTGATTCCAATTCTTTAGTTAATTTCTTTTCTGTGTCCCAATAGATATGATTTTGCAGAGTGGACATGAAGGCTCTCAGCTGTAAGTCACCTGTATAAATATGAGGCAGAAACATACTTTCTATTGGCAAAAAGAAATTATGCAAAAATAACTCACATAACAGGTTTTGTTGCTCTATTGGACTCTGCACAAATGCCTCCACAAACTCTCCAGGAGTTTTCAACTGATGAGGCAGCTCAGAAGCAAGTCTCATGATTTGCCAATGAAGGTATCTCTCCTTGAGTAGGAGGCTATAAAACCTAGGTGGTCTTCTGCATTGTATTGCATATTCTACAATCTGGCATACATCCTGCACCTATGCTTTTAACCTATTAATTTTTGTTTCTTTCTCTGCTAATTTGGCTGTTGTAGAGTTCAAAGTGGCAACCTTTCCCTCTAACTGATGACACTGGGTCATCCAATATGCTAGGTCTTCATTGTACCTAGTTAAAGGCACTATGTCTGGGGGCCTTACAATGGGTTGCATTTGTGCCACTATATTTACTTGTACACCAACTTCCACAGTTGGTGTTACAACTGGAAAATCTGTTTGTGTTCCTTGTTCTACTATAACTGTAATAATTGGATTAGTAGAAACAAGAGGAGAGAGTGTGGATACCTGGTCTTGAGCTGCAACCTCTTGTTCCTCCATAGAAAGTGTTTGTGTTTCCTACTGAAGGGCAGTGTCATTTTTCATCAAAATTCTTGATGGACTCTCATGTTGAATCATACTATCAGATATTTCTATTCTTGCTTCCTCTCCAATAGGTGATCTTTGTGCAGGTGCTATGTTAGCCTCTGATTGTTTAGCTAAATCCAAGAGGATCTGTGCCCATTCATCAGGTGATGCCTCTGCTAACTCTGTAGATTGATGTTCCAGTTGAAACAATTTGTTCTACAGATCTTGAATTTGTTGTTGAAGTAGAGAAATTTGTTGATCTTTGTGTTTTATGGTTTCTTCAGCCTGTTCAATCCAATGGGTCTGGGTTTTAATAACACTCTTTGCAGCATGCAATTGAGTGTGGATATCAATTTCTTCTTCGAACTCAGACTCAGAATATTTCTCAGGCTCAACATGCACTGGAGTGTGCACATCAACTTCAGTTGGCTCAGAATCAAAATTCAAATGCTCCTCAGGATCAGAGTCAGTATAATCAACTAGTGGACGTATAGGGCTTATTGGAGTTTCTTCCATAGTTGTGTCTAGTTCCATTGGTTGTATCCCTATTTCAATGTCTTTTTCCTGTGCATCTTCTGTTCTAACTTCTCCTTCACTTGATAGACTTATTGGGTCTATGATATTTATTGGTGTTTCTGGTAGGGTTTTAATTTTTTGAAGTCTAGCAGACCTTCTTAACCCTGTAGAACCTGGATATTCCTTAGTAGGTGTAGTTTTTGGATGTTCTGGAGCAACTACAGATTTTGTTGTTGATTCAGGAGCAGATATAGGTTCTGTTGTTGATTCTGGAGTAGATGCATGTTCACTTGAACTCCCAATTTCTCTGTTGGGTTGTACAGTTTTTGCAAATGTTACCCTTTTTCTTTTCAACTAGGAACCAGATGTGGATGCTTGTTGTTTTCTAGTTCGTGAAGATGGGGGACCATCGGGAGAAGGAGAAATTCTGCTCTCAGAGGGCTCTGGATTAGGGTTTTCTTCAGATTCTTCCTCTGTTTCCTCTTCCTCTAGTGCAGAGTTAGAATCATTTGTTTCTTCCCAAGGAGAGAAGAAGCGGTCAAAATTCCTAGGGTTTCCCCTAAAGTGATACTTGCAAATGAGTTTGATGAGCCCATGGTGTTTAGGGCTTCCCTTCCCTGCTTGGTATTTTAGGGCCATAGCTTTTAGCTCTTGATAAATATATAAGGGAATATTGACCCTATATTCTGGTTTGACTGCTCCATGGCATAGATGGTTGAGAATACGAAGGTGTGGGCCAGATACAACAGGAAATTGGCCATCACAAGTAATGTATCTCATAACCCACATTGCAACTTCATCCCAAGGGGATGGTAAACTAGGTCTTTTTACCCCCTTACAAACATTCCTATGCATCAAGAATTCAATTTGTCCATCCCCTTCTTCCTTAAATTGATTAACTAGGTCAACTAAAATATTTCTCCCAGTTTTTACAATCTGCAAACCCTGAAGGGGTAATTCAGTGATTTGGCTGAGTATCTCGGGAGTTACCTGGATGGTCATCCCGTTAATGTGTACTCGGTTGTTGTGGAAGGTGCGTGCGAACTCTATCGCCAAGCCCTCGGAATAGCCATCAAATTTTTGTAGGAACGACATAAATCCCCCATTAGTAAAGATTTGCAGAGATGCAGGATCGGTCTCCAGGTAGCTGATATTTTTGGGTTCGGCTCTGATTTTCTTTCCACCCATGGTGTAGTCTTCTGCCTTCTGTTCTGTGGTGTCTATGAATTTTTGGACAGTACGAGCTTGCATCTATTTTTAGGGTTTTAATCATCTTAGCAGGAATAATTATAGCAGTGCAGGAACTGCTTTGGAACTTGCAGAGTAATCAGGACAGGTGACGTGGCAGCATACGTGAAGTTGTCAACCCTTATTTTCGCTCGTTCTTGTTATGGATGCCAGCTATCACATGCCACCTTGAATCGAAGACCTGTCCTTTTCCCTCTAAACCAATTAAATCACTACAGGCCACGTGTCATAAAATTTTGCACAAAACTTCATTCCTGCGCTTAGTGATTTATTCCTGTGCTTAATAAGTTATTCTAGCATTTATACATAGCTCGTTCCTGCGCCTAAAACATAAACAACTTATTCCTATGCTTTGGAATATAAACAGTTTATTCCTGCGCTTCTCTTTTTGATTCTGGCGCACTTTTGTTTTTTTCATTCTAGAGCAGAACTAGGCAGAGGCATTTTTGAAACACTAACAAGAACTTTCCATTTTTGATTCCCCTTTTTATATGCTTTTATACTAATCAAGGATATATACACTATATACTAATGATTTACATTATTCAGAAAATGAAAAAGACACATACCTGTTATAACCATTTTATCTACATTTCGGGGTGCTCCTGCTGAGATTTCCAGCTAATCAATCTTTGAACTAAGGTAGGTGCAATCTGAAAATAGGTGAAACAACGGTCATGAGACAAGACCGAACAATGATGGTGAAACCAACTAGGTAAACATGCCGGAACACCGGTTTTCATGTAAACCCAACTCAGGAGCGCCTCAAAGAGGTTTTCACTTCCTGAATTTTTTTTTTTTATTTGTTTTTTTTTATTTTTTTTTATATATATTGTGTCAATCTGCTGAATTCGGTATGGAAGAAGTGGTTTCTTCCCAAATGTGTACATCCAAATTTTCCACTTGCTTGAGAAATTCTTCCTTGTTGTGTGGTTTGTGGTACATACGAAGACGATGTCCATTCACCAACAACTTGCGTCGTGAGTCATCAATAGGTGTAAGGCGAACAACTCCATTGTCAAACACTTCCTCAATTTGGTACGGTCCAAGCCATCTGGTCTGCAACTTTCCAGGGAAATCCTTGTATTGTGAATCAAACAACAAGGCCCAGTCACCTTGCTAAAATTTTTGTTGCTGTATGTGACTATCATGCCACATCTTTCGCTGTGCTTGGATTATCTCTGTCTGATGTAGTGCATCCATGCGTAGTTCATCCAATGCATCAAGTTGCAGAATACGATCTTCTTGTGCCTGTGATAGATCAATACCTACTTCCAAAGCAGTTCGAAGAGTTAGTAATTCAAACTCAATAGGCAAAAGAGGTTTTTTTCCATAAACTAATTCATATGGCGTAAATCCAGTGGTAGATTTCCAAGTGGTATTATAAGCCCAAATAGCTTCTGGTAACTTGTCCAGCCAATTTCTTCTATGGACTGCTATGGTTTTGGTCAGAATTCATTCTAATTCCCTATTAGTCACTTCAACTTGGCCATTGGCTTGTGGATGATAAGGTGAGGACTTTCTATGTTTGACTTGATAGAGTTGAGTGAAGGCTTCAATAAATTTTGAAGTAAACTGGGGTCCTTGATCTGTGGTGATGGATTGTGGGGCTCCAAAACGTAGAAAAATCTATGAATACAGAAAATCAGCAACTTTTTCTTCTCTAGCATGCTTAAAGGCACGAGCTTCTACCCATTTGGTAACATAATCAGTACATACCAAGATATGCACTTTGCCTTGGGAAGGAGGATTAATGGGTCCTACGAAATCTAAACCCCATATTTCAAATGGTTCTGTTCCTATTTGAGGTTGTAATGGCATTTCATTAGTAAAGGTAGGTTTTCCCATTCGCTGGCAGGCATCACAATGTCTAATGTACCTTTTTACATCTTTGTGCAAAGATGGCCAATAGTATCCGATACCTAAAATTTTGCGAATAGTGCTTTTGACTGAATAATGCCCTCTTGATGGTTCATCATGGCATGCCCGTAGGATATCATATACTTCATCTTGGTGGATACACCTACGTAAAACATGATCAGGACTGCATTTAAACAGTAATCCTTCTATCCATTTAAAAGAAGAGCTTTGCTTGATTAACTATTTCTTTTGTTTAGGTGTAAAGTGAAGAGGAATCTTCCCTGTAGCTAAGTAATTAGCTATGTCTGCAAACCATGGAGATTGTACAGAGACAACAAACAACTTTTCATCTGGAAAGGTATCTTCCACCACTTCTCCTGTATCTGCATTTGGTATTCTTGACAAGAAATCTATGACTACATTAGATTTCCCAGGTTTGTTCACTATTGTAACATCAAATTCCTGCAACAGAATCAACCAACGAATAATTCTTGCGCTAACCAATGGTTTATTCATCAAATATTTGATTGCAGCATGATCCGTATGGATAAATACTTGGTACCCTGTGATATAGTGTCGAAATTTGTTAATAGCATAGATTACAGCCAAGAATTCTTTTTCAGTGGTAGTGTAGTTTTTCTCAGCTCTTGTCAAGTTTTTACTAATATAATAAATAGCATAATGTTCCCCATTTTCAATTTGTCCTAACACAGCTCCAATAGCAGTATTGGAAGCATCAGTTTGAATATGAAAGGGTAACTCCCAATTAGGACCTCTTAGTACAGGTGGAGTGGTTAACTTCTCCTTTAAGTCTTCAAAGGAATTTTGACATTCAGAAGACCAAACAAATTCAGAATCTTTCATGAGTAATGCAAACATGGGATTTGCTATGGTACTGAAGTTAGCAATGAATCTACGATAAAAACCAATGTGTCCTAAGAAACTGCGTACATCAGTCTGAGTTTGTGGAGGAGGGAGGTTTTTGATGACTTCAACCTTCTTAGGATCAACCTTGATTCCATAAGAAGAGATATGATGTCCAAGAACAATTCCTTCCTCCATCATTAAGAAGCATTTCTCAGGATTAAGAGAGAGGTGGTATGTTTCACAGTGAATCAACACCTTTTCAAGTTGTTCTAATGCATATTCAAAATTATCTCCAAATACTGTGAAGTCATCCATATAAATTTCAACACTTTCATTTGTTAAATCAGAAAAAATTGCTAAAACAACTCTCTGAAATGTTGTTGGAGCATTACATAACCCAAAGGGTAAAACCCTGTAAGCAAAGGTTCCCCAAGGACATGTAAAGGTAGTCTTTTCCTGATCTTCTGGCGCAACTTGTATCTGGTTATACCCACTGAAACCATCAAGAAAACAAAAAAATTTCTTTCCAACAAGGGTATCCAATACTTGGTCTATGAATGGTAATGGGAAATGATCCTTATGTGTGACCTTATTTAACTCCCTATAGTCCACACATACTCTCATTTTACCATTTTTCTTTGGAACAATGACCAATGGTGAAACCCACTTACTGTCTGAAATTGGATAAATGAATCCAACATCTAAGAGTTTTTCAATTTCCTCTTTCACAATCTCCTTCAAAGCAGGATTTAAGCGTCTCTGAGGTTGCCTTACTGGTTTTACATCTTCTATGTATATCCTATGTGTACATACCTCAGGATGAATGCCTGTCATGTCCTTATAGTTCCATGCAAAAGCTTGAACATGTTTATGTAAGACTGCAAACAATTTGGTTTCTTGGTCCTCAGTTAGCCAGCTATTAATGTTCAGAAATTTACCTGGTTGTATTTCAATTTGTTTGATCCCTGGATGGATAGAACTAGCTGCTTCATAGTTACTGATTAATGCATTTAATGGACAATGATGTGGTTGCAGAGTATGAAATACTCTAGAATCTATCTTAGAGATGATACCTGATGGAATCAGAGGACATTTGAAGGTGTTAAGGAGATGATGATGCCATCCATGTGGTAGTATGAATGATCTTTCCTGACTAGGCATGGATGACAGAGGTTCTAAATTTTGTTCCTCCTCTTTCCACAACAACCGATGAACAAGAATTTGATCATCAGTTAGTCCTTCTGATTGTAATGTTTCAATTAGGATAGTTTCATTCTCGAATATTTCTCTTTCTGGTGTAGTGATTTCCTCAATATGTTCCTTCACTACAACTGTAGCTAAAGTGGCAATGGTGTCTTGTTCTTCATCAGATTCGGGATACCAAATTTGTCCAAAAAATTTAGTTGATGGTTGAGCTGGTGGATACAGAGAAATTTTCTTCAGGTCAACACCATTAGAAATGGTCATTTCCCCTGATCTGCAGTCTATAAAAGCAGTTGTAGTAGCTAGCCAAGGTCGTCCTAGAATGATAGGGTATCCATTGACTGAATTTCTAGGCTGCAACACTAAGAAGTCTATAGGATATTCCCAAGAAGAGACTTCAATGGCTACATCTTCTAGGATACCTTCTGGTTTAGCAACTGACCTATCTGCCATTTCCAAAACTATGGTGGTAGGACTGAGATTTTTGAGCTGCAGTTTTTGCATTGTGTCCTTAGTCATGACATTAATTGCAGCTCCAAGATCAATTAGCACATTAGGAATTTGCATTAACCCAATAGTAATTGTAACTATTGGACTACCTGGGTCACTATACTTGGGAGGAACTAGTTTCCCAGATAATAAATCAACTAATTTTCCTTCTACCTGAACAGTTTTAGGAAAGGCCTTCTTTTTTTTACCAGGTTTCTTGATACATAACTCTTGAATAGTCTTTTTGATTAAAGGCACATCCCTTATTGCTTGCAACAAAGGGAGAGAAATTGACATCTTTTTAAGTTCTGTCACTAATTCTGATTCAGGGGCAGTATCAATATGATCAAATCTTTCAGGGTATGGTAATGCTACTGGAGAAGATTCCTGCATTTTTTCTGTTATTTCTTCTTTTTGTTTTTGTTGCACTGTCTCTTGATTTGGAGGTTCTTGTTTCTCACTAATTTCTTCAATGGTGGGTGGAACAGGTTCAGGTAAAACCTTCCCTGAATGCAGTTGGATGTTACTACAGTCAAGTACATGAACTGCAATAGAATCTTCAGACTCAACCTCATAAATAGGGGTTGTTTGTCTGGTATTATTTGGGTTAGTCACAGGCTGAGCTGGGAGTGGAGGTTGTTTCACTGGTTGTGTTTGTTGATGTTGTGCTCTTCCTTAAAAATTTGGATTAGGAGCGGGCAGCAAGTTTTGAGCTTGCCCTTGATACCTTTGTTGTCCTTGATATGGTGGATATTGTTGTCCCCATATTTGTCCTTGTTGTGTCCATTGTGGATGAATTGTCTGCCAAGGTGGGTTCATCCACCCAGAATGTGACCAATCTGGAGGAGCTATCCAAGGTTGGTTCCAAGGTTGTGCAGAGACTTCTGCATGTCCCCATGGCATATTCATATTCCAAGGAGGTTGTCCCCAATTTGGAAACCGAGGAGCATTGGGATATTGTGCATAGCCACCATCGGATCTCTGCCCAATAGCATTAAGTTCTTCTATTTGGGTGCCCAAAATAGATTTTAGATGAGGCAACAAAGGACATTTATCTGTTGAGTGTTCCTTGGAACAAATTCCACAAATAGAAGTTTTGTTTAAAGGGCAATCCTGCAAGGCATGCTTATTTCTACATCTTGGGCAATAAATTGCCAAAGGTGGTGTAGAATTGGGTTTTGTGTTTCTCTCACCTAATGCAGAATTAAGTTGAACAAGGATATCAATTTTTAAATTAGCCATTTCCTCCATCAACTCCTTTATGTCACTATTTCCAGAATTTCGCTTCTTTCTTCGTTGGTGAGTGCGAGAATAATTTTTGCATAACTCCACAATATCTTCAATGTCAAGTTGATCTATGTCTCCTCTTCCCATTAAATCTAACACTTCCCTAGATTCATCCTGCAATCCTCTTAAGAAGATAGGTTTTAAGAAATCTGGTTCTATAGGACCACATCTCTTTTGGACAAAGGCAAAGCGATCAAGATAATCCTCTAAACTCTCATCTTCTTCTTGCTTGATCCGAAACAACTCATCTTTCCTATTTCGTACTCTACAATAATCTTGATATTTATGTAAGAATGCAGTCTCCATGTCATCCCAAGTATGGATTGAATTAGGTTCAAGATTACTCATAAACCATCGGAGAGCAGCATCCTTAAGCGTGGAAGGAAACAATTTCAATTTTTGATTATCATTTATGTAGTCATAAGTCTGACATAACACTTTGAATTCAAACAAAAATTGATCAGGATCTTCTAAAATAGTTCCCCTAAAAATTGGCAATATGGATGGAGAAATAGTTTTCATGGGAGCATCTAGAGCTGGATCCAACTGTATAGGGTATTCAAAAGTCTTAGGAGGATCATCAACATTATACCCACCTGGTGGTGGTGCTGCTGCCATAGTTGTTTTCTTTCTTGAGTCTGATGTGGATGGTTCAGGCTTAGGGGAATGTTTAGCAGCAAGTGCTTCAAAAAGCTCTTGTTCTAATCTTTCCAAAGCTTCAGTTGGTGAAGAAGGTATTTCTTGCATAGGCAATTCTTCATCTGATCATGAAGAACGCTTTGGTGGTTCAGAACTAGTTCGATAAACCTCCCTCTTTCGTCTCTTGGCCTATGCATTCATGCCTATTCACTAAATAAACTGAAATGCAGTATTTCAAAAATTGTAACACAATTCTTGACCTGTTTCACTTTTCCTAACAACACCATTTGTTCCCCAGAAATGACACCAAAAATGATGAGGGTCATTGATCATTCATCATTTAGTAATTATATGTCAGTCCAAGGTGGTGTCCAAAGGTTGTATACGATAGGAGGTGTCACAGTTGCAGGTTCAGTTTATCCAAGAACAAGATTTTATTGATGGATCAGTTAGTGTTTGGGGGTTTGGTGTATCTTCCTAATTTCTAACAAAGGAAATCAAATTGCAGAAGCTGAAACTAAATTTAAACTATAGGAAAATGAAACTGCAAAATCTAAAATTGACAAGAAATAAAATGTTGCTGAATTGACCACAAAGCAAATTGCAGGAAAGTAAACTACAGAATGGAAATTCACACACACACTTGCAAAAATTAAACCAATGATAAAACTCACAATGATCTGAACATAAGTTGAACCAAATTAATGTTTATTGCAGTAAAACTAAAAATGACATAATTCTGGAAATTGTAGAAAATGCTAGAAATGATGTAATTCTGGAAATTGCAAAAATGTTGGAAATGATGCCATTACAGGTCAAATGCTAAATACTATTCTAACACATGATTGAACCTATTCTAGATGCTATGGTGCAATTCTGAAATGAAACTAATGCTACAAATAAATGTTGATAGAATTCTGCTGATCTACTGCAGTAAGAAATCAACAAGAATTTCCTATCACTGTGCTGCCCTTCCTCTGATCCTTCAAGTGGCCCTTGCTTCCAGAACTAGAAGAGGGTGAAGAATTATACTAGGTAAATTAAATGTGCACTATCAACCATCAAATTCTAAATAAAATCTGAAGAATGCATCTTTTTATTCCATCTAAAACTGCATTACAGTACTGTAGAAAAAATCTGCAATTTACTGTAATGCTACAAAAGACTTTATCTGCTACTAATAACTATCTTCTATTCCTATTTCTCCATATGTCTATCTCTACATCTATTATGCTCAACCATGCTGGGAGATTTATTTATAAGACAAAGTTGATATATCTGTTTGCTGAGTTTTAGGGATTTCCAACTATTTACAAAATAGTTTCTTGGAATGCAGGGTTATAATTTGTCAACCTTTATCCCTTTATCCCAGCTGGTCCACCTATGGTGAAGGAACAGAGTCCAAATAGGGTGGACTAACTGCTTGGTCAATTTCCAATCATGCTTTCCATGGTTTTGGCGCATTTTGACCATTTTTTGTTGTTCCTACGCTATTCCTTATTCCTGCACTCCTGGAATAACAGGCAGGTGACCATTCGTTGCTTATCTGTGCTCCAAACGCATAGGGAGGAAGTTGTTGACTATTTGGATTGTTTTCCCTTATCTTGTACACCCTTCTGCATTGGTGGCACGTGCTGGAGTGACTGATTCCAAGCCCTGCTATATATGTACAACTGGTTGGAACTATCACAGTTACAACCTATTTTCCTGCACAGTCAGCTACAGTGGACAAGTTCTTGGTACCTTTTTCCATTTGAATTAGTTTAAATAGAGGAACACAATATTACTAAGCACCATATATTCAACAAGGTCTATATTATGATTCTAAATTACTACAACACTACTAATTAATTAACTAAAAGCAGGTGAAATTGCAATAAAAATAGTAAAACAGAGTATATGCACTTTGTCATTTCAGAATATGCAAACACCATTATATAATGCATTTTACCCATAATTAACATAAAAACATAGTAAAAAGGGTGAGTCAAATAGTTATAATGTATCAAAAAGTGTTCATGGATGAGGCAATTCCTGGCCTCATCAAATGTAAATCACTTTTTCTCAAGGAAAATATAAATAAAAATGGAAAAATAAAATGCATTTGATGTTTCCTAGGACTTTCTTTAGTTTTCTCTAGGCACTTATAGGAATAATGAGCCTCTGCTTGTAAGGTCTACCCTAGTCTCCAGCGTGCTAGGCTTTTGTGTGTTTAGTTTGCTTGCATGCGGCCCAGCCAGTGGCCATTAATTCATAAAATAGGATGCATTCTCTAAAGTTTATATAAGCTGAATACATGCATATTTCTGAAAATAGAAACATATTTTATCTTAGGCATATAGGAAAGATCATGTTTTCTTGGTGATGCATTTTGTTTACATGCAAGGTTAAAAATAACCCCACACACATCATGACTTATTTTTAACATCAGTGGTGTTGGGCTCTCACATCCAACCCGTTGATCGAGACCAACAGTGGAGGTCATTACCACTTGGTTGGCTCATGAGAAAGAGTATCATCGGGACCCATCCATGGCCAAGGCCGACCCAAGAACTATCCTAACCATGCAAAATAGCATGCACTCCTCCTTGAGGGGTGTATCATTGTGCATGAGGTGTTGGGTGAGGGTTGGTAGTACCTATGCTACCTCATTGAGTATGGATTTCACCACCATATTTGGCTTGTACGAGTATATAGGTGAAATCCCTTAAATAATTTAAGTATACCATCCAAAAAAAGTGCAAAACATGATGAGAGTTAGCTTATATATCCAATGAATCAAAACACACCAAAAAGTTTAGGGAACACACACATAAATCCTTAAAATGAGATAAACATCTACTTGTTTTGTTTGTGTGGTTTGGAATTAACCTAAGAAGATAACTCATAAGTCACCATGGTATACACTCAGAGCAACCACCCTCGATCCACCACCGAGGTGGAAATGGATGCTCCACACACTCACAATCACACTAGCATTGAGCCACCCACCCATAGTGTCATCGAATGAAGTTCGAAAAGTCTTAGGGGTGACAACTCAACCCTTGGGGGGACTCCTCAAGAAATCCCAACAAGAGAGCCACATCCTGGTTCCTCATCACATAGACATGAGGAGGCCTCATGGCCTCTCTCATCACTTAGACACATGGAGGCATCATGACCTCCTTCATCACACAGATATGAGGAGGCCTCAAGGCCTTCCTCATCACATAGACATGCAAAGGCATCACAACCTCCCTCTTCACACCAACATGTGGAGGCATCATGACCTCCCTCATCACATAGACATGTGGAGGCCTCAAGGCCTCCATCATCATGCCGACATGAGGAGGCATCAAGGCCTCCATCATCACATAGGCATGCAGGGGTTGCAAGACCCCAAGCTTCACATGATACACATAGGATATATCAGCCCACTAAGGGGTAAGACACTAGGGTTATGCCCAGTCGTAGACCCAGGACATCCTACAACCTCCCTGTAGATGGGAGGGTACCCTTGGATTATGATCTCATTGGTGCCAATGGGACTCCATGGGATCAACCGTGGAGAACCCGATAACTTGATGAGTTGGATTGAGTTCCCTCAAGACCAACTCCAAGAATTATTGCTACCAAACATTCTGCTTTAGGAAGTTCATGTAGCATAGCTACTAGATGCACCAATGAACTAGGGGAAGCTTCAAAGTGATCTCGTAGCACATACACTACTTCCGATCATGGGGGTACTCAACCCATAACACAATACACAGAACAAGTCACCCTAGTGGACAAGGGTAAGCACACAATAGGAGCCTCCTCAAGGGGCCTAAACATTAGAACTCCTCACATAGAGTTAGAAAGGCATGAACCTTTAGTAGTAGGTCGATCTGACCGTATACGTAGGTTAGAGGAAGCATTGTGCATCGAGCGAGAGCATGTAGAAGCTCTTGAGCAAGAAGAGAGAAGGAAGAGGTACCTGCACCTACAAGAGCAATGCTCAAGAGAAGAAAGAGCTAAGCATGAGGAGCTAGCAGAGAGGTTAGCTCGAGAAGATGCACACATAGGTGGTGAGAGATACCAACATGAGAGACGTGTCGATTCTTAGTAGGAGAGAAGCACTAGGTAAAGAAATGAGCATGCTCACCACACTTCACAACATCAAAAACACCTGGACCTCGAACAAACACAATTCAATGAGGAACAGGTAGGGATGGAAGGTCAAGAATAGACATATCCTGAACCTCCATCCATGGTTATGGGGGATGAGTATAGATGCCCAAATCGAGTAAACATAGGATTACCTCCCTTACCACCATGAGTGAACCTTCAAGAACAAGATATTACTTCTTTGAAGGTATATCAGATACTCATTGAGAGGGTCAAATATCTCAAAAAATAGGACATAGGTGGACAGAAGCCAACATTGAGCAAGATACACAACCAACCTCTATGCCCCTCAGTCCCGAGTCCTGCGTATCCTAGGCACTTTGAGATGCCTAGGCTAGACAAGTTTAAGGGAGAGGAAGATGCGCAAGAACACATGACCAACTTCATGAATGCATGCTTCCACCTTGAGTAGAATGATGCCCTGATGCTGAGAACCTTCATCATGACATTCTCAGGTGCAACAACTCAATGGTTCAATCAGTTGCCCAAGCATAGCATCGCTAGTTTTGAGCAACTGGTAAATGCATTCCTTGAACACTTCTCCTTTGACACCAATAAGAAGGTGAACCTATCTAATCTGGCTAATTTAAAGTAGTATGACGATGAGCCAATGATGGACTATGGGGATAGGTGGAGAAAAATCATGGCAAAACTATCATTCTCTATCCCCATTGAAGAACTCATCCAAATGTTCACAAAGAGCTATGCAAAACACATCTCTCTATTATTACAACTATAGTAGTATGAATCATTCAAAGAAGCCTTGGCTCAAGCCAAGATTATTGAAGACATAAAGGTCGATGAGGGAGACCTCAAGCTCCACAACAAGAAAGAGTGGAGCAAGAACAATAAAAATGACAAGAATAAGTAGAAGTAGACCAAGCCTGCTCAGGTTAATCAGGTTGTATTGGCCACACCAAAGGAGGGGAATGGACAACAACCCTAGAATTATCAAGCTCATCCCCCACCGGCCAACTATGACCCTAAGAACAACCAGGGCCAGAATAAGAAATGTTATCCACCTCGCTATTACATGCCTCTAAATGAATCTATGCAATCGATATTTAATCAGTTGAGTGAGGCACAAAGGATAATATTTCCTGATGTACAACTTCTTGACCCTAATCATCCCAAGCCAAGGGGATATAGGGAAGATCAATACTACCCATATCATAGGATATAGGGGCATGACATCAAAAATTGTATCGGATTCAAGAATATTGTGCAAAACATGATTGAAAAGGGAGAGCTAAAAGTTGACAACCCACTAGCTCCTGATAATAGAGATATGGGTATATTCAGGAACCCATTGCCAAATCATGAGGCCCCTAGAGATCAGGGCACCCAATTCAACCAGGTTCGAGTCGAGCCACCCATTCAGGGATGCATCAAAATGGTTGAGATAGTTAATGTGGCAACTAGGAGTTAGAGATATGGGCAACCACAACCTCTAGTGGCTCCCATAAATATCTCAGCTACACCTCGATAGAGATAGGTGCAAAACAATCCTCTAGGTCCACCAACGAGACCTATGGTAACTATTCAGAGTAGATTGGAACAAAATCTACAAATGACTCTAGCTAAGTTGTCAATTTATGAGCTCATACAACAATCTCCTAGGCACAGGGAGACTTTGATGGATATTTTGAGATCAATCGAGCTCCAGCCCTAGAACCCAGATGCATTCACACACTTTGTGGGGAAAGTGCAATAGTGCCAAGAGCCCATGATTCATTTTTATGATCACAAAATCAAGGTAGTTCCTACTACCTTAGCAGACCCACCTCTGCATATTATTGCATCAATAAATGACATACCCTTCAAGCAGGTTATGATCGATATAGGCTCATCGATCAACATCATCACTACAAAGGCTATAGGGCACCTGAATATCCCTAAGTCCAACATTGTCCCGACTTCCTACACATTGAGGGCTTTCAATGATGCACTATGCTCCATAGTGGGTACAGTAATTTTACCTATAAAGGTAGGACATAAGACCATCCCTATGATGTGTCATGTTTTGGAAGGGGTGATGCAATACAATATCCTTCTAGGGAATCCCTGGATAAGGGACATGCAGTGCGTGCCCTCAATCTTGCACCAATGCATCAAGTATGTGCATGAGGGACAAGTTCATGTGGTTCCATATGATGAAGAGTCATTCAAGTACGTGCATCAAGTCGACTTGCCAAGGGATTTTGTCCTTCCATCAATGCATTTGTACATAAGGCCTTCATCCCCAACCACATAGCTAGAGAATAAAAGTAGATCAATGCGAGGTGACCCATCCACATCGGCACCACCTCCTACATCTAAGACTATTGGTGCTTCTAAAAAGCCTTCAAAATCTAAGGCAAAAGAAATGTAGAATCTGAAAGCACCCCTAGTGGAGGAAGGACCCAAGGAAATTCTGACCATAGTAGTTGTGGGAATTCCTACTCCCATGGAGGAGGAACATTCCCAAGAAATAGCCAAGGAGGTACCTCAACCTACCTTCCCTGCATCATCAACAATGTCATATACAACCCAAGTGATAGTTCACCTAGCCCACATAGGTTTAGGTGAATATATTGTGCAGAACATGACTTTCACACCAATTATTGAGTCTACACAAGACATGGGACGACCAAGAGTCCCAAATATTCTAGTAGGGATGGTAGTGCCATTAGGGGTTCCCCCTAATCAAACCAACTTTATATATGTTGGTTTAGATTACACCCATATTGCTCTTGATATTGAAAGGGATGAGGATGAACCATTCACCATGAATGTTCATTATTTTTCAAATCTTGAGTTCACTCTAAGATACTTTGAGCAGTGTCATTGGCATGGCTATGGCCTAGGCCTATACAAGCAAGGGTGTCGACTTCCATTCCAACCATAGTACCAACTACCTACTAATAGGTGCGGTCTAGGCTATCAAATATGAAGCTACGATGATTCTTTGGTAGCCACCCTAGATAGGCTAAGCATTGGGTTCAGGGAGGATATTGATTGGAATCCCTATCAACCCCCTAGAAGAAACTACTTGGGTGACGGATGGGTGTCTATGGTCAATATCACACCACCTAATGAGTATCACCCTAAATCCTCTCTTGAAGCACCCCCATTAGGAGCCATCCTATGGGAGGAAGAGCCAATGCATAGATATGAGCAAGAGGAGTATGATTATGTCCCAAGTGAGAATGAAGATGAAGCTAGCCTAGCCTACCATGGGCCTTGATATCTACAAAACCTTGCTTGGATAGGCCACACAGAGAGTGGATACATCTCATATGAGAGTGAATACATCTTAGATGAGGGTGGATACATGTCAAAAAATAGTGGCTATGATATAGAGGACTCAAATGATATGGATTTCATAAGACATGCATGCCAAATGGTAGGTCCCATAGTAAATACCAATGGATTCTTCATAAATGATGATGATTATGAAGATGAGACTAAAATGACCTATCTTGGGCATCAGAAGGTAAGTCAGCATCCAACCCTAGGGCTAGGAAAAAATGCAATGGTTTCTTCTATAAGCAATGACAACTTTGAGAATGAATCCAAGAGGGCTTACCTTGAGTGTCACTTATAACAAGTCAATCTGCTTTTTGAAAGAGAAGTGATACTTCACACCATAGACCATAACCTTCACTTCATGGGAAGACCAATAAATCTAGATGTCATTTATTGCATGGTCAACCTCGATCCACATACATTTAGAAAGCTATTGCAGCCCAATGATCCCATCATATCATCTATCCAAAGATAAAATCCTGAGATCCCTATGCCCTTAGAGCCTCACCATGAGTATGGAGGGTACACCCATGATGTAGAGTTTCACCTGCATAGTCTTGGATATTTCATTCCATCAATCAACATGATCTCCATTGATTTGACCACTCCACTCTATAACCCAATAGATCATTCAAAACCATTGTCTTAACTTATATTCTATTGATTGGGATCATGCTGATTCACCTCTAGAGCCTGAATATTTCTTCCCTAATGAAGAGATGCTACAACCATTCCATTTTGCACCAGGTTGCACACATTATATCTATCACGTTGGTCTCGACCCTGAGTCAGTGGGAACTATAAATCCAATAGATGATATCCATTTAATCCCCACTCCTCACCAAATTGAGGAGGGGTCACATATGGTAATAGAGGAGACTTTCAAGGTGGACATCAGTGATGATCCTTCTCAACCAAAGAAATTCAAGTTTAGAGAAAGCTTATCTCTAGAAGAATAGGCCATCATAATTCCTCTATTGAAAGAGAGACCAAATCTCTTTTCTTGGACCTAAAAAGACATGTTGGGGCTAGATATGAATTTGGTTGTCCACAACCTTTTGCTAGACCCCACAAAGAAATTTTTCAAGAAGAAGCTCAAAAAGATACATCCAACCGTCGCTTTGATGATTAAGAGTGAGTTGTAGAAACTGTTGGATGTAGTCTTTATTGTTCCCATTGACTATCTAGAATGGGTATCAAACATGGTGCCCGTAGGAAAACCTGATGGAAGAATTCGTATTTGCATGGATTTTAGGGATCTCAACAAGGCAAACACAAAGGATTCATTCTAATTTCCCAACATAGATTCTCTTGTAGATGTAACTACAGGTCATGAGATGCTCTCCCTAATGGATGTTTTTTTTGGTTATAATCAAATTTGGATTAAACCCAAAGACCAACATAAAATCATTTTCACCACTCCATGGGGGACATTTTGTTACAAAGTGATGCCATTCAGTCTTAAAAATATTGGTGCCACATATCAGTGGGCTATGACATACATTTTCCATGACTACATGCACAAGATCTTGGAAGACTACATCAATGACTTACTGGTCAAGTCATTGTTGTGAGAAGAGCATGCTAAGACCCTCAAAAAGTTCTTTGATCATATGATTGAGCATAATTTCAAGTTGAATCCCATTAAATACATATTTGGTGTAACTTCATGAAAACTCTTGGGATTCATTGTTTCCAAACGAGGCATCAAGGTAGACCTAACAAAGGTAAAGGCTATCTTGGAAATGGCCTTGCCCATAAACATCAAAGAACTAAGGATCCTACAGAGAAAAGTAGCATCCATAAAGTGATTTATTGTACAACTATCATATAAATGTTGACCCATGAATCAACTACTACACAAGCGGGTCCTATTCTAGTGGAATGAAGAATTTCATCAAGCCTTTGCTAAAATCAAGGAGTACCTAGAAAAACCTTCGATCCTAGCTCCACCAAGACTAGACGTGTCATTCCTACTATTTATATTCACTACAAACTTTTATTTGGGCACCATGTTGGCTCAAAATAATGCACAAGATAAGGAACAAGTGATATATTACATTAGCCACACCTTGGTGAGCTACAAAATAGGATATGTATACATAGAAAAGTTGTGCTTAGTAGTGGTATTTGCAACCAAGAAATTGTGCCACTACATACTAAGCCATACAACATATGTAATATCATAACAAAATCCTTTGTAGTATATGATGAGCAAGACATATCATAACACACGTACTACAAATTGGATCATGCTATTGATAGAATTTGATCTAGAATTCATAAGCCAAAAGTCCATCAAGGGATAAGTCATAGTTGATCAACTGGCTGAGGTGTCTCTTTAGAATAGTAGGCCCCTCACCATATAAATTCTTGATAATGTAGTCTTTGCATTATCAGAACCACCCAAACTCGAAGAATCAGAAAATAAAGTTGACATGACTTTGTTCTTCAATGGTTCAAAGTGTGAGCAAGGAGGTGATGTAGGGATTGTCTTTTTCATGCCATAAGGTGCTCCAATGCCCTTGTCATTCAATTTGGACATCCATTGTACTAATAATAGCATCAAATACGAGGCCCTAATATTGGGTCTCCAAAAAACCATCACCATGAGAATCAAGAGGCTAAATATCTTTGATGACTCCCTCCTCATAGTCAACCAAGTCAAGGGAATATTTCAATGTTGAGATCCTGAAAGCTTATAAAGAGCTTGTTGACACATATCTAGCCAAAATAGAATGGTACAACATCGAGGTAATCCCTAATTCATAAAAAATATTTACAGACACCATGGTATCTCTAGGATACTTGATCCCTCAAAATACATCTGCTAATTTCACAACCATTCATGTAAAAATGCTCTCACACTTAGTTATGTAGTGTTAGGCTTTTGATAATAAGGAATCAGTCAACATGATCCATATAGAGCTAGACCATTTCTGGTTCTATAAAACCAAATAATTATTAGAAAAGGTACCTTGGGGGTCCTTGATCTCGTGTTACTATGGAGAATGGTACCACCATTCACCATAAGGTTGTTTCTCAATCTACATTTGTGCAAATCAAATTATAGGAGGAACAAGCCATCTTATCTATTGAAGTATAGCCTATAAGGATTGGCTATCCCAATTACAAGATTTCCTAAGGCTTGGAATCATTCCATAGGGACTACCGCATGTTGAAAGATGAGAATTCAAGAAAAAAGTGACAAGATATGTCTTTCTAGGAGGCATATTGTATCGTTGAAGCTACGATGGAGTCCTCCTTCATTGCTTAGAGCTCCAAGAATCAGCTTGGGTGATTTTGTAAGCTCATAATGGTACATGTGATGGCCACTTCAATGGCATGGCCATTTTCAAGCACATTCTTCAAATGGGTTATTATTGGCCCACCATGGAGAAGGATTGTTGTGATTATGTCAATAAATACATTAAATACCAACAACATGCAAATTTGATGCACTTGCCATATTAGGTCTTACAGCCCATTCAGGTAGCTTGGCCATTTTCTTAGTGGGGTTTTGTTCTGATCATAAAGATTTATCCCCCATATTCGTACCTATATACCCTTATCTTAATGGCCACTGATTACTTCACCAAATGAGTGGAAGTGGTCCCGTTAACCTGAATGATTGGACCTTGAATTACGGAGTTCATACTTTACAACATCATCTATTGTTTTGGGGCACCCTTCAAGATAATATTAGATAATGGTCTGTCATTCAAAAACAAAAATGTACGAGCTTTAATGAAAAAATACAAAATTCAGCATATTTGTGTGACACCATACTATCCATAGGAAAATGGGCAAGTAGAGGCCTCAAAAAAGACACTAGTAGCCATATTAAATAAGACAATGAAAGAAAATCACAAGGATTGGCATCTACAATTACCCTTGGCATTATGGGCTTACAAGACTAGCGTACAGATGCCCACTAGGGCAACACTATTTTCACTTGTATATGGTGTTGAGGCCATTATTTCCTTAGAGTTGGAAATTTTGATATTACACGTCACATTGAAAGAGTTCATCAATGACACTACACAGTAGGCCTGCTTGGATCAATTGACCCTTCTGGATGAACATTGCATCAATTATCTTGAGCATCTTCACGTTTACCAGGATCATCTAACACAAGATTATAACAATAAATTCCACCTGAGAGAATTTAATATTGGAGAGCTTGTGCTTAAAGAAAACCAAAAAAAATCAAATCTTCCATCACATCTATGAGACAAATTTGTGGCCAATTGGATAGGTCCATATATCATATCTAAGAAGATTGGGCCTGGGGCATATCACCTAACAATGTTGTAAGGTGTTGAGGAGCTAGAGCCTCTCAATATTACTTATTTGAGGATGTTTTTTCAAACATAAATCAGAAAAATATCAAAAACATTCAAATAAATTTCAAAAACAATAGAAATCATAAAAACCCAAACAAACAACAAAACATTAAAATAAAAAGGCTCCAAAGGCATCTTAAAGCCATTTTGTCATTTCAAAAAATGCTCCAAAGGCATCTTAAAGCCCTTTGGTCAAATCACAAAAGGCTCCAAAGGCATCTTGAAGCCCTTTGGTCATTTCACAAAAGGCTCCAAAGGCATCTTGAAGCCCTTTGGTCAAATCACAAAAGGCACCAAAGGCTTCTTCAAGCCCTTTGATAAAATTAGAAAAGGCTCCAAAGGCATCTTAAAGCCCTTTGGTCAAATCACAAAAGGCCCCAAAGGCATATTAAAGCCCTTTGGTCAAATCAATCAAAAGGCTCCAAAGGCATCTTAAATCCCTTGGTCAAAACAATTTAAAATCAAAAATTTCAAAAACATTCAGAATAATCAAAACTAAAAAAAAAAGGAAAACATCAAAAATACAAAAATATTTACATTATGCATTCGCACTTGCATCCATTGTTCCATTTCATTAGATACGTTGCATCCATCACATTTACATTTAGATACATATGTGTTCAAAATATTACAAATGACACCACATTTGTACATCAATCATGCATCATCAAAATCCATCATCACCCATCACCCATGTGTGTAACTATATTTTTCAACACAACCCCTCCTATTGCTATAAGGAATATACTAGGGTTTTTCAGTCACTCAGCCATACCTAGTGGTTTTATCAAACTTTATAGAAAGTTATCTTTGATTTTAATAGGTGAGGTTTAGTTTTGATAGCACCTAGAATATTTCAAAATCCTATCACTAATCAAAAAACTAAAAACCTAGTTGGAACAAGGGAAATATGAACACTACAAAGTGGTATTAGGTATCCTAAGGTGAAAATTTTATCTTGCTCATCCCCCTGTGCGATCGGTTTGGAAATTTTTAGAATAGGCAAAAGGACAATTTCATCCCTACCCAAAGAAATTCCTTGCTTTAATGAAAACAAGCAAAATCCTGAACAAAGCAATATTAAAAGAAAAAAAGCAAAATAAATAGTGGTTATCATCACTACATAAATCCCTTTCTCAAAGAAAAAAACAAAATTTCAAAATAAACAGTGATTTTCATTACTAACCATGAGCAAGTATCCCAAATAAATATGAAGAAAAGAAGGGAGTATTGAACTTGAAGTAATCTCCTTTATATATGCATCATCAAAAATGTCATATACAACATAGTTGACAGTTCACCTAGCACACATAGGTTTAGATGAATATCTTGTGCAAAACATGACTTTCACGCAAATTATTGAGTCTACACAAGACATGGGACGTCCAAGAGTCCCAAATATTCTAGTAGGTATGGTAGTGTCATTAGGGGTTCCCCTTAATCAAACCAAATTTATATATGATGGTTTAGATTACACCCATATTGGTCTTGATTTAGAAAGGGATAAGGATGAACCATTCACCATGAATGTTCATTATTTATCAAATCCTGAGTTCACTCTTAGATACTTTGAGCAGTATCACTGGTATGGCTATGGCCTAGGCCTATACGAGCAAGGTTGTCAACTTATGTTCCAACCAGAGTACCAACTACCTACTCATAGGTGTGGTCTAGGCTATCAAATATGAAGCCATGATGATTCTTTGATAGCAATCCTAGATATGCTAAGCATTGGATTTGGGGAGGACATTTACTGGAATCCCTATCAACCCCCTAGAAGAAACTACTTAAGTGACATATGGGTGTCTATGATCAATATCGCACCACCAGATGAGTATCACCTTGAATCCTCTCTAGAAGCACCCCCATAAGGAGCCATTTTATGGGAGGAAGAGCCAATCCATAGATATGAGCAAGAGGAGTATGGTTATGTCCCAAGTGAGAATGAAGATGAAGCTGGCATAGTCTACCATGGGGCTTGGTATCTACAAAATATTAGTTGTACAGGTGACACAGAGAGTGGGTACATCTCATATGAGAGTGAATACATCTTAGATGAGGGTGGATACATGTCAAAAAATAGTGGCTATGATATAGAGGACTCAAATGATATGGATTTCATAAGACATGCATGCCAAATGGTAGGTCCCATAGTAAATACCAATGGATTCTTCATAAATGATGATGACTATGAAGATAAGACTGAAATGACCTATCTTAGGCATTCACAGGTAAGTCAGCGTCCAAACCCAGTGGGTAGGAATGAGGGTTTTTCTATATTCAATGATGACTTTGAGAATGAAGCCAAGAGGTCTTACCTTAAGCATCACTTATAACAAGTCAATCTGCTTGTTGAAAGAGAAGCGTTACTTCACACAATAGACCATAACCTTCGCTTCATAGGAAGACCAATAAATCTAGATGTCATTTATTGCATGGTCAACCTCGATCCACATACATTTAGATAGCTATTGTAGCCCAATGATCCCATCATATCATCTATCCAAAGATCAAATCTTGAGATCCCTATGCCCTTAGAGCCTCACCATGAGTATGGAGGGTACACTCATGATGTAGAGTTTCACCTACATAGTCTTGGATATTTCATTCCATCCATCAACATGATCTCTAATTATTTGACCACTCCACTCTATAACCCAATATATCCTTCAAAACCATTCTCTTAACTTAGATTCTATTTATTGGGATCATGCTAATTCACCTCTAGAGCTTGAATATTTCTTCCCTAATGAAGAGATGTTACAACCGTTCCATTTTACACCAGGTTGCACACATGATATTTATCACGTTGGTCTTGACCCTGAGTCAGTGGGAACTATAAATCTAGTAGATGATATTAATTTAATCCCCACTCCACACCAACTTGAGGAGGGGTTACATATGGTAATAGAGGAGACTTTCAAGGTGGACATCAGTGATGATCCTTCTCAACAAAATAAATTCAATTTAGAGAAATCTTATCTCTAGAAGAATAGGCCATCATAATTTTTCTATTGAAAGAGAGACCAAATCTCTTTGCTTGGACCTACAAAGACATGTTGGGGGTAGATATGAATTTGGTTGCCACAACATTTTGCTAGACCCCACAAAGAAACTGTTCAAGCATAATCTCAAAAATATACATCCAACCATCACTTTGATGATTAAGAGCGAGTTGTAGAAATTGTTGGATGTATTCTTTATTGTTCCCATTGACTATCTAGAATGGGTATCAAACATGGTGCCCATAGGAAAACCTGATGGAAGAATCTGTATTTGCATGGATTTTAGGGTTCTCAACAAGGCAAACCTAAAGGATTCATTCTAATTTCCCAACATAGATGCTCTTGTAGATGTAACTACAGGTCATGAGATGCTCTCCCTAAAGGATGGTTTTTTTTTTACAATAAAATTCGGATTAAACCCAAAGACCAACATAAAATCATTTTCACCACTCCATGGGGGAAATTTTGTTACAAAGTGATGCCATTCAGTCTTAAAAAAATTGGTGCCACATATCATTGGGCTATGACATACATTTTGCATGACTACATGCACAATATCTTGGAAGACTACATCAATGAATTACTGACCAAGTCATTATTGTGAGAAGAGCATGATAAGAACCTCAAAAAGTTCTTCGATCATATGATTGAGCATAATGTCAGGTTGAATCTCAATAAATATATCTTTGGTGTAACTTCATGAAAACTCTTGGGATTCATTGTTTCTAAATGAGGCATCAAGGTAGACCTAACAAAGGTAAAGGCTATCTTGGAAATGGCCTTGCCCATAAACATCAAATAACTAAGGATCCTACATGGAAAAGTAGCATCCATAAAGTTATTTATCGTACAACTATCATATAAATGTTGACCCATGAATCGACTGCTACACAAGGGGGTCCCATTCTAGTGGAATGAAGAATTTCATAAAGCCTTTGCTAAAATCAAGGAGTACCTGGAAACAACTCTGATCCTAGCTCCACCAAGACCAGACGTGTCATTCCTACTATATATATTCACTACAAACTTTGCTTTGGTCGCCATGTTGGCTCAAAAGAATGCACAAGATAATGAAAAAGTGATATATTACATTTGCCACACTTTGGTGAGCTACAAAATAGGATATGTATACATAGAAAAGTTGTTCTTAGTAGTGGTATTTGAAACCAAGAAATTGTGCCATTACATACTAAGCCATACGGCATATGTAATATTATAACAAAATCCTTTGTAGTATATGATGAGCAAGACATATCATAACACACGTACTACAAATTGGATCATGCTATTGATAGAATTTGATCCAAAATTCATAAGCTAAAAGTCCATCAAGGGATAAGTCATTGTTTATTAGTTGGTTGAGGTGTCTCTTTAGAATAGTAGGCCCCTCACCATATAACTTCCTGATGATGTAGTCTTTGCATTATCACAAAGAATCAAAAAATAAAGTTGACATGACTTTGTTCTTCAATGGTTCAAAGTGTGAGCAAGGAGGTGATGTAGGGATTGTCTTTTTCATGCCACAAGGTGCTCCAATACCCTTGTCATTCAATTTGGACTTCCCTTGTACCAATAACAACATCAAATATGAGGCCCTAATATTGGGTCTCCAAAAAACCATCACCATGAGAATCAAGAGGCTAAACATCTTTGATGACTCCCTCCTCATAGTCAACCAAGTCAAGGTACTATTTCAATGTTGAGATCCTGAAAGCTTATAAAGAGCTTGTTAACACATATCTAGCCAAAATAGAATGGTACAACATCGAGGTAATCCCTCATTCATAAAAAATATTTACAGACACCATGGTATCTCTAGGATCCTTGATCCCTCAAAATCCATTTGCTAATTTCATAACCATTCATGTAAAAATGCTCTCACACTTAGTTATGTACTGTCAGGATTTTGATAATAAGGAATTAGTCAACATGATCCATATAGAGCTAGACCATGTTTGGTTCTATAAAACCAAATAATTATTAGAGAAGACAGCTTGGGGGTCCTTGATATCGTACGTTCCTATGGAGAATGGTACCACCATTCACCATAAGGTTGTTTCTCAATCTACATTTGTGCAAATCAAGTTGTAGGAGGAACACGCCATCTTATCTGTTGAGGTCGTACACTATCAGGATTGGCTATCCCAATTACAAGATTTCCTAAGGCTTGGAATCATTCCATAGGGACTACCGCATGCTAAAAGATGATAATTCAAGAAAAAAGTGACAAGATATGTCTTTCAAGAAGGCATATTGTATTTTCGAAGCTAATATGGAGTCCTATTTCATTACTTAGAGCTCCAAGAATTAGCTTGGGTGATTTTGCAAGCTCACGATGGTACATGTGATGGCCACTTCAATGGCATGGCCATTGTCAAGCACATCCTTCAAATGGGTTATTACTGGCCCACCATGGAGAAGGATTGTTGTGAGTATGTCAAGAAATACATTAAATACCAACAACATGCAAATATGATGCACTTGCCATATTAGGTCTTACAGCCCATTCAGGTAGCTTGGCCATTTTCTTAGTGGGGTTTTGATCTAATCGAAAATATTTCTCTCCGATATTCGGGCCTATATACCTTTATCTTAATGGCCACTGATTACTTCACCAAATGAGTGGAAGTGGTCCCCTTAACCTCAATTATTGGACCTTGAATTATGGAGTTCATACTTCACAACATCATCTATCATTTTGGGGTACCCTTCAAGATAATCTTAGATAATGGTTTGTCATTCAAAAACAAAAATGTACGAGCTTTAATGAACAAATACAAAATTCAGCATAGTTTTGTGACACCATACTATCCATAGGAAAATGGGCAAGTAGAGGCCTCAAACAAGACACTAGTAGCCATATTAAATAATACAATGAAATAAAATCACAAGGATTGGCATCTACAATTACCCTTGGCATTATGGGCTTATAGTACTAGCGTATGGACACCCACTAGGGCAACACTATTTTCACTTGTATATAGTGTTGAGGCCATTATTTCCTTAGAGTTGGAAATTTTGATATTGCACGTCACATTGAAAGAGTTCATCAATGACAATACACAGTAGGCTTTCTTGGATCAATTGACCCTTCTGTATGAACATTGCATCAATTATCTTGAGCATCTTCATGTTTACCAAGATGATATAACACAAGCTTATAACAATAAAATCCACATGAGAGAGTTTAATATTGGAGATCTTGTGCTTAAAGAAAACCAAAAAAACTCAAATCTTCCATCACATCTATGAGACAAATTTGCGTCCAATTGGATAGGTCCATATATCATATCTGAGAAGATTGGTCCTGGGGCATATCACCTAACAATTTTTTAAGGTGTTGAGGAGCTAGAGCCTCTCAATATTACTTATTTAAGGACATTTTTTCATACATAAATCAGAAAAATATCAAAAACATTCAAATAAATTTCAAAAATTTCAAAAATAATAGAAATCATAAAAACCCAAACAAACAACAAAACATTAAAATAAAAAGGCTCCAAAGGCATCTTAAAGCCATTTGGTCATTTCACAAAAGGCTCCAAAGGCATCTTAAATCCCTTTGGTCAAATCACAAAAGGCTCCAAAGGCATCTTGAAGCCCTTTGGTCATTTTACAAAAGGCTCCAAAGGCATCTTGAAGCCCTTTGGTCAAATCACAAAAGGCTCCAAAGTCATCTTGAAGCCCTTTGGTCAAATCACAAAAGGCTCCAAAGGCATATTAAAGCCCTTTGGTCAAATCACAAAAAGTCTCCAAAGGCATCTTAAAGCCCTTTGGTCAAATCACAAAATGCTCCAAAGGCATCTTAAATCCCTTTGGTCAAAACAATTTAAAATAAAAAATTTCAAAAACATTCAGAATAATCAAAACTCAAAAACAAAGGAAAACATCAAAAATACAAAAATATTTACATTATGCATTCGCACTTGCATCCATAGTTGCATTGCATTAGGTACGTTGCATCCATCAAATTTACATTTAGATACATATGTGTTCACAATATTACAAATGACACCACATTTTTACATCAATCATGCATCATCAAAATCCATCATCACCCATCACCCATGTGTGTAACTATATTTTTCAACACAACCCCTCCTATTTCTATAAGGAATTTACTAGTGTTTTTTAGTCACTCAGCCATACCTAGTGGTTTTATCAAACTTTATAGAAAGTTATATTTGATTTTAATAGGTGAGGTTTAGTTTTGATAGCACCTAGTATATTTCAAAATCCTATCACTAATAAAAAAACTAAAAACCTAGTTGGAACAAGGGAAATATGAACACTACGAAGTGGTATTAGGTATCCTAAGGTTAAAATTTTATCTTTCTCATCCCCATGTGCGATTGGTTTGGAAATTTTGAGAATTGGCAAAATGACAAGTTCATCCCTACCCAAATAAATTCCTTGCTTTAATGAAAACAAGCAAAATCCTGAACAAAGCAATATTATAAAAAAAAAAAAAAGCAAAATAAATAGTGGTTATCATCACTACATAAATCCCTTTCTCAAAGAAAAAAACAAAATTTCAAAATAAACAATAATTTTCATCACTAACCATGATCAAGTATCCTAAATAAATATGAATAAAACAAGGGAGTATTGAACTTGAAGTAATCTCCTTTATATATGCATCATCAAAAATGTCATATACAACCCAAGTGATAGTTCACCTAGCCCACATAGGTTTAGATGAATATCTTATGCAAAACATGACTTTCATGCCAATTATTGAGTCTACACAAGACATGGGACGTCCAAGAGTCCCAAATATTCTAGTAGATATGGTAGTGCCATTAGGGGTTCCCCCTAATCAAACCAACTTTATATATGCTAGTTTAGATTACACCCATATTGGTCTTGATTTAGAAATGGATGAGGATGAACCATTCACTATGAATGTTCATTATTTGTCAAATCCTAAGTTCACTCTTAGATACTTTGAGCAGTGTCACTGGTATGGCTATGGCCTAGGCCTATACGAGCAAGGGTGTCGACTTTTGTTCCAACCAGAGTACCAATTACCTACTCATAGGTGTGGTCTAGGCTATCAAATATGAATCCATGATGATTATTTGGTAGCCACCCTAGATATGCTAAGCATTGGGTTTGGGGAGGACTTTGATTGGAATCCCTATCAAGCCCTAGAAGAAACTACTTAGGTGACATATGGGTGTCTATGGTCAATATCGCACCACCAGATGAGAATCACCCTGAATCCTCTCTAGAAGCACCCTTATAAGGAGCCATTTTATGGGCAAAAGAGCCAATCCATAGATATGAGCAATAGGAGTATGGTTATGTCCCAAGTGAGAATGAATATGAAGCTAGACTAGCCTACCATGGGCCTCGGTATCTACAAAATATTGGTTGCACAGGCCACACAGAGAGTTGGTACATCTCAATGAGAGTGAATGCATCTTAGATGAGGGTGGATACATGTCGAACAATAGTGGCTATGATATAGAGGACTCAACTGAAATGGATTTCATAATACATGCATGCAAAATGGTAGGTCCCATAGTAAATACCAATGGATTCTTCATAAATGATGATGATTATGAAGATAAGACTGAAATGACCTATCTTAGGCATTAGCAGGCAAGTCAGTGCCCAACCCTAGTGGGTAGGAATGAGGGTTTTTCTATAAGCAATGATGACTTTGAGAATGAAGCCAAGAGGTCTTACCTTGAGTGTCACTTACAACAAGTCAATCTACTTGTTGAAATATAAGTATTACTTCACACCATAGACCATAACCTTTGCTTCATGGGAAGACCAATAAATCTAAATGTCATTTATTGCATGGTCAACCTTGATTCACATACATTTAAATAGCTATTGCAGCCCAATGATCCCATCATATCATCTATCCAAAGATCAAATCCTGAGATCCCTATGCCCTTAGAGCCTCACCATGAGTATGGAGGGTACACCCATGATGTAGAGTTTCACCTGCATAGTCTTGGATATTTCATTCCATCCATCAACATGATCTCCATTGATTTGACCACTCCACTCTATAACCCAATATATCATTCAAAACAATTTTCTTAACTTAGATGCTATTGATTGGGATCATGCTAATTCACCTCTAGAGCTTGAATATTTCTTCCCTAATGAAGAGATGTTACAACCATTCCATTTTGCACCAGGTTGCACACATGATATCTATCATGTTGGTCTCAACCCTGAGTCAGTGGGAACTATAAATCCAGTAGATGATATTAATTTAATCCCCACTCCTCACCAACTTCGTGAGGGTTTACATATAGTAATAGAGGAGTCTTTCAAGGTGGACATCAGTGATGATCCTTATCAACCAAAGAAATTCAATTTTAGAGAGAGCTTATCTCTAGAAGAATAGGCCATCATAAATTTTCTATTGAAAGAGAGACCAAATCTCTTTGCTTGGACCTACAAAGACATGTTGGGGATAGATATGAATTTGGTTGTCCACAACCTTTTGCTAGACCCCACAAAGAAACTATTCAAGCAAAAGCTCAAAAATATACATCCAACCATCACTTTGATGATTAAAAGCATGTTGTAGAAACTGTTGGATGTAGTCTTTATTGTTCCCATTGACTATCTAGAATGGGTATCAAACATGGTGCCTATAGGAAAACCTGATGGAAGAATCTGTATTTGCACAGATTTTAGGGATCTCAACAAGGCAAACCCAAAAGATTCATTCTAATTTCCCAACATAGATGCTCTTGTAGATTTAACTACACGTCATGAGATGCTCTCCCTAATGGATGATTTTTTTGGTTACAATCAAATTCGAATTAAACCCAAAGACCAACATAAAATCATTTTCATCACTCCATGGGGGAAATTCTATTACAAAGTGATGCCATTTAGTCTTAAAAATATTGGTTCCACATATCATTGGGCCATGACATACATTTTCTATGACTACATGCACAATATCTTGGAAGACTACATCAATGAATTACTGGCCAAGTCATTGTTGTGAGAAGAGCATGCTAAGACCCTTAAAAAGTTCTTCGATCATATGATTGAGCATAATGTCAGGTTGAATCCCAATAAATACATCTTTGGTGTAACTTCATGAAAACTCTTGGGACTCATTATTTCTAAACGAGGCATCAAGGTAGACCTAACAAAGGTAAAGGCTATCTTGGAAATGGCCTTGCCCATAAACATCAAAGAACTAAGGATCCTATAGGGAAAAGTAGCATCCATAAAGTTATTTATCGTACAAATATCATATAAATGTTGACCCATGAATCGACTGCTACACAAGGGGGTCCCATTCTAGTGGAATGAAGAATTTCATCAAGCCTTTGCTAAAATAAAGGAGCACCTGGTAACACCTCCGATCCTAGCTCCACCAAGACTAGACGTGTCATTCCTACTATATATATTCACTACAAAATTTGCTTTGGTCACCATGTTGGCTCAAAAGAATGCACAAGATAAGCAACAAGTGATATATTACATTAGCCACACCTTGGTGAACCATGAAATAGGATATGTATACATAGAAAAGTTGTTCTTAGTAGTGGTATTTACAACCAAGAAATTGTGCCACTACATACTAAGCCATACAACATTTGTTATATTATTACAAAATCCTTTGTAGTATATGATGAGCAAGACATATCATAACACACGTACTACAAATTGGATCATGCTATTGATAGAATTTGATCCAAAATTCATAAGCCAAAAGTCCATCAAGGGATAAGTCATAGTTGATCAGCTGGCTGAGGTGTCTCTTTAGAATAGTAGGCCCCTCACCATTGAACTTCCTGAAGATGTAGTCTTTGCATTATCAAAACCACCCAAACTCGAAGAATCAGAAAATAAAGTTAACATGACTTTGTTCTTTAGTGGTTCAAAGTGTGAGCAAGGAGGTGATGTAGGGATTGTCTTTTTCATGCCATAAGGTGCTCCAATGCCCTTGTCATTCAATTTGGACTTCCCTTGTACTAATAACAACATCGAATACGAGGCCCTAATATTGGGTCTCCAAAAAACCATCACCATGAGAATGAAGAAGCTAAAAATCTTTGATGACTCCCTCCTCATAGTCAACCAAGTCAAGGGACTATTTCAATGTTGAGATCCTGAAAGATTATAAAGAGTTTTTTGACACATATCTAGCCAAAATAGAATGGTACAACATTGAGGTAATCCCTCATTCATAAAAAATATTTATAGACACCATGGTATCTCTAGGATCCTTGATCCCTCAAAATCCATCTGCTAATTTCACAACCATTCATGTAAAAATGCTCTCACACTTAGTTGTGTAGTGTGAGGCTTTTGATAATAAGGAATCAGTCAACATGATCCATTTAGAGCTATACCATGTCTGGTTCTATAAAACCAAAGAATTATTAGATAAGGCACCTTGGGGGTCCTTGATCTTGTACGTTCATATGGATAATGGTACCACCATTCACCATAAGGTTGTTTCTCAATCTACATTTGTGCAAATCAAATTGTAGGAGGAACAAGCCATATTATCTGTTGAGGTCATAGCCTATTAGTATGGGCTATCCCAATTACAAGATTTCCTATGGCTTGGAATCATTCCATAGGGACTACCGCATGCTGAAAGATGAGAATTCAAGAAAAAAGTGACAATATATGTCTTTCTAGAAGGCATATTGTATCATCGAAGCTAATATGGAGTCCTCTTTCATTGCTTAGAGCTCCAAGAATCAGCTTGGGTGATTTTGTAAGCTCACGATGGTACATGTGATGGCCACTTCAATGGCATGGCCATTGTCAAGCACATCCTTCAAATGGGTTATTACTAGCCCACCATGGAGAATGATTGTTTTGAGTATGTCAATAAATACATTAAATACCAACAACATGCAAATATGATGTACTTGCCATATTAGGTCTTACAGCCCATTCAAGTAGCTTGGCCATTTTATTAGTGGGATTTTTATCTAATCAAAAATATTTCTCCCCCATATTTGGGGCTATATACCTTTATCTTAATGGCCACTGATTACTTCACCAAATGAGTGGAAGTGGTCCCATTAACCTCAATGATTGGACCTTGAATTACGGAGTTCATACTTCACAACATCATCTATCGTTTTGGGGTACCCTTCAAGATAATCTTAGATAATGGTCTGTCATTCAAAAACAAAAATGTACGAGCTTTAATGACCAAATACATAATTCAGCATAGTTTTGTGACACCATACTATCCATAGGAAAATGGGCAGGTAGAGTCCTCAAAAAAGACAATATTAGCCATATTAAATAAGACAATGAAAGAAAATCACAAGTATTGGCATCTACAATTACCCTTGGCATTATGGGCTTATAGGACTAGTGTACGGACACCCACTAGGGCAACACTAGTTTCAATTGTATATGGTGTTGAGGCCATTATGTCCTTAGAGTTGGAAATTTTGATATTGCATGTCACATTGAAAGAGTTCATCAATGACACTACACAGTAGGCTTGCTTGGATCAATTGACCCTTTTGTATGAACATTGCATCAATTATCATGAGCATCTTCACGTGTACCAGGATAATCTAACACAATATTATAACAATAAAGTCCACTTGAGAGAATTTAATATTGGAGATCTTGTGCTTAAAGAAAATAAAAAAAACTCAAATCTTCCATCACATCTATGAGATAAATTTACGGCCAATTGGATAGGTCCATATATCATATCTGAGAAGATTGGGCCTAGGTCATATTGCCTAACAATGTTGTAAGGTGTTGAGGAGCTAGAGCCTATCAATATTATTTATTTAAGGATATTTTTTCATACATAAATCAGAAAAATATCAAAAACATTCAAATAAATTTCAAAAATTTCAAAAACAATAGAAATCATAAAAACCCAAACAAACAACAAAACATTAAAAGAAAAAGGCTCCAAAGGCATCTTAAAGCCTTTTGGTCATTTCACAAAAATGCTCCAAAGGCATCTTAAATCCCTTTGGTCAAATCACAAAAGGCTCCAAAGGCATCTTGAAGCCCTTTGGTCATTTTACAAAAGGCTCCAAAGGCATCTTGAAGCCCTTTGGTCAAATCACAAAAGGCGCCAAAGGCATCTTGAATCCCTTTGGTCAAATCACAAAAGGCTCCAAAGGCATATTAAAGCCCTTTGGTCAAATCACAAAATGCTCCAAAGGCATCTTAAAGCCCTTTGGTCAAATCACAAAAGGCTCCAAAGGCATCTTAAAGCCCTTTGGTTAAAACAATTTAAAATAAAAAATTTCAAAAACATTCAGAATAATCAAAACTCAAAAACAAAGGAAAACATCAAAAATACAAAAATATTTACATTATGCATTCACACTTGCATCCATAGTTGCATTGCATTAGGTACGTTGCATCCATCACATTTACATTTAGATATATATGTGTTCACAATATTACAAATGACACCACATTTTTACATCAATCATGCATCATCAAAATCCATCATCACCCATCACCCATGTGTGTAACTATATTTTTCAACACAACCCCTCCTATTGTTATAAGGAATATACTAGGGTTTTTTAGTCACTCAGCCATACCTAGCGGTTTTATCGAACTTTATAGAAATTTATCTTTGATTTTAATAGGTGAGGTTTAGTTTTGATAGCACCTAGTATATTTCAAAATCCTATCACTAATAAAAAAACTAAAAACCTAGTTGGAACAAGGGAAATATGAACACTACGAAGTGGTATTAGGTATCCTAAGGTGAAAAGTTTATCTTGCTCATCCCCCTATGAGATCGGTTTGGAAATTTTGAGAATTAGCAAAAGGACAAGTTCATCCCTACCCAAAGAAATTCCTTGCTTTAATGAAAACAAGCAAAATCCTGAACAAAGCAATATTCAAAAAAAAAAAAAAGCAAAATAAATAGTGGTTATCATCACTACATAAATCCCTTTCTCAAAATTTCAAAATTAACAATGATTTTCATCACAAACCATGAGCAAGTATCCCAAATAAATATGAATAAAATAAGGGAGTATTGAACTTGAATCCCTGGAATTCTTAGCATGAATGAGCCGTAAGGTATCCTTACTCATGATGGCATGTCTATCACATTAGAATATTGCTTTTGTACAGACCAATATTTGCATGTGGAAGAGCTAGCTTTAGGTGTCTTGTACCACGTAGTGGTCTAATCCAACTAAGTCTAGCTTAGGATCAAGATAAACATTTGAGGATCCCCAATATAGCAATGGGCTAAAATAATCCCACCTAGAATTGGGGTATGCTTATGTTTTATCTAACATATTCATTTTCACATAGGGATAATGAGTATATAGGTCTTCATAACAAAAAATTATCCTTTAGAATCTTTGTATGATCAGTATACAACTTTGGATGGAGCAACTAGGGTGTTTGAGTCTCATGGAAAGCCTCAAAAATCCCCTCATAAGCAACATTTCATACCATCACTTGCAATAAAATTTCTTTAGGTTATTTTGTTCATTAAAGGGCATTCATGAAATAGGATAGATATAATATAAATATCAGCAATGATAATTAGACAACCACTGTCTATTTTGTTGATACCTTCTAATTTATAGAAGCTAATAAAGAAAGAACATACATATCACATCATCTCATCTCATGTTTGGATGTTTAACTAATTAATTATTATTATTAGAGTTGTTATTATTCATGATTTTTATACATTCTATGGTGTCATCCATTAGATTTTCAAAACCCATGTCACATCATACCATATGTTTTAAGTGATTAAAGCATATAGGTTCATTCACATTTGATCATCAGCATATTGCATAACACATTTTATTTACCATATCATAACAACATAAGTTATAGGCATACAATATACCAAAAGTACACATGCATTTAACAATAAGCATTTCATCCATATATGCATCCATCATCATCATATAGATCATGCCATCTAGTCATCCACACATCATAAAGCATAAAGTCATATAAACCACACCATGTAGCATAAAATCATAAATTAGCCCACCTACAAAACCACATCATAACATCAAAAGCATCACATCACATCTTATAGCATAACATCATATCCACATCACATAAACATAAAAATATAATCATAAAAGATTCACATAATGTCTCAAGTCTAGATATCATATAAATGTGTGTCAAATAAGTATATGTAGGTACAAAATTGCCATAAGACTACAACTATATAGGTCACCTAACCTTATACTCAAATATAGGACCAATACAATAAACCAATCAACCTAGGCCTGTGCCCCCTGCCTCAACTCCACCCTCGGATTTGTCCCTATGATAATAGTGGGAGCTAGTCCCTAGAGTCCTATCTGTATGGGTCCTAGTCCTCTAGCTAATTTGGATCAAATATTTCCTTCACATAGTCTACATACTGTGTTGTGACCTCCCTACTATGGGTCTCTCCCTAGGAATGGTACCTAGTAGCCAAACCTGAGACCTCAGAGTGACAATGTAGGCAAAATCGGATACCATCTAGCCATTATTATCCTCTATAATCCCTTGAATTTGTCTCACCTTGGCCCTTATATCCAAACATGTAGGTCTTTACACAATAGGAGTGACTGTTGCAAGTTAGCTCAGGGTGGTATCTCACTCGGTAGTGACCTCTGCAACCTGTACCTAAAGTGAGGCAATAGTAGCATCCCACTAATGTACCTAAATCTAAGATGACTGGAGCTTAGCCTCTACCTGGTGCAGCTAAGCCCGAATAGGGGACTCCTACTCCTCAGAAGCTAACTCCTCCACCTCCTCAGGGCCAACCTACTCCTTTGCCACCTGCTCCTCTTCTTGCTCCTAGTACTATGTTTGAGCCCACACTCTATACCCATCAAGATCCTCAACCTCCACCTTGTCCATAGACCATCCCAAGAAACTACCGCCTTGCCATAATCATGTAAACCACCACCAGGTATATGCCTCTATAACCTTAGCATCAGCCATGCTCAAATTAACTGTAGGAGAGTCATCCTCATCTAAAACTACTATAACTTGAGGTGGTGGAAGGTTCTTCTCTATGATAATTTGGTGGTATACATATAGCTCAAGGGGAACATCCTATTGAATGCCAAACTATCAGAGCACCCTAGAATAATAGAAGAACTCTATGATACCATACTTGTGGCCGATAACCCATTGGTCACATCGAGTTCAAGCTATGAAACTAGTTGGATCCTTCCAAGAAGGGAACACATAATAAGGCCTCCAGATGATGTCCTAGACCTCCAAGCTAGTCAAAGAGATTATGTAGTGAGAAATCTCACCCACATTATGTTGGTTCTTATGCTCCTCACACTCTTGGGTCTATCTAGATCAATAGCACTGAGCCACCTCTACTATATCAGTGAACTCGATAGGTAGATCTCTTGGATGGTCCACCCTAATGTGCTCCCATACCCATATCTAGAGGAGCAAGTTGCAAGCAATGCTAGCCCATCTATAGCACTAAATATGGTACAACTCATTATAGAACTATGTTAGAAATGCACTCCCCCAAGCATAGATGATAGGCTCCACACTATCCACCATGTCTTGAACCATAACCAAGAGGTTACATGAGAACCTTTATCCAAAGTGGTCAGGCAATATAATATGCAAATCACCATCAACAGGATAGCATGTCTCCATGAGAAGACATCCTCTGGGTACCACCGAGCCACCAAAAACCCACCAGATTGGGTATCCTAGAAAGTAGTAGTGGCATGTCTCCCAAAGACCCTCATGAATACTATGTCTCTAGCATCCATGGGAGAAGATAAAATGGGCACTCTATCAAAAGGTATCTTGAAGATCCTATACATGTCCTCTAGAGTAATGGTCATATCGTCGATAGGGAGGTAGAAGGTGTTAGTCCTGGGGTCCCATCGGTGGGCAGGGTCATAATATAATCCTGATCCAACATGATAGTAGAAATCCTAGTGATATATTGGAGGCCACGAGCATCAAGCCAATGTGAATCCATGGCATCCATATTAGGAAAAAGGTCCACAAGCAACTTTGGATCCTAAGCCCATGCAGAAAAAATCTAGAAGTACAAAATAAAGTGCCTAAATCAAATGCACTAAACTAATAAATGCATACAATAAAAATGGTGCAAGGTAACCTAAGATAAAGTGCACTTAAACAATTATAAAATTCATCTAAACATCCAAAAAAATAAAAAACTACACTTCAAAATTACAAAATTCATCAATTAAAGCATCAAAATTTCAAAAAAGAAAACTAAAAAATAAGTCAAAGGCCTCTTGGATGCTCATGCCATGAACGGCCACGAAGCGGTCACTGAAGTCAGCAATGGCTAGTTTCCAATGGTAAAAAATTCAACCGTTGGATTTTAAACTGGTCACTGATGGTGACAACGGCCAGCCTCAGGCTAGGCTAGCCACTCTAGGTGGCAATGACTAGTGGGCAACATGCCAATGGTATTCCCCCTTGGGACAAAAATAAAAAAAAATTCAAAATTCCTAAAACTAGCCTAGACCCACTAAAGCTAAACCTAGCCTAGACCTATTAAAGGTTTTGGTTCATTTCCAACAAGTTTAGTGAGGTTTATTTGTAGACACCTAAAATATGTCATGTTTAGGGAGACTACTCACATAGGCACACTCATAGGTCATGTGACTAAACCTTGGGATCTTCCAAGTGTCAAAAGTGGTTCTGGCCCCTCATATGGGGTATTTTTAGCCCATCCAATCCTGGATACTATAGACCAGAGTGGCAAAAATCCAATCATTGTAGCTCAGAGTGACCAAACCTTAGCCACTGTAGACAATAATGACTACGCTTTAAATGTATTTTTTTGCCAATCTAGCCTAATATTGGGTTGAAGTGGCAGTCTGCATGCAATAAGGATGAGCAGGGATAACTTTTCATTCCTCCTTATAGCCAGTCTACATGGAAGACTCCAATATAGATTTATACTTTAGTTAAACATATAAAACAAAGAGCTTCTCATGCTAACACTGAGTACGCATGAGGGATTCAGTCCTAGGGTTTGGAACATTGACCTAGGGCTTCAAAAAAAATTATAAGGAGCAAAACTAAAAGTGCTAGGGGACCTTCTATGACATTCTTTGATAAATTAGAGGATCTTCTTAGACCTCTTTTTATCAATAAAATAGAGATAACATCATACATCAAAACTTTGAATAGGTTGGATCATTGAGGAGAGATTCTAGAGACTTGGAGAGCTTCACTTGGAGATCGATTCTTGTAGCAGAGCCCTATCGGATTGGAGGTCAAATATCAACACATAAGGTAATCATTTTAACATTAGTAGCAAACTTGAGCCCATAGCCATTGGATCAATAGAGAGATATTTCACCTTAGCGGGCAATGTCCTAGACCATGGCCCACAACCTAGTCTAGGATTTTAGGTGTCAATTTCTTTTATTCTACTTTCTCTTTCATTTCATTAGCATAAGCTTTATTTTAGTTATTCGCTTGCATAGTACTAGTTTCATTACATTTATTGATATTATTCATTGCTGACAACCTCATTTGTGGAGGCAATCTCAGACATCTAAGCATGTGTTGTTATTTCATTAATTTTAGGGCTATAGGTTCATCGGGAAAATCTGCAATATATGAAAGCAAGATGATCCCTATAGCAATTATACCTAGAGAAGGAGGCATATTTAAGCCCTCATACATTTTTGTGTGCATCATCGAGAAGCCTTGTAAAGTGTATACCCTATGCAAGGGGATATTTTATACATTTGATGCCCTCTTTGTGTGTAAAATCATGTATCAAATGAAGGGTATCCCTTAGAGGAATTCATATGTAACCAGATCTTGGGAATATCAATACAAAAAGCATTTATTCATTTATTTCTTTGTATTCTGGTCATATATGCTTTGTGCCTTTAATTTATTGCATGTTTAAACATTAAAGGATTCAATCGAATCACAAGTAGAGCAGTTGGTGGACGGTGCACCGCTTCCCCAGGGTCGCTACAGATGGTGATCACGGTGAGACTCCTACCCAGTTCTTTAGTTTACTTTCATTTTCTACCACTTTAGTGAATTTATTTTTGTGTGCATGTTTAGCCACTCTAATCTATAGCGGCCAAAAATCAACCACTCTTGTCTACAGTGGCTAGGAGTTAACCGCTCTATGCTACAACAACCAAAAAATAGTCGCTCTAGTTGACAAAGACCAGATCTGGAGTTCAAAAGAGGTCAAAACATTGATTGTATGAGCTGTATTAAAGGTTGGCACAACTTTTTGACACTTTATGGTTTTTTGTATATTTCTATTTTCTTAAAAATAGTGATAATTAAGACATATTTCAATTTGGAAAACTAAAAGAATAAAAGAAAAAACTTGCATCTTGCACATCTTAGGTTTTCTTTTAGATTTTCCACTAGGCGTTGCTAGGAATAGTGGCTTTTGTCTATAAATTTCTCCCTAGAATCCAATGTGCTAGACATTGTGTGTTTTTTGCTTGCTTTGAGGCCTTTCTAAAGGCCATACTTGCACCTAATAGAGTGCATCCATTAATCTCATAGTAGTTATGCATCTTTCTAAAAATTGAAATGCATTTTGCATTAGGCATATATGAAAGAGTCATTGCTATTGTATGATGCATTCTTATTCATGCAAAACTTAAAATGAACCCCACACACACGCATATTTTAAACATTGGGGAGTTGGATTTCATCACCAACCCTCAATTTAGTCCGGTGATGTTGGCATTCATCTCCTTCCACCGGTTTACCCCCTAGAGCTTCCTAGAAATGGATTGAGGAACTTACTTATAGTGACACTAAGTTACTTGTGTTCAAATTGTCTCCCACTATTGGAATAATCATTGGTTCAGAGTGGAAGAGCTAGGTGAACCCCCCACTGGGATTTAAGTGATGTACCCTAGTATCTTTTGAGAAATCATGTTTGGCATGAGTGTTCTTGATTATCACTATGGATGAGTCTCCTCATTCTAAATCCAAAGCAAGAACAAGAAACAAGAAACAACAAAACATCAAAATACAACAAATAGTTTAGGGCACACTTAAATTGGTAATCAAGATAAACATTTGCTTGATATTATTTGGTTATATTTAAGTGCAACACAAAATCTGAATTCCCCAAAAAAATGGTCAAAACAATAAGTAAACATCACCAGTCTGATATCGAGGGAGAATCTAAAGCAATACATACCCTTAGGCAAAGTCATAGTAACATTGAAAGACCTACTCGAAAGACCGTGAGACATAGTTCCACGAGTCTAAGGGGTGATAACTCAACCCTTGGGGGTTCTCCTCAAGAAACCCCAAATAAGGAACCACAAAATGAAACTACATCACATAAAAACAGAGAGGCCTCATGGCCATCATCATCAAGGAGACATGAGGAAACCTCAAGGGCTTCCTCTAAACACACATAAACTTCTCAGAGACATGAGGAAGCTTCAATAGCTTCCTCCTCACATGGACATAAGTAGGGTTCTAGACCCTATTATTCACACAAGGATGATGAGGTTTATCCATATCCATCCTCATGGAGGGTAGAGAGGGCCACAAAACCCTCATCACTAAAAAGGCACACAAGAGTTGAAACATCCCAACATTCACATGGGACACTTAGAATAGATCAGCCCATTGAGGGGAAGGAAACTAGAGATACATCCAGTCATAGAAAAAAAATAAAAGATATCCTTCAAACAAGAGGAAGTATTCCATTAGACTATGACCTCATTGGAGTAAATGGCACCCCATGAGATCAGCCATGGAAAACAAGATAGATGGATGATTTGGATCATATTTATTTGAGACCACCTCCTAAAACTATAGCCATAGAGAATTTTGCATCTGGAAGCTCATGAACCATGACTTATAAGCCTACTTATCAAACTAGGGGTGCCTCAGGGTGAACCTAGAGTAAACATATAGAGTCTGATCATAAAGACACTCAAAAATACACTAAAAATTTCACATTAGCTAGCCAGAGCAAAGAAATAGCAGAAACCTCTTCGAGAAATATAAAAGTTAAAACTACTAGAATATGATTAGATAAGCATGAGTCTTCTATGATTGAGCAATTTAACCATGTGCGACAGTTATAAAATGCCTTGTACAAAGAGAGAGAGCTTGTAGAAGCTCTCAAACATGATAAACAAAGAGAATGGTTGTTGCACCAACATGAGCAACATTTAAGAGAGCAAGCTAAGCAGCTAGCTCGTATCAACCAACAAGCAAATAGAAATGATCATCAAAGAGATCAACATGCTAACTCACCAAGAGAGGAACACACTAGACAAGAACGAAACCCACAACAAAACCACCCTCCAAATCATGAGTGAAATCCAACTGGTGGGGAAAGGGTAAACTTAATAGAGTAGGATCAAGCATCTCCTGAATCCCCTCATAGGAAGGAAGAAAATAGAGCAAATAAAATGGATAGAGGGTTACCTCCACCACCATTGTAGGGGGGTCTACAAGATGAGGAACTCCTCACCTCAAAGGTATTCCAAGAACTTGCTAAAAATATGAAGTCCTTTGAAAAACAAGAGATGGATGGTAACCAACCAACATTGAGAAAAATACACAATCAACCATTATGTCCATCTATCCCTAGCCTCGCATACCCTAAGCATTTTGATATGCCTAGGTTGGAGAAGTTTAAGGGTGAAGAAGATGCACAAGATCATGTTACCAATTTCATCAATGCATGTTTTCATATTGAATACAATGATGCTCTTATTTTGAGGACATTCATAATGATTTTTTTTGGGCATCGCCACTCAATGGTTCAACCAACTGCCCAAGAATAGCATATCCAATTTTGAACAACTAGTGAACACTTTCATGAAGAATTTCTCTTTTGGTGCTAAGAGGAAGGTGAACCTTTCAGACCTAGCCAATTTGATACATTATGACGATGAGCCAGTAATGGATTATGGGAATAGATGGAGAAAATTCATGGCAAAATTATCATTCTTCATCCCCACAGAAGAGATTATCTGAATGTTCACCAAGAGTTGTTCCAAACACATTTCCCTCTTGCTAAAACTTCAATAATACCCCTCATTTGAGGAAGCCTTGGCATAGGCAAAACTCATTTAGGAAATAAAAGTAGATGAGGGAACCATCAAACTCCGAACCAAAAAGGAGTGGAACAAAAATGTTAAAAATGGCAAACACAAGCAGAAGTAGGCAAACCCTACTCTAGTTAATCAAGTGGTATTGGCTGCACCTAAGGATGGGGATGTGCACAAACCCCAAAATTATCAAGCACAGCCCCCACCAACCAATTATGATCAAAAGAATAATCAAGGGTGAAACAAAGAATGCAAACCCCCTCGCTATTTCACACCATTAAAAGAATCAATGCAATCAATATTCAACCAATTGAGTGAGGTGGGAAAGAATAGGTTCCTTGATATACCTCTTATAGATCCCAACCATCCTAAGCCAAAAGGATATATGGAAGATCAATTTTGCCCTTACCATAGGATACCAGGGCATAATATTGAGGTTTGCATTGGTTTCAAGCACCAAGTGCAAAACATGATTGATGTGGGAGAACTTAAAGTTGACAACCCATTGGATCCTAACAATAGAGATATGGGAATCTATAAAAACCCACTACCAAACCATGAGGCCCCTAGAGGGAAATGTGCACAAGTCAATCAGGTTCGAATTGATACGCCTACCCATGAGTGCATTGGGATGGTTGAAATTGTCAATATAGCAACTAGGAGTAGATGGTATGGTCAATCACAACCTCCTGTAGCTCCTATTAACATCCCCACTAAACCTAGGTAGAGGCAAGGGTAAAACAACCTTCTAGGTCCACCAACCCGACTTGTGGTAACTATTCGAAGTAGACTTGAGCAAAACTTACAAATAACTCCGGCTAAGCTATCCATCTATGAGCTCATACAACAGTCCCAAAAGCATAGGGAGAACTTGATGGAGATTTTAAGGTCGATTGAGCTCCAACCACAAGATCCAAATGCATTCACCCATTTTGTGGGACAAGTACAAGAATGCCAGGAACTTGTAATCCGATTCTATGATTATGAGATTAAGACAATGCCTACTGCCTTACCAGACCCTCCACTACACATTGTGGCATCATTCAATGATTTACCTTTCAAATGGGTCTTGATCGATACAGGTTCGTCAATAAACATCATCACAACAATAACAATAGAACACCTTAAGATCCCCAAGTCCAATATCATTCCAAGAGCCTACACATTAAGGGATTTTAATGATGCTTTATGCAATACTGTGGGAACGATAGTCCTACCTATCAAGGTGGGGCATAAGACCATCCCTATGATGTGTCATGTCTTGGAAGGGGCCATGCAATACAAAATCCTCTTAGGATGACCTTGGATAAGGGACATGAAGTGTGTTCCTTCAATCTTACACCAATGTGTCAAGTATGTGCATGATAACAAGGTCTACGTGGTGTTGGCTGATGAAGAGCCATTCAAATATGTTCATCAGGTGGATTGTCCAAGAGATTTTGTGATTCCTTCTACCCACTTGTATGTAGGACCTTCATCTCCAGCTATGCAACTTAATGATAAGAGCAAAGGGGTACAAAAAGACCCATCTACATCAACACCTAGCACCCAACATGATTAATGCTTCTAAGAGACCATCAACGTCTAGACCAAAATACAATCAAAAGCTAAAGGTGCTCATGGTTAAGGAAAGAGGGATCAACGAAGTAGTAATCATAGATGTTAAGAAGATTCCAAATCCCATGGAGGAGGAATATCTATAAGATCAAGCTGAGGAGATACTAGAGCCCACTTCACCAGTGTCATTTGTGGGATCATCCCAATCGCATGTGACTATACATTTGGCAAGTATAGGTATAGGAGAGTATCTTATGTAGAACATAAAATTTACACCCATCATAGAGTCTACATAAGACATGGGATGAACAAAAGACTTAAGACCACCAATGGGAACTATGGTCCCACTTGGGATCCCTCCCAATCAGACAAACTTTGTCTATGCTGGACTAGACTTCACCCATAAGTCTATCGATGTAGAAGAGGATAATGATGAATTATTCACTGTTAATGTTCGTTACCTCTCTAGTATTGAGTTTTCTCTAAGTTACTTCAAACATTGTCATTGGTATGGTTACGGTCCTGGTATATACGAATAGAGGCATAGGCAGCCATTCGAGCTGCAGTACCAGCTTCCATCTGATAGGTTTGGATTATGCTATCATATCAGAGGTCGAGATGACTCTCTAGTAGCAGCCTTGGACAAATTAATTTTTTTTTTTTTTTTTTTTCCTTCTTCTGGCCCTCCCTGTCCCCTGTTTTGTGTGTTGGTTTTTTTTTTTTTTTTTTTTTTTTTTGTTTGGGTTTTTGGGTGGGGGGGGTTTTGGGGGTTGGGCTGGTTTGGTGGGGGTTGGGCTTTTTTGTTGGAATATGTAATGCAACATTGTGTAAATTATTCTTAGACTAAAATATAAAGTCTAAAGAATAATATTTGAATTAGAAAATAATTCTATTTTATGTAAAAATATTTCCACCCAATTAATAAATAAAATAAGGGTGCTAGGAATATTTAATTTGTGGGAAAAAGTTATTTCCCCTTTTCTAGAAAATATTAGAAAGTAACTAATCACTTTATAATATTTGATAGATTCCACTTATCACACATATCAAATATTAGATTGTGATAATATTAGAAAGTAACTAAGCACTTTATAATATTTGATAGATGCCACTTGTCACACATCTCAAGATTAGATTGTGATAATATTATATTGTGATAATATTTAGGGTTGTAGTAGAAAAGCTTCTCTTTAAATAGGGGTGTTGTCTACTACATCTTAACATATCTTGTCATATTGACTTGTGTTGTAATATCATGTTGATGCATATTGTTGCATAATATTGAAGCATTCTTGTATTGTTGAATCAAATGAGTAATATAGTGAGCTTCATAGTGGATGTTTCTCTTCTTCATTTGAAGTAGGGTTTTACCACTTAATATTGGTGTTGTGGGTTTTCCTCTTTTGTGTGTGATTGATCTTGTGGAGCATTCTTCGATCTTGGGGAGACTTTGCTTGTCTCACATTTGGTATCAGAGTGGTTGGGATCTCCATCAAGTGTCTTCAATCCTTTGAGGTGAAAAACCCATTAAGGTATATATATTTTTATTTTAATGCATGCATTTGATATTTGGGTAAACTTATTTTGCAAATCTGCCATTAGGGTTTATAGATTTATTGTGTTTTTAGATCTAGTTGTTAGATCTTTTGCAAATAGTATTTTCATTTTAAATATATAATTTTTTTTTGGCATTGAGCTTTTGTTGGAAGGGTTTTGGAGCCAAACGGACCCCATGGTTGCGTTCGGAAGACCCAAAAACCCCTATTTCCATATATAGTCATTTTTTTTTTTTTAAATAAAAAAATAGTCGGCTATATATATAAAAAAAAATAGTCGGCTATATATATATAAAACAGTCGGCTATATAGTCTGAAAAAATTTTATTTATTTTTTTAAAAGTTTTACTTTATAAAAATATTTAAACTTTTTCATGTGATTTTTTTATTAATTATTTAATAAAATAAATTTTATTAATTTAATTGCATTTTTTTAAGCAATTTTTGTATTAAAAAATTATTATTATTTTTCTTAAAATGCAATATTTTTTTTGTCTCACATTAACAATGGTTGTTTGTGAGTTTGCTTGTTTTGCAAGGTTATCCAAGTATGTTTTGGAGTATACAAGGCAATTTCGGATCAATTTTTTCACTCTCTTCCCCCTATTTTTATTAATTTCTTCTAATCTCTCTCAAGCATTTGCTTGAAGCATAATGTAAATTAATGTAACTTGTATCTCTCATAATGAAAGTAAAAGAGAATGAAAGTGAGAGTGAGAGAGAGAGAGAGAGAAATAAAGAGAGAGTGTGTATTTGTGTTTTGCTTTGTGTCTCCACTATCTCTTGTTCATCTTTCTTACATTTTTTTTTGCATATTTTGCATTTTGCATCTCAACTAATCTAACTACTAACTTACTAACTTGCTACTAAAAAATCTACTAACTAACTAACTTGCAATTTACTAATTTTCATATTAATCAAGAAGGTTAAAAATGAATCAAATTACTAACCACAACTTTAGTATTTGATTAAAATTTACTTAATCTTGCAACACAGTTTATATTTGCTAAACACCTATTGAATCCAAAAGAATCCACTCTATCAGTAGCAAGTCCTTTTCAGGTCCTCGTACCTGTACCCTTTTGGGTAGCTTGGTTGACCTTGGGTGAGATGAATTGGCAATTCATTAGGCTATAGCAAAACCTTAAAATGAACACTAACTTACTAACTTATTGACTATCTAACATTTAACAAATGTTTTATGGTTCAATTCAAGTTAGTTTATTTTGTTGCAAGATGGTTGTTATGATTAGTTACCTTCTTATTGCAAGTTAATCTATTGCAAGTTGATCTTGGTTTATTTCCTTTATTCAATTGCAATATGGTTATAGTTGTTTATTGCAAGATGGTTATAGTAGTTCATGATAATTTTGATTATATTTCATGATGATGCTTATCTCTCTTGATGATGCCTAATTTTAATTATCTTTCATGATGTTTATCTTTCATGATGATTATATTTGATGATTGAAAAGTAGATTACTTGAAAGTTATATTAATTGAAAGTTATGTTTTTTTATATATGCAAGTATGTTTATCTACTTTCTTATTGCATCATTTATTTCCTTTGTCAATGCATCTTATGTTTTGATTATGTTCACTTTCTAGAATGGCTGATCATGGAATCTCCTTCACACCTAAGCACATCCTTGATGGATCAAATTTTAGAATATGGGAACCAAGGATGAGGGCTGAATTTCAAGCAAGAAAGTTATGGCCCATTGTGAATGGAGATGAAGCAATCCCAACCCAGGCAAGGGCACTTGAGACATACAACAACAAGAGTCACCTTGCACTTTCCATGATTATCAATAGTGTGAGTGATGAGATATTGCTCACTATAATCCATTGTGAGCATGCTAAATATGCATGGGATTTGCTAAAACAAGTCCATCTAGGGTCCAACACATCAAGGAAATTCACTTTATTGTCCAAAATTCTTAGCACTATGCAAGGTGAAGAAGAAAGTGCCTTGATCTTCCTCTCAAAGATGAAAGACATGAGAACTCAACTATTGGCTTGTAATTGTGATTGGATAAGTGAGAAGCTCTTAAGCTTTATCATTTTGAGGAACTTGTCAAGCAAGTTCAAGAATTTTGTCACCATTATTGAGACTAGGCTAGAGCAAGAAGAGGATGGAATTCCTCTCAAAACTCTTTCACAATTATTGATTCAACATGAAGAGTCTCTTAATAGAGACAAAGTGAATGGTAAAGTTGTCAAGGAGAAGAATGTTGCCTTGAGTGCCACTAAGGCTTCCTTCAAGAAGAAATACAAGGGAAGGAAAAATCAAAATTTCCAACCCAACAAGCCTAGAGTTGATTTCACTTGCAACTTTTGTGGCAAGAAAGGCCACAAGGAACAAAATTGTTTCAAGAAGAAGAATATTGCAAAAAAGGAAGAGCAAGAAAAGGGCTAAGGGACAAGGACCTAAGAAATGGTTTTGCGAGGAAAATAAAAAGAACAATAATGTAAAGAAAAATTCTAATAAAAATGCCTTTGTTTGTGCCCTCTACTCCATTGACTCATCTACTTCTAATGAATGGGTGTTATATTCTAGATGCACTAACCATATGTGTTTTGAAAAGGATAAGTTTGTGGAATTTCATAAGCACTCTTCATATTTAGTTGTCATTGGTGATAATACTAGACTTCAAGTAGAAGGTGTTGGCAATGTTGTAATTGAAGGGAAATTACTTGATAATGTCCTATATGTGCCTAACCTTAGGAGAAATTTAATTTTAGTTTTTCAAGTTGTTAGAAGTGGTCACACTATTGAGTTCAATGCAACTTCATGGAGCATTAGGAAAGGCATGCTACCAATCATTACAGGTTATGTGAAGAATAATATTTATGTGTTAGGTGATGCTCCTCCTAAAGTGTGTTTAGCAACTAATGTTTCTCCTAGTAGCAAGCTTTGGCACTTAAGGTTAGGCCATACAAACTATCAAAATATTCAAATGATGAAGTCCAAAAATTTGGTTGAAGGCTTGCCTAACATTTCACCTATTCATGGTTTGTGTGAAAAATGCATCTTAGGCAAGATGAGAAAACAAAATTTTGCAAAGGACAAGTCAACAAGGGCCACACAAATTATTCAACTCATTCATACAGATATTATGGGTCCATTACATGTTAGATCACTTGGTGGTGCATCCTATATTCTCACCTTTATAGATGATTATTCAAGAATGATCTTTGGGTATCTACTTAAGAATAAATCATATTGTTTTGAGACATTCAAGGAGTTCAAATCTTTGGTAGAAAATCAAAAGGGAGCAAAGATCAAAATGATTAGAAGTGACAATGGAGGGGAGTACAATAGCAATGATTTCAATGAGTTTTGTTCTTCTCATGGGATCAAAAGGCAGTTTACTTGTCCATACACTCCTCAACAAAATGGTGTTGCAGAGAGGAAAAATAGGACAATCATGGAGATGGTAAGATGCATGCTTGGTGACCACTTACCTCAATTTCTTTGGGGTGAAGCAACCAGTACAACAATCTACATTCTTAACAGGTGTCCTTCAAAATTAGTTGAGGGGAAGACTCCTTATGAGGTTTGGAATGGTAAGAAGCCAAATTTTTCACACTTAAGAGTGTTTGGATGTGATGCATTTTCATATATTCCTTCAGAAAAGAGGAAGAAATTGGACAAAAAGTCTCAAAAATACATCTTTTTTGGCTATGATGCAGAACATAGGGGCTACAGGTTATACTCACCTTCTTCACGCATTGTATTTGTTTCAAGAGATGTCAAATTCAATGAAGACCTTATTGAGTTAGAAAAGGGTGGGCCTTGTGTCAAAAGGACCAAGTGGTTGGATCATTCTAGGGGTCCTAAAGAGCATAATTCAGTTAACCAAAGGATAACTAGAAGTATGACCCTTAACATGTCTCTTCTAGCTAAGATAGAGAATGATCATGAGCCTACTTCTTACCAAGAAGCTTCACAACACTCTTGTTGGGTTGATGCCATGAAGGTTGAGATGGATTCTCTTCTAAAGAATAAAACTTGGGATCTAGTGCCTTATCCTAATAAGAGAAATGTTATTGGGAACAAGTGGGTCTATAGAATCAAGTACAATTCTAATGGAGAGATAGAAAATTATAAGGCTAGATTGGTTGCTAAGGGTTATGCTCAAAAACATGGCATTGACTATGATGAAACCTTTGCACCAGTTGCCAAAATGCCCACCATTCGGCTTCTCATTGCTATTGTTGCTGCTCAAGGTTGGCAGATTTTTTAGCTTGATGTGAAAAGTGCCTTTCTAAATGGTGATTTGGATGTGGATATCTACATGAGTCAACCACAAGTATTTGTTGTACAAGGTAAGGAAACACTTGTGTGTAAACTAAAGAAAACCTTGTACGGTCTGAAGAAAGCACCTAGAGCATGGTACATGAAGATTTTAGGTTACTTCTTATCTCTTGGTTTTGATAAATGCTATTCAGATACAGATCTCTATGTGCTTAGGAAGGATAACTTGGTCATTTTAATTGCTCTATTTTTTGATGACCTTGTTGTGACTGGAAATGAGAATGAGGCCATTTTTGATTTCATCTCCAAATTAAAGTCAGAGTATGAAATGACCGACCTTGGTCTTCTACACTACTATCTTGGCATGCAAGTTTATCAGCATGAGGATTGTACCTTTTTGAGTCAATCCAAGTATATTGGAGATATTCTTAAGAGGTTTGATTTGGAGGATGGCAATCCTACTTCCATTCCTATTTCTATAGGGGTTAAGTTGGAAGTAAGTATAGAATCTTAGTTGGTTGATGCTACATTGTATAGGCAACTCATTGGTAGTCTTATTTATGTTACCATCACAAGGCTAGATATTGCTTTTGTAGTTGGTATGATGGCTAGGTTCATGCAGAAACCTTATATTGAGCACTTACAAGCTACCAAGAAGATTTTGGAGTACCTTTCAGGTACTAGATATTTGGCACTCAAGTATTCTAGGCTTCCTTCCTTTGCTCTTTCTGGCTATGCTGATTCTGATTTTGGAGGGGATAGAATAGACAAAAAGTCTACCACAACATATGTTTTTAGTATTGGATCTACAACTATCTCTTGGTCTTCCAAGAAGTAAGATACAATTGCTCTTTCTACAATGGAAGTGGAGTATAAGGCTATGATAGCAGCTACATAGGAAGCGGTTTGGCTTCGTACCCTCATGAAGGAAATTGGCTTTGAGAAATTTGGTCCTTCATGTTTGCTCTCCGATAATAAATCAGCTATTACCTTGGCTAAAAATCTTGTAATGCATCAAAGGACAAAGCATGTTGAAATCCAAACCCACTTTATCAAAGAGAAGGTATTGGATGGGACTATTCAGTTGGAGTATTGCCCATCATCTTCTAATTCTGCTGATTTGTTCACCAAACCTCTTCCCAAGGAGCAGTTTTGTAAGTTGAGGGACTCACTTGGTTTGGTGAAGTTGTCCTCAAGGGGGAATGAAGTGTAGTTACACTTGTGTGATGACAACTTCATCCTTATGAGGTGTTTTGTGCTATATATGAGTTGATCTTTGGTGGTATAATTGCTTTTTGCATCTCTTTTGAACATGGTACTTTCTTGTTTGCCTTGTGCAACTTTTGTACATGTTACTTTGTAGATGGCATTGTGCAATTATGGTATATGATGCAATTGCTTTATGCGACTCTTTTACATGGTACTTTCTTGTTGCCTTGTGCAACTTTGTACATGTTTTTATGTAGTTGGCATTATGCAATTGGTTTATCATGGTACTTTCTTGTTAGCATTTATGCTACTTTTGTACATGATATTTTATGGTTGGCTTTATGCAACCGGTGTGCACACTTTATTATTTTCATATACCTTATGCAAATTTTGTACATGGTACTTTAGAGTTTGCATTATCATGGTACTCCTTGTTTGCTTTATGCAACTTTGATCATGATATTTTTTTATCAACTATATAGCACGTGACTATAAGTATGGCTTGGCATATTTTTGTGATGACTTATAGTTCACTATTTGTTAGATCAGTTTTGTTATCATCTTTGGATATTCATATATGTTGTGGTGAATATATTTATGATGATGTATCTAACTGATCTTATGTTGAGTTGCTTGTAGCTTGTAGGTACTTCCATTTGGGGTTTTGCAAGCTTATTGAAGACACCCTTGTGATGTTTTCTTCTTGTCATTTGCAACCACTTGTGGTTGATGGATGGCTTTGTAAGCTGCTTGTATCTAAAGCTACTCCGTTAGGGGCTTGCAGTATCATTTTGGCCCATTTTGTATTGGTGCCTTATTGTAGACCATTCTTGGTCATAGAAGCTCATTGTAACTATATTACTCATTTGATTCTCATCCCCGTTTGTATCTTTAGGGGGAGAATGTTTCTTTGTTTCATAATTCCTTTCCACAATATTGCATTAAGGGGGAGTGTTGGAATATGTAATGCAACATTGTGTAAATTATTCTTAGACTAAAATATAAAGTCTAAAGAATAATATTTGAATTAGAAAATAATTCTATTTTATGTAAAAATATTCCCACCCAATTAATAAATAAAATAAGGGTGCTAGGAATATTTAATTTGTGGGAAAAAGTTATTTCCCCTTTTCTAGAAAATATTAGAAAGTAACTAATCACTTTCTAATATTTTATAGATGCCACTTATCACACATCTCAAAGATTATATTGTGATAATATTAGAAAGTAACTAAGCACTTTATAATATTTGATAGATGCCACTTGTCACACATCTCAAGATTAGATTGTGATAAGATTTAGGGTTGTAGTAGAAAAGCTTCTCTTTAAATAGGGGTGTTGTCTACTACATCTTAACATATCTTGTCATATTGACTTGTGTTGTAATATCATGTTGATGCATAACATTGAAGCATTCTTGTATTGTTGAATCAAATGAGTAATATAGTGAGCTTCATAGTGGATGTTTCCCTTCTTCATTTGAAGTAGGGTTTTACCACTTAATATTGGTGTTGTGGGTTTTCCTCTTTTGTGTGTGATTGATCTTGTGGAGCATTCTTCGATCTTGGGGAGACTTTGCTTGTCTCACATTAATCTTGGGGTTAGGAGAAGACATCGATTTTATTTCTTATCACCCACCAAGTGCAAGATATCCAAACAATAGACAAGTGGTCGTGGTGAGCATCCCACCACTCAAAACTTATCATCCAAGCCCCATAATTGATACCACCCCAATGGGTTACAACTCGTGGGATGATGAGAAAGAATAAAATGTATATGTGGCAAGTGATGATGAACCACAAATAGGCTTGGCCTATCACGGGCCTTACTATTTACATAGATTTACCTGGTTCATCCACAACGATAGTGGATTCATATTAGATGAAAGTGGCTATGAGTTAGAGAACTCAACAAAGAGAGCCTATATAGGAACAAGACAATGGCCCCATGACTTAGGGCAACATACTAATACAAATGGCTTCTTCATAGGTGATGAAGAGTATGAATATGAGACAAAAATGGCCTACTTAGTGCCAAGACATGAGCTTCTTATCTTGGGGCCACATACCAATGCTAATAGTTTCTGGATAAGTGACAATGACTCTGAAGACAAAACCAAGATGGCCTATCTTGGGCCTCACCACTTCATAGCAAGTCAATGCACTCGTAGAAAGAGAGGTAGCACTTCATGCCATAGACCCCGGTTTGCAGTTTCTAGGAAGACCTATCGACCTAGTTGCTATTCACCGTGTGGTCAATCCCCCTCCACCGACATTTAGAGAGCTATTAGAGCCCAATGATCCTATTATCCGACCAGCTCATGGGCCAGATCTAGAGATTCCTTTTCCTCCAGAGCCTCATCATGAGTATAGAAGGGAAACATCTGAGACAAAATTTCACCCATGTGGTCCTGGAGATTTCATTCCATCCATAAACATGATCTCCATTGATTTGACCACTCCACTTCATAACCCAGTAGATCCCACTAAACCTTTGTGTCTTGATATAGAGGCTATTGATTGGGATCATGTTGATTCACCCATAGATCCTGAGGATCTTTTATCTAATGAAGAGATATTACAACCATTCCATTTTGCATCAGGTTGTGCATATGATGTGTTCCATGTTGGTCTAGATCCTGAGTCAGTAGGACCTATAAATCCCATCAATGATATTCACTTGATACCCATGCCTCACCATCTAGAGGATGGGTCACATATGGCTATAGAAGCAACTTTCGAGATGGACATTAGTGATGATCCTACTCAACCAAGGAAATTCAAGTTTGGAGAGAGTCTGTCTCCAGAGGAACAAGCCATCATTATCCCTCTCCTCAAGGAGAGACCAAATATATTTGCTTGGACTTACAAAGATATGCCAGGGATCGATACAAAGTTAGTTGTTCACAACCTTTCATTGGATCCCCTAAAGAAACCAGTCAAGCAAAAATTTTGAGGAAAATGCATCCAACCATCGCTTTGATGGTGAAGAACGAGTTGCAAAAACTATTAGATGTAATTTTCATAGTTCCCATTGACTATCTTGAATGGGTCTCAAACATGGTGCCCATGGGAAAACTATATGGAAGAGTGCGCATTTACACAGATTTTAGGGACTTGAATAGGGAAACTCCAAAGGATTCATTCCCATTGCCAAACATAGATGCTCTTGTTGATGCCACTGCAGGTCATGAGATGCTCTCCCTAATGGATGGGTTTTTTGGATACAATCAAATCCGAATCAAACCCGAATATCAACATAAGACTACTTTCATTACTCCATGGGAAACTTTCTGTTACAAAGTGATGCCATTTGGCCTAAAAAATGTTGGTACCACATACCATCGGGCCATGACATACATATTTCATGACTACATGCACACAATCTTGGAAGACTACATGGATGACTTGCTGGCCAAATATTTAGTATGACAAGAGCACATTGAGGTCCTGACGAAAGTATTCGATCACCTCATAGAGCACAACGTCAAATTGAATCCTAAGAAGTGCGTGTTTGGCGTGACTTCTAGAAAGCTCTTAGGGTTCATCATTTCTAAGAGAGGCATCGAAGTCGATCCTACAAAGGTAAAAGCTATAACGGAAATGGTCACCCCTACCAACATTAGGGAGTTAAGAAGCCTACAAGGCAAGGTAGCATCCATAAAATGGTTCATTGCACAATTATCAAACAAGTGTCGACCCATGAATCGGTTGCTACACAAGGATATCCTATTTCATTGGGATGAAGAGTGCCAACAAGCCTTTGCAGAGATCAAAACTTACCTGGAAATGCCGCCAGTGTTGGCTCCACCAAGGCCAGACATACCATTTTTACTATACATATCGGCTACTGATTTTTCTTTGGGCACCATGTTGGCCCAAAAGAACATGCAAGACAAAGAGCAAGCCATATATTACATTAGTCGCACCTTGGTGAGTTATGAGCTAGGATATGCGTATGTAGAAAAGTTGTGCTTAGTAGTGGTCTTTGCAACCAAAAAATTGTGACACTACATGTTGAGCCATACGACCTACATTATATCAAAATAGAATCCTTTGTAGTATATGATGAACAAGACATATCATAATACACGTACTGCAAAGTGGATCATGCTATTGATAGAATTTGATCTAGAATTCATAAGCCAAAATTCCATCAAGGGATAAGTCATAGCGGATCAATTAGTAGAGGCACCTCTTTAGGATAGCAAACCTCTCACTATAGAATTGCTTGATGATGTAGTCTTCGCATTATCAGATCCGCTGGAACTCGAAGAACCTAAGAAACAAAGAGACATGGCATTGTTCTTTGATGGTTCAAAGTGCGAGCAAGGGGGCAGAGTAGAGATAGTCTTTATCACACCATAGGGCGCTCCATTACCCTTATCATTTAAGCTAGACTTCCCTTGCATGAAAAATAACACAGAATATGAGGCCTTGATTTTGGGACTTCAAACGGCTGTGGCAATGGGCATTAAAATATTGAATATCTTTGGTGACTCCTTTCTCATAGTAAATCAAGTCAAAGGATTGTTCCAATGCAGGTGCCCACTCCTGAAAGCTTACAAGGAACTTGTTGACACCTACCTAGCCCGACTAGAATGGTATGACATCGAGGCAATCCCTCGTATGTCAAATAGATTTGTAGACACCATGGCATCTTTGGGATCCTTAATCCCTCAGAATATGTCTGATGACTTCACAACCATTCATGTGAAAGTGCTCGTATTTTTAGCAATACAACGTGAGGTTATTGACAACCTAGAGTCAATCAACATGATCCAGAATGAACCAAATCAGGATTGGTCCTTCAAAGTTAGAGCTTTCTTGCAAATAACACCTTGGGAATATTTGATCTCTCAAGGTCCTACGGAGTGTGGTACAACCATTCACCATAGGGTTGCCTCTCAATATATGTTCTCATATTTTAGATCACAAGAGGAACATGTCATTTTATCCATAGAATCTATGGCTTATCAAGATTGGCTTTCCCAATTATGGGACTTCCTAAAGCTTGGAATAGTACCGCAAGGCTTATCGCATGTCGAAATATGAACATTTAAATAGAAGGTGACAAGATACATTTTTCTAGGAGAGATCCTTTATAGGCGAGGTTACGATGGAATGCTCCTTCGTTGTCTTGAGCCCCAGGAAGCATCTTGGGAAATTTTGCAAGCTCACGAAGATACGTGTGGTGGTCACTTCAGTGGCATGGCCATCGTTAAATGCATTTTGAGGATGGGTTACTATTGGCCCACTATGGAAAAATATTGTTATGAGTATGTCAAGAAATGCATCAAGTGTCAACATCATGCAAACCTCACCCACTTGCCATCACAAGCCTTGCAACCCATCCAGGAAGCATGGCCCTTCTCATAATGGGGATTAGACTTGATTGGAAATATCTCTCCCCCATCCTCAGGCCGACACACATTCATCATAATGACCATTGAGTATTTCACCAAATGGGTCGAAGCGATCCCCTTGACATCGACAATTGGACCAAGGATTATGGAGTTTATACTCCATAATATCATAAGTCTTTTTGGGGTCCCTTCAAAGATAATATCGGATAATGGACCATCTTTCAAGAACAAAAATATGCATGCTTTAATGGAAAAATACCACATCTAGCATATTTTTTCAACACCCTATTATCCGCAAGAAAATGGGCAAGCAGAAGCCTCAAACAAAACAATCATCTCCATCTTGAGGAAGACGGTGAGAGATAATCATAAGGACTGGCATTTACAGTTACCTCTTGCATTATGGGCATATAGGACTAGTGTGTGGATGCCCACTGGGGCAACATCATTTTCACTTGTATATGGCACTGAGGCCATCATGCCCCTAGAGTTGGAGATTCCAACCTTGTGCATAGCATTGAAGGACTTCATAGATGATGACACCGTGCGACAAGGTCACCTTGATCAGTTAATGCTTCTTGATGAATGATGAGTAAATGCCTTGGAGCATCTTTGTGTTTATCAGAATCACCTTGCATGAGCATACAATAGTAAAGTCCATTTGAGGGAATTCAAAGTTGGAGATCTTGTGCTCAAAGAAAACCAACATAACTCAAATCTGCCACCGCATTTGCGAGACAAATTTATAGTAAATTGGATAGGCCCCTACATGATTTCAGAGAAGGTTGGACCTGGAGCATATCACCTTACATCATTGGATGGTGTTGAAGAGCCTAAGCCTCTCAATATCATCCACTTGAGGATATTTTACACATAAAAAATAAAAAACATTCAAATATGTCATAAAAATAAAAAACATTCAAATATGTCATAAAAATAAAAAATGCTCCAAAGGCATCTTAAATCCCTTTGGTCAAATCATCACAAAAATCTCCAAAGGCATCTTAAAGTCCTTTGTTCAAATCATCACAAAAATCTCCAAAGACATCTTAAAACCCTTTGGTCAACTCATCACAAAAACTCCAAAGGCATATTAAAGCCCTTTGGTCAAATCATCACAAAAATTCTCCAAAGGCATATTAAAGCCCTTTGGTCAAATCATCACAAAAATGCTCCAAAGGTATCTTAAAGCCCTTTGGTCAAATCATCACAAAACGCTCCAAAGGCATCTTAAAGCCCTTTGGTCAAATCATCACAAAAACGCTCCAAAGGCATCTTAAAGCCCTTTGGTCAAATCTTCATAAAAATGCTCCAAAGGCATCTTAAAGCCCTTTGGTCAAATCATCACAAAAATGCTCCAAAGGCATCTTAAAGCCCTTTGGTCAAATAATTAAAAATGCTCCAAAGGCATCTTAAAGCCCTTTGGTCAAATAATCACAAACGCTCCAAAGGCATCTTAAAGCCCTTTGGTCAAATCATCATCAAAATGCTCCAAGGGTATCTCTAAGCCACTTGGTCAAATCATCATCAAAAGGCTCCAAAGGCATCTTAAATCCCTTTGGTCAAAAATCAAAAATCCAAAAATATTTACATCTTACATTTGCACCCACATAGTTGCATTTCATTATAACAAATGTATCCATTGCATTCGCATAGGTTATGATCACATTCTTACAAATGATGCCACAGTTGTATCACAATCACAATATTCAAATCCATCTTCATCCATGCATCCATGTGTGTAACTGTGTTTTTCAACACAACCATATCATGTTGCTATAAGGAATATACTAAAGTTTCCTAGTCTTTCAACCATGTCTAGTGGTCTTATCAGCTTTTGTAGAAAGCCACCTTGATTAGTAGAGGGCAGGGTCTAGTTGTGATAATACCCTGGATATTCATGATCCCATCACTAATTAAAACACTAAAATCCTAGTTGGTACAAGGGAAATATGAAAACAACAAAAGTGGTCTAGGTTACCTTAAGCGAAAAGGATCTTCCTTGCTTATCCCCCTGTGCAACCAGTTTAAAGGTGTTGAGAATTGGCAAAAGGACAAGTTCTGCCCTACCCAAAAATGAGTGATTATCATCACTACATGAATCCCTTGCTTTCATTAAAACAAGAAAAAACCCTAAAACAAAGCACAAATTCAAAGTCCTAGATTTCAAAGTCATAGTTCACAAACAAAGCAAATAGTGATTATCATCACTACATAGATCCCTTGCTCAAAAGAAAAATCAATGAAAATAAACAGTGATTTTCATCACTACACAAGAGCAAATATCCCAAATGAAATGAAGAAAAAAAGGGAATGGAGCTTGAATCCCTGGAATTCTTAGCATTGCACAAAACTAGAAGGAGAAATCCTTATGCATGATGATATGTCTATTACAATAGCTTCTGGCATTTGTATAGACCAATGTTTGAATGTGGATGAGCTAGCTTAGGTAACTCATACTACCTAGTGGTATAGTCCAACTAAGTCCAACATAAGGATGAGATGAACACGTGAGGATCCCTGATCTTAGCAATGGGCTGAAAGAATCCCGCCTGACATCGGAGGAAATGCTTGGGTTCTATCTCAAAATATATATTCATTTGCACACACAGAGATAATGAATATCTAGGGACATGGTCAAAAGCCTTGCTTTTCAAAAGTCTTGTATGGTCAGTACATAGTTGTTGATAGGGTAACTAGAGTGTTTGAAGTCTCAGGAAAAACCTCAAAAATTCCTACATAGCAACAAATCATATCATCAAACCACATAATCAACTTTCTCCATAAGCTTCTGTAAATTAGGGGGGTATTAATAAAATACATTAGATACCAGATATATGTCAGAAATGATATTTAGACGGCCACTGATTATTTTATATCTCTTAAATTATAGAAGCTTATCCAAAAAATATACATACATTCCACACCATTACATTGCACATATGAATGGTTTAAATAATTAATTCTTATGATTAGAATGATTATTAAACATTCATGGTTGTTATACTTTCTATGGTATCACCCATTAGATTGTCAAAATCATATCATATGCATACCATTATGTTTTAAAGTGATTAAAACATACAAGTTCATTCACATTAGATTACATACTGCATTCACCATATCATAGCATGAGTTAGATGCATACAATTAAATCAAAATTAAACATGTATCTAACAAAAATATTGCATCCATAAAAACACAACATCATAAATCATCCATCTAAGATCACATCATTACATTCATCCATACATAAAATCATAATTCCATCATTAAATCAACTCATGATACATCACATCATGTCACAATAATCAAATCATATAAGCATCTACATAAACACATACATAAGCATCCATCTCAAATCCATATCATCATAAATATCATCTATCATCTAACACATATATATCAACTCATCATAATGCCATCATAACATCGCATAAATAAAACAAAAACATAAGCAATAAATGATACACATAATGAGTCATAATGCAAAGATATCATATAAATGTGTATCTCAAAGTGCATGGGTATACAAAAATTACCCGTAGGCTACAGTCATATAGGTCAAGCAGACCTCAAAAATGAAATCCAAGTGCATCATCAATCAAACATAAGGCTTGTACCCCTAGCATCACCTCCCCTATGGTTGTGTCACGCGTAGAGTGATGTGACCCTACTGGTCTCTCTATGCGAGTTTGAGTCCTCTGGCTAGGATGGACCAAAGACTACCCAGAGGTGGAGCGCCTACTAACCTATGAGCCACCTACACCTAGTGCCTCCCTAGGGACAACTCCATGCCTCCTAAGCTACATCTGGAGAGAGGCTATATGGGATACATACCCCTGGATCTTCTCCTCATACTCATCTAGCAATGACTATAGGCATAGAACCTCTACCCCTATGTCTGCCCTAGGATCTACCTTGGTATCACTCTATGGTGTAGAAGGAGGAACAACAAACTGCATCCTAGAAACACCACCCCCGATAGTAGCCTACAAAGCCTAGATCTGTAGCGTGAGCTGCTCTATAGTAGCATCTCACTGGGCTATGGTGGCATCTCACTATTGTACCTAGATCTTGGTCAACTGGAGCTCAACCTTGACCTCATGCAACTATGCTCTCAGAGGAGAATCCCTCTCCTCGGGATCTAGCTCCTCCTCATCCTCCTTAGGAGCCTCCTGCTCCTCCACTACCACCTGCTCTACTGGCTGGCCCCATACCTCGGTCCTAGCTTAGAATCTATGCCCTACTGGATCTGCACCATCATCCCCACCATCATCCTCATAGCCCAAGATACCATCACCATGCCACATCAGATCCCCCACCACTACAAAAATGCATCTGTGACTCCCCCAATGACTCCTAGGTCAACTACTAGGGCATCCTCCTCATCAAAAAGCTCTATGATCCATGGAGGAGGAAGGTCTCCCTCTGCTATGAGATGCCTATACAAAAATGGAATAAGTGGCACATCCTGCTGTAGCCTGTACTAACGAAGAACTCGGGAGTAGAAGAAATACTCCCTGATGCCAACCTTGCGATCGATGAGCCACCGCTCACATCGCATCCTAGCTGTGAAACTAGCCGGATCATCCCAAGTCGGGCACTCGTGATATGGATGCCACATGATATCCCTAGCCTTCAGCCTAGTGAAAGTAGCAGTGTAGTGGGAAAGCTCCCCCGCATGAGGATGGCTCTTGTGCTCCTCGCACCCTCGAGCCCATCTAGCAACATAGCATTGCATCCGCTCCTCAATAACTATAATCTCGGTAGGAAGCCCCTTGGGATGATCTACCTTGATGTGCTCCCATCCCCAAACCTGTAGAAGCAAACTACAAGTGATGCTGACGTGACCCCATCGATGGATATGATACAACTCGTCATAGCACTGGGCCAATAGAGACCTACCCCATGCATAGATGATGGGCTCCTCACTGTCCATCAGATCCTGTACCATCACAAGGAGGTTCCACGGGAACCTCAAGCCTGAGCAATCTAGAATAAGAATGTTGTTGATGACCATCAACAATACTACATGCCTCCCCAAGAAGACCTTCTCCTAGTACCAGTGTATGATAGATACACCACTAGATTTGGTGTCCTTGAAGGCATCTACAGCATGCCTTCTGAACACCTAAAGAAATACAGCATCACGATCATTAGTGGTCGAAGAGACAATGGCCACTCCATCAAAGGGGATCCAAAATATCCTATACACATCCTCTGGTGTGATAGTCATCTCACCAGTAGGAAGGTGGAAGGTATTAGTCCAAGAATCCCATCGGTGCACCAAAGCCATGAGGTAAGCCTGATCTGACATAATGTAGGGCAGCCTAGTGACAAACTGTAGCCCATGGGCCTTGAGCCAATCCCAGTCCGTATCATCCAAGAGGGGGAGAAGGTCATTCATGAGCTTTGGGTCATGAGCCCGAGCAGTGAGAATCTAAGAGCAAAAGAGAAAACAAAGCATAACTACAATGCATCTAAGGCATAAATCACTATAAAACATGGAAAATGGTGCACATAATGACAAAACTATCCTAAGCCTGAGCAAAGAGAAATAATGCAACTAATCAGGCAGCACAATGCAAGGAAGCAGCTCAAAATTTTAAAAAAATTAGCATAATCACCTTGCAAGAGTTCAAAATATTACAAAAATCAACCAAGGCATTCAGCCGCTGTCACCTACAATGGCCAAAAATTAGTCATTGTGGACAGCAGTGGCCAAACCCCAATGGTCAAATTTCTGACCATTGGATTTCAAATCTGGCCGCTCTAAGCGACAGTGGCCAAACCACAGGCCGAGCTAGCCACTCTGAGTAGCAGCGACCGATGGGTGACACGGCAAACCCATGACCCCTAGGCCAAAAATACCAAAAAATTTAAAAAAAAAAAAAAATGGGGACCAACCCACCACATAAAATCCTAAACTAGACCTAACTATGGGTTTAGTTCATTACCAACAAGTTTAATGAGGTTCTTGTACCGATTACTTAATGTGGTTCATTTTACCCAAAAATGAAACAGACAGGGTCAAGGTTTGAGAGAATACCCAAGAAGCTCTGGCTCCTCCACTTGCAGATGTCTCTCCCTGTGCATCCATGGCCTCCGAATCGTAACAACACTCCAAATCATAGAGGTCACTTTCACGATAGAGCTTTGAAACGCAAACTGACAGCTGGTGAAAGTGAAAGGTCAAAACCCTAGGGTTACTTTTTATATTCTTGAATTATGCCTTGGCCATTGCTGTCATCAATGGCCCGAATTTCTTGGCCACTCAGGATGAGAGCGGCCATGAGCAGGCATTTGGGGGTCACTGGACCTGACAGCGGCCAACAACCTAAACAAAAATAGTAGGAATTCTCTCCATGGGAAGTAGCAAAAACATTAAATAAACACATTTTGATGACTCATGGTTATCATAATGTTCAAAATAACAAAAAAATTACATAAAAACAAATCTCGAGTAAGCTTCGTATTCAGTTATTTACTCTATCAACTCGGTGGTTGCAGCGATTTGCACTCCATGCAACTTGGTGAGATGAGTAAGTCACCATAGAGCTACTCGGGGCAAAACCTTCATTTTGGAATTATGATGCATCACCTCAACCCCAAAGAAGACCAAGATGGTCGAACTGCTCCATGGGTATGATGGAATCATCCTAATTCTCCTATGACACCAAAAACACTGAGCCAAGTGATTCAATACAAGCATAAATAGGATCGCTCACCCTAACTCCCTAAGAAGGCTATTTGTGGTCGGACCGCTCCCCGGGATAAGGATGAGTGATCATCATAAACAATTGAAATCACACTTGGATGGGGGTCACCCATTAAAGAAAAAACACTAGAAAGGAACCAAACTTAGTCAAAATGGTCAAGCGACTTGTCGCTTCATTCATCATCTTTCCCTCACCAATTTATTTGTGTGAGGGGGGTAGTTCAAGTCTTCAAAATAATCATAATCAAAATCAACAAAAGATCACTCGATCATGTCAAAATTGCATTCGTCCTACGAATCATTGCATCCAAAAAATTACATAACTTCCCTCATTTTCTGGGAACATAAGCAAACATGGCATCTTCAATTTGTAGCTCTCCTACCGGTCGGATCTGATTGTAGCAACAGAAGCTACCCGATTGAGTCTGAGGAATGAGTGTGATTGAATATGTGCAAGCCCTATGCTAAGTAAAGCCTTCCAAACATTGAAGCAATGATTCAAGGATGAGTGTCATCTTGCATGATTGGGCCATCCAGCATTGATCAGATCAATGATCATCATACACCCTACGAACATAGCAGTCTATATTTTTGCTCCGCGTTGTGTCTTTCACTCAGCGCATCATAAAAAGGGGCATCTGTAGACACCTAAAACATGTCATGTTCAGGGAGACTACTCACATAGGCACACTCATAGGTCATGTGACTAAACCTTGGGATCTTCCAAGTGTCAAAAGTGGTTCTAGCCACTCATATGGGGCATTTTCAGCCCATCCAAGCCTGGCCACTGTAGACCAGAGTGGCCAAAATCTAGCCATTGTAGCTCAGAGCGACCAAACCTTAGCCACTGCAGATGACAACGGCTAAGCTTTAAATGCATTTTTCCACCAATCTAGCCTAATATTGGGTGGAAGTGGTAGTCTGCATGCAATAAGGATGAGCGGGGACAACTTTGCATTCCTCCTCATAGCCAGTCTACATGGAAGACTCTAGTCTTGATTTAGACTTCAGTTAAACATAGAAAAACAAAGAGCTTCTCATGCTAACACCTAGTACGCATGAGGGATTCAGTCCTAGGGTTTGGAACATTGACCTAGGGCTTCAAAAAATTTATAAGGAGCAAACCTAAAAGCACTAGGGGACCTTCTTTGATCAATTAGGGGACCTTCTTAGACCTCCTTTTATCAATCAGAGAGAGAGAACATCATACATCAAAACTTTGAACAGGTTGGATCATTGAGGAGAGCTTCTAGAGACTTGGAGAGCTTCCCTTGGAGATCGATTCTTGTAGCGGAGCCCTATCGTATTGGAGGGAAAATCTGAACACATAAGGTAATCATTTTAACATTAGTAGCATACTTGAGCCCATAGCCATTGGATCAATAGAGAGGAGATTTCACCTTAGCGGCCGTTGTCCTAGATAGTGGCCCACAACCTAGTCTAGGGTTTTAGGTGTTATTTTATTTTATTATACTTTCTCTTTCATTTCATTAGCATAAGCTTTATTTCAATTATTCACATTCATAGTACTAGTTTCATTGCATTTGTTTCTATTGAGCTTATTCATTGCTAATAACCTCATCTGGGGAGGCAATATCGGACATCTAAGCGTGTGTTGTTGTTTCATTGATTTTAGGGCTACAGGTTCATCGGGAAAATCCACAACATACGAAAGCAAGAGGATCCCTCTAGCAATCAGACCTAGAGAAGGAGGCATCTGTAAGCCCTCATACATTTTTGTGTGCATCATCGAGAAGCCTTATAAAGTGCACCCCCTGTGCGAGGGGATATTTTATACACCTGCTGCCCTCTTTGTGTGTAAAATCATGTATCAAACAAAGGGTATCCCTTAGAGGGATTCATATGTAACCGGATCTTGGGAATATCAATACAAAAAGCATTCATTCATTTATTTCTTCGCATTTTGGTTATATCTGCTTTGTGCCTTTCATTTATTGCATGTTTAAACATTAAAGGATTCAATCGAATCGCAAGTAGAGTAGTTGGTGGATGGCGCACTGCTTCCCCAATGTCGCTATATTATTTACTGATTAATTAATTAGGTTCATTTTACTAAATTAAATAAGCAAGTCAGGGTTGGTATAGTACCCATGAATCTCTATCTTCTTCACACGTAGATGCCTTCCCCTGCTCGACCATCACATACAGTAAAAAAAAAATCTAGTAGCACTCCATGTCACAATTGCACTTTCTCACTTTAGAGCTTAAAAGTGTAATTGATAGCTATAAATAATGAAGGGTAAAAACCCTAGAATTTACTTTTATATATTCAACTCAAGCCTTGATTGCTGCTGGCATCAGTGGCCTACACTTTCTGGCCACTGGACCTAATAGAAACCATGAATCAGCAATTGAAGGTCGTTGGACTTGACAATGAATGAGAAGCAAGAAGAAATTTACTCAATTTATCACTACAAAGTGCCTCAAAATGGGCCATCAAGCATACCTAGTGGTCCAAAACAACCAATATGTGTACAAATACCAAAAATAGTACATATACCAATATCTAAAAAACATTATAAAAATAAAATTAAAGAAAAAAAAATCAAATAAATAAAATATCAAGTGAGTCTCGTATTTAGTTATTTGATCTATACACTTAGCTATTGCAACGACTAGTGCTCCATACAATTCGGAAAGATGATTAAATTACCATAAGGCCACTTGGGGCAAAATAATTAAGGCTGAATTGAGATGCTTCACTTCAAACCCGAATAAGGCCATGACGACTGAACTACCCCATGAAAGTGAGGATCCATCTCATTTTTCCTATAAAAATAGTGTTTCAACAAGCTACAATAGAATTGTTATCATCTTGATTTCCTAAGAAGCCCATTGTGGTCAAACCACCCCATGGGATAGGGATGTACAATAACCAAAATGGTTGAAATCACACATGGATGGGAAAAACCCTATAACAATAAAAGCAACCCTCCAAAGAGGTCCACATCATTCATCTTGGTCAAGTGACTCATCATTTTATTAAATGTCCTTTCCTCATCGACTTGTCACTTGAGGGGGTAGTCAAAATTTTCAAACAATTATAATCAAAGTCAACAAAATATCAACCATTCGTGTCAAATTATGTTCATCTTATGAATCATTTCCAACAACTATCATAAGCTTACCCTTTGCTAGGGAAAAAAGAAAACATGATAGTTAATTTTGTAGCTCTCCTCATTTCAGATCTATAGTAGTACTAAAGCTAACTGATCTCCTGATGAACGAGTGCAAGCTTCCACAAATTTAAGCCTTCCACCCTATTGGAAGTAATGATTCTAGGATGCATACCTCATACATGATTAGGGAATCCAATGTTGATCAGATCAATGATCATCATGAAACCTACAATGTGACCCTAGGTGGTCTATTTTTTCTATGCATTGTGTTTTCCCATAGTGCATCCCAAAAAGGGGCATCTGTAGACACCTAAAATGTGTCATGTTTAGGAAACTATCCATATGTAAATATTCATAGACTATATGAATCCTCTTGGATCTCTTCGAAAGCAAGCAGTGGTCCTAACCACTCAAAAAAGGTAGTTCTAGCCCATCTAGGCTTGGCTACTCTCAAGCAGAGCGACCGCCACATTTGGCCACTAAAGACTACAACAACCACATCTAGCTACTAAAATAGATAGTGACTAGTACCATGCACAATTTGGCCATGAATACAGGCCTAGATAATGTAGTTTGACTGCACTTTACATTGTTTATGGGTGGATTTTGGTGAGGAACTCCCTGAGTTCCTCCTAACTACCCCTTCAATGCCAATTTATGACTGATTCTTTCCACCTGAGATGGTCAGTTGCATGAGATTTGGATTGAAGCTTCTCAAAGAAGCCAAGGTCCATATATAAAAGAGAGAGAATTCTACATATGTACTCTCCAACAAAGGAACAAAGGAGATCCGCATTTTTCAAATTTCATGCAGTGAAGCCCTGTCAGATTGGAGAGTGGCTCTACGCACCCTTAAGAAGCAATGAAGTGCTATATGGATGAGGAGAGACTATGCATGTGCTATTCACATATATTATTATTCACCACCATTCCATGTATTTGACACATCCAGTGATCCTTGAACATCAATTGGATCAAATAACCTGGTGCTACAACCCTTGAATCATGAGGAGGAAGGTCTATTTCATGACCGTTATCCTGGATAGTGGCCCATAGGCATAACCTAGGGTTTTGACATTAGTTTCTTTGTTTTAGCATTATATTCGATTACTTTCTACTTTAGTATTTATATCTAGCATAGATTTGATTTAGTATATGAATTTATATTATTTTTCCCTGAGATATGCACACGTTTTTCATTATTCTCATTACATTTAATAATATTATGCTTGTTTATCTTGCTTATTATATTTGACACTAATAGCCTCATCTAGGGAGACAACCTCGACTCCTAAGCATGCTCTATTGTTTCTGTGTATGCATATCTACAGGTTTACAATACCATTTCAATATATTCAAAGCATGAGATCCCTCCTGGATGAGAGAAGGAGGAGGTATTTGTGAGCCCTCAGACAAGTGCATGTGTGGGATTGGGAAGCCTGCATAAGCACACCTCCCTTTTGTGAGGGGATATTTATTCCATAACTTTTTTCCATTGTATCAGACTGGGTATGGTAGGGTACCTAGGAATAGATATTTGGGGATATATTATTATATTGTATAAGGGTTGGAACATAACCCAAGGTTGATTGTATTATAATATTATATTATATTTTAATATAATATAATATTAGTAGTAGGCTCTCCAAAGTAGAATAAGAATATGGATATATAAAGAAGAGATATTTATCATTGTAAGGGAATTTCATATCATTGAAGAAGAATCTATGTAATCATCGTGCCCACGAAGTGGCCTCTCATCTTGGGAGATCTTGTGGAGCTATTCTTTCCTTAAGGATTATTATTGGTGTTTCCCTACCTTAAGGGTATTATCTATCTCTCTCTCATTTGTGGATTGTTATTGTGGATAATGTATTGTGGATGAATGATTTGATATTTTTGCATATTGGTGAATGGTTTATGCTAATAATAATAAAGTTATACAACAAGTGGTATCAGAGCAACGATTTTGGCAAAATGAGGATTTTTGTGTGAAACCCTAGAATTAGGGCAATTTTTTTTGGAAAAACATCTCATCTTTCAGAAGCCATATCTCTACGTAAGTTTATTCGATTGAGGCGATTCTTGGATCAGATTGTGCAGAATTTGAAGAGATTTAAAATGAGTGGTCATATGAAGGAATCCAAGTAGTATTGAGGGATATACGACCTTTTGAAGTTAGTCATTCGAAACAATGATAGTGACGAATTTTGCAATTTTTTTCTAAAAAAATGTCTCATCTTTCAGAAGCCATATCTTTGCGATAGCTAATCCGATTGAGGCGATTCTTGGATCATATTGTGCAGAATTTGAAGAGATTTAAAATGAGTGGTCATATGAAGGAATCCAATTAGTATTGATGGAGATACGACCTTTTGAAGTCAGCCATCTGGAACAAAGAAAGTGACGAATTTTCAAGTCACGAATTTTTCAAAAGACAATTTGTTTAGTTCGGGTAAGCAAATCAGTTGCACTTTATTTTGTTTGGAAGAAAAATTTCAGATGTAGTTGTCTTTGGGATTTTTAGCTTCAACTTGGTGGGAAGATATTTTTTTTCCATAAAACCCTAGTTTGCATTAGGGCATGATATTTATTATAAAAAAACCCTAGTTGCATTAGGGCATGCACAATGGCACTCCAAAGTTTTTCTGGAGAAGATGATATTGATGCTATGGAATGGTGGAAAAAGTTTGTCTATCGACATCATAGTAATCCTTATTGGAAATACTTCCTTAATTTATCTCTTCAAGGGAAAGCTTTGTTTTGGTGGATAAATTTTTGTCAAGAAACAAATAATGAATACACTTTGGAGGAAGCGAAGCATGCATTCTTGAGTAAATGGGACCCATATTATGTTGATCTCCTAATGGATTTGATCAACGACTATGAAAAAGAAATAAAATTACTCAAGAAGAAAGAGGAAAAGGTTAGGGAAGATAAAAAAGATGTCAGTATGCAGATAGAGGAAACCATACCTTTGGTGGAAGATAAATTAGAAAATGGACAAAGGAATTTGTTTAAATCTAAAAAGTATATTTTGCAGGTTCATGGAAGCATTCAAAAGGAACAGGTTATTATTTCCATTGACCCTGGTAGAAGATATAATTTTATTAATATTGTTTTGGCTAAGAAGTTGCAAGTTCAAGTAACAAAAATTAAGGACATACAACTAGAGGGTGAGAATGTTCAGATTTTTGAAGATTTGAAGATTGCCATGGATAAATATGTTTTACATTCAGATTTCTATGCTATTGAAATGGATGATGAGGATATTGTTCTTGGTTATCCTTGGTTAGATTCTTTGGGTATTGTTAACATTAATGTGCAAAAGAATTTTATGAAGTTATGGTACAGAAAAAAGAAGATAACATTGCAGGATATTTCTTAGCTTGAGGAGCAAGGATACAAGGAAAATAAAGAAGTGGTTGTAGAAGAACAAATTCAAGAACATGAAACAAAATCCAAGAAGGCGATAGTTACAACATAGTCCAAGGAATATTTGATAGAAGAGCACAAGGACACACCAAACAAAGATAACATGAAAGAACAATGTGTAGAAGAATTTAAAACAATGATGCCAAAGGTTGAAAAGTCAAAGAAGGTAGAACATCAAGTAAAGGTTGCACCATATCGCCATCCACACCACCATGAGCAAAAACAATATTGGAGGCATGGTTCAAGGCAACAATATTATGGTTCTACATGTAATCAGCAGGGCACCAACTATGGTAGTGTTTGGAAAAGAAAGCATAGTGATCATGGTTTTTAGCATGGTTCATCAGCATCAAGGAACAAGTGGACCCATCATTCAAGTTATCAAAATACAGTAGCAGAAGCGTGGAGCCAACAAAGCATATTTGGATACTCAAGTAACAAAATGGCGTACCAGCATCATCGGGTTTCACTTGGATGGATGGATGAGCGATATTGGTACCAATTGCTAACATTGCTTAGCAAATCATACTATCAGGTTTCTTCATATGTTTCGAGGATGAAACATTTGTAAGGAGGGTGGCATGGTAGGGTACCTAGGAATAGATATTTGGGGATATATTATTATATTGTATAAGGGTTGGCACATAACCCAAGGTTGATTGTATTATAATATTATATTATATTTTAATATAATATAATAGTAGTAGTAGGCTCTCCAAAGTAGAATAAGAATATGGATATATAAAGAAGAGATATTTATCATTGTAAGGGAATTTCATATCATTGAAGAAGAATCTATGTAATCGTCATGCCCACGAAGTGGCCTCTCATCTTGGGAGATCTTGTGGAGTTATTCCTTTCTTAAGGATTATTATTGGTGTTTCCCTACCTTAAGGGTATTATCTATCTCTCTCTCATTTGTGGATTGTTATTGTGTATAATGTATTGTGGATGAATGATTTGATATTTTTGCATATTGGGAGTAACTCAAATCGATACAATTGTTACAATAGTTGAGGCCCCTAAACGAGGAATAATACACTTGAATGGTCTTCACTTTAACACCAATTTTCTTGAGGGCTTACTAGGATGCCTCCTCAAATTTCAATAGGAAAAGTCTTGAAAGGTGCTTTGTATTTGGGAGATCTATTATCTTCATGTAAGGAAACAAAAAAGCACATTAGTAGCACATGAAGCCTATCATGATGAGGTTGATTTTCAGCAAAGTGCATGAAATAGAGAAAATATGTAAATAATGTATGAACATATATAAAGATGCATAAATTTGCCTAAAATATTGAAAAATAAGCATGAAGTAAAGCTTGAAACATATAAAGGAATCTAGAGATGCATATAATCTTGTAAATTAAGCATACAACGACCTAATATATGAAAGCATGTAAATGAAAGCATGAAGTGCACAAATGAGAGCAAAGATGCCTATGAAACTATGAATAAACCATATAAATACATAAAATGTAATTAATTTATGCTAAGTTAAGCTAAATGTATGCTAAGAACTATAAATATATGGATAAATCGAAGGATTTTGCATGCCAAATCCTAACCACTATAGCTCTTAGTAGCTATCTCTACTAGCCGATGTTGCATCTAGCAGCTAAGCCTATGGGCCATTGTTGAAAACAACGACCATGGTAAAAGTGTTCTACTCTTGAAATTAGGCTTGATTATATACATTTCCTCCATTTAATTAATGGTCAAGGGTCATCGATGTGTCCAAACATAGATTTGTAGTTGAAATCTCTTGAATTCATGATGGATTGATGTGGAATGGTAAGTTTGCTCCTCAAGCTATTGGAAACTCCATTGACATAACAACAAGTGTCATTCTCTAATTTTATAGCACTTCACTAATCCTCAAGGGTTGTAAAGTTAGTATTCAAACTGGTAGAGCTTCGCTACAATGAATTTTTGATGATTATGCCTCTTTGGGGGGTCTATAAATAGACTTATCCAAATACTAATCTTGGCTTCTCAAGGAAGCCAAGATCAAGAATTAGTTGACCTGAGAAGTTGGGAGGAACCCTCTAGAAGCTTCCCTGCCCAAAACTACTCCAAAACCATTACAATTTGAGTTGTTGCAACTGATTTTTATTAGCTCAAGAAGGCTAAGTTTATTATAGGGCTAGCCTCTCTTGCTCAGTGCAGCTAGGGGTAGGCTACCCTTAGTCACTCTGATCATCAATGGCTGAGATCTTAGCCACTGATGCTATCAACAACAAAGTTTGGATAGGCCTAAACTGCTTAAAATGAGTGATTATAATTACTGCTTAGTCTTGGAAAGGTCCAAGCTCATTCATATGGTCTGCAAATATGCCCATATGAGTAGTCTCCTAAAAATGTTATGTTTTAGGTGTCTACACCCCTATACAAGTTGGGTCATTATCATGTACCAAAGCTTCAGGAATGCCAAACATGGTGATCAGAGTTTAAAAAAATTTGAGTATGACATCTTGATCACAGCTCTTTTCCAATATTACCTCAACCCATCTGGTAAAATAATTGGTTGTAATCAAAATGTATTTGTGACCTGCTAAAGAAATAGGACTAATTTTCCCTATGAAATCTAGACCCCACTTCTAAAATGGTTTCTATACATGTATTGGATGTAGAGGCATTGTGGTGTTTCTATTCCTTCCTATGTATCTCTGGCATTTATCACAAGCTCTAGAAATTTTGAAGGCATAAGCAAAAATAGTAGGCCAAAAATAACCTGCTCTTATGATTTTCAGTGCGGTGGATCTTCCTAAATAATGGCCTCCAAATGTTCCATTATGAAATTAATTCAGTATGTTATGTTTTTGATCCTCTCTTATGCACCTTAAGAGAACACCATCAAGGTTTTCTTTGTAAATTTTTCTAGATAGCATTATATAGTACAAAGCTTGAATCCTATACCTTCTCCTTTGTGAAGAATTAAGGTTTTGGGGATAGACACCAGTCTAAAAATAACTTGTAAGCTCATCTATCCAATTTGCTTCTTGTAGGGGAATGTTGTCTTCTTGATATAGCTCTTTGATCTGGCACATTACTTCCTCTTTTATACTTGTTGTAGATACCAATTCTTAACAGAGAGCTCTACCTCTTACCAATTTGGTGGTATGGATATCAATGTCAAAATCTTGAATATTTGTAATCCAACCTACTCTTTTCTCACCAAGTTCTCATTTTAAGATGAAAGTTCTTACATTAGGATGGACTACATAAACCAGTGTTTTGCTTTGGGATAGATACTGTCTAAACTTTTTCAAGGACTTCACAACTACAAGCACTTGTTGTACTGCTCCAAATTTTTTGCATCCTTACCTTCAGGCTATAGGATCCGCGCTTGAAATGGGGATGTGAGAAGGATGCGATAATACCTCAGAATAAGAGGCCCTTTGAAGGTCGCACCTCTCGGGGGAGGTGTATAAGGGTAAATTTTTTATGGATGGTGGGTTCACCAGGAAACTTTGAGTGGCAGTTTCCATGCCCATGTTGAGAATGGTTTTGGTGTGTTCATTTTATACTCGATCATTCATAATCCTAGGTTGGACAGAATGAATCTAAGCTATTATATATGAAAATGTTGATTTATATGAATATAGAAAGCAAGAATGAATCCTAAATGTAAATATTATACGAAATGAGAAAGAATGCACCTGATTCCGGATGTCTGATGAAGATTTTGAAGTTTGTAGGAGTCTAGATCATCCTGAATATGACAGGATCATCTACAATTGCACAAAATCATCCTAGATTACAGTCGATCATCTGAGATCAGACAAGATCATTGTCGATCTGACGAATTCGTCAGATGAATCCATCAGAAACCTGTAATCACATAAATAGACACCAAAAACCAAAAATGCTACTGCAATAATAATGCAAAATGATAGAAATGATAGTATAAATGCCTAAATGATAAATATAGATAGCAAATTAAAGGAAATGCATTGTTTTAATAACTTATTTTAACTTTATCATGCATTTATGCTGAATGAGGTGAACTTCGAGATGCAGAATGAAAATAAATCAAACTAATGCATAGTAAAATAAATAAGACAAACAAGGAATGCAAACTTAGGGCTCTGGTTGCCTCCAATATGAACTACAGTCAAGATCACGTCCAATCATACAATATCATCGCCAATATGCAACAGGATCATCCAAAATCATCTGGAATCGCCTGCGATAATTCGAGCTTTCTCCAACTGAAGCATAGTGAAAACCTGTAATGAAAACTTAAAACTACGAGTGCAAACAATAGTGGATAGGACATCTTGACACAACAAAACTAAATGGCAGGGAAAATCAATCAGGGAATCATGGGATTAGCCAACCAGGGGGATAAAATGAGAAAATCCCAGTTTATATAGGATTAGGGGGAGGTTAGGATGTTGGGGAACATCCTAATCTGGGAGATCCTTAGTGGAGGAATATCCAACTGTGCAGACATGCTTCTGACCAAGTTGGAGAGGCTGTTAAAACAGAAGCTAATTATGAAAATTTAGTTTTGGGACAAAATCATCTGGACGTTCTGTTCCAAATGAATTCGTCCGATCTGGGACGATTTCGTCTGATCGGTGACAATATCGTCCAATGGTTAAAATAACTCCTAAAAATGGCATGAAAAATGGGGTGAGCGGTTAAAGGGCGGTTTCGAGGTTAAAATTCATTTTTTTATATTTTTACTAAGGGTTTAACTACGCTAATTTTAGGGTGCTACATTTTTCCCCCTCTTTAGTGAATTTTCTGAAGTCAAAAAATGTGTTAAAGATGAGTTCTTCCCATTTTACGAGAAAGTAAAAAAATTACTCAATTTTCTAGATGACGATTCTAGGTCGAATCGTACAACTGCTTAATATGGTGCCCCCTCCGTGTTTTTACCCAAATCGAATGTTTGAGGTAAAAACGCGAAAAAGCAAAATTTTTAAAAAATGTTGTTTTTAAATAAAATTAAGAAAAATAGGGTAAAACCCTAATTCATTTTTACTATTTATTTTCACTGTTTTTAGAGCTCTGCAAGCAAAATGGTAGAAACAGTACATAGATCGACAAATTTTTGGCGTGGGTTGTAGGTAAGGATCTAAACCTAGTGAATTATGTTTTTAATTGGATTTTTTGATTGATTATTCATGTAATTATGTAATTTGGAAATAGTATAATTTTATGTCATGCTATAAAATTTAAATGAAATAATATGATGTAAATAAATTGGTTGTTTTGTGGTGTGATTTGATGAAAATAAAGGGACTTCTAACAATAATTTCAAAGGACATTGTCGTTGTTATAGACCATTTCATGGAGTCGCCGCTCGCTAGGTCGTCAAGCTAATCCTAGTATAGAAATATTGCTAAAAGTAAAAGGGTGCTTAAGAGACTGTCTTAAGACTTTGTGTTGTGATGATGAAAATTATGATGGTGATGATTTGTTTTCAGATTTTCATAAAAATATTATGCATGAAATATTAAAAATATGATTTTTGCTAGGCATAAAATTCCTAAGTGTGATAAAGTTTTGAACAATTCCTTAGGAATTATACCATGGTTGCAAAATGGAATGTTGACATAATGAAATGAAATAGAAAAAAGTGTTCATTTTTTTTAAAGCACAATTGTGTAACATAATGATTTAAGCCATATGTTTTATAAATTATTATGAATGGGAAATAAAATTAGAACAATGGTTTGCGCTAGGCATAGAATTATAGGTATAGACTTATACCATCATTGCGAAATCCAAAAAGGAAATTGATATAATAGTTTTATTACATAATTGATTTTTGATTTTGAGATAAACAGAAAAAATATATAAACATGACTTTATTGGTAGATTGTGAATATGTTGTTGAAAAAAAATGTTGGATTTTTGAAAACAATGTATGTAATTGTTTTTTATACGAAACAAATGTTCTTAAATAAGATGATGAAATTATTCCAAAAAGAGTTGCAGAAATATTTTAAATTATCTCAAAGACAAAATGTAGATTTATAAGGAACCCTCATATGCATATGTGAGTTCACTGTCGATCTTGATTTATCATACTGATACAAAATATCTCAAACGCAAATGTGTGTGCAATTGTATTGTTCATTTACCAATTTTGAGAAAGATAATTTGATACAAGTAATTTGAATTAACCAAATAAGTGTTCATTGACCATGATTTATATGCATGTAACCGTACTAGACTACTATGTAAGTCGGGTCATCAAGAGCTAGCTGATCCATAAGCATACATAGGTCTATACAAAATAATGTCGCTAATGTGACTGACATATCACCATGCTAGGGATTACCCATGGCCAAGCGGGTTGGGCACAAACCACCTATTATGGGGCTTACCTCACAGTTTTCGAATAATTGAGAATTCCAGGGATTCAAGATCATTCACCCTTATTTTCTTTTTCAAGGGGTAGGGAAAGGGATTTTATTGCTTTTGCTTTTGCTTTTTCTTTTTCTTTTATTTCTCTTCTTTTTTTTTTTTTTGTATTTTTGCTTGGAACTGAGATAATGCTGAAATATTGCTGTGATGGTACAAAATAATATTTTTCTTTTTCTCATTTGCTTTGACTTTTCTTTTTCTTCCTATACCAGGGATACTTGCTCGGATTGGTCGTAGAGCAAGGGATTTTTATTCCGGGTAGGGGTGAGCTTGTACTTTTGTCAATTCTCAAATATTCTAGACCATGTGCATGATAGGATAGCAGGGGAAACTTTTTGCTCAAGAAACCACTTCTACTATGTAGCATCATATTGAATTTGCAATGAAATCATTTTAATGTGAAGAGATATACTTGGTTCAAATAAATAACAAGATCAATTCTCTATGCTCAAAACTTTATTTAATTCAACTGTGGACTTTGATATAAGAGAGATTAATAATCATACCAAATAAAATCAAGATATTTATGCATGTGAGTGTGAAAGTGCAGGATTCCAAATAAATGCTAATTTATCCAAAATAACTGAAAATATAACTACAATACTTCAAGAATTGACAGGTACAAAAATAAAAGATGTTTTTTGAAGATTTTGATTGATGAATTCAGAAGATACACAATATGATTTTTTTTGAAATTTTTATATAAATGACTAAAATAAAACAATATGCAAAATAACAATATATACAATGATGAAATGACCAGATTTTATGCATAATAGCACTTAAGATGCATAATGTTCATAGGTTATTTAAGATCTTTACCATCTAAGGTAGCTAATCGGTATGCTCCCGATCCAAATTTAGTAGTGATGATATACGGTCCAAGCCAGTTGGGCTCGAATTTACCTTTAAGATCTTTAGTTGCATTAGTATTTTTTTATTTTCTTTCAAGACAAGGTCACCGATCTCAAAGGATCGATGATGAACTTTCTTGAGGTATGCTCGCTTGAGCTTGTTCTAGTAGGCTCGAAGATGTTCCAAAGCATTGATGTGCTTCTCATCTAGGAGTTCCAGCTGACTAAATTTGCCAGCATGATATTCATCTCCTAATTTAGTATCTTGAAGTAGCAGAGCCAAAGAAGGAACTTCTAATTCAAAGGGAAAAACTGCTTCAGTTCCATAAACCAAAACAAAAGGTGAAGTGCCTATGGGGGTATGAACGCTAGTGCGATAAGCCCACAAAGTAGGATATAGTTGAATGTGCCAATCTTAGCCAGATTTATTGACTAGTCTTTTGAGTATTTTATTTAATTTTTATTAGATGCTTCTACTTGGCCATTACCCTAAGGATAATAGGGAGTGGACCAACGATGTTGAATTTTATATTTTTGACATAATTTTTTGACATATTTATTTTTGAAACAAGTTCCATTATCTAAGATGAGATTTGTAGGAATTTTGAACCTACAAATAATTTGATTAAAAATAAATTTGAAAACTTGGGTTCCAGTGCAAGAAGCTAAGGGCATTACTTCAACCCACTTTGTGAAATACTTGGTGATGGTTATGATGAATTTGTGTCCATAAGATGACACAAGATTGATTTTTCCAATGATGTCTAAGACCCATTTTGAAAAGGGCCAAGGAGATGAAATAGCCTATAGCTCTTGTGCAGGTGCATGGACAAGGTTAGCATGTTTCTGGAACTTGTCGCAATGGCGCACATAATCATGTGCATAATTTTCCATGGTAGGCCAAAAATATCCTATCCTAAGGAGTTTCTTAGTAATCGCGCTACCACTGAAGTGTGCCCCACAAGATCCATTATGGGCTTCACTCAAAGCTGATATAGATTCTTCTAGATTTAAACATCTCAGTAGGATACCTTCGAAAGATCTCCTATATAATGTATTGCCAATTATGACGAAGCGACTTGCTCGTCTATGCAATAACCGGCACTGGTTTCTGTTAAAACCTTTAGGGAAGGTCCCATTTTGAAGAAAATTGAATATATCAGTGTACCAAAGTTCAAGAGTAGTTTCATTGATTAGAAACACATCCAAAGGTTCTAAGCATGATTTATTTGAATTGGGCTCCTAGAGTCGACAAATAATTATGGTAGCATATTCATCCTCTAACTCCACGGGTAAAAGAGATGCAACTGTAGCCATAGCGTCAGCCGCACGATTTCTAGTTCAAGGAATAGCTTCCAAGGTAACTTGATCAAATAAAGATAATAATTGTAATACATATGCTTTATATGGATGCAATTTATCATTTTTGGTTTGATAAACATCATTAATTTGATTTATGACAAGTTAAGAATCATCGAAAACTAATAGATTTTTAATTTTTAGTGCCAAGGCAACTCGTAATCCAAGGATTAGAGCCTCATACTCAGCAGTGTTATTAGTATAAGAAAATGTTAATTTAAAGGACAGAGGGATAAGATGTTTATGTGGATATATTAAAATGATACCTACACCAGCCCCACTTATGCATCGGGATCCATCAAAGTATAAGTACCATTGCTCTAAATGAGCGGCCTCTAGTTTAAGGCATTCATCAGGAAACTCAATGATGAGGGGATGGGTAGACTCTAAGGGTGCAGTAGCTAATTGATATGCTATGATTTGACCCTTAAAAAATTTTTGTCCTATAAACATGAGTTCAAACTTGCTTAGGGAAAGAACCCACTTTGTTGTGCAACCAGATAAGTATGGTCAACTCATGAGATACCGCAAAGGATCAGATTTAGAAATAACATAGGTTTTCTAACTGAGCATATAATGGCATAATTTTTGTGTAGAAAATATTATTGCTAGACATAACTTCTCTAATGTTGTGTAAGGGGTTTCATAACTGATTAATGTTCTATTGATATAATAATTAGCACATTCTTTCTTCTCATCATCAAGTTGATCTAACATAGCTCCTAAGGCAAGATCTAAAGCAAAAATATACAAGATAAATAGGTGATCAGGTCTAAGTGGCAAAAGTACAGGTGGGTTAAGAAGATATTGTTTGAGGAGTTCAAATGCTTGCTAACATTTGTTGTCCCAATGGAAAGAGACATCCTTCTTAAGAAGCTTAATAAAGGGTCCGGTTTTATCCACCAGCTTATCGATGAAGTGACAGATAGCTTGAAGTTTACCTTGTAAACTTCTTAATTTTGATATATTTGTGGGTGCGGGCATATCAGTGATAGCCACAATATTGAGAGGGTCAATTTTGATGCCATGTAAAGAAACTATAACCCCCAATAATTTACCAAACTTAACTCCGAATATACATTTAGTTGGATTCAATCGGATAAGATATTCCCTTAACCAATTAAATACTTTTCTCAAATCATCTAAATGGTCATCTTCTTCAGTAGAACAAGCTATAATGTCATCTACATAATAATGTAGTATATCATGCATCATATCATGAAATATATAAGTCATGGCTCATTGATAGGTTGCTCCTGCATTCTTTAAACCAAATGGCATCACTTTCCAACAAAAGGTTCCCCAAGGGGTAATAAAGGTTGTTTTAGCTTGATCTTCAGGAGCTATCCTGATCTAATTATAACCAGAAAATCCATCCATTAGGGATATCATTCCACTCCCAGTAGTAAAATCAATGATCTGATCCATATTAAGAAGGGAAAATATTCTTTAGGGCATGCAACATTAATATCTCTAAAGTCTATGCAAACCCTAACCTTAGTAGCTTCTTTCTTAGTTACTGGAACTACATTTGAGATCCATTCAGCATAATCAATGGCTTGTATAAAAATGACATTCAAGAGTTTTTCTAACTCCCCTTTGACCAGTAAGGCCACTTTAGGATGCATTTTTTTGAGTTTCTGTTTAATAGGTTTAGCATCCGAATGGACTACTAGGTGATGCATAACTACAGAAGGGTCTAATCCTGGCATATCTTCATATGTCCAAGCAAAGACATCTTCATATTCTTTAAGAAATGCAATATATTTATCCTATTTTTCTTGAATCAATTCTGATCCAATGTTGATTATGTGAGGATTACCCTCGGTTCCAATGTTAATTTTTATGACATTTTCTACTTCCATGTGTAGATTTTTCTCAAAATTAGGTGGGGTGGGTGAAATGCCCAATTCTTGTAATTCTTCCAAGGTTAGTTTGGATAATTCATCTTGAGGAGTCGTGGCCTCAAGCTGGGCTATACTAGGTATAGAGCCATTAAAATAAATTCATGATGTAATAATTTCTCAACGGAGACATCATGGAAGATATCTCCCTCCAACTCATCATCGAATTCGGCAATCATCTCAGGGTAGGCTATAGATAGAATATTACATGTAAATGGCTTTTTCATTAAATGCAAAGCATCACGTTGATCTAAATAATCTTGGTAACATATGAGATGGTCATCATCCTCAAATGGGAAGGGCTGGCCTTTACTAGGAAAAAGGCCCACACCACATCGGGCAGGCCATGCTTCTACCTTAAAAGGTTCTTTCATACCATTTTGGAAAGGTCCCAAAAATTTCCCTTTATATACCAATTTAAGCATTATAGATTTGGCATTAATATACTTATTAGTAAAATAACATCGAGCATATCCATCATAATGAGCCTTGATGTTTCTGGGTATTCTACCCCAGTCATATCCCTTATAAATAAAAGTGTAGCTCTTGACTTGGTAAATACTTCCAATAGGCTATGGGAGACCCAAGGCATGAGAATATGGTGGCAAATTATTTAAGATAAGGGAATATTGCATAGCAGCATTTGTTTGCTCTGATATAAGAATTTTAGATAAATCGGGTAAGAGCTCGTTAGTAAGAGCATAAGAGGTAGAAGGAACATTTCCTACATATTATGATGCAGAAACTATGCCTTTGGTGGATGTATATGTTGTAGAGATGTCGATGGATGATTCTATTATAGGTATAAAAGTTATAGGAGTAGAGCAAGAAGCCTTGGTTGTGGGATTAGGATCTTTCTGAGGTCCTAATGTAGTTTGTTTAGAGGATGTTTGAGCTGCATGTAGAGGTGGAACTGATGTAGAAGGAGTAGATGGTGTTGTGGGTGTGTGTTTCACATGTTTATATGGATAATGAGAATTAGGATGTGTGGATGATAAAGCAGAGAAAAATTGAACTCCAACAAGTTCTGCCAAAGCACACATATCAAAGGGTCTAGGATCACCATGGATGGTAACCAACTGATTCTTAAATTTGAATTTAACATATTGATATAAATTTGAGGGAACGGCTTGCATTGCATTGATCCAAGGATGACCCAAGAGTATATTGTATGATGCAGGGCAATGTACAATAAACACGGTCGTATCCAAGGTTCTCGGACCAACTTGCAATGGAATGGTAATAACTCCACACGTTTCTTGTGTTTTGTCATTGAAGGCTTTTATGATCATATCAGTTCTTTTCATTTCATCACTTCTAAACCCAAATCTTTGGCAGAAGTCTAAAGTGCAAATGTTTAAAGATGAACCATTATCAATCAAGACTCATTTAACTGCTACATCTCCAATTAAGGAAGTAATATATAAGGGGTTATCCTTATGTAAACTATGTTGAGGTATGTCTCTATCCCAAAAGTCAATACAATCAACTTCACAAGTTATTATAGTATTAGCCATGGCTTCAGGTTGAATGTCTTGTGGTACCATCATCTAGATTAATGTGAGCATTAATTCATCTCTATGTGTAGGAGAGGATCTTAAAAAGTCCAAAAGGGAAATTCTAGCTGTAATGTTTGATAGTTGCTCATTAATATTTTAAGGTGGTTTAGGTTGAACATTAGGTGCCTGATTCCATATATTAGGAACTTTCAAAACAAATGGAGTTGATCCATCGTTGTGCATTTGATCATGTTGAGATTTTTGAGCCTGTTGTCTAGTAATAGCTCCGATGGTACCCACAACATTATTCTACGGATGATGAATGGGTCTTGGTCTAGAATTTATGGCTTTCTCATTAGAAAGTAATTGGTGAGACGATGGTCGAGTAGTGACTCTTCTTGGAAATGGTTCTTCTAGAACCATATAACTTGTGATAGGGAGAATAGGATCTGATTCATGTTCAGAGCTATTCGATTGATTTGAGGTGATTTCCATATCACTCTCAGTATCATATTCTGTATCACTAAGATCAGGTGTCTAAATGTTATGTAGAGGCCTGGTTGTAACTACGGATAAAGTTGTGTCAAATATTTCAAAATCATGAACAGGTAAATGCCCACTAATAGGTCCTACATATCGGGTAGGAGGGGGAACATTATGATGTTCAATTTGATTAGTCACTTCCTTGCCATGCTTTGGTAAAGGATGTTGAAATATGTCCAATGACTAATTGGAATTCTGATTCTAGTTTTGATGAATGTTCTTTTGAGTATTATTAGGAGGATTTTACTTAGGTTGAAAGGCTTGCACCTCCATCTCATTTTTATCAATCAGGTCATGTATTTTATGTTTTAATATTTTACAAGAGTTGGTAGTGTGTCTAGGTCCTCTATGGAAGTCACAGTGTAAATCAGCTCTGTATCCGAGTATAGTTGGATCACGTTCCTAGATAGTTGGTAATTGAATCAAACCTCATTCTAATAATTACGAGAGAATGGTTGATAAAGGTTGATTTAATCTAGTAAATTCTCGAGGAGGTTTATCGAGAGGTTTCAGTATAAATTTCTTCGTTGTCTTCGCAGCATTAATAGTAGCAATATTTATACTATCAGTGACTCCATCACCCACAACTTGTTTATTTTTATATTTATTTCTGGATGTTTTCTCATCATCTTTATTTTTAAGCTGACCTCTCCTAATGAGAGCATCTTCCACTCTTCGGGCTAAGTCTATAGCCTGATCAAAGGTGGTCAAGGTAGCAGTTGACAATTCATAAGATAGTTGGTCTTGTAAATTATTAATAAATATGTCCAACATCTCCCTATAAGGTAACACAGTGCAATTTTCCTATCAACTGTCTCCACCAAGCTAAGAAATCAGCAAAACATTCATCTTTGTCTTGTTTTAAGTTGTACATGTCTTTAATGGTCACATGCCTTTCAATGTAGGCACTGAATTGATGCACAAAAGACTTGGCAGTTTCTTCAAAGTTCCTCAAAGAATTAGTGGGTAATTGATAATACCACTCTAATGCCATTCCTCCTAAACTTTTTAGGAACATTTTTAGCAATAATAAGTCATCATGTGATATATCATGACATGCTATCCTAAACATACAAATATGCTCTATGGGATATTCGGTTCCTTTATATATGGGCAAGACAGGCATAGGAAAATGTTTAGGATACGGTTGTGCTACAACTATAGGATCTAGAGGTTGACTACACATCTCTCGATAATTGTACGAGGGATGGTAGGGATCTATCTGATCCATGTGGGAAATTAACTGTTTCACCATGGTTTCAAGATTACTAGTTTGTCCACCATGTTGGTTCGGTGGGACATAAGCATGGGGTTTATGAGTGTATGACGATGTGACATAAGGATTAGACGCTATATGGCTATTATGCAAAGCGTTGGTAGGAAGAGTATTATGAAGAGGATTTGTAGTAGTATTATGTTGTATCCCGGATTGTTGGTAATTGGTGTTTGGTTTTGTTTTGGGTTTTTGCTGATTTGAGGTATATTGCTCAATGACTTGGTGAAATAGAGCAGTAAATGAGGGTTTATTTTATGTAGGAATGACCCTAGGCTTGCTAACAGGCACTTTAGATGGTTGGGTAACCTGTTGTTGTTGCATGTTATGGATTATAGCTGCCATATCCAAATTGGATGGTCCAACTTGATCACTCTCTTGATCAATAAAGGACAAGGGATTAGTGCATGTGTGAAATACGTCTTCTAGAGTTTCTTGAGTGTCACTAATTCGATCCTTATCCATATAGACTGCTCTATTAAGCACACCAATATTAGTATTAAGGAACTTCCAGAATTATTCCATTTTTTCAAAAGTAACAGCTCCCCCCGGAGACATTTTTGGGGATGAGGATACTTCCTCTCTATTTTCTTCCTATTCATTTCTTACAGCAAGCTCTTCTTCTTGTTGATCTAGGATTTCTTCTTCCTGAACTTGATCTTAAGGAAGGACATCCAGGTTATTTAATGGTTTTCCTAACCAATCTTCTTCTTCTTCAGTTTGTTTTCCATTCCTAAGTCTAGGCATTGTGCTTAAACTTAGATTTCAGAAAATATATATATTTATATATATATATATATATATATATATATATATGCGATAGGTTTTGAGAGGTATATATTTTAATTATATACCTACTATAAAAAGGAAATGTTTTGATTTTTTTTTTCATTTTTGTGTTTTTGTGTTTTATAATATTATTATAAAGATAACAAATAGCATTCTAGTTGCAAAAAGGAATAACAATAATAAAATAATAACTTAGTTTTCTATAAATAATTTATGGATATCATTGATAGGATCAAGTTCATCAGGAGTCATGAAATGCTCCTCTTCAAATTGGAAATGGTTTTTCAAAACTTTGACAAAGTGTGCTATAGTAATATGATCTATCTTAGATTCTGACCTGAAGAAATAAAGTTCATGGCAATATTATCGATATAACACAGCTCTAGGAACTCTATTCCATCCTTTTCTATTTGTAAGAATGACTTCGTGATCCTCTATACGATATAGAAACTTATGTACTACAACTGCATTCTCAAGGTATTCTTCAAAGGTGTACAATTTAGAAGACACAAGTGCTCTTTTATCTTCTAAAAACCTATGGCAAGCTCTCTGAAGTTCATGATATAAGGTTACTTGGTTAGGATCTAGGATTCTATCTAGGACAAACCTCTTGATTTGCCTAAGTTCGGTTGATCTAGATGAAATAATATCCAATCTCCTATCAAGTTCATCCCATAAAGGTTGGACTCTATTCGTTTGAGGTACTCTAAGCACAGATGTAATCTCTATGGATATTAATTGATTTTCAACATTAATGGTGACAACTCGTCTTTTATTATAATCTACCATCTAAATATGATATGCAACTTTAATTGTTTGTCTGATGATTCTAGATGTTACTTAATAATTTTTTTTTTTTTGGATTGTTTTCAAAAGGTTTTAGTTTCACGTCGGGTTCACCAAAATGTACTGCTCCAAATTTTTTGCATCCTTACCTTCAGGCTATAGGATCCATGCCCGGAAGGGGGATGTGAGAAGGATGGGACAATACCTTGGACTGAGAAGCCCTTTGAAGGTCATGCCTATCAAGGGAGGGGTATAAGGGTGAATTTTCGACGGATGGTGGGTTCACTAGGAAACTTTGAGTGGCAGTTTCCATGCCTAGGTTGAGAATGGTTTTGGTGTGTTCATTTTATACTCAATCATTCATAATCCTAGGTTGGCCAGAATGAATCTAAGCTATTCTATATAAAAATGTTGATTTATATGAATACAAAAAGCAGGAATGAATCCTAAATGTAAAGATTATACGAAATGAGAAAGAATGCACCTGATATCAGATGTCTGATGAAGATTATAAAGTTTGTAGGAGTCCAGATCATCCCAAATATGATAGGATCATCTACAATTGCATAGAATCATCCCAGATTACATTCAATCATCTGAGATTAGAAAAGATAATTGTCGATCTGACGAATTCATCAAACAAATCCGTTAGAAACCTGCAATCACAAAAATAGACACCAAAAAATAAAATTCTTATACAAGAATAATGTAAAATGATAGAAATGATAGTATAAATGCCTAACTGATAAATCGTTATAGCAAATTAAAGGAAATGCATTATTTTAATAAATTATTTTAACTTTATCATGCATTTATGCTGAATGAGGTGAACTCCAGGATGCATAATGAAAATAAATCAAACTAATGCATAGTAAAATAAAGAAGACAAATGAGGAATGCAAACTCAGGGCTCTAGTTGCCCCCAATCTAAACTGTAGTCGATATCACCTCCAATCGTACGAGATCATCGCTGATCTATGACAGGATTATCCAAAATCATCTGGAATCACCTGTGATGATCCGAGATTTCTCCAAATGAAGCATAGTGAAAACCTACAATGAAAACTTAAAACTACAAGTGCAAACAATGGTGGATAGGACATCTTGACACAAAAAAACTAAATGGTAGGGAAAATCAATCAGGGAATCATGGGATCTTCCAACCATGGGGATAAACTAAGAAAATCCTAGTTTATATAGGATTAGGGGGAGGTTAGGAGGTTGGGGAACATCCCAATATGGGATATCCTCAATGGAGGAATATCCAACTGCATAGACACACTTTTGCCCAAGTTGGAGAGGCTGTTAAAACAAAAGCTAATTATGAAAATTTGGTTTTGGGATGAAATCGTCTGGACGTTCTGTTCCAGAAAAATTCATCCGATCTGGGATGATTTCATCTGATCGATGACGATATCATCCAACGGTCAAAACAACTCCTAAAAATGGTGCAAAAAATGGGGTGAGCGGTTAACGGGCGATTTCGGGGTTAAAATTCAAATTTTTATCTTTTTACTAAGGGTTTAACTGTGCCAATTTTAGGGTGCTACACTTTTCTTTCTATGAAGTTGTATTTTACCTAATACTCATGCAATGTTTGGCTCCAAAAAAATAGAATGTTTATTTTTCTAGTCATATTTTTGAGTTAGCATAGTGGCATAACTCTCTTAAGTGACATAAGCATAAATAATGAAGTCTCTATAAAATTTTGGATTTATCAAAATTGGAGCTATGGTAATGGTTCATTTGATCATTTTGAATGCTTGCTTCCTTCTATCATTCCACATATAATTTGCATTATTTTTTAGAAACTCTAATATTGGTTTGATAATCTGAGAAAAATTCAAAACTAATTTCCTTACAAAGTTGATTTGCCCAAATAAGGATTGCAAATATTTTTTTTTCATTGGAAGGGGTAGTTCTAGTATTGCTTTTATTCTATCAGGGTCAATAGAAATTTCTTACTTTGATACTAAATTTCCTAAAAAAATTCCTTCACGAATTGCAAAGATGAATTTCTTAGGGTTTAGTGATATACCAAATTCCCTATAAATCTGGAAAACTTGTTATAAGTGATGGAGATGATCTTGTTTCTCATGTGAAAATACAGTCATATCATCTAAATAAATCAAAAATATCTTATTAATAAGATTTCCAAATGCATAATCCATTGCCCTCTAAAAAGTGGCACCAACATTTGATAAAATTGAATGGCATTCTTTGGTAGGCAAATGTGCCCCACTTGGTTGTAAATGCAGTCTTATATTGATATTCATTCTTAACCCAAATCTAGTTGTATCTAGAGAAACCATCTAGTAAAGATAACATATATGCCTCTACTACCATTTGCAAAATTTGATCTATCTGTGGTAAGGGGTAATGATCCTTCAAAGGAGCTTGATTGATATTTTTGAAATTACACAGGTGAATATCTCCATTTTTATTTCTTACTAGGACTAGATTGGCCACCCAATTTGAGTGCTTGATTGGGTAAATTATCTTAGATTTTAATAGCTTAAGCAATTCTTGTTTCATGATTACTTCAATCTTGGGATTTATTGGTCTTTGTTTCTATATGAATGGCTTAGCACCTGGTACTAACTCAATAGTATATTGAATTATATCTTTATCATATACCTTTAGGTCATTGTAATTCCAGGATATTATGTCTTGGTACTTATGGCACAAAGCTTTGGAACTTTTAGCTTCTTCTAATGTGCATTGGATGACAAACTTTAGTTTTTCTCTATTCTACATTCCAAATTCTTTGTAGATTTGGTCATCAATCTTCATTTGTTTTAATATCTTTCCATATTCATTATCAAACAAGCTTTCTAAAGTAATCATACCCTTGTATATGTGATTGTTCTTTAGCTAAATAATATCTCTTTGATCAATTTATTGAACAAGCTCACTATTATTAAAAACATTTTCTTCTTCTTTGATCATGAAATCAATAATCTACTCATAATTTTCAAATACCTGCCAGTAAATTTTTTTCTCAGGCTTTGATGGTCTTAAAACTAGTTTAACTCTTATTTTTTGGAGATCCATAATTTGCAGCGAGAGAGAAATTGGATCCTTTGATAGCCAATGCATTTGCTAAAGAATTTTATTATCAAGGAATGACATGTAGATTTAGAGCATCAAAGAATTCCATCAGGTCCCATACTCTATTTATATAAGCCTTAATGATGCTTACTATTGTACTTTTCTGTGACTTGATTAACAATCAATTCAGAGTCACCATAAATGTCAAATATTTTGATACATATTTGTTTAACCCTGGGAATATAGCTTCATACTCTATAGTGTTATTCATGCAAGACCAAATGAGTCTAAAATAAAAACCTTTTACTTCCTTATATGGAAATTTAAAAACTACACCTACTTGAGCTCCATTTCTGCAGTTTGCTCCATCAAAATGCATTGTCCAAATCTTGAACTATCTCAAAGATTGGTTGGAAATCATAGGAATTTTATTTTCTACTTTGGATGTTATATTGTATGTCACTAATATTGTTTCTAGTATGTCTTGATCATCCACTTCCAAATATTCCAAGAGCTCTACAAAATTTGGCTACGAACTTTGGCTACGAACTTGGGCTCTTACATAACTAAGTGATTGTACATTTCTTCCTCTATCTTCTCTATATGGTAAGTGATTGGTTTTTTTTTTTTTTTGAATTTACATGATGGAATCAGTAGCTGCCACGAATCCGGGTATGCTGTCTGGCTTTTTATGCCCACCACAGTATTCTGCGCTGTCTGCCCCAGAATCTACCACATAGATCTTCGCACATTCCGCCCCTATAACCACCATGCCACAATAATTTTAAACATTTTACACCGCTGAAAGCACCAGGAAAGGGACAAGAATTCAGTCCGATGAGGCCCGATATTTGAACCTTGGACCTCCACCCCCCTTATGGGGTTTGGATGAACCAATTGGTCTACACCTCGGACCTTAAGTGATTGTTTTTTTAGGAATCAATATGATCCTTATTTATTTATGAGGTATCATCATAACAGAGTATTCCAAATACATGTAACCTCACAACTTGGTAGTAAATTCTCTATAAAGGCATAGCCCAAAGTAGGGTGGAAGATCTACCACCATGACTTCTTTCACAATAGTGACCTCAAGAGCTCTATGTAATTTCATCAATATGTCCTTTACTACTCCTACTGTCTTGACTGGGGTACCATATAGTTGTAGAACTCCATGAAAAGAGTAGATATATTCCATACCCATTTCATAGCAAACAAATTTAGGCATTACAGTAGTAAATGCTCCAAATTCAATCTTACAATTATGGACTATCCATCCATCCATCCTTAAAGAAATATAGAATGGAGGAGGTTTATTTTTCAGAGTAGAAGGAGACACTTTTCTCTATAATTGATGTTGTTTGAGCATGGTAGCCATCTATTTCCCTTGGAATTTCTTGTTAAGAGATGCTTTTAACAAACCAATCTGACCAGGGAGGAAATTAGTATCATAGAAATGTGCTCTTGATGGAGTCTTTTTAAGTTCTTCTATGATGTTAAATTTGGGCTTCTCCAAAGTATTTTTTTATCTTTTTTTTCTACTTCCCCAAATATTCTTCTGTATTTTTTTGTAACTTTGATTATCTGTATTTTAGTATTAGAAGGGAATTGCAACTTCTTTCTTACCTCTTCTTTAGAACATTATTGTTCTTTATCTTTGTATATTGGCTTTGGTGCAACTTTACCTTTCTCTTGTCTCTAAGGCATCAAATCTATAGTAGCCTGGAGAGTAGGGAATTTTTTAGGATCCTTCATCCTAACATTAATAGCTAATATTATTAATTCAATAATTATTATATTATTAATTACTAATATGAATAGTCACATCCCTTCATCCATGTAGATCTAGGGTAAATATAAAATAGGGTAGATATTTGTGTAAGAAGGTATCCTTGAAAAGAATATATTTGCTTAATTATATACATTGGAGGGAGTCCTCGTACCAGTAAAACAATGATCCTTTCCCAAATAGTTATTCATTTATTGAATTTCTAATTATTTTCATTGTAAAACCACAAGTTAGAATATAGGATCCTAACATCTAGTATCAGAGCATGATTCTAAAATTTGTTCAATTTTTTTTTGAAAAGGGATTAGGTGCCTTATTACACCAACAATATTTATGTGCTACTTCTCCTGATCACCATTAAACATCCCTATGCAGTTGTATATAAAACAATTATTCTATGTGTGTCTCTTCAAAATCTTCTTTGAAATTGTTGACCCAAAAGGCAATCAAGAGCTTCAATTAGGAGTATAGTGGAAATAGCCACAAATTATTTGTAGGTGTGTTTTTCTTTTTTTTGTATGGAGGAAATCCTTGTAGACTAAGTTAGCTAAAGAAACATCCAAACAAAACCTTCATTGGATTTTTACCTTGAAGGGAGGTGATTTTTTTTTATGTTTAATTAAATTAACCCTTGACATTACTGCTCAAAACAAACAAGACTTCATTATTAAATTAACAATGTAAAATTGGTAATTATTCACTTCATATAATGACAAGGACTTTGTAGCACTTTGTAGCATGACAAGGCAAACAAGATTTCATAGTACGATGTCATTTCTGAAATCGGTAAGGTAATATTAGATTTTTGTAGTATTACATTTTTGAAACCAGCAAGACAAATTTGGCAATTGTCTTAATGTGATCAGTGTCAATAAAACCAAAATTCATGAATTAGAGGAAATTGTGATTTATTCAAACCCTAAAGGCAAGAACCAACAAAAATCTACCACATGCTTTTAAGGATTAGTCAAATTTCCTTTTAAATCATGTCTTTGTGGTTTTAGGGGACTTTTATCCCACATTATTCATGTGGGGATATTAGTTATTACTTTTCTTCACCAAAACACATTAAGTAAAATATTATTACGGTCACACCAACCATATCCTTCACATGCCCATGCTATTTCACTGATTACCAAGTGTTATACATCAATTGCTAAATATTTCTCACACGTTTCCTTGAAAGTTTCTCAATGCTCTATCACCAATACCATCAAGTCTATTATTCATCCACTTTTCACCAGTACCATCAAGTCTGTTACTCATCCGCTATTCCACACATCACCTGCTTACTCATTCACTTGTGTCCAAGTCTTATCCACATGTCATCCTTAGATTACTATGTGTTCATTTGTTACTCGTTCGATGTTCCACACATCACCTGCTTACTTATCCACTCAACATAACCTCAAGCTTCATGTGGCCCCTTTGTCAAACTACCTTGTTCTTTGTGTACACTCCCTTTTTGTTTTATTCTAGTTCTGTCATTTCATATAATTTCCATCACCTGGTCATGTCCCATGTTAGTACTATGTTTTTTCGTGCCTAGTCCTATTTTCCACATGTGGAAACCAAAAATAAAAGTGGAAACCAAATTTTGATAAAACTTTTCCAAAGAAATTTTTTTGGTGAATTTTTGATGATTTTTATACAATAAAAAAGTTGACAATGAGTTTTGCGCAAAATTGTTGACAATAAATTGACAAAAAATCATTGTCAAATCTTTGCAATTTTTGACGACACCATTGCGAGAAATTTTTGCTGCAAACTTTTGATGACAAATTTTTCCAGCAACTTTTATTGATAATTTTTCACGAAAAAATTGTCAACTTTTTAGCAACTTTTGTCAACAAATTTTTCAATGGTTTTTGTGATGATTGTTAGTAAATTTAGTGACAACTTCTAATGACAACTATGCACATGGATGACAGTGGAATATCTCATGACCCCAACATGCTTTCATAGATTAATATCACCACCCTTCATCAAATCACTTCTACGCATGAGTATCAAACTCATTTTAAGGATATCACCAAACACAACACAAAGTTAAATGAATCATTTCTCATAGATTGATTCCTCAAGATATTGAAAGAGGAAATTATAATGGAGGTGACAAAGTTCAATCCCTATACCATGATACAGACCTATGGATTGGCCAAATTAGCTGAAGATAAATTCAATGCTCAATGTCAATTAGGAAAAATGCATATTGGAAAATCACAAACCACTTATGCTACCCAAAAACCTAAATGAACCTTACCAATTAAGTATCTCATCCCACAAGAAATGTAGGATCAAAGGGCAAAGAACCTCTACTATCATTGTGATGACCAATTTGGATCCCACCATGAATTTTCTACACAAACATTGTATTTATTGAAGGTAGTTGATCCTTGTAAATCCATAAAGGGAGAAGATGAGGTAGATATGCATGAAGTTATCAAAACACCTAATCACATCCATGAATACAATAAGGTATAAGTGCAAGACCTGACCAAAGTACTTGAGTTATTGATCATAACAATGAAGGCACTAAGGTTGATGTACAATAAGTAATCGATACATCGAGAAAATATGAGGTAGACATACAAGAAGTGACCAATGAAGGCCAAACATACACTCTAAAAAGACTACACACAAGTTCCTCACAAATAGTGAGTTCTCACCATATGGTAAAACCTATCCAAAAACAAAGTATAAAGGTGATTACACACTCATTTTTCATTGACTATCCCAAAGAACAACAGAAATATGTAGAAGTGTTACCACCACTTTTGATGCATCATTCTAAAGTGTTTGAGGAACCCCAAGGGTTTCCCCCCACTATCATCATGATCCTACTATTCTTCCTAGCAACCCCCCACTAACACTTCGACCTTCAAGATATCCCTACCTTTGGAAAAGTGACATTAAACTTGTGCAAATACTGCTTGGAAAGTACCTCATCGATTTCAAAAACAATTTTCTTAGTCCCAACTTTAAGGACAAGCCTTCTTCTGAGAGGGGTGGAATTATAGGATCCTCCATCCTAACATTAATAGCTAATATTATTAATTCATTAATTATTATATTATTAATTACTAACATGAATAGTCATGTCCCTTCAAATATTTAGCTCTAGGGTAAATATAAAATAGGGTAGATAGTTGTGTAATAAGGTATCCATGAAAAGAATATATTGTTTTAATTATATACATTGGAGGGTGTCCCCTTTCCAATGAAAGAGTGATCCTTTTTCAAACAATGATTCATTTATTGAAGTTTAATTATTTTTATTATAAAACCACAAGTTAGAATCTAGGAACCTAACAAAATTTATCCTTGTTTGCAAAAGGGTGATCCTTATTATTTTGAGAAGTAATCTAAAATGATCCCAGCTTGTATAAATCAAATTGTATTGGTTTATTTCTAGATATATTTAATAATACTATAGATTCTAGTTCAGAAAAACTAAGCTTGTCTTCCCTTTGTTCACCTTGTCATAACATATTGACTCTTTCTTTCTCATTTTTTTCTTCCTTTTCCATAGCTTGCTAGATGTGATGTCGATACATATAATAGGATTTAAGGTCATGTGGATGATTACAAACCAAACACCAAATATTAACTATAGTTGTTTTAGGACTTGAATCCCATTCTTCTTTATTAGTGTTGATCCTTGGCCCTACATTGCTGCTTGAACTAGGCTTTTGATATTTATTGATGTAGGGAAATATCCTCTATTGAGATGTTTCAACTTCTCTTTTTCTATAGAATTGAACTTATTGCTAATAGTTTTTAAAGAATTATGAATATAAAGAAGCATTGAGGAATCCTAGGATGGCTGTGATGGTAGAGGAGGAAAAGAAATAGTGCTAGGTAATTTAGGAGGTGAATTTACTATAGGGAGTTGAGTTATAATAGGACCATGGTTCATGGTGGTAAAAGTTATAGGAGTAGAGCAAGAAGCCTTGGTTGTGGGATTAGGATCTTTTTGAGGTTCTAATGTAGTTTTTTTAGAGGATGTTTGAGTTACATGTAGAGGTGGAACTGATGTATAAGGAGTAGATGATGTTGTGGGTGTGTGTTGCACACGTTTAGATGGATAATGATAATTAGGATGTGTGGATGATAAAGCAGGGAAAAATTGAACTCCAACAAGTTCTACCAAAGCACACATATCAAAGGGTCTAGGATCACCATGGATGGTAACCAACTAATTCTTAAATTTGAATTTAACATATTGATATAAATTTGAGGGAACGGCTTGCATTGCATTGATCCAAGGATGACCCAAGAGTATATTGTACGATGCAGGGCAATGTACAATAAACATGGTCGTATCCAAGGTTCTCGGACCAACCTGTAATGGAATGGTAATAACTCCACATGTTTCTTGTGTTTTGTCATTGAAGGCTTTTATGATCATATCAGTTCTTTTCATTTCATCACTTCTAAACCCAAATATTTGGCAGAAGTCTAAAGTGCAGATGTTTAAAGATGAACCATTATCAATCAAGACTCGTTTAACTCGCTACATCTCCAATTAAGGCAAGTAATATATAAGGGGTTATCCTTATGTAAACTATGTTGAGGTATGTCTCTATCCCAAAAGTCAATACAATCAACTTCATGAGTTATTATAGTATTAGCCATGGCTTCAGGATGAATGTCTTATGGTACCATCATCTAGCTTAATGTGAGCCTTAATTCATCTCTATGTGTAGGAGAGGATCTTAAAAGGTCCAAAAGGGAAATTCTAGCTGTAATGTTTGATAGTTGCTCATTAATATTATAAGGTGGTTTAGGTTGAACATTAGGTGCCGGATTCCATTTATTTGGAACTTTCAAAACAAATGGAGTTGATCCATCATTGTGTATTTGATCATGTTGAGAGTTTTGAGCCTGTTGTCTAGTAATAGCTCTGATGGTACCCACAACATTATTCTATGGATGATGAATGGGTCTTGGTCTAGAATTTATGGCCTGCTCATTAGAAATTAATTGGTGAGACGATGGTCGAGTAGTGACTCTTCTTGGAAATGGTTCTTCTAGAACCATATAACTTGTGATATGGAGAATAGGATCCGATTCATATTCAAAGCTATTCGATTTATTTGAGGTGATTTCCATATCACTCTCAGTCTCATATTCTGTATCACTAAGATTAGGTGTCTAAATGTTATGTAGAGGCCTAGTTGTAACTACGGATAAATTTGTGTCAAATATTTCCAAATCATGAATAGGTAAATGCCCACTAATAGTTCCTACATATCGGGTAGGAGGGGGAACATTATGATGTTCAATTTGATTAGTCACTTCCTTGCCATGCTTTGGTAAAGGATGTTGAAATATGTCCAATGACTGATTGGCATTCTGATTCTAGTTTTGATGAATGTTCTTTTGAGTATAATTAGGAGGATTTTGCTTAGGTTGAAAGGCTTGCACCTCCATCTCATTGTTATCAATCAGGTCATATATTTTATGTTTTAATATTTTACAAGAGTTGGTAGTGTGTCTAGGTCCTCTATGGAAGTCATAGTGTAAATTAGATCTGTATCCGGGTATAGTTGGATCAGGTTCCCGGATAGTTGGTAATTGAATCAAACCTCATTCTAATAATTACAAGAGAATGGTTGATAAAGGTTGATTTAATCTAGTAAATTCTTGAGGAGGTTTATCGGGAGGTTTTAGTATAAATTTCTTCGTTGTCTTTGCAGCATTAATAGTAGCAATATTTCTACTATCAGTGACTCCATCACCCACAAATTGTTTATTTTTATATTGATTTCTAGATGTTTTCTCATCATATTTCTTTTTAAGCTGACCTCTCCTAATGAGAGCATCTTCCACTCTTCGGGCTAAGTCTATAGCCTGATCAAAGGTGGTCAAGGTAGCAGTTGACAATTCATAAGATAGTTGGTCTTGTAAATTATTAATAAAAATGTCCAACATCTCCCTACAAGGTAACACAAAGTGCAATTTTCCTATCAACTATCTCCACCAAGCTAAGAAATCAGCAAAACATTCATATTTGTCTTGTTTTAAGTTGTACATGTATTTAATGGTCACATGCCTTTCAATGTAGGCACTGAATTGATGCACAAAAGACTTGACAGTTTCTTCAAATTTCCTCAAAGAATTAGTGGGTAATTGATAATACCACTCTAATGCCATTCCTCAAACTTTTCGGGAACATTTTTAGCAATAATAAGTCATCATGTGATATATCATGACATGCTATCCTAAACATACAAAGATGCTCTATGGGATCTTCGATTCCTTTATATATGGGCAAGACAGGCATAGGAAAATGTTTAGGATACGGTTGTGCTACAACTATAGGATCTAGAGGTTGAGTACATATCTCTCGATAATTGTATGAGGGATGGTAGGGATCTATCTGATCCATGTGGGAAACTAACTGTTTCACCATGGTTTCAATATTACTAGTTTGTCCACCATGTTGGTTCGGTGGGACATAGGCATGGGGTTTATGAGTGTATGACGATGTGACATAAGGATTAGACACTATATGACTATTATGCAAAGCGTTGGTAGGAAGAGTATTATGAAGAGGATTTGTAGTAGTATTATGTTGTATCCCGGATTGTTGGTAATTGGTGTTTGGTTTTGTTTTGGGTTTTTGTTGATTTGAGGTATATTGCTCAATGACTTGGTGAAATAGAGCAGTAAATGAGGGTTTATTTTATGTAGGAATGACCCTAGGCTTGCTAACAGGCACTTTAGATGGTTGGGTAACCTGTTGTTGTTGCATGTTATGGATTATAGCTGCCATATCCAAATTGGATGGTCCAACTTGATCACTCTCTTGATCAGAAAAGGACAAGGGATTAGTGCATGTGTGAAATACGTCTTCTAGAGTTTCTTGAGTGTCACTAATTCGATCCTTATCCATATGGACTGCTCTATTAAGCACACCAATATTAGTATTAAGGAACTTCTAGAATTATTCCATGTTTTCAAAAGTAACAGCTCCCCCCGGAGACATTTTAGGGGATGAGGATCCTTCCTCTCTATTTTCTTCCTGTTCATTTCTTACAGCAAGCTCTTCTTCTTGTTGATCTAGGATTTCTTCTTCCTGAACTTGATATTCAGGAAGGACATCCAGGTTATTTAATGGTTTTCCTAACCAATCTTCTTCTTCTTCAGTTTGTTTTCCATTCCTAAGTCTAGGCATTGTGCTTAAACTTAGATTTCAGCAAATATATATATTTATATATATATGCGATAGGTTTTGAGAGGTATATATTTTAATTATATACCTACTATAAAAAGGAAATGTTTTGATTTTTTTTTTCATTTTTGTGTTTTTGTGTTTTATAATATTATTATAAAGATAACAAATAGCATTCTAGTTGCAAAAAGCAGGAATGAATCCTAAATGTAAAGATTATACGAAATGAGAAAGAATTCACCTGATTTTAGATGTCTGATAAAGATTCTAAAGTTTGTAGGAGTCCAGATCATCCCAAATATGATAGGATCATCTGCAATTGCATAGAATCATCCCAGATTACATTCGATCATCTGAGATCAGACAAGATAATTGTCGATCTGACGAATTCATCAAACGAATCCGTTAATAACCTGCAATCACAGAAATAGACACCAAAAACTAAAAATTCTACTACAAGAATAATGTAAAATGATAGAAATTATAGTATAAATGCCTAACTAATAAATCGTTATAGCAAATTAAAGGAAATGTATTATTTTAATAACTTATTTTAACTTTATCATGCATTTATGCTGAATGAGGTGAACTCTTGGATGTATAATGAAAATAAATCAAACTAATGCATAGTAAAATAAAGAATACAAATGAGGAATGCAAACTCAGGGCTCTAGTTGCCCCCAATCTAAACTGCAGTTGAGATCACCTCCAATCATACGAGATCATCGCTGATCTATGACAAGATTATCCAAAATCATATGGAATCGCCTGTGATGATCCGAGCTTTCTCCAAATGAAGCATAGTGAAAACCTACAATGAAAACTTAAAACTACGAGTGCAAACAATGGTGGATAGGACATCTTGACACAAAAAAACTAAATGGTAGGGAAAATCAATCAGGGAATCATGGGATCTGCCAACCAGGGGGATAAACTGAGAAAATCCTAGTTTATATAGGATTAGGGGGAGGTTAGGAGGTTGGGGAACATCCTAATCTGGGATATCCTTAGTGGAGGAATATCCAACTGCATAGACACACTTCTACCCAAGTTGGAGATGCTATTAAAATAGAAGCTAATTATGAAAATTTGGTTTTGGGATGAAATCGTCTGGACGTTCTGTTCCAGACAAATTCATCTGATCTGGGATGATTTCATCTGATCAGTGATGATATCATCCAATGGTCAAAACAACTCCTAAAAATGGTGCAAAAAATGGGGTGAGCGGTTAATGGGCGGTTCATTTGATCATTTTGAATGCTTGCTTCATTCTATCATTCCACATATAATTTGCATTCTTTTTGAGAAACTCTAATATTGGTTTGATAATCTGAGAAAAATTCAAAACTAATTTCCTTACAAAGTTGATTTGCCCAAATAAGGATTGCAAAGATTTTTTGTTCATTGGAAGGGGTAGTTCTAGTATTGCTTGTATTCTATCAGGGTCAATAGAAATTCCTTACTTTGATACTAAATTTCCTAACAAAATTCCTTCACGAATTGCAAAGATGAATTTCTTAGGGTTTAGTGATATACCAAATTCCCTGTAAATCTGGAAAAATTGTTATAAGTGATGGAGATGATCTTGTTTCTCATGTGAAAATACAGTCATATCATCTAAATAAATAAAAAATATCTTATTAATAAGCTTTCCAAATGCATAATCCATTGCCCTCTAAAAAATGGCATCGACATTTGAGAAAATTGAATGGCATTCTTTGGTAGGCAAATGTGCCCCACTTGGTTGTAAATGCAGTCTTATATTGATCTTCATTCTTAACCCAAATCTAGTTGTATCTAGAGAAACCATCTAGTAAAGATAACATATATGCCCCTTCTACCATTTGCAAAATTTGATCTATCTATGGTAAGGGGTAATGATCCTTCAAGGGAGCTTGATTGATATTTCTGAAATTACACAGGTGAATATATCCATTTTTATTTCTTACTAGGACTAGATTGGCCACCCAAATTGAGTGCTTGACTGGGTAAATTATCTTAGATTTTAATAGCTTAAACAATTTTTTTTTTATGATTTCTTCAATCTTGGGATTTATTGGTCTCTGTTTCTATCTGAATGGCTTAGCACCTGGTACTAACTCAATAGTATATTGAATTATATCTTTATCATATACCTTTAGGTCATTGTAATTCCAGGATATTATGTCTTGGTACTTATGGCACAAAGCTTTGGAACTTTTAGCTTCTTCTAATGTGCATTGGATGACAAACTTTAGTTTTTCTCTATTCTACATTCCAAATTCTTTGTAGATTTGGTCATCGATCTTCATTTGTTTTAATATCTTTCCATATTCATTATCAAACAAGCTTTCTAAAGTAATCATACCCTTGTATATGTGATTGTTCTTTAGCTGAATAATATCTCTTTGATCAATTTATTGAACAAGCTCACTATTAAAAAAAACATTGTCTTTTTATTTGATCATGAAATCAATAATCTACTCATAATTTTCAAATACCTGCCAGTAAATTTATTTGTCAGGCTCTGATGGTCTAAAAACTAGTTTAACTCTTATTTATTGGAGATCCATAATTTGCAGCAAGAGAGAAATTGGATCCTTTGATAGCAAATGCATTTTCTAAAGAATTTTATTATCGAGGAATGACATGTAGATTTAGAGCATCAAAGAATTCCATCAGGTCCCATACTCTATTTCTATAAGCCTTAATGATGCTTACTATTGTACTTTTCTGTGACTTGATTAACAATCAATTCAGAGTCACCATAAATGTCAAATATTTTGATACATATTTGTTTAGCTTGAATTAACCCTGGGAATATAGCTTCATACTCTATAGTGTTATTCATGCAAGACCAAATGAGTCTAAAATAAAAAACTTTTACTTCCTTAGATGGAAATTTAAAAACTACACCTACTTGAGCTCCATTTCTACAGTTTGCTCCATCAAAATGCATTGTCCAAATCTTGAACTATCTCAAATATTGGTTGGAAATCATAGGAATTTTATTTTCTACTTCGGATGTTATATTGTATGTCACTAATATTGTTTCTAGTATGTCTTCATCATCCACTTCCAAATATTCCAAGAGCTCTATGAACTTTGGCTCTTACATAACTAAGTGATTGTACATTTCTTCCTCTATCTTCTCTATATGGTAAGTGATTGTTTTTTTTTTTTTTTGAATTTACATGATGGAATCGGTAGCTGCCACGAATCCGGGTAGGCTGTCTAGATTTTTATGCCCACCACAGTATTCTGCATTGTCCACCCCAGAATCCGCCACACAGATCTTCACACATTTCTCCCCTATAACCACCATGCCACAATCATTTTAAACCTTTTACGCCGTTGAAAGCACAAGGAAAGGGACAAGCATTCAGTCCGATGAGGCCCGATATTTGAACCTTGGACCTCCGCCCCCATTATGGGGTTTGGATGAACCAATTGGTCTACACCTCGGACCTTAAGTGATTGTTTTCTTAGGAATCAATATTATCCTTATTTATTTATGAGGTATCATCATAACAGAGTATTCCAAATACATGTAACCTCACAACTTGGTAGTAAATTATCTATAAAGGCATAGCCCAAAGTAGTGTGCAAGATCTACCACCATGACTTCTTTCACAATAGTGACCTCAAGAGCTCTATGTAATTTCATCAATATGTCCTTTACTACTCCTACTGTCTTGACTGGGGTAACATATAGTTGTAGAACTCCTTGAAAAGAGCAGATATATTCCATACCCATTTCATAGAAAACAAATTTAGGCATTACAGTAGTAAATGCTCCAAATTCAATCTTACAATTATGGACTATCCATCCCTCCATCCTTAAAGAAATATAGAATGGAGGAGGTTTATTTTTCAGAGTAGAAGGAGATATTTTTCTCTATTATTGATGTTGGTTGAGCATGGTAGCCATCTATTTCCCTTGGGATTTCTTGTTAAGAGATGCTTTTAACAAACCAATCTGACCAGGGAGGAAATTAGTATCATAGAAACGTGCTCTTGATGGAGTCTTTTTAAGTTCTTCTATGATGTTAAATTTGAGCTTCTCCAAAGTATTTTTTTATCTTTTTTTTCTACTTCCCCAAATATTCTTCTGTATTTTTTTGTAACTTTGATTATCTATATTTTAGTATTAGAAGGGAATTGCAACTTCTTTCTTACCTCTTCTTTAGAACATTATTGTTCTTTATCTTTGTATATTGGCTTTGGTGCAACTTTACCTTTCTCTTGTCTCTAAGGCATCAAATCTATAGCAGCCTGGAGAGTAGGGAATTTTTTAGGATCCTTCATCCTAACATTAATAGCTAATATTATTAATTCAATAATTATTATATTATTAATTACTAATGTGAATAGTCACATCCCTTCATCCATGTAGATCTAGGGTAAATATAAAATAGGGTAGATATTTGTGTAAGAAGGTATCCTTGAAAAGAATATATTTTCTTAATTATATACATTGGAGGGAGTCCTCGTACTAGTAAAACAATGATCATTTCCCAAATAGTTATTCATTTATTGAATTTCTAATTATTTTCATTGTAAAACCACAAGTTAGAATATAGGATCCTAACATCTAGTATCAGAGCATGATTCTAAAATTTGTTCAATTTTTTTTTGAAAAGGGATTAGGTGCCTTATTACACCAACAATATTTATGTGCTACTTCTCCTGATCACCATTAAACCTCCCTATGCAGTTGTATATAAAACAATTCTTCTATGTGTGTCTCTTCAAAATCTTCTTTGAAATTGTTGACCCAAAAGGCAATCAAGAGCTTCAATCAGGCGTATAGTGGAAATAGCCATAAATTATTTGTAGGTGTGTTTTTATTTTTTTTGTATGGAGGAAATCCTTGTAGACTAAGTTAGCTAAAGAAACGTCCAAACAGAACCTTCATTGGATTTTTACCTTGAAGGGAGGTGATTTTTTTTTATGTTTAATTAAATTAACCCTTGACATTACTGCTCAAAACAAACAAGACTTCATTATTAAATTAACAATGTAAAATTGGTAATTATTCACTTCATATAATGACAAGGACTTTGTAGCACTTTGTAGCATGACAAGGCAAACAAGATTTCATAGTACGATGTCATTTCTGAAATCGATAAGGTAATATTAGATTTTTGTAGTATTACATTTTTGAAACCAGCAAGACAAATTTGGCAATTGTCTTAATGTGATCAGTTTCAATAAAACCAAAATTCATGAATTAGAGGAAATTGTGATTTATTCAAACCCTAAAGGCAAGAACCAACAAAAATCTACCACATGCTTCTAAGGATTAGTCAAATTTCCTTTTAAATCATGTCTTTGTGGTTTTAGGGGACTTTTATCCCACATTATTCATGTGGGGATATTAGTTATTACATTTCTTCACCAAAACACATTAAGTAAAATATGATTACGGTCACACCAACCATATCCTTCACATGCCCATGCTATTTCACTGATTACCAAGTGTTATCCATCAATTGCTAAATATTTCTCACATGTGTCCTTGAAAGTTTCTCAATGCTCTATCACCAATACCATCAAGTCTATTATTCATCCACTTGTCACCAGTACCATCAAGTCTGTTACTCATCCGCTATTCCACACATCACCTGCTTACTCATTCACTTGTGTCCAAGTCTTATCCACATGTCATCCTTAGATTACTATGTGTTCATTTGTTACTCGTTCAATGTTCCACACATCACCTGCTTACTTATCCACTCAACATAACCTCAAGCTTCATGTGGCCCCTTTGTCAAACTACCTTGTTCTTTGTGTATACTCCCATTTTGTTTTATTCTAGTTCTATGTCATTTCATATAATTTCCATCACCTGGTCATGTCCCATGTTAGTACTATGTTGTTTCGTGCCTAGTCCTATTTTCCACATGTGGAAACCAAAAATAAAAGTGGAAACCAAATTTTGATAAAACTTTTCCAAAGAAAATTTTTTGGTGAATTTTTGATGATTTTTATACAATAAAAAAGTTGACAATGAGTTTTGCGCAAAATTGTTGACAATAAATTGATGAAAAATCATTGTCAAATCTTGACAATTTTTGATGACACCATTGCAAGAAATTTTTGCTGCAAACTTTTGATGACAAATTTTTCCAGCAACTTTTATTGACAATTTTTCACGAAAAAATTGTCAACTTTTTAGCAACTTTTGTCAACAAATTTTTCAATGGTTTTTGTGATGATTGTTAGTAAATTTAGTGAAAACTTCTAATGACAACTATGCACATGGATGATAGTGGAATATCTCATGACCCCAACATGCTTTCATAGATTAATATCACCACCCTTCATCAAATCACTTCTACGCATGAGTATCAAACTCATTTTAAGGATATCACCAAACACAACACAAAGTTAAATGAATCATTTCTCATAGATTGATTCATCAAGATATTGAAAGAGGAAATTATAATGGAGGTGACAAAGTTCAATCCCTATACCATGATACAGACCTATGGATTGGCCAAATTAGCTGAAGATAAATTCAATGCTCAATGTCAATTAGGAAAAATGCATATTGGAAAATCACAAACCACTTATGCTACCCAAAAACCTAAATGAACCTTACCAATTAAGTATCTCATCCCACAAGAAATGTAGGATCAAAGGGCAAAGAACCTCTACTATCATTGTGATGACCAATTTGGATCCCACCATGAATTTTCTACACAAACATTGTATTTATTGAAGGTAGTTGATCCTTGTAAATCCATAAAGGGAGAAGATGAGGTAGATATGCATGAAGTTATCAAAACACCTAATAAAATCCATGAATACAATAAGGTATAAGTGCAATACCTGACCAAAGTACTTGAGTTATTGATCATAACAATGAAGGCACTAAGGTTGATGTACAATAAGTAATCGATACATCGAGAAAATATGAGGTAGACATACAAGAAGTAACCATTGAAAGCCAAAAATACACTCTAAAAATACTACACACAAGTTCCTCACAAATAGTGAGTTCTCACCATATGGTAAAACCTATCCAAAAAAAAAGTATAAAGGTGATTACACACTCATTTTTCATTGACTATCCCAAAGAACAACAGAAATATGTAGAAGTGTTACCACCACTATTGATGCATCATTCTAAAGTGTTTGAGGAACCCCAAGGGTTTCTCCCCCACTATCATCATGATCCTACTATTCTTCCTAGCAACCTCCCACTATCACTTCGACCTTCAAGATATCCCTACCTTTGGAAATGTGACATTAAACTTGTGCAAATACTGCTTGGAAAGTACCTCATCGATTTCAAAAACAATTTTCTTAGTCCCAAATTTAAGGACAAGCCTTCTTCTGAGAGGGGTGGCATTATAGGATCCTCCATCCTAACATTAATAGCTAATATTATTAATTCATTAATTATTATATTATTAATTACTAACATGAATAGTCATGTCCCTTCAAATATTTAGCTCTAGGGTAAATATAAAATAGGGTAGATAGTTGTGTAATAAGGTATCCATGAAAAGAATATATTGTTTTAATTATATACATTGGAGGGTGTCCCCTTTCCAATGAAAGAGTGATCCTTTTTCAAACAATGATTCATTTATTGAAGTTTAATTATTTTTATTATAAAACCACAAGTTAGAATCTAGGAACCTAACAAAATTTATCCTTGTTTGCAAAAGGGTGATCCTTATTATTTTGAGAAGTAATCTAAAATGATCCCAGCTTGTATAAATCAAATTGTATTGGTTTATTTCTAGATATATTTAATAATACTATAGATTCTAGTTTAGAAAAACTAAGCTTGTCTTCCCTTTGTTCACCTTGTCGTAACATATTGACTCTTTCTTTCTCATTTTTTTCTTCCTTTTCCATAGCTTGCTAGATGTGATGTCGATACATATAATAGGATTTAAGGTCATGTGGATGATTACAAACCAAACACCAAATATTAACTATAGTTGTTTTAGGACTTGAATCCCATTCTTCTTTATTAGTGTTGATCCTTGGCCCTACATTGCTGCTTGAACTAGGCTTTTGATATTTATTGATGTAGGGAAATATCCTCTATTGAGATGTTTCAACTTCTCTTTTTCTATAGCATTGAACTTATTGCTAATAGTTTTTAAAGAATTATGAATATAAAGAAGCATTGAGGAATCCTAGGATGGCTGTGATGGTAGAGGAGGAAAAGAAATAGTGCTAGGTAATTTAGGAGGTGAATTTACTATAGGGAGTTGAGTTATAATAGGACCATGGTTCATGGTGGTAAAAGTTATAGGAGTAGAGCAAGAAGCCTTGGTTGTGGGATTAGGATCTTTTTGAGGTCCTAATGTAGTTTTTTTAGAGGATGTTTGAGCTGCATGTAGAGGTGGAACTAATGTAGATGGAGTAGATGATGTTGTGGGTGTGTGTTTCACATGTTTAGATGGATAATGAGAATTAGGATGTGTGGATGATAAAGCAGGGAAAAATTGAACTCCAACAAGTTCTACCAAAGCACACATATCAAAGGGTCTAGGATCACCATGGATTATAACCAACTGATTCTTAAATTTGAATTTAACATATTGATATAAATTTGAGGGAACGGCTTGCATTGCATTGATCCAAGGATGACCCAAGAGTATATTGTACGATGTAGGGCAATGTACAATAAACATGGTCATATCCAAGGTTATCGGACCAACCTGTAATGGAATGGTAATAACTCCACACGTTTCTTGTGTTTTGTCATTGAAGGCTTTTATGATCATATCAGTTCTTTTCATTTCATCACTTCTAAACCAAAATCTTTGGCAGAAGTCTAAAGTGCAAATTTTTAAAGATGAACCATTATCAATCAAGACTCGTTTAACTGCTACATCTCCAATTAAGGCAATAATATATAAGGGGTTATCCTTATGTAAACTATGTTGAGGTATGTCTCTATCCCAAAAGTCAATACAATCAACTTCACAAGTTATTATAGTATTAGCCATGGCTTCAGGTTGAATGTCTTGTGGTACCATCATCTAGCTTAATGTGAGCATTAATTCATCTCTATGTGTAGGAGAGGATCTTAAAAGGTCCAAAAGGGAAATTCTAGCTGTAATGTTTGATAGTTGCTCATTAATATTATAAGGTGGTTTAGGTTGAACATTAGGTGCATGATTCCATTTATTAGGAACTTTCAAAACAAATGGAGTTGATCCATCATTGTGCATTTGATCATGTTGAGAGTTTTGAGCCTGTTGTCTAGTAATAGCTCTGATGGTACCCACAACATTATTCTACGGATGATGAATGGTTCTTGGTCTAGAATTTATGGCTTGCTCATTAGAAATTAATTGGTGAGACGATGGTCGAGTAGTGACTCTTCTTGGAAATGGTTCTTCTAGAACCATATAACTTGTGATAGGGAGAATAGGATCCGATTCATATTCAAAGCTATTCGATTGATTTGAGGTGATTTCCATATCACTCTCAGTCTCATATTCTGTATCACTAATATCAGGTGTCTAAATGTTATGTAGAGGCCTGGTTGTAACTACGAATAAAGTTGTGTCAAATATTTCCAAATCATGAATAGGTAAATGCCCACTAATAATTCCTACATATCGGGTAGGAGGGCGAACATTATGATGTTCAATTTGATTAGTCACTTCCTTGCCATGTTTTGGTAAAGGATGTTGAAATATGTCCAATGACTGATTGGCATTATGATTCTAGTTTTGATGAATGTTCTTTGAGTATAATTAGGAGGATTTTTCTTAGGTTGAAAGGCTTGCACCTCCATCTCATTGTTATCAATCAGGTCATATATTTTATGTTTTAATATTTTACAAGAGTTGGTAGTGTGTCTAGGTCCTCTATGGAAGTCAGAGTGTAAATCAGCTCTGTATCCGGGTATAGTTGGATCAGGTTCCTAGATAGTTGGTAATTGAATCAAACCTCATTCTAATAATTACGAGAGAATGGTTGATAAAGGTTGATTTAATCTAGTAAATTCTCAAGGAGGTTTATCGGGAGGTTTCAGTATAAATTTCTCCATTTTCTTTGCAGCATTAACAGTAGCAATATTTCTAATATCAGTGACTCCATCACCCACAACTTGTTTATTTTTATATTGATTTCTAGATGTTTTCTCATCATATTTCTTTTTAAGCTGACCTCTCCTAATGAGAGCATCTTCCACTCTTCGGGCTAAGTCTATAGCCTGATCAAAGGTGGTCAAGGTAGCAGTTGACAATTCATAAGATAGTTGGTCTTGTAAATTATTAATAAAGATGTCCAACATCTCACTACAAGGTAACACAAAGTGCAATTTTCCTATCAACTGTCTCCACAACGCTAAGAAATCAGAAAAACATTCATCTTTGTCTTGTTTTAAGTTGTACATGTCTTTAATGGTCACATGCCTTTCAATGTAGGCACTGAATTGATGCACAAAAGACTCGGCAGTTTCTTCAAAGTTCCTCAAAGAATTAGTGGGTAATTGATAATACCACTCTAATGCCATTCCTCCTAAACTTTTCGAGAACATTTTTAGCAATAATAAGTCATCATGTGATATATCATGACATGCTATCCTAAACATACAAAGATGCTCTATGGGATCTTCGGTTCCTTTATATATGGGCAAGACAGGCATAGGAAAATGTTTAGGATACGGTTGTGCTACAACTATAGGATCTAGAGGTTGACTACACATCTCTCGATAATTGTATGAGGGATGGTAGGGATCTATCTGATCCATGTGGGAAACTAACTGTTTCACCATGGTTTCAATATTACTAGTTTGTCCACCATGTTGGTTCGGTGGGACATAAGCATGGGGTTTATGAGTGTATGACGATGTGACATAAGGATTAGATGCTATATGGCTATTATGCAAAGCGTTGGTAGGAAGAGTATTATGAAGAGGATTTGTAGTAGTATTATGTTGTATCCCGGATTGTTGGTAATTGGTGTTTGGTTTTTTTTTGGGTTTTTGTTGATTTGAGGTATATTGCTCAATGACTTGGTGAAATAGAGCAGTAAATGAGGGTTTATTTTATGTAGGAATGACCCTAGGCTTTCTAACAGGCACTTTAGATGGTTGGGTAACCTGTTGTTGTTGCATGTTATGGATTATAGTTGCCATATCCAAATTGGATGGTCCAACTTGATCACTCTCTTGATCAATAAAGGACAAGGGATTAGTGCATGTGTGAAATACGTCTTCTAGAGTTTCTTGAGTGTCACTAATTCGATCCTTATCCATATGGACTACTCTATTAAGCACACCAATATTAGTATTAAGGAACTTCTAGAATTATTCCATGTTTTCAAAAGTAACAGCTCCCCCCGAAGACATTTTAGGGGATGAGGATCCTTCCTCTCTATTTTCTTCCTGTTCATTTCTTACAGCAAGCTCTTCTTCTTGTTGATCTAGGATTTCTTCTTCCTGAACTTGATCTTCAGGAAGGACATCCAGGTTATTTAATGGTTTTCCTAACCAATATTCTTCTTCTTCAGTTTGTTTTCCATTCCTAAGTCTAGGCATTGTGCTTAAACTTAGATTTCAGCAAATATATATATTTATATATATATGCGATAGGTTTTGAGAGGTATATATTTTAATTATATACCTACTATAAAAAGGAAATGTTTTGATTTTTTTTTTCATTTTTGTGTTTTTGTGTTTTATAATATTATTATAAAGATAACAAATAGCATTCTAGTTGCAAAAAGGAATAACAATAATAAAATAATAACTTAGTTTTCTATAAATAATTTATGGATATCATTGATAGGATCAAGTTCATCAGGAGTCATGAAATGCTCCTCTTCAAATTGGAAATGGTTTTTCAAAACTTTGACAAAGTGTGCTATAGTAATATGATCTATCTTAGATTCTGACCTGTAGAAATAAAGTTCATGGCAATATTATCGATATAACACAGCTCTAGGAACTCTATTACATCCTTTTCTATTCGTAAAAATGACTTCGTGATCCTCTATACGAGATAGAAACTTATGTACTACAACTGCATTCTCAAGGTATTCTTCAAAGGTGTACAATTCAGAAGACACAAGTGCTCTTTTATCTTCTAAAAACCTATGGCAAGCTCTCTGAAGTTCATGATATAAGGTTACTTGATCACGATCTAGGATTCTATCTAGGACAAACCTCTTGATTTGCCTAATTTCGGTTGATCTAGATGAAATAATATCCAATATCCTATCAAGTTCATCCCATAAAGGTTGGACTCTATTCGTTTGAGGTACTCTAAGTACATATGTAATCTCTATGGCTATTAATTGATTTTCAACATTAATTGTGACAACTCGTCTTTTATTATAATCTACCATCTAAATATGATATGCAATTTTAATTGTTTGTCTAATGATTCTAGATGTTACTTAATAATTGTTTTTTTGGATTGTTTTCAAAAGGTTTTAGTTTCACGTCGGGTTCACCAAAATGTACTGCTCCAAATTTTTTGCATCCTTACCTTCATGCTATAGGATACATGCCCGAAAGGGGGATGTGAGAAGGATGGGACAATACCTTGGACTGAGAAGCCCTTTGAAGGTCATGCCTATCAAGGGAGGGGTATAAGGGTGAATTTTCGATGGATGGTGGGTTCACTAGGAAATTTTGAGTGGCAGTTTCCATGCCTAGGTTGAGAATGGTTTTGGTGTGTTCATTTTACACTCAATAATTCATAATCCTAGGTTGGCCAGAATGAATCTAAGCTATTCTATATAAAAATGTTGATTTATATGAATACAAAAAGCAGGAATGAATCCTAAATGTAAAGATTATACGAAATGAGAAAGAATTCACCTGATTTCAGATGTCTGATAAAGATTCTAAAGTTTGTAGGAGTCCAGATCATCCCAAATATGATAGGATCATCTGCAATTGCATAGAATCATCCCAGATTACATTCGATCATCTGAGATCAGACAAGATAATCATCGATCTGATGAATTCATCAAACGAATCTGTTAGAAACCTGCAATCATAGAAATAGACACCAAAAACTAAAAATGCTACAGCAAGAATAATGTAAAATGATAGAAATGATAGTATAAATGCCTAACTGATAAATCGTTATAGCAAATTAAAGGAAATGCATTATTTTAATAACTTATTTTAACTTTATCATGCATTTATGCTGAATGAGGTGAACTCTAGGATGCATAATGAAAATAAATCAAACTAATGCATAGTAAAATAAAGAATACAAATGAGGAATGCAAACTCAGGGCTCTAGTTGCCCCCGATCTAAACTGCAGTTGAGATCACCTAAAATCATATGAGATCATCGCTGATCTATGACAAGATTATCCAAAATCATCTGGAATCGCCTGTGATGATCCGAGCTTTCTCCAAATGAAGCATAGTGAAAACCTACAATGAAAACTTAAAACTACGAGTGCAAACAATGGTGGATAGGACATCTTGACACAAAAAAACTAAATGGTAGGGAAAATCAATCAAGGAATCATGGGATCTGCCAACCAGGGGGATAAACTAAGAAAATCCCAATTTATATAGGATTAGGGGGAGGTTAGGAGGTTGGGGAACATCCCAATATGGGATATCCTCAGTGGAGGAATATCCAACTGCATAGACACACTTCTGCGCAAGTTGGAGAGGCTCTTAAAACAGAAGCTAATTATGAAAATTTGGTTTTGGGATGAAATCATCTGGACGTTCTGTTCCAAAAAAATTCATCCGATCTGGGATGATTTCATCTGATTGGTGATGATATCATCCAATGGTCAAAAAACTCCTAAAAATGGTGCAAAAAATGGGGTGAGCGGTTAACGGGCGGTTTCGGGGTTAAAATTCAAATTTTTATCTTTTTACTAAGGGTTTAATTGCACCAATTTTAGGGTGCTACACTTGTCTTTCTATGAAGTTGTATTTTACCTAATACTCATGCAATGTTTGGCTCCAAAAAAATAGAATGTTTATTTTTCTAGTCATATTTTTGAGTTAGCATAGTGGCATAACTCTCTTAAGTGACATAAGCATAAATAATGAAGTCTCTATAAAATTTTGGATTTATCAAAATTGGAGCTATGGTAATGGTTCATGTGATCATTTTGAATGCTTGCTTCCTTCTATCATTCCACATATAATCTGCATTCTTTTTGAGAAACTCTAATATTGGTTTGATAATCTGAGAAAAATTCAAAACTAATTTCCTTACAAAGTTGATTTGCCCAAATAAGGATTGCAAATATTTTTTGTTCATTGGAAGGGGTAGTTCTAGTATTGCTTGTATTCTATCAGGGTCAATAGAGATTCCTTACTTTGATACTAAATTTCCTAACAAAATTCCTTCACGAATTGCAAAGATGAATTTCTTAGGTTTTGGTGATATACCAAATTCCCTGTAAATCTGGAAAACTTATTATAAGTGATGGAGATGATCTTGTTTCTCATGTGAAAATACATTCATATCATCTAAATAAATCAAAAATATCTTATTAATAAGCTTTCCAAATGCATAATCCATTGCCCTCTAAAAAGTGGAACCAGAATTTGATAAAATTGAATGGCATTCTTTGGTAGGCAAATGTGCCCCACTTGGTTGTAAATGCAGTCTTATATTGATCTTCATTCTTAACCCAAATCTAGTTGTATCTAGAGAAACCATCTAGTAAAGATAACATATATGCCCCTACTACCATTTGCAAAATTTGATCAATCTGTGGTAAGGGGTAACGATCCTTCAAAGGAGCTTGATTGATATTTCTGAAATTACATAGGTGAATATCTCCATTTTTATTTCTTACTGGGACTAGATTGGCCACCCAAATTGAGTGCTTGACTGGGTAAATTATCTTAGATTTTAATAGCTTAAACAATTCTTGTTTTATGATTTCTTCAATCTTGGTATTTATTGGTCTCTGTTTCTATCTGAATGGCTTAGCACCTGGTACTAACTCAATAGTATATTGAATTATATCTTTATCATATACCTTTAGGTCATTGTAATTCTAGGATATTATGTCTTGGTACTTATGGCACAAAGCTTTGGAACTTTTAGCTTCTTCTAATGTGCATTGGATGACAAACTTTAGTTTTTCTCTATTCTACATTCCAAATTCTTTGTAGATTTGGTCATCGATCTTCATTTGTTTTAATATCTTTCCATATTCATTATCAAACAAGCTTTCTAAAGTAATCATACCCTTGTATATGTGATTGTTCTTTAGCTGAATAATATCTCTTTGATCAATTTATTGAACAAGCTCACTATTAAAAAAAACATTGTCTTCTTCTTTGATCATGAAATCAATAATCTACTCATAATTTTCAAATACCTGCGAGTAAATTTATTTGTCAGGCTCTGATGGTCTAAAAACTAGTTTAACTCTTATTTTTTGGAGATCCATAATTTGCAGCGAGAGAGAAATTGGATCCTTTGATAGCCAATGCATTTGCTAAAGAATTTTATTATCGAGGAATGACATGTAGATTTAGAGCATCAAAGAATTCCATCAGGTCCCATACTCTATTTCTATAAGCCTTAATGATGCTTACTATTGTACTTTTCTGTGACTTGATTAACAATCAATTCAGAGTCACCATAAATGTCAAATATTTTGATACATATTTGTTTATCTTGAATTAAACCTGGGAATATAGCTTCATACTCTATAGTGTTATTCATGCAAGACCAAATGAGTCTAAAATAAAAAACTTTTACTTCCTTAGATGGAAATTTAAAAACTACACCTACTTGAGCTCCATTTCTACAGTTTGCTCCATCAAAATGCATTGTCCAAATCTTGAACTATCTCAAAGATTGGTTGGAAATAATAGGAATTTTATTTTCTACTTCGGATGTTATATTGTATGTCACTAATATTGTTTCTAGTATGTCTTCATCATCCACTTCCAAATATTCCAAGAGCTCTACGAAATTTGGCTCTTACATAACTAAGTGATTGTACATTTCTTCCTCTATCTTCTCTATATGGTAAGTGATTGTTTTTTTTTTTTTTTTGAATTTACATGATGGAATCGATAGCTGCCACGAATCCGGGTAGGCTATCTAGCTTTTTATGCCCACCACAGTATTCTGTGATGTCCACCCCAGAAGCCGCCACACAGATCTTCGCACATTGCGCCCCTATAACCACCATGCCACAATCATTTTAAACCTTTTATGCCATTGAAAGCATAAGGAAAGGGACAAGCATTCAGTCCGATGAGGCCCGATATTTGAACCTTGGACCTCCGCCCCCTTATGGGGTTTGGATGAACCAATTGGTCTACACCTCGGACCTTAAGTGATTGTTTTCTTAGGAATCAATATGATCCTTATTTATTTATGAGGTATCATCATAACAGAGTATTCCAAATACATATAACCTCACAACTTGGTAGTAAATTATCTATAAAGGCATAGCCTAAAGTAGTGTGCAATATCTACCACCATGACTTCTTTCATAATAGTGACCTCAAGAGCTCTATGTAATTTCATCAATATGTCCTTTACTACTCCTACTGTCTTGACTGGGGTACCATATAGTTGTAGAACTCCTTGAAATGAGCAGATATATTCCATACCCATTTCATAGCAAACAAATTTAGGCATTACAATAGTAAATGCTCCAAATTCAATCTTACAATTATGGACTATCCATCCCTCCATCCTTAAAGAAATATAGAATGGAGGAGGTTTATTTTTCAGAGTAGAAGGAGACACTTTTCTCTATTATTTATGTTGTTTGAGCATGGTAGCCATCTATTTCCCTTGGAATTTCTTGTTAAGAGATGCTTTTAACAAACCAATCTGACCAGGGAGGAAATTAATATCATAGAAACGTGCTCTTGATGGAGTCTTTTTAAGTTCTTCTATGATGTTAAATTTGGGCTTCTCCAAAGTATTTTTTTATCTTTTTTTTCTACTTCCCCAAATATTCTTCTGTATTTTTTTGTAACTTTGATTATCTGTATTTTAGTATTAGAAGGGAATTGCAACTTCTTTCTTACCTCTTATTTAGAACATTATTGTTCTTTATCTTTGTATATTGGCTTTGGTGCAACTTTACCTTTCTCTTGCCTCTAAGGCATCAAATCTATAGTAGCCTGGAGAGTAGGGAATTTTTTAGGATCCTTCATCCTAACATTAATAGCTAATATTACTAATTCAATAATTATTATATTATTAATTACTAATGTGAATAGTCACATCCCTTCATCCATGTAGATCTAGGGTAAATATAAAATAGGGTAGATATTTGTGTAAGAAGGTATCCTTGAAAAGAATATATTTGCTTAATTATATACATTGGAGGGAGTCCTCGTACCAGTAAAACAATGATCCTTTCCCAAATAGTTATTCATTTATTTAATTTCTAATTATTTTCATTGTAAAACCACAAGTTAGAATAGAGGATCCTAACATCTAGTATCAGAGCATGATTCTAAAATTTGTTCAATTTTTTTTTGAAAAGGGATTAGGTGCCTTATTACACCAACAATATTTATGTGCTACTTCTCCTAATCACCATTAAAACTCCCTATGCAGTTGTATATAAAACAATTCTTCTATGTGTGTCTCTTCAAAATCTTCTTTGAAATTGTTGACCCAAAATGCAATCAAGAGCTTCAATCAGGCGTATAGTGGAAATAGCCATAAATTATTTGTAGGTGTGTTTTTATTTTTTTTGTATGGAGGAAATCCTTGTAGACTAAGTTAGCTAAAGAAACGTCCAAACAGAACCTTCATTGGATTTTTACCTTGAAGGGAGGTGATTTTTTTTTATGTTTAATTAAATTAACCCTTGACATTACTGCTCAAAACAAACAAGACTTCATTATTAAATTAACAATGTAAAATTGGTAATTATTCACTTCATATAATGACAAGGACTTTGTAGCACTTTGTAGCATGACAAGGCAAACAAGATTTCATAGTACGATGTCATTTCTGAAATCGGTAAGGTAATATTAGATTTTTGTAGTATTACATTTTTGAAACCAGCAAGACAAATTTGTCATTTGTCTTAATGTGATCAGTGTCAATAAAACCAAAATTCATGAATTAGAGGAAATTGTGATTTATTCAAACCCTAAAGGCAAGAACCAACAAAAATCTACCACATGCTTCTAAGGATTAGTCAAATTTCCTTTTAAATCATGTCTTTGTGGTTTTAGGGGACTTTTATCCCACATTATTCATGTGGGGATATTAGTTATTACTTTTCTTCACCAAAAAACATTAAGTAAAATATGATTACGGTCACACCAACCATATCCTTCACATGCCCATGATATTTCACTGATTACCAAGTGTTATACATCAATTGCTAAATATTTCTCACACGTGTCTTTGAAATTTTCTCAATGCTCTATCACCAATACCATCAAGTCTATTATTCATCCACTTTTCACCAGTACCATCAAGTCTGTTACTCATCCGCTATTCCACACATCATCTGCTTACTCATTCACTTGTGTCCAAGTCTTATCCACATGTCATCCTTAGATTACTATGTGTTCATTTGTTACTCGTTCGATGTTCCACACATCACCTGCTTACTTATCCACTCAACATAACCTCAAGATTCATGTGGCCCCTTTGTCAAACTACCTTGTTCTTTGTGTACACTCCCATTTTGTTTTATTCTAGTTCTATGTCATTTCATATAATTTCCATCACCTGGTCATGTCCCATGTTAGTACTATGTTGTTTCATGCCTAGTCCTATTTTCCACATGTGGAAACCAAAAATAAAAGTGGAAACCAAATTTTGATAAAACTTTTCCAAAGAAATTTTTTGGTGAATTTTTGATGATTTTTATACAATAAAAAAGTTGACAATGAGTTTTGCGCAAACTTTTTGACAATAAATTGACAAAAAATCATTGTCAAATATTTGCAATTTTTGACGACACCATTGCGAGAAATTTTTGCTGCAAACTTTTGATGACAAATTTTTCCAGCAACTTTTATTGATAATTTTTCACGAAAAAATTGTCAACTTTTTAGCAACTTTTGTCAACAAATTTTTCAATGGTTTTTGTGATGATTGTTAGTAAATTTAGTGACAACTTCTAATGACAACTATGCACATGGATGACAGTGGAAGATCTCATGACCCCAACATGCTTTCATAGATTAATATCACCACCCTTCATCAAATCACTTCTATGCATGAGTATCAAACTCATTTTAAGGATATCACCAAACACAACACAAAGTTAAATGAATAATTTCTCATAGATTGATTCATCAAGATATTGAAAGAGGAAATTATAATGGAGGTGACAAAGTTCAATCCCTATACCATGATACAGACCTATGTATTGGCCAAATTAGCTGAAGATAAATTCAATGCTCAATGTCAATTAGGAAAAATGCATATTGGAAAATCACAAACCACTTATGCTACCCAAAAACCTAAATGAACCTTACCAATTAAGTATCTCATCCCACAAGAAATGTAGGATCAAAGGGCAAAGAACCTCTACTATCATTGTGATGACCAATTTGGATCCCACCATGAATGTTCTACACAAACATTGTATTTATTGAAGGTAGTTGATCCTTGTAAATCCATAAAGGGAGAAGATGAGGTAGATATGCATGAAGTTATCAAAACACCTAATCACATCCATGAATACAATAAGGTATAAGTGCAAGACCTGACCAAAGTACTTGAGTTCTTGATCATAACAATGAAGGCACTAAGGTTGATGTACAATAAGTAATCGATACATCGAGAAAATATGAGGTAGACATACAAGAAGTAACCATTGAAGGCCAAACATACACTCTAAAAAGAATACACACAAGTTCCTCACATATAGTGAGTTCTCACCACATGGTAAAACCTATCCAAAAACAAAGTATAAAGGTGATTACACACTCATTTTTCGTTGACTATCCCAAAGAACAACATAAATATGTAGAAGTGTTACCACCACTTTTGATGCATCATTCTAAAGTGTTTAAGGAACCCCAAGGCTTTCTCCCCAACTATCATCATGATCATACTATTCTTCCTAGCAACCTCCCACTATCACTTCGACCTTCAAGATATCCCTACCTTTGGAAATGTGACATTAAACTTGTGCAAATACTGCTTGGAAAGTACCTCATCGATTTCAAAAACAATTTTCTTAGTCCCAACTTTAAGGACAAGCCTTCTTCTGAGAGGGGTGGCATTATAGGATCCTCCATCCTAACATTAATAGGTAATATTATTAATTCATTAATTATTATATTATTAATTACTAACATGAATAGTCATGTCCCTTCAAATATTTAGCTCTAGGGTAAATATAAAATAGGGTAGATAATTGTGTAATAAGGTATCCATGAAAAGAATATATTGTTTTAATTATATACATTGGAGGGAGTCCCCTTTCCAATGAAAGAGTGATCCTTTTTCAAACAATGATTCATTTATTGAAGTTTAATTATTTTTATTATAAAACCACAAGTTAGAATCTAGGAACCTAACAAAATTTATCCTTTTTTGCGAAACGGTGATCCTTATTATTTTGAGAAGTAATCTAAAATGATCCCAGCTTGTATAAATCAAATTGTATTGGTTTATTTCTAGATATATTTAATAATACTATATATTCTAGTTCAGAAAAACTAAGCTTGTCTTCCCTTTGTTCACCTTGTCGTAACATATTGACTCTTTCTTTCTCATTTTTTTCTTCCTTTTCCATAGCTTTCTAGATGTGATGTCGATACATATAATAGGATTTAAGGTCATGTGGATGATTACAAACCAAACACCAAATATTAACTATAGTTGTTTTAGGACTTGAATCCAATTCTTCTTTATTAGTGTTGATCCTTGGCCCTACATTGTTGCTTGAACTAGGCTTTTGATATTTATTGATGTAGGGAAATATCCTCTATTGAGATCTTTCAAATTCTCTTTTTCTATAGCATTGAACTTGTTGCTGATAGTTTTTAAAGAATTATGAATATAAAGAAGCATTGAGGAATCCTAGGATGGTTGTGATGGTAGAGGAGGAAAAGAAATAGTGCTAGGTAATTTAGGAGGTGAATTTACCATAGGGAGTTGAGTTATAATAGGACCATGGTTCATGGTGGGAAAATATGAAGCTAAGGATTATTGTGTGATTTTAGGAGTGTATGGAGTAACATGTTTGGAAGGTAATATTCCTACTAAAATCAAGATATCTTCAGAATAAATCACTATTTGATAGACATTAGGGAATGTAGTGATTCTAGATTGCTAATTTTGTAAGCCAATATCTGGTCCTAAAGCTTTGATGTAATATCTATAAGCCAAGGGAGAATATGGTCTAAACTCATTAGGGATTCTTTTCCAAGTTCTGCTAAATATGAGATTTAAATCTAAAATTTATTCTTGAGGATGTCTTTGAATGACTATAAACAGAGTTAAGAGAGAATAATTCTGTAGATTCATTAAATTATTCTACAAAGGGACAAATTGAATCGGCCCAATTTTTTATGGAACCATTTTCTAGGGTTCTAAACCAATGCAATATATTCCTTCTGAATAAAAGAACCAATAACTTCATGATGACATTTTTATGTCTGATGTTGTGAATGACTACCATTGATAAAACATCTTGAAAATGCTCATATGCCATCCTTCCAGTACCATCATAGGTCAGAATAAATTTGATAGTAGCTTGAGGGATATTGTGTGATGCTTGGAATGATAGTGGAGTTGGAGCATCCCAATCTGGATAATTGTGTAGAACTTCATCCCATTCTTTGCCATATCGACTTGTGTATTAGAAGAGTCTGAAGAAGATGATGTTGTTAGGGTTTCTTCTATGGAATTTTTAGACAAGAGGTATCTTGGATACTTATATTTCAATAATAGTTCATAGAAATTTGTAGTTTGATAACTTTTCTTAGCTGCACCTCCAGTGACCATGAAAATCTAAAGGTTAGAACTAAGACTTTACTAGTTCTTATTCTTAGGGAATCACCAAGTGAATTTACTTTCTTCGCATATGAGGTCAAAATAATTCATTGAATTTTGATTCCTTCAGGTACAACTTAGTAGATATGTGTGGTGGAATCGTCTCACTGGACATGCCAAAAACTATTGTAGTACAACTTTTCATCTAGCCAATGTTAGAAATGTGATCATCATCTCTTAGAATTTGAAGGTGAGCACTTGCTAATCATAGCCCAAAATAAACATTGGAAGAATCAAATTGCTTTGATTCAACCTCCAAAGAAGGTTGGTATACCTTGTAAACTTAATAAATGTTGACTCTATTTAGCTAAAATAGTAAAATATTATGGATAAAAATGATATAAATGTATGAATATATAATGGACGAATGAAGCTAACATAGACATCCATAGAGTATCTCTAAAAAAATGATTTCATAAGTAGCTTAGGGGACTAACAACATTCAAAAATTATGTGATCACACTATCGAATGGCTTTGCATGTTCACAAAATTATTCCAAGCATCTAAAAATATTGATTATCCAATTTAACAGAATAAGATCAATCTCCTAATTTAATAGAAATAGAATTATTGAAAAACATGTATGCAAAAACAATTATCTTGATTTACTCTAAGTCAGATTTTTAAATTAACAGAATAGACTAACCATAGTAGCAAGATGAGATAATTTCTAAGAATTATGTCCACCATTCAATATAGGTACAAATTCGAGGTAAACATCCCTTGTAATGCTTCATTCATCAATTTGCAAAAAATTACATAGTAGTGCAAGAAAACACTCCAAATATGACCATTTGGAAGGAGTTTGTTACCCTTATTTATAGGTTTTACAATCATATTTTTACTATAAAGCATTATAGGGAATTTTATTTTCTTTTGATATTCTTGGCCTCTTTTTTGCTTAGTAGTGCTTGCCAGCTATACCTTCTCAATATTGTTGTAAATATTTTTTGTTTGATTTCATCATCACCATCAGTGGTTCTTGCAATCCATCCCTATCTACTGATCTTACAACTAGATTTGGTTCATGAAGAGGTTTTGGAAGATTCTAGACTATAACTGCTTTGATTCAGCTTCAATGGCACTAATTTCTATCTTCCTCTATTTTTTATATTATGTGTGCAAAAATTTATCAAAAATCTTCAAGGGAGGTGGATGTTCAACATCTACCATATATCTAACCATCATACGGTTGTAGCACTACTTCTCATTTACATGAAGGTAATGAGAGAGGAAAATAATCATGACACTTTTTCCTTAGTCACCTTTTTCTACTTTTTCTTCTTTCATCCAGTGCTTTTATGTTTTACACACCCTCAAAAAAGGAATTTGAGAAATGCGGCTTTACGTTATTATAAGTTTCTTTCAAATTTTCACAGTGGATATGTTGTGGACAATAAAGCATAGCTTTTCACTCTTCTTACATCTATCCCTTTTATGGAACTTCTCCATTTTGGCCATTTTCTAGTGCTTTCTTGTTTACATGGCTAATGCAAATATGGCAAAGAAGTGTGGCTTGTGCAACTTCTTGGTTTTACTCTATATTCAATGCTTCTCACTTTTGGGCTCTTTTCAGTGCTTTTTCTTTTATGTGCTCAATACAAAGGTGGATAAGAAGTGCGGTCCACTCTTCTTCTTCAAATTGACCTCTCTTTAGCACTTTCTCATTTTTACCTCCTCATAGTGCATTTTTGTTTTAGATATTCTTCATGTTTGCATGATACTTTTTTGTTTTAAATGTCTTTCACATTTGCACAATAAATATAAAAGAAGTAGAGAAACACAACTTCACCTAACTTCTCACTTTTGGGTTGATTTTAGTGCTTCTCTGTCTTAGGTGATTTTTAGTACTTTTGCATTTTCTTCTTCATACTCAGTCAAATTTTGCACAAATTTTGGCTATGGATGTAGCCATTTTTGGCCTATAGGACCATGTTGGATACACATTTTGGGTAATCAATCAGTTGTATGAAACCCACATCAAGATTTTTTTGGAGTTTAGATTTAATCATTAATGCAATCATGGCATGCATGCATCATAATTTTTTCTTGATGGGTTTGGTGCCCTCATCCAGTGTAAGGTTGTGGATGACTACTGATGGGTTGAGTCCGAGCATGTCCATGTAGGACCAAGAAAAAAATTTAATGTACTCCTTAAGAAAAGAGGTAAACAAGGTGTGTTTCTCTAAGGAGAGGTTGGTGGATATGTTATCGATGTGGGGATTGGTAGGATCATCACCAATGTCCACATCGATAGTGTCTTCCATAAGCATGTGAGAACCACCTTGGAATTAAGCAGGAATGGGAATGATATGGAGGTCATCGATAGCCTCGATTAACTTAAATTCATCATCTAGATATACATTTATACGATTGATCCAAGGAAAATAAGGTGGAGGAGATGGTGAAGGAGCATTTACAACATGTATCATGGGTGGTGATAGCAAGAAATCATGTGATGAGAGTGTGGGTGATATGTGAGTGAAGTTGATGAAGTATGGGTTGGGTGCATTATTGTGATCTGGGTGAGATACTGAAGTGGGGTGAATAAATCAATAGAAACCATGTTAATGGAGATGGCTAAATATATAAAATATGTAAAGCATGGGGATGAAGACTTGGAATAGTGTAAATGATGTGTTACATTCAACAAAGGATGTAGAGCCATGGGTGGAAAGCAGGGTTGAGCCGTAGAATGGTGAACCTATCCGTAATTGTGTAAAAGTATGTATGAATGAATAGGTAATGGAGGGGAATGTGAAGAAGTATGATCTGAGCAAGGAGAAGTAAGGGAAAGGGCAGAAAATCTATTAGCTAGATCATCGATGAAGTAGGTGGATGTAGTGTCAAAAAGTGATGCTTCCTAAAAAATATATATGGAATGTTGATGATGGAATGATGGGAGGGACATTCATCAAAGGTATAAATTTTGAATTCTTCTTCTAATGTGTGTATAGGAACTACTAAAGGGTGAATAATGAGATCTTGAAGTTCACATTCAAGCAAGTGAATGGTTATAGGGTGATAAAACCAAACCAGATTTATTTGTAGGTAGTTGAACATAGGGGTTAATGGGTGTTTGTAAGGCCTGTTCATAACATCCTAATCCAAAACCATTCCAATAAAAATTTTGAAGGTATAATAAGATGAAGTGGATTGAACATATGATTTAAGGTACCATAAAAGCTAGATTGTGGTGGTGGAGGTACAACTACTAAGAGTGATAAATCAAGGCCCATGTAGATGAAGTTTGTACTATTTTTTGATGGACCAAGTGGTACGTTGGTATCGATGGTTAGTACTGAGGTAGAAGGATGATCAAATTTATGGGTATATTAGATCGTGGGAGTACACACACAAGCATCATGAATATTGTATTTGCCTATAGTTAAGAGTCTGAATCAAAAGAAGAAGATGAAAGTTAAGAGTCAAATATGGTAGTAGTAAAAGATTGAAATAGTTTGGCATCTAGATGAGAGGCTCATTATTCCCAATCATGACATTCAACTATGATGGAAGGAATGGGATGAGTTGAATGTGGGAATCATAATGTGGGATGAGCAAGAGTTGTGATATGAGATGATATGAAAGACCAAGGTCAAGGATGAATTAGAAGTAGAGGTGTATGAGGAGTGGGAAGGATAGGAGGATCTGTAGAAGAATATGGGTGAGAAGGAGGAGGAGGCCATGGAGAAGGTGGAAAGAAAGGTATAGAAGTGGGAGGGGGATTTGTAGAAGAATATGAAGGCATGTTGGAAGGAGACATAGAGGAATGTGTGCATGTTCCAAGTGAGTGATGTGATGATGAGGCAGGTGTTGGAGAGGAAGTAGATGTCTCTATCTAACAATGTTAAGAAATAGGAAATACCTAGGTAGAAGATAATGAATGCCCTGGTGGGAGGTTTGTGATGTTGTAAAATTTTAATAGATCACCATCAATGGGAATGTAATTTACTAGTCTATCATGCACATATTTGAGGCAATGATGCAAGGTAGATGAAACACATTGCATATCATGGATTCATGGACATCCAAACAAAATATTGTATTTTATTTTGCCTTAAATGACATGGAATAAGGTATACATGGTCCTTACACCTACATGAATGGATAAGACAATGAAACCTACTGTGGAACACATAGAACCATCAAAAGTGTGAAGGTTGAGTGATGGTGTAGCAAAATAAGTAGGTGGAATGTGGAGGTGATAAAGGGCAGTAGTAGAGATGATGTTGATGGAAGAATCAATATCAATGAGGACACACTTGTAGGTGATGTCATTGATGGTTGCTTGGATATATAGTGGAGGATCAACTACCTCACCCACAAGCTCAATAATCTCATGGTCATGGAAGTTGATAGAATGTTGCATGCAGCGAGGGATGTTACCAACAAAATTTACAAAGGCATTGGTATCATGGGTTTCAAGTTTTATGGAGCAAAGAATATCATTTAATGCCTCATGATGAGGGTGAGATTATTACAAAATATTGAATATGGAAAATCTGGCTGGGGAATTGTGTAACTTATGGGTGATACTACCACAAATAGTGATGATATTATGTGGTAGAGGTGGTGAAACATTTGATGCTATGTGTGAGTGATGAGAAGTGAATGGTATAGGAGGTAAAGTTTAATCATGCCAAAAAATCCACATGAGGGAGGATCACGATGGACATTATTGACTTACCTAGATTGGTCTTATTGTGTAGGTTGAGTCCCTTGAGGATTGGTTCTTCCATGTTCAGGTAATAGGATCTGATAGATACCCATATTCTAATTTTGTGGTGCAAGGGGATTTGAAACTTGGATAGTACCTTGATCAATAATATCATGTACCAAGCCATGAAAGGAGTGATAAGACCCTACATAAATGTAACACTATTGATGGTAAGCACAAAAGGCATGTTCATTGAACCTATGAGGTTTGGTTTGATTCAGGTAAATAGATCAAACATTGGGTAACATGACATGACCAGTGTCAAAAAATCTCTAGAATAAGGTTAGCAGCAGCTTGAAGAGTGGAGTTAAATTTTGTCATGGGGGTTGAGGATGAAGGTTGTAAGCTTGTTGTAAATTATATGGAGGAGGTATATTAGTATAAAAAATCTATTGTTATGGATGAGGGGATCATGAGATTGAAAAAGAGGCTAAAGAGACCGCTACCACTTGATTGGTTTGTGGTGGTCTAGAAAAGGGTTGATTCAACATATTGCATTTGAAGAAAAAATTTGAAGTGTAATATGACTTCTACCAAAGTTTGATTTTTCCAACTTGGATTTTGATATCCTTGGTGACTTTTTCCTAAGCAATGGCCTCATCAAATATGTGGATTTGATGGAGTTGCAAAGGTGTAGAAATATTTTTGTGGAAAATTTTGGCAAATAGGGTGATGAGTTTGGGATATGGGAGGCTATAAGCTAGATCATGGATGACCGATATCCATAAAGAAAGGAAATTCATGATAGGTTCATCATCAGCCTGTCGTAAGGCATAAAAATCATAAAAGTTCATATTTTTCTTGATGTTGATGGAAAAATGTTCAAGGAATGCATTAGCCAACTGTTCGAATGTGAACAAGTTATGGTGTAGGAGCATGTTGTACCAATTGAGGGCTTGTCTCCCAAGTGAGAGAGTGAAATTATGCAATGATAGGATTGCTACTATGGAGTTGGTGGCATGCAAAGTGATAATTACTGATATGTTCTTTAGGATATTATTTACCTTTGTATTTATTAAATTTTGAAATATTGAAATGGTACAAATAATGAGGAATGGGAATTGAAGGATGAATGGTTTTGTTGCATAACTCATTATATGTGGGTTTCTAGGGCTTGTAACCAATCATACATAGATCCAAAATTTTAATTTGTTGTTGTAGAATTTGGAGTTCAGTTGATGGGGGTGTGATGAACTATGATGAAGCAATGGAAGATTGAGAATGAGGGGGTATTGGAGTTGTTTATCCTACCATTGTGAGAGGGGAGTATACTAAAAATATTCATATGGATGTGGTTTTTGAACAACATGAAAAATAGAGGCCAATGGGAAAATCTACTATGGGGTAAACATCTAATGTGGATAGAAAAATTATGGCTGAGGAGTCTGTACTTGTTGAATCAAAACCTATTGTGATGGTTGCATGATTGGAGAGGATGACTAGCAAGGAAGTATCATAAATAATGTAGGGATAATAGAATGTGGTGGAGGGGGTTATGCTTGGATAGAGGATGAAGGTGAATTGTGAGATGGCATTCCAAAAGATGCTAACTATGCTAAACCAGATGAGTGATGAATAGAAAACTTAGGTTGGGTAGAATAACATGGGGATTGGTGAGATAAGATGAATAAAGTGGATTATAATAAGAAATGAGAATGTAAGGGGGAGCCTAAAATGGATGAGGTGTAGGAAGGTGAAAGGTGGAATTATATGAGGGTGGAAATAGAGTGGAAGATGGTATACCATACATCCCGAAAGAGGGGAACATAGGTGGTGGAAGTGATTAAGGAGTATATATATTGAATGTGGAATCCTGAGGATTGGTGAATGTATCCATAAAAATTTGTGAATATGAGACTTGTTGATGCTATTGGGGAATGAATTATTGTGATTGGGATGGTGGTTGTGCTATGGGAGCATAATATGGAAAATACGACTGTTTAAAATGTGGTTGTTGTGGTGCTTGGGAAGGGTATTGGTAAGATGATGTGAGTGGAGTATACTGTTGTTGCAACGATGACTATTGTGGGGTTAATTATGATAAAGATGCCTGAGTGCCATGAGTGGAAGACTGGGATCCAAAATCATCCCTACTATGGGGGTAGATGACGTAGTCTCAAGGTGAGGATGATTAAGAAAATAGGGGTTATCCCCAAGAATGGAATGATATGGATCTTTAATAAAAGGATGAGTAGATGTGGGTGAGGTAGGTGGAGTCTCCTCATCAATAGTGAAGAATGGAGATGGTTCTCCTTGATCTTTATAGATAACATGATCATAGAATGTGGAAGGCGGATTAGGTGGACGTAAATGAGGAAGAAGTGGGTGATCCTCACCAAAATATGTGGCAAGCATATTACTAGAAATAGAGGTCTCATCATGGGATATGGTGTGCATATGATATGGCTCAAAACTAGAGAAGAAATCAGGTGTGAGAGTGGATATTTTTCTCATGAACTAAGGGGATTACTAGACTAGCTGGAGGTGGCATGAGAGACCTCCTCCTCAAGATGCACTTGCTCACATGCCTGGATATGAGTAAAAATAAGCATGGTGATGTATACTATGATGAGGTGATAAAAACTATTCAAATATGTAAATATAAACCTATAAGTATGTTTAGTGTAGGATTCTATTAAAATCTATGTGTTATAGTTTTTTTTTTGTGTACTAGAACAAAGTTCATACACCATTGTGTGAACTTGTACTATGAAAACTTGGTTTGCACACTATTGTGTGAACCTACAATAGAAATTAAATCTAATAGAAAAATGATAGTGACAGACTGTGAATAGCCAGCAAGTGGGTGGCTAGCAAGTGAATGTGTTGAAACTAGTTTTTGTGAGTGTAATACAAGAATGCAACTAGAATCGATGCTAAATAAATTAAAAGTAAATATTTTGTTGTCTTGTGTATTTTAATGATAGTATCTACTCTAGGACATGACACTAGAATTGAAGTGAAACTCTAAAAAGGAATTTCATCGACACAAAACCTCTTGCAACACCCAAGGATGCACAAAATAGAATAATATTTGAACAGGAGAGTGGTGACAAAATGAAAGGTACAGTAAAAAAATATCCAAGGGGAGGAACTCAAAATGTGCTAATGAATCCAAATCCTCTCACAAGAAGAGTTGGTACTGTATAAGACTTGCTACTAGCCTAGTTATGTGGTTGCTTCACCCTAGGGTGGTCTTAATCAAGAAGGATAGTTACTTGTTCATGAATTATATAATCCTTGTGAATGAAGGCATCTAATCATATCCTACTTTGAATGTCTCTTATGATGATGAATTCTGGAAAACCAGTCTCAAGAGTAGGGGATCTGATGATGAAATCTAGAAAACCACTCTTTAGGGCTACTATGGTGTTTAGGAGGTGAGCTAGTGGAAGGAGATGAATTCCAATGTCACCAATATCGAGTGGGGATTGGTGATGAAGTTCAATATTACCACTATATATGAAATGTGAGTGTGTGGTGGTGAGTTGACTACAATATATGAAAGCAAATCTAGATAAATGCCTTTTCAAGAAAGAAACTAAACCTAGATTCCTTTTGAAAAATAAACTGAACCTAGATGTTTTTTGGAAAAATAAACTAAACCTAGATGTTTTTTGGAAAAATAAATTAAACCTAGATGCCTTTTGTAAAAATAAATTCACTCTAGAAAGCTTGAAAGCAATCAAATATGAGGTACTTAGAAAAAAAGATTTAAAATATATTTATGTGCATTGGAAAGAAATGTGAAATATGATCTAATGACTTGAAAGGGATTGAAAATTTAACCTAATTGCTTTGAAAATAAATTTGAAGTTTACCTTGAGGATTTGTGAAAGATATTGAAAATTTAATCTAGATGCTTGGAAAGGAAATTTGAAGTTTACCCTAAGGATTTGTGAAAGAGATCTAAAAATTTAATCTAATGATTTGAAAAGAGATTGAAATTTTAATCTAGTGACATGAAAGAGATTTGAAAAATCTAATCTAAGTGACTTTGAAAGAGATTAAAAGCCTAATATAGTGCTTTAAAATAAATTTGAAAGTGATTTGTGATTTTGAAAGAAATTAAAATTTACTCTAATGATTTGAAAAGAGATTGAAATTTTAACCTAATGACATGAAAGAGATTTGGAAATTCTAATATAACTTCTTTTGAAATAAATTGAAGAGTGATTTGATGTTTTTGAAAAAGACTAAAAATATATCCTAATTATTTTGAAAAGGAATTAGAATTTTAACCTAATTATTTGAAAGGTATTTGAAAAGCAAACCTAGGTACCTTGAAAGAAATTGAAAACTGAGTTGACGTTTTTTGAAAAATACTAAAAATCTATCCTAATGCTTTTGAAAAAGAATTAGAATTTTAAATTTATGATTTGAAAGGGATTTGAGAAGCTAATATAGGTACTTTGAAATAAATTGAAAACTGAGTTGATGCTTTCGAAAGAGAACATTCTTCACAAAAGAACAAGGAAAAATAGTTGTTATGAGAAAAATACCTGACTCCTAGGATATTGGATGATCTTTATTTTATCTATGTTGCAGAGGTTTGTAGTTTTAGATTATTATAAAGTTGTTTGGTAGGGTTCACATGACAATGTGTGAACCTATTTGGGGTTTCACACGATCATAAGCGAACCGGATGTAGAAGCCTATAACTTCTTAGAAGAAATTTTGAGGTGTGTTTTAGGGTTGTTAGACTCTATTAAGGATTTATAGTACTTGTAACACAAAAAATGAAGCCATACAATGAATTATATAGCAAGAAAGCTAGTCTAAAACAATTTTGTGGGGGCCCACTAGGCGTGGCAAAATGTAACACATGGAAATGAACAACAAATTTGAAACTACTGAAATATATGCTAAATGTTCTTTTTATTTATTTCAAAAAGGGGTTAAAAAATGGACATTCTCTCAAGAAAGATTTGCCTCTCTTTTTCAATATGAATGTAGATGCACTTACTGGTATCTTTTGGTTTCCTCAATGTAGGTGGAATTCTTTGCTTGTGTTCCACTATTTGGATGCTTGGAAATATATTTGGTACGTGTTTGAACCTACAAAAATGGATTAGTACATTTGGGGACCTATCATAGATAATATCCCATGATTATGAAGATAAAATGACCTTGAAATGAAATAAAATATGATGAAAACTATAAATAAAGTTGTAGAAGCAGTAAACAACTAATATTTACCTATTTTGTAGCTATAAGGTTGTTGTAGACCTAGTTCACATGGTGGTGTACAAACCTTTGCTTGGGTTTGCATGACGGTGTATGAACCTTGTTGTGGTTGACTATTTCTATTTATTTCTATCTAGATGGTCTGCTAGCACTGTAACTTGATGTATGACGAATGCTGAAGTGATGAAAGAGGTTCTAGAGTATTTTCTATAGAGTTTTGGTAAATAAGCTAAAAGGATGAGAGATATTTTCATGGTGAAAATGGCCATCTATTTATAGAGTAGGCCAAGACTAGGGGGAGGGGTGAGGTGTCCTTTGTAAGGTGGCCTAAAATATTGGTTAGGTTCTACCATGGTGAGGTTAGGATGATGAAGTGTAATGTAAGTCATTCTTTCATGTGCCCTGAAGAAATATCCTAGGTGCACACATGTGTGAGCAAGGGTTAAGGTTAACCTTGATTAGATAGCTCCTAGGTTAGTTTTAGGTTAGGTTAGGCATATTTTTAAAATATCCTAACTAAGTGGTTGGTGCACAAATGTGTGAGGATATATTAAGGATAATATTTATTTAATCCTAATTAAACATGTTTAGTCCATAAAGTATACTTTAGTGGTAAAGTGACTTTTAAAATAGAATTAGAATTACCATGATTAGGGTCTTTAGAGGATATGGTCGTATGAGGACCCTAATTAGGTGTAGGAAAGGGCTTAGATGGCCTAAATGGGATTATAGATACCCTTTTCATGAATAGGAGATGTTTTGGGTGTGATTAGTGTAGTTTTGTAGGTTTTACGACTACAGGTGACTACACATGACTATGGATGACTACACATGACTACAAGTGACTACACATGCCTACAAGTGACTACACATGTCTACAAGTGACTACATATACCTACAAATGACTATAGGTGATCATGTGCGACTGTTAGGTGTCTACAAAAAGTAAATGGAAGTATAGTTCATTTTTATTTAATTAAATTAGGGACCTTGATAAATGAAAGTAAATGGAAGTATAACTTGTTCTTATTTAATTAAGTTAGGGAACTTGATTAATGAAAGTAAATGGAAGTATAGTTTATTTTTATTTAATTAAGTTAGGGAACTTGATTAATGAAAGTAAATGGAAGTATAGTTTATTTTTATTTAATTAAGTTAGGGAACTTGATTAATGAAAGTGAATGAAAGTATTATTTATTTTTATTTAATTAAGTTAGGGAACTTTATTAATGAAAGTAAATGGAAGTATGGATTATTTTTATTAATTAGAGGTATGGGACTCTATTTAGTGAAAGTAAAGGAATTGTGATTTATTTCTATTAATTAGAGGTGTGGGACTCTATTTAGTGAAAATAAGGGAATTGTGATTTATTTTTATTAATTAGAGGTATGCGACTCTATTTAGTGAAAGTAAAAGAATTGTGATTTATTTTTATTAATTAGAGGTATGGGACTCTATTTAGTGAAAGTAAAGGAATTGTGATTTATTTTTATTAATTAGAGGTATGGGACTCTATTTAGTGAAAGTAAAAGAATTGTGATTTATTTTTATTAATTAGAGGTATGGGACTTGTTGAGTGATATTTTTGTCCAATCACAAAAATATACCCATAGTCATGATTTTGTCGGATATCCTCTCTTGCAAGGAAATATTTGTAATTTCCCCAAGGTTCTGTATATTGTATTAAACTACTTACAATGCTTAGTAAAAAATGTGAAATGATAAAAATTAATTGGATACCTCAGTGTTGCATATGCCTATTAACAAGGGGTCTATTTTGGTTGATTTTATTTGCAATGATTTTGTTGTTCATGAAATTTGTGAAAATGTGAAATTATTGATCAACTAACAACCTTCAAAATTTGATAAATATTTGATTTTAACCTTTGAAATTTTGATTTTAATTGATTTTATCTCAAATTGTTAATCAAATTTTATCTTCGTTTGTTAACCAAATTTTATCTTCAATTGTTAATCAAATTTTATCTTTGATTGTTAATAAAATTTTATCTTCGATTGTTAATCAAATTTTATCTTCATTTGTTAACCAAATTTTATCTTCGATTGTTACAATAATTTTTATCTTCGATTGTTAAAATTTGCTTGAACATAACAATGAAGTGATTGAATCTAACTTTGCAGTGTAAAAAATTTGGAATATCATATTAATTATTCACTTTAATGAAAAATTGGAATTTATTGAAATTTCAATTTTCATAAAATGAAATTAATTTGATTATTTGGAAAAATGTGCAAAGTTTAAAACCTCAAATTTTCATTAAAAATGTGAACTTACGTAGAATGAGAGTTTTAATTTTAATTTTGTAATTCATGTATCTCTTTTTTGGGGGGTTTTAATTTATTTGTATTTGATGAAATTAAAAAAAAAATTAAAATTCTAGGGTTAGAGAAAATAAAATAAGAGAACAAGTTGTCGTAACTTTTAAAATTTCAACCCGAATCTGCATAAACAAGTATTCTGAAACTAAATCAACATTAAACCGGTCAATTTTCACACAACCTAGAATTAATATGATGCAATCTTATAAGGGAAAAAGGGGCACAATATATTAAGAAAAAATAAATAAGTCTACCATCCGCATGCATAAAACTTATTGAAATTTCCAATATATTGCCAACATGAAAGATTTTTAATGAATACACTTGCAGAATACCTTGTTCCAATGGATTACAATGGTGAAATTTGGTGTAGTCCAACAACAAGGGAGGAGATGTTCTTCAAGAAAATTTGATTTCCAACATGCACTTGCTCTAAAAATTCTTTGACCTTTCTTTCATTGGTTTCGATGGATATTTAAGATTTCCAACATTGGTTATTCAGTTTTATTTTTGTTTGGTTTCCTAACGCTTCAATTCCTTGTGTCATTTATTTTTTATAATGCTTTTCCAACAACGTCCATTTGTCTTCTTCCATAGAATTTGAGTTTATTTTCCTTCAATTTGAAACAACATAGGTGGAATACATTTGTAATAAACTTAAATATATATTTAATTATATGCTACTACAACCTATGTAATTAGCCACAATGGATTATTCATTATATTATTTGACCAAATCCTATATCTGGTGTCTTTGGAATATGAATTGACCCATAAAAGAGAAAGCTATTGATTTAATCAAACTATTGAATGACCAACATTAATTTGTAAAATAATAGGTTCCATGGTAGTCGTTCGATGCTTTTAGAAGCTATTGATATCATTTATCAGTGATACCAAACTTCAACAGCTACCAACATCATTGGAAGCTCTCCATTTGTCATATCATCAACAAATTTACCTTCATTGGTTATTGTCCATACTGCAGTTGTGTCCACTACAATCTGCTCACTCAACATGATGGCCACAAATCTTGGAGTATATATGCCATCCAAACTCTCCAATTTGATCCAAGTATCCTACTGAACGACATTTGCTAAATGAAAATATTCAACTAAGGAAGAAAGTGAGATGAATTTAGTGGAAAATTATGGAGCTTTACATAGTTCATATTTTGTAATTTTGTGCAGTCCTCCATAATACTATATTCTTCATTGGAATGGCTTTCATAACCCATCCACCATCGACGTGCATCATTCTCAACATTTGAATAATGGGATATATGACCTATCCTCCATGATTCATACTTTCAACATCCCATCATGGTGATAAACTACCACCCCCATGCAACTAACGCTTGAACTAATGGAAGTGTGGTGTCATTGTGCTTTGTCTACCTTTTACTTTCCTCCTTATGGGAATCCATCTACACATTCATGATGTTATCATTCCCAATACATATTTGATAATATGTATATTCCTTACAACGCATGTAAGGAAGACATATTTGTTTCGTTGAAATTGATACTCATTGGTTTCACTGTAACCTTAACATTTTTTGAGTGTTGCAAATCCTCCAAAACTCTATAGAGTCTTCTACAACCATCCACTCTTAGCTCCTACCATTCTAACATTGTTTCATCCTGCAATACCGAAAACTCCTCCAAAATAAGGGACCACAAAGTTTCAAGTATCCAATACTTCAAGAAAGTCCATCTAGTAATTCTTTGCAAATATTTAGCTCAAAATAACCAAGTTAAGTAATGTATCTAGTGTTGTGTAATCACTGAAATCATAGTACCATACATATTATGTATTTGTATATGCAATTTGATCCACCAATCCATACATGTCAGTTTTGTATTGTATACATCATAAATAGATTTATTATATAGGATAATTGCCACTTCTACATGTTCCAAAATGGAATGTGTTGCAAGTATGCCATTATGTGGTAATTTAAAGACTTGTCTTGACCAAATAAGGAAGGTTTTTACCAACTATATTCGCAAGCATACATTATAAACACCAGTTGTGCACAGGAACTCGTCCATATGTAAATGATAATGCAGATCTGTCAGTACTAGTTTCACCTACTCCTTTAATCATACATGCTAGTTTGTTGTAATCTATATGAGTTTCCTCATGAAGACATAGAGGATAAGAAGTATATCATCCTATGGGTTTAGCCTTACTATAAAATTACCAACCTCTTCAAGAACTGGCATATGCCCCAATGATAGTTAACACCCCACTAGTTATCAATTTCCCAAACAAAATTTTGATCACTTGGTAAAATTTGAGAATCACAACCCATTGAAACTAAACCATTGATGTTCATCATATATAATTTAACATTCTACAAAACCTATGGATGTATACATGGTGAAGAGGCATTATTTTTCCAAATTCTCATGATCCTATTTTTCATCATAGTCAAATTCAAATAACTTCACCATATCATCAGGTGTGATGCACTTATTTATCCTTTTTGCTTCAATTTTGCAAGGCCTCTCCATGTAGAACTCAAAATCATGCATCATTACCCCACATATTGCACATGCACCCTTATACATTTTTCAATCTGGTAAGCCTTGACACCTTCCTTCAATACTCTACTTCCCTAATGTCCAACATATACACCAAATCATGATGTCATACCACCAGTATTCCACAACCAAATTTTCCATCCCAAGAACATCTTCAAAGTGGAAAAATAAACCCTTGTGTGCTCAACATGACATATAATATATCCACTACTCATATACATTTAATCCCACATGTATTGTGTGACATCCCATGGTGAGGTTTATCAATGAAAATGCACATTATTCAATATGACTCAACTAACCCTTTGGGGCACCTTGGAACTCATGCTCCACCTTGACCATACCTCTGCATTGATTGTGCTTTGGAAATGCATCTTTTGGTTTTCCAGGTAGGGGTTTCACCTCAAAAATCATGACACCACTTGATCAGGTTGTGGTTCCATCTTGAAAATCGTGCCATAATTTTTTTGTAACCTACATATTGAACCAAATTTTAAAATTAGAATTTATGTAAATCCATAAGATATAAACAATAATTTAATTCAAAATAATGTACAAATCGATAAGGTAAAAGTAAAATAAATGGACTTTATTTCAATACTTTTTATAAAAGTGAAAATGTAATTCCTTTTATTATTATTATATATATATATATTTTCTTTTTATTTTTTAATTTTTTTGTATATATAATTTTGTATTTATTTTTATTAATGTGTAAGTTCCCCATGGTATTTGAAAGTAGGGTGATCTCTTAAAAAAACATGAGATCAAACAAATTGTTCACAAAACTATCCGATGTTAAAAAAGATGACAATGAAAAACCCTCGGATTTGAAGAACATGTGCTTATACTGAGATGGGGGTGAACTATATAAGATAAAACTTTATGCTTTTTAATCCATATGAAACCACAAGAAATATTAAAGTAATAAACATCACACAAATCATCACACACATGAGAGATGATTTAATGTGGTTCACCCAATGTGGGCTAGTCCACGAAGAAAATATTCCTTATAAACTTTTCTCAAATAAATTTTCTTGGGAATCCTTTCCCTATTACAATGTTTATGGACCCCTATCCAAAGGAGATACCAATACCCTAATCAGTTTCGTGTATCTCTATCCACAGAAGAACTCCTTTCTCCTCTACTATGGCTAGTGATATTTTAGAAGAATTGTTGCCCCCACTTCTTTAGCTAATGGATCTCTATCCACTGAAGACACATGTCCTCACTGCCCTAGCTAATGGATATCTATACACTGGAGACTATCATCCTCTATACTATATCACCTCCAAAGCTTTGTCTCAACTTTGCACTAAACACAATCCTTCAGTCTAGCACAAATCTGCTCAATCTTTGTATCTGGTTTGGCATAAACCTATCCTAAATTCTATACCAAACTCTGTCCTCAAATCTATACTCAATATCTATCCTCAAATATGTATTTTAAGCTTCCAAAAAATCTTACACTAATATATCCACAAGTCTTCTCTAATACTCACATCAACTTTGCTCAACAAGTCCTCACTAGATCTTGTCCAAATCTACTCAACAAGTCTTCACTAGAACTTGTCCAAATATGCTCAACAAGTTCTCACTAGAACTTGTCCAATCTCATAGAAACATATAGATAATTTTTAGAGACTCAATATGCTTCATACTCACAAATTCTCAATTACTTTCAATCTCTCTTTTATCATAGAAACATATAGAGAATTGTTAGAGACTCAATATGTTTCACATTTATCAACACTTAACCTCTTTCTCAAATCAATTCAGAATCTAGAAAAAATTGTTTTACAAAACTTGAACTACCATATCAACACATCCACTTGACTAGGCATAATCAAATCTACTCAACCAATCACTCAATGAAATAATCCTTGCTCACAAACCCTAGTCCAAACTTATGAAATTTTACTCAAATGTTCCAACAATGCTTATCAACCAATCTCACATAACAATGATACTCATTATATTTGCAAACCCTATTTCAAGTTCTTCATTCAACCAATCACTTCAAAAATAATTCTTATCAAACAAGGTTACTTTCATTAACCTTTATTCTAGAAAACCTTGAATTATTAATTCAAAATACACTCAACAAGGAAAACTTAACAAAGTCCTTTTCACTCCAATCTTGTTTTCATAAAACCTCAATCAATCATTTCAACCAAAGAAGAATATGCTCATACCTTTTATTTGATGTAGAAGTGACCTTAGAAAACCTGTCTCAATCACAATTTTCTCTTTTGCCAATTTCAATAGTTAGATGATAAAATATCACACTAACATCTTCATAAAATAATTCTCAATTACAAAAATTAATCAAACATAATTACACCTTATTTCCCCTTCTTAAAATAATATCCAATGCCACAAATATTTAATCAAAACATTTCTTCCAAAAATCTAACTCATTAAAAGAACATCTTAATAATTCAATTTCATCATAACCTTTTTCAAAAATATATCTCAAAAATTATCCAAACTCTACTTATGACTCCCTACTTAATATTGCATTAATTAAATAAATCACTTTATAAAATAATGCAATAAGTCAATCTCTCACTTTTATAAGGTAAAACAGAATTACCCTAGTTTTTACTTTAGCAAAAATTAACCCTTCATATAAAAATATTTCCTCAACACACAACTTAACTTCCACCTTATCTCTCCTAAACCTTAGCAATACAAATTAAAATAATTTCCAAAAATTATTACCACTTTTTACAATCCATGGGGCTCAAACTTTGCACAATACTACCACAACGCCTTGGCCACAACTTCCACATTGTGTGAGCCATGTGCTCTATTTGGATCCTCAAAGCACAATGTGCACTTTGACTCCTTCAAACCCTTAATATCCCTTGGCTCTTCCTTTGACGCCGGTGGAACCACACACTACGCTATTCGGGAGGCACATGTTTCAAAATTTGCACGAGATTTTTCACTTAAGGGGGATGCAATGAAAAGCATTACCAAACCTTAGGAATTGTTATGGTATTTATACCATATTCCTTCCCTTGTCATACACGTTTGCGAGAGGAAATTCATAGGGGAAACAATGTTGTCGTCAATGCTTCCAACTTTGCCTTCGAAATATATTTATTTATAATTATTTAAATTCAAAAGAATTTAAATATTATAAATTAAATATTTAGATCTTCTTTGGGATTTTTAAAATAAAATCCTCCTTAGGTTTTAGAAAACCTTTTTTATTTTATTTATAATTATTTAAAATCAAAAGAATTTAAATATTATAAATTAAACATTTAAATATTCTTTGGGTTTTTTAAAATAAAAGCCTCCTTAGGTTTTAGAAAACCTTTTTTATTTTCCCAACCATGGTTTTAATAAAACCTTTTATTTTATGCTTCACATAATATTTAAAAATAAACATTATGAAGCTCTTTTGCCACCAACCTTTTGCATTACTCCTTTTGACCTTTTGACATCAATGACAACTTCATCTACTCAAAATATCCAACAATCTCCCCCTTTGTCATTGATGGTAACCCAATTATCTTTTCAAATTTTCTTAACCTATTTCTGTCCTGCTCCTCCTAACTCAATGCTCTCTTCTTAAATTGAATCTCTCCCCCTTACTTAAATCTTTCCCCATTTGACATCAATGGCAAAGGGTCACCTTTGGGGCTTAGGGCTAAGAATGAGTCTCTTAGCTTAGCCCCTCCCCCACCTCCTCTTGAGGTGGTTAATTTTGGGGTGGGAGTATTACTCCCAATTTTTCTCTAAGATACTCAAACGTTTCCTTTGAAATTGGCTTAGTTAAAATGTTTTCTATCTACTCCTTTGTAGTAACATATTCCAACCTGACATGTTTATCTATCACTTCTCTTAGAAAATGATACTTGATCAAAATATGCTTTATCTTGAAGTGCATCATTGGATTCTTTGAGATACTTATAGCACTTGTGTTATCACATAATATGGGAATAGGATGATCATGTTTTATCTTGAAGTCTTTTAGAGTTCACTTCATCCATAATACCTATGTACAACTGGCTATCGATGCAACATATTATGCTTTTGCTATAGATAAGGATACTGACACCTGCTTCTTACTTAGCCAAGAGACTAAATAGTATCTAAGAAAGAATTCTCCTCCACTTGTGCTTTTTCTATCAAATGCTACCAAACCAATATGCATATGTATATGATGTGAGTGTGAAACTGTCACTTTTAGGATACTAGAGCCTAAAATCCATAGTCCCTTTTATATAAATGAGAATTCTATTTACTACTGCCACATGTGTTTCCTTAGGTGCTTCCTAAAACCTTGCCACTAATCCCACTGACTACACTATATCTGGTCTTGTAGCTGTAACATACACCAAGCTGCCAATAATAGATCTATATAATATATGATCTTCCTCTAGAGATTCATCATCTTTAACTTGCATCCTGTGACCATAGGGGTACTTACCGGTTTGTAATATTCTAACTTGAATTTATTTAGAATATCTTTTATATACTTGGTTTGTGAGAGAAATACTCCTTTCTATGATTGTGAAATCTGAAGTCCAAGAAAGAAGGACAACTCACCAAGCATAGACATATCAAATTCATTTTGCATGTTCTTAGCAAATTCTTTACACATCTTATCATTGTTTCCACCAAAAATGATATCATCAACATAAAAAACCACAATTAGTAGATCATTCCCTTCATTTTTGATGTATAAGTTACTGTCTACTATTCCTTTTATGAATCCTTGTTCCTGAAGATGCTTATCCAATCTTGAGTACCATGATCTAGGAGCCTGCTTTAGACCATACCATACCTTTTTAAATCTATATACATGATCTATTTTATCTATTAATATGAATCCCTATGGTTGTTCAACGTAGAATTCTTCTAGAACACCATTTATAAATGCTGACTTAACATCCATCTTATATACCTTAAAGTTTTTAAAACTTGAGAGGGCTAAAAACATTCATATGGCTTCAAGTCATGCAACTGGAGTAAATGTCTCATCAAATTCAATTCCCTCTACCTATGCATAACCTTTGCACACTAACCTTACTTTATTCCTTACTACTTGTCCATATTCATTTAGATTATTTCTAATACCCATTTTTTGTCGATCACATTCTTGTCCTTTGGTCAGGGAAAAAGTTCCCAAGTCTTGATTTTCTCTATCTGATCTAATTCCTCATCCATTTTCTTAATACAAAACTCATATCCACTTGCCTGATTGAAGTCCTTTGGCTCAATATTATATAGGAAGGAAAATTTGCTTGTTGAGATGGTGTTATTATCCTTCTCCTTGTCTACCTTTAATCTGGATTCCTAATGATTAAATCTTTTAGATGATGCTTCTATACATATCTGTATGGAGTTTTAGGAATAAGTATTTGTGTTTATTCTTCTTCTTCATCATATGATTCCTCATGAAACACTTCTTGACAACTTCCATCTTCATGATACATAGTTTTTTGAACTGGTTCTCTTGAATCTATCTTCTCATCAATTGTTATATTTATACTTTCTACAATAGTCTGTGTTCTCTTGTTGAAACATCTATAGGATTTACTCTTAGAGGAATAAATAAGGAAAATTTCCTCATACATCTTGGTTCAAACTTGCCTAAGTTTTTATATTCTCATATTATGTAGCATTTGCTTCTAAAAACCTTGAAGTTTTTTACAGTGGCCAGTCTTCCTTTCCAAAGCTCATATGGAGTCTTGTGATGGTTTACCCTCATTTGAGCGAGCCCTAGTGATTATGTATATATATTTTTATTATGTCCCTCTAAAATCCATTTGAGAGTTTGGACTCATTTAACATAGCTCTAGACATATTCTCAATAGTCCTATTTTTCCTTTCAACTACTCCATTTTGTTAAGAAATTATTTTTGCTAAGTATTCTCTCTTGATCCCATGTTGTTAATAAAACTATACAAATTCATTTGAGGTAAATTATCCTTCTCTATTAGATCTCAAACACTTAATAATCTTGCCAGTTTCATTTTCAACCAGTTCCTTAAATTATTTGAATTTTTCAAATGCATCCGACTTCTATTTTAGGAAAGCTACCCAAACCATTATGGAGTAATCATCTATAAACAATATAAAGTAACTCTCACCTTGAATAATATGTGTTCTAGTAGGACCACATAGATTATTATGTATTAGAATTAATGGCTCAGATTACATATATCCTTTTGACTTAAATCTTGTTCTAGTTTGATTTCCATATTGATAAGGTGCACATATTGTGTTTTATGGCCTTTTTATCTTGGGTAAATCTCTAAAAGCCTGCTTATTGCTTATATTGATTTTGTTGTCAAAATTCAAGTGACCCAATATTCTATACCACAACCAACTCTTATATTCTTGTGATATAAATCCCCTTTCCCCTTTGATCTCACTAAGCATGTATAGATTGTTTGGAGTTCTTGCATTTCCAATGACTTTTCCAATTTTTGATTTTATTATTTCACATCTATCTGGGTGGAATGTAACCATATGCCATTGATCAAAAAGTTGACTTACACTTAGTAGATTATTTTTTAACCCCTTAACATACAACACATTTTATGTTCTTGTTTTCCCATTATGTAAACTTAGAGTTCCTCTTCCACCAATCTTTGTTGATCCATTATCACCAAAATTTACTGATCCTCTATTGGTTTATTTTATTAAAATAAATTTATCTTTGTATCTTGTCATGTGTCTAGAGAAATAACTATCAAGATACCATTGTTCTTCTTTATCCTAAGCATGAAGGGCTATTTAAACTAACATTGATCTAGCCTTTACATTTTCCCTTTCATCTTTCCTAGTTGTTGAAATTGTTTGTCTTTTACTAGACTCAAGAAGTATCATTTTACACCATCTAGCCTTGTGCAAAAAATTATTGTATTTGTAACATATAATATCATTATCTATAAGAGGTGCAAAATAATTGAAATTTCTATTGACATTGTTTCTTGCATGACCAATATAGTGTACAACTCTATGACCATATTTGTTACAAGAAAAGCAATGACCATGGAAGAAATTATGTAACCTATTTGGATGTCTTTGAGATTGTGGTTGAGTGCTTATCATTTTGTGATTAACTCTCATCCAAGGTTCATATTTGTTTTTTTCTTTTCTGATGTCCTTTTATTTTGAATTATCCTTTGATTGCCTATATTTGTTTGAAGTTTTTGATTCTTGAAGACTTGAATCCTCTTTCTATTTTTTATACTCTATATCTTGTAGTACCTTGGCCCTTTCAACTTCATTACTTAGATAATATTTTTTTGCTTCCAATATTTCACATTTTGTTTCTCTTGATATTAACAGATCTGTCATATCCTGCTCAATTTTTTTTCCTTCTTCTATCTTTATCTTGAGTTCTGTGAGATTTTTTAGAAGTTCCATCCTTGCTTCTTCATCCTCTTGAATTTGTTCCTTCAAGCTTGAGTTCTTCTCTCTAATTCTTTCCAAATTTTTGAGAGCAGTAAATAATTCCTCTTTTATATCAAACATGGTCTCTTCTTCATTTTTTGAAGTCATGTGTGTTGTTAATGGATCCTCCTCCAAGTTGTTAGTCTTTTCATGGAGAGACTTGCTCTGATACCAATTGAAGAACATGTGCTTATACTAATAGGGGGGTGAATAGTATAATATAAAACTTTTTTTTTTAATCCATATGACACCATCAATAATATTAAAGCAATAAACATCACACATATGATAGACATGATTTAACGTGGTTCACCCAATGTCGGCAACTCCATGGAGAAAATATTCCTTATAAACTTTTCTCAAATATTTTTTCTTGGGAATCCTTTCCCTATTACAATGTTTATGGACCTCTATCCAAAAAAGACACCAATATCCTAATCAAGTTCATGGATCTCTATTCATAGGAGAACTCCTTTCTCCCCTACTCTATTTGGTGATCTTCTATAAGAACTGTTACCTCCACTGCTCTGGATAATGGATCTCTATCCACTAAAAACATCTATCCTTACTATCTTGGATAATGGATCGATATCCACTGGATACTATCATCCTCTATACTCTATCACCTCAAAAGCTCTGTCTCAACTATACACTAAACATAGTCCTTTGATCTAGCACAAATATACTCAATATTTGTCTCTGGTCTGGCACAAACCTGTCCTTAATTCTACACCAAAATATGTTCTCAATATCTATCCTCAAATATATATTGTAAGCTTCCACAAAATCTTACACAAATTTGTCCACAAGTCTTATCTAAGACTTGCCTTAACTTTTCTCAACAAGTCCTCACTAGAACTTATCCAAATCTACTCAACAAGTCCTCACTAGAACTTATCCAAATCTGCTCAACAAGTCCTCACTAGAACTTATCCAAATATGCTTAACAAGTCCTCACTAGAACTTTTCCAAATATGCTCAAACAGTCCTCACTAGAACTTTTACAATCTCATAGAAACATATAGATAATTATTAGAGACTCAGTATGCTTCATACTCACAAATTCTCAATTACTTTCAATATCTCTTTTATCATAGAAACATATAGAGAATTGTTAGAGACTCAATATGTTTCATATTTATCAACACTTAACCTCTTTCTCAAATCAATTCAGAATTTAGAACAATTTATTTTATATAACTTGAACTACCATATCAACACATCCAATTGACTAGGCTCAACCAAATCTACTCAACCAATCACTCAATGAAATAATATTTTCTCACAAACCCTAGTCCAAACTTATGAACTTTTACTCAAATGTTCCAACAATGTTTATCAACCAATATCACATAACAATGATACTCATGATATTTGCAAACCCTAGTTCAAGTTCTTCACTCAACCAATCACTTCAACAAAAATGCTTATCAAACAAGGTTACTTTCCTTAACCTTTATTCCAGAAAACCTTGAAGCATTAATTCAAAACACACTCAACAAGGAAAACTTAACAAAGTCCTTTTCACTCCAATCTTGTTTTCATAAAACCTCAATAAATTATTTCAACCAAAGAAGAATATGCCCATATCTTTTATTTGATGTAGAAGTGACCTTATAAAACCTATCTCAATCACAATTTTCTCTTTTGCCAATTTCAATAGTTAGATGATAAAATATCACACTAACCTCTTCACAAAATAATTCTCAATTACAAAAATTAATTAAACTTAATTACACCTTATTTATCCTTTTTAAAATAATATCCAACACCACAAATCTTTAATCAAAACATTTCTTCCGAAACTCTAACTCATAAAAAGAACATCTTAATAATTCAATTTCATCATAACATTTTTCAGAAAGATATCTAAAAAATAATCCGAACTCTACTTATGACTCCCTACTTAATATTGCATTAATTAAATAAATCACTCTATAAAATAATGCAACAAGTCTATCTCTCACTTTTCTAAGGTAAAACAAAATTACCTTAGTTTTTACTCTAGCAACAATTAACCCTTCATATAAAAATATTTTCTCAACACACAACTTAACTTCCTCCTTATCTCTCCTAAACCTTAGCAATACAAATTAAAATAATTTTCAAAACTTATTATCAATTTTTGCAATCCGTGGGGCTCAAAATTTGTACAATACTCCCACAACACCTTGGTCATGACTTCCATGCCATGTGATCCATGTGCTCCACTTGGAGCCTCAAAGCACAATGTGCACTTTGACTCCTTCAAACCCTTAAGAGCCCTTGGCTCTTCCTTTGACATCAACGGAACCACACACTACACTAATTGGGAGGCACATGTTTCAAAATTTGCATGAGCTTTTTCACTTAATACAGATGCAATGAAAAGGATTACCAAACCTTAGGAATGGTTATGGTATTTATACCATATGCCTTCCCTTGTCACATACATCGACGGAGAGGAAATTCATAGGGAAAACAATGTTGTCGTCGGCGCTTCCAAATTTACCTTCGAAATATATTTATTTATAATTATTTAAATTCAAAAGAATTTAAATATTATAAATTAAATATTTAGATCTTCTTTGGGCTTTTTAAAATAAAAGCCTCCTTAGGTTTTAGAAAACCTTTTTTATTTTATTTATAATTATTTAAGTTCAAAAGAATTTAAATATTATAAATTAAACATTTAAATATTCTTTAGGCTTTTTAAAATAAAAGCCTCCTTAGGTTTTTGAAAACATTTTTTATTTGCACAACCATGGTTTTAATAAAAAAAAATATATTTTGCCCAACCATGGTTTTAATAAAACCTTTTATTTTTGTGCTTCACATAATATTTAAAAATAAACATTATGAAGCTCTTTTGCCACCAACCTTTTGCATTACTCCTTTTGACCTTTTGACATCAATGATAATTCATCCTTGACATCAATGACAACTTCATATACTCAAAATGTCCAACAGGATTTTTTTGACCTCTCTATGACATCGTAAGTGAGAACAAACAATGTAAATAAAAAAGTCACATGAACATCAAAATTTCAAGTGGGTCCCCAAATTTGGGGTATGTTGTGCAATGGAAACAACAGGACTCTATTTAGTGAAAGTAAAGGAATTATGATTTATTTTTATTAATTAGAGGTATGGGATCCCCGTGAATGTGGTCTACCAGCAAGGACGTCACTTGTATTATCGGTGATGTAACCCGGGTTCAATCCCCATGGTGGATGTGTATAAGAAGTATTACTCAAAAAAAAATAGAGGTATGGGACTCTACTTAGTTAAAGTAAAGAAATCATGTTTTACTTTTATTAATTAGAGGTATGGGACCCTAATTAGTAGAAGTAAAGGAAGTGTGATTTTTTTTATCTAATTAAAGATATGAGACTTTAATTAGTGAAAGTAAAGGAATTATGCTTCATTTGATTTGTATAGTTGCAATTTGAAAAAAGATAAGTAAATGCATTTAGAAGCATGTCTACCATGGAACCATGAATACCTTGATCCCCTACTATCCTCAAATGATTGATGGAAAGCAAGGGAGGACCAAGGAGGCAGTTGGGACCAATGTAGCAGTTTGATTCTACTTATGATGATTTACTTATGTTCAAATAGACTAGAGTTGTGGGGAGATTTCCCTGATGAAATTGATGTAATATGTTATTCTTTAAGGGTATGGAGGATTTACCATACTATGATGTATGTAATAATTGTGGAATGATGAGAACTATGTATTTTATTTTCTAGTAAGAATTATCTTTGAATTATGTTAGTTTCTTTTCATTTAATGCTTATTTTCCTTTAAACATTGTTTTCTTCTTAGTATCCTTGCATGCTTCATGAATTATGTTTTTTGTTAGATTTAGTATCTGATCTATCCTTATTTTTCTTTCTAAATAATAGAAACTTAAATAATGAGTTCTAGGGTGAACTTAGAGGGTGACCTAAGGGATTAATACCCCCTTAGGGTGAATTTAGTGGACCTAAGGGATTAATACCCCTTAAAAAGAATGATAATTGAGTTTAGGAAAATACTACATCTAAGTTAAGATAGCTCATCGTGGAAATGATATGGATAGCTTAACTTGCAATACACGTAGCATACCTAGATAGGTTGACTTGTGTATGGTATGGAGATGGGTGTATACCTTTAATTGATTGAAGGTAATAAGTTTATCTCATCAAGAGAGATGAGAGGGATAAAACTATTTGTGGTAACACATAATATACCTACACATATGGACTTATGTTAGGTTATCTAGTGAGATGTAGCTCTTTGGAAGACTTAGGGGATGCAAACAATAGATAAATTAGAAGTTGGTTAGGGGTTTATGAATCCCTTTCCTTAGTAAAAAAAAAAATCTATTTTTCTAGTGTGTTTCCTTGTAATAAAATTTGGGTCATTACTATAGGTCAAATGAATGCAAATCCCAACTAGAAATTAAATTTATATTTACCTATGAATATGGGTAATTTTATAGTAATTGCAATCCTATTTCCATCAAAGTGTCAATAGATTTAACATCTATCATCTAAAATGTCTTGAGAATTTTTTTGGTGTAATTCAATTATGACATGAAAGTATGATTTTCCATTTTCCACATCTCCAATTTATGATAATAATGTATAATCCCAAGATTAATTATTTTGAATAACTTCTTCAACTCTATGGTTCTCTTCAATCAACTTTACTAAACTTTTAGTCATGACCAATTTGTCAACATATATATTATGATTATGACTTGTCCTCCTTATTGTTTTAAGTATAGGTTAGGATCATCTAAATCGGGATGAAATCCATGTTTCAAAATATATTCATCGATCTTCACATACAAAGCTCTAGGATCCTACTTTACCCTATAGAAATATATGATGAGATTGCATGCCTTTTCTCTCCTAGAAAAATATTATGAATCCCTCTAGTTGCATAATGTAGATTTCTTCATTGAGTTCATCAATAAGGAATTCACTCTTCACATCCATTTTATACAACTTCCATCTAAATTGAGCTACAAATGTAGAAATAATTTTAATGCTCTTGATCTTTATTATTGGTGCAATGATATCATCATAATTAATTTCTTATTTTTGTGTATAGAATTTCTCAACAAGCCTTATATTATATTTTTTGATACTCCCATTAGCTTTATATCTAGTCTTGAATAACCACTTACAGTTAATGGGAATATTTTAGCCAGAAGATCAACAATTTACCACATGTTATTATTCATTAATGTTTGATATTCAATATCTATGACATTCTTTACTATTTTGATGCAATATTTTCTTGAACCAATTAAGGTTGAAATTTTTGTATTGCTATGCTCATAAGGTCTAGGTTGACCTCATTTTAAAATTTGTTACAAGTTATTTTCCTAAACTTAATGTGTTTCAAAATATAATTTTTTAACATGATTAGTACTAAGATACAACTTAGTCCATTGTCTGGTATTTTAAGTGGATGATCTTTATTAATCAACTCCAAAAACTTCATCAAGATCATCTCTATTATCACTATCCAATTCAATATCCTCTCTCTCTCTCTAAGGTATCATCATCATCATTAGACAATAAAGTAGAAGCTTTATCTAAAGCACATAGCTTAGACAAAAAAGTACATTATTTATTCTTATTAAACATGACATCACCATTGATATACAACTTCTTGGTTTTAGGATCCATGAGCTGATTTCCCATCGAATCATCACTATATCCAATAAAATTACATTGTTTGGATTTCTTGTCTAGATATATTTGCTTTTGCTTTAGAATGTGCATGAATATTGTGCATCCAAACATATGGATATGAGATATGATATATTTTATACTCATCCATACCTCTTCATGCATGATAAAATTCAATGCAACTATTGGTACATGATTCAAAAAATAATATGAATAACTTCCACCCAAAATGGTAGCTCTAATTTGGCATCACAACATGCTTTGCACCATCTTTAGAATAGTTTGATTATGCCTCTCTACAACTCTATTTATTAAGTCATGCAGGCAATTATTGAATATTATTTAATGTCATTCTACTTTAGGAAATTAGAAAAATTAATATTTATATACTCCTTGATTTGAGTAGAATGCTTGGATAAATTGACTAGTAGAATTTTCCATAGGAGCTTTGAAATATTGGAAAACTAGAAAGCTTCATGCTTTATCTTTAGGTAATACACCCAAGTTTTTCATGTATGATAATCGATAAAAATTTGAAAATATAAATAGCCATTTATGCTTAAATCCATGGGTCCACATAGATTGATGTGAATTAGGTCATGTAGACTAGCCACTCTATAACTGCTTGGGGATCATTAATTTCATTCCAAGTAATGTGTACACATGTCATGAGACTTCATCAATGATGGAAGTCCTTTTATGATGGGATGATTGATGAGTGATTTTAGGTGGTCACAAATTAGATATCTAAATCGTTGAAATATGTGGTGATTACACTTAACTTGAAACCACAAATGACTTTATATTGTATTTTATATATAAGCCCCTTGGATCCTTGTAAACCTTGTAAAAGGTGTTTTTTGTAATATTTATTATTTAGACTACAATTTGGTTTCTTAATCTTGACCTAAAGGCAATTTGCAAATTAGCATTAATACTCCATCATATCAACCATTTCATTATTGGTGAAGTGTATTCTATTTTATTATAGTGAGATTATTTAGTGTCCATAGACACTTTCTTATATTGTGTGCATTACTTTCTATATATATTTTTAGCAATACTTGGTAATGTGTTTATTCTATTTACTTTTAAAAATTGTTATAAAATCTAACATGGTATTGGAGTAGGTGCGAATCTACTTTTACTCAATTACCTATCCTTAGAAAATCAACTTCTATGATGTCTCCTAAGGGAAATAGTATTTGGAAAAACAAGAATACATTATGTAATCTACCAATAGTTTGTAAAAGAGATTTCTAATAAATCCCTAGGTGGACTTGGATCATGAGGATCTCACGATTCAAAAAATTTACTCAAAGAAAAATATTCATCAAAATATTCCTTAGTTCATCTATTGACACTCAATCCTTTAATTTAGTTTTTTAATTTCTAATTATATGAATTCCCTAGTTTTAGGATTGAGTTTCTTGAGGTTTTCTAAAAACCTCATTTGTCTTTTATGGATTTATGAAAAAATCAATTTCCTCTTCTCTTTTGGTATTTTGTGTCCAACAGAAACATTAATGCAAGAAACTACTTGGTCACTACAAAAAGAATAAAAATAAGAGGTTGAATATTTTTTGATATACCCTTTCTGTGAAAGAAGTCATGGGAATTCTGATGTGCATAGAAAATACCTCTAAGTTTCTTTAAAATTTTGCTAACATGGTGTATCAAAATTTTTGTTACATTACAAGGAGATGATGTCTTGGTCGGTTATGTTTGACAAAAAGGTTGTGTAGAGAAAACCATAATAGATACAAATAAATTATTAGAATTTTTGGATTCTTTGTAAAATTTTATAGGGGTCCTAGTTTAGCACTTTTCTCTCTTTTGTCTCTAGGTACCTATTTTTCTCTATTGAAAATTTACATAATTTTTCTTTTTTTTTTTCATTCAAATTTGATATTTCAATTTTTTTTTTTTAATAATATGACACATAGTGGCATGCTCAAAGTGTTGGATGGAATGCACATGCATCATCAAAGTGTGAATGAGTCACACACATAGGAGAAAACATTATTTTGAGGAGTTTAAAAATTGGAATATTCTTAAGTTTGTTGTGGGTGCTTTATATTTCAAATGGTACTCACACCAATGTGGTCAGAGGTGCCCACCTTAGAATTTTGGATATTATAGGTCCAATTTTTGAACCTTATCTACCTATTCTTTTGATATACCATGTTGTTATCATTGACTATGATGATGTATGTAGATATGATATGAAAAAACTAATGACATGGTACTAAATGATGACATGGCTCTTGATTATATCACACTATTTTTAATATCTAATGTTGATATGATACCTAATGATGTGGAAAATGATTATGTGACATTCTATATAGTGCTTCATGATAATATGATAGCTAACAACATGGAATTTTGTATAGTAATTCCTGCTAATATGTGTTAGCAAATGATCTATATTTGATAATCATATTTGGATATAAAGGTTTAATAATTACTCATAGAGTAATGGAACACAATCTCACATATATAATAAACCCATAACTCAATGTAAAATGCTCATGCTATAGTAAAAAATATGACAAGGTTATAAAGTATTACAGTACAAGAATATCCACTACAATTTCCTATTACAAGATCACTTATATGCTGCTCCCACAAATAGACTTCACAAGGAGGCTCTTGAAGTTTCATATTGAGCTATCTCTTTATCTCTTCAAACTTCCTAGGAGATATGAATCTTCATATATCTCATAGAATAAATATATTTTGACTCCTTGATTACAAACATCTAATGATTACTAAATGACAAGACTTCTATAATCCAAATATTTACAAAGTATTTGTAATATAGTTGCAAAGTACCAAATAATGTAATATACTCCAAAACCCCCCTATTATATTATTTGGTATACTATAAATCCTTCAATTTTATTTTGAATTTATAGTTTTGACTTTGTTACTAACTTTGGCTCTTGCTTATTTTTCTTTTTAAATCAACATAGAGATGAGCTCTTCTCTAAATCTAAGTTTTAAAATGTATGCAAGCAATAAATCCTTTGGAATGAGTGAGAGCAACCTGGTTCATAGGTATGGATTTAAATATGGTCTAGTGGGAGGTATGGTGGCCACAAGTATTAGTATGGGTCCACATCTCAATCCTAGTCCCCCAAAACCTCCTCAATAGGAGGCCCCTTCTTTGTATTTTATAGAAATGGTCCAAAAAAGTGCCCTCTTAGTATCTGATAACTACAATTCCTTTGTTCTTCTACTATATTATGGAAATATTAAGGTCCTTTTGAGTGGTATTTTCACCCAATTGTGAAAGTACACTCTACCTTAGGATTTGGGTTCCAAATCCCCTCTTGCAAAGAAGTTAAACAAACAACTTCTCCAAGGTCTCTGCTATATTAGCATTTGCATATGTGTATTAGTAATCTCAAATAAAGATATTCAACTTAAATGCTTTGGAACACCTTAGTGATTGCAAGTAACTGTAAACAAGAGGCAATGTTGGTTTATTTTACCATGAAACTTTAGTGATTGTTCATTGAACCAAAATAGAGCAAATGTGAGTTGGCCCTCATATGACCATGATGTAGTGCCTTAATTCCTTTTATATTGAGGATTTTAAGGTAGATTTTATCTTATTTATTAAGTCCAAATATGGATCCTTATCATGAAGATGAAGATAGCTTTCAATGTGATAGATAAACTATCCTTCTTTGGTGAAATTTATTTTCACAAAGAAGCAATAATTTATGGCCTTAAAGTACGGGCTTTAAGTGTCACCTCAACTTATCCCTCTTAAATGAAATCAAATTTTCATAAATATGAACAATTAGGTGCTTTGAATCAATGACCTTCAATGTGATGCTCAAATTACCCCTCTTTCGTAAAATCAAAATTTTTATGAAGAAAGGGCAATTTTAGGCTCCAAAAATGGAAATTTGTAAAATGCCATAAAACATAACTCCTTAAACGAAATTGGAATTTTCATGAAGGGAATGTCATCATAGGCTCATGAATGAAACATGAAACTGAAAAAATGAAATTCGGTCCAAAAATGGAAATTCTCTTTTCGGAATTTTCAAAATCTATAACAAAACAACAATTTCAATGATTTTTTAAAAATACTAAACAAATACAAAAATAAAATTTCAAAGTGCATATTGGAAGTATGAAATATAACCTACGCAATAGTGAAATTTTTTTTGGATTTTGAATTTTTTTTAATGTTTATTTTAATGTCTGAAAATTTTAAAAAAAAAAAATTCTGGAAAAATAAAATGCAGAAAAATGAAAATGAAATGCAGAAAATGAAACACATGATACATTCAGTTTGATGCTATCCTATTTGTTAGTCTCACAATGACACTGAGAGGGGGGTTGAATCAGTTTGGCTCTTTAAAACTTAAAAACTTCAACTCTTAAAGCCAAAACAATGAAAGCTTAAAACCACATAAAGCAAATATAACAAGAGAGCATCACACGACACAAGATGTACCGAGGTTCACCAGTTTTGGCTACTCCTCAAAAATTGATTGTTTGGACTCCCATCCAAATCCAGCCTTTGCAAAATATCAATTTTACAATCAATTTACCAGAACCCACTAGAAGGAGCACCAACCCCTGATTTATCTGCACCAATAGAAAGGAGCACCAACCCCTAATTTATCTGCACCAATAGAAAGGAGCACCAACCCCTAATTTATCTACACCAATAGAAAGGAGCACCAACCCTTAATTTATATGCACCAACAGAAAGGAGCACCAACCCCTAATTTATCTGCACCAACAAAAAGGAGCACCAACCCCTAATTTATTTGCACCAACAGAAAGGAGCACCAAACCCTAATTTATCTACACCAACAGAAAGGAGCACCAACCTCTAATTTATCTGCACCAACAGAAAGGATCACCAACCCCTAATTCCAAGCACCAACTTGGACTGCAATTTTGAAACTATAAGTTTGACATAAAAATGCCTTCGCTTGTACAAGATCCTAACTGGTCTATTGCTAACCCAACCTCTCTCGTTATTCACCAAAACACTACACACTCTTACGACTCTGCTTACTACACTTTTATGGCCCTATTATAGCCCTCTTGCTGCACTTCTTACTACATTATTATGGCTCTCATGGCTCTACTTAACGCTCTCTTACAACACTATTCCATCCCTCCTTTTTGTAGCACTTTCACTCTTTTCAGCAGCACTTTAATTCTCTACGTAGACCTCCTTTTATAACAATGTTCTGAATCTATTTTTAACTTCCATATTTTTGCATGCAATTTATTAATAGAAACTCTATATGTAACTCCGTAACTGGACCTGTAACTGTCATTCTGACTTCAGTTCACTGTTATTATTTTAGCTGCACGATTTTTCTCTGTAACTGCACCTATAACTGTTGTACTGACTTCAGTTAACTCTTCTTATTTTAGCGGCATGATTTTCTTCTACAACGGCCCCTGTAACTACTGTATAACTTTAGTTAACTGTCACATATCTTATTTCAACTGGGTTCTCTTCTTAGCTCACGCTAAAATGACCTATCATGAAATCGTGACACTTATGCCTCTTTGTCCTCTTCCTGGACTTATACCCACGAAAACACAACATGTCATGATATCGCGACATTTTCACCTCCTTGCTACTTTACTTGGTTTGAACCCGCAAAAACACATGTCACGATATCGTGACACTTTTGCCTCCTTGCTACTCTTCTTGGCTTGTACCCATGAAAACACATGTCACGATATCATGACACTTTTGCCTCCTTGCTACTCTTCTTGGCTTGTACCAGTGAAAACACAACATGTCACGATATCATGACACTTTCACCTCCTTGCTACTCTTCTTGGCTTGTACCAGTGAAAACACATGTCATGATATCATGACACTTTCGCCTCCTTGCTCTTCCTCTTTACTTTTGTCACAATATCGTGACACTTCTGCCTTCTTAATTTCTCTCTCCTCCTTTAGTCGCAAAAATGCGACATGTTGTGATATCATGACACTTTTTCTCCTTTGCTATTTCTCTTTACTTTTGTCACGATATCGTGACACTTATGCCTTCTTACTTCTCTCTCCTACTTTAGTTGCGAAAATGCGACATGTCACGATATCGCGACACTTTTTCTCCTTTGCTCTTTCTCTTGCCTTCGGGTTGTGAAAACCCGACATGTCACGATATCGTGACACTTTTTCTCCTTTGCTCTTTCTCTTGCCTTCGGGTCACGAAAACCCGACATGTCATGATATTGCGACACTTTTTCTTTCAGACTCTCTCTCCTACAATATGTCGTGAAATCGTGACACTTTTTCTTCCGTACAATCTCTCTTGCAATATGTCATGAAATCGTGACACTTTTTTCTTTCAAACTCTCTCTCCTACAATATGTCACAAAAACGTGACACTTTTTCTACTTGCCTTTCTCTCTTCCAACATGTCGTGAAATCACCATAGTTTTGCTTGCTTGCACTTTCTCTCCGAACATGTCATGAAATCATGACAGTTTTGCTTGCTTGCGCTTTCTCTCCGAACATGTCACGAAATCACAATAGTTTTGCTTACTTGCACTTTCTCTTTAAACATGTCGTGATATCGCAACAGTTTTGCTTGCTTGCGCTTTCTCTCCGAATATGTCGTGAAATCATGACAGTTTTGTTTGCTTGCGCTTTCTCTCCGAACATGTCGCGATATCACGACAATTTTTCTTGCTTGCTCTTTCTCTCCGAACATGTCGCTAAATCGTGATAGTTTTTATTTCTTCTCAACATGTCATGATATCATGACAGTTTTTATTTTTTCTCAACATGTCGCGATATCGCGACAGTTTTTCTTTCTTGCTCAACATGTCGTGATATCGTGACAGTTTTCTTCCTTGTGATTTTCTTTTGATTTTTAGCATATGGGCCACTTTGATCTTTTGGAGAATCACTGTACATACTCTAAAGAACCTCTTAACTCTTGTCCACTGCATCAACCGATCTATCTGACTGTGTTGACAACAATGACAATACTGTTTCTGCACCTTGCTCAATAATCTCCCCATTTGGAATTGTTGGCAACACACGTGTAATTTCCTGTTATTCTTCTCCCCCTTTGACAATAATACCAAAGGGCTGCTGCAGACTCCCCCTGAGTCCATGCACAAAATTCTTAGGCACAAATTAATATAGTTAGCAAAAATTACAAACATGAGCAAAAATATAATCAAATATATAAATGCTCCCCCTGAGAATGTGATCCCGATAGCTAGTCAATTCTTAGGAAACGTGACCACTCCACAATCTGTTGTTGGAATAAAAATCCAACTTAACCTTCACTTTCTACACATTTCTCCTGCGTACAATATGTTTTTGCTGTAATATATTCTGCCTCTGCTATGGATAAAGAGACTGACTCTTGTTTCTTATTGTTCCATATGACCAACTTGTCTCCAAGAAAGAACACACCTCCACTGGTACTCTTTCTGTCATCTACACATCCTTTCTCAACTTGCAACCTGTCATCATGTGAAACTTTTTAGCATCTCTTTCACTAAACCAAATTATCAGAACTGTAATTTTCCATAACTTTGAAAAATGGCAGTAAGAACTATCAAAAGTACAACACTAACATATAGCAATACTACCAATGGTGACAAATCTCAATTTGATCACCACCCTTCATGGTACCGCCACAAACAACTACATGAACTGAAACACATTTTGAGAACTATACGACAACTCCTTAACTACTTTCCTTTCATCCTTAGATAACCACACAAATATATAGGAGCATTAAAATAAAAATTTAACATTGCTTCCCTTGAGGATGTGCTACCTGGAGCTGCTTAGTGCAATAGAGGAGTAATCTCCTTCAGTCCAAGGAGACACGATTTCCTCTCTTCTTTCTTTCTCCAATATTTCTTGAACTTAGGCTAAAGGTTTTCAACTGCATCCCTATTTTGAACCTTTTCATGAACTTGAACATTTCTCTTGGGTGGTTGTCTCTTGTACATCCTTGATGGATGATTATTCTCCTTTCTTTGATGCACATGATTTATTCCTTGTTTGTGTTGCACTCTTTGTGTTTGATGAAATCTAATGTCTTGCCTTAGATTAGATACAAAAGTTCTTGGACAAGAACTTGCTATGTGCCCATGACCATTACATTTAAAAAATTTCACATGGTGTTCAATTGGAATAACAGATGTATTTATACCAGCATAACTCTTTGATCTATTATTCAATCCACAATAAATTGCCTTGTGACCATAATGGTTGCATCTAAAACAATAGCCATTAAAAGCATTATTATGAATAAAGTGAGAGTGATAGAACCTCTTTTGTTGTGGTTTCTTTGCTATAGATCTCCTTTGAGATTTTCTTCCTTTTGAGGATTCAGCTTCAAGCTTTTCTTGCTTTGATCCTTCAGTAGTGGATTTCTTCTTCTCTACATATTTAGAAGATGAAGGTTGTCCAGCTTCATATCCAAGACCAAGCTTACACATGGGGCTTCTTTGTTGCCTTATCATTTTATCTAGCAACTCTGTGCTCTTCTTAAATTTGAAATTTGTATTGGCATCTTCTAGTTGTTTCCTCAATAAAATAATCTCCTCTTCTTGTTTGCAGCAAACAATCTCTTTCTCATTGATCTGTGACTTCAAGGATTTTTTTATTTTCTTGGCTTTGTGAATTTGTAAGAAGATATCTTCAATATTATCCTCATATTATTCCAACTTTTTGGACAGTATTTTGTTCTTTTTCTTTTCTATACCCAACTCTTCAAGTGCAGCGATCAACTCACCTTCTAGATCTACTTCAGCCTCAAGGTTTTCATCATATACTTTAGAATTCACTTCTTCAACCTTTTCTAGTTTTACTTCTTCAAATGCCATGAAAAGAGCTTCACCTGTTTCCTCTTCAGAATCCTCACTGCAGTTGTCTTCTAATGAGCTGACATTCTTGGAGATGAAACTTTTCTTCTTGAAGTTGCCTTTTCTGAAATTTGTTTTCTTCTTCTAGTCACTTCTTTCTTGGTGTGATCCTTCATCACTTTTGTTCTCCTCATTAAGTGGACATTTAGCTGCAAGATGCCCAATGCCTCCACAATTGAAACATTTGAACGGTAACTTTCCTCTGTATTTTCCTTTTCCCATTCTTAGTTTTCAAACAAATTTTTCTTTCGTTTCATCTGATGTCTCTTATTCCTCAAATTCTTGTTTTGCTTTTATATTTTTATGTGCTTTAAAAGTAGCTTTTCTGTCTATGGGTTTAGTTTTTCCTATTCTCATCTCATATGCAGTCAAAGAACCATGCATCTCATCCATACTAAAAGTATTTAGATCTTTAGCTTCTTCTATTGCTGAAACTTTAGAATCAAATCTTTGGGGAAGAGATCTTAGTACCTTTTTCACAATGACAACATCTTCCATTTCCTTGTCGAGTCCTCTAATCGCATTAATGATTCCATTAACTCTCAGCATGTATGCCTCTATGTTCTCATCGTCATTCATATTTAATGCTTCTAATTGAGCTCGATGTGTTTGTAACTTGGCCTCCTTGATCTTGTCGTCTCCTTCATGAATGCTCCTTAGTTTTTCCCACATGTCTTTTGCCATTTCACAACTCATAATCTTTATCAGTTCACTATCCACAAAACCACACATGATAGCATTCTTTGCTTTAAAGTTATTCTCAAACAGTTTCTTATCGGTAGCATCGATTGGAGGAGTGGTGGGTATTGTGTATCCACTATCTACTGAATCCTAAATTTCATATCCCAAAGCACAAAGATATGTCTACATCCTAAGTTTCCAAAATGTGTAATTAGTTTCGTCCAATAATGGTGCTTTTTTTGATGAGAAGCCTTCACCACCTGCCATTGCATACTAATCCAAGATCACCCTAGCTGGTTAAGCTTTGTTTAGGAACTTGGCTCTGATACCAATTGTTAGTCTCACAATGACATTGAGAGGGGGGGTGAATCAGTGTGGCTCTTTAAAACTTAAAAACTTCAACTCTTAAATCCAAAACAATGAAAGCTTAAAACCACATAAAGCAAATATAACAAGATATCATCACACAACACAAGATGTATCGAGGTTCACCAATTTTGGCTACTCCTCAAAAATTGACTATTTGGACTTCCATCCAAACCCAACCTTTGCAAAATATCAATTTTACAATCAATTTACCAGCATCCACTAGAAGGAGCACCAACCCCTGATTTATCTGCACCAATAAAAAGGAGCACCAACCCCTAATCTACATCAAAAGAAAGGAGCACCAACCCCTAATTTATCTACACCAATAGAAAGGAGCACCAACCCCTAATTTATCTGCACCAACATAAAGGAGCACCTTAACCCTAATTTATCTACACCAATAGAAAGGAGCACCAACCCCTAATTTATCTACACCAACAGAAAGGAGCACCAATCCTTAATTTATCTACACCAATAGAAAGGAGCACCAACCCCTACTTTATCTGTACCAACAGAAAGGAGCACCAACCCCTAATTCCAAACACCAACTTGGATTGCAATTTTAAAACTATAAGTTTGACATAAAAATGCCTTCGCTTGTACAAGACCCTGATTGGTCTATTGCTAACCCAACCTCTCTCGCTATTCACCAAAACACTACACACTCTTATGGCTCTGCTTATTACACTTTTATGTCCCTCTTACAACCCTCTTGCTATGCTTCTAACTGCATTCTTACGGCTCTCACAGCTCTGCTTAACGCTCTCTTACGACACTTTTCCAACCCTCCTTTTTGCAGCACTTTCACTCTTTTCTGTAGCACTTTAATTCTCTACGCAGACCTCCTTTTATAACAATGTTCTGACTCTATTTTTAACTTCCATATTTTTGCATGCAATTTATTAATAGAAACTTCTCTCGCTATTCACCAAAACACTACACCCTCTTATGGCTCTGCTTATTGCACTTTTATGGCCCTCTTACAACCCTCTTGCTATGCTTCTTCCTGCATTCTTACGGATCTCACGGCTCTGCTTAACGCTCTCTTACGACACTCTTCCAACCCTCCTTTTTGTAGCACTTTCACTCTTTTTTGTAGCACTTTAATTATCTATGCAAACCTCCTTTTATAACAATGTTCTGACTCTATTTTTAACTTCCATATTTTTGCATGCAATTTATTAATAGAAACTTCTATATGTAACTTCTATATGTAACTTCGTAACTGGCCCTGTAACTGTCGTTCTGACTTCAATTCACTGTTCTTATTTTAGCTGCATGATTTTTCTCTGTAACTGCACCTATAATCGTCATATCGACTTCAGTTAACTCTTCTTATTTTAGCTGCATGATTTTCTTCTACAACGGCCCCTGTAACTGCTGTATAACTTCAGTTAACTATCACATATCTTATTTTGGTTGGGTTCTCTTCTTAGCTCATGCCAAAATGACCTATCATGAAATCATGACACTTCTGCCTCTTTGTCCTCTTCTCGGACTTGTACCCACGAAAACACAACATGTCATGATATCGTGACACTTTTGCCTCCTTGTTACTTTACTTGGTTTGAACCCGCAAAAACACAACATGTTGTGATATCATGACACTTTTGCCTCCTTGCTACTCTTCTTGGCTTGTACCCGTGAAAACACAACATGTCGCAATATCGCAACACTTTCTCCTCCTTGCTACTCTTCTTGGATTGTACCAATGAAAACACAACATGTCATGATATCGCGACACTTTCGCCTCCTTGCTACTCTTCTTGGCTTGTACTAGTGAAAACACATGTCATGATATCGTGACACTTTCGCCTTCTTGCTCTTCCTCTTTACTTTTGTCGTGATATCGTGACACTTCTGCCTTCTTACTTTCTCTCTCCTCCTTTAGTCATGAAAATGCGACATGTCGCGATATCGCGACACTTCTGCCTTCTTACTTTCTCTCTCCTCCTTTAGTCACAAAAATGTGACATGTCTCGATATCGCGACACTTTTTCTCCTTTGCACTTTCTCTTGCCTTCGGGTCGTGAAAACCTAACATGTCGCGATATCGTGACACTTTTTCTCCTTTGCTCTTTCTCTTGCCTTCGGGTCGTGAAAACTTGACATGTGATATCACGACACTTTTTCTTTCGAAATCTCTCTCCTGCAATATGTAACGAAATCATGAAACTTTTTCTTCCGTACAATCTCTCTTGCAATATGTCGTGAAATCGTGACACTTTTTCTTTCGGACTCTCTCTCCTGCAATATGTCACAAAATCGTGACACTTTTTCTACTTGTCTTTCTCTCTTCCAACATGTCACGAAATTGCAACAGTTTTGCTTGCTTGCGCTTTCTCTCCGAACATGTCGTGAAATCATGACAGTTTTGCTTGCTTGCACTTTCTCTCCGAACATGTCATCAAATCGTGATAGTTTTTCTTGCTTGCACTTTCTCTCCGAACATGTTGCGATATTGTGACAGTTTTGCTTGCTTGCGCTTTCTCTCCGAACATGTCGTGAAATCATGACAATTTTGCTTGCTTGCGCTTTCTCTCTGAACATGTCATGATATCACGATAGTTTTGCTTGCTTGCACTTTCTCTCCAAACATGTCATGAAATCATGACAGTTTTTCTTTCTTCTCAACATGTTGCAATATCGTGATAGTTTTTCTTTCTTCTCAACATGTCGCAATATCACGACAGTTTTTCTTTCTTGCTCAACATGTCACGATATCATGACAGTTTTCTTCCTTGTGATTTTCTTTTGATTTTTAGCATATGGGCCACTTTGATATTTTGGAGAATCATTGTACATACTTTGAAGAACCTCTTAACTCCCATCCACTGCATCAACCGATCTTTCTGACCATGTTGACAACAATGACAATACTGTTGCTACACCTTGCTCAACACTATTTTGGAAAAATCAAAGATGTGAGGTTTTCATGCATGCAACCTAACCTATTGGACTTGCAAAACAAGCACAATCCAGATAAGCTAAGTGCTGGCTTCTAGGGTTTTAAATGAGGTTTTCAGATTTAAACATTCGCATGAAGCAACCAAGAAACTTGCATAAACTCCATTTACAAGCCTAAAATCTGAAAAGGGAAAAAAAATAAACATTCAATCTTGCATGCAGAAAATGACTCCTCCTTTCTTGCCCATAAAATGCAACTTTCTAAAATTTTTGGTATTAAAAATTTGTCATTTTACAATAACAAAAATTTTTGGTTTTCCCAAACCAGTCCATGGAAGAAAAAAAATAGCCCAAACAGGTCCAGAATGGCCCTCTTGCCTTCAAATCTACAACTCTACTTGCAATAGTTTTCCAACCCCCAAAGAACCCTCTTACATCGCATATTTGAAATCTTTCATTTTGTTTTCTCCCTCGTTTCGCTTTCCTCCATGGTCTTTTGGCTTTCCACTACTCTGTGTCATTTCACTTCTCATATTTTAATTTCGGCATCGTTTCATTTCATCTTTGTTTTGGTTACTGTAGCACCCTAAAATTGGTGCAGTGAAATTGTAATAATTATATTTACTTTAGTAAATAATTTAAATTCAAATTTTAACCTCCCAAACCACCCGTTAACCACCGGGTAATCCGTTTCCCCCTTTTTCGTGTCATTTTTAGAGGTTGTTTTGACCATTTGATGATATCATCCTCGATCAGATGATATCGCCCTAGATCTGACGATTTTGTCTGGACTAGGATGTCTAGACGATCTTGTCTCAAAACTGATTTTGCATAATTAGCTTCTGTTCCAATGGGTCTCTAATCTAGGTAGAAGCATGTCTACATCATTAGAGACCCTCCCCCGTTGGAGATCTCCAAAATAGGGATGATCTCCAACCTCCTAACCTCCCTCCTAAGCCTATTTAATCCTAAGCCCTCCCCTTAACACCCCCCTGGTTGATAATTTCTGTAACCCAATTTCATACGCATTAAGACATCTCAAATTCATATTTGCATTAGCTCTATATCAATTTTGTTGCAGGTACATTACTATTTTTCAACCGAAGCAAGCTTACATCGTCGTCGACGAACCTGTTCAGATCAAAGGTGATCCTATCGAATCAGAAATGATTTCATACCAATGTGAGACGATTTCAACTGCAGTCAACATTGAGGCAATCAGTGCCTAAAGTTTGCATTTCTTCTTCCCTTTTTCTACTATTTTATGCTGTAATTAACTAGTTTATTTAGTATTTTATACTATTCTACATTTTGGAGTTCACCCATCTAGATCAAATGCATAATTAAATCATAATTATTATCTAATTAGCATAATTCATTCATGTTTCTATTTTTAAGTTTCAGTCTGATAGTGCTACTGTCATTTTACATTGTTTCCATCTGTTAGGATAGTTGCATTTTCTGTATTTTGCTCTTATTTCTTTGTTTGCAGGTCTCTGATGAATTCGTCAGATCTCAGACGATCTTGTCTAATCTCAGATGATCCTATCAAATCAGAGGCGATCCTGATTACTTCAAGATCAGAATCTTCATCAGACATCCGGATCAGGTATTCTTCTTTTAATATTTTGTAATTTCTCTATTTTTTGGTCATATTCTATTTTCTGTATTCATTTAATTTGCATCTTCATATAGAATAGCTTAGACGCATTTTGGCCAAACCTAGGATTTGAATACTTAAGGCTAAAAACGAACACATAAAACACATTCCCAACCTAGGCATGGAAACTACCATTAAATGTTTCCTGGTGAACCCACCATCCGTTAAAAAATCACCAATATACACCTCCCTTGAGAGGCGGGACCTTCGCAAGGCCTCTCAGTCCGAGGTACCGCGACATCTTTTTCACATCCCCCTTCCGGGCATGGATCCTATAGCTTGAAGGTAAGGGTGTGAAAAATTTGGAGCAATACATTTTGGTGAACCCGACGTGAATGCACTTAAAACCTTTTGAAAACAAACAAATATATATATATATATATATATATATATATATATATATATATATATATATATATATATATATAACAAGAAAAACAAAAACAAAATCATCATTTCAAGTTTGTATGTTTTAGATTCAATTCTAAATAGTAAATGTTAAATATTACTTTTAGAAGTACTAAACAAACCATGAGTTTTTACTCAAATTCATATGAGCCCATCAGTAATGTTGGAAGAATTCAGCCAAATACATTTGTTGATTATGACCAACCTCATCCCTATTCAACATCACCTCCATCACACTCTTCTTATTTTTCATCCATAACCCAACAAGACAATCCCTTTGCCAATCCTCTTCATAACGATATTATCTATTCTCCCATGTATCCATATTATGTCCATCAATCCACATACAATCCTCCGCCACCTTTTCAATATTCTTCTTTCAATACAACACATCCATTTCAACAAGAAAATACTTATTCTTCCAATTCTACCATGCACTCACCTCCTACTTCGCAATCTTCCTGTCATCATTCAACCCATAATAAAGAAAGTAGAGGTGAGAAACCATTGGGTCCTTTTATGATGAAATTCCTAAGGCATTTATCAAAAACCTCTCAAAAACTTTCATCATGTAAATTTACTAAGCTCAATCAACCAATGGATATAATTCTCAAGTATTTACTTGATACAAATAAGATTGAACTGCCTTCCATAAGACAACTTGATACCACAACAGATTGGTTTAAACCTGAGCTACATTGTGAATATCATAGAGTGGATGGACATATGACACAAAATTGTAAAGATTTAAGATGTGCAATTCAATATTTTATTGATAAGGGTCTTTTTAATATAAAGGAATTACAATCTACAACTGATTATAAATCTCCAGTAAACAATCAAACTCCTACACAACAAATACCAATAATCAATCAAGACATGGTGATATCCTAAGAACCTCTATTCAATTATCAACAACAAGAAACCAATCAAATATTGCATGTTAATGTGTCCCATCATGATGATATTATTAATATTGTAACAAAAACTACAAATGAGCAACCTCAAGTTCAAGCAACTCAATCAGATATTCAAGATATGGATTCCTCATTTGAACAACCTTCAAAACTATCTTTGACTCTATAGAATGATCCAAAATGGAATGTAAGTATAGAAAGCTTATTTTTAAAATCAAAATATAGATCTAAAATCCACTTTGATAAGCAACAAGTGATTAATCCTCAAGCAAAGATATCCCTTTTAGAAGTATTACAAATTTCTCATAAGGAAATTTTGTTCAAGACACCTAGCCAACAATTTGTTCCTCATCATATTTTCTCTAAGAACATAATTAATGGTGCAAACCCTCTTGAGGTTAACCATATTTCATTCTATGATGAGGAGATTCCTTCCTCTACTCCACAAGAAGACTCCTATCTTTACATTACAAGATCTAATAAAGAAATACTTGTTAAAACTATCATGGTAGATAATGGTGCCTCTCTTAATTTATGCACTCATCAATTATTCCAAAAACTCAAATTAAAGGAAGAAGATATTAATAAATCAAATGTTATTATAAAATATTTTAACAATGAAATTCAAGAAGCTCAAGGTACTATAATTTTTCCCCTCAATATTGGATCCAAGATCTTGGATACTCTGTTTTATGTGGCATATTTCTCTTCATATTACAACCTACTTCTCAGAAGTCCTTCGATTCATATGATATGGTTTGTCCCTTCCACTCTTCACCAATGTTTGAAGTTTGAACTTGCAAATAAAAATGTTACCATACATGGTGACCCAACACCATTTAAAGAATATTTAACGGTTGAAACATCAAGTTCTATACATTCTCTATTGTCACAATTATTTTCTATTTCTCACTTTTCTTCATCCATATATGATCATCCTTGTTTACCAAATAACATCCATGCATATCTTTCACATATGCTCCCTCCATATTGTCAATATTTGGAATATAGTGATAAGAATGAAAAACTTTCTTATCCTTCTTACATTTTATTTTGTAACATGATCAATTTTACACATATAAAAGTCAAATCTTTATCTACATTATTCTACATTATAACAAAGCTTTTGTTATCACTACCTTTTATTTATCATCTTTTGTCCTTACCTTCACCTCAACCAAATTATCCTTCAAAACCTCCTTTGATTTTGAAGCAACCTTAGACATGCTATACTCAAATAACCTTGTATAGTGTATATAGATCATCTTGTATATACCACCAATTTCAGTTCATAAATTAAAATCAAAATACAAAAAAATCAAAATCCTCAAAATCTTAAAAAAAAAATATTGATGCAACTAAGGACCTTAAAGGTAAATTTGAGCCCAACTAGCTTGGACCATACATTATTACTGCTAAATTTGAATCAGGAGCATACAAATTATCTACCTTAGATGGTAAAGAACTTAAAGAACCCATGAATATTTTGCATCTTAAACGTTACTATGTATAAATTTGGTCATTTCATCCATGTATATATTTGTTCAAAATCACTATCTTGTATTTCTTTCAATTTATAAATTCAAAAACACCAAAAACATTTATAATCATCAAAATCTTCAAAACTATTTGTTGCATTTATTTATGGCCCTTGTTAATTTTTTGTTCAAAAATAAAAAAATAATGATAAAAAAATCAAAACAGCAATATTCTTGACTCTTTCGAAACACCAAACAAAGAAGAAAGAAAGATTCAACATTCTCAAAGCTTCTCAAAAAGTATTTATATATATTTTTTCTTACAATTATTGCAGTTATATGTTTCAAATTATTTTGGATAAATTAGCATTTATTTGGAATCTCTCACTTTCACAAACACAAAAATAAATATCTTGATTTTATCTGGCATGATTACTAATCTCTCTTATATCAAAGTCCACAAAATTCAATTAAATAAAGTTTGAGCATAGAGAATTGATCTTGTCATTTACTTAAACCAAGCACATCTTTTCACAATAAAATGATTATATTTGTAATTTTCCTGCTTTGCTACATAGTAGAAATGGTTTCTTGAGCGAAAAGTTCCCCTGCTATCCTATCATGCACATGGTCTAGAATCTTGTGAGAATTGGCAAAAGGACAAGATCACCCCTACCCAGAATAAAAATCCCTTGCTCTACAGCTAATCTGAGCAAGTATCCCTAGTATAGAACAAAAGGCAAAGTTCAAAAAAAAAAAAAAAAGAGAAAAAGAAATAAAACCAAAGTTATTTTATATCATTACATCAATATTTCAAGCATTATCTCAATTATCAAGCAAAAGTACAAAATAAAAGGAAAAGAAAAGAAAAAGAAAAGCACAGCAAAAGAAAGCAAAAGCAAAAGCAATAAAATTCCTTTCCCTACCCTTTGAAAATAAAAGAAGGGTTGATTAGCTTGAATCCCTGGAATTCTCAATTATTCGAAAACGTGAGGTAAGCCCCATAACAGGTGGTTTGTGCCCAACCTTCTTGGCCTTGGGTAACTCCTAGCATGGTGATATGTCTGTCACATTAGCGACCTTCTTTTGTACAGACCTATGTCTACTTATGGATTAGCTAGCTCTTGATAATCTAACTTACATAGTAGTCTAGTATGGTTATATGCATCTATATCATGGTTAATGAACACTTATTTGGTTTATTCAAATCACTTGTATCATATTATCTTGCTCAAAACTGGTAAATGAACTATGCAGTTGCACACACATTTTATATTTGAGATATTTTGTGTATCATTATGATAAATCAATATTGGAAATGAATTCACATATGCACATGAGATTCCTTATAAATCTAACTTTTGTCTTTAAGGTACTTTGAAATATTTTGCAAATTGTTTGACATAATTCATTTTCTTCTTTCAAGTACAGTTGTTTAGCATAAAGACAACTATATAATAGAAAAATAAAAATTTCTTTTAAAACTATACAATCAAAACATATATATCTGGTCAAATTTCACGACGATGGTATAGTTCCAAAACCAACATTGGAATTTTATGCCTAGCGCAAGTCCTTATCTTCATATTTTCACAAATTAAAAATCAATCATGCAATAAAACTATCCATTTTTTATTTTTGCGATGATGGTATAAGTCTATCCTTACATATTCTATGCCTAGCACAAACCATTGTAACAATTTTTATTCCCCATTTGTTTAAAAATCATGAAAAACCATATGACTTAAATCATTATGTTATAACATTAGCCTAATTAAACTACTCATGTGCCGGGAGAGAGGGGAGGGCTCTGGTCCCTCCCCTGCTCCCCCTCCCATGGCTCCTGGTTCCTGCCCAGTCCTTGGCTCAATCCAGGTCATCCCTCCCGGGGAGTGGTTGTTTGCAGATGATCTCTTGGGGGGAGATCCTTCTCCACTATCTGTGCCCCTCCCGGTCGGCTAGGGTTTCCTTGGTTGTTTTTTCGGACTGGTGCTTCCCAAGGATCCCTGTTTGGTTGGGGATCCCTTCCCTTTTTCCCTCAGGCTTCCCCCTGGGGTTTTTTGTAGGTTATTCGCGTGGATCTGGTCCCCTACGTTTCTCGGTGCGGTGGAGGTGACGGTTTAGGGTTTGGACAACTTCCCCATTTTCTTGCGAATCCTCGGTGGGCTCTGTGCTTGGACGGGATTCTTGGTCCCTGCTGCTGGGATCCTCTTCTATTTTCTCGGGGCGGGTTCCTTGTGGTGCAACTCTCTGGTCACTTCCTGATGGGCTGGATCCTCTCTGTGCTGGCTGTCGGCTTCCTGCAGGATGGCTCTCTCTGAACGAAATGTTTTCCTGGTGGGCGGGATGGTTTCTCCACAGGGCGAGATCCGCAAAATCTGCCAGTTTTCCCATGAGGTGGGATCCTTTCTTTTCTATTGGTTTCTCGGATGGCGGGATTTCCCTGTTGCTTCCCGCTAGGCGGGACTGTTTGTGGTGGTTTTGACTGCTTCCTGCGAGGCGGGATTTTATTGTAACAGTTTTTCTTTGCTTCTCGCTGGCGGGATCTTCTCGATGGTGGTTTTTGGCTACTCCCGCTGGGCGGGATCTCCAAAACTACTTTCTTTCTTATTTGTTTGTTTCCCACTGAGAGGGATTGTTTCATGCTTACTGTTACCATTGGGCGGGATTTCTGTTTTGGTGTTCAATTTCAAGGGATTGATGCCCTAGGCCCATTTCTTATGTAATCAGGTTTTGGGATCCTTGTTAAAACCCGCTATAAATACAAACACTATAATTAACAAAAAAAAAAAAATCATTATGTTATACAATTATGTTTTAAACAAAAAAACAAACACATTTTCATTATTTAATGTCATTATGTCAACCTTCAAATTTGCAATGATGGTATAATTCCTAAGGAATTATCCAAAAAATTTATCACACTTAGGAATTTATGCCTAGCAAAAATCATTTTAACATTATTTCATGCATACTATTTTCATGGAAATCTAAAAAACAAATCATCATCATCATCATTTGCACCATTGCACCAAAGTCTTAAGATAGTCTCTTAAGCACTCTTTTACTTTTAACAATATTTCTATACTGGGATTAGCTTGACGACCGAGTGAGTAGCGACTCCATGAAATGGTCTATAATAGCGACAATGTACTTTGAAATTATTGTTAGAAGTCTCTTTTTATCTTTTATCACATTACATCACAAACAACCAATTTGTTACATCATATTATTTCATTTAAAATATTACAGCATGACATCAAAATTATAAATTTTCAAAACGACATAATGAATCTTCAATCCAATCATCAAATTAATCAATCAAACATAAAAGCATTATAAAAATACATAACACAAGTCATATGATCAAAAATATCTCATCTATATATATCAACAGTATATATACATCATATCAAAATTGGATTGATATGCCACAATCTGTACCTCAGCATACTCAATCCTCTATCAACAAAAAAAAAATAATAATAACTATATATCAATCTATACAATGTAATGCAGCAGTCTAGCCTCAAGAACCCCTTGAGCTTTCAGCCTCATCTCCTCCCCTACCCTGAGGTGGACGAGGTGGCCCCATCGCAGTATGTGTAGTACTACGAGTCCTAGTCGTCGATCGAGACGAAGTTCTCGACGACCCGATCCTGATCAGATCTACGATGTTAGCTGGTAGGGGTAGTCTATCCTCCTCTGGAACCAACTGATAATATAATGTTTGATAGAAAGTGATTTGGGCAATAGCCCATGTCAGCTCCCCAGTGCTCGCCCCTTCGCCCCGTGCCCTGAGGCGTGTAATCTCGTCTCTGAGCTGTGTAACCTTAGCTTGATGTCATGTAGCCTCCTCCTGTAGGGTCTACACCTGTGCCTATAGATAGATCATCTCTTCTTGGAGAGTCACTGTCTCGCTACTCTCCCCTGTGTCAACACCCTTGCCCTTGTCGGGTGATGGTGGCCTCTCTCTCTATGGAGAAGGGGGTCTCACCTCCCTCCTCTCCTGCTACCACGGCCTCTCCTGTGCCTGTGGCCTCCTTAACTCTCTCCTGCTATGATCCTGGGCTACCTCCATAGCTGCTTGACATCACCTCCCTATCCAATGCACAACTGCATGTATCAAACCCTGAGCCCTCATCATTCGATGAGGGCGAATGCCTGCATACCAGGCATCATAGCCATCGGTTACCCCTATGTCGTCCCCATCCACTGGCTAAATGAGGGCATCATCCGAGTCTTGACTCCAAAAGTGCTGCATGTCTGGAGCCCCGCTAACTATGGTGTTATCTCGAACAGTCTAGGAAAACTTGTAATCCCTAAGATATGGGATCCCCTGCTGTAGACCGAACTGTCACAAAATTTAGTTGTAGCGGTGGATCTCTACATCTACCCTCTCCATCTGTAGCCAGCAAACTCGCCTGACATAGGCTAGCTCTTGTTCATCCTCGACCCACCCTAGGTGCTCTCGCCATGGTCTCCAAGTGATCTGGTTCGAGACAAGGTCATCCAGTAGTCTCCGGGACATTGATAGGTCAATCTAACGTTGTGACCCTCTCTAGAGCCACCAATAGAAAACTCGGGGCCTCTCCCCATCAATCCCTGTTAGAGGAAGCCCTACCGGCATCTGCACTGCAATGTGCTCCTAGCACAAAACCTATAGGAGCGATGTCATAACTAGACATCAATCGCCCTTGTACATGACCCCATGCAGGATCCTATACAATCGGCATAGAACATAGCTGCCCCAAGCAAATTTGTAGCCATGGTCTCGCATATCATAGATCACATCTGCTAGCATCCATGGTACCCTGCACCCGCTCTGGTGGCACAGCAGAAGTCCACCAACCACTCCGGCTAAAACCTATGTGAGTCTAGATGCCCCAGGCATCTGACGCAGCGCCTCGATGTTAACTCTGCCCTTCTCCAGGGTGAATCTTGGGTCACCACACAATCGCCCCATAGCATGGCCCTGATTAGCCATAGGAGTGATCAACCGTCCTTGTATGGGGATCCTTAGAATCCTCCATACATCCTCTAGTGTGGGAGTCATCTCCCCTATAGGTAGTCAAAAATAGGAAGAACCCGAATACCACCTCTCTGCTAGGACTGTCAGTAGCCCCATGTCTATAGACACTTGTGGCATTTCTGCCACATGCAGTAAGTCGGCCTGTTCTAGCTGATCTCGCTCTGCCTGTGTTAGAGTGGCAAAATCATCTCTCAAACCTCCATATTTCCATTCCCTGCTCTTTAGCAAACCTCTCTGCAACATAAACAACAAAACAATAATAAACAATCATTAATAACAAAATCAAATGATTAATAATGCAAGTTGAAAACAAGTTCAATTTAATCAAATGATGATATCGTCTACTATTGGACGATATCGTCCCAAATTTGAGTAGAATCATCTTCGATTTTGCAAGCCAAAATCGTCCCTAATTTGACGAAATCGTCCCCCTTTCATCGATTTTGCCCTTAGACGAAATTGGCGAACTTGAGACGATTTCATCGAAATCGGGACGATTTCGTCCCGATGACGTCGACGGCCCAAAAACGGCCGTGATGCTCAAAATTCATTTAAAATTTACCTAAAAAGCATGTAAATTCAACTTAAAATCATTCTAAGTTAATTCTAGACTCTTACTCGTAGCCCGCACCGGACCTTTGTTATTCTGTGCATCATCTCCACCATTTTTGCTTGCAGAGCTCTAAAACCAAGAAAAATGAACAGTAAAAATGAATTAGGGTTTTACCCTATTTTTCTTAATTTTATTCAAAAACATAATTAAAAACATTTTAAAATTTTGCTTTTTCATGTTTTTTCCTCAAACGTTCGATTTGGGTAAAAACACGGAGGGGGCACCATAGTAAGCTGTCGTACAATTCGACCAAGAATCGTCGCCTAAAAATGGGAATAATTTTTGCTTTCTCGTAGATTGAGAAGAACTCATATTTAACGCATTTTCTTTGGAAAATTCGCTAAAGAGGGGGCAAAATGTAGCACCCTAAAATTGGCGTAGTGAAATTGAAATAATTACATTTACTTTAGTAAATAATTTAAATTCAAATTTTAACCTCCCAAACCGCCCGTTAACCGCCGAGTAATCCGTTTCCACATTTTTCATGCTATTTTTAGAGGTTGTTTTGACCGTTTGATGATATCATCACCGATTAGATGATATCGCCTAAGATCTGGCGATTTCGTCTAGACTAGGACGTCCAGACGATCTTGTCTCAAAACTGATTTTGCACAATTAGCTTCTATTCCAACGGGTCTCTAATCCAGGCAGAAGCGTGTCTACATTGTTAGAGACCCTCCCCCATTGGATATCTCCCAAATAGAGATGATCTCCAACCTCCTAACCTCCCTCCTAAGTCTATTTAATCCTAAGCCCTCCCCTTAGCACCCCCCTGGCTGATAATTCTTGTAACATGATTTCATACGCATTAAGACATCTCAAATTTATATTTGCATTAGCTCTATATCAATTTTGTTGCAGGTACATTACTATTTTTCAGTTGGAGCAAGCTTACATCGTCATCGATGAACCTGTTCAGATCAAAGGTGATCCTGTCAAATCAGAGATGATTTCGTACCAATGCGAGACGATTTAGACTACAGTCAACATTGAGGCAATCAGTGCCTGAAGTTTGCATTTCTTCTTCCCTTTTTTTGTTATTTTATGTTGTAATTAACTAGTTTATTCAGTATTTTATACTATTCTGCATTTTGGAGTTCACCCATCTAGATCAAATGCATAATTAAATCATAATTATTATCTAATTAGCATAATTCAGTCATGATTCTATTTTTAAGTTTCAGTCTGATAGTGCTACTATCATTTTACATTGTTTCCCTCTGTTAGGATAGCCACATTTTCTGTATTTTGCTCCTATTTCTCTGTTTGCAAGTCTCTGATGAATTCGTCTGATGAATTCGTCAGATCTCAGATGATCTTGTTTGATCTCAGACGATCCTGTCAAATCAGAGGCGATCCTAACTGCTTCAAGATCAGAATCTTCATCAGACATTCAGATCAGGTATTCTTCTTTTAATATTCTGTAATTTCTTTGTTTTTCTATCATATTCTATTTTTTGTATTCATTTAATCTGTATCTTCATATAGAATAGCTTAGATGCATTTTGGCCAAACCTAGGATTTGAATGCTTAAGGCTAAAAACAAACACATAAAACACATTCCCAATAGGCATGGAAACTGCCATTAAATGTTTCCTGGTGAACCCACCATCCGTCTAAAAATCACCAATATACACCTCCCTTGAGAGGCAGGACCTTCGCAAGGCCTCTCAGTCTGAGGTACCACGACATCCTTTTCACATCTCCCTTTCGGGCACGGATCCTATAGCCTGAAGGTAAGGGTGTGAAAAATTTGGAGCGATACAATTACTATTATGTTTCATTTCCTTCATGTTTTCCTTTGGTTCTTGATGTTTGTACCCACAATATACCTTTTGAATTTCTTTTGACAAGTGGCCTCTACTTTCAATAATACCTTCACTCTATTCAATTAGGCTTGAATTATGGACCGATATAATAATTGCCACCTTGTACCACTTTCCAAATACTTCGCAGGGCCCCCCTTTATGTAACGCTTTCTTCCACCTTCTCATAACACTTTTTCTTTCAATTACCTCTTTTGCATGTCACATGGCTATCATTGACACAATGCTATCATTGAAAACCACCTCGAACAACAATAATCCATGTGTTGTGTTCACCTTTGTTTGCATGTATTACTGGATGCATCTTCAATCCATCATTCGGTCCAACAATACCATTGTCTAAAACTATTTCCATCCTCTACGGTATGATGGATCTGCTATGAACCATGTCCTATTTTTTGAATTCGTTGTCGTTGAGCAAACTCGATGTTAACCAGTTATATTTCTCAATGCAACAATAATAACACGGTGCAATCCTTTTATTTGATGTTTGATTCTCAATGAATTTTGCTGCACTAGGTTTCACAAAAGATGTTCATGTCATTCATGCTGGCCATGTCTGTCTAGATGGTCATCGTTTCCCACCATGCAATATTCGATTGTCATCCAAGTTTAGGTATATTACATTTTTGGGTCTATCATCATGGAGGAAAATGCCATTTTTGGTTGTTCGTTAATCATGAAATGCAACCTTGCTATACTCTTCTACATAAGTCCTAGGTGGCCATCAATGTTATCACCAACCCATGTCATAGCCACGTCACCTACTGCCATTGAACCACTTTCCATGTCATACTACCAAGTCTTCCACATCTGCACCAATCTATCTTGTGTTGGACTCATTTCCCATGCAACTTCAATTTTTTTAATGAACACCAGCCATTCTCTCCTGCTATTTGAAAACTATATTTCGTCGTACGTAGGATTGACTAAGTACCTCCTTATTCACCCGTTATTTTGGAGTCATGGTCTGCCATATCCATGTCTCCACCAACATACCTATCTATGTGGACTACATCAATGTCGCACTGATAACTCCCTTTAATAGTCACATTTCTGATTTAGATGCTACCATTTGTGTTCCCTACATCCGCCATGGTCATATTTGTCTGAAAGAAAATGAAACCCGCATGTCATCCATCGTGTGATTCTTGCATTCATCCACCTCTATCTCTCTTCTCTGCTCTGTATTCTAAACCCCCACCGAGCTTGTCAATGCTTCCATGTGCTAACTGTTGCATGCTAGCCTAATCATTGCATTTGAAAACCTTGCACCATTTCATCATATTGTCTGTCGAGGAATCTATCATCCACTCGGTGCCATAGTCTACTATCACTGCATTGAATTCAATCCAGAAATAGATGCATCTGCCTTGCAATTGATGTCACCCATCAGCTCCACTGATTTTATCGATAGCTACAGGGCCTATATCATTGCCATATGGATATCACCATTGTTGGAGTCCATGTCCTAGTCTTTACGTCAGCATCCACTCTTGTCTGTCGCTTGCTGTGACCGCCACCTCCTGGAAACACATCAACGAAACTTAAAATTATTGAAAACCTTAAAAACCAAACCAAAGCATACAAACTCTAATTGAAAACCTAAAACTTTAAATAAAGTAAATGAAAATTTAAAACTAACATGAAGCCCTATTTAAAACACGTTCTTTTATTTATTTATTTATTTTTAATGAATATTATTATCATAATATATAAAATATATTATCATAATAATAACATTTGTTTTATTTATTTTTATTGTTTTCATTATCTGAACCATCCATGACAAGAAACACCAACACTCGACAAAAATAAAAATAAAAACATCGACAATAAAATATCATCGACAAGAAAATGACGACAAAAGTTGTCAACAAGAAAAAGTTATCGACAATAAAATATCGTCGACAAGAACCGACAACAATTGCAAAACCCATGACAAAACGAAGGCATAGACCCTTAAAACAAACTGCAAACATCAAACTTTTAAAACAAAAAGGTGGGTCCCCAATTTTTTTGGGGTTGTTGTGGATCCACCACAACAAATGGTGACTCTGCTGGGAAATGCTCCTGAGCATTTCGGTGAGAACCCAACCTGAAAACACACAAACTCAACTACAAACATCAGTGAATATCCAAAGAATGTAAATAGACAAGAAACATGAACCATCAGAATCATTCAGCATCAACTCAATGTGTACAAGTGATTCATTCCCTATCGTTTGAAACCATTCCGCTTTTCATTGTCAATTTTACCTGAATGCATATGCGAGGTTATGAATGATTTGTGCAAGATTTAATGTATGGAAAATATTCTAGAGATATAACAACCTGCTTTGCAAAGGCTCAAACTTTCTAGTACCATGAACAAGCATATTAAAAATGTCAAACCCTCTTAGGATCAAATATGTGTACTGGGTTCATTTACCAGATCCCAAAGTTGGTTATGTGTCACTATCATCTTGAACCAGTGCATGTGTAAGTGGAATCAGAGCTTTGGGGTATAGGATTCTCAACCTAAGTATGATGAGAATTTAACCCTAACCTTACTACTCTAATTCAAAGTTCATTACCTCATCTTAATCAAAATGATTTAACCTATTATGGATGAAACTGTTAGGCTAGCCTATTTGTTTGAGCAGTCAATGGTCTTGCTTTTAGACAAGACATGTTGCCACACATGAGAATACTCCACTGCCAGCCAGGAATCTATAGCCCCGATGGAGATTAACCCCATAATCCAGGATTTGGCTTTACTTTTGATTTCTTGAACCTTGGGGATGACTACCCATCCTTGCAAGGGACATGTAGTATGATCCTTCCAATCCAATATTAATGATGAAATGAAAGTAGAATAAAAACAATTGCTTTGGAATTTCAAGTTCTTGAGTGTAGATGGCGCTTTTAATTTCTTAAAGCATGATGGAGGCAAAATAGAAGCTTTGGGGAATCAGATTCTCAACCTAAGCGAGATGAGAATTAGACCCTATCCTTACTACTCCATGAAGGTCAAATCAAAGCTTTGGGGAGTTGGATCCTCAACCTAAGTTTGATGGGGATTTAAACCTATCCTTACTACTCTAATTTTAGGCTTTAAACATTATGGGAGTGGTAAAAACCACTATTTTAAGGATTATGTTGCATGATAGGACAGACACGAAATACTCCTTTCGCCTCACCTTTTCTTCCAAGTATGGTTTTGACCATTTTGATCAAGATCCTCTTTAATATGTGTAGAATGTGCTTGGTTCAATATAGTTCGAGCATCAGTTCCCAACCTTAGGATCCTTTTAATATATGTTACGTAATAACCCTAAGAGGATTCGACACCTTTTCAATGATTGTATTTGAAATGAAAATGCAACTGAGATGAAATGTATATGCAATGTGGAATGTACCATGAAATATGGATGAATGCATTGCTCTTTTTGAAATGCGGATGAAGTATACCACCTACTTTGCCATAATTGGTAAAACCGACAACTTCATGCATCACAAGTTCCAAACGATATTCTTTAGTGTGTTTGCGATACTCGTGGAGCTTTCTACAATACAATTTCGATGTTTCATATTTTCTTAGTCTTAGTCAACATTCATAAGGACATAAGTTGACATCTTGCTTTTTTTTTTTTTCAAGACAAAACAAAAGTGTCCAAAGGACCAACACACAAAACTTAAAACCAAAATGAGATCCAATCCAAAACCAAAACATGAAAAAGGAAAAAAGGAAAAAACCAAAAGTATATACAAATGTACAATATAATACAAATCTCACATGACTTAAGGGCTAAAATAATGCTTTAGAACTTGCCCATTAACCGATAACATCAAATATTTCCCATCCAAATTTCTTAGTCTGAAAGTATTTTCCCCTAGGATTTCAAAAATTTGATAAGGGCCTAACCAAAGACAATCAAACTTTTTGTGATCCCCTTTCTCCTCATGTTTTTTATCCCACAATAAAACCAAGTCCGAAATCCTAAAAGACTTAATTTTGGCTCTTTTATCAAACCATATTTTAACCACATCTTGATGTTTGCTCATGTGGAGCATGGCTTCTTCTCTTTTTTCATCAAGGTGCATTAGATGACTTAATCTAGCCTCAATGTGATTATCAGTTCCAAGGTATTCTTGTGTGAAACGAAGGGTTTGAAGCTTCAAATTTGCAAGAAAAATTGGATCTTGCCCATAAACTAGATGATAAGGTGTATTCCCTATTGATTCTTTTTCTCTAGTCCTATCTGCCCAAAGAGAAAATTTTAATTGGTTGTGCCAATCCCGAGAATTCTTTTCCAATAACTTCTTAATGATGGTTAACAAATTTTTATTTGAAGATTCTGCAAAACCATTGCCTTGAGGGTAATAGTTAGACGAAAACTTTAAACTCACCTTATTATCATATGCCCAATTTGCAAATTGAGTGGAAACAAAAGCCTTACCATTATCACTTACAATAGAATCGGGCATTCCAAACCTTGTTACGATGTGATCTTCGAGGAATTTTATTACCACATCCATAGTGGAATGCTTCGTAGGAATTGCTTCTTCCCACCTAGTGCAATAATCTATAGCTGTGAGTATGAATTTATGGGAATCTAAATAATTTGGGTTAATAACCCCAATGAAGTCTAATCCCCATTGTGCAAATGGTCTCATCTCAACTACATGTTGCAATGGCATAGCTGCATTCCTTTCTCTATTGGTAGCCACTTGACAAATATGGCAAGATTGCACGTGTGCATGTGCATCTTTAAAAATGTGGGGCCAATAATATCCCGCTCTTAAGATTTGATGTGCTGTTGAATTTTTTGAACCATGGCCAGTTCCGTATTTACCATGAAACTCTTGCAAAACATTGGTAGCTTCTTCTTGATTTAAGCATCATAGGTAAATTCCCTCATGATTTTTCCTGTAAAGAGCACCAGACCTAATAATATAATTGGCATATTTAAGTCTCAAGGCTCTTCTTTGAGTAGAATTAAGATGTGATGGACACTTACCATTTAGCATAAAATACACAATATCAACATACCAATCATCTTTGGAAATGTGCTCTACATTTAAATATTGGCACGTGATTTGGGGATTGTTCTCAGCAATTGTTTTCACAAGTCCTTGTCCATGAACTAGTTTCATGGGTTGAATTTCAAGATCAAATTCTTGAATGGTAGAAATCCATTTACCTCTTCTCTCACCTAGCTCATTTTGCACAAACATGGTTTTGACAGCAGGGTCAGGCACGATGGCAAAGACCCTACTATGCACAATGTAATGTCTAATTTTTTTTACTATTTTGAAAAGTGCATACATTTGCTTATCGAGAATGGAATACCTCAATTGAGCATCCTTCAAAGGAGCACTTAGAAAAGCTATGGGATTTTCTGTGTTATCTTCACCTTTCTGGGTCAAGACACTCGCAAAAGAGTGTTCAGATGCAAAGGCATAAATAAAGAAAGGCTTAGAATAATATGGACTTATAAGGATAGGGGCTCTAGAAATAGCATCCTTGATGCTTTGAAATGTAAACCTACTTTATTCATTCCATCTGACATTCACATCCTTTTTAAGCATCTCATTCAATGGTTTAGCTATCTTAGCAAAGCTAGAAATAAACTTCCTCACAAAATTGATTTTCCCAAAGAAAGATCTCAATTCCTTTTTGCTACCTGGGAGAGGCAGGTTTTGGATAGCTTCTATCCTTTCCGGATCAATGGAGATACCTTATTTTGAAATAATATGGCCAAGCAATCTTCCTTATGTCACTCCAAAGATGCATTTTTTGGGATTTAAAGAAATTTCGTGTTCTCTGCACCTTTGGAGAACTTTCCTCAAATATTTCACATGGTATTCTCTTTCCTTTGAAAAAATAGGAATGTCATCCACATACACAATGATACATTTACCTATGAGCCCTTTAAACGCATAATCCATGGCACGTTGAAATTTTACGCCTGCATTTAATAATCCAAAAGGCATTCTTCTATAGGCAAATGTTCCCCATTTGGTTGTGAAGGTCATCTTCATCCTGTCATTGGGATGAATAAGAATCTGATTGTATCCAGAATACCCATAGAGAAAAGACATCATTTCAGACCCATTCACCGTTTGCAAGATTTCATCAATTGATGGCAATGGGTAATTATCCTTTTGTGAGGCTTTGTTGAGATTTCTAAAATCTATGCATAGCCTTATCTCTCCATTCTTCTTTCTCATCGGAACAATATTAGCGACCCAAGTTGAGTGCCTAACGGGAAATATTATCTTTGTGTCCAACAATCGCTTGACCTCTTTCTCTATCAAGGGCTCAAGTAATGGGTTAACAGGTCGTCTTTTTTTGAAGGGTTTGGAATCCAGTTTTAAAGGGATGGTGTGCATAATAACATTTTGATCATACGTTTTCAACTCATTGTAATTCCAAGTAATGCAATCCATGTAATACTTTAATGCACGTATTATATTTTCTCTCTCATAAGCTGTACATGCCTTTGCAATGTACACTTCACGTGGATTATCTACACTCCCTATATTGATCAGGTCACAAGCATCTTTAGGAAGTGGAACCCTTTTTCCTTTTCTAGTTTTATATCCCATATCAAACATCTTCTCCAATGAAACAATGTTCTTAGGTATCTTTTTGGATTGAAATGTAGCTTCGCTTTCTTCTTCTATTTCTTCTTGCCACCTTTGATCTTCATCAATCACTTGGTCCTTAAAAATACCCGAATTGGTGACAAATTTGAAAATGTGTCTATCATTCTCAAAAACTTGCAAGTTTTTGATGTTATCAGGTATCGATGGGCAAGGGACTAACTCAATGGAAAACTTCTTGCATTTTTTTATGTCAACTGGATTTAGCATGCCTACAGTGACTACAAGAGAATAAGCTATACGATTTCCTTTCCTAGAAATAAGGGATATATTAAAAGCATCAAATTCCTCAATGAGGTCCCTCACCCTAGTTCTATAAAGGCTCAATCTCTTGTCGTGGTAGTTATATTGTCCTTTAACTTGTTTGACCACCAAATCTGAATCTCCCAATACTTTCAAACACTTAACCTTCTTGCTCAAAGCCAATTGTAATCCAAATATAAGAGCTTCATATTTTGCCACGTTGTTAGTGCAAGGAAATTGCAATCTATAGGCAGAAAACAATGGTTTACTTCCTGGACAAGTGAGTTCAACTCCAGCTCCTACCCCTTGTTTTGACTTAGATCCATCAAACTTGAGTAACCACATGAGATTATCTTCTTCAAAAGATATACAAGAAAATGTTTCTTTTTGAGGTTCTTCGATAGCTCTTTCAACATCAAAAGCATAGACTCCTAACTCAGGTTCAAAAAATTGAACTTCATTTGGCTTGTTGAATTCTGTGATGATTTCCTTAAGCCTTGGCTCATTTTCCACTCTAATTTGATTAGCAATCCCTTTCCAGGGTAGCCACATGTGTGAGAAATCAGTGGAGAAATAACCATTCAAAATTCTCATCCAATCCCTAGCAAGTAGCATTCCATATCGACTTGGGATATTGACAACCAAAATATCAACTACCTGTTGGACCCTAGGTTCAGAATTGATTTGGATCTTAACATCGTAGAGGGTCCCTACCACATTTACCTCGGATCGATCCAATTGCAAAACCTTGCATTTAGAAGAAACAGGCTCTAGGCCTAGCATTTGACAAATTTTTGAAGGCATGAGGTTACTTGTGGCACCTATGTCCACCAAACAATTGTGCAAATTTTTGCCAACAATTCTCACAGTCAATAAAAAAGGAAGGGCATCTCGTCTTTCCTTTCGTAAAACCATGTGAGATTCAACTTCCTTTCCTTCTTGTATTTGACTAGGTGAGTCCAAAGCCTTTATCAATGCTTCCTTTTGGCCAGGAAACCTAGCCGCCTCTAAAAATGAAAGGCTAGACTTGGACTTCCTTAAATCCTCCACTATGTCATAAGTTGACTTCTCAAGCTTCAATGTTTTTTGCATGGCCTTAGATGTTTCTCTTCCAGATGGAGGAGGGGGATTATTATCAGCCTTAGTATCAGGAGGAAGGATAGAGTTGTTTGGTGGAGTTGAGGATGTTTTAGGGGTTTTGGACTTACTCCTCAAATGGTATCCATGGTTCCCCTTTCTAAATTCTCTAAAAGCTTGCACTTCCTATTCCAATATTTCATCCTCTTCTTCCTCATTCTCACTTTCTTGATGATATAGAGTTTCCACCACCAAAATGTTGTCATATCCTTGTTGATGTTGGGGTGGACCCTCATTTGGCACAAGTTCCAAATCATCCACTTGAGCTTGGAGACAATGGGTATACCTAGCGATTTTGGGACAATTCCTTTCATTATGCTCCTTTGTATTATGCAATCTACACCCCTTTTCCCATGCAAAATCAGAAATATTAAGAATGGAACTAGAGTGACTTGGTCCTGTAGAAGTATCTATCTGATTAGCAATAGGGGAAGGCACACCCCCATTGTTTGGCTTTGTATTCCACTGTCTCCCTCTATTGTTGAAATTTTGATTTGGGTGAGGGGCATGGGATTCATACTTCTATTTTTGAACCAAATCATTACTCAATTTGTGAACCATATTTTTGAGCTCTTCAACCTCTGAATAAATATCTTTTGGTTGAGCTATGTTATTGCTAGTTCCAGTAGGGTTTGCATAATTGGTGAGATCTTGACTTAACATTTGAGTTGGATTTTGAGAAACTTGATTTGCGTAGGGATTCACACTTTGAATTGGAATTGGATTGAGGAAAGGAACTATAGCCTGAGAATTAACTGGACTAGTTCCTTGCATAGTCTGTTGACTATTTTGCAAAAATGAAGGAATGGGGGGAATGGATGTGATTGGTTGAATTGGAATGGGTGTGTAAGCGGGTGTTGATGAATATGGTTGTTGATAAGGCAAAGCATTCATGCCTGGAATTTGTGGTGCCATGATCTGATTCATCATAGGAGCTTGACCATATGGACCATATTGTCCTACCATAGGCATCTAGGGAAACCCATAACCCTGTGGTGTCATTTGTTGTTCAATGGTCATAGCTTCATTGTAGGCTAGAGCAAGCATGGTAACTTGAGGATTTTGCCTTGCAAACATTGCCATCATAGGATCCAATGCCCCAAAATATATTTGCAAAGCTACTACGGGATCAATGGCAAAATGCCGAATTGCTCTATTATAGCACTTCTGAAATATCTGATTAAAAGTTTGAATTGGCTCACCCTGGCCTCTTTTGCATGTAATGAACTGATTATAGATGATTGTGGGATCTAATGGTGATCTAAATTGGTTGAAAAAAGCATTCTCCATTTGCGTCCATGACGTTATGGAACCAGTAGGTAAGCAAATATACCATTCGTAGGCCACTTGGTCTAGGCTCATGGGGAAGAGTCTACAAGCCACATCTTCATGTTGAACTTGCAATATTATCAAAACATCCCTATAGGCCTGAATATGTTCTTATGTGGTCCTTGGGCCATCCGGTTTGTATTTGGGAAAAAATATCTCTATATTCTTAGGGATATCATGAATATCCCCTATGATATTCAAAGGAATGTTATGGGCTCCGTACCAAGGAGCTAGTGGAGGTTGGGCCATTTGATTCAAAATCGATGATGATAACCCTACAAGAACTATGGAAATGGTATTGATAATTGGTACACTAGTGGCAATTGACACCACCGATGCAAGTCCGCTAGATGCACCTAAAATAGAAGGATCTTCTATAACAAGGGTATCCGGTGGGATCACTATTTGCTGGGTTTTATTCCTTGGATTCCTATGAGTGGGTGAGAGGCTTTGGAATATGGTTTCCTCAGTTGTTTTGGACCTAGTTGTGATGCGATGTGGTGGGTCCAGCTTGTAAATGAAACTACCCTACAAAACCTGACAAAACTCTCAACACCTCAAAGAAAACCTGTGACACAAAGAAAATCCTACAGTTGTAGCCATTAATGAAACTCAAAGAATAACTTCAAAACCAATTTTTTAGTCATGAATAAAAGAAGGAACCATGACAAAGCAATATTCTAAAAATGTAAATTAGTTTATGATTCACTAGATCGCATATGCACAAGTGAAGAGCATACTCCTAGTGTTGTAGGCTTTCTGATTCACAAGATCGCATTACACGCAAGTGAAGAGCATAATACCAACAACAAATACATTTTAGACAAAATAATTCCTTACAAATAAGCATGAAATGACTAGAAAATATCAAACATGTAACGTATGAATAATCATGTTAGCATCAACCAAGAGATGTATCCATTAAAATCAAATGAAAGTAATTGCATGGAGACAACCTCGTTAGTGAAGACCAAATTTTTTCAAAATCAAATCAAAACACATTATTCCTGTATGAACAATCAAAAGCGTTAGAACAATGCATAGCAATTCATGTCCTCCTTTTAACACTACAAGGTTGTATTGTTAAAAGAGGGCTAAAGATAATAATCAATAGGGCATGAAATATTCAAAATTTAAATCCCTATAGCATTTAAATCACATTGAAATAAACCAATTCAGGCCCTCCTTCTAGCGCCAAATATTTTGAGTGGTATTTTCACCCAATTGTGAAAGTACACTCTCCCTTAGGATTTGGGTTCCAAATCCCCTCTTGCAAAGAAGTTAAACAAACAACTTCTCCAAGGTCTCCGCTATATTAGCATTTGCATATGTGTATTAGTAATCTCAAATAAATATATTCAATTTAAATGCTTTGGAACACCTTAGTGATTGCAAGTAACTGTAAACAAGGGGCAATGTTGGTTTATTTTACCATGAAACTTTAGTGATTGTTCATTGAACCAAAATAGAGCAAATGTGAGTTGGCCCTCATATGACCACGATGTAGTGCCTTAATTCCTTTTATCTTGAGGATTTTAAGGTAGATTTTATCTTCTTTATTAAGTCCAAATATGGCTCCTTATCATGAAGATGAAGATAGCTTTCAATGTGATAGATAAACTATCCTTCTTTGGTGAAATTGATTTTCACAAAGAAGCAATAATTTATGGCCTTAAAGTAAGGGCTTTAAGTGTCACCTCAACTTATCCCTCTTAAATGAAATCAAATTTTCATAAAGATGAACAATTAAGTGCTTTGAATCAATGACCTTCAATGTGATGCTCAAATTACCCCTCTTTCGTAAAATCAGAATTTTTATGAAGAAAGGGCAATTTTAGGCTCCAAAAATGGAAATTTGTAAAATGCCATAAAACATAACTCCTTCAATGAAATTGGAATTTTCATGAAGGGAATGTCATCATAGGCTCATGAATGAAACATGAAACTGAAAAAATGAAATTCGGTCCAAAAATGGAAATTTTCTATTTTCGGAATTTTCAAAATCTGTAATAAAATAGCAACTTCAATGAATTTTTAAAAATACTAAACAACTCCGAAAATAAAATTTCAAAGTGCGTATTGGAAGTATGAAATATAACCTACGCAATGGTGAAATTATTTTTGGATTTTGAAATTTTTTTAATGTCTAAAAATAAAAAAAAATAAAATTTCTAGAAAAATAAAATGCAGAAAAATGAAAATGAAATGCAGAAAATGAAACACATGATACATTCAGTTTGATGCTATCCTATTCCGGAAAAACCGAAGATGTGAGGTTTTCATGCATGCAACCTAACCTATTGGACTTGCAAAACATGCACAATCCGAATAAGCTAAGTGCTAGCTTCTAGGGTTTTAAATGAGGTTTTCAGATTTAAACATTCACATGAAGCAACCAAGAAACTTGCATAAACTCCATTTACAAGCCTAAAATCTGAAAAGGGAAAAAAAATAAACATTCAATCTTGCATGCAGAAAATGACTCCTCCTTTCTTGCCCATAAAATGCAACTTTCTGAAATTTTCTGTATTAAAAATTTGTCATTTTACAATAACAAAAATTTCTGGTTTTCCCAAACCAGTCCATGGAAGAAAAAAAACAGCCCAAACAGGTCCAGAATGGCCCTCTTGCCTTCAAATCTGCAACTCTACTTGCAGCAGTTTTCCAACCCCGAAGAACCCCCTTCCATCGCATATTTGAAATATTTCATTTTGTTTTCTCCCTCGTTTCGCTGTCTTCCATGGTCTTTTGGCTTTCCACTACTCTGTGTCGTTTCACTTCTCATATTTTAATTTCGGCATCATTTCATTTCATCTTTGTTTTGGTTACTATTATGTTTCGTTTCCTTCATGTTTTCCTTTGGTTCTTGGCGTTTGTACCCATAATATACCTTTTGAATTTCTTTTGACAAGTGGCCTCTACTTTCAACAATACCTTCACTCTATTCAATGAGGCTTGCATTATGGACCGATATAATAATTGCCACCTTGTACCACTTTCCAAATACTTCACGGGTCCCCCCTTTATGTAACGCTTTCTTCCACCTTCTCATAATGCCTTTTCTTTCAATTACCTCTTTTGCATGTCACATGGCTATCATTGACACAATGCTATCATTGAAAACCACCTCGAACAACAATAATCCATGTGTTGTGGTCACCTTCGTTCTGCATGTATTACTGGATGCATCTTCAATCCATCATTCGGTCCAACAATACCATCGTCTAAAACTATTTCCATCCTCTAAGGTATGGTGGATCTGCTATGAACCATGTCCTATTTTTTGAATTCGCTGTCGTTGAGAAAACTCGATGTTAACCAGTCAGATTTCTCAATGCAACAATAATAACACGGTGCAATCCTTTTATTTGATGTTCGAATCTCGATGAATTTGGCTGCACTGGGTTTCATGAAATATGTCTGTGTCATTCATGCTGGCCATGTCTGTCTAGACGGTCATCATTTCCCACCATGCAATATTCGATTGTCATCCAAGTTTAGGTCTACTGCATTGTTGGGTCTATCATCATGGAGGAAATTGCCATTTTTGGTTGTCCGTGAATCGTGAAACGCAACCTTGTTGTACTCTTCTACATAAGTCCTAGGTGGCCATCAACGTTATCACCAACCCATGTCATAGCCACGTCACCTGCTGCCATTGAACCACTTTCCATGTCATACTACCAAGTCTTCCACGTCTGCACCAATCTATCTTGTGTTGGCCTCATTTCCCATGCAACTTCAAATTTTTCAATGAACACCAGCCATTCTCTCCTGCTCTTTGAAAACTATATTTCGTCGTACGTAGGATTGACTGAGCACCTCCTTATTCACCCGTTATTTTGGAGTCATGGTCTGCCATATCCATGTCTCCACCAACGTACCTATCTACGTGGACTACATCAATGTCGCACTGATAACTCCCTTTAATAGTCATATTTCTGATTTAGATGCTACCATTTGTGTTCCCTGCATCCGCCATGGTCGTATTTGTCTGAAAGAAAATGAAACCCGCATGTCATCCATCGTGTGATTCTTGCATTCATCCACCTCTATCTCTCTTCTCTGCTCTGTATTCTAAACCCCCATCGAGCTTGTCAATGCTTCCACGTGCTAACTACCGCATGCTAGCCTAATCATTGCATTCAAAAACCTTGCATCATTTTGTCGTATTGTCTGTCGGGCAATCTGTCATCCACTCGGTATCATAGTCTACTATCGCTGCATTGAATTCAAGCCAAAAATAGATGCATCTGCCCCATAATTGATGTCACCCATCAGCTCCACTGATTGTCTCGGTAGCTACAGGGCCTATATCGTTGCCATATGGATATTGTCATTGCCAGAGTCCATGTCCTAGTCTTTACATCGGCATCCACTCTTGTCTGTCGCTTGCTACGACCGCCACCTCTTGGAAACGCATCAAAAAAACTTAAAATTATTGAAAACCTTAAAAACCAAACCAAAGCATACAAACTCTAATTGAAAACCTGAAACTTTAAATAAAGTAAATGAAAATTTAAAACTAACATGAAGCCCTATTTAAAACATGTTCTTTTATTTATTTATTTTTTTAATGAATATTATTATCATAATATATAAAATATATTATCATAATAATAACATTTGTTTTATTTATTTTTATTGTTTTCATTATCTAAACCATCCATGACAAGAAACACCAACACTCGACAAAAATAAAAAAAAACGTCGACAATAAAATATCGTCGACAAGAAAAAGTCATCGACAAGAAAATGACGACAAAAGTTGTCAACAAGAAAAATTTGTCGACAATAAAATATCGTCGACAAGAACCGACAAAAATTGCAAAACTCACGACAAAACGAAGGCATAGACCCTTAAAACAAACTACAAACATCGAACTTTTAAAACAAAAAGGTGGGTCCCCAATTTTTTTTGGGTCGTTGTGGATCCACCACAACAGGTCCCATCATAGCTCATGGCCATGACTGTATCTTAAGAAGCTATTTCTCTTGTTGGAAGTTTGTAGGCTCCAAACCTAATATAGAATCAATAAAGAAATGGGAATTCTCCAAATGGAAGCCCCAAGGTCATATGGAATTAGTTATTATTACCAAGTTTTTTTTCTTTTTCAAATTGAATAATGAAGGGGACTCAAATCACATCCTCATAGGAGTTTTTTTGTTCTATGATTGACATAGTCCTTACCTAAGGAAATGGGATCCAAATTTTAATCCAAAATTCTAAAGCATAAACTTGGTCTTGATTTGGGTCAAACTCCCTAGCCTACCAATTCAAGTTTGATATCAAGACATTCTTAGAGGAATCACAAGAGCCATTGGGGATCTAATTGCATTTGACCCTACCATAGAATCCAAATCTAGGATGGTCTATGCCAAAATGTGCATCAATTCTAACCTATATTATGAGCTTCCTACTTCCATAGAGCTATTATTGAACATATACAATTGGCACCAATAAATTAAGGATGAGAATAAATCTCCCTTTTTATCTTCTTGCAAGAAACAGGGACACCTTTCTCCCCAATGTCCCTCCTTGAAACCTCCTACCAAGCTAACAAAATCCTAGCATTGTAAGGACCCTAGAAATACTTATGATCCAATTAAAGCCTTCAAGAAATCTAGCTCGATTATAGGTAAGATTCAAATCTCAACTAGCAATAAGACCTAATTTTCAAATAGATAAAAATATTAGAAAGCCAAAGGAAAAAAACCTTGAATCTTAATGGAGAAGTATCATCTTCCTCAAATAAGGTAAGTTTGCCCTCCTATTTTAATAACCTAAACCCTATTCAACAAAATCTATTTTCATGCTTGGAAAGTGAGGTTCTTATGTCTGAGGAATCCTTATTATCCATATAATGTATTCCTTTAGTAATGAAGCCACATATTAGTGCCCTTATATCTCCCTTAGAGGCCCCTCTCTTATAGGATAAATAATCTTTTTCTCTATCCAATTCATCATAATATCTATTCAAGTATCTAATTTTTTGGAAGGCTTCCTTCTTTTTCTAGGTAAAGAGTCTTTCTCCATTATTATTTTTTCTTGTGTAGAGGAATCACAAGTGGCCCCAATTATCCTTTCAATTCTCTCTCCTTTGTAAAAAAATATATTTATTCCCAAATAATGGGACTCTTTATCAATAGAACCACTATTAAGCAAATCTAAAGCTATAGAAACCCCTTTCCTAGAATAAAAATTTGGCTTCAAGAAAATATTCCCTTGTCCTATTACCAAAAACCAAAAAAAGGGTGTGTAGATGTTGGTAGAGAAAGAAAAAAAGGAAGACCATCAAACCAAGATCTTAGGAAAAGAGAATAAAAAATAGAAAATTAAATGGAGCTCAATCCACACTAGTTCTATTAGGAAATAATAACCCACAAGCAAAGTCTAACGCTAAATTGGGGATCAAAAACACTCTCTCTTCAGCCCAGGGTAGAGGAAGGAAAATCCTCTCAAAACTCCATAAATTAAGATCCTCTCATGGAATGTGAGAGGCCTCAATGGTCATACCAAGAAACACTTTCTAGCATCCATGAGGAAAGACAGACCCACATATCATTCTTTTGCAAGAAACTAAAGTTGAAGTCTCTAATTTGGAGAGAGATTTTAAAGCCATTTGGGAAAGTGTCAAATTATTAGCCAACCCTACCCAAGGTGTTATATGGGGACTATTATATTTGTGGAACCATTTGATAATTGAAGGTAAATTTATATCATCTTTGTAGAGGATCACCAATATCTTATTTTTCTATAAATTCAAAAAATATAGATGGATTCTTTCTAGCATGTATACCCCAAACACCTCCTAGAGAAGTATTTTATTATGGAATACCCTAAGCCATATGATAAGTATCTTCAATAATAAATCTTGGATGTTGGTAAGGGACTTCAAATATCCCATATACCCATTGGATAAATATAGAGACAACCCCATCACATCTAAAATATTTGATGAATTTACTCATTTTGTTAACAATAATGAGTTGATGGACATATATTTGAGAGGATTTAAATACACTTGGAGCAATAGGATACTATGAATTCAACATATTCAGATTAGAATTTACAAAGTTCTTATCTCCAAGGATGGGATCACCCCTTTTGGAGATTCCACTCTCCACTCCCTCCTCAAAATTGGCTTAGATCATAATACCCTAGTTTTTTAAGCCCTACAACCTGCATCTTATTTCAAAATCCCCTTTAGATTCAATATTATGTGGCTTCATCATCAAGACCTCATCACCTTGGTATCTAGTTAGTGGAATCACAAATTCTTAGGTCCTCTCATATACCAAATTAATTAAACATTATGACTCATTAAATCTAATTTAACGGAACAAAGAAGTATTTGGTCACATCTTTCAGGGGAAGCAAGATATCCAAAATTAGTTGAATCTTATAGAGTTATCTACCCAAGGTGGAGATCCTTTGGAGGACTTAAAGCACAATGAAAATGATCTTCTAATGGAGTTCCATAACATTCTTGCCTACAAAGAATCCTTCTAGAGGTAAAAATATAGAGCTCTCTAGTTGAAGAAAGGGGATTACAATACCAAGTTCTTTAACACCTCTGCTCTTAGGCAAAAAAGTTGTAACAAAATTGAGGAGTTTGTCAAGGTCGATGGTTCCACTACAAAGGACCTCCTAGAAATCAGGGCTAAAGTTATTTTTTGAAAATTTTCTAGGATCAATGGCCCTAATGGCATTCAAGACTCAAATAGTATTCTTGACAACATCCCCTCCATCATACACCATTATCTAAACTCCTTCCTTTCTATTCCCTTTTCTATATAATAAGTAAAAATTTCTATCTTTTCTATGATAGGGGATAAATATCCTAGACCTGACGGTTTTCTAGCCCTTTTATTTTAGAAATTATAGAATGTTGTTGGTGTTCAGTTGGTGAAAGCTATTCAATAATTCTAGAGAACTTGAAAAATTTCTTGAGATGTGAATTCTATATTTCTAGTCCTTATTCCTAAATCTACAAGTTTTAAATACATCTCAAATTTTAGGCCCATCAATCTTTGCAATACCATCTACAAGATCCTCTCTAAAGTTATGGCCAATAGAATGAAGAAAATCCTTCCCCTCATCATTGATATTTACCAAGGTAGTTCTATTGAAGGGATACTTATCATAGATGTAATTATCACCATTTATAAACTCATCCATTCTATTAACAAAAGCAAGAAAGCTAACCTTTTTCTAATGTTGGATATGAATAAACCTTTGGTAGAGTTTCCTGGGCTTTCTTATTCTTAGTCTTATCTAGCTTTGGATTTCTACATGATTAGATAAACTTAGTTAAGGAATGTGTCAACTTAGCCAAATTCTTGGTTATAGTTAATGGCTTGACTTCCAACTACTTCAAAAGCACTAGGGGTTTAAGGCAAAGATACCCTCTTTCTCCATACCTTTTCATCATCTTGGAAGAGGCTCCAAGGAGATTCTTGAAATTTACCTATGTATAGGGGACCATATCAATAATTAGGCCAACCTCATCCCTAAACCTAATGACCCACAAAAAATTCATGGATTACACTATCCTTGCTATAATTTCATTCATATCATAGGCTATGGATATTGAAGTTATTATGAATCTTTATGAAGAAGCGACTAGGAAAAATTTCAATTTCCTAAAGAGTAAAATTTTCTTCCTTAATACCTCCATCAAAAGACAAAGGAAAATAGCCAAGATCCTTAGATATGCCATCTCAAATCTTCCCTCTATCTACCTAGGAATACCTATTTTCATTGGTAAGGCCCATGTTGGTCTATGGACTCCTATCCTTAAAAGAATGTAAAAAAATATGGTAGGGTGGAAGGGAGCTCTTCTCATTCAAGAAAGAAAATATTAGGTAGTTAAATACACCTTACAAAGTTATTTTATATATTTCCTTTCCTTTTTTAAATTCTCATCCTCCATCAACCAAAAAATTAAATAAATTAAAATATCAATCCTCTAGTCTAGGAGGGATAATCATAAAATATTACCTTTGGTTTCCTAGGACCATATCTACTCCAAGAAATATTCAGGAGGATTGGGTTTTATAAAATTCAAGCAGATGAACAATGCCCTTATAGCTAAATAAGGATAAAAATTGCTTAATTGGGATAGTGTTGGTTGGATTAAAATCCTTACTACAAAATATGTCTAGTAGGGTAGTAATCTCCTAGATGATCCTTCACCCCCCAAAGGATCTACTTTATTGAACTTCATTCTTAAGTATAGGTATTTCATCCAAAAAGGAGTTAGAAATAAATTGGAATTTGGTAAATGGATTGACTTTTGGAAGGATTCATAATCTTGATATTGTTATCCTGGAGCCCTTCACAACTCACATCTTTAGCAACAAAGTCTCTGATTTCATTGATTTATAAAATGGAAGGAAAGTATGAAATTCTATTCCAAGAGAAAACCTAAGTGATAGGGAATAAATGTCTAGAAAGGACATATCCAAGATTCTAAGAACCTATTTCATCCATAAATATGAGATTGAGGATTCCTTGGTCTGGAAGACAGGTAAAAATGACCTCTTTTCAATCAAATTAGCCTATTATCTTGAAGTGGAAAAGGGATATGACTGGTTTCCTATAAAGAAAGTTTAGCTCAATCATATTACTCCAAAGGTTACCTTTTCCTTTTGGTTATCTATTCAAAACAAGATCATATCCATTGATAATCTATAGTTAAGATAAATGTTAATTTCTAATTGATGTTGCATGTGTAGAGGAAAATTCTAAATCCACTCAACACTATTTCCTTGACTACATTTTCTCTCAAAAGGTTCCATATTTCTTGCTTAATTCCTTTGGGTACTCGTATACCTAACCTGATTGTATTAAATTTTTATGCCTTCAATGGTCTTCTCCCTTTTCTAGAGATATAATGGGATATTTGTGGAGCTTTTGCTTACCCCACTTCCTTTAAGGGATCTAGAAGGAAAAGAACAACAAATCCTTTCAAAATGAGTTCAAATATCACCTATCTTTTGGAGTAAAAATTTTAGAAGTAACTATGGAAAACATCTCCCTAATCCCCATTCAATATGGTAAATATAATTTTCTTGAGACCAGGTTGGTAGTCTCTCTAGGTCTCCTTACTCCTCTTGGTTCCTTGAATTCCAAAAAAGTTGATATATCAAGAATCAAGTGGACCCCTCATCCTCTAGGATGGATCAAAATAAACTTTTATAGAGTGTCTAAAGTAAATCGAGGTCTTTTTAGTGCAATTTGTATATTTATATATGACAAGGGCTAGATTTTGCTAGCCTATGACAAAAATTTAGGAAAAATATGAGTCATTTCATAGAATCTAAAACTTTGTACCAAGGCATAAATATTCTAAAAAACATACCATCCAACAATATCATCATTGAAGGAGATTCTATGAACATAATTAATACATTGAAGGGATCTCAATATTTGACCTAGAGCATTGAGTATCTCATGGATGATACAACTCCATTTTTTAGCATGTCTATCATGATTATCTCTCTAGTAGGATCTCTCTAACTATAAGGATCTCTCCATCTAGAGTTGCAACTTCCCCTTATCTCCTACATTTTATTTCCCTTTATGGCACAATTTTGTTGGTCTAGTTACTCCCTATCCCCACCCATATTGGTCTTGGTTATCCTTCCCATTCCCATTCCCATGTTTCATTTTCCCTAATCCCCTATGGTTTTCCCTTTGGGATGATTTTCCTCCTCATGGATTTGTATTAGGTCCTCCTATCTCAACATTCCATCCTAAACCATCTATTCCATGTGGTCCCTCTTAAAATATTTTTAAGCCTTCCTACTAACATAAAACACATAGGATAAATACCATAGGATCAAATATAATATAACCACAATATAGTAAGATCAAGATAATTATGTAAGTAGAATAATATGAGAAAATTAATATGTATATCAAGGCTAATAATATATCAACTAATATTCAATAATAATCTACAATATGAATGTAAATAGCATGAATCATACATGTAAAAAGCATGTAGCACAACTTACAGTATTAATTGCTCAAAATGTATGCACACTTTATTACTCCTCTTCCTCTTACAAATATGATACTTGAATATTGATGCTTGATTCTACATTTTATTCTTGATACATTATCGTTGATACATATCTATGGAGTACTATATAGCCATAGTAGAATAACTCTAGATACTTGACTATTCTTTTCCATATGCCAAGTCTCATGACTCTTGGCTTATCTACTTGACACTTGCATACTTGATGAACACATGAATCTATATTGTTTGCACACCTATACATTAATCTTAACCTTAACTTTGCACACTCTAACATAATATACTAGTGCACATATTTACATTACATATTTGATCTCTTACATACAAAAAACTTATGCACATATACTCAACTCACATTTTCACACTCACTCTCATGACACTTGTGCATTTCCTACACATACGCTTACATAGAAAGTGGAAATAATACTCACACTCTAAAATATGACTCAAAATTAATCTAATATTTACATATATACCATGAATGTACCATGGGGGTACATTTACATATACCAAATAATTTAATATACTTCAACACCTCTCCTCCCTTGTCTCACAATATTTGATGTGGTGCTTGACCTTTTACCCCATGTCTTCCAATATGGCCTTTATTTTTTTCCTTCACTCCATCTACCTCTTCTCTACCATGTGGTATTTATTTTATTCCAAGTTAAATTCCCCACCAATATAGGAGATTTTATTGTTTGACATGGTCATTTACCTTTTGACCTGACACTTGGAATGCTTGTCATGCCTTTTTATGTCCCTGGTTTGTTATGATTCCCCTAGATCCTAGGCTTATATGGACTTATATTTTTGACCCAATACTTGTCACATTAAAACCTTTGAGGTTTCACCTAAAAACCTTAAATAGGACCCCAAACCTTACTTTATTTTCCTTGGTATGTTTGATTCTTACAATGGTACATAATCGAAAGCTCATTTTTATAATATTTTAAGGATCCTTATGCCATATAATTTATTTTTCTCTCTCCTAAGGGGTTGAATAATCATGTTGGACACCCCACTAATTCCAATGATTGTAATAATTATAAGTTATAATTTCATTCCTTGTGCTATAGGATGGTGCTAATACTGAAGAGGATTTCTTAGCATGGAAGAGATTATCACCTGATGGGGAAGGTTGTCTACCCAATATTTGGTGTTTCATTCTTTGAAAATATCTTGTATCATGAGAGAGAGTGGTATGATCCTTTTAATAGTAGTTGTAGCCATCACTTCTCCATTATTTTCTCTCTATGCCCCATTCTCACTTGACCATTTGACAATACCTATTTCCAAGCTCCCCTAGACATGGTTGATAATGACTCTATAATTGAACCAAAGGTGCTAATCCTAGAAAAGTTGATGGAGGAGATTATGGATAATGTTGGATTCTTGCCATTCATAATAAAACTTGGTGGTCATTAAATTTATCTCTCTAAGGAGATGGTCCATAGCTAGAATTAGGGCAAGGTGACTATTAGAGGTTTAAGCTTCACCATTAATATTGAGATAATAGCAAAAATTTTAGGCTTCCTCGACTCTAGAGAAATTATCAATAGAGAAAAGCATGCATTGGCCAACAAGCTATTGCTCTTCAAAGATAAGGGAGAGAACCTCAACAAGGACAAAGGTTTATTTATTAGGGAATATCTTCCCAAGTCGTAGGACAAGGTGGTTGTCCCCATAATCAAGTAATTTACACTAGATGGGTAGATCAACATCATAAGGAGCCTCTACTTTGTTTTTCTTCGCCACATTCATGGGAAGAAAAATATTAAAATTCCTAATTTTCTCTATAGGTCCATGGAAAATTCCACCAATAATGTCTAGAAAGGGTCCTCTTCCTTTCCTATTCACCAAGGCCTACACATGATTACTTTTTAGTATATTTTATAGAAGGAATATTAGAACCATCCTTTGAGAATCATTCTAAAAAAGGGGAGCTTGTTTAGTACCCCAAAGTTTGATTCCCCTTAGCCTTATGAGAGAAATATATCTAAGGATAATTCATAGCTTGAGGATCTTCATCTTGATACAACCATTGAGAACCCTTCCAAGGATGATATATTTGAGCAAGAGCCCACCCATCCATTTCATGTTTGACCATATTTCAAAGGATGCAGTGGACTCCATGTTGTGTAAAAGCTCAAGCATGGAAGTCCAACTCTACAAAACCCCATCAAAATCTAATTGTTTAGAATTTTTCTCTCCTAAATTTAAAATCCCCTGTCCAAATCATGAGTATCCTATTTACTACCAAAAATGGCTATATACAAGGGTTTAATGATATTTTAGGAGCTATGCTTAGAGCTACAAAAATGAGCATTTCTTTCACTGAATAGGATGCCACTCTAAAGGAAGAGTAGAGAAGTATGAGGATGATTAAAATTTAAGAGTTAATGAACACCCCTACTACTGATGGTGTTGATTAAGTACTTATTTTAGCTCCTTTATCTCTCTTTCCCCCTTCTCAAATTCTCCTTTTCATTTTATAGTGTTATCTCTATTTTGGTAGTTCTAGGATATTTCCTTGTTTTGGTTCTCTTGTTCTTCTCCCTTATATTTATAGGAGTGTTCCTTGTGGTATCATATTCAAGGATCTTATCCTTTTTAAATAGCTTTAGGGACCCTTTCAAAACCCCTTCCATCCATCAATCCAAAAAGACTTTGGCTCTTGCTTTCTTTCCATATCTGGTTCTTATACTAATTTTGGTACTGACTTTGGATCTTGTATTTTTTATTTTTTATTTTTATTTTTGGCTTGAAATTTATTCCTAGATCAATTTATAAAGTATTATATTATTCATTTCCTACATGTTTAAATTTTATTTCCTCTACAAGCACAATCACTACAGGGCCTTTTTGATACAAAGCATCATTTATGGATGAACCTATGCATATCAAGCTATTTTTATTTTTGTAGAAACATTTCAATGTTTCTACTATTCTATTCCATTTTATCATGTTTATCCATCCATAGTGCACATTTTTTTCTTTACACATTGTTTGAGAATAATTATTTTCTCCACAAGTTGTATAATGAAGGATCCAATGTTTCTTTGTTTTATGCCTATGTCTATTATGGTTGTTTCTTTTTTATTTCTTTTTAATGAATTTTGTTTTGTGTTATCTATTATATAGTCAATTTCATGTATGCCAACACTCCCTATTATATAATTTATATTAGCATTACCTATTGTAAAATGAATCTCATTTTCTTATCTTTTAAATATGAAGTCTTTGTATCTTATGCTAAGTTCTTTCATTCCTTGCCATATTTCATTATATCCTTGTTTAGTACCAATTGCTTTTATATGTCTTTAAAGTTCATCATTGTCCTGATTTTAATGTAATAAGTTATTACAAGAATAGTTATTACTAGAATAGTTATCATAAGTTAGACCATTACTAATAATTTCTAAATGACTTATACCATAACTTTTGCTATCACTAATGGAAGACTTCAAATCACTAACAACACACTATCAACTTTGATAATTTGGCTATATCTTGACCAAAACACTACACAATCAAATCTAGAATTATTTGCACAAGCACTCTTATGGCCACATCTAAAATTATCACTATCAAACTCAAAAATCCTCAAATCATAGTTATTTGGACAAACATATCTAGTTCTATCCTTATCAACATTTCCATCATCACAAATATTGATTGTCTCAAAAATATTTTTTGCATGATCAAAATTCTTTGGCTCACAACCATTTTTTGTATCAACATTTTAAAGAGAACTGATCAAATTATTAGTGTCTATTTTCTTTGGAAGATTACTATATGCATCACATTTTGTATCACCACAATTATAATAAACACATACTTTTTTACACTCTTTAAATTTTCGATAAATGCTCAAATCCCTTGTGTCACATGCATGTTTTTTCCCTAAACAAGATCCCATACATCACAAGTATCACACCAACTATCTACCATCATGGGCTTTAGATCACATGCATTTACATTTTTCTTTTGATAAGGGTTACTAGTGTCACAACTCACATCTTTCATCTTGGGTATATTTTTCAATTTCTTTGCAACTTCTTTTTGTTTTTGATAGTGTTATTTGTAGGCAATAAAGTGTGGATAGAGCCATTTGGGATGGTTTTTACATTGTTTTGAGCTATCCTTTTCTACCTTACAATATTGATTTATTTCTTTCATCATGAAATCCATGTATACTATATTGTCTCTTTGATGATTTATACTTCTTCTTTGATATTGCATTTGTGATTGATATTTCTCTCATGGAAGTATTTTATTCAATTGTTTATGAGAAAGTGATGTCATATCTAGTGCAAATATACCATTTTTATAGAACTAAGAGCTTCAAGCTCTCTTTATCTTTTAATGAAATATTTTTTTATTCCATTGACAACTCTAAATTCAATTGTTCTACCCTTGTCCAATAATTGTGACACTGATATCAAGTTATTATCTAATCCAGGCACATACAATACATTTTCTAATGTGCATTCATGAAAAAGTAAGTTAATTTTGATAGGTATACTTTGCATTACTTGAAGAAAATCAAACCAATGTAGATTACCAAACATGTAATTACTTGCTCCTGGATCAATATACCAATAATTATCCTTTGTATTTTATATCCCATGTTCCATTTATTTTTTGTTATGGTTTTGATTTTTAGTTTTCCTATTAAAAAATATGGAGGCTTGACCTAATCGATAATGTTCTTTGTGATAATTTTTTCTTTATTTTTGAGTCCCTCTTCTAATAAAGTTTGGTTCTTCAAACAAATGAGACTTTGTAAGAGGGATTTTTTATGAAGACATAATTAGGGTTCTTTATAAAATGAATTTCTTTCAATTGCTTTTCCAATCCTTCAAATGAACATAGAATCCCTTAATAAATGTCCATTTTTATTTTATCTCAATTATTATATAATTTGCTTGCATGATGGCAAGTTTTAAAAAAATACTTTTTGTTTTCAAGTAGAAAATATTTTGACTCCATAATTAATTCACTACAATATTTATAGGAAATTCCCCATCTCACCAAAATAAAAATACTATTTTCCTTCTTTGAATTTTTTTTCTTATAAATTTCTTTTCAAGGTTTCCTTTTTCCTTGACTCTCACTTTTATGGCTTTGAATAAATTATTTACTAAGCTTGATTCTTCAAAAAAAAAATCTTTCTCTTTTTAAATTTATACAAAATAGTCCTTATGAATAAAGTTCTAGTGAAACCCTTCTCAGAGGATGAAGTCAAAGAGGTTGTTTTTAATATGTAAAAAGATAAGGCCCTGGTTCTAAATGGTTTCTCAATTGGTTTTTGTAACAACCCTCCTTGGCCAAACTTTATGTGAACTTTGAACTATGATTTGTGTAAATGTTTAATGGTATAGTTACATCTCATGATGTCTTTTTGATAGAATATTTTAATTTATTTTTGCATAGAATATGGTACTGCTAATGTAATTTTGGATGCAAATTTAGGTGCTCTCTTTCTCTAGTGGAAGACCATGGGGGAACCACTTAATATGAGAGATATATTGGAAAAATGATGCTGATGACTTGCACATCAAAAATTTAGGGTAACAAATTACCCTTCATGTAGATGCATATCATTTTTTTTATTTCCATGTTCACACCATTGGTCTGATAAGTTGCTTGTAATAAGTCTCCTTAAAAATGTTAGTGATACGATTTGTCTATCTTAAAAGAGATTGCCTACTTAAGGATAAAACAATGGTGTGAAATATTGTTGGAGTGAATTTATGATTTGTCATGGTATGCTTAGATGTGGATTGATTTTATACCTTAGATTCATGAAGTATTAATTAGCTATTGATATTAATACTTGAGAATTATGAAATAAATCAAATGATGGCTTTGAATATTTCTTAAACTATTGAATTAAAGTTTGGTTTCTAATGCTTGGTTTAATTTAGTTAAACAACTAGTAATAATGGATTAAGACTATATTTTATTTGAAATAAGAGTAATACTTTATTAGACCACTTTATTATGCTTTGAGTGGCTCTTTATTAAGACTTGGGATGACACACGAGTCTTTCAATAAAATATCTTCTTGGACATTTTATTTGAACACCTCCATGTAGTAAGGCATTCCTAGATTCCTCTTGCTCCTTAAATTAGTTTATTGAGGTAGAGGATGTTGGGAATAGAGGAAAAAGGAGTTTTGTGTTGGACAACTTTTGAGGAGTGGAACTAGACTAATGCATCATCAGAGCTAGAGGAGATGTTAGGAAAGCTCAAACAAAGTGGTTCCTTATTTTGATTTTATATTCTATGCTTTGCTTTAACTTGGTTCTATCTGGTTGATGCTCAAATTTTGTATAATCTTGCTTTCCTTGTTGTATTATATTCTTATCTCTCCCTATGGATCATGTCATGTTAGACCTGCACTTGTGCTATGCTTTTGATGCACCTATTCTCTTTGTGCTATAAAGGTTGGTCTATCCCTATATTTTGGAGTCCATTATTTACTTTGGGATTTTTTACTTCAGTGTAGAGTCTTGTTGTTTATGGATTTTATTTTCCTCTTACCTATCATGTAGGCCAACCTAGTGCACCTATGTGTTAGCACCCCTTAGATTTGTAGAAGGTGTTTGTGTTGTTGCTTTAAGTTCTATGTGAGATCATATTAGTTTGAGAGTCGATTGGGATCATCATATTTTTTTATTGTTCCCCACATTATGAGTAAGCTATGTTGTTATCTTTCCCTATGTTGTCTTGTGTGTAGTTCATCTCAAGTAGTATCGTTAAGATTTTAGAACTTTGAGTTGTAGTTGTTATTTGAACCTTAGGAGGTTTACTTAATTTATAATTTAATTATTGTATGTTACTTTGGTTTTATAGATTATGACTTTAGAAATAAGTTTTATAAAGTTTTAATATCATATTGCTTATAGAATATAAATTGGAGTACAATCCTCTATGTAAGGTTAAAACTTTCCTTAGTTAAAAGAATGTGTATCTCTAATGTGATGATATATTGGTTGAGATTTTATTAACTATGTTAGTTTTTAATAATGAAATAAGTTTAGAATTGATTTCATTATGATATAGGATGGTTATGATAGACTTATAATCAGATTTGGTTATATAAATAATTGATGTATGCATTTTCTGGTTTGAAGGAGAGTTTTATTTTAGGATTTGAATGATTGGTTTTTTTGAGACTCTTGTGAGTTAGGAGATCATTATGAACATAAGTATGATATTCTCTTAGGATTATTGGTTTTCAAAGAAAAACTAAATAACGACTCTTGAGGACTTGTGAAGAGAGTTCGAAGATAATTAAAATGAGAAGCAAGGATTTCTCTTTGATTAAGTGATATGTTGCATATTGGTTTTGAAATAGAAACTATAATAATAATTTCCTAAATTATTGTGGGTTAAGAGATTATTATATGGAGAAGTATGGGATTCTCTTTGTGTTGTTTGATTTTTTTGTGCATGATTGATTGCATCAAAAGTAAATAAATGATATGAATTAGTTGCATTGAATTCTTTAGAGTTGTTTTTATTCCTAAGTAGTCTTCATTAATTGTGTATGGTTAGTGTAGCACCCTAAAATTGGCATGGTTAAAACATTAGTAAAAAGATAAAATATTAAAATTTGAATTTCAACCCCAAACTGCTCGTTAAACCGCATTTTACCCGCTTTCCCCATTTTTCATGCCATTTTTAGGATTTGTTTTGACCGTTGGACGATATCGTCTCAGATTAGACGAAATCATCCTCGATCTGACGAATTCATTTGGAACAGAACGTCCAGATGATTTCGTCCCAAAACCAAATTTTCATAATTAGCTTCTGTTTCAACAGCCTCTCCAACTTGGGTAGAAACATGTCTGCGCAGTTGGAGATTTCCCTATTGGAGATCTCCCAGATTGGGATGATCTCCAACCTCCTAAACCTCTTCCTAATCCTATATAAACTAGGATTTTTCTAGTTTATCCCTTTGATTCCCCCTAGCTGGCTGAATGATTCTCCCTGAACTCCCAACCCTTTAGTTGAAGGATTTCATTGTAGAGTTAGCTTCTTATTCCCCTCGCACTACTTTGCTTGCATTCGGTATTTTTACATTTTTATTGCAGGAACTCTATTGTTTTCAGTCGAAGCTAGCTTGGATCATCTCGGATGATCTCGGACGATTGCGGACAATCTCATATGATTGGAGGTGATCCTGACTGTAGTCTAGATTGGGGGCAGTCCAAGTTTAGAGTTTGCATTTTCATAGCTTTTTTTGCATTTTTCATATTAGATCTCTACACTATTTTAAGTTATTATGTTTTATGCATCTTGGAGTTCACCTCATTTAGCACAATCGCATGATAAAGTTAAAATCAACCATTAAAACTACTGCATTATTTTCTTTTTTTTAGAATCTATTATTCAGGCATGTTTGTTGTTATTTCTACCCTTATCCTTTGCTTTTGCACTTGCATATTTGGTATTTTGTATCTATTTTTGTGATTGCAGGTTTCTAACGAATTCGTCTGATGAATTCATCAAATTTTAGACGATTCTATCTAATTTCAGATGACCTTCAGTGATTTGGGACAATTACATACAAACTGAGATGATCTGAACTGCTACAAGACTCAGAATCTCCATTAGATATCTGGGATCAGGTATGACACCTTCTAGTTAGCATATTCTCTGTTATTTGCATCCATTTCTATTTTTTGTATTTATTTAAATCAGCATTAGCATATAGAATAGTTTAGATTCATATCAGCCAAACCTAGGAGTTGAATGATTAAAGCATGAAATGAACACATTAAACATACTATCAACCTAGGCATGGAAATTGCCATTCAAAAGCTTCCTAGTGAGCCCACCATCCATCAAAAATTCACCCTTATACACCTTCCCCCGAGAGGCGGGACCTTCAAAGGGCCTCTCAGTTTGAGGTATTGTCCCATCCTTTTCCCATCCCCCTTCTGGGCGCGGATCCTATAGCCTGAAGGTAAGGATGCAAAAAATTTGGAGCGATACATTTTGGTGAACCCAACGTGAATAAAATAGGCATATTTCTGATTCAAAAATATAAAAAAGTAATATATATATATATATATATATATATATATATATATATATATATATATATATGTATGTATACAAGAAAAACAAAAACAAAATCATCATTTCAAGTTTGTATGTTTTAGATTCAATTCTAAATAATAGATACTAAATATTACTTTCATAAGTACTAAAGAAACCATGAGTTTTTACTCAAATCAATATGAGCCCATTAGTAATGTTGGAAGAATTCAGCCAAATACATTTGTTGATTATGACCAACCTCATCCCTATTCAACATCACCTCCATCATGCTTTTCTCATTTTTCATCCATAACCCAATAGGACAATCCCTTTTCCAATCCTCTTCATAACGATATTATCTATTCTCCCATATATCCATATTATGTCTATCAATCTCCATACAATCCTTTTCCACCCTTTCAATATTCTTCTTTCAATACAACACATCCATTTCAACAAGAAAATACTTATTATTCCAATCCTACCATGCACTCACATCATACTTCACAATATTCCTATCATCATTCTACCCATAACAAATAAAATAGAGGTAAAAAACCATTAGGTCCTTTTATGACTGAACTCCTAAGGCACATATCAAAAACCTCTTGAAAACCTTCATCACATACATTTACAAGGTTCAATCAACCAATGGATATAATTCTCAAGCATTTACTTGATACAAATAAGATTGAACTTGCTTCCATAAGACAACTTGATACCACATTAGATTGGTTTAAACCTGAGCTACATTGTGAATATCATAGAGTATATGGACATATGACACAAAATTGTAAAGATTTAAGATGTGCAATTCAAGATTTGATTGATGAGGGTATTTTTAATATAAAGGAATTACAATCTACAACTGATTATAAATCTCCAGTAAACTATCAAACTCCTACACAACAAATACCAATAATCAATCAAGACATGGAGATCTCCCAAGAAACCCTATTCAATTATCAACAACATGAAACCAATAAAATATTGCATGTTAATGTGTCCCATCATGATGATATTACTAATATTGTAATAGAAACTACAAATGAGCAACCTCAAGTTCAATCAACTCAATCTAATATTCAAGAGATGGATTCCTCATTTGACCAACATTCAAAACTATCTTTGGCTCTAGAGAATGATCCAAAATGGAATGTAAGCATAGAAATCTCATCTTTAGAATCAAAATCTCAATCTGAAATCCACTTTGATAGCCAACAACAAGTGACTAATCCTCAAGCAAAGATATCCCTTTTAGAAGTATTACAAATTTCTCATAAGGAAACTTTGTTCAAGATACCTAGCCAACAATTTTTTCCTCATGACATTTTCCCTAAGAACATAATTAAAGGTGTAAGCCCTCTTGAGGTTAACCATATTTCATTCTATGATGAGGAGATTCCTTCCTCTACTCCACAAGAAGACTCCTATCTTTACATTACAGGATCTAGTAAAGAAACACCTGTTAAAACTATCATGGTAGATAATGGCTCCTTTCTTAATTTATGCACTTATCAATTATTCCAAAAACTCAAATTAAAAGAAGATCTTAATGAATCAAATGTTATTATAAAATATTTTAACAATGAAATTCAAGAAGCTCAAATTACTATAATTCTTCCTCTTAATATTGGATCCAAGATCCTGGATACTTTGTTTTATGTAACATATTGCCCTTCACCTTACAACCTACTCCTCAGAAGTCCTTGGATTCATACGATGAGGGTTGTCCCTTCCACTCTTCACCAATGTTTAAATTTTGAACTTGCAAATAAAATTTTTACCATACATAATGACCCAACACCATTTGAAGAATATTTAACGGTTGAAACATCAAGTTCTATACATTCTTTATTGTCGCAACTATCTTCTATCCATAAATTTTCTTCATCCATATATGATCATCCTTGTGTACCAAATAACACCCATGCATATATTTCATATATTCTCCCTCCATCTTATCAAGACTTGGAATATAGTGATAAGAATGAAGAACCTTCTTATCCTTCTGACATTTTATTTTCTAACATGATCCATTTTACACATATAAAAGTAAAGTCTTTTGCTACATTATTCTACATTATAACAAAGCTTTTGTTATCGCTACCTTTTATTCATCACCTTTTGTTCTTACCTTCAACACAAACAAATTATCCTTCAAAAACTCCTTTGATTTTGAAGCAACCTTAGACATTCTATACTCAAATAACCTTGTATAGTGTATATAGATCATCTTGTATATACCACCAATTCAATTCATCAATTAAAATCAAAATATAAAAACTTTAAAATCCTCAAAATCTTCAAAAACATATTTTTTATACCTGTCAATCCTTGGAGTTTGCAGTTATATTTTCAATTATTTTGGATAAATGAGCATTTATTTGGAATCCCGCACTTTCACACTCACATGAATAAATATCTTGATTTTATTTTGTATGATTATTAATCTCTCTTATATCAAATTCCACATTGGCATTAAATAAAATTTTGAGCATAGAGAACTGATCTTGTTATTTACTTGAACTAAGTATATCTTTTCACATTAAAATGATTTCATTGCAAATTCAATATGATGCTACATAGTAGAAGTGGTTTCTTGAGCGAAAAGTTTCCCCTGCTATCCTATCATGCACATGGTCTAGAATCTTTTGGAATTGAAAAAAGGACAAGCTCACCCCTACCCAAAATAAAAATCCCTTGCTCTATAGCTAATCTGAGCAAGTATCCCTAGCATAGGAAGAAAAGAAAAATGCAAGAAAAAGAGAAAAAGAAAAATGTTATTTTGTATCATCACAACAATATTTTAGCATTATCTCAAAAATCAAGCAAAAATACAAAAAAGAAAGAAAAATAAAAAAGAGCAAAACAAAAAAGCAAAAGCAAAATGCAATAAAATCCTTTCTCTACCCCTTGAAAAGAAAAGAAGGGTGAATGAGCTTGAATCCATAGAAAAGAAAAGAAAATTCATTGTTAGAAGTCTCTTTTTATTTTATTTTTATTTTTTATCAAATCACACCACCACAACCAATCATTTACATCAGATTATTTCATTTAAAATCTTACAGCATGACATCAAATTATAATATTTCAAAATGACATAATTACATGAATCCTCAATCAAATAAGCAAACAATTCAAACATTAAAGCATCATAAAAAAACATATGAACAAGTCATATCATCAGCAACAAGATCATATATATATCCAAAAATTATATACATCATATCAAAACTGGATTGGTATGCCATAATCTATACCCTGGCATACTCAATCCTCTCAAAAATCTATACAAAATCTATAGTCTCTAGCACCTAGCCTCAAGAAGCTCTCAAGCTCTCAGCCTCATCTACTCCCCCGCCCTGACGTGGAGGAGGTGGTCCCATAAAAATGAATAGTAAAAAAAAAAAATGAATTAGGGTTTTACCCTATTTTTTCTTAATTTTATTCAAAACCAATCAACATCTTAATTTTTGCTTTTCCGCGTTTTTACCTCAAACGTTCGATTTGGGTAAAAACACGGAGGGGGCACCATAGTCAGCATTCGTACGATTCGACCAAGAATCATTGTCTAAAAAATTGAGTACATTTTTTGTTTTCTCGTAAAATGGGAAAAACTCGTCTTTAACGGATTTTCTTTGAAAAATTCGCTAAAGAGGGGGCAAAATGTAGCACCCTAAAATTGGCATGGTTAAAACATTAGTAAAAATATAAAATATTAAAATTTGAATTTCAACCCCAAAATGCCCGTTAAACCGCCTTTTACCCGCTTTCCTCATTTTTTGTGCCATTTTTAGGATTTTTTTTGACCGTTGGATGATATCGTCTCAGATTAGACAAAATCGTCCCTGATCTGACAAATTCGTCTGGAACAGAACATCCAGATGATTTCATCCCAAAACCAAATTTTCATAATTAGCTTATGTTTCAATGACCTCTCCAACTTGGTTAGAAGTGTGTCTACGCAGTTGGAGATTTCCCTGTTGGAGATCTCCCAGATTGGGATGATCCCCAACCTCCCAAACCTCTTCCTAATCCTATATAAACTAGGATTTTTCTAGTTTATCCCCCTGATTCCCCCTGGCTGGCTGGCTGATTCTCCTTGAACTCCCAACCCCTTAGTTGACGTATTTCATTGTAGAGTTAGCTCATTATTCCCATTGCACTACTTTGCTTGCATTCGTTATTTTTACATTTTTATTGTAGGAACTCTATTGTTTTTAGTCGAAGCTAGCTTGGATCGTCTTGGACGATCTTGGATGATTGCGGACGATCTTGTACGATTGGAGGTGATCCTGACTTTAGTCCAGATTGGGGGCAGTCCAAGTTTAGAGTTTGCATTTTCGTAGCTTTTTCTGCATTTTTCATATCAGATCTCTGCACTATTTTAAGTTATTATGTTTTATGCATCTTAGAGTTCACCTCATTTAGCACAATCGCATGATAAAGTTAAAATCAACCATTAAAACTACTGCATTTCCTTATTTTTTTTATTAGAATCTATTATTCAGGCATGTTTGTTGTTATTTCTACCCTTATCCTTTGCTTTTGCACTTGCATATTTGGTATTTTGTATCTATTTTTGTGATTGTAGGTTTCTGATGAATTCTTCTAATGAATTTGTTAGATTTCAGATGATTCTGTCTGATTTCAGACGAACTTCAGTGATTTGGGATGATTACGTACAAACTGAGATGATCTAAATTGCTACAAGACTCAGAATCTCCATCAAAAATCTGGGATCAGGTATGACACCTTCTAGTTAGCATATTCTCAGTTATTTACATCCATTTCTATTTTTTGTATTCATTTAAATCAGCATTGGCATATAGAATAGTTTAGATTCATATCAGCCAAACCTAGGAGTTGAATGATTAAAGTACAAAATGAACACATTAAACATACTATCAACCTAGGCATGGAAACTGCCATTCAAAAGCTTCCTGGTGAACCCACCATCCGTAAAAAATTCACCCTTATACACCTTACCCTGAGAGGCGAGACTTTCAAAGGGCCTCTCAGTCTGAGGTATTGTCCCATCCTTTTCCCATACCCCTTTTGGGCGTGGATCCTATAGCCTGAAGGTAAGGATGCAAAAAATTTGGAGCGATACAGTTAGAATCTCTTGTGGGCCCAAGTCAATAATTTAAAATTCAATATTATGAGGAGTTACTTGAATGCAATAAATAGGTAGCCATGAGGCCTAGAAGGAGTTGCAAGAATGCAATAGCTAGGAAACTCATGAATCTAGAAGGAGTTGTGTGAATACAATAGCTAGAATACTTGTGAATCTTAACACCTTGAATGAGTAGGATCAAGTGTATCCCAACTAGGAGTTGTGGAACCATTCACAAGTTAGTAGTGGTGATCCCTTGATTATGTAGGATTAGGTAATCATGTTAGTTATCATCAAAGTGGAAATAACCTTAGTTAGCCCACAAAGGTGTGGTAACTAAGCACCAAGGATCTACTCTTGATTAACCTACCTATATGGACTTAGAGTTAGGTTAGGGAATAGGCATCCCCCTTTAAGTGTTATGGATATTAAATGATAATTTCTACATTGTGGTTGCATGGTCCTATGTCGATGATGGTAAAGGAAATTTTGAGAGACAACTTTTGGCATCCTTCTAAACATGTAGGTTTAGTAAGGTGAACCCTGAAACATATGGGTATTAGCCACTCCTATCCATTGAGTGTCATATACAATGACTTGTAACTCAAATGTGGTGAAGCATTGAATGCTAAGATAAATAAAATAAGGGTGTCTCCCTTGCTAACCTTTGCTTGTAATCATTCTCTTAAAAAATGGGTTAGTTATTTTGGTTTGTTACAATTTCTTCTAGTCTTTTTGGCACATAGTTCATGGTGACACTGTGATAGTAGTTAGAGAATTTCAAGTTACTAATAGCATATTAAGAGATCGGAATTCAACATTTTTGGTTCTCATTCTAAAAAATAAAGGTGCAAAGAATTTTAAAGACTTTTGATTGATTAGTCTATTCAATACTATTTATAAAATTTTAACTACACTATTGTCCAATAGACTAAAAATAATTCTTCCTAGAATTATTTCCATTTAGTAAGGGAGCTATGTGTAGGGTAGATATATTCTAGATGGCATTATCTTAATCCATGAATCTTTCCACTCAATTGAAAAATTTGGTTTCATAGGGATGATTCATAGGCTAGATATGAATAAGGCCTATGATAGAATTTCAAGATATTTTTTGGATATATTTTTAGAAAAAATTGGTTTCCACCCTCAATAGAGATATTGGATCCAATTATGTATTTATTTTCCTATATTTTTTTTTATTATTAATGGCTTACCTATATGTTTTTTTTTTAAGTGAAAGAGAGATAAGAAAAGGGGATCCCATCTCTCCTTATCTAGTTTTTATTATGGTAGAAGCACTAGGAAGAGTAAATATAACAAAAATATGGTAATCATAAACCAACCTCAATATTAGATGCTATTAATCATCAAAAATTTATTGATGACACTGTCATAGTGGGTCAAGCTTTGGTCAAGGAAGCAAAAGAGATTAATAATATCTTGGAATATTATGAGAAGGCTTTAAACCAAAACATAAATTATACAAAGAATACATTTTTTATATCAATGCTCTAGCTAAAGGCAACAAAAAAATTCAAGGATTTTTAGTTGTAGCATTGATAACTTTCCAACCACCTATCTTGGTATGTCACTCTTTAAAGGTAGGATGAAAGAGTATTTGTGGAATCTAATCCTAGATAGAATTTAAAAAACTACCAAGGTGGAAAGGAGTTCTATTTATCTAAGTAGGTAAGATTTTGTTGGTCAAATCTACTTTACAAAATTTTTAATCTATTTTTTATTTATTTTCCAAATCCCTTCTAAAGTTGTAGAAATAATAGAACAGATTCAATGCATATTTATATGGACAAGAGTAGAAGATAAATAATAAATACCCTTAGTTTCTTGGGATAAAGCCTATATTCCAAGAAATAAGGAGGTTTGGGGTTAAGAAAGATGAAGAATCTTAAGATATATATTTTAATTAAAGTGGGATGGAGACTAATTTAGGATAATTATCTTTGGGAAAAAATTATTAAGGCTAAATACTTGGACTGTAATAATTTGTTTGCAATATGTGAAAGTCCCCCAATAATCTCTACCTTTTGGAATAGCATAATCAAAATCAATCCTATGTTATGGAAGGGTCTTAGATGGAGAGTGGAAAATGGAGACCAAATTGAGTTTTGGGAAGATACTTGGTTAGTGGACAAACCTCTCATATCCTTTGATGACTTGGTTGTCATTAGAGAACCCTTCGTAAGGTTGCATGGAAGGAATGTTATATAATACATTGAGATGAATAACAACTTTAAGAGATGGAAAATTCTTTCTTTACAATAAAATGAGTACATAATTTAGCAAGCTATGATGAAATTCAACAGTCTATTACAACTTTATCATTTAAGTCAATTGTTCCACCATGATCTCTTCATTTAGACTTTTAAAAATTCTAGAATTTACTTGGTCAAATTAGGATATAAAATTTTATCTCCATTTAGTATGGATTTTATAGTCTCTAGAATTTGGTTGAAGCATTTGATTCCTAAAATTTCCCTTTTGTCTTGGTCAGTTGTGTAGAACAAGATTCTAACTATTGATAATTTGAGGAAAATAGGTTTTCATTTCCTAAATATGTGTGTTATGTAAGTCCAATGAAGAATTAGTGGATCACATCTTTGTGCACTATCCTTTTTATTCTAAACATTTCCAATTGTTAAGGATATTATATTTATGTTGGGCTAGTCCAAACAATATCATTGAGCTCTTTGAACAATGATATTCCCCCTTTCTTAGTAGTAAGCTAATAGTTTATGGAATATGTTATTATCTCATTTCATTTGGGGTATTTGGTTTGAGAGAAACAATATAATATTTAAGGAAGTCTATAGGAATGAGATGGTCACTTTCCATATAATAAAAGTAGTTGTTGAAGATAAAATTTTCATTGTAGAAGATCTTGAAGGTTGGTAGAATGTTCAGGAGGCTAGGATAGCTTCTTTGTGGGATCTTACACCTCTTCGTAATCAAGAAATAGATCCAAAAGTTATTTCTAGAAAAAATACCTTTTTGTGGTCCCCTAGATTTGGTTGGCTTAAACGTAAAGGAAACCCAGTCAGGGTAGGAGGAGATGGAATTATAAGGGACCACTTATAAAAGGTTTGTTTTGCCTATGTGAAACCTTATGGAATCTAAACTAACCACTTTGCAAAAAATAAATCTTTGTATACAGGCATCAGATTAATTAAAGAGTTGAATATTAAGAAAATAATTGTTGAGGGTGATTCTATGAACATTCTAAACTACTTTTAGAACATGAATACAACTAGTTGGAATATCAATAAAATCATTGTGGATGCTAATAATAGTCTATCCTCTCTTGAGGGAGTAGAAATTAATCATATTTATAGAGATGGCAATGGGATAGTTGACTAGTTATCAAATAAGAGATTCAAGAGTCCTCATCTAATTGTTTGGAGGGAAGATCTTCTTAATCCTTTAAAATATATTACTAATAAAGAGAAATATTATGTTGTTGAAAATTATGAAAAGACTAATGAATAGTAAAATTATGCTGGGAAGAAAGATCATAAAATGATTTTATAGTTATTAACCAATCAATGTCCAACCTTTGCTATTACATGTTTTCTTTTTTTTTGGTTTTACAATTTTGGGAGAGTTAACATGTTTAATGAGCTTCTCAAGATCCTTTGTTTCATATGGATTTTTATGGTTTTCTAGGTGGCAATGGAGATTTAGATCTATTGCTATGGATGGAGGATCTCTAGAAAATATTAGAATGCAAAATCTATCAATTTTTTTAGTTATGTAGTTGTTCAATTCTTTGTATGTTCTTATGTCTAGTCGTGTTTCTATCCAATTCATACCAAAGAGGTAGTCTATGAATAAAAAATAATCAATTAAGGTTGATCAATCCATTGAGAAGTAGGGGAAATCCAAGTTGGAAAGGACTGTTATGTATAAGGAAAAAAATTAGATGTAAAAGGATGTGAAGAGTGATGAACCAACAAAGGAATCAGCTAACTTTAGGTCCATTTCTAAGTTGCAAGAAATTATAATTGAGATTAATAATCTAGAGAGGACTTGATTACTATTGTGGACAATATGATAGATTGTTTAGATGCTCTCTACTAATATTGGGATGCTACAAATGCATTTCTTTTTCCCACATGAACAAAGGGGAGGATTAAATCTTTTATCCCTATTTTAGGTGCTTTCTATTTTCAGTCTTTTGTAGATGCTTTTATATGGATTTTTTTCTAGGTTAATTTAAGTAGCATAAGAAAAAATAAATGAAGTAATGACTCAATTTTTAGATATAACATTTTGGTTATTTTTTATTTTGTTTGTCTCATTATGCAAGTACATGTTCATATTTGTCTAGGAGACTCCTATTGTAAAAAGGGGTTGGGACCTATGCGGATATTTATGGTATCTAGACTATCCACTTTGCAAAAACCAAATCTTTGTATACAAACATCAAATTAGTTAAAGAGTTGAATATTAATAAAATAATTGTTGAGGGTGATTCTATGAACATTCTAATCTACCTATAAAATAAGAATACAACTAATTAGAACATCAGGTAAATCATTGAGGATGCTAAGATTAGTCTATCCTCTCTTGAGGGAGTGGAAATTAATCATATTTATAGGGAAGGCAATGGGATAGTCGATCGATTAGCAAATAAGTGATTTGAGAGTCCTCATATGATTATTTGGAAGGAAGATATTCTTTATCCCTTAAAATCTATTACTAATAAGGAGAAATATCATGTTGTTGATAATTTAAAAAAGATTAATAAATAGTAAAATTATCCTAGGAAGAAAGATCACATAATTGTTTTATAATTATTAATCAGTCGATGTCCAACCTTTGCTATTATAAGTTTTCTTTTTTTGGGTTTTTGTAATTTTAGGAGAGAATTAACATCATTAATGAGCTTCTAGAGATCCTTTGTTTCATTTGGAGGTTTACGATTTTCTATGTGGAAATGGAGATTCAAATCTGTTGCTATGGATTGAGGATCTCTAGAAAATATTGGAACACAAAATCTATCCATTTTTTAATTATGTAGTTGTTCAATTATATATATGTTCTTATGTTTGGCCATGTTTCTATCCAATTCATAGCAAAGATATAGTCTATGAAGAAAAAATAGTCATTTGAGGGTGATCAATCCATTGATAAGTAGGGGAAATCCAAGGTGGAAAGGACTATTATACATAAGGTAAATTTTTAGATATCAAAGGATGTGAAGAGTGATGAGGCAATAGAGGAATAAACTAACCTTAGATCCATTTCTAAGTTGCAAAAATTGAAGTTGAGATTAATCATATAGAGAGGACTTGAATAATATGAAAGATTGTTTGGATGTTCTCTACTAAGATTGGGATGCTACAAATGCATTTCTTTGGCCCAAATGAACAAATGGGAGGGCTAAATATCTTGGCCCTATTTTTGGTGATTTCTATTTTGATTCTGTTGTAGATGCTTTTATATAGTTCTTTTTTTCTAGGTTGTTAATTTAAGTAGTATAAGAAAAGTTAAATGAAGCAATGCTTTAGTTTTTAGATACAACCTTTTGGCTATTTTTTGTTTTGTTTGTCTCATGATGCAATTCCATGTTTATCTTTGTCTAGGAGAATCTTGGTATAAAAATGGGTTGGGGTCCTTTAAAAAAATATTCTTTTCATTGTTTTATTAAAAAAATCCTTTTTTTCTCCTTAAATATTTTTCTTTTAATATTTCAATGAACTTTGGAAGTTGAGATAGAAATATTTCATATCTTATAAATATTACTCAATGATTTATCCTTTACTTTTACTTGAAAAATATTTCTTCAACAATGTACCTTTCAAATATTTCTTTCATAATATCCTTTGCAAATCAAATGCACTTTTATAAAATAAAATGGACTTTAATATTTGAAAAATATTTGAATGAATTTTCCTTCTCAAAAATGCAAGCCAATATTATTTCAATAATTTGTATTTTTTGTTTTCTTTCTTGTTGAATTGTATTTTATTAAATCCTTTCTTATTATCAAATCTTTTTTCACTTCAATATTATATTTCCTTAATATTATTTGATAAAATCAAATTCTCTCTTTCAACATTTGTTTTCTTTCTTTTAAATTTCTTCTTCGTATATATTTCACTTTAAATATTTTTCTTCCAATTCTTTTGTCTCTTCAAATGTTTCACTGACTCTTTAAACATAATTCTTTTTCACTCTTTAAGTATTCTCCTTTTAAAAGTATTGCTTTGTTTAATTTAAAAAATATACCTCTCTTAATCTTTTCCTTCAACAAATCAAACCATTGTACACTTTTTAATTTAAACTTGAGGTATTAAAGAATTAATATGCCTTTGCATGTGCTTAGATTTATCCTCCAAGATTTCCTTACAAACTAATAAATAAAGTGCCACTCATCTAAAATTTGTGCACTATCTATGCCAAAATATTTTTTAGCATTACAGATTCAATATATAAATTCAAATAATAAAGAAATCTTACTGCCTTAGGATACACAATCAAAAAATTTGGTAATATTTTTACTTCCCATGAAAAATTTCAAAACTTAAATCTCCATTATGTGCTCATAAAGAATAATTTTTTTAAATACATCATAATATACCTTCCACTTTTCTATTTTCATGTCCAATGATATCAAATGTTTCATCGCTTTACTATTTCTAGACTTTATTAGAATTATACCTTTCTAAGCTTTGAATTTGCAATTGGAATATTACTCTGGCAGGATTCCAATGTTACTTCTAAATTATCAAGTAGTTTCCTTGCATACTACGTTTCTTCAACAATATTTTCTACTATGTTTTCCTAGGTGCATTTATCCTCTTCTAGATGGGTCACTAGGGATCAATATGAAGCACAAAAATATTTTATTGTCTTCTCTCAATTAGAGTAACTTAAGAATAACATAATTTTTGCTTTGATCAGGTTAAGAGCATAACATTTTATGAATAGGAAGACACGGAATTCATTGGTACTCACATAGACTTAGAACAAGAATACAACAGTCTAAAAAAAGGGTAGCATAAGAAAACATAAGAAACTTAACCTCACATTAATATTTTGGATACTTGAAAGCAAGGCTCTTTTGTAGGCACAACTTTCTCTCACATTGGGCTTATCATCAAATGGTAATAGTTGTACCAATATTCTCACATAGGATTTTAGTAGCTTTTCTTCCCTTGACTCACCAACCATATCTCACTTCCCTTGGCTCACTAACTGTAGCTCTAATACCACTATTAGCAAATACTCTATATTTGATAATCAAAATTTGATATAAAGTTTTAAGAAATACTTAAAGAATAATGGAACATAATATCACATATATAATCAACCATAACTCAAGGTAAAATGCTCACACTATAGTCACAAAGTTGACAAGGTTACAAAATATTACAATACAAAAATATGTAGTGCACTTTTTTGTTACAAGATCACTCATATGTTGATCCTACAAATATCCTTCATAAGGAGGCTCTTAACATTTCATATTCAACTATCTCTTCATATCCTTAGACTTCTTAGGAGATATGAATCTTTATATTTTTCATGGAAGACATATATTTATTGACTTCTTACATACAAACATCTAATGATTATAAGACTCCTATACTCCAAATATTTATGAAGTATTTGCAATGTACTTGCAAGGTACCAAATAATGTAATATACTCCAACAATATGGAAGATGATGATATGGTAAGTGATTTGGCACATGATGGTGTGGCATAAAATGGTGTGCAAGTTCTAAAGTTGATGTGAAAAATGCTAACATGGAAATTTTATGATCACATGGTGAATATAATAAGGGCTTCAACCAATAACATTCTACTAAATTATCAAACCTCGTGACCTTACAATTGTATAGTGAGTATTAGACTTGGTCAAGCACAGATTTAAAAGTGAATCAATATATAATGTAGTATAACCTAGTTCATAGGTTGAAGTTGAAATGAGAGTACAAGTGGCATAGGTTGGCTTGGTGATACACTACCTTATGGCCTACATAATTAGAACCTAGTTGGAAGCACCCTACTCTAAATTATGATAAGTGATATAACCTAATTCATCAATATGTGGTCTAGTCAATTCATAGTTTCCACCCCATATCCACTTATGTAGTGACACATTCTAGCATCCAATTTGTTGTAGGTATTTAAAATAATTTAATTTTTCAAAGGTTTTAGAGGTATTTTACATATTTTTTGGGCTAAACATAAGAGGACCATAAATTTTACATACGAATGTATGTTGAACCATTTTTTCAAATAAAATATTTTATCAAGATATTTGCATTTGTAGTGTTGTTTTTGGTCACAACTACATGCAAGATTTTATATTTTAGCATGAAATTTATGGATCAACATGTGCCCTTGTGGAATAGTCTAAACTTTTCCTTTTAAAAAATGAATATTGAAGCTTTGCTTTTAATCAATGGATTGCTCAAATATGTGAATGAAGAATCTTGATGGACTAATTCTAAAAAGAGGAAGCAGTTGTATAAGGATAAAAAAATGAGGGTCTTGGTGTGATAACTCATAATATTAACAAGGTCTATGACACTCATGTTAGCAGCACTGCGGACCCTAAGTTGTTGATTGGAAAATTTTAGGAATTGTATCATCATTTATTTCAAATAAATTAATAGATCAAAAGAAAATCTTATTGCTTTGACTATGGATATTTTTGATACCATTGATGAGTACACTAATCATTTTAATAAGTTGTAAAATGCCATCCAAATTACTATATGGATCCTAAAGGTTATAAGATAAGAATAATAGGCTATGAACAATATTTGAACTTCTCATTATTATCTTCAATAATATCTCAAAGACATATGAGATAATTGTTATTGTGTTTGAAATGCTTCATGTCAACTTCCTTGATTCTCCTTTATCACCAATTGTTGAGATGTTCATATGCCTTCTCCATTATTAGTCTTAAAGATAAATGTGTAAGGGTTATTATTTCATCAATCAGGCTCATCCAAAATAAGTGGTCAAAGATAAAAATGAGAAGTACTCAAAGCAAAATGAAAAACATCCCAAGTATCCATAAAAAACTAACATGTAATTTTTGTAAGGGAGGACATAAAGCATCATTTTATTAGATCCACATCAAGAATATTGAGGAAGCAAAAATAAATGGGGATGTTGATGTAGATATTTTCTATGCACAAGGTGAGGATAGTTGTGATAGTGAAAACTCACAAGTTCATGTAGCTATTAATTAAGCATATTAGTCATCCACCTATTATAATGAGTGGATTTAAAATTTCGGGGCAATAAGGCACATGAAAAAGCACAAACTTCTTCTATAGTTTACAAAATATTGCTTTTAGGAGAGCATGTTATCATTATATATGAATCTTAATTATAGGTGGAAGAAAATGGAGAGGTTAGTATTGGTTGTTATTCTTTTGATGTTCTTCATGTTCCTCATGTTGGCCCCACTATATTATCTATCTATCACATCACCCATATGAATAAAAAGTAGAACATTGGACTGATAATTGGGTAATCAAGGATATGAATAATGTATTCAAAATAATTACTTTTGATTATTGTTATAAGTAAAATCAAATGTATAAGCCTAAATAAAAACCAAATCATTTTACTTATTCCTCTTAGAAACATTTTTATGTCCATGGTGGCTCAAGCAGATAATGAGAGTTAGTTATGGAATCATAGGTTTGGACATATTAAATATGAATTATTAAGATACATACATCATTAATATATGGATATTACACTATCTCTTATCTCCCCTTCAAGTGGTGCATGCAGGGGATGTATTCTAGGGAGGAATCATAGGGATACCTTTCCAAAATGGGGAAGTGATGCATGTTTTTCAACCTTTGAAGATCAAACAAAGTGATATATGTGTATCTATGGGTACATCCTCTATTTCTAATCATATGTACTTTATCCTTTTTATTGATGATTTTTGTAGATATGTGTGGTTTTTTACTATTCATATGAAGTATAAGACCTTTGAGAAATTCAAGGTATTCAAGGCACTTGTAGAGAATTAGATAAAGAGGAATATCAAATGTCTCAATTTAGATAAATGATATAAGTATATGAGCAATGCCTTTCATGATTTTTAGGCTATTTATAGTATAGAATTTTGATGTATTTTTCACTATACCCTAGAGTAGAATGGGGTAGTTGAGATAAATAATAGGGTAATCATGGAAATGGATTGTTGTAAAATTCATACTAATGGGATGATGCATAAATTTTTGAGATGAGTTCATAAATTATGTAGCAACATCATCAATAGAATTCCCACTAGAGTAGTCTAGGGTATGATACCTCTTGAGAGGTTGAAAGACACTAAGCTTGATGTATATTTATTCTATATCTTTGGGTCTTCAACATCAGATCATATACCCAAAGATATTCATAAAAAAAATAACCCAAAATTCATAGATGCGTCTTTATGGGGTACTCAAACACCTCTTTAGTATATTATCTCTATAATCCTTAGAGGTTAAAGATCATAATTCAAAGATATGTGATTCTTGATGAAGTATTTCTCGGGGATCCATCCAATCTATGAATTGAGATTTGGTAGAATATCTGGTTGATTCTTTGAATACTCTAGATTTTTTTTTTAGATATTTATATGCAATCCATTATTATTTGGTCTTTCTATGCATCCTCAAATGAAGGGATCATGGCTATAGATTTGAATCCTCCTTATGCAACACCACCTCTAGCACCTTTAGTCTCAAACTTAGGGAATAATGATATGAGTGGTTATTTTGATTTGAATTCTTTAGATTTGGATTTTGAAGTTTCTTTAACATAGGATGTTCCTAGATCTTCCATAGTTCATGCAACATCCAAGTGGTTTAGATACTTTTATATAAAGTTCATATTATTATTTCTAGCATAATAAATAAGGATATAAAACTTAAGCTTCTAGCTCCATTTTTTGATGACAAAATTAAGGAAGCCTTGTTTAGCATGGAGCCAGACAAAGCCCCAGGACCCGATGACTTTCCCCCTCATTTCTATCAAGATTTTTGGGACATCATAAGTGAGGATGTAATTTCTACTATAAAATAATTCCAAGCAAGAAATCATATCCCAAAATGTATCAACTCTACTTTTATTTCTCTAATTCCTAAGAAGCAAACCCCTAAATCTATGGCTGACTGCAAGCCAATCAGTTTGTGCAATATTTCTTAAAAGATCCTAACTAAAGCCATTGCAAATAGAATGAGAGATATTCTACCTCGCATCATAGATCCATGCCAGGGAAGCTCTATCAAGGGTAGGTCAATATTAGATGGAGTTATCATAGTTCATGAAGTTTTGCACTCTACTCATAAGACTAATAGGTCTATTTTTGCCCTCAAGCTTGATATGAACAAAGCATTTGATAGGCTAAATTGGGACTTTCTGATTGTTGTCCTCCTTAAGTTTGGTTTTCACCACAAATGGGTTAATTTTATCAAAGAATGTATTTCTAAAGCATGGTTATTTCTAAATTCATAGAGGAATTCGACAAGGGGACCCTATCAGCCCCATGTTATTCATCATTATGGTAGAAGCTTTAGGCAGAATCATCAAAAATGCTTGTAGTTCAAGGCTAATATCGGGAATCAAGGCAACATCTCTCACTAGGGCTATTTCTCACCAATAATTCATCGATGATACCATTATATTGACTAAGGCATCAATGGTTGAGGCCAAAATAATTAAATACATCCTGCAACTCTACGAGGATGCTGCTGGTCAGAAATTTAATTTCAGTAAAAGCAAGTTATATTTATTGAACACCCCCATTCAAATGCAAGGAAGGATTGCAAAAATTTTAGGGTGTGATATAGAAAACCTCCCCACTTTGTATCTTGGTCTCCCTCTTTTCATTGGTTCTCTAAGAGAGTCAATGTGGGACAGGGTTATTGAAAGAATTCAAAAAAACTTGCTGGATGGAAAGGTCATATTCTATCTCAAGTAGGAAAGCTGACCCTCACTAAGGCCTCTCTTCAAAGTATTCTACTCTATTTCCTCTCTGTTTTCAAAGCCCCTTTGAATGTTTTCCAAAAAATTGAGAAACTCCAAAAAGAATTTTTATGGATTGGATCAGAGGAGAAAAAAAGGATACACCTTGTAGGACGGACCAAAGTTTGCAGACCTAGGGAAAATGGGGGCTTAGGTCTGAGGAGAATTGTTCATATAAATTTAGCTTTACTAGCTAAGCAGGAATGGAATCTCATTTTTGGTGAAGAAAATAAATGGACAGATATCATCAAATGAAAGTATCTTCAAAATATGGAATTTCTAAGTGACTCAGTTCTAATCAGAGGTTCTAATTTTTGGAAAGCAATTCTTAATTGTAAGGAAATCATCAAAAAAGGTTTAAGATGGGTTTTAGGCAATGGTGAGAGGATAAATTTCTAGAATTATAGGTGGGATAAGGATGAACCAATGATGCAATATCCTAACTTAGCCCAAATCAGAGATATCACGGAAGAACTCATTGGCAGAAAAGTCTTTGATTATATGGTTGAGGACAGAGGTAGAATGAAGTGGAAACAAATAAGAATTTAGGTATATCAAGAAAAATAAAATGATCTTTGTAACATTCTCGAGCAACATTTTATCCCCATGAGACCCAAGGAAGATCAAGTGACCTGGGCTCCTATGAAAAACAACCAGTTCACTGTTAAATCAGCTTACAAGCTTCTGCTTAATGATGAGGATTTTTTCCTCCAAAAGGACTTAGTTTGGATAAAAAATTTAATTCCAAAAATTGTAGTCTTTTCATGGCTAGTTATCCAAGTAAGAATTCTAACCATTGATAATATGATGCATAAAGGTATTTGTATCACTAATAATTATTATCTATGCAGGGCTAATTGGGAGACCATTTATCACATTTTCCTTGAGTGCCCTTTTTCCTTGACTGTCCTAAGTGGGGTTTTTCAAGCCTTCAATATTTCATGGGTTAAACCAGCCATCGTACTTGATTTGTTCATCTAGTGGCCTTACCCCTTTTCAAGCCAAAGACTTAGATACATGTGGAAAATTTGTCTCAATCACTATCTTTGGCAAGTGTGGTTAGAAAGGAACCATAGAGTATTTAATGAGTCTATCCATTATCATCAAACTATCATTTCCAGGATCCTATCCTTTGCCAAAGAAAATGTGAACCTTATCCCTTTTGATAGTTGTAAACCTCATCTACAGGAGACCACAATTGCTCAATATTTAAGCTTAACCTTGTTAAATGAGTTTGTGCCTAGGGTAGTCAACTCTAGATCCAATGTTAAGTGGTCTCCACCTCCTATGGGTTGGTTTAAGCTGAATTTTTATTGAGCAGCTAAGGACAATCCTGGAAGATTAGGCATTGGTGGCATTGTCCGATATCATAATGGAAATATGATGCTTGCATTTTTTGAATATTTGGGAACAAGGACAAAAAATGAAGTTGAAGCTAGAGCTATATGGAGAGGCCTTCAAATGAATCAAGACTTAGAAGGCAATTTGATCATAGAAGGAGACTCTATGCATGTTATAAATATCATCAATAATTGGAAAACACCTCTTTGGAGGATTAAAACAATTGTTGAAGAGGCTAGGATCCTTTTCCAGGTAAGACAAGACAGAAAATCCCAACATGTCTTTTAGGAAGCTAACAAAATTGTTGATAAGCTGGCCAATTTGGGTGTCGATGGTGATGAACTTTTCAAATGGGAACACGATGTCTCAAGTGAAGTAGAGGAGCTTATTCAACAAGAATGCCAAAAATTATAGTCAAATTTACCAACAGGGAAGGCACTGTAAGTTTGAATTCTAGGAGTATTCCCATCTATTTTTTGAATTGGACTCACAATAAAAATTATCTGAGCTTTCAGTCTTCATGGATGCTGCTTGGAAATACCATAAAGACTAATGGGGATAGTCACATGTCATATAACATGGATCCTAGTCATCTTAGTAATTTGAGGTTGGTTGATAATCACAGGGAAGGAAATAAATGACAATATAAGACTTTGAACCAAAGCCACGTGGACCACTAGATAGCCACCACCATAAATCTAGCCAGCAGGTTCACTTCTCCAAGGCTGATTGGCCAAGATAGTATGTGGTACCAAAGCATGTCATATGCAAAATAAATTAATTACAAAAGAATTATTAAGAGTAACTGTCAATACAGAGCTTGTGGGAGTTTTTTTTGGTACTTTGCTATGTGTGTCTGCAGCTTTTTGTTTCTTCATTGTCTCAAGGAAGGGATCTGTGTCTGTTTCTTTTTTGCAATTATGATGCATGTGTGTTTTCTTTGGGTATACCCAAAATGTTGTATGGGAAGTTTCTTTTTGATAACATGCTATGTGCCTTACTAGATGTAATGGCTTTTATAGCATGTGGATTTTACATATATAGGATCCTTAGTAAGGATATGTTCATCAACAACCCTGGGCTGATTTTTGTAAAATATTTTGGGTCAACTTGTAAAACCCAATATTAATGCTATAGTATCTTATCTACCAAAAAAAAAAATATTATTCTTTCTATGAATTTATACTAGAAGGCTTCTTATTATATATTTTTTTAAAATTTTAATCATTCTAGATATCCTCTCACATATTCTTAGACTGAGGTCTAACCAAAGTAAAAATATGCCATGCTTGTAGAGTATGAGTTCTTGGTGAAAATTAGATATGGGAGCATATTCCTCTTTTAGAATGAAAAAATATGGTTGGGTGGAAATGGATTTATAGTACCAAGTACACTTCTAACAGATATGTAGATAATCACCAGGTATGCCTTGTTACTAAGGAATTCTCTTACAAAGAATGAATTGAATTCAATGATATTTATAGCAGTTGCTAGCAAGAACACTATAGATTCTTCCTATAGAAGGAAGGTACATCAAATGAATTTAAAAATTTCCTTCCTCTATAGTGAGATTTAAGAGGATATCTACATGTAGTAGCCACCTAGTTTTAAGCTTGAGGGTCCTACACCATTGGAATATTGGTCTACTAGGTACTTATATGGACTTAAGTAGGAACCATGAGCTTCGTATGATAAGATCTACTATTTCTTCCTTAGTTGTGTTTATGATGTGAGTACAAGTATGACATTTACATCAAACATCAGGATGGAGAGTACTTTATATGGCTTATCTTATTATTATGGGTAACTCTCCTACTTTTATTCAAGACATTAAGTCACAACTTCATGCTTCTTTTGAGATAACATATTTGGATCTCCCACATTATTTCTTGGGATTTTAGATTTATCATATTGCTTATGATATCACTATATCATAGGCAAAGTATGCTTTGGATCATCTTCAATTCTTTAGGATGAAGAATTTTAATTCCACTTACACTCATTCCACATTTGGATTGAAGATTCAAGCTAACTGTATAAATCCTTTGGAGAATGCCACTCTTTATCAATTTCTTATGGAAGGTCTCCTCTACCTTACTTAAAAAAAAATTTGATGTTGCCTTTTCCATGCATTTTTAATCTATTTACATGTATTCATCTTGAGTGAGTCATTAGACTATGACCAAGGACATCGTCATATACATCATAAATACATATAAGATGGGTACTCACTATTCAATTGGTACACCTCTAATTTTTATAATAGATATATTGGATCATTGATTTGGATGAGTGATTCTCCACCATAGTTTTTGTCTTCTATTTAGGATCCTTTTGCATTTCTTGGTGTCCTAGTAGTCCACTATTTATCAGTATTTCAGAAAAGCTGAATATTGTGTTTCCAATGAGGCAAAAAAGCACATTCAATGGATGCTCATGATTTTAGAGTAGGTGGGAATTTCTTAATCCTACCTAGTCACTATTTGGTGTGATAATCAAAGCATGATATAGTTTACTTCTAATTAAGTATTTCATTAGTAGAAAAATCACATTGAGATTTAGATGCATTAAATAAAATGGTTTTATGCCTATGGGATGCTTGATCCACTATTTATGCCATTACTAGATTAGGAAATAGATATATTAACAAAGATCATGTCTAATGTTCCTTTCATGTGCAAGTATGATCTACTTGGTTTGATAGAGTGCCCCTTAAGGAGAATTACTAGAAAGGGTATATCTCTATATTTACCATTAAACTTAAGAGGGATGTTAAAATATGTAGTGATTAATCCTCACTTGAGGCCATGATCAACTTTACATTGGATTGAATTTATAATCACCTTGGGCCCTTATAAACCTTGTAAAATATATTTTTTACATTATTTAACCTAAAAATAAGTTTCTTGACCTTGACCTTAAGGCAATAATAGGGAGGAAATACCCAAATCATACCAACCATTTTATTATTAGTTGGAGTGTATTCTATTTTCCTATAGTGATATTATTTGGTATCCATGGACACCCCTTATATCATGTCCATCACTTTTTGTGTATTTTATTTTTAACAATTATTGATAATGTGTTGATTCCATTCATTTATAGAAACTACCATAAAATCCAACACAAGTTGTTTATGCCAAAATGTGGTAGATGAATTTACCTTCATTACCAAAGGTTGGTTGTCTTGTAACACAACCACAATTTGAAATATCTTGCCTATCTAGTAGCATGGGTAATAATTGTTAAACCTATGTATTTTTCAAATGATTAAAAGTTTTGTATTACCTATTTCAAGAAATTCAACTCTCAAATTAGGATAAAGCAACTAATTCATAAATATTAACTTTTGCATGAGGCTTAGCATATAAATAAATTTAGTCAAGTGATATGTATGTGAATCAATATACAAATGAATATCACAAACACCAACAACAATGTATGTTGAATTATCACCAAGAGTAACCTACCTATAATAAAATTAATGGTCAAGGATCATGAACCATTAATTTTGTCCTATTATATGTCTAGAATCCCTAATAGACATACCAAACTAGGATAGGTTTTGAAATAACATCAAGAGTTTGTATATAATAGACATATTATTCTCCTTTTATAATAGAATTGGCATCCTCTACTACATTGCCATGTTGGCATTAGATGCATTAATCCTCTATTAGTGAGGAGTATTTTTCTTTAATTTTTATGGATTTTTTTATTTCTTATTTGAAGAACCTTCCAAGAACATATTATAGATACACTCCTAAAGTACATGACTTGGTTTCCCACAAATAAGACATGTAACATTGGAATATGAATAGTTTCCTTATCCTCATTATTGTTTTTGATATTATATTTGCCTTTCTACTATTTATGGTGCTTTTTGAGGTTCTTCCACCTTTATTGAAGTGCATTGGATTCTTGTATTTTTTATCTATAACTAAAGCATGTTCATATTTAGTATTTTTTGTCAAATTACTTCCTCTTATTTAAGCAAATTTACAAGCATATTGAATGTTGAACTCTACCTAGTAACACTTATATTTATCACCAAAACACTCAATACTTGTGGTAATACTTATAGTAAAATTAGAAAAAGCACATCATCACTAATAGTTTTGGGTAATTCCTAAGACAAGGCTCATAATTTAGCAATTTGTCACAAAAAACCCCTTATCATCACTTTTCATATTCAAGTAGTGTAATTAAATCTTTAGGTGTATAATATAGTTTTTTATTCTTGGATTTGAAAATTGTATATATTTTGTACCATGGATACTTAGTGGTCATCACATCACCAATATACCTATGGATCTCATCAGTCACACCAAACATATTATCAATTGATATTTCTAGAATACTTTGACAAACTTTATTTGTTCTATGGGGCTAATAAAATGTTATTGCATGGTACAAAATACCACTATTTATAAATCTTTGAATTCAAGATGAATATTTAATTTTGTCTTCCATGTAGAATAATTATCAGCTTCTAGTAACTACCAGTAAATAAATTGCTATGCTACAGTTTCAAAATTGTATTTAAAACCTTCATTATTATATATTCTCCTCCATATTATATTTTCATATTGAGAGGTTCTAGTTAGGTTTTCCAATTATCCTATAACTTAAATGGTTTCTATTGGTTCCTTCCCTATGGTACTCCCATGTAAGAGCCATTATATGTTTATAAATGTATGAAAAAATATTATGACTAAGAAATATTAATAAAGTAGTTATATGGTTTTAATTTGTATATAACATGTATTATAAAAGTAGAATTTCCTAAACCATAAGTGAAGAGAAATTTTCTAAAGCAATTTTAAAATTTATGTGGTGATTTTTTTGGAAATCCAAAAATAAGAAAGGTGTTTTCTAAAATTTCTCACAAAGACTTACAAAGGAAAGGTATGAAATCACTACCATATGGAAGTTCTCATAGAGACCTAGAGAGAAGAGATGTGAATATTGTACTATAAAATTAAAGGTGATTCAATGTTTTTTTTAATGTATCCAATTAATTGAATAAAAGACTAGCCTAATGAATAGGTTGTCTCATTGAATTTTATTTGTTTAAATAGAAATACAAACCCTATTTTTGGTAGCCTAATTAGTACAGGCCCATAGATATATGGGTCATAAAAGAAAGAATAATACTCTAAATAATAATTGCTTATTCATAGAATTGTAAAACATATAACAAGTGAAATAAAATCATTCATAGATACCACAAAATAATGGGTATAGTAATATTATTTGTGGTCTTATGAAATAATGAGTATAGTACGATAGTTTGTGGTCTTCTAAAAGAATGTGTGAAATAAGATCATTTATGGTATTTTGAGAGAATGGATGTAGTAAGATCATTTTGTGGTCCCTTGCATGGAAGGAAATTCATATAATGATTATATTGGTGGTATCCTAAGTGAAAGAATATTCATAGTATGCTTATATTAGAATAACTACATGTTTGTGATTTTTTTTTACCCTAAAAAGGTTAGCCATCTTTTCGATCCAAGTCCACATTTGCCCTGTGCACTCCATTCCCATGGGGTGCATTCCAATTCACCCGGGTGCACTAGTTGTGCACCCCAAGCCAAACCGATGTGCTCCACTCCAATGGAGCATAGACCCCGCTCGGGTGGGCATATAAGGCCATGCACCCACCTTTAGTTGTGTGTCTTATTGAAGGAAGGGGTAGACATAGTCCCTTAGGGATGCACAAGGTAGTACGCCCTACCAATGGTCCATGCACTCTATCGAGGCACACAAGGTTGTGCACCCCATCCACCCGAGTGTGTGCTCCACTATCCAATGGAGTGCATAACCCTAGTCAAAGTGCACAAGGTTGTGCACTCTGCCCCAACCATGTACGCTCTACTTTAGAGTGGAGTGCACAACCTCAGCTAGAGTGCACAAGATCATGCGCATCACCCCAACTAAGTGCACTCCACTCTAGAGTGGAGTACACTACCTCAATCGGGGCACATAAGGTTGTGCACCCCATACCAAGTCATTGTGCCCCTTCATTTGAGGCATGTGATAATATCCAATATGGGTGTGCAAATTCATGCACCCACCTCTAGGTTATATGCTCCACTATGGTAGAACACACAAGGTCAAAAGTGGGTGCACAACCCATCTGCCCCATGGAGGTGAGCATGATCCACCTCATTGAAGTTTGTGCAGGTGCACAACCCTATGCACATGCATCAAAAGTCATGTGCCCCACTACCCAAGTGGGCACACTTAAAAAAATTAAACCCAACGCACCTCAAGCGAGTGCATACCTACCTGCACCCCACCTCAACCAATGGAAAACTGCCATGTGTCCCGCTCTTTTTGGGTAGCCATAATTTGTTCATTGAAAAAAAGAGGTGACGGTCGATGTGGCACGCCCGACCAATACCAGTAGCTCATGATAGGGGAAAAAGTGTAGGTTCCATCTACCATATTTAATACGCCTATTATAAAGGAAGGTGGTGACCATTTTTTGCACCATCTGTGCATGCAAAACTACCTATCGATGAGGTCGAGTGAAGTGAAGAGAGCGCAGAGAAAAATTGTAACCGAGGGGGGGACAAATAATTTACAATAGTTTGAGCAAAATTGCATCTACCAGCTCCCTAATATCTAATGTGTCACTCGTATAGAATAGAATCAACAAAATTACCAAAGCATAGCTTGTTGACAAGAGGCCAAGGAGGACGCAGAACCCCAAGGTGATAAAAAATTTACCCGAATCCAACAAGGATATCACTAAAGAACAACAAAAAGAGGTGGAATAAGTCACCATCTACTCATTTTATCCCACAGAGGAGGATAACCAGTGCCACCTGACACTTTTGAGGGATATCTATGCGTGGGCTTATTGGGATAATAATATACCTGCTCTTGTCTGTAACAAATGGAATACAAACCTTGGTTGGCTAACTTGTACAAAGGTGTACCACTCTTCTTATATATTGGCATGGCTCATATTTTCATACAACTCTAGAGTGTGCACCATCCGTGACTTCAATGTTCAGGTGGTAGCCCAAATTTTGGTCAATAGGATTCGGTATGTTTTTGGTTTGGACATCGCTTCCATGGTGGTGGATTTCAAAATATTGGCCCTTCAGGCCAATTACATGATGAATACAACATTCCCCCAGAGCCTGTTGAAGAGGATGAAAATAAGACCAACAAATTTCCCCATCAAGAAATTCATGCTCCATCCTTGGGCAAAATATTATTTTGACATGATAAATATAGCCCTGGGAGTGAAATATTTGGAGCCTATCACTAAGGAGGTGATGTTTTTAATCCTCCAATGTAACTGAATAGATAGGACCCCTCTCTATCGATGGGAGTATGTCATCAGTGACAAAATGGATGAGGAATTATGACTATTGTAGGAGGTCATGATGGCCAATAAAAGGGAGATGCCTCCCTTCTCATACTATTCTTTTTTCATTCATCTATTTATTGCATAGTTGGACAAGACCTTGGTGGCCCAAATAGGGGGGGTAAATATGCCCACCATATAAGATAGGCTACTATGCATCCAGGAGGGGTGTTCCAGCTATACAATCTTCTTTGAGAAGGTCCTCCTCATGGTATGCTTTTGACTATGTAGTAATTTCCTTGATAGAATCAGGACGAGGTCAGGGAATTTCTACGTCAGGAAAAATTAGGAGACTACTTTTACGTAGAAGAATTATCCTATATCAAAATTTATGGGTCAAAACTGCCCTCAAAGGCACTACCTTTTCACTGCCCAACTTCCATCTCCATCCTTGAAATTACTCAACAAATGGCCAAGGAAGTGAATATTAGACACCTAAGGAATAAAGGACCAGTAAAGTGGTTGTCCATTCCCTGTACAATGGGGCATTACACATATATCGACCACTTTGCTCCATTACGGGCCATCTGGAATATGGATACTTACTACTTCCCTGAGGTAACTTGGAGAGATTACGACCCAGATGAACACCATAGGAGAGAGGTTACCAAAAATCTGGCCCTCTTGGCAGTCACACATAGTAGGGATGATTTTGAATATGCAATGCAAGAGGTATTCAAAAATAATCGGATGCTAGATTTAATATGGAGGATGCCTGTAGCACCCTAAAATTGGCGCAGTAAAACCTTAATAATTACATTTACTCTAGTAAATAATTCAAATTCAAATTTTAACCTCCAAAACCGCTCCCAAACCGCCGCTTAATCCGTTTCCTCCTTTCCCGTGCCATTTTTAGAGTTTGTTTTGACCGTTTGACGATATCGTCGCCGATCAGACGATATCGCCTCAGATCGGACGATTTCGTCTGGGCTAGGACGTCTAGACGATCTTGTCCCAAAACTAATTTTTCACAATTAGTCTCTGTTCCAACGACGTCTCTAATCCGGGCATAAGCGTGTCTGCGCCGTTAGAGACCCTCCCCGTTGGAGATCTCCCAAATAGGGATGATCTCCAACCTCCTAACCTCCCTCCTAAGCCTATTTAATCCTAAGCCCTCCCCTTAGCATCCCCCTGGCTGATAATTCCTTGTAAATTGACTTCACACGCATTAAGACATCCTAAATTGCTATTTGCATTAGTTCTATCCAAATTTTGTTGCAGGTACCTTAGTATTTTTCAGCCGGAGCAAGCTTACATCGTCGCAGACGATCCTGTTCAGATCGGAGGCGATCCTGTCGAATCGAGATGATTTCGTACCAATGCGAGACGATTTCGACTGCAATCAACATTGGGGGCAATCAGTGCCCAGAGTTTGCATTTTTCCTTTCTTCAATTTGCTGTTTTATTCTGCAATTAGCTAGTTTATTTATTATTTTATGCTATCTTGCATCTTGGAGTTCACCCATCTAGATCAAATGCATAATTAAGTTATAATTGTCATTAAATCAGTATAATGCATTCATGTTTCTGTTTATAATTTTTAGTTTGATATTGTTATTGTCATTTTACATTGTTTCCCTATGTTAGCATTGTTGTATTTTCTGTGTTTTGCACCTATTTCTCTGTTTGCAGGTCTCTGACGAATTCGTCTAATGAATTCGTCAGATCTCAGACGATCTTGTCTGATAGCAGACGATCCTGTCAAATCAGAGGCGATCCTGACTGCTTCAAGAATCAGAATCTTCATCAGACATCCGGATCAGGTATGACCTTTTAATCTTGCTTAATTTCTCTATTTTCTGTCTAATTTTGTTCTCTGTATTCATTTAATCTGCATCTTCATATAGAATAGCTTAGATGCATTTTGGCCAAACCTAGGACTTGGATGTTTAAGGATAAAACTGAACACATAAAACACATTCCCAACCTAGGCGTGGAAACTGCCATTAAATGTTTCCTGGTGAACCCACCATCCATCGAAAAATCACCATAATACACCTCCCTCGAGAGGCGGGACCTTCGCAAGGCCTCTCAGTCCGAGGTACCGTGCCATCCTTTTCCCATCCCCCTTCCGGGCACGGATCCTATAGCCTGAAGGTAAGGGTGTGAAAAATTTGGAGCGATACATTTTGGTGAACCCGACGTGAATGCATTTTAAACCTTTTGAAAACAAAACAAAAAAATATAAAACAACCAAAACATAGATGCATTTCAAATCATTTAAAATTAATAAGTTGCATATCATGTTTAGATGGTAGCTCCTAAGAAAATATTAGCAATTACTATAAATGTTGAAAACCAATTGGCAGCCATAGAAATCAATTCTGTGCTTAGTGTGCCTGAAATAGATAGAAATCAACTTTTGTGGGACGAACTTGATAGAAGACTTAGTGTCATTTCATCTAGGTCAACAAAACTTAAACAAATCAAGAGGCTTGTCCTAGATAGAATCCTGGATCCTCATCAACTCGTCTTTTATCATGAACTTCAGAGAGCCTGCCATAGATGGTTAGCTTATAGGAGAGCTCTTGTGTCTTCATAATTGTTCACCTTCGAGGAATACCTCGAGAACGCAGCCATTATACACCAGTTCCTAGGTCGTGTAGAAGACCAAGAGGTTGTTCTTATGGATAGGGAAATATGGAATAGAGTTCCTCGAGCTGTGTTATATCGAGAGTATTGCCACGAGCTTTACTTCTATCAACCAACATCTGAGACAGATAATATCACTATAGCTCTTTTCATTAAATTTTTGAAAGAAAACTTTCAATTTGAAGAAGAACACTTCATGACTCCTGAAGAACTCGAGCCCATTAATGATATTTATAAATTGTTTATAGAAAACTAGATCATTACTTTCAGTATTATTTCTTGCATTTATTGTGTTGTTTGTTATCTTTACAATATTATTACAAAAACAAGAAAAAACTAAAAAAACATAACAAAAACCAAAACCTTTCATTTTAAATATTGTAGTAGGTATATAATTAATATATACCTCTTAAACTTGTTGCATATATATATATATATATATATATATATATATTTTGCTGAAATCTAAATTAAGCACAATGCCTAAACTTAGGAATGGTAAACAAACTGAAGGAGAAGAAGAAGATTGGTTAGAAGATAAAACTAGAAACCCAAATGACCTTCCTGAAGATCCAATTCCGGAAGGAGAAACTCTAGATCAACCAGAAGATGACCTAGGTGAAGACAATGAACAAGAAGAAAATGTTAAAGAGGATGGATCCTCATCCCCTAGAGTAGCTCCAGATGGAACTATTGCTTTTGACAACGTAGATCATTTCTGGAAATTTTTCCATAATAACATTGGTGTTCTTAATATGGCAGTTCGTATTGATAAAGGGCAAATTAGTGACACTCAAGCAGCCATGGAACATATGTTTGATGTGCGCACTAATCCCTTGTCTTTCATTGATCAAGAAAGTGATAAGGCTGGACCATCCAATAGAGATATGGTCACTATGATTCAAAACATGCCAAAACAACAGGTTACCCAACCTCCTAAGGAACCTGTTATTGAGCCTAAAATCATTCCCACACAAAAGAAAACTTCCTTCACCGCTTTACTTCGCCAAACTATTGATCAATATGCTTCAAGTAAACAAAAACCTAAAATGAAGCCAAACACCAATTTTCAACAATCTGGAATACAACATAATACAACTTCAAAATTCCTTCATAACACCTTTCCTACCAACAATTTACACAATAGCAACATAGCATCTAATCTTCATGTCCCTCCATCATATGCTCACAAATCCCATATCAATGCCCTACCGAACCAATATGGTGGGCAAACTAGTAATCTGGAAGCCATGGTGAAACAGTTAGCTTCGCGTATGGACCAGATAGATCCTTATCGTCCCTCGTACAATTATCGAGAGATATGTAGTCAACCTTTGGATCCCATAGTTGTAGCACAACCTTACCCTAAGCATTTTCCCATGCCCATCCTGCCTATATATAAAGGAACCGAAGATCCCATAGAGCATCTTCGCATGTTTAGGATAGCATGTCATGATATATCACATGATGACTTGCTATTACTAAAAATGTTCCCAAAAAGTTTAGGTGGAATGGCATTAGAGTGGTACTATCAATTGCCCACTCATTCTTTGAGAAACTTTGAAGAAACAACTGAATCTTTTGTCCATCAATTTAGTGCCTACATCGAGAGGCATGTAACCATTAAAGATTTATACAACTTAAAACAAGACAAGGATGAATGTTTTGCCGATTTCTTAGCTAGATGGAGGCAGTTGATAGGAAAACTGCACTTTGTGCTACCTTATAGGGAAATGTTGGACATTTTTATCAATAATTTACAAGAACAAATATCTTATGAGCTATCAATCGCTACTTTAACTACCTTCGATCAAGCTATAGATTTAGCTCGAAGAGTAGAAGATGCCCTCATTAGGAGAGGCCAACTTAGGAAGAAGGATGATGAGAAAACATCTAGAAATCAATATAAAAACAAACAAGTTGTTGGTGACGGAGTCACTGAAAGCAAAAATGTTGCTAATATCAATGCAATGAAAACAACAAAAAAATTTATATTGAAACCTCTTGATAAGCCTCCTCGAGAATTTACTAGATTGAATCAACCATTATCAACTATTTTACCTCAATTACTCGAAAGAGGTTTGATCCAATTACCAGCTATCCGGGAACCTGATCCAACTATACCCGGATACAAAGTTGACTTACACTGTGATTTCCATAGAGGACCTGGACACTCTACCAACGCTTGTAAAAGGTTGAAACATAAAATACAGGATCTGATTGATAATAATGAAATGGAGGTGCAAGCCTTCCAACCTAAACAAAATGCTCCTAATAATCCTCAAAAGAACATTCCCCAAAATCAAAATCAAAATGCTAATCAATCATTAGACATATTTCAACACCCTTTACCAAGACATGGTAAAGAGGTGGCCAATCAAATCGAACATCATAATGTTCCTCCTCCTACCCGATATGTAGGAACTATTAGCGGACATTTACTTAATCATGATCCTCAAATATTTGACACAACCTTATCCATGGTTACGACCAGGCCCCTACATAATATTCAAACTCCAGATTCTAGTGATGTAGAATCAGATACTGAAAGTGAAATAGACATCACTTCAAACCAATCGAATAGTTCTGAAAATGAATCAGATCCTATTCAACCCATCACAGATGCTATGGTTCCAGAAGAACCATTTCCTAGAAGAGTTACTACTCGACCTTCTTCTAATCAATTCCTCCCTAATGAACAAGCCATAAATGCTCGACCGAGACCAGTTCAACGTCTTCAATATAACATTGTAGGTACCATTGGAGTCGTTACCCGACAACAGGCTCAAAATTCTCAACAAGAACCAAACCAGAATGATGGATCAGCTCCATTCGTTTTGAAAAATCCCAATAAAGGGAATCATGCTTCCAATGTTCAACCTAAACCCCCTTACAATATTAATGAGCAATTATCCAATACTACAGCCAGAATTTCCCTTTTGGATTTATTAAGATCTTCTCCTACCCATAGGGATGAGTTGATGCTTACATTAAGCCAAATGATGGTACCTCAAAACATTCAACCTGAAGCCATGGCCAATACTATCATCACTCGAGAAGTTGATTGTATTGACTTCCGGGATAAAGATATCCCACAACACAGTTTACATAAGGATAATCCCTTATATATTACTGCTCTAATTGGAGATGTAGTTGTTAAACGAGTCCTGATTGATAATGGTTCATCTCTAAACATTTGCACTTTTGACTTCTACCAACGATTTGGCTTTAGAAGTGATGAAATGAAGAAAACTGACATGATTATCAAAGCTTTCAATGACGAAACACAAGAAACGTGTGGAGTTATTACCATCCCATTGCAAGTTGGTCCTCGAACTCTAGATACCACCGTGTTTATTGTACATTGCCCCGCATCGTACAATATACTCTTGGGTCATCCTTGGATCAATGCAATGCGGGCTGTCCCATCAACTTTACACCAATGTGTTAAATTCGAATTTAAAAATCAGTTGGTCACTATCCATGGTGACCCTAGACCCTTTGATATGTGTGCTTTGGCGTAACCTGTTGGAGTGCAATTTTGCCCCGCTCTGTCATCCACACATCCTAATTCTTATTTTTCATCTAAAACTATGAAACACACACCCATAACTTCACCTATTTCCCCTCCATTAATTTCATCCTCATATATAGATCAACAATCTTCTAAACAAACCACTCTAGAACCTCAAAAAGATCTTCAATCTACAACCAATCCTTCATGTTCTATCCCTATAATTTCAAAACCTATAGACCCATCTCTTAACACTTCCACATTATCAACATCTATCATACCTTCCACATCTAAAGATATAGGGAATGATCCTTCTACATCTTATGCTCTTTCTGATGAACTTTTACCAGATTTATCCACAATCTTAATATCAGAAAAAACAAATGCTTTCATGCAAGATTCAATTCTTTTAAATAACTTGCCGCCATCTCCTCGTACTTTGGGCCTCCCACAACCTATGGGAAGTACTTACCAAGTCGGGAGTTGTGCCTTCATTTATAAAGGATATGACTGGGGAAGAATCCCTCGGAATATCAAAACTCATCATGAGGGATATGCTCGGTGTTATTTTACCAATGAATATATTAAAGCTAAACCCATAATGCTTAAAATGGGATATAAAGGGAAAGGCTTGGGACCTTTCCAAAATGGCATGAAAGAACCTTTCGAGGTAGAACCGTGGCCTGCCCGCTGTGGTGTGGGCCTATTTCCTAGTAAGGGTCAACCCTTTCCTTTTGAAGATGATGATCAACTCATATGTTATCAAGATTATTTGGATAGGCGTGATGATTTGCCTCTAAAAAATCAGCCATTTACATGTAACATGCTATCCATAGCTTACCCCGAAATGATTGCTGACTCCGATGAGGAGTTGGAAGGAGATATCTTCCACGATGTCTCCGTTGAAGAGATGTTACACAATGGATTTTATTTTGATGGTTCTATACCAACTATAGCCCAACTTGAGGCCACTAATCCTCAAGATGAATTATCCAAATTAACCTTACAAGAATTACAAGAATTGGGCGTTTCACCCGCCCCACCTAATTTTGAAAGAGATCTACACATGGAGGTAGAAAACGTCATTAAAATTAATATTGGAACTGAGGATAGTCCTCACATAATCAATATTGGATCAGAATTAAGTCAAGAAAAACAAGAACAATACATTGCATTCCTTAAAGAATATGAAGATGTCTTCGCTTGGACATATGAAGATATGCCAGGTCTAGACCCTTCTGTAGTCATGCATCACCTAGTGGTCCATCCGGATGCTAAACCTGTTAAACAAAAACTTAGAAAAATGCATCCCAAAGTGGCTCTGCTAGTCAAAGGGGAGTTAGAAAAACTCCTGAATGTTGTTTTTATACAAGCTATTGATTATGCTGAATGGATCTCAAATGTAGTTCCAGTTACCAAGAAAGAAGCCACCAAAGTTAGGGTTTGCACAGATTTTAGAGATATTAACGTTGCATGCCCTAAAGATGATTTTCCTCTTCCAAACATGGATCAAATCATTGAATTTACTGTCGGGAGTGGGATGATGTCCTTAATGGATGGATTCTCCGGTTATAATCAGATCAGGATAGCTCCTGAAGATCAGGCTAAAACAACCTTTATTACCCCCTGGGGTACCTTTTGTTGGAAAGTGATGCCATTTGGCTTAAAGAACGCAGGTGCAACCTATCAACGAGCTATGACTTATATTTTTCATGATATGATGCATGATATCCTACATGATTATGTAGATGATATTATAGCTCGCTCTATTAATGAAGATAATCATTTAGATGATTTGAGAAAAGTTTTTAATCGATTACGAGAATATCTTATTCGATTAAATCCAGCCAAATGCATATTCGGAGTTAAGTCCGGTAAACTATTAGGGGTTTTAGTTTCTTTACGTGGTATCAAAATCGACCCTCTCAAGATTGCGGCTATCACTGATATGCCCGCACCTACTAATATATCTGAGTTACGAAGTTTACAAGGTAAGCTTCAAGCCATCCGTCGCTTCATCGATAAGCTGGCGGACAAAACCGGTCCCTTTCTTAAACTTCTTAAGAAGGATGTCCCTTTTAATTGGGACGACGAATGTAGAGAAGCTTTTGAACTTCTCAAACAATACCTCCTTAATCCACCTGTGCTTTCACCGCCTAGACCTGATCGCCCATTTCTCCTATATATTTCAGCTTCAGATTCTGCCTTAGGAGCTATGTTAGCTCAGCTTGATGATGAAAAGAGAGAACGTGCTAATTATTATATTAGCCGAACCTTCATCAGTTATGAAACCCGCTACACAACATTAGAAAAATTATGTCTAGCAGTCATGTTTGCTACGCAAAAATTATGCCATTATATGCTTAGTCAAAAAACTTATGTCATTGCTAAATATGATCCCTTAAGGTATCTCATGAGTCGACCTTATTTATCGGGTCGCACAGCCAAGTGGGTTCTTGCTCTAAGCGAGTTTGATCTCACATTCATAGGACAAAAGTCTGTTAAGGGTCAAATCATAGCAGATCAATTAGTCTGCTGCACCCTTAGAGTCTACCCATCCCCTCATCATTGAGTTTCCTGATGAATGCCTTCAATTAGAGGCAGACCATATTGAACAATGGTCCTTATACTTTGATGGAGCCCGATGCATGAGTGGGGCTGGTGCGGGTATTATTTTAATATCCCCACAAAAACATCTTATTCCTCTGTCCTTCAAATTAACATTTGCTTGCACCAACAATACTGTTGAATATGAAGCTCTAATCCTTGGATTACGAGCTGCCTTGGCGCTAAAAATTAAACATCTGTTAGTTTTTGGTGATTCTCAACTTGTTATAAACCAAATTAATGAAGTTTATCAGACTAGAGATGATAAACTATGCCCATATAAAGCCTATGTTTTACAATTAATGTCTCTATTTGATCAAGTTACCTTGGAAGCTATTCCTCGAACTTGCAACCGTGCAGCTGATGCTATGGCCGCAGCTGCATCTCTCCTGCCCTTGGAGTTAGATGACGAATATGCCACTATCATTATTCGTCGACTCCAGGAACCCGCTTCAAATAAGTCATGCTTAGAACCTTTGGATGTGTTTCTAATCAATGAAACTACTCCCGAACCTTGGTATACGGATATATTTGATTTTCTCCAAAATGGGACTTTCCCTCGCCAATTCTAATAGAAACCAGCATCGGTTATTACGTAGACGAGCAAGTCGATTTGTAATAATTGGCAATACTTTATATAGGAGATCTTTTGAAGGTATCCTATTAAGATGTTTGAATTTAGAAGAATCCAAATCAGCCTTGAGTGAAGCCCACGATGGATCTTGTGGAGGACACTTCAGTGGTAGTGTCATTGCTAAAAAGCTCCTTAGGATAGGATACTTTTGGCCTACCATGGAGAAGGATGCACATGATTATGTGCGCCATTGCGACAAGTGCCATAAACATGCCGACCTTGTCCATGCGCCTGCACAAGAACCGCAGGCTATTTCATCTCCTTGGCCCTTTTCAAAATGGGGTTTAGATATTATTGGCAAAATCAATCCTGTGTCATCCGATGGACACAAATTCATCATAACCGCCACTCGAGTATTTCATGAAGTGGGTTGAAGCTATGCCTTTAGCTTCCTGCACCGGCACACAAGTCTCTAAATTTATTTTTAATCAAATCATTTGTAGGTTCGAAATTCCTGCAAATCTCATCTCTGATAATGGAACTTGTTTCAAAAATAAAGATGTTAAAAAATTATGCCAAAAATATAAGATTCAACATCGCTGGTCCACTCCCTATTATCCTCAGGGTAATGGTCAAGCAGAAGCATCTAACAAAACCTTAATCAAAATTCTCAAAATATTGGTCAATAAAACTGGCCGTGACTGGCACATTCAATTATATCCAGCCTTGTGGGCCTATCGAACTAGTGTTCGAACCCCCACTGGAACTTCACCTTTTGTTTTGGTTTATGGTGCTGAAGCCATTTTTCCCTTTGAATTAGAAGTTCCTTCTTTGGCTCTGCTACTTCAAGATACCGAAGTAGGAGATGAATATCGAGCTGGCAGACTCAGTCAGCTGGAACTCCTAGATGAAAAATGCATCAATGCTTTGGAGCATCTCCGTGCCTACCAAAACAAGCTTAAAAGATCATATGCTAAAAAAGTTCGTCATCGATCCTTTGAGATCGGCGACCTTGTTTTAAAAGAAAATCAAAAAAATACTAATGCAACTAAGGACCTTAAAGGTAAATTTGAGCCCAACTGGCTTGGACCATACATTATCACCTGCTAAATTTGAATCAGGAGCATACAAATTATCTACCTTAGATGGTAAAGAACTTAAAGAACCCATGAACATTTTGCATCTTAAACGTTACTATGTATAAATTTGGTCATTTCATCCTTGTATATATTTGTTTAAAATATTTCAAAATCACTATTTTGTATTTCTTTCAATTTATAAATTCAAAAACACCAAAAACATTCATAATCATCAAAATCTTCAAAACTATTTGTTGCATTTATTTATGGCACTTGTTAATTCTTTCAAAAAAAAAAAAATAATAATAAAAATAAAAAACAGCAATATTCTTGACTCTTTCGAAACCAAAACAACATAAAGAAGAAAGAGAGAGTCAACATTCTCAAAACTTCTCAAAAAGTATTTATATATATATCTTCTTACAAATGTTGCAGTTATATGTTTCAAATTATTTTGGATAAATTAGCATTTATTTGGAATCCCTCACTTTCACACTCACAAAAATAAATATCTTGATTTTATCTGGCATGATTACTAATCTCTCTTATATCAAAGTTCACAAAATTCAATTAAATAAAGTTTGAGCATAGAGAATTGATCTTGTTATTTACTTAAACCAAGCACATCTTTTCACAATAAAATGATTATATTTGTAATTTCCATGCTTTGCTACATAGTAGAAGTGGTTTCTTGAGCGAAAAGTTTCCCCTGCTATCCTATCATGCACATGGTCTAGAATCTTTGAGAATTGGCAAAAGGACAAGCTCACCCCTACCCAGAATAAAAATCCCTTGCTCTACAGCCTAATCCGAGCAAGTATCCCTAGCATAGAACAAAAAGAAAAAGCAAAGTTCAAGAAAAAGAGAAAAAGAAAAATATTATTTTATATCATTACAACATTATCAAGCAAAAAATACAAAAGAAAGCAAAAGCAAAAAGCAATAAAATCCCTTTCCCTACCCTTTGAAAAGAAAAGAAGGGTTGATGAGCTTGAATCCTCGGAATTCTCAATTATTCAAAAATCGTGAGGTAAGCCCCATAACAGGTGGTTTGTGCCCAACCTCGCTTGGCCTTGGGTAACTCCTAGCGTGGCGATATGTCCGTCACATTAGCGACCTTCTTTTGTACAGACCTATGTCTCGCTTATGGATTAGCTAGCTCTTGATAATCCGACTTACATAGTAGTCTAGTATGGTTATATGCATCTACATCATGGTTAATGAACACTTATTTGGTTCATTCAAATCACTTGTATCATATTATCTTGCTCAAAACTGGTAAATGAACATAGCAATTGCACACACATTTTGTATTTGAGAGATTTTGTGTATCATTATGATAAATCAAGATTGGAAATGAATTCACATATGCACATGGGATTCCTTATAAATCTAACTTTTGTCTTTAAGATACTTTGAAATATTTTTTTGCAAATTGTTTGGAATAAATTCATTTTCTTCTTTAAAGTACAGTTGTTTAGTATAAAGACAACTACATACATAATAGAAAAAATCAAAATTTCTTTCAAAACCATACAATCAAAACATATATATATATATATTGTCGACTTTCGCGACGATGGTATAGTTCCAAAACCAAAATTGGAATTTTATGCCTAGCGCAAGTCCTCATCTTCATATTTTCTGTTTATTAAAAATCAATCATGCAATAAAACTATCTCTTTTTTGATTTCGCGATGATGGTATAAGTCTATACCTACATATTCTATGCCTAGCGCAAACCATTGTAACAATTTTTATTCCCCATTTATTTAAAAATCATGAAAACCATATGACTTAAATCATTCTGTTATACAATTATGTTTTTTTTAAAACAAAAAGCATGCACATTATCACTATTTCATGTCATTATGTCAACCTTCAATTTTGCAATGATGGTATAATTCCTAGGGAATTATCCAAAAAATTTATCACACTTAGGAATTTATGCCTAGCAAAAATCATTTTAACATTATTTCATGCATACTATTTTTATGAAAATCTGAAAACAAACCATCATCATCATCATTTGCACCATTGCACCAAAGTCTTAAGACAGTCTCTTAAGCACTCTTTTACTTTTAACAATATTTCTATACTGGGATTAGCTTGACGACCGAGTGAGTGGCGACTCCATGAAATGGTCTATAATAGCGACAATGTCCTTTGAAATTATTGTTAGAAGTCTCTTTTTATCTTTTATCACATCACATCACAAACAACCAATTTGTTACATCAGATTATTTCATTTAAAATCTTACAGCATGACATTCAAACCATAATATTTCCAATGACATAATTACATGAATCCTCAATCCAATCATCAAATCAATCAATCAAAACATTAAAAGCATCATAAAAATACATAAGACACAAGTCATATGATCAAAAAATATCTCATCTATATATATATCAACAATATATACATCATCTCAAAACTGGATTGGTATGCCACAATCTATACCTCGGCATACTCAATCCTCTATCAAAAAATAATAAAAACTATGTCTCAATCTGTACAATGCAGTAGTAGTCTAGCCTCGAGAACCCCTCGAGCTCTCAGCCTCATCTCCTCCCCCGCCCTAAGGTGGACGAGGTGGCCCCATCGTAGTATGTGTGGTACTATGAGTCCTAGTCATCGATCGAGATGAAGTCCTCGATGACCCTATCCTGATCGGATCTACGATGTTAGCCGGCAGTGGTAATCTCTCCTCCTCTGGCACCATCTGGTAGTATAATGTCTGGTAGAAAGTGATTTGGGCAATAGCCCATGCTAGCTCCCTAGTGCTCGCCCCTCCGCCCCGTGCTCTGAGGCATGCAATCTCATCTCTGAGCTGTGTCACCTCAGCTCGGTGTCATGCAGCCTCCTCCTGTAGGGTCTACACCTGTGCTTGGAGATGGACTGTCTCCACTCGAAGAGTCATTGTCTCGCTACTCTCCCTAGTGTCAACACCCTTGCCCTTATCGAGCGATGGTGGCCTCTCTCTCTATGGAGAAGGGGGTCTCTCCTCCCTCCTCTCCCACTGCCACGGCCTCTCCTATGCCTGTGGTCTCCTCTGCTCTCTCCCTCCGTGACCCTGGGCCGCCTCCATAGCCGCCTGGCACCGCCTCCCTATCCGATGCACAACTACATGAATCGGACCCTGAGCCCTCATCATCCGAGGAGGGCGGATGCCTACGTACCAGGCATCATAGCCATCGGCTACCCCTATGTCATCCCCATCCACTGGCTGAATGGGGGCATCATCCGCGTCCTGACTCTAGAAGCGCTGCATATCTGGAGCCCCGCTCACCGTAGTGTTATCCCGGATAGTCCAGGAAAACTCGTAATCCCTGAGAGATGGGATCCCCTCTGTAGACCGAACTATCACAAAACTCGGTCGTAGCGGTGGAGCTCCACCTCTCCCCTCTCCATCCTTACCAGCAGACTCGCCTGATGCGAGCCAGCTCCTGTCCATCCTCGGCCCACCCTAGGTGATCTCTCCATGGCCTCCAGGTGATCTGGTCTAGGACAAGGTCATCCAACAGTCTTCGGGACATCGACAGATCAATCCGCCATTGTGACCCTCTCCGGAGCCACCAGTAGAAAACTCAGGGCCTCTCCCCATCAATCCCTATCAAAGGAAGCCCTACCGGCCTCCGCACTACAATGTGCTCCCAGCACCAAACCTGTAGAAGCGATGTCATAACTAGACATCGGCCGCCCTTGTACACGACCCCATGCAGGATCCCGTATAGCCGACATAGAACAAAACTGCCCCAAGAGAATCTGTAACCATGGTCTCGCATGTCGTAGATCACATCTGCTAGCACCCATGGTACCCTGCACCCACTCTGGTGGCACAGCAGAAGTCCACCCACCACTCCGACCAAAACCTGTGTGAGTCTCGATGCCCCAGGCATCTGACGCAGCGCCTCGATGTTCACTCCGCCCTTCTCCAGGGCGAAGCTCGGGTCACCACACAACCGCATCATAGCATGGCCCCGATTGGCCGTAGGAGTGATCAACCGTCCTTGTATGGGGATCCTCAGAATCCTCCATACATCCTCCAATGTGGGAGTCATCTCCCCTGGGTAACCAAAAATAGGAAGAACCCGGATACCACCTCTCTCCAGGGCTGCCGGTAGCCCCATGTCTGTAGAAACTTGTGGCATTTCTGCCACATGTAGTAAGCCGGCTTGAGCTACTGATCCCGCTCTCTCGTGATAGAGCGGCCAAGTCATCTCTCAACCCATCGTATTTCCATTCTCTGCTCTTTAGTAAACCTCTCTCAACATAAACAACAACAAAATAAAAATCATTAATAACAACTCAAGTGATTAATAATGCAAGTTAAAATAAGTTCAATTTTACAAATGATGATATCGTCCACTATTGGACGATATCGTCCCAAATTTGAGCAGAATCGTCTCCGATTTCGCAAGCCGAAATCGTCCCTAATTTGATGAAATCGTCCCCCTTTCGTCGATTTCGCCCTTAGACGAAATCGACGAACTTGAGACGATTTCATCGAAATCGGGACGATTTCATCCCGACGACGTCGACGGCCCAAAAATGGCCGCGATGCTCAAAATTTATTCAAAATTCACCTAAAAAGCATGTAAATTCAACTTAAAGCATTCTAAACTAAGTTTAGACTCTTACCCGTAGCCCGCATCGGACCTCTGTCGATCTGTGCGCTGTCTCCACCATTTTTGCTTGCAGAGCTCTAAAAACCAAAAAATGAACAGTAAAAATGAATTAGGGTTTTACCCTATTTTTCTTAATTTTATTCAAAACACAATTAAAAACATTTTAAAATTTTGCTTTTTCGCGTTTTTACCTCAAACGTTCGATTTGGGTAAAAACACTGAGGGGGCACCATAGTAAGCTGTCGTACGATTCGACCAAGAATCGTCGCCTAAAAATGGGAATAATTTTTGCTTTCTCGTAGATCGAGAAGAACTCATCTTTAACGCATTTTCTTCGAAAAATTCGCTAAAGAGGGGGCAAAATGTAGCACCCTAAAATTGGCGCAGTAAAACCTTAATAATTACATTTACTCTAGTAAATAATTCAAATTCAAATTTTAACCTCCAAAACTGCTCCCAAACCGTCGTGTAATCCGTTTCCTCCTTTCCCGTGCCATTTTTAGAGTTTGTTTTGACCGTTTGACGATATCGTCGCCGATCAGACGATATCGCCTCAGATCGGACGATTTCGTCTGGGCTAGGACGTCCAGACGATCTTGTCCCAAAACTAATTTTTCACAATTAGTCTTTGTTCCAACGACGTCTCTAATCCGGGCAGAAGCGTGTCTATGCCGTTAGAGACCCTCCCCATTGGAGATCTCCCAAATAGGGATGATCTCCAACCTCCTAACCTCCCTCCTAAGCCTATTTAATCCTAAGCCCTCCCCTTAGCATCCCCCTAGCTGATAATTCCCTGTAAATTGACTTCACACACATTAAGACATCCTAAATTGCTATTTGCATTAGTTCTATCCAAATTTTGTTGCAGGTACCTTAGTATTTTTCAGCCGGAGCAAGCTTACATCGTCGCAGACGATCCTGTTCAGATCGGAGGCGATCCTGTCGAATTCAGAGATGATTTCATCGCATGCGAGACGATTTCGACTGCAATCAACATTGAGGCAATCAGTGCCCAAAGTTTGCATTTTCCTCCTTTTAATCTGTTGTTTTATTCTGCAATTAGCTAGTTTATTTATTATTTTATGCTATCTTGCATCTTGGAGTTCACCCATCTAGATCAAATGCATAATTAAGTTATAATTGTCATTAAATCAGTATAATGCATTCATGTTTCTGTTTATAATTTTTAGTTTGATATTGTTATTGTCATTTTACATTGTTTCCCTATGTTAGCATTGTTGTATTTTCTGTGTTTTGCACCTATTTCTCTGTTTGCAGGTCTCTGACGAATTCGTCAGATCTCAAACGATCTTGTCTGATAGCAGACGATCCTGTCAAATCAGAGGCGATCCTGACTGCTTCAAAAATCAGAATCTTCATCGACATCCGGATCAGGTATGACTTTTTAATCTTGTTTACTTTCTCTATTTTTTGTCTAATTTTGTTCTTCGTATTCATTTAATCTGCATCTTCATATAGAATAGCTTAGATGCATTTTGGCCAAACCTAGGACTTGGATGTTTAAGGATAAAACTGAACACATAAAACACATTCCCAACCTAGGCGTGGAAACTGCCATTAAATGTTTCCTGGTGAACCCACCATCCGTCGAAAAATCACCATAATACACCTCCCTCGAGAGGCGGGACCTTCGCAAGGCCTCTCAGTCCGAGGTACCACGCCATCCTTTTCCCATCCCCCTTTCGGGCACGGATCCTATAGCCTGAAGGTAGGGGTGTGAAAAATTTGGAGCGATACAATGCCCAAGGATCAACATCCTTACAATATATTATAGGTTGTTGGTGATTACAACACCCATATTAAGTTGCATCAGGGTTTTCTAGTGGATAAGATGGCCCCATTAGTTCCAGCAGCTCCTCCTAAAGAATTCGAGGATCCCACCCTCCAAATAGCTCAACAAAATTCTAACCTCTTCAAGGTCATGATGAAAATCATTGATGAGCATCCCAAGCTTCCCTCCTCTTCCAATTCCCCCGTTGCCACTTCAAAAGGAAAGTAGTTGGCCATTGGATCTTCCAAACAAAGTACTTCCTCATTAGTGTTAGCTTTAATAAGTCCACATGAGCAAGGAAAATTGGCAAAAATTCAACCCTCATGGTATTCTACCACCCTGGTGATAAATCAAGAGGAGCATCAAATTAAGCCAAGGGTGATGAAGAAGATAGCGCAAGCTAGAGGGTTATCAAATATTTTGAGGGGTTACAAAGTGCAAAGTCCCATGTGGTCCCCTACCCATAAAAATGCAAGGACTAAATCCTTAGATCAGGGAGTGGAAAATTTTACGATGGCTAGGGTCACTGACACTTGCCAGTTCATAGCTAACGAAGAAGATTAGATACAAGATATAGAAGAACAAAGATCTTCAAGTAAGGGGATAGTCAAGCATAGGGGAGAAGCTAGACAAGAAACCACCAATACACCTGTTGCCTCTTTTGAGATCCCCTTGCCACCTAGCATGCTGAAGGACACCATATATACCAGCAAAGGTGTCAATCGAGCATCTTCTACGCTCGTCCAAATGATGAAATCATAGGTGGCCACTCAAGCATAGGTGGCCAAAGTAGTAGAAAATAAAATGGAAGGATGGAGAGCCAAGGACATCGAAGTTGAGCCTCTACAACTCAAAGTCAAGCAACTTCAGGTTGAAGTTGATAAACTGAATATGCTAGCTCCTTGCACTACATAGGCTAGCGTCCAACTTAGGTCAGCGAATGATTTCAAACAGGAGATGAAGAAAAAAATCCAAGTTAAAAATGGAGATCTGGAGTCCATCCTAATAAATATCTACATTGTGATATGAGCGGTAGACCTCATCCAAGACAACTTACAGTGTGGGAGGCAAAGGATAATGCAATCATGCAAATCTATTGGATATTTTAGGAGGACTACATACCTATTTCTAGGCTATTAGCTATTCTAGTAGATGAGTCCCTATGCTTCTTTGCAGAAGAATACATCAAGGTCTCCCTATTTTGCAGAATGAGCAAAATTAGCGCCAATGGGCCCAAGAAGTAGCAAGATCTGAATATGAGGCCAATGATGAGTTGGCTGATTGTAGCCTCTCCATCAAGGATTTTTGGTGAGTACCAGTCATCAAGGATTTTATTTTTTAGAAGATCCAAAATTTTTATTTGGAGTCTGGCGATAAGCCATCTAAAATTTTTATGACTTTGGTGGAAATGGTAGACCACCTATGTGAGTTTACCAATAACAATGTACTATGGGCTAAAGATCGGGTAGTGGAGGCCACCCAAGATTTGAACCTACTCTTCTCTCTGATTGTAGTGACCCCGGGGTGCACGCACCGCTCTTAACTCTACTTGCGATGTTATTACTATACCAAAAATGAAGCTAAAATATTACGAGAAAACATATAACACGGAAATGACAAAGAATGGATCTTTCATTAATATTGAACCCGGTTACATGTTGGTCCCTCTTAGGGATACCCATATTAATACAATTATTTACAAGTGGATGAAGAGATGTCCCCTTTTGCAAAAGGGTGGCGCGCTCTAAAATGCTTCCCGATTCTGCACATAAAAATGTCTGAGGGCTTACAAATACCTCCTTCTCTAGGTATGTCTCCTGGATGGATCCTCTTGCTCTTGTATGTCATGGATTATGTCTCGTGAACCTGTGGCCCTGTATGCAATTCAAACAACAATACACATTTAGCTGTTTGAGATTGCCTCCCCGGATAAGGTTGTTAGTAATCAGAGAATGTAACAAAAATATGATAAAATGATACCATGGAATCAAGTAAATCTAAGCTAATGATATAAGAAAACAAGATAAAATATGCTATGTCTATTTAAGCTAAGCTTGTGGGCCACTATCCAAGATAGCGGCCACTAAAGAAAACCTTGCTCTCCTTGCCCCAAAGCTATGGGTCAAAGACTATGATCTAATGTTGAAGAAAGTAGGTGTTATGCCCTTTTATTTGTCAAAGCTCCACCACACACGTGATCTCAAAGAGAACTCTCTCTCTGAAATGATCTCCTATATGTGATTCAGGTCTCTATATGTCATATATCGATCATGTGTCTCTATATGTCATATATCGATCATGTGTCTCCCTCCTTTTATTTTTTGTGCTCTTAGGCTTGCACCTTTTATAGTGTGAAACCCTAGGTCTATGTCCAAGCCCTAGAAATGAATTTCTCATGCGTAGTGCAAGTTAGCATGAGAAGCCCTTGTCTATTGTCTATATTTGAAGGCCAGTTAACTAAAATCTAACTGCCCACTTGAGTCTTCTATGCAAACTATTCATTAGCATGAGAATATTTTGTCCTTTGTTTATGCTTGAAGGTTAGTTAACTTAAGTCTAAATGCAAACTCAAGTCTCCTATGTGAACTGGTCATGAAAAGGAATGCAAAGTCACTCCCGCTCACCTTTATTGCATACAAACTACCACTTCCACCCGAGATTGGGCCTATTTGTCAATAAACCACTTCTTATGGCTTAGTCGCTATCATCTACAGTGGCTATGATCTGGCCACTATCATCTGCAATGGCTAAGGTCTGGCCACTCTAGGCTTGAGCGGCTAGAATTTGGTTGCTCTTGGCTTGAGTGACCAAGCTTGGATGGCTTGAAAAGGCCCCAAATGAGTGGTGAGAACCATTATTGGTGCTTGGAAAGTCCAATATTATGTCTTATGATCTTATGAGTGTGTCTATGTAAGTAGCTCCCCTAAGAATGACACGATTTAGGTGTCTACAGATGCCCCTTTTTGCAATGCATTGTGTGGAAAACACAACACTGAGCAAAAATGTAGACTGATCCGTTTGTAGGGTGTATGGTGATCAATGGTCTGATCAATGCCGGATGGCCCAATCATGCAAGATGGCATGCATCCCTTGAATCATTGCCTCAATGTTTGGAGGACTTAGCCCAGTGGCTTTTGCATGTTAAATTGCACTCATTCCTCAAACTCAATCGGGTAGCTTTAGTTGCTACAACAATTTTGACCGGTAGGAGAGCTACAATTGAAGATGTCATGTCTACTTATGTTCCCAGCAAACAAGGGAAATTTGTGATTGTTGTATGCAATGATTCAAAGGATGAACATGATTTTTCTATGATCAAGTGATCTTTTGTTGATTTTTATTATGATTAAGTTGAAGTTTTGAACTACCTCTTCACATAATGGATTGGTGAAGAAATGACAATGAATGAAGTGACAAGTTGCTTGACCAATATGACTAATCTGGTTCCTTTCTAGCATTTTCTTCTTTTAATGGGCAATCCCACATCCAAGTGTGATTCCAATTGCTTATGATAATCATCCATCCCTATCCCGAGGAGTGGTTCGGATATCAATAGCCTTCTCAGGGAGTTAGGATGAGTAATTTTTTTTATGTTTATATTGTATCACTTTGACTTAATGTTTTTGATGTCATAGGGGAATTAGAATTATCCCTTCGCACCCATGGAGCAGTCCGACCATCTTGATCTTCTTTGGGTTTGAAGGGTGACATATCATAATTCTAAAATGAGTTGCTTTTGCCCCAAGTGGCCTTATGGTTGCCTACTCATCTCACCAAAATACATGGAGTGCAAATCACTGCAATCATCGAGTGGATAGAGTAGGTAACTAGATACGAGGCCTACTTAATGTTGTGATTTTATGTGAAATTTTTTTGTTGTTTTGAACATTCTGATGATCCTAAACCATCAAAGTGTGATTATTTGTTGTTTTTGTTATTCCCTCATTGAAGGAACTACTTAATTTTGACCTATGGACTTGGCCACTGTCAGGTCCAGTGGCCTCTGATTTCTTTCCTGTGGCCGCTGTCGCCTTGAGAACCCAAGAAGATCGGACCATTGACGTCAACAGTGACCAAGGCATAATTAAGGAAATATAAAATTTGCAATTCTAGGGTTTTGACCTATCATTTTCATTGTTGAAGATTCTATTTTCAGAGCTTTGGTGCAATGATGACGATTGCGACTTCAAAACTTTGCTGGTGCTAAGGACATGGTTGCACGGGATGAGACATCAGCTACTAGAGGATCTGGAGCTTCTCGGGTATTTCTATCTTCAAAACCCTACCTCTCTTTTCTTTGCCTAAGTAAAATTGAACTTCACTAATAAATGAGCAAAACGAACATCATTAAACCTGCTAGAAATGAAAAAATACTATAATTAGGCTTAGGTTCCCTTTTTCTACGGTGGGTTAGTCCCCAATTTTGCTATTTTTCAGTGGCTTCAACCTAGGGTTTTTTGAATTTTCTCAATTATTCACCTGTTGCTGCCATTTTGGGCATTTTGAATTTAGCCTAGTTTTGATGCTTGGGTAGGAACATTTGCCTTCCAATTTGTTTGATTTCCCTCCCTTTTGTTGTTTTGTTAGAGCTATTTTGTCAATTGTAATAATTATTTTACTTTTCTGGCCAAGGGTTCATGGGTTTGTCATACCGCCCCTTGGCCACTATCGCTCAAAGCGATCGGCTATGAGCCGCTATCACTCAGAGCGACCAGCTCTAATCCGCTATCACTCAGAGTGGCCAAGATTAAATACCAATGGTCAAAAATTTTATAGTTGAGCCTTGGCCACTATTGCCTCCAGCGGCAAGGTTTAAGTTGCTATAGGCGATAGCGGCTAAATCTTGAGCCTTGTTTTTGCATTTTGTGTATTGATTTTATGATTTTTTTATTTTTTTCATTTTAGAATTTGCTTTATTAGGTGCAATTTATTATTTTCTTGCTTAGATTTAGAGTAACTCATACTCTTTTGCATCATTTTCATGTTTATTGTGAATTATGCATTAGATACATTGTAGTTATATTTTATTTTCTTCTGCTTTGTTTAGATCCTCACTGCTTGGGCTTGGGACCCGAAGCTCCTGCTTGACTTGCTTCTTGGATTTGATGACACTGATTGGGAGTGGTTTAATGCCCGTGGGCTATAGTACGTTATTAGGTTTCCCCACATTATGGCCGACCAGGCTTATCTTATGGCTTTAGCCCATCGTTGGGACCCACGGACCAACACCTTCCACCTTCCACCTAGTGAGATGACTATCACGTCGGAGGACGTGTATAGGATCTTTTAGATCCCGTTCGATGGGGTGCCCATTGTTTCATTGACCACTAATGATCAGTTGGCCATCTATGATAGGGTTTTTGGGGTACGTTCTGCATAGGCTCTCTGAGAGACTAGGTCTGAGGGAGTGTCTATCAATACTTGGTATGATGCTCATGTTTTCACAATGAGGTATGCTATGTTGCTAATGGTGATCAGCAATGTTCTTATCTCGAACTGCTCATATTTGAGGTTCCCTTAGAACCTCCTAGTGATGGTGCATGACCTACTAGATAGCAAGGAGCCTATCATCTATGCATGGGGTAGATCGCTATTGTCTCAGTGCTACGATGAGTTGTACCACATCCATCGGTGGGGATGCATCAACATTGCTTGTAGTTTGCTCTTACAGGTTTGGGGATGGGAGCACATTAAGGTAGATCACCCTAAGGGGCTCCTAGATGAGATTACATCTATTGAGGCTCGGACATAGTGCTATACTTCCAAATGGGCTCAAGAGCATGAGGATCGTAAGAGCCACACTTTTGTAGGGGAGCTATCCCACTACACTAATGCTTTCACTAGACTTTTGGCCAAAGATGTCATGTGGTGGCCATATTATGAGTGTCCGATTTGGGATGATCTAGCTAGTTTTATTGCTAGGACATGGTGCGAGTGATGGCTCATTTTCCGTAAGATTGCCATTCGAGAGTATTTCTTCTACTCTTAGGTTCTTCATCAGTATGAATTGCAATAGGATGTGCCCTTGGTACCATTCTTGTATAGGCACCTCACAGCAGAGAGGGACCTACCTCCACGATAGGTCACAGAGCTTGCAGATAAGGAGGATGCCCCAACCATAGACCCTATAATGGATGGGGGAGTTATAGAGGCCTACTATCAGTGGTGGGGTGATCAAATGTGGCATGGAGATGGTAGCCTAGGGTGTGAGGATGATGGCAAGGGTAATGGCATAGATCTGGTAGGACACAGGGTTCGAGCCAGGACCGAGGTATGGGGCCAGTCGATAGAGCAAGTGGTAGCAGAGGATCCTGATGTTCCTAAGGAGGAGGAGTTAGAGCCCAAGGAGAGAGACTCTCCTATAAGAGCATAGTTGCACGAGGTTGAGGCTGAGCTCCAAGCTACTAAGATCCAGGTACAGTGGCGAGATGCTACGATTGAGTAGCTCACAACATAGATATAGGCTCTACAGGCTACTATCAAGGGTGGTGATGTCAGGATGTAGTTTGTTGTTCCTACTTCTACACCATAGGAGGTTCTAGTAGTAGGCTCAAGGGCAGAGGTGGGACAACTTTATTCCTTTTTGGATGAGCATGAGGATCAGATTTGAGGTCTTACGGATCATGTTACCCTCCTTCAGATGCATCTTAGGAGGCACGGGATTGTCCCTAAGGATCCAACAGATGTAGGTGGTTTGCAGGTCAGTGGGTGCTCTACCTCGGGGCAGTATTTTGCCCGTCCTAGCCAGTAGACCCAAAATTGGATAGAGAGACCTACTTGGTTCTTGATCCAGTCGACTAACCTACATGACTATATCCCATGGGTATTTTTATATATCCATTGGACTTGACACATATTTTTATGATAGATTTGCCTTTTGTGAATCATTATGTCTATCATTTATTTCTTATGTTTTTGTTGTTAATTTGTTTTATGATATGATGCGATGATGATATTATGATGATTTGATGGATATGTTAGATGATAGATGATATTTGAAGATGCTTAGATGGATGTGTAGATGCTTATCTGATTTGATGATATGATGCAATGTATTTTGATGATGAATGATGAATTTATGATATGCAAATGGATATTGTCTGTATGTTTTATGATGTGATTTATGGATGATTAATGATTTGTTTTGTGGATGCAAATATTATTGTTAAATGCATGTTTAATTTTTGCTTTAATTATATGCATCTAACTTATGTGATGGAATGGTATATATGAACCTGTATGCTCTAATAATTAAAAATATACGGAATGCATATGACATTGAAAATATTAATAGGTGATACCACATAAAATAATCATGAATTTAAATAATCACTTCTATCATAAGAATTTATTAAGTATTCATATATGAGATGTAATGGTGTGTAATGTATCTTCTTAATAAGTTTATGTAAATTAAAATATATAAAGTAGTCAGTGGTCGTCTATATACTATTTCTAATATATGCGGTATCTATCCTACTATGTTGATACCCCCTAATTTATAGAATATTATAAGGAATATGATGGTGTGAATGATGTTATGATTTGTTGCTATGTAAAAAAAAATTGGGGCTTTTCGGAGATTCAAACACTCTAGTTCCCCTATCAACAATTGTCTACTTACCACTTAGACTTTTGAAAGGTAAGGCTTTTACCATGGACCTGGTTTTTCATGATCTCTATGTGTGCATGTGATTGTATATTTTGAGGTAGAACTCAAGAATTTCCTTTGATGTCAAGCGGGATTCTTTCATCCCATTGCTAATATCAGGGATCCTTAGGTGTTCATCTCATCCTTATGTTGGACTTAGTTGGACTATACCACTAGGAAATATTTGGTTACCTAAGCTAGCTCATCCACATTCAAACATTGGTCTACACAAATGCATGAATCAATTGTAATAGACATATCATCATGCGTAAGGATTTCTCCTTCCAGTTTTGTACAATGCTGAGAATTCCAGGGATTCAAGCTTTATTCCCTTCTTTTTGGCTTTGGATATTTGCTCATATGTAGTGATGAAAATAACTGTTTATTCTTATTTGATTTTTTTCTTTGAGTGGGGATTTTTTTGTAGTGATGATAATCACTATTTATTTTGCTCATTCTTAGTGATGAAAATCACTGTTTATTTTTTATTTTATTTTTTGAGCTTGATTTTTTTGTATTTTGAATATATGATTGTATTGGATTTTTGCTTTTGAAATCTGGACTATATGCTTGGCCTTTTGAATTTGTACTTTTGCTTTGGGATTTTGCTTATTTTGATTTAAGCAAGGGATTTTGATAGGGTAAAGCTTGTCCTTTTGCCAATTCTCAGCACCTTTAAACCGGTTGCACAGGGGGATAAGCAAGGATAATCCTTTTCACTTAAGGTAACCTAGATTGCTTTGCAACTTTCATCTTTTCCTTGTACCAGCTAGGATTTTAGTGTTTCAATTAGTGACAGGATCATGAATATCCAAGGCTTTATCACAACTAGGCCTTTCTTTCTACTAATCAAAGTTGTTTTCCTCAAAAGTTGGTAAGATTACTAGATTTTACTAATCGAAAAGCCTTAGTAATTATGTATAGCAACAAATAATGGTTGTGTTGAAAAACACAATTACACACATGTGGATGGAGGTATGGATATGAATGACTTGTGCGACAAACTATGGTATCACTTTTAAGAATCTCATGACATATCTTTTAATGTATGTGAAAATGCAATGCAATGATGTGGATGCAAAATGTGAAGTGCAATTGTTTTTGTATTTTTGATTTTATGTTGTTTTTGTATTTTTGATTAATTTGACCAAAGGGCTTATTATGCATTTGGGGATTTTGTTATTGATTTTGACCAAGTGGTTTTGAATTACCCTTGGAGCTTTTTTTGATTTGATTTTTGACCAAGCAGTGTGAATTACCCTTGGAGCCTTTTTGATTTGATGTTTGACCAAGCGGTGTGAACTACCCTTGGATCCTTTGATTTGGTTGTTTGACCAAGCGGTATGAATTAACCTTGGAGCCTTTGATTTTATTTTTGACTAAGTGTCTTGAATTACCCTTGGAGACTTTGATTTGAATTTTGACCAAGCGGCATGAATTACCCTTGGAGCCTTTTTTATTTGATTTTTGACCAAGTGGTGTGAATTACCCTTGGAGCTTTTTTGATTTGATGTTTGACCAAGCGGTGTGAACTACCCTTGGATCCTTTGATTTGATTTTTTGACCAAGTGGTATGAATTACCCTTGGAGCCTTTGATTTTATTTTTGACCAAGCGACTTGAATTACCCTTGGAGCCTTTGATTTTATTTTTGACCAAGCGGCTTGAATTACCCTTGGAGCCTTTGATTTGAATTTTGACCAAGCGGCTTGAGTTACCCTTGGAGCCTTTGATTTGAATTTTTGAATTTTATGTTTTTATGATTTGTTTTTTTTTTGACATATTTGATTTTTTTGTTTTTTTGACATATTTGAATGTTTTTGTGTTTTATGAAATATTTGAATGTTTTTTATTTTTGACATATTTGAATGTTTTTGTGTTTTTGACATATTTGAATGTTTTTGTGTTTTTGACATATTTGAATGTTTTTGTGTTTTTGACATATTTGAATGCTTTTTGTGTTTTATGAAATATTTGAATGTTTTTGTGTTTTTATGTGTAAAATGTCTTTAAGTGAATGATATTGAGAGGTTTAGGCTCTATGGGTGAACTAGCGCGATCCCAATCAATAGCGTCTATATCAAGATGCAATGATTTGGTAGGATCTACTAGATTATGAAGTGGAGTGGTCAAATCGATGGAGATCATGTTTATGGATGGGATGAAATCTCCAGGACCACATGGGTGTAATCTTGTCTTAGGGGTTTCTCTTCCATACTCGTGATGAGGTTTTGGAGGAATGGGAATTTTTGGATCTAGCCCATGGGCAAGGTGGATTAACCATACGATGAATGGCAGCTTGGTCAATAGGTCTCCTCAAAAATAGGAGTTGAGGGTCTATGTCAAAAAGTGCTGCCTCTCTCTCTACTATATCATTGACTTGCCGCAAGTGGTGAGGTCCAAGATAATCCATATCGGTTTCATCCTCAAATATGTTATCACTTATCTAGAAATCATTAGCATTGGTATGTGGTCCTAATACAAAGGGCTCATGTCTTGGCCTTAAGTAGGCCATCTCTGTTTCATCTTCATATTATTCATCACTTATGAAGAACCCATTTGCATTTGTCTCTTACCCCAAAGTTAGGGGTTGATGGCTTAAGCTTAAAGTAAGCTCTTTCTATTGAGTCTTCTGATTCATAGTCACTTTCATCCGATGTATATTCAATCTCATCATGGATGGACCATGTGAACCTTTGTAAATAGCGAGGCCCTTGATAGGCTAAGCCAAGTTGTGCCTCATCATCACTTGCTTCATATCCATTCTCCTCATCCCATGAGTTGTACCCTGTTGGGGTGGAATCAATTGAGGTGTTTGGATGATAAGTTTCTAGAGGTAGTATGTTTACCATGGCTACTTGTCTATTGCTAAAATTTTCTATTCTCAAGGGGTGATAAGGAATGAAATTAATGTCTTCTTTGAACACTATGCTTAATATTTCTAATGCCATTACAAGCGAGTCATCTCAACCTTCGCTATAATAGCCTAAGCCAAATATATCGAAAGGAAGCTAATATAGTGGCTCGTAAGGCCTCCTACGCCCCTACTCATATACGCCAAGGCCATAGCCATGCCAATGGCAATGCTCAAACTATCTTAGAGAAAACTCGGGATTAGAGAGGTAACGAACATTGACTATGAATAATTCATCACCATCTCCTTCTATATCTGAAGACTTATGAGCGCATTCTAGGCCGACATAGATAAAATTAGTTTGGTTGGGAGGGATTCCTAGTGAAACCATTGTTCCTACTGGCGACCTCAAGTATTTAGGCCTCCCTATGTCTTGTGCAGTCTCAATGATAGGTATAAAGCTGATGTTCTACACAAGGTATTCTCATATTCCTATACTTGCCAAGTGTATTGATGAATGTGATGTGTATGATCCCATGGATGATACTGGTGAAGCAATATGATAATCACTATCTTCATCTTGATCTTGAGGATCTTCCTCTTTTATAGAACTTGGCATTTTAGCAATGGCTATAGTTGGCATTTCTTTGGGCCTTTCTTCCTTAACTAAGGGGGCCTTTAGCTTATGATTGTCTTTTGGTTTTGACATTGATGGTACTTTAGAAGCATTGATTGTCTTGAGTGCACCAGGAGGTGTTGATGTGCATGGGTATTTTCTTACCCCTTTGTATTTGTTATCAACTTGTGTGGTTGGGGATGAAGGTGCCATGTATAGGTGAGTATAAGGGATCATGAATTATCCTAGAATATCCACCTGATTAACATATTTAAAAGGCTCTTCATTGGCCAAAACCACATAGACATTGCTTTCATGGACATACTTGACACACTGGTGTAATATCGAAGGCACGCACTTCATGGACCTTATACAAGGGCACCCTAAGAGGATGTTGTACTGTATAGAACCTTCCAAGACATGACACATTATGGGTATGGTCTTGTGCCCCACCTTGATGGGTAGGACTATCGTTCCCATAGTATTGCATAAAGCATCATTAAAAGCTCTCAATGTGTAAGTTCCTAGAACAATATTGGTCTTGGGTATCTTGAGGTGCTCTATTGTAGTTGGTGTGATGTTGTTTATCAATAAACCTATATTGACCAAAATCCTCTTGAAAGGTAAGTCATCGATGGCCGCTACAATGTTTAGTGAAGGTTCGGGTAAGGCAGCAGAAACTGTCTTAATCTCATGATCATAGAATCAAATTATAGGTTCCTGGTATTCTTGCACTTGTCCCACAAAGTGAGTGAATGCATTTGCATCTTGTGGTTGAAGCTCAATTATTCTTAAAATCTCCATTAGAGTCTCCCTATGCTTTGGGGACTATTGTATGAGCTCATAGATAGATAACTTAGTTGGAGTCGTCTATAGGTTTTATTCCAATCTACTCTGAATAGTTACCACAGGTCTTATTGGTGGAACTGGAAGGTTATATTACCTTTACCTAGGAGCAGCTAGGATGTTCATGGGAGCTGCAGGCAGTTACGATTTACCATACCGCCTAGTCCTTGTTGCTATGTTAATTATATCAACCATCCCAACACTGGGTAGGTATGTCAGCTTGAACCTGATTGAATTAGACCCCTTGCTCTCGAGGGGCCTCATGATTGGGCAATGGGTTTTTGTATATGCCCATGTATCTGTTATCGGGAGCTAGTGGGTTGTCAACTTTGAGCTCTCCCACCTCAATCATGTTTTGCACTTGATGCTTAAACCTGATGCAAGCCTCAATGTCATGCCCCGGTATCCTATGATAAGCGTAAAATCTACTTTCATCTCTTTGATGAGCTTGGCCTATGCCAAAACTTCCTCAAATGAAGGATACTGTTGAAGTTGTAGAAAGAGGGAGATATGTTTAGAACAACTTTTGGTAAACATACGAATGATCTCTTCTGTGGGAATGGAGAATGATAATTTTGCCATGATTTTTCTCCACATATTCCCATAATCCATTACTGGCTCATCATCATATTGTTTTAGGTTTTCCAGGTCTAAAAGGTTTACCTTCTTCTTAGCACAAAAGTAGAAACACTTCAATAATGTGTTTACTAGTTGTTCAAAGTTGGTTATGCTATGCTTAGGTAGTTGGTTGAACCATTGAGTGGTAGCACCTAAAAATGTCATTATGAATGTTCTTAGCATGAGAGCATCATTGTCTTCAAGATGAAAACAAGTGTTGATAAAATTGGTGACATGCTCTTGTGTATCCTATTCACCTTTAAACTTATCTAACCTAGGCATCTCAAAGTACTTAGGATATGGAGGGCTAGGGATTGATGGCCACAATGGTTGATTGTGTGTCTTGATCAATGTTGGTGAGTTCCCAACTACCTCTTGTTTCTCAAAGGTTTTCATATTTTTAGCAAGATCTTGAAATGCCTTTGATGTACATATTTCCTCTTCGTGCAAGCCTATTCACATTTGTAATGGAGGTAACTCTCTATACATTCAATTTGTTTTATTTTCCTTCCTCCTACAAGGGAAATCAGGATTATGATCTTGATTTGTTATTTTTGCCCTCCCCCCATTAGTTGAATTTTGTTCATGATTTTGTGGGGGGTTTCATTGTGGGATATCTTATCTAGTGTGCCTTTCCTTAGGTGAGTCAGTGTGTCTTGTTATTTGGTGGTCACCACCATTTATCTATAAATTGTTAAGAGCTAGTTGCTTAGATTGCTCTCTTAACCGTTGCTCATGTTGGAGCAAGAGTCTTTCTCTTTGTTTCTCTTGTTTGAGAGCTTCCACTAACTCTCGCTCTTTGTGTAATGCATTTTATAACCACCTCATTCGATCAGTTTGTGCTATTTTAGAAGACTCATATTTATTTGACTCTGTTCTTGTGGTCTTGACTCATAGATTCCTCGAGGGATTTTTTTTTTTGTATATGTACTCTTGCTAGTTAATGTGACTTGTTCAGTGTACTATTGAATATCATTATGATAAGATTCCATGCATCTTCTATGGGGTTGCTCTAAGGTAACCCCTAACTGGGAGGTATGTTTAGAAGTCACACTTCATGAGCTTCCAGATGTAGAGTTCTTAGTAGCTACAGTTATTTGGGTTGGTTGAGTAGGAAATTGATCCAACCTATCTAGTTGTCTCATTCTCCATGGCTAGTCCCGTGGGTGCCATTTACTCCTATGAGGTCATAGTCGACGAGAATATTTCCTTTTGTGCAAAGAGTTTCTTCTATATGATTCCCATGACTAGATTTAGCTCTAGTTTCTTGCCCTTCAATGGGTAGACCTATTTCATATATTTCTGGTGAGTCTTGAGGTGTTGCAATTCTTGTTTGCCTTCTTGATGAAAAGGGCTTAGTGGTGACATGTTTTCTCCATGTGGATGGTGATGTGGTAGTCTCATCATCATAATGTGAAGAATGGATCTTAGAACCTTTTTTATGTCCATGTGATGAGGAAGCCCTCAAATTTTCCTCATGTCTTTGAGATGTTTTTGTGTTTTTAAAGGAGGCCTTTGAGGTCTCCTCATGTCTCCTTGATGAGGATGGTTGTGAAGCCTCTTTTTGTTTATGTGACTTTGTTCCATGATGTGGTTCCTTACTTGGGGTTTCTTGAGGAGATCCCCCAAGAGTTGAGTTATCACCCCTTAGGCTCGTGGAGCTACATCTCACGAGTCTTATGTGTAGGGATTTCAACATTACAATGACTCTGCCTATGGGTATGAATTTTTTTTGTCTCCCTCAATATCAGATTGAGGGTGTTTACTTCTTGTTTTGACCATGTTATTTTATGACTTGATCTTTTGAGTTTGCTATTTAGGAATGAACACATAATTCCAAACAAATATTTATTTTTATTACCAATTTAAGTGTGCCCTAAATTGTTTGATGTGTTTTGATGTGTTGTTCTCTTGATTTCTTTGCTCTTGTTCTTGGATTAATAATGAGAAGACTCATCCATAGTGACAATCAAGTACACTCATGCCAAACATGATTTTCTTACAAGAAACTAGGGTACACCACTGAAGACCCAATGGGGGGTTCGCCTGGCTCCTCCACTCTGAACCAATGATCATTCCAATAGTAGGAGATAGTTTGAACACAAGTAACTTAGTGTCACTATAAGTAAGTTTTACAATTCATTTCTAGGAAGCTCCAAGGGGCAAACCAGTGGAAGGAGATGAATTCCAATGTCACTGGACTGAATTGAAGGTTGGTGATGAAATCCAACTCTCCAATGTTTAAATGAGATGTGCATGTGTGGTGTTCATTTTAAGCTTGCGTAGCATAAAGTGCATCATATAGCAGCAATGAGTCTTTCCTATATGCCTAAGTGCAAAAATACATTTCAATATTTAGAAATATACATGAACTACTATGATTTGTATGAGCACACTTTATCTCATGCAACTATGGCCTCTAGCAGGGCCTCAAAGCAAGCAAACAACATACAATATCTAGCATGTTGGATTCTAGGGAAAATTTTTTAGGCATAAGCCACTGTTCCTAGCAAAACCTAGTGGAAAATTTAAAAGAGGATCTAAGATATGCAAAATGCTTAATTCTTTCTTCTTTATTATTTCAATTTACAAACATAAATATGCTTTAAGGTCTCTGTTTTGAACACATAGAAGTAGATAGAAAGCTATAAAATATCAAAAAATATATACCAACCTTTGATCTAGCTCAAAGAGTCAATTTTTTGACCTCTGCTATCCTAGCTGTTGTTGACTAGAGAGGCTGGTTCTTGGTCGCTATGGCTTAGAGTGGCTAGTTTTTGGCTGTTGTAGATCAGAGTGGCTAGTTTCTATCCACTGTAGCTCAAAGTGGATACACTTGCACACAAAATTAAGTTAGTTTTATGATAGAAAATGAAAAATTAGTGGTTTTCCCATCGTGATCGCCATCTATAGTGACCCCGGGGTGCACACGCCACTCTTAACTCTACTTGCGATGTTATTACTATACCAAAAATGAAGCTAAAAGATTACGAGAAAACATATAACACAAAAATGACAAAGAATGGATCTTTCATTAATATTGAACCCCGGTTACATGTCGGTCCCTCTTAGGGATACCCATCTTGATACAATGAATTACAAGTGGATGAAGATATGTCCCCTTTTGCAAAAGGGTGGCACGCTCTAAAATGCTTTTTGATTCTACACAAAAAAATGTCTGAGGGCTTACATATGCCTCCTTCTCTAGGTATGTCTCCCAGATGGATCCTCTTTCTCTCGTATGTCATGGATTATGTCTCATGAACTTGTGGCCCTATATGCAATTCAAACAACAATGCATGTTTAGCTATTTGATATTGCCTCCTCGGATAAGGTTGTTAGTAATCAGAGAATGTAACATAAATATGATAAAATGATACCATGGAATCAAGTAAATCTAAGCTAATGATATAAGAAAACAAGATAAAAGATGCTATTTCTATTTAAGCTAAGCCTATAGGCCATTGTCCAAGATAGCGACCGCTAAAAAAAACCTTGCTCTCCTTGCCCCAAAGCTATGGGTCAAAGACTATGATATGATGTTGAAGAAAGTAGGTGTTATACCCTTTGATTTGTCAATGCTTCGTTGCACACATGATATCAAAGAGAAATATCTCTATGAAATGATCTCCTGTATGTTATTTGGGCCTCTATATGTTATATATCGATAATGTGTCTCTATATGTCATATATTGATCATGTGTATCTCTCTTTTTCTTTTTTTTGGTGATCTTAGGCTTGCACCTTTTATAGTGTGAAACCCTAGGTCTATGTCTAAGCCCTAGAAATAAATTTATCATCCGTAGTGCAAGTTAGCATGAGAAGCCTTTGTCTATTATCTATATTTTAAGGCTAGTTAATTGAAATCTAACTGCCCACTTGAGTCTTCTATGTGAACTATTCATTAGCATGAGAAGCTTTTATCCTTTGTTTATGCTTGAAGGTTAGTTAACTTAATTCTAAATGCAAACTCAAGTCTCCTATGTGAACTAGTCATGAAAAGGAATGCAAAGTCACTCTCGCTCACCTTTATTGCATGTATACTACCACTTTCACCTGATATTGGGCTTATTTGTCGGTAAACCACTTCTAATGGCTAAGCCGCTGTCATCTATAGTGGTTATGATTTGGTTGTTGTCATCTAGAGTGGCTAAGATCTGGATGCTCTAGGCTTGATCAGATAGAATATGGTTGCTCTTAGCTTGAGCGACCAAGCTTGGATGGCTTGAAAAGGCCCCAAATGAGTGGAGAACCACTGTTGGTACTTGAAAATTCCAATACTATGTATTATTATCTTATGAGTGTGTCTATGTAAGTAGCTCCCCTAAGAGTAACACGATTTAGGTGTCTACACTGAAATTTCATGATGAGGCTTGGGAATTTATTGACCAAGCCATTCAAAACCATAGGGTAGGAGTAGGGCCCATCGCTGCCACTACACACACCCCAGAAGGACCACAACCACCAGCGCAAGGTAGTACCAGTGGGAGTGCACAACCTCTACTTGCATGAAGGGAACATGGGATACATGGCCTTTTTTGAGTGCATCCCGAGCTTGGGTACAACATGATCATTCTAGTAGGGTGGGCGGTCACAAAAATCAAGCAACTCGTGCTATAAGAAGGAGAAGATTGCTACAACATTTTTTTATCAAACCTCTGAGAGAGAAAATCTAGGTATAGCCTTGTCTATTGTCTAAGTCATATTTTCTCTTGTGTTTCCTATGTTTATTTCTTACCACCCTTCCTTTTACCATTCCTAGGGATTACCAAGGAGCATTGTTCATTGAGATCATTTCCTATTGAATGCACCAGAGTTGGAGACTCTTACGTCACTACAATCAGGATGGAGAGGAGTAGCCCCTTTGTTACATTATTTGAACGGGGGTTTTATTGTAAATCATTGGCATATGAGGACCCTAGCACTCTGTTGGCCTGTTTTATTTAATATATTTATATTAATATAAAATATAACTCATTCATGGTTTATATTCTATGTTTTATGGTTTGTGTGATGCTCATTCATGTGTTCTTGCAATCAAAACCCGTGGATGATGCTTTCTATTTTGCCAATTTAATCATTTTGTTTACTTTACATTATTTGAATGGGATAAAATGAACTAGTTCCTCTTGCTTTAATCTGTCTAAAGTCATCTATAAACTTGCTATGACTCTGTAATGGATAAGGCACTGGTATTGGTTTAATGAGCACTCATGTTAATAGGTTTGGTCACCAAAAATATTAAAACAACAAAATAATATTTTTTTTGGCATAGTGGGCATGTGCATTATGAAGAATTAGTGAAAGGACCCACTGCTTGGGGTTTCCTTACCCAACCTAGTTAGTTTAGAGCTATCAAAGGTAGTCTATTCCTAGGTTAATGAGGTGGATATGCTAGAATCCACAGTGTTGGTTGTGATCTCCAGAGTTTTTCATGACGTGATAAATTTACTGAGGGTAAGTGAAAAAACTCCACAATAGTTTTTGGCACCGTTGTTGGGGAGGGCCTTGTTAATTTCTTTTTATCATACTACTCCCCTCCTGTGACATATATTTTTATTTTTATTTTTCTTGTGAGGTTTTCATGCTGAGCAATCTTAGCCAGAGAGAGTGTTCCACTTTGCACCTGGTGCTGGTGACTCTAAAAACAAGGAAGCTGATCTGGTGACTACATGAAAAAGCAATGAAGAGCTCTACCCTAAACTACCGGACCCACAGGTACTTTTCTAAACAAACAAAAAGCAAAAGCACTCTTTAATTTTTGCTCCTTCAAGTTGTCAAAGTGGTAACAGTCCCCCACACATTCCTCAAAATCCCCAAAATAGTACTTCCCCTGTTATATCTACTGTCCTAAGGGGCCCAGTTCCACCAATGGCCAACCCACCTTTGAATAATTGGTGTTTAAATAGGTATAGGCCTTTTGTCTTACCTCAGGTTCTAAACCCATTGCCCCCTAAGGCTCATAAATATCTACCTAAATTCTTGGGCGACAACACTATGACGGGGGAGGATCACTTGAAGGATTTTCTATATGCCATGGATAGCCTAGAAGTAGAACATGAGGACGTCGTCCTCCGATTATTTTTATAGACCCTAGAAAAATATGCTAGGGAATGGTTTAACAACCTCCAAGCTGATACCATTGGAACCTTCCATGAACTTGAAGAGGCCTTCCTAAGAAAATATGGGGAGAAAAAAAATGAGCAATCCCTGTAAAAAGAGCTGACCACCATGAAAAAAGGAGAACGAGACTGTTGACGATTTTAACAAGCACTTCACTAAGCTTAGAAATCAAATCCCCACTACCCTTAGACCCAATGACCATCAATCTATTTGCTTTTACAAGAATGCTTTTCTCGAATATTTCAACTATGAGTTGAGACAACATCCCACACTTACTATCGATGCCTGTATGGAATGGGCCAACATAATAGAAAGATATATGATCGACAGTGGCAAAATGAAGTCCGCCTCCATAGATCCTAGCCTTGGCCAGCCAGATAAGAGAAGCAAGAAGGTGGGGTTTGGTATATTAAAGAAAATAAAAGCCGATCCTATTGAGAAACTATCTTCCCAAGTTACTAAAATGTTTTTGTCAATAAATAACAGACTGTCCAAAATGGAGAGAGACAAAAATGACAATGGGGAACCCTCTTGGCCCTAGGACAGTGATAGACCTCCCTTAAGAAGAAACTTCAACAAAAACTGGGGTAATGAAGGGGCTAGAAATTCAGGTAACAACTGGAAAAGGAAAGAAAATCAAAAATATCCTGATGTTGTTCCCAACCCCATGGCCTCTATCAATATAGCTTTTGATTTTCCATTCTTCTACCCTACTTGTGATGCTCCTCATAACCCCACCGATTGTGGTATCTTCCATAGCCTGCATTCAAAAGTTAACTTGGAAGGGGACTCCGATGAAGAAATCAGAATAAATGCCTATTGGAAGTGGGAAGAAACTGCAGATAGTCCCCCAATCCCGGAGGCTACAAATCAGTCATCGCATCCCAATAGTCGCCCCACTGCCTTTGCCAATGATGATGTAAAAATCCTAAGAAGACCCCCAAATGACCAATTTGAACAAATCAGAAGAGGTAAAATGACACCCACAACTAAGGAAGTTGAAACTTTGGAAAGAGTCCATGCCACCCGGTTACACAATAGGATTGTCCCTGATAAAGCTGATAAGAAAAATGAGGGAGAACCTGAGAATATAAAGGGATGTCAAGAGGCTAAATATCCTCCTCCCCATGATAAAATAGAACCTGTTAATACCACTATCGGGCCTAGAGGGACAAAATTTGATATAGGGATGGAACTGGCAAAACAAAAAATCAATATCACCTTTGGAGAATTGATGATCGTCCCAAAATACCGAGAGCAAATATGTAAGGCCTTTGGGCTGGCTGATCAAGGGGACAGTCATGTTTTGGCCACCTCAGGTTCAAACCCATCAAATAGGACTCCTACTTTCGTTAGGCCATTTTATATCTCTCTCAGGTATACATCTAGTTTTGGAGATAGATATGTAATACACAACTGCATGTTGGACAATGGGGCGTCTCACAATGTAATGTCGAAGCAAGTGGTTGACCAATTGGGGTTGATGTGCACCAAGGATTCTCCCCCTATTTCTGTCATGGACAATAGGCAAGTTCCTTGTGTAGGAATAATTACAGGCCTCCTAGTTTTCTTAGATCAATATCCAAAGAAGGGGATTGTCATGGACGTGGCAGTTGTAGATGTGGACCCATTTTTCTCCCTACTATTATCAAGACATTGGGCAGAGCAGTTGGGAGGATCAATTCAGTTAGATTGGTCATTTTCTACTATTCCCCTCTCCTCCAAAGAACAAGCCACATTAAGAAGAGAACCCTTCAACAAAATATCAGTAGAGTTGATGAAGCCTGATAACACCACGGTCAATTTGGTAAGCTCTATAGAAGAAAAATAATTAGGGGTTTATTCCATTTGTAACACCCATTTTCTTAAAAATGTACCTAATGTTGAAGGGTTAGACCCCATACTTAAGGCAATGGTAGATGCCGAATCAGACAAGGTTCTCACCACTGAAATGTGGACTTTAACATTTGATGGGGAAAAATCACAAACCGGTGTTGGGGCTGGAATCAATTTAACTGACATAAAGGGTAACTACCTAGGAATACCTTACAGATTAGAGTTCCCCTACACCAATAATGTAGCAGAATATGAGGCCCTACTTCTCGAGTTGAGGAAAGAAAAATAACTTGGAATCAACTATCTAACAGTGTATGGAGATGCAGAATTAATTATCCAGCAGATAAGGGGGAAATATCAAACTAAACATCCCAGATTAAAACAGTATAAATAGGTTGTTCTAGATGAGATAAAAAAATTTATGGCATTCAATATCTCACATATTCCTAGGGAAAAAAATCACGTGGCTAACCTACTGGTAGTGAACGCCTCTAGAGTAGATGATCCTAAAATTGACACTGAATTCATGGACAAATTCCCCACCATTTCAGTTTATCACCCCTCAGTCCCAAACAATGTAGTGTACCTACAAGTTTTTTAGGATGATGCAGACATAAGATATTTCATGACAGTACAAAATCAGTTTGCAGGGGTAATATGTGATGAACAAGACAAGGAAAGGTTGCATATTATAGGCACTCCCACCGAGGTTATCCAGTTAAAGACTAATAAAATACCTAGGGGGTTAGTAGCTTTGGAATCCTTGTTCGATGATTTTGACAAAGCCCATAGAGCAGCACCCAGTGAGTCAGAAGGTGAGGAAGTTAATGTAGGGACGGTTAGTGACCCTAAGAAGGTAAGAATTGATAGGTCACTGCTAGCAAAAGAAAAGAAGCAGTACATAGAATATCTAAGAAAAAATAGGGATAGTTTTTCTTGGGGGTATGATGATTTAAGGACATTCAACACTAAAATTATGACCCACATTATTCCCTTAAAAGAAGGGTCCAAGCCCTTTAGGTAGAAGCAGAGAAAGTTCAACCCCACACTACACCCCGTAATGCAAAAAGAAGTGCAAAAGTTATTGGATGCCAAGATCATAAAAAATGTGAGGTTCTCCTCATGGATAGCAAACTTAGTCCCAGTCCGAAAGAAGAATAGGGAGATAAGGTTGTGTGTAGATTTCTGAAATTTGAACAAAATTTCCCTCAAGGATAATTATCCTCTCCCCAATATGGAACAACTATTGCAAGCAGTGGTGGGATCTTCACGGATATCTCTGCTAGATGGTTTCTCAAGGTATAACCAGATCCTAGTAAATCTTGAGGATCATTTTAAAACTGCCTTCACCACACCTTGGGGTACCTTCGAATACCAAAGGATGCCATTCGAGCTGATGAATGTTGGGGCTACTTTCCAAAGGACCATGGATTTCTCCTTCAAGGGACTAATGTTTAAAATAGTGGTGGTTTATTTAGATGACATTACTGTATTTTCCAAGAATTTTGTAGACCACTTTTCTCACCTATCCCAAGTATTTCAAAGATGCAAGGAATATGGGATCTCATTGAATCCAAAGAAATGCCTATTTGGAGCCTCTCATGGTAAGTTACTGGGGCACGTAGTTTCAAAATAAGGAGTCAACATCGATCCTAAAAGAACCAGAGCAATTGCACAAATACCACCCCCCAAAAGCCTTAAGGGGATCAGATCCTTCTTCGGAAAAATTAATTTTGTCAGGATATTCGTGCCTAATTTTGTCGAGATTGCTAAACCCATTAATGACATGATCAAGAAGGATGTTAAAATCAAATGGGAGGAGGGTAACCTTAAAGCCTTCCAATATATTAAGGATGCTATTATTGGTGCCCCTATCTTGACCAATCCAAATCATTCCAAGAATTTCAATTTGTACTTTTTTGCCTCAGATCACACTATAGCAATACTATTATCTCAAAAGTATGAACAAGCGAATGAACATCCCATAGCATTCATGAGCTCAAGAATGAAAGGGGTGCAGCTGAGATACAAACCAATTGAGAAGTAGGCATATGCCCTCATACAGGCCTTGGAGCATTTCAAAAGTATTTTTGGAGCTTCCAAAGTGATCGCCTATGTGCCCTATATTGCCATCAAGGATATTCTTACCCAGCCCAAACCCACAGGCAGTTCAGCAAGATGGATGATTAAATTGCTGCAATATGATGTTGAGTTCAAAGCCATAAAAATTATTAAAGGCCAGGGATTGGCAAAATATATGGCCTACAAAGAAGAACAGTGGATAGACAATGTTGTCTTGGCCCAAGGAGAGCAACAGGAACCACAGTTAGAACATGAGAATTCTGATTGGTACAAAGATATCCTGCTCTATCTAAAATAATTGTCCTTCTTTCCTGGAAATATTGCTAGCAGAATAAGAAGCATCAAACAACAGTCTCAGAAGTATCATCTTCAGGGAAGCAGGTTGTACTGGTGACATCCAAGTGGGGTACTGCTGCTATGTGTGACTCAAGAGGAGGCTCCCAAAATTATCAAGGAGTTTCATAGGGGTTTTTGTGGTGGTCACTTTGCTCCAAAAGTGATAGCCAACCAAATCATGAGGGCAGGATATTATTGGCCATCCCTATTCAAAGATGTCTACCAGGCAGTCAAAAGTTGTTACAGTTGTCAAGTCTTCACTGGGAAAAAGAACTTGCCTGCCATGCCCCTATAGCCCGTCATTGTTGAAACTCCATTTTCTCAATGGGGGGTTGATTTAATTGGGGAGATCAACCCCAATTCATTAGGAGGACACAAATGGATTATCACTACCACTGACTACCTGACCAAGTGGGTAGAGGTAGCCCCCCTCAGAATATCAACAACAGTAGCCATCATTAACTTCTTGGAGGAAAATATACTGACCAGATTTGGAGTCCCCAAAAAATTGGTAATAGATAACGCCAAGTATTTCACTTCCTATGAGATGGTGGATTTTTGCAATCAATACAGCATTGAGCTGGCTCACTCCGCTAATTACTACCCTCAGGGTAATGGACTGGCCAAATCCTCAAATAAGAACCTCCTAACAATAATTAAGAGGTCCTTGGGTAAGAATAAGAGAGGATGGGATGGTGAACTCAAATATGCTCTATGGGTGGATAGACTGTCAGTTAAGAGAGCTACCGACATGTCACCATACGAGCTGGTATATGGGGAAAAGGCACTGTTGCCACCACAACTGGAGAAAGCAGCCCTCTCCTTGCTACTACAGGATCATGAACAACCCGATGGACTACAAAGGAGAATGGACCAATTGGTGAAATTGGAGGAAGACAGGAGGGAGGTTGTTACACGAATGATCGACCAAATGAGCAAAATAGTGGAACTGTTCAATAAGAAAGCTAAAGGGCAGACTTTCATCTTGGGTGATGTGGTGTTATATTGGGACCCAAGAAATGACAAGCCAAGAGAGAAAGAGAAGTTTGAGCCCAAGTGGTTAGGCCCCTACCAGATTACAAAAATAGTGGGGCAACATACTTACAAGTTGGAAGACATGGAAGGAATGGAGCTACCTATACCAGTCAACGAGCAACATCTGAAGAACTTTGGTCCTAGTATGTAAAAAAAAATAAGAGAGTGTGCATGTGTTAGTCCTACGTCAGTCTACCCAAAGAGTTTGGAGTCCTCAAGTCGCCATCCTTCATCTACCACCTTGTCCCAGTCAGAGCTAGTGTTGACCCCAAAAAGGTTAGCCACCTTTTTGAGCCAAGTCCACATTTTCCCTGTGCACTCCATTCCCATGGGGTGCACTCCAATTCACCTGGGTGCACTAGTTGTGCACCCCGAGCCAAACCGACATGCTCCACTCCAATGGAGCATGGACCCCCCGAGCGGGCACACAAGGCCATGCACCCACCTTTAGCCATGCACCCCATTGAAGGAGGGGGTGCACATAGTCCCTTAGGAGTGCACAAGGTAGTTGATGAGCATAAAAAATGCTCATATTTTGTATACATTTTCTTCATTATTATGCGGTTGTATAATAAGGATTGCATATATTTATGAATGATTATATAATTATTTGATGAAATTATGCATGTTATTTAATTCGTGTGTTTTCAGTGTGTTTTGTGGAATTGCAGTTGATTTAGTCAGATTTGGATTAGTCGAGGTCTTTTCATGGACTTGGCACTTTGTTTCTTTTTGAATCAACACAGAGCAGGTAGGTGTGTTCCTCTTCTAGGAAGGAGCCAAGTGTAAGTAGGCACCTTCCTCTTCCAGGAAGGCACAAAGGAAAGACAAGTGCCTTCCTCTTCTAGGAAGGCACCAAGGAAAGACAAGTGCCTTCCTCTCCCAAGAAGGTGTCAATAGAAGGCTAATACCTTCCTCTTCTAGGAAGGTGCCAAAGGAAAAGAATCACCTTCCTCTCATGAGGAAGGCATCGATAGGAAGGCGCCACTAGAAGGCAAGTGCCTTCCTCTCATGGGAAAGGCACCGACAGGAAGGCACCACTAGAAGGCAAGCGCCTTCCTCACATAGGAAGGCACCAATAGAAGATAAGCACCTTCCTCTTCCAGGAAGGTGCCAATGGCAGTAAGGCACCTTTCACATAGAGAAGGCACCTGACATACTTAGGCACCTTCCTCATAGGGAAGGTGCTCGTGTTCTTTTCCCATTGACCAGACAAGCATGACATGGACAACAGAGACTAGTGCAGTTCCAACTCTACATCATGTAGAGTTAAATTGGGGATCACACCGACATATGATAATGTCCTACCAATGCTAGGTGAAGCACAAACCAATCAGTGAACATGCCATCATTAGAAATGAATGCCAATTTTAGCAGACGTCGATCACATTTATGAAATTGTCTTAGTTTAGTCTGGAATGAATCAACTGTTATAACTTATTTGTAATAGAAGATCTATGGGTGTTTTATATAAACACATGCAGACCTCTCTGAGGATATATAGAATATTTTGATAGTAAATGTAGAGATATATACAGAAGAATCATTGTAATACTTTGATAATTATAATACGGTTCTAAGAGTTTCTAAGTGTGTGTTCAGCTGGGAGGAAGCTACTGGAGCCTGGGCCCACTCCAAGCTAGTATTTATTCCCCTATTTTTCTTGTGTTTTCTAGATTAGTTTACCACATTTATAAGATTGTTTATCACATTGTTATTTCTAGTATTACAATAGGTTTATTTCCAGGAATGCGTGAATATTTCCTTTCTATAGATTTAATTGTTTTTATGTAAATAATTGAGGAGTGTATGAATGATTGACAACCGTTGAAACACCCCCCCAATAGTAGAACTAGCGGACTCATATCAAGTGGTATTTTAAACAATATTGTTCAATACCCTTCACAAGTTTACAAAGCTCCCTGGGTTGATAAATTAAATGCACGGGCATGTGACAAAAGTAGGAAAAAAGTTAACCGTGTTTGGCCCACAACATTTTGGTGCCATTTATGGGGAAGCATCTCAACTATATTATTTACAATACCTGGAAACCTTCCATCTGACCTTGTATGAGTTCTTAAAGAAGAGGACCTAACGATCGGTTTATAAAAACCAATCCACTAGAACCTGAGTCAGTCGAACATTCTAAATTTGAATTATACTCACCCGACCCACCACCAGCAAACCATTGGAGTGAGGATCCACACTTTGTGCAAAGTGCCTCCTCATCCCATCAACTTGGGGAAGAACAAATCATCATAAATCCCCTATTTAATAGGACACCCTTAGAGGAAGCCTTGTTGTGGAAAGTTGTAGAAGATCGGATGATAACACCAGACAACCTTAGAGCCTTGACTTAGAAAGTCTTAAACGACCATAAGGCCATAAATACTGCATTAGAGACCACATTTCCTAAAAAAATGGTTGACAGTGAAGAAGTCTCATTTTGCTTTAGTTTCCTTATTGATGAAGGAGTAGGAGATACCAAAATGAAAAACATATCCCGTGCTCACCTTTTGACCTTCAGAGGATACCCAACTAAAGACCCTGACCTATTTTTATTTAAGTTTGATGTCTTATGTAGGTCTGTGGACTACAAATATGATACACAAAAGCTGAAACTCTTTTCTTCCACATTGGATGATGCAGCTCTACGATGGTTCATCGGTTTGGGAGACAAACACATTGCCACTTGGGATTAAATGAAGAAGCTCTTTATAGAGAAATACCAATATTTTGGGAGAGCAAGAGACTCCAGAGAAGATATCCTGAGCATGACACAGAAAGAAGATGGGTCTCTCAAGGAATACTAGGAGAGATTCATATTCAATCTTCAACGATCTCCTCACACAAAATTATCTGATAAGTCCCTCAAAAGCATATTTTTGAGAGGACTTACCAATGAATCACTGGAGGCCCTTAACATGATTTTTGGAGGTGATGTCTACCAGCATGCTATGGAAGACATTCGACAACTATGCCAGAACTACTCAAGAAGGAGAGGCAAGACCACTCATAGAACCATGAAAGTGACTGCTTTAGTCATGGAGACAAAAATAGGTAACATGCTAGAAGATTTAAAGAGTGAAATACTCTCATCTCTAGCATTGTAGATGGATACGCTATTTTTAGAGAAAAAGAAGCAAGAAAATGAAGTAGCATTGGATTATTTCTATCCAAAATGCAGAGGGAAGCATGCAAATAATGCATGCCCGAAGAACAAATTTAGAGTATGCACAGTTTATAGGCTGAACCATAAAACTCGATTGTGCCCACAACTGCCTAGTAATCAGGAGGATGCTAAAAGCGTGGATGCCTATTTCATAGGTAATCGAAAGAGTTGACCAAAACCCCTTTCAAGAAATATGCCAACCAAAATGTCTTCATATGGGGGAGGACCATACATGCCCCAAGGCCTACCTCAACCACCTAACATGGGGTGGTGGGGGCCATCACCCTAGTCCAAAACACCCCCAACAACATTCTCAAACCAACATCCATGGATGCCATATCCATATCCTGAGTAGAAGTGGAGAGGCCACACTGCATGGAATCAGGCTCCATAGAATGTAGCACCAGCTCACCCCCAATATACTTTATCGGTGTTGCCAACAATGAGACCTGTGCAGCTACCCGCACAACCGAAAAAAAATCCTAATAACAAGGTGAACTAGCCAACATACAACATGGAGGGTGAGATGTATCCAATGTACCATATTCAGCTTAGGTCTGGTAGACAGCTAATATTAGTAATGCCTCCACTGGTAGAAGAGGAGGAGATGCAAGAATAGAGGAAAGTAACACAGCTGGAGTTCGATATCTTGTCTAGCTTGAAGAACCTCACCATGAAAATTCCATTATTTAAAGCCATCTAAGATGTTCTGATATATACCAAGGTGATAAGATAGATGTGTCCAAGGAAGCCAGGACAAAGAGCAACCCATACTATCAATGTCATGGGTAAACTAGCAGATTTGATGATGGGCAAAACGTGCCATCCTAAGTATGCAAACCCGGGCAACCCGGTGCTAACTATAAAAATCAAGGGACATTCCCTGTCCAATACGTTGGTCGATCTTGGAGCAACCATCAACGTAATGCCTTAGGAGACCATGTAGAGGCTACAACTCACAAACTTGAAATCCACTATGATAGTGCTGCAGCTGGCCGATCGATCGACCATGGCATCGAAAGGAATGTTGGAAGACGTAATAGTGATAGTCAGTGCATGGGAATACCCAACCAAATTTTTAGTCTTGCAATCTAAAACTAGGCTGGGCGGTTACCCGCTCATCTTGGGAAGGCCATGGCTGGAAATAGATGATGCTTACATCAGCTACCAGGATGGGCTGATGACCATATTCGATGGATGAAACATTAAAAGGTTGACTATTTCACCCCCAGCATAGTCCGTCGACTCATTAGGAGAACCCATGTTGACCGAGCATGAAAATCCTAAGCTATCCATGATCCAGCCAATGATGACATTGGATGAGTTGGTAGAAGAAGATGAAGATGGTGCTATTATGGAGTTCCTCCATGGGGAGTCCTCCATCTCCGCACTTGGGTCACCATTGGCTGGTGCCCAAGATCACCACATTCAATAGATACACATTGGGCCAGGAAGAATGTTGAATGTTAGGAGTGGGTTGACTCCCACACAATTGACGAAAGTAGAAGAGCTCCTAGTTAGACACCAACAGGCATTTGCATGGGATTACTCAGATATAAAGGGTATCAACCCAGAGATCTGTACCCATTGTATATACCTTGATGATCAAGCAACTCCAAGAAGGCAGCCACAGAGAAGAATGAATCCAATAATGAAAGACATTATCAAGGAAGAACTACAAAAACTCTTGACTGCCAGATTCATCTATCTAATTTCTGAAAGTGAGTGGGTATCACCGTTAGTGGTAGTCCCTAAAAATAAAGGGAAGTGGTGAATCTATGTGGACTACATAACGTTAAACAAAGCGACAAAGAAGGATCACTTCTCGCTCTCATTCATTGATCAAGTATTGGATACACTCTCCGGGAGGAAGTATTTCTCCTTCTTGGATGGATTCAGTGGATACAACCAGATCCAGATAGGATAAGAGGATCAGGATAATACAACGTTCACTTGCCCATGGGGAACATTTGCCTATTGGGTATTACCTTTTGGATTATACAATGCACCTGCCATCTTTCAAAGTGTAGTGCTTAGCATATTTTCAGACATGATGGGAGACGCGATCAAAGTATACATGGATGACTTCACCATCTATGGATAAACCTTTGATGAAGCAATGACAAACTTGGAAACAATGCTTGAAAGAAGTAAGGAAAACAATTTGTCCCTGAGCAATGATAAATGCTTTATGATGATGCAAGAAGGCATCATATTGGGACACCACCTCTCCGCAAAAGGAATAAAGGTTGATAAAATAAAAATTGAGGTCATAAGAGACCTACCCAACCCCATAACGTAGAGAGAGGTGAGGAGTTTTCTTGGATCAGTCAGGTACTATCGATGATTTATCACCAAATTCAACAAAATTGCAAAACCACTGCACACTCTATTATCTAAAGATGTGGAGTTCAATTGGATGGAAGATTGTGAAGAAGCATTTCAATTGCTTAAAGAGAAACTGATATCCGCACCGGTTTTAAGAGGACCGAATTGGGCCATACCATTCCATATCTACTATGATGCATCCAATAATGTGATTGGAGCAATCCTCGGATAGAAGGATGTCAAAGAATTTTATGCCATCTACTATGTCAGCAAAAACTTGGCAAGAGCCGAGCTCAACTACACGGTGACAAAGAAGGAGTTCCTTGTAGTTGTGCATGCCATAAACAAATTCTGCCATTATATCACTGGGTATAAGGTATTTGTCCACATGGACCATGCAACTATCAGATACTTGATGAGCAAGCTGGCCATTGGAGGAAGAATTATTAGGTGGCTCTTATTACTACAAGAATTTGACATCACAATAGTCGACAAACCAGGAAAAGACAACGTCATAGCATATTTTCTATCCAGATTGATATCGACAGACCATATAGCAGTAGAAGACCAATTTTTGAATGAACATTTGTTCACCGTTATTGAGCAAAACCCATGGTACATAGATATAGCCAATTAATTGGCCACCAAAAGAACCTCACCTACTCTCTCTTTTCAAGAAAAACAGGTGGTCATAGAGAAAAGTGCATCGTTCCTATGTATTGATGGCCTCCTATTCAAAATAGGACGTGACCAAGTTATAAGGAGATGCATAGCAAAACAAGAGTTCTCAAAAGTACTCAAAGCGTGTCATGATGAACCATGCAGAGGACACTTTGTAGGGAAACAAACTACCTACAAAATCCTATAGGTTGGGTACTTTTGGCCCACTTTGTTCAAGGATACAGTTGTGTATGCCAGCAAGTGCGATGAATGCCAAAGAATGGGCAGACCAATCCATTGACATGAAATGCCTCTCTAGCCTCAGGTACACCTGTAACCCTTTGATAAGTGGGACATGGAATTCGTGGGACCAATTAATCGACATTCAATAGGGAGGAGGTTTATTTTGGTCTATACAAATTACGTCACCAAATGGGTTGAAGTTCAAGCTTTGAGAGATTCAAAAGAAAGAAAAGTCATCGATTTCTTATTTGTACACATTTTTACATGATTTGGGGTCCCTAGAGAGATAAAAATAGATCAAGGGACTTAATTTACCTCCAAGTTCATCAAGGATTTGATGGAGCAATACAGAGTTTGACACAATAAAACTACACCCTACCATCCATAGGAAAATGGGCAAGTGAAAGTGACGAACAAAGAAATAGAGAACATCCTAATGAAGACCGTGTAGCAACACAAAAAATATTGGGCTACATGGTTGTTGGAGGTAGTCTGGGCATATAATACCACGTGGAAATCCACCACAGGCTTCACACCCTTCCAACTGGTCTATGGGAAGAGTGCAATGATACCCATTGAATTTGAAATCAAGACATTGAGGACGACTTTAGAATTGAACTTGAGCTTAGATGACGCTCAAAAAGAAAATATTCGATAGCTATATTAGCTGGACGAAATACAAATGGATGCTTTGTAGAGAATGGAAATCATACAAAAGCAAAGAAAGTGGTGGCATGATCGCCACATTAAACTGAAGCAGTTCCAAGAAGGAGAATGGGTGTTGTTGTACGATTCTCAGTTCTAGGAAAGAAAAGGTAAATTAATGCAAACATGGATGGGACTGTATGAGGTGGTAGAGCTCATCAAGAATGGGGCAGTGCGCGTTAGAACAATTGATGGCAACAACACCATGTTAATGGTCAATGGCCACAGACTGCATCCCTATAACACATCCGAAACCTTATAGGTGGAATCCAGAATAGACATGGGGGAGACCCCATATTGTTAGATCTGGACCAAAATCTTAACAGGAAAAATGGTGGGCATAGAGGTGCTCACCAAAATTAGTTAATTTAGTTTTTTTCTTACGGTGTGTTTTGCAGGGACGATGCTCGCATGCAAGCTACAAGTATCCTAATCTAGGGCCTAACAGGCATGGAATGCGTCTAACTACCTTTATTTTTATTTCTTTTTGTTTGCTTTTTGTAGGTGGAAGACCTAACAGCATGAGGGATAGGTATATGGGAAACCAGCCCCAATTCGGCTTAGGATTCTAACACCGACACTCATAGGTAGAAGCTAATGCAACATGAAGCGAGACTGAGAAGGCTTGATCACCCTTTCCCAGTCAATCACAACATGATTACAAAGAATAAGGCACATTCCTTATAAAGAAGGCACCCAACCAGAAGAAGGTGCCTTCCTTATAAAGAAGGCACCCAACCAGAAGAAGGCGCCTTCCTTATAAAAAATGTGCCTAGCTAGAAGAAGGTGCCTTTCGTATAAAGAAGGCACCCAGCTAAAAGAAGGTTCCTTCCTTATAAAGAAGGAGCCCAGCTAGAAGAAGGAACCTTCCTTATAAAGAAGGTGCCCAGCCAGAAGAAGGCACACATAAAAAAAATAAACATAAAAAAGAGCCCGAGGCACCTTCCACATCAGGAAGGCACATATAGACCGAGGTGCCTTCCACCCCAGGAAGGTGCAGGTATACAGCGGTGCCTTCCACACCAGGAAGGCATAGGTATTCAGCAGTGCCTTCCCCATTAGGAAGGCGCACCCATTTAGAAGCACCTTCCATAGCAAGAAGGTGCCATCATCAAAAAGGTGCCTTCCACCACCGAAAGGCGCATCCAATTAGAGATGCCTTCCACCACCGGAAGGTGCATCCATTCAAATAGCACTGAAAACATTGGGAAGGCACCATATAAGAACCTTCCACATTGGGAAGGTGCCACATAAGCACCTTACACATTGGAAAGGTACCAAAGAGCACCTTTCACGTATAGAAAACACTTAAGTCTCACGGATGCCTCGATCGAAATGAAATCACCACACGAACAAGTGGCATCAGATTACCATACCCCTCCCCCATGTCACAAATCAGCGAATCAACGCTCTTCATGATGCATGAAACACCAAATAAGGTATGCACATACTAACTCAAATATTTATATAATTATTCATAAATTATGCAGTATCAAAAAAATATTGTCGTCATAAAAATCATATACCCCCATGGTCGAAACCATGTGCCAATGATATGTCTTGAAAGGTGTACCCTAGAATTAAATTCTAAGGTTAGGCACCAACCTAAAGAAGTAAGGACAGAAAAAAGAAGAAGCACAACAATAAGGGAAGGTGCCATGGGAGGAAGGTCGAAGAATCATGCGGTGAAAGAGAATGAGCTAAGTGATATGGAAGGAATCAAGGGGATGGTAAAAACATAGTTCAAGGCCAAGGGATGGTTCAAATATTGTACCCTGGTCAGTCAGGGCTAGGATATAGAGGCAGCCAAGGAATTTGTTGCCTCCTTAAGGGGTGACGTAGCTTAGGTGTGAGGGGTAGAAATTCCGATCACCCCCGAATACATCTCGCAGGCGACTGGATTGCCCCTCATAGGTGAATGCATATACAAAGGCAGACTGCTGAAGTCGTACACTAAAGTGCTAATTCCAGGATAAAATGTGTAGATAGATAAGGAAGGGCTACCCAAAAGTAGCCTTCCCATGAATATATGGAAGATATTCGAGTAGGTTGCTCGATTCTTTACATGAATCGATAAGTATACCCATTTGCACACTAACCATGTGCAATTTTTGAATCACCTGGTGCATGGAAAGAAGTTGAACATGCCCTTCTACTTGGAAAATTCCCTAAAGGAAGAATCTTATAGGTACCATAAGGGAGCACCATCTGCCTTGGCCCACCATGGGCTGATATCAGCACTCATATGCCATGCAGAAGCACAGAGGCAAAACCCCGACGCAAAGGGAGATGATGGTCAAGAAAGGCAACAGGATGTTTTTGTCGAAATAGGGCAAGAAGAGGGAAGCCCTAAAGAGGAGATGGCAAGTATCGAGAAATTGGTATTGCCTAATTTCATGAAAGAAATATGGCATTCATTAGTGCCCAAATGCATAGAGGAAAGAGGGAATTCCCTAGTTCCCGAGTATGAAGAGGAAGGAGCATCACTTATTAGTAGCAAGGTCGAGTTATGACCACCATAACTAGTCCCCAAGAGGAAATGCCTACAATGACTCATCTCGGTAGAAGAAGAAGAGAACGACCTGAAAGTCAACGTAGCAGACCAAACCCTCTGATAATTGATAAACCAGAGCCCAAAATATGTAGGGACTTTTGAGAGCAATTATCAGGTCGATGCATCCTTGGAGGAAGCACTGGAGTGGCAGACCAATTGCTAGATGGCCCAACAAATTTTGGAGGACTACCAGAATGAGCATAGAGGGAAACTGGAAGAATGAGAAAGACGAATCACCCAACTCGAGTAGCTAGTCCAGTAGTTGTAGGAGAAGAACCAGCTACTCCAGGATAGGGTAATAGAAAGAAGGGATGCATCAACCCAAATTGACTGGGCAATAGAAGTCTTGAAGAATTCTCCTACATCTACAGAATGAGTATTCTCTTTGAGAAATTTTGATTGGATGCCAGATAGAGCAACCCGAAGGTAGGGGAGGATTTCACTATTTTTAGGAGTGAAGGGGAAAGAAGTCCCACAACACCCCCTATCATCGACCTGAGTGATACAAAGCAGCAGACAAGACCGATGGATAAGGAAGAACTCCCTGAACCTAAGGAAGATAGAGAATAACCTAAGGGGTCGGCATAGGACAGATAGGGGGGCAAAGAAGCACCCCTAGAGATGGTAGCACAGGTCCCCCAGAGTGAATAGAACACTCTAGGGACCACAGAGTAGGCTCCTCGAAGTGAGAATGTCTACCAGGGAGAAAGGGAAAACCCCTATTCGAGCCATCACATTTTCTACATAGGCCAAAGGAAAAGGGCCCATGATGACTTGAAAGAAGGTGAAGGTGACCTTTGCTAAGCCAGAAGAATATGAGTGGGATATGTAGCCATTTATAGAGAGGTGAAAATAGTTCGAACGATTGCTCAAAGAGATGACAGAATCTAAGGAGACCAGGAAGGCAACCTCGAGGATGTAGGGGAACTCTAGTATTTGCATCAATCTAGCATAGGACAAATAGTTCTTGGAGATTTATGAGTCATCTCGAGGACGGTCCTCCAAGATAAGAAGGTATTTTGAATTATGGGGGGTATATGGCCCCAAATTGGAAGCCGCTACCATTGCAAAGAAGAACATAGGGCTTACTCTTGAAGCAGCCTGATTGTACAAAGCCCAAGTAGTTCATCTCAAGAGGGATAATTTAGATATCCCTATTGCAGCAGTCATACCTCCAGATGCTGACCTATGGCAAGCTATAGAAGTTGCATTTTAGGAAGCAGAGACGATGCTGGCTAGATCACCTCTGATAGCGACTAGGACGAGGAAAGCAAAGCTGACAGTAGCACTCACGGCCCCACATAGAAAAAGAGGAGTCACACCTCTAGATTTTAGTGCACAGAAGAGGCATACATGGGCCGTAGGTACAGCTGGATCCACCAAGAAATGACAACGATGAGGGGTCAATAAGACTACCTGCAGTTTTGATTCCATGAGGGCATGGCATATGATATGCATGGGGGGATGATGAGCATCATAAATGCTCATATTTTGTATACATTTTTTTGATTATTATGCGGTTGTATAATAAGGATTGCATATGTTTATGAATGATTATATAATTATTTTATGAAATTATACGTGTTATCTAATTTGTGTGTTTTTAGTGTGTTTTTGTGGAATTGTAGTTGATTTAGTCATATTTGGATCAGTCGAGGTCTTTTCATGGACCTAGCACTTTGTTTCTTTTAGAATCAATGTAGAGAAGGTAGGCACATTCCTCTTCCAGGAAGGCACCAAGCGTAAGTAGGTGCCTTCCTCTTCTAGGAATGCGCCAAGGAAAGATAAGCGCCTTCCTCTTCCAAGAAGGTGCCAAGGAAATACAAGCGCCTTCTTCTCCCAGGAAGGTGCCAATAGAAGGCCAGTGCCTTCCTCTTCTAGGAAGGTGCCAAAGGAAAAGATGCACCTTCCTATCATGGGTAATGCACTGATAGGAAGGCACCACTAGAGGGCAAGTGCCTTATTCTCATGGGGAAGGCACCGACAGGAAGGTACCACTAGAAGGCAAGCACCTTCCTCTCACAAGAAGGTGCCAACATAAGATAAGCACCTTCCTCTTCCAGGAAGGCACCAATGGTAGTAAGGCACCTTCCACATAGAGAAGGCACCCGACATACTTAGGCACCTTCCTCATAGGGAAGGCACCCCTGTTCTTCACCCGTTGACCAAAAAAGCATGACATGGACAACAAAGACTAGTGCAGTTCCAACTCTATGTCATGTAGAGTTAAATTGGGGATCGTACTAATGTATGAGAATGTCCTACCAATGCCATACAAAGCACAAACCAATCAGTGAACATGCCACTGCTAGAAATGAATGCCAGTTTTAGCAGATGTCGATCACATTTACCAGATTGTCTTAGTTTAGTCTGGAATGAATCGACTGTTATAACTTCTTTGTAATAGAATATTTGTGGGTGTGCTATATAAACACACACAGATATCTCTGAGGATATATAGAATATTTTTATAGTAAATGTAGAGAGATATATAGAAGAAGAATTGTAATACTTTGATAATTATAATATAGTTCTAAGAGTTTCTAAGTGCGTGTTCAGCTGGGAGGAAGCTGTTGGAGCCTGGGCCCACTCCAAGCTAGTATTTCTTCCCCTATTTTCTTGTTTTTTCTAGATTAGTTTACCACTTTTATAATATTGTTTATTGCATTGTTATTTCTAGTATTGCAATAGGTTTATTTCCAAGAATGCGTGAATATTTCCTTTCTATAGATTTAATTATTTTTACATAAATTATTGAGGAGTGTATGAATGATTTACGACCATTGAAATACCCCCCCAATAGTAGAACTAGTAGACTCATCTCAAGTGGTATTGTAAGCAATCTTGTTCAAGACCCTTCGCAAGTTTACGGAGTTCCCTGGGTTGATAAATTAAATGAATGGGCATGTGACAAAAGTAGAAAAGAAGTTAACCTTGTTTGAACCACAATAATAGTGAACACCACCAATGGTCCATGTGCTCTATGGGGAGGTGGAGTGCCTTATAGTCCCTTGGGGTACATAATTTCATGCACCCAAAAGTTTGGTGTGCACTCCATCATGGAGAGCACAACTTTAGTCAGGGCACACAAGGCTATGCACCCCATCCAACCGAGTGTGCTCCACTCTCCAATAGAGTGCACAACCCCAGCCAAAGAACACAAGGTCGTGTGATCTGCCCCAGCTGAGTGTGTTCCACTCTATAATGGAGTGCGCAACCTCAATTGGAGTGCACAAGGTCATGCGCTCTAGTCCAGTCAAGTGCACTCCACTCTAGAGTGGAGTGCACTATCTCAGTCGGGGTGCACAAGGTTATGCGCTCCATCCCAAGTCACCACATTCCTCTCTTTGAGGTGCATGCTAATATCCAATATGGGTGTGTAAAGTCGTGTACCCACCTCTGGATTATGCACTCCACTCTAGAAGAGTGCACAAGGTCAAAATAGGGTGTACATCATGTGCACTCCACCTCCTTGAAGTTTGCATAGGTGCACAACCTTGTGCAACCACCTTGAAATATATGCACCCCACTCCCCAATGGGGTACACATATGAAAATTAAATCCAAAATGCCTCAAGTGAGTGCATACTTACTTGTGCCCCACCTCAACCAATGGAAAACTGCCACATATCCCACTCTTTTTGGGTAGCTGTAATTTGTTCTTTGAAGAAAAGAGGCGACGGTCGATGTGGCACACTCGACCAATACTAGCAGCTCATGATAGGGGAAAAAGCATAGGCACCATCTACCATATTTAATATGCCTATTATAAAGGAATGTGGTGACCATTTTTTGCACCATCCGTGCATGCAAAACTGCCTATCGATGAGGTCGAGCGAAGTGAAGAGAGCATAGAGAAAAATTGCAGCTAAGGGGAGGACAAAGAATTCACAATAGTTTGAGCAAAATGGCATCTACCAACTCCTCGATCTTTGATGCATCACTCGTCTAGAAGAGAATCAATAGAATTATGAGAGCATGGCCAGTTGAAAAGAGGTCAGGGAGGGCACAGAACCCCAAGGTGTTCAAAAATTTTCCCTACTCCAGCAGGGATATCATCGAAGAACAACAAAAATATGTGGAAGGAGTCACCGTCTACTCGTTCAATCCCATGAAGGAGGATAACCAGCACCACCCAAAACTTTTGAGGGATCTCTACACGCGGACTTATCAGGATAGTAATAGACCTACTCCTATCTATAACAAATGGAACATGAACCTTAGTCGACTGACTTGTCCAAAGGTGTACCACTCCTCTGATATGCTAGCATGAATTGTAGTTTCCTATGAATCTAGAGTGTGCACCATCCGTGACTTCAATGGCCAGGCGGTATCTTGGATATTGGTCGATAGGATTCAATAGCTTTTTGGTTTGATCATCACTTCTAGGATGGTGGATTTCAAAATATTGGCCCTTCAAGCCAATTACATGATGAATATGACATTCCCTTAGAGCCTATTGACGAGGGCAAAAATAAGGCCAGTAGATTTCCCCATCGAGAAATTCATGCTTTGTCCCTAGGCATAATATTACGCTGACATGATCAATCTAGCCCTAGGAGTGAAATATTTGGAGCCTATCACTAAGGAGGTGATGTTTTTAATCCTCCAATGTAACCAAACAGACAAGATCCCTCTCTATCGATGGGAGGATGTCATCAGCAACAAAATGGATGAGGAATTATGACTATTGCAAGAGGCCATGATGGCCAATAAAATGGAGATGCCTCCCTTCTCATACTATTCTTTTTTCATTCATCTATTTATTGCACAGTTGACAAGACCTTGGTGGCCCAAATAGGGGGGGTAAATGCACCCACCGTATAGGATAGGTTGCTATGCATCCAGGAGGGGTGTTCCAGCTATACAACCTTCTTTGAGAAGGTCCTCCCCATGGTACACTTCCAACTATGTGGGAATTTCCCTGATAGAATTAGGATGGGGGTCATGGAATTTTTGCACCAGGAAAAAGTAGGAGACTAATTTTACATAGAAAAATTCTCCTATATCAAAATTTATGATTCAAAACTACCCCCAAAGGCACTGCCTTTTCATTGCCCAACTTCCATTGCCATCCTTGAAATTACTCGATAGATGTCCGAGGAAGTGAATATTAGACACCTAAGGAATAAAGGACCAGTAAAGTGGTTGCGCATTCCCTATACAATGGGGCATTACACCTATCTCGGCCACTTTACTCCATTGTGAAACATTTGGAATATGGATACTTATTGCTTCCCCAAGATAACTTGGAGAGCTTACAACCTGGATGGCCAACACATGAGAGAGGTTATAAAAAATCTAGCCCTCCTAGAAGTCACACACAGTAGGGACAATTTTGAAGATGCGATGCAAGAGGCCTTCAAAAATAATCGGATGCTAGATTTGATATGGAGGATGCCCAAGGATCAACGTCCTTACAGTATATTGGAGGTTGTTGGTGATTACAATGCCTAGCTTAAGTTGCATCGGGGGTTTCTGGTGGACAAGATGGCCCCATTAGTTCTAGTAGCTCCTCCTGAAGAATTTGAGGATCCCACCCTCCAAATAGCTCAACAAGATTCTGACCTCTTCGAGGTCATGATGAAAATCATTGACGAGCAGGCCAAGCTTCCCTCCTATTCCAGTTCCCCCATTGCCACTTCAAAAGAAAAGGAGTTGGCCATTGGCTCTTCCAAATAGACTACTAACCTATTAGTGTTAGCTTTAATAAGTCCACGTGAGCAAGGACAATTGGCAAAAAGTCAACCCTCATGGTATTCCACCACCCTGGTGATAAATCAAGAGGAGCATCAAATTAAGCCAAGGGTGATGAAGAAGATAGCGCAAGCTGGAGGGTTATCAAATATTTTGAGGGGTTACAAAGTGCAAAGTCCCACATGGTCCCCTACCCATAAAAAGGTAAGGACTGAATCCTCATATCAGGGAGTGGAAAATTTTACGATGGCTAGGGTCACTAACACTTGCCAGTTCATAGCTGACAAAGAAGATCAGATCCAGGATATATAAGAACAAAGATCTCCAAGTAAGGGGATAGTTAGGCATGGGGGAGTAGCTGGACAAGAAACCACCAATACACATGTTACCTATATTGAGATCCCCTTGCCACCTAGCACGATGGAGGCCACCATAGATACTAGCAAAGGTGTCATCCGAGCATCTACTACACTCATCCAAATGATGAAATCATAGGTGGCCACTCAAGCACAGATGGCCAAAGCAGTAGAAAAGGAAATGGAAGGATGGAGATCCAAGGCCACCGAAGTTGAGCCTCTAAAACTCAAAGTCAAGCAAATTCAGGCTAAAGTTGATAAACTAAAGATGCCAGCTCCTTGCATTACAAAGGCTAGCATCCAACTCAGGTCGATGGATGAGTTCAAATAGGAGATTAAGGAAAAAATCCAAGTTAAAAATGGAGATCTAGACTATGAGATGAGCGATAGGCCTCATCCAAGACAACTTATAGTGTAGGAGGTAAAGGATAGATGCAATCATGCCAATATATAAGAGATTTTAAGAGAACTATGAACCTATTTCTAGGGTATCAGTTGTTCTAGCAGATGAGTCCCTATGCTTCTTTGTAGAAGAATACATCAAGGTCTCCCTATTTTTGTAGAATGAGCAAAATTGGTGCCAGTGGGGCCAAGAAGTGGAAGAATCTGAATATGAGGCCAATGATGAGCTAGCCAATTACAGCCTCTCCATAGAGTATTTTGGGCGAGCACCAGTCATAAAGGATTTTTTTTTCAAAAGATCCAAAATTTTGATTTGGAATCTGGCGATAAGCCGTCTATACATTTTATGACTTTGGTGGAAATAGTAGACCACCTATGTGAGTTTACCAATAACAATGTACTATGGGCTAAAGATCGGGTAGTGGAGGCCACCCAAGATTTGATTATGCTCCTTTTCTCTCTAACCTTTCACGATGAGGATTGGGAATTTATTGACCAAGCCATTCAAAACAATAGAGTAGGAGTAGGGCCCACCACTACCACTACACGTTCCTGAGAAGGACTATAGCCACCAGCACAAGGCAGTACCAGTGAGAGTGCATAGCCTCCACCTGCGTGAAGGGAATGTGGGATACGTGGCCTTTTTTTAGTGCATCTCGGTCTTGGATACAACATGATCGTTCCATCAGGGTGGGTGGTCATAACAATCAAGCAACTCATGCTATAAGAAGGAGAAGACTGCTACAATATTTTTTATCGAACCTTTGAGAGAGAAAAGCCAGGTATAGCCTTGTCTATTGTCTAAGTCGTATTTTCTCTTGTATTTCTTGTGTTTGTTTCTTATCGCTTTTCCTTCTGTCATGTCTAGGGATTACTAGGGAGTGTTGTTCACTGAGATCATTTCTTGTTGAACACACCGATTTGGAGACTCTTACATCACTACAATCAGGACGGAGAGGAGTAGCCCCTTTGTTACATTATTCAAACAGGGGTTTTATTGTAAATCATCAGTATATAGGACCCTAGCACTCTGTTGGGCCTATTTTATGTAATATCTTTATATTAATACAAAATCCAACTCATTCTTGGTTTATATTCTATGTTTTATGGTTTGTGTGATGCTCATTCATGTGTTCTTGCAATCAAAACCCGTGGATGATGCTTTCTATTTTTCCAGTTTAATCATTTTGTTTACTTTACATTATTTGACTAGGATAAAATGAACTGGTTCCTCTTACTTTAATCTATCTAAAGTCATATATAAACTTACTATGACTCTGTAATGGATAAGGCACCGGTCTTGGTTTAATGAGCACTCATGTTAATAGGTTCGGTCACCAAAAATTATTAAAACAATTGAATAACATTTTGTCTGGCATAGTGGGCATGTGCATTATGAAGCATTAGTGAAAGGACCCACTACTTGGGATTTCCTTATCCAACCTGGTTGATTTAGAGCTGTCAAAGGTATTCTATTCCCAGGTTAATGAGGTGGATATGCTAGAGTCCATAGTGCTAGTTGTGATCTCCAGATTTTTCCATGACGTGACAAATATATTGAGGGTAAGTGGAAAAACTCCACAACAGTTTCCTAAGTGAATGAATATTCATATATGCTTATATAGAAATAAATTCCAATTAATAAAATTTAGGCATATTTTACCTTTTGAGGCATGGTTTGCATCTTAAGGCACATTTTTGGTTTTCATCATGAAGAATAATTTTTATTTGAAGTGCACAAGAACCTAATTGTGCTAAGCACAAAAGAATCTAAGGGCATTGTTCAACCTAGAGTGCATGAAGATATTCATATGAGCACTTGTCAACAACCATAAAGACTTTTTAAGTTTAGATTTATCTAAAATATTTTTCTTAAAATATATGCTTGAATACTTTTAAAAATCATTATATATTTCTATGGTTGAAAACTTCTACAAACTATAGAAAATCCAATTAAAAAAAGGGAAAGGAATTTGAATATATATATCCATTTATTTTAGGATTTATAAGGAAGCATTACGATCATTACACAATAATTTTTTTCCATACTTGTATTAAAAAGGAGTCCTAATAAAATATAAATTAAAATGATCATACATAAAGACTAACACTAGGTACCTCACTATCAAGTTCCCCTAATCCTCCAAAGGAGGTCCAGGTTTCAAGCCTAGCGGCTTGCATCAGATACAAAAGAATCCCTCTGATAGCCTAAGGGGTACACCCAAATGGGATAGGCCCTATGGAACAAAAATTCCTAGCCCCCAGGGGATACGGGGATTGGTTTTCCTTAACAAATATTTTAATAGACTTAGGTAAGATGAACTTAGGTAGGATTAGGAAATTTAAATTTTCTTTGGGTGAGAAGGATGTTTTAGGTAGATTCAATGGTGGGGATGTATTTTTAGGTGTAGAGGATGGTGAGGTTCCAAATGTTGATGATAGCATTATTGATTCCAGATCCCAAGACCTCCCAAGTGGAGGATTGGAAGTCACAAGGGTTGGGGTGAACCCCCTACTAGATCATCAAAAAACCAAGCATATCTCCTTTACATAGATAGTTTGAAATATACATAGACCACTTTTTCTCCCCTACAACTTGGTCCTCTATATATCACACCTAAAGGTAAAAATTTGGTCATTTATTCTAGTGTTATGGCCAACTTGGCTTCTCAGGAGTCTCTATCCTTGGTTGGAAAATTCATGGGATCTAGTACAGACATTAAATCTATCTACAAATGGGCTTCCTCCAAGTGATGCCCTCATTGAAACAGGGAATTGGTAGCCATCCCCAAAGGATTCTTCCTCATCAAACTCAATAACCTGGATGACACCAGTCATATTCTAACTAGGGGACCTTGGCTTTTTGGCATACAAAGTCTATTTATCAGAAGGTGGGTACATAACTTTGATTCAGAAACTCAAAGCATAAATATAGCACCCATTTATGTCAGACTTCTAGGACTCCCAGTACAATTCTAGTATGAAATTTTCTCAAAGGAATTACTCAAACCATAGGAAGTATTTTTACCTTTGATCCAACAAATAAAACTAGAATTTGGATGGTTTACGCTCGTCTTTGCATAAATGCCAAACTTGAATTAAATTTACCAATGCACGTGAACATAATATATGGTTCCTATATCAAACATCAAGATATTGAGTATGAAAACAATTCAATCTTCTGCATAAAATATCACACTCAAGGACATCTTAAATATCAATGTCTATCACTCAAAAGGGAGTCCAAAAATAAATATGAGACTCAATCCAAGAAGCCTATAGAATATTAATAAAAGAGTGACCCTATTCACAAGAAACCCCCTTCCAAGGTGGGCTAGCTCACTCCCAAAGGTAATAAATCAGGTTCATATTTACAAGTAGAATCTGAAGTCTAACCTCCTCCCAAGGAACATCTTCCTATCTCCAAGGGTTAAAAAATTATTTATTCTCCTTAGATGGATTCCTAGGAACAAGTATGCTCTCTTTTTGCTTTCCTCAACCATTTTAATCCTTTATCTATTTTGCCTACTGATAAAGAAAATCATATGATTGATTTCTTATTCCCTAAATCTCTTCATCACCAACCCTAGGACTCTATCCTACCTAATGGATTGATCCTCCATTTCTTGACCAAGTGTGGCCCTTATTGCCCCTCTCAATATTCTCTCTTCCTCTCATCCCTACACTTTGGGTGTCCTAGAAATGACTCCAATGACACTCTCAATCTACTTAAACCTATTGGATACACTAACCATGAATCAATTTATAGTTACAATCCTCTTAAGCATCCCAAATATGCTGACCTTGACTCTTCCCTTAGTCCAAATAGGCAGCACACTAGAAGCTATAATAAGGCTATCGTTGATGTGGGCAATGACAAAAAGAAGTGGTGACCCTCCAATAATGATAAAATAAGAAGAGAGGTTGAATATGAGATTGCAAATAGTACCTAGACCACTCTTTTCTTAGCTCTTGCTGACCCATCCAATGATGATGTAAAGAGAATCAAACCCTGTTGTGGAAAATTTAGGCATCCTTAAGATATTTGTCATGCTACCCAAATTTTCAAATTTACAATAAGAAATGCAAGCTCTAGTGGACTTACCTCTTTGACCTGGAAATGAATTTTACATACAAACTTACAAGAAAATAGGTCAGGTTAGGATACCCCAATACGAGCTCAATTATTAATCGACGTTACACATCAATTACTCAATCAAATTAATAGAAAAAATTAACTTGAATTTTATTTTTTACCAAGTATAAAAATAGCATTTCCAGCCTAAGATCTAAGAATGCATACCAGTGTCTTCTCTATTAGGTGACTATAGAAGAAATTAAATGACCTCATGAACCAATAATAAGGGGAAGAGAACAAACTTACATGTGTATATTCATTCAAATAATGTAATCAACATAGACATTAAATTAGCAAAAATAAAGCATCATTTGTGGATTCAAATAATATAATACACAAACAAGCAATATACACACAATGATTATGAGAAAATCCAAAGAGCAGGGTTGGAATTTGTATTATATTATGTATAAAATGATTACAATTTTAGATCCTAGTAGTGTGCTCAGGTCTCTCAAAAATACAATACAATGTTCACCTTGTTCAAATGATGTAACAAGGGAATCACAATTTCCTATCCTAAATCTAGTAACATAGAAACTCTAGCTCTTGGAAACAACTCCTAGAAATAATATTAGGTGGGTTGATTCAACTCTTAGCTATCCCTGCACACATGTGAGAAGAATTAAGAAATGGAGACACAAAGATAACAAAGAATATACAATCAAACCCAAAAAAAACACTCAAAATACCTCTTGCAAAAATTTTCTATTTTATTGCTCGATGATCCTTTTGACTTTGGAGGTTTCTTTTATAAGTTTAACTCTACAATTTTTTTATAGATGTGTGATGCAGAAGCACCCACTTGGAGTTATTTCAACCTTTCATTCTTGGAGTGTGTTACAACAAAGGCTCAGACTATCAAAATTCATGGAATTCTCCCATCTATCCAAAACAATACCATTTGTTAACAAAGGTTGATAGTTTAGCTTCCTTGGTTCTAAGTTTCTCAAAATGAACTCATTGTTCATATATCCCAACAACTTACTTAGCTCTTTTATCATTTTCTATGGTGGTTCTAGTGTTGACCTCACATTTTTTATAGTTAAGTCTTTAGGCTTATTACCCAAAACCTCATATTGCATATCAGATGGTGATAGGAGGGCATGCACAGTATGGCAATCCATGAGAAAACAAGAGAATATACCCAAAAAGAAGAAAAATGTAGTGTATTTACAAGTGGGTTAGAAGAAGAAGCACAAAGATACTGGAAGCAGGGGAGAAGAGGAAACTAAAAAAGAGAACTAGAGGTACACAAATTAAGGAAACTACCAACAATAGTGTACCTCTATCACTATATTTTGTCATGGTGTAGGGGAATTTTCAAGGCAAATAGATTGCTAGATCCTAGGCAATAATTTTTATTTATAATGCTTTTTGTATTTTCTAACATTATTAAATATAAGTTTCTTGCACCATTCACATTCCTCTCTGTAGCCTCCTAATTGCACACTCAACTTCATTTATGATGTTAAAATATTCTCTTTGTTCTCGGATGGGTGTTCTTCCTTTATATAGAGCTGAGTTGAGGGATGATATTTCATCAACTGATGATTGTATAATTATACCTTTGGATTCTGAATATATTTGACTTACTTTGAACTAGTGCTCACACATTTTTGGCCTCATCTTGTATGTTTCAAGAGATTTTATCTTGCTCATTAACTTTACCCATGTGACTCGAGATATTTTCTCTTGTTGTTTTTGAAGTATTCTAAGCTCTTGTAATCTAATTCTAGCTTTACTACGCTTAAAAATGCTTTGAATTTGTAGTACTTTACCCATGCTTAGGACATCGGGTGATTGAGATGCACCAAGAGATGCCATGATTTTGTTTTATTATAACTTGTGTAGTATGTAGAAGCTAGAGTGCTCAGTTTCTTCTAAATAGGATTGTATCCCATTTTAACTCCTATAACATGTCCTTGCACTCTAAGTTGCTACTTGATGGCCATTATATGGGAAATAAATATCATAACTAGCCTATTAGACCCACTCTTCATCATGTCAAATCCTCATTGGTACCACATCGAATAACATTATCCTAGAGCAGTATTTTTTTATTTTTTTCATGTCTTAAAGAATTCACATGTACCTCAAAATTCCATTTTCTACTTTTCTCATCAATCTATAATGAAAAATGCATTGTTGACCCCTATGTCAATATTTGAGTCATCGAGGTTTGTCACTCATGCACCAATATTGTCACTGATGAATTGGTGATGAAAGCTTATTTGCAGTGATAAGAGGAGAAGAGGGTCTTTAGTTCATGCTATCGCCATCTAGGTTAATGTGGTTGATTATGGATTAGTGTTTGGTATATTTTATATATGATGACGGTAAACTATATTAAGTCATGGGTGACCCCAAAAGATGACCTTAAGAGTTAGGTGACCCTGGAGAAGACTTAAAAATACTTAGGTCTCATGGAGATGATAACGTATTTCTATTCCTAATCATCCTTTATCATCACTAATGAAAAAATGATAAGATATTTGGATGAGTGATGAAGAGAGCTTGAGTGCAAGGGATATTAAAAATTTGGCCTTTATGACTTTGCAGTGTTAAGGCTCGATTAATGCTATCATTGATCAGCCAGTGGAGTCACTGATATATGAGCAATGAAGGATTTTCATCGATGATGAACTTTAGCCTCTCAAAAGATCCTTTAGATTTATGAGGTACTTAGGACATGGAGGACCATAGTGAGAGAAAAAATTATAATATTGCAAGTACTAGGGAGTGACTTAGCACACACTATATGATGGCTTAAAGGGGTAACTAACCATGAATATTAATCACCAGTTCTTATAACCTTAGCAGTTAGGGATCAAATGGAAGGATCACACCTAATCACTCATTGACTGGGCTATTGCTAATCAACCAACACTATCATTGATTAAGCAGTGGTGGGAATTTAGCATCAACATTAGGTTTATATGCCTTTGATCACATTATGAAATCATATGATAAATATTATTTTGAGATTATGGTTAATACCTTAGTGGCATAGGAGTGATGAAATTTTACTTATGAACCTTTGATACCTTAATGCTTAAAACTTGGGGGTGATTACAAAAATGGGGAATTCATTTTGAAAAATACCTAGACCCTTAAGTTACAATGAGAACCCTTTGTAGGTAGACTAAAATAGTCATAGATCAATTGGTGTTGTTGTTGATGCATGAGTGATGGGGGTTCTACAATGGTGATTAGGAAAAACTTCCAATGCTTTGACTAGCGTGTGTGTTGTTTGACTTAAGATATAGCTAAAGGACTAGTGATGAGGGATTATGAATAGTGACTAAGGGAGTCTTCACCTTTATTTGTTAGCATGGTCACTGATAGCTTGGCATTTCATTGATAAAACAATGATGAATTATTGTGATCAGTGATGAAGGAAAAAATGTGAGAACTTAGATTTTATGAACTTTCCAGGAATGACTTTAGGACTTAGACCATGATAAAGACCTTGGTGATGATGGAGGCATGAATGTGGGTGAAAATGATGAGAAACCTAGGAAATACTAAGGTGATAGCACAAATATTAAAGGAAGAAATTTATGTGATGAAAATATTAAAGGGGGAAATTTATGATTAACTTACGAAAAGTATTACTTGGATTAATGTGTGATGGAATGAAGTGTAATACTTCTATAAATCAAATATTATTTGCCACTTAGAGAGGGCTAAGTCTCTTGCTGAATACACAATTGGAATAATATTATGAATGATGATGATGAATTGAATAAACCTTCTACCTATAAATATATGAATGAATTAATGAATGGACATGACCATTGAGGAGCCGACATGACTATTAGGATTGTTACATGGCTCCCTCCCTCAAAAGCTTTATCCTCAAATCTAGAAAAATTTGAAAAAATATATTCGTCTCCTATGTAGCATCTTCTTCTGGAAGTCCCTACCATTTAATTAAGAATTCTTGAATTTGGTAGGCGTGAAGATGACATACTCTGGATGGTAGTATAGGTGGTTCTTCCAAACTATCCATAATATTGGGAAGAGTATTAATCATGCACTAGATGGCACAAAAAATATTTGGTTTACCCAAATGTTCAAAGTTCCTCAAAAAAATTGGGTTTCTCAAACTTCCAATTTAATTGGTTGTCAACTGACCTTGGTTTGCCAAAAATTATTTGGTTTACCCAAATGTTCAAAGTTCCTCAAAAAAATTGGGTTTCTCAAACTTCCAATTTAATTGGTTGTCAACTGACCTTGGTTAAAAAGAGATTGGTTGTCAACTGACCTTGGTTTGCCAAAAATTATTTGGTTTACCCAAATGTTCAAAGTTCCTCAAAAAAATTGGGTTTCTCAAACTTCCAATTTAATTGGTTGTCAACTGACCTTGGTTAAAAAGAGATTGTTAGTTGTCCTAAAATCTAGCTTCAGGATCAAATATCCACTTGCAATGGTCAAATATCTGATTCAACGATCAGCTTGGCCCGAATAAGGTGGTTATTGTTTAGAATGCACAATAGCTCTTTTAAACCTTCGTGATAATTCCTGTGCTTAAGATGTGGGATTAGTGATTCCTAGCTAATCACAAGAGTGTAATAGATGTTGCTGGAATGATGGTGATGATAGATACTGCTAGTTCTACGTCCGTCTACCACTCACTATTCCGAATCACTGCTCCTTTCACTTGAATTTCATCTTATATCAAAAATTGATACTTTGCCTGAGATTGTTTGGAGGTCGTTCATCTCAATTTGCTAATTATCACACTTTGGACTCCCTGCTATGGGTGAAAATTGCAACTACCACCAAACACTACCATTGTATACGATGCCTACACCAGAGATCGTTTAGAGATAGTTCGTCAAAATTTATAAAATACTTGCAGAGAGATCAACCTTGTATTCACCTGTGTTTTCCTTAATAATCCAGGAACCGCCATGTGGTATGTCAGTGTTGGAACTATTAGGTAAAAAAGTATTATGCTCTTGATTTAATATTTCATGATATTTCACAATGAACTTTAGCTAGATGAAATGTGTGAGTCAAAAGTCAGACGGCGTAAACGGTGCCATGTATCAGAATCAAAATGGCCAGAGTTTAGGGATATTTGATTAAAATTGAAACCTTAGTAAAATTGCGATCATTTTTTTATTTCTTCTCACCTGAGTATTTCTATGAATGATGTAATTTGAAATTGGGTTCTAAATACCTTCTGGTGATCTGATTTGGACATATTTTGAATTCTCCCAAGACACTGATTTTCCCCTATGAAAGATCAATCTATCGTGTGAAAATTGGAGCTGGTTGATTTCTTTAAATACACCTGTGTCATCAAAAGGGAAGGGTTTCCACCTTTAATTATTGTTGAAGGAGATAAATCATCCTAACTAAACTGCGCGCTACCTGTGTTCTGGAATGCGATGACGATGAAAATAAAATTTGGTGTTTAGCGTGCAAAATTTCACAAAAATTGTTTGAAGAGTGCTTGATTTATCCACCTGTATTGCCACTTCTTGGTACTTGAACCCTATGATTTTCTTCTAAAAATTTACTATCAGAATTTGTGCTTTGCAGATCGTTGGCTGTATAATTTAATTTTTCACGATTTGTTGATGGTAATTCAGCGTAAAAATAGAAGCGTAATTTACTCAATGGATAATTGAAAGCATAATTTATCACTCCTTTAAAACACATGGATATTGCTTTGCTAATAAATAATAGTGCTCAGAATACATCACTTGTATTAATTTATTTGGAGGAGGGGTTCTGAATAATTGGCGGGGAGACGAACCTTAGGTTTGATAATTACTCGTTAATCACGAACATCTTCCTCGAAACCTTCTCCGGTGACTTCAAGATAGTATATCTCACCAAAAATATTTGAACCAAGGGCTAGCGTGATTTGTAGGAATAAGAAATGGATGACACGTAGAGTGATGCTATTGGTGGAATTTATTAGGTTTAAGCTTGGATTTAATTAACCGCCTGAACCTAGAGAAATCAATTTTTTTTTCTTAAATTTTCCTTGGCTTAAATGATTTATGTTTTCAAGTCTTCATCTCCTATCAGGCTAGTAGGAAGAGATCTCATGCTGAGTTGTATCTACTACAGTACATTTGATCAATCGACAGCATGTATCGAGCTTACGGGAGATGCGAACTCAATCAACCGATGGATTATATATTGTGAAATTGTCAAGAAACAACAAGGTAAATCATCGGTATGTATTCGTGGTAAATCAAGGATTCATTGTAAATTATATCATTGCAAACTCTAGTAACGATAAAATTTGGAGACTTCAACTTTTAAAGAATTTCACTGCCAATAATTTTTTTTTATACTCTTGCTTCTGCACCGGGTATCCTTATGATTGTGACCCAATCTGTTCGAACACTTCCACACAATGTCAAGTCCAAAATTTATTTATTGCACAATGTCAAGTCCAAAATTTATTTATTGCTCGAATGTAGAATAACATTAAATCAAAACAGTGGATGAGGAGTATGATTCCACTATCTAAAATGCTACTAGTTAGCAAAATACTTTGAACTTGACAACCCCATAGCCTTATTAAAGTGACCAAGACCTCCTAAAATCATCTAGACTTAAATTTTGATACTCCTTGAAAAATCGGGGTATAAAATAGGTTGGGATTATGTAATCTAACAAATCCCCCTCACAGCAAGGTAGAGGAGGGAAAAAAACTTCTGCCAAAAACCACAAATGAATATCCTCTCATGGAATGTGAGAGGCCTTAATGGATAGGCCAAGCAAATACTAGTTTAAACCATGAGAAAAGAAGTTAGACCTACTATCCTTATGTTACAAGAAACCAAACTTGAAGAAAGCAGTATGGGAAGAGTTACCAAACTTATTTGGAAAAATAATGAGTTCATCACCAACCCAACTCAAGGAATCTCAGGACTTCTATGTCTATGGAAACCAACTAGAGTAGAAGGAAGAATTATGTCCCCTTATGATAGAGTTACAAATATTATATTTTATTGCAAAGAAAATAAATCAAGGTGGGTCTTTTACGATATCTATGCCCCCAATAATCCTCAAGTGAGGCTTGATTTATGGAATACTCTCAACCATATGAGAGTAATTTTCACAAATAAACCTTAAATGCTTGTAGGGGATTTCAATTCCCCTCTTTATCCATATAAAAATGTGGAGGCACTACCATTTCATCAAGATGCTATGAGGACTTCGGAGAATTTATTAACAATGAACTAATGGATGTTTATCTCAAAGGAATAAAATTCATCTGGAGCAATAGGAGAGTTGGAATCCAACTTAATCAACTAAGGCTCAATAGATTTCTACTGTCTAATGAAGCCATTTATTTTTTCATGGATGCCACCCTCCACTCCCTTTCAAAAATTGGATCAAACCACAACCCTTTAATTTTTGAAGGTCTCAAACCTACATCAGTCTACAACATTCCCTTTAGGTTTGAAGACATGCAGATTCAACATACTGATCTTAGGGCATGCATAGCTGAATGGTGGTATCAAAATTTCTTTAGCCCTCCCATCATCCAAATTATCAAGAAATTGTGTCTCATCAAATGCAACCTCTGAGTTTGTAATAAGGTATTTTTTGGCAATATAAACAATCAGATCATCAAGGAAATATTGGAAAAAATAGAAGATAAAATTCAAAAAGAGAATCTAGAGTAGCAAATTAGGGATGAATAATTCAGGATCTCATTTGACTATCACAATGTGCTTGCAAAAGAGGAAATCTTCTAGAGGAAAAATTCTAAAGCACTATGGTTAAAGGAGGGAGACTCAAACACAAGGTTTTTTCATACCTCAACTCTTAGGCATCACAAATTCAATAAAATTAGGGATTTGATCAAGAATGATGGATCTACCATGTCCAACATTGTTGAGATTTGATCTGAAGTTGTCACTCACTTCAAAAATCTCCTTGGCTATCATCCCATCAACTTTATCCAATTATACAACTCTTTGCTTCACCATATTCCTACCCTCATAACTCTTGATACCAATGTGCATCTCCTCAAAATATTCTCCCATTATGAAATCAAGGAAGCCCTCTTTTCCATGTAGGTGGAAAAAGTTCTAGTCCTAGATTAGTTCCCCTTTCACTTTTTCTAGTGCTTCTAGGATATTGTGGGGTGGGATATCTATAAAGCTATCAAGGATGTCCAAAAGTCAAAGGCCATCCCCATGGATGTCAACTCAATTTTCCTAACCCTTATCCCTAAATCTTCCATTTGCAGGGATATTTCTGACTTTCAACTCATAATCCTATGCAATGCCATCTATAAAATAATCACTAAGGTCATGACCAACATAATAAAATAAATTCGTTTGCACATTATCAATCACTATCAGGGAAGCATTGTCCAAGCTATATACATCACAGATGGGGTCATCACTATCCATGAACTCATTCACTTTGTGTCCAAAAGTAAAAAGGTTGGTTTCTTTCTTAAGCTTGACATGAATAAAGCCTTTAACAAGGTATCATAGGATTTCCTCTTCACTTTACTATATAATTTTGGCTTCCATCATGAGTGTATTGGTCTCATCAAAGCCTGCATAATGACAACTTGGTTCTCTATAATCATCAATAGGTCTATTTCTAGTTATTTCAAAAGCGTAAGGGGACTAAGATAGGGTGATACCCTATATCCCTTTCTCTTCATCATCCTCATAGAATCCCTAGGAAGAGCCCTCAAAGTTATCTGCTCCCATAGAGCCATTACTGGCATCAAGGCCACCTCCCTCCTTATGCCATTCACCCACTAATTATTTTTTGATGATACCATCCTAGCCACATTGGCATCCATTACTAAAGCTAAAATCATTAAGACCATCCTTAATATATATGAGGAATTTATCAGTCAATTGGTCAATTACCTAAAAATCAAAATCTTTGTCATTAACATTCCTATTGCTATGCAGATGAAAATTTCTCATGTCCTTGGATGCACCATTTTTTAGTTCCCTTCTTCTTATCTTGGCCTTCCTCTCTTCAGTGGAAATCTAAAATAAAGCATGTGGAACAATGTTCATGAGAGGATCCAAAAGAAGCTTATCAAATGGAAAGGAGCTCTCCTCACTCATGTAACCAAAATAACCCTTGTGCACACTTTCCTCTAAAGCATTCTAGTGTACTTCATGTCTATCTTTAAAGCTTCTACAATGATATACACCAAATTTGAGAAAATTTAGAAGATATTTCTTTGGTTAGGGTCAAAGATAGGAAGAGGTTCCCATTGGTGGTATGGGACAAGATATGCACCAAGAAAGCTCAAGGAGGACTAGGATTTTGGAAAATTGACCAAATGAACATAGCACTAATAGCCAAGCAAGGCTATAAAATCTTCAATAATGCCAATGCTAAGTGGGTTTCCATAATCAAAAGAAAGTACCTACAACATCATAGGTTCATGGATGAAGGAACACCTCAAACTGGATTTGCATTCTAGAATTTAGTTCTCAAATCCAGAACCATAGTTTAAAAAGGCACCATATGGAAAATTGGGAATGGATTACTCATTGATTTTTGGAAGGATGCATGGATCTTTAATCATCCACTGATTGATGATCCTAGTCATATTATGGTGAAACCTTTTACTTATAATCTATTTGGAATAAAATCTCTCACTTCATGACTCAAATTCATGGTAGACTTTTTTGTAGAGTGATCCCTATGAATGATATTAGTAACAAACTCACTGCTACTCCCAATTCACTAACTTCTCTCCTTAATGCTTGTATCATTGCCAACAACGGTCCTCCTAACTTCCCTATTTGGATAGATTGTGATGACATCAAATTCATAGTTAAGACTAACTATTTCTTGTAAGATGCCCCCATTGCTTGCATGATCCCAATCAAATCCATTTGGATTAAAATATTGATTTGAAATATCACCTTTTTGTCTTGGTTGGTAGCCAAAAACAATATTCTTTTCATTGATAATATCCTAACTAGAGGTATGATTATCCCAAACCATTATTATCTTTGTCAATCTAGATGGAAGTCAACTCACCATCTTATCCTTGAATACCCATTCTCAAGGACTATACTTAGTTTTATTTTTCTCACCTTTAGTATTGAGTGGGTCCAACCAAACATGATTCTTGATTAATTCACCCAATGGCTTAATCCCTTCATGAACCCTCACATAAAAGTTGTATGGACCTTCTACCTACATCAATTACTTTGGAAAGTGTGGCTTGAGTGTAATAATAGAGACTTTTCCAACACTTCCAAGAACCCCCTTTCTATTGGTAATAGGGTGTTGTATGCTACTATTGAAAACATCCAACTTATCCCTTGCTCGAGAGATCCTAACCCTGGCCTTGAAGCTAACATTGCAATATCACTCAATATTTATATGGAGATTTCAACATCGACTATTCCTTCAACTATCAGATCCAATGTCATATGGGTTCCTCCTCCTGAAGTATGCTTAAAACTAATCTTTGATGGTGCTACTAAAGGCAACCCTAGAAAAGCAAGAGGTGGTGGCTGATGAGCACTAGAAATGCTCATTTTACATATATTCTTAAGGGGCATCATTACTGGTTTAATTAGCATGTGAGATGTATTTTTATTTAACTTGTGCATATAATTGATAGAAAATCCAGTATTATGCTTGATGGGTGTTTCTAGTGGAAACTGTGTATAAATGCATGTTTTGCTACTAATATAGTATTTTCCAATCTACATCCCAATTGGAACTAGCTTGATTCTGCTTCAATGAGTCTAATATTTATGGAGTAGACACCTTACTCTGGCACCTTACTCTGGTGCCTTACTCTGATGCCTTACTCTGATGCCTTACTCTAGCACCTTACTCTGATGCCTTTCTTTGGCACCTTACTCCCATACATGGGAGGCACCTTATTGGAACCTTACTACCATACATGGGAGGTACCTTACTGGTGCCTTACTACCATACATGGAAAGGCACCTTACTGGCACCTTACTCCATACATTGGAGGTACCCGTATAGGAGATGCCATATGACCAAGTCAACATTGACGAGGGGGCTACAAAGGTTGTTGCACGTGAAGACAAAGGGGGATATTTTAATAATGCATTATTATTAAATAGAATAAAGTATTTTTTATTATCAATTGATTGGTCGGTTGACCTTGTAAAGCTCTTAAAGCATTATTTTTAGGATGCATTAATTTAGGATTTGTTTTTTACGTACATCTAAGGATTTGATATTTATCCTTCTGGTGAACGAACATACTTTAAAATAGCATAATAGAAACCAATTGTAACTAATCACGTTATGTGATTAAAATAGATTTATTTGTTATTATAACGAGATCTGGTTGTGCTTTATATTAATATGTAGGCCATATGAATGAAAAAGAATCAAATTACACATAATATTATTTCATTTTATTTTCTTCTATATTTTATTAAGAGTGCAATTCCTCTTACTTTCTTAAAGCAAGCTCTACATAATTAGTCGGGTAGACTATCTATGGGAGCTTGGGCCCACTCCTTGTAGTAGTCCTCCCCTATTTTATTTCTGTATTTATTTTCTATAGATTAGATTTATTGTTTTATTTCCTACTTTAATTAATTTAGTTGTGTGTTTTATTTTCTTACTTTTTTGTAGATTAAAGATACAACGCCAAACAAAAGATAAAGAAATCACGATAAAAAGTAATGCAGAACACAGTTGTACAAAACAAACGATTTTTATTAATCAATGGAGTTTAGAAACTCCTTTTGAGTACAACAGGGCCTGTAACCCTTTTCGTGATACAAGATTACAATTTGTGCTAGGGTTCTCCGAAACCCTAGCTGGCACAATATGGTGGCGTCTCCGAAGAATGTATCCTTAACCTCAACAGAATGAGTGGGCTTCGTTGTATCCTTTGGCTCGGACCACTCCGGCTTAAGCAATTGCTATCATCCAATCAAATCTGCCATTAAAATCCTGCACACATTAAAACTACAAAAAGGTTAGAAATTAATAAGAGGGCTCCACTGTGTGAGCCCTCAGAAACATTCTAAAACCCTAGAAATGAAATAAATAGAATGCAGGAATCTAACGACGGATTAATACATAAAAATAAGTTACTTGCTTTAGAGATCTATACCTCTTTTCTCGTTAACGCGGCGAGACCGGGCGGCACTCGGAAGTGATGTAGCCATCAAATCGAGCTGCGGAAGGCGCCCTGGTGCGATCGCTGAACGCCCGCGTGCTTCTGGATCGGGGTTGCAGACGTCGGTCTACGTCTGTGGCTACGGGTAGGGAGGAAACGCCGTGGGCACTTGCGACAAGAATGGGGGATTCTGCAGAATGCTTGCAGAAGGGATGGCGGCGAAGTTGGCGACGGATGCGGCGATGGATGCGACGAAAAGGGACGGCGATGGATGGGTAAGAGATAGATGAAATAGAAGAGATAGGTCCAATAGATAGCAAAGATAGCAAAGATAGTAAGAAGAAGATAGGGTTTGAGCCATCAAGGTGACTCAATTTATAATCTACTCTTAGGGCACACTTTAGGGTTTTAACGACACTTTGAACGTGTGGCTAAGATTAAAGTGGATCCAAGGGTAGAGAATAAATCTAGGTTGTGAAACGGATTAAGATGGATGGACGGATGAGATTAAATGAAGGATGGACGGCTCAGATTAAATCACTTAAAGTATCTTTATATATATATATTAAAATATATTAAAATATATATATAAATATTAATTTAAATAAATTTGGGAATGAAAAATGGCGGGAAAGGTGAAATTGGGCCAAATAATGGCGGGAAGGTGTGGATTTGGGCCAAATAATGGCGGGAAGGATGGATGATTGACACGTGGCTAACAGGAAGGTATAGATGACTTACAAGTGGCTGGATTTTGGTGTCTACAGATGCCCCTTTTTGAGCTGCTTTGTGTGAAGACACAATGCAGCACAAAAACTTAAGACACCTGAAAAGCTGGATCAGACGCAACTCTCTCTCAAGACTAAAGCACAACTTTGAAGACCAAAGAATAAAAGAATATTTAAAATTTTATCAGCTTACCCCCTCAATTGGCGAGCGAGAATGGTTCTCACAAGCCAATTGGAAGAAATTTGGAAGAAAATGAACCGTTTTTGCCCCAACGGTGAAAAAAGGGGTTGGTGTATGAACCATCTGTTTATGTCCCAACAGGAAAGGGGTTGGTGTACAAACCAGAAAAGAATATGATTGAAGACGATATGAGTGATGTGAAAGATGGACCGTTTTCTGCCCCAACGGTTATAAAGGGATTTTTGCCAAATTGTAAGTTCCATGATCATGTAAGATGAATTCCACTATAGGAAAATTAGAAATTGATAACGGATGCCCCAACTCTTGTGTGTGAGTCCATACTGTTAATGAAATTGCCTTGTTGGCGCCATTGATATGCAGAGATGAAAGATGCATGAAAAGAGTCCAGAACTCGAGAGATGCTCCTAGTGACTGTATGGATAATTCCTCGGGTCGGAACCAATCAACCTAGGTAGCCTCAATCTCTAGCAAGACTCAAAATAATGATGATATTAAAGATTGTCCATGTTTAAGGCCCCATGAACTAGGCCATCAATGACAAGCTGTTGAGCAAATTAATCTTGGTATGAGGTCACTTGAAAAGTAGAATACCCAAAATTGATTTCCAATTTTCAAACAGTGAAATAATTGATGATGATAAATGGTAAGTGTCCTTATGGTGGTTTAATCCTCTTATCGAATTGCATGGATTCAAATCGCTGCAATCGCCAAGGTGATAGAATATACCACTAGATACGAGGTTTACTTTAATTTGATTTGGCAAAAATATGCATGATGAAAGAAGAATGAATGAAATTGACGATAGATCAGAAGAATTGATGAATGTGGTTAATTTTGTGAAGGTTTTGAATATTTTTAACCCAATTTGTAAAACAATGATGAATGATGCGCTTTTTGAGCGAAATGACAAAATTTGTGTCCAAAACTGTTGTAACCTTCACAAAATGTTTTATTATGATAAGAAGAATGGATGAATGCAATTTGATGAAATTTGGAGGAGGTAAGCTTCAATTTTGCAAGTTTTGTTCCTTTATTCAATACTGACACCAAACGCCGGTCTGCATTTGTGGTTGGCAGAGACGCCCGCCGGTGTTTAGGCGCTCTGCAAATGCAGGACTGCATCTGAATGCGCCATGAAACGCCCCACTACATTTCAGGGCGCCAAAACCAGCTATTTAAACAGTTTCAGCGAGAATTTCGCTCATTTGTGCGTTCGAGCTTGAGAGAAGTGCGTCTGAGGGAGTGGAGTGAAGTGGAGTGAGAAGTTGTGAAGCACGCGGGAGCTATGGCGGAGATGGGAGCGGACGCGCCAGTGCAGCCAGCTGAGGTATTTGTTCATTTAAGCAAGTACTTATTATGTGTTTTTTTTTTTTTTTTGTTTGGAAAAAAATTTGTAACAAATTTTTGTTTTGTTGTTTTGCAGCTTAGGGTGTTAGAGGCACGACACCGATTCTCCCCTATCATTCCGGGGATGAGGAGGTCATTGTCCCAAGCAGACTGGGAGATATTGGAGGCAGTGGGGCTAGCGGAGGCAGCCCGGTTGGAGGTAGTTCGGGCGGATGAGGGGTACCTCTCGGCTTTGGCCGAGAGGTGGGATCCAGATCGGGGGACGTTCCAGCTCCCGACTGGAGAGATGACGGTGACGCTTGAGGATGTATACCGCATCCTCAAGGTGCCCGTGGAGGGGGCACGGGTGGAGGTTGGACGAGATAGGGCCACGGAGATGGCCAAGTTGTTTGGGGATGACTGGAGGGAGATCTGGACGGAGAGCGGGGGATCCCATACTTGGCCATGTATACGGCCAAGGAGTTGGTAGCGGTGGAGGCTCTGATGATGTTCGTGTTGGCCAACATTGTGGCCCCGAACAGCATCGGGTGCAGGTTCCCATGGAACCTGATGGGTGTAGTGAGCGAGATGCTCACTAATAGGGTAGTGTATGCCTGGGCGCCCGCTTTATTGGCGCAGGTGTACCGGGAGTTGTATGAGGTTCAGAGACGGGGCCGAAAGGGCCTAGGTTGCGGTGTGGTTCTCCGGTCTTGGGGTGGGAGCACTTCGAGTGGCTCGACCGGAGGGGTTGCCATGGGCTCACTGGGATGTGAGCCGGGCTTATGGTAGGAGATGGCCAGTGGCGGAGGAGAGACAGCCTAGCCGGCCCGTGAGATCGGGGCAATGGTATAGGAGACTATGGGCAGACTTGACAGATGCCCAAGTCATTTGGAGGCCCTGGCGGGAGGCGAGGTGGATCGGGGATGGAGAGCACCTGAGACGGGTGCGACAGGCCAGATGGGTAGTGGGGCGGAGCCATAGCGAGGCGGAGTACATACAGATGTCTCGAGTACTCCGCCAAGTCGGATTGAGGCAGGATGTCCCCGGTGAGCCAGTGCGCTATCGGAGGCACAGATCAGAGGGTGATTTGTCGTGTGCCGAGCCGTGGAGGGAGGCGGTAGAGGACGATGAGGACATGGAGATCCCCGACGTGGATGACGTCGGGGTGACAGCTGAGTATGCAGCATGGATGGCCGTAGAGCCGAGGTGGGAGCCACCATTGGTGGCTGGTGGAGCCGGAGAGCCCGAGGCTGGGGTTGGAGAGGGCGAGGGAACCGCGGAGGTTCCCAAGCGCAGGGAGGGTCCCCGCCTTCGATCTGACAGTCGAAGGCGAAAGGGGAAGATGGCACGGTAGGCTCCGGGTAGCGAAGATGACGGGGAGGATGGCGGAGAGGGCCTAGGAGAGGCTACAGGAGAGGCTAGGGAGGTACCCCCTAGCGGGCACGAGAACGAGTCGAGCACTACGAGCAGATAGCAGAGCGCGATGCTATGTTAGCTGCCCGGGATGAGAGGATAGCTCGGCTGGAGCAGCAGGCGGTGGAGCGGGATGCCCGGTTAGCTGCTCAGGAGGAGAGGATGGCCCAGCTGCAGGCGGACTTGGATAGAGCGACCAGGGTGCCCCAGGATGACAGGGTGACGAGACTCCAGGCAGAGCTAGCGGAGCGGGAGCGACGACACGGGATAGACATAGCTAGGCTTAGGTCTAGGACTCGTTACATTGAGGCTCTGGAGGACACATTGTTTAGGCATCACATTGTGTTGCCTGATCCTCCATCCTCTTCTGTCTCTAGGCGTAGTGAGTCTAGACACACCACTAGGTCTAGGGCTCCTACTAGGTCTCAGGGGTCCTCTTTTGATGGTTAGCTTAGTGCTTAGATGCACTCTTTATGAGCCTTGGTGCTCTATTGTATATTGTAGCCTTTTGGCATTCCTCGTATAGTTTGTCCTTTATACATATATATATATATATATACATGGCTTTTATTTATTTGGTGTTTTACTCTCTTTTGTGTGAATGCCTATGTTTTTGTGATGCATGTTTTTATATGTTTTAATGTTTTTGATGCATATGTGATGGAATGGAATGCAAACTTATAGATGATTAATGCGAGACTAAGTATATAACATACAAATCTATGGATGATTAAGATAGTATGAGTAATTGAGTTAATGCAAGACTAAGTAAATGAAATATGCACTAAGAAGCACTCATACTTTTAGATAGTTAGATTTAGCCAACTGTTATCATAATTGTTTAATCAGGGGCACCGAACTTGGTGGCTTGTGAATGGATGACGTATGGAATGACATGAATATGGAAGAAGATATGGAGGGTGATATGGAAGTTGATATGGAAGACTGTTTTACAAAGACTCAAACATGCTAGTGGTATCAAACAAACTTACTAATACTGCCTAATTCAACTAGGACCAAATGTGTGTGCATGCGAGTTCATTAACCAAATCAGAAGCATGGTAGTGACTCTAGGCAATCAAAAACCTGTGTGTGTGCAAGTGTGTTCATTAACCTCATCTTGCATAAATTAGGTAACCCTGTTATGGAGAAGACCCCGAAGCTAGTTTGTCCGTATGAGCATTCAGAGGTCTCTTTTTGAGGAGAGACATGTCGCCACGCAATGAGTATACTCCACTGCCAGTCAAGCGTCTATAGCCCCGGTGAAGGTTAACTCCATAGTCCATGTTGTTTTTGACCTTTGTAAGCCTTGGGGATGACTACCTATCCGTCTGACTGGACAAGTAGTACGATCCTTACAACTTATTTGGGATCAGTGGTGTGTGAAAAATGTTCATTTCCTTAGAGCTTTGGGGAATCGGATTCTCAACCGAAGTATGATGAGAATTTTACCCTATCCTTACTACTCTGTTTATATTTATATTTTGTGATTGCTTGTGATAGTGGTAAGAACCACTGTTTTATGGACTATGTTTGCATGATAGGACAAACGAGGATTACCCTTTTCACTTCAAGGCACAACCCAAGGATGGTGTTATCTCTCTTTGACACAAGATGTTTTTAAGATGTGAAAATGTGATAGGTTCAAGACCGCTTTTGAAATCATTTCCCAATACTCAAGATTTTATTTAGTGTAATTTGTGATATGGCCCTAGAGAACTTTGACATGCATTTCAAAGTTTGCTTAAAACACTAGGAATGGTTGAGTGATTGAAAACATTTTGGCAATGTAAATATGTGCAAATGGAAAATGGGTGTACGAATGACAATTCGGTTTGATGGATTTTATGAAGGTGCCCCTGATTAAGGCAACATGACTTTTGCTTGACCAAATTTTATATCCAAAAGATAGAATGGTCTCTAACATGATATGCAACTATGGCTGAAAATGAAATGTTATGGTTTTCAATGAGATGTATGCACATGAAATGCAATGTTTTTGAATGAGATGTATGCAACTAACAATGAAATGCAAATTCTTTTTATTTTATTTGTTTTTTTTTTTTTTTTTGTACAAGCCATGTATATATGTACATATAAAATTCAAACTATGCGTAGAATGCCCTCAAGTGTATAACATTAAGTGGTTCGGGTTCTTCCTCTCCCTCTAAAGCTGGCAAGTCTATAAGTTCCATTACCCACTCTTTCGGTGACCATATATGGACCTAACCAATTAGCCGCGAATTTATCTCGAAGATGCGGCAATGCATTGGTGTTTTGTTGATTCTCTTTAAGGACAAGATCTCCTACTTGAAATTCTCTTAGATGAACTTTGGCATTGTAAGCACGTTTCAATCGGTCTTGATAAACTCGCAAATGCTCTAAAGCATTGATTCGTTTTTCATCTATGAGTGTGAGTTGATCAAGACGTGCTTGTCTAGCGGTAATCATCATCGATAAATTCCTGCAAAGAAATTCGCAAGGAAGGGATCTCGACGAGGGGAGCTAAGACGGCGGAGACGCTAAGCTCCTTGATGTCATCAAAGGCTTTCGACACTCATCGTCCATGAAAATTGTACCCCCTTTTGTAGTAGGTGGCAAAATGGCCTACATTTATCGAAAGTTGTGCAATAAAGCGAGATTGAATTAATCTTTCCTTGTAAACTACGCAACTCCTTCAAATTAGTTGGGGGACACATTTCCATAATGGCTTTGACCTTGTTTGGGTCCACCTCAATACCTCGTTTAGAGATAATAAAACCTAGGAGTTTGCCGAGGTAACACCAAAGACACATTTCTTAGGCTTATCCGGATCATATGGATTATGGAGCGGGGTGAATAAGTCTTCGAAATTCATTGTCGACTTATGGAAGAAAGGATGGGCGGAATGGAAGGGAAAACCGGTGAAGACCTCGGAAGACCTGAGATGCAAAACAACATAGTTTTTCAGTTTTTTTTTTTTTTTTTTTTTGTAGTGGTGAAAACCACTATTTTAGTATATACATATAATACAGGTTTGGATTATGGCTTATGGATGTGGCGGAGGGGGTGGTTCACCTCGTTCTTGTGGAAGAAACAAGCGAAAGATGGCTTCTTGGAGAGGGAACAATTGGAGATAAAACTCGTCTTGTTCAATGAGGGTAACAATTGGCGCCGACTCTTCTTCAGATTCATCACCATTTGACATGACGTCAAATTCTTCATAGGCTTCATCTTCGGATTCGTCGGGGTGGAGGATTTCTTCTTCTGAATTAAGATTAATGCTTTGAAAAGCTCGTTCAAAAGAAGAAAGGGATGGAAGTGGTTGGTAGCCCAGACCAAAACGCTCAGTGGGTCTCTGATATGGCATATCGATGCGTTCAGTTACTCCTTGCTCGTAGCGACCTAGGCCAAATTGCTGCCAATTATGTCTGTGGAAATAGCGAGAGGGAAAACCCTCCATCCTTTCGATATTGGCAGGGACTGGATGCTTAGGTTCTAGTATGGTGGTAGGACTAGAAGATGACTCTATTCCCCCATATACAAAATTAATGGAATTTGGCATAGAACCCATGTTATAAACCGATCCAATGGATAAATGTTGGTCATGTGGACGACCAAAATCTTTAACTTTTTGCACATTGAACGGTGTGATGTGGACATCTTGGATGGCATACTCACCAATACCTGCATCAGTGAGATGGACCTTGACTTGGGAGGGAGATGGACTAGATGATGGAATAGAAGAATGTGGGATAGAAGAATTGGAAGGATTTGGTTGGGTTGATGCTTCACTAACTTGTGAAACATCAGCTGGTGATGGTTGGGAAGATGGAGGAATAATAGGTGATGTTGAAGAAGGTGTAGAAGAATGGGGTAATGACGTGGAAAGAGATGATTGGTCATGGCCACATGTGCATGTGGTCACTGATGAAGAAGAAGGAAGATTAGGAGATGAAGAAAGTGGTGAATGAGATGGAATAGCGGAAGAGGAAGATGGTTGCGATATGATGGGTAGCTCCTCAGGAATGGGAGCTTTAGAAGAAGATGGTATAGAAGAAGTAGATGGGGTCAAGAAAAGATGAGTGGATGGCAACACAATCTCATAAGGATTTGAGACATAGTTGCAATGTTTGAAGGGTTCAGTGTCAGCGGGTACACAATGAACCTGTCCCTCATATACATACTTCAGACATTGATGCAGTATAGAAGGGACACATCTCATCTCCCTAAGCCAAGGCCGTCCAAGCAATACATTGTATGCCATGGACCCTTCCAAGATGTGAAACAAGGTATGCAAAGTTCGGGCCCCTACCTCAATGGGCAAGATAACCGTGCCAACCGTGGAAGATAAAGCATCATTGAATGCTTTAAGAGTAAAAGTCGACTTTGTGATAAGGGATGGCGACAGCTTTAGATGACTCAACGCCGATGTTGTAATGATATTGATTGAGGAACCGGTGTCAATTAAGACTCTCTTGAATGGCTTGTGATCGATCTTGGCCATGATATGCAGTGGAGGATCTATACTTTCTGTTGACATAGGTTTGATTTCAAAATCATAGAAAGTGATGGAGGGCTCCATGCATGTTTGAATACTCCCCACAAAGTTGTTGAAGGCATTAGTATCTTGAGTTTGAAGCTCGATTGACTTTAATATTTCCATTAATGCCTCTCTATGCGGGGGAGATTGTTGAATGAGGTCATAGATCGATAACTTGGCAGAAGCCATTTTTAAACTGGTAGTTAATCGGCTACTCAATGACATGATGGGTCGTTGGCGTTGAGTAGAATGATTTAGCGGTTGTTGAGAAGTACTAGCACGTCGTTGGGTCACTGTTACCTGAGGTGGACTGGGGGTTTGTACAGGTGGCTGTGGTTCAACCTGATTTGGTTGGTTCGCCCTTTGACCCCGGGTTACTACGTTAATAGTACCCACAAAACCTTGGTATTGTTGTACATGGTTGACTTGATTAGGAGGAGTTACCCGAGTTACTCCCCCCGAAGTTGTTGGAGCTTCCTCCCGATGTGGAAGGGGTGTTTGAAATATACCAAGATTTTGATTTTGTTGGGCTAAGGGGCTATCCAATTTAATGGCTCCAATCTCAATAAGATCTTGGATCACATGTTTGAAAGTTGTACAATTATTGATATCGTGCCCATTTTGCCTATGATAAGGACAAAATAGGTACTCCTTGTAATACTTCCCCCTTCTAGATGGTTCTAAAGGTTTAAACTCAGGTAAAGTTAGCTGATTTGTGCTATATAACTTGTTGAATATGACCGCATATGGTTCATCTAAAGGTGTGAACTGTCGCTTGGGACGATTGTTTTGCCAAGGTCGAGTTTCCATGGTTGGCCCAGTATTGTGAGCTGGTTGAGGAGGGGCGGGTACCGCATGATAAGCAATTGGTTGCGGTTGACTTTGCATTACTTGTTGTTGTTGAGCCATTACGGGCTGGCTCGCCACCACTTGATTAACTTGGTTAACATTTGAGGCTGTACTAGCCTGTGCTTGTTTGTTTTGGCCATAATTATTATTTCGTTGTTGGCCCTTTTGTTGCCATTCTTTTCTACGGGGTTTTAAAACACCCTCTTGGACTTTAATGTCTTCTATGATACTTGCTTGGGCCAAAGCCTCTTCAAAAGTCCTGTATTGTTGTAATTGGAGTAACCAAGAGATAGGTTTTAGACAACTCTGGGTGAACATTTTGGTTAACTCCTCCATTGGTAGGGAGAATGGCAATTTATTAATGATAGCCCTCCAACGGTTTCCAAAGTCATAAACAGTCTCATCGTCATGTTGCTTGAGCTTGTATAAGTCGGACAATGAAACTTTCCTTTGTACATTTAGGGAGAATCGTTCTAAAAATAGATTAATCAATTGCTCGTAAGCATAAATGCTATGGTGAGGTAAATGATTGTACCATTGTACAGCATCTCCCCCTAATGTCTGAGGAAAAGTTCTGAGCATAAGAGCGTCATTATTTTGGATTCTAAAGTAGGCATGCATGAATGAGCTCACATGTTCATGAGGATCCTCAGTTCCTCAAAATTTGTCAAACTTCGGTAATGTGAAATCAGTCGGATATGGCGGTGAAGGTACCGAAGGATGAATTGGTTGATTGATCAACGACCTTAGCGTAGGTTTTCGACTAGATGAGCCAGGCATGTTGAGCATAAGGTTGTCAATCTGTTGTTGCATAGCATGGAGTCGAGAATCTTCATGAAAATTTTGATTCGTTTGATGATTATGATGATGCAATGGAGGAGTGGAAAAATGATGAGATGGGATGAAATTGCCTGGATTAGGCGGTGTGGAATGGACAGGTTGTTGGTATGGATGATACCGAAAAGAAGGTGATTGGTTTGAATGATGAACTGGACTGGGTTGGGAGAAAGGTGGGGTAGGAATGGACACCACCGAAGATTGGGGTACCCAGGTGGGGCCTGAGCTAAGAAAAGCTGGCTGGGTAGAAATTGGTTGGGGTGTAGGATTTACTACGACAGGTGGTTGAGCATTTTGTTGTTGTTGTTGCTGAAGCAACTTGTCGAGGTACTCCCTAACCTTATTAATCTCTAACCCAAGGGAGGTGGGATGATTGGATGAAGGTGGAGGGCAGGCTGCCATGGTAGTCACGGAGAGCGCATAGCAGGGGCAATGAAGGTGGTTGAAGTAGGCGGTACCTGGGAAGAAATAGTAGACTGTGCCCTAGGTAGGGTGAAACCATAAATGGTTTGGGAAGAAGAGTGTTGAAATTGGTCATGGCTAGAGGAGGTTCCACCAGCCTCATAGAGAGAATTGGTGTACACCCGGGTAAATGGAGGAGAAAGTGGTCGGGAAGACACTACATTTGTCTCCAAAGGAGGACAATTGAGCATCTGGGAAGATGTTGGAGATGAAGCCGGCTGAGGAGATACAACATTAGCCTCAAAAAAAGGGTTAGTGTAGACCCGAGTGAAACCAGCGGGTATGGTTGATGCAATATCCTGTTGAAAAATAGAATCTTGCATAGGGGAATCTTGGATTGGCTCAAGGACATACCCAGTGCCATCTCTTAAGTGAGTTTGCACTTGGGCCATATCAATGTGGGTAATATGACAGGAATTGTCTTCCTCCATGGGCATGGCCATGCGATAGACGGTAGAAGGACGTGAAAGACCTACAGGCGAACCTGCCTGAAATTCACTAGGATAAGTGGTCATGTTGGTGGTGGGGATGTTCTGTGAATTATCCATTTGATTATTTAGATTTAACATTTTAGATTGATTCCTTGTTAAGACCATAACGCAATAAATCTAAACAAATTCAGAAAAGAAGAATGCAAAACTTAAATGATAAATTTACACTAAAGAAATTATCAGAAAACAGTCACAACCTAGGTTTCAACCAATATGTCTTACCTGCGGTTAATTAATTATTTTCTGATCTTAATCTGTAGTAAATTTTAAGTGTCCGGTTTATGAGTTTTGCATGTGATCTAATCTTGAATTATTCACAAAAAAGGTAAAAACTATGGCTAGGAAAGGACAACGAGATTCTTACTAGGTGATGAAATCCAGACAAGTTTGCTCGGGGGTGACCTATGGTGTCTAAGGCAGAAGTTTAATGGATGGAGATGAATTCCACCGTCACTAAACTTCAAGCAATACCTGGTGATGAAATCCAGATATTACTATTTTAAATGCAATATGAAATGCAGTGAATTTTATTTTAAGTGTTTTAGTTGTCTAATGTATACATACAAAGCTATAAATCAAAAGTTCTAATGATCTAAGCAAGAGGCTACTGAAAACATGCCATTTCCTCTGAAGAAGTGGAGTACACCGTTTAAAACCCCCTGCCTACCAATGATATCAGATATCAAAGGAGCAACCGGAAGGTTCGTCCACTTCTCTGCCTGGAATCACCCAATGGCAGGAGTACTATTGACATCCAATCAATAGTCCTACTTAGATAACTAAAACAAATAATTCGTAGCTATTCTAATATGCAGCTAGGTATGCAATTTTTTTTTTTTTATGCAAGCAACAACCAATAATGCAATGCAAAAAAAATGTAACTAAAAATAACTATTCTTTTCCAGATTACTTAGTTTTTGTTCATTTTAAAGCAATGATCTGAAAAAGAAACAAAATACAACAGAAAAACCAAAAACGTAAAAAGTACAGTTTAACAAAGAAAGAAAAACGCACTTACTCGGAAGCCTACGCTTTTCTGTAAAACTGCCTTCAAACGCCCAAGGGAGTCTGCACAGGCTGAAACGCACCTCTGCGTTTCGTATTGGACTTCCAGACGCCGCTCTGCGTCTGCTGCATTTTCTACAAACTCCTCAGAAACCCTAGTTCACTGGAACAACGAATTTCACGATTTCTGGAACCTGCAAAATAAAACAAAAATAGGAATAGATCAGTAAAGCAAGTATTAAAAACATGAAACCCTAGGGGGTCCCACCGTGATCGCCATTTGTAGATTAAAGATACAACGCCAAACAAAAGATAAAGAAATCACGATAAAAAGTAATGCAGAACAGTTGTACAAAACAAACGATTTTTATTAATCAATGGAGTTTAGAAACTCCTTTTGAGTACAACAGGGCCTGTAACCCTTTTCGTGATACAAGATTACAAATTGTGCTAGGGTTCTCCGAAACCCTAGCTGGCACAATATGGTGGCGTCTCCGAAGAATGTATCCTTAATCCCAACAGAGTGAGTGGGCTTCGTTGTATCCTTTGGCTCGGACCACTCCAGCTTAAGCAGCTGCTATCATCCAATCAAATCTGCCATTAAAATCCTGCACACATTAACACTATCAAGGAGTTAGAAATTAATAAGAGGGCTCCACTGTGTGAGCCCTCAAAAATTAGTCTAAAACCCTAGAAATGAAATAAATAGAATGCAGAATCTAGGACAGATTAATACATAGAAAATAAGTTACTTGCTTTAGAGATTTATACCTTTTTTTGTTAACGCGGCTAGACCGGCGGCACTGGAAGTGATGTGGCTATCAAATCGGCTGCAGAAGGTGCCCTAGTGCGATCGTTGAACGCCCGCGTGCTTCTGGATCGGGGTTTCGGACGTCGTGTTGGTGGTAAACGCCGCGGGCACTTGCGACAAGAATGGGGGATTCTCAGAATTGCGTAAGGGATGGCGGCGAAGTTGGCGACGGATGCGGCGATGGATGCGCGAAAAGGAGACGGCGATGGATGGGTAGAGATAGATGAAGAAGAGATAGGTCCAAAGGTAGATAGCAAAGATAGCCGAGATAGGAGAGATAGGGTTTGAGCCATCAAGGTGACTCAATTTATAATCTACTCTTAGGGCACACTTTAGGGTTTTAACGACACTTTGAACGTGTGGCTAAGATTAAAGTGGATCCAAGGGTAGAGAATAAATCTAGGTTGTGAAACGGATTAAGATGGATGGACGGATGAGATTAAATGAAGGATGGACGGCTCAGATTAAATCACTTAAAGTATCTTTATATATATATTAAAATATATTAAAATATTAAAATATATATATAAATATTAATTTAAATAAATTTGGGAATGAAAAATGGCGGGAAAGGTGAAATTGGGCCAAATAATGGCGGGAAGGTGTGGATTTGGGCCAAATAATGGCGGGAAGGATGGATGACTGACACGTGGCTGACAGGAAGGTATAGATGACTTACAAGTGGCTGGATTTTGGTGTCTACAATTTTATTTCTGCACTTTTATTTCCAGGACTTTAGTTTTAGTTCATAATTTATTTATTTAATTTTCCACACTTAGTTTATTTGGTTTAACTGAAATTCAAATGCATGAGCATCCCCCACAAAATAAATAAGGTATATACAGATTCATTCTCCCACATTGCAGGCATATAATGTGCATTACACTCACAAGTTTATGGACTTATCGGATTGATAATTTATGAAAGAGAAATGATTGTTTTTTTTAGACATAATTTCTATTCACCAGTGGTATTGTTAGAGACCATTGTGGCAATGACATCATCACTTATGTAGAGAATTTGGGATCACAAACCAATCATGTTGCTAAAGCCAAAGCTATTTCTTGGGAAGTTTTCATTCTAGGATATATTCCTTGCAAATTGATCATCAAAGGAGATTCATTGAACATCATAAATTATCTCAAATATGGCAAGGGTCTTGCATGGAGAGTTAGTAACCTCATTTTTGAATCCAAGTAGTTTCTCTACATCCATCCTAACATTTCTATTTAACACAATAATAGGAAGGAAATCATGTTTCTGATTTTATGGCCAACTTGGACCTCCATATAGAATACCTTGATATTTGGTATGCTTCCTTTCCCAAAGCCTTAACTGATGTTTCCACTAATAATTGGAATATATTACCCTAAGTACTTTATGAGGATCACCATGGCTTCCTGACCCCATGTTTTATCTATTTCTATCCACCTTTGGTCCCTCCTATGCTTAAAAACCTCTCACCCTACTTATTTATGTCTTATCATCCCATAATTCCACCATTGTGACCCCATTTACCCTAGCCTTGTCACCCTCCACCCCTTCATCCCACAATTCCACCATCATGACCCCACTCACCCTCTACTATATCATCTCAAGGATAGTCTAGAAGTTGTGCAAGAGCCCCCTTAACCAAAAAATGTAAAGATCACAGGCTCCCCTTTAAAGGTGATGTGTGATGGCAATCCTGCTAGTGCAAAGGTTCCTGACTCCAAATGTGATCCCATGGCCAACTCATTTTAGAAAACCATTCTTTTTCCCTTCACAAATATTGTGGTGATGCTTTCTACTATTGCTAATGCATCCAAATATTTTTGGACTCTATACAACCAAGCCATGAAGGTGTTGGATGATATCTATAGCCAGCTCAAAGATCACCATAAGGCTAATGATGAAACTACTATAATCCATGATGATTTAGCCTAGGACTGAGTCCTTCCTTTCTATTTTATTGGTCCATATTTGTTTCTCTATCTTGGAACCACTCGTTGGTTCCTTGGTATGTTGGGATTACCTTTATGGGCCCAATGTTTATTTGTGTTCTATTATAGATCTTCTAACCTATTATTTTTACTGATCTAGATGTAAGTAAGGTTTTGGGGCCCTTTCAAAACCCACTCCAATTTAACAAAAAAAAAAAGACTAAATAGAGAGTCATCTTTTTTTTTTAAATTACTATTCCTAAACTATTTCTCTAAGTCATAACAATTAGAAGGTCCAAATTTCATCCCTTGGAAAAAAAAAATGAGGACTATCCTCATAGTATAAATACTACGAGATATTGTATTAGGGGATTAAATACATCCTGAATAACTGGTTGTACACATATATTTTTATGAAAAAGAAAACAAGGCAAAATTAATTTATCTTATTAGGCATAACAAATGAAATTTAGTTTCATATTAGTGAAGTGAATACATCAAAAGAGGCTTGGGATATTCTATGCACTATTTTTGAAGGTAGAAATCAAGCAACTATTTATCACTTACAATCTCAATTATACACATTACAAATGCAAGACAATGAAAGTTTAGAATATTTTCTTCAAAAAATTATAGAATTAAAGGAACATTAACCATCTTGGGAGAAATAATTGATGAGATTCTATTAATATTAATTGTATTGCATGCTCTACCTAATTCATACAATGTTTTAGTATTTTTTTTCTAATTTCTAACCATAGAGCATTATTTGAATAACTAATCAATATTCTACAACAACATGAACTAGAAATTCAATTAAGAGAGGATTCTTCAAACAATGCTCTTATTTCTAGAAAGAGATATCAAAAAAATACTAGAGCTCCTACTTGTTCATTCTCATATTCTTCACAAATCCAAGTAGAATGCAAAAGAACATATTATAACATATGTGAGAGAGAAGGAGCATATGATGCTATATTCTATAAATAGTGAATTGAATATGAAGAATCAATCATAAATTCCTTCTCAAACAATGCCACCGAACAATATCAATCTAGAAATTCAAATAATCAACCTAGACTAAATCAAGTATATAGATCAACTTCTCCATCACAATAAGAGCATGTGTTACAAGAAGTGGCATAAGAAGAATCTAAGTCAAATCATGATGAGGAACCATAAATATTTTATAAGGTATTAATGAATCACAAAATGGAAAAAATCAAGGATAATAATTGGTATATAGATTCTTGATCTATTAATCATATTATAGGAAACATGCACTAGTTTGATACTTTTTAATAAATACATGGGTGGCCAGTGACAATGGTAGATAAAAAAAATTATCAAATAAAAGAAATAGGAATAGTTTCCCTCAAACTACATTTAGGATACACCATTGTAAGTTTACTTTATGTTCTACGACTTACTAATAACTTACTTTCTATTGCTCAAATGATTTTTATTTATTAATAGGTTAAGAAGGGGATTTAAAATACCATGTCCCTTTTACATAAACTTCCTTACAAGTAGATCATAAAATATAAAAATAATAGCATTACAAGTCCATATTAACTATTAACAATCATAAAGAACCAACCTAGAGCACCCAATAAAGAAACACACAAAGTACACTACCAATAATAAGAAAAACTAGACAATAATTGACTTTACAAACATAATAATCTACCACATATAGACTGGATCACCTATACCAATCTATCCCAAGAGTTTATTCCCAAGATCTAGCTTATTCCAATTGGAAAGTGAACATCATTAGGTCATTTTGGCTTCTCCTTGGCCACAAATTCAATAAGTTGAAGTGGGTAATTATCTTCCCATTTAATAATATCCCAAGCCTCCACCCCTATATTTTCTATAAAATATGTAGCTCCATTCTCCTCTCGATAAATATGCTTCAATTTAAGGTTGTGATAAGACTGCAAGATCTCTTTCATCCCCAAAATAATATCTACAATGCTCCAACTAGCTTCATATTGCTCAAATGATGTATAAAAGAGTTTTTGTTTATTTTAAAGTTGTTAATGGATATAAAAGATGCTTTATCTCAAGACTAGGAAAATTGGAAGGTACTACATCCTAAAAATAAACTATTTGCTTTAGATATCATTACACCTTCACCCATGCTTTGATAAGTACAAATATCATCTGAAGATCACAAAAGAGATATAGATCTCTAATGGCTGTGGAATCAAATGGTTTAGAGAAAACAATAGAAAACAAGAAGAAATTGCAATGCTTGATACACAAGAAGATGACTCTCTAGATGAAAATACAATTATTAATATGTGGATACAAATTATTGTCCAAATATCTATTGGTACAAAACACATGTAATCAATATTCAAAGAGGTTGTGAACGACACTTTATTTACACTTAAGTCTTATATAAGTCTTCATATTGATAAAGTGGTTGACTATGGTGAAAATATATTATAGTGTACTAATTTGGTCAAGATCATATATGTGTCACTCTTTACTCTTGATATATTTAAAGAGAAGAAAGAAAATTTAGAGGAAATAATAACACAAATAAAAAACCCTTGATGAAAAATATCATGTGTGATACGAGTGATCTTATAAAATAGAAAGAAATTGGTTGTAATACAAGAAATTTGATGATAGATGCCATGTGTGATACTAATGATATTATCAAATAGGAAGAAATTGGTTGTAATACAATCAATATCCAAAAAAAATATTTCATGTGTGACACTTATTGATATGGAATTTGTGTTGGAAATTTGAGTTAATTTGAGGCATTTTATGTTGTCATTGATGTCACATGGATCACATTTGGTTTTGGTGGCCAAAATATTTCATAAATAAGCATTTATGATATTTTGGAAAGCATGGCTATTTACAGGGTTTTTATGAAAACCAAGGCAGGAAAAATAAAAGGTTTTATTTAAAACCATGGTGGGCTTATGTGGAAAGGGATTTTCTTAAAAGCCAAGGTGGAATTTTGTTTCATCGAAAAAGGACCTCCGGTGATGAAGATATTAAAGTTTAAAGTTTAAGTTTAAATTAATGGAGGGCCGACCTATGTGCAATTAATGGAGGTTGACATATATATATATGTAAAGGTTTCAATTTATTTTGGAAAGGGGGCATATTATATATCGTCGGAAAGCTTATTTCGAGGGCTATTTGACTAACTTATTTAGAAGGAGAAATAAGGTGTGTGTAAAGAGATATTTCTGATTTTGCAAAGGGGTTCCAAAAGTGAAGTTTGCCTTGTTCTTTTTCAAGAGGATTAATTCTTTCATGAGGTGACAAGGTATGCAATATTGTGATTTATTTTATTTTATGGTATAAGTGGTTTTGGGAGTGAAAAGGTTATGCAATGTTTTGATTTATTTTATTTTATGGTACAAGTGGTTTTAGGAGAGATAAGGAAGTTGTGCAATTAAAGGCCTTGGTGATGATTATTGAAAAGTGGAGTAATGTTGATTATTTTGTGATCTACTAACCCTTGTGAAGATTGGCAAAAGAATTTTGTGATTGTGGCAGATTTACAAAGAGGTTTTTTCATCTTCATAAAAGGTATGGGCACATTCTCCTATTGATTGTTTATGGTGGTTGATTTCTGAAATATCATTGGAGGGAAAAGGATTGTTTGTGGTTTCCTTTTCGAAAGTGGTTGGTTGAATGCTTCAAGGTTTTCTGAATTGAGAGTTGTGTCTAAACCTTGTTTGATAAGCATAGTTGTTGAAGCCCATTGGTTGTGAAAGAACTTGAGTTAGAAAAGAACATGAGTATCATTGTTATGTGAGATTTGTGGTTGAGCATTGTTGGAAACATTTGAGTTGGTTGATACATACTTGGACTAGGGTTGTGTGAGAAAGAGTTGTCCCTTGTGATGATTGGTTGAGTTGAGTTGATTGAGCCTAGTCAAGTGATGTGTGAAGTGATTGTTCAAGTTCTATGAAATAAACTATTCCATCATTCTATGTTGAGTTGAGATTAAGGTTAGAACATATTGAGTCTCTAACAATTCTCTTTATGGTTCTATAAGATGAGTTGAGTGAGGATTGAATTGAGTTGAGGTTGATTTGAGTTGAGAGTGAGATTAGAACATATTGAGTCTCTAACAATTCTCTTTATGCTTCTATGAGTTGAGTTGAGATTGATTTGGGTTGAGATTGAGTTTAGAACATATTGAGTCTCTAACAAATTCTCTTTATGCTTCTATGAGTTGAGTTGAGATTGATTTGGGTTGAGAGTGATATTAGAACATATTGAGTCTCTAACAATTCTCTTTATGCTTCTATGAAGTTAATTTGAGTTGAGATTGCCATTCATTGTTGAGTTCATTTTGAGTACTACTTGAGCATGATTGATTGAGCCTTTGAGAAGGCCTTTGGGATAGATTTGAGGATAGTGTTGGGATAGATTTGTGGATAGTTTTGTGGACAAGTTCTTGGTGAGCTTGTTAGAGCATATTTGGGCAAGTTCTTGGTGAGCTTGCTAGAGCATATTTGGGCAAGTTCTTGGTGAGCTTGCTAGAGCATATTTGGGCAAGTTCTTGGTGAGCTTGCTAGAGCATATTTGGACAAGTTCTTGGTGAGCTTGCTAGTGCAGAAGTTCTATGTGAGCTTGTTAAGTAGGTTCTATGTGAGCCTATTGAGAGGTTCTTAGTGAGCCTATTGATAGAGCTTTGGAGGTGATAGAGTACAGAGGATAGAGTCTCAGTGGATAGAGATCCAACAGCCAACACAGTTGAAGATAGATCTGAGTGAGGAGTCTTCAAGTGGAGAGAGGTCCACCAGTTAGTGCAGTAGAGAGACAAAGTCTTCTAGAAGATCACATAGCCAGAGTAGAAGGGGAAAGAGTTCTCCTATGGAAGAGATCCATGAACTTGAGATTAGGGGATCAACATCTCCTTTGGATAGAGATCCATAAACATTGTAATTGGGAGTGATTCCCAAAGAGATTGATTGAGAAAGTTTTAGTAAAATATTTTCTCCGTGGAGTAGCCCACATTGGGTGAACCACGTAAATTGTGGTGTCTCTATTGTGTATGGTTTTTGTGCATTGCTTTGATTACTGCTATTGATATTGCTATCTTTACACAACATAATATTGAATTGGAAGAAAAAGTAAAAAGTGGTCTTATACTGTTCACCCCCCTCTCAGTATAAGCTTGTGTTCTTCAATTGGTATCAGAGCGGGTTCCTTCGAAAAGGCTAACAACTTGAGGGCAGATTCTACAAAGAACACATATGGCTTCATAGAAAGGATTATCTTCAAATAAGGCTCCATTGTTTGATGGTAACAATTATGCTTTTTAGAGCATGAGAATGAAGAACTACTTGATATCACAAGGATATGAGGTATGGCAGATGGTTGAAAAAGAGTATAAGGTTGAAGGTGATCTCGAGGAAGATAAGACTACCAAGAAATTGGTTGAGATCAATGCAAGAGCAATGAATTGTATTTTGAGTGGGCTACGTGAGATAGATTTTGCAAAGGTCATGGTATGTACTTCAGCTAATGAGATGTGGACCAAGTTGAGGAATACTTATGAAGGAGATTCCAAGGTAAAGTTGGCAAAACTACAAACTCATAGAAAAATATTTGAGGAATTGAAAATGGAAGATTCTGAAGATATTGCAAAGTTCTTACTTCGAGTTGATGAGATTACTAACACTATGAGAGGCCTAGGTTTTGAGATGAAAGAATCAGAAGTTACTCAAAAGGTTTTGAGATCACTTCCCATGAAATATGATTCTAAGGTTTCAGCAATAGAAGAGACAATGGATATCAACAAGTTAACAATGGAAGAATTGCAAGGTACTCTCATAGCTTATGAGATGAGGGTAAGTAAGCATCAAGCTCCAATAAAAGAGATTGCATTCAAGGCTTAAAAAAGAGAAAGGAAAGTTTTAGAAATAGATAGAGTTTTAGAAAATGATGAGGAAGCTAACTTCATCAAAAGGAATAAGGACTCAAGGAATTTTAGAGATATAAGGAAATTCAGGTGCTACAAGTGTGGTGATCTTGGTCACTATGCATACAAGTGTCCACATGAAGAAATCAGTGATGATGAAAAATAGGGTCATAGAAGAAAAGAATATGGAAAGCATAAGCATGACAAAGATGACAGATTCAAGCAAAATAGGTATGAGAAGAAGAAATTTTTTGTAAGGCAAAGAAATATTACTACATTGTAGAAGCAAGTGATAGTTCAGATTACAGTGATAAAGATCAGTCAGATGAAGAAGAATGTACATTCTTTGGAATAAGTGAAGAAAAGCAAGAACACCTATTCCTAGGTATTGAAGTTAAAGAAGAGGATGTGCCTATTGAAGAAAGACATGAAGAGCTTGCCATAGCCATTGAGCAAGCAGATAGGTACAAGAAAGGTCTAAGGATACTAAAATGCTTCATATGTGGAGATTTTGGGCATATAGATGATGATTGCACATACTACAACAATTACAACAAGGAAAGTGTATTTGAAAAAGAAAGCAGTAGTTCTAGTGACAATTCTAGCAATAGTGAAAACAAAGAAGTCTCATTTTTGGTAATAGAAAAGGAAGAGGATGATCCAAGTAAACAAAAATTAGAAATCAAAAGGTTAAAATAAGAATACAAGAATCTTGAAAACAAGATTTGAACAGATGTCAAAATCAGAGAAGAACTACTTCAAACAATCAGTAATCTCAGAGAAGAGCTTCAAAATGCAAAAAGGATAGAAGAGAGGATGAATGAAGAACTAAGGGTAACAATGACAAGACATGATACATTAGATGAAAAGATTCAAAAAGGAGTGGAAACTTATTTTAAGGTTGTATCTTACTTCCAAGAAAAGTCACACTCAAAAGGAAAGGAAGTTCTAAAATATGAAAGCAAGGAAGCACCTAAGATTTGTGAGGAAAGTTCCAAAGTTCCTATGGCTCCAAATATTCAGTTTGGTTCTTGTTTTGAGATAGGTGAATCAAGCTCAAAGGGAAAAGAAATTCTTGAAGAGAAAGGCAAGGAAGAGGTTTTAGATGCTACAAAGAAGGTTCAAGAATGCAATGCACAAGTTGAAGATGATCATAAGGATAATGGTCAAGAAAGGTATGAGGAACCAAGGCATGAACAAAGGGCTTTTCAAGGATATTGTTTTTCTTGTAATGGATTTGGACATAGGGCTATACATTGCAGGATCCATGGATCAAAGAAGTTTGATTTTTCTAGAAGAAACTTCAAGGGAAGAAGGTATGGTTTTTAGGGACATTGCTTCTCATGCAACAGGATTGGTCATAGAGCTTTTCAGTGCAAAGGAAATGAGCAACATGGTTTTGGTTTTAGAGCTACACAATTCAGAAGTCATGGTTATAATGGTCATGAAAATAGAGCTTCACAATACAGGGTTCAGGAAAGGAATGGATATGGAAATTATTTCAAGAATAATTCAGGACATGGGCACCAACCAAAGGCTACAATATCAAGTGTTTTAATTGCAATAACTTTGGGCATATTGCAAGATGGTGTAGGACTCAATTCCAAATAGGTTCAAGGCAAGAAGGTCAAACAGGTTCTAGACAAGAAGATCAAGTAATTCATCAAGAGAAGGATATCAAAAAAACATGGAAGGAAGTTGATAGAGGAAAGAAACAATGTGATATGGGAGTAAAGGTACTCCCACCCCAAAATTAATCACCTCAAGAGAGAAGGTGGTGAGGGGGCTAAGCTTAAGAGTCATATCTTTTAGCCCCATAGGTGTCCCTTTTGCCATTGATGTCAAAGGGGGAGAGATTTGAGTAAGGGGGAGAGCATTGAGTTAGGGGGAGAGCCTCCAAAGAGAGCATTGAGTTAGGGGAGCAGCCTCCAAAGAGAGTATTGAGTTAGGGGGAGCAACCTCCATAGAGAGTATTGAGTCAGGGGAGCAACTTTGATTCTCAGAGATGGTTTTTGAAGTGATTGTGGTGTTTGCATTAGAGGTGTTGCCATCAATGACAAAGGGGGAGATTGTTGGAAATTTGAGTTAATTTGAGGTATTTTATGTTGTCATTGATGTCACATGGATCACATTTGGTTTTGGTGGCAAAAATATTTCATAAATAAGCATTTATGATATTTTGGAAAGCATGGCTATTTACAGGGTTTTTATGAAAACCAAGGCAGGCAAAATAAAAGGTTTTATTTAAAACCATGGTGGGCTTATGTGGAAAGGGCTTTTCTTAAAAGCCAAGGTGGAATTTTGTTTCATCGAAAAAGGACCTCCGGTGATGAAGATATTAAAGTTTAAAGTTTAAGTTTAAATTAATGGAGGGCCGACCTATGTGCAATTAATGGAGGTTGGCATATATATATGTAAAGGTTTCAATTTATTTTGGAAAGGGGGCATATTATATATCGTCGGAAAGCTTATTTCGAGGGCTATTTGACTAACTTATTTAGAAGGAGAAATAAGGTGTGTGTAAAGAGATATTTCTGATTTTGCAAAGGGGTTCCAAAAGTGAAGTTTGCCTTGTTCTTTTTCAAGAGGATTAATTCTTTCATGAGGTGACAAGGTATGCAATATTGTGATTTATTTTATTTTATGGTATAAGTGGTTTTGGGAGTGAAAAGGTTATGCAATGTTTTGATTTATTTTATTTTATGGTACAAGTGGTTTTAGGAGAGATAAGGAAGTTGTGCAATTAAAGGCCTTGGTGATGATTATTGAAAAGTGGAGTAATGTTGATTATTTTGTGATCTACTAACCCTTGTGAAGATTGGCAAAAGAATTTTGTGATTGTGGCAGATTTACAAAGAGGTTTTTTCATCTTCATAAAAGGTATGGGCACATTCTCCTATTGATTGTTTATGGTGGTTGATTTCTGAAATATCATTGGAGGGAAAAGGATTGTTTGTGGTTTCCTTTTCAAAAGTGGTTGGTTGAATGCTTCAAGGTTTTCTGAATTGAGAGTTGTGTCTAAACCTTGTTTGATAAGCATAGTTGTTGAAGCCCATTGGTTGTGAAAGAACTTGAGTTAGAAAAGAACATGAGTATCATTGTTATGTGAGATTTGTGGTTGAGCATTGTTGGAAACATTTGAGTTGGTTGATACATACTTGGACTAGGGTTGTGTGAGAAAGAGTTGTCCCTTGTGATGATTGGTTGAGTTGAGTTGATTGAGCCTAGTCAAGTGATGTGTGAAGTGATTGTTCAAGTTCTATGAAATAAACTATTCCATCATTCTATGTTGAGTTGAGATTAAGGTTAGAACATATTGAGTCTCTAACAATTCTCTTTATGGTTCTATAATACTTGAATTGAGTTGAGGTTGATTTGAGTTGAGAGTGATATTAGAACATATTGAGTCTCTAACAATTCTCTTTATGCTTCTATGAGTTGAGTTGAGATTGATTTGGGTTGAGAGTGAGTTTAGAACATATTGAGTCTCTAACAATTCTCTTTATGCTTCTATGAGTTGAGTTGAGATTGATTTGGGTTGAGAGTGAGATTAGAACATATTGAGTCTCTAACAATTCTCTTTATGCTTCTATGAAGTTAATTTGAGTTGAGATTGCCATTCATTGTTGAGTTCATTTTGAGTACTACTTGAGCATGATTGATTGAGCCTTTGAGAAGGCCTTTGGGATAGATTTGAGGATAGTGTTGGGATAGATTTGTGGATAGTTTTGGAAAGTTCTTAGTGAGATTGTTGGAAGATTTGGGCAAGTTCTTGGTGAGCTTGCTAGAGAATATTTGGGCAAGTTCTTGGTGAGCTTGCTAGAGCATATTTGGGCAAGTTCTTGGTGAGCTTGCTAGAGCATATTTGGGCAAGTTCTTGGTGAGCTTGCTAGAGCAGATTTGGGCAAGTTCTTGGTGAGCTTGCTTGAGCATATTTGACAAGTTCTGTGTGAGCTTGTTAAGCAGGTTCTGTGTGAGCCTATTGAGCAGTATTGAGGTTCTTAGTGAGCCTATTGATAGAGCTTTGGAGGTGATAGAGTACAGAGGATAGAGTCTCAGTGGATAGAGATCCAACAGCCAACATAGTTGAAGATAGATCTGAGTGAGGAGTCTTCAAGTGGAGAGAGGTCCACCAGTCAGTGCAGTAGAGAGACAGAGTCTTCTAGAAGATCACATAGCCAAAGTAGAAGGGGAAAGAGTTCTCCTGTGGAAGAGATCCATGAACTTGAGATTAGGGGATCAACATCTCCTTTGGATAGAGATCCATAAACATTGTAATTGGGAGTGATTCCCAAAGAGATTGATTGAGAAAGTTTTAGTAAAATATTTTCTCCGTGGAGTAGCCCACATTGGGTGAACCACGTAAATTGTGGTGTCTCTATTGTGTATGGTTTTTGTGCATTGCTTTGATTACTGCTATTGATACTGCTATCTTTACACAACATAATATTGAATTGGAAGAAAAAGTAAAAAGTGGTCTTATACTGTTCACCCCCCTCTCAGTATAAGCTTGTGTTCTTCAAATTGTTTGATAAAATAATAATTGTGTAGAATGTAGTTATATGAGCACTAATAAAATACATATTGAACAAATTTTTGAAATATAATGTGAAGAGAATACACTAGATATTACCTATGGAATAATTCTAAAAATAAATGAAAAAATAGAAAATAAAACACTCCAATTGATATGTTTTCCTTGAGAAACAATTACAAATATTATAACTTTAGATATATATCAGATAAATGTAGGAATATTCCTAAAAGAAACTACACAAAAATTTAGTTGAAATATGGATGGATGAATATCATGGAATGGAATCAGTTAAAAGTAATTTTTTATGGTTACTATAAAATAAAACCAACTATTGTTTTGATCTAGAGGTAATTCATAAAGACAACATAAAAGCATAATGTTTTTGAATTAGGTGTTCAAATCAATTTAAAGGGGTAGTTATTCCATTATTTACTCTCTCAAATAATGTAATAAGGGGATATGTTAGCCTATAGTTTCAAAAATGGATAATAATATTCATTGTTGTATATCCTCATCCATATTATATTTTCAATGTAGGAGGTTATAGTTAGATTTTTTTTTTATCCCATTACTTAAATGGTTTCTACAATATTTTGTTAGAAATATTGAAAAATAATATTATATTCCAAGAAGGAAATAGTTATGCAATACATCACAAGAATGAGTGAAGCTCAAAATACTGATTGATTTATTCCATGGGATCAACTTTGTATAAATAGCAAAGTTGATCAATGTGATCCGTTGGATTACAACAACCCAATAGATCTGAGCTAGTCTTAACTGGGAGTTTACCTACCTCATGCAAGAGTGGTAACTCAAGTTAGACTATCCTAGTAGGACTTAAGATTTATTCTAACACCCCCCCTTAAGTGATACTAGGGGTAAGTGGAACAACAAGAAATGAGTCCCGACAACAAGGCCTGATTAGGTACTCATGTACAATATGTGAGTGGCACATCCACTAAAAAATGAGTCCTAGACAACAAGGCCTTATTAGGTACTCATGTACAATATATATAGCAAAACTTCTTTTGGAGAGATGATAAAAAAAACCACATGGGAAAAAACCATCTTCCAAAAGAAGAAGAAGAAGAAGAAGAAGAATGGAGAGGATAAAACCTCAGAAACACTCCCCCTAAGACAACTTCCTTACCCCAAGTTTCTCACGCAATTGATGGTAGCATGGGGAAGCAAAGGGTTTGGTGAAGATGTCTGCAATCTGACTCTCTGTCAAAATATACTCCAAGCAAATATCCCCATCCTGAATATGCTATCGAATGAAGTGCATGTGAATCTCAATGTGCTTGGTGCATTGATGCTCAACTAGATTTTGAGAAATATGAATTGTGCTTTGGTTATCACACCAAAGTATAATAGGTTGGTCATGGAAAAAACCAAACTCTCTCAATATCTGACGAAGCCAAAGAGCCTCCTAACTGGCCAAAATTGTTGCCCTGTACTCTGCCTCTGTAGATGATAATGCAATAGCCTGCTATTTTTTGCATGACCAAGAAATAGGTGAAGAACCAAGATAAAAAACATAGCCAGAGGTGGAACATCTATCTTCAACTGAACCTGCCCAATCGAAATCAGTGTATCCTACAATATCTATAGATCCTCTACTATAGAACAGCCCAAAATGAGTGGTCCCTTGCAAATAGTGAATAATTCGCTTTGTTGCCTACCAATGGCTGAGATGAGGTGTCTGAGAAAATCTAGAAATTAAGCCAACAACATAGGAAATGTTTGGGCGAGTATGAGTTAGATACAATAGACTCCCTACGAGTTGTCTGTATAGAGTAGCATCACATAGAGGTGAAGTGCAGGAAGAAGTTAGAGTTACCCCAGACTGAAAAGGCATTGGAGAAGGCTTGCAATCAACCATATTAAACCATTGAAGAAGATCTAGAGTATACTTCTGCTGACATAATGAAATCCTTGTATCTATTTGAGTTATCTGAAACCCAAGGAAGTAATGAGCTAAACCTAGATCAACCATCTCGAATCTCTCGGAAAGGGAGTTTTTTATAGTCTGAATGTGAGAAGTGGCACTACTAGTGAGAAGTAGATCATCAACATAGAGAACAAGAATGGTGATGTTATCTTCTTCACGCCAAATATAGACTGTAGCATCAGACTCACAGCGAGAAAATCTGGTGGTGAGAAGGAATGAATCCATATTTTCATACCAAGCTCATGGAGCTTGTTTGAGTCCATATAGAGACTTTCTTAGTCTACAAACAAGGGAGGAATCTTGAATAAATCCAGCTGGTTGCTCCATATATATTTCTTCCTTTAAGTCACCATGCAAGAAAGCACTTTTCACATCCATCTAAAAAATAGGCCAATTTTGTGAGTCAGCAAGTGCAAGTACAAGCCTAACTGAATCCATTTTTGCAATAGGTGCAAAGGTTTCTGAGTAATCAATACCTTCAACTTGTGAAAAACCCTTAGCTACCAAGCGAGCTTTGAATTTGTCAATGGTTCCATCTGCTGCATACTTGGTTCGATAAACCCATTTACAACGAACCAATTTTCTTCCTTTAGGAAGAGGGACTAGATCCCAAGTTTGATTTTTAATCAAGGAAGAGTATTCATTTTCCATGGCATCATCCCATTCTTTAATTCCATTTTCCTGAACAAAGGATTGTGGATCAGTAGAAATGGATTGGCAGACAAGACCAGAACCCAATGAATGACTAAGTCTGGAAGGGGGAAGATCTTGGATATAAGGGGTTGCCTCTAGAATAGTAGTGCGGGCCCATTTTGGCATGGATGGTGGAGTAATGGGAGTACCAAAATCTATTGAAGGATTTTCAAGAATATTATCATCATTTTGATTATTTATCTCAAGGATTGGTTCTTCATCAGATTGAGGCTCAAATAAGGGAGATGGCTCAAAGGAATCAAGGTTGGTAGAGGAATATGGATGAGGATCTTTAGAAGGGAATGTTTCATCAAATTGAACATTTCTATGAAAAAGACCTCATGAGTAGTAGGATCAAGTAGCCTGTAGGCTTTCATATCCTCACAATAACCAACAAAAATAAGTTGCTTGCTTTTCTTGTCTAAAGCCTTCCTATTTTTCTTTGGGATGTGGGCCCAAGCAGTACAACCAAAAACTCAAAAAAAAGAGACATCAGGTTTTAAGCCAAACCAGGCTTCCTCTAGAGTCAAATGCCCAAGTGCTTTGTGTGGTGTGCGGTTCTGAATGTAATTTGCACAGTTTATTGCCTCAGCCCAAAAAACTATTGGAATATCCCTTGAGTGGAGCATACAGTTAGCCATTTCCTTTAAAGATCTATTCTTTCTTTCTGCTACACCATTTTGTTGTGGATTATGGGAGACTGAATGTTGATGAATAATACCATGAGTTGAGAGGAACTTAGAAAACTCATTACTGAAGTATTCCCCCCATTGTCTGTACGAACCTTTTTGATTTTGCAAGTGGCTTGATTTTCAACTAAGGTTTTATAATTTTTGAAGTGAGATAGGACATCACTTTTGTATTTTAGAAAATACACCCAAGTACGTCTTGAAAAATCATCAATGAAGGTTAAGGCATATTTTGCTCCTTTGAAATATGGATGTGGGAAGACCATTAAATCACTATGGATTAGTTCCAATGGGGAGGAAGCTTTTTGGGAACCACTTGGGTGAAAAGGATCTTGATGTTGTTTCCCAAGAGCACATCCAGGACACACTCCATCAATAGAAGAGACTTTTGGCAACCCAGTTACCATTTCATGAGTACTCAACTCTTTCAAATAGCTATAACTGAGATGTCCAAACCTTTCATGCCAAATTTTGCTTTCAAGATCTCCATGAGCAACAAAACAGGAGGCTCTATTAGAATATTTGAATCCCTTGAAGTGAAATAGGTGAGATTTATGATCAATGTCACCTTTTTCTATAAGGGAGTATGGTTCTTGAAAGTCTTTTATTTCAACTCCTATTGGTGAGAACAAAACTATTTTGCCCTTTCCAGATGTACAAATTTGATAGATAGAGAGAAGATTTGTAGAAATATCTAGGACATAGAGAACATTATTGATATGACCACCATAAATGGTTATGTCACCTTTTCCTTTGATAGGGATAAAGGATGAGTCACCAACTTCAATGTTGCAAGTTGAGCTTGAGGAGAGGGAAGTAAATGACTCATGTGAAGAAGTCATATGATGAGTTGCCCTTGAATCTAGAACCCAATAATTTGATGAAGTTTTAATAGCTTTGCCTTGAACATTTAAGGCTTTTCCAATTTTCTTCTTAATGTCATTTTTATGATCCTTCATTGCTGCCTCAAGTTGTTGTAGTCTTTTCCAACATCTGCTCACTGAATGACCATCCTTTTTGCAATGAGTACAAGTTATAGGTGCTTTTTCTTTCTTTTTAAATTTTTCTTTATTGGAGTTGGAAGCTACTAAGGCTTTTGAGGAGGAGGGAGAGGTCTCAAATTTTGAAAGCTTCATTTCCTCTCTAGTTAGCCTATCACAAAACTCCTCTAAAGTGGGCATTGTAAAACTTGTACCAAGTGCATCCTTTGTAGACAAAAATGTGGTTGCAAAAATTTGAAATGCTCCATTTAATTTGGAAAGAATAAGATAGATGCATTCTTCTTCTATTTTATTTTTTCCACTGCCTTTTAATTGTGTGAGGACTTCCTTAAATTTGGTGAGAAAATCTACAATTGTGTTGAAGTCTTCAGGAGATAAAGTTGTTAACTCTGCCTCTAGCTGCATTGATCTTATTTGATCCACTTTACCAAACAAGTTTTTTAGTTTCTTCCAACTCTCAAATGGATTTTTACATTCAGAAATGTGAAACCATAAGCTTTCACTCACATTTGTGCTTATAATGCCCATTGTTTCATACATTTTCCCTTTATGAACAAAAATTTCATATTCTTTTTCAAATTCAGGTTGCTTCTCTTCTAGAAAATGTGTGAGACCTTTTTGAGCAATGAGATTTAATATTCTAGGTTTCCATGTGTGATAGTTATGAGGGGTGAGTGGGTCAATTGTATTTAGAGAATTCATTTTGCCCAGGAAGTAAAAAGTGCAAAAAAATATGTAGTTACGAATAACCCCCCAAAATTACCCAAAAAAATATGCAGTAATAAGACCTTCTCCAGAAAAGACAACAAGAAAATCCCCCCTAAATCAAGGCAAAAAAATGGTGCAAGAAGCAGCACCAAAAAACCCCCCCAAAAAAATTTGTATTATGAAATTACAAAGAGACTTCTCACTTTTAGAGTGCCTTTATAGAATAGGCACAAAACAAATGAAAGTGAGAGGAGTCCAAGAAGAGGGATAGAGGAAGGTTACAATATAACAATGAGTTACAAATTGTAATAAAAAATGCCTCTACAAAACATAGCTAGGTAGTTCTCCTTGTTGAAGAATGTGTTACTGAGAACATTAACTCAGTTTGAAGCTTCACCTTCTCTTCATTGGTAGTTTGATCTGAACACAAAAAAATAGCAATCTTCCTCTTATCAAAATAATATTTTTGAATAGCCTCAGGTGGAAGGATGAAATTGATACAAATGCTTTCCTTGCTGGCACACATGCAAATGCAACTGCACCTTTCGCTATGCTTTCCTTCAGTGAGGCTCCACTACACTTGTGGAAACCAATACACCTTTTGGAGACACCACTGCACTGGGATATTCATTATTTTTAAGACCTACAGCTAAAAAAATGTGTCAATAGCAAAAGGTAAAAACACCTACGATTCTTCTACTAGTGATGAAGCTGGTTTCATAAAAAATATTGTGATTTCTCCTCATTTTTTCCTCACTAGTGTTTGATATAAAAAAATGAAGGCTCATGGAGATCTATGTAAACCAGCAACATCAAATAAATATTCTCTGTGCTCCACTTTAAGGAATGGCTATGTTATTTGAGTGAGTTTGTAGCAAAATGATGAGCACTACTGATGAATGAGGTTGCATGTCTTCCAATGAGGTAAGGATTTATTCAAGCAAAAAAATGTGATTCCTCAAGGTTTGCAAAGATAGCTATGGCATCCTCAAATGAAGAAACATGAATTTGAAGAACTCAACCCATAGAACATCAGAGTTGAAAGTGATTATTGTGTGGATACTTTGTTCTTGGAACACTTGAGTGATTAAATAATCATTCTCATTCTCCATGACTGCAATAAGTAGAGCTATAATAAGTCTCTACTGCTAAATACAGTATATGATGAGGTCTCCACCAAGGTGAACAACATGTGTCACTTCAGTTTCTCTCAAAAAAATTGGATACGCCAAGATGAACAACAAGTGTTACATCAATATCGCTCAAAATATTTGGGTATGTTAGGACTCTGTCAAGATGAACAACAAGTGTCACTTGAATGTCACTCAAAATATTTGGGTATTTTAGATAACGTTCTCTAGTATTTTATGGATGCATACTTAGGCACTATGCATCGTCAAACTTTTTGAGATTATGCGTAGTTGTCAACTTAGTGTCTCAAAGTATCATATCAAATGCAAACCTTTAGCACAGATTAGATTCACAATAAAAATGTCGCATATTTCTTCTTATCCAAGCTTGTAGGTACAACAACATATGAGCACAACATCCTCCAATATTCACCAAACATAGTTATTATGTCCACATGGATAGGTTGTGTTAATATAAGGCACATTTACCATCTAGATATGGTTGGTGATAACCAATCTACCGCAACCGATGCCAGGTGAAAAACAACAGTGCCTCTTGCAGGAGGCCACGTTGGTCTATGAATCTCTATAATCAGGAAGCCATGGAAGAACACCTGTTGGAGTGGATGTTTTTGCCTTCAACACTAATGGAAAAAAGGTTAGTATGCTTTTGGTGAGAGCAAGGCACCAAACCACCTTTAGGTGCCAGTATACCAAAACTGCAAATATCTTAAAAATTGTGTTTCATCAAGAATTCATATAATATCATCTGGATTTAAAAACAGAAAGAAAAATCTCCTAGAGAGGAAAATAATAAATACTTCCAACTCAAAAAAAAATTATTTGCCAAAAAATATATAATAGAGGTGCTTTAAAATGTCTAGAATATAATTTCCTAACTACAGTGAAGCACCAATAATGAACAAATAAGGTGGTCAAGTTATGGCTACAGCTAGAACAAGCAAGTAGTAAAATTTTCCAGAGAGTATCCAAGAGAAACCACCAAAGAGTCTAAACAAGAACTTGAATATATGCAAAAACTATCCTAGCTTTGGTACCATGTTAGAAATATTGAAAAACAATATTCTATTCAAAGAAGGAAATAGTTATGCAATACATCACAAGAATGTAGTGAAGCTCAAAAGACTGATTGATTTATTCCATGGGATCAACTTTGTATAAATAGCAAAGTTGATCAATGTGATCCATTGGATTATAACAACCTAATAGATCTGAGCTTAGTATTAACTGAGAGTTTACCTACCTCATGCAAGAGTGGTAACTCAAGTTAGACTATCCTAGTAGGACTTAATATTTATTCTAACAGATTCTTTCCCTATAAGACTCACATGTGCGAACTATTATATACTTGCAAATGTGTGATGAAATATTATGAATGATAAATATTAATAAATTATTTCTATGGTTTTACTTTATGTCCAATATAAATGGTATCTTTAGTGTGTTAATATCCATGTTAATCTTCATAGAACTAGGAATTTTATTATCTATAGGTCATGCTCAAAAATTGATTTCTAACAAGTATATATGTTTATACTTTTAAAAAATAAGTGCACTAGATCAATATTGAAAAAAACTTCCCAATGATTATGTATAACTATATTCATAAAAAACAAGTGCCTAAAATCATAAGAAAATGATAATGTCTTCCCACACAAAAATATATGGGCTTAAAATCAATCTCTTATGTCAAATCATGGAATAAAAATATACTCTAGTCAATGATTATAGTCAATATTTAAAAGGCAAGAGGGCCAATGCTCCACATTTCACTTTAATTATGTAAAGAGGGTAGTGATTATTTAAATTAGTAATATCACCACTATGCATGTGAGATAAAAAATTTGTTTTTCCCTCCAAACAACCCAGTGTGTGCTCATTTGGATGACATTAGCCCTTTATTAAATATATATTGTAGTGATATTTGTGATTAATTATTAATATCATGGATTGACTTAAAAAAGTGATATGATTATTATATATTGTTGATTATCTAAATTATGTAAGTTTTGGGGTTTTTTTAAATAATTCTTCCTAGTGCCTCTCTTATATTCATGCCTCCAAATAGGAACATTATTAGATGTATCCTTTTGAACATCATAGACTATTATCAACATCTTATTTTTCAACTTGTTCCCCTAAGTAGCATCTTTAGCTAGTAATGGTGGTTGTATCTTAGGATTTCCTCCCGTGATGAATGTATTATAGAAATACATATGGCCAAAAAACCTCCCATGCTTTCTTATTCTAGTAGTAATCTTCTAAAATTCAAGTTCCTTCTAGTAAAAATGCTTAAAATAAAAATATATGATAGCCTTCAAGTTTATTTTCTATGGTCAAACCTTCAACTTGAGATATGTATGTTAGGTTAGAATATTTGGAAAAAGCATATTAGAATAAATATTCAATAGATAAAAATAAAATGCCCGTTATCATAGTGTCATTTCCTTTCTTGATTGGAACATGACATAAATGGCACCAAAAAATTATAGCAAAAATGTTTCAATGATATTAAAACATCTATTTGTTATTTGTTTTATTGGATATTGTGTTTGATATCTTTTCAAATTACTTTTACTTTGAATAGAATATATTTTTATATTGTCTAACAATGTAGTTATATCACTCCCTCTTGAACTATGCATAAACTATGTCTTAGTTTTTATATGAAGACAACCCATGGATTGCATTAGATGTTTCCTTCATATATAATATAAATGATGCTTCATGGATAACCTAATAAATTACTCTAGATGAAATGTATGTGGTATTGGATGACTCTTACCATTTTATAGTTTTAATTCATGGACAACTACATCTATATCATGCAAGGTGGTGCAGAAAACTAACATTTCAATTCAAATTTTACATGACCTTTTTAACATAAAAATCTCTTCTCTTGGGATGGCCTGTATAAGCAATTTATTTGGATGATTTTACATGGCCTAAATTTTTATTTGAAAATGTGCCACTTCACCTTGGATTATTTTAAATATTTACATGGTGACCCTTAGGTTGGTGTTTTTAATGCATATACAACAAAATGGATGTATTGGATAAAACTTGCACGGTCTAAACTAACAATGTTTATTTACCTTTAGATGGTCCTCCAAATAGCAGTGAAGATGATATCAACATCAATATATCCTCATGAAGATAGTAATATGAAATTTGAGACAACTTGTGACATAATTAATTTTACCTTTTCTTCACTTAACATGGCCTTTAGGTGGCCATATTTGAATTGGGATGACCTTTGCTCATTAAATATTCTAGATGAAAATAAAACTCATCCACTTGGATGTCTCTTCCAATTTATTAGATAATGATCACTCAAACGTAATAATATTTGTCTAATTATATTTTGTATGTGTCTTTATTTATGTTAAACCTAAAATAAATAAACAAGAACAATATATTCTTCTTCTATAATTTATTTGACAAGGTTTTCCTCCTTAGATGAAATTCATGATTTCTAAGTTGCTTATTGGATTGAACAAGAAGTATGCAACTCCTAGATTGGTTAAGGTAAACTCATGAACTTTAAAAATTATTTTTCAATCTACAATTTTGGTCTCATCTTTGCAATATCAAAGCTCTGATAATAAATGTTATGAATACAAATTACTTGAGATAAAATTTATATTGATATGATAGATGTGTTTATACAAGTGGGAATCAATAATGAAGAGATATCTAGCTACAACTATTTTATAACTTCCTTAAAACTACCTAGATTACATCACAATTATGTCATGTATTCATAAAAAAAATGTAAGAATCATCTATTACAATGGATTTAAGAAAAATAATTTGTATTAATATATTATAAATAAAAATGTTTAAACATTGGATAATTGAGATTAATTTTTATGGTGGTTCTAAAGGAGATTGAGAAAAGAAATAGGAGGTAATGTTTCTTTACAATAATGTAGAAATAATTCTCCTTCCTTAGAATCAAATGGAAGTTAAAGTAACAATTGTGTAGAGGCTATAATACTTCTTAAAGGTATGAATATTGCTATTAGAAAAGTCTAGATTTTATTTGTGTGAATGTATTTATTAAATTGAATTTTTGTTTCATCTCTCATTAGATCTAGATGGAGTAAAATATAAGAATAAAATGGATTTTAGTAGATTGTGCTTATTATCAACAAAAAATACATAAATAAACATTTAAATTGTTGATTTTATTATTTATAGGTTAATTATTAATTAAATATTTAATACTTTATAGAAAATGATAATGGATATATCCACTCCCTTTGGTTTTTTATCTATGATATTTTCTAAACATTTTATTGTTGGACTTGTATTGAAAATTTTCCATGTTATTCAGGTGGGTCTAACTCTAAAAGGACTTTACAATATGCCCCTATCCTCATCGGGGTTTGAGGCTAAATTGGGTCTCAAGTAGGGATATGGGGGTGGTAACCCTTGTTAGGGGGTTCAAGGATGTTAGCCCTTGAGGAGATGTTTTTGGTGGGGTTAATCTATTTTTAGACCTATATGCATGTTTTTGGGTTAATGAATATCAACCCATGGTTTTTTGCCTGTGGTATTATAAAACCCTTGTGTTTTTGGTTGTATCGTTCCAAATTTTCCGCACCCTTACCTTCAGGCTAAAGGATCCATGCCCGTAAGGGGGATGCGAGAAGGATGGGATGGTACCTTGAACTGAGAGGCCCTTTGAAGGTCCCGCCTCTCGAGGGAGGGGTATTAAGGTGATTTTTTGATGGATGGTGGGGTTCACCAGGAAACGTTTAGTGGCAGTTTCCATGCCTAGGTTGGGAATGAGTTTAATGTGTTCAATTTTAGCTTTAATCATCCAAGTCCTAGGTTTGGCCAAATGAATCTAAGTTTTTCTATATGAAAATGTAGATTTAAATGAAGACAAAAAATAGATTTAAACAGAAAACACAGAGAATAAATTATGTGAAGAAATCCATACCTATTTTCGGATGTCTGATGGAGGTTCTGATTTTTGAAGCAGTCAAGATCGTCTAGAATTTGACAGGATCGTCTTCGATCAGACATGATTGTCTAAGATCTGACGAATTCATCAAACAAATTTTTTAGAGACCTGCAATCAGAGAAATGGACACAGAATACAAAAAATGCAACTATGCTGATAAAGGAAAATGATGTGAAATGAAAAAATGATGTTAATAAGATAATCCCAAATAGAAATGCAAGTAAATTATCATGCTTTAATAGCTAATCATGATTTTATTATGTACTTAAGCTATATGGGTGAACTCCAAGATGTAGAATAGCAAAAAATAACAATAAACTGATCTAAATGCAGAATAAAACAGTAGACGAGAAGAGAAAAATGCAAACTCTGGGCAGTAATTGCCCCCAATGTTGACTGCAGTTGAAATCATCTCTAATTTTGACGTGATCGTCCGAGATTTGTATAGGATCATCTACAACGATCTGAGCTTGCTCCGGCTAAAGAATGACAAAGTTCCTGCAAGAAAATCTGAAAAACACAAATGCAGATAATGATCCAGGGTATTATAATGCACGCAAAGATCGAATTACAGGGAAATTCAGCTAGGGGAATGTCAAGGGGGGTCCTAAGGTTTAAATAGGCTTAGGAGGGAGGTTAGGAGGTTGGGGATCATTCCAATTTGGGAGATCTCCAATGGGGAGGTTCTCTAACGGTGCAGACACGCTTCTGCCTAGATTAGAGACGCTGTTGAAACAAAGGCTAATTATGAAAAATTAGTTTTGGGAAGAAATCGTCTGGACGTTCTACTCTAGACGAATTCATTCGATCTAAGGCGATATCATCTGATCGGAGACGATATCGTCCAACGGACAAAACAAACTCTAAAAATGGCATAAAAAATGAGGAAACGGGTTGCAGGCGATTTTGGAGCGGTTTTGGGGTTGAGATTTGAATTTGAATTATTACTAAGGTAATTTTAATTATTTGCTAAGGTTTACTACGCCAATTTTGGGCTTTGGGGTTTTGGGGTTTTGGGGTTGAGATTTGAATTTGAATTATTACTAAGGTAATTTTAATTATTTGCTAAGGTTTACTGCACCAATTTTAGGGTGCTACATTTTGCCCCCTCTTTAGCGAATTTTTTGAAGAAAATGCGTTAAATATGAGTTCTTCTCGATCTACGAGAAAGCAAAAATTATTCCCATTTTTAGGCGATGATTCTAGGTCGAATCGTACGACAACTTACTATGGTGCCCCCTCCGTGTTTTTACCCAAATCGAACGTTTGAGGTAAAAACGTGGAAAAGCAAAATTTTAAAATGTTTTTAATTGTTTTTTGAATAAAATTAAGAAAAATAGGGAAAAACCCTAATTCATTTTTATTGTTCATTTTCTTGGTTTCTAGAGCTCTACAGATAAGATGGTCGAGACAACACATAGATCGACAGAGGTCCGGTGCGGGCTACGGGTAAGGGTCCAAACTTAATTTAGAATGCTTTAATTTTGAATTTCATGAAATTTTTTAGATTAATTTTGAATTATTTTTGAGCATCGTGGCCATTTTTGGGCCGTCAACGTCGTCGGGATGAAATCGTCTCAATTTCGTCGAAATCATCTCGATATCGCCGATTTCGTCCAAGGGCGAAATCAGCGATATGGAGACGATTTCATCCAATAAGGGACGATTCCCTCTTGTGAAATCGAAGACGAATTTGCTCAAATTTTGGATGATATCATCCAATAGTGGATGATATCATCATTTGTATGAAATTGAACTTGTTTTACTTGCATTTTTAATCACTGTGTTATTAATGATTTTTATTGTTTTGTTGTTTATGTTGCAGAGAGGATTACTAAAGAGCAGAGAATGGAAATACGGTGGGCTGAGGGATGACTTGGCCGCTCTATCTCAGGAAGAGCGAGATCAGTTGGCTCAAGTCGGCTTGAAGCATGTGGCAGATATGCCACAAGTTTCTATAGATATGGGGCTATTGACAACCCTAGTAGAGAGGTGGTATCCGGGTTCTTCTTGTTTCTGGTTACCGATAGGGGAGATGACTCCCACATTGGAGGATGTATGGAGGATTTTGAGGATCCCCATACAAGGATGGATAATAACTCCCACGGCCAATCAGGGCCACATGATGATGCGACTGTGCGGAGATCCGAGCTTCGCCCTAGAGAAGGGCGAAGTGAACATCGAGTCGCTACGCCAGATGCCTGGGGCATCTAGACTAACACAGGTTTTGGGTAGGGTGGTAGGTGGTCTCGTCGCTATGCCATCAGAGTGGATGCAAAGTACCATGGCTACTGACAGATGTGGTCTACGACATGAGAGACCACGAGTACAGGTTTTCTTGGGGGAGCTTTGTACTATGTCGATTGTATAGGATCCTACATGGGGTCGTATACAAGGGCGGTCGATGTCTGGTCATGAAATCACTATTGTAGGTTTGGTGTTGGGAGCACATCATGATGCAGAGGCTAGTAGGGCTCCCACTAATAGGGATTGACGGGGAGAGGCCTCGAGATTTCTACTGGTGGCTCCGAAGAGGGTCACAGCGGTGGATAGATCTGCCAATGTCCCGGAGACTACTTGATGACCTTGTCTCCGACCAGATCACCTGGAGGCCTTGGAGAGATCATCCAGGGTGGGCCGAGGATGGACAGGAGCTAGCTCGCATTAGGCAAACCTGTTGGCTAAGGATGGAGAGGGGAGAGGTGGAGCTCCATTGCTATGATCGAGTTTTGAGGCAGTTCGGTCTATAGCAGGGGATCCCATATCTCAGGGACTACAAGTTTTCCCAGACCATCCGGGATAACACTATAGTCAGCGGGGCTCCAAATATGCAGCACTTCTGGAGTGAGGATGTGGACGATGCCCCCATTCATCCAGTGGATGGGGACGATGCAGGGGTTGTTGACGGCTATGATGCCTGGTACTCAGGCATCCGCCCTCCTTGGATGACGAGGGCTCAGGGTTTGATTCACGTAGTTGTGCATCGAATGGGGAGGCGATGCTAAGCGGCCATTGAGGCAGCACAGGGTCACGATAAGAGAGAGCAGAGGAGGCCACAAGCTCAGTAGAGGCCGCGGCAGTGGGAGAGGAGGGAGGAGAGACCCCCTTCTCCATGGAGAGAGAGGCCACCATCGCTCGATAAGGGCAAGGGTGTCGAGGTAGGAGAGAGTAGCGAGATGGCTACTCTCTGGGTAGAGACTGTTCATCTCCAGGCTCAGGTGCAGACTTTGCAGGATGAGGTTGCACGACATCGAGAGGAGGCCACACAACTTAGAGATGAGGTCGCATGCCTCAGAGCACGGAGCGAAGGGGCGAGCACTCGGGACTTAGCACGGGCTATTGCCCAGATCACATTCTATCAGATGCTATACCACCATATGGTACTAGAGGGGTAGAGGTTACCACTGTCGGCCCATATTGTGGAGCCTATCGTGATGAGGTCATCAAGGACATCATCACGATCAGAGTCTAGGACTCATAGCACCACATGAACTATGATGGGGCCACCTCGTCCACCTCAGGGCAAGGGAGGAGATGAGGTTGAGAGCTCGAGGGGTTCTCGAGGCTAGCTGCTATAGATTGCACTACATAGATTGATACATAGTGTTTATTATTATTTTTTGATAGAGGATTGAGTATGCCGAGGTACAGATTGTGGCATACCGATCCAGTTTTGAGATGATGTAGATATTGTTGATATATATATAGATGAGATATTTTTTGATCATATGACTTGTCTTATGTGTTTGTATGATGCTTTAATGTTTTGGTGTGATTGATTTGATGATTCATGTAATTATGTCATTTGGAAATATTATGGTTTGAATGTCATGCTTTTAAAATTTAAATGAAATAATCTGATGTAAACAAATTGGTTGTTTGTGGGATAATTTGATAAAAATAAAAGGGACTTCTAACAATAATTTCAAAGGACATTGTCGCTATTATAGACCATTTCATGGAGTCGCCGCTCACTCGGTCGTCAAGCTAATCCTGGTATAGAAATATTGCTAAAAGTAAAAGAGTGCTTAAGAGATTGTCTTAAGACTTTGTTGTGATGATGCAAATGATGATGATGATGATGATGATTTGTTTTCAGATTTCCATGAAAATATTATGCAGGAAATATTTTAAAATGACTTTTTCTAGGCATAAATTCCTAAGTGTGATAAAATTTTTGAATAATTCCCTAGGAATTATACCATCATTGCAAAATTGAAGTTTGACATAATGACATGAAATGGAATAAGTGTTTGTTTGTTTGAAGCATAATTGTGTAACATAATGATTTAAGTCATATGTTTTTATGCATTTAAATAAATGGAAAATAAAATTAATACAATGGTTTGCGCTAGGCATAGAATATTTAGGTATAAACTTATACCATCATCGCGAAATCCAAAGAAGAAAATAATAGTTTTATTGCATGGTTGATTTTTAATTTTTGAAAATAAACAAAAAATATGAAGATGAGGACTTGCGCTAGGCATAAAATTCCAATTTTGGTTTTGGAACTATACCATCGTCGCGAAAGTCAAAAGTTATATATAAATGTAACTTTATTGCATGTTTTTGAAAATGATTTTGATTTTTGATAATGCATGTAGTTGTCTTTATACTAAACAACTGTTCTTCAAAGAAGAAAATGAAATTATTCCAAACAATTTGCAAAAATATTTCAAAGTATCTTAAAGACAAAAGTTAGATTTATAAGGAATCCCATGTGCGTATGTGAGTTCATTTCCAATCTTGATTTATCATAATGATACACAAAATCTCTCAAATACAAATGTGTGTGCAATTGCATTGTTCATTTACCAGTTTTGAGCAAGATAATTTGATACAAGTGATTTGAATTAACCAAATAAGTGTTCATTAACCATGATTTAGATGCATATAACCATACCAGACTACTATGTAAGTCGGGTTATCAAGAGCTAGCTAATCCATAAGCGGACATAGGTCTGTACAAAAGAAGGTCGCTAATGTGACAGACATATCACCACGCTAGGAGTTACCCAAGGCCAAGCGGGTTGGGCACAAACCACCTGTTATGGGGCTTACCTCACAATTTTCGAATAATTGAGAATTCTAGGGATTCAAGCTCATCAACCCTTCTTTTCTTTTCAATGGGTAGGGAAAGGGATTTTATTGCTTTTGCTTTTGCTTTTCTTCTTTTTTTTTTTGTATTTTTGCTTGATATTTGAGATAATGCTGAAATATTGTTGTGATGATTCAAAATAACCTTTTTCTTTTTCTCTTTTTCTTGAACTTTTTTTTTTTTCCTATGCTAGGGATACTTGCTCGGATTTTATTTCGGGTAGGGGTGAGCTTGTCCTTTTGTCAATTCTCAAAGATTCTAGACCATGTGCATGATAGGATAGCAGGGGAAACTTTTCGCTCAAGAAACCACTTCTACTATGTAGCATAGCATGGACATTACAAATATAATCATTTTATTGTGAAAATATATGCTTGGTTTAAGTAAATAACAAGATCAATTCTCTGTGCTCAAACTTTATTTAATGCCAATGTGGACTTTGATATAAGAGAGATTAATAATCATAACAAATAAAATCAAGATATTTATTTTTGTGTGTGTGAAAGTGCGGGATTCCAAATAAATGCTAATTTATCCAAAATAATTGAAAATAGAACTGCAATACTTCACAATTTGAGAGGTATGAAATAAAATATATTTTTTGAATATTTTGATAATTTTGATGAATCGAAAGAAATACAATGTGATTATTTTTTGAAATTTTGAAAATTTACTAAAATGAGACAAGATGTAAAATATATACAATGATGAAATGACCAAATTTTATGCATAATATCGCTTAAGATGCATAATATTCATAGGTTCTTTTAAATCTTTACCATCTAAGGTAGCTAATTTGTATGCTCCCGATTCAAATTTAGCAATGATAATATATGGTCCAAGCCAGTTGGGTTCAAATTTACCTTTAAGGTCTTTAGTTGCATTAGTATTTTTTTTATTTTCTTTTAAAACAAGGTCGCCGACCTCAAAGGATCGATGACGAACTTTCTTAGCATATGATCTTTTAAGCTTGTTTTGGTAGGCACGAAGATGCTCCAAAGCATTGATGCACTTTTCATCTAGGAGTTCCAAATGACTGAGTCTGCCAGCTCGATATTCATCTCCTACTTCGGTATCTTGAAGTAGTAGAGCCAAAGAAGGAACTTCTAATTCAAAGGGAAAAATAGCTTCAATGCCATAAACCAAGACAAAAGGTGAAGTTCTAGTGGGAGTATGAACACTAGTTCGATAGGCCCACAAAGCTGGATATAATTGAATGTGCCAGTCATAGCCAAATTTATTGACCAATCTTTTAAGAATTTTGATTAAGGTTTTGTTAGATGCTTCTGCTTGACCATTACCCTGAGGATAATAGGGAGTGGACCAACGATGTTGAATCTTATATTTTTGGCATAATTTCTTAACATCTTTATTTTTGAAACAAGTTCCATTGTCTGAGATGAGATTTGCAGGAATTTCGAACCTACAAATGATTTGATTAAAAATAAATTTAGAGACTTGTGTTCCAGTGAAGGAAGCTAAAGGCATAGCTTCAACCCACTTCATGAAATACTCAGTGGCGGTTATGATGAATTTGTGTCCATCAGATGACATAGGATTAATTTTGCTAATAATGTCTAAGCCCCATTTTGAAAAGGGCCAAGGAGATGAAATAGCCTGCAGTTCTTGTGCAGGGGCATGGACAAGGTCAACATGTTTCTGGCACTTGTCGCAATGGCGCACATAATCATGTGCATCATTCTCCATGGTAGGCCAAAAGTATCCTATCCTAAGGAGCTTTTTAGCAATGACACTACCACTAAAGTGTCCTCCACAAGATCCATCGTGGGCTTCACTCAAAGCTGATTTGGATTCTTCTAGATTCAAACATCTCAATAGGATACCTTCAAAAGATCTCCTATATAAAGTATTGCCAATTATTACAAATTGACTTGCTCATCTACGTAATAACCGATGCTGGTTTCTATTAGAACTAGTAGGGAAAGTCCCATTTTGAAGAAAATCAAATATATCCGTATACCAAGGTTCAAGAGTAGTTTCATTGATTAGAAACACATCCAAAGGTTCTAAGCATGACTTATTTGAAGTGGGTTCCTGGAGTCGATGAATAATGATGGTGGCATATTCGTCATCTAACTCCAAGGGCAGAAGAGATGCAACTGCGGCCATAGCGTCAGCCGCACGGTTGCTAGTTCGAGGAATAGCTTCCAAGGTAACTTTATCAAACAAGGATAACAATTGCAAAACATATGCTTTATATGGGCATAATTTATCATCTCTGGTCTGATAAACTTCATTAATTTGGTTTATAACAAGTTGAGAATCACCAAAAACTAGCAAATGTTTAATTTTTAGTGCCAAGGTAGCTCGTAATCCAAGGATTAGAGCTTCATATTCAGCAATATTATTGGTGCAAGCAAATGTTAATTTAAAGGACAAAGGTATAATGTGTTTTTGTGGAGATATTAAAATAATACCCGCACCAGCCCCACTCATGCATCGGGCTCCATCAAAGTATAAGGACCATTGTTCAACATGGTCTACCTCTAATTGAAGGCATTCATCAGGAAACTCAATGATGAGGGGATGGGTAGACTCTAAGGGTGCAACAACTAATTGATCTGCTATGATTTGACCCTTAACAGAATTTTGTCCTATAAACGTGAGTTCAAACTCGCTTAGAGCAAGAACCCACTTTGTTGTTCGACCCGATAAATAAGGTCGACTCATGAGATACCGCAAGGGATCATATTTGGCAATGACATACATTTTTTGACTAAGCATATAATGGCATAATTTTTGCGTAGAAAATACGACTGCTAGACATAATTTCTCTAATATGGTATAATGGGTTTCATAACTGATGAGGGTTCTGCTAATGTAATAATTAGCACGCTCTCTTTTCTCATCATCAAGTTGAGCTAACATAGCTCCTAAAGCAAAATCTAAAGCTAAAATATACAGGATAAACGGGCGATCAGGTCTAGGCGGTGAAAGCACAGGTGGGTTAAGGAGGTATTGTTTGAGAAGTTCAAAAGCTTCCTTACATTCGTCGTCCCAATTAAAAGGGACATCCTTCTTAAGAAGCTTAAGAAAGGGACCGGTTTTGTCCTCCAACTTATCGATGAAGCGACGGATAGCTTGAAGCTTACCTTGTAAACTTCGTAACTCAGATATATTGGTAGGTGCGAGCATATCAGTGATAGCCACAATCTTGAGAGGGTCAATTTTGATACCACGTAAAGAAACTAAAACCCCTAATAGTTTACCGGACTTAACTCTGAATATGCATTTAGCAAGATTTAGTCAGATAAGATATTCCCTTAACCGATCAAACACTTTCCTCAAATCATCTAAATGATCATCTTCATTAATAGAGCAAGCTATAATATCATCTACATAATCATGTAGGATATCATGCATCATGTCCTGAAAAATATAAGTCATAGCTCGTTGATAGGTTGCACCTGCATTCTTTAAGCCAAATGGCATCACTTTCCAAAAAAAGGTTCCCCAAGGGGTAATAAAGGCTATTTTAGCCTGATCTTCAGGAGCTATCCTGATCTTATTATAGCCAAAAAATCCATCCATTAGGGACATCATTCCACTCCCAGCAGTAAAATCAATGATTTGATCCATGTTTGGAAGAGGAAAATCATCTTTAGGGCATGCGACGTTAATATCTCTAAAGTCTGTGCAAACCCTAACTTTGGTAGCTTCTTTCTTGGTGACTGGAACTACATTCAAGATCCATTCAGCATAATCAATAGCTTGTATAAAAACAACATTCAAGAGTTTTTCTAACTCCCCTTTGACTAGCAGGGCCACTTTGGGATGCATTTTTCTAAGTTTCTGTTTAACAGGTTTAGCATCCGGATGGACTACTAGGTGATGCATGACTACAAAAGGGTCTAAACCTGGCATATCTTCATATGTCCAAGTGAAGACATCTTCATAGTTTTTAAGAAATGCAATGTATTGCTCTTGTTTTTCTTGACTTAATTCTGATCCAATATTGATTATGTGGGGATTATCCTCAGTTCCAATGTTAATTTTAATGACGTTTTCTACTTCCATGTGTAGATCTCTTTCAAAATTAGGTGGGGCGGGTGAAACACCCAATTCTTGTAATTATTTTAAGGTTAAGTTGGATAATTCATCTTGAGGAGTGGTGGCCTCAAGTTGGGCTATAGGAGGTATAGAACCATCAAAATAAAAACCATTGTGTAACAACTCTTCAACGGAGACATCATGGAAAATATCTCCTTCCAACTCATCATCGGATTCAACAATCATTTCGGGGTAAGCTATGGATAGCATATTGCAGGTAAATGACTGATATTTTAGAGGCAAATCATCACGCCTATCTAAATAATCTTGATAACATATGAGTTGATCATCATCTTCAAAAGGGAAGGGTTGACCCTTACTAGGAAATAGGCCCACACCACATCGGGTGGGCCATGGCTCTACCTCAAAAGGTTCTTTCATACCATTTTGGAAAGGTCCCAAGCCTTTCCCTTTATATCCCATTTTAAGCATTATGGGTTTAGCTTTGATATATTCATTAGCAAGATAGCATCTAGCATATCCATCATAATGAGTCTTGATGTTTCGGGGTATTCTTCCCCAATCATATCCTTTATAAATAAAAGCACAACTCCCGACTTGGTAAGTACTTCCCATAGGTTGTGGGAGGCCCAAAGTATGAGGAGATGGTGGCAAATTACTTAAGATAATGGAATCTTGCATAGAAGCATTTGTTTTTTCTGATATAAGAATTTTAGATAAATCAGGTAAGAGTTCATCAAAAAGAGCATAAGATGTAGAAGGATCATTCCCTATATCTTTAGATGTGGAAGGTATGATAGATGTAGATAATGTGGAGGTGTTAATAAATGGGTCTATAGGTTTTGAAATTATAGGGATGGAACATGAAGGATTGGTTGTGGATTTAAGATCCTTTTGAGGTTCTAGTGTGGTTTGTTCAGAATATGGTTGAGTTAAATGTATAGGTGTAGTTGATGGGGTAGATGATGTTATGTGTGTGTGTTTCACACGTTTAGATGAAAAATAAGAATTAGGATGTGTGGATGATAGAGCGGGGCAAAATTGCACTCCAACAGGTTCTGCCAAAGCACACATATCAAAGGGTCTAGGATCACCATGAATGGTAACCAACTGGTTTTTAAATTCAAATTTAACACACTGATGTAAAGTGGAGGGAACCACTCGCATCGCATTGATCCAAGGGCGACCCAAAAGTATATTGTATGATGCAGGGCAATGTACAATAAACACGGTTGTATCTAGGGTTCTAGGACCAACTTGCAAGGGTATAGTAATGACTCCACATGTTTCTTGTGTCTCGTCATTGAAGGCTTTGATAATCATATCCGTTATTTTCATTTCATCACTTCTAAACCCAAATATTTGGTAGAAGTCAAAAGTGCATATGTTTAAAGATGAACCATTATCAATCAAGACTCGTTTAATAGCTACATCTCCAATTAGGGCAGTAATATATAAGGGGTTATCCTTATGTAAACTATGTTGTGGTATATCTTTATCTTGAAAGTCAATACAATCGACTTCTCGAGTGATGATAGTATTGGACATGGCTTCGGGTTGAATATTTTGAGGTACCATCATTTGGCTTAATGTAAGCATTAACTCATCTCTATGGGTAGGAGAAGATCTTAACAAGTCCAAAAGGGAAATTTTGGCTATAGTATTGGATAATTGTTCATTAATATTGTAAGGAGGCTTAGGTTGAACATTAGACATATGATTCCCTTTATTGGGATTTTTCAAAACAAATGGAGCTGATCCATCATTCTGAGTTTGATCTTGTTGAGAGTTTTGAGCCTGTTGTCGGGTAACAACTCCGATGGTACCTACAATGTTATATTGAAGACGTTGAACTGGTCTCGGTTGAGCGTTTATGGCTTGTTCATTAGGAAGGAACTGATTAGAAGAGGGTCGAGTAGTAACTCTTCTAGGAAATGGTTCTTCTGGAACCATAGAATCTGTGATAGGTTGAATAGGGTCTGATTCATTTTCAGAACTATTCGATTGATTTGAGGTGATGTCTATTTCACTTTCAGTATCCGATTCTACATCACTAGGATCCGGTGTTTGAATATTATGTAGGGGCCTAGTCGTGACCATGGATAAAGTTGTGCCAAATATTTGAGGATCCTGAATAGATAATTGTCTGCTAATAGTCCCTACATATCGGGTAGGAGGGGGAACATTATGATGTTCGATTTGATTAGCCACCTCTTTACCATGTTGTGGTAAAGGATGTTGAAATATGTCCAACGATTGATTAGCATTTTGATTCTGATTTTGGGGAATGTTCTTTTGAGCATTATTAGGAGCATTTTGTTTAGGTTGGAAGGCTTGCACCTCCATTTCATTATTATCAATCAGATCTTGTATTTTATGTTTCAATATTTTACAAGAGTTTGTAGAGTGTCCAGGTCCTCTATGGAAATCACAATGTAAATCAGCTTTGTATCCGGGTATAGTTGGATCAGGTTCCTGGATAGCTGGTAATTGAATCAAGCCTCGTGCTAGTAATTGAGGGAGAATGGTTGATAAAGGTTGATTCAATCTAGTAAATTCTTGGGGTGGTTTATCAGGAGGTTTCAATATGAACTTCTTCGTTGTTTTCGTTGTATTGATATTAGCAACATTTTTGCTGTCAGTGACTCCGTCACCTACAACTTGTTTGTTTTTATATTGATTTCTGGATGTTTTCTCATCATCTTTCTTTTTTAGCTGACCTCTCCTAATGAGAGCATCTTCTACCCTTCGAGCTAAGTCTATAGCTTGATCGAAGGTAGTTAAGGTAGCAGTTGATAACTCATAGGATATTTGTTCTTGCAAATTATTAATAAAAATATCCAACATTTCCCTATAAGGTAGCACAAAGTGCAGTTTTCCTGTCAACTACCTCCATCTAGCTAAGAAATCTGCAAAACATTCATCTTTGTCTTGTTTTAAGTTGTATAAATCTTTAATGGTCACATGCCTCTCGATGTAGGCACTAAATTGATGGACAAAAGATTCAGATGTTTCTTCAAAATTTCTCAAAGAATGAGTGGGTAGTTGATAGTACCACTCTAATGCCATTCCTCCTAAAATTTTTGGGAACATTTTTAGTAATAGCAAGTCATCATGTGATATATCATGACATGCTATCCTAAACATGCGAAGATGCTCTATGGGATCTTCAGTTCCTTTATATATAGGCAAGACGGGCATGGGAAAGTGTTTAGGGTATGGCTATGCTACAACTATGGGATCCAAAGGTTGACTACATATCTCTCGATAATTGTACGAGGGATGGTAGGGATCTATCTGGTCCATGAGGGAAGCTAACTATTTCACCATGGCTTCCAGATTACTAGTTTTCCCACCATATTGGTTCGGTAGGGCATTAATATGGGATTTGTGAGCATATGATGGAGGGACATGAAGATTAGATGCTATATTGCTATTGTGTAAATTGTTGGTAGGAAGGGTGTTATGAAGAAGTCTTGAAGTTGTATTATGTTGTATCCCATATTGTTGAAAATTTGTGTTTGGCTTCATTTTGGGTTTTTGTCGATTTGAAGCATATTGATCAATAGTTTGGCAAAATAAAGTAGTGAATGAAGGTCTATTTTGTGTGGGAATGATTTTAGGTTCAATAACAGGTTCCTTAGGGGGTTGGGAAACCTATTGTTGTTGTATGTTATGAATCATAGTGACCATATCTCTATTAAATGGTGTAGCACCCTAAAATTGGTGCAATAAAACTTAGTAAATAATTAAAATTACCTTAGTAATAATTCAAATTCAAATTCAACCCCCATAATCGCTCCCAAACCACCGTTTAACCCATTTCCTCGTTTCCCACACCATTTTTAGGATTTGTTGTGACCGTTGGATGATATTGTCACCGATAAGATGATATCGCCTCATATCAGATGATTTCGTCTGGACTAGGACATCTAGACGATTTCATCCCAAAAATATTTTTTCATAATTAGCTTCTATTTCAACAGCTTCTCTAACTCGGGCAGAGATGCGTCTACTCCGTTAGAGTCTCCACCCATTAGAGATCTCCCAAAATGGGATGATCTCCAACCTCCCAACCTCTTTACTATGCCTATTTAATCTTAGGCCCTCCCCTTAGCATTCCCTTGGCTAGATTTTCTGTAATTTGACCTTTACATGCATTAGAACACCTTGAATTACCATATGCACTTGTCCTATCCAAATTTTGTTGTAGGAACCTTGTTATTCTTCAGCCGAAGCAATTTCAGATCATCGTAGATGATCCTATCCAATTTGAGACGATTTCATACCAATCCGAGACGATTTTGACTGCAGTCAACATTGGGGGCAATCAGTGCCCAAAGTTTGCATTTCTTTACTCTTTTTTGTTGTTTTGCTTTGCATTAGTTAAGTTTATTACTGCTTTGCATCTTGGAGTTCACCTCATGTAGCCTAGATGCATAATAAAGTCAAAGTTATTCATTAAAACCATGCATTTTACTTAATTTGTTATCTAAAGTTGTCATTCTAGCATTCATACTTTCATTTCTATCATTTTCCCTTGCTTTTGCAATTGTAGTTTTTGTTCTTGGTATCCATTTCTGCAATTGTAGGTCTCCGACGAATTCATCTGACGAATTTGTCAGATCTCAGATGATCCTATCAGATCAGAGATGATCCTGTCAAATTCTAGACAATCTAGACTGCTTCAAAAATTAGAATCTCCATCAGACATCCGGATCAGGTATGGCTCTTTAATTTAGCTTATTCTCTCTATTTTTTGTTCAAATCTATTTTCTATTTTCATATAATCAGCATTTCATATAGAATAACTTAGATTCATCTGGCCAAACCTAGGACTTGGATGTTTAAAGCTAAAACTGAACACATTAAACTCATTCCCAACCTAGGCATGGAAACTGCCACTAAACGTTTCCTGGTGAACCCCACCATCCATCAAAAAATCACCCTAATACCCCTTCCCTGAGAGGCGGGACCTTCAAAGTGCCTCTCAGTCCGAGGTACCATCCCATTATTTTCCCATCCTCCTTTCGGGCATGGATCCTTTAGCCTGAAGGTAAGGATGCGAAAAATTTGGAGCGATACATTTTGGTGAACCCGACGTGAAACTAAAACCTTTTGAAAAAAAAAACAAAAAATATAGATGCATTTCAAATCATTAGAAAACTACTAAGTTGCATATCATGTCTATATGGTAGCTCCTAAGAAAATATTAGTTGTTACTATAAATGTTGAAAACCAATTAGTAGCCATAGAAGTTAATTATGTGCTTAGTGTGCCTGAAATAGATAGAAACCAACTTTTGTGGAAAGAACTTGATAGGAGGCTAGGTGTCATTTCATCTAGGTCAACCGAACTTAGACAAATCAAGAGGTTTTCCCTAGATAGGATCCTAGATCCTCATCAACTCATTGTTTATCATGAACTTCAAAGAGCCTGCCATAGGTGGTTAGCTTATAGGAGAGCTCTTGTGTCTTTAGAATTGTTCACCTTCGAGGAATACCTCGAGAATGCAGCTGTTATACACCAATTCCTAGGTCATGTAGAATATCAAGAGGTCATTCTTACAAATAGGGAAATATGGAATAGAGTTCCTAGGGCTGTGTTATATCGAGAGTATTGCCACGAACTTTATTTCTACCAACCAGACTCTGAGACAGATAATATCACTATAGCACTTTTTATTAAATTCTTGAAAGAAAATTTTCAATTTGAAAAACACTTCATGACTCCTGAAGAACTTGAGCCCATTAATGATATTTATAAATTGTTTATAAAAAACTAGATCATTGCTTTCATTATTATTATTTCTTGCATTTAGTGTGTTTTTTGTTATCTTTATAATATTGTTACAAAAACAAGAAAAAAACCAAAACATAGCAAAAAACCAAAAACATTTTATTTTAAATACTACAGTAGGTATATAATTAAAATATATACCTCTTAAGCTTGTTGCATATATATATATATACAAGTATATATATATTTGCTGAAATCTAAATTTAATCACAATGCCTAAACTTAGGAATGGTAAACAAATTGAACAAGAAGAAGAATATTGGTTAGAAGACAAAACAAAAAACCCAAATGTCCTTCCTGAGGAATCAATTTCGAAAGGAGAAACTCTAGAACAACCAGAAGATGAGCTGGATGAGGAAAATGAACAACAAGAAAATATTAAAGAAGAAAGATCCTCATCCCCTAGAATAGCTCCAGATGGAACTATTGCTTTTGATAACTTAGATCATTTCTGGAAATTTTTCAATAATAACATTGGTGCTCTTAATATGGCAGTTCGTATTGATAAAGGGAAAATTAGTGACACTCAAGCAGCCATGGAACATATGTTTGACATACACACTAATCCCTTGTCTTTCATTGATCAAGAAAGTGATAAAGTTGGACCATCCAATAGAGATATGGTCACTATGATTCAGAACATGCCAAAACAATAGGTTACCCAACCCCCTAAGGAACCTGTTATTGAGCCTAAAATCGTTCCCACACAAAATAAACCTTCCTTCACTATTTTATTTTGCCAAACTATTGATCAATATGCTTCAAGTAGACAAAAACCTAAAATGAAGCTAAACACCAATTTTCAACAATTGGGCATACAACATAATACAACTTCAAAATTTCTTCATAACACCCTTCCTACCAACAATTTACACAATAGCAATATCGCATATAATCTCCATGTCCCTCCATCATATGCTCACAAATCCCATATTAATGCCCTACCAAACCAATATGGTAGGAAAACCAGTAATCTGGAAGCCATGATGAAACAGTTAGCTTCATTCATGGACCAGATAGATCCCTACCGTCCCTCATAAAATTATCGAGAGATATGTAGTCAACCTCTGGATCCCATAGTTGTAGCACAACCATACCATAAACACTTTCCCATGCCCGTCCTGCCTATATATAAAGGAACCGAATATCCCATAGAGCATCTTCGCATGTTTAGGATAGCATGTCATGATATATCACATGATGACTTGCTATTACTAAAAATGTTCCCGAAAAGCTTAGGAGGAATGGCATTAGAGTGGTACTATCAATTGCCCACTCATTCTTTGAGAAATTTTGAAGAAACAACTGAATAGTTTGTCCATCAATTTAGTACCTACATCGAGAGGCATGTCACCATTAAATATTTTTACAACTTAAAACAAGACAAAGATGAATTTTTTACTGATTTCTTAGCTATATGGAGGCAGTTGATAGGAAAACTGCACTTTGTGCTACCTTATAGGGAAATGTTGGACATTTTTATTAATAATTTACAAGAACAAATATCTTATGAACTATCAACTACCACCTTAAATACCTTTGATCAAGCTATAGACTTAGCTCGAAGGGTAGAAGATGCTCTCATTAGAAGAGGTCAGCTCAAAAAGAAAGATGATGAGAAAACATCTAGAAATTAGTAGAAAAACAAACAAGTTGTAGGTGATGGAGTCACTGATAGTAGAAATGTTGCTAATATCAATACAACAAAGACAACAAAAAAATTTATATTAAAACCTCCTGATAAACCTCCTCAAGAATTTACTAGATTGAATCAACCTTTATCAACCATTCTTCCTCAATTATTAGCACGAGGCTTGATTCAATTACCAGCTACCCGAGAACCTGATCCAACTATACCCAGATACAGAGCTGATTTACAATGTGACTTTCATAGAGGACCTGGACATGCTACAAACTCTTGTAAAAGAATGAAACATAAAATACAAGATCTGATTGATAATAATGAAATGGAGGTGGAAGCCTTCCAACCTAAACAAAATGCTCCTAATAACGCTCAAAAGACCATTCCCCAAAATCAAAATCAAAATGCTAATCAATCATTAGATATATTTCAACATCCTTTACCAAACCATGGTAAAGAAGTGGCCAATCAAATTGAACATCATAATTTTCCCCCTCCTACCCGATATGTAGGGACTATTAGCGGACAATTATCTGTTTAGGATCCTCAAATATTTGGCACAACCTTATCCATGGTCACGACCAGACCCCTACATAATATTCAAACTCATGATCCTAGTGATGTAGAATCAGATACTGAAAGTGAAGTAGACATCACCTCAAACCAATCGAATAGTTTTGAAAATGAATCAGATCCTATTCAACCCATCACAGATGCTATGGTTCTAGAAGAACCATTTCCTAGAAGAGTTACTACTCGACCCTCTTCTAATCAGTTCCTTCCTAATGAACAAGCCATAAATGCTCAACCAAGACTAGTTTAGCGTCTTCAATATAACATTATAGGTACCATCGGAGCCGTTACCAAACAACAGGCTCAAAAATCTCAACAAGATCAAACTCAGAATGATGGATCAACTCCATTTATTTTGAAAAATCCCAATAAAGGGAATCATATGTCTAATGTTCAACCAAAACTTCCTTACAATATTAATGAACAATTATCCAATACTATAGCCAGAATTTCCCTTTTGGACTTGTTAAGATCTTCACCTACCCATAGGGATGAGTTAATGCTTACATTAAGCCAAATGATGGTACTTCAAAATATTCAACCCGAAGCCATGTCTAATACTATCATCACTCGAGAAGTTGATTGTATTGACTTCCGGGATAAAGATATCCCACAACATAGTTTACATAAGGATAACCCCTTATATATTACTACTCTAATTGGAGATGTCACTGTTAAAAGAGTCTTGATTGATAATGGTTTATCTCTAAACATTTGCACTTTTGAATTCTACCAAAGATTTGGCTTTCGAAGTGATGAAATGAATAAAACTGACATGATTATCAAAGCTTTCAATGACGAGACACAAGAAACGTGTGGAGTCATTACCTTACCCTTGCAAGTTGGTCCTAGAACCCTAGATGCAACCGTGTTTATTGTACATTACCCAACATCATACAATATACTTTTGGGTCGCCCTTGGATCAATGCGATGCGAGCAGTTCCTTCCACTTTACATCAGTGTGTTAAATTTGAATTTAAAAATTGGTCACTATCCATGGTGACCCTAGACCCTTTGATATGTGTGCTTTGGTAGAACCTGTTGGAGTGCAATTTTGCCTCGCTCTATCATCCACACATCCTAATTCTTATTTTTCATCTAAACATGTGAAAAACACACACATAACATCATCTACTCCATCAACTACACCTATACATTTAACTCAACCATCTTCTGAACAAACCACACTAAAACCTCAAACAAATCTTCAATCCACAACCAATCCTTCATGTTCTATCCCTGTAATTTCAAAACCTATAGACCCATTTATTGACACTTCCACATTATCAACATCTATCATACCTTCCACATCTAAAGATATAGGGAATGATCCTTCTACATCTTATGCTCTTTCTGATGAACTTTTACCAGAATTATCCACAATCTTAATAGTAGAAAAAACAAATGCTTTTATGCAAGATTCAATTCTTTTAAATAACTTGCCACCATCTCCTCGTACTTTGGGCCTCCCACAACCTATGGTAAATACTTACCAAGTCAGGAGTTGTGCTTTTATTTATAAAGGATATGATTGGGGAAGAATACCCCGAAATATCAAAACTCATCATGAGGGATATGCCCAATGTTATTTTGCTAATGAATATATTAAAGCTAAACCCATAATTCTTAAAATGGGATATAAAGGGAAAGGCTTGAGACCTTTCCAAAATGGTATGAAAGAACCTATTGAGGTAGAGCCATGGCCCGCCCGATGTGGTGTGGGCCTATTTCCTAGTAAGGTTCAACCCTTCCCTTTTGAAAATGATGATAAAATCATATGTTACCAATATTATCTAGATAAATAAGATTCTTTGTGTTCAAAGATTAATCCCTTTACCTACAATATGCTATCCATAGCTTACCCTGAATTTATTGTTGAATCCGATGAGGAGTTGGAAGGAGATATTTTCCATGATGTCTCTGTTGACGAGTTGTTACACAATGGTTTTTATTTTGATGGTTCTATACCAACTATAGCCCAACATGAGGCCACCACTCCTCAAGATGAATTATCCAACTTAACCTTAAAATAATTACAAGAATTGGGTGTTTCACTCGCCCCACCTAATTTTGAAAGAGATCTACACATGGAAGTAGAAAACGTCATTAAAGTTAACATTGGAACTGAGAATAATCCTCACATAATCAATATTGGATCAGCATTAAGTCAAGAAAAACAAGATGAATACATTGCATTCCTTAAAGAATATGAAGATGTCTTCACTTGGACATATGAATATATGCCAGGTCTAGACCCTTCTGTAGTCATGCATCACCTAGTAGTCCATCCGGATGCTAAACCTGTTAAACAAAAACTTAGAAAAATGCATCCCAAAATGGCCTTACTAGTCAAAGGAGAACTAGAAAAAATTTTGAAGGTTATTTTTATACAAGAACTCAGTCAGCTGGAACTTCTAGAAGAAAAGCACATCAATGCTTTGGAGCATCTTCGTGCTTACCAAAACAATCTTAAAAGATCATATGCCAAGAAAGTTCGTTATTGATCCTTTGAGGTCGACGACCTTGTTTTAAAAGAAAATAGAAAAAATACTAATGCAACTAAAGACCTTAAAGGTAAATTTGAGCCCAACTGGCTTGGACCATATATTATCACTGCTAAATTTGAATCAGGAGCATACAAATTAGCTACCTTAGATGGTAAAGATTTAAAAGAACCTATGAATATTATGCATCTTAAGCGATATTACTGTATCGCTCCAAATTTGTCACACCCTTACCTTCAGGCTATAGGATCTATGCCCGGAAGGGGGATGTGAAAAGGATGGCACGGTACCTCGGACTGAGAGGCCTTGCGAAGGTCCCGCCTCTCGGGGGAGGTGTATATTGGTGATTTTTCGATGGATGGTGGGTTCACTAGGAAACATTTAATGGCAGTTTCCATGCCTAGGTTGGGAATGTGTTTGATGTGTTCATTTTAGCCTTAAAAATCCATGTCCTAGGTTTGGCCAAAATGCGTCTAAGCTATTCTATATGAAGATGCAGATTAAATGAATACAAAAAATAGAATTAAGACAAAAAATAGAGAAATTAAGGAATATTAAAAGAAAATACCTGATCCAGATGTCTGATGAAGATTCTGATTCTTGAAGCAGTCAGGATTGTCTGGAATTCAACAGAATCGTCTAAGATCTGACAGGATCGTCTGAGATCTGACGAATTCGTCAGAGACCTACAAACAGAGAAATAGGTGCAAAAAATAGAAAATATAACAATGCTAACAGAGGGAAACAGTGTAAAATGACAGCAATAACATTAACATGATAATAATGAACAAAATACGAGTGTACTACGATTATTTAATGGTAATTGATGACTCAATTGTGCATTTAAAGTTACATGGGTGAACTCAAAAATGCAAGATAGCATAAAATATCAAATAAACTAGCTAATTACCGCATAAAACAGTAGATTGAAAGATGAAGAAATGCAAAATTTAGGCACTAATTGCCTCAATGTTGACTGCAGTTGAAATCATCTCACATTGGTACGAAATCATCTCTGATTCAAAAGGATCACCTTCGATCTGAATAGGATCATCTGCGATGATGTAAGTTTGTTCCAGCTAAAAAACACTAAGGTACCTACAACAAAATTGGTATAGAACTAATGCAAATATCAATTTAGGATTTTTTAACATGTGTGAAGTTAAGTTACAGGGATTATCAGCCAGGGGGGTGCTAAGGGAAGGGCTTAGGATTAAATAGGCTTAGGAGGGAGGTTAGGAGGTTGGATATCATCCCTATTTGGGAGATCTCTAATGGGGGAGGGTCTCTAACGACGCAGACATGCTTCTGCTCGGATTAGAGACCTGTTGGAACAGAAGCTAATTGTGAAAAAATAGTTTAGGGACAAGATCGTCTGGACGTCCTAGTCCAGACGAAATCGTTAGATCTAGGGCGATATCTTCTGATCGGCGACGATATCGTCAAACAGTAAAAAAAACCTCTAAAAATGGTGCGAAAAAGGGGGAAATGGATTAAGCGACGGTTAACGAGCAATTTGGAAGGTTAAAATTTAAATTTGAATTATTTACTAGAGTAAATGTAATTATTAAGATTTCACTGCGCCAATTTTAGGGTGCTACATTTTGCCCCATATTTAGCGAATTTTTTGAAGAAAATGCATTAAATATGAGTTCTTCTCGATTTACGAGAAAGCAAAAATTATTCCCATTTTTAGGCGACGATTCTTGGTCGAATCGTACGACAGCTTACTATGGTGCCCCCTCCGTGTTTTTACCCAAATCGAACGTTTGAGGTAAAAACGTGGAAAAGCAAAATTTGAAAAATGTTTTTAATTATGTTTTGAATAAAATTAAGAAAAATAGGGTAAAACCCTAATTCATTTTTACTATTCATTGTTCTGGTTTTTAGAGCTGTGCAAGCAAAAATGGTGGAGACGACGCACAGATCGACAGAGGTCCGGTGCGGGCTACGGGTAAGAGTCTAGACTTAACTTAGAATGCTTGAATTTGAATTTACATGCTTTTTAGGTGAATTTTAAATGAATTTTTGAGCATCACGGCCGTTTTTGGGCCGTCGACATCGTCGGGACGAAATCATCCCGATTTCGACGAAATCGTCTCAAGTTCGTCGATTCCATCTAAGGGCGAAATCGGCGAAAGGGAGACGATTGTGCTCAAATTTGGGACGATATCGTCCAATAGTGGACGATATCATCAGTTGTATAAAATTGAAATTATTTTAACTTGCATTTTTAATCACTGAGTGTTATTAATGATTGTTTTTTTTTGTTGTTTATGTTGCAGAGAGGATTGCTAAAGATCAAGGAATTGAAGTACGGGGGGCTGAGAGATAACTTGGCCGCTCTAACATAGGCAGAGTAGGATCAGATGGCATAGGCCAACTTACAACATGTGGTATAAATGCCACAAGTGTCTATAGACATGGGGCTACTGACAACCCTGGCAGAGAGGTGGTATCCATGTTCTTCCTATTTTTGACTACCTACAAGGGAGATGACTCCCACTTTGGAGGATGTATGGAGGATTCTGATAATCCCCATACAAGGATGGTTGATCACTCCTACGGCCAATCAAGGCCATGCTATGATGCAGTTGTGCGATGCCTCGAGATTTGCCCTAGAGAAGGGCAGAGTTAACATCGAGGTGCTACGTCGGATGCCTGGGGTATCTAGACTCACACAGGTTTTTGCTGGAGTGGTGGGTGGACTTCTGTTGTGCCATCAAAGTGGATGTAGGGTACCATGGGTGCTAGCAGATGTGATCTGCGACATATGGAACCATGGTTACATATTTTCTTGGGGCAGCTTTGTGCTATGTCGACTGTATAGGATCCTGCATGGGGTGGTGTACAAGGGCGGCTGATGTCTAGTTATGACATCGCTCCTATAGGTTTGGTGCTGGGAGCACATTACAGTGTGAAGGCCGTAGGGCTTCCTTTGATAGGGATTGATGGGGAGAGGCCCCGATTTTTCTACTGGTGGCTCCAGAGAGGGTCACAGTGGCAGATTGACCTATCGATGTCTCGGAGACTGCTGGATGACCTTGTCCCAGACCAGATCACCTTGAGGCCATGGCAAGAGCACCCAGGGTGGGTCGAGGATGGACAGGAGTTAGCTCACGTCAGGCGAGTTTGCTGGTTAAGGATGGAGAGGGGAGAGGTGGAGCTCCACCGCTATGATCAAGTTTTGCGATAGTTCGATCTACAGCAAGGGATCCCATCTCTCAGGGATTACGAGTTTTCTCTGACTATCCAAGATAACACCATAGTGAGTGGGGCTCCAGATATGTAGTGCTTTTGAATTCAAGACTCGAACGATGCCCCCATTCAGCAAATAGATGGGGATGATGCAGGGGTAGCCAATGGCTATGATGCCTGGTACGTAGGCATCCGCCCTCCTCGAATGACGAGGGCTTAGGGTCTGATTCATGCGGTTGTGTGTCGGATAGGGAGGCGATGCCAGGTAGCTATGGAGGCAGCCCAGGGTCATAGCGGGAGAGAGCAAAGGAGGCCACAGGCATAGGAGAGTCCACGATAGCAGGAGAGGAGTGTGGAGAGACCCCCTTCTCCTCAGAGAGAGATGCCACCATTGCCCGATAAGGGCAAGGGTGTTGACACTGGGGAGAGTAGCGAGACAACGACTCTCCAAGTAGAGACAATTCATCTCCAGGCATAGGTGTAGACCCTATAGGATGAGGCTGCATGACACCAAGCTGAGGTTACACAGCTCAAAGATGAGATTGCATGCCTCAGAGCGTAGGGCAGAGGGGCGAGCACTAGGGAGCTGGCATGGGCTATTGCCCAAATAACTTTCTATCAGACATTATATTATCATATGGTGCCATATGAGGATAGAATACCACTGTCGGCTAACATCGTAGAGCCGATCAGGATCGGGTCGTTTAGGATTTCGTCTCGATCGACGACTAGGACTCGCAGTACCACTCATACTATGATGGGGCCACCTTGTCCACCTCAAGGCGGGGGAGGATATGAGGCTGAGAGCTCAAGGGTTTCTCTAGACTAGGCTACTGCATGGCATTGTACAGATTGATATGATAGCATTTATTATTTTTGATAGAGGATTGAGTATGTCGAGGTACAGATTGTGGCATACCAATCTAGTTTTGGGATGATGTATATATTGTTGATATATATATAGATGAGATATGTTTTTGATCATATGACTCATGTATTATGTATTTTTATGATGCTTTAAAATGTTTTGATTGATTGATTTGATGATTCATGTAATTACATCATTGGAAATATTATGGTTTGAATGTCATGCTTGTAAAATTTAAATGAAATAATCTGATGTAACAATTGGTTGTTTGTGATGTAATGTGATAAAAATAAAAAGAGACTTCTAACAATAATTTCAAAGGACATTGTTGCTATTATATACCATTTCATGGAGTCGTCGCTCACTCGGTCGTCAAGCTAATCCCAATATAGAAATATTGTTAAAAAGTAAAAGAGTGCTTAAGAGACTGTCTTAAGACTTTGGTGCAATGGTGCAAATGATGGTGATGATGGTTTGTTTTTAGATTTTCATAAAAATAATATGCATGAAATAATGTTAAAATGATTTTTTCTAGGCATAAATTCCTAAGTGTGATAAAATTTTTGGATAATTCCCTAGGAATTATACCATCATTGCAAAATTGAAGGTTGACATAATGACATGAAATAGTGATAATGTGCATGCTTTTTGTTCAAAAACATAATTGTATAATAGAATGATTTAAGTCATATGTTTTTCATGATTTTTAAATAAATGGGGAATAAAAATTGTTACAATGGTTTGCGCTAGGCATAGAATACGTAGGTATAGACTTATACCATCATTGCGAAATCCAAAAAAAGAGAGTTTTATTGCAAAGTTGATTAAGAAACAAAAAATATGAAGATGAGGACTTGCGCTAGGCATAAAATTCCAATTTTGGTTTTAGAACTATACCATCGTCGTGAAAGTCGATTATATATATATATATATATATATATATATATATGTGATTTGATTGTATGGTTTTGAAAGAAATTTTGAGTTTTTTATTATGCATGTAGTTGTCTTTATACTAAACAACTGTACTTTAAAGAAGAAAATGAATTATTCCACACAATTTGCAAAATATTTCAAAGTACTTTGAAGACAAAAGTTAGATTTATAAGGAATCCCATGTGCATATGTGAGTTCATTTACAATCTTGATTTATCATAATGACACACAAAATATCTCAAATATAAAATGTGTGTGCAATTGCTATGTTCGTTTACCAGTTTGAGCAAGATAATTTGATACAAGTGATTTGAATAAACCAAATAAGTGTTCATTAACCATGATGTAGATGCATATAACCATACTAGACTACTATGTAAGTCGGATTATCAAGAGCTAGCTAATCCATAGGCAGACATAGGTCTGTACAAAAGAAGGTCGCTAATGTGACAGACATATCGCCACGCTAGGAGTTACCCAAGGCCAAGCAGGTTGGGCACAAACCACCTGTTATGGGGCTTACCTCACAGTTTTTGAATAATTGAGAATTCCAAGGATTCAAGCTCATCAACCCTTCTTTTATTTTCAAAGGGTAGGGAAAGGGATTTTATTGCTTTTGCTTTTTGCTTTCTTTTGCTTTTCTTTTTGTATTTTTTCTTGATTTTTGAGATAATGCTTGAAACATTGTTGTAATGATATAAAATAACATTTTTTTCTTTTTCTCTTTTTCTTGAACTTTGCCTTTTGTTCTATACTAGGGATACTTGCTCAGATTAGCTGTAGAGCAAGGGAGTTTTATTCTGGGTAGGGGTGAGCTTGTCCTTTTGCCAATTCTCAAAGATTCTAGACCATGTGCATGATAGGATAGCAGGGGAAACTTTTTTCTCAAGAAACCACTTCTACTATGTAGCAAAGCATGGAAATTACAAATATAATAATTTTATTGTGAAAAAGATGTGCTTGGTTTAAGTAAATAACAAGATCAATTCTCTATGCTCAAACTTTATTTAATTGAATTTTGTGGACTTTGATATAAGAGAGATTAGTAATCATGTCAGATAAAATCAAGATATTTATTTTGTGAGTGTGAAAGTGAGGGATTCCAAATAAATGCTAATTTATCCAAAATAATTTGAAACATATAACTGCAACATTTGTAAGAATATATAGATATAGATACTTTTTGAGAATTTTTGAGAATGTTGACTCTCTCTTTCTTATTTATGTTGTTTTGGTTTCGAAAGAGTCAAGAATATTGCTGTTTTTATTTTTATTATTTTTGTTTTTGAACACAAAATTAACAAGTGCCATAAATAAATACAACAAATAGTTTTGAAGATTTTGATGATTATGAATGTTTTTGGTGTTTTTGGATTTATAAATTGAAAGAAATACAAGATAGTGATTTTGAATTATTTTAAACAAATATAAACAAGGATGAAATGACCAAATTTATACATAGTAACGTTTAAGATGCAAAATATTCATGGGTTCTTTAAGTTCTTTACCATCTAAGGTAGATAATTTGTATGCTCCCAATTCAAATTTAGCAGTGATAATGTATGGTCCAAGCCAGTTGGGCTCAAACTTACCTTTAAGGTCCTTAGTTGCATTAGTATTTTTTTAATTTTCTTTTAAAACAAGGTCGCCGATCTTAAAGGATCGATGACGAACTTTTTTAGCATATGATCTTTTAAGCTTGTTTTGGTAGGCACGGAGATGCTCCAAAGCATTGATGCATTTTTCATCTAGGATTTCCAGCTGACTGAGTCTTCCAGCTCGATATTCATCTCCTACTTCGGTATCTTGAAGTAGTAGATCCAAATAAGGAACTAATTCAAATGGAAAAATGGCTTCAGCACCATAGACCAAAATAAATGGTGAAGTTCCCATGTTGGTTCGAACACTAGTTTGGTAGGCCCACAAGGCTGGATATAACTGAATGTGCCAGTCACGGCCAGTTTTATTGACCAATATTTTAAGAATTTTGATTAAGGTTTTGTTAGATGCTTCTGCTTGACCATTACCCTGAGGATAATAGGGAGTGGACCAGCGATGTTGAATCTTGTATTTTTGGCATAATTTTTTAACATCTTTATTTTTGAAACAAGTTCCATTGTCAGAGATGAGATTTGAAGGAATTTTGAACCTACAAATGATTTGATTAAAGATAAATTTGGAGACTTGGGTGCCAGTGCAGGAAGCTAAAGGCATAGCTTCAACCCACTTCATGAAATACTCAGTGGCGGTTATGATGAATTTGTGTCCATCAGATGACACATGATTGATTTTGCCAATAATATCTAAACCCCATTTTGAAAAGGGCCAAGGAGATGAAATAGCCTGCAGTTCTTATGCAGGTGCATGGACAAGGTTAGCATTTTTTTGACACTTGTCACAATGGCGTACATAATCATGTGCGTCGTTCTCCATGGTAGGCCAAAAGTATCCTATCCTAAGGAGATTTTTAGCAATGACACTACCACTAAAGTGTCCTCCACAAGATCCATCGTGGGCTTCACTCAAGGCTGATTTGGATTCTTCTAAATTCAAACATATTAATAGGATAACTTCAAAATATCTCCTATATAATGTATTGCCAATTATTACAAATTGACTTGCTCGTCTACATAAAAATCGACGTTGGTTTCTATTAGAATTGGCAGGGAAAGTCCCATTTTGGAGAAAATCAAATATATCTATATACCAAGGTTCAAGAGTAGTTTCATTGATTAGAAACACATCCAAAGGCTCTAAGCATGACTTATTTGAAGCGGGTTCCTAGAGTCGACGAATAATGATAGTGGCATATTCGTCATCTAACTCCAAGGGCAGAAGAGATGTAGTTGTGGCCATAGCATCAGCTGCATGGTTGCAAGTTCGAGGAATAGCTTCCAAGGTAACTTGATCAAATAGAGACATTAATTGTAAAACATAGGCCTTATATGGGCACAGTTTATCATCTTTGGTCTGATAAACTTCATTAATTTGGTTTATAACCAGTTGAGAATCATCAAAAACTAACAGATGTTTAATTTTTAGCACCAAGGCAGCTCGTAATCCAAGTATTAGAGCTTCATATTCAACAGTATTGTTGGTGCAAGCAAATGTTAATTTGAAGGATAGAGGAATAAGATGTTTTTGTAGGGATATTAAAATAATATCCGCACTAGCCCCACTCATGCATCGGGCTCCATCAAAGTATAAGGACCATTGTTCAATATGGTCTGCCTCTAATTGAAGGCATTCATCAGGGAAACTCAATGATGAGGGGATGGGTAGACTCTAAGGGTGCAGCAGCTAATTGATCTGCTATGATTTGACCCTTAACAGACTTATGTCCTATGAACATGAGGTCAAACTCACTTAGAGCAAGAACCCACTTGGATGTATGACCTGATAAATAAGGTCGACTCATAAGATACCACAAGGGATTGTATTTAGCAATGACATAAGTTTTCTGACTAAGCATATAATGGCATAATTTTTACATAGCAAACACGACTGCTAGACATAGTTTCTCTAATGCTATATATCGGGTTTCATAACTGATGAAGGTTTGGCTAATATAATAATTAGCCCATTCTCTCTTTTCATCATCAAGCTGAGCTAACATAGCTCCTAAAGCAGAATCTGAAGCTAAAATATACAGGAGAAATGGGCGATCAAGTTTAGGCGGTGAAAGCACAGGTGGATTAAGGAGGTATTGTTTGAGAAGTTCAAAAGCTTCTCTACATTTGGCATCCCAATTAAAAGGGACATCCTTCTTAAGGAGTTTAAGAAAGGGACCAGTTTTGTCCACCAGCTTATCGATGAAGCGACGGATGGCTTGAAGCTTACCTTGTAAACTTCGTAACTCAGATATATTAGTAGGTGCGGGCATATCAGTGATAGCCACAATATTGAGAGGGTCGATTTCGATACCACGTAAAGAAACTAAAACCCCTAATATTTTATCGGACTTAACTCCGAATATGCATTTTGCTAGATTTAATCGAATAAGATATTCTCGTAATCGATTAAAAACTTTTCTCAAATCATCTAAATGATTGTCTTCATTAATAGAGTGAGCTATAATATCATCTACATAATCATGTAGGATATCATGCATCATATCATGAAAAATATAAGTCATAGCTCTTTGATAGGTTGTACCTGTGTTCTTTAAGCCAAATGGCATCACCTTCCAACAAAAGGTACCCTAAGGGGTAATAAAGGCTATTTTAGCCTGATCTTCAAGAGCTATCTTGATCTGATTATAACCGAAGAATCCATCCATTAAGGACATCATCCCACTCCCGAAAGTAAATTCAATGATTTGATCCATTTTTGGAAGAGGAAAATCATCTTTAGGGCATGCAACATTAATATCTCTAAAATCTGTGCAAACCCTAACTTTGGTAGCTTCTTTTTTGGTAACTGGAACTACATTTGAGATCCATTCAGCATAATCAATAGCTTGTATAAAAAAAACATTCAAGAGTTTTTCTAACTCCCCTTTGACTAGCAGAGCCACTTTGGGATGCATTTTTTTAAGTTTTTGTATAGGTTTAGCATCCGGATGGACCACTAGATGATGCATGACTACAGAAGGGTCTAGACTTGGTATATCTTCGTATGTCCAAGCGAAGACATCTTCATACTCTTTAAGGAATGCAATGTATTGTTCTTATTTTTCTTGACTTAATTCTGATCCAATATGGATTATGTGAGGACTATCCTTAGTTCCAATATTAATTTTAATGACATTTTCTACCTCCATGTGTAGATCTCTTTCAAAATTAGGTGGGGCATGTGAAACGCTCAATTCTTGTAATTCTTGTAAGGTTAATTTGGATAATTCATCTTGAGTATTAGTGGCCTCAAGTTGGGCTATAGTTGGTATAGAACCATCAAAATAAAATCCATTGTGTAACATCTCTTCAATGGAGACATCATGGAAGATATCTCCTTCCAACTCTTCATCGGGGTCAACAATCATTTCAGGGTAAGCTATGGATAGCATGTTACATGTAAAAGACTGATTTTTTAGAGGCAAATCATCACACCTATCCAAATAATCTTGATAACATATGAGTTGATCATCATCTTCAAAAGGAAAGTGTTGACCCTTACTACGAAATAGTCCCACACCACAGCGGGCAAGCCACGGTTCTACCTTGAAAGGTTCTTTCATGCCATTTTGGAAAGGTCCCAAGCCTTTCCATTTATATCCCATTTTAAGCATTATGGGTTTAGCTTTAATATATTCATTGGTAAAATAACACCGAGCATATCCCTCATGATGAGTTTTAATGTTCCGAGGGATTCTTCCCCAGTCATATCCTTTATAAATGAAGGCACAACTCCCGAATTGGTAAGTACTTCCCATAGGTTGTGGGAGGCCCAAAGTACGAGGAGATGGCGGTAAGTTATTTAAAAGAATTGAATCTTGCATGAAAGCATTTGTTTTTTCTGATATTAAGATTGTGGATAAATCTGGTAAAAGTTCATCAGAAAGAGCATAAGATGTAGAAGGATCATTCCCTATATCTTTAGATGTGGAAGGTATGATAGATGTTGATAATGTGGAAGTGTTAATAGATGGGTGTATAGGTTTTGAAATTATAGGGATAGAACATGAAGGATTGGTTGTAGATTGAAGATCTTTTTGAGGTTCTAGAGTGATTTTTTTAGAAGATTGTTGATCTATATATGAGGATGAAATTAATGGAGGGGAAATAGGTGAAGTTATGGGTGTGTGTTTCATAGTTTTGGATGAAAAATAAGAGTTAGGATGTGTGGATGACAGAGCAGGGCAAAATTGCACTCCGACAGGTTCTGCCAAGGCACACATATCAAAGGGTCTAGGGTCACCATGGATAGTGAACAACTGATTTTTAAATTTGAATTTAACACATTGGTGTAAAGTTGATGGGACAACCCTCATTGCATTGATCCAAGGACGACCCAAGAGTATATTGTATGATGTGGGGCAATGTACAATAAACACGGTGGTATCTAGAGTTCTAGGTCCAACTTGCAATGGGATGGTAATAACTCCACATGTTTCTTGTGTTTTGTCATTAAAATATTTAATAATCATGTCAGTTTTCTTCATTTCATCACTTCTAAAGCCAAATATTTGGTAGAAGTCAAAAGTGCAAATGTTTAGAGATGAGCCATTATCAATCAAGACTCGTTTGACAGCTACATCTCTAATTAGAGCAATAATATATAAGGGATTATCCTTATGTAAACTGTGTTGTGGGATATCTTTATCCCGAAAGTCAATACAATCAACTTCACGAGTAATGATAGTATTGGCCATGGCTTCAGGTTGAATGTTTTGAGGTACCATCATTTGGCTTAATGTAAGCATCAACTCATCCCTATGGGTGGGAGAAGATCTTAATAAATCCAAAAGGGAAATTCTGGCTGTAGTATTGGATAATTGCTCATTAATATTGTAAGGGGTTTTAGGTTGAACATTAGAAGCATGATTCCCTTTATTGGAATTTTTCAAAACAAATGGAACCGATCCATCATTCTGATTTAGTTCTTGTTGGGAATTTTGAGCCTGTTGTCGGGTAACGACTCCAATGGTACCTACAATGTTATATTGAGGACGTTGAACTGGTCTCGGTCGTGCGTTTATGGCTTTTTCATTAGGGAGGAATTGATTAGAAGAGGGTCGAGTAGTAACTCTTCTAGGAAATGGTTCTTCTGGAACCATAGCATTTGTGATGGGTTGAATAGGATCTGATTCATTTTTAGAACTATTCGATTGTTTTGAAGTAATGTCTAGTTCACTTTCAGTATCTGATTCTACATCACTAGAATCAGGAGTTGGAATATTATGTAGGGTCCTGGTCGTAACCAGGGATAAGGTTGTGTCAAATATTTAAGGATCTTGAACAGGTAATTGTCCGCTAATGGTTCCTACATATTGGGTAGGAGCGGGAACATTATGATGTTCGATTTGATTGGCCACCTCTTTACCATGTCTTGGTAAAGGGTGTTGAAATATGTCTAATGATTGATTAGCATTTTGATTTTGATTTTGGGGAATGGTCTTTTGAGTATTATTAGGAGCATTTTGTTTAGGTTGGAAGGCTTGCACCTCCATTTCATTATTATCAATCAGATCCTGTATTTTATGTTTCAACCTTTTACAAGCGTTGGTAGAGTTTCCAGGTCCTCTATGGAAATCATAGTGTAAGTCAGCTCTATATCCGGGTATAGTTGGATCAGGTTCCCGGATAGCTGGTAATTGGATAAAACCTCTTTCGAGTAATTGAGGTAAAATAGTTGATAATGGTTGATTTAATCTAGTAAATTCTCGAGGAGGTTTATTAGGAGGTTTCAATATAAATTTTTTTGTTGTTTTCGTTGCATTGATATTAGCAACATTTTGCTTTCAGTGACTCCGTCACCTACGACTTGTTTGTTTTTATATTGATTTCTGGAGGTTTTCTCATCATCCCTCTTCCTAAGTTGGCCTTTCCTAATGATGGCATCTTCTAATCTTCGAGCTAAATCTATAGCTTGATCGAAGGTAGTTAAAGTAGCAGTTGATAACTCATAAGATATTTGTTCTTGCAAATTATTGATAAAAATGTCCAACATTTCCCTATAAGGTAGCACAAGTGCAGTTTTCCTATCAATTGCCTCCATATAGCTAAGAAATCAGCAAAACATTCATCCTTGTCTTGTTTTAAGTTGTATAAATATTTAATGGTTACATGCCTCTCGATGTAGGCACTAAATTGATGGACAAATGATTCAGCTGTTTCTTCAAAATTTCTCAAAGAATGAGTGGGAAATTGATAGTACCACTCTAATGCCATTCCACCTAAACTTTTCGGGAAAATTTTTAGTAATAGCAAGTCATCATGTGATATATCATGACATGCTATCCTAAACATGCGAAGATGCTCTATGGGATCTTCGGTTCCTTTATATATAGGCAATATGGGCATGGGAAAATGCTTAGGGTATGGTTGAGCTACAACTATGGGATCCAAAGGTTGACTACAAATCTCTCGAGAATTGTACGAGGGACGGTAAGGATCTATCTGGTCCATACGCGAAGCTAACTGTTTCACCATGGATTCCAGATTACTAGTTTGCCCCTATCTGTATTGGATGGTCCAGCCTTATCACTTTCTTGATCAATGAAAGACAAAGGATTAGTGCGCACATCAAACATATGTTCCATGGCTACTTGAGTGTCACTAATTTTCCCTTTATAAATACGAACTGCCACATTAAGAGTGTCAATGTTATCATTGAGAAATTTTTGGAAATGATCTACATTGTCAAAAGCAATAGTTCCATCTGGAGCTACTCTAGGGGATGAGGGTCCATCCTCTTTAACATTTTCTTCTTGTTCATTGTCTTCACCTAGGTCATATTCTAGTTGATCTAGAGTTTCTCCTTCCAGAATTGGATCTTCAAGAAGTACATTTGGGTCTCTAGTTTTATCTCCTAACCAATCTTCTTCTTCTCCTTCAGTTTGTTTACCATTCCTAAGTTTAGGCATTGTGCCTTAATTTCAGATTTCAGCAAATATATATATATATATATATGCAACAAGCTTAAGAGGTATATATTAATTATATACCTATTACAATATTTAAAATGAAATGTTTTTGGTTTTTTTTTTGTTATGTTTTTTAGTTTTTCTTTGTTTTTTTGAAATAATATTGTAAAGATAAAAAATAACACAATATGCAAGAAATAATACTGAAAACAATGATCTATTTTTCTATAAACAATTTATAAATGTCATTAATGGGTTCGAGTTCTTCAGGAGTCATGAAGTGTTCTTCAAATTGAAAGTTTTATTTCAAAAATTTAATGAAAAGAGCTATAGAAATACCATGTACTTTAGATTCTGGTTGATAATAATAATTCTCACGACAATATTCATGATACAACATAGCTCTAGGAATTCTGTTCCATCTTCTTCTAATCATAAGATCAGTTTCTTGGGATTCTATATGAACTAGAAATTGACGTACCACAACTGTGTTCTTGAGGTACTCCTCGAAAGTGAAAATTTTTGAAGATACAAGAGCTCTCCTATAAGCTAACCATCTATGGTAGGCTCTCTGAAGTTCATGATAAAATACAAGTTGATGAGGATCCAGGATTCTATCTAGGACAAGCCTCTTTATTTGTTTAAGTTTTGTTGACCTAGATGAAATGACACTAAGTCTTCTATCAAGTTCATCCCACAAAAGTTGATTTCTATCTGTTTCAGGCACACTAAGCACAGAATTGATTTCTATGGATGTCAATTGGTTTTCAACATTTATAGTAATTGCTAATATTTTCTTAGGAGCTACCATCTAATATGCAACTTATTAATTTGAAATGATTTGAAATGCATCTATGTTTTAGTTGTTTTTATTTTTTTTTTTTTTTTTTTTTTGTTTTTAAAAGGTTTAAAATGTTTTCACGTCGGGTTCACCAAAATGTATCGCTCCAAATTTTTCACACCCTTACCTTTAGGCTATAGGATCCATGCCCGAAAGGGGGATGTGAAAAGGATGGCACGGTACCTCGGACTGAGAGGCCTTGCGAAGGTCCCGCCTCTCGGGGGAGGTGTATATTGGTGATTTTTTGACGGATGGTGGGTTCACCAGGAAACATTTAATGGCAGTTTCCATGCCTAGGTTAGGAATGTGTTTGATGTGTTCATTTTAGCCTTAAACATCCATGTCCTAGGTTTGGCCAAAATGCGTCTAAGCTATTCTATATGAAGATGTAGATTAAATGAATACAGAAAATAGAATTAAGATAGAAAATAGAGAAATTAAGGAATATTAAAAGAAAATACCTGATCCGGATGTCTGATGAAGATTCTGATTCTTGAAGTAGTCAGGATCATCTGGAATTCAACAGAATCATCTGAGATCTGACAGGATCATCTAAGATCTGACGAATTCATCAGACAAATTTGTCAAAGACCTAAAAACAGAGAAATAGGTGCAAAACACAAAAAATACAACAATGCTAACAGAGGGAAACAATGTAAAATGACAGCAATAACATTAACATGATAATAATGAACAAAATGCGAGTGTACTACGATGATTTAATGGCAATTGATGACTTAATTATGCATTTAAAGCTACATGGGTGAACTCCAAAATGCAAGATAGCATAAAATATCAAATAAACTAGCTAATTACAGCATAAAATAGCAGATTGAAAGATGAAATGCAAACTTTAGGCACTGATTGCCTCAATGTTGACTGCAGCCAAAATTGTCTTGCATTGATATGAAATCATCTCTGATTCAATAGGATCGCCTCCGATCTGAACAGGATCATCTGCAATAATGTAATTTTGCTCCGGCTAAAAAACACTAAGGTACCTGCAACAAAATTGGTATAGAACTAATGCAAATATCAATTTAGGATGTTTTAACATGTGTGAAGTTAAGTTACAGGGATTATCAGCTAGGGGGTGCTAAGGGAAGGGCTTAGGATTAAATAGGCTTAGGAGGGAGGTTAGGAGGTTGGAGATCATCCCTATTTGGGAGATCTCCAACGAGGGAGGGTCTCTAATGGCGCAGACACGCTTCTGCCCGGATTAGAGACCCGTTGGAACAGAAGCTAATTGTGAAAAAATAGTTTAGGGACAAGATCATCTGGACGTCCTAGTCTAGATGAAATCGTCGTATTTGGGGCGATATCGTCTGATCGACGACGATATCGTCAAACGGTCAAAACAACCTCTAAAAATGGCATGGGAAAGGGGGAAATGGATTAAGCGGTGGTTAACGGGCGGTTTGGAAGGTTAAAATTTAAATTTGAATTATTTACTAGAGTAAATGTAATTATTAAGATTTCACTGTGCCAATTTTAGGGTGCTACAATTACGCATAAAATTTGGTCATTTCATCATTTGTACATATTTTGCATGTTGTCTCATTTTAAAAATATATATAAAACTATTTACACAAAAACAAATGAAAAAATAAAAAGTCAAAATAGCAATATTATTGACTCTTTTCAAAACCAAAAAATAAAAAAATAAAGAAGAAAGAGAGAGTCAAAATCATAAAACTCCTCAAAAATATTTGTTATATATATTTCTTCTTCAAGTATTGCAGTTATATTTTCAAATTATTTTGGATAAATTAGCATTTATTTGGAATCCCTCACTATCACAAACACAAAAATAAATATCTTGATTTTATCTGGCATGATTACTAATCTCTCTTATATCAAAGTCCACAAAATTCAATTAAATAAAGTTTGAGCATAGAGAATTGATCTTGTTATTTACTTAAACCAAGCATATCCTTTCACAATAAAATGATTATATTTGTAATGTCCATGCTATGCTACATAGTAGAAGTGGTTTCTTGAGCGAAAAGTTTCTCCTGCTATCCTATCATGCACATGGTCTAGAATATTTGAGAATTGAAAAAAGGACAAGCTCAACCCTACCCGGAATAAAAATTCCTTGCTCTACAGCTAATCTAAGCAAGTATCCCTAGTATAGGAAGAAAATAAAAGTTCAAGAAAAAGAGAAAAAGAAACAATTTATTTCAACATTATCTCAAATATCAAGTCAAAATACAAAAATACAAAAAAAAAAAAAAAGAGAAAAAGAAAAGTAAAAACAAAGAAAAAGAAACAAACAAAAGCAAAAGCAATAAAATCCCTTTCCCTACCCATTGAAAAGAAAATAAAGGTTGATGAGCTTGAATCCCTAGAATTCTCAATTATTTGAAAACTATGAGGTAAGCCCCATAACAGGTGGTTTGTGCCCAACCCGCTTGGCCTTGGGTAATCCCTAGCGTGGCGATATGTCTGTCACATTAGCGACCTTCTTTTGTATAGACCTATGTCTACTCATGGATTTGCTAGCTCTTGATAACCCGACTTACATAGTAGTTTGGTATGGTTATATGCATCTAAATCATGGTTAATGAACACTTATTTGGTTAATTCAAATCACTTGTATCATAGTATCTTGCTCAAACCTGGTAAATGAACAATGCAATTGCACACACATTTTGTATTTGAGAGATTTTGTGTATCATTATGATAAATCAAGATTGGTAATGAAATCACCTACGCACATGGGATTCCTTATAAATCTAACTTTTGTCTTTAAGATACTTTGAAATATTTTTGCAAATTGTTTGGAATAAATTCATTTTCTTCTTTGAAGTACATTTGTTTAGTATAAAACCAACTACATGCATTATAAAAAATTAAAATATTTTTCAAAAACATGCAATCAAGTTACATTTATATATAACTTTTTACTTTCGTGACGATGGTATAGTTCCAAAACCATAATTGGAATTTTATGCCTAGCGCAAGTCCTCATCTTCATATTTTCTGTTTATTTTCAAAAATTAAAAATCAACCATGCAATAAAACTATTATATTATTTTCTTCTTTGGATTTCGCGATGATGGTATAAGTCTATACCTAAATATTCTATGCCTAGCACAAACCATTGTACCAATTTTATTTTCCATTTATTATCATAAAAACATATGACTTAAATCATTATGTTACACCATTATGCTTTAAAACAAACAAACAAACACTTATTCTGTTTTATGTCATTATGTCAAAATGCAATGATGGTATAATTCCTAGGGAATTGTTCAAAAATTTAATCACACTTAGGAATTTATGCCTAGCAAAAGTCATATTAAAATATTTCATGCATAATATTTTCATGGAAATCTGAAAACAAATAATCATCATCATCATCATTTGCATCATCACACCAAAGTCTTAAGACAATATCTTAAGCACTCTTTTAATTTTAACAATATTTCTATACTGGGATTAGCTTGATGACCGAGTGAGCAATGACTCTATGAAATGGTCTATAATAGCGACAATGTCCTTTGAAATTATTGTTAAAAGTCCTCTTTTATTTTTATCAAATTATCACATCACAAAAAACCAATTTGTTTACATCAGATTATTTCATTTAAATTTTAAAAAGCATGACATTCAAACCATAATATTTCCAATCGACATAATTACATGAATCATCCAATCAATCACACTACAACAATAAAGCATCATACAAACACATAAGACAAGTCATATGATCAAAAATATCATATATATATATATATATATATATATATATATATATATATATATATATATATATATATCTCAACAATATATGTACATCATATCAAAACTAGATTGGTATGCCACAATCTACATCTTGGCATACTCAATCCTCTAAAATCATATAATCAGTTTGTACAGTGTAGTAGCCTAGCCTCAAGAACCCCTCGAGCTCTCAGACTCATCTCCTCCCCAGACCTGAGGTGGACGAGGTGACCCCATCGTAGTATGTGTGGTACTACAAGTCCTAGTCATCGATTAAGATGAAGTCCTCGATGACCCAACCCTGATCGAATTCGCAATGCCAACTGGTAGCTATACCCTCTAGCCCTATAGCACTCTCTGGAAGTAGATACCCTGATAGAACATAGTCTGAGTAATTGACCATGCCAGCTCTTGAGTGCTTGCTCCTCTGCTTTGTGCTTTGAGGCATGCGACCTCATCTCTGAGCTATGTAGCCTCAGCTCGGTGGCATGTAGCCTCATCCTATAGAGTCTACACCTATGCCTGGAGATGGACAATCTCCACTCGAAGAGTAGCCATCTCACTACTCTCTCATATGTCCAAACCCTTGCCCTTATCGGGTGATGGTGGTCTCTCTCTCCATGGAGAAGGGGGTCTATCCTCCCTCATCTCTCGCTGTCGTAGCCTCTGCTGAGCTTGTGGTCTCCTCTACTCTCTCCCTCCACAACCCTATGTTGCCTTAATGGCCACCTGGAACCACCTCCCCATCTGATGCACAACTATGTGAATCAAACCCTGAGCCCTCATCATTCGAGGTGGGCGGATGCCTGTGTACCAGGCATCGTAGCCGTCGGCTACCCCTACATCGTCCCCATCCACTGGTTGAATGGGGGAATCATCTGTGTCTTGATTTTAGAAGCGCTACATACCTGGAGCCTCGCTAACTATAGTGTTATCCCAGATAGTTCAAAAAAACTTGTAGTCTTTGAGAGATGGTATCCCCTGCAGTAGATCAAACTACCTCAAAACTCGGTTGTAGCGGTGGAGCTACACCTCTCCCCTCTCCATCCTTAGCCAACAGACTCGCCTAACGTGAGCCAGCTCCTGTCCATCCTCAACCCACCCTAGATGATCTCTCCAAGACCTCTAGGTGATCTAGTCGGAGACAAGGTCGTCAAGTAGTCTCTGAGACATTGGCAGATCTATCGATCTATGCACTGTCTCGACCATTTTTGTTTGTAGAGCTCCACAAACCAAAAAATGAAAATGAACAGTAAAAATGAATTAGGGTTTTTCCCTATTTTTTAATTTTATTCAAAAACCAATAAAAAAAATTTAATTTTGCTTTTCCGTGTTTTTACCTCAAACGTTTGATTTGGGTAAAAACACAGAGGGGGCATCATAGTAAGCTGTCGTACAATTCGACCAAGAATCATTGCCTAAAAATGGGAATAATTTTTGCTTTCTCGTAAATCGAGAATAACTCATATTTAACACATTTTTCTCAAAAAATTTGCTAAAGAGGGGGCAAAATGTAGCACCCTAAAATTGGCACAATAAAACTTAGTAAATAATTAAAATTACCTTAGTAATAATTCAAATTCAAATTCAACCTCCAAAACCGCTCCCAAATCGTCGTTTAACCTGTTTCCTCGTTTCCCATGCCATTTTTAGGATTTGTTGTGACCGTTGGACGATATCATTGCCGATCAGACGATATCGCCTTAGATCAGACGATTTCATCTCGACTAGGATGTCCAGATGATTTTGTTCCAAAACTAATTTTTCATAATTAGCTTCTATTTCAACAACTTCTCTAACTTGGGCAGAGACACATCTACACCATTAGAATCTCCCCCCATTGGAGATCTCCCAAAATGGGATGATCTCCAACCTTCCAACCTCTTTCCTATGCCTATTTAATCTTAGGCCCTCCCCTTAGCATTCCCCTGGCTGGATTTTCTGTAATTTGACCTTTACACGCATTAGAACACCCTGAATTACCATTTGCACTTGTCCTACCCAAATTTTGTTGCAAGAACCTTGTTATTCTTTAGCCGAAGCAAGTTCAGATCGTCGCAGACGATCTTGTCAAATTCGAGACGATCTCATACCAATCCGAGATGATTTTGACTACAGTCAACATTGGGGGCAATCAGTGCCCAAATTTTGCATTTCTTTAGTCTTTTTATTGTTTTGCTTTGCATTATTTAAGTTTATTACTGCTTTACATCTTGGAGTTCACCTCATGTAGCCTAGATGCATAATAAAGTCAAAGTTAGTCATTAAAACCATGCATTTTACTTAATTTGTTATCTAAAGTTGTCATTCTAGCATTCATACTTTCATTTCTATCATTTTCCCTTGCTTTTGCAATTGTAGTTTTTGTTCTTGGTATCCATTTTTGCAATTGTAGGTCTCCAACGAATTTGTCTGACGAAGTCGTCAGATCTCAGACGATCCTATCAGATCAGAGACGATCCTGTCAAATTCCAGATGATCTGGACTGCTTCAAAAATTAGAATCTCCATCAGACATCCGGATCAGGTATGGCTCTTTAATTTAGCTTATTCTCTCTGTTTTCTATTCAAATCTATTTTTTGTTTTCATATAATCAGCATTTCATATAGCTTATCTTAGATTCATTTGGCCAAACCTAGGACTTGGATGTTTAAAGATAAAATTAAACACATTAAACTCATTCCCAACCTAGGCATGGAAACTACCACTAAACATTTCCTGGTGAACCCCACCATCCGTAAAAAAATCACCCTAATACCCCTCCCCCGAGATGTGGGACCTTCAAAGGGCCTCTCAGTTCGAGGTACCGTCCCATCCTTTTCCCATCCTCCTTCTGGGCACGGATCCTTTAGCCTGAAGGTAAGGATGCAAAAAATTTGGAGCGATACAGATGGTCCAACTTTATCACTTTCTTGATCAACAAAGGACAAGGGATTAGTGTGTATGTTAAACATATCTTCCATGGCTGCTTGAGTGTCACTAATTTGGCCTCTATCAATACGAACTGCCATATTAAGAGCACCAATATTATTATTGAAGAATTTTTAGAAATGATCTAAGTTATCAAAAGCAATAGTTTTGTCTGGAGCCATTCTAGGGGATGAGGATCCTTCCTCTTTAACATTTTCTTCTTGTTCATCTACAACCAGCTCATCTTCTTGCTGTTCTAGAGTTTCTCCTTCTGGAATTGGATCCTCAGGAAGGGCATTTGATTTTTTTGTTTTCTTTCCTAACCAATCTTCTTCTTCTTCTTCTTCAGTTTGTTTACCATTCCTAAGTCTAGTCATTGTGCTTAAACTTAGATTTCAGCAAATATATATATTTATATATATATATATATGTATGCAACAAGCTTAAGAGGTATATATTTTAATTATATACCTACTATAGTATTAAAAATAAAATGTTTTGGTTTTGTTATGTTTTTTGTTTTTCTTATTTTTATAACAATATTATAAAGGTAACAAACAACACACTAAATGTAAGAAATAATAATAATGAAAGCAATGATCTAGTTTTCTATAAACAATTTATAAATATCATTAACGGGCTCAAGTTCTTCAGGATTCATAAAGTGCTCCTCTTCAAATTGGAAATTGTTTTTCAGGAACTTAATAAAGTGTGCTATAGTGATATTATCTGTCTCAGATTCTGGTTGGTAGAAATAAAGTTCGTGGCAATATTCTTGATATAACACAGCTCTAGGAACTCTATTCCACCTTTTCCTATCTGCAATATCAGCTTCTTGGTCCTCTATACGACCTAGGAATTGGTGCACTATGGCTACATTCTCAAGGAATTCCTCAAAGGTATACAACTCAGAACACACAAAGGCTCTTCTATCTGCTAACCACCTATGGCAAGCTCTTTTAAGTTCATGATAAAAAATGATTTGATTGGGATCCAAGATTCTATCTAGGATAAACCTCTTGATTTTCCTAAGTTTAGTTGACCTAGATGAAATGAGATCTAGTCTCCTATTAAGTTCGTCCCACAAAAGTTGGTTTCTATCTATTTCGAGCACACTAAGCACAAAATTGATTTCTATGACTGCTAATTGGTTTTCAACATTTATAGTGACAACTAGTCTTTTCTTAGGAACTATCATCTAAACATGATATGCAACTTAGTAGTTTTCTAATGATTTTAAATGCATCTATGTTTTTTGTTTTTGTTTTCAAAAGGTTTTAGTTTCACGTCGGGTTCACTAAAATGTATCGTTCCAAGTTTTCCGCACCCTTACCTTCAGGCTAAAGGATCCGCACCCAAAAGGGGGATGCGAGAAGGATGGGACGGTACCTCAGACTGAGAGGCCCTTTGAAGGTCTCGCCTCTCGGGGAGGGGGTATTAAGGTGATTTTTTGATGGATGGTGGGGTTCACCAGGAAACGTTTAGTGGCAGTTTCCATGCCTAGGTTGGGAATGAGTTTAATGTGTTCAATTTTAGCTTTAATCATCCAAGTCCTAGGTTTGGCCAAATGAATCTAAGTTGTTCTATTTGAAAATGCATATTTAAATGAAGACAAAAAACATATTTAAATAGAAAACATAGAGAATAAATTATGTGAAGAAATCCATACCTATTTTTGGATGTATGATGGAGGTTATAATTTTTGAAGCATTCAATATTGTCAGGAATTTGACAAGATCATCTCCGATCTGACAGGATCGTCTGAGATCTGACGAATTCGTTAGACGAATTCGTCAGAGACCTGTAATAAGAGAAATGGACACAGAATACAAAAAATGTAGCTATGCTGATAAAGGAAAATGATGTGAAATGACAAAATGAAGTTAATAAGATAATCCCAAATAGAAATGCAAGTAAATTATCATGCTTTAATAGCTAATAATGACTTTATTATGTACTTAAGATATATGGGTGAACTCCAATATGCAGAATAGCAAAAAATAACAATAAACTGATCTAAATGCAAAATAAAACAGCAGACAAGAAGAGAAAAATGTAAACTTTGGGCAGTAATTGCCCCCAATGTTGACTGCAGTCGAAATCATCTCTAATTTTGATGTGATCATCCGAGATTCATATAGGATCATCTGCGATGATCTGATCTTGTTCTGGCTAAAGAATGACAAAGTTCCTACAAGAAAATCTGAAAAACACAAATGCAGATAATGATCTAGGGTATTATAATGCATGCAAAGATCGAATTACATGGAAATTCAGCCAATGGAATGTCAATGGGAGTCCTAAGGTTTAAATAGGCTTAGGAGGGAGGTTAGGAGGTTGGGGATCATCCCAATTTGAGATATCTCCAATGGGGAGGGTCTCTAACAGTGCAGACATGCTTCTGCCCAGATTAGAGACGCCATTGAAACAGAGGCTAATTATGAAAAATTAGTTTTGGGATGAAATCGTCTGGATGTTCTGCTCCAAACGAATTTGTCTGATCTAAGGCTATATCATTTGATCGGCGACGATATCATCCAATGGACAAAACAAACTCTAAAAATGGCATGGAAAATGAGGAAACAGGTTGCAGGCAGTTTTGGAGTGATTTTGAGGTTGAGATTTGAATTTGAATTATTACTAAGGTAATTTTAATTATTTGCTAAGGTTTACTATGCCAATTTTAGGGTGCTACATTGGTATATAAAACAACACTTGGATAAGGGCTTGGTAATGAATTTGCAAGAAATGTAATCACAAGCTAAAAGTGAGTGAAAATATATTTTTATTGTAGCACCCTAAAATTGGCGTGATTAAACCTTAGTAAAAAGATAAAATTTTGAATTTTAATCCAAAATCGCCCGTTACCCACTCACCTTGTTTTTCGTGCCATTTTTAGGATTTGTTTTACCCGTTGGACCATATCATTTCCGATCAAACGAAATCATCCTAGATCTGACGAATTCATCTAGAACAGAACATCCAGATGATTTTGTCCCAAAACCAAATTTTCATAATTAGCTTCTGTTTCAACTTCTCTAACTTGGGCAAAAAGCATGTCTATGCAGTTAGAGTCTCCCCTGTTGGAGATCTCCCAAATTGGGATGATCTCCAACCTCCTAACCTCTCCCTAATCCTATATAAATTGGGATTTTATCATTTTATCCCCCTGAACCCCCTGGCTAACTGATTTCCCTACAAATTTAGTTCCTTGTGCATTATAACATCCTCGCACCATTGTTTGCATTTTGTATTTCAAGTTTTCTTGCAAGAATCTTACTGTCTTTCAGTCGGAGCAAGCTTGGATTGTCGTAGATGATTCTAGATGATTTCAGATGATCCTATCGTAGATCAATGATGATATCGTATGATTGGAGGTGATCTCGACTATAGTCCATATTGGGGGCAATTATAGCTCGAAGTTTACATTTTATTATCTTTTCTCTTCATTTTCTTATGCATTAACTTGGTTTATTTTATTCCTGCATCCTGGAGTTCATCTCATTTAGTATAGATGCATGCTAAAGTTAAAATAAATTATTAAAGTAATGCATTTTCCTTTAATCATTATCTAGATCTGTCATTTAGGCAAATTTACTATCATTTCTATCATTTCCCCTTGCTTTTGCAGTTGTATTTTTGGTTTTTGGTATCTGTCTCTATGACTATAGGTTTTTGATGAATTCGTCTGACGAATTCATTAGATCGATGATGATCTCATCTGATCTTAGATGACTAACTAAGATCTGAGATGATTCTATGACATTTCAAATGATAATGTATATTTTGAGGTGATTTGGACTTCTACAAAACTCAGAATCTACATCAGACATCCGAAATCAGGTATATTATGTCTCATTTAGCATATTGTCTATTTTTAGCACTTACTTATGTTCTTTGTATTCATATAAATCAGCATTGGCATATAGAATAGCTTAGATTCATCTTGGCCAAACCTAGGAATTGAATGATTAAAACATAAAATGAACACATCAAACCTACTCTCAACCTAGGCGTGGAAACTACCACTCAAAATTTTCCTGGTGAACCCACCATTCGTTGAAAATTCACCCTTATACCCCTCCCCCAAGAGGCATGACCTTCAAAGGGCCTCTCAATCTGAGGTATTGTCCCATACTTCTCGCATTCCCCTTATGGGCGTGGATCCTATAGACTGAAGGTAAGGATGCAAAAATTTTTGAGCGATACATTTTGGTGAACCCGACATGAAAAACAAAAACCTTTTGAAAACAATCCAAAAAATAAAATAAAAATGCATTTAGAATCATCAGATAAACAATTAAGATTGCATATCATATTTAGATGGTAGATTATAATTAAAGACGAGCTATCACCATTAATGTTGAAAATTAATTAGTAGCCATAGAGATTACTTCTTTGCTTAGAGTATCTCAAACATATAGAGTTCCACATTTATGGGATGAACTTAATAGGAGATTGAATCATATTTCATCTAGATCAACCGAACTTAGGAAAATCAAGAGGTTTTTCCTAGATAGAATCCTCGATCCTGATCAAGTAACCTTATATCATGAACTTTAGAGAGCTTGCCATAGGTGGTTAGCAGATAAAAGAGCCCTTGTGTCTTCTGAGTTGTACACCTTTGAGGAATACCATGACAATTCAATTGTAGTAGATAAATTTCTATCTCGTATAGAGGATGAAGAGGTCGTTCTTATGGATAGAAAGAGATGGAATAGAGTTCCTAGAGTTGTGTTATATCGAGAGTATTACCATGAGATCTATTTTTACAAGTCAGAGTCAGAAGTAGATAACATCACCATAGCACACTTTGTCAAATTCCTGAAAAACCATTTCCAATTTGAAGAGGAGCATTTCATGACTCCTGATGAACTTGATCCCATCAATGACATCCATAAACTATTTATAGAAGACTAAGTCATTCTTTTATTATTATTTCTTGCATTTAGTATGTTGTTTGTTGTCTTTATAATATTATCATAAAAACAAAAACAAAACAAAAATATAAAAAAAAAATTAAAACATTTTCTTTTAAGTATTATAGTAGGTATATAATTAAAATATATACCTCCCAAAATTGTTGCAAATATATATATATATATATATATATATATATATATATATATATATATATATATTTGCTAAAAACTAAGTTTAAGCATAATGACTAGACTTAGGAATGGAAAACAGATCGAAGTAGAAGAAGATTGGTTAGGAAAACCAGTAAATAAACCAGATGTCCTTCCTGAAGACCCTATTCAGGAAGAAGGAACACTAGACCAACAAGAATAAGAGTTTGCTAAAGCAAATGAAAAAAGAGAAATTGTTAGAGAGGAAGGATCCTCATCCCCTAAAATGTCTCTAGAAGGAGCTATTACTTTTGAGAACATGGAACATTTCTGGAAGTTCCTAAATACTAATATTGGCACTCTTAATATAGCAATCCATATGGACAAGGATCAAATTAGTGACACTCAAGAAACCCTAGAATAAATATATCACACACACTAATACCTTGTCCTTCGTTGATCAAGAAAGTGATCAAGCTAGACCATCCAATTTGGATATGGCCACTATAATCCAGAACATGCAACAACAACAGGTTACCCAACCACCTAGAGTGCATGTTACCAAGCCTAGAGTTATTCCTACACAAAAGAAGCCTCCATTCACTGCTCTATTTTGCCAAGTTATTGATCAACATACCTCAAATCAACAAAATCCCAAAATAAAACCTAACACCAATTTCCAACAATCTGGGATACAACATAATGCTACTACAAATCTTCTTCATAATACTCTCCGCACCAACCATTTGCATAATAGCAATATAGCATCTAATCCTTACGTCATGCCATCATATGCTCAAATACCACCAAACCAATATGGTGGACAAAATAGTAATCTAAAAGCCATGGTGAAACAATTAGTCTCCCACATGGACCAGATAGATCCCTACCATCCCTCGTACAATTATTGAGAGATGTGTAGTCAGCCTCTAGATCCTATAGTTGTAGCACAACCATATCCTAAACACTTTCCTATGCCTGTCCTACCTATATACAAAGGAACCGAAGATCCCATAGAGCATCTTCGTATGTTTAGGATAGCATGTCATGATATATCACATGATGACTTGTTATTACTAAAGATGTTCCCAAAAATGTTTAGGAGGAATGGCATTGGAGTGGTATTATCAACTACCCACTCATTCTTTGAGGAATTTCAAAGAAACAACCGAGTCTTTCGTTCATCAATTTAGTGCCTACATTGAAAGGCATGTAACTATTAAATATTTGTACAACTTAAAACAAGACAAAGATGAATGTTTTGCTGATTTCCTAGCTCGATGGAGATAGTTGATAGGAAAATTACACTTTGTGTTACCTTATCGAGAAATTTTGGATATCTTTATCAATAATTTACAAGAACAACTATCCTATGAGTTATCAACTGCTACCTTGACCACCTTCGATCAAGCTATAGACTTAGCCCGAAGAGTGGAAGATGCTTTCATTAGGAGAGGTTAGTTTAAAAAGAAAGATGATGAGAAAACATCCAAAAATCAATATAAAAATAAATAAGTTGTGGGTGATGGAGTCACTGATAGCAGGAACGTCACCAATGTTAATACTATGAAAACAACAGAGAAGTTCATATTGAAACCTCCTGATAAACCACATCAAGAATTTACTAGGTTAAATCAACCTCTATCGACCATTCTACCATAATTATTAGAATGAGGTTTGATTCAATTACCAGCTATTCGGGAACTTGATCCAACTATACCCAGATACAAAGCTGATTTACACTGTAACTTCCATAGAGGACCTGGACACGCTACCAATGCTTGTAAAATATTAAAAAATAAAATACAAGACTTAATTGATAACAATGAGATGGAGGTGCAAGCCTTTCAACCTAAACAAAATCCTCCCAATAATGCTCAAAATAACATCCCCCAAAATCAAAATCAGAATGCCAATCAATCATTGGACATATTTCAACATCCTTTACCAAAGCATGGCAAAGAAGTGACTAATCAAATTGAACATCATAATGTTCCTCCTCCTACTTGATATGTAGGAACTATTAGTGGGCATTCACCTACTCATGATGTGGAAATATTTGACACAACTTTATCCATGGTTACGACCAGACCTCTATATAACACTCAGAAACCTGATCTTAGTGATATAGAATATGAGACTGAGAGTGACATGGAAATCACTTCAAATAAATCGAATAGCTCTAAAGATGAATCAGATCCTATTCAACCTATCACAAGTTCTATGGTTCCAGAAGAACCATTTCCAAGAAGAGTCACTACTCGACCATCGTCTCACCAATTACTTTCTAATGAACAAGCCATAAATGCTAGACCAATACCTATTCATCATCTGCAAAATAATATTGTTGGTACCATTGAAGCTGTTACTAGACAACAGGATCAAAATTCTCAACAAGATCAAAATCAGAATTATGGATCAGCTCTATTTGTTTTGAAATTTCCTAATAAAGGGAATCATGTGCCTAATGTTCAACCTAAACCGTATTATAATATTAATGAACAATTATCAAATACCACAGCTAGAATTTCCCTTTTATACCTTTTAAGATCTTCTCCTACACATAGGGATGAATTAATGCTCACATTAAGCCAAATGATGGTACCACAAAATATTCAACCTGAAGCCATGGCCAATACTATCATAACTCGAGAAGTCGATTGTATTGACTTTCGGGATAGAGATATATTGCAACATGTTAAGATCCTGCTATAAAATAAACTCAAATAACACACTCTCACACAATTGCTTGGAAATAACTCACATAACATCACAATAATATAACAAAAATTTGCATAAAGAACAATCTCACAATAAGACAGAATCGTAGGCCTCTTCGAGGGGGCAACCTCCTTCAATACTTCATTAATTTTGCAAAAGATGGTTACATTGGTGCCTTTTCGGGTATTTAAGGAGTTTCCTTCCAAGGTTGGCTTACATGCAAAATGCCACCTGGATTACATGCATAATGCCACCGGAATTACATGCATAGTGCCACTTTGAATTACATGCACAATGCCACTCGAATTACATGCACAATGCCACACGAATTACATGCACAATGCCACCTATCTACCATGTGTTACATAAAAAGGGTGCCATTTGTCATAGGCACTACCTAAGCTAAAACTTAGAACATTACAAAATATTAATCATGGATACTACCCACGTTCACTAGGAATTATTACAAAAGTGGAGTTATTACATTAAGGGTTAGGATGAGATCCTAACATGCCCTTCTCCTTAAAGGAGCTTTATCCTCAAAGCTAAAAATGAGGAAACTGTTGCTGGAGTTGATGGAGAGACTCCCATGTAGCATCCTCAGGTTGAAGTCCACGCCATTGAACCAGGACCTCTGTGATGGTACGTTTGTGCAGAGTGCGAGTTCGACGATCCAGCAGTTGTTCCGATGCAAGTAAGATGGAGCCTTCTTCATCCAATTCAGGGAGTGTTGATTGAACCTGTACCTTTGTGCCCACAACTTTCTTGAGAAGGGAAACATGAAAAATAGGGTGGATCTTGGAAGTGGGGGGAAGAGCCAATTTGTAAGCTGTTGGACCAATCCGTTGCAGAACCTAATAAGGACCATAGAATTTTGGAGCAAGCTTCTGACACCTACGGAGTTGTAGGGATGATTGTTTGTATGGCTGCAAGTGAAGGAAGACCATATCACCCACATCAAAACTATGCTCAGAACGATGCTGATCAGCTTGTTGGTGCATCCGATTCTGGGCCATGTTCAAATTTTGCTTGAGTTGGCGGAGGACCTTGGTGTGTTGACTCAGAGCATTGTCGACGGCTTGGACCTTGGAGCTGCCCGAAATGTAGGAGGAAGGCATGAGTGGAGGGCGCCCGTAAACTGCCTCAAATGGTGTGAGTTTGGTGGCGGTATGATAGGAAGTGTTGTACCACCATTCAGCCAAAGAAAGCCATTTTGCCCAATGAGTAGGATGATCAGATGCAAAGCAGCGAAGGTAGGTTTCCAAGCATTTATTAACAACATCAGTTTGACCATCTGTTTGCGGATGGTAGGCTGAACTCATTTTGAGCTGAGTCCCCTGCAAATTAAACAACTCTTGCCAAAAATTGCTAGTAAATGTGGGATCACGATCAGATACAATGGAGGCGGGCATGCCATGAAGGCGAAATATGGAGTCAAGAAAATTTTGGGCAATAGTGGATGTTGTGTAAGGATGGGTTAGGGCACAAAAGTGAGCATACTTTGAAAGGCGGTCCACTACCACAAAAATAACAGACTTGCCTCCAGATTTAGGTAGCCCTTCTATGAAGTCCATGGAGATGTCAGTCCACACCTGATCTGGTATCGACAATGGTTGAAGAGTGCCTGGGGAGCGCACTATTTCTCCTTTCATCCATTGACAAGTGTCGCAATCCGCTACAAAAGAGTGAATGTCCTGTTTCATGCCTTTCCAAAAGAAGGTGCGCTTGAGTCGCTCATAAGTTTTTAGGAACCCTGAATGGCCAGCAGATGGAGTAGCATGTGATTCCTTCATGAGGAGTTCTTGAAGTGGGGACTTAGGAGGAAGAACCAGGCATTGATGGTAACGTAGATCTTGGCCATCCCAACTATATCCTGGTGTAGACTCTGGATCATCCCTAAGTGAAGCAACCGGGTCTTTCAAATCTGCATCCTGAAGTATTTCCTGACGTAAGGGCTCAATCCATTGGGGCAATGGTGCAGAGATGGCACACAGCATACTAAGGGCCTCAAATTGGTGAGAGAGAGCATCTGCCACAAGATTTTCCTTCCCTTTTTTGTACGTGATGTCATAATCATAGCCCATGAGTTTTGATACCCACTTTTGTTGCTCGGGAGTGGCAAATCGTTCTAGAAAGTATTTAAGGCTCTGGTGGTCAGTTTTGATGGAGAAATGGCGCCCAATGAGGTAAGGCCGCCAATGTAGGACTGCATGCAATATTGCCAACATTTCCTTAGCATATGTGGATTTTCCTAGATTGCGATCAGATAGGGCTTTGCTGGTAAAAGCCAAAGGGCATCCTTCTTGCATCAATACTGCCCCAATACCACGACCAGAAGCGTCACTTTCAATGACAATTTTTTTTGAGAAGTCTGGCATGGCTAAAACTGGAGTGGTGGTCATGGCATGTTTGAGGTCCAGGAATGCTTGCTCAGTCGGCCTTTTCCACATAAAATAATCCTTCTTCAACATGGAGGTGAGGGGGGCGGATATCTTTCCATAATTGCAGACAAATTTACGATAATATCCTGTAAGCCCTAAAAATCCTCGAAGTCCCTTGAGTGTGCGAGGTTTTGGCCATTCTTGGACTGCTTGGATCTTCTTAGGGTCAACCTTGACACCATCCTTTGAGACAATGTGTCCCAGATATTCTACTTCAGTCAAACCAAAGGAGCACTTGGACCTTTTTGAAAACAATTTATGGTCGGCAAGTAGTTGGAGAGTTTGATCTACATGATTGAAATGCTCTTCCCATGTGTGACTATAAATCAAGATGTCATCAAAGAACACAAGGATGAACTTCCATAAGAAGGGGTGAAATATGTTGTTCATTAGGCTTTGGAATGTGGAAGGAGCATTTGTGAGACCAAATGGCATTACCAAGAATTCATAATGACCTTCATGAGTGCGAAAAGTAGTTTTAGGAATATCTTCATCCCTAAGCCGGATCTGATGGTACCCAAAGCGAAGGTCTAGCTTGGTGAAGTACATGGTCCCATGTAATTCATCTAGTAATTCATCAACCACAGGGATAGGAAATTTATCCTTGACCGTTATCTTGTTGAGCTCTCGGTAGTCAATACACAATCGCCAAGAGCCATCCTTCTTGAGGACCAATAAGACTGGTGCAGAGTAGGGACTAGTACTAGGCCGAATGACACCCGCCTTGAGTAATTCCTGTATCATCTTCTCAATCTCTGACTTCATGGCATGGGGGTATCTGTACGGTCAGATATTGGGAGGTGTACTATCCGGCAATAATGGAATGAAATGGTCATGAGAGCGATGCGGTGGTAGTGTGATTGGTTCTAAAAATATGGCCTCATGTTTGTGGAGAACCTGTTGCATGTCTGGTGGAATTTCACCCATTGGGGATGTGGATGGTTGGATGGAGAATAGTTGTGCAATGACCCCACGTGATGATTTCTTTAGCAATTTCTCCATGCCATTTGAACTGATAATTTGAGGTGTTCTCGCTGGGGATCCCTTGATGATGTGTGTTTGGTCGTTACGGGAGAAGCTGCATCCAAAGTTCAGTAAAGTTCCAACTGATAGTGCCCAATGTACTCAACCATTGATATCCCAAAACAATATCACATCCACCCAACTGGAGGGCAAAAATGTCCTGCTTGAGTGCATAGTCCCCTATCTAGATTTTAACATTGTGACACTTTCCCTTACAAGGTAAGGTTCCCCTGTTGGCTACCATGACCTCAAAGGAGTTACAAGTGTGGATATAGCAATTTTCCCACTGAGCAACTCTAGGGTCAATAAAGTTGTGTGTGCTTCTCGAGTCCAAAAGGATGGAAAGACGTTGGCCCTTGAAAAATCCTATAACCTTCATGGTTTGAGGGGTAGTAATGCCTGCAAAGGCATGGACTGTAATTGCTGTTTTAGGTTCCTGTTTCACTTCTTCTTGTGGAGGAGGTGTTTCTGGAGGGTCCTCATCCTTATCACTCTCATCGGAGGTATCGGGTTCTTCAACATCGATCAGGAACAATTTTTTGTGTGCACACTTATGCCCTTTGAAAAACTTTTCATCACAATTATAGCATAATCCTTGGGCACGACGTGCATCCATATCTTCGGTGGTGAGGCGCTTTGGTGCAGCAGGTTTATTATCAACTGGGTTTTGGGCTCTAGGAGGAAATGAAGGTCTATTTTGCAGAAACTTTGATGGGCGTCTTTGGGCAGAGAGTTTAGATTCGTCCAGACGGGCCAAACTGATAGCTTCCATCATAGTTCGTGGTTTCAACATTTTGACTTCTCTTGGAGTTCCATCTTCAACCCATCGATATAACAACTCCGGAAGAACCCTTCACTCAATCCTCTTGTTCGATTGGCCAATTTTTCAAATTGAGCTTGGTACTCTCGAACTGACCTTGTTTGTTGTAGTTTGGATAAGGCTCCTGTGAAGTCCTCAAACTCACTAGGACCAAATCGAGTGAGTATTTGGGATTCAAAATCCTCCCAAGAGAGATTTGGGTAGGTAAGACGCAACCATTGAAACCAGTGTAGATCCTCAGATTCCAAGTTAAAGGAAGCCATCTAGACTCGATGAAATACTGGTACATTATGAAGTTGAAAGAATTGGTCAACCCGACATAGCCACCCATCAACATCCTTCCCACTAAATTTGGGAAAGTCCAACTTGGGCATTCTAAAGGGTGTATCATGGTCACGATTCCTTGTAGAACTCTCAGCTTGGTATTCTGATTTGGGTGGTTCTCTTCTCAGTTTGTTGTCCACTTCAGTTAATGCTTCTTCTAAGCGATTGCTAGTGGCCTCATGCTCTAGGCAAAGACCTTGGACTTCTTCCCTTATGGAGTGAAAAGCTGAGTTCAAGTTCTCAATGGATTTTGTTAGGGACTCCAAGTGTTCTAGTTCTTTCTGGTGTCCACGGGTACCCTGGGCCATTTTTTGACCTTTTGTGACCAGTTACTAAAAATAGAATTGAATTTTTTTGACTTACTATTTTTAGTAAGTGCCCAAAAAAGTGCTTGGGTTCTATATATCAAAATGATCAGCGGGGAGGAGGTGGTCACAATGAGCTATATCTCTCAACACTACTTTTTGGCACCCCGAATTTTTTTTTTTTTTTTATCTCCTGTTTTGCTGAGTCTAACGGTGTTTCTGGATTCCGATTATGAGCTACGAGAAAAATTTGGGTACTTGGAGCACTATCTAAAGCGGCGGTGTTTCACACTCAAGATTCTCTCGTATTTTGTAGGTGACTGATATGACAGTTCTGTTCTGACTCTAAATACTGTGAATTCTGCCCTGACTGTGCTGACCTCTCTGACCTGACTGTGACTGCCATTGTAAATTTTACTGTTACTCTCCAAACTTTCAACTTAAGTGTCACCCTCATGTCTTATCCCGAATGCATGTCCCTTATGTTATTTTTTTGGTAGAGGACTCCTTTCTCATATGCTCACTTTTGAAATGTAGGTTTACGAACGGGGGTGTTTGGATTTTTATTTTTATTTTTATTTTTGTTGTTTTTTATAGGTTGCAGTTTTAACAGAACCAGGGAATGCTAAGTATAGGATTATGTACCACCCATAGGCCCTCTAATATATCGACAGTGACGAACAATAGTGCTCGGACCAATATTTCAGGCCACTACTCAAGGAGGATTCCACACATACCCTTGAGCACACTACCTGCCTCTTTGACAATACGAGAGGGTAATCATCCAGGATGTTGTGTCCCGTAGAATATGAGTAATACAAGGCCGAAGAGCTTCCTAATGGCTAAAATTTTGTTTAATCCTAGATGGTCTCCCGATATACCCGAAGATACGTGGGAGCTCAAGTCCATGCGCGAGTTACGTGCGAGGCACGGGTATTGGAGCCTGATCGCCCCTCACTTCACTAGACGCTTTATGGGCTATCTAGCTTAGCCAATAACGACAGATCCTTCACGATATTTTAAAACCCCCGGTACAAGGTTTCTACCTACTCAACTAACAATATATTTTTTTGTTTTTGGTCTGGAAAAAAAACACTGTATTTTTTTTGGATTTTTTTTTTAATAAGGAAAAACGGAATGGAAAAAACACACAGAATTTATACCTAACAGGCAGATTGGATGGCAAGAATCGTTGCAGTTGCAGCAGAACTTGGCCCTGGAAAGCGCTCTGATACCACTTGTTAAGATCCTGCTATAAAATAAACTCAAATAACACACTCTCACACAATTTCTTGGAAATAACTCACATAACATCACAATAATATAACAAAAATTTGCATAAAGAACAATCTCACAATAAGACAGAATCGCAAGCCTCTTCAAGGGGGCAACCTCCTTCAATACTTCATTAATTTTGCAAAATATGGTTACATTGGTGCCTTTTCGGGTATTTAAGGAGTTTCCTTCCAAGGTTGGCTTACATGCAAAATGCCACCTGGATTACATGCATAATGCCACCCGAATTACATGCATAGTGCCACTTTGAATTACATGCACAATGCCACTCGAATTACATGCACAATGCCACTCGAATTACATGCACAATGCCACACGAATTACATGCACAATGCCACCTATCTACCATGTGTTACATAAAAAGGGTGCCATTTGTCATAGGCACTACCTAAGCTAAAACTTAGAACATTACAAAATATTAATCATGGGTACTACCCACATTCACTAGGAATTATTACAAAAGGGGAGTTATTACATTAAGGGTTAGGATGAGATCCTAACACAACATAGTTTACATAAGGATATCCCCTTATATATTACTGCCCTAATTGGAGATGTAGCAGTTAAATGAGTCTTGATTGATAATGGTTCATCTTTAAACATTTGTACTTTTGAATTCTACCAAATATTTGGGTTTAGAAGTGATGAGATGAAAAGAACTGATATGATCATAAAAGCCTTCAATGACAAAACACAAGAAACATGTGGAGTTATTACTATGCCATTACAAGTTGGTCCAAGAACCTTAGACATGACCGTGTTTATTGTACATTGCTCTGCATCATACAATATACTCTTGGGTCACCCTTGGATCAATGCGATGCGAGCTGTTCCCTCAAATTTACATCAGTGTGTTAAATTTGAATTTAAAAATCAGTTGGTTACCATTCATGGTGATCCTAGACCCTTTGATATGTGTGCTTTGGCAAAACCTGTTGGAGTTCAATTTTTCCCTGCTTTGTCATCCACACATCCTAATTCTAATCACCTATCTAAACATGTGAAACACACACCCATAACATCATCTACTTTTTTTCCATCAACTCCACCTCTACATATAGTTCAACCATCTTTCGAACAAACCACATTAGGACTTCCAAAAGATCTTAAACCCACAACCAATGCTTCTTGTTTTAATCCTATAACTTCCATACCTATAGAATCATCCATTGACATTTCTACACCATCTACATCCACTAAAGACATACTTTCTGCATCCCATGATGTAGGAAATATTCCTTCTACCTCTTACGCTCTTACTGATGAGCTCTTACCCGATTTATCTAAAATTCTTACATCAGAAAAAATAAATGCTACTATGCAAGATTCCCTTATCTTAAATAATTTGCTACCCTCTCCTCGTACCTTGGGCCTCCCATAGCCTATGGGAAGTATTTACCAAGTTGGGAGTTGCGCTTTTATTTATAAGGGATATGACTGGGGAAAAATACCTAGAAACATCCAAACACATTATGATGGATATGCTCGATGTTATTTTACTAATGAGTATATTAAAGCTAAGTCTATAATGCTTAAATTGGGATATAAAGGGAAAGGTTTGGGACCTTTCCAAAATGGTATGAAAGAACCTTTTGAGGTAGAACCATGGCCCGCCCGATGTGGTGTGGGCCTATTTCCTAGTAAAGGTCAGCCCTTCCCATTTGAGATGATGACCATCTTATATGTTACCAAGATTATTTGGATAAACATAATGCCTTGCATTTAATAAATAAGCCATTTACATGTAATATGTTATCCATAGCTTACCCTCAGATGATCGTTGAATCCAACGATGATTTGGAGGGAGATATTTTCCATGATGTCTCCGTTGAGGAATTATTACATAACGGATTTTATTTTGATGGCTCTATACCTAGTATAGCCCAGTTTGAGGCCACAACTCCTTAAGAGGAATTATCCAAACTAACCTTGGAAGAATTACAAGAATTGGGTGTTTCACCCACCCCATCGAATTTTGAGAGAGATCTACACATGGAAGTAGAAAATGTCAAAAAAATTAACATTGGAACTATGGATAATCCTCATATAATCAACATTGGATCAGAATTGAGTCAAGAAAAATGAGATAAATACATTGCATTTCTTAAAGACTATGAGGATGTCTTTGCTTGGACATATGAAGATATGCCAGGTTTAGACCCTTCTGTAGTTATGCATCACCTAGTCGTCCATCTGGATGCTAAACCTATTAAACATAAACTTAGAAAAATGTATCCTAAAGTGGCCTTACTAGTAAAATGGGAATTAGAAAAAATCCTTAAGGTTATTTTTATACAAGCCATTGATTATGCTGAATGGATCTCAAATGTAGTTCAAGTAACTAAGAAAGAAGCTACCAAAGTTAGGGTTTGCACAAACTTTAGAGATATCAATTATGCATGCCCTAAGGAGGATTTTCCTCTTCCCAACATGGATCAGATCATTGATTTTACTATTGGGAGTGGAATGATATCCTTAATGGATGGATTTTTTGGTTATAATCAGATCAGGATAGCTCTTGAAGATCAGGCTAAAACAACCTTTATTACCCCTTAAGGGAAATTTTTTTGGAAAGTGATGCCATTCGGTTTGAAGAATGCAAGTGCAACTTATCAATGAGCCATGACTTATATATTTTATGATATGATGCATGATATTCTACATTATTATGTAGATGATATTATAGCTCGTTCCATCAAAGAATATGATCATTTATGACTTGAGAAAAGTCTTTGATCGGTTAAGGGAATATCTTATCCGACTAAATCTAGCTAAATGTATATTCAAAGTTAAGTTTGGTAAATTATTGGGGGTTATAGTTTCTTTATGTGGCATCAAAATTGACCCTCTCAAGATCATGACTATCACTAATATGCCCGCACCCACAAATATATCTGAATTACAAAGTCTACAAGGTAAACTTCAAGCTATTCGTCGCTTTGTCGATAAGTTGGCAAACAAAACAGGACCATTTCTTAATCTTATTAAGAAAGATGTCTCTTTTCATTGGGACGATGAATTTCAGGAAGCATTTGAACTCCTCAAACAATATCTCCTTAACCCACCTGTGCTTTCATCACCTAGATCTGATCACCCATTTATATTGTATATTTCTGCTTTAGATTTTGCCTTAGGAGCAATGTTAGGTCAACTTGATGATGAGAAGAAAGAATGTGCTAATTATTACATTAGCCAAACATTAATCAATTATGAAAATCGCTATACAGTATTAGAGAAGTTATGTCTAGCAGTCATATTTTCTACATAGAAATTACGCCATTATATGCTAAGTCAGAAAACGTATGTTATTGCTAAATTTGATCCTTTGCGGTATCTCATGAGTCGACCGTACTTATCTGGTCGCACAGCAAAGTGGGTTCTTATGCTAAGCAATTTTTAACTCACGTTTATAGGATAGAAGTTTGTTAAGGGTCAAATCATAGCAGATCAATTAGCTACTACACCTTAGAGTCTACCCATCCCCTCATCATTGAGTTTCCTGATGAATGTCTTACAATAGAGGCAGACCATCCAGAGCAATGGTCCCTATACTTTTATGGAGCCCGATGCATGAGTGGGGCTAGTGCAGGTATTATTTTAATATCTTCATAGAAACATATTATACCTCTGTCCTTCAAATTAACATTTGCTTGCACTAATAACACTACTGAATATGAGGCTCTAATCCTTGGATTACGAGCTGCCTTGGCACTAAAAATTAAAAATTTATTAGTTTTCGATGATTCTCAACTTGTCATAAATCAAATCAATGATGTTTATCAAACTAGAGATGATAAATTATGCCCATATAAAGCATATTTCCTATAATTATTATCCCTATTTGATCAAGTTACCTTGGAAGCTATTCCTCAAACTAGCAACTATGTGGCTGACGTTATGGCTACAACTGCATCTCTTTTGCCCTTGGAGTTAGATGACGAATATGCTACCATCATTATTCATCGACTCTAGGAACCCGCTTCAAATAAATCATGCTTAGAACCTTTGGATTTGTTTCTAATCAACAAAACTACTCCTGAACCTTGGTACACTGATATATTGAATTTTTTTCAAAATGGGACCTTCCCCGAAGATTGTAATAGCAACCAACACTATTTATTACATAGATGAGCAAGTCGCTTCGTAATTATTGGTAATACCTTGTATAGGAGATCTTTTGAAGGTATCCTATTGAAATTTTTGAATCTATAAGAATCTAGATCAACTTTGAGTGAATCCCATGATGGATCTTATGGGGGACATTTCAGTGGTAATGCCATTGCCAAGAAGCTCCTTAGGATAGGATATTTTTGGCCTACCATGGAGAATGATGCACATGATTATGTTTTCCATTATGACAAGTGCCAAAAACATGCTGACCTTGTCCATGCACCTGCACAAGAGCTGTAGGCTATTTCATCTCCTTGGCCCTTTTCAAAATGGGGCTTAGACATCATTGGAAAAATCAACCCTATGTCATCTGATGGACACAAATTTATCATAACCGCTACTGATTATTTCATGAAGTGGGTTGAAGCTATGCCCTTAGCTTCTTGCACTAGAACCCAAGTTTTCAAATTTATTTTTAATCAAATTATTTGTAGGTTTAGAATTCTTGCAAATCTCATCTTAGATAATGGAACTTGTTTCAAAAATAAATATGTCAAAGATATAAAATTCAACATTGTTGGTCCACTCCCTATTATCCTCAAGGTAATGGCCAAGTAGAAGAATCTAATAAAACATTAATCAAAATCCTCAAAAGACTGGTCAATAAATCTGGTCGAGATTGGCACATTCAACTATATCCTGCTCTATGGGCTTATCGAACTAGTGTTCGCACTCCCACGGGCACTTCACCTTTTGTTTTGGTTTATGGCACTGAAGCTATTTTTCCTTTTGAATTAGAAGTTCCTTCCTTGGCTCTACTACTTCAAGATACTGAAGTAGGAGATGAATATCATGCTGGAAAACTTAGTCAACTGGAACTCCTAGATGAGAAGTGCATCAATGCTTTGGAGCATCTTCGAGCCTACCAAAACAATCTCAAGTGAGCATACCTCAAGAAATTTCATCATCGATCCTTTGAGATCGGTGACCTCATCTTAAAAGAAAATCAAAAAATACTAATGCAACCAAAGATCTTAAAGTTAAATTTGAACCTAACTGGCTTGGGCCATATGTCATCACTCCTAAATCTGGCTCAAGATCATACCGATTAGCTACCTTAGATGGTAAATATCTTAAAGAACCTATGAACATTATGCATCTCAAATGCTATTATGCATAAAATCTGCTCATTTCATCATTGTATATATTGTTGTTTTGCATGTTGTTTCATTCTAGTTATTCACATAAAAATTTCAAAAAAAAAAAATCACATTGTGTTTCTTTCAATTCATAAATTAAAATCAAAATATAAAAACTTCAAAATCATCAAAATATTTAAAAACATCTTTTATTTTTGTACCTATCAATTCTCGAAGTATTGCAGTCATATTTTTAGTTATTTTGGATAAATTAGCATTTATTTGGAATCCCGCACCTTCACACTCACATGAATAAATATCTTGATTTTATTTGGTATGATTATTAATCTCTCTTATATCAAAGCCCACATTTGAATTAAATAAATTTTTGAGCATAGAGAACTGATCTTGTTATTTACTTAAACCAAGTATATCTCTTCACATTAAAATGATTTCATTGCAAATTCGATATGATGCTACATAGTAGAAATGGTTTCTTGAGTGAAAAGTTTCCCCTGCTATCCTATCATGCACATGGTCTAGAATATTTGAGAATTGACAAAAGGACAAGCTCACCCCTACCCAGAATAAAAATCCCTTCCTCTACAACCAATCCGAGCAAGTATCCCTAGCATAGGAAGAAAAAGAAAATTCAAAGAAAATGAGAAAAGAAAAATATCATTTTGTACCATCGCAACAATATTTCAGCATTATCTCAGTTCCAAGAAAAAATACAAAAAAAAAAAAGAAAGAAGAGAAAAAGAAAAAGCAAAAGCAATAAAATCCCTTTCCTACCCAAAAAAGAAAAGAAGGGTGAATGAGCTTGAATCCCTGGAATTTTCAATTATTCGAAAACTGTGAGGTAATCCCCATAACAGGTGGTTTGTGCCCAACCCGCTTGGCCTTGGGTAATCCCTAACGTGGTGATATGTTTGTCACATTAGCGACCTTATTTTGTACAGACCTATGTCTGCTTATGGATCAGCTAGCTCTTGATGACTTAACTTACATAGTAGTCTGGTACGGTTACATGCATATAAATCATGGTCAACGAACACTTATTTGGTTAATTCAAATTACTTGTATCAAATTATCTTGCTCAAAATTGGTAAATGAACAATACAATTGCACACACATTTGTATTTGAGATATTTTGCATCATTATGATAAATCAAGATCGGTAATGAACTCACATTTGCACATGAGGGTTCCTTATAAATCTACATTTTGTCTTTGAGATAATTTAAAATATCTTTGCAATTATTTTTGAATCATTTCATCTCTTTATTTAAGAACATTTGCTCAACATAAAAACAATTAACTATATTTCTTTCCAAAAACCAAAATTTTCTTTCACATCTTCAAAAACCTAGTAAATAAAGTCATGTTTATATATTATTATTTTTTGTTTATCTCAAAATCAAAAATCAATCATGCAATAAAACTAAAATATCAATTTCCTTCTTTGGATTTCGTGATGATGGTATAAGTCTATACCTATAATTCTATGCCTAGCGCAAACCATTGTTCTAATTTTATTTTCCCATCCATTTTAAATTCATAAAAACTTATGGCTTACATCATTATGTTACACAATTGTGCTTTCAAAAGAACGCAAATTTTTCTATTTCATTTCATTATGTCAACATTCAATTTTGCAATGATGGTATAATTCCTAGCGAATTATTCAAAAAATTTATCACACTTAGGAATTTATGCCTAGCAAAAATCATATTTCTTTTAAATATCTCATGCATAATATTTTTATGAAAATCTGAAAACAAATCATCACCATCATCCTTTTTTACCATCACAACACAAAGTCTTAAGACAGTCTCTTAAGCACTCTTTTACTTTTAACAATATTTCTATTACTTTTAACAATTCCATGAAATGTTCTATAACAACGACAATGTCCTTTGAAATTATTGTTAGAAGTCCCTTTTATTTTTTTCATCAAATCACACCAAAAACAACCAATTGTTTACATCAGATTATTTCATTTAAATTTTATAGCATGATATAAAATTATAATATTTCCAAATGACATAATTCCATGAATCATCAATCAACAACCAAACAATTCAAACATTAAAGCACCATACAACATATACACAAGTCATATCATCAAAAAGACCATATATATATCAAAAATATTTGTACATCATATTAAAACTGGAATGGTATGCCACAATCAATACCCTGGCATACTCAATCCTCTCAACAAATAATAATAATATATGCAATCCAGTCTATCATAGCTAGCCTCGAGAAGCCCTCGAGCTCTTAGCCTCATCTCCTCTCCTAGCCCTAAGGTGGAGGAGGTGGTCCCATAGAGGTCCATGCTGTGTCTCGGGTCCTCATCGTCGATCATGAGGATGTCCTCGATGATCCCATCCTGATCGGCCCCGTAATGTCGACTGGCAGCTGTAACCTCTGGCTCTATAGAACCAGTTGATAGTATGCTCCCCAATAGAATGTAGTCTGAGCCATAGACTATGCTAGCTCTTGCATGCTAGCCCCTCTGCTTTGAGCCCTGAGCCATGTAGCCTCATCCTATAGAGTCTGCACCTAAGCCCGAAGGTGAGCAACCTCAACCCGGAGAGCCATCGTCTCGTTGCTCTCCCCTACCTCGACACCCTTGCCCTTATCGGGTGATGGTGGCCTCTCCCCCTATTGAGAAGGGAATCTCTCCTCCCTTCTCCCTATCCGCTATGGTCTCTATGGAGCTTGTGGCATCCTCTAGCATCTCTCCTATGGAGACCGTCGTTGCTCTCTCTTATCGTGACCCCACACTGCCTCAATAGTAGCCTGACATTCACCTCCCCATCCATCATACAATCATGTGCATCAGACCCTGTGCCCTCATCATCTGACAAGGGTGGATTCCTGTGTGCTAGACATCATATCCATCAGCAACCCCAGTGTCGTCTCCATCCACTGGTTGGATGGGGGCATCATCTGTGTCCTGGCTCCAGAATTGTTGCATATCCGAAGCCCTGCTTAGTGTGGTATTATCTCGAATAGTCTAAGATTACTCATAATCCCTAAGAGAAGGGATCCCATGTTGAATACTAAACTATCGTAGCACTCGGTCATAGCGATGGAGCTCTACCTCTCCCCGCTCCATCCTCAGCCAGTAGACTCGCTTGATGTGAGCCAGCTCCTGCCCATCCTCTACCCACCCTAGATGCTCTCTCCATAGCCTCCAAGTGATCTGGTCTAGGATGAGGTCGTCTAGCAACCTCTAAGACATTGACAGATCTATCCGCCACTGTGACCCTCTCTGGAGCCACCAATAGAAAACTCGGGGCCTCTCTCGATCAACCCCTATCAGGGGGAGTCCTATCGGCCTCTGCACCGCAATGTGTTCTCAGCACCAAACCTGTAGTAGCGATGTCAGAACCAGACATCGGCCTCCCTTGTATATGACCCCATGCAGGATCCTATATAAGCGGCATAGTACAAAGCTCCCCCATGCAAACCTGTACCTATGGTCTCTCATGTTGTAGACCACATTTGATAGGAGCCAGGATAATCTGTACCCACTCTGGAGGCACAACAGTAGGCCACCCACTATCCCCGCTAATACTTGAGTCAACCTAGATGTCCCAGGCATCTGCCTCAGAGACTCGATGTTCACTCTACCCTTCTCCAAGGTGAAGCTCGGGTCTCCGCTCAGCCTCATCATCGCCTAGCCCTGATTGGTTGTAGGAGTCATTAGTCATTCTTATATGTGGATCCTCAAGATCCTCCTTACATCCTCTAGTTTGGGATCCATCTCACTTGTCGATAACCAAAAGTATGATGACCCCAAATACCACCTCTCTGCTAGGGCTATCAGTAGTCCCATGTCTATCGGTACTTGTGGCATCTCTGCCATATGCTGTAATCTGACCTATGCCAGTCGATCTCGCTCTGCCTGATCGAGCATGGCCACATTGTCTTTGAGCCCCCCGTATTTACATCCATGACTCTTTAGTAATCCCCTCTACAAAAAAAATAATAAAAAAATAAAATTTATTAATTAACCAATTATTAAAGTCAAATAAATGCAATTCAAACAAGCTTAATTTCATAAAAATGATGATATCGTCCCAAATTGGATGATATCATCCCAAATTGGGTAAAATCATCCTTGGTAGGATGAAATCATCTTTGATTTTGCAACTTGGGGATCGCCCCCTATTGGACGATATCATCCCTAGTTTGTCAATTTCACCCTCAGACAAAATCGATGATCTAGGGACGATTTCAACGAAATGAGGACGATTTCGTCCCGATGTCGTCGACGACCTAAAAATGGTCGTGATGCCCCAAACAGTCAAAATTTAAAACAAAAATTTACACAAATCAAATCCAAACATAATTCACTAGGATTAGATCCTTACCCATAGCCCGCACTGGACCTCTGTTGATCGGTGCGCTGTCTCAACCATTTTTGTCTACAGAGCTCTCAAATAGTAAAAATGAACAGTAAAAATGAATTAGGGTTTTACCCTATTTTTCTTAATTTTATTTAAAAAACAACATTTTTAGTTTAGCTTTTTCATGCTTTTACCTCAAACGTTCGATTTGGGTAAAAACATGGAGGGGGCACCATAGTAAACAGTCGTACGATTCAACCAAGAATCGTCGTCTAAAAAATTGAGTAAATTTTTGCTTTCTCGTAAAACGGGAAGAACTCGTCTTTAACGCATTTTCTTTGGAAAATTTTCTAAAGAGGGGGAAAAATGTAGCACCCTAAAATTGGTGCAGTTAAACCTTAGTAAAAATATAAAAATTTGAATTTTAACCCAAAATCGCCTGTTACCTACTCCCCTTGTTTTTCGTGCCATTTTTAGGATTTGTTTTGACCGTTGGATGATATCGTTGCTGATTAGACAAAATCATCGAAGATATGATGAATTCATCTGGAATAGAACATCTAGACGATTTCATCCCAAAACCAAATTTTCATAATTAGCTTCTATTTCAACAACTTCTCTAACTTGGGTAGAAAGCATGTCTACGCAGTTAGAGTCTCCCCCATTGGAGATCTCCCAAATTGGGATGATCTCCAACCTCCTAACCTCTCCCTAATCCTATATAAACTAGGATTTTCTCATTTTATCCCCCTGAACCCCCTGGCTGACTGATTTCCCTACAAATTTAGTTCCTTGTGCATTAGAACATCCTCGCACCATTGTTTGCATTATGTATTTCAAGTTTTCTTGTAGGAATCTTACTGTATTTCAGTCGGAGCAAGCTTGGATTGTCGCAGATGATTTTTGATGATACTATCATAGATCAACGATGATATCGTATGATTGGAGGTGATATCAACTCCAGTCTATATTGGGGGCAATCAGAGCCCAAAGTTTGCATTTTCTTATCTTTTCTCTTCATTTTATTATGCATTAACTTGGTTTATTTTATTCTTGCATCCTAGAGTTCACCTCATTTAGTATAGATGCATGCTAAAGTTAAAATAAATTATTAAAGTAACACATTTTCCTTTAATCGTTATCTAGATCTATCATTTAGGCAAATTTATTGTCATTTCTATCATTTCCCCTTGCTTTTGCAGTTGCATTTTTTGGTTTTTGGTATCTGTGTCTATGACTGCAGGTTTCTGATGAATTTGTCTAATGAATTCGTTAGATCAACAATGATATTTTCTGATATCAGATGACCAACTGAGATTTGAGATGATTCTATGACATTTTAGATGATAATGTATGATTTTAGGTGATTTAGACTTCTACAAAACTCAGAATCTGCATCAGACATCCAAAATTAGGTATATTCTATCTCATTTAGCATATTTTCTATGTTTAGCACTTACTTATGTTCTTTGTATTCATATAAATCAGCATTGGCATATAGAATAGCTTAGATTCATCTTGGCCAAACCTAGGAATTGAATGATTAAAGCACAAAATGAACACATCAAACCTACTCTCAACCTAGGTGTGGAAACTGCCACTCAAAAGTTTCCTGGTGAACCCACCATCCATCGAAAATTCACCCTTATACCCCTCCCCCAAGAGGTACGACCTTCAAAGGGCCTCTCAGTCTGAGGTATTGTCCCATCCTTCTCGCATTCCCCTTCTGGGCGTAGATCCTATAGCCTGAAGGTAAGAATATGAAAAATTTGGAGCGATACAATTATATTGTAGATGATCATATTTATACAATAAGGGTATATTCTTGCTAGGTTTTTCCTAAAAGGGTTTCCTAAGATAAATTATTGTGTAATGTGTTATTCTTATCTATTTTTTCTTTTGATTCTGCACTTACTTCTTTACTATATTTTGTTTATCAGGGTATTATTTCTCTTCATTTGGTATCAAAGCTAGATTTTAGCTTTTTTTGAGGAGTAAGGATTTCAACCATGGGATAAATTGATTCTTGAATGGGAGAAATGAATGGAAGAATTTGGGTAAAGAAAAAATTATAGGAAGCACACGGGTAGAGATCAAAAAATTTAATGGATAGAATTTTGAGTTATGGAAACTCAAGATAGAGGATCTATTGGTAGATAAATATTAGTGGATCATAGTCTTGAGAGTAAAATCAATAGTGATGATAGATGAGGAGTGTATAAATGTTGATAGGAAGGCACAAAGCTCTATCAAATTGTTCTTATCTAATTCAATATTGTTGAATGTATCGATAGAGTTCACAATAAAGTTGTTATAAGAAAAGTTGGGACCATTGTATCAGATAAATTTATTGGTAAATAAAATCTTTCTCTAAAAGAAGTTGTATTCTCTTTGAATGAATGATGGTGATTATATGGCTAAATATTTGAATTATTTTAATACTATGGTAAGTCAATTAAACTCTATATATGTAAAAATGGATGAAGAGAAAAAGTGTATTACATTAATTTGTTTATTACTTGACTCCTGGGATAACCTAGTTATGGCTATCACCAATACTACTTCTAAATTGAAAGTAGAGGATATAGTAGGAACATTGTTATATAATAAAATGAGACAAAAATATTCTAAGGATTATCATCAAAAGGATGCCTTGGTTGTGAGAGGTCTTCTCAAGAAAAAATCAAAAATAAATTAGGAGAAAGAAAATCAAAATCTAAAATTTGTTGTTCCTGACAAAAGAAAATGTTGGAAGTGTGGTAAAATAGAGCATTATAAAATATACTGAAGATCTAAAAGGGATGATGAGGGAATGTCTATAGAAATGAAGACTACAAATTAATATTCAAAGGATTTTTTCATAGCTGCAACATGCTCAAGTAAACACCATAACTCATGGTTGATTGAGTTAGGCATTTATTTTCATATGACTCCTCATAGGGAGGGGTTTTGTGAATATGAAAAGATAAATGGAGGTGAAGTCTTCTTGGGAGATAATTTGACATAGAAAATAATAGGTCGAGGAAGAGTCAAATTGAGATTAAAATATGGAAGAGTTAAAACCCTTCTTGGTGTGTTGCATTTTTTAGATTTGGCAAGGAATCTAATATCTGTTAGTAAGATGAATGATGAGGGTGTGACTATGGAATTCAATAAGGATAGCTACAAGATGGTTTTTGGATACTTAGTTTTTGCAAAGAGAGTTCATACAGGAACTTTGTTCAAACTTGAGGCTAGCACTATAAGTATTTATTGCAATAACTCTTCAACTGGAGAGGAAATTAATATGGTAGAATAAGCTCCAACTATTCATGTAGCAAATATAATTTTATATCATCAATTCATGGGCACATTGGTGATAAAGACCTTCAAACATTGAAAATGAAAGGTATAGTTGAAGGAATTTCTTATTATCCATTAAATTTTGATTTTTGTGAGCACTATATTTTTGGAAAGAAAACCAGAGTTAAGTTCCCAATAGTGCTACAAGATCTGAAGTAATTTTGTATCTAGTTCATAGTGATGTGTTTGGACCTGAAAAAGTACCATCATTAGGTAAATACATATATTTTATTAGATTTATAGTTGAATTCTCAAGAAACACCCAGGTATACTTTTTACGGTATAAATATTATGTTTTCAATAAATTTAAAGAGTTCAAGGCTCTTGTAGAAAATCATATAGAGAAAAATATAAAGGTTTTGAGAAGTGGTAATGATGGTGAAGAGTGCTCTAATAAATTTGAGCAATTTTGTAAGGACTATGGAATAGAAATGCATAGAAAAAATTTGTATACTCCACAACAGAATGGAATTGTAGAATGGATGAATAGAACATTGATGGATAAGTCCAAAAGTATGCTAAGTAATGTAGTATTAGAAAATAAATTTTATGTAAAATTTGTGTTTACTACTTACTACCTCATTACTAGATCTCCTATCTTAGCTTTTGTGGATAAAACTCCACAGGAAGTGTGGACTGGTAAAAAAACCTCTTAATCATATAAGAGTTTTTGGTTGTGAAGCTTATATGTATGTCCCAAAAGAGAAAAGGACTAAGCTAGACTATAAATATAAGAAATACATATTTTTGGGTTATAATACTAGTGTGAAAGGATATAAGTTGTGGAATCTAGAAACACAAAATATTACTTATAGTTGTAATGTAATAATATTTAGAGAAAAAAAAGGGGTTCCAAAATAGGAAATGCAACCAAGCAAAGAACCAGAAATAGTTTAGGTAAAATTGGAACAAGAGGAAGAACCTATGGTAGAATATGATGCTATAGAAGAATATTAATTATATAGAGAATATTAAGAGGAATATTTAGAGAAAGAAGGTGAGGAGGAAGCTGAAGAAGTAGAACCTGGACCTCCAATTTTGAGGAGATCATATCAAGTGAGATGAATCCCAAAAAGGTATAGCCCTTCAAATTTTTGTTTTGCATTTAATTTATCAATTACTGATGATAAATCCAATACTGTAAAGAAGGTGCTTCATTCAAGTGAGAATAAGTCTTAGAAAAAGGCTATGGAAGAATAAATGGAGTTATTTGATAAAAATAAGATATGGAATTTGGTGAAATTACCCCTTGGAAGAAAACCTATTGGTTGTAAGTGGTTATTCAAGAAAGAGTACAATGTAAAAGGAAATTTGGAGAAGTACAAAGTTTTCTTGGTAGAAAAATGATTTTCTCAAATTGAGGAAATTGAATTTAGTGAGATATTTTCTCCTATGGCTAAACTAATTTCAATTAGAGGAAACAAAATACAATCAAGTGACAAGAAAGATCATAAAATAAAACATAAATACAATCAATATTCAATAAATAAAATAAAATAAAATATAACATATGGATATAAAGATAATTTTTCTACATGGTTAACTTGATGAAGATATATATCACAACTAGAATGCTCAAAGTTAAAAGGTAAGGAGGACTTGGTATGCAATCTAAAGAAGTCTATTTATGGTTTGAAGTAGTCTCCAAGGATGTGGAACCAAAAATTTGATAGGTTTGTTTTGACACTTGGGTTTGAAAATATCAAAGTATATCCATGTGTATATTTCAAAAAGGAAGGTGAAAATTTTGTTATCATTATATTATATGTGGATGACATGTTGTTAATTGGTAATAATAAGGATATGATAAAGTTACTAAAAGCTTAGTTATCTTATAAATTTGACATGAAGAATTTGGGTGCTACAAAATTTATTTTGGGTATGGAAATAATAAAGGATTGTGCAAATAGAAAGTTATTGTTAAATCAAAGGAAATATGTTGATTTGATACTACAAATTTTTAGGATGCATGATTATAAACCAATATGTATGTCATATCTAATTGGTCAAAAGTTATCTATTGAACATTATCCTAATACAAATGATGAAATTGAAGAAATGCATCATGTTCCTTAATCTAGTATTTTTGGTAGTCTAATGTATGCAATGGTTTATACTAGACCTGATATTACACATGTAGTAGGAGTAGTTAGCAGATATATGTCCAATCTAGGAAAGAAACTATAGACACAAAAAATTGACTCTCTTTCAGTGGGAAATCTTCCTTAGAACCCCTAAGAGGTCCCTAACCCTTGCCTAAGGCAAGGATAGGCCTATCCCCCCTCAGCCTTACTTTTTTTAGTGTCTTTGGTGAAATAACACTTCATCATGACCGGGTGCAACTTCACCGAAGTGATCACGTGCTCCGTCATCACAGGGTGTGACTTTGCTATTTTAATTTAATTTTTATTTTTACTCTTTTTGCCTACTTAAACCTAGGTCTAAACCTCCTAGCATGTTTTGGCATTAGCTTTGGATTTATTTTACCTATCTTTCCCCCTCTTATTTCATCTATAAAAGGAAGGATGTTCTTGCTTAAGAGAGTACAAGTGATATGTGATCTTAATGTGAAATTTTGATTATTGATTAAGCTTGAAATTTTTATGATAGCTCACTCTTCTTATTTTTCTTTCTTCTATTGCAAGATAACCCCAAAGTACAAATTTTGGATTTGATCTTCTATTGCATGGATTGGATTGAATTGTTGTGTGACTTGGTGGATTCATGGTGTGGTTCGGAGAGATAGAGTACCTGCTTGGATACTTCAATTTTCTCTACCTAATTTTGCGACAAAGTCAAGCCCCCTAGGTACTTTTAGATTATATTTTAAAGAAAAAGTGGGAATTTACCTTTGGATGATTAATCATAAAATAAAATTGTAGTGACATAAAATAGAAAACAAAATTTAATAGTATGATATAAATACCAAATGGAATTCAATAGTGAAAACAAAAACTTGAAATTGCCCCCAGTGTGCTCTTGAGAAAAGTTGTGCCTCACCTAGAGTGGGCATGATAACACAACAATAAAGTTATGGCCTAACTAGATAGGGTGTGATTTCCCTTTTGTGGAATGGTTTACCCTAATCTAGGCAAGAGAAGTTGTGCCTCACTAATGTTGGGTGTGATATCATTGCAGACTAACAAAAAATAAAAAGTGAATGCAGAATATGAAATAAATGCTAGAAATAAAGTAATCAAACCCTGATGGATGTCACCTCCGAGGATTTTTAAATAGTGGCCTAAGCAATACCCCTAATGTTAATTCCATTTTCAAGTGTTTTATGAATTATTTTGTAGAAACATATATTGCGGATATCATTGGATAAGAGGCAGGAAAAGCTAAATCAACTATCAGTCTAGATAAGTGCTCTAATAATTTTATTGGTTGAATATATGATCTAATTATTTATTCTTAGGCATATGAAAGTGAAAAGCATTTAGTTTGCATCTAGGGATAACTTATGTGCATTTATTTTAAGTGTTTTTTGCTTTAAATGTTTTTTTGAAATAAACCCTAGGTTAGTGAGCATTCAAAATAAAGAATCATATTAGGTTAGCTCTTGTATGCCTTCATTCTATTTTCTACTATTATATTTTGCATTGTCATTTATCTTTCATAGCATAGATCTAGAAAGGCCAAACTTAGGTGTTTTTCTTAAAATTGAATACATCAAACTATCCTAAAATCCTGAGGACTTGGAGCAAGTCCTTAAAATATTCCTAGTGAACCCTTCCCCCTAGCACTGAGTTTAGAGCACAACATACCCCATGGTTCACCCCACAAAATGTTATCTACTTGCAAATCTAGCCTTTTTTTTGGGAATTATACATGGTTGGGTATTTTTTCCACTCTACATATCTGGTAAACCTGATGTGAACACCTCCTTTTCTTTCAAACACTAAACAATATCGTTAATTTTATTTGAAAAATATTTAAGTAATTAAAATTTGTTGTTAGTTTTTTTCGCTATTTGTTTTTCACTGCTCCTAATGGCTCCTTTCCTTAGAATCCAGAGGAAACAACTAGAGTCTGATTATGTTCCTTTGGAAGATGATGATATTGATATGGAAGACCCTAATGTAGATCCAAAAGAGCAAGAAGAGGTAGACATGGAAACTAAAACTAATCCTAATACTTTTGTTAGACCTAATGGTAGTTATGTTTTTTCATCATTTGATCACATTTGGGAATTCATGAAAGCTCATAAGGAAAACTATTGGAATATGTAGAATGGGAAGCTCATCTTGAAAAAGAGGATGCTACTCATTCCCCTCCTAATAGGTCTCCTTTTCTTCATCATGGCATTCCTACATCTCAATCCTTGCATCAAAATAATTTTAAGAACTGAGTGACTTGTGCCACTACTAATACCACCAATGCTGGAGAGAATTTGCAAGTCTCTCTAACTAATAGTTACCTAAAAAAATGTTCTCAATTTTATCCTTCATACTCTAATATCAACACCATTGATTATGTTCCACCAAATTTTAGTTATCCACAAAGTGCCATGTACAATCAAAGTATCCAAAACTTTAATCAAACATCAGGATTTCAACATGCATACTTTCCTCCTTTGGGAAGTCTAGGAAACATACATAGTAATTCAGAGATGCAAAATTTGGCAAATGTAGTGAATTAGTTGGTTTCAATAATGGATATGATTCAACCTTCAGGGTTTATATATAGTTACAAGGAAATGTGTAGTCAACCATTAGATATTATTGTTTCTTCTAGACCTTATCCCAAGCATTTTCCTATGCCATTATTACCAATATATAAAGGGACTAAATATCCAATAGAGAACTTAAGAGGATTTGGAATATCTTGCCATGATATTATTTATGATGATATGCTCTTATTGAAAACATTTCCAAATATTCTTGTTGGAGTGGCATTAGAATGGTATTATCGGTTGCCCAACTATTATTTGAAGAGTTTTGAGAAGATTGTAGAGATGTTTTTTCATCAGTTTAGTGCTTACATTGATAAGGAAGTGACTACGAGAGATCTATATGATTTAAAATAGAGTAAATAAGAAATATTTTCAAAAAATTTAGCTCATTGGAGAAGTTTAGTTGGTTGATTAAAACAACATGTGTCTCAAAAAGATATGCTTGATATATTTATTGGTAATCTATAAGAACATATATATTATGCTCTAGAAACTACTACTGTCATATCATTAGATCAAGCAATTGAGTTAGCAAGAAAAGTAGAACAAGCTCTCATTAGAATAGGTCAACTTAAGGTTAAGGAAGATAAGCCAATTAATTCTCAAAATAAGAATAATCATATAGGAGGCAATAGTGATAGTAGGCCTGTTAACAATGTCAATAATAGTATACAAAATATTATACTTAAAAAACCTCCTCAAAGGAATTTTGTAAGACTTAATTTGCCTATGGAAGCAGTTTTAAAACAACTATCAGATGCTAAGGCAATAGAATTACCTCCAGTAAGACAACCAGATACTACAGCTCATTGGTATAAGGCAAATAAATATTGCACTTACCATAGGGTAGAAAGGCATTGGATGAACACTTGTAAGAAATTGAAGCATGTGGTTCAAGACTTGATTTATGCAGGACATATTGATTTAGGAAATCTCCAATAAACAAGTAATCAAACTTCTACTCAAAATATTTTGATAATGAATCAAGACATGGGGATATTTAAGGATCCCCTGCTGGATCCCCTGCCAAAGTATGATCAACAAATAGCCATTCAAGTGGTTCATCAATATTATTCCCTATTCCATAATAATGTGGTTAGCATGGTTGGGGTAACTACAAGGAAATAGGCTAAGAATCAACAACATCAGTAAGGACAGAGTTTAGTATCTCAACCCAGTTAATTTTTAAAGGAGAATCAGAGAAGTGATACAACTGCAAGGATTCCACTTATAGTGTTGAGACCACATTCGTAGGTTTCATTTGATCTTCAAAAGTAGTTAGCGAGTATTCTAGCAAAGATATCAATGTTAGAACTTTTGCATACTTCTCTCGATCACATAAATACTTTAATGAAATTTTTACAACAATAGACTATTTTCCTAGACATCCTTCCTAATGCCATAGTTTACACCGTAGGTTCTTTTGGGATACATCATATCTCATTCTTAGATGATGATAAACCTTCCTCAAAATTACATGGATATTCATCACTTTACATCACCACACTTATTGGGAATACCCTTATCAAGTGAGTTTTTATTGATAATGGATCATCCCTTAATTTGTGTGCATACCAATTCTTTCAAAAATTTGGATTAAAAGAGGAAGATTTAAAACAACTGATATCATCATTAAATATTTCAACAATGAGTCCCAAGAGGCATGTGGTGTCATATCTCTTCCCTTAAAAGTAGGGTAGAGAATATTGGATAATTTATTTTATGTGATACATTGTCCTGCATATTTTAATATTTTTCTTGGGTGACCTTGGATCCATGCCATGAAGGTTATCCCTTCTAATTTTTATCAATGTATCAATTTTAAATTTAAGAATCAAGTTATCACCATTGTGGATGATCCTCGACCATTTGAATTTTGTTCAAATATGGAGTTAGGTCAAATAGATCTGTATTCTTGTCCTTCTATCTCTTCAAAAATTTCTCCATGTTCCTCATCTAAAATATTTCAGCATATTCAAAGTTTAAAAGTGAGTTTCTCCTTGGATCATAATTATCATTTTCTTCAAGAACCTCTTCTGGATATAGACAAGCTACCACCTTCACCCCAAAATATGGGCTTACCTCATAAGAAGGGTGATTTTATACATATTGGCATGTGTGCTTTCATCTTTGAAGGTATGTCTTACGAATAAAATCTCCATGGTAGCAACCCATCTCTCAATGAGCACTCTTTTGCTCAATGCTATCTCACTAATGATTATCCCCTTCCTAACCAGATCCTATCCGATATGGATATGCAGGTAAATTATTGGGACAAAAAAAAAAAGGTATTCAAGAACCCTTGGATGTTTAGATTTGGCTTGGGAGATGTGGTATAGGTTTTATACCTAATAAGAATCAACCTCTACCTTTTGAGGATGATGATCATCTTATGACTTATGTAGAATACATGGAATATCAAAATTTGTCAATAGATGATAAGAAAGGTGTTAATTTTTCTTTTCCTCTAAAGATAATGTCTTGTAATATGATTGATTATGTTCATTCTAACAATAAAATTGTTTCCATTCAAGAAAATGATGAATCTTTGTATGATGTTTTTTATGCTGAAAAGAATGGTGCTATTAGGAAATTTTGTGATTATTGTGCCATAACTATTGAATTAAGAGCTTTAAAAAGGATTTTAAATGACTTTGAATATTTCTTCGATCCTAAAACTCATGGAACACCTATTTATTTTGATAAGATGTATGGTGCATTTAGATTTTACATTGATTTTAACTCTCCATAACTAAAAAATAATAATATTTTTTTTTAGATAGTTGCATATTCATTTTCCATTTGCATTCTCCTACTTTCTCATATTACATTATTACTTGTCATACTTGCATGATTTATTGATATCTAACCTAATGACTTGCATGTTTACCTGTCATAAATGTATAATTGATTTTTCATGACTGCTTGCTCATATAGATTTTTGAGACCTTGCGATAATGGCATGTGATGATACCTAATTAGGTCATAGATCACATGCATTGCACTTCTCACTAGGACTATGATGTCTAGAAATATCTCCCATAGGGATTATTTATTCCCTTATTCTTTTATTTTCTTCTTATGATTTCTTATTCTCCTTTTCTCAATTCCTTCATTATGCTAAAAAAATGTTGTTGCACAAAGTCTTTCTCAAAGTCCCAATTTGGGGATAGCACTTACATACTATTTTATACATATTACACCCCACATGGGATAATTATACATCCTAGTGGGTATTACATCATTCATGATCTTATATTAGGTCATACTCTCTTTTGAATCACCATGCTCAACACCCCATTATAGGATAAGCTCCTTGGTCATTTTCAATTGACCTCAACATACATCCTAGTGGGTAGTCGTATCACAACAATCCATAAGGGAGAAACCACCCATAGTGGATCAACACTCTACATATACTTTGTCACATAAATTTAAGTGCTATACCGATAGTGGATCTAGCTATCTCGTTAATATGATCTATAGTGTCTAGCTACATTGGTTCGTTGTAATCTTTGCTAGTCTTATACTATGGATTGTTTGTTCTTATCCTTTTTTGATGGTTGACCTTTGGACCCCTTGTTTTCTCTCCTTCTTATATTTCTTCCCTCTTCTATTTCTTATTTATTCTTCCCTTTATTCTTTATTCTCTCTTCTTTCTTCTCTTCTTTATTTATTTTGTTTTCCCTTGTCTAATTTCGTTCCTTCTTCTTCCTTCTTCTTGTTCTTCCTTTTTGCATTCATTCATCCTCATGTATTTTGCATTAGGATAGTTGCATACATGAAAAAAAATTAAAATAAATAGTCAAAATATATAAAAACATGAATTAAATCATTACACATAGAATCACAATAATATCTACAACTATGTATTACTCGTATTAAAAAGAGTACATCATGTGAGGTTGGTGTGCCACAATACAGACTCAGTACACTCAACCTAGGGATGCACACCATAATAAAAAATGGGTGCATCATCTTGATCCCTAGCCTATCCTCTCTGAGCTTTGAGAGCTAGCTCCCTTTGGTCCTCCCTGGGATGGAGGCAACCTCAATTGAATCATAAACTTCTAAGATATCATCGGTGCTCATGATCGTTATCATGATATACTCATTGATCGAAGGGATAGAGGAGGCTCCATCCTCTGCTCTAGAGTAAAAGTTGCATAATAAGCTACCTCAAAAAATGTGGCTCTCTAAATGGCTACCTCCAACCTATCACCTATCCATTGTATCTCTACCTGAAGAAGTGACATTGCATCCCCTTCCTGGCTTCTCCTAATGATATCCATACCCTCAACCCTAGCTTTTTGGTGCTCTCCATGTAGCTGGGCCACTTCTCCCTAGATTTGAGTAGCCTCTGCCTATGCCATATCCCTCTTAGCCTATATTTGGGCCATCTATGTCTAGAGAGAAGGTAGTTGTACATGTAGCTCCTCTATCCCCTGGCTCTATCCTCCCTTCACTACTGATGTGGATGCCTCCCTAAAGTATATGACCTATGGCCCCTTTATTTATATGGGGTTATCTCTCACTCTTCCCTCTCTAGTCCCTGTTGATAGGATGGTCTCCTCTACAACCTAGATCTAGATCTGTGTCAGCCTTTGTCTTAGTGTAGTAGGAGCCTATTATGACCTATCTATGGCCTTGTGAGATACCTCTCAAAATACCCATTGCAAGCCCAGGTATATCACACGATACCTCTATACTAGTATAGGTAGGGAGATCCTATGGGGCATGACTCCTCTGTACCACTACCTATACTTGATAGCCACCCCTATGTCACCTACCCTTGGGTCAATGTAAGGAGGATCATATATATCCTCCTTATCCCATCTAGTGAGATTTGGCTCACCTCCAACCCCTATTGGGTCTCAGATCACTCTCCCATACCAGTAGTCCCCTAGGTTTGGGACTCCCTGTAAGATCCTAAACTATCACAAGACTCGATCAAACTTGAATACCTTTAGATCTCCCCTATTTGATATTAGCCATATGATCTCCTCACCCTCACTAGCTCTATCTTATTTTTTGCCCAGCCAAGGTGAAGCCTCCATGGTCACTAGATGAGCTATGCATCCCAAAGCTCATTGATCACTCACCTATCTAGTGGTAGGTTCCTTTCTTAGGCCCTCACAATAATCTCTAGGGATATTGGCCATCTATATGTTATTGGCTACTCTAGATCAAGTAATGGTCCTAGTGGTGCTAATGGTCTCCACACTATGATGTGCTCCCAACACCACACCTAGATCAAAGTTATACAAACCAGTCTTGTACACCGCTTATACATGATGTTGTATAATATCCTATATAAGTGGGCCAACACATAAGGGCCCCATGTGAATCAAAAACCTTGATGTTGCATGTCTAATACTACTCATGCAAGTACGCATGATAAGTGTCATTTTCTAGTGTGGCATGTCAAGAAACCAGCCATATCCTCTACAAGCACAACAGTCAAAGGGTCCACTCTATAGTGGTCGACCATGTCATCAACTACTATGGTACCCTCTCGCACCTAGTGGGTGAAACCTATATAGAACTACTGAAGAGTGGCTACCTTCCCTCATGCTTCGTAGACCTCTCTCCCCCTAATGGGAATCCTCAAAATCCACCACACATCCTCCAATGTGATGGTCATCTCCCCTATCGGTAACTAGAAAGTGGAAGTCTTTTGATATCACCTCTCTGCTAGGGCGGTCAACATCACCCTATCCATCTCTATCCATGGCATCCTCTTTCTTCCTACCCAAAAGTATCCATCTCTACCAAATCCCTTGCCCTCCACTCTTGACTCTCAACAATACCTAGCTACATTCACAAAATAAAATTTAATTATTTCTATACTCAAATTAAAAAATTAAAATTAATTCAACATCATTTATTAAGCACACGATAATTACAATCTGAAAATTGCACTTCGGGTTTACTTGTCTTGTTTCATTTCTTCTATTTTATCTCTTTTTTTTTTTCTTCTTTTCCCTTAGCTTTTGCAAAGTCACATTCCATTTTTGGGGTGCGTGACTTCGCTTTTGTGAAATTGTGCCCAACTTCCCTTGGCTATATTTTCTATAATTTGACCTTTACACGCATTAGAACACCCTGGATCACCATCTGCACTTGTCCTATCCAAATTTTGTTACAGAAACCTTGTCATTCTTTAGCCGAAGCAAGATCAGGTTGTCGCAGACGATCCTGTCCAATTCAAGACGATTTTGTACCAATCTAATATGATTTCGACTACAGTCAACATTGGGGGCAATCAGTGCCCAAAGTTTGCATTTCTTTACTCTTTTTTGTTGTTTTGCTTTGCATTAGTTAAGTTTATTACTGCTTTGCATCTTGGAGTTCACATCATGTAGCCTAGATGCATAATAAAGTCAAAGTTAGTCATTAAAACCATGAATTTTACTTAATTTGTTATCTAAAGTTGTCATTCTAGCATTCATACTTTCATTTCTATCATTTTCCCTTGCTTTTGCAATTGTAGTTTTTTTTCTTGGTATCCATTTTTGCAATTGCAGGTCTCCAACGAATTTGTCTGACGAAGTCGTTAGATCTCAGACGATCCTGTCAAATTCTAGATGATCTGGACTGCTTCAAAAATTAGAATCTCCATCAGACATCCGGATTAGGTATGGATCTTTAATTTAGCTTATTCTCTCTATTTTCTATTCAAATATATTTTTTGTTTTCATATAATCAGTATTTCATATAGATTAGCTTAGATTCATTTGGCCAAACCTAGGACTTGGATGTTTAAATCTAAAATTGAACACATTAAACTCATTCCCAACCTAGGCATGGAAACTGCCACTAAACATTTCTTGGTGAACCCCACCATCCATCGAAAAATCACCCTAATACCCCTCCCCCAAGAGGCAGGACCTTCAAAGGGCCTCTCAGTCTGAGGTACCATCCCATCCTTTTTCCATCCTCCTTTCGTGCACGGATCCTTTAGCCTGAAGGTAAGGATGCAAAAATTTGGAGCGATACACTTCTTCTAGTGCCATTAGAATATTCTCTTATGGTCCTTCAAGTGTATCTTCATATTCATCATCATTGAAACTAAAACCATTCCTTGTACAACTATATTCAAGATGTCCAAAATTACCACATCTAAAACACTTGAGAATTATTGGTGACCTTTTCTTAACTTCTTTTTCTTCAATCAGAAATAGGACTTCATATTTATCATTGTCTGAGAAACTATTATCACTATCACTTGAGTACTTACTTGCCTTGTCTGCATAGTAGCTCCTCTTTTGTATTTGAAATAACTTCTTTCATTGTTTGCCTTATCCATCATTGCCTTTCTTTTGGTACCTGTTTCTTTCTGATTCCTTGTTCCTGTGATCCTATTTTTCTTCATCATTGTTATTTTAGATTATTTAAAATCAGTTACAAAGTGACCATACTTTCCACAATTGAAATATCTAATAAATTTTGCATATTTAAATCTTCTTGAATCCTTATTCATTCTACCATAATTAGCATCTTCATCACTGGATGACTCATTGCTTGAATTTGACTTCTTGCCCTTTGTATTCTTAGTAGCTTTGAATTCTACTTTTTTCTATATATTAGGTTCCTCTTTTGTTCTTAACTCAAAATCTATAAGAATACCAAGTAACATATCTCTTGTCAAATAATAACCATCTTTTGATTCTTCTATAACATAAATCTTCTCACTAAATATTTTTGGAAGAGATATTAAGATCTTATCACAAACATAAGATTCTTCAATATCAAGTATAAGACCTTACATGGAATTAACAACTTTATCTACTTGAATTAGATAAGTACTAATGTTTTCCTCATCCTTCATTCTTAATTCTTCAAACTATCCTTTGAGATTTCATATCTTTGTCGTTTTGACACTTTTATCTCCTTCATATATTCTTTGTAATTTATCCCAAATTCCTTATGCATATTTACAATGCATAAGTTTTATGAATTCTATTCTATGCAAACCTCTAAAAATTGCATTCATTGCTTTTAAATTATAATGTTGTAGAAGCTTTCCTTCCCTATCTTTAGGTGGATCAACTGGTGGTATGTATCCATTTTCAAATGCTTTCCAAATTTCATTGCTAAGTGCCATCAGGTGAATCTTCATTCTCATACTCCAAAATATATAATCACTTCCATAAAATGCTGGTGTTAAATTATCTGCGGACCCATTATTAGAACCCATTGGGTTCTTCTAAGATTTTCCTTTAATATTCTACACTCTTTCTAAGGAACCCGCTCTGATACCAATTGAAGAACATAATCTTATACTGAGAGGGGGGGTGAATAGTATAATACCACTTTTTACTTTTCTTTACAAATCAATATTATGTAATGTATAGATACCAATATCAACAGTATTAATCAAAGCAATGCATAAATCACCACACATAATAGAGACACCAATTTTATGTGGTTCACCCAATGTGGGCTACTCCACAGAGAAAATATTTCACTAAACTTTTCTCAATCAATCTATTGGGAATAATTTTCCCTATTACAATGTTTATGGACCTATGTCCAAAGGAGACACCAATCCCCTAATAAATTTCATGGATATCTATACATAGGAGAAATCCTTTCTCCTTATATTTGACTGGTGATCTTCTAGATGAATTGCTACCACTACTCTAGCTAATGGATCTCTATCCACTGAAGACACATATCCTCACTACCCTAGCTTATGGATATCTATCCGCTAGATATTGTCATCCTCTATACTATATCACCTTCAAAGCTCTATCTGAAATATGTATTAAACACATTCCTTCAATATAGCACAAATATACTCAATCTCTATCTCTTATCTAGCACAAACCTATCCTCAAATCCACACCAAAATCTATCCTCAAATCTACACTAAACATAGTACTTTGGTCTATCACAAATCTATCCTCAATATTTGTCCTTAAGCCTTAACACAAAGCTTGACTTAATCTTAAATCAACTCTACTAGATCTACCCCAAACCTTAACCCAATATCTGAATAAATCAATTAATCAACTCTACTCCCAAGTCTTCTCAAAGACTTATCTCAAATCTGCCTTGTAAGCTTCAATAAAAGCTTACACTAATATATATATATATATAAGTCCTCTCTAGCACTCATCCAAATCTGATCAACAAGTCCTCACTAGGACTTGTCCAAATATTCTCAATAAGTCCTCACTAGAACTTATACAAATATTCTCTCAATATCTATTCTAAAACTGTATTTTAAGCTTTCACAAAAGCTCACATAAATTTATCACAAGTCTTCTCTAAGACTTGCCTCAAATATACTTAACAAGTCCACACTAGAACTTTTCCAATCTCATAGAAACATAAAGAGAATTGTTAGAGACTCAATATGCTTCACATTTACCACAATGCTCAATCAATTTCAATCACTCTTTTTACCACAAAAACATATAGAGAATTGTTAGAGACTCAATATGCTTCACACTCACAACAATGCTCAATCACTTTCAATATTTCTTTTTAACCACAGAAACATATAGAGAATTATTAGAGACTCAATATGTTCCACATTCATAAATACTCAATCTCTTTCTCAACTCAAATCATAATATAGAACAAATTGTTTCACAGAACTTGAACTATCTCTTCAACACATCCACTTGAATAGGCTTAACCAACTCTACTCAACCAATCACTCAATGAATTAATCCTTGCTTACAAACCCTAGTCCAAGCATATGAAAACTTACTCATTTGTTTCCAACAATGCTTATCAACCAATCTCACATAACAATGATATTCATGATCTTTGCAAACCCTAGTTCAAGTTCTTCACTCAATCACTCACTTCAAAAACAATGCTTATAAAACAAGATTTTATCAACTCTTTATTCCATAAAACCTTGAATCATTATTTCAAAACACACTCAACAATGCTTACAAAACAATCCTTTTCACTCCAAATTTGCATTCACAACATTCAACAATCACTCACTAGGAAGATGTGCCCATACCTTTTTGTTTGATGTAGAAGTACCCTTAGAAAACCTGTCTCAATCACAATTTTCTTATTTCCAATTTCAATGGTTAGATGATAAAATATCACTCTTAACACTTTTTCAAATAATCCTTAGAATAATCAATGCTCAAATACACCTTATTGCTCCTTCTTGGAATTAACATTCATCAAATCATACATGAAAAATAATTATTTGGATACACCTTATAATCTCCAACTTAAAATAATATCCAACACCACAAAACCTCAAACAATCTTCCTAAACACCTTATTACCCTTTTCAAACTCTAAAGAAAATAGCACCAAAATTTTATTTGCATCAACCTTATAACTACCCTTAAAACCTTACAAGCCAAATAAAATATGCGAAAAATATTTTTTAATAGATCAATAAACTCCTCCAAAAATTTCAGTGATCAACTAATGCATACCTTTGTTTTCTTTCCAAAAGGGTTTTGGCATGATTCAAACTGCCATCTCCCCAAGTGCCAAGTGCCTTAGCACTTTGGTGCCCACCACATGGGCTATAGGCACCCACGTGAAGGAAGGAAGGCTTCCTTCCTCTTGGTGCCTTCAATCGTCGTCAATGCTTTTAAAAGAAAAATCCACACCCACGGATTCGAACCTCCACCTCACGCTGCCATAACATCTTGCCTTCGTCAAAGTTGCCAACTATGCTACCAGTGCTTGGTGACCAAGGTGCCTTGAATGGTGGGTAATAAATCCTTGTCTGTCGCTTGGTCCTTTAAAAAACAATTCAACCTTTCTCTTTCTCACCAAATGATTCACACAATTCGCAATAGCATGGAGATTAAAATCAAATGCATTAATTTTTTTTGGTAAGGTGGAGGAGTCCTCTTTATATATACTTTGATTAATTTGCTACCACATTGGCGCTTGAATTCGAATTTGAAATTTGAATTAATAACCCACTTTAGGGTTATTTAAAATTAACATAAATTAATATATAATTAATATTAAAATTAATTAATAATTAATTTAAATAACATAAAGTTAAGTAAATTAATTTAATAAAATTATATTAATTAATTTATAATTAATTTTAATCTTCCTTGTATAATATTATAAATAATTATTATAATATTATTCACTTGGGCTTTCTTCTTTGCACTTAGGACCACATTTGACTTCCTGGAACCGAGTCTTGATCAACTAAAACTGGACTATCCTTTTGCACTTATTGGAGAACTTGAAACTGATGCTGCCCACTGAAACTATCACTGACTAGTGCTAAAAGATTGACATCAATGACCACTCATTCTTGACATCAATGACAACTCATCTACTCAAAATGTCCAACACCAATTTCAAAAGTTTTGTTTTGTTTCCCTTAGTCTATGTTCTCCCCTACATGGGTAGCTTGTGCCTGTTCTATTTTTAAATCCCCTGAGAAGGATTGTGGTGTGTTTAGTTTCATTTTTGGTTGATGTTTTTTGTTTCCTTGGCTCCTATAGGTTCCACAAGAGTGTGATCTTCTTAGGATCCTGGTTTCTCATGGTAAATTGCATGCATTTTTACCTCTTTATTGGTTGGATCCTTTTTATATAAGGTTTGAGGACACTTATAAAACTCTTTCTAACTAATAAAAAAAAATTGTAAGTTCCATGGATACTAATTAGGATTTTTGGAGATTGAAAATTGGATCAAGTCGAAGTGGAGAATAACTTCAAATTTATCTGTGATTTTTTCTAAATATATTTCCTCATTATCTTCTCTAGTTTAAAATTCAATTATAAATTTATTGATGGTGGATCATGGTTTAGGGAGAAAGATACATTATATTTAAGACCATGGAGTAAGATTTTTTTTAGAGACAAATACTATTAAAAGGATTCTATCGTGGATTAGAATTTTTAGGCTTCCATACTAGCTTATTAATAAGGAAATTTTGAAGAATATTGGCAATAATCTAGGGGAGTTCCCCTATGAGGGACAAAACACTAAGCAACAAATACATTTTGTATACACTTGCATATGTGTTGCCATGGGTATTTAGAAATATTTACTACATTTCATTATAATAAAATCCAAATCAAGAGAACGAGGTCAATAAGTGGATTATAAAAATATTATGATATCATAAATGTTATGATACTGGACACATGGTAAGAGATTGTAAAGTGAAAATCATGGGGAAAGAAATGAATAGTTTTATGCATGAGACAAATTTCACTATGAAGCAAGGAGATCATATCAGGTAAAATTGAGTATTTTCCACTCACAATAAATTAGAAAAGAAAGTTCCTCTATATCATCAAATGATGAAGGCTATATAGTTTATACAAATAGACCATTAGAAGAAAAATGACATAAGATATTAGGAAGTATAAAGTGCATGTAGGAGTTGAATGTGTGAAGGAATACTGGATTTTAAAGCAAAGGAGATGAAAGAGGTAAATTTTAATCTAGCTAAATCATCTTAATTTTCCTCTAGTATAATATTTTCTCCTTGTAATAAAAATTAAATTAGTACGAAGTGTATTCCTTGCCCTTTAGGGATTCAAAAGCAACATAATAAAGAAATGAATATGGAGTATATCCTATGGAGGATCATCCTTGTACATTAATGTTTCTAGAGAAACATAATTAATATTTTTTTATGAACCTATTCATTGCATTTTAGATTCTCTAGGGAAAAATATATGTTTGAAAGATAAGTCTCATTATGAATAGTATGTAGAAATTGAATATTTTTATGAAGAAAAAAATGTTGGTGGGAATTGGAGAAGAAAATAATGTTCGTGTTAATGAAAAAATGAGAGAAATACCTTCAAATCAAGAACAAAGAGAATAAGAAATTCAAAGATATTTTGATTTGGGAAACCAAAAATAAATATCATAGGTTTTAACAAGAAGTGGGGCTAATACTATTAATAAAAATAAAAAGTGATGATAAAAATTGTATCATGGATTATGAGGGGTGTAAATTAGAACGTAAATAAGGATTTATTAAAGAATTGTTAGATTTTTATAGTCTCAAGTTTATTTTAATACAAGAAACAAAATTAAATAGTGAATAATGTGAGGATGCGATAAAAAATAGAACATGTTGGATTGTCATGTAGTTTCTTCTATAGGATATTTTATAAGTATTGCAACAATATAACACAAACACAAATGGGATAGACAATTTCTAGAAGCAAAAAATATTTGGATTATTGGTCTCTTTTGTAGGAAAGAAGAAAATATCATAGTTGGTGTATAAATATATATGCTTCAACTATAGTTACTCCTCATGAAATATGTTGGAAGCACCTTAGCATATTTTTGTCAAATATAATAATGATTTAAAATTATGATCTATAAATTTTTTGGGGGAAATAAACATAGTTCTATCTACTTCAAATAATAAGGGTGATACTACTAGATGGTCCATATCAATTCAATATTTTAGTTCATTTGTAAATTCTAATGGACTTTGGGATGTTATTCCTTCATTTTTTCAATATAAATGGGATAATATATGCATTGGGAAAACTTATATAGTATAAATATAATTTATTTTTGTTATCCAATACATGGTTTCAAAAAAAGTATACAATCTTGTTAAACATTTTATTGTGAGCAATATCAAATCACAAACCCATTTTATTGAGATATGATTTACTTAATAATGTTAATCCAAAGCCATTTCACTTTTAGTCTATGTGACTCCAAGACCTTTATTTCTTCTATTCGGTTATGTTATGGTGAGATGAAACAAATTGTTAAGAATCATATATGCACTAGTTTATTAAAATATGAAATACCTAAAAGGTCCAATGAATATTTAGAATACCAAATATTTTGGTAACATATAAAACAAAAGTAAGAAATAAAATCCTAGGTCAAAAATTTATAAAAGATAGTAGAACTCTATGAAGAGGACTAGGATTCTTATGTTCAAGAAAATAATTATTTTTTTATTATCATAGTGGATTAAAAAATTACATGTCATATTAGTTCCAAAAATCAAGGGAGATGTGGCTCAAGGAATGATATATAAATAGTAATTTTTCATGCTATAGCCAAATTAAAAATTTCATCAAAATTTAAATATTTTAACTCTAGATGGAAGAAATATTGAGGAAGAAGAGGATATCACAAAGGAAATAATTAATTATTTCAAAAATATTTTATTAAATGTTTGAGAATATGAGGAGACATAAGTTAAGATTTTTTAAAATATTTCATGAATTACCACATAGGGATAAATGAAATATTGATGAAGAAGATATAGATGGAGTAGTTACATGAGGTAATTTTCTCTTTCCATCCTAACAAGCCAATTGGTCATAATTTATTTCCTATAATTTTATTTTAAAACATTTAGGCTTTATTAAAGAGTGATATGTTGGATGTGGTTGAAGAGAACCAAAAGAGGAAGGCTATAATCAGTGGTATCCATGACATGTTAATTACATTGGTTTCAAAGAAAGGTGACACAAAATATTTTGATAAATTTGTCCAATAAGCCATTGTAATCTGATTTATAAGATCATTTCAAAAACTATGGTAAAAAGGTTTAAAAATGTTATATATTATAATTTTCTAGAGGAACAATGTGGTTTTATTATGGTAAATAAATTATTGAAGGTTTATTTTTTTTTATTAATAGTTTACAAAGGGGATTGAAAGGGCCCCATCCCTTTTACATAAACTTCCTTACAATTATATCATAAAAGAAAAAGGAAATAGGGTGCCAAGTCCATATAAACTATTAAAAATCATAAAGAACCAACCTAAAGCACCCGATAAAGAAACACACAAACTACACTACCAATAACAAGAAAAACTAGACAACAGTTAACTTTACAAATATAACAATCTACCACATATAGATTGGGTCACCCATAACAGTTTATCCCAAGAGATAATCCCCAAGATTTAGCTTCTTCCAATTAAAATAGAACATCATTGGGCCACTTTTGCTTCTTCTTAGACACAAATTTAATAAGTTGAAGTGGAAATTATATTTCCATAAAATAACATCTTGAGCCCGTACCCCCATGTTTGCCAATAAATATGTAGCTCCATTCTCCTCTCAATAAATAATGCTTTAACTAGATATTATGGCAAGACTGCAAGATCTCTTTCATCCCAAAAACCATATCTACAATGCTCCAACTAGCTTCATGTGTTCCTTTAAAAATATTTATAAGGTTTAGGGAGTCAACTTCCACAATAATATTTCTATAACATCCTTCTTTGATTAATTTAGCCCTTGTGAAAAAGGCCCAAGCCTCAACAAAATGGTTGGAATGGATGGATAAATTTTTAGCAAAGGCTTGCACAACCATCCCCATAGAATCTCTAAAAAATCCACCTGCACTAGCATGCCCCAATTATTGATGGTTTAATCATTACATAGGAGGGGATACATTTTCTCTATTCCATAAAAAATCCAAATATGCTTAATAAATTAGATATGAATGAAACATATGATAGAATTTGTTGGATTTTTCTATATGATATTCTCAAAAATTTGGGTTTTGATCAAGGTTGGAATGAATTAATTAGATTTTATAATAGCACTCCAAAATATTTTATTTTGATAAATGGATCCTCTACTAAATATTTTGAGTCATCTAGTGGACTCTACAAGGGTGATCCACTATCTCTATAACTAATTTCTAATATTGTAAAGACATTAGGGAGAGATTTCTCAAAGGAAAAATAGAAGTACAAATAAAAATATTTAGGTTGCAATAAATGGCTTCAAAATATAAGATCATTTTTATTAACATTGTCCTATATTTATAGTAGATTATTATAAATATTTTTAGGTTTAAAATTGGAAAATTTCCATAAATATGTATGGATATTCTTTTCTTTCATAAAGGAAATAATAAGTAGCTTTGGGACTCAATTTTATATAGAATAAGATCCTATTTGATAGGTTTGAAAAGGTAATTTCTTAACCATGACTAGAAGGATACAAATCATAAATACTACATTACAATATATTCCTATTTCTATGATGTCACTTTCAATATTACAAACAAGTATAACATCCAAATTTGATAAAATTCAAAGAGATTTTACTTGGAAAGGATGTGAGTAAAAAATTAGGTTTCTTCTTTATCATTGGATAGGGTTTGCAAAGAAAAGATAATTGGAGAGATAGGCTTGTAGAATTAAAGACTTATGAGTTTGGACTTAAGAGGAAAACTTGGTTAGAGATTATTCAAAGATCAAGGAAAGAGTTGTGAAAAAATGTTACTTCGAGAATATATAGTTTCTCTTGATGTATTGAAATTATTTAGAAAACAAACCCTAAATATTTTTTTTGGTAGATAAGATACTATAGCATTAATATCGGGTTTTATAGGTTGACCTAAAACCTTTTACAAAAATTAGCCTAGGGCTATTGATGAACATGTCCTTACTAAGGATCCTATATATGTAAAATCTACATGTCGCCAAAGCCATTACATCCAGTAAGGCACATAGCCTATTATAAAAAAGAAACTTCTCATACAACATTTTGGGTATACCCCGAGAAAACACACCTGCATCATAATTACAAAAAAATAAACATACACATATCCCTTCCTTGAAATAGTGGAGAAACAAAAAGCTGCAAACACACATAGCAGAGTATGAAAAAAAACTCCCACAAGCTCTGTATTGACAGTTACTCTTAATAATTCTTTGGTAATTGCTTTCTTCCATATATGACATGCTTTGGGACCACATCCCATCTTGGCCAATCAGCCTTGGAGAAGTGAACCTATTGGCTAGATTTATGGCGGTGGCTATCTGGTGGTCCACATGGCTCTGGTTCAAAGTCTTAATTGTTGTTTCTTTCTTGCCCTAAGATTATCAACCAACCTCAAATTACTAATATGACTAGGAGCCATGTTATCTGACATGTGACTATCCCCATTAGTCTTTGTGGTATTTCCAAACAAAATCCACCAAGACTGATAGCTCGGATAATTTTTATTGTGAGTCCATTTCAAAAAAGAGATGGGAATACTCATAGCCTTCAAACTTACAATGCCTTCCCTGTTGGTAAATTTGACTATAATTCTTGGAATTCTTGTTGGATAAGATCCTCTACTTTTCTTAGGACACCATGTTCTCATTTGAAAAGTTTGTCACCATCGACACCCAAATTGGCTAGCTTATCAGCAACTTTTTTAGCTTCTCGAAATACATGTTGGTCTTTTCTATCTTGTCTTCCCTGGAAAAGGATCCTAGCCTCTTCAAAAATTGTGTTAATCCTCAAAGGAGGTGTTTTCCAATTATTGAGGAGATTTATAACATGCATAGAGTCTCCTTCTATGATAAAATTGCCTTCTAAGTATTAAGTCATTTGAAGGCCTCTCGACATAGCTCTAGCTTCAGCTTCATTGTTTGTACTTGTTCCCAAATATTCAGAAGATGCAAGCATCATATTCCCATTATGATCTTGCACAATGCCACCATAACCTATTCTACCAGGATTCTCCTTAGGCACTCCATAAAAATTAAGCTTAAACCAACCCATAGGATGTGGGGACCACTTAACATTGGATCTGGGGTTGACTACCGTAGGCACAGACTCATCTAACAAGGTTAAGCTTAAATATTGAGCAATTGTGGTCTCTTGTAGATGTAGTTTATGTCTATCAAAAGGGATAAGGTTCACATTCTCATTGGCAAAGTATAGGATCCTAGCAATGATAGTTTTATGATCATGGATAGACTCATTAAAGACTCTATGGTTCCTTTCTAACCACACCTGCCAAAGATAGTGATTGAGAAAATTTTTCTACATGTATCTAAGTCTTTGGATTGAAAAGTGGCAAGGCCACTGGATGAAAAAATAAAGTACGATGGCTGGTTTAACCTAGGAAATATTGAAGGCCTAAAAAACCCCACTTAGGACAGTCAAGGAAAAAGGGCACTCAAGGAAAATGTGATAAATGGTCTCCTAATTAGCCTTGCACAGATAACAACTATTAGTGATACAAATACCTTTATGCATCATATTATCAATGGTTATAATTCTTCCTTAGATAACCAGCCATGAAAAGACTACAACTTTTGGAATTAAATTTTTTATCCAGAATAAGTCCTTTTGGAGGACAAAATCCTCGTCATCAAGTAGAAGCTTGTAAGCTGATTTAATAGTGAACTACCCATTTTTCGTAGGATCCCAAGTCACTTGATCTTCCTTGGGTCTCATGGGGATAAAATGTTGCTCGAGAATGTTACAAAGATCATTTTATTCTACTTGAAATCCCTGAATTCTTATTTGTTTCCACTTCATTCTGCCTTTGTCCTCAACCATATAATCGGAGACTTTTCTACCAATGATTTCTTCCATGATATCTTTGATTCAGGCTAAGTTATTATATTATGTCAGTGGTTCATCCTTAGCCCACCTATCATTCCAAAAATTTATCCTCTCACCATTGCCTAAAACCCATATTAAACCTTTTTTTATGATTTCCTTACAATTGAGAATTGCTTTCCAAAAAGCAGAACCTTTGATTGGAACTGAGTCACTTAGAAATTCCATATTTTGAAGATACTTTCATTTGATGATAGTTGTCCATTCATTTTCTTCACCAAAAATAAGGTGCCATGCCTACGTAGCTAGTAAATCTAAATTCATATGAGCAATTATCCTTAGATCTAAGCCCCCATTTTCCCTGGGTCTACACACTTTGGTCCATCCTACAAGGTGTATCCTTTTTTTCTCCTCTGATCCAGTCCATAAAAATTCTTTTTGGAGTTTCTTAATTTTTTGGAAAACCTTCACAGGGGCTTTGAAAACGGAGAGAAAATAGATTGGAATGCTTTGAAGAGAGGCCTTAGTGAGGGTTATATTTCCTGCTTGAGATAGAAGATGACCTTTCCATCCAACAAGTTTTTTTTGAATTCTTTCAATAACCTTGTCCCACATTGACTCTCTCATAGAACCAATGAAAAGAGGGAGACCAAGATACGAAGTGGAGAGGTTTGCTATATCACACCCTAAAATTTTTGCAATCCTTCCTTACCTTTGAATGGGGGTTTTTAAGAAATATAACTTGCTTTTACTGAAATTAACTTTCTGACCAGCAGCGTCCTCATAGATTTGCAGGATGTATTTAATTCTTTTGGCCTCAACCACCGATGCCTTAGTCAATAGAAGGGTATCATCGATGAATTTTTGGTAATAAATAACCCTAGTGAGAGATGTTTCCTTGATTCATGATATTAGCCTTTAACTACAAGCATTTTTTATGGTTCTGCCTAAAGCTTCTGCCACAATGATGAATAACATGGGGTTGATAGGGTCCCCCTGCCGAATTCCTCTATGACTTTGAAAGTAACCAACAGTTGTTCCATTAACTAGAATCGATAACCATGCTTTAGAAATGCATTATTTGATCAAATTAACCCATTTGTGGTGAAAACCAAACTTAAGGAGGACAACAATTATAAAATCCCAATTTAGCCTATCAAATGCTTTGTTCATATCAAGATTGAGGGCAAAAATAGACATGTTAGTCTTATGAGTAGAGTGTAGAGCTTCATGAAATATGATAACTCCATCCAATATTGAATTTCCCTAGATAGAGCTTACCTGGAATGGATCTATGATGCAGGGCATAACATATCTCATTCTATTTGCAATGGCTTTAGTTAGGATCTTGTAAGAAACATTGCACAGACTGATTGGCCTGAAGTCAACCATAGATTCAGGGGTTTGCTTCTTAGGAATTAGAGAAGTAAAAGTAGATTTGAGACCTTTTGGGATATGATTGCTTGCTTGGAATTCTCTGCTAACAAAAATTACATCCTCATTTACAATGTCCCAAAAATCTTGATAGAAATTATGGGGAAAAGCCATCGGGTCCCGGGGATTTTTCTGGCTCCATGCTAAACAAGGATTCCTTAATTTCCTCATCAGAAAAGAAGCTACAAGCTTAAGGTTTATATCCTCATTTATTATTCTAGGAATGGATTACAAGAGAATATATTTGGACTCCTCATTTCACTACGATTCCTAACCAAGGATAGAATTGAAATAAGTTACTGCCTCCTTTATGATTTATGTTAAGTTATGAGTAATATAACCATATAATTTTTAAAAAATTCTTATCTTTTTATTGCTTTTGTTTCTAAGCATGGTGACGTGAAAAAAATTAGAATTTGAATCTCCATATTTCAACCAAAAAGCCCTTGATTTTTTCCTCTAATATATTTCCTCACAGGCCAAAATGTTATGAAACTCTGCTAGTTTTGTCCATTCCTCCTGCCTAGTAGTTTCATCAGCATCACCATGTTGAATCCTCTGATAAATTATCTTCAAACTTTCAAAAACCTATTTTTTATTTTCAAATAGGTTCCCAAAGACCTCTTTGTTCCAATTTTGAAGCTTTTCCTTAACAAACTTTAATTTTCTAGCAAGTTTAAAAGTTGCACTACCCCTGACAGGTTGCTGCCACTGCTAAATTAAGTTATCTTTGAAACTGGAATGTTTGATCCACATAGATTGAAATATGAAAGGTTTCTTGAAGGATAGAGAGTTAGGGATCTCCAAAAAAATGGGATTATGATCAAAGATAATTTTAGGAAGGGCTTGCATGGTAGAATCACCGAACACAGTTGTAGCCTCCTTTGATAGAAAAAACTTGTCAAGCCTTTATTGAATGAGATGACATCCTATCCATCGATTGCTCCAGGTATAATTTTCTCCTATAAGTTTTACATCCATCAACATGTTGGATTTCACAAAGTCATTGAACTCATACATGTTCCTTATAGGTGGTCAATTTCCACCAATTTTGTTTGAAGGGTAAAGAGGAGTGTTAAAATCCACAGCCAAAATCTAGGGGATATTATGGAAGATTTAACTCAGATTGCCTAAGTACTCCCACAGTAGAGCTCTCCATTGAATTGAATTCAGGGCATAAATATTTAAAAGTATCCATGACTTCTTGTTGTTTATTTCCTTAAATAAAACACTAAGAACCCTGTCATATTTCTGAATAATGGTGCCTTCTACTATCTGGGGATCCCACAAAGTCATAAGGCCTCCAGACACTCCTCTGGATGATTTGCAAACCATCTCCCCTTGATTCCAATTTTTTTTTGCTACTTTTTTGACTAAACCTCATCAGTTTTTGTTTCTTGCAACATGATAATAGTTGGATTCACTTGATTTCTTATTGCACTAACTTCCCTATGTTTGGGCAGGCCATTGAGGCCTCTCACATTCCATGAGAGGAACTTCATTTATATTGTTTGGGATTTCTTCCTCTCTCCCTCCCTTGAGGAGGTTTTCCTAATTTTTTGTCTTTAGAACCTAGAATAACCTGTTGAAAAAAGGTTCTCTATTTTCCATTGGCAATGTCATTATCAGTTTTAATTTTTTGATGCTCAGTATTTGATATTCTCCCTCTTATTTTTTCACTACCAAAATCTATAGGAGACTTCACAGTGATCCTAGTTTGTTTAGGACTAAACTAGGGGGAGGCAATTTGTTGCAAAACTGGACTACCATATTCGTCAGTCTAAAGAGTTTCACATATCTCTACCCCTACATCCAAATCTTCTCCTTTTTTCTTGTATTCCCCTGGTCTGCAGGACGAACCCTCAATAGGATTCACCTAGCTCCTAGTGATTATGTTAGGGAGATGAGATTTTTTATTTTCCAATGCCTCAACTTTCTTTCGAAGTTATTCAGCATTAGAGTTTGGCTTTGGGATACCCACTAGGCTTGAGGTATTTTTAGCATTGGGGTTTAAGGATCCTGACTTGGATGGGGATTCTAGAGATCGGGCATTAGGGTTTGGATTTGTCATGCCCACGGTGCTTATAGTAATTTTAGCATTAGAGTTTGAGGATACTGACTTGGATGGGGATTCTAGAGAGTCAAAAAGGTTATCCCGAAGGTTTTGGGCTTCCATGTCTTTCGATAATACTCCTACTCCCATATTGGATAGAATTTAAATTTTATTTGAAACTAGAGGATTGGAACTTACCTAAATATTTTGGTTTCCAACAACCTGTTGTTTTCCTTTGTCTTGTTGGGACCCTGCACATTCTCTTTTATTTTTTTGGTATACATAGTTTACCTGATTGAAATCACCTCTGCTAGGAAAACTCCTCAAATTTCCTATGTCTAGCATTCCTTGCTTCTGCTTTTCTCTATTCATTTCTAGGTTAGGGTACTGATTGCATAGATGTCCTTTATTTTTGCATTCTACATAGAATTTTGGTCTGTTATTGTATTCTATCGACTATTTTCGATAGTATCCTCCATACTCTAGCTCCACAAACCTTGGTAATTCATTTTCCAAATTAGCATTTATGCAGATTCGTGCATGAGTCATCCTTGTCCTGGCCAAGGTCGTATGGTCAATGGAGATCAGGTCCCCTATAGTTTTGGCTATGCCTTGTAGCCAATATTCATTGAAGAACTAGGTAGGTAGACTTGGGAGATGAACCCAAGTAGGGCTAATGTAAATATTTTGCTTTTTAGGGTTGAAATATTCACCCTATCGTCTGAGAAAAAGGCTTCTTTTGCATAAAAACCAAGGACCTCCTGTTAAAATGTAGTTAGTATCCTCCATATTGTTAAAATGAATAATGAAGAATCCTCGAGTTAGAGCTACCAACTCCAAGATGCCTTTGGTTTTCATTTACCCATTGCCCAAGTCCTAATAGTCTCCATGTCTAACGTACCTCCCAAAAACTTGCCTACCAGGGAGAATTATTCCATTGAAATAAAAGGGCTCATGGAACTTGTCGGGGCCAAAATTTTATTATTTACTGGAAATAGGGACAGAAGAGAGATAACCTCCTTTATTTTTCCTCTAAGAGTCTCAGCAAAATAAAACCACTTCTTGGGCCCCGCATTGTCCTTCGTATATTTTTAGTAGGGATATTTCTGAGGAGGTTCAAGCCCTCGTGTGATGTTTACTCCAAATCTATCATTGCTTGACCACCTTCCTCTAGATCATCGCTTGATCCGTGCTCGAGGTTCCCACCCATCCCTTCTGTACCTGCTATACCTCTACCACCTTGGTTGAGATTCTTGCCCAGAAAATTCATACCCTCACTCCTGTCGCACCCACTAAACCTCAGCTCACTCATTCTTGATGATGCAATGCTCGATTTTAAGACTACAAACCCTAAATAAATGATTATCAATATGGAATTTCATTTTATATAGCCTTTAACTAATCAATAAATATATTATATGGTATGATGAGTACTAAAAATGCTCATATTTTTGTATAGACTTTTAATATATTATATGGCATTATTATTATAGAAATGTATGTTTTATGAAAATCAATAGAAAATTACATATGTTCTATAATATATTTTTTAAGCTAATTGTATGTAGATTCAGTGGTTTATATTGCCTTTCAACATGTTTATGTCAAGGTCCCATTTGGACCTAGCATTTTATGTTTGATGATGAAAATTCAAAGGTAAAAGCAATCACAATAATAACAGTTATGATCACTAAATTTTGGTGCTTGACTTCCATTTAGGTGCCTAACTCCCACTTGGCATTTGAATTCTATCTAGTGCCCAATTTACATTTGGCACCTGACTCCCATCTAGTGCCCGACTCTCATATTCCAAATAGGTGACGCCTGACTCCCATTGAAGTAAAAGTACAACATGACCCCTATTGTCGGTAAAACAAAATAGAGATCTCAGCGATGGATGTGGATGAAGGACAATATCATAAACCAAATGTTATATTTTTTTCAAATTTTTTTTAAAATATCCATGTAAACTGATAAAGCATGAAATTAAATGTATTTTATTTTGATAAAAATAGAATACGCTTAATCAATTTGAAAACAGATAAAATTGAGTGAATGTTTTCTTAATCATGCTTACTTATGCATATTTTTTGTAATGGAAAATATAAAATATATTTACCTCATAATTTAATAGGGTGTGGTTGCACATCTTATAAATATGTAGGCCACCCCTGAGAAAAACAATCTTGGATTATCTATGTAATTTTTTTGAAGCTACAATATAACACAATTCATTTGAGTGTTTTATAAATCTCAAACTAGCATTCAATGAATGAATTGATCTGGGAAGAATCTACTGGAAAACTGGCCCCACTCTCAATAGTATTCCTCCCATATTTTTCCTTACTTTATATTATTTTATTTTATTTCCTATTTTATATATTTTCTGAAAATTAGTTTAGCTTTGTAGTTTTCCCTTGTTTTCTGTATTTTTCTAGCAAGTGTGCATTTTTACTTCTATAGTTTATTTTAGTCATGTATTTGATAATATAAAGTACATTAATAGTTTGGATGAAGAATAAAAAATCCACCACAACAATGCACCCCCCTAAAACCATGGAATTTGGATGACTCATCTTATTAGGAATTACAAACATATATTGTGCATGATCTTTTCACAAGTTTACGAGTTATCCTCGGTTGATAATTAAATGAAGGCAATGAATTAAACCATAGGAATTAACCAATGTTTTACCCAAAATTTTGATGCCATTACCATGGAAAATCCAACTATAGTACCCAATTCTAAAGAAACTGCATTTGAATTAGGTTGCTTTCTACAGGACAATTCCATTTTAATTTTGTATGATTCCATCAAAAAATAGAGGACAGAATGGTTATTTCTTTATGAACCCAAGAAGCACACACCACACTTACGCTACTTTCAATGTTATTATATCAAATGAAAATGAAGAAGCACACAAGCACATTTATAACATGAAAGTTAATATCAAAGAAATATTCTTTTATTAATGCTTCTAGATCTCGGTTACATGTACGTCCATATGAGGGATACTCATTGTTGATAAAATCTATTACAAATGGAGTAACGGTGAATGTATCCCTTACAAGGGGATAGTGCACCTTCTCAGGCCTCTTGATATTGCACACCAAAATATCCAAGGGCTTATAGATGCCTCCTTCTCTTGATTTCATCCTCGATGGATCTTGTACTCTGGATACCTTGAACTTATCCTATGAACCTGTACCTGCGTGCATGGAAACAATAGAGCATAATAAGTATCCTGGACTGCATCCTTGAGTGAGTCTATTAGTAGAAAATATGATAATCAATATAATAAGCATGATATGGCCTAAAATGTAGTAGATCTAAGCAATGTGCATGTGTAAAACTCAACAATATTAATGTAAATGTAGTATAGAAAGGAAATCTATACTAAAATTAAATAATAAAGTAGAAAGCAATATTAAATATAGGATAAAACCAAGGTAAATACTACTCAGGCCCTGGCTAATACTGCTAAGAGTGGCCATGATAGTGGGTCACTATCAAAGACAATGACCACTAACTGAAAGGTTTACCTCGGGTTGTGGCAATCAATCCCTTGCTTGAATTGATGTTCAACGGTCACTAGGTGTGTCTCCTACACTAATTGGTAGTTGGGAATGATGGATCTAAATACTTATGCATGGATTTGGCTTAGTTTAATGATGCTCCAATGCTGCTCAAAGGGGCGTAGATTGGCTCTCTATTTCAATAGGGCTTCACTGCATGAAATATGAATTCTTTGTCTTCTTTTCATCTTAGAAGTTTGCATATGTAGTCTTCCTAGTTTTAGATCTAGATCTAGATTTACGTGTGAACTGGCCATCAAAGAATAAGGTTCAATCACAAACTAGTATTGAAGGGATAGTCAGGAGTAACTCTAGAAGTTCCTCATTGAAATCCCTTTGCAAACCAAGCAAACTATTTTCTCCACCCATGATTTGGTCTCTCCTTGATGGTAGTATGTGTTTTAGTGCTAACTGCTATCATCAAAAACAACTAGCTATGGTCGCTCTCAACTTGAGTGGCCAAGATTTGTGGTCACTCTAATCGATAGCGACCAAGCCTAAATGGGCTAGAACTACTCCTTTTAAATGGTTAGAACCACTACTTTCTCTTGTAAAGGTCCATGATTGGTCATATGGTCTAAGGATATACCCATATGAGTAGTATCCTAAATATGACACATTTTAGGTGTCTATAAATACCCATTTTTGGGATGCATTATGGGAAAACATAGCACGGAGTAAAAATAGACCACCTAGGGCCATATTTTAGGGTGTGTGATGATCATTGATCTGATCAACATTGGATGCCCCAGTCATGATAAAGGACATGTATCCTAGAATCATTGCTTCCAACAGAATGGAAGGCTTAAATTTACAAAAGCTTGCACTCGTTCATCAAAAAATTGGGTAGCTTTAGTGCTACTATAGGCTTCAGTGCTACTATAGATCTGAAATGAGGAGAGCTATAAACTTAACTTGTCATGTTTGCTTTTTTCCCTAGCAAAGGGTAAGCTTATGATAGTTTTTGACAATGATTCATAAGAAGAATGCAATTTGGCATGATTGAGTGATCCTTTGTTGATTTTAATTATGATTATTTGAATTTTTTGACTACCCTCTCAAGCGATGAGTCGATGAGGGAAGGATAATGAATAAAGCGATGAGTTGCTTGACCAAGATGATTTATTTGAATCCTTGAATTTTTTGACTACCCTCTCAACTATTAATAGTAATTGTATATCCCTATCCTATGGAGCAGTCCGATCGTAATGGCCTTCTTAGGGAATCAAGATGATAGCAATTCCATTTAAGCTTGTGTTGAATCACTATGTTTGATGATCTAGTCAACGTTAGATGCCCCAATCATGGAAAGAGCATACATCATTGAATTATTTCCTTTGATTATTTGAGGTACCTTATTTGGTAATCTTAAGTAAAAATCCTAGCCTTAGTAGCAATTACGAGATAAGCTTAAGTCAAATCCTAGCCTTGGTGGCAATTAGGAGACAATATTAAGTCTAATACTAGCCTTGATGAAAATTAGGAGATAATATTAAGTCTAATCCTAGCCTTGGAAATAATAAGGATACAAGCTTAAGTAAAATCTTAGCCTTGGTGGCAATTAGGAGATAAGCTTAAGTTAAATTCTAGACTTAGTGGTAATTAGGAGACAAGCTTAAGTCAAATCCTAACCTTGGAATAAATTAGGAGACAAGCTTAAGTCAAATCCTAGCCTTGGTGAAAATTAGGAGACAAGATTAAATCTAATCCTAGCCTTGGTGGCAATTATGAGACAAGCTTAAATCTAATCCTAGCCTTGACGGCAATTAGGAGATAAGCTTAAGTCTAATCCTAGCCTTGGCGGCAATTAGGAGATAAGCTTAGGTCTAATCCTAGCCTTGGCGACAATTAGAAAATAAGCTTAGGTCTAATCCTAGCCTTAGCAGCAATTAGGAGACAAGCTTAAGTCTAATCCTATCCTTGGCAAAAATTAGGAGATAATCTTAAGTCTAATCCTAGCCTTGGAGACAATTAGGAGACTAGTTGTCTGGCTTGCTTGAATTTGCTTGTGATATTTTGTTTATTTTCCCTAAGCAAGGGAGTGCATGATTATCTTCGACAATGATTATTTGAACGAATGCACTTAGCTATGATTAAGTTTTTAATTATTAATTTGTATTATACATATCGTTATTATGACCAATGGGGTTAGCAGATGCCATTGGAACATTGGTTTACCAAAGGGTTTACAGATACCTTTTGGGATTTTTTGGTGACCAAATATTTTATGGATTCCTTTAGGGATTTTTGGGTGACCAAAGGGTTTATGATACCTTTGGAAACTTTTGGGTGACCAAAGGGTTTATGATACCTTTGGAGACTTTTATGAGTTGACCAAAGGGGGTTATGATGCCTTTGGAGCTTTTTGGGTGACCAAAGGGTTTATGTATACCTTTGGAGAGTTTTTTGGTGACCAAAGGGTTTATGGATACCTTTGGAGCCTTTTATGAGTTGACCAAAGGGGGTTATGATACCTTTGAAGTTTTTTGGGTGACCAAAGGGTTTATGGATATCTTTGGAGCCTTTTGTGACTTGACAAAAGGGGGTTATGATGCCTTTGGAGATTTTTGGATGGCCAAAGGGTTTATGTATATCTTTGGAGTGTTTTTGTGAGTTTACCAAAGGGATTTATGATGCCTTTGGAGCTTTTTGGGTGACCAAAGGGTTTATGTATACCTTTGGAGAATTTTTGGGTTGACCAAAGGGTTTATGGATACCTTTGGAGCCTTTTGTGAGTTGAAAAAATGAGGTTATGATGCCTTTGGAGCTTTTTAGGTGACCAAAGGGTTTATGTATACCTTTAGGAGCATTTTTGGATGACCAAAGGGTTTATGGATAACTTTGGAGCCTTTTGTGATTTGACCAAAGGGGGTTATGATGCCTTTGGAGCCTTTCGGGTGACCAAAGGATTTATGTATACCTTTGGATCATTTTTGGTTTGACCAAAGGGTTTATGTATACCTTTGGAGCATTTTTGGGTTGACCAAAGTATTTATGGATACCTTTGGGGCTTTGTGAAATTGATTGCTTGATTGTTTGACTATTGATTAGGGGAGGTATGATACCCATAATGCCCTAGTTGATGTTTCAAAATGTTTGTATGATTTGCAATTATGTGATTTTGGACTATTAGATGCATTATGTGTTATGACTTGTGGATGCATTAATGGATGTAATGCCTATTGATGATGTAAATATGCTATATGTATGCTACTGATGACATGCACTAGCTATATGATAAGTGTATGATTATGTGTTGTGATCTAGATGTGTAGATGCTCTACTATGTATGCATATATGGATGCAATGGTGAATGTTAAATGCATGTTTAATTTTGTTTCAATTGTTTATGTATTTAATTTATGTGATATGATATGATATATGATGTGGAATGTAATGCATTAATTACATGAGGATGGTCTAATGCATATGACCCTATATGCTTTAATCACTTAAAAAATAAGGAATGAATGTAATATGTGTTTACAAACTAATGGATGACACCACATAATGTATAATAATCATGAATGTAAATAATAACTCTTAAAATAAGAATTAATTGTTTACACATCCAAATGTGAGATGAGATGATGTGATATATATGTACTTTCTTTGTAAGCTTCTATAAATTAAAATATATCCCAAAAATAGTCAGTGGTCATATAAATATCATTGCTAACATTCATCCCGTATCTATCCTATTTCATGAACACCATTTAATGAAAAAAACCTCATAAATAAAGTTGATGATTTGAATGATGGAATGATTTGTTGCTATGAGGATATTTTTGAGGTTTTCCATGAGACTCAAACACCCTAGTTACTCAACAAAAAGTTTTATACTAACCATACAGAGCTTTCAAAGGATAAATTTCTTGTTATGAAGACCTAGATACTTATTATATCTATGTGTGCAAATGAATATATTAGATAAAACATAAGCATACCCCAATTCCAGGTGGAATTAATGTAGCCCATTGTTGTATTGGGGATCCTCAAGTGTTCATCCTGATCCTAAGTTGGACTCAGTTGGATTAGACCACTAGGTGATACAGTACACCTTAAGCTAGCCCTTCCAAATGCAAACATTGGTCTGTACAAAAGTAGGATGCTAATGTGATAGACATATCATCATGCGTAAGGATACCACCATTTCCAGACAGACTTGATGCCACCAAACCTGTAATGAGGATCACCTCCTGGTTTATCAAATGTTGAGAATTCGAGGGATTCAAGTTCAATACTCCCTTCTTTTCTTCATATTTATTTGGGATACTTGCTCATGCTTAGTGATAAAAACCACTATTTATTCTAAATTTTTGTTTTTCTTTTGAGCAAGGGATTTATATAGTGATGATAATCACTATTTATTTTATTTTTGAATTTTTCTTTGTGCAGGATTTTTGCTTATTTTGATCAAAGCAAGGGATTTCCTTGGGGTAGGGGTGAAATTGTCCTTTTGTGAATTCTCAGCATTTTTGAATCAGTTGCACAGGGGGATGAGCAAGATAAAATTTTCATCTTAGGATACCTAATATCATTTTATAGGTTCATATTTCCCTTGTTCCAACTAGGATTTTAGTTTTTTGATTAGTGATAGGATTTTGAAATATACTAGGTGCTATAAAAATTAAACCTCACCTATTAAAAGCTAAGATAACTTTCTACAAAGTTTTATAAAACCACTAGGTATGGCTGAGTGACCAGAAAAGCGTAACATATTCCTTAAAGCAATAGGAGGGGTTGTGTTGAAAAACACAGTTTCACACATGGGTTATGGATGATGATGGATTTTGATGATGTGTGATTGATGTAAAAATGTGGTATCATTTGTAAGATTGTGAACATAACCTATATAATGTAAATGTAATAAATACAAATTCCTATATGCAATGCAACTACATGAATGCAAATGCAGAATGCAAATATTTTTTTATTTTTGATGTTTTTAATTGTTTTTGAGTTATTGATTATTTTGAATGTTTTTGGACTTTCTGAATTTAAACTATTTTTGTGTTTTTATGTTTTACTTTTGACCAAAGGGCTTATGGTGCCTTTGGGGCTTTTTGTGTGTTGACCAAAGAGCTTATGATGCCTTTGGAGCCTTTTGGGTGACCAAAGGGTTATGGATACCTTTGGGGCCTTTTGTGAGTTGACCAAAGGGGGTTATGATGCCTTTGGAGCCTTTTGTGAGTTGACCAAAGGGCTTATGATGCCTTTAGAGTCTTTTGTGAGTTGACCAAAGGGGATTATGATGCCTTTGGAGCTTTTTGTGAGTTGACCAAAGGGCTTATGATGCCTTTGGAACCTTTTTTGTTTTGGCCAAAGGGATTTAAGATGCCTTTGGGGCATTTTTTTTTACCAAAGGGCTTTAAGATGCCTTTGGAGCCTTTTGTTTTTACAATTTTCTATTGTTTTTGTGATTTTGAAATTTATGAATGTTTTTGATATTTTATTGGTTTTACAAGAGGAAGGTATGATACCTTAGGTATCCCCAGTGTGCATGTTGTCTACTATAATGTAGTCATATTTCTTAGGAAGAGTGATAGAAATCAGCTCTCTTAATTGGGGCACAGACCTCTACAAGGTACCATTGTCTTGGTGGGGAGAAATGAGTGAACCATATTCACCAAGATCATTTCATTCTAATAGGTCTTGGACCACCTTCGATAATGACTGATATCTATGGATGTCATGTCCCTATATACGATGATAAATACAAAAGAGGATTTCATTAGTGGACCCATGTTTGGGATCTCTTTGCTTGACCTCAGGAAACACAAATGCATTTGCCTCGTACAACTTTTGAAATAAAGTTTCAGTAGTCATTTCAAATGTGACCACTCACTGAGGTCTATTATTTGGTGTATGAGGCTAGGAATGACCTTGATATCACAACTGGGATGATGTAGCCTCTATTTTGGTAGTTGGAGGTATTGTGGATAAGTCATCTATGGGAAAAGCCCCACTATCTATGATATTCTAAACCACATTCTTGAATCCATGACAATTGCAAATGCCATGGCCCTCTATTCAATGATAGAGACAGTAATGGTCCTCCCTATAACCCTTAGGTTTAGCTCTATTTGGGTCTAGAATTTTTATTTTGGGTAATATTAAGACCTTAGCTTCTTTCAGCTTCTGGAAGATGATTGACATAGGCTTGTTTAAAGGAGTCTAGATGCATTACGGATGCTTCGAGTGTGCAACATGCATTGGCCTAGTTTGAGGACCATGTTGAGCCCTAGGTATGTCACTCGCTTTCTTAGGGGGCTCCCCTTGCATTTTTGATGCATGGGATGGATTGTAGCCTAAGACCATCTGTTGGTTGACAACCCAAAGTTGCTTCTTTTCAAGCATGTTATATACTATGGCTCAAAATATTTGAAATGATTGAATATCATGACCATTTTGTCTATGATATAGACAATATGATTCTTCATCATACCCTTGTGGTATTGGATTATCTAGGTTCAACTAGTAAAACTTAGGTAATTTGATAGCATTTGCGGTACATAATCGACTAAAAATTGATATCGCAGGCTCAAGCAATCAGAGATGCTTTCTAGGTTGCTGATGTGGTTGAGTTGGTTCTTGCTCTGGTTGAGGCTTTTCTTGTAGATTCATAGGGGATATTTTGACCTCATATGAGGGTTGCTTTTGTATCTCCTAGCTTTCAAGTTGGATCAAAATATATTGCAATGCCTCATTTTGTTGCTCCATTTGTGCCTCTATATTATAGAGGTGATTTTGCATATTCTCCAATAATGAGCTCTCATGTGTATTTCTAGTGATTGGTTCAAAATACCATTTTATACTAAAGGAGGTGAAAGAGTGGGTGCTAAAGATCCACTAGGTAACTGTAAATCATCCATTTCCTTAATTTGAGTCGATGTGGAGGCTTCATGATGATCCACTTTGATAGTGGTATCCACATGCTCATGTTTATGACTTAGTTCATGTTTTTGTTTCACTTTGTGGTGTTGAACTGTGTCAACTTTGGTACCTCCAGTTTTATGTGGGGGAAACACCTATTCTTTTTCTTGAGGAGGCACCATGATAAGTGAGTTAGGGGTGACGAATGCTAATGGTTTTGACCCCTTCAACATGGCAGCAATGTCTAATTGCACCATATATTGTTTTATCTACCTTAGAGTCACTTGGTCTTCTAACTTAATGTTAACCATTACCACAAACTCTTGGGAATGTGCTTTAGATTTTGGACCATTTGAAGGTGCTTTAGTCATGTTAATTGATTTTTTCTTCTTCTCATCAGGTAATATGATATCATAATTTTTGGTGATGGAAAAAGGTAGCGACTTCTTGATATAAGCTTTAGTAGAATGTTTGGTAATTTTATCCGACTAAATTTTTGGAGGCTTGCATGCCACCAGAGTTTCTTGTGGCTCATCAAAATCCTTGTAATACTTGAATGTATTAGGATCATGGGGGACTACATACACTTTTCCTTGGTGTATGAATTTTAGATTTTGGTGCACTATGGAAAGCACACATTCCATATCCCTCATCCATGGTCTATCTAGAAATATTTTATACTACCTCTCACCCCCAGGATATGGCATAATATAGGTGTTGTATTTATCCCAACCTATATAGGTAGGATTACTATGCCAATTGTTGGGGAAATGACATCATTAAAGTCTCTCAATGTGAACATTGAGTACATAATGCATGAAGGTGGTAAATTTTAATACTTCAAATCTGTAATCATGATGATGTTGCTAGATGACCCGGTGTCAATCAAGACTCTTTTGTACAAAATTTGATTGATGCTTGCTATGATGTGTAGCAGAGGATAAGGTTCATCTGTAGATATTGGCATAATATCCTATCTATAAAAGGTAATCAAAGGGTCCTTTTGTAAGTGAATTGAATTCATTGTTGGTGTGGACCATGATATATTATTATCTTTAGTTGAATTTTTTGATATGTTGGGTTGATCAAGGTATCTTTTGATTCCTGTTGTAGTATTTATCATACCTATAAAACCCTCATTAGGTGGGGCTATGTGCACCTCATTGACATGCACAACTTGATTATTGGGTGTTAAGTTTACTTTGTGTGTAGGCAAGGGTACTTAGAAGACTCATATATGAAGATCTTGCCTCTCGATCATATCATGCACTAAGTCTCTAAAGGGATGACATGTCTAAATGTCATGACCCCTTTGTTAATGGTGCACACAATATATATTTTCTTTGTGTGCCTTTGATCTATATTTTTTAGGCTTCCATGGATGGATCTCTAGAAGATTGATTCTTCATGCCTCATATAATGGATCAAAGAGCGATTCTAGTGTCTCTCAAAAATTAGTATATTGTCATTGTGGCCAATGTTGTTGTCCTTGTATCTGATTTTGTTGCATATGATTTTGGGCCAAAGGAGGCTGGTCTTGGTAATTATGTCGCATTGGTAGAGGTGGTGTGACCTGGTTTGTGGATTCAGGGATACTCAAAACAACTTGATTGATTGGGGCCACCTTTTGTTGCATGTTTCCACCTGTAATATTCTTGTTTGGCCATTCCTTTTTGTGGAGTTGAATATCACCCTCCCGTATCTTGATTGCCTCAATGAACTTAGACTATTCTAAGGCCTCCTCAAATGTTGATATTGCTACAAATGTAAGAGAAGCTAGATTTATTTTGAATAGATTCTCGTAAATATTCTAATGAGCTCTATTGTGGGTAGGGTGAAAGGTAGTTTTGACATCACCTTCCTCCACTTATTTCCATACTCAATGACTGGATCATCATCAAGTTGATGAAGGTTAGCCAAGTCAGTCAAGTTTATCATTTTCTTAGCACTAGAGGCAAAACGTTGTAGGAATGCATCGACTAATTGCTCAAAGGTGTATATGCTTTGATGTGGTAGATGATTATACCATTCTAAAGCATCCAAAGATAGTGTAGTAAGAAATATTCTTAACATCAAGGGGTCATTGTCTTGAAAATGGAAGAACATATTGATGAAGGTTGTCATGTGCTCTTGTGCATCTTCATCATCTTTGAACTTTTCAAGTGTAGGCATCTTGAAATTTTATGGGTATGTTGATGATGACATTGATGGATGCAAAGGCTGATTGCTAAGCTACTTTAGTGTAGGTTTTTGATAAAACTACCTTTGATTTTGTTTTTTGAATGAATTTATTCGATCAACTAGTGCTTTGTATGGCCTTGATGACATGATATGATCTTCCTTTTGTCACCCTTGATTGGTTAGAGGAGGTCACTTTTTATATTGAGGTTTACAATAAGTGTAATCATTAAGTACCTTATCATAAATGAATTTAGGGTAAACATCCACTTCTTCCTGATGTTCCCATTGTGACTCTTCATATGATTCCTCATCATATTGATCTTGGTACTATTGAGAAGTATGAGGTTATTGATTATAACCAGATAATGGCATTTGATGTTGAATGTGATTTTGGCATGGCCAATGGGAGAGACCTCGAGATTGCACTAGATGCCTTATGTGTTGTTCTATCTTCTGGGTGCTAGGTGTAAGCACCACTTTATGTAATGCATTTTGTGCTTGCTCTTGTTGTATCTTTTGTTTTTCTTGCATATTTTTTTTATACAACCTTTGTAGGTATGCTCATTGTGATTCCACCCCTTATTGATTTAATTATTGTTGATCTACTTGGAGTTGATCCATTTGTTGTTGTTGTTTAAGATGTGGACTCAGTGTCTGGTGTGTATGACATCATTTTTAATTTGTATGGGGGTTATATACCCTCATATTAGAAATACAAATGGGTTTGTCATGTATTTTATCCATAGTAGGATCTATTACTTTTTTTCCATGCTCTTTAAAGGTTGCATTGACCTGATACTCTAATTTATGAATTGGTTCTATATAGTCTAATGATGCAGATATGCAATGTGGTTATCCCACATACTCTTCATGAGGAGTAGGAGGATGACTTGGGTCCTCTTCCTTATCAATGAGGAATGAGGATCTATTACTCTTATTTAGACTACACAGAAGTACAATGTGTATATGTATAATTCTCTCTATGAGGAGTAGGAGGATGACTTTCTTGATCAAACGAGGCGGTTTATTTGTATAGGCTAGGCCATGGTGTATGCTCATTCTCATTTTTTGATTGATATATAGGGCAAGCTGGGATGTGATCTTGAGATATTGACCTTCTAGTCCCCTTAGTGGGTGGATTATTTCTCATATAGAATTATATCAAGGTGTTCAAGTCAGGAAGGTTTCCTAGAGGACCTATGGGTGCTTCCCTAATAGGGCTATCTCGAATGTTTGACTCCCTATAGATGGTATTGATGTTATGATAAGACTTGGGATGCCATTCAGGGATGGCCATGTCCTTTAGAATTATTTGGATATGTTCAGTGGTTATGGAACTTGATTCCCTCTCTATATTGGAGGTCATGCTCACCATGGGAGGTCTCCCAACCATAATTTTTTTTATAAAAATTTTTTACTTACAAAAAAAGTTGTAGGTGTTATATACCAAAATGATCAGCACGACAAGCTAATCGCAATGGGCTATGACTCCAAAAAGTGACTTTCGGGTTACAATTTTGTAATTTTGAAATAATTGGTCAACCAGGGCTCATGGGGAAATGCCCACTTTTAGGAATTTTGGGGAAATATTGGACCATGAAGAGTTAGGACTCAAGATTTTTCTGGGAGGTGCACAAGGGGCCAACTAAGACAAAAAAAATTTTTTTGCAACTTTTGGAGTTGTCTAGCCCATTTTATAATTGTTTTAGTGCAGTTTTTCCCTATTTTTGGCTTCAAAAATAGAGTAATCATAAAACCAAAATAATTTTTTTTTTATAACTCCAATTTGCATGATTCTCGATCCATTGGATGTAGAATCAAAAAATATCTTTTTACTTGTTTTTTCAATAAATTTCTTTGAAAAATTAGGGTTAGGGCTTGGTCACTGATCAAGGTTTGATTATACAAATAATAAAGAGACACACAAAGTAGACAATATGATTATATATTTTAAATATTATATGTGTGTCCTAAAATTTTTTAGTGTGTTTGTTTTTTTGTGAATATACTTTGAAATCTTATTGTGTTTTTCAAAAGTTGATGTTATACTCAATTTGTTCAAATGTTTTCACCTATATACTCACACATGTTGAATATGGAAGTGATGTCCATACTCAATGAGGTAGCATAGGTACTACCAACCCTCACCTAGCACACTGTGCATAGTGATACACTCCTACAAAGATGAGTGCATGCTATTTTGCATGGATAGGACGGTTCTTGGGTCAACCTTGGCCATGGATGGGTCTCGATGATACTCTTTCACATGAGCCAACCAAGTGGTAATGACATCCACTTTTGGTCTCGATCAATGGGTTGGATTTGAGAGCTCAATTCGACTGATGTTAAAAATAAGTTGTGATGTGTGTGGGGTTCTTTTTAACCTTGCATGTAAACAAAATGCATCACTAAGAAAACATGATATTTCCTATATGCCTAAGATAAAAGATGTTTTATTTTAGAAAGATGCATGTATTTAGCTTATATGAACTTCAAATAATGCATTCTATTTTATGAATCAATGGCCACTGGCTGGGCCACATGCAAAAAAACTAAACACAAAAAATCCTAGCACACTAGAGACTAGGGTAGACCTTACAAGCAGAGGCTCGTTGTTCCTAGCAACGCCTAGATAAAACTAAATAAAATCCTACAAAACATCGAATGCATTTTCTTTTTCCATTTTTTTTATATATTCCTAAAAAAATGATTTAAGTTGCTATTTTATGGAAAAAAATTGCAGATAACAAAACACAGATAAACATAGAATGCTACCAACCTCAAATTTTGATTTTATGGTAGAAATTATGCCCTCTACTACACTTTTCTTTTGGCTGCTATCAACCAAAGTGGTTGCTTCTAGCCACTACCTAGAGAAGCGACTAAGATATTTTGGTTGCTATCGATCGAAGTGGCCAAAACTTGTTGGTCACTATCAACAAAAGTGACCAAACATACACAGAAAAATATATGAATCTTAGTAAATTGACAAAAAATAAAAACCTAGTGGGGGTCCCACTGTGATTGCCATATTTGTGACCCCAGGAAGCATGCACCACACTTACGCTACTTGCAATGTTCTTATATCAAATTAAAATGAAGAAGAACACAAGCACATATATAACACAAAATTTAATAGCAAAGAAATATTCTTTTATTAATGCTTCCATATCTTGGTTACATGTATTTTCCTCTGAGGGATACTCATTTTTTATATAATCTATTATAAGTGGAGTAACGGTGAGTGTATCCCCCACAAGAGGATGGTGCGCCTTCACAGGTTTCCTGATCTTGCACACCAAACTGTCTAAGGGCTTACATATGCCTCCTTCTCTTGATTTTTCTTGGAGGGATCTTGTACTTTGGATACCTTGAATTGATCCTATGAACCTATATCTACGTGCATGGAAACAACAAAGCATAATAAGTATCCCGGGATGCCTCCTAGGATGAGGATTTTAGTAGCAAATATGATAATAAAGATAAATTATCATGATATGATCTAAAATACAGTAGATCTAAGCAATGTGCGTGTGTAAAACTCAATAATATTAATGTAAATACAGTACAAAAAGGAAATATATACTAAAACTGAATAATAAAGTAGAAAGAAATATTAAATCTAGGCTAAAAACAAGGGAAAGACTACTCAAACCCTAGCCACTAGTGCTCAAAGTGGCCATGACTGTGGGCCGCTATCGAATATAGTGACCACTAACTGAAAGGTTTACCTTGGGCTATGGCAATCGATCCCTTACTCAAATTGATGTTCAAGGGTCATCGGGTGTGTCTTCTACACTAATTGGTGGTTGGGAATGATGGATTTGAATACTGATGCATGGACATGGCTCATCTGGATGACACTCCAATGCTCCTTAAAGGGGCATTTATTGGCTCTCCATTTCAATAGGCTTCGCTGCATAAAATTTGAATTATCTATCCTCTTTTTCATCTTGGAAGTCTTCATATGTATCCTTCCTAGTTTTAGATCCAGATCTAGATCTAGATCTAGATATGCATGCAAAATGACCATCAAAGAAGAAGGTTCAGTCATAAACTGGCATTAAAGAGATAGTCAGGAGGAACTCTAGGATTTCCCCACTGAAATACCTTCACAAACCATGCAAACTACTATCTCTACCCATGATTTGGGATCTCCTTGATGGTAGTATATGTTTTAGTGTTAACCACTATCATCAAAAATGGTTAGTTGTGGCTACTCTCAGCTTAAGTGACTAGGATTGGTGATCACTATGGTTGATAGCAGCCAAGCCTAAATGGGCTAGAATAATCCCTTTTGAGTGGTTAGGACCAGTGCTTTCTCTTAGAAAGGTCCAATATTGATCATATGGTCTATGGATGTGCCCATATGAGTAGTCTCCTAAACATACCATATTTTAGGTGTCTATAGTTTCCTTAAGAGAAAAAATATTATTTCTCATTAAGTCTCTATTTTTGGTATGCCAAATCCTGACACTGATATCTCCACACCACTATCTCCACATGTGCATTAGATTCAACATCTATTTTTGCACAAGATCCTTATAAACCAAACCAGTAAAATCCTAAGGAAATATCAGTGGTAGGAAGAATTCAATATGAGAAATATTTGTTGAACATTCAATGTTGGAAAGTAGTTAAAGATGGAACTATTTCAAATACTGGTTTAGGAATCCTTCTATAGGATAAAATAAATGAGTTAGAATCCTTGAAAACTATCCTAGAAGCAGTAGGTGTTGAAACCCTATATTCAGAAAAGATGGCTAGAGTAGAAGAAACATCCACTAGTTTTAACTTCCCAATCGAGGAGGTAAGAGGAGATACAAGGATGAAACATATCTCTCCTACCCACCTTCCAATATTTAGAGGATTTTAAATAGAATATCCTGACCTATTTCTTTTCAAGTTTGGCATACTATGCAGATCAGTAGATTATAAAATCAATGCTCAAAAATTAAAATTGTTTCCCTCAACTCTAGATGATTTGGCCATGCGTTGGTTCATCAATTTAGGAAATAAATAGATCATAACCTGGGAATATATGAAAAAAATATTCCTATATTAGTACCAAGACTTTGGCAAAGCATGGGATTCCAAATAAGAAGTCTTGGATATGACTCAGAAGGAAGGTGAATCATTAGAAGAATATTGGGATATTTAGTTTTAACTTGCAAAGATCTCCCCATGAAAAACTAGGTGATAGGTCCTTAAGAAGTATTTTTCTAAAGGGGCTTACTAATGAATATCTTGAAGAACTAAAAATGATTTCTAGAAAAGATATTTATCAACATAAATTTTTTGATATCTGATAGTTGTGCCAAAACTATTCAAGAAGGAAGGGTAAATTAACCTCCAAAAATATCAAATAATCAACCACGGTCACCAAAATAGAGATAGGAAATATGATAAAAGACCTCAAGAGTGAGATGTTGTCATATCTTACACATAAATAGACACTCTTCTACTTCAAATAAATAATCAAGAGAATGAGATAACATTAGCCTATTTTGTTCTAAATGTAGAGAAGATCACCCCAGAAACAAATGTTGAGAGAATGAAGTTAGAGTATGCACTATGTGTTAAAAATATCATAAGATAAAATTGTACCCACAATTACCAAAATCTAGAGAATATCATGAAGTAACAAAAGCATACTTCTTGGGAAATAGGAGAAATTGACAACAGTCTCCTATGGAAAACAACATGCTAGCAAGAATGCCATCCTATTAGGGAAACAATTATCAAAACCAAGGTCAAGTTCAGCCACCCAATATGGGTTGGTGGGGACAACAACCTTGGTAATATACCCCCAAAGGAAAAAATCCTTATAATCCTTACCCATGGATACCACATTGATAGCCTATACCACAATGGAGAAATCACAATACTTGGATCCCAACTCCACAACATGCAACACAAGTCCCATTGCAATAGAGTTTGCTAGCTTCCCCTGCTTTGAGACCTGATCAACTTCTGGCACAACCAACATCTAATCCAAACAATAAAATACAGCCAACATACCAAATGAAAAATGATATGTACTCTATGTATATTATCAAACTAGATTGTAGTCCTGTACAATTGAGGTCAGGTAAACAAGTAGGTGTAGAAATATCTCCTTTGTTAGAAGAGGAGGAAAAAGTAGATTTATAAAAAGAGGAATCACCTCATATAGAAGAAGTAGAAGATGAACAAGTAGTTGTAAATATCAAAGAAGAGGTTCCACCTTTTCCAAAAAGGTTGCAAGAACCCAAAAAGCCAGTATAACCAGAATTTGACATTAATCTATATAAAGGCCATAAGGGAATTGTGTATGAGGAAACCAGAAAGAAAAACAACAAAGGAAATCAATTTGGTAGGTCAATTAGTTTATCTTATGCTAGGAAACACCTACAACCAAAAATATTCAGATCCAAGAAGCCCTATTTTAACTATAAAAATTGGAGGTTATGTCTTACCCAAAATATTAGTAGATATAAGGGCTACCATTAATATCATGCCCAAGCATACCATGCATAAACTTATATTTACCAATCTAAATCCAACTAAAACTATCCTTGAGTTGGTTGATAGGTCTATAGTGCTCCCTAAGGGAATGTTGGAAGATATAACAGTCACTATAGATGCATGGGAATACCCAATAGATTTTCTAGTGTTACAATCCAAGTATGGGTTGGGCTGTTATCCAATCATCTTAGGTAGACCTTGTTTGCAAATATTTGATACTTGCATAAGTTGCAAGAATGGAAAAATGACCATTTTTTATGGTTAGAATGTGAAAATTTTGATTATCCATCCACCTACACCATCAATAGACTTGTTGGGAGAACCTGATTATGAAAACTAGAATATTGGTGATTTATCAGTGATTCAATCCATCATGGAATTTGATGAGTTGAAGGATGAGAGCGATGAGGAAATATTTATATAAAAAAAAATTCAAAAGGAATCTGCCTATCCTCCTCTAGAGCTACCACTTTTTTGAGGTAAAAATCACCATATCAAACAAATTGATGTTGCACCTAGGAGGGTATTGAATATAGATGATGAGTTGACATTTGATCATGAAATTAAACTAAAAGAAATATTAGTCAAATATCAACATGCTTTTTCTTGGGAGTATTCAGACATGAGAGGAATTGCTTCTAAAACTTATACTCATCGCATATATCTAGAAGAATAAATTAAACCGGTAAGACAACCACAATGCAAAATGAATTCATCTATGAAGGTTATTGTTAAAGCTGAATTACAAAAACTCCTAATATTTGGTTTTATCTACCCTATCTCTGATAGTGAGTGGGTATCACATTTGGTGGTGGTGCCCAAGAAAATGGAAAGTTGTGTATCTGTGTTGACTACATATTTCTCAACAAGGCAATAAAGAAAGACCACTTCTCCTTACCTTTCATAGATTAGGTCCTTGAAACCTAAGAATGAAAGAAATAAATTTATTTTCTATATGGGTTCAATGGATATAATCATATTTATATTGGGTAAGAGGATCAAGATAATACCATGTTCACTTGTCCTTGGGGAACCTTTGCTTACTGAGCTTTGCCCTTTGGTTTGTGCAATGCACCTAACACATTTTAAAGGGTAGTATTAAGCATCTTATCTGATATGATTGGAGAAATTATGTAGGTATATATGAATTATTTCACCATTTATGGTAAGACTTTTGATGAAGCCACAATAAATTTGGAAAGAACACTTCAGCGGTGTGAGGAAACTAATTTGTCCCTGAGTAATGAAACATGTTTTATGTTAATGCAGGAGGGAATAGTATTGGGACATAATATTTCTATAAATGGGATAAAAGTAGATAAAAATAAGATAGAGGTAATACAAAATCTACAAACTCCCAAAATTTAGAAATATATCCAAATTTTCCTTAGCTCAATTGGTTACTATAGGATTTTTATAGCAAAATTTAGAAAAAATGATAAATCCCTAAGCACATTGTTATCAAAAAATGTAGAGTTTGTTTGGAAATATGAATGTGAATAGGCATTTAACACTTTGAAAGAAAAACTTACCATTGCTCTAGTACTGAGAGGTCCAAATTGGACCATTTCCTTTCACATATATGTGAATGCATCCAATAATGTGATAGGGCCAATACTGGGATAAAAGTATGGTGATGAGTTCTATGCCATTTATTATTTCAATAAACATCTTACAGGTGCCAATTTTAATTATACTATCATAGAAAATAAATTTATTATAGTAATACATGCTCTTAACAAATTTTACCACTATTTTACAGGTTATTAGGTTTTTGTGCATACTGATCATTCAGCCATTAGGTACCTGACAAAAAACTAGAATTAGTGGTAGAATTATCAGATGGCTATTACTTCTGCAAGTTTTTGATGTGAATTATAGACAAACCAGGTAAGGACAATGTGGTTGTAGATTTTTTTCTAGATTGACATTACTAGAGTAAATACAACATCCTTTATTTAATTACTCCATTTCCAAATTTACAAATAACTAGACATAAGAGATAACATCACTTAAAACTTCCATTCTTGTACAAACTTCATTAAGTAACAAGAATGACAACCAAAATTTTAAATAACATAAATTTTGACCCTAAAATTAGCTTTTTAATCCCAATTACAACAATACAATTCCACATAAGTGGTCCTTAGTATCATCTTATTTCCATTGTCCTCTTCATGATAGAATATCACTCCCATGAACTTTGAAAAGAATCTTAGGTATAAAAAAAACTCAAGAATGCAAATGCAATTTAACATGAATTATGCAAGCAACATATAATAATACCAACCTTGCATTATTCAAAGAATAACCCATGCAAAAATATTGAGAGAATCCCATAATTCTCTCAAAATATGGACTCCTTGGCTACACAAGCCTCATCCATAAAAAAAGACCTCATTAAATCAAATCTTTAATTTTTATCAATAGTTTCCATCTCTAACTTTGGTAATAGATTAATCATTCAATAAACCATACAATAGAAGTCTTTCTATTCTTTTACTAATTTTCAAATGTTAGAACCTTTAATAAAAACAACCCATTAAATAATAACTTTAGCTCACTACTTAAGGGTTTCAGCTTTACATTTTACACTTTAATACCAACATAGTAACCAAAATTTTGTATTAACCATGTAAGATAAAAAGACAAGCCTTACTAGCTATTTTGATATTTATTTAAGCATATGTAAATAAAATAAAAGCATTAATTTTAACTATAAAATTCCAACAAACAAGCATCAACAAGACCAAATTACACTAGCCATGCTTACAGAAATAGCTGAAAGAATGCAACATGTAAGATCAACATAAAGCATAAGAGGTTCTACCGAATAATATATTTGGTTCAGGTGGACAAGGAGGACACTATAAAACTACCTCTAAAAAAAATAAAGCACTTTCCAAGGCAACCAAAAGTATCCTGCACACTCAAAAAAATTTACAACAATTAATTCAGATGTTAACCCACATAAAGCATTCTAGATAGAGGATATCTATGATAATACATATTATACATAGAGGGAAATAATATCAACATAATGGTCTCTCTTCATTAAAATATACCCAATTCTAACAAGCTCAAGCACCACTCTTCAACATAAGATAAAGCTAACAACCCTAAAACACATAGCATTGTCTATAGAAGTGAAGGGTAATCTTGGGGAGAACAACCTAGGTTCCAACCCATAGAACAAGGCTTTACAACAAAGCTAGAGTCTATGAAGCACCTTTGGCAATTAAACTATGGTAGGTCACTTCTCAGATCACCTTATAACACAATGTTATTAACTTGAAAATGATTTGGAATAGAACTACAAACAAGCAGAACACACAAAGCTGATATCTTTTAGAAAATCATGGGATACTCCCACCAAGCAATGCATAAATAAAACATAAAATCTAAAAACATACACAAAAACACCATGAATAATCAAAAACATAACTTATATTTAGTTTTCTAGCAACATTAAAATAAATAGCATAGAATACCTTTACCACATATTATTTTGCTCCTACTCGGGTATTCACCTTGCAGATCCTTAATCCAAGTTCCTACCTCTATTCCCTCCCCCCTAGATCTCAAAAAAATATATTCTCTTTTATTTTTTTAAACTTTGAAAAATAAATAATTCAAGTAGATCTTCGAGAAAAAATCTATAGAGGTCAAGATTTGAGCATGGACTCCTTAAGCATGCTTTTACATTACTAACAAGAAATTCTTGCAATATTATGTTTATTTCTAAAAATTGCCACTTGCAAAAAATTTAAATATTAAAATATAAACTGTATACTTTTTTTTTGGATTTGGTTATTGTGAGAAAACCCCTATGACTGATGTACAAGTCTGATTAGTCTTCTCCCAACCATGACCCCTCATAAATTTGAGAGCTATACTTATCAATAGGGAATTTAACACAAAGCCACCACACACCCACCCTCTCACACACTCGCCCATACCGCGGTTTGAACCTTGGACCTCCTGAAGAAGAGCCAAAATGTGAACCATTGTGTATAAAATTTATACTTTATTAAAAGTATTCAAAATTTATTTTACTTGCATTAATTTAATTAATTCCCTTTGATCTAATATTATTTAAATCACTTTCTTAACATTTATTTCCTTCTAAAGTTACCCACATTAGAGTAATTAAATTAACTACACCTGTAATTAATTTAAATACTATCAAATGCTAATATTAACCATTAGAATTAATATCAAAAAATTCCACATACAACAACCCAAGGGCTCTTGCTAAGCCATCCATATCCAACTAGGATGATACTTTTTTTTAATTAAAGTAGAAGGGGTTTTGAAAGAGACCCCAAGCCTTTTACAATAAACATCAAAGAATAACTTTTATGCTCCAAAAATGGTTCTAGAACTTAAACAAGAAGATCAATTAATACTTATACTATCTAAATTTTTTGACTTAAATATCATTTAAGATTATAAAAAAAATGTAATAGACAATGAACAATCAATAAACCCAGACAAATCTTAAACCAAAAAGATCAAAAACTATCTTTGGGATAAATCATCCCTTTGTTTTCTAGTGTTTTATGCTAGGACTTAAGCATCAAGATCCTCATTTTCAGGTTATCCAAGTGTTTTTTTGCTTCTTTAATTTTTCCAAGAACAATTGGAGTAAATATTTTGACAATTCAATAAGGTCTTTTAGAATGCAGATCAGTATGCAAGTCTTTCAATATGTCGTTTAGTATGCAGGTTCTTAAGTTTGCAATTCTAGTCTTTATTCAAGGCTCTAATAACATATTATAACCTCCCATAATTCTTCTAAAATTAGAATCAAACTTCCATACTATCGAGTCACCTCTATCCCTTCCAAAAAATAGAAGGAAGATTGTCAGTAGGCATGAGACTCTCGTGGAAACCTATTACTCAATAGGATCAAGCATGTCATATTCACTTTTGATGCTTTAGTTTTTGGTATAAATAATGACTAATATTTTCTAGGTGGACTCATAATAATGAGTATTTGGACTTACTTAAGCCCCCCATACCAGCTCCAATCCCATTGAGAATACTAGATAGAACCTATAGTTCACAAAAAAATAATTAGTAAAAAACCAAGGGTAGAGTAAACCAAACCAGAGAGTGGAGTTTGTTAGAGGTAAAATCCTTCTACCAAATAACACTCATTATAGCTCCAAAATAAAGGATCCACCACTGTTTTATACTCACTATCAAATCCTATTTTATTTCCTTCATCCCTAAACTTACACTTGTAGCAATCAGGTTTGTTCAAACTCCTCCCTCTAGATGAATAGTAAAGCTTCACCCATAAAATATTTAAGATCCCCCTAGAAAATTTAATCTCTTATATCATTTTGGTCATCATTCTTGGCTTTGATATTTATAATTTCTTCAAAACTTAGAGGTAAGGTTAACTCACAACACTACAATTCTTCCAACGGTACACCCATGTTTTCCAAATAGTTAGCCACCCCATTAGCCTCTCCATAGACATGGACAATATGCACTTATTTTAGGACCTCTATTTTAGTGCTAATCTCATTTATTATATCTGCTATATTCCATACTAGCAAATTTTTTTGAAGTAGGGGAAAAATGGTGCACCGAATGAAGCTAAACAATATGCATTTATCGCTAATGTGTTATGAGCATCAAAATGGAAGCATGCAAGTAAAAGTGGAAGAGATACCAAATTGCAAGAAATGAAATAAAATGAAGTTTCTTTCTATTAATTTGATGGTTCAAAACCATGGTTACATAGATGTCCCCTTGAGGGCTCAATATGGTGATACAATTGTTTACAAAATGATGGGTGCTCAAAGGATCAAGTCCTTTCAAAGAAGCTCATGTGCACTTCCAATGTCTTTCCTCGTACCCCAATTGAGGTGGGTGAAACCATGATGCTGCTAATTTTTTCTCTGATCTCATGCTTCTTCCTTGTACCCTTTAGGACCTGTACCTACACACAAGGAAATCAGAATCGTTAAATAGAAAGTGTATATGATAAAAACATGTGATCCCCACATGCACTAAAATACTAGAAATCATGGATGTGGAAGATATATATTGAAAACAACTTCAAATAACTTGAAATTTGTATAAGCAAGTAAAATATATGGTTTTGGAAGATATCACTAAAAACATAACCGAAATTGCATCCAAGGGCATGGCATAATCGTAGTGCACTTTTACAACCTACAAAATCTAAAGCAAGAAATTTCCAAATCAAAACATATCCAAATAAAATTAAACTTGGAAAATATGTATAAAACAAGATTTTAAGAGAACCCATATGATCATATTTGCAAAGTTAGTAAAAAATTTATGTGCATCTCCAGATGGTCCCAGGAAGCCTACAAGAGACCCTATAAAACACTAAAAACATGATAGCTCACTCAATATAACTCCAAAATGCATAAAATTTGGATAGGAGACTCATATGCTACCCTATAAAATGCCTAAAAATAATAGTAGAAAAATATTTAATAGATCTCTCCTTGAATCAGGGTAGGATGGCCAGGACTATCATAGAATGGGGACTATCCTGGGGTGGGACGACCACCAGTTCTACCCCTATTTTATCACCAATTACTCTATGAATTATTTAATAACATCCTTAATGGTGTTTTCATCGAATTTTATGGTGAAATTCACCTAGATGATCCAATTTTGTAAGCAAATTGTGCCTCCTAGTTCACTCATAAACCTCCTTCGCTAGGTAGATATTTTGAGGGAAAAATGGCACAAAAGGGTGAGGGGAAATATTGGTAGTAATTTATTGCTATGTATCCAAAACTCCTCTCTATATTTTGTGTGGAAAAATGATTCACTTTATAGCCAAAGGAAGCCTTTGGGAAAAAATGCATGCGAGGGCATGCAGGGCAAGAGGCACCATTTGGCCAATAGGGTGGCATGCATTGGAGGGGGAAGAGAATCTCCCTATTTGACCTCTTACATGTAGCATGTCATAAGGATGCTGCATCCTCTGACCTGCATTCTTGGATAGGTGGAACAAATGAAACTTTCTAGGTACCATTTGTTTGTTTTTTGATTTTTTTGGGATTAAAGCTCATGGTCGTCCCACCTTGAGACAGCCAAACATGGTCGTCCTTGGGTGGGATGGCCATAAACTGTGGCTGTCTCGGGGGGATGGCCATGCCTATATGCCCAAAAACTTCCTAAAAGTTGGGTAAAAGCTCAAAAAAGTGGTTATGACCACTGTAAAACCTCTAAGGGTTGCCCAAGTGGGCCATACTGAGAAAAAATAGATGACTAAAATATTAAATTATTAGGGTTATCTAGTAACCTAACCAACTTTAGATACCCCAATCATGGAAAGAGCATGTGTTCTTGAATCCTTGCTTCTAATGAGCTAAGGAACTTGCTTCAAGTACAACCTTGTATTTCAGGTTGACTTGATCTTGGATATTATTTAGTCATGAAGGTGTGAGGCATCTAACCCTTCATGCTCCTAGAATTCCAAGTATTTGTTTAATTTAAATTTGTACTTTTTTTTTCTGCCCCAAGTAGGGGTATGATTGTCTTTGTCAAAGAATCATTGAACAAATGCAATTTGCATGATTGAGTGTGTGATTGTTGGTTGTAATTATGAATGCACTAAGTATGAATACCCCTTAAAGTTATTATTTGGTGAGGGAGTGACCAGTGATAAAAGCGATGAGTCACTTGACACATATGACTTTGTTGGGGTTTCCTCCGGTTTTACTCATTGAAAATGGAGCATTTTTAGAGGATTTTGATTTTGTTGATGATTCATGGAAGAAAGGAGTTGAATGCCTCATTCCAATGGGGTGGTCCAACCACAATGGCCTTCTTAGGGTTTTAATTAAATATTTTTCCATTCATCCATGAGAAATTTGGGTTGCATCTGGATCCTAAGTGAATTCCATCAGATTTGACTTATTTTTGGTGGGTTTTTTACCCTATTTTATGCTTTTTTGGGATGTTTTAGGGGTGTGAGGTCTAAGGACTCATTTTATTGTAGCCAAAGGGAAGTATGATGTAATTTTGTGCCCCATAAATATACACACATATATATATGATATTTTATGTGGTTTATCATCATGTATTTATTGCTTTATGAGATGTATGCAATTTGTTTTGCTTTATGATATGATGATGGATGTCTATCATGTATGAAGATGTTGTAATGTGATTTGATTTTATTATGTGTATGTATGGATGTATATTGAGATGTATGATGTATTGATATAGATGATGAAAATATATATTATATGACACACTATGTTAGCACCATAGACTATATAGAATTCATCAATTCATGTGTAATATTGTCATGAGACTATTTAATGGATTTTTGAATAATGTAAATTAACATGTATGTGATGAAATGTAATGAATGATAGGATGTTGTAGGATGTATATGAGGTTTTCATGAGACTCAAAAACTCTAGTCAACTGGTCAAAAATTATATACTAATCATACAATACTTTTTGATAAGGTACAAATCTGCTAGGATGACCAAGATACTCAATATCCTTGTGTGTGCAAGTGAATTCATTATATGGGACATAAGACTACCTCATTGCTAGGTGGGATTCATTCAACCCATTTTTGTAATGAGTATCACCCTATGTTCATCATGATCCTAAATTTGTACATAATTGGATTAGACCACTAGGTAGTATAGGTTACCAAAAATCTAGCTCATCCACATGCAAACATTGGTATGCACACACACCAAAAGCTAATGTGGAAGACATATCGTCATGCGTAAGGATACCACAATTGCCAAGCTAACTTGATGCCACTAAACCTATATTGAGGATCACCTAATGGTTTTTCAAATACTTAGAATTCTAGGGATTCAAGTTCAATACTCCCTTCTTTTATTTTATTTGATTTTAGGGATATTTTCTCATATGTAGTTATGATAATCACTGTTTATTTTATATTTTATTTGAGCAAGGGATTTTAGGAGTGGTGATAACCACTATTTATTTTGATTTTGATTTTTACTTTTTGGGATTTTGATTTTGATAGTGGTGAAAAACACTATTTGTTTTGGGGAATTGGGTAGGGAGGAGCTTGTCCTTTTGCCAATTCTCAACTTTATTGAACCATCCACATAGGGGGATAAGTAGGATAACATTTTTGCTTAAGGGAACCTAGACCACTTTGTAGATTTCATATTTCCTTTTGTAAAACTTTGATTTATTAATGTGAAGATGTGTTGGGATTTTGAAATATACAAGGTATAATCTAAGAAAGACTCTACCTCCTAAAAATTAGGATAGCTTTCTATAAAATATGAAAAGAAAACTAGAGATGGCTGAATGACCAAAAACCCTAATGAAATTCTAGAACAAATGGCTAATTGAAGGAAAATGGACACAAATATGAAAAGTGGTAAATGTAGGTGGAAATGATAAGTGAAATATGGAATGATGTGGATGATGACTTTAAAAATTTTGATTTTGAGTGATGAGTAGTTTACAGTCATAGTGATAGACATATATGAGCAACTCTAAAATGCAAAGTGCAATGATAAGTATACCTAATGCAATTGATTGTGTAATGTAGCGATATGAATTGCAGTGCAATGCAATATTTTTATATTTTTATGTTTTGATGATGTTTTTAAATTTTTGATATATACATGTATATACAGGGTGACCAATGGGCTTACTAGATGCCATTGGTGATTTTTGGGGTGACCAAAGAGCTTATGGATGTATTTGGGGATTTTGGGATGACCTAGATGGGCATACACCACTTAGGGGTATTTTGGGTTGACCAAGTAGTATGTAGATATTATTGGAGTCTTTTGGGGTGACCTAGACAGTAATAGACCATCTATGGGGGGTTTTGGATTGACCAAGTGGTATGTAGATACCCTTGGAGCCTTTTGGGGTGACCTAGATAGTCATAGATAACCTAAGAAGGTTTTGGATTGACCAAGCAGTATGTAGATACCCTATGAGAATTTTGGGTGACCTAGATGGTCATAGACCATCTAGGAGGGTTTTGGGTTGAAAAGTGGTATGTAGATACCCTTGGAGCCTTTTGGGGTGACCTAGATGATCATAGAATACCTAGGAAGGTTTTGGGTTGACCAAGTGGTATGTAGATGTCCTTGGAGAATTTTGGGGAGACCTAGATGGTCATAGACCACCTAGGAGGTTTTTGGATTGACCAAGCAGTATGTAGATACCCTAGAGCCTTTTGGGATGACCTATATGGTCATAGACCACCTAGGAGGGTTTTGGATTGACCAAGTGGTATGTAGATATCCTTAGAGCCTTTTGGGGTGACCTATATGGTCATAGACCATCTAGAAGGGTTTTGGATTGACCAAGAGATATGTAGATACCCTTGGAGACTTTTGGGGTGACCTAGATGGTCATAGACCACCTAGGGGGTTTTGGATTGACCAAGTAGTATGTAGATACCCTTGGAGGATTTTGGGGTGACCTAGATGGTCATACACTACCTATGAGAATTTTGGGTTGACCAAGTGGTATGTATATGCCCTTGGAGCCTTTTGTGGTGACCTATACGGTCATAGCCTGCCTAGGAGTATTTTGGGTTGACCAAGTGGTATGTAGATACCCTTGGAGCCTTTTTGGATGACCTAGATGGTCATAGACCACCTAGGAGGGTTTTGGGTTGACCAAGAGGTATGTAGATACCCTTGGAGCCTTTTGGGGTGACCTAGATGATCATAGACCACCTAGGAGGGTTTTGGGTTGACCAAGCGGTATGTAGATACCCTTGGAGACTTTTGGGATGACCTAGATGGTCATCGACCTCCTAGGGGTGTTTGGTATCTTGTGTACCCCCAGTGTGTTTCATATATCATGTATGATGATTGGCCTAGCCAAAGGGGATGGTGAAAATTGACCCCCTCTTCTATGAGGTGCAAGATCATTTAGTGCCAACATCCATTTGGGGTGATTCAAATGAAGTTGAAACATTAGAGGATGTCATGGGTTGCATATATCAATCATGGTATTCCTATAACTCTATTATAGCATAAATCATATCCACAAACCCATGGGAAGGTGGATTAATTTGTACTTAATTAGGTTGTTCGATTGGATGGTCAGGTGTTGTGTTTACCTTGTGTGAAGGTAAAGAGTCTTGGAAGACTCCTATCTAAAGTCCTTGCCTATCAATTATATCCTGGACTAAATTTCAAAAGGTGTAGCATGTCTGGATATCATGGCCTATTTGTTTATGATAAACACAATATGTGTTTTTCCTGTGCGGATTTTATCTACGCTTATTATGGTTCAATGGATGGATTAGGGGAAGCATGATTGCTTGTGCCTCATATAGTCGATTGAAGATTGATGCTAAGGGTTCTGACAACTGAGTATAATATTGTTACGGCTGATGGGCTTGGTACCTCCCCTCCATGTGCCATTGAGGGTTGACCATGGACTGTAAAGGAGGGCTTTGGTCTTGAAAATCAAAGGGTTAAGGGTTTGAATTACTCAACCATGACTCAATGCTTGTGATTCAATCCAAGATATGTCATAAAGCATTTTTTTTTTTATTCACTTGTGACTCCATGTTGTCTAGCCTATCCAATATATAGTGTATGGGAAACATAGGTTATGACGGGACGTCTGTTGAGGAATCTAGGTGAAAATTGATAGGAAAAATATCCCTACATAGCATGTCATTGTAGGACCATGCATAAGCCTCCTTCTTCTCTATGAGAATGGATATGTAATCGACCTACTCAATGGGGGACAAGTTTTCCCATAACTTGATACACTATGGATTCTTGAGGTCTGAGTTGATATCTACATCAATCATTTGATTGATTGACATATTCAACCCCCCTTCCAACTAGTGAGGATTAGGGGTCAGTTGAATGTCATCAACTAGATTTAGATCATCAATGGCAACCTTGGCTTACTCCTCAACATGGAAGACATCATGAGTAGACCTTAGGGAGAAATGACATGGCTAGAACATCTCATCGCAAGACCAGTACTTGGAAAGTGATGGGGAAGAATATCCCCAATCGAATTCAATGACCCCCAAGTTGAGGTGTAGTGGATTTTATGGGTTATTCAGATCTCGCAAGGGCTCACATAGATCTATGAAAATCATGTTTATGGATGGATTATTTATCCAAGGTGGCAAAGGTGGAATGACTAAAGGTAGTTGGTGCGGCTGCAGGTAGGCCATTATTTTTATAGGGAGTAATCGGTGCCAGATAAGGCCATTCAAGGGAAACATACGTATATAAACCTTATTATTGTCATAGAATGCGACAAGCCACACATACTCGACATGCAGACTAGAAGAGCCTATGGATGTCACTTCATAATATGACTCATTGTTAGATATCCACTCATAGGGAGACCCCTGATCTTCTTCCTCACTATCATGTGGAAGGGCATGCAAAATTTCACCTCTCTTGTAATATTGGATGACATCGTGAGGTGGGTCATCATCACCTAAGGGTGCAGGGAAGTAGTCCCCCAGTGAGTAGACTTGATTGGGATTTGTGAAGGGATCACACATGAGTTCATCCCTAAAGTTGAGAGTCATGCACTCTAAGCTATCCACGAGGACATAAAGGGGCATAGGCTTGTTGTGTCCCAAACTAGACTTGTCATAAGGCATTTGATACTATGGTTGATAAGGAATTTAGGTGCCTTGCTCATGCAGGCCCAACCCATAACCATACCAATTATAGATATGAAGATACTTCATGGAAAAGTTAGGGTTGGACATGTAGTTGATGTCATCAGAAAATGTCTCTTCATCCTCCTACTTTTGGTAAGGCTCATTACCATATTTGAGACCACCATAGATGAAATTCATTTTATTAAGAGGAATACCAAGAGGTACGATAGTACCTATGGGAATATGAGGTCGATCCATGTATTGCACTGACTCGATGCTAGGAGTGGTTGTGAAATTCCTAATCATGTACTCTCCTAAACTAGTAGAAGTAAGGTGCATGATGACTTACAACTATGGAGAAGGAGGATATGGGATCAAGGCTTGAATTGATTCAATGTTTGCCTCATGAGGTAGCTCCTCATCCATTGGGCTAGGGGTATCACTGGTGGAGATGGTGGATATGATCATAGGGCTCTCATCAATAGGCCTCTTCCTCATGTCTCTCGGTGGAGGATTCATCGATGATGAAGGCACATCTAGAGGTGCTAAATATGAGGATAGTGTGGCATGAGATGATGATGGGTTGAATGGAGGTGATGGTGAAGTAGTCATACCTTGTCTGGATTTATTCGGTTAAAAATCTAGATGGGTGGATGACAAGGTAGACTCAAGGAGCTACTGCACCATGTTGTAGTATTTGAAGGATTCTATGTCTACAAGGATGACATGAACTTGCCCTTCATAGGTTTATTTGAGGAACTGGTGAGCAATGGAAGGGATACACTTCATGTCTATGATCCAATGTCTTCCCAACAAGATATTGTATGCCATCTCACCCTCCAAGATGTGGTATAGTGTCAGTATGGTATTTTGTCCTACCTGAATGGGTAAGACTATTGTGCTAATTTTCAAGCATATGGCATCATTAAATGCCCAAAGGATGTAGGTATACATAAAAATATGGGATGCGAGGAGCTTCATATGCTTGAGAGTTGTCATAGTGATGATGTTTCTTGAAAACCTAGTGTTTATCAACACTCTCTTGTAGGGTGTTCTATTTACACATGCGATAATGTGCAAGTTAGGATCCACTATATCATTTGGAATTGGCTTAAGCTCATATTGAAAGGTAATCACTAGTTTTTTGCATTACCACACGTGCCCCATAAATCAATTGAAGGAGTTATACTCATGGGGCTGAAGCTCTATTGCCTTAAGGATCTCCATTAAAGCTTCTCTATGAGGTGTTGATTGTTGAATGAGCTCATATATGGAAGTCGAGTAGATATTATTCTCAAGCTCTAAGAAAGCTTGCTCTTAATTGTGACCATACGCCTTGGTGTGAGGCTCAACATAGGAGGTGGTAAAGGCTATGATGTTGAAGAAACATTGCTCTAAGTTGTTGGTGGTACGACTAAACTTGGGTACCACCTATTCCTTGTTACAATGCTGATCATGTTGACATACCCTTGCTGAGGAGGTGCATGATGAACCTCATTCACCTGGAATGTTGGCTTGGCATACTTTGTATTGGCAGGAAAGGGGTCCTTAAACACCTCAATATATTGGTTGTTTGGTGTGATAGGGTTGTCTACCTAAAGGGTGTTCCTATCAATCATGTCTTGCACCACATGCTTGAAATTATAGTACATTTGCATGTCATGCTCGTTTTGCCTATGAAACTTGCAATATAGGTCTTCTCTGTATCCTTTGGGATTTGATGCAATTGGGTTGATAGGTCAACTCTTAGGTATATTGATAGAATTAGCTGCTAAGAGGCACTCAAATAATGATTTCACTGACTCTGTAATTGGTGTGAACTGTCACTTGGGATGACGCTATTGATTTTTCCCTTGACTATTATGGTTTTCCTTGGTATAGTTCCCATGTGTGGCCTAATAATTAGGCTTTTGAGGTGGTGTTGCTTGCACTGTCCTTGGGACACTAATGGCAACCTGGTTCACCACTATTGTATTAGGCTGTGTTGGGTTATTCTTAGCATTCTTGTTCCACTCCTTCTTGCGAGGCTTCACAATCTCTCCCTATTGAATATTGATATCTTCAATGGTCCTAGCTTGTTCTAGGACATCTTCAAGAGTTGGATATTGTTGCAACTATAACAAGGATATCAGCTTTAGGTAGATCTTGGAAAATATTTGAGTAAAATCTTACATGGGGAGTAAATATGGTAGCTTGGTAAGCAATGCTCACCACCTATTGCCATAATTCGCTATTGACTCATCGTCATATTATTTCAACCCAACGATATCAGCTAGCATCACCTTACTCTTGGTATTGAGGGCAAAGTGTTTGAGGAATGCATCTACAAGTTGATCCAAACTATGGATGCTATGCTTTGAGAGTTGGGTGAACCACTTCATGGTAGGGCCAGAGAGGGTAGTCACAAATATCCACAAAAGCAAAGCATCATTATCCTATATTCCAAAGCATTGACTCAGGAATTTGGTGACATGTTCCTACACATATTCCTCTCCCTTAAAGGTAGCCAACTGAGGCATCTTAAATTTCTCTGGATAAAGAGGGAAATGAATAGAAAGATGAAGGAGTTGACTACATAGCTGGCACAAAGTGGGCTTTTGAGATCCAGATCTAGAGGTCTTGTTCTCTAATAACTCTAGGTTCTCTAGCAATGTCCAATATGCATTTGAGGATTTAATCTCCTCATCCTTACTTCTATCCTACAGTGGAGGTCAAGGATCCTCTAGCCTATTTTGGGGTGGAGGTATGTCACCCCTCCTACCTCGATAAGGTATTTCTAAGTACTCTATCTTTGGATCATTCTTAGTGTAAGCCCCGTAGGGCATCTCTTGAGCTGGTCTATAAAGAGGGGTAGCTACCTAATATGGGTGCCCTATTTTTGGCCTAGGAGGCAAGTATCGATCTGGCCTAGGAGGTCACAAATGCAATATTGGATAAGGCCTAGGAGACCTATCTTGAATGAGCATGGGTTACCTCAGGTGGAATTCCTATCTATGTGTCTTAGGGGTAGGAACCCTCTCTCATAAAGTTTTATGGAATAGCTTGTTGGTCTATCATTCGATTATTTCTTTCTCAAGCTAATGCAAGTGGTCTAGTTGCTCTTTTTCTTGTCACAACTATTTAAACTATGCTTGGAATTCTACATATATTGCAACTACTTGATTGATCTATTCCACTATGTAGGGCCTAGGAGGCCTAGGAGTCTCACCCTAAGGTCAACCTCATTCAATATAATCTATGATATCTATCGTGTGCTTCCCTCAATTGAGGGTAGTCACATTGACTTGAGGTTTAGGCATAAGCATATTCTCATTGTACTCAGTGGATGTAGAGGCACATCGTGCTCATGGGGTATACTGCTCTTAAGGATAATTGAGGATTTCCTCATGCCTTCCTTCATGGATGAGGAAGGGAAGGGTTGAGTTAGATCACCCTGAGCAACAAGTATCATACCCATCAGGCTACCTAATCTATTGTATCCTATTAGTGCAATGTAGAGGTAAGGTTGGATCAACCTGCTCTGCCCAATATATGAAGTCATATTTTGGCCTATGAATAGGTGTGTCAGACCTATCAGGTACATAGATGCCTGGTACTGATCTATCTACTTGCACCTTAGTGTGCTATTACCTTTCATCAAATAAGTTATGTGATGTGTCCAAATACTGGGAACACTCTCCTAGGTAAGGTCCATCACCCATAGGGGTGTTCCACATAGGTATCCCTTGTAGGTGTGGCTCATGCCCCATTTTTTTGGGACTAGGGTGAGTAGAAGCTCACCAAGGAGGTATGAACAATTCCTTGGGATTAAAGTGGAGATGAATCATGTCTTCGAGTCCACTCTCTACAACTTTTGCCAATTATTGGGCTTGGTTGTAGATGCACACCATTGTAACTCTCTACCAAACCCTAGATGATTATCTCATTTACAAATTCTTAATGAAATAGCACACAAGATAAGAAAAACTCAATAAAAAAAGTGATTATCTCTTTTAAGTTTTAGATGTGAATCCCTAAATTGTTTTGTGTGCTCTAGATGTGTTGTTTGTAAAATATGACCTTGTGTCATGTGTTTGAAATCTTGTTGAATGATAATATTGTGTTTAATTGGATTTCACCTATATACTCATAGCTCGAAAACCAACAATGAAAGTCACGGTCATGTAATCCAACCTATAATGTGTGGTGATGAAGTCCACACACAATTAGGGAGCACATGTCCTACCAGTTCCTCATCCATTTCACCCGTAGTCTGTGATATACCTCTCTGAAGAGAGATACATGCTATAACTCACAGGCTATGATGGATCTTGTAACTAGACTTGGAAAAGAACAAGGTTTGTGGTATTTGAGACAATGGGTGGAGATGAAAGCCACCTTATTGAACTCTACTAGTGGATGGTGATGAAATCCACCTCACTAGCATTTAAGTGAATCATGTTGTATGTGGTTCTTTTTAATCCAAATAAAGTAAACAATGAAGCATTCAATAATCATTCACTAAATGCATGAAAAAGTACATTTTACTTTCAGAAGAATTTAGATAAAAGAAACCTACAAGATTCAAACTCTAAATGATGGCCTACCCATTAGGTAGCCTACATGCAAGCAAAACATACAAGGGCATCTGTTTTCTTTTTTATTTTCCTTATTTCTTTGTTATTTTTGTATTTATAAGAAAAAGAAACCTATATTTCTACATTTCTATCAAACAAAGCATGCGAGTAAAACCAGATTTCAGTAAATTTTGACTGTGGAACAAAAAGAAGAGAGTTCAGGTATTTACTTTATCACTCGGGTAACCTGCTGTTTCTAGCATCTTAGAAAAAAAGGCTCCATTTTGTGGCCATAATGAGGTGGGACAACTACCAGTTTCATGGCCATCCTAGGGTGGGATGGTCATGTGGTCATCCCAGGGTGAGCAAAGGAGTAGTCCAGAGGTCGTTTCATGCCAGAATGGTTAGTACCTATAATAGAAATAAGGCAATTTTGGGGTTAAAATCTCAGTAAATAAAATAGGGATAGGGTCCCACCATGATTACCTTGAAGTAGGGGAAAATTAGTGCATTGAATTAAGCTAAAAAATATTCATCTATCACTAATGTGTTATGAGCATCAAAATGGAAGCATGCAAGTAAAAGTGGAAGAGATACAAAATTGTAAGAAATGAAATAAAAGGAATTTTATTATATTAATTTGATGGTTCAAAACCATGCTTACATATATGTCCCCTTGAGGGCTCAATATGGTGATACAATTATTTACAAAATTACTGGTGCTCAAAGGATCAAGTCCTTTCAAAGAATATCATGTGCACTTCCAATGTCTTTCATAGTACCCAAAATTGAGGTGGGCAAACCCATTATGCTGCCACTTTTTTCTCTGATATTGTGCTCCTTGTACCCTATAGGACCTACACCTGTACACAATAAAATCAAAATTTTTAAATAGCAAGTGTGTATGATAAAAACATGTGATCCCCACATGCACGAAAATACTAGAAAGCATGGATGTGGAAGATATATATAAAAAACAACTCTAAATAACTTGAAATTTGTATAATCAAGTAAAATATATGGTTTTGGTAAGATATGACTAAAAACATAACCAAAATTGCATCCAAGGGCATGGCATAATCACAGTGCACTTTTCCAACCTACAAAACCCAAAGCAAGAAATTTCCAAACCAAAACACATCCAAATAAAATTAAACTTGGAAAGTATGTATAAAATATTATTTTAAGAGAACCCATATGATCATATTTGCAAAGTTAGTAATATTTTTATGTGCATATCCAGATGGTCCCAGGAAGCCTACAAGAGACCCTATAAAACACTAAAAACATGATATCTCACTCAATATAACTCCAAAATACATGAAATTTGGATAGGATAATCATATGCTACCCTATAACATGCCTAAAAAATAATAGTAGAAAAATATTGAATAGATATATCCTTGAATCCGGGTAGGATGGCCAGGACTATCACAGAATGGGGACCATCTTGGGTTGGGACGACCACCAGTTCTACCCCTAATTTATCACCAATTACTCTATGAAAGCATGAATGTGGAATATATATATTTAAAACAACTCCAAATTACTTGAAATTTCATAGAGATATAAAATATATGGTTTTGGAAAATTATCACTGAAAATAGAACCAAAATTACATCCGAGGGCATGGCGTAATCGCAGTGCACTTTTCCAACCTACAAAACCCAAAGCAAGCAATTTATAAACCAAAACACATCCAAATAAAATTAAAATTGGATAGTATTCATAAAATATAATTTTAAGATAACCAATATGATCATATTTGCAAATTTAGTAACCGTTTGATGTGCATCTCCAGATGATCCCGAGAAGCCTGCAAGAGACCCTACAAAACACTAAAAATATGATATCTTACTAAATATGACTTCACAATGTATGAAATTTGGATAGGATACTCATATTATACCCTAGAACATGCCTAAAAAATAAAAGAAGAAAAATATTATACAAATATCTCCTTATATTGGGGTAGGATGCTCAGGACTGTCACAGGATGGGGACCATCCTGGGGTGGGATAGCCACTAGTTCTACCTCTAATTTGTCACCAATTACTTTTTTAATTGGTTAATAACCTCCTCAATGGTGTTTTCATAAAATTTGGTGGTGAAATTAACCTAGATGATCCAGTTTTGTAAGCAAATTGTGCATCCTAGTTCACTCGCAAACCTCCTTCACTAGGTAGAGATTATGAGGTAAAATGGCACAAAAGGATAAGGGGAAATCTTGGTAGTACTTAGTTGCTATGTCTCAAAAACTCCTATCTATATTTTGTGTGGAAAAATGATCCACTTTATATCCAAAGGAAGCATTTGGGCAAAAAGGCATATGAGGGCATGCAGGGCAAGAGGTGCCATTTGGCCAAAATGATGACATGCATTTGAGGGGGAATATAATCTCCCTATTTGACCTCTTACATGTAGTATATCATAAGGATATTATGTCCTATGACATACATGCTTGGATAGGTGGGGTAAATGGCACTTTTTGGGTGCCATTTGTTCATAGTTTGACTTTTTGGGGGTCAAATCTCATGGTTGTCCCACCCTAAGATGACCACACATGGCCATACTTGTGTGGGATGACCATGAACTATGGCCATCCTGGGGGACGACCATGCCTATATGCCCCAAAAATTCCCAAAAGTGGGGTAAAATCTTCCAAAAGTGGTTAGGATCACTGTAAAACCTTTGAGGGTTTCCCAAGGGGTCCATAAGGTGTCAATTAGACCTTGTCTTAGTCGCCTAATCGAATTGACTAAATTTTAGTGTCTATATTTTCTATTAAAAAAATTAATTATGTTTTTTAAATCTCCTATTATTAATTTCCTTATTTTTATCCTACCAATAAGTGACACACCTATAAAGGTCACTCTAGCTTCAACAACATGGCTTGTTTGATCTCCTAGAGGCTCTACATAGGCCAAGAGTGGTCTTTCCTAGTTATCTCGAAAGATACCTCTTGCTCTAGCACTCCTAGGATTTCCTTTTTTTGCTCCATAAAAGTTAAATTTTATCCATCCACTTGGTGGTCTTTTCCATTTTGAATTGGTTCATGGATGAATTGGGGGTGAGCAAGAATTCTAATAATTGGAAGATAGTCCTCAAAATATAGCAATTTATTTCTCTATATCTATTTCAAAATTATTTTTGAAATTCATGATACCTAAATTTTTCAACATTGCACTTAAAATTCTATTTACCATTGATGTGTAATTTCTCTTGTATTTAAAGATATAATGGTTCATCTCTTTCCATATCCCTAATAGAACATGTGGAAGACTTAATATCCATAGCATTCGAAGTATTTTACTTTCAAATGGGAACTCCCATTGAATATAGAGATCAAAGAGAGACTTAAGGAGGACCAATCTACCTAGAAGTTATTCAGTAGATCAACCATGAAAGGGAAAGTAGAGAAGATATGGTCAATATATTCCTCACTCATTTCACAAAGAACACACCTATTTGGGAATGTGAAGCCTATTTTATGTAAATTATCAATGGTAAAGACCTTATTTAGGACTACTAACCAATAAAAGTGTGCTATCTTAGGAATGAGGTCTTTGATCCAAATCTTAGCTACTGGTGTAACTATCTAAAAAGCATACACCTAACTAGTGCATCAATTGAAATCAAGTATTAAAGCATCAAAATATGACAACAATGAATTTAAAAATTAAATAAGGTTTCATTTTATTAAAAAAATTTCAAATCCATATTACATATACGTCTTTCTTAGGGATACTCAATTTTTGATACAATGATACAATATTGAAGACCCTCTAAATGAGGGGGAGGTGTAACCCACAAAATTTTTAGAAGGTACAAAAACTACTTAAGGCAAAATATAGCCTTATTCTCCTTTGGTTGGAGGCATATGCTACCTTGAATACCTTGAAATTTATTAGGTCCTGTAAACCCTCTGTTCAAGAAACAATATGAAATGGGTTAATGATAAAGGAGGCCTCTCTTGATGAGGCTTTTGAGGAAATTGCATAAATTGATGAAAAATAAAGAAATAAAGCATATAAATCTATGAATATATGTGAGAAATCATTAAATTATTGTAAATCATGTAAAGAAAGCATGAAATATAGCAATTAGGAAGCCTAATTAACTATTAGAACTTGAAAATCATGAAACTAGTCTAAATTGACAATTGCAAGAAAATGGAAGCAAATATACCCCTAAATCCTAAATTAACTGGTAAAATATCTACTAAAATGTTAATCTATGCTATATTAATCTAATTACATAACTAGAAATAAAAATATACCGCTAAAACAAAGGAAATGAATGATCAAACCCTCACCACGGGTCTGAGGCATAGCTGGCATTGTTAGCTATGGTTGACAGTCGTGGCTGAGCTGAAAGTATTCTTGCACTTGTAATTAGGTCTTGTATCTCTAATTTCATCCATGGAATTGATGATAAAGGGTCACCTTCATGTCTCAAGATGGATTGGTGGTTGAATTTGGTAAGATTCATGTTTGATTGGCTTGATTTTGCAATTGATTCTTCCTAGTCCTTTGGAAGCTCCATTGATGGGTTCATGCTTGTCACTCCACAATTGGGCAACACTTCAACTCTCCTTAAGGGGTTGTCAATTCACTATCTATTTTGGTATATCTTCATTGCATTTCAATTCAATATTTTTCTAAAATTCTTTCCAATTTGGAGGGGGGTCTTATAGCCTTCTTAATATCTAATCTTGGATTTCTTGGGAAGCCAAGATCAAGATATAGGAATTTGGATCAGTTGGTAGGAAAAATATTAAAGCTTCCCTACCCAAAACCATTTGAATTCTTGTTTCCTAGACCATTGTAACTGAATTTGGATTGACCCAATATTTAAAATAGTTTTGATGCTAGTCGTGGCTCTGAGGCACAGTTAGATCTATTAGCTACATGTGTCAGCCGAGGCTAAGACTAATTAGGCTAAGACTACCTAAATTGAGTGGTTAAAACCATTTCTTCACCTTGGAGTTGTCCAATATCATTCACATGGTCTTTTAGCATGCTCATATGAGTATTTGCCTCAAAATGATGCATTTTAGGTATCTACAGATGCCCCTTTTGATATGTGTTGTGAGAATGAACAATACTAAGCAAAAATAGACCTTCTAAAACCATATCGTAGGTCAAACGATGATCATTGATCTGATAAAAATTAGATGCCCAGTCCTACAAAAGGACATGCATCTTAGAATCATTGCTTTCAACTAAGGGAAGGCTTAAGTTTGCAAAGCTTTTGCAAGCTCCAACAATGATCAGGTAGCTTCAGTGCTACAATAGTACCAATAGGTGGAGAGCTACTAACTTAACTATCATGGTTGATTTTTTCCCCAACAAAGGGTAAGATTATGATAGTTGTTGGCAATGATTCATAAGATGAACACAATTTAACAAAATTGAGTGATCTATTAAATTTGATTATGAATTATTGATTTATGACTACCCCCTCAAGCGATGAGTCAATGAGGATAGGACAATTAATGAAGTGATGATTTGCTTGACCAACATGATTGATTTGAATAATTGAAGATTTTTGCACTTTTATATTACTTGGCAAGGACTAATTTAGCCATGATTTTAACTATGAATAGTAATTGTATATCTCTATCTTGTGGAGTAGTCTAGCCACAATGGAATTCTTAGGTAATCAAGATGATAACAATTCCAATTAGGTTTATGTTGAATCATAATTTTTTATGATCTACTAAAAATTTTATAGAAGAATTGAGATAAATCCTCATTCCCATGGAGCAGTTCGACCAATGTGGCCTTCTTAGGGATTGAAGTGAAGCATATCAATTCAACGATGACTAATTTTACCCAAATGGCCTTATGGTAATTTACTCATATTGCTGGATTCTATGGATCACAAGTTGCTGCAACCACCAAGTTTATACAATAAATAACTATTTACGAGGCGCATTCAGATTTTGAATTATGTAAAAAAAATTGTTATTTTTGAAAATTTGGAGGATTTTGCACTATTGGATATTTTTGATTTTGCATTTTGAATATCCTCATGGTGAAATTTTGAGGGTATCTATTCCTGGATTCTAGTAGTGCTTGCCAGACGCAACTAATTTTTACAATTTTCTTTGCAACAACTTGGACCCATGGTCAAAAAACCCTAATTATGCACCCATGATTTCTAGGTGTGGTCAAGGGAAAATTTGGAAATATAAAAGAAAAAGCTATCATTTTCAATTCACTATTTTCCAAATTGCTATCACTGTCAAGAGAACTCTGAGAGGTGAGATTAAGAAATTGACCTAGAATACTAAAGAACCAAAAACTCACACCCATGTCTAACCAGGTAGATGCATATTCTAGTGGTGGAGTCAATGCCACAAAAGTAACATAACATATCTCTTATTTGATTACCAACTTAAAATTAACCTCATTAATTAATAGGTTAAATGAACCAAATTCAACTACTGGTAAAGAACCTCACCTAGTTAGGGTTAGTCTAGGTTAGCTTATATGGGAGGGTTTTTAATTTTCTTGGATTGCTTGATATGGGAAGTGATATCAAAAGGGGCACTTATCTTAGCCACGAGTGGTAGAAGCGACTCCCAATTGGCAAATTTGGGGCCATGGCTATTAGCCACAGCAGGATTCAAATCCCAATGGTAAAAAATTTAACTATTACCGCCAGTCGTGGGTCCTAGCTACGACTGAGCAACTTTAAGCCAATTTTTCAATTTTGTTTTTGAAATTTGACTGGTTTAATATTTTTTTTTGAAATTTTCTTGTGCTTTTATGAATGTTTTTGGATTTTGGAGATTTTTTGATGTTTTTTATTGATTTTATGTATTATTATTTTCCCTCATAGCTGACTGCTAGAGTGATGGAGTCTGAGCTCTTTTAGGACCTCCTATACCAAATTAGCAACACTAATCGAGAGTGGTTTTCTACTATAGGCCTTAGCTATGTTATCCACCTACCATCCATCAAGGCTGACCAAGCCTATATGACTACTTTGGCCCATTGCTAGGATGCACATACCAACAAATTTCATCTACTGATCAAAGAGATTATGGTCACCTTAGAGGATGTGTACCACATATTTTTCATCCCTATCAATGGTGATGCCATCAACTCTTCACCTACTATGATGAATGTTGTAGTATTTTTATGGATATTTGGTGCTTGGAGTGATGAGGAGCTAAAGGAAATTAACCATGGGGGTGTACCCATTGAGCGTTGGTATAGAGCGTGTATCTTAATAGAGTGATAGGCCATATTTATGTACCTGTGCATTCACATTCTACTCTTAGATACATCTGGAGTGAGGTTCCCTTGGAACCTCTTGGCCAGGATACAAGATCTTCTAGGTAGCACTAGAGAGAAGCCATTGATTCTATCATGGGGTAGCACCCTGCTAGCATAGCTCTATAATGAGTTGTATAGAATAACTCAGCATGGATGCATTGGGGTTTCTTGTAGCCTACTACTGCAAATATGGGTATGGTAGCACATCACCATTGACCATCCAGGGGGACTTCCACATCATATTGGCGATATTGTGGAGGCCTCCCAATACTATACTTCTTATTGATCTAGAGAGAATGAGGGGTTTAGGAGTAGATCTTGAGTAGGGGATTTGGATTATTACTTAGATCAATTGACTTCACTATGGCCATAGTAGGTCCTATGGTGACCCTACATGGATTATCCCACATGGAGAGAGGTAGATAATTATTTGAGGTGGGTGAGATGGGATAGGTGGCTCATCGGGTGTAAGCCTAATATGTGTGAGCTCTTCCATTTCTTGTGCATCATGAAGTAGTTTGGTATCTGCTAGGACATTCCACCAGTGCCCATAATCTACCACCATCTTAAGGTAGAGTGAGATTTGAATTGATCTACTATGACTCCACTAGGCAAGGAGGATGATGATTGGTATGACTCTGGATTGGTAGTCAGGGACCACTACTAACTATGATGCCTAATGGACTACCAGGATATGGTGAGGTGGCAACCCACTAGGTAGATCTAGGGATAGAGTAGCAGGAGTAGAGGTAATTGAGGCAGATTCAGATGGGTGATGGGCCTACCAATGGATAGAGGGTGGATGGGACAAAGGTGCAACTACATAGGAGGAGCCCCAGGTAGAGGAGGAGGGCAAGGAGGATCCAGACAATGAGGTTGCACAACTTAGAACCTAGTTAGTTAGCTTGTAGTCATAGTTGAGGACTACTTAGATGTAAATTCTAGGGAGGGACACCTCCATTGATACTCTATAGGCATATCTTAGAGCAGCACAAGATTGGCTAGCATAGGGATAGGAGTAGTGGTAGAGATACTAGGAGGAGAGGACTATTCACCTAGAATATATTGAGAGTGCCACTATAGCTCTAGAGAAGATGATGCTTGAGCAGGATATTATACAGTCTAAGCTAGACCTCAAGAATCAAGAGAGGGATCAAGTGATTACATGAGGTAGGCCCTCGACTCCATAGGCTTCTCCTATGGCTCCAATTGTATAGGGACCCATAGGATTGGATCCATCTGTAGATATTAGGTGACTGCAAGATCTGGTGTAGACTCATATCAGGAAACATACTTTAGATGCATCCCACATTGCTCTCTTGGAGGAAGAGGTCACACTTTGTGATGGGGAGATTCCAAAGATATTTGGAGCTCCAGGGACTTAGGGGGCTTAGACATAGGAGATAGGTAAGTCTTCAGCTCAGCCTAGCCACCATACTCATAGGTCTAAGAGGTCCACTGGTACCAGCTCTAGGTGGACTCATCAAGAGGGTGGAGGTGATGGAGGAGCCTCACAGACAGGGGGTACAGGACCTACTTAGTACATATATTATCAGATGTTTATACTATTTTTGGGTGTAAGGTCTATTGACCTACATAGTTGTAGCCTATGGGTATTTTGAACATATGCCTATATACTTTGTTTTTGACACATATTTATATGATATGACATTTATGTATGACTCATTATATGTGTATATATTTTTTGTTTTATGTTTATGATATGTATATGGATGCGATGCTTATATGTGATGTTGATTTGATGCTATATGATGTGATGTATGGATGAAATGCACTAGATAGCTGATGGATGTATGACTAGATACTGTAATCTAGATGCATAGATGGACTACTTTGATATATGCATATGGATGCAATGTAGATGTTAAATGCATTTTTAATTTGATTTCCTTGTATACATTTAATTTATGATGTTATGATGTGATGAATGTGAAAGCATGTCTACAGAAGCACAGGCGCACCGGGTGTGATGCAAACAAAAGCAAATGTAATGCTAAGTATTACGAATGAACAAAGAACAAGTGCATGAAAAGGGAAAGCAAAGCATGTAAAAGCACAAGATTCTAGGTGAAGGAAACACTACTTGCGATGTATTCAAAATCAAATACGCTTAAGTCCTAAAAACATAGAATGCATGAAATGAAAGAGACGCATTGAAATGAGATACAAGAAAATGGAGAAAACACAACCCTTTTTATTAAACTCTCTTGATCTCGATTACAAAGACGCCTCCTCCCTTTTTAGGGGCTAGGAGCATTAAAAGAATTTGATTACAATCAAGACTTAATGTTCCTCTTTCCGCGTGCCCACACTTGAAATGGGCGGGCCAAAACATTGCCACCGCTGATGTTGATGAGTCCTTAGCCTCTGCTGCTCCTCCTACGAACAAAGAGACAACAAAGATGTCAGTAGCACCTGCTGCAAATAAGAAACATTTGTTCTATAAAATTAATGAAAGATGCATGTAAAATATTAGCCAAATCGATAAGCAAAATGACTCTAAATGACCTGCAAACTCGATAGAGACCGGGAAACATTACCAGAGGGCCACTGCCATCGAAACAGTCGGCAAATCTGCTTTCAACTAAAATTCGTCCCTTGGCAAGATGAATTCTACTGTAATTCATCCCCGGGTAGGACGAATTCGACTGTTATTCGTCCCGGGTAGGACGAATTCGACCGTGTTAAAATGCCGAGTTGATGCCATCCCAATGTCAAACCTCGGGATCTCCAAAACACCTGCAGACAAAGGGGTTAAGTAATTGGGGCCATTTTGGGATGACCCAGATGGTCGGATTCTCCCAATTTGACCTCCATCCATAGGAATTTGACGTCGCTACCTGCAAGTTAGTGGGACAACAAAAGCGACAAGAACATGATGAAATCTGATCAAAACATTGTGAGATTGAATACATAAACTATCTAATCAGCAGAGAATAAAATGAAAGATGAACAAATGACAGAAAAATGAATTAAAATGAAACTCAAAAGGTGTGGGGCGCCCAAGTGGGCCGCCCACCGTTGGCACTTGATTTTGGCACCAATCCACTTGGGATGGGCCCAAAATCTCTTAGGATGGGGTTGTCAACAAATTGGTTGATTCAAGTGGCCAAATTTCTGGTTTTGGGTCCGATTTTACACTTCCAATAGCCACCCAATAACCTCTCTTGCAAAAGAGATTAAGGATGTGGAGAATGTAAATCAAAAGGGTAAAGGCATGGTATCAAATCGGCAACACTTCGTTGCTTGAAAATGCTTCCTCCTTTCTATTTTGGGTGGGAAAAGTCCACCATTTTATAGACCCAGGGGGTCTCTTTTGAGAGGGATGCATAAGCGCCATGTGTTGGTCATAGGTGCCATGTGGCGGTCATGTCTTCCCATGAGAGAGGAGAGTCCTCCATGACTTGGGCTTTCATAACTGCCCTTGTGACAGTCCTCTAACGGCCCATCTGCCCACCCACACATGCATGCGAGGCAAGAGTCATCAACTAACTATCTTTGGCTGCCACTTGGCGCCATTCTTCTTTTTGCCCGTTAAACCTGGAATTCGTCCTACCTAGGGATGAATTTAGAATTCGTCCCTGGGTGAGACAGATCCCAGTTTGAATTCGTCCTTGGGTGAGACGAATACTGAGCAAAGTGCCTGAATGTGCCAAATTGCCTTTTGACCTTACAAAATTGCTATAAAAGTGGTTAGGACCACTGTTTAACCTCTAGGGGCTGCCCTGGGGGCTGTGTGTGTCAAAGCGATCAGTGTTTGCAGTCACATAATCGGATTGGTGTTGTTTTGGTGTCTATAGATGCCCCTTTTTGGGATGCGCTGTGCATGGCACAGCGTCGAGCAAAAATAGATAACCAAAGCACTAATGATTAGGGTTTCTCGGTAACCTAACCAACTTTTGATGCCCCAAGCATGGAAAGGGCATGCATTCTTGAATCCTTGCTTCTGACGAGCTAAGGAATTTGATTTCAAGTATTAACCTATTTTGGTGAGGTGTGACTTGAGCTTGGACATTGATCAGTCATGATTAGGCAAAGGGCGCAACCTTTTGTCCACAGGGGAACCTTGTGTTCATGCTTCAGGAATGCCAAGTGTTTGATCAATTTGTGATAATTGCTTGTTTACTGCCCCAAGCAGGAGCATGATTGTCTTTGTCAATGATTCTTTGAATGCATGTCATTGCCTTGATTGGGTGTGTGTTTGTTGATTGGTGACTAAGTGTGACTACCCCCTCAAGCGACGAATCGATGAGGGAATGACCTTCGTGAGAAAAGCGACGAGTCGCTTGACCCAAGATGACTTGTGCAAGGGTGCCTTTAGATGGTTTATCGTTAAGCATGTGCAATTTTTCCGACATTTAGACCTATTTTTGGTGGGTGGAAACCCTTTTGGTGATGCCGTAATGGGGTGAAAGTGTCAAAAGTCCATCTTCCCATGGAGCGGTCCGGCTAAGGTAGCCTTCTTAGGGAGTAGGAGAGTGACAATTTGAGCCCCGACATCGATTTTCTATGCCAAGAGGTTAAGTGCAAGAGCACTTGTGTCCGGCAATGCTTATTGTTGTTTGTTTGTGTTGCATTTTTTTGTTGTTTTTGAGTGGGTTTTGACCCTTTTGTGACACCGTTTGGGGGTGAAATTGTCAAAAATCCGTCTTCCCGTGGAGCGGTCCGGCTATGGTAGCCTTCTTAGGGAGTAGGATAGTGACAATGTAAACCCCGACATCAGTTTTTCTATGCCAAGAGGTTAAGTGCAAGAGCACTTGTGTCCGGCAATGCTTATTGCTGTTTGTTTTTGTGTTGCATTTATTTGTTGTTTTTGTTGTTTTGATTTTCTTGTTGTTTTGAGTGGGATTTGACCCCCCTTTTGTGTGGGGGTGACCCGTCCTCCCGGAGCGGTCCGCTGGTAGCCTTCTTCGGGTAGGGTAGTGACGTCGTGTTTTATGCCATTGAATGTCCGGCAAAGGTGCCTTTGTTCAACACTTTTATTGCTATTGTTTGTGGATATTTGCTGTTTTTGTTGTTTTGATTTTCTTGCTTTGTGTATATGTCATAATTTTATGTTATGCACAATGATTGATGTTGATGGATGCATGCTTATGGTAATGGATGTATATGGTATGATAAATGCCAATGTTTTTGATATATATGTGATATGCAAAATGTAATGGATGAAATGAATTTGTGTTGTTTGGTTAGGGCACCATAGACTGTTTAGGACTTTGTGATTTTGTTTTTATGCGATTGCTATGGTGGATGACTTTGTATGTATACATGTGGTTTTTTTGTATTTTTTGATGGTATTTGTAAGGATGAAAAGTAGCGCAGTTGGTTTAGAAATGTAGCTAAGGTTTTCTGAGACTCAAACGGTTTTAACTCACTAGCCATGACTGTACTTTATCTTACAAGACTTTTGGACAAGGTATGAATCGGACTTGTTTTTGACCAAGCTATTTCACATCCCTGTGTGTGCAATTGAGTTCATTTATGTGGTATTTGTCAAGATACCGCCAGTGCCAGATGGGCTTTCAACCGAACCTGTACTGAGGATCACCTAACTAGCTCCACTAACTCCTTTGTTGTATTTAGTTAGATTAATATGTGGTGTTATCCAGGATACCATAAGCTAGCTCATCCTTATGCAAACATTGGTCTGCATATATGCAAAGTGAATGTGACAGACATATCGTCATGCGGGTAGGATACCACCATTGCCAGATAGGTTGTCAACCAAACCTGTAATGAGGATCACCTAGATGGTTTTCGAATGCTGAGAATTCCAAAGATTCAAGTTCAGGTTGTTTGTTGGCTGAATGATTTGGGAGACTTGCTCGTCTATATAGTGATGCAAATCACTATTTATTTTTCTATTTATTTTTCTTTTTGAGCAAGGATTTTGAATAGTGGTGATAACCACTGTTACTTGATTTTGTATTTTGAGCGATGTGAGTTTGAGCTTGTGAATGGCCTTGATCCTGGTGGCCTTGGGGATGACTACCCATCCTGGTTAGGGGTGGATAGTACGAATCCTTACGACATTGGGGACCAAGGGGATGATGGAGATTATGAAGTAGGGGCATTGATCTTTTAGGCCTTGGGGATGACTACCCATCCTGGTTAGGGGCGGATAGTACGAATCCTTACAACTTGGAGACCAAAGGTGAATGGAAAGTGTTAGGATGATGATTTATTGGAATTTTGTTCATGAATGGCATTGATCCTTTTAGGTCTTGGGGATGACTACCCATCCTTGGCAGGGACGTGTAGTACGAATCCTTACAACTTTGGGAACCAACTATGATTGGGATTTGGTAGTGGTAAAAACCATTGTATATTAAGGTGAATGAATAGGGAAGAGCTCATCCTTTTATCAATTCTCAGCATTCTAGAACCATTCGCATAGGGGGATGAGCAAGATAACCGTTTCGCTTATGGTGACCTGGATTACTATGCAGGTTTCATCTTTCGTTCACACAACTTGGGAATTTTTATGTGTTGTAATTTGTGTTGGGATGCTACGTAACAAGGCGTATTTCAAGTGTAACTCTACCTTCGTAAAATCTGTCTGACTCGGTACATTATGTGGCTAAAGAGCAAAATGATGACTGAATTATGAAAACTCTTGATACATTATAAGACCACTGACTCTATTGTGGTAAACAATAGTAAATGGCGTTTGTTTGCTATTTTGTAAAATGGAAAAGTGTGGAACAAGATGGACTAGCAGAATAATTACAGTCTATGGTGCCTTTGACCTTTACGACCACAAATATGCAATGTATGGGTGTAATGCTTAATGCAGCTATGTATTTTTGTATTTTTGATGGATTGATTTTTGTGAATATGAAGATGAGATGTGAGAAGTGCTCTATTAATGAATTTGAGCATGCCTAGAAATGAGATGCAAATTTTTGTTATTTTTGATGATTTTTGTTTTTTTTTTTAATTTTCTTGATTGTGACCAAGCGATTGTGGAGAGATCCTTGGAGCATTTTTGGGGTGACCAAGCGATTTAAATAGATCCTTGGAGCTTTTGGGATTGACCAAGTGATTGCGATAATCCTTGGAGATTTTGGGGTTGACCAAGCGATTATGATAATCCTTGGAGCTTTTTGGGTGACCAAGTGATTGCGATAATCCTTGGAGCTTTTGGGGTGACCAAGTGATTTTGATAATCCTTGGAGCATTTTGGGGTTGACCAAGCGATTGCAAGAATCCTTGGAGCATTTTGGGATTGACCAAGCGATTGCGATAATCCTTGGAGATTTTGGGGTTGACCAAGTGATTGCGATAATCCTTGGAGCTTTTGGGGTGACCAAGTGATTGCGATAATCCTTGGAGATTTTTGGGTGACCAAGTGATTGCGATAATCCTTGGAGCTTTTGGGGTGACCAAGCGATTGCGATAATCCTTGGAGCTTTTGGGGTGACCAAGCGATTGCGATAATCCTTGGAGCTTTTTGGGTTTTGACCAAGCGATTGTGATAATCCTTGGAGATTTTTGGGGTGACCAAGCGATTGCGATAATCCTTGGAGCTTTTTGGGATGACCAAGTGATTGCGATAATCCTTGGAGCTTTTGGGGTGACCAAGTGATTGCGATAATCCTTGGAGCTTTTGGGGTGACCAAGTGATTGCGATAATCCTTGGAGATTTTGGGGTGACCAAGCGATTGTGATAGATCCTTGGAGCATTTTTGGGATTGACCAAGCGATTGCGATAATCCTTGGAGCATTTTTGGTTTGGACTATGGCTCTTCAGGGGATAGAGGTACCCCCAGCTTGATGGTCTTTGCGCTCCGGATCTGGCTCTGGAGGGATTGGCATGAATGGATCGGCCCTATGCATGGATAGGAGGACAGGATCTACCCTCGACACTGATATTGCTATGGGATCTCTGGGTGGAAGTTGATCTTTGTGTGCCCAAAGTGGCGGATGTAACGCTTGGTCCCACTGCGGTGGGTTAACGCGCCACTCATGCCCTAGTATTATGTTTAGCTATTGAATTGCTTCATCGATATTTATGGGATGTCGATGTTGTCGCATGTGATTGTTGTGGGCTATCTCTGTTTTATCCTCACCTTCGACCAGTGAGTACGGCTCATCAAAATCTAGAGATTCTGAGACATGGAGGACTGCATCATCAGGTAGCCCTACGGTTAAAGGTTGATCCTCTTTGAAAGGAGCCTCATGTAAGTTGGGCCTTGGGAGCTCCAAAATCTTGGTCTCTACCGACTCTAAGTGCTCTAGCGCTTTGCATGTATCGGGAGATTTGAGCTCCTCCTCTTTGGTTGGTTCTTGTTGAGGAACTTGGGGCCTATGGAGGGGTGGCCGGATAGCACCCCCCCGATGCCTTGGTAGGGCATTTCATCCCGCTCTTCTTCTCGCTCCGATTCCTTAGAGGCTTCTTGATGAATTTCTAAGGGTGGCCCATAAACCTGAGTGGGTTCTTGAGGAAGGCACCCATCATTGGTTATAGGAGTGGCCTCCCGCTCATGTCTAGGAGGCATCGAGGGCGATGCTTGATGAGGTCACGGAGACTTGTCTCGCACCCGGGGGTTGTGCCTCTCATAATGTTTTGTCTTATGCATGTGAGGGGTTGGAGTCTTCTCCTGCATAGTGTGTTGGAACAACTCATCATTTTGGCGATGGAGGTGCTCTTTATTTAAAAGATACCATTGCTCTAACTATTGTCATTCTAGCTCAAGTTGTCTGAGTTGCATCCGGTGTGCGATATGCTCGATAGATTCTAAGATAGTTGGTCCTACCGTCTCATGTCTAGAAGGGTTAGATGCCTCTCTGACATATCTATCTCGGTCGTAGTGATCCAAGATCTCTATAGGCCGCCTCCCTCTGTTGGGGGTAGCGGCATTCCCTCGGGGCTTTGGCCTCAGTGAGTGGTCCTGATAGATAGCAGGTGCGGAGGCGTATTGCTCCCATACTATATATTGCTCTCAAGGAAGGTAGGGGTCTTCCTCGTGCTCTCTTTCATAAGTGAAAAGGGGACGGACGGAGTTGGCTCACCCTGCCTGAGGAGCCTTGTGCTCTGGATTTGTCCTTGTAGTCCTGACAACTAGAGGGGGTGAAGGAGGGATAGTGTAATGATGTGGTTCCTCCCGTCGAACCCTATGTTGACCTAGCACTTCATCGTGCGGTGACCACTCATAGCGAGCATCTAAGGGAGCTCTCCTATGGATGTACCCCTCATGGAAGGGTGTGTGCTGGGTGCTATGCTGAATAGGAGTGCTCCTAGAAGGGGTGCCCCTATAGTCCCTATCCGTTAAGGTGTGGAGGGGTCTGCCTTGTGTGTTAGGCCACCAAGGTGGTATGACCAAATCCTTGGGGCTATACTGGAGGTGACTTGTTCCTCCTTGGATATTCCCCATAGCATCCGCCCGTGATTGGGCTTGGCTGCGGGTGAGCACCATGACGATGTCTCTCTAAAAACCCTAAAAATTGAAATGAGTCATATGGGGCCCAAAATTGGGGTGCGCATCCCTCTTACCATAGACAAGATAAAAATGAAGTTTCAAGTCCTAAATCTAAATACATTAGGAGATATTGACCTTCGAACAACTCAAAAAGCATAAAAAATTAGGTTAACAATTTTAAAACCTAATTTTGGGGCACTAGATGATGGAATTTGGCCCCAAAAACTGACTTTCATGGACAAATACAACTCCAAAGAGTTATATTTGTTTAAAACTCTCCCAACTAACTCCCTGTAAAATTTCATGTCAATCGGAGCTACGGTTGAGAAGTTATGGCCCCGACAAGATGCACTAAAATTTAGGGAAAAATATAAGATTTCCCATATTTTGTTGGATGCTCCTGCATCACTTATGGGCACCTTTGGGGTGCTCTTGGGTTGACCAAAGGGTTCATGGACACCTTTGGGGCCTTTTGGGGATGACCAAGCGATTGCGGGAATCCTTGGAGCTTTTTGGAGCGAGTGACAAAATGCATAGATTTTTATCTTTTGTTTATGATTTTTTTGATTTTTTTTTTGTTACACTAAGCAAAAATGAACACACACATACACAAATGGTGATTATCTCTTTTAAATATTAATGGTGTGTCCTAAACTGGTTTAGTGCGTTTTGATGATTTTGTTTTGTTTTTGAAAGTTTTGAAGAACGTTTAAATGCGTAATGAAGGCTCATATAACTCCCATAAATGGTCGCCCCTTCAATATACCAACCAGGCCGATATACCAACCTCTCTATATACCCGCCCTTATGAGAGGGAGACTATAGGTACGTGAGAGTAGATGGTACATGGTACGTAGGCGGTACAGAAGGGGGATTGTCCTGTTAATGACACCTACCATAGAAGACTTATCCTCGCGCACATGGGAATCACCCCAACAACACTCGGTCAGCTTTCATCAGGATTTACGCCTAACAACAGTGACAATCGGGGAAATGGATGCAAAATCAAGCCAAGGTGGTGATGAAATCCACCAATGGTCTTGATCAAGGGCTGGGGTTTTACGACCAGCTCCTTGGTTTAAAGATGTTGCGTGAAGTGTGTGTGATTCTTTTTATTTGAAAAATGAAACATGCAGTAGCACTACTTTCCTTAAGCAAGCAAAATTTGAAAGAAAATAGAAATAGAAAAACAGAAAGTAACAGGAACAGTTTTAAAACCCTTACCTTTCTCTGCCTAAACCTGTTGTTTCTGATCTTCGGCTCTAAAAATTCATAGACAAAAATTCGTCCCTCTGTGAGACGAATTATAGAACAGAATTCGTCCCTCCCAGAGACGAATTCGAATTCGTCTCAGGGTCAGACGAATTGCAGTAAAGCAATCGCCACAATCAAGGATGAATAACAGTCAAAAATCAAAAAAGGTACCTGTCAAGCACAAAACACAAAAATATGATCAGTTTCTTGATCTTTAAAAATAGGGGACAGGGTCCCACCGTGATCGCCACTGAAAGCATGAGATTTCGGGTGAAGGAAACACTACTTGCGATGTATTCAAAATCAAATACGCTTAAGTCCTAAAAATATAGAATGCATGAAATGAAAGAGACGCATTGAAATGAGATACAAGAAAATGGAGAAAACACAGCCCTTTTTATTAAACTCTCTTGATCTCTGTTACAAAGATGCCTCCTCCCTTTTTAGGGGCTAGGAGCGTTAAAAGAATTTGATTACAATCAAGACTTAATGTTCCTCTTTCCGCGTGCCCACACTTGAAATGGGCGGGCCAAAACGCTGCCGCCGCTAGTGTTGATGAGTCCTTAGCCTCTGCTGCTCCTCCTACGAACAAAGAGACACAACAATATGTCAGTAGCACCTGCTGCAAATAAGAAACATTTGTTCTATAGAATTAATGAAATATGCATGTAAAATATTAGCCAAATCGATAAGCAAAATGACTCTAAATGACCTGCAAACTCGACAGAGACCGGAAGACATTACCAGAGGGCCACTGCCATTGAAACAGTCGGCCAATCTTCTTTCAACTGAAATTCATCCCTGGGAAGGATGAATTCTGCTGTTATTCATCCCCGGGTGGGACGAATTCGACTGTTATTCGTCCCCGGGTGGGACGAATTTGACTGTGTTAAAAATCCGAGTTGATGTCATCCAAATGTCGCATCTCGAGATCTCCAAAACACCTGTAGACAAAGGGGTTAAGTAATTGGGGCCATTTTGGGATGACCCAGATGGTCGGATTCTCCCAATTTGACCTCCATCACCGAGAATTTTGCGTCGCTACCTGCAAGTTAGTGGGACAACAAAAGCGACGAGAACATGATGAAATCTGATCAAAACATTGTGAGATTGAATACATAAACTATCTAATCAGTAGAGAATAAAATGAAAGATGAACAAATGATAGAAAAATGAATTAAAATGAAACTCAAAAGGTGCGGGGTGCCCAAGTGGGCCGCCCACCGTTGGCACTTGATTTTGGCACCAATCCACTTGGGATGGGCCCAAAATCTCTTAGGATGGGGTTGTCAGCAAATTGGTTGATTCAAGTGGCCAAATGTCTGGTTTTGGGTCTGATTTTACACTTCCAATAGCCACCCAATAACCTCTCTTGCAAAAGAGATTAAGGATGTGGAGAATGTAAATCAAAAGGGTAAAGGCGTGGTATCAAATCGACAGCACTTCATTGCTTGAAAATGCTTCCTCCTTCCTTTTTTGGGTGGGAAAAGTCCACCATTTTATAGACCCAGGGGGTCTCTTTTGAGAGGGATGCATAAGCACCATGTGTTGGTCATAGGTGCCATGTGGCGGTCATGTCTTCCCATGAGAGAGGAGAGTCCTCCATGACTTGGGCTTTCATAACTGCCCTTGTGACAGTCCTCTAACGACCCATCTGCCCACCCACACATGCGTGCGAGGTAGGAGTCATCAACTGACTGTCTTTGGCTGCCACTTGGCGCCATTCTTCTTTTTGCCCATTAAACCTGGAATTCATCCCACCTAGGGACAAATTTAGAATTCGTCCCTGGGTGAGACGGATCCTAGTTTGAATTTGTCCCTGGGTGAGATGAATACTGAGCAAAGTGCCTGAATGTGCCAAATTGCCTTTTGACCTTACAAAATTGCTATAAAAGTGGTTAGGACCACTGTTTAACCTCTGGGGGCTGCCCTGGGGGCTATGTGTGTCAAAGCGATCAGTGTTTGCAGTCACATAATCGGATTGGTGTTGTTTTGGTGTCTACAGACATGAATGAAATGAGATATAAAACAAAATTAAAGTGTAGTATCTTTTATTAATTTTTCTTGTGATCAGGTTATAATATGTCTCCCCCCATTTTTAGGGGCTCGGAGTGTTAGATATAGTTTTGTTACACCAACGGATGGTACGCTTCCCTTCGGGATATTTCGCGTGCCCACATTTGAAATGGGTGGGCCAAACATTGTTGCTGCTTGCATGAATGCATCTGTAGTTCCTTTCTACCCCTCCGGTGTCAAGATCCTACATTCAAAGAAACAACAAATGATTAATAGCACATGCGGATGTAGGGAAACATGCAATCCCCAAGGCCCTCGATTAATGCATACATGAAATAATTAAAATGATGATCAAAACTTATCAGAACAGAATTAAAAAACAAAAGCATGTAAACACCATCAGGGACATATTGCAAAAAGAATAGTTGAGAAATCTATTGTAGATTTCTAATCACTCCGGGGTGGGACGATTAGGACTATCATAAAATGCTTGAAAGTGACCTCCAAAATGTACCATCCAGAGGCCTCCAAAATACCTACAAACTTGGGGTTAGGTAAAATGGGGAATTTTGAGACGACCCAGAAGGTCAAATTTTTCTGATTCTGCCTTGATCGCCCTATATCCGAAGGTGCTCCCTGTATGTTAGTTAAAGCGTAAAACAATGAAAACACAGTCAAAACAAGTCAGAATGCTTTAAAATTTGAACTGTAGCATATATGAAATACACAAAACATGATGCAAAATAAATAGTGAAGAAATATACTATATATTTCTAATCACTCTGGGGTGGGGCAATTAGGACTGCAACAGTGTGGGGGGCACCCAAGGGTAAGATGCCTGCTATTTGGGGCTTGGTTTTGACACCAATCCACTTGGGCTGGGTCCAAAAACATCCTAGGGGGTTGTTTCAGAAAATTGGATGTGGTATTATAGCCAATTGTTCAGGTTTTGGGTCGATATTGCACTCCTAATGTTCACCCGATAACCTCCCTTCCAAAAGAGAGATCAAGGATGTAGGAAGCACAATGAGGGTGAGGGTATAATTCAGCAGCACTCTGTTGCTCCAAATGCTCCTGCTCTGTCCTCTTTTTGGGGTGATAAGACTCACCATTTTATAGACCTGAAGGTATAATTTGAATGTGCATGCAGGGGTGCCACTTGGCCATCATGCCTTGTCAGGGGAGAGAAGATTCCTCCCTCATTAAGGGCTCCATGACTACCTCTATGACTACCTCTTTGAGATTTGAAACACTCACTCACACTCCCATGAATTGAAGGTGGATTTGAGTGGTGGATCTGGGCTACCATTTGTCAAGGTTTGACTTTTTTCTTGTCAAACCTGCTATTCGCCCCACCCTGGAGCGATTGCTGCTAATCATCCCGGGGTGGGGCGAATAGCATTCTAATCATCCTAGGGTGGAACGAGTAAGGATCAGGGTGCTTGAAAGGTGCCAAATTGACCTTTGACCTTCCAAAACTACTTTGGGAGTGGTTAGGACCACTGTTTAATCTTTAAGGGCTGCCTTAGGTCCTATGTATGCCAAGTCAGTTAGTTCTTGTAGCCACCTGATCAGATTGGTGTTGTTTTGGTGTCTACAGATGCCCATTTTAGGGATGTGCTATGTGTGGCATAGTGCTGAGAAAAAATAGATAACCAAAGCACTTAATGATTAGGTTTTCTTAGTAACCTAACCAAATTTTGATTCCCCAAGTATGGAAAGGGCACACATTATTGAATCCTTGCTTTTGACGAGCTAAGGAGCTTAATTAAAGTGTTAACAATTTTCGATGAGGTTTTACTTGATCTTGGATATTGTTCAGTCATGAATAGGCAAAGGGTGCAACCTTTTGTATGTGGGAACCTTGAGTTCATGATTCTAGAATTCCAAGTGTTTGATCAGCTTGTGATTATTGCTTGTTTGCTACCCCAAGCAGGAGTGTGATTGTCTTTGTCAATGATTCTTTGAATGCATGCCATTTCCTTGATTGGGTGTGTATTTGTTGATTGGTGACTAAGTGTGACTACCCCCTCAAGTGACGAATCGATGAGGGAATGACCGACATGAGAAAATTGACAAGTCCCTTGACACAAGATGACCTTTTTAAGGGTGCCTTCAGTTGTTTTGCATTGAATTCTTATGCAGTTTCCCAACAATCGGACCTATTTTTGGTGGGTTTTAACCCTCTTTTGTGACGCTTATTGGGACTGAAATTGTCAAACATCCATCCTCTTGTGGAGCATTCTGGCTATGGTAGCCTTATTAGGGAGTAGGATATTGATAATTTGTTGCCTCGACATTGTTTTTGTATGCCAAGAATCACAATCACAAAGGTGCCTTTGTTTGGTAGTTTTATTGATGTTTTTTGGTGGGTTTTCACCCTTTTTGTGACGCTTATTGGGGATGAAATTTTTGAAAATCCATCCTCCCATGGAGCGTTCCAGCTATGGTAGCCTTCTTAGGGACTAGGATAGTGACAATTTGTGACCCCAATGTTGGTTTTCTATGCCAATAATCATAGGCACAAAGGTTTCTTTGCTCGGCATTTTTATTGCTATTTTTGGTGCATTTTGGATGCATTTTTGGTTGTTTTTTATTTTCTTTTGATGTAATCGTCCCAGGGTGGGACGAATACTAGTTTTGTAATCATACCAAGGTGTGACGAGCACTAATTAGAGCGCTCATCCTAGGGTGGAATGATTACAGGCCTAAGAGCCTATATAAGGGCCAAAACTAGGTTTTGGGCTCATTTGCAATTATTTTTTCTAGCGATTTGGAGCTGTGAGGAGGAGTGCTAGTTTGCAAAGCGGAGCGCTGCCAAATTTTCGTAGACACCATGAGTTCAAGGACCGGGTCCTCGAGTTGCAGAGCTGAGGTGAGACCGGTAGGTGCTTCTTCCTTCTTGTTTTTTGTTTTTATTTATATGAATTTTAAAAACTTGTATTTTATCATTGTTCTTTGTCATATTAAGGTTAAAACCCTAAATGAATGTTGTGATTTTATTTGTTTTTTTTTGTGCATCATAAGGTTAAAAAACCCTAGTTTGAATTTTTGTTGTTTTGATTTGTTTTTTGTTCATCATTAAGGTTAAGAACCCTAGATGATTTTTTTTGTTTTATTTTTATTTTTTGTGTTCATAATAAGGTTAAGAACCCTAGATGATTTTTTTTTTTTTTTGTTTTGATTTGTTTGTTTACACTTAAGGTTAAAAAAAAACCTCGTATAGTTTTAATGTTTTTGTTTTTGATTTTTTTTCCACACGTAATTTTAAAAACCCTAGTATGATATTGGTTGTTTTATTTGGTTTATTTATTTTTTTTGTTTACATTTAAAGTTAAAAAACCTAGTATAGTTTTAATTTTTGTTTTTGATTTTTGTCCACACGTAATGTTTAAAAAAAAACCCTAGTATGATTTTGTTTTTTTTATTTGATTTTTTTTTTCTTGATTGTATAGTTTAGTTGATTTATTTGTACTTTTTCTGTACAATTTTGTGTTTTTGTTTTTCATTTGTACAGTTTATTTGATTGATCTATACTGTTGCTATACAGTTTTTCTATACTTTTGTTTTTGTTGTACTTTGTTTTTTAGCTATACAGTTTATTTGAATGTTTTTGTTTAAATTAAGGTTGAAACCCTAATTGTTTTTTCTTGTTTTATTATTTTTTTGTACACTACTATATATTTATTTTTTGTCATGTTTTAATGTTTTTGTGGTGTTTTTTTTTAGGTTGTGAAGAGTCCATACTGTTAGTCGACGGTATTTTCTGATGTGTGGGATGCGTTGACTGTGGTGGACTGGGAGTGACATGATGGCCTTGGGCTCAAGAAGGTGATGCAGCTGGTACCTGTGGTGGGGGATCGAGCATATCTGACTGCCCTAATAATTTGTGGGATCCCTGCACCAACACCTTTAATCTCCCAATAGGGGAGATGATAATGACTCTGGAGGACGTGTATCAGATTTTGTAGATTTTGATAGATGGACTGTCCATTCGAACGACTCCTCATGATTAGCGGACGATGATGCTGACACGGTGCTTTGGGCATGCAGCATAGATGGGGGTGGATGGGGTGGTGGAGAGGGTAGAGGGGGACTGCCTGATTGGTAGGATTCTGGTGTGGTGGTGGTTTGAGAAGGGCATGTTGGGGGTGAGGCATGCATTGCTTATGACCCTCATCTCCAACATGCTGTTTCTTGACTCCTCAGGTGTGAGGTTCCCTTGGAACTTGCTTGAGGTAGTGTTCAAACTTGTGGAGTGCTTGACGACAACACCACTAATTATGAGGTGGGGTCAGACGCTACTGGCACATCTATATGATGAGTTGTACGAGGTCCTCTATCAAATGTGGAAGGGGATTGGGTGCAGCTACCTACTGCAGTGCTAGGGGTGGTAGCACATATCTATAGAGAAGCCATAGGGGTTGCCTTGGACCACTCGAGGGGAGATGGTGGATAGGGATATTGGCTATGCTGCTCTATGGTAGAGGTCCAAGGAGCAAGGGTAGAGTCAGTAGTGGGTAGGTGTCATAGGGTACTATGCTAATGCCTTCTCACGTCTGGCTCTAGGGGAGGTGCTATGGCGACCATACCTAGACTTTCCAACCTGGACTGAGGCTGGGGAGTAGATTCGGTGGGCACATAAGGGGAGGTGGTTGATTGGGCAGCACAGGATCGAGCAGGAGTACTTTCCGTATGCTCGAGTGACTCGACAGTTTTGGGTGCATCAGGTATTTCATGGGGAGCCCTTGATCTATCAACATCGAGGTGACAAGAGGAATCTAGCTTGGCTAATTATTGAGCTGCTAGGCAAAGAGCCAGATGCAGTGATTGATGTCCCCAATGTGGACAATGTTAGGGTGACTGCAAAGTACGACCAGTGGTGGATGATGTTGTGATGGTGGGGTGAGGGGCCTCTAGGAGGTTTGGATATAGTAGTAGCAGGTGGTGGGATTGCAGAGGCATCAAGGGAGGGTTGGGGGGATCTGCACGATGATGCAGATATAGTGGAGGTAGATGACTTGACTAGGGATGATGTAGGGGTTTCAGAGCAGCCAGATACATAGGACATCCTAGAGTAGTGGGTGTCGAAGCAGCATGTCATCCCAGAGCAGTGGGTGCTAAAGTAGCATGTCATATCAAATATGCCCATGCCTCAGGAAGTACCAAGGGATATGGAGGCTAGGTTTTGTGCTGATATAGCATGATTGGAGGACCTACTATAGAGATGGGATGAGGAGCATAGTTTCAAGAGGTATCACCTGCGAGCTCAGTTGGCGTAGCAGGATGATGCATTGGTTGCATACCGCCAACAGGATGTGGAGTGGGGTCAGTTTTGAGTGGAGTTGGAGGCTGAGATTATCTGCATTGGTGGATAGTTACTGAAGCTCACTAGCGATGGATCATCGCACCGTATGATAGGTAGCAAGACTGAGTAGTCAACATCCTCTCGTCACAGGTGGCTGGGTGAGGGTAGCGCTAGTGGGCATGATGTGGGGGCTAGCAACAACCACCCTAAGAGATTTCGTACGACCCACACCACTGGGGGTAGTTCTAGTTGTATCGATCCTACGTGATCATGGTGGTTGACTCCCTAGGATTGGGGTTTTTGAGTTTTTAATTTTTTTGTGAGGTCAGAGGACCGACTTATTATAGCCTGCGGGTATTTTTAGTGATATATATACATGACTTTATTTTTAATTATACATTTATCATGATTTATTGTTACTTTTATGCACATGTATTTACGTTGATGTATGCATATGTTATTATGAATGCGACTATTTCTAATTATATGATGTATGCATATGGAATGGATGAAATGATTTGTTGATATCTTGACGATGGCACCATATACTGTACAAGATTTACTGGATTTCTATACTATGTGATTGCTTTGTGGAATGACTTTGCATGTGTAATATTTTTTTTATTTGTATTTTCTAATGGTGATGTATGAATGGAATGTACCATAGGTGTTCTAGAATGTAGTTAAGATTTTTTTGAGACTCAGATGTTTTAACTAACTAGCCAAGACTGTACATTTATCTCACAAGACTTTTGAACAAGGTACGAATTAGACTTGAGTTTGACCAAGTTATTTCACATCCCTGTGTGTGCGATTGAATTTTTTTATGTGGTAGTTGTCAGGATACCACTAATGCCAGATAGGCTATCAACCAAACTTGTACTGAGGATCACCTAATTAGCTCCACTAACTCCTTTTTTGTATTTAGTAAGATTAATCTACGATGCAATCTAGGATACCATAAGCTAGCTCATCCACATGCAAACATTGATCTGTACATAGTTTAATTCGACAAATATATCGTCATGCGGGAGGTTTACCGCCAGTGACCAGCAGGCTATCCACAAAACTAGTACTGAGGATCACCTCATGACCTTCTGAATGCTGAGAGTTCCAAGAAGTTTGATTCCCTTCTTTTCTTTACTTTTATTGGGATACTTGCTCTCGTATGTAGTGATAAAAATTAATGTTTATTTATATTATATATATTGTTTTTCTTTTGAGCAAGGGATTGGAATTTTGAGTGATGAGAATCACTATTTCTTGTGTTTTTTTATGTATGCACTATGTGGGTTTTGATGTCAAACTTTGGAGTTTGTACTTTGAATTTTTGCAAATTTTTTTGGATATTTGCAAATTTTTGTGAATTTGGAATTTTTGGGGAATTGGGTAGGGAAGATGCTTGTCCTTTTGCCAATTCTCAGCATTATTGGGGTCATTCACATAGGGGGATGAGCGAGATAACCTTTTCACTATATGGTATCCTAGATTGCTTTGCAGGTTTCATATTTCTTTCACACAACTTGCAAATTTTTTTTGTGTTTTAACTTGTGTTGGGATATGACGTAACAAGGTGTGATCCAAGTAAAACTCTACCTTTGTAATAATATGTCTGAATTTGTACAGTTTTTGGCTAGAAATCTAAATATAGTTGAATGACGAAAACCCTGGATACATTAGAAGACAACTGATTATGATATGGTGAAAAATGTGGATGGTGTTTATTTTTGCTCGACTATTTACAAAGTGGAAAAATGCAAAAAATGATGGAATTGCCGAGTAATTACAGTCTATGGTGCATTTGACCTGTATGATCAACAAATATGCAATGTATGTTTGTGATGCCTAATGCAACTTATTGTTTTTTTGTGTTTTGATTTTTAAGAGTATGCATGGAAGTGAGATGCAATTTTTTTTGTTATTTTTGATTATTTTATTATTTTTTGAAAATTCGTTATGGTTGGTTTATCCCGAGTGGGTGCGGACCAAGTGATTCTTTCGGATCCTTGGAGGTTTTGACCAAAGGGATTATAGATACCTTTGGGGCATTTTGGGTGACCAAGTGATTGTGGGAACCCTTGGGGCTTTTGGTTTGACCAAAGGGTTTATAGATACCTTTGGGGTGTTTTGGGGTGACCAAGCGATGATGGGAATCCTTGGAGCATTTGGTTTGACCAAAGGGATTATGGAAACCTTTGGGGCATTTTGGGGTTGACCAAGTGATTATGGGAATCCTTGGAGCTTTTGGTTTGACCAAAGGGATTATGGGAACCTTTGGGGTATTTTGGGGTTGACCATGAGATTATGGGAATACTTGGAGCTTTTGGTTTGACCAAAGGGATTATGGGCACCTTTGGGGCATTTTTGGGTTTGACCAAGCGATGGTGGGAATCCTTAGAGCTTTTGGTTTGACCAAAGAGATTATGGACACCTTTGGGACATTTTGGGGTTGACCAAGCAATTATGGGAATCCTTGGAGCCTTTGGGATGGGCCATGGCTATTTTAATTGTGGAATGGCCTCAAATGACTGATGTTCAAGGGTTCTAGTTCCTTGATTCCATCAAGAGAGGCTAGCCGGTATGTTCCAGGTCCTATTTTACTGTAAATTACATAATGACCTAACTAGTTTACCATGAAATTATCCCTTAGATGGGACGGCAAGTTAGAATTTTGTTGGTTCTCTTTTAAGACCAGGTCACCAACCTGAAAGTCCCTCAGGTGAACTTTCATGTTGTATGCTTTCTTAAGTCGCTCTTGATAGATACGTAAATGCTTGAGAGCATTGATGTGTCGTTTATCAAGCAATGTAAGATGGTCTAACCAGGCCTGCCATGCAGTGTCATCATCGATGAACTCTTGCATTGATATACGTAGGGAAGGTATTTACAACTCAAGAGGCATGACTACCTCGGAGCCATACACTAGCAAAAATTGAGTTTCCCTAGTGGGCACCCAAATTCTAGTGTGATAAGCCCACAGAGCAAAGTGGGATTTGAATGTGCCAATCCTTATGACTATCTATGACCATATTTTTAAGGATGGCAACTAGCATTTTGTTTGACACCTCTGCTTGCCCATTTGCCTATAGATAATAGGGTGTCAAAAAATTGTGCTAAATTTTGTACTTTTTTGTCAAAGCATGCACATATTTGTTATTAAATTACGTCCCATTATCCGAGATGATCTTGGATGGAATACCAAAATGACATATGATATTATGTAAAATAAAATCCGTAATGCGGGGCCCAGTCGTAGAGGTTAGCGGAATTGCTTCCACCCACTTGGTGAAGTACTTTGTGGCCATTATGATGAACGTGTGATGACCTGATGATGCAAGGGAGATATTTTCAATTAGATCTAAGCCCCACTATGAAAATGGCCAAGCCAATTGGATCGGATGCAAGGCATGAGAAGGTATGTGTGTCAAGTTAGCATGGTATTGACACTTCGTGCACTTTCGCACATACACGCAACAATCTCTCTTGGCGATGGCCAATAATAGCCCATGCAAAGAATGCGGTTGGTGATGGCCATACCACTAAAGTTGCCACCACACATACCATCGTGCGCTTGGGTGATCACCCAAGAGGACTCCTACAAAATGTCTCCTAGCAAGACATGTTTTTTCGCTTTCTGTTTGAATGATATTTTTGTGACATGTGACAATCCAAGTGGGAGGCTACCTAACTTGAGATAGTCTCTTATGGGTGTGTACCAATCCTACTGATTAGAAACCTTGATGGTATGAACGACCAATCCCTCTTGAAGTTCATCCCTAGAAAAAGTTGAGCGGGAAAGAACTTGTAAGAATAGCATTGTGTTGCTATTAAGAGGGGTCGGGGAGAACAAGGACCCCCAGTTGGCATGATTCATACTATCATGGATTCGAGAGAACCTATCCTGATATGGTTCAATTTAGATCAGGTGGATTCCTGGCATTAGGTCAGAGCTTACACGGTCCATCTTGGATTGTGATAATGTTTTGACTTGAATGGTTGTCATTTCACCAGAAGGGTCTTACAGGATTAGTGACCCCAAGGAGGCCATAGTGTTTGCAAAATGATTCGATGATCGAGGGAGTGCCTTGATGTCGTACCATTTAAGCTTTATCAGGAATTTATCCACAAGGGCTTTGTAGGCCTGCAGAACTAGGCATTTGCATTGGAATACCCCTTTCACTTGGTTGACAATTAACAATGAATCACCAAATATATTCAAGCGTTTGATGTTCATGGTGATGGTTTTTTGAAGACCTATGAGCAAGGCTTCATATTCAGCATTGTTATTGGTGCATGGGAAATCAATTTTAAATGATAGGGGCATTAGAGCCCCTTGAGGTATGAAAAATATGATTCCCATGCCACCCCCTTTCTCACATTTAGAACCATCGAAGAATAATGTTATGTCGGCCTATGACTCAGGATCATCAAAATCTAGCGATTCTAAGACATGGAAGACCCCATCATCAGGAAACTCTATTATAAGAGGTTGATCATCTTCGAGAGGAGCCTTTGCTAGTTGATCGATGATGACTTGACCTTTGATGGACTTCTGTCCAATGAATTCGATGTCAAACTCTATCAAAAACATGATCCATTTCACCATGTGGCTACTATGATAAGTATGACTCATCATGTACTGCAATGGATTCTCCTTAGAAACAACGTACGTCATATTGCTCAGCATGTAGAGGCATAGCTTTTTGGTGGAAAATACCACTGCTAAGCATAGATTCTCAATGTATGCATAGTTAAGTTCATAACTGACTAGGGTGTGGCTAAGATAATAATTAGCATGTTCTTTATGTAGTTCATTTTTCTAGGCTGGCATGGCACCTATTGCCACCTCAGTAGCTAAGATGTATAAGTATAATGACACTCCTGGTCTAGGTGGTGAAAATACTGGTGGTGAAGCCAAGTATTTTTTGATGATGTCGAAGGATGACTAGCACTCATCATCCCAGTGAAATGCTACCCCTTTGTGTAATAATTTATTCATGGTTTGGCACTTGTCAGATAGCTACGCTATGAAGCGCTTGATCGATGAGACCTTTCCCTAAAAGCTTCTGAGCTGCTAGATGGTGGTTGGGGGAAGCATTTCAAGGATTACCTTGAATTTATGTGGATCTATCTTGATGCCTCATTTTGAGACTATGAAACCCAAGAGATTTCCAGATGTGATGCCAAATACGCACTTCTTGGGGTTTAGTATGACTTTGTGTTTGAGGAGGCAATCAAGGATCTTGCACAAGTCATCGAGATGATCTAGGCACAAAAAATATTTGGCCAAAAAATAATCCATATAATCTTCCAAAGTTTTATGATTGTGGAAGATGTATGTCATAGCGCGTTGGTAGGTGGTGCTAGCGTTTTTAAGGCCAAAGGGCATGAACTTATAAAACAATGTCCCCCAAGACATCTTGAATGTCGTTTTGAGTTGATCATCGAGATTGATATCAATCTTGTTATATCCCAAAAAACCATCCATGCGGGAAAGCATTTTGTGGCCTACTATAGCATCTACCAATGCATTGATGCTAGGCAAGGGAAAATCCTCCTTGGGACTTGCTTTGTTTAGATCTCAAAAATTAGTGCATATGCAAATCCTCTCATTCAGCTTCTTGATAGGTACCATGTTGGACAACCATGGTGGGTAATCCATGCAGATGACAAACTATGCATCCAACAACTTTTGTAGCTCATATTTGACCATCAAGGCCACTGTTGGGTGCATCTTACGTAGTTTTTGCTTGACTATCTTGACTGTCAGATCAAGCATTAAATTATGCATGACTAGCTACGGGTCTAGCCCTAGCATGTCTTTGTAGGACCATGCAAAAACCTCCTTCTTCTCTTTGAGAAGGGTAATGTAATTGACTTGCTCTTCGGGGGATAGAATTACCCCTAGCTTGATGATTTATGGATTCATTAGATCAAAGTCGATGTCTACGTCAGTCGTCTGTTCGACTAACATGTGGGACCCGTCCTCCAACTGGTGTGGAGTTGGGATCAGGTGAATATCATTTTATAAATTTAGATCTAGGTTTGGAACGTCAGGTTCCTCTTTAGTGTGGAAGATATCCTGAGTTGGTCCTAGGGTGAAATGAAGTATCTCACCGCAAACCCATTACTCTGATGGGGATGGTGGTGAGTTAGCACTATCCTAGTCTATGGCATCTAGTTTTAGATACAATGGTCATGCTGGATTGGATGGATTGCATATGGGGGTGGTTAAGTCAATGGATATCATGTTAATGAAGTGAATTTGGTCTCCATTACCACGCGGGTGGTGACTCAGACATCCTTGATGATCTTTGTGCTTTGGATCTAGCTCTGTGGTTATTGGCACAAATGTATTGGCTCTATGTGTAGATAAAAGGATGGGGTTTGCCCTTGGAACTAATGGCTCTATAGGGTCTTTGGTTGGAGGGTACTCTTTGTATGCCTGAAGTGGCGGGTGCAGTACTTGGTCCAACTATGCTTGGTTTAGGTGCCACCTATGCCTTGGCCCCATGTTTAGCTATTCAAACATATCATCAATGTCCATGGGGTATTCTTGTTGTTGCCACATATGGTTGAGATATGCCATCTCAGTCTCATATTCATAATTGCTATCAGATATCCATAGGCTTTCATTGGCTCCAATGACTATTTGCGGCATGTGAGGCTCATTCTATTTGAGCAAGTTGATTTGGTCCCATCGGGGTTATTCCACTCTCTATGGGAGGACCTGATTCTTTTGAGGTGGCAATTGCTTGATTGGAGCATTCAAGGGGAACATCGCCATGAAGTTCTCCTGATAGTCATCTATGGGCATCACTTGCGAGTGATTGCTAGTAGAATCAAAATGGTCCCAAGGTGCTACCTCATACTCTAACTCATATTCTGAAGATCCTTCTTGGCCTTGTCTATATCCCTCTTGGAGGCAAGTTCTTGAATTTTCCCCTTTCTCGATCAAAGGGAAGGGGTTGTTGAGGTCACCAAGGTTTTTTGTTAACAATGGGAGATAATCCCCCAATGTGTATGTTGTGTTAGGATTGGCATATGGATCTTGTGCCAACCCATCCTTGTTGCCTAGCCCTAGGCCTTGCATGTTTTCTACCAAGATGTCAAGGGGCAGAGGGTGGTTGAAACCTACTCCTAATTTTTCGTATGGCATATTATATCTTGGTTGAAAAAGAATGTGCACTCCTTATTCATATATTCCCAACCCATATCCATGCCAATTACATTGGCCAAGGTATTTTAAAGTGAAGTCTAGGTCGGACAAATAGTTGACGTTCTCAGAAAAGGGCTCTTTGTCCTCTTCCTCTTGTAGGTAAGGTTCAATGTCATTGTCAAGGACCCCATATACAAAATTTTTCTAGTTTGGTGGGCAGCCTAAAGGGATGATAGTGTTGATGGGGAGGCGAGGTCTCCCCATGTCCTGCATGGACTCAAGCGTGGGTGTTGCTACAATGTTCCACACTAGATACTCCTCTAGGCCCGTATTGGCCATCTTAAAGGTGATCATTGGTGGTTGAGGGGGAGGGAATGGGAGTTCTTCCTGAGTCCACTCCATGTTCGGTGAACCAGGTGTCTCAACTTCCATTCGGCTAGGAACCTCTTTGGTAGAGATGGTTGAGACTAGTGGTGGTATCTCTTCCTAGGGCTTCTTCCCATTGTCCTTTGATGTGGCCACCATAGGTGGTGTCATTGGTGAAGGACCAGATGATGAATATGGGCCCAGTTGGTGATTTGAGGGACTTAACAACGAGGATGTATGTGGAATCGAACCCTATTTGGATGTATTCAACTAAAAGTCCAAATGTGTCGATGGGAGGGTCAACTATGGCATTAGTTGCACCACATTGCAATATTTGAAGGGCTCTAAGTCTGCTAGGACTACATGCACTTGCCCTATGTATGTGTACTTTAGGCATTGATTGGCTATTGAAGGGACACACTTCATGTCCCTGATCCAAGGCTTGCCCAACAAAATATTATAGGCCATCTCACCTTCCAGGATGTGGCACAATGTAGGAATAGTCTTTTGTCCTACTTGGATGGGCAGGACAATTGTGCCAACCATCAAGCATATCCCATCATTGAATGCTCAAAGAGTACATGTGGAGGCCACAATATGAGATGCTAGAAACTTGAGGTGTTTCAATGTCGTTGTTGTGATTATATTGTTGTATGAGCTAGTGTCCACCAACACCCTTTTAAATGGAATTTCATTGACCCGTGCAATGATGTGCAGGGGTGGATCCACCATGTCACCAGTCACTGATTTTAGTTCATCTTCTCTAAATGTGATGACTTGTTCTATACATCATTTTACATGTCCCACAAAGTTGTTGAAAGAGTTTTCTTCATGGGGCTGTAGCTCGATGGATTTGAGTATCTCCATTAGAGCCTCCCGATGGGGTGGTGATTTTTGGATGACCTCATAGATGGAGAGCCTAGTCAATGTGGTCCTTAAACTTTGGGTAAGTTTAGTCCAAATTGTGGCCATTGGTCTAGGTGGGGGAGGTTGCGTAGGGTGTTGTTGAGGTTGTGACATTGATGGAACCTCTCCTATAGCTGCAACAGGGGTAGTTGTGCTTGGGTACCTCTTGTTCCATGTCACTATGCTTATCATCCCTACATACCCCTGCATGGGGCATTTTTGTGTCACTTTATTGACTTGTAGAGTCTTTGCCTATGCATCATGGGTAGGCAGGGGGTCTTTAAATACCTCCATATATTTTTTGCTTGGTACCACAGGATTATCCACTTCTAGCATCTTGTTGTCTATTAGGTCTTACACTAATATTTTGAACTTCCAACCTACGTAAAGGTCATGTCCTTTCTATCGATGAAACCTACAGTACAAGTCTTCCCTATAGCCCTTGGGTTTACCATGGACAAATGGTCAAACAAGGAGTCTTTAGACTCTGTGAAGGGTGTGAATTGTCGCCTAGGGTGACGCTGCTAATTTTGCTCTTGCCTATGATTTTCCTTCTCATAGCTATCAAGAGGAACTGCCTGATAGTTAGCCTTTGGGGGTTGTGTCACTTGTGTAGGCTTTGGTATGTTTATGGCAACCTGATTGACCATAGCGGGTTTTGATTACGTGGACCCAATTTTGGTATTTTTGGGCCACTCTTTCTTACATGGCTTAGAAATCTCACCATCCTGTATCTTGATATCCTTAATGATTATGGCTTGTGCCAGGGCTTCCTTGAGAGTGGCATATTGCTACAGCTATAATAGCATGGAGATCGACCTCAGGCAACTCTTTGAGAACATTTGGGTCAAGTTAGCCATGGGAGGGAGGTAAGGTAGCCTTGAAAGCAATGTCCTCCATCGATTTCCATAAGTCACCATGGTCTCTTCCTCATACTACTTGAGGCTAGCTAGGTTGCTTAATGATGCATTCTTCTTGGTGTTGAAGGTGAAAAATTCGAGGAACGCATCCACTAGCTGGTATAGGTTGTTGATGCTATGCTTCGACAATTGGGTAAACCAATCCGAGGTAGGGCCTACGAATGTGGTTATAAATTTTCTTAGAATAAAAGCATCATTGTCCTAAATGCCAAAGCATTTACTCAAGAATCTTGTCACGTGCTTTTGTGCATCTTCATCCCCTCTAAAGATTTCTAATTGAGGCATTTTGAAGTGTTCAGGGTATGGGGGTGTCGGCACTGAAGGATGCATAGGGTGACTATGGAGATGGCGTAAAGTGGGCTTTTTGGGCCTAGAAGTCTTGATCTCCATAGAATCTAAGTGCTATAGCAACGCTTTGTATACATCGAAGGATTTGATATCTTCTTCCTTGGTTTGTTCTCGTTGCAAATTATGGGGAACTGGAGGCCTATGGAGGGGTATCCGGATAGCGCTCCCCCTACCTTGGTAGGGTGTTTCATCCCACTCTTCTTCTTGCTCAAATTCCTCATAGGCTTCTTGAGGAGTTCTTGGGCATGACCTATAAACATGGGTGGGTGCCCGTGGAGGGTGCCCATCATTGGCTCTAGGGGTGGCCTCCCGCTTAGGTCTAGGAGGTCTTGGAGGCAATGTGTGATAAGGTTGTGGAGACCTATCTCATATCAAGGGGTTAGGCCTCTCATAAATATTTGTCTTCTGTGTGTGAAGGGTTAGAATCCTCTCATGCACAGTGTTCTAGAGCAACTCATCCATCTAACATTGAATGCGCTCTTTGCTAAGACGGTATAGGTGCTCTAACTATTGTTGATCTTGCTCAAGATATGTGATTTGCACTTGGTGGGTGACATGTTTGGCAAATTCCAAGTCAATTTGTTCTATCGTATTAGGTCTAGGGGGCCTAGATGTTTCCCATACATGTCTATCTCGGTCGTGGTGATCCGAGATCTCTATAGGTCGCTTCCCTCTATCAAGGTTAGTAGCATTCACCCGAGGCTCTAGCCTCAATAGGTGATCCTGATAAATAGCAGGTGCGGAGGCACATTTCTCCCATGCTGTGTATTGAGGAATATAGTGGTTTTCCTTATGCTCTCTTTCATATATGTGAAGGGGACGAGCATAGTTGGCTCTCCCTGTCTAAAGAGCCTTGCACTCTGGATCTAGCCTATCGTTTCTGATATTAATAAGGGGTATATGAGGGATGATGTAATTGTGTGGCCCCTCCTTATGGACCCTATGCTATTCTAGCACTTCAGTGTGTGGTGGCCACTCATAATGAGTGTCTAATGGGGCCTTCCTATGTATGTAATCCTCCTAAAAGGGTCTATGTTGAATGGGATTGTTTCTCAAAGGGGTGCCTCTATAGTCCTATTCTGTGATGGTATGATGTGGACTATTTTGTGGGTTAGGCCGCCAAGGTGGTATGACCAAATCCTTGGAGCTATAATGGAGGCGACTTGTGCCCCCTTGTACACTTTTTGCCGCTTCTACCCGTGATTGGGCTTGGCTATAGGTGTACACCATGGTGGTGGTTATCTAAAAAAAATGTATATTTTTATCTTATTTATGATTTTTTATGCTACACTAAACAAAAAAGGGGCCACACAAACAAAGAAGTGATTATCTCATTTATAGATTAAATGTGTGCCCTAAATCTGGTTCAGTGTGTTTTTATTTTTATTTTGAAAGCCTTGTAAAGAAAATTTTGTTGTGCATGCAATATGAGGGCTCTTATATCTCCCAATGGTCACCCCTTCAATATACCACTACCAGGCCATTATAACGAACCTCTCAATATACCCACCCTTACATGAGGGAAACTATTAATACGCGAGAGCATAACGGTACATGGAACATAGGTGGTATGAAAGGGGAATCACTCTATTTTTGACACCTACCATAGAAGACTTATCCTCATGCACTGGGAATCACTCTAGCTACACTTGGTCATATTTTTTCAAGATTTACGTCTAGAAATAGTCATGATCGGGGTTATGTATGCAAAATTCAAGCCAAGGTGGTGATGAAATCCATTGTTGGTCTTGATCAAGTGTTGGGGTTTTACGACCAACTCCTTGATGTTTATATTATCATGTGGTGTGTGTGGTTCTTTTTACTTGTGCAAAGAAAGAAAACATGTAGTAAAATTTTCCATGCAAGCAAAGAAAACAAAAAAATCACAAAAACAGAGACAAAAAATTACAGAGGATGTTTAGAAAACCTACCTCTTCTCTGCCCACACCAGATGCCCTTGAGTTTCTGCTCAAAAAATGCACAGAGAGCTAATAATCCTGGGGTGGGATGAATAGCATATTTGTATTCATCATAGGGTGGTATGAATGCATATTCATCCTTGGGTGAAAAAAATACTAGCTCTGTATTCGTCACAGGGTGCAACGAGCAGGAGTCCAGCGCTTGAAGGATTAACACCTGCAAGAAAAAACACAAAGTTTTTTATTATAAAATTGATTCCAAAATTAGGGGATAGAGTCCCACCATGATCACCACTGAAAGCATTTCTATGAAAGCACAGGTGCACCAGGTGTGATGCAAACAAAAGCAGATGTAATGCTAAGTCCTACGAATGAACAAAGAACAAGTGCATGAAAAGGGAAAGTGAAGCATGAATGAAATGAGATATAAAGCAAAATTAAAGTGCAGCCTCTTTTATTAATTTTTCTTGTGATCAGGTTACAATATGTCTCCCCCCATTTTCAATGGCTAGGAGTGTTAGATATAGTTTTGTTACACCAACGAATGGTATGCTTCCCTTTGGGATCTTCCATGTGCCCACATTTGAAATGGGTGGGCCAAAAATCACCATTGCTTACATGAATGCATCTGTAGTTCCTTTATTCCACTTTGGTGTTGAGATAATACATTCAAATAAACAATAAATGATTAATAGCACATGCGTATGGAGGGAAACATGCAATCCCCAAGGCCTCCGGTTAATGCATACATGAAATAATTAAAATGATGATAAAAACTTATCAAAACAGAATGAAATTTAAACAAAAGCATGTAAACACCATCAGGGAAACATTGCAAAAAGAACAATCAAGAAATCTACTATAGATTTCTAATCGCTCCGGGGTGCGATGATTACAACTGTCATAAAATGCCCAAAAGTGACCTCCCAAATGTCCCATCTAGAGGCCTCCAAAACACCTACAAACTTGGGGTTAGGCAAAATGGGGCATTTTGAGACGACCCAGAAGGTCAGATTTTTTTGATTCTACCCTGATCACCATGTATCTGAAGGCACTCCCTGTATGTTAGTAAAAGCATAAAACAATGAAAACGTAGTCAAAACAAGTTAGAATGCTTTGAAATTTGAACTACAACATAGATGAAACACATAAAACATGATGCAAAAGAAATAGTGAAGAAATATGTTGTGTATTTCTAATCACTCCGGGGTGGGGCGATTAGGACTGCAATAGTGTGGAGGGCACCCGGGGCAGGACACCCACCGTTTGGGGCTTGGTTTTGACACCAATCCACTTATGATGGGTCCAAAAACCTCCTAGGGGGTTGTTTTGACAAATTGGGTGTGGTATTGTGGCCAATTGTTTGGGTTTTGGGTCTAGATTCCGCTCCTAATGTTCACCCGATAACCTCCCTTCCAAAAGAGAGATCAAGGATGTAGGAAGCACAATGAGGGTGAGGGTATAATTTGGTAGCACTCCGTTGCTCCAAATGCTCCTTCTCTATCCTCTTTTTGGGGTGAGAAGACTCACCATTTTATAGACCTAAAGGTCTACTTTGAATGTGCATGCAGGGGTGCCACTTGGCCATCATGCCTTGTCAGGGGAGAGAAGATTCCTCCCTAATTAAGGGCTCCATGACTGCCTCTATGACTACCTATTTGAGCTTTGAAATGCTCACTCACACTCCCATGCATTGAAGGTGGAGTTGAGTGGCATATCTAGGCTACCATTTTTCAAGGTTTGACTTTTTTCTCGTAAAACCTGCTATTCGCCCCACCATAGAGCGATTGTTGCTAATTGTCCCGAGGTGGGGCGAATAGCATTCTAATCATCCCAGGGTGGAACGAGTAAGGAGCAGGGTGCTTGAAAGGTGCCAAATTGACCTCTGACCTTCCAAAACTGCTTTGGGAGTGGTTAGGACCATTGTTTAACCTCTGGGGGCTGCCCTAGGGGCTATGTATACCAATTCGGTCAGTGCTTGTAGCCACCTGATCAGATTGGTGTTGTTTTGGTGTCTATAGAATGCAATGTATGTAATGCATTATTTACATGATGTAATGTAATTTAAATGAACTTGTATGCTTTAATCACTTAAAACATAAGGAATAAATGCAATATGAGTTAACAATGTAATGGATAACACCATAGAATGTATAACAATCATGAACATAATTGATATATCTTATCATAAGAATTAATCAATTGGATATCTATACGTAAGATGAAATAATGTATTTTTTCTATTCATAAGATTTTGTAAGTTAAAATAATATGCACAACATAGTCAGTGGCCATCTAAATATCATTGTTGATATCCATCTGGTATCTAACCTATGTTATGAACACCCCTTAACAAACAAACTCTTATAAAAATAAATTGATGATTGATTGCTTGAAATCGATTGTTGCTATTTGGGAATTGTTGAGGTTTTCCATGAGACTCAAACACCCTATTTGACTTATCAAAAGTTGTATATTGACTATACTAGACTTATAAAAGATAATTTTTTTGCTATGAAAGACCAAGTTATTCATTACCCCTATGTGTGTACATGAATATATTAGATGAAACATAAGCATACCCCAATTCCAGGAAGGATTCATTTAGCCCATTGTCTTATTGGGGATCCTCAAATGTCCTCCTCATCCTAGGTTTGGAATTAGTTGGACAAGACCAGTAGGCAATACAAGCCACCTAAAGGTAGCTCATTTGTAAATTGCTTAGACCTACCCCAATGTTAGGCAAGATTAATTCAGCCCATCACTGTATTGGGGATCACTCCATGATTTTTGAGTATTGACCATTCTAGGGATTCAAGTTCATCCCCTTATTTTCTTCAATTTATTGGGATACTTGCTCATATATAGTGATAAAAATCACCGTTTATTTTGTATTTTTGTTTTTTTTTTTGTTTTGAGCAAGGGATTTGATTTTATTTTAGGATTTTTCTCCTTTTGTAAGCAAGGGATTTCTTTGGGAAGGGGGGAACTTGTCCTTTTGCCAATTACTTCTACTCTATACCATTGCACATCACAAATGAGCAAGTAAAAAAACCTTTCACTTAAGGTGACCCGAACCACTTTGTAGTGTTTGTCCTTACTCTAATTAGGATTGTTAATGTGTTTGATTAATGATGGTATTTTGATATGATAAATGCTATCAAAACTAGACCTCATCTACAAAAGCAAAGCAATATTTCTACTAAATTTGAGAAGACCACTAGGTATAGCTAAATGATCAAAAAACCCTAGTATATTCTTCATAGCAATAGGAGGGGTTGTGTTGAGAAACACAATTACTCACAAGGGTGATGGATGATGATGATACATAGATGTATGATTGAAATAAAAGCATGGTGTTTTTTGTAATATTGCAAACACAACCTATCCTAATGCAAGTATGATGAATGAAAATACCTAATGCAATGCAATTAAATGAAATGCATGATACAAATGTTTTTGAATTTTGACATTTTGTAATATTTTTAGCTTTTATTGCTTTTTGATTTTTATGGATTTCAAAGTTTTCCATATTTTTGAATTTTTGAATTATTATGTGTGGAACACCTTAAGATGAAGTTTTTTGAGAGGTTCAGGCTATTCAACACCTTCTAATGATGTCAGGTGATACGTTCCAAGTTCAATATGCTCAGAGATGATATAAGGACCTAACAAGTTAGCTACAAATTTATCTCACAAGTGTAGTGGTAGGTTTGAGTTTTGTTGGTTCTCTTTTAGCACAATATTACCAACCTTAAAGTCTCTTAGATGGACTTTATTATTGTAATCTCATTTTAAGCACTCTTGATAAACGTGGAGGTGCTCAAGAGAATTTATGCGATGTTCATCAAGAAGCATCAATTGATCAAGGTGAGCTTGTTGTGTAGTGACATTGTCGATGAACTCTTTCAATATGATGCATAGTTTTAGAATATCCAACTCTAAGGGAATAATGGCCTCAATGCCATATACTAGTGAAAACAAGGTTTCCCTAGTGGGCGTCTGAATGCTATTCCTATAAGCCCATAATGCAAGGGGTAACTAGATGTGCCAATATTTGTGGTTTTCTTGTTTGAATCCTTATCTTGCTCATTTGCCTATGGATAGTAGGGAGTTGCAAAACTATGTTGTATATTGTACTTGGATGTCAAAGCCCTTACATTTTTGTTCTTGAATAATGTTTCATTATCCAGGATTATCTTGGATGGTATCCCAAAATGAATAATGATATTGTGAAGTATAAACTCCACAATATGTTCTCCAGTTGTTGTTGTTGTTAAAGGGATTGCTTCCACCCACTTTGTAAAATACTCAATCATGATAAATGTATGTTGACCTAATTATGGGGGAGATATCTTATCGATTAGATCTAAATACCACTGAGCAAATGGCCAAGCCACATGGATGGGTTGTAAGGCCTGTGATGGTAAGTGTGTAAGATTAGCATGATGCTAACATTTGATGCATTTCTTGACATATGTGATGTAATCCTTCTCCATAGTGGGCAAATAATAATCCATTTGAAGTATGCATTTAACAATGCTCATTCTGCTAAAATGGCCATCGCATGTACCATCATGAGCTTGTAAAATTTCCCAATATGAATACTGAGGCTCAAGAAAATGAAGGAGAATTCCATCATAGCTTCGACAATACAAGATGTCTCCTATAAAGACATACTTTATCATTTTTGTCTGAATGTGCACTTCACAACACATGACAATCTCTAAGGGATTAAATCAAGCTTAAGGAAGTCATGTAATTATGACATCTAGTCTTGATAAGCTTCTACCTCAACTAAAAATATGACTTGTTCCCCTTGCATTTCATTGTGCATGAATGCAAACTAGGATACAAACTTGTGGTGAATGGTGGTGTCATTCCCCATAAGACCCTACGAGATCAAAGACCCCCAAGATGACTTCTTGAGAAAGTCTCTAGATTTATAGAAACACTCATGGTTTGGTTATATATGAATCATGTTTACTAATTTGTTATTATCAAAAGCCTCATGCTACATCATGACATGCGATAGTGTCTTTACATGAATGGTAGTAAAATTAGTAGATGGATTATGAGGGATTAAAGGTCCTAAAGATGCCATAGTGTCTACAAATATTTTCAATGAATGAGGGATTACCTCAATTTCATACCACTCTAAATGGTCTAGATAAGTATCAGCAAGATCCTTGTAAGCTTTCAGGATAGGACACCTACTTTGAAAAAGTCCCTTCACTTGATTGACTATGAGAAGGGAATCACCAAAGATGTTTAAACTTTTAATTTTCATGGTGATAGCTATTTGGAGGTCTAAGATTAGGGCTTCATATTCAACATTATTTTTGGTACAAGGAAAATCTAGCTTAAATGACAAGGGCATTGGAGAACCTTATGGTGTGAAGAATACAATTCCTACACCACCCCCTTGCTCACACTTCAAATCATCAAAGAACAAAGTCATGTCAACTTTGTTATCTGGTTCTTCAATTTTGGGAGATTCTAATAATGCAAATATTACATCATCAAGAAGCTCTATGGTGAGGGTACTACTATTCTTGAGAAGCGTCTCTTCCAGTTGATCAACTATGACTTGTCCCTTGATGGAATTTTTGCTAATGAATTCCAAATAAAATTCTATCAATAGCATGATCCACTTTGTAGTATGTGTATTATGATATGTCTTGCTCATCATATACTACAAAGGATTTTGTTTGGATATCACATACATTGTATGACTCAACATGTAATGATGTAACTTCTTCATTACAAATAGCACCACTAAACACAACTTCTCCACGTATGCATAACCCAAATCATAACTCACCAAGGTGTGATTGATGTAGTATATCACTTGCTCTTTGTCTTACATGTTATTTTGGGCTAACTTAGTTTCCAATGCAAAGTCAGTATTTTTTATTTAACAAGAAAGGCACATCTAGTCTTGGTGGAGCTAGCACTGGTGGTGTTGCCAGGTATTACTTAATTTTAGAAAATACCGCTTGATAGTCCTTATATCAATTGAATGGGACTCCCTTGTGTAGTAGTCGATTCATGGGTCAAAATTTATCTGATAATTGTGCAATAAACTACTTTATGGATGCTACTTTTCCATGTAGGCTTATTAGCTCCTTGATATTTATGGGAGGATGCACTTCTAATATGGCCTTGACCTTCACTGGATCAACTTTGATGCCTCATTTTGAAATGATGAATCCCAAGAGCTTTCCTGAAGTTACACCAAATATGCACTTCTTGGGATTCAACCTGATATTATGCTTTATCAGGCGATCAAAAACTTTTATAATAACCTCTACATGCTCAGAATGTAGCAATGACTTTGCCAATAAGTCATCGATATAATATTCTAATATATTGTGCATGTAGTCATGACATATATATGTCATGGGTCACTGATATGTGGCATCAAAATTTTTAAGGCCGAATGGCATAACTTTGTAAAAAAAATTTCTCCATAGTGTTGTGAACATGGTTTTGTACTAGTCTTTGAATTTAATATGAATCTGATTGTAACCAAAAAATATCCATAAGGGAGAGCATCTCATGACCTGTAGTTGCATCTACAATAACATCTATGTTGGGCAATGAAAATGAATCCTTTTGTGTTGCCTTGTTGGGGTCTTTGAAATCTGTACAAATACAGATCCTTCCATCAAGTTTTACTATAGGTACCATATTTGATACCCATTATGTATAGTCGATGGAGATAATGAAATATACATACAACAACTTCTACAACTCATATTTAACCATTAAAGCAACTGTTGGATGCATCTTCCTGAGCTTCTACTTGATAGGCCTTTTAGAGAGATCAAGAGAAAAGTTATGAGTAACCCTTTTTGGATCTAGTCCTGACATATCCTTGTATGTCCAAGCAAAGATATCAAGTCTATCTTTTAGTAGAGGGATGAGGTTGGAACACTCATCAGGAGATAGACTCTCTCCAAACTTAACCTTCTTAGTATTAGTGGTATCATCACTGATATCCACATTGAAGGTTTCCTCTATTGACATATGTGATCCCTCCTCAAGTTGGTGAGGTGTAGGAATCAAGTGGATGTAATCAGCTAGGTTTAAAGGTCCTACATCAGAATTTCCCTTAGTGTGATAAACATCATGTGCACAGCTTGGCATAAAATGAAAAGGTTGCAACATTTCTTCATTAGGGAAGAAATCTTTAGGCTGTAGTGGTGAATCAGTACAATCCCAATCAATAGCATCTATATTAAGATTAAATGGTTTAGAAGGATCAGCTGGATTATGAAGTGAAGTGGTCAAATCAATGGATACCATATTGATGGAATGGATTAGATCTCCAAGACCATGTATGTGCACTTCTAAATTATCTATGTTTTTTGCATACTGAAGATGTGGCTTTGGGGGTATGGGGATATCCAGATCTGATCTATGAACATATTGGAAAATAGGATCACTTGGCTCAAGGATCTGCATGTATGTCAACAGATTAGGGAAGACTATATGATAAATTATATCCAAATTGGGTGGTCTCCCTCTGAGGCATGGGCCAGGATAGACCCTCTGATACATTTCATCGATGTCAACCAACTCATGATGATGGTGCAAATAGTGAGACCTGAGATAGGATCTCTCAGTCTCATATTTTTCATCACTGTTGTATATGAGCCCTTCATTGTGGCCAATAGGAATTGGGGGATTAGAAATATGAGGCCCAAGGTAGGCCTACTCTTTGTATCCACTATCATCAATGAGGGGTTCCTCATTCTCACTCACTATCTCTATGGGCAATAAATGATGTAATTGTAGGGGACCTAAGTAATCCAACTTAGTCCTATCCTCACATTGTTCATTGCTCAAGGAATGCTCATTATCGTCTATTCTAGAATTGCAATAAGGTCCATCACTTTTGATAATGGACTCTTCTTGCACTTCCTTAGAAGCAACTTTTTATTTAGTGTTGATTGCTATACCCAAATTTTGGAATCTGTGTACTAGTATTGTCGATAGCTTCACAACTTTCAATGTCCAAGTCAGCTCTTGGATTATCTCCTATATTGACATCTACCATGATGTTATCATGATAGATATCTGGTGGCTTAATATAGATGTAGGTTACCATCCTATTACCCCTTTGTATGTAATAAGACTTAGGGTGATAAGGATTCCAATCCACATCATCCCCAAAAATAAGGTTTAGATGATCTAAAGATGCTGCTAAGAGCTCGTCCTGCCCTCTTATATGGTAGCCTAACCCAAACTTATCAATTGGTAGTTGATACTATGGTTTGATGGGAACTCAGTGCCCTTGCTAGAATAAGCCTAAACCATAACCATAACAATGGTAACGTTCAAAATAGTGTAAGGCAAATTTAGGATTAGAAAAATAATGAAAATTCACCATGAATGGTTCATCATAATCCTCATCTATGGGCATGCAATTTTTAAGTTGATCAAGCCCTTCATAAATGAAGTTTGTTTGGCTGGGCAACACCCCTAGTGGCGTCGCCATTCCCACATGGAAATGATGTGCTTGAGGCTAGCCCATATCCTGTGCACTTTTGATAAATGGTGTTAATGTCACATTCTACATAATATATTTCACTAATCCAAGATTAACCAAATGTATGGTCATCTACAATGTATATGACCCTATTGAAGAAGCAAGCAAGGTAGTCTAGGGTGCCTTCTCGACTTGATTTTGAGCATCCCCTTCATCCATGGGACTAGGAACCTCGATAGTTGCTACATTGGGTACTTGCTTTAAATCTTTTTTTATCATAACTACCTTAAGCTTATTATCATTCCTAAGAATTTTGGATGTTGTAGGCTTCATCGAAGTTGATGTTGTGTGCTTTTATAGTTGTGGTGTTGTCATGTAAGGCCCTACACACACACCTTTTAATTTACCTTCTGGATGTTTAATAAATGATGTCAGTTGTATATCTAGATGCGTTGAGGGGTGAATGAAATCTCTCAATAAATATACTAAGTTTACATCTTTGAATGGCTCTTCATCAGAAGGCACCCTGTGAACTTGTCCCTCATGTATATATTTAATACATTGATGTAGAATCGAGGGAATGTAATGTATTTCTCTAATCCAAGGTCTCCCCAGGAGGATGTTATACTACATGGTACCTTCTATCCCATGACACATCATAGGGATGGTCTTTAGTACAACCTAAATTAGAAGTACTATAGTACCTACCATTGAGCAGAGCACATTGTTAAATGCTCTTAAGGTGAAAGTAGAAGGTACAATGTGTAACTTTAGCAATTTTAGATGTGTCAATTCCTTGGTAGTAATAATATTGATTGATGACATTGTGTCAATCAAAATATTTTTGAATGGTGTGTGATTAACACATGCAATTATATGTAGTGGTGGGTTCGCTATAGCAGTGGATACCATCTTAATCTCATGATCATTGAATTGAATCACTAGTTCACTACACTACTGCACATGTCCAACAAAGTTTGTTAATGCTTTAGGATCATAGGAATAAAATTTTATGTACCTTAGGATATCTATGAGCATCTCCCTATCCTTAGGAGACTGCTAAATTAATTCATATATTGACAACTTTACTAGAGTTGTCTACAAGCTTTGATCTAGCTTGCTCTTGATAGTCACCACCAGTCTAGTTCATGAGACTAGAACATTTTATGCTCACCTTTTCTAAGGCACAACATGCACCCTAATTGGAGCTAGAGGTATATTTGGTCATTCATACCTCCCTTGTCTCATGATAGCATTGGCCATATCGATGAATCCTTAATTTGGTGGTTCCACCTGCACTTGATTCACATGATCAACATTGTTACTTGGTGTCTTGTGATTTGATAAATTGTTCTTAAAAATCCTCATATTCTAGTTGTTTGGAGCCTAAGGTTTGTCCATCGTTAGCTCTCCTCTTTCAATTATGTTTTGCACTACATGTTTTAAACTCTAACATCCTTTGATGTTATGTCCTTTCATTTTGTGGAAAGCACAATACAAATCATCCCTATACCCCTTTGGCTTGGGTTTATTAGGGCCTATTAACTTAATATATGGTAATTTGAGGGCCTTGGCCTTGCACAATTTATGGAATATCAATGTCATCAATTCTGAAAAAGGTGTGAACTAGAAATGCGGGTGCTATTTTTTATTCTTACCCTTATTGTTATTATTGCACTGATTGTATTGTGCAGGAGGAGGTTGGGCTTGATAATTCTATTATTACCACTTATCCCCTTTCTAGAGGTTTAACACCACTTGGTTTACATGGTCTAGCTTGGCCTGTTATTTTTTATTGTGGGTGTTCTTCTTATTCCATTACTTCTTGTTCTGGAGCTTCAAGTTACCCTCCTATAACTTGATGTCCTCTATTACCTTGGCTTGTGCCAAGGCCTCTTTGAATGTTTGATATTGTTGTAGCTATAACAGTAATAATATGTGCTTTGCACAACTCTTGGTAAACATCCAAGTTAGTTCTATGGTTGGAATGGAAAATAGCAACTTTACCATTATATTTCTCCATATTTTCCCATAATACATGATTGGTTCATCATCATATTGCATTAAAATATCTATATCAGATAGGTTCACTTTATTATTGATGCTGAAAGAGAAGCATTCAAGAAACACATTAGCCAACTATTCAAAGTTGGTTATGTTGTGCCTCTTAAGTTGATTGAACCACTCTCGGGTAGGGCCTGAGAGGGTTTTGATGAATGTTCTCAACAACATAGAATCATTGCTTTCTATATAAAAGGATATATCCATAAAGCTCGTAACATGCTCCAGAGCATCCTCATCACCTTGAAATTTCTCCAGCTTTGACATCTCAAAATGATTAGGATACGCTGGAATGGATATTGACGGGCATAAAGGCTCATTATGTATCTTGTTCAAGGTTGGCTTTTGATAATCCCTCTCTTGCTTCTCTATAGCTTGAACCTTTTCTACCAAGTCCTGATAGGCATTTTGAAGATAGAATTTCCTCTTCTATGAGAGGTCATTGGGGAGCCTTTGGAGGACTAGGATCATCCTCCATGTCTACTAGGGAGATATTAGGATATTTCTATTCTTGTTTATATCCTGCTACTTCTTCATACTATGCATGCCCATGATGTTCCAGTTCTTAGTGTTGCATCATATTTTGATCTATGTGGAGAGTGTGAGTTTCAATGTGCTCAGGGTGCAAATCAGGCTACAAGGCAGCTCGTTTGTGAGTGCATTTTTTGTATTCACTATGAGGGGATAAATTAGCATGATCCAATCGATCCTCTCACTCAGCACACTCCTAATCAAGGATGCATTTCTCATGCATGCGTTGCTTTAAAAACATTGCCTTAGCAACCTCTTTCTCTAAGTATCCTCATTTTCAATGCACTCACACTTTGCATGGACATCTTCCAATTGATCTTGGAAGATATGCTACCATTGTTTTGACACCAGTTTTTGTGATTGATCTATAAGATCGATAGTATGTGGCATTTGGTGTATCTATTATATTTGAGTAGCTTTTTTGGTGTGACCTCCAACAGACTTATTTTCCATGCTCTTGCCTTTGTCTGTGTAGATGGTATTCGTGTTCTAGTGTTGTCTGTGTTCTATGCCTGTGTGGGTCGATACGACAAGTATACTATGAGAACACTTAGAGCATTCTCCTAGTTCTTAGATGGTCCTACATTTGTTCTCACTATGAGAACTCATAGAATGAGAGTAAAATAGCCAAAAGATTGCATTTGATATAATAACACATTAAAGACACATGCTATTCAGGAAAATGTATTTTATTCATGATAAGATTTGCATAGGTTACAAATGGGGGAATTCCCCTTTTTCATTTATTTTCACAAATGTAACAATAGGCTTGATGCCTTAATTTCACATTCCTCGATGTATATGGGCTTCATGTATAGAGTGTGCCACCATAGGTTTGTAGTTTGTAGTTGTTTCCCTCCTTGGTTCTATGATAAACCTAAAAAAAAGGGGTTAGTGGGTTAGGGGGCTTGCCTCGATCAGGACCCATAGTAAGAAAGGAAAATGGACTCATAAAACATGATAAAAACTAAAATAAATGATGCAGAACCACATAAAAATACCAAATGAAGCTTACCTCCAATATTTGGGTTGATTTGGGACCTGTAGACCCAATTCGCCACCCGAGGGGTGAATTGGTGTCGAATTCATGGGGCAATGAGAAAATTCAACTGTGAATGTTGTTCTTCAGAAATACTTCGATGGAGGGGTTCCTTTGCTATTGTACTACTGATGTGCAGGTTCAGATTAGTGTTTTTGTGCTTCTATACATATTTTGGTAGAGTTTTTATGCTTTGGACATAAAATGGAGAGAGAGATAAATGAAGGTTTGGGCCCACTATTTATAAGAAAACCCAAGGTGTAGGGGGGGTAGTTAGGAGAACTAAGCCCTAGGGTGAGATCCCATGAAGGTTAAGTTAGGGTTTTTGAGGTGGCATCCTCACATTCCCTTAAGGAAATATCTCATCCTCACACATGTGTGAGGAGATATTAGGGTTAACTAGGATTAGTCAACTCTAGGTTAGATTTGGGGTTAGGTTAGGGTTTCCTAAGAAATATCCTAACTAACCTAGTGCACACACATGTGGGAGGGAGAAATTAGGGATAATTAGGGATTAAGGACCTAATTAACCTTTTTAGCCCTAAAAGTGAACTTAAGTGAAGTCACTTTAAAATTAGATTTAACAATTGACTCAATTAATACTTTTGCCAATTAATAGCCTCGTGGGGGCCTCAATTAAGCATAAAGGAGTCTTGTATCACCTTAGGAGGCTGGTGGATGGTTTTACGATGCATGGAAGGTGTTTATGATGTGATTTAGGTAGTTTATTAGGGTTTTGGACCTAAAAACTAGTGAAGTGGTGTGTGGAAGTCTACACAATGCTACGATAATCTAGAGTGATCTACGCTAGTCTATGCATGTCTACGATAGTCTACGCATGTCTACGCATATCTACAGTAGTCTACATATGTCTAGGAGGATCTAAAATAGTCTACGTTGGTCTATGATAGCCTAGGGGTATCTAGGATCACCTATGTAAACCTACAAGTGTCCAAAAGGATCTACAAGTACGTAGGTATAGCAATGTGCAACTTTTAGGTGTCTACATTTTACCCCTTTTTGTACTATACTATGTGAAATACAGTTTAATACAAAAATGTGAAGGGTTTGTGTAGAGGAAGAGGGATAGAAGGAGAATGGAATCCAATCAAAGGTATGTAGCCACTCAAAGTGTGACCATACAACATTGACTAGGAATCCAGAGGAGAAGGGAAAGAATGGGATCTAATCAAAGGTATGTAGCCACTCGAAGCATGACCATACAACATTGATCGATAGCCAAGGAGGAAAAAAAAAAAAATAAAATTGATGATATAAGAAGGAGGGAAGGAGAAGGAGAGAAGAAGAAAGAAATAAAATAAAATGGAAACAATGCCGATAAATGGAGATGGATGATTGTGGATGCAATGCAGTAGTTTTGTTGAGCCTGTATGACATTTTTGATGTCATACTAGTTGCTTAGGGGAGGCAACTTTTGACTGCTTTGCTTTTGCGACCAGTTCAACGTGGTCCAAAAGTATGAATAGAACAAATGCCTATTCAAATATTTGTTGTCGATTGATTGATGAGCACATGGCGACAAGTGTCAAACCATTTGAGCTAAAGGGATATTTGGATTATTCAAACGTGTCATTCATTATGCATCATGAATGCCAGAAATCATTTTTCAAATGTTGTGCTAGGATTACGTCAAACGTATCATTCATTCTGTATTTGACATACATGAATGCTAGATTGACTTCTCCATCAAAATGCATAGCTCTCATGATATAACAAATATCTAGTTGGGGTTGAGATTATTTCATAAGATAATCTTCAAAAAAAAATTCATAGACAGATGCGATATCCACGCTTTTGGATGTTCGGTTGGTTGGCTGCATGCAAAGCTGACTTTGGATATGAATACCCCCTCAAATGAGGAATCAACAATGAGGTAAATGGAATGTGGTGATTTGGTGATGCAATGATTGATAGAATACCAATGCATGATGAAAATGATAAAAAAGTAAATTAGAGGATAGTTTGGGAGATTTCCTAGGGTTTTGGAAGAAATTTGCATGATTTCCTAGGGTTTTGGAAGAAGTTTGATTGATTTTGAAGGTCATAAGCTCAATTCATGGGGTGGGGGGTGAATTGAATCCTGATTCATGAGGCAAGGGGTGAATTGGACCTAAATCATGGGGCGGGGGTGAATTAGGGTTTTAGGTGTATTTAAGCCAATTTGTGATTTGAAATGGCTCATTTTGACAATGGGAAAGTTGGAGAGTGAGTGGGAGGAGCATTCGACGATGCGTGGATAGTGTGGTTGGTGATTTCGAGTGAGAGGATGATGAGAGGATGAAGTGGAGCTGGCAGCAGGTGTGGGGATCCACTAGTAAGTGCTTTTATTTACCTCATTTTTCATTTTTTGTTTTCTAGAGAAATGTGAATTAGGGGGGAGGTTTTCATTTTATTTTTAAAATTTTTGCAAATTTTAATTAAAATTGGAACACAAAGTGTAAAACCAGCCAAATGGGTACCCAAAAATGTAGTTTATTTTTAGGTTTGACTTGTTTTCACGTCAGTTTGACCGGGTGATGGGTAGAGTAGTTACATAGTTTGACCATCCGTTTTTGGAGCGATGGTGTACTATTTTTGCAATGTGGTTAAATTTCATCCGTAAAAGTGGGAAATGGGTATCTAATTTTGTTACTGTTATTTTTTATGCCTTCATTTGGCATGTTTTCTATATGTATGGTTTTAGGGTGTAAATTGGAAAACCTTGACTATTAAATTTTCCACTATAGAGATAGTATTTTTAGAAACTGTTGATACTTTCACCATAAAAGGGTGAAATGGGTATCTAAAAATATTACTTGTTTTGGTAGATGATTGCATTTGGTGTGTGTTTGATTTACGTGCCAAGATGTGGGTAGTGTTAAATTTGAAATTTGCTGTTGGGAGCCTGATTTGCACTATTTTCAATATCTGTTTGAACTTTCACCATGAAGTGGGCAAATGGGTGTTCAAAAATGCGACTGTGTTTTTGATATTGTGTGTTTTGGTGTATGTACCATTTGGATGTATTTGTGGTAACATTGACCTCGAAATTCATGTTGATTTGTATACTATTTTTGAATTTTGTCAATATTTTCATTGTAAAGTGGGCAAATGGGTATTCAAAAATATACTTTGTTTTTGTATGTCTGATGGATTGACTTAGTTTTGAATTTCGTGCCACAGTGGGTAGTGGTTAATTTTATATTTGACTATTGGGAGCCAAATATGTACTATTTTTCACATCTATTCAAATTTTTACCATGAAATGGTAAAATGGGTATCCAAATATGTGATTATATTTTTGATATGTTTTGATATGTGAATTGTGCACTTGTTTTATGTCTCGAAGTGCATGTCAAATTAAATAGTTTAATTTGTATGTTGGATTTGTGTGATGATTGAGTTTTATTGGATTGCATCTTTGTGTTGATGGCTAATGTATATTCTATTGTGCTTGTTTGTGGATGAATAGGTGAAGATGCTCGAGCCTCGTCATCATGTACGCAAGATGAAGCGTGATTTTGATGAGCTTATGCAAAATGAGGATGATGAGGTATGGTTGGATGCTATGTGGTTGAGAGGTGTTTGGGAATGCAAAAGCATTCATGCAAATAGAGCATACATATCTGCATTATGTGAGCGGTGGGATGCAGATCGTAATACTTTTCATTTTTCCATAGGGGAAATGATGATTACACTAGAGGATGTATACATGATCTATAAGTTACCTATTGAGGGTGTTCCAGTTAGAGCAACACCAAGTTGATTCTAAGGAGGTTGTACTAGAGCACTTCTTTGGTGAGGGGTGGGAGAAGATAGATGTTGGGAAGATGGATTATGAGTGGTTATGGCTTAATAAGAAGATATCTAATTACTAGTGCATAATGATGATGATGATTTCTACCTATGCTTTACCTAACACTTCTAAGGTACTATTTACCTAGAACATGTTGGATGTGGTGAGTGACATGGTAGAGTAGAGCATTGTGTTTGCATGGGCACTTGCACTACTAGCCCAGGTATATAGAGAGTTGCATGATGTGGTGCGTGCTGGATGGAAGGGTTTGAGTTGGACTCCTCTACTGTAGGTATGGGCATGGGAGCACATATCCATTGAGAGGCCATCACTATTGCCTCACCCTACCCATGTTGAGGGTAAGGAGTATTTACCCTATGCTTTGAGATGGAGGATAGATGTAGAGAAGGGCATTAAGAGGCCACATGAGGGTGATCCTTTGTTGTGGAGGGTCAAGTTTAGAGATTTGACACCCAATGATATTAAGTGGAGGCCTTGGTTGGGTGGGGTGACTTGGAAGAAGGATGATGAGTAGTTGTAGGTCATCATCAAGGGAGGTGGCTAGTAGGGAGGTATACTCGATAGGCCAAGTACTTTTAGTTTGATCGAGTAAGATGATAGTTCAATTTACAATAGGATATTCTAGGGGCTCCTATTATGTATTATAGATGACAGGGTGATAGAGGAGAGTGGCCTATGGTCCTACCATGGGTTGGTGAGAGTGACCCACCTATGGTTATCTTAGATGTGGATAATGTAGGGATGACACCAAAGTTTGAGGCTTGGTGGGTGATGCAGAGTTGGGAGCCCGATAAGGGCATGGTTGATCTATGGGTACCACCTGGTGGTGGGGTGCCTCTAATAGAGGGGAGAGCAGGTAGAGGCACTCAAGCTAGGTTAGAGGAGAGAGCTAGTAGTGAGAGGGAGGTTCCTCTATGATGGTCTCGATGATGATTGGATGGTGCTTCGAGTTCATAGGAGTGGGAGTATGGGAGGTTCTCGTGATCATTGAGATAGATCCTATGGAGGAGGGCATGGCTATGGGATAGGTAGTTGGGGTAGTAGAGGAGGTAGGTGGGTCCACTATGATGGGTGGTGTGGATGACACCATTGATGTTGGTCTTTTTGAGGATATGGAGGAGATTCTATTTGAGGTTTAAGAGAGGTAGGATGCAGATGAGGAGGCATGACTACTGCATGATAGGGTTTGTCAGTTAGAGATTGAGCTTCACGAGAAGGAGGAGAGTCACAAGATAGAGGTGATAGATCTAGAGGAGTGGTTGATATTCATGGAGAGTGTGGGTGAGGCCTCTCTGAAGGTCATCAAGGCTAGATATGCCAAGGTGGTAATAGAGATGGAGCATATGAGAGCAAATATGGAGCATATGAGGGTAGAGATGGCTAGCCAGTAGTAGGCATGAGAGGAGGCTTCACAGGCTCTTGAGAGGGTGACTAGGCTACTAGTTGTAGAGTCTATGAAGAGGTCATTATGTGAGGTTGCTCTAATGGTGTGTGGGATCACACTTCCCTGATTATGATCGGGTGGTGTCCCATTCTATATTATAATCACGTGTGTAGGCACCTTCACAGCATAGCCAATGTAGTGCTACTTTGGTAGAGCATATGGGCACTAGGACTGAGGTACGAGGTACCTTATTAGGTGCAGATGTAGCCATTGGTTCGACGATGGTGATATCTCCTATTAAGGTTTAGGCTTCAGGGGCTAGGGTAGAGTCTAGCAGAGCTGTAGAGGTTTGGGTGAGCCATGAGGGGAGTGGGGAGACTCCTAGTGGTAGTTAGGGTTGCTCATGATTGTAGCCTATGAGGTATTTTGGATGATGGATGATGGGCATGGTCCCGATTTGTAGCCTACGGGTATTTTTGATGGATGACATATATATATACCTTTTGGTTTTGGCTGTTATATATACATGTGTTGTTATTATGGTTTGAAATGTGTTCTCTTTATGTTTGCGTAGATAGCATAACATAATTTGTAGGTATCTATAATGCATGGATATACATGTGTGGTATGGTGTAGATCTATGATCGTATTGTAGTATGAATATACTATAGAATAGTATGCATGATTGTATTTTGAATGCAATGTAATGTGATGTAATATGAACTACAATGTAATGTGATATAATTTTTAGTGAATGCATGTAATAGAAATGTGATGATGCAATGTGAGAGAGTGTATGTAGGATAAATGCATTGATGTAGTGTTTGATGACTCTGGGTAACATAGATGCGTAGATGCATGTATGAGGGGACTAAAATACACCAAGGAAGCACTTGTATTGTTGCATGTACCTATGTGGATGTGATCCATTCCATGATATCAGAGATGTAGGATGGTATAAGGTATATGTAATGGCTTTGACCAATGTAGTTTTGGCAATCAAATCTCAAACCCAAAACTGTGCAAGTTTATGTGGCAACTCATAACTAATCAGACTGGTTCAAAATATGTCATGGACCTATGTGTGTAAATGAGTGAGGTTCATTTATCCATTTTGAGGGAGGTAGGATTAACCCATTGTAGACATGGCCAAACTAGCTAGCTTATCCATACATGAACAGTGATCTATACAAAAGTGGGTAGCTAATGTGGTAGATATATCACCACTTGTAAGACTATTCCATTGGTAGGCAGGCTCTTGGAGCCTATTGCTAGCGATGGAAATCATCCCATGGTGTTATGTTGAACCTAAGGACCAAAGGCGATGAAGCATAACACTAGTGATATCTGGAGGCTTTTCCTTTTGTTTTTTGCCCCTCATCTATTGTTTACCTATTTATTGTGGTGCTCTTTTTCTTTTCTCTTTTTATGTTCTCTTTTTCTTTTCTCTTTTTTTTCTCTTTTTTTCTCTATTTCTTTCTTTTTTTTTGTATGGGCATTGGCTTTTGTTTTCTGCCCCATTATTTTACTTTTGCTTATGCTTATCCCTTTGTTTATCCCCAGGTCGTATGTTGACCATGCAAGTGATAGGACAAGCAGGGGAAACCATTCACTAGATGGCAATATCTACTCGAGGTGTCATCTTCCCTAGACTCAAAATTTGTTTAATGTGTAACCTATTGTGAATGGTCCATGAGAGAAGTTGAACCAGCCTAAAGAACCATAAGGAGTATGTAAAACCTATCAGCTAGGGGTGACATTTGATTGACTAAACTAGTAAGTGGTCAAAGCTTAGCATGACACCTATGTATACCCTAATCCTGAAAAGGGGGAATGGACATCCAGGTGGTGATGCTAACAAGTGCATGTATTACTCCTATTGAAGGTGCATTTTGGGGGAGAATATACAAACTATAAAAGAAATTAAAATGAAAAACATATGGATATATGCAATGGAGGTAATGTAAATGATGCAAGTGGGGGAATGCAATATCTACAAGAGGAAGCTTATGAAGTGTAGAGGGAGAAGTTTGGAAAACTTATCTACATATGAGTATGGTGTATTGTAATGACAAAAAATGTGATGCTATGATAATGGTTGCCCCAGAATTTGGGGTGTGTGCGTAGCAAGTAAAAAACCTATGAGCTATACAAATATATATATAATAATCATAAAAAGAAAGAGGATGTGAGAGCAGGATGTATAGATGGAAGAAGTAAGAAGAAATAGGCTTTGGTAACCAATAAGATAAGGGGATTACCAAAATCCAATAAAGATAGAAGAGGGGAAGTGGATCAACATGGGTATGTAGTCGCTCAAAGCGTGACCATACAACTATGCAAGGAAGGAAGAAGTAGAAGAAGAAAGAATGAAGACAAGAACTATTGTGATGGGTAAAGTGGCATGGGTCAGGTCAAGAATAAGATGGTGAAGTGATGGTACAACAGGGACTTTGATGGTTGGTGTAGTTGGATATGTTGTGAATATAGTGAGCTGGCGCTATCAAGGTTTCACATGGTGGTAAAGTTCTAGGGATGATGCGGCATGGAGGACTCAAAAGTTAGCTAAATGGGATGGAGCATTCAGGTGATGGAGTTTGATCACCATGCAACATGTTGTGCACCAGGTTCTCGAATGATCGATATTCTTCAATGTCATGACCTGGTTGATGATGATAAATACAATATTGGCTCTCATGGTAATTATGTGGTTTAGGATGTGAGGGGTCTATGGGCCAATTTTTTTGTAAGTCAAGAAGGCCTTGATGCATGAGGTGATAGAAATTTTTTGATAATGGAGTGAATGGAATAGGCATGGGGTAAATGTAAGGTTCCACTGGAGGTGAATGAGGGGTGGATGAAGGGAGGTCTAATGATGGAGGTGTAGGTTGAGAGTCCGATGTGGGTTGAATCCAAGGTTGGGGAATGGATCTGCATGGAGGTGAGGATGCATGGGTCATGGGGGATTGGGTATTGGCATGGATGAATATGGCAATGAAAATGGCTCATCTGTAGCTCAAGAGCCTCGATATGGGAAATGAGATGTTGTATATTATAGCATGGAGGTGATGGTATCAGAGAAGGTGGTGATCGGGACCCCAATGTGTATGGAGTGGCCTGGTATGCATGAGAAGATGGATGAGATCATGATGATGATGAGGAGGAGTGGAATGACCTTGGGGATTGTGAGGCTTGCTGAAAGGGTAAGCCTCGTAGTGGTGAGGGTGGTGTTTGGAGGATAGGTGGCATAGGATATGGCTCTAGATGACAATGCATGTGGGATGGAGGCATGTGCACATGGGCAGCTTGGGCAGCTTGAGCCACGTGGGATTGCAAGGCTTGGGCATAAGAAGACTCCCCACTAGGGAGTGGGACCGGTAGGCATGAAGGATGGGCTAGATGAGGAGTGTATCCTCTATTAGGAGGGCAGTAAGCTCCTAGAGGGTGGTGGGGGGAATCAGTTTGTGAATAAGGGTTTCTGGTATCTTCAGTAGGATGAGAGGGAGAGCCTTGTGTTTGGGGATGGGATGTTTCCTCCTTTTTATCAAAGGAGGATAGGGAGACCTGGCTATCTCTAGAATGGGGTGAGTAATATGAACCTCGGTGGTGAGGGAAAAGGCATCAATATGGAGTGTAATGGTCTGAATGTGAGGAATGTGAAGACCACCTAGTATGAAGGGTGATTGGTGGTCCAGCTAGGTCAACCAGTGTGATCGGTATAGGCCATGGTGGTGGAGGGTCCTGCATGATGATGTGTGTGGATGTTATCATATCTCACTACTGATGGTGTAGCTATAGATGATGTAAATATTGCAAGCAAATATAGATACCAGCAACATATAAATGGCAAAAAAAAAGTAAAAGTGCATGTGTATTGTAACATTTAAAGTAAAAGAGATGCATGTATAGTGATGTGCCTAGTAGGTGATGTGTTTGTGCATAGTAGTGTATACTACTTGTGATAGTGAACGCTTATGTGTGTTAGGCATTGAATGCATGAAGGTGTAGGATGTTGATAGGCTCAGGTTCATCAAGGCCTTCTATATTAGCCAAGTGATAGGCACCTAAACCAAATTTGTGTGTGATAATGAAGGGGCCCAACCAGTTCAAGGTAAACTTGTCTCACTATTGGTGAGGCTGACTTGTGATTTATTGGTTCTCCTTGAGAACTAGATTGCCAATTTGGAATTCATGTTGATGTACCTTACTATTGTAGGTATAGTGAAGGTGATCTTGGTAGACACATGTGTGCTCTATGGCATGGATGCGACGTTCATCGAGGAGTGTAAGCTGATCTAAATGGGCTTGGTGGGCAGTGTCATCATCAATGAATTCTTTCATGGATACCCTTAGGGAAGGTATCTCAAGCTCAAGGGGCATGATAGCTTTAGCCCCATAGACAAGTGAAAATGGGGTTGCCCCAGTGGGGGTACGGATGCTTGTACGGTATACCCATAAGGCTAGGGGTATTTGGTTGTGCCAATCATGATGTGATTCTACTACTATTTTGCGTAGGATGGAGCAAATCATTTTGTTTGTGGCCTCTACCTAGCCATTACCCTGTGGGTAGTATGGGGTAGAGAAACTATGTTGAATGTTGAACTTGTTGCAAAGAGCATGGATGGTTTTTTTTTTTGAAGGATTTCCCATTGTTAGAGATGATTTGGGAAGGGATTCTGAAGTGACATATGATATGGTCTATTATGAATACCACTATCTTTGCTCCTATGGTTTGGACAAGTGGGATGGCTTCGACCCACTTTGTAAAGTATTCTATGGTAGTGATGATGAACTTATGATTACTTGAGGAGGCAGGTGTAATTTTTCCAATAATATCTAGGTCCCATTGGGAGAAAGGCCACATGGATTGGATAGGTTGGAGCGCTTGAGATGGAAGATGTGTGAGGTTTGTGTGTTGTTGGCACTTGATACAGTGCCTCACATACTCGCAATAGTCATATTCCATTTTTGGCCAATAGTATCCCATGCGAAGGATGCATTTCATGATTGCCATGCCATTGAAGTGGCCACCACAAGTACCATCATGGGTTTCTTGTACAACCCATTGAGATTCATGAGGTTCTAAGAAATGCAAGAGCATGCCATCATAGTTGTAGTGATAGAGGATGTCCCCCAACAATATGTAGTGGATTACTCTTTGTTTAAATGCTTGGCGCTAAGCATGCGGTAAGTCGCATGGTAGAAATCCTAATTTAATATAATCTTTGATCTGCACAAACCATGGGTCATGTGGTTTGGTATCGACCACATGAATGCCACCATCATATTTAGGAGACATGGGTGATATGGAAGATTGAGTGAGTGTATGAATGGTCATGGATGTGGTTGTTGATGTTGGATTTTATAGGATTAGTGATCCTAAGGAGGCCATTGTATCTACAAAATGGTTTGAGGATCATGGAGTGATTTCTATGTCATACCATTCAAATCGGTAGAGGAGTTATTGTGCAATGTGCTTGTATTGTTGGAGAACTAGGTAATTGCATTACCAGATCTCTTGCACTTGGTTTACTATTAAAATGGAATCACCTATAATGTGTAGGTATTTGATATGCATGGAATGCACCTGTTTCAATCTGAGGATTAGGGCTTCATATTCCATATTGTTGTTCATACAAGGGAAGTCCAACTTGAATGAAAAGGGGAGTGGTTCACCTTGATGTGTGAATAATATAATTTCTATACCCCTAGCATGCATGCATCGGGAGCCATCAAAGAATAGAGTCAAGTCGACTATCATCTCTGGTTCAACATATTCTTCATCTTCTGTTACATGGAAGATGGAGTCATCAAGGAGCTGAATGAGGAGAGGTTGGTCATCGAACAAGGGAGCTTCTACAAGTTGATCTGCTATGACCTACCCTTTGATGGACTTTTGTGAAATGAATTCAAGGTCAAATTCAGTTAGAAGCATGATCCACTTAGCTATGCAGGAATTATGATAGCTTTTTTTCATCATGTAATGAAGAGGATTGTCTTGGGTGATGATGAAGGTTGTATGATTGAGCATATAATGGCATAGTTTTTGGGTGGCGAATACTATAGCTAGGCATAGTTTCTCCATGTACCCGTATCTAGCTTCGTAGCTAACTAGCATGCGACTTATGTAGTAGATGGCTTGCTCTTTTTCGAGCACATTCTTTTGGGCTAGAAGTGTACCTAGCATGAAATCTATAGTAGAAATGTATAGGATGAGTGGTAGCTATGGGTGTGGGGGTGACATAATTGGTGGTGAAGTAAGGTAGGTTTTGATGTCATCAAAAGCTTGTTGGTAGTTATGATCCCATTTGAAATTTACTCCCTTTTGTAAAATGTGGTTGAATGGTTTGCACTTGTCTGACAGTTGTGCTATGAATCGGTGGATAGAAGTGATTTTTCCCTAGAGGCTATGTAATTGTTTTAGGGTAGTGGGTGGGGGCATCTCAGTGATGGATTTTACTTTACTAGGATTGACTTCAATGCCTCATTGGGAGATAATGAATCCTAAAATTTTTCTTGAAGTAACACCAAAGACACACTTCTTTGGGTTAAGGTGGACATTGTGTTCTAACAAGCGGTCAAAGATTTGGAGAAGATCTTCAAGGTGTTTTGAGAATTTCTTGGATTTAGCAATGAGGTCATCTACGTAATATTCCATGGTTTTGTGCATGTAATCATGGAAAATGTAGGTCATTGTGTACTGGTAGGTTGCCCTAGTATTTTTAAGGCCAAATGGCATGACCTTGTAGAAAAATATCCCCTAGGGGGTTGTGAATGATGTCTTGTGTTGATCAGCAAGGTTGATTCTTATTTGGTTATAACTTGAGAATCCATCCATGAGGGATATCATCTCATGGCCTACGATGGAATAAAAGAGTGAGTCGATGTTAGGTAGAGGAAAGTTGTCTTTAGGATAAGCTTTGTTTAAGTCATAAAATTCTATGTAGATGCAAACTTCGTTGGATGGCTTAGGTATGAGGACCATGTTAGAGACCCATTCAGGATAGTCTATGGGTACTATGAAGTCTACATCTAAGAGCTTTTGGAGCTCAATTTTTACTAGTAATGCAATGGTTGGGTGCATGCATCATAACTTTTGCCTTACTGGTTTGGCATTTTGATCAAGTGTGAGGTTGTGAACTACTAGGGTGGGATCAAGTCCTGGCATATCCTTGTATGACCACGCGAAGACTCGAATATACTTGCAAAGGAAATTTGTGAATAAAATGCACTCCTCGGGTGAGAGGTTGGTAGCTAATTTAACTATGTGAGGGGTTTCAGGATCGTCACCTATGTCAACATCAATGGTTTCCTCGATAAGCATGTGGGAACCATCATGCAATTATTTTGGAATTGGAATAAGATGGAGGTCATCGGTGGCCTCAGTAAATTCATATTCGTCATCTAGGTAAATGTTCGTGTGGTGCACCTATGGTATGTGAGGTGGTGTAGATGATGAAGGGGCATTCGTAGCGTGCAAGACGTGTGGTGAGAGTAGGAAATCTCGGGGTGCTGGTATGGGTGAGATGTGCACGAGATCGATGAAGTTGGGGTTTGGTGTATCATCTCGTGTTGGTTGGTGTGTGTATCATAGTGGAGAGAAAAGATCCACCTCAACCATATTAACTAGCACTAAGGGGGATGTGGGTGGTGAAGAGTCTGGTGATGATGACTTGACAACCTATGAGCATCCTAAAAGGCTTAAAGGAGGGCGTAGGATGATTGGTGGAGATCATGGTTGAGTGGCAGCTCATTGAAGTTACCAATGTATAGGTAGGAATGGGGCTAAATATGTTGATGATGGTGGTGGGGATGTCACGTCCTACCCAAGGGAATGAGCATTCAAGGATAGGGCCACAAATTTGCTCGTCAATTCATCAACACAACATGAGGATGTGTTTTCAACATAGGGGGATTCTTTGAAGAAATCACATGGGATTGTAATGGTATATTGGGGTGATGGAGTGTCTTCTAGGATGTCCATGTCAATGTATTCTTCCAAAGTGTGCATTGGAAGAGGAGAAGGGTGTAGGAAAAGATCCTAAAGTTCATCCTCTAATGTATGGATGGTGGTTGGGTGATAACCTAAGCTAGATTTATCGATAGGGGATTGGACATGAGGGTTAATGGGTGTATGCAACCCTTGCTCATAGTGGCCTAGTCCAAACCCATGCCAGTGGAAATGCTAAAGGTAGTGTAAGGCAAAATAGGGATTAGCCAAGTGATCAATTGTACCACAAAAGCTATATTGTGGTGGTGGAGATACCACAGGTGGAAGCGAGGAATCAACTTCGGTGTAGACAAAGTTGGTATGATTATTGGGAGATCCTAGTTGTATGATGGTTCCAATAGTCAACACTGAGGTTGAGGGGTAGCCAAAGTATCACGTGGATTGGATGATAGGTGGATGTACATGGGCATCATGCACATTGTAATCCCTTGGACCTGAGTTTGTCATAAAAATAGATATGCATGGTGTTGCATGCTCTAGTGAACAAGGTGGTGAATCCAAATCAGATGATAAAGGTGAAGTCTGAGATTCTCTAATGGTAGTAGTAGAAGGGTGTAGTAGTTGGTCATCTAAGTGAGATGCTCATTGCTCCCACTCATGGCATTCGACTATGGTAGCTGGTATGGGATGATTGGCCTATGGGAATTGCAAGGGCAGAGGAGTAGGTACTGGACTACATGGGGAAGTGAATGACCTAGGCTATGGATGAAAAGGAAGGGGAGGTGTGCACGGTGTAGGGAGGATAGGTGCTTCCGTAGAGGAGGATAATTGAGGTGGAGTGATAGGGTGCGATGTGGGTGGCGATGGTGGTTGTGGCACCAGAAGTGAGCTTGTAGAAGATGAAGGTTGGGATGGTAGTGGTGGCCATAATATGGGAGGCGAGAATGGTATGGTAGTGGGGTTAGGCACTATAGATGATGGTGCTAATGGTGCTGACATTGAGGTGTGTGTCCTTGATGAGAATTGGGGTAATGAGGTAGATGTAGGGGAGGATGTTGATGCCCCAACTAACTGGTGGGAAGAAATAGGGAATAATTGCATGGACGAGAAGGAAGGTGCAGGTGGAAGATCTACAATGTTGCAAAACTTAAAGGGATCTCCATCGGTAGGGATGTAGTGGACAAGTCCATTATGGATGTACTTGAGACAATGGTGTAGCATGGAAGGGACACATTGCATGTCCCTGATCCATGGGTGACCAAGGAGGATGTTGTACTGCATCTCCCCTTGGATTATATGGAAGAGGATAGAAATAGTACGAACACCTACTCAGATGGGCAGGACTATGGATCCTACCATAGGTCTCATAGAGTCATCAAATGCACGTAAGTCAAGCAAAGGCATGGCAAAGTGGGTTGGCAAAATATGTAAATGGTGTAAAGTTATCGTAGATATGATACTAATGGATGAGCCCATATCAATGAGGACCCACTTGTAGGTGATGTCATTGATAGTGGCTTGTATATGGAGAGGGGGATCTGCTCCTCCTAAAAGTTTTGTTATCTCATGGTCGTGGAAACTAATGGATGGTTGGAGGCATCACGAGATGTTCCCTACAAAGTTTACAAATGCATTTGTATCATGCATTTCTAAATCTATAGAATGTAAAATGTCATTCAACACCTCGTGATGGGGTTGAGATTGTTGTAAGAGGTCAAAAATGGATAATCACGTGGGGGTATTATGTAATTGATGGGTGAGGCTACCATGAATCATGATCATATTTTGGGGTGGAGGTGGTATAGTGCTAGGATTTTGGGAGACCTGTGGTGATGTGAATTGGGTAGGTGGGGAGACAATAGGTGTGGTCTGACACAATGGATATCGTTGGTTTCGCATGGTACAATTTATCATGCCGACCACACCGTGTGATGGAGGGTCATGTTGGATACTATTCACTTGGTGAGGTGGTCCTGGAGGATTGGTTGGAGGTCTTTGGGGATTGGTTCCTCTATGGTCAGGTAGAGGATTTTGGAAGATCCCTAGGTTTTGGTTTTGTGGGGCCAAAGGGTTTGATACCTAAATGGTACCCCTATCGATTAGGTCCTGCACTTGAGCATAGAAAGAGTGACACAACTCAATGTCATGGCCACGCTATATATGGTACGAATAATAGGATTTCTCATTGTATCCATGAGGCTTAGGTATGTTTGGATCTAATGGTCAAATATTAGGTAGAAGGAGATGTCCACCCTCATGTAACCTATGGAAAAGGGTTGGTAAGGGTTTGGATAGTGGTGTAAGGTTATGTTGTGGACCTTGTGGATGCATGCCATGAGACTATTGAGGCCTAGGTGGGGAAGGCACATTGGTTTGAAATACTTGTTATTGTGGAATGTAAGGTGGTGGACTTGGTGCGGGTTCTAGGGTAGCAGCTGCCACTTGGTTGGTTTGTGGAGGTTGAGGATAAGGTTGGTTGGGTGTGTTTCTATTAAAATAGAAGTTTGAACTATAGTTAGGCTTTGATATTAACTTAATTTTTTTGAATTGAACTTTAATGTCTTCGATAACCTTTACCTATGAAATGGATTCCTCGAAGGTGTAGCTTAAGTGAAGTTTTAGAGAGGTAGAGATGTGTTTGTGGCAACTCTTGGAGAAGAGTGTCACTAGCTCTGCAGTAGGGAGGCTATGGGAAAGATCATGGATGATCACTCTCCATCTAGAGATAAAATTGGTGATAGGTTCATCATCAACTTGTCATAAGGCATAGACATCTGAGAAGGTAATATTATTTTTTATATTAATGGAGAAGTGTTCTAAAAAGGTCTTTATCAAATTCCACACTCATACCTACACACCGCACGATGGCAGAGTGTGGTCAAGCTTCTTCTAGCCACGGTGACCGAGGCGAGGGCAAGGTAATTCGAAACCAAAACCTTACATCCATTACCAATAAAATGAACCAAATTAATTAATTGATTAATCAATCACATTAAATTATTGGCAATGAACAACACCTTAGGTTAGGGTAGTTTAGGCTTTATTTTTTTATTTTTTTCATTTTTAGCCATGGTAAAATACCTGATGGGATCTCAGTCGAAGACTGCAGGTACCAGTTATGGTTCCCAATTGATCAATTGGGGACCACAACTACCAGCTACGGTCTGCATTTAAATCCCAATGGTCAATTTTTGACCGCATGCAGACCGTAGGGTTGAACTACGGTTCACAAACTTTAGAAAAAAATTATAAATTTTTTAACTTTTCTAAGTTTTAATAGACAAATAATGTCATTTAATGCATTTTTAACCTGTTTGAGTGAAAATTTTGATTTTTATGACTACATGATGACATATTTTTGTAATTTTATTAGTTTTTAGATGTTTTTGATGATTTTTGGGTCATTTTTAAATGTTTTTACTTGTTTTTAGTTAGATTTTTTCTTATATTATGCTTTTTATTTTAGAGGTTGACCTCTAGAACTCGAGAGCCTAACATCCTTAAGAATATTCATAAAGAGCTCACTCCCAGGGAGTAGGAATGGTTTGGAGCTATCAGCTTCAGATATTTCTTAGATCTACCCACAATTAGGGTAGATTAGGCCTACTTGACTGTGTTGGGCTAGTTTTGGGATGCGCGGACCAACACATTTCACCTGCATACAAGTGAAATGATGGTTACATTGTAGGATGTCTATAGGATCTTCAAGATCCCTATTTATGGTGAGGCCAACATCTCTTCTACTTCTGGGGCCAAAGGGCCTATTCTTTATGCTATTTTTGGTGATCGAAGCCAAGAGGCTCAATGCAATATCAATCATGGAGGTGTCCATATCAGCTACTGGTAGGTGAAGAATGTCTTCTCCATGTGTGAGACCATATTTATGCACCTAGTGGTGCAAGTTGTCCTTATAGACTCCTTAGGTGTGAGGATTCCCTAGAACCTCCTACCCACTTTCCATAGAGTGTTTCAGTGCTTAGTGACTTAGCCACTATAACTGGCCTGGGGGAGCACCTTGCTCTACCAGTTTTACAAAGAGTTGTACCATATCATATACCATAGCTACCGAGACATCAACTATAGCCTGCTACTTCAGATTTGGGGTTGGCAGCACATCAGGATAGAGTATCCTATGGAGCTACCACTACTCATCACTGAGATTGATGATACTCACCAATTTTATGCCACCTATTAGCATCAAGAGGAGGAGGGGTTTAGAAGTAGGACCCATGTTGGTGACGTCCAACATTATATCACATAGTTTGGATCACTTAGCCCTGATGACATTGAGTGGTGGTCGTATATGGGTTTTTTAGCATGGACCGAGGTGGGCGAGTGGCTTTAATAAGCTCATAAAGATAGGTGGCTACTTAGATAGAAGGTTGGGATTAGAGAGTATCAGTTCCACTCTCACATTTTGTGGTAGTTTAGGATACTACATGACATCTCGTAGATCCCCTTTCCTTATAGGTGCTTCACATTAGAGTGGGATCTATCATGAATTTGACCTTAAAATCTAGGAGATGAGCCAGATGACTTCTAGGAGACTGGAGTTGATAGGGATACTACCACACCGACATACAATGGATGGTGGTCCATGCTCTGGTGGCATGGATTGGGACCTCTAGGAAGAGTGGCTAACCAAGGAGAGGTAGAGGTGGATCTTAATGGGTGTAGGGTGCACCAGCAGATAGAGGGTAGATGGGGCACAAATGCCACCACTGAGGAGTCTCCTGAGGTTTATCTGATGATGAGGCTCCCAATGAGGGTGAGGTCCCTCATGACAGTGTATAGGGGTTACTCCTAGATCAGTTTGCTAACTTGTAGAGTTAGCTTAGCAGATATGTCACACAACAGCTAGAGTGAGAAACTACCATTGCTACCCTGTAGACCCAACTTACTAACAGGGACCACAGACTGATCGAGGTAGCATAATAAATCACTAGCCTGACTACACAGGCTATGGTAGTAGATGGGATGGTTTAGGATCTCACCAGTGTGCATGAATTGGTAGAGGTATGACTAGGTATAGCTAGAGTAGAGAGGGACTTGGCCCTAGCTCAGGAAGTAGATCCTTCATCTTCCCATTCTATTATGGCACCACCTACAACACTAGTGGTAGTACTCCCTGGTGGCTACGATCCCATGTTTGAGATCCAACATTTATAGGACCTCATGGAGGAGGTAAATGACATAAATATGAGTAGGGTAGCCTATATAGACTAATTGGAGGGCTATATTATGTTGATTGGTGGTATGGTCTCGAAGGATTCTCATGTTACAGGGTCTTAGTGGACTAAGTCCAGGACAATGGGATAGTCCACAACTAGCTCAATCCAGTAGACCCACAGGACAAAGAGGATGCATAGGTCCTCTAGCACAAAGGGTGATAACTCACATAGGAGCCATAGAGAGACAAGTGAGACCTCTAGCTAGAGGACTAGCCACATGGGCATACCAGTCTCTAGTGTGCTATGCCTCTTCAAGCTAGGCGGTACATAGGGTGTACAATAGGGGTCAGATCTAACTACAAAGTAGGCTCTAGGTCATAGGGCTAAGGGATGTGGTGAGAGATCTAGTTTAGGGATAGCTAGCTAGAGCTAGGGCTCTTATCATATGACAGCTACTTTTGTATATGTATCATTTTTGGTGTAAGGTCGAGGACCTACACGATTATAGCCTGTGAGTAATTTTATACTCATATGATGTACTCTGAGACACATATTTATATATGATATGATCATTATAATTTTGGCTCATTATGTGTACTTGATTTATATGTTTTGATTTTATGTTTATTTGATGCACATGGATGCAATGCTTATGTTAATTTGATGTTATATGATGTGATGTATGGATGACATGCACTAGATAGATATTTGATTTATGATGATGATTATATGTAGTGATCTAGATATTTAGATGTACGATTTATGATGGATGCATATTGATACAATGTTTTCTCTTAACACATATTTTATATTGCTTTATTGCATGCATTAATGTATATGCTTTATTTACATGATGGTAATCTAATGTAAATGAAATTGTATGCTTTAATCACTTAAAACATAAGGAATGAATGAAAATATGTTTATCAATCTAATGGATGACACCACATAATGTATAAAAATCATGAATGTAATTGAAAATTCTTAAGATAAGAATTTAATCAATTAATCACCCATATATGAAATGCAATGAATGCAGTTGTATGATGCGAATGATATAGTGTGTCATTCTATTTTCTTTTGTAAAATTTGAAGAATATGCATGATATAATCAGTGGCCATATAAATATTATTTCTAATAGCCATCCGGTATCTATCCTATATTTTTATTGTGCACTATATGATAATGTATCATGGAATCGATACTTTGCAATTTGATGATTTATATGGTTACGATATTTGAAATTTTGTTGCTATGAGATAAATTTTTTAGGTTTTCCATGATACTCAAACACCCTAATAGACTTATCAAAAGTTGCAGACTAACCACACTAGACTTTTGAGATAAAAGGCTTTTGCTAGGATAGGCCCTAACTGCTCATTATCCCTATGTGTGCACATTATTATTTTAAGATAAGACATGAGTGTTCCCCGATGTTAAGTAGGATTTTGTTTAGCCCATTGATAAGATAGGGGTTCCACAAATGTCTTATACAATCTCAAGTTTATATTTTAGTTGGACTAAGCCACTAAGAAATGCAGGACACCTGAAGCTAGCTCTTCCACATTCAAACTTTGGTCTTTTTCATAAGAGAGGTGCTAATGCGTCAGACATATCATCATGCATAAGGTATAGTAGTGCCGATAATTCTAGGGATTCAGGCTCATTCATTTCTATATTTTAATTTTTGGGATACTTGATCATATGTAGTGAAGCAAGGGAGTCGATTCCATCTTCATTCTAAACTATCTTTGGATCTTCATTTGATCTCTCTTCGAACTAGATTTTGGATCTTCATTTGATCTCTCTTTGAACTAGATTTTGGATCTTCATTTGATCTTCACTTTGAACTTTGATTTAAGTCTCTTTTCTAATCTTCACTCGATCTTAATTTTTTGATATTTACATTTTATAATTTTCTTCAGAAACTTTCCTTTGGGAGGATTTACTTGGGAAACTGTTTATGGTATATTGATTGAGAATATTGATCTTATGATATCAATATGGTATATCACTCTGGGGAGTCGATATATGATATCAATATAGAGGATCAATTATAAGGATTGATGTGGGATATCACTATGGTATATTGCTCATTTTATCATAAGCAAGGTATACTAAATAGGGAATGAACTCGTCCTTTTGCCAACTACCAAAATTTCCCATACCGTTCGTACATAGAGATAAGCAAGAATAACTATTTTCACTTTAGGATATCTGGTCCTACTTTGTGGATTTCATATTCCCCTAGTCCTTATTAGGATTGTTTAAATTTTTTGATTAGTGATAGGCTTCTGATATGCTTAGGGCTATACTAACTAAACCTTAGATACAAAATAAAATCAAGCTTTCTACCAACTCTTGATAATACCATTAGGCATGGTTGAGTGACTGAAAAACCCTTGTATATCTCCATAGCAACATTACAGGTTGTGTTGAAAAACACAATTACTCACATGAATGATGGATCATGATAAATGCAGAGATGCATGATTTAAACACAAACATGGTGTCATTTGTAAGACTGACAAACATAATCCCTCCTACTACGGAATGCAACAGATGTCGAATGCCTATATGCAATGCAATAATGTAGGGAATGCATGTGTGAATGCAAAATGCAAATATTTTTGGATTTTATGCTTTATCTACTTTTTTTGGATTTTATTGATTTTATAATTTTTGTGGGTTTTGAGCCTTATATTTGACCAAACGGTGAGTACATGCCTCTAGAGCATTTAAATTGACAAAGCAATTTTTAATAATCCTTGGATATTTTAGGATTGACCAAAGGGATTATGGGTACCTTTGGGGAATTTTGGGATGACCAAGTGATTTTGAGAATCCTTGGAGCCTTTGGGTTGACCAAGCAATTTTTCAAAAACTCTTGGTGCCTTTTGAGTTTGACCAAAGGGCTTATAGATGCCTTTGGAGATTTTTAGGATGACCAAGCGGTTATAAGAAAACCCTCAAGGCCTTTAACTAACATGACCAAGTAGTTTCAGTAACCCTTGGAGCCTTTTGGGATGATCGAACAGTTTTGACCAAACCCTCGAGGCTTTTGAGGTTGACCAAAGGGCTTACAGATGCCTTTGGAGATTTTTGATTGACCAAACTACTTATGGGAGTGTTTGGAGCTTTTTAGGATGACCGAGCGATTAAAAGTGACCCTCAGAGCCTTTTACTATGCTCTTCGAGCATTAAATGCCTTAATATGGATGATGTTGAGAGGTTCAGGCTCTTCAACACCTCCTAGCGATGTTAGATGATAGGTACCCAAACCAATATTTTTAGATATGATGTAGAGTCCTAGATAATTAGCCATAAATTTGTCTTGCATATCTAGCGATAAATTGGAGTTCTGTTGGTTCTATTTCAAGACAAGATCCCCAACTTCAAAGTCTCTCTAGTGGACTTTGATATTGTAAGCTCATTTTAGTTGCTTCTGATAAACATGAAGATGCTCCAGGGCATTCACACGATGTTCATCAAGTAGTTTCAGCTGATCCAATCGAGATTTCTACATAGTGTCATCATCAATGAACTCATTCAATGTGATGCGTAGTGTTGGAATTTCTAATTCCAAGGGCATAATGGCCTCAGTGCCATATACTAGTGAGAACAATGTTTCCCCAGTGGGTGTCCGAATACTAGTCTTGTAAGCCCATAATGCAAGGAGCAGCTAGATATGCCAGTCTTTGTGGTTTTCTTGGACTATCTTTTTCAAGATGGCCACCACTATCTTAGTTGAAGCCTCAACCTGCTTTTTTGATTATGGATAGTATGGAGTTGCAAAAATGTATTTGATTCTATATTTAGATGTCAAATATCTCATAGTTTTGTTCTTGAAATATGTTCCATTATCCAATATTATTTTGGATGGAATCCCAAAATGACTTATGATATGCTCCAGTGTAAACTCTACTATACGAGCTCTGTTTGTCATTGTTAAGGGTATTTCTTCCACCCAATTTGTAAAATACTTAGTATCTATGATTATAAATGTATGTCAGCCTAATGACAGAGGAGAGATCTTGCTTATAAGATCTAGTCCCCATTGAGAAAATGGCCAAGCTTCTTGAATGGGTTGTAAGGCCTGTAATGGCAAGTGCATAAGATTAGCATGATGTTGGCATTTAATGCATTTATTGACATACACATTGCATTCCTCCATAGTGGGCCAGTAGTAGCCCATTCAAAGGATGTGCTTGATGATGGCCATGCCACTAAAATTGCCATTGCACGTACTATCATGGGCTTGCAAAATTGCCCATGATGCCTCTTGGGGCTCTAGGCAATGAAGGAAGAACTCCATCGTAGCCTCGTTGATACAAGATATCTCCTAGTAAGACATATTTAGCCACTTTCTATTTAAATGTGCGCTTCACAGCATGTGGAAATCATTATGGGATTATACTAAGCTTTAGGAAGTTTTTAATTTATGACATCCAATTTTGATAAATCTTAGCTTCGACTGCTAAGACGACTTGCTCCCCCTATTTATTTACCTTTGCAAATGCAGACTCAAAAACAACCCTATGGTGAATGGTAGTACCGCTCCCCATAGGACTCTAAGAGGTTAATGACCCCTAGGGTGCCTTCTTAAAAAAGTCTCCAACTTTGCAAAACCATTTAGCTCTTGGTTCTACACTGATCATGTTGACTAATTCTATATTATCATAGGTTGCATGCTCTGCTATTGGATGTGATAGCATCTTGACATGAATGGTAGTGAAATTGGTAGATGGATTATGATGGATTAAAGATCCCAAAGAAGCCATGGTATCTACAAACCTATTTTATGATCGAGGGATTACCTCAATGTCATACCATTCAAATTTGGCCAAATATGTGTCAACTAGATCTTTATAGGCTTTTAGTATGAGATATCAACACTAAAAAAACCCCTTGACTTGATTTACTATGAGCAAGGAGTCACCAAAGATGTTCAATATCTTAATATTCATGGTGATGGCTATGTGGAGACCCAATAGTAGGGATTTGTACTCAGTGTTGTTGTTGGTGCATAGAAAATCCAACTTGAATGACAAGGGCATTAGAGTTCCTTGTAGTGTGAAGAACACTATTCCAGCACCACCCCCTTATTCGCACTTTGAACTGTTGAAGAACAAAGTCATATCAGCATCGTTCTCTGGTTCTTCAAGTTTGGGAGCTTTAGATATGACGAAGACTGCATCATCCAAAAGCTCATTTGTTAGAGGTCTACTATTTGATAGTTGTGCCTCAACTAATTGATCTGCTATGACCTATACCTTAATGGACTTTTGGCTTATGAATTCCATATTGAACTCCATCAATAGCATGATTCACTTTGTAGTACGCGTGTTGTGATACATCTTACTCATCATGTACTACAAAGGATTTTGTTTGGATATAACATATCGCGTATGACTTAGCATGTAATGTTGCAATTACTTTGTAGCGAACGCTATTGCTAAACACAAATTTTCCACATATGCATACCCAAGCTCATAGCTCACCAAGGTTCGACTAATATAATATATGGTATGTTCTTTGCCTTGCACGTTATTTTGGTCTAACATGGTTCCCAATGCAAATTTAGTTACCGATATATATAGTAGGAAAGGCACCTTTGGCCTTGGTGGAGCTAGCACTGGTGATGTCACTAGGTATTACTTTATCTCAGTGAAGGCTACCTTGCAATCCTCATACCAATTGAATGGGACCTCCTTATGTAGTAGTTGATTCATGGGTCAAAATTTATCCGATAATTGGGTGATAAATCACTTTATCAAGGCTACCTTGCCCTGAATGCTCCTTAATTCCTTAATATTGGTGGGACATATTTCCAAAATGGCCTTGACCTTTGCTAGGTCTAATTTGATGCCTCTCTTAGAGATGATGAATCCTAGTAATTTTCTAGAAGTTATACCAAATATGCACTTCTTAGAATTTAGCCTGACATTTCGCTCTATCAGGCGATCAAAAACTTTCCTTAAGACCTTTGCATGCTCTTCTCACAACAATGACTTGGCCAACAAGTCATCGATATAATATTCTAGAATTTTGTGCATATAGTCATGAAAAATGTATGTCATGACCCACTGATATGTGGCACCAACATTTTTGAGGCAAAATGGCATAAATTTGTAGCAAAACATTCCCCATGGTGTTATAAACATGGTTTTATGCTGGTCTTCAGGTTTAATACAAATTTGGTTGTAACCAAAAAAACTATCCATTAAGGAGAGCATTTCATGACCTACAATTGCATCTACGAGAGCATCAATATTGGGAAATGGAAATGAATATTTGGGTGTTGCCTTATTTAGGTCTCTAAAATATGTGCAAATATGGATTCTTCCATCGGGTTTTCCCACGGGTACCATATTGGACACCCATTATGGATAATCGATGGAGATCACAAATTCCACATCCAACAAATTTTGTAGCTCATATTTCACCATTAAGGCTATTGTTGGGTGCATTTTTCTAAGCTTTTTCTTGATCGTCTTCTTTGTCAGATCTAGAAAAAGGTTATGTGTAACCAATTTTGAGTCTAGATCTGGCATATATTTGTACGTCCAAGTAAACAAATCTAGTCTCTCTTTCAGTAGAGATATGAGGGTGGCCCGCTCATATGGAGTGAGACTCTCCCCAAATTTAACCTTGTTTGCACTGGCAGGATCATTACTGATATCCACCTCAAAGGTTTCCTCTACTGACATATGTGATCCCTCCTCAAGCTGGTGAGGCATAGGAATAATATGGATGTCATCAGTCAGGTTGATTGGCTCCATGCTAGAAGTATTTTTGGCATGATAAATATCACATGTATAGCTTGGTACAAAATGGAAAGGTTGCAACATTTCTTCATTAGGGAAGAAATCCTCAAGCTCAACGGGTGAATTAGTACGATCCTAGTTGATAGCATCTTTGTTAAGATACAACGGTTTGGACGGATCTACTGGATTGTGGAGTGGAGTGGTCAAATCAATGGAGACCATGTTTATGGAATGAAATTGATCTCCATGACCACACAGACTAACCTCTACAAAATCTACATAATCTTCATACCCACGATCTGGCTCTAATGGCATAGGTACAAAGGGGTCTTCCCTATGAGGACTATGAACAACTGGATCCTCCCTATGCACTGAATTTAGAATAGGATCATTTAGCTTCTATAGCTCCATGTAGGTTGGCAAAAGGGGATTAAAAATTTGATGAATTTGATCCAATTTTAATCGTCTTGCTCTCAGACAAGGACCAACATGTAGCTATCGATAGACTGCATTAATGTCGATGGGTTGATGATGGTAACTCAAATAAGGAATACCAAGGTAGGCCCTCTCTATCTCATATTATTCATCACTATCATAATAGAATCATTCATTCACCCCTACTCCTGGGGGGTCCTATGGCAAGTGCAGCCCCATGAATCTAATCGCTTGATCGGTGTCATCACTATCTGGATAAACTAGATAATTATATCGTAAGTGTGACATAGCCAATAAATCTAGCTCTACTTCTTCCCCTGGATGATCAATATTGGGAAGGATTTCTTAAGTAACCTATATCGACTCAATAGGAAATAGATAACATGCATGTTAGGGCCTCTCATAGGCTCCTTCGACTTCATACCTAGATTCATTGTCATTTGAGGATTCTTCATCTACGTCATAGCCTGGTCCACTCATATCGAAGATGGAATCTGCTCCATCCTCTTTACAAATATCTCCTAACTCAAGATCACATATAGTAATGGGGTTATGCCCCTGCACATCTATGTCATTGACTACATCATGGGTTTAGTGTCCCAGGTGATCTCTAGGATTCAGTTCTATCTCAATCTGCTCAAGGATCCCTTTACGATGATCTTCGAATGGCTTAGTAGTGATGACAAATATCATAGGGTGATTCCTCCAAAATTTGGAAGGATCCAACTAATATGGATTAAAATCAACATCGTCCACCATACTATGGTACAGACGATCTAGGGATGTTGTGAATAAATCATCTTGCTCCCGTATCTGTAACCCCAAACCAAAAATATCAATGACTAACTGATAACGAGGTTCTAGCAGAGTCATTTGTCCTTTTAAAAGATACCAAGGTCGTATCCAAGCCAATGATATAGCTCAAAAATACACATGGCATACCTTGTATTGGATAGATAACAAACATTTATCATGAAAGGTTCATCATCATCTTCATCCATGGGCTCTCATGTTGGAAGCTGGTCTAGCCCTGCATAGATGAAGTTAGTCTAGTTAGGTTTCTCTCCAAATAGAACCATCGATCCAAAAAAGTAACTATGAGTGGATGGTCGACCCATCTCTTATGTAGTCTTTAGAATTGGTCTAAAGGTTACATTTTGCACAAGGTACTCACCTAATATGGTGTTAGTGAGATGTAATACCACCCACGGTGTGGATGACCCTGCTGAAGATGTAGGTGAGGTAGGTTGAGGTGCCTCCTCAGTTTTTTCTTTGGGTTCCTTGACTTCCATAGGAATGGGAACCTCCTTGGTGATTGGGGTCATGCTCCTCTTTCTTGCCCATTTTTATCTTCAACTTCCTGTCATCTTGATGCATTACTGATGTTGATAGTTTCAAGGAAGTGGTCATGGTGTACTCTGATCTATATGACATAGATGGCATTGGTTGAGCATGTACTACTAGTTTACCTCATGGTTTCTTTATTGGTGATGACGACCGAAAATCCAAGTGTGTTGACGAGAGTATAAAACCCCCAGGTAAATATGCTAGGTTCATGAACTTAAATGGTTCTTCATTTGATGTCACTATGTGAACCTGTCGCTCATGAATATACTTCATGCACTGATGAAATATCGAGGGGACGTAACACATTTTATGAATCCAAAGCCTATCGAGTAATATGTTGTACTACATGGTCCCTTCTATCACATGACACATTACTAAAATGGTCTTAAAACCTACCTGTATAGGTAGGATAATTGTGCTAATAGTTGAACATAGTGCATCATTAAATGCTCTCAATGTAAATGTAGTTGGCAGAATGTGATTTATGTAGCTTCAAATGACTCAATGCCTTGGTTGTTATTATGTTGATCGATGAGCCAGTATTGATCAAGACCCTTTTAAATGGCATGTGATTAACGCATGTGATTATGTGCAATGGTGGGTCAGCCATAGTTGTAGAAACTGTCCTTATCTCATGATTGTAAAATTAGATCATCAATTTCTAAAACTAGTAACTGCCTGTGCATCCTGGGACTGTACTTCAATGGACCTCAAAATGTCCATAATAGTATCCCTATACCTCGGGGACTATTGTATTAACTCATATATTGACAACTTCGTAGGAGTTATTTGTAGGTTTTGGACCAACTTGCTCCTTATGGTCACCACCGATCTTTTTAGTGGGCCTAGAATATTATGTGCTAGCCACTGACTCAACGTGGCTTGTATTTGAATGGGAGCACAAGGTTTATTCTATTGTTCATATCTCTCATGCCTAGTGACAATGTTCACCATGCCTACAAACCCCTATATAGGTGGTTCGACTTGCACCTGGTTGACCTAGCCAACGTTGTTTTGAGGTACCTTATGATTTGGTAAGGGGTTTTTTTAAATCCCCATATTCTAGTTATCGAGTGCCTGCGGGTTGTTTGACACTACAAGATCACCTTTTTCAATCATATTTTGCACCATGTGTTTGAAAGTCCAACACACCTCAATGTCATGGCCTTTCATTTGATGAAAAATGTAAAATAGATCTTCTTGGTATCCATTTGGTTTGGATTGATTGGGGTCTACCATCTTGACTTCGGGAAATCTAATTGCCTTGGCCTTGCATAGCTGATGGAAAATTGATGTCAGCGATTCCATCAATGGTGTGAACTGGCAAGGTGGACGTTGATCTTTATTCTTGTCCTTATAATTGTTGTTGTGCTTGTCATATTGTGCAGGAGAGGTTGGGATTGATAATTCTATTTCTATTGCCCCTTGTTCTCCCTCTGAATATTCAACACCACTTGATTCACATGGGCCTACTTGCCCTATTTTTTTTTAGCACTCTTCTTTTGTCCTCTCTCTTGTTCTTGAGCTTCAAGTTGCCTTCCTACAAATTGATGTCCTCAATCACTCTGGCTTGAGCTAAAGCCTCTTTGAATGTAGGATACTATTGCAGCTGCAATAGTATCCTACTATTGCAGTTGCAATAGTAATGAGATGTGCTTGGCACAACTCTTTGTAAACATTCAAGTTAACTCTATGGCAGGAATAGGAAATGGCAACTTTGCCATTAGTCTCCTCCATCTCTTTCTGTATTTATCTATTGGCTCATCATCACACTAAGCTAGCACAGCCAGATCAGAAATATTGGCCTATTTCTTGATGCCAAAGGAATAGCGTTCAATAAAGGCATCAGCTAATTGCTTGAAAATAGTTATGCTATGTTTCTTTAGCTTATTGAACCACTCTCAGGTCGGACCTAAAAGTGTCATGATGAACATACATAATAATAATACATCATTGCTTGCTATCTAAAAATAAGCATCCAGGAAGCTCGTGACATGTTCTTGTGCATCTTCATCACCCTTAAACTTGTCCAACCTGGGCATTTCAAAATGATTAGGGTAAGCCGAAGTAGGCACCAAAGGATCCAAAGGCTCATTATGGATTTTCCTTAATGTTCTCTTTTGAATAGCCGCACCTTGTCTCTCGATGGCTTTAATCTTCTCGGCTAAGGCCTTATAGGTCTCTTAAGATAGAAATTACTCCTCCCTAAGTTGAAATGGAGGTGGTTTAGGAGGTACTATCTTCCTCATACAAGATGGAGGGCATTGCTCTTCCTCAGCCTTAGCTCAAGAGCTCTCAGGATATTCTTTCTTGTATCCATCTCCCTCTACTTCTTCATGCTATCTCTACCTCTAATTATCAAGTGGCGATGGCAACTCCCTTTGTTCGACACTAGTATGAGTATGAGTGTCTCTTTGCTCTTGATGCATATCATCTTGAAACAAAGCCTTCCTATATACATGCTCTCTATGCTCATCATGAGGATATAGGCCACCCCTAGCTAACCTATCCTCTTGCTCCATGTATTCCTTCTGCGGATATGCTCTTTGCGCATGCGCTGATCATATAGTATCTATCTAATAAGCCTCTATGCTTGAATATTTTCATCTTCAATATGATGCCTCTTGAAACCATGCAAAAAAATGGTGTATCGATATTATGCAAACAAAAATAGATATAGATGCTAAGTCCTACGAATGCAATGAGCAATGCATGAAGGAAATGACACAAACACGATATGTGAGCAAAAAAAGTGAGGCCTCCTTTATTTATATTGCTTTTAGTATGATTAAAATATGTCCCCCCTCTAGGTATTAGAACATTTGATACAATTTGTTACATTAATGGATGCCCGAAAGAAGCCACACTTCTAAGATCGGATGGTACGCTTCCAGCATCTTCCGCATGCCCACATTCGAAGTGGGTGAGCTAAAATTTACCACCACTTGTGTCCATGTGTTCATAATTCCTTGTTTTCCCTCTAGTATTCTTGGTAGTAATATCCTACACATAGAAAGACAACAAATCATTAATAGCATACTTATCTAGAAAAACATGCAATCCCCAAGGCCTCCAGCGGGTGCTTGTGGGATATCAGTGATAAGATTGATAAATAAATTATAGAATGATATATGAATTTAAAGGACAACTTATAGAATTGGTATCACTAGATTTTGCATCGAAGCAGCGTCAGATGGCCCCGTTATGCTTGTTTGCCCATCGGGGGCCTCTCCAAAGCGAGTGCTCCAATGTCCCACCTATGCTTATCCAAATCACCTAAAACTCATGGGTTAGGCATTATATGTAATTATAAGACTACCCAAGTGCTCAGGATTTGCACATCCTACATAGATTCTCCTATATGTGATAGGGGTGCCCTACGAGCAAGTTAATACATAAAATAATAAAATGATCGTCAAATCATGTTAGAATGAGTTCAAAATTTAACAGAGGCATTAGTATATCATTTGGGACATATTGAAAAAGGAAAAGTAAGGAAATCATGCACATATTTCTAATAACTCTGGGGCGGGATGCTGGGGACTGTCGTAAAACTTGCAAAAAGTGACCTTGCAAATGTCCTACCCAGAGGCCTCCAAAACTCTTGCAAACTTGTGGTTAGACTAAAAACAACATTTTGAGATGACCCAGGTTATCCTATATCCGAAGGCACTCCCTACAGGTTATTAGATGCATAAAATGACAAAAATCGGGTCAAATCATGTCAGAAAGCAATGAAATTTAGACAATAGCATAAGTACATTAGATATAAAAAGATACAAAAAGAATAGTAAGGAAACCATTCATATATTTCTAATCACTCCGGGGTGGGTGATTAGGACTACAGTAGTTTGGGGGGCACCCGGGGGTGGGACGCCCACCATTTAGGGCCTAGTTTTGACACCAATCCAAGTGGGATGGGTCCAAAACTTCCTAGGGGGTTGTGTCGATGAGTTTGGGGTGGGATTGCAATTGATTTCTTGGGTTTTTGGATTTGGATTGCGTTCCTAGTATTCACCCGATAACCTCTCTTCCAGAAGAGAGAGATTAGGGATTTAGGAAGCACAAAGAGGAACGAGGGTATAGTTTGGAAGCACTTCAATACTCCAAATGCTCTAGCTATCTCCTTTTTTTTGGTGTGAGGAGGCTCACATTCACATTTTTATATACCTAAGGGTCTCCTTTGAATGTGCATGCGATGGTGCCACTTGGATCAATATGCCTTTTTGGGGGAGAGAAGATTCCTCCCTGATTAGGGGCTTCTTGATTGAGGCCTCTCTGATTTGAAACCATCCCTCGTAATACCATGCCTTGAAGGCAGAGTTATATGGTGGATCTAAGCTGCCATTTGTCAAGGTTTGACTTTTTTCCAGTCAAACCTACTAATCGTCCCACCTTGGAGCGATTGCTGCTAATCGTCCTAGGGTGGGACAAATAGGGAACAAAGTGCTTAAAGATACAAAACTGACCTCTGATCTTCCAAAAATTATTTGGGAGTGGTTAGGACCATTTTTTAACCTCTAGAGGCTGCCCTAGGGGATATGTATGCCAATTTGGTCAGTGCTTATAGTCACATAATTGGATTGGTGCTATTTTGGTGTCTACAAATGCCCCTTTTTGGGATGTGCTATGTGTGGCACAGTGCTGAGCAAAAATAGATGACCAAAGCACTTAAATATTAGGTTTTCTTAGTAACCTAACCAAATTTTGATGCCCCAAGTATGGAAAGGGCACGTATTCTTGAATATTTGCTTCTGACGAGCTAAGGAGCTTAACTCAAGTGTAACCTTTTTCAGTGAGGTGTACTTGATCTTGGATATTGTTCAAAAATTAATAGGCAAAGGGCACAACCTTTTGTTCGAGGAACCTTTTCTTCATGCTTCCAGAATGCCAAGTGTTTGTTTAGCTTATGATTATTGCTTGTTTGCTGCCCCAAGTAGGAGCGTGATTGTCTTTGTCAATGATTCTTTGAATGCATGCCATTTCCTTGATTAGGTGTGTATTTGTTGATTGGTGACTAAGTGTGACTACCCCCTCAAGTGACGAATCGATGAGGGAATGACCAAAAATGAGAAAAATAATGAGTCACTTGACCAAAGATGATGTTTTTAAGGGTGCCTTCAGTTGTTCTTGTTGAATGCTTATTGCAGTTTTCCAACCATCGAACTTATTTTTGGTGGGTTTTGACCCTCTTTTTGATGCATATTGGGGTAGAAATTATCAAGAATCCTCCTTCCCGTGGAGCGGTCCGGCTATGCTAGCCTTCTTAGGGAGTAGGATAGTGAGTATTTGTGACCTCGATGACATTTTTTCATGCCATGAATGTCAGGTGCAAACGCACCTTTGTTTGACAGATTTATTGCTATTTTTGGTACATTTTTTGGATGTAGTTTTTGTTGCTTTATTTCTTGCTCTATAATCGTCCTAGGGTGGGATGAATACCAATTTTTTAATCATCCCAAGGTGGTATGAGTTCTAACTAGAGTTCTCATCCTAGGGTAGAATTATTATATGCCTAACAACATATATAAAGACCAAAACTAGGTTTTGGGCTCATTTGTAATAATTTTTTCTTGGCGATTTGGAGCAGTGAGGAGGAGTGCGAGTGTGCGTAGCGGAGCACTGCTGAAATTTCATGGACATCATGAGTGTGAGAACCATATATTCAAGTGGAGGAGCTAAGGTGAGAATGGTATGATGTTCCTTCTCTTTGCCTACTATTCATGTTTGTTTTATATGAAGTTTAAAACTCACATATAAAATGCTTGTTCGCTTTATTTTGTTTTTAAGGTTTTAAAAACCTAATTTTTTTGTGTGTGTTTGTTTTATTTTATTCGTATATCAAGTTGAAAACCTAATATAGGAACTTTATTTGCTTTGTTGTTTTTTTTATTATATTAGGTTAAAATAACCCAACATGTTGTTGTGTTCTATTATTTTTTTGTTAATTTTCATATATTAAGGTCAAAACCCTAGTACACCACTGCTATCTGTAATTTGTTTGTTTGTATTTAGGTTTAAAACCCAAAAAATTTTCATTTTATTTTGTTGTTTTTGTTCATAATAAGGTTGAGATCCTAATATGTTTTATTTTGTTTTGTTTTGCATTCATATTAAGGTTGAAACCCTAATATGATTTTTGTTGTTTTTTTTTGTTGATTGTATAGTTTTTTTTATTCTGTCGTTACTGTACAGTTTTATTTTAATTATTTTGTACCTTCGCTGTTTATTTTTGTACTTCTTATGTTGTACTTTTGTTATACAATTGTAAATTGTAGTCAATACTTCTACTATACAGTTTTATTTTAATGTTTTTGTTTATATTAAGTATGTACTTAATATCTTGTTTTATTTTATTTTGTTGTTTTAGGTTGTGAAGAGTCGGTACCGCTAGCCGAATATTTTCTCTAATGCCCAGGATGCCCTAACAGTTGTGGATTAGGAGTGGCTTAATGCACTTGGGCTCAAGAACATGATGCATCTAGAGCCTATGGTGGGGGATCAAGCATATTTGATTGCTCTGATCAATCTGTGGGATCCCTGCACCAACACTTTTCATCTCCCAACAGGGGATATAACTATTACTTTGGAATATGTGTATAAAATTCTATGGATTTCGATAGATGGAATGCCTATCCGGATGACCCACCATGACCAGTAGAAAGTTGTATTGACATGGTGTTTTGGTCCGACAATGGAGAGGGGGGTGGAGAGGGCTGTGGAGAGGGTAGAGGCTGACTTGCAGATAGGTAGTATTTTGGTGTGGTGGTGGTTGGAGAAGGGCGTATTAGGGGTGAGGCATGCTTTGATCATGAACCTCATCTCTAATATGCTACTTCCTAACTCCTTAGGATGAGGTTCCCTTGGAACCTACTTGAGTTGGTGTTTACCTTGGTGGAGTGTCCTACATCAGCTCCACTAATTATAAGATGTGGTCAGACATTATTGGTGCAGCTATACAATGAGTTGTACGAGGTTCACTACCAAAAGAAAAATGGGATCGGGTGTAGCTATCTCTTGTAGTGCTAGGGGTGGCAGCACATAGCTATGCAGCAACTACAGGGTTTGCCTTGGACCACTTGAGGTGAGATGGTGGATCAAGAAATTGGATATGCCAATTTATAGCGAAGGTCAGAGGAGCATGGATAGAGTTGGCAATGGGTAGGTGACGTAAGTCACTATACTAATGCCTTCTCTCATCTAGTGCCAAGGTAGTTTTTTTGGCAGTCGTACTGAGATTTTCCAGCTTGGCCTAATGCTAGAGAGTGGCTCTGGCATGTGTGCAGGGGTAGATGGTTGATTGGGTGGCACAAGACAAAGCAGGAGTAATTTTCATATATCTGGGTGATGCAGCAGTTTGGGGTGCGCCATGGATTTCCTGGTTATCCCTTAATCTATTAGTGTCATGATGATGAGAAGACTCTAGTCTGGCCTACCCTTGAGTAGCTAGGAAAGGGGTCTAATGTTGGGGTGACTATAGAGTATGAACGGTGGTGGATTATGTGGCAATGGCCGAGTGAGGTACCTTTAGGAGGCATGGATACTACAGTAGTAGGAGGTGGGGGTGCAGAGGCACAGATGGAGGGTTGGGGGGCTCCGCTTGATGATTCTGACATGGTGGAGGTCGATGACTTCACTGATGATGGTGACTATTTTGGGGTTCCAGAGCAGCAAAATGTATAGGATGTCCCAGAGTAGTGGGTTCCAGAGTAGTAGACCATCCTAGAGGTGCCCGTGCCTCAGGCTATCTCAGGGGATGTGGAGGCTGGGCTTCATGATGAGATAGCATGATTGGAGGGTCTTCTACGAAGATGGGATGAGAAGCATAGAGATGCTTTTATGGAGGTAATGCAGGAGAGGGATCTCCTACAAACTCAGTTGGCAAAAAAGGATAGTGCATTGGCTATGTATACCAACGATATATGGAGTGGGGTCGATATCAGATAGAGTTAGAGACATAGGTTTTTTTCCTCGATGGACAGTTGCCTGTGCTTGATGGAGGTGGTTTGTCACACTGTACGAGAGGTAGTGAGACTGAGTAGTCTACATCATATCATTGCAGGTGGCTAGGTGAGGGTAGTGTTGGTGGGCAGGGTGCGAGGGCTAGCAACAGCAACCCTGAGAGGTCCCATATGACCCATACTACTAGGGGTAGTTCCAGTCACACCGATCCTACATGATCATGGTGGTCGACTCCCTATGCTTTTGGGGATTTTGAGTTTTTGGTTTTTTTTGAGGTCATAGGACCTTCTTATTGTAGCCTGAGGGCATTTTGACTTGATATATATACATGAATATTTTGGTTTGATTATATACTTGTCATGGTTTATTGTTCTTTATGCACATTTATTTATGTTGATGTATGCATATGCTATTATGACTGTAGATGATTTTAACTATATGATATAGATGTATGCATATGGAATGGATGGAATGATTTATTGGTATACAGGCGGTGGCACCATAGACTATACAAGATTTACTGGCTTTCTGTACTATGTGATTGCTTTATGGAATAACTTTGCATTTGTAATTTTTGTTTTGTATTTTTTGGTGGTGATGTAAGTAATGAAATGTACAACAATTGTTTTAGAATGTAGTTAAGGTTTTTCTGAGACTCAGATGCTTTAACTAACTAGTCAAGACTGTACATTATCTTACAAGACTTTCGAACAAGGTACGAATCAGAATTGAGTTTGACCAAGTTATTTCACATCCCTGTGTGTGCGATTGAGTTCATTAATGTGGTATTCGTAAGGATACCACTATTGCCAGGTAGGTTTTACACCAAACCTGTAATGAGGATCACCTAATTAGCTCCACTAACTCCTTTGTTGCATTTAGTAGGATTAATCTACGATGTAATCTAGGATACCATAAGCTAGCTTGTCCACATGCAAAAATTGGTCTACACACACAAAGCAAATGTGATAGATATATCGTCATGCATTTAGGACACCGCCATTTCCAGGTAGGCTATCCACCAAAACCGTAATGAGGATCACCTAAATGGTTTTTCAAATGTTGAGAATTCCAAGGATTCAAGCTCAAACGTCTTTCGGATGTTGAATTTGTTGGGATACTTGCTCTCACATATATTGATGAAAATCACTATTTATTTTGAGTTTTTTTTCTTCTTCTCTTGAGCAAGGGATTTGAGTAGTGGTGATAACCACTATTATTTTTTATTGTTGCTTTTTGAGGATTTAGATTTTGAATTTTGATTTCAAATTTGAGCTTGTGGGATATTTGGCTTGTGAATGACATTGATCCTTTAGGCCTTGGGGATGACTACCCATCCTTCTCAGGGGCGTGTAGTATGAATCCTTATGAATTTGGGTATGAAAGGTGTTTGGGAATTTTGATGGTGAACTTTTGGGATTTTTTTTTGGAATGGTATTGATCCTTTAGGCCTTGGGGATGACTACCCATCCTTCTTAGGGACGTGTAGTACGAATCCTTATGAATTTAGGGATCAAGGGTGTTTGGGATTTTTGATAGTGGTGAAAACCACTATTTATTTTGGGTAATTGGATGGGGAAGAGCTTGTCATTTTTTCAATTCTCAGCATTCTTGAACCATTCGCACAGGGGGATGAGCAGGATAAATTTTTTGCTCAAGGTACCCTAGACCACTTTGCAGTTTTTGTCCTTCGTTCACACAACTTGGGAATTTTTATGTGTTTTAAGCTTGAGTTAGGATGCTATGTAACAATGCGTGATCCAATAAAAACTCTACCTTGTAAAAATCGGTCTGAATTTGTACAACATTTGACTAGAAATCTAAAGACAGCTGAATGACGAAAACTCTAAAGACATTAGAAGACAATTGACTATGATATGGCAAAAATGTGAATGACGTTATTCTTGATGGATCATTTAAAAAATGGACTGAATGTGGAAAATTATGGAATTGTCAAGTAATTACAGTCTATGGTGCATTTGACCTGTATGACCAAAAAATATGCAATGTATGTATGCGATGCCTAATGCAACTTTTCTTTTGTGTTTTGATTTTTAAGATTATGCATGAAAGTGAGATGCAATTTTTTTTGTTATTTTTGATTATCTGTTGTTTTTGAATATTCATTATGGATAGTTTAACCCGAATGGGTGTAGACCAAGTGATTCTTACTGATCCTTGGAGGTTTTGACCAAAGGGATTATAGATACCTTTGGGGCATTTTGTGTGACCAAGCGATGGCGAGAATCATTGGAGCTTTTGGTTTGACCAAAGGGATTATAGATACCTTTGGGGCATTTTTGGTTGACCAAGCGATTGTGGGAACCCTTGGATATTTTGGTTTGACCAAAGGAATTATAGATACCTTTGGGGCATTTTTGGTTGACCAAGCAATTGTGGGAACCCTTGGAGCTTTTGTTTTGACCAAAGGGATTATGGATACCTTTGGGGAATTTTGGGTGACCAAGCGGTGGCGAGAACCCTTGGGGATTTTGGTTTGACCAAAGAGATTATAGATACCTTTGGGGCATTTTAGGTTGACCAAACGATTGCAGGAATCCTTGGGGCTTTTGGAGTAGGCCATGGCTCTCTAAATTTTGAATGGCCTCAAATTACTAATATTCAAGGGTTCTAGTTCCTTGATTCCTTCAAGATAGGCGATCCAGTATGTTCCATGTCCTATTTTACTATCGATTACATAAATACCTAACCAATTTACCATGAAATTTTCCATTAAATGGGGTGGCAAGTTAGAATTTTGTTGGTTCTCTTTTAAGACCAGGTCACCAACTTGAAAGTCCCTCAGGTGAACTTTAATGTTGTATGCTTTCTTAAGTCACTCTTGATAGATACGTAAATGCTCGAGAGAATTACGTGTTGTTCATTAAGTAATGTAAGCTGGTCTAATCGGGCCTGCCATGCAGTGTCATCATTGATGAACTCTTACATTGATATGTGCAGGGAGGGTATTTCCAACTCGAGAGGGATGACTACCTCGGAGCCATACACTAGCAAAAATGGAGTTTTCCCAGTGGGCGTCTGAATGCTAATGCGATAAGCTCATAGGGAAAGTGGTATTTGGATGTGCCAATCCTTATGACTATCTATGACTATATTTTTAAGGATGGCAACTAGCATTTTGTTTGATGCCTCTACTTGCCCATTTTCCTGTGGATAATAGGGTGTCAAAAAACTGTGCTAAATTTTGTACTTTGTTTTCAAAGCAAGCACATCTTTGTTCTTAAATGACGTCCCATTATCTGAGATGATCTTGGATGGAATACCAAAATGACATATGATGTTATGTAAAATGAACTCCACAATGCGGGGCCTAGTCGTAGAGGTAAGTGAAATTGCTTCAACCCACTTAGTGAAGTACTCTGTGGTCGTTATGATAAATGTGTGATGACCTGACGACATAGGGGAGATCTTTTCGATGAGATCTAAGCCCCACTAAAAAAATGGCCAAGCTGATTGGATTGGCTACAAAGCCTAAGAAGGTACGTGTGTCAAGTTAGTATGGTGTTGACACTTCATACACTTTCGCACATATGCACAACAATCTCGCTCTAAATATGGCCAATAATAGCCCATGCAAAGAATGCGATGGCCATACCACTAAAGTGGCCATCGCATGTACCATCATGCACTTGGGTGATCGCCCAAGTGGACTCCTGCTGGTCCAAGAAACGGAGGAGGATTCCTTCATAGCTTTAATGGTATAAAATGTCTCCTAGAAAGACATGTTTTGCCACTTTTTGTTTGAATGATCTTTTCATAGCGTGCAATAATTCAAGTGGAAGGCTACCTAACTTGAGATAGTCTCTTATGGGTGTGTACCAATCCTACTGATCAAAAACCTCGATGGTATGAATGGTCGATCCCTCTTGAAGTTCGTCCCTAGCAAAAGCTAAGCAGGAAAAAACTTGTAAAAATAGTGTTGTGTTGCTATTAAAAGGGGTTGGAGAGAACAAAGACCCCCAGTTAGTGTGATTCATACTATCATGGATTCGAGAGAACCTATCTTGAGATGGTTCAATCTGGATTAGGTGGATTCCTGGTGTTATGTCAGAGCTTACATGCTCCATCATGGATTGCGATAATGTTTTGACTTGAATGGTTGTCATCTCACCAGAAATGTCTTGTGGGATTAGTGACCCCAAGGAGGCCATAGTGTCCACAAAATGATTTGATGATCAAGGGAGTGCATCAATGTCATAACATTCAAGCTTTGTTAGGAATTTATCCACAAGGGCTTTGTAGGCCTACAGAACTGGGCATTTGCATTGGAATACCCCTTTCACTTGGTTGACAATTAACAATGAATCACCAAAGATATTCAAGCATTTGATGTTCATGGTGATGGCTGTCTGAAGACCTATGAGCAAGGCTTTGTATTCAACATTGTTATTGGTGCATGGGAAATCAAGTTTAAATGATAAAGGTATTGGAGCCCCTTGCAATGTGAAAAACATGAGTCCCATGCCACCCCTTGATCACATTTAGAACCATTGAAAAATAAGGTTATGTCGGCCTATGACTCAGGCACATCAGAATATGACAATTTTGAGACATGGAAGACCCCATCATCGAGTAGCTCTATGGTCAGAGGCTGATCATATTTGAGAGGAGCCTCTGCTAGTTTATCGGCAATGACTTGAACTTTGATGGAATTTTGTCCAATGAATTCGATGTCAAACTCCGTCAACAACATGATCCATTTTGCCATGCGACTATTATGATAAGTATGACTCATCATGTACCACAATGGATTATCCTTAGACACCACATACGTCATATTGCTCAGCATGTAATGGCATAGCTTTTTAGTGGGAAATACCACCACTAAGCATAGCTTCTCAATATATGTTTATTTAATTTCATAACTGACCAGGGTGCGGCTAAGATAATAATTAGCCTTTTCTTTATGTAATTCATTTTTCTAGGCTAGCATGGTGCCCAATGCCACCTTAGTAGCTGAGATGTATAAATAGAACGACACTCCTGGTCTAGGTGGTGCCAATACTAGAGGTGAAGCCAAGTATTGTTTGATGTCATCAAAGGCTAACTGACACTCGTTATCCCAATGAAATGCTACCCCCTTGTGTAATAATGTATTCATGGGTTGGCACTTGTCAAATAACTATGCTATGAAGTGCTTGATCGATGCGACCTTACCCTGCAAGCTTCTGAGCTACCTGATGGTGGTTGGGGGAAGCATTTCAAGGATTGCCTTGACTTTATTTGGATCTACCTCAATGCCTCATTTTGAGACTATGAAACCCAAGAGTTTTCTAGATGTGATGCCAAATATGCACTTCTTGGGGTTTAGCCTAACCTTGTGTTCGATGAGGCAATCAAGGATCTTGCGTAAGTCATCGAGATGATTTTGGCACAAAAGATATTTGGCCAACAAATCATCCATATAATATTCCAAATTTTTATGCATGTGATCATGGAATATGTATGTCATAGCATGTTGGTAGGTGGCGCCAGTGTTTTTAAGGCCAAAGGGCATGACCTTATAACAAAATTTCCCCCAAGGCATCGTGAATGTCATTTTTAGTTGATCATCGGGATTGATATGAATCTGGTTGTATCTCAAGAAACCATCCATGAGGGAAAGCATTTCGTGGCATGTTGTAGTATCTACCAATGCGTTGATGATAGGCAAGGGGAAATCGTCCTTGGGACTTGCTTTGTTTAAATCTCAAAAATTGGTGCATATACGAATCCTCCCATTAGGCTTTTTGATGGGTACCATGTTGGACAACCATGATGGGTAATCTATGTAGATGACAAAATGTGCATCCAAAATATTTTGTAGCTCTTCTTTGACCATTAAGTCCATTTTTGGGTGCATCTTACATAGCTTTTGCTTTACTGGCTTGACTGTCATATCAAGTGTTAGATTATGCATGACTAGCTATGGGTCTAGCCCCGACATGTCTTTGTAGGACCATGTAAAAACCTCCTTCTTCTCTTTGATAAGGGTAATGTAATCAGCTTGCTCTTAGGGGGATAGACTTACCCCTAGCTTGATGATTTGCCAATTCATTGGATCAGAACCGATGTCTACGTCAATCATATCTTTGACTGACATGTGGGATCTGTCCTCCAATTGGTGTGTAGTTGGGATCATGCGGATATCATTTGCTGAATTTAGATCTATGTTGGGAACATCGGGTTCCTCTTCAGCATGGAAGATATCTTGAGTCTATCCTAGGGTGAAATGAAACATCTCACCGCAAGGCCAGTACTTTGATGGGGATGGTGGTGAGTCAACGTAATCCTAGTATATGGCATCTAGGTCTAGATACAATGGTCATGTTGGATTGGTTGGATTGCATATGGGGGCGGTTAAATCAATGGAGATCATGTTGATGGAATGAATTTGGTCTCCATTACCGTGTGGGTGTTGATTCAGAAATTCTTGGTGATCCTTGTACCCCGGATCTAGCTATGTGGGTATTGTCATAAAAGGATCAGCCCTATATGCAGATATAAGGACATGGTCTACCATTGGCACTGATGGCCCTATAGGGTCTCTAGGTGGGAGGTGCTCCCTGTATGCCCAAAGTGGTGGATGAAGCACTTGGTTTAACTGTACTTGGTTTAAATGCCATCTATGCCTTGGTCCCATATTTAAATGTTCAAACATATCATTGATGTCTATGGGGTATTCCTGTTGCCTCATATGGTTGAGATATACCATCTCAGTCTCATCCTCATAGTCGCTATTAGAGATCCATAGGACTTCATTGGCTCCAAAAACTATGTTCCCCTTTTGTTGGTATAGCCTCCCACTTTCTTGATCACTATCCTCACTCTACGAAAACCAAAAATCTAGCATGCAGGTAGTCGATGTTGAAGAAGATATTTGGATCTTCTTCCTCTGATGGATCACTTGGCCTTATGGCTGGAATGGGAGGCTCCTTTTGTTTGATCAAGTTGATTTTGTCCCTTATGGGTTGTTCCACTCTCTATGGGAGGGTTGGGTTATCTGTAGGTAGCAATTGCCCAATCGAAACATTAAAGGGGAACATTTCCATGAAGTTCTCCTGATAGTCGTCAATGGGTATCACCTGTGAGTGATTTCTATCAAACTGAAAAGGGTCCCAAGGTTCTACCTCATAATATGACTCATATTTAGAAGACCCCATTTGATCTTATTCATATCCCTCTTGGAGGTTACTTCTTGAACTTTCCCCTTTCTCGATCAAAGGAGAGGGGTTGTTGAGGTCAACAAGATTCGTTGTTAACAATAGGAGATAATCTCCCAATGTGTATGTTGTGTTGGGATTGGAATATGGATCTTGTGCCAACCCATCCCTATTGCCTAGACCTAGGCCTTGCATGGTTTATACCAAGATGTCAAGGGGCAAAGGGTGGTTGAACCCTACTCCTGATTTATCATATTGCATTTGGTATCTCGGTTGACAAAGAGTGTGCATTCCTTGTTCGTATCTACCCAATCCATATCCATGCCAATTACATTGGTCTAGGTATTTCAAGGCAAATTTTGGGTTGGATAGATAGTCAACATTCTCAGCAAATGGCTCTTCGTCCTCTTCCTCTTGTAGGTAGGGTTCAATGTCGTTCTTGAGGCCCCCATATACAAAATTGGTTTGATTTGGTAGGTAGCCTAAAGGGACAATAATGTCGATGGGGAGGTGAGGTCTCCCTATGTATTGCATGGATTTGAGTGTGGGTGTTGCCATATTGGCCATCTCAATGATAATCATTGGTGATTGAGGGGGAGGGAATGGGAGTTCTCCTAAGTCCACTCTATGTTGGGTGGAACAGGTGTCTCGACTTCAATTTGGCTGGGCACCTCTTCGATAGAGATGGTTGAGACTAATGGTGGTACCTCCTCTAGGGGCTTCTTCCCATTGTCCTTTGGTGTGGCCACCATAGGTGGCATCATTGGTGAAGGAATAGACAACGAAGATGGGCTAGGTTGGTGAGTTGAGGGACTCAATAGTGAGGATGTAGGCAGAATCAAACCCTGTGTGGACAGATTCAATTGAAAGTCCAAATGTGTCGATGGGAGGGTTGATTGTGGCATCAACTACATCGCATTGCAAAACTTAAAGGGCTCTATGTCCACTACGACTACATGTACTTGACCTTCATATGTGTATTTGAGGCATTGATGGGCTATCGAAGGGACACACTTCATGTTCCTAATCCAAGGCCGGCATAGCAAGATATTGTAGGCCATCTCACCCTTAAGGATGTGACACAATGTAGGAATGGTCTTTTGTCCTACTTGGATGGGTAGGACAATTGTGCCAATCATCGAGCATAACGCCTCATTGAATGCTCGAAGAGTGTAAGTGGACGCCACAATGTAGGATGCTAGTAGATTAAGGTGTTTTAATGCTACTATTGTGATTATGTTGCTAGATGAGCCAGTGTCCAACAACACCCTCTTGAATGGAATCTCGTTGACCCGTACAATGACGTGCAGGGGTGGATCCACCATATCACTAGTCACCAGTTTTAGTTCATCTTCCCTAAAGGTTATGATTGGTTCTATGCATTATCTCACATGTCCCATAAAATTGTTGAAAGAATTGTCTTCATGGGGTTGTAGCTCAATGGCTTTTATTATCTCCATCAGAGCCTCCCGATGGGGCGGTGATTGTTGGATGAGCTCATAAATGGAGAGCCTAGTCGACATGGTCCTTAAAATTTGAGTATGCTTAGTCTAAATTGTGGCCATTGGTCTAGGTGAGGGAGGTTACGTAGGGTGTTGTGGAGGTTGTGATGTTGATGGAACATCTCTTGTAGCTACAATGGGTGCAACCGTGTTTGGGTATCTTTTGTTCCGTGTCACGATGCTTATCATCCCTATGTATCCTTGCATGGGGCAATTTTATGTTACCTCATTCCCTTGTAAAGTATTTGCCTGTGCATCATGGGTAGGCAAGGGATCTTTGAAGAACTCCATCTGTTGGTTGCTTAGATCTATGGGACTATCTACCACGAGCGTTTTGTTGTCTATCAAGTCCTACACTAAGTGTTTGAATTTCCAACAAGTGGAGATTTCGTGTCCTTTTTGTCGATGAAATCTACAATATAAGTCTTCCCTATAGCCCTTGGGTTTTGGTGTGTTGGGGTCTATGGGTCGACTTTCTAGAAATTTTATCAGGTTTTTCATGAACAAGCGATCAAACAAGGAGTCTCTAGACTCTGTGAATTATGTGAATTGTTGCCTAGGGCGACGCTACTAATTTTTCTCTTGTTTATGATTTTCCTTTTCATAGTTATCAAGAGGAACTACCTGATAATTAGCCTTTTGGGGTTGTGTCGTTTGTATCGGCTTTGGTATAGTTATGGCAACCTGATTGACCGCGGTGGGTTTTGGTTGCATGGGCCCAGTTTTAGCATTTTTGGGCCACTCTTTCTTGCATGGCTTGGCAATATCATCGTCTTGTATTTTGATCTCCTCAATTATCCTGGATTGCACCAGGGCTTCTTTGAGGGTGGCATATTGCTACAACTACAATAGCATGGAGATCGACCTTAAGCAACTCTTTGAAAATATTTGAGTCATGTCGGCCATGGGAGGGAGGTAAGGTAGCTTTGAAAGCAATGTCCTCCACCAATTCCCATAAGTAGCCATGGTATCATCATCATACTGCTTAAGGCCAGCTAGGTCACTTAAGGATGCCTTATTCTTGGTGTTGAAGGCAAAACATTCAAGGAATGCATCCACTAGCTGGTCTATATTATTGATGCTATACTTCGACAACTAGGTAAACCAATCCAAGGTAGGGCCTACAAATGTGGTTATAAAAATTCTCAGAAGTAATGCATCATTGTCATGAATGCCAAAGCATTGACTTAGGAACCTTGTTACATGCTCTTGGTCATCCTCATTCCCTCTAAAATTTGCCAATTGAGGCACTTTGAAGTGGTCGGGTTATGGGGGTGCTGAAACTAAAGGATGCATAGGGTGACTGCAGAGCTGGTGTAAGGTGGGATTTTGGGGCCCCGAAGTCTTAGTCTCCACAGACTCTAAGCACTCTAGTAGTGCTTTGTATGCATCAGAGTATTTGATTTCTTATTCTTTGGTTTGTTCCCATTGTGAATTGCAAGGAACTTGAGGCCTATGGAGGGGTAGTTAGATAGCGTCCCCCTGCCTTGGTAGGGCATTTCAGCCCACTCTTCTTCCCACTCAAATTCCTCATAGGCATCTTAAGGAGTTTCTGGGCATGACCTATAAACATGGATGAGTGCCCAAGGAAGGTGCCCATTATTGGTTCTAGTAGTGGCCTCCTACTCAGGTCTAGGAGGTCTTAGAGGCAATGCTTGATAAGGTCATGGAGACCTGTCTTGTAGTAAGGGGTTGTGCCTCTCATAAATTTTTGTCCTATGCATGCGAGGGGTTGGAATCCTCTCATGCATAGTGTTATGGAATAACTCATATTTTTGGTGCTGAATGCACTCTTTGTTAAGATGATACAGTTGTTCTAACTACTACTGATCTTGCCTAAGCTGCGTGATTTGTGCTTGGCGGGCAAAATGTTTGGCAAATGCCAAGTCAATTTGTTTCACCGTCCTAGGTCTAGGAGGCCTAGATGCCTCCCCTACATATCTATCTCGGTCATGGTGATCCGATATCTCTATGGGTCACTTTCCTTTGTCGAGGTTAGCAGCATTCACCCCAGGCTCTGGCCTCAATAGGTGATCTTGATAATCAATAGGTGCTGAGGTGCATTGCTCCCACGTGGTGTATTGCTCTTGAGGAATATATTGGTTTTCCTTGTGCTCCCTTTCGTACATGTGAAAGGGATGGGCGGAGTTGGCTCACCCTATCTAAAGAGCCTTGAGCTCTATATTTGGCCTATTAGTTCTAACAATAATGAGGGATGGAGGGGGAATGATATAATCATGTGGGCCCTCCTTATGAACCCTATGCTACTCTAGTGCTTCATTGTGTAGTGGCCACTCATAATGAGTGTCTAAGGGGGCCTTCCCATGTGTGTAATCCTCCTGAGAGGATCTGTATTGAATGGGAGTTCCCCTCAAAGGGGTGCCTCTATAGTCCTATTCTGTGGTGGTATAGAGTGGACTATGTTGTGGGGCAGGCTACCAAGGTGGTATAACCAAGTCCTTAGGGCTATAATGGAGGCAACTTGTGCCTCCTTGCATACTTTCCATAGCTTCTTCTCGTGATTGGGCTTGGCTATGGGTATACACCATGGTGGTGGTTTTTCTAAAAAGATATGTATATTTTTATCTCCTTTACAATTTTTATGCTATACCAAAAAAAAGGGGACCACACAAACAAAGAAATGATTATCTTGTTTACAAATTAAATGTGTGTCCTAGATCTGGTTCAGTGTGTTTGATTTTTGTTATGTAAATCTTGTAAAGAAAACTTTGTTATACATGCATAATGAGGGCTCTTGTATCTCCAAAATGGTCGCCCCTTCAATATACCATTGCTAGGTCATTATATCAAACCTATCAATATACCCGCCCTTACGTGAGGGAAACTATTGGTACACGAGAGCAGAATAGTAAGTGGAACATAGGTGGTACGAAAGGGAGATCACTCTATTTTTGACACGTATCTTAGAAGACTTATCCTCATGCACGAGGAATCATCCTTGCTACATTTGGTCAGCTTTCATAAGGATTTACGTCTAGAAACAGTAACGATCAGGGTATATGTATGCAAAATCCAAGCCAAGGTGGTGATGAAACCCATCGTTGGTCTTGATCAAGTGTTGGGGTATTAATACCAACTCCTTGATGTTAATTTTATTAGGTGGTGTGTGTGGTTCCTTTTAATTGTGTAAAGAAAGAAAACATACAAAAAAAAATGATATTCACTAATGCAATGCTTTAAAGTACATTTTATCTTTCATAGACAATTAGTAGCTAAAAGGAAATCACAAAACCTAACTAGAACTAAAACCTATAATGAGGACTTGCCATTTGTGCAAGTATCATGTAAGCAAACCAGAGAAAAATGCATTCCTAATAAAGTTCATTCCATTTAATTTACTCTATGTTTTTATTTTTATTTTATTTATTGCAAGAAAGGAAAACAAACTACTTAACCTTTCTATGCAAGTGTCTGAAAATAAAGCAAAGAAAACAGAAAATTGCAGAAACATAAAGTAGAAAAACACAAAGGATGTTCAGAAGGCCTACCTCCTCTCTATCTAAACCAGATGCTTCTGAGTTTATGCTCAAAAAATGCACAGAGCTCTAATAATCCTAGGGTGGGATGAATAGCAGGTTTGCACTCATCACAGGGTGGGATGAATACGTATTCATCCCGGGGTGGCACGAGTAGTCGTCCAATGCTTGAATGAGTAGCACATGCAAAGAAAAACCATAAAATTTTGATCAAAAACTTGATCCTAATAGTAGGGGACAAGGTCCCATCATGATCACCACTAAAATCATGTAGAAAAATGGCATACCGATATGATGCAAACAAAAATAGATATAGATGCTAAGTCCTATGAATGCGATGAGCAATGCATGAAGGAAATGATGCAAAAACGAGATGTGAGCAAACAAAGCGGGGCCTCCTTTATTGATATTGCTTTTAATATGATTACAATACATATTACCTCTAGGTATTAGAACATTTGATACAATTTGTTACATTAATGGATGCCCGAAAGAAGCTGCACTTCCAAGATTGTACGGTATGCTTCCAGCATCTTCCATGTGCCCACATTCAAAGTAGGCAGAATAAAAGTTATCACCACTTATGTCCATGTGTTCATCATTAATTTCTTCCCCTCTAGTATTCCTTTTGATGATATCCTACACATAGAAAGACAAAAAATCATTAATAGCATATGCATATCTAGAAAAACATGCAATCCCCAAGGCCTCCAACAGGTGCTTGTGGGATATCAGTGATAAGATTGATAAATTAATTATAGAATGATATATGAATGAAAAGGACAACTTCTATAATTGGTATCACCTAATTTTTCATCGAAGCGGCGTTGAACGACCCTGTTATGCTCATTTGCCCGTCGGGGGCCTCTCCAAAGTGAGAACTCCAATTTCCCTCATATGCTTATCCAAATCACCTGAAACTCATAATTTAGGTATTATATGTAATTATAATACTACCCAGATTCTCGAAATTCACACATCCTACCCAGATTCTCCTGTATGTGACAGGGCCACCCTACGAGCTAGTTAATACATAAAATAATAAAACGATCATCAAATCATGTCATAATGAGATAAAAATTTAACAGAGGCATTAGGATATCATATATGACATATTGAAAAAGTAATAGTAAGGAAATTATGCACATATTTCTAATCGCTCTGGGGTGGGGCGCTGGGGACTATCGCAAAACCTGCAAAAAGTGACCTTGCAAATGTCCTACCTAGATGCCTCCAAAACTCGTGCAAACTTGTGGTTAGACTAAAAAAATAATTTTGAGATGACCCAAAAGGTCATATTTGGAATATTCTACCCAGGTTATCCTTTATCTGAAGGTTCTCCTTGTAGGTTAGTAGACGCATAAAATGACAGAAACCGGGTCAAATCATGTCAGAAAGAAATGAAATTTGGACAACAACATAAGTACATTAGATATAAAAGGATGCAAAAATAATAGTAAGGAAAACATGCATAGATTTCTAATCACTTTGGGGTGGGGCGATTAGGAATGTAGCAGTTTGGGGGGTGCCCAGGGGTGGGATGCCCATCGTTTAGGGCCTAGTTTTGACACTAGTCTAAGTGGGATGGGTCTAAAATTTCATAGGGGGTTGTGTCAATGATTTTGGGGTGGTATTGCGACTGATTTCTTGGGTTTTTGGATCTGGATTGTGTTCCTAGTGTTCACTCGATAACCTCTCTTCCAGAAGAGAGAGATTAAGCATGTAGGAAGCACAAAGAGGAATGAGGGTATAGTTTGGCAGCACTTCATTGCTCCAAATGCTCCAGCTCTACCCTTTTTTTGGGGTGAGGAGGCTCACCTTTTTATAGACATAAGGGTCTCCTTTGAATGTGCATGTGAGGGTGCCACTTGGCTCAATATGCCTTTTTGGGGGAGAGAAGATTCCTCCTTGATTAGGGCTCCTTGATTGAGGCCTCTCTGATTTGAAACCATCCCTCACAATCCCATGCCTTGAAGGTAGAGGTAGGTGGTGGATCTGGGCTACCATTTTTCAAGGTTTGACTTTTTGCCAGTCAAACATGCTAATCGTCCCACCCTGGAGTGATTGCTACTAATCATCCCTGGGTGGGATGAATAGGATTCTAATCATCCCAGGGTGGGATGAATAGGGAGAAAAGTGCTTAAAAGGTTCATAAATGACCTTTGACCTTCCAAAACTGATTTGGAAGTGGTTAGGACCATTGTTTAACCTCTATAGGCTGACCTAGGGGGTATGTATGCCAATTCGGTTAGTACTTGTAGTCACATAATCATATTGGTGATGTTTTGGTGTCTACACCTCTCTAGGAAAGCATCATCCAATTGATATTTGAGGAGTTGGTATTTTTTCTTTGATACCAATCGATGTGACCTATCGATCTGATCGATTGTGGGAGGCCTTTGGTATACCTACTCTATATGAGTGACCTTGTGGGTTTTTTACCCATCAGACTGATGTGCTATACCTTTACCTCTATCTATAAAGATGACATTGGCCTCCTACTATATCCTATACTATGAACCACCATGCATAGATAGTGGGTGTGTGACATGAGGGTGCTTAGAAGCCTCTCCATGTTCTCTAGTAGTCCTAGAGACACTCATGCTACACTCACTCGGGGCATGAGTGGGTGGAGTAGAAGTATTGTAGCCTAGCTACTCTAAAACACTACCTAGACCCTCTAACTATCTAGACCACCATCACTCATGCGGCGATGTGCCATTATCTCCCACATTTGATATATCAATGGTGATCTTGCATGGTGGACCATGCATGGGAGTATGGTTAATCCTTGAATAGGTAGATCTCTAGTACTTCTATACTCAAAATGTAGAGCCATAGATCCTCCTATGGACTTAGTACATAGGGGCACCAACCTGGTCCCATGCACAAAAAACTCTTCGGCTGATCCTGTCGATGTGCGTGTATTACAGTCTTGATAATGGCTCTTGAGTGGAACACCCTCATGCTAGAAGGCTTCATATTCTATCCTATACCTATAGGAGTGTACTAAAGGTCCTCTATCTGGGGTATGCTCTATAGGCTCCCCTCATGTTGAGTTATCTCCTCTAATGCTAGCCGAATGACGTTCAGTTTGTTCATGTGGTTGATGAATTAACATGTGTTGTTGTGAATTTGTTAGGGGTTGGTCATCATTGTTAGGTTTAGATCTTTATCGACCACCCCATGTATCCACCATTGTGTACCTAGCATCTAGATGTATTATTATTAAGCAAACAAGGTATACAATAATGATTATCTCATTTTAAATTTTGAAAGTGAGTCCTAAACTGTTTGATGTGTTTTCAAGATTTGTTGTATTAGTGTAGAAAATCTTATCATGTTTTGCAAAAATTATTGGATTTTATTCTTACTTTAATGGCTTTCACCTGTATGCTTGCAACTCGAAAACTTGGCTATGAACTCCAAGTCGCGTAATCCAACCTATAATGTGTGGTAATGAAGCCCACACATGGTCAGGGAGCACAGGTCCTTCCAGATCCTCACCCATTTTTCCCCAATCAGCATTATACCCTCCAAAGAGAATATATATAAATTTTATAGGGTACAAAAGGTTCTTAGATCCGATATTGGTCTAGTATCCAAAAAGTTTTCAGGATTTGGGCCAACAGATGGAAGTTATGCCCACTGTCGTTGAACCTTACTAGTGGTTGGATGTCAAGACCAACTCACTAGTGTTTAAGTGCCAAGTGGTGTGTGTGGTTCCTTTTAATGTACATAAAATAAAAGCATCATATAGCATTCATTCTCATTTTCTAAATGCTATGCAAATGAAAGAACATTTCAAATTTAGAAAATGCAAGTTATTCTAGATGCTCTTTGAGACTGCACATTGCGATGATAATTGGCAACTAATTGGGCCTCACACATGCAAACCATTCACACAAATTATATAAAGCATGCTAGATTCTAGGGTGGATTAAAATTAGAGATCCACTATTCCTAGCAGCACCTTTCTAATGACACAAAAGATAAATGCAACTAAGACCTAATTCATTTCTTTTTCTTTCTTAATTCTTAATTGCATTCAAAATTTGACTTTCTAGAAAAATACAGAGATAGAAAAAATTATAGAGTTATAAATATGGCCTACCTCAGGTCCATATTTGATTGAGCTTTATACCTCCATTGTCTACTATGTCTATTGAAAACTGTAGGTCTGGGCTATAGTTCTGACTGTGGCCCATGGGTTGAACCTATGGTTCAATTGTTGGCCCACAACTGGTAGTTGTGGTCTATACCTGTAAGTCAAAAAAACCAAAAAACATAGTCATATACTAGAATTGTGGAGTTTCATTGTGATCACCTTCTGATCCAACCAAAAAGTGTGCACCCATCTACTGTACTATGTTGTATTCATTCATTTAAAGCATAAAATTGACAAGATTGCATAGATTCAAAAAAATAGACTTTTCTTGTATTAATAATTGCAAAGAATATCGATTACAATAATGCCCCTCTTAGGGTCACCTAAATTATGATAAGATTAATACAATGCCAAAGCCCTCAATAGGTTAGGCACACTAATAGTGCTTTTCACTTGGTCACAAACTGCTCTAGGGTGGATTTTCCATCTTCTTCGCGTTGAGGAAGGAATTTTATGGTTAAGTCTCCTTTGAATCTGTTCCCCATGGTCAAGAAACAACATAAGAGTGTAAAAAATATAGGCAGCCTCTCATGATGAGTCTCTTTTAGGAAAAATACATAAATACACCATTAAGCATGTATAATCAAGAAAACATGAAAAGTGCTTCTAAACTATGTGAATTGAATCAAGATTCATGGAATTTCATGAATAAAGACAATAGCTACACTATGCATGGATCAATTATGTAAAATAAAGCATGAAAGTGCATAAAGAATCCATTAATTTCCTATTTGATGATTAACATAAAGAAACTAATCTAACCTAATTCTATAGGTCAGAAGTCTGCTAAACTACAATTAAACCATGAAAATAGCTAAATTAAGATAATTAACCATATTGAAATGAAAAGAGTAAGGTGGTGATACCCCTACTACAAACCATAGCTCTAATGAGTTGTTTGCACTGTAAACCATGACTAAAAGCCACATTTAGAATTATGATAGGTTTACCCTCAATTCCAAGGGCAGTGGCATTGACTTCCTTGTCCAAATTGATGCTCAATGGTTGCCTTTGGTGTCCTCAGACTGATTTGGCAATTCATTCACTATGAAGGGCCTTCGTTTGCCTGAATATGTGTTTCTTAGCTCTCCTAGGCTCCTATGGCATCCATAATGCAATTCATAATGAATCTTGGCAAGTAGGTAGGTGATAAGTGCAATAGCTCTCTCTTAGTATACTCGGTTGAGTGTACAATTCGATAGGGTTTTGTTGCTCAAATATCCAATGCTCTCTCTCCTTATTTACCCTAATTCTAAAGGATACTTATAGGACTACCCAAGGGCTAGGGGTTGGCTTCATGGAGAAGCCAAGATCAAGAAGGGGTGGTTAGGACAGTTGGATTGGAAGCTTCCATCCTCTAACCACCTTCTTCTAGATCATATGGTCATTCCAACCGATTTGGCTTGAATTTAAGGCCAACTAAACTCCATTTAAGACCGCAGGTCACAAATACAATCTAGAATATAAACCATAGGTATCATCTATGGTTCAACCTATAAACCATAGGTCTAGGCTATGGTTAAGACTGATTAGGCCAAGGAGCCCAATTTGAGTGGTTAGAACCATTGCTCTATCTTGGAGTCTATCCAAGATCCTCCATATGGTCTTGTAGCATGTCCATATGAGTAGTCACCCTTGACATGATGTATTTTAGGTGTCTAAAAAATGCTATGACATGGTAGCATCTTCGACCAATATAAATATTGTACTACAAGGGAGAGAGAGAAGGTACACAACATAAGGAGATTGCTACTATGAAGTTGGTAGAAATCTAAGCGATATTTACTGACATGCTCTCTAGGGTCTTCCTTACCTTTGTACTTATCAAAATTTATGATCTCAAAATTGTAGGGGTAAGGTGGGATAGGAATGGCTGGATGAATCAGATCATTGTAAAGTTCATCGTAGGATGGTCTTTGCAGCCCATAGCTTGCGATGTGTAGGTTTAACATATTGACTTCATATTGTAGGAGTTGAATTTCATGTGTTAAAGGTGTGGAGGATTTTGATAAGGTTTGTTGAGCCTAGTAATGTAGCATATAGTGAGGTTGTTTTTGTTCTTCCTCATATTGTGGAGGGAATTATTCCATTTGGTCTTGGTATGATGGGTATTGAGTGGCATATGATGTAGGGGCTAGTGAGATACTAGGTTGTGGAATATATGTTTGTTTGGGGTAGTAATATTATGATTGAGATATGTGTGGTTGTGGCATGGGTTCCTACTGGTTAGGAACCTACTATAATGGTTGGGTTGTAGGAGATTATTACCATGAAGGAGGAGGTGTAAAAAATGTAGCTCTAATAGGTGAGAGTGGGGGTATCAATACTACTAGTTCTAGGGATGATTGAGGTAAGGTATCAAAATTTGGGACCTATATCTATCCTAAAGTATGAGCGGTGGTGAATCTAAACTATGTCGAATAGCCTATGGAAGTGGTTGTATAAGCTATGGGTTTTGATCCATAGATAGGGGTAATATTAGCGGTAGGTTCTTGGAATGGAGGAGGAAGTATCTTAAAGGTCGATGAAGGTGAGGTTATAGTAAAGTATTGGGCATTGTACACTCCTAGAACTTGAGATATAGGTGGGGATGCAAGGGAAAAATATGGGTAAGCTTCTAAAGTAGGATCTTGGGAAGAGGATATGGTGCATGTGTCCACTCCTAAATGAATTTGGGTTGTTGGTTGTTTTTTTTTACATTGGGTGACTTGGGTTTGGAGAGGCTTCTATGATATGTCCTCAAACATTGTGAAAAATGGATGCTAAGATGATTATGGTTGGGACTCTTGAGAATAGTATGGGTATGATGTTTGAGGGGGTGTTTGTTATTCCTATAGAGGAGGTTTTTGTTGCACAGTTTGGAATGTTGGCCTCTGGGGTGGTAGAAGAGGAAGGGTCAGAAATTATTCCTACTATAGGGGTAAATGATGTGACTTCTAGGAAAGTGTAGTTCAAGAGGGAGGAGTCATTCTAAAAAATTAATTGAGATAGACTTTAGAAAAATGGGTGTGCAAAGGGAGGGGAAGTAGGTGTGACCTCCTCATATATGGTAAAGAATGGATGAGGTTTTCCTGGCACCGTGTAGATCACATGGTCATAGAACGTGGTTAGTGTATTAGGTGAGGATATGGATGAAAGAAGTGGATAATATTCTACAAGTGAAGTAGTGAGGGCTTCACTCAAAGTGGACGTCTCGTCCTGAGGTGTCGCATGTGTATAGTATAGATTAGACCTTGTGAGTAAATAAGATGTGTGTATGGATTTCCCCTTTATGATCAAAGGAGTAGGAGAGGATTGACAAGAAGAGGTAGTAGGTGCCTCCTATATAAGGTGTGCTTGCTCATGCACTCGACTACGGGTGACTATAGGTATGGTAGGGTATGCCATATCATGAAGGTTTAGAACTATACAGGAGTTAGAATCTACAGTTCTATGTGTGCATTGTGAAGGGGTTTAGGAATAACCCTATGTGGTGTAGACTCGACTGTATCTAATATAAAATTAAAGCAATGATGTATTGCATGTAGCTCAAAAAATAAAGTGACAAGTGGTGTACTATGCTGAAATCATTTTGTAATCATGCAAACAATGGTAAACTGGAATCATTTATAAATGCTGAAAATAAAAGTGTTTTGTTCATTTATGTGTGTTTCTATGTTGATAATTACTAAGTAGAATCATGGGTAGTGGAGTGAATACTCTAGAAGATCAATAATTTTATCAGTACTAAACCTCCCGCAATACCCAAAGATGCACATAATAGAACAATATTGTAACATGTAAAAGGTGACCTGTATGGAAGGCGTAGTAAAATGATATCCTAAAAGGGGGGAACCCACTATGCTAAAGTGAGTTTGATATATCCTATTATGAGAAGAGGTGATACTATATAATACCTACTACCAACATACCCTTGATTTTGCTTCACCTTCGGGTGGGTTTAGTCAATAACAATAGTTACAATGTTCACTAATTGCATAAGCCTTGTGAACGAAGGCATCTAATCCTCTACCACTCCGAAGGTAACTTCTAGTGATGAAATCTAGAAGCCCAGTCTCAAAAGTGGGGGGTTTCCCAATGATGAAATCTAGAAAACCACTTTGGTGGAGTTGCTAGGTGTTTAGGGATGTGATATGGTGGAGGGTACTACTCCTACGACACTAGTCTCGAGTGATGGATTGGGGATGAAGACCAACCTCACCACTTGTTTAAAATACCACGTGCGTGTGTGTGGGTTTTACATTTTGCTAATGATGTTATGTAAAATAAGAAATATAACTAATTATATTTTCAAATTAAAATCTAGCCTTATATTTGTTTTCAAAAAGCAAAAGACTAGAGTGAAATGCTTTTTGTAAACAAAGAATCTAATCCTAGGCGCATTTAGGAAAATAAATTGACTCTATTTTTCAAAGCGTAGAAATATGCAATATGAGGGTGTGAAGAAAGGGGTTTATGTGACCCTAAATATATGTGACAACATGGAGTAATTTACAAGAAATATTTATGCAAGTATAGATAGGCAATCACATACCATACATGTAAACAAGAATACAACAAAATGATCTATCTTGAGGATTTACAGAAGCAATGTAGAATTAATACACAAATAGTAAATCTAACATTTACACATGCAAATAATAATATGCATTTTTCTTTTAAAGTATATAAGAAAAGGGGGGTTAAGGAACCCTAACTCTCGAAGTGAAATACAAAATTTCTTTGAAAAAAATGCTATGGAACAAGAGGACGATTTAAAACTTATTAAAATTTACATGAAATTTTAAAATTTAAAGTTTCTAGAAATTTTTTAGGTTTTGTGATTACAACAACATTTTAAAATAAATGGAGATGTGAAGGAGGGGATAATTTGCTACTAGCTATGGCACTTTGACTAGTAAACATTTTTACCAACACAAATGATAAAACAAATAAGATGAAGTAAAATACCTGGTCTCTGATGTTGTGGGTGGTCTGGTTGACCCTTTTGCTGCTCACCCATTCAATTTTAGGGGTTTTTGAGGCTTCCAAGTTCAATTTTCCACCCAGGGGGTGAATTGAAATTTGGTTCACAGGGTAGGGGTGAATCAGGGTTGGAGACCTCATATATCTATAGACACCTAAAATGTGTCATATCGATGGTGACTACTCATATGGACATGCTACAAGACCATATGGAAGATCTTGGAGAGACTCCAAGATAGAGCAGTGGTTCTTGTAGACACCTAAATTGTGTCATTCTTAGGGGAGCTACCTACATAGACACACTCATAAGATCATAAGACATAATCTTGGACTTTCCAAGCATCAACAGTGGTTCTCACCACTCATTTGGGGCTTTTTAAATCCATCCAAGCTTGGCTGCTCAAGACAAGAGCTGCCAGATCCTAGCCACTCAAGCCTAGAGAGGCCAGACCTAGCCACTGCAGTCGACAACAACCAAATCTTAGTCACTGCAGACCATAGCAACTAAGCCATAAGAAGTAGTTTACCGAGTCACAACAAAAACATAAGCAATAAATGATACACATAATGAGTCATAAAAGGTAAATATATCATAAAAGTATGTGTATCAAGTCTAATGGATATACAAAAATTCCCATGGGCTATAGTCATGTAGGTCAGTCGACCTCAAAAATGGATCAAGAACCAAGTAGAATATCAATCAAGTGTCAAGCTTGAACCCCCCATGCCATCTCCTCTAGTACCACCTCCCCCTATGGTGGTATCGTGAGTTGAGTGACATGAGCTTGTAGGTCTCTCTGTCTGAGACCATATCTACTAGCTAGGATGGGTGAAAGACTACCCTAAGGTAGAGCACCCACTGGTCTATGAACCACCTACACCTGTTGGATCCTTAGGGACAATCTTGTGCCTCCTAAGATACATCTAAAGGAGGGTAACATGATCCACAAGTCCCTAGATCTGCTCATCATGCTCATCCAACAAGGACTAAAGCCATCCCACATTTTCCCTTGAGCCTATCGTTGGAACCTCCTATGGTGTAGAAGCAAGAATAAAAAACTACATCCTAACATTGCCACCCCTGATAATAACCTACAGAGCCTGTATTTGAACTATGAGCTGCTAAATCATAGCATCTCATCGATGTACCTAGATCTTAGTATCCTAGAGCTCAACCTCGATCTCATGCAACTATGCTCTCAGAGGAGAGTCTCTCTCCTTGGGCTCTAAATCCTCCTCCTCCTTAGGAACATCAGGATCCTTTACTACCACCTGCTCTATCAGTTGGCCCCATACCTCAATCCTGGCTCAAACCCTACATCCTACCGGATATGCACCATCACCCTCACCATCATCCTTGTGCCCTAGACTACCGATGCCATGCCACATATGATCACCCCACCACTAAGAGTAGGCCTCTGTAACTCCCCCATCCATAGTAGGGTCTATTACTGGTGCATCCTCCTCATATGCAAGCTCCATGACCTATCATGGAGGTAGGTCCCTCTCTTCTATGAGGCACCTACACAAGAATGGTACCAAGGGCACATCCTACTGTAATCCATATTTATGAACTCGAGAGTAGAAGATATACTCTCGAATGGCAATCTTATGGCCAACGAGCCATCACTCATGCTGTGTCCTAGGAGTAAAACTAGCTGGATCATCCCAAATTGGATACTCATAGTACAACCATGAAATGACATCTCTAGCCAAAAATTTGGTAAAAGCATCAGTATAGTGGGAAAAATCCCCTACAAAAGTGTGGCTCTTACACTCTTCATGCTCTCGAGCCCATATAGAAGCATAGTACTATGTACAAACCTCAATAGATGTGATCTTAGATAGGAGCCACTTAGGACAATCTACCTTAATGTGCTCCCATCCCCAAACTTGTAAGAGCAAACTACAAGAAATTTTTATGCATCCCCATTGATGAATGTGGTACAACTCATCATAGAAATGAGCCAATAGCAATCTACCCCATACATAGATGATAGGCTCCTTACTATCTAGTATGTCCTGCACCATCTCTAGGAGGTTCCAAGGGAACCTCAAATTTGAGCAATCAGGTATAAGAACATTGATAATCACCATCAACAACACGACATGTCTCATTGTAAAAACCTAAGCATCATACCAAGTATTGATAGATACTCCCCAAATCTAGTCTCCCTGAGGGCCTATGCAGAGTGTGCTCCAAACACCCGAGCATATACAACCACCTGATCAGTGGTGTCCAATGAAACAATGGGCACCCCATTGAACTGGATCCAAAAAATCCTATAAACATCATCTGGCGTGATAGTCATCTTGTCGGGTGAAATATAGAAGGTGTTGGTCCGTGGGTCCCAACGATGGGCTAAGGCCATAATATATGCTTGATTGAACATAATGTGGGGCAACCTAATAACATACTGTAGCCCATGGGCCTTAAACCACTCCTAGTCAATGTCATCAAAGCTAGGAAGCAATTCAAGCAAGAACTTCAAGTCCCAAGCCCGAGCAGTGAGGATATAAACAAAGTAGAAGAAGAACAAAACATAACTACAGTGCATCTAAGGCATGATTCACAATAAACATAAATTTTTTGCAAAAATAGTATGAGTTACTTAAAACCTAAGTAGAAGAAGAATAAATTGCACCTAAGCAAAGCTAAAAGTAAAAAAAAAAATCATAAAATCAATACATAAAATGCAAAATAAGGCTCAAGCCTTAGCCGCTATCACCTAAAATGGCCAAAACCTGGCCATTGAAGGCAGCAGCGGACAAGGCCCAATGGTCAATTTTTTTACCGTTGGGGTTCAAGCTTGGTCGCTCTGAGTGATAGCGGCTTAGAGCTGACCGCTCTGAGTGACAACGGCCAAGGGGTGGCATGGAAAACCCATGAACTCTTGGAAAGAAAATAAAAAAAAATTACAATTTTTACAAGATAGCTTCAACAAAACAACAAAAGGGAGGGAAAGAAAACAAATTAGAAAACAAATCCCCTACCCAAGCATCGAAACTAAGCTAAGTTTGAAAATACCCAAAATGATAGCAGTAGGGGAATAATGGAAAATTTTCAAAAACCCTAGGCTAAAGCCACTGACATATTGTAAAATTGGTAACCAACCCACCATGGCAAAAAGGAACCTAAGCCTAGTTATAGAGTTTGTTCATTGCCAGTAGGTTTAGTGATGTTCATTTTGCTCATTTCTTAGTGGAGTTCAATTTTACTTAAGCAAAGAAAAGAGAGCTAGGGTTTTGAAGAGAGAAATATCCAAGAAGCTCTGGATCCTCTAGCAGTTGATGTCTCACCCCATGCAACCATGTCCTTAGCACCAACAAGTTTTGAAGTCACAACTGTCGCTGCTGCACCAGAGCTCTGAAAATGAAATCTTCAACAGTAAAAATGATAGGTCAAAACACTAGAATTGCAAATTTTATATTTCATTAATTATGCCTTAGCCACTGCTGGCATCATTGGCCCAAGATTCTTGGCTGCTTAAGGCGATAGCGGCCATAGATAGGAAATCAGAGGCTACTAGACTTAACAACAGCCAAGCCCACAAATCAAAATAAAGCAGTTCCTTCAATAAGGGAATATCGAAATAATAAATAATCACACTTTGATGGTTTATGATCATCAGAATGTTCAAAATAACAAAAAAAAATCACATAAAATCACAATCTCAAGTAGGTCTTATATCCAGTTACCTACTCTATCTACTCAATGATTGCAGCGACTTGCACTCCATGTATTTTGGTGAGATGAGTAGGCAACCATAAGGCCACTTGGGGCAAAAGCAACTCATTTTGTAATTATGATATGTCACCCTTAAAACTTGAAGAAGATCAAGATGGTTAGAATGCTCCATAGGCACGAAGGGGTCATTCAAATTCCTCTATGACATCAAAAAAATTAATGCAAAGTGATACAATCTAGGCACGAACAGAATCACTCATCCTAACTCCCTAAGAAGGCTATTGATATCCAGACCGCTCCTTAGGATAGGTATGGATGATAATCATAAGCAATTGGAATCACACTTGGATGTGGGATTGCCCATTAAAAGCAACAAATGCTAGAAAGGAACCAGATTAGTCATATTGGTCAAGTGACTTGTCGCTTCATTCATTGTATTTTCTTCACCAATTCATTGTGTGAAGAGGTAGTTCAGAACTTCAACTTAATCATAATCAAAATAAAAAAAATATCACTTGATAATAGTAAAATCGTGTTCATCCTATGAATAATTGCATACAACAATCACAAATTTCCCTTGTTTGCTAGAAACATAAGCAGACATTACATATTCAATTGTAGCTCTCCTACCGGTCAGAATTGTTGTAGCAGTTGAAGTTACCCAATTGAGTTTGAGGAACAAGTGCAATTTAACATGCAAAAGCCACTGGTCTAAGTCCTCTGAACATTGAGGAAATAATTCAAGGGATATGCGCCATCTTGCATGATTGAGCCATCCAGCATTGATCAGACCATTGATCGCCATACAACCTACAAACAGATAAATCTACATTTTTGCTCAACGTTGTGTTTTCCACACAGTGCATTGCAAAAAGGGACATCTATAGACACCTAAATAATGTCATGCTTAGGGGAGCTACTTACATATACACACTCATAAGATCATAAGACATAATATTAGACTTTACAAGCATCAACAATGGTTCTCACCACTCATTTGTGGCCTTTTCAAGCCATCCAAGCTTGGCATCTCAAGACAAGAGCGACCAGATCCTAGCCCCTCAAGCCTCGAGCGGCCAGACCTAGCCACTACACTCGATATTGGCCAAATATTAGTCACTGTAGATGACAATGACTAAGCCATAAGAAGTGGTTTACCAACAAATAGGCCCAATATCAGGTGGAAGTGGCAGTATGCATGCAATAAATGTGAGCGTGAGTGACTTTGCATTCCTTTTCATGACCAGTTCACATAGGAGACTTGAGTTTGCATTTAGACTTAAGTTAACTGACCTTAATCATAAATAAAGGACAAAAGCTTCTCATGGTAATGAACAGTTTGCATAGAAGACTCAAGTGGGCAGTTAGAACGATCAATCTGAGGAGGAAGCTGAGGGGGGATAATTAAGGCCTTTGTATGTGCATCACCTACTACCTACAAAGTTGGTACATGTTACTGATGAGATCCCTTCCAACATTGATCATTTGGGGGAAGAGGCAGAGCCAATTTTTTTGGCAATGTCACACTTGCGATATAATTATCCATTTTTTCCAGATAGTGATAACAATTATTAAGAAGTCAGATTCATGGGGCCACACTTTCCAGAGCACCCCACAGGAGTAGGAGTGAATTATGGGTTTTGGTTTCCTAATAGTGATGAATAATATGAGTTAGAGAGGACCTAACTTGGTCCTCCTTATTTGCATTACCATCATCAACCCATTAGCATAGATGATGTCTATCATCAGTTACGTGTCGCTCCTTATCTAAGAGCAAGATGGTTAAACTTGGATAAAATTTATCAGATGGTTAATCCCATTCCACCGACCTACATGGAGCTCCATGAGACAAATGCTCCTATGTTGCAACCAGTGCATAGGGAGGATCCAGTTGTTCATAGTCTTAGTTGCAATAAAGGTGAGTGGGAGTGACTTTGCATTCCTTTTCATGACCAGTTCACATAGGAGACTTGAGTTTGCATTTAGACTTAAGTTAACCGACCTCCAAGCATAAACAAAGGACAAAAGCTTCTCATGCTAACGACCAGTTCGCATAGAAGACTCAAGTGGGCAGTTAGATTTTAGTTAATTGGCCTTCAAATATAGACAATGGACAAAAGCTTCTCATGCTAACTTGCACTACGCATGAGAAATTCATTTCTAGGGCTTGGACATAGACCTAGGGTTTCACACTATAAAAGGTGCAAGCCTAAGAGCACCAAAGGATCACTTTGACTTGAATCTTTAATATTTTATCACATCAAGGAGAGAGACATATTTTTGAGGAGAGCTTTCAAGACTTGGAGAGTTCTCTTTGAGATCACGTGTGTGGTGGAGCTTTGACAAATCAAAGAGCATAACACCTACTTTCTTCAACATCAAATCATAGTCTTTGACCCATAGCTTTGGGGCAAAGAGGGCAAGGTTTACTTTAGCGGTCGTTGTCTTGGACAGTGGCCCATAGGCTTAGCTTAGATAGACATAGCATCTTTTATCTTGTTTTCTTATATCATTAGCATAGATTTACATGATTTCATGGCATAGTTTTATCATATTTCTATTACATTCTTTGATTACTAACAACCTCATCCAGGGAGGCAATCTCGGACACCTAAAAGTGTGTTGTTGTTTCATTGCTTACAGGGCCACAGGTACATCGAGACAGAATTTACAACATACGAGAGAAAAGGGATCCCTCTAGGAAACAGACCTGGAGAAGGAGGCATCTGTAAGCCCTCATACATTTCCGTGTGCGAAATCGGGAAGCTTTTATAAGCGCACCATCCTTTTACAAAAGGGGACATCTCTTCATCCACTTGTAATTTATAGTATCAAAATGGGTATCCCTAAGAGGGATTGACATGTAACCGAGCTTCAATATCAATAAAGAGATCCATCTTTTGTTATTTTGTATTATATGCTTTCTCCTCATCTTTTCCCTTCATCTTTGGTATTTTAAATAAGCATTGCAAGTAGGGTTATAGAAAGGTGCGTGCATGCTTCTCGGGTCGCTACAGATGGCGATCATGGTGGGACCACCACTAATTTTTCATTTTCTACCAGAATACTAACTTAATTTTGTGTGCAGGTCTAGCCGCTCTAAGCTACAATGGCCAGAAACTAGCCGCTCTGAGCTACAATGGCCAGAAACTAGCCGCTCTGAGCTACAGCGGCCAAGAACCAGCCACTCTGGTCAACAGCGGCTAGGACTGGAGTGCAGCAGAGGTCAAAACATTGACTCTCTGAGTTGGATCAAAGGTTGGTATAGCTTCTTTGATATTTTACAGCTTTTTATCTGCTTTTGTGTGTTTAAAATAGAGAACTTAAAGCACATTTATGTTTGGAAATTGAAAGAATAAAAGAAGAAAGAATTAAGCATTTCGCATATCTTAGATCTTCTTTTAAATTTTCCACTAGGCGTTGCTAGGAACAATGGCTTATGCCTAAAAATTTTGCCCTAGAATCCAACGTGCTAGACATTGTATGTTGTTTTCTTGCTTTGAGGCCCTGCTAGAGGCCATAGTTGCACGAGATAAAGTGCGCTCATACAAATCATAGTAGTTCATGCATCTTTCTGAATATTGAAACGTATTTTTGCACTTAGGCATATAGGAAAGACTCATTGCTGCTATATGATGCACTTTATGTTACGCAAGCTTAAAATGAACACCACACACGCACGTCTCATTTAAACATTGGAGAGTTGGATTTCATCACCAACCTTCAATTCAGTCCAATGACATTGGAATTCATCTCCTTCCATTGGTTTTCCCCCTAGAGCTTCCTAGAAATGGATTGGGAAACTTACTTATAGTGACACTAAGTTACTTGTGTTCAAACTATCTCCCACTATTGGAACAATCATTGGTTCAGAGTGGAAGAGCTAGGCGAATCCTTCCATTGGGTCTTCAATGGTGTACCCTAGCTTCTTTTGAGAAAATCATGTTTGGCATGAGTGTACTTGATTGTCACTATGGATGAGTCTTCTCATTCTTAATCCAAGAACAAGAGCAAAGAAATCAAGAGAACAACACATCAAAACACACCAAATAGTTTAGGGCACACTTAAATTGGTAATCAAGATAAACATTTGTTTGGAATTGTGTGGTCATTCCTAAATTGCAAACTCAAAAGATCAAGTCATAAAACAACATGGTCAAAACAAGAAGTAAACACCCTCGATCTGATGTCGAGGGAGAGACAGAAGCAATTCATACCCATAGGCGGAGTCATAGTAATATTGAATGACCTACCCGTAAGACCATGAGACGTAGCTCCACGAGCCTAAGGGGTGATAACTCAACCCTTGGGGGATCTCCTCGAGAAACCCCAAGTAAGGAACCACATCATGGAACAAAGTCACATAAACAAAAAGAGGCTTCACAACCATCCTCATCAAGGAGACATGAGGAGACCTCAAGGGCCTCCTCTAAACACACAGAAACATCTCAAAGACATGAGGAAGCTTCAAGGGCTTCCTCCTCACATGGACATAAAGAAGGTTCTAAGACTCATTCTTCACATAGGGATGATGAGACTGCCACATCTCCATCCACATGGAGAAAACATGTTACCACCAAGCCCTCTTCATCAAGAAGGCAAACAAGAATTGCAACACCTCAAGACTCACAAGAAACATATGAAATAGGTCTACCCATTGAAGGGCAGGAAACTAGAGCTACATCTAGTCATGGGAATCATATAGAAGAAACCCTTCACACAAAAGGAAATATTCCCATAGACTATGACCTCATAGGAGTAAATGGCACCCCACGGGACCAGCCATGGAAAACAAGACAGCTAGATAGGTTGGATCGATTTCCTACTCAACCAACTCAAAGAACTATAGCTACTAAGAACTCTGCATCTGGAAGCTCACAAAATATGACTTCTAAACATACCTCCTAGTCTAGGGGTACCTCAAAGCGACCCCGTAGAAGACATGTGGAGTCTGATCATAGGGATATTCAATAGTACACTAAACAAGTCACATTAACTAGCAAGAGTATAGATATAGTAGAAACCCCCTCGAGGAATCTGCGAGTCAAGACAACAAGAACAAAGTCAGATAAACATGAGTCTTCTATGACAGCACAAACTGACCGAATGAGGTGGTTAGAAAATGCATTATACAAAGAGCGAGAGCTAGTGGAAGCTCTCAAACAAGAGAAACAAAGAGAAAGACTCTTGCACCAACATGAGCAAAGTTTAAGAGAGCAAGCTGAGTGGCTAGCTCTTCACAATTTATAGATAAATGGTGGTGACCACCAAAGAACAAGACATGCTGACTCACCTAAGGAAAGGCGCACTAGACAAGATAGCCCACAATGAAACCCCCCACCAAATCATGAACAAAATCCAACTAATGGGGGGAGGGCAAACATAACAAACCAAGATCACAATCTTGAGTCCCCTCGTAGGAGGGAGGAAAATGGAACAAATCAAATGGATAGAGAGTTACCTCCATTGCCAATGTGAATAGGCTTACAAGAGGAGGAAATCCATGCATCAAAGGCATTTCAAGAGCTTGCTAAAAATATGAAAACCTTTGAGAAACAAGAGGCAGCTGGGAACTCACCAACATTGAGCAAGATACACAATCAACCATTGTGCCCATCAATCCCTAGCCCTCCATATCCTAAGCACTTTGAGATGCCTAGGTTAGAAAAGTTTAAAGGTGAAGAGGATGCACAAGAGCATGTCACCAATTTTATCAATGCCTATTTTCATCTTGAAGACAATGATGCTCTCATGCTAAGAACATTCATAATGACATTTTTAGGTGTTGCCACTCAATGGTTCAACCAACTACCTAAGCATAGCATAACCAACTTTGAACAACTAGTAAACGCATTCTTGAAGCATTTCTCCTTTGGTGCTAAGAAGAAGGTGAACCTTTTAGACTTGGCCAACTTGAAATAGTATGATGATGAGCCAGTAATGGATTATGGGAATAGATGGAGAAAAATCATGGCAAAATTATCATTCTCCATTCCCATAGAAGAGATCATTCGCATGTTCACCAAAAGTTGTTCTAAACATATCTCCCTCTTGCTACAACTCCAATAGTATCCTTCATTTGAGGAAGCTTTGGCACAGGCCAAGCTCATCGAAGAGATAAAAGTAGATGAGGGAACCATTAAACTCTAAAACAAAAAGGAGTGGAACAAGAATGGTAAGAATGACAAGTATAAGTAGAAGCAGGGTAACCCTACTCCATTCAATCAAGTCATATTGGCTACACCCAAGGATGGGGGTGCACAACAACCATAGAACTATCAAGCACATCCCTCGCCAGCCAACTATGACCAAAAGAACAATCAAGGAAGAAATCGAGAATGCAAGCCACCTCGTTATTTCACACCTCTAATAGAATCAATGCAATCAATCTTTAATCAGTTGAGTGAGGCCAGGAGGATCAGATTTCTTGATATACCTCTTATAGATCCCAACCATCCTAAGCCAAAAGGATATAGGGAAGATCAATTTTGTCCTTATCATAGGATACCGGGGCATGACATTGAGGCTTGCATCGGGTTTAAGCATCAAGTGCAAAACATGATTGAGGCGGGAGAGCTCAAAGTTGACAACCCACTAGCTCCCGATAATAGAGACATGGGCATATACAGAAACCCATTGCCCAATCATGAGGCCCCTCGAGAGCAAGGGGCCCAAGTCAATCAGGTTCGAGCTGACATACCTACCCATGGATGCATTGGGATGGTTGAGATTATTAACATAGCAACAAGGACTAGGCGGTATGGTCAACCGCAACCGCCTGTAGCTCCCATGAACATCCCAGCCACTCCTAGGCAAAGGTAAGACAACCTTCTAGGTCCACCAATGAGACCTGTGGTAACTATTCGGAGTAGATTGGAGCAAAACCTACAGATGACTCCAGCTAAGTTATCCATCTATGAGCTCATACAATAGTCCCCAAAGCATAGGGAGACTCTAATGGAGATTTTAAGAACAATTGAGCTTCAACCGCAAGATGCGAATGCATTCACTCACTTTGTGGGACAAGTGCAAGAATGCCAGGAACCTATAATCTGATTCTATGATCATGAGATTAAGATAGTTTTTGCTGCCTTACTAGACCCTCCGCTAAACATTGTAGTAGCCATCAATGACTTACCTTTCAAGAGGGTTTTGGTCGATACAGGTTCATCGATAAACATCATCACAACAACTGCAATAGAGCACCTCAAGATACCCAAGACCAATATCATTCCAGGAGCTTACACATTGAGAGCTTTTAATGATGCTTTATGCAATACTATGGGAATGATAGTCCTACCCATCAAGGTGGGGCACAAGACCATCCCCATGATGTGTCATGTCTTGGAAGGAGCTATGCAGTACAACATCCTCTTAGGGCACCCTTGGATAAGGGCCATGAAGTGTGTGCCTTCGATCTTGCACCAGTGTGTCAAGTATGTGCATGAAAACAAAGTCTATGTGGTTCTGGCTGATGAAGAGCCTTTTAAATACGTTAATCAGGTGGATATTCTAGGAGAATTCATGATCCCTTCTACTCACCTATACGTGGCACCTTCATCCCCAACCACACAAGTGGATAACAAAGACAAAGGGGTAAGAAAAGACCCATGCACATCAACACCTCCTGGTGCACTCAAGATAGTCAATGCTTCTAAAGTACCATCAATGTCAAAACCAAAAGATAATCAGAAGCTAAAGGCACCCTTAGTTAAGGAAGAAAGGCCCAAAGAAGTGCCAACTGTAGCCATTGCTAAAATGCCAAGTCCTATGGAAGAGGAAGATCCTCAAGATCAAGATGAAGATAGTGATTATCACCCTGCTTCACTAGTATCATCCGTGGGGTCATCCACGTCGCATGCATCAATACACTTGGCAAGTACATGCATAGGGGAGTACCTTGTGTAGAACATCACCTTTACACCTATCATTGAGTCTGCACAAGACATAGGGAGGCCTAAAGACTTGAGGCCACTAGTAGGAACAATGGTTCCACTTGGAATCCCTCCCAACCAAACCAATTTTGTCTATGTCGGCCTGGACTGCGCTCATAAGTCTTCAGATATAGAAGAGGATGGTGATGAATTATTCATAGTCAATGTTCGTTACCTCTCTAATCTCGAGTTTGCTCTAAGCTACTTTGAGCATTGCCATTGGCATGGCTATGGCCTTGGCGTATATGAGCAAGGGCATAGGAGGCCTTACGAGCCACTATATCAGCTTCCTTCCGATAGATTTGGCTTAGGCTATTATAGCAGAGGTCGAGATGACTCGCTTGCAGCGGCATTGGAAAGATTAAGCATAGGGTTAGGAGAAGACATTGATTTCATTCCTTATCACCCCTTAAGAATAGCAAATTTGAGCAATAGACAAGTGGCCATGGTAAACATACCACCTCCAAAAACTTATCATCCAAACACCTCAATTGATTCCACCCCAATAGGGTACAACTCATGGGATGAGGAGAATGGATATGAAGCAAGTGATGATGAGGCGCAACTTGGCTTAGCCTATCAAGGGCCTCGCTATTTACAAAGGTTCACATGGTCCATCCATGATGAGATTGGATATACATCAGATGAAAGTGACTATGAATCAGAAGACTCAATAGAAAGAGCTTACTTAGGCCTAAGCCATCAACCCCTGACTTTGGGGCAAGAGACAAATGCAAATGGATTCTTCATAAGTGATGAAGAATATGAAGATGAAATAGAGATGGCCTACTTGGGGCCAAGACATGAGCCCCTTGTCTTAGGGCCGCATACCAATGCTAACGGTTTTTGGATAAGTGATGATGACTTTGAGGATGAGACCGAGATGGCTTATCTTGGACCTCACCACTTGTGGCAAGTCAATGAGCTAGTAGAGAGAGAGGTGGCACTTCATGCCATAGACCCTCATCTCTAATTTTTGGGGAGACCTATTGACCTAGCTGCCATTCATCGGATGGTCAATCCCCCTCCACCTACATTCAAAGAGTAGTTAGAGCCCAATGATCCTATTGTCCGCCCTACTCATGGGCTAGATCCAAAAATTCCCATTCCTCTAGAACCTCATCGTGAGTATGGAAGGGAAACCCCTGAGACAAGATTGCACCCATGTGGTCCTGGAGATTTCATCCCATCCATCAACATGATCTCCATTGATTTGACCACTCCACTTCATAATCCAGTAGATCCTACCAAATCATTGCATCTTGATGTAGAGGCTATTGATTGGGATCATGCTAGTTCACCCATAGAGCTAGAAGACCTCTTCCCCAATGAAGAGATGTTACAGCCATTCCATTTTGCATCAGGTTGTGCGTATGACATCTTCCATGTTGGTTTGGAACTTGAGTCAGTAGGTCCTATGAATCCCATCGATGACATTCATTTGATACCCATGCCTCATCAGCTAGAGGATGGGTCACATATGGCTATAGAAGCAACTTTCGAGGTGGACATCAGTGATGATCCTACCCAACCAAGGAAAGTCAAGTTCAGAGAAATTCTATCTCCAGAGGAACAAGCCATCTTGATTCCTCTCCTCAAGGAGAGGCCAAATATTTTTGCTTGGACTTACAAAGACATGCCAGGGATAGATCCAAAGTTAGTCATTCACAACCTTTCATTGGATCCCATGAAGAAGCCAATCAAGCAAAAACTAAGGAAAATGCATCCAACCATCACTTTGATGGTAAAGAATGAATTGCAAAAACTATTGGATGCAGTATTCATAGTTCCTATCGACTACCCTGAGTGGGTGTCAAACATGGTACCCATAGGGAAACCTAATGAAAGAGTCCGTATCTACACGGATTTTAGAGATTTGAATAGGGCAACACCAAAGGATTCATTCTCGTTGCCAAACATAGATGCTCTTGTAGATGCAACCGTAGGTCATGAAATGCTCTCCCTAATGGATGGTTTTTTTGGATACAACCAAATCCAGATTAAGCTTGAAGATCAACATAAAACTACTTTCATTACTCCATGGGGAACATTCTATTACAAAGTGATGCCATTCGGTCTCAAAAATGTTGGTGCCACATATCAACGGGCCATGACATACATATTCCATGACTATATGCATAAGATCTTAGAATATTACATGGATGACTTACTAGCCAAGTCCCTATTACGGCAAGAGCATGCCGAAGTCCTTAGACAAGTCTTTGATCACCTCATAGAACACAATGTCCGATTGAATCCTAAGAAGTACGTATTTGGCATAACTTCTAGCAAGCTTTTGGGATTCATCATATCCAAGAGAGGCATCGAAGTAGATCCTGCAAAGGTAAAGGCTATACTAGAAATGGCCACCCCTACCAACATTAGGGAGTTGAGGAGCCTACAAGGCAAGATAACATCCATCAAAAGATTCATCACACAATTATCAGACAAATGCAGACCTATGAATAGGTTGCTATGCAAGGAAGTCCCCTTTCATTGGGATGAAGAATGCCATCAAGCCTTTGCAGAGATCAAAACTTATCTAGCAACACCACCAGTATTAGCTCCACCAAGGCCAGACATACCATTTTTACTATATATATCAGCTACTAATTTTGCATTGGGCACCATGTTAGCCCAAAATAATGCACAAGATAAAGAGCAAGCCATATATTACATTAGTCGCACCTTGGTGAGCTATGAGCTAGGATATGCGTATGTCAAAAATTTGTGTTTAGCAATGGTCTTTGCAACTCGAAAGTTGTGACACTACATGTTGAGCCATACAACCTACGTCATATCAAAACAAAATCCTTTGTAGTACATGATGAGCAAGACATATCACAATACATGTATAAAGTGGATCATGCTATTGATAGAATTTGATCTAGATTTCATAATCCAAAAGTCCATCAAGGGATAAGTCATAGTAGATCAATTAGCAGAGGTGCATCTTTAGGATAATAAGCCTCTCACTATAGAATTTCTTGATGATGCGGTCTTTGCATTATCATATTCATACTAAGAACCTAAGAAATAAAATACATGTCATTGTTTAATGGTTTAAGTGTGAAAAGGAGGGGAAGGGATTGTTTTATACATAAAGGATCATTGCCCTTATCATCAAACTAGATTCTGTGCACAAACAAGAATAATAATATGAAGCATTGATCTGGGACTCCAAAATGCATAGAATGGGCATTAAAATATTGAATATTTTGGTGACTCCTTCTCATAGTAAATCAGGTCAAAGGATTTCCAATGAGTTCACTCAAGATACAAGAAATTTTATAATTTAAAATGTGTGTGCTTTAATGAACAAATATATTAAGTTTTCAACTTATTATTCGTAAGAAATGGGAAGTAAAGCCTAAAAAAAATAATAGTCTCCATTTTGAGGAAGATAGTGCAAGAAAATCATAAGGATTGGCACATGTAATTGCCTCTTGCACTATGGGCATATAGGACTAGTATACGAATGCCCACTAGGGCAACACCATTTTCACTAGTATATGGATTGAAGCCATCATGCCTCTAGAGTTGGAAATCCTGACTCTATGCATAGCATTAAAGGACTTCATAGATGATGAAGTTGTGGAAAGGCCACCTTGATCAATTGATGCTTCTTTATGAACTTTGAGTCAATGCTTTAGAGCATCTCCATGTTTACCAAGATTACCTTGTGTGAGCTTACAATAGTAAAGTCCACCTAAGGGAATTCAAGGTTGGAGATCTAGTGCTCAAAGAAAACTAACAAAATTCAAATTTACCGCATCTACGAGATAAGTTCATGGTAAACTGGATAGGTCCATACATGATTTCATAGAGAGTTGGGCATGGAGCATATCACCTTATATCATTAGATGGTGTTGAAGAGCTTGAACCTCTCAATATCATTCACTTAAAGGCATTTTACACATAAAAATAAAAAAATTCAAATATTATATAAAATAAAAACATTCAAATATGTCAAAAATAAAAATAAATCATAAAAACATAAAATTTCAAAAATAAAATCAAAGGCTCCAAGGGTAATTCATACTTGGTCAAAAATCAAATCAAAGGCTCCAAGGGTAATTCATACCTTGGTCAAAAATCAATTCAAAAGGCTCCAAGGGTAATTCATACCACTTGGTCAAACAAAAAAACCAATAAAGGCTCCAAGGGTAATTCATACCGCTTGGTCAAAATCAAATCAAAAGGCTCCAAGGGTAATTCATATCTCAAAATCTAATCAAAGGCTCCAAGGGTAATTCATACCGCTTGGTCAAATCCCATCAAATTCAAAAAGGCTCCAAGGGTAATTCAAACCGCTTGGTCAAAATCAATAACAAAATCCCCAAAGGCATAATAAGCCCTTTGGTCAAATTAATCAAAAATACAAAAACAACATAAAAATAAAAAATACAAAAACAATTGCACTTCACATTTTGCATCCACATCATTGCATTGCATTTTCACATCCATTACAATTGTATATGTCATGAGAGTCTTAAAAGTGATACCACAGTTTGTCACACAAGTCATTCATATCCATACCTCCATCCACATGTGTGTAATTGTGTTTTTCAACACAACCATTATTTGTTGCTATACATAATATACTAAGGCTTTTCGGTTAGTCAACCACACCTAGTAATCTTATCAACTTTTGAGGAAAACAACTTTGATTAGTAGAAGGTAAGGCCTAGCTATGATAAAGCCTTGGATATTCAAGATCCCGTCACTAATTGAAACACTAAAATCCTAGCTGGTACAAGGAAAAGATGAAAGCTGCAAAGTGGTCTAGGTTACCTTAAGCGAAAAGGATTATCCTTGCTTATCCCCCTGTGCAACCGGTTTAAAGGTGCTGAGAATTGGCAAAAGGACAAGCTTTACCCTATCAAAATCCCTTGCTTAAATCAAAATAAGCAAAAATCCCAAAGCAAAGTACATATTCAAAAGGCCAAGCATACAGTCCAGATTTCAAAGCAAAAATCCGATACACAAATCATAAATTCAAAATTACAAAAAAATCAAGCTCAAAAAAAATCAATAAAAAATAAACAGTGATTTTCATCACTACGTATGAGCAAAATAAACAGTGATTATCATCACTACAAAAAATCCCCGCTCAAAGAAAAAAAATCAAATAAAAATAAACAGTGATTTTCATCACTACATATGAGCAAAAATCCAAAGCCAAAAAGAAGGGAATAAAGCTTGAATCCCTGGAATTCTCAGCATTGTACAAAACTGGAAGGAGAAATCCTTACGCATGATGATATGTCTATTACAATTGCTTCATGCATTTGTGTAGACCAATGTTTGAATGTGGATGAGCTAGCTTAGGTAACCAAATATTGCCTAGTGGTATAGTCCAACTAAGTCCAACATAAGGATGAGATGAACACTTGAGGATCCCTGATCTTAGCAATGGGCTGAAAGAATCCCGCTCGACATCGGAGGAAATGCTTGAGTTCTACCTCAAAATATACAATCACATGCACACACAGAGATCATGAAAAACTAGGTCCATGGTAAAAGCCTTACTTTTCAAAAGTCTAAGTGGTAAGTAGACAGTTGTTGATAGGGGAACTAGAGTGTTTGAATCTCCGAAAAAGCCCCAAAAATTTTTACATAGCAACAAATCATAAAATCATTCACACCATCCTATTCTTTATAAGATTCTATAAATTAGGGGGTATCAACATAGTAGGACAGATACCGCATATATATTAGAAATAGTATATAGATGGCCACTGACTACTTTATATCTTTTAATTTATAGAAACTTATTAAGAAAATACATTACACACCATTACATCTCATATATGAATACTTAATCAATTCTTATGATAGGAGTGATTATTTAAATTCATGATTATTTTTTTACTTTTTGTGGTATCACCCATTAAGATTGTCAATGTCATATGCATTCCGTATGTTTTAAGTGATTAGAGCATACAGGTTCATTTATACCATTCCATCACATAAGTTAGATGCATATAATTAAAGCAAAAATTAAACATGCATTTAACAATAACATCGCATCCACAAAAACAAGTCATTAATCATCCATAAACCACATCATAAAACATATAGGCAATATCCATTTGCATACAATCATAAATTCATCATTCATCATCAAAATACATCGCATCATATCATCAAATCATATAAGCATCTACACATCCATCTAAGCATCTTCAATATCATCTATCATCTAACATATCCATCAAATCATCATAATACCATCATCGCATCATATCATAAAATAAAATAACAACAAAAACATAAGCAATAAACGATACACATAATGAGTCATAAAAGGCAAATCTATCATAAAAGTATGTGTGTCAAGTCCAATGGATATACAAAAATGCCCATGGGCTATAGTCATGTAGGTCAGTCGACCTCAAAAATGGATCAAGAACCAAGTAGAGCATCAATCAAATGTCGAGCCTGAGCCCCCTGCTCACCTCCTCCAGTGCCACCTCCCCTTGTGGCGGTGTCGCGAGTCGAGTGATGTGAGCCTGTAGGTCTCTCTGTCCGAGTCCGGGTCCTCTGGCTAGGATGGGCGGAATACTACCCCGAGGTAGAGCGCCCGCTGACCTATGAACCACCCACACTCGTTGGATCCTTAGGGACAATCCCATGCCTCCTGAGCTGCATCTAAAGGAGGGTAACATGATCCATAAGTCCCTAGATCTGCTCCTCATGCTCATCCAACAAGGACTAAAGCTATCCCACATCTACCCTTGAACCTACTATTGGAACCTCTTATGGTGTAGAAGGAGGAACAACAAACTACATCCTGACATCACCACCCCCAATAGTAGCCTATAGAGCCTGTATCTGTGCTATGAGTTGCTCAATCGTAGCATCTCATCGTTGTACCTAGATCTTAGTAGCCTGGAGCTCAGCCTCGACCTCATGCAACTATGCTCTCAGAGGAGAGTCTCTCTCCTCGGGCTCTAACTCCTCCTCCTCCTTAGGAACATCAGGATCCTTTACTACCACCTACTCTATCGGCTGGCCCCATACCTCGGTCCTGGCTTGAACCTTGCATCCTATCGGATCTGCACCATCACCCTCACCATCATCCTCATGCCCTAGGCTATCGATGCCATGCCACATCCGATCACCCCACCACTGAGAGTAGGCCTCTGTAACTCCCCCAGCCACTGTAGGGTCTACGGCTGGGGCATCCTCCTCATCTGCAAGCTCTATGATCTATCATGGAGGTAGGTCCCTCTCTACTATGAGGCACCTATACAAGAATGGTACCAAGGGCACATCCTACTGCAATCCATACTGATGAAGAACTCGAGAGTAGAAGAAATACTCTCGAATGGCAATCTTACGACCAACGAGCCATCGCTCATGTCGTGTCCTAGCAGTAAAACTAGCTGGATCATCCCAAGTAGGACACTCATAGTAAGGCCACCACACGACATCTCTAGCCAATAGTCTGGTGAAAGCATCAATGTAGTGGGATAGCTCCCCTACAAAAGTGTGGCTCTTATGCTCCTCATGCTCTCGAGCCCATCTGGAAGCATAGCACTATGTACGAGCCTCAATAGATGTAATCTCAGTTGGGAGCCCCTTAGGGAGATCTACCTTAATGTGCTCCCATCCCCAAACCTGTAGGAGCAAACTACAAGCAATGTTGATGCATCCCCATCGATGGATGTGGTACAACTCATCATAGCACTGAGCCAATAGCGATCTACCCCATGCATAGATGATAGGCTCCTCACTATCCAGTAGGTCCTGCACCATCGCTAAGAGGTTCCAAGGGAACCTCAAACTCGAGCAGTCTAGGATAAGAACATTGTTGATCACCATCAGCAACATGACATGCCTCATTGTGAAAACATGAGCATCATACCAAGTCTTGATAGATACTCCTCGGACCCAGTCTCCCGGAGGGCCTATGCAGAGCATGCTCCAAACACCCGAGCATAGACAACCACCTGATCATTAGTGGTCAATGAAACAATGGGCACCCCATCGAATGGGATCTAAAAATCCTATAAACATCCTCTGGCATGATAGTCATCTCGTCGGGTGGAAGGTGGAAGGTGTTGGTCTGTGGGTCCCAATGATGGGCTAAGGCCATAAGATAAGCTTGGTCGACCATGATGTGGGGCAACCTGATAACATACTATAGCCCACGGGCCTTAAACCACTCCCAGTCAGTGTCATCAAATCTAGGAAGCAAGTCAAGCAGGAGCTTCGGGTCCCAAGCCCGAGCAGTGAGGATCTAAACAAAGTAGAAGAAAGACAAAATATAACTATAGTGCATCTAAGGCATAATTCACAATAAACATGAAAATGGTGCAAAAGAGTATGAGTTACTCTAAATCTAAGCAAGAGAAGAATAAATTGCACCTAAGCAAAGCAAAAATTCAAAAAAAAAATCATAAAAATCAATACACAAAATGCAAAAACAAGGCTTAAGCTTTAGCCGCTGTCACCTACAATGGCCGAAACCTGGCCATTGGAGGCAACAACGACCAAGACCCAATGGTCAAATTTTTTACCATTGGGATTCAAGCTTGGCCTCTATGAGCGATAGTGGCTTATAGCTAGCCGCTCTGAGTGACAATGGCCAAGGGGCGGCATGGAAAACCCGTGAACCCTTGGCAATAAAATAAAAAAAAATTACAATTTTAACAAAATAACTTCAAAAAAACAACAAAGGAGGGAAAGCAAACAAATTGGAAAGCAAATCCCCTACCCAAGCATCAAAACTAAGCTAAGTTTGAAAATACCCAAAATGGTAGCAACATGTGAATAATGGAAAATTTTCAAAAACCCTAGGCTAAAGCCATTGATAGATAGCAAAATTAGGGACTAACCCACCATAGCAAAAGGGAACCTAAGCCTAATTATGGAGTTTGTTCATTGCCAGCGGGTTGAAGTTTTTTTTTTTTTTTGAAAGAAAGAGAGTAGAGAAATACCCGAGAAGCTCTGGCTCCTCTAGCAGCTGATGTCTCACCCCATGCAACCATGTCCTCAGCACCAACAAGTTTCAAAGTCACAACCATCGTTGCTACACCAGAGCTCTAAAAATGAAATCTTCAATAGTGAAAATGATAGGTCAAACCCTAGAATTGCAAATTTTATATTTCCTTAATTATGCCTTGGCCACTGCTGACATCAGTGGCCCAAGCTTCTTGGCCACTCAAGGCGACAACGGCCATAGGCAAGAACTCAGAGGCCACTGGACTTGACAATAGCCAAGCCCACAGATCAAAATAAAGCAGTTCCTTCCATGAGGGAATAACAAAAACAGTAAATAATCACACTTTGATGGTTTAGGATCATCAGAATGTTCAAAATAACAAAAAAAATCACATAAAATCACAATCTCAAGTAGGCCTCATATCTAGTTACCTACTCTATCCACTCGATGATTGCAGCGACTTGCACTCCATGTATTTTGGTGAGATGAGTAGGCAACCATAAGGCCACTTGGGGCAAAAGCAACTCATTTTGGAATTACGATGTGCCACCCTTCAATCCCGAAGAAGACCAAGATGGTCGGACTGCTCCATGGGTGCGAAGGGATCATTCTAATTCCCCTATGACATCAAAAATATTAAGTCAAAGTGATACAATCTAGGCATGAATAGAATCACTCATCCTAACTCCCTAAGAAGGCTATTGATAGCTAGACCGCTCCTCGGGATAGGGATGGATGATTATCATAAGCAATTGGAATCACACTTGGATGTGGGATTGCCCATTAAAAGCAACAAATGCTAGAAAGGAACCAGATTAGTCATATTGGTCAAGCGACTTGTCGCTTCATTCATTGTCATTTCTTCACCAATTCATTGTGTGAAGAGGTAGTTCAAAACTTCAACTTAATCATAATCAAAATCAACAAAAGATCACTTGATCATAGCAAAATCATGTTCATCCTACGAATCATTGCATACAACAATCACAAATTTCCCTTGTTTGCTAGGAACGTAAGCAGACATGACATCTTCAATTGTAGCTCTCCTACCAGTCGAAATTGTTGTAGCAACTAAAGCTACCCGATTGAGTTTGAGGAATGAGTGCAATTTAACATGCAAAAGCCACTGAGCTAAGTCCTCCGAACATTGAGGCAATGATTCAAGGGATGTGTGCCATCTTGCATGATTGGGCCATCCAGTGTTGATCAGACCATTGATCACCATACACCCTACAAACAGATCAATCTACATTTTTGCTCAGCATTGTGTTTTCCACACAGTGCATCACAAAAAGGGGCATCTATAGACACCTAAATCATGTCATGCTTAGGGGAGCTACTTACATAGACACACTCATAAGATCATAAGACATAATCTTGGACTTTCCAAGCATCAAAAGTGGTTCTCACCACTCATTTGGGGCCTTTTCAAGCCATCCAAGCTTGGCCGCTCAAGCCAAGAGTGACCAGATCCTAGCCGCTCAAGCCTAGAGCGGCCAGACCTTAGCCACTACAGATGATAGTGGCCAGATCTTAGCCACTGTAGATGACAGCGACTAAGCCATAAGAAGTGGTTTGCCGACAAACAGGCCCAATATCAGGTGGAAGTGGTAGTCTGCATGCAATAAAGGTGAGCGGGAGTGACTTTGCATTCCTTTTCATGACCAGTTCACATAGGAGACTTGAGTTTGCATTTAGACTTAAGTTAACCGACCTCCAAGCATAAACAAAGGACAAAAGCTTCTCATGCTAATGACTAGTTCGCATAGAAGACTCAAGTGGGCAGTTAGATTTCAGTTAACCGGCCTTCAAATATAGACAATGGACAAAAGCTTCTCATGCTAACTTGCACTACGCATGAGAAATTCATTTCTAGGGCTTGGACATAGACCTAGGGTTTCACACTATAAAAGGTGCAAGCCTAAGAGCACCAAAGGATCGGGGACTTTGGACTTGAATCTTTAATATTTTATCACATTAGGGAGAGAGATATCCTTTTGAGGAGAGCTTTCGAGACTTGGAGAGTTCTCTTTGAGATCACGTGTGCGACGGAGCTTTGACAAATCGAAGAGCATAACACCTACTTTCTTCAACATCAGATCATAGTCTTTGACCCATAGCTTTGGGGCAAAGAGGGTAAGGTTTACTTTAGCGACCATTGTCTTGGACAGTGGCCTGCAGGCTTAGCTTAGATATACATAGCATCTTTTATCTTTTTTTTCTTATATCATTAGCATAGATTTACATGATTTCATGGCATAGTTTTATCATATTTCCGTTACATTCTTTGATTACTAACAACCTCATCCGGGAAGGCAATCTCGGACACCTAAACGTGTGTTGTTGTTTCAATTGCATACAGGGCCACAGGTTCATCGAGACATAAGTCCAACATACGAGAGCAAGAAGGGATCCCTCTAGAGACATAGACCTAGAGAAGGAGGCATCCGTAAGCCCTCATACATTTCCGTGTGCGAGAACCGGGAAGCATTTTATAAGCACGCCACCTCTTCTGCAGAAAGGGGACACCTCTTCATGCCACTTGTAATTTATAGTATCAAAATGGGTATCCCTAAGAGGGACCGACATGTAACCGAGCTTCAATATCAATAAAGAGATCCATTCTTTGTCATTTTCGTGTTATATGTTTTCTCATGATCTTTTAGCTTCATTTTTTGTATAGTAATAACATCGCAAGTAGAGTTAAGAGTTGTGCATGTGCCACAAGGTTGCTATAGTTCTAACCACTCAATTTGGTCTCCTTTGCCTAATCAGTCTGAACCGCACCCTAGACTTGTGGTCTACAATATGAACCATGGATGAGACCTACACTTTACAGTCTGTAACCTACGACATTAACTGAAGTTTAGTTGGCCTTCATCCAAGCCAAATTGGTTTGAATGGCCATTTGTTATAGAATAAGGTGGTTAGAGGATGGAATCTTCTAATACAACTATCCTAACCACCCCTTCTTGATATTGGCTTCTCCATGAAGCCAGCCCTAGCCTTGGGACATCCTATAAGTACCCTTGAGAATTTGGACAAACTATGAATCAAGCATTAGAGTTTAGAGCAGTGAAGCCCTACTGAATTATGGACTCACTTGAGTGCATAGAGAGAGCTTTTTTGTCATCACCATTGTCAATTTGTCAAGCATCATGATGAATTAGGCCATGGATACCCTAAAGACTTAGGAGAGCCAAGAAATGCTAATTTGGGCAAACAGAGGCCCTATTCAATGATTCAACTACCAAACCTATCAGAGGACACCGAAGGCGACCCTTGAACATCAATTGGACAAGGAGGTCAAGCCCACAACCCTTGAATTTGGAGGGCAAACCACATGGTTGCTCACCATGGATTTCAGCCATGGTTTATAGTGCAGACTACTCATCAGAGTTGTAGTTTTCAACAGCTGATAGATCTCCTTACTGTTTCATTTCTAGTATGCTTAAGTAGATCATTTTTAGCATTTTAATGGTTTTGTTAGGATTTTAGAGACTTCTGACCAACATAATTAGTGTTTTTACTAACTTGTTCTCATTATAGTAGTTTAGACATTAATGGTTTATTTTCATGTTATAGTGTTTCATTTCAAGTAATTGATTCCATAGATTGATAGCTACATTTCTTGTTCATATATTTCCATCAATATTGATAGGATTTGTACATGTTTAGCACAGTTTATGCATTTTATTGATTTTATGTCATTATGCTATTCTCATGCTATTTGTATTTAAAAGGCCTCATCATGAGAGGCTTCCTATTATTTTAACATTCTTGTGTTGTTTCTTGATCATAGGAGACAGGTTTTAAAGGAGACAAAACCATCCATTTCCTTCCACAACATGAAGAAGAGGGTATACTTCACCCTAGAGTAGTTTGTATCAGCCTAAAGGGCACTTTAAAATCACACCTACCCTTGAGAGGGAAATAAAATTACATCCTATTGTAACAATTGTATCAAAATGATTATCCCTAATGATGTACTTGTAATTTGAGTTTGGCATCGAAATATAATGGAATAAAGCATCTTTTATTGATCATATCATTATCAATTTCTTGTTCTTGTATGCATCTTGTATTATTTTTGTTAATTCTTGCAATAGGATACATTGGGTGTGAGTATTTTTGGTGATTACAGAATGCTATCATGGTGGGACAGTCTGCTCTATCAATTCTTTGTTGTCTGCTCTATTAGATGTAAACTATAGGTACAACATGTAGTTTATAGTTTGAAACATAGATTAGATGTACAATTTAAATTTAATAGAGTAGACAATAGAGAACAAAGTGTAGATCGGATGAGGACCTAAGGTAGGCCTCATTTTCACCCTCTATATTTTTTATTTTCTATCTGTGTTTTCTAGAGAACAGAAATTGAAACATAAATCTACTAAGGCTAAAACAAACTAAAAATGGATTAGATCCTTAGGTTTATTTTTCTTAGTTTTTGATAGGCACTGTTAAGAATAGTGGATCTCTAATTGTAGTCCACTCTAGGATACATCATGCTATATTAAAACTTGTGTGTTTGGTGTGCATGTGTGAGGCCCAAGTAGTGGCCATTATCATCGTAATATGCATTTTCTAAAAGAGCATCTAGAATTGTTTACATTTTTTGAGTTTGAAATGTTCTTTCATTTGCATAGCATATAGAAAATGAGCATGAGTGCTATATGATGCATTTATTTTACGCAAATTAAAACAAACCACACACACCATGTTTCATTTAAACATCAATGGCATTGGGCTCACACATCCAAACCATTTGATTAAGACCAACAGTGGATGTCATTACCAATTGGTTGGCTCATTTGAAATTGTATTATCGAGACCCGCTTGTGGCCAAGGCTGATACAAGAACTATCCTTTTCATGCAAAATAGCATGCACTCATCTTCAAAAGAGTGTATCGCTATGAACGGTGTGCTAGGTGAGGATTGGTAGTACCTATTCTACCTCGTTGAGTATGGAATTCACTACCATATTCGGCTTGTATGAGTATATAGGTGAAAACCTTTGAACAAATTGAGTGTAACATAAAATTTTCAAAACACGATAAGGAGTTCTATACTGATACAACAAATCATTAAAAAAACATCAAATAGTCTAGGGGTCACTTTTAAAAGTTAATACAAGATAAACACCATTGTATATTGTGTTTTCTTAATAAAGAATAAATATAGACATTAGGTGCACCATGGTGGAGATACAATATGGTCAGCAAAGGCATAATCCTGAAGTCCATGACCAAATCCTAGCATATTCACATCAACACATGTTTAATCCTCGCCCACATGTGCTCCTTGAATGTCATTCGACAAACATTATAGGAGATAATTTGAAAATGGAGGAACCTATTGAGCATACCCCCAATAGAGGAGCTTTTGTGCATTCCTCTAGAGCATGGAGCCTCTTAGTATGAGGGCGTTCTACTCAAAAGCCATTACCAGGATCACATTGCATGTGCATCCATAGGATCAGCTGAATAGTATGTTATACATGGATCCAAATTGGTACCCCTACATCATAGGTCTGTAGGAGGATCCATGGCTCCACCTTCATAGTATAGACATGATCGAGACCCGCCCATTTAGGGGTATGCATACAGGGCCACCGCTGAGCATAGGCCTATGCAGACTCCAACACATGGTGAACATCAAAATATAACTATTGATATGGCTAAGGTGGCAGCCAATGGCACACCACCGCATGAGCAGTGGATATCCAGATAGTTAGATGGATTAGGTAGCGTCCTTAAGCAACTAGGCTATAAGCCTTTGTCTCCACCCATCCATGCTACAAGTTATCAGAGTGGAGGTTCTATTAGGACTACTAGAGAACATGGAAAGGCTTCTAAGCGCCCTCATGTGACACATCCACAATCCACGCATGGTGGCACAAAGCACAAATTTTAGTAGGATGCCCATGTTGTCTTTATATACAAGGGAAAAAACATTGTAAATCAGTCATATGAGTATAAAACCCATAAGGTCACTCACATAGAGAATGCATACCAAAGGTCTGCCATGACCAATGACCTTGATAGATCATATAGACTGGTATCTGAGCAAAAACAATAGCTCCTCCAAGATAAATTAGAGGATGCTCACCTAGAAAGGTAGTGCATTGAAGAGAAGAATCTTCAATCACACAAGCTCATCAGATAATGGCTATACGAGTAGTGCATGCAGGAAGAACACATCCTTACCCAAAAGGAGCACGTAGAGTAGGATGATAGGCTAGCCAAGGCTAGTCTATATACTCATGTTGAGAATAGAGAGCGCACTAAGAAGGATTTTTCACAAGCCGATGCATAGTAGAAATGTAGAGACACTCATACTCATATTAGTGCTCAAAAAATAGAATTGCCACCACCGTTTGAACATGAGGGGCAACATCAATATGAGGAAGAAGAGGAAGTGGGAAACAATCCAAAGTATCCTAAAGAATCCCTAGTCAAGGAGGAGGAAGAGCAATGACCTCCACCTTGACAGAGGAAGAATGTACCTTCGAGACCACCCTCACATCAGCTTAGGGAGGAGGACTTATTATCCTCAAAGGCTTATAAAGCCCTAGCTAAGAAGGTAAAAGTGATTGAGAGGTAGGATGTGGCACTTCAAAAGCTAACATTAAGAAAGATTCATAATGAGCCTTTGGACCCCTCGATACCTGCTCCAGATTACCTTAAGCATTTTACTATGCCCAGGTTAGACAAATTTAAAAGTGACAAATATGCACAAGAGCATATCATGGGATTTTTGGATGCTTATTTCCAAATTGCTAGCAATAATGCCTTGATTTTGCACACAGTTGTCATGACCCTTTCAGGCCTATACTAAGAGTGGTTCAATCAATAAAAGAGGTACAACATTACCAGTTTTGAGCAACTGGCTAATGCTTTTCTTAAATGCTTTTCTTTTGGCATCAAGAAATAGGCTAACCTTTTCGATTTTGTTGTGATAGCTCTGCGCAATGATGAGCCAATTGAAGAATACAAAAATATGTGGAGAATATTGATGGTAAATCTGCCATTCTCTATTCCTATTATGGAATTAACCTGAATGTTCACCAAGAGTTGTGCCAAGCACATCTCACTACTGTTGCAACTGTAGCAGTATCCAAAATTCAATGAGGCTTTGGTGCAAGCAAAGGTAATCGAAGACATCAAGTTGTAGGAAGGTAATTTGAAGCTTAAGAATAGGAAAGAGGGGCCTAAGAAAAGATCCATGAAGCAAAAGGGCAATCAAGCCCATGTCAACCGGGTAGTTCTAAACCTCTAGAGAGGATAAAGGGCAATAAAAGTAGAATTATTAGGCCCAACCTCCTCCTATGTAGTACAAAAAATACAATAATAACTATAAGGGTAAAAACAAATAACAGTACCCACCTTACCAATTTATGCCTCTAACAGAATCATTGACTTCAATATTCCACCAGTTATGCAAGGCTAAGACAATCAAACTTCCTGAGGTTAAGTTAGTTGACCAAATCAACCCAAGTCGAAGGGATATCATGATGACTTGTTTTTCATCTACCATCGAGCGAAGGGCCACAACATCGAGGTATGTTGATCCTTAAACCATATTGTGCAAAACATGATTGAAAAGGGTGAGCTTGTAATACCAAGTAATTCATAGATGCCTGACAACCAGAACATGAGGATTTACAAAAATCTACTACCAAACCATGAGGCACTGCACAACATTGGCCAGGTCAACCATGTGCACATCAAACTACCTACCCAAGGGTTTTTAGGCATGGTGAATGTTGTTACAATACATGGGATATATGATCAACTAAATCAACCACGTGCTCCCATAATAATACAAGCCAAGTTGAACCAGCGATAGGTACAAAATTTTCTAGGCCCACCAACAAGACCGATGGTGACCATACATAGCAAGTTAGTCCAAAACCTATAGATAGCCCCTACAAAGTTGTATATATATGAACCGATACATCATTCCCTTAGGAATAGGGAGACTATTATGGACATTCTAAGGTCTATTGAAGTATAGTCTCAGGATGCACAAGCATTTACCAATTTCATGGGACATGTACAATAGTGCCAAGAGCCCATGATCCAATTTTATGATCATAAAATTAAAATGGTTCCTATAGATACAACTAACCCACCATTGCATATCATTGCATGTATTAATCATGTACCATTCAAGAGGGTCTTTATCAACACTAGTTTATCGATTAACATAATAACGACCAAGGCACTGAATCATCTAAAGCTACCAAAATCATACATTGTGTCCACCACCTTCACGTTGAAAGCATTTAACGATGCCCTATGCTCGACGGTTCGCATGATTGTCCTACCTATATAGGTAGGCCTAAATACCATCTTTATGATGTGTCATGTGATCGAGGGGGCCATGCAATACAACATCCTACTTGGGAGGCCTTGGATTCATGAAATGCATTGTGTTCCCTCTATATTACACCAATGTATAAAATATCCGCATGACGGATGGGTTCACGTAGTGTCATCAGATGAATAACCTTTTAAGTTTGTGAACCTAGTAGATTTTCTTAGGGGTTTCATACTCCCATAAATGTACCTCAACATTCGGCCCACATCATCAATTAAAAATCCAAGAGGTAAACCAACAGTATGTGCCCAACCATCAATATCTATGTCACACAGATTTGAGCACACTACTACTTTACTGAAACTGATGACATCAGTGATGCTTTAGGATGATAGGAAGTTAAATATGAATATGGGTGAAAAAGATAATAAACAAATTCCTGAACCAATCGCTAAGGAGGCTCCCACCCCCATGGAAATTGAGGAAGCCCAATACATAGCCAGGGAGTTACCTCATCCTACCTTTCCTACATTGTCAGTAGGGTCATCTACACCGTGGGTGATAGTACATCTCATCAACACCATATTAGGCAAGCACAATGTGCAGAATGTAGCCTTCGAACCTATTTTGGATACTGTGCAAGATATGGGTCGATTTCCTGCTCATCGTTATCTAGTTGGATCAGTGGTTCCATTGGGAGAGCCACCTAATCAGATTAATTTCATCTATGTTGGGCTAGATCAACTTCCAATGTGAAAGCCCATGGATGAAGATAGTGACAAACATTTCACTGTAAATGTTTATTGTTTATCCAACCTGAAGTACTCCATGTATATTTTTTATTTGTATCACTGGCATGGGTATGGAATTGGTCTATTTGAAAAAGGGTGTAGAACTTTGTTTGAGACACATTATCAGCTAGCAACTGATAGGTTTGGATTGGGGTTACAGATACAAGTACAAGATGATTTGCTTGCAACATCCTTAGGTTACTTGTACCTGAGTCTGGGGTATGATGTGGACTTCAACCCATATCATCCTAATCTTTCCAGATTTTGGAGGACTCATAGAATGGTATTTGTCATCACTTCTAAGCCACTTGAAGAACATCATGAAGGGCTCCTAGAGTAGACTAATACATATCAAAATGCCAAAGGCAACCTGGGTCATCAAATTCATAATGTAGCTAACAACACAGGTGTGCAGGGGTATAACTCCATAGTTTTAGGTAATCTCAAGTTAGGATATCTCTACAATGATGATGGAGAGGAGTCGACCTTCGAGATAAGTGGACCAATTTATGATGCTGACAATGAATCCTCAAACAATGATCAATTTGAGGAGGAAGCTGAGGGGGGATATTTAAGGCCTTTGTATGTGCATCACCTACTACCTAAAAAGTTGGTACATGTTACCAATGAGATCCCTTCCAACATTGATCATTTGGGGGAAGAGGCAGGGCCAATTTTTTTGGCAATGTCACACTTGCGGTATAATTATCCATTTTTTCTAGATAGTGATAACAATGATTAAGAAGTCAAATTCATGGGGCCACACTTTCCAGAGTGCCCCATAGGAGTAGGAGTGAATTATGGGTTTTTGTTTCCTGATAGTGATTAAGAAGATGAGTTAGAGAGGACCTAACTTGGTCCTCCTTATTTGTATTACCATCATCAACCCATTGGCATTAATGAGGTCTATCACCAGTTACGTGTCGCTCCTTATCTAAGAGCAAGATGGTTAAACTTGGATAAAATTTATCGGATGGTTAATCCCATTCCATCGACCTACATGGAGCTCCATGAGCCAAATGATCCTATGTTGCAACCAGTGCATAGGGAGGATCCAGTTGTTCATAGTCCTCACATATAATACCCCTTTGTGCCTATGCCATTAGAGCCAGATCATGGGTATGAGGACTACATCGATTATGTAGAAGTTGGTATGTGTGGTCTTGGAGATAAATTCCATTCTATCAATATGGTCTCCATTGATTTGACCACTCCACTCCATAATCTAGTAGATCCATCCAAACCGTTGTATCTTAACAAATATGTTATTGACTGGGATTACACTGACTCACCCTTTGAGCCTGAATATTTCTTCCCCAATGAAGAAATGTTACAACCATTTAATTTTATGAGAGGCTATGCATATGATGTCTATCATACCAAAAATACTTCCAACATGAAACCTATCAACCTGGTTGATGAAATCCATTTGATCCCTACACCTCATCATCTCAAGGAAGGATCACATATGTCAGTAGAGAAAACCATTAAGGTGGATATTAGTAATGATCCCACCAATGCAAAGAAGATTAAATTTGGAGAGAGTCTCACTCTATATGAGAGGGCCACCCTCATCCCTCTATTGAAAGAGAGACCAAATCTATTTGCTTGGATGTATAAGGATATGCTAGATCTAGACCCAAAATCGGTTACGCGTAATCTTTCGCTAGATCTGACAAAAAAATTGATCAAGCAAAATATTAGAAAGATGCATCCGACAGTAGCCCTAATGGTGAAATATGAGCTACAAAAGTTGTTGGATGCAGAATTTGTAATCTCCATTGACTATCCAAAATGGGTGTCCAATATGGTACCCATGGGAAAACCTGATGGAATAATTTGTATTTGCATGGATTTTAGAGACCTAAATAAGGCAATTATGTCTCCCAATATTGATGCTCTCATAGATGCAACTATAGGTCACGAAATGCTCTCCTTAATGGATGATTTTTTTTGTTACAATAAAATTTAGATTAAACCCGAAGACCAGCATAAAACCATATTTATAACACCATGGGGAACGTTTTACTATAAAGTTATACCATTTGGCCTCAAAAATGTTGGTGCCACATATCAGTAGGCCATGGCATACATTTTTCATGACTATATGCATAAATTCTAGAATATTATATCAATGACTTATTGGCCAAGTCATTGCTATGAGAAGAACATGCAGAGGTCTTAAGAAAGGTCTTTGATCACCTGATAGAGCACAATGTCAGGATGAATCCTAAGAAGTGTGTATTTGGTGTAACTTCTGGAAAACTACTAGGATTCATCATCTTTAAATAAGGCATCAAAGTTTACCCAGTGAAGGTCAAGGCTATCTTGGAAATGCATCCTTCCACCAATATTAAAGAGTTAAGAAGCCTTCAGGGCAAGGTAGAATCAATAAAGAAATTCATCACTTAGTTATTTGAAAAATTTCAACCCATGAATCGATTGCTACATAAGGGGATCCCCTTCATCTAGGATGAGGACTATCAAGCAACCTTTGCTGAAATAAAGTAATACCTGGTGATGTTTCCAGTGCTAGCTCCACCAAGGCTAGAGGTGCATTTTCTACTATATATATCAGCAATAACTTTGCACTGGGAACCATGTTAGATCAAAAGAATGTGCAAAGAAAATAACAATCCATATATTATATTAGTCGAACCTTGGTGAGCTATGAGCTCAATTATGCATATGTGGAGAAACTATGTTTAATAGTAGTGTTCACTACAAAGAAATTGTGATACTATATGTTAAGTCATATGACATATGTTATATCCAAACAAACTCCTTTATAGTATATGATGATTAAGACGTATCATAATACATGTACTATGAAGTGGATCATGCTACTGATAGAATTTGATCTAGAATTCATAAGCTAAAAGTCCATCAAGGGACAAGTCATAACTGATAAATTAGCTGAGGCACCACTGTCAAACATTAGGTCTCTGACCATAGAGCTTTTGTATGATGCAGTCTTCATCATATTTGAAGCTCCCAAACTCAAAGAACCAGAGAACAATGTTGATATGACTTTTTTCTTCAATGGTTCGAAGTGCAAGCAAGGGGGTGGTGCAGGAATAGTGTTTTTCATGCCGCAAGGAGCTCCTATGCCCTTGTCGTTTAAACTATACTTTTTGTGCACCAAAAAAAATGCTGAGTATGAAGCCCTACTGTTGGACCTCCACATAGTCATCACCATGAATATTAAAATATTAAACATCTTTCACGACTCCTTGCTCATAGTAAATCAAGTTAAGGGGTTCTTCCAATGTCGATGTCCCGTATTGAAATATTACAATGATCTTGTTGCTATATATATGGCTAAATTGGAATAGTATGACATTGAGGCAATCCCTTGATCATAAAATATGTTTGAAGACACCATGGTCCCTTTGGGATCTTTAATACCTTAGAATCCTTCTGCTAATTTCACTACCATTCATGTTATAATTCTTTCACACCTGATTGTGGAATGTTAAGCCTTTGATAATAGAATGTCAATCAACATGATCATAATAGAACCAAAAGTTGAATGGTTCTATAGAGCTGAATACTTTTTGAAGAAGGCACCCTAGGGGTCATTAACCTCTCAAAGTCGAATGAGGAGTGGTACCACCATTCACCATAAGGTTGTTTCCTAGTCTATATTTGCAAAAGTAAATACACAGGGGGAGCAAGTCATCTTAGCAGTCGAAGTTGAGGCTTATCAAAATTGGATGTTATAAATCCATGACTTCCTGAAGCTTGGTGTAATCCTAGAGGGATTACCATGTGTTGTGAAATGCACATTTAAATAGAAAGTGGCTAAATATATCTTAATAGGAGACATCTTGTACCAATGAGGCTATTATGGAGTTCTCCTTTGTTGCTTAGATCCCCAAGAGGCATCATGGGTAATTTTGCAAGCTCATGATGGTATGTGTGGTGGACATTTCAGTGGCATGTCCATAATCAAGTGCATCCTTTGATTGGGCTACTATTGGCCCACTATGGAGAAGTAGTGCAATGTGTATGTCAATAAATGCATCAAAAATTAGCATCATGCTAATATTATGCATTTGCCATCATAGGCCTTATAGCCCATCCAAGCGGCTTGGAAATTTTCTTAGTGGGGACTAGATCTTATAGGCAAGATATCTCCTCCATCATCGAGCCAACATACATTTATAATCATGGCTACTAAGTATTTTACAAAGTGGGTGGAAGTAGTACCCTTAACAACGACAACTAAAGCTCGTATAGTAGAGTTTATATTGGAGCATATCATAAGTCATTTTGGGATTCCATCCAAAATAATATCAAATAATAGAACGTCCTTCAAGAACAAAACTATGATAACTTTGACATCTAAATATAGAATCAAACATAGTTTTTTGACTCCATACTATTTGCAAGAAAATGGGTAGGTCGAAGCTTCAAATAAGATAGTGGTGGCCATCTTGAAAATATGGTCCAAGAAAACCACAAATACTGGCATATCCAACTGCCCCTTGCATTATGGAGTTATAGGACTAGTATTCAGATGCCCACTAGGGCAACATAGTTCTCACTAGTATATGGATCTAAGGCCATATCCACTTGGAATTGAAAATTCCAATGCTGCATATCACATTAAAAGAGTTCATCGATGATGACATCGCATGACAAGCTTGACTGCATCAACTGATGCTACTTTATGAACATCGCATGAATTCCCTAGAGCATCTCCACATTTATCAGGAGCAACTAAAATGAGCTTACAATATCAAATTCCACTAGAGATACTTTGAATTTTGGGATCTTGTCTTGAAAGAAAACCAATAGAACTTCAATTTACTGCTAGATATGCAAGAAAAATTCATGGCTAATTGGCTAGGACCCCACATCATATTTGAAAATATTGGTCTGGGTACCTATTACCTAATATTTCTAGGAGGTGTTGAAGAGCTCGAACCTCTCAACATCATCCATATTAAGGTGTTTTATGCTTGAGAGTATAGCAAAAGCTCTGAGGGTTTGCATATAACCACTCGGTCATCCTAAAAGGCTCCAAACACTCTCATAAGTAGTTTGGACAATCAAAAATCTCCAAAGGTATCTATAAGCCCTTTGGTCAAACCCAAAAATCTCTGAGGGTTTGATTAAAACCACTTGATCATCCTAAAAGGCTACAAGGGTTCCTAAAACCACTTGATCATGTTAGTCAAAGGCTTTGAGGGTTGGTTCAAAACTGCTTGGTCATCCTAAAAGGCTTCAAGCTCGTTTTTGAGTAGTTTGGTCAATCAAAAGGCACCAAGAGTTTCTAAAAAAATGCTTAGTCAACCCAAATCTCCAAGGATTATTAAAGATCACTTGGTCATCCCAAAAAGTCCCAAAGGTGCTCATAAACCCTTTGGTCAAACCCAAAAGGCTCCAAGGGTTTGTTAAAAATTTCTCGATCATACTAAAAAGCTCCAAGGATTTTGCTAAAAAATCGTTTGGTCAATCTAAAGGCTCAGTTGGCATTTTTGTGTTTTTTGTCACTCCTAAAAGCTCCAGAGGCATGTACTCATAGTTTTGTCAGATATGAGGCTCAAAACTCATAAAAATTATAAAATCAACAAAATCCAAAAAAAATTGTAAAGTATAAAATCCAAAAACATTTGCATTTGCATTTGCATTTGAATTTTGCATTTTTATTTTGCATTCAAACATGCATCCGTTGCATTATTGCATTGAATATAGGCATTATTCATCTACTACATTTTGTAGTAGGAGGGATTATGCTTGTCAGTCTTACAAATGATACCACATTTGTGTCTAAATCATGCATCTCTGCATTTATCATAAATCCATCATTCATGTGAGTAATTGTGTTTTTCAACACAACCTATTTTGTTGCTATGGAGATATACTAGGGTTTTCCTATCATTAAACCATACCTAGAGGTCTTATCAAGAGTTGATATAAAGCTTTCTTTGCTTTTGTAGTTGAGGTTCAGTTAGTATAGCCCTTAGCATATCAGAATCCTATCACTAATCAACAAATTAAACAATCCTAACAAGGACCAGGGGAAGATGAAAGTCGTGAAGTAGTATTGAATATCCTGAGGTGAAAAGAGTTATTCTTGCTTATCCCTCTGTGTGGATGGTATGGGAAATATTGGTAGTTTGCAAAAGGACATGTTAGTTCCCTATTCATAATCCCTTGCTTATGATAAAATGAGCAATATCTGAGAGTGATATCCCACATCAATCCTCAATATTGACACCCTAGATTAATATCATAGACCGACTTCCCAGAGTGATATCCCACATTGATATCATAATATCGATATCCTCAATTGATATACCAAAAATAGTTTTCCAAAGTAAATCCCCCAAAGGGATGGTTTTGAAGAAAATTATCACATGTAAATGCTGAAAAGTGAAGATCAAATGAATATTAGAAAACAGACTCAAATCAAGTTCAAAGTGAAGATCAAATGAAGATCATAAATCAAAGTTTGAGTGGAGATAAAATGAAGATCAGAAATCCAGTTTGAAGAGAGATAAAATGAATATCTAGAGATAGTTCAAAGTCAAGATGGAATTGAATCCCTTGCTTCACCCCATATGAGCAAGTATCCCAACAATTAATGGATAGAAATGAAGGAGCCTGAATCCTTGGAATTATCGATACTACTATACCTTACGCATGATGATATGTCTATTACACTTGCATTTCATTTGTGTTTAGACCAATATTTGAATGTGGAAGAGCTAGCTTTAGGTGTCCTGCATTGCATAGTGGCTTAGTACAACTAAAATCTAAACTTGAGATTGGATAAGACATTTGTGGAACCAATATCTTAGCAATGGGCTAAAATAATCCCGCTTGACATCAAGGAATGCTCGTGTCTTATCTTAATATAATCATGTGCACACATGAGGATAATGAATAGTTAGGGTCTATCCTAGCAAAATACTTGCACTTCAGAAGTCTAGTGTGGTTAGTATGCAACTTTTGATAAGTCTGCTAGGGTGTTTGAGTCATGCAAAACCTAAAAAATCCCTCTCATAGAAACAAAATACCAAATATTGCAAACCATATAAAATCATCAAACTGTAAAGTATCGAGTCCATGATACATCATTATATAAAGAACAATAAAAGATATAGGATATATATTGGATGGATATTAGAAATAATATTTAGACGGCCACTGACTATATTGTGCATATTTTCCAAACTTGCAAAAGAAAATAGAATGACATATTATATCATTCGCATCATAACATCGCATACCATTGCATTTTATATATGGGTGAGTAATTGATTAAATTATTATCTTGAGAATTTTCAATTACATTCATAATTTTTATACATTCTGTGGTGTCATCCATTAGATTGATAAAAACATGTTGCATTCATTCCGTATTTTCTAAGTGATTAAAGCATATAGGTTCATATAAATTAGATTGCCATCATGTAAATAATGCATTACATACATTGCATTAGCATATCATGACATTGTCATAAATTAAATGCATGCAATAAAGCAAAATAAAATATGCATTTAAGTAAATATTGCATTCATATGCATCTATCATCATAAATTAAATATCTATCTAGTGCATGTCATCCATACATCACATCATATAGCATCAAATTAACATAAGCATTGCATCCATGTGCATAACATAGACATAAAATTAAAAATACACCAGTACACATAATGAGCCATAAATGATCAAATATCATATATATATGTATATATATATATATCCAAAAGAGTACATCAAGAGTATAAAATGTCCATAGACTACAATCATGTAGGTATTAGACCTTACATAAAAAATGATACATATGCAAAAATTTAGCCTGAATCTGATAGAGCCCTAGCTCTGTCATACTCCTCCTGAACTGGAGCTATCACTGCCTCCCTCAACCTTGTGCTCTAGAGCCTGCTCTACAATAGACTATGGTGCATGTTGTGTGCCCTGTTGAGGTCCTTGTGTACCTCCTAATCCAAAGAGGCCTAGTACATGGGATACTAGTATGTCTATATTTTGAGACCTATGATTGGAGGTCACAGAAGGTTTACTGATCTCTCTAACCCTGGTATGGGAGTTGCCTCCATGTGTGCTAGAGGACCTATGTGTCCTCTCGGTCCCATGAGTCCACTGGCTGGAGCTCACTATGGACTACCTTGTCTACTTGGATCTAGTCCTCTAAGACCCCAAAACATGTGAATCCTCTAGGACCTCCCCATATATCAACCTAATGTGACCCTCCAGTTGGTCCACTTGAGCTACCTTAGATGTATGCCTAGCATTGGCATCCACCAACTGGTCCTGTAAGCACCGAATATTTGCAATCAGGTCATGACCACCTGGTAACAATTATAATGGTGCAGCTGGAGGTCCCATAGTATCTTTGGAGGATGAAGGGTCCCCCCTTTGTATCCTGAGCAAATCTTGTTTTGTGATAGTGTCACCCTATTGCACTAGTGCCACATCACATGCACTAGTGAGATCATGGATCTAAGTATCTACCACTATAGCCCATGCTGTGAGACTCATGATCTACTCCTAAGCATCAGCTAGCTACCTATCCCTGTGAGATAGATTTGCCTCTAGAAGGGCAATAGAAGTATCCCACTACAACTTTTAAGTCTGTAGCATCCCAACCTAACTTTGCAAGTCAGTGATCTGAGCTAAGAGCTATCCTACCTTGCTATCAGGAGGTAACTCACCCTCCTCAACCTCTTCCTACAAAGCCTCCTCTACGGTGGCCTTTATGCCCCATATGACCTCAGTTCACTGGCATACCCTATGCTCATCTAGATCGACCTATACCTCTATCTAGTCATCCACCCTGCCTAGAGGCCTTGATACCTAGCACTGTAGAAGGGACCACCATGTGTCATATGTGGTGGTGGTCTTAGCCTTGTCATCTCTAAACTCTTGTAAATCATCAATCTCATGTCCAAGTGTTGTAGGTTGAATCCATGGTAGGTGTGTCTCCTAGACTAGACACCTGTATACAAAAGGAATATCTGGGATGTCCTACACCAGGTCAAACTACCATAGGATGTGAGAGTAGAACTGGTACTCCCTAACCTCGATCTTATGACCGAGTAGCCACCTATCCTGGTGAGCCTATCATAGTCACTCGCCTACCTCTAGCCAGTCTAGGCAATCCATGTAGGAGCACCACTCAATGTCATCTGGCTTGAGCACTATAAATAATGCAATGTAATGATCAACATCATCAGCATGGGTCCTGCTCTAGAATCCCTACTCCTCTTGAGGCTAGCACATGATGTAGCACTAATGCTAATCATCAATCGTAGTAATGTCAAGGGGTAGATCTACAAGATGCTTCATCCTAATATGTTTCCAACCTTAGATGTATAGCAGTAGGCTCCAAATACTACCATGATGGCTTTGGATAGTGATATGGTATAGCTCCTGATAGAGCTGGCATAATAAGCTGCTCCCCTAAGCTAGAAGTAGTGGCTGAGTAGTGGAGCTCTGAGTAACTCTCCTAACACTGGCCATGATGTTATAGGGAATCCTCATGCCTAAGGAGTCTGGAATAACAATCTACACCACCAGGTGCATAAATATTACCTCTCTTACATAGAAGATGCGTTGACCATACCAATATCTGATATGGACTCCTCCATGGTCGATCATGCGCTAAGACTCCTAGCTCCGATCACCAAAGATAGAATCAAATACTGTCCCTTTTCTCTATGAGGAGGAAGAGGTGATGGCCTTGCCATCAATAGAGATCCTAAAGATCTGATAGACATCCTCAAGTGTGACAATAATATCACCCATAGGTAGGTGAAAGGTGTTGGTCTATGCATTCCAGCATCGAGTCAACGCAGTCAAGTAGGCCTGATCTACCTTAATAGGGGTAGATATAGAACGTAGTAGAAGTCGATAGCTCCAAAACATGTCCGCTCTCTAGGAGTGAGTTGTCTATAGAGAGTGTTCAAAATGTCTAGCTCACGAGCTCTAGATGTTAACCTATGAAATAAAAGCATTGTATAAGAGAAAATATAACTAAAAACATGCAAAAATAGATAAAAAATGACCTTAAAAATGTCAAAAAAATTAAAAACTAATAAAAAGACAAAAACAGGTCACAAAGCATTCAAAAAAATAAAAAAAATCAATTAGGCAAGTCATAATAGCATTAAATGATATTAATTACCTTTTAAACCTTAAATTTTTTTAAAAATTTGATATTTTTTTTCTAAATTCCGTGAACTGCGGGTCAACCCTGTGGTCCGCATGTGGTCAAATTTTGACTGTTGGAAATTGAATTCTAACTGTAGCTACCAGTTACGGTCTAGGAAGGATACCCATTTTGGGTTCCTTCCTAGCCTTGTTGACCAAAAAATTAAACTAAACTAACCTAATCTAATGTGAGGTTCATTACCAACTATTTAATGAAATTCATTAACCCATTAATTAATGTGGTTTATTTTAGTTGGTATTGATTGCGAGGACTTGATTTTGAGTTACCTTTCCCACTCCATAGCCTTCGCTAGTTGATGGCTATCTAGGATCTACCATTAGGGTATAGGTGTGAGGTTTGGTTTAGATTTAGGCAACGTTCTAGATCAAGGAATGTCTTCTACCTCTCAGAGCTCTCACAATTGTAGTTGCTTTCAAGAAAATAAAAAAAAATTCAAATGGGAAATGCTATTTATAGATCCTCCTAATTTTGGTTGTCCTCCTAATTTTGGCGGTCCTCCTAATTTTGGTGAACTGCAACTGACACCTGCAGTCTAGGAATTAGGGTTTTCTGCTCGTAGGTCCAACCTATGTTGCCCAAAATTTTAAAACTTCAACCATAGACCGTACTCGCGGTTTGCAACTAGAAATAAATGCACTAAAACCCCACCATGGGAAGGTCTAAAATGACAAATTAATGACTCCTAATGGACCAAATTTCAAAAAGAGCAATCAATATTGCAAATTTGGTGATATTCAAAGCACCAAGATTGATCAATAAATCAAAATTAACAAAAAAATCAAATAATTAAAAAACCAAATGCACCTCGTATTCAGTAACTTACCCTATACACTTGGCGGTTGCAGGGACTTGCACTCCATGCAATATGGCAAGATGAGTAAATTGCCATAAGAACATTTGGGACAAAAATTGTCATCATTGATCTAATATGCTTCTTTTCAATCCCTATGAAGGCCTTCGCAGCTAGATTGCTCCATGGGAATGAAGCGTATCATGTCATTTCTCCTATGACATATTTTCAATAAATCATTGATAACTTGATTAAACACAAAACTAAGTGTATTTGTATCATTTCGATTCCCTAAGATGGCTATTGCAGCTTGACTACTCCATGGGATAGAAATATGCAAATACTATTAACAATTGCAATCAAAAGCTGAACTAGGCCTAGCCAAGGCATTAAAATGCTCAAATCTAAATTTTTTCAGATCATTCATTGTGGTCAAGTGACCTCATCACTTCATACATTGTCATTACCCTCATTGACTTGTCACTTGATGGGGTAGTCATAATATCAAATCATAATAAAAAATAAGTAGAATATCCCTGAGATTGTAGATACCTTGATCTTGTCAAAATTATGTTCGTCCTTGTGAATCATTGTCAAAAGCTATCATAAGCTTACCCATTTGCTTGGGGAAAATAACAAGTATGATAATTAGTTTGTAACTCTCCTCCTTTCAGTTATATGGGCCTAACTCCTATTGTAGCACCAAAGCTACTCAAATATCTGATTACGAGTGCAAACTCTTTCAAGTTTAAGCATCCAAAGAGTTGGAAGCAATGATTTTAGGATGCGCGTCCTTTTGTAGGACCTAGGCCATCTATGTTGATCTGACTAATGATCATCATAGAACCTTCAACATCATTTTAGGAGTTCTATTTTTGCTCAATTTTGTTTGATCTCACAATGCATCTCAAAAGGGACATCTGTAGACACCTAAAACATGTCACATCGATGGTGACTACTCATATGGACATGCTACAAGACCATATCGAAGATCTTGGATAGACTTCAAGATAGATCAATGGTTCTAACCACTCAATTTGGGCTCCTTGGCCTAATCAGTCTAAACCATGACCCAGACCTATGGTCTACAAGCTAAACCATAGCTGAGGCCTACGGTTTACAGTCTAGACCATAGCTGTAACCTGTAGTCTTAATTGAAGTTCAGTTGGCCTTAATCCAAGCCAAATTAGTTTGAATGGCCATTTTTTCTAGAAGAAGGTGGTTAGATGATGGAATCTTCCAATTCAACTATTCTAACCACCCCTTCTTGATCTTGGCTTCTCCATGAAGCCACCCCTAGCCTTAGGACATCCTATAAGTACCCCTAACAATTAGGGCAAACTATGAAGCAAGCATTGGAGTTTAGAGCAGTGAAGCCTTATCGAATTGTGGACTCACTTGAGTGTATAGAGAGAGCTTTGTTGTCAAGCATCATGATGAATTAGGCCATGGATGCCCTAAAGACTTAGGAGAGCCAAGAAATGCTAATTTGGATAAACATAGACCCTATTCAATGATTCAATCACCAAACCTATTAGAGGACATCGAAGGTGATCCTTGAACATCAATTGGACAAAGAGGTCAAGCCCACAACCCTTGAATTTGGAGGGCAAAACACTTGGTTTCTCATCACAGATTTCAGCCATGGTTTACAATGCAGATCGCTCATCAGAGCTGCAATTTGCAATAGGTGATAGATCTCCTTACTTTTCATTTCTAGTATGCTTAAGTAGATCACATATAGTATTTTAATGGTTTAATTAGGATTTTAGAGACTTCTGACCAACATAATTATTTTTTTTACTAACTTGTTCTCATTATAGTAGTTTAGAAATTAATTGTTTCTTTTCATATTATAGTGTTTCATTTCAAGTAATTGATTCCATAGATTGATAGTTGTATTTATTGTCCATATATTTCCATCAATATTGATAGGATTTGCACATTTTTAGCAAATTTTATGCATTTTATTGATTTTATGTCATTATACTATTCTCATGCTATTTTTCTTTAAAGGGCCTCATCATGAGAGGCTTCCTATGCTTTTGACATTCTTGTGTTATTTCTTGATTGTAGAAGACAAGTTTGAAAAGAGCTACAACCATCCTTTTCCTTCCGTAACATGAAGAAGAGGGTCTACTCCACCCTAGAGAAGTTCGTGTCATCCTGAATGGCACTTTGAAATCATACCTACCCTTGAGATGGTTACATCCTATTGTAACAATTGTATCAAGATGATTATCCCTAATATGTATGTACTTGTAATTTGAGTTTGGCATCAAAATATAATGGAATAAAGCATCTTTTATTGATCATATAATTTTCAATTTATTGTTATTGTATGCATCTTGTATTGTTTTTGAAAGCAAGCAGAAAAGTTATGTACCGATATGATGCAAACAAAAATGGATACAGATGCTAAGTCCTACGAATGCGAAGAGCAATACATGAAGGAAATGATGCAGAAACGAGATGTGAGTAAACAAAAGTGGGGCCTCCTTTATTGATATTGCTTTTAATATGATTACAAAACATCCCTCATCTAGGACTCAGAATATTTGATACAATTTGTTACACTAATGGATGCCCTAAGGAAGCCGTGCTTCCAAGATCGGATGGTACGCTTCCAACGTCTTCCACGTGCCCACATTCAAAGTGGGTGGGCTAAAAGTTGTCATCACTTGTGTCTATGTGTTTTTCATTCCTTGCTATCCTTATAGTATTCTTGGAAATGAGATCCTATGCACAAAAATACAACAATTCATTAATAGCATATGTGTATCTAGAAAAACATGCAATCCCCAAGGTCTCTAGCGGGCACTTGTGGGATATCAATGATAATATGGATGAATCGATTATAGAATGACATATAAATGTAAATGAAAACTTATAGAATTGGTATCACCTGATTTTGCATCGAAGCAGCATCGGATGACCCCGTTATGCGCGTTTGCCCGTTGGGGGCCTCTCTAAGGTGAGTGCTCCAATGTCCCACCTATGCTTATACAAATCACCTAAAACTCATGAGTTAGGCATTATATGTAATTCTAAGACTACCCAAATGCTCAGAATATACATATCCTACCCATATTCTTCTATATGTGATAGGGGCACCCTATGAACTAGTTAATACATAAAATAATGAAACGATAGTCAAATCATGTCAGAATGAGTTCAAACTTTAATAGAGGAATTAGGATATCATCTGTAACATATTGCAAAAATAAAAATAAGGAAATTATGCATGGATTTCTAATCACTCTAGGGTGGGATGCTGGGGACTGTTGCAAAACTTGCAAAAAGTGACCACACAAATGTCCTGCCTAGAGGCCTCTAAAATTCTTGAAAACTTGTGGTTAGACTAAAAACAGCATTTTGAGATGACCCAGAAGGTCATATTTGGCATATTTTGCCTATGTCATCCTGTATCTGAAGGCACTCCTTGTAGGTTAGTAGACGCATAAAATGACAGAAACCAGGTCAAATCATGTCAAAAAGCAATGAAATTTGGACAGCAGCATAAGTACATCAAATATAAAAAAATGCAAAAATAATAGTAAGGAAATCATGTGCATATTTCTAAGTGCTTCGGGGTGGGACAATTAGGACTGTAGTAGTTTGGGGGGCACCCGAGGTTGGGACGCCCATCGTTTAGGGCCTAGTTTTGACACCAATCCAAGTGGGATGGGTCCAAAACATCCTAGGGGGTTGTTTCGACGAGTTTGGGGTGGTATTGTGGCTGATTGCTTGGGTTTTTGGATTTGATTCATGTTCCTAGTGTTCACTCGATAACCTCTCTTCTAGAAGAGAGAGATTAAGGATGTAGGAAATGCAAAGAGGAATGGGGGTATAGCTCGGTAGCACTCCATTGCTCCAAATGCTCCAAATCTATCCTTTTTTGGGGGTGAGGAGGATCACCTTTTTATAGACCTAATGGTCTCCTTTGAATGCACATGTGAGGGCACCACTTGGCTCATTATGCCTTTTTGGGGGAGAGAATATTCCTCCTTGATTTAGGGCCTCCTTGATTGAGGTCTCCATGATCAGGGCAGGCTTGACTGAAGTCTCTCTAATTTGAAACCATCCCTCGCAATTGCATGCCTTTAAGGAGGAGTTATGTGGCAGATCTAGGCTGCCATTTGTCAATGTTTGACCTTTTTCCAGTCAAACCTACTAATCATCCCACCCTGGAGCGATTGCTGCTAATCGTCCAGGGGTGGGACAAATAGGATTCTAATCATCCCAGGGTGGGACAAATAGGGAGAAAAGTGCTTAAAAGGTGCAAAATTGACCTCTGACCTTCCAAAACTGATTTGGGAGTGGTTAGGACCACTTTTTAACCTCTAGAGGCTACCCTAGGGGGTATGTATGCCAATTCGGTCAGTGCTTGTAGTCACATAATCAGATTGGTGTTGTTTTGGTGTCTATAGATGCCCCTTTTTGGGATGCGCTGTGTGTGGCGCAGTGTTGAGAAAAAATAGATGACCAAAGCACTTAATGATTAGGGTTTCTTAGTAACCTAACCAAATTTTGATACCCCAAGTATGAAAAGGGCACGCATTCTTGAATCCTTGTGTTTGATGAGCTTAGGATCTTAACTCAAGTGTAACCTTTTTTAGTGAGGTGTACTTGATCTTGGACATTGTTCAGACATGAATAGGCAAAGGGCGCAACCTTTTGTTCGAGGAAAATTTTCTTCATGCTTCTAGAATACCAAGTGTTTGTTTATCTTGTGATTATTATTTGTTTGCTACCCCAAGCAGGAGCGTGATTGTCTTTGTCAATGATTCTTTGAATGCATGCCATTTCCTTGATTTGGTGTGTATTTGTTGATTGGTGACTAAGTGTGACTACCCCCTCAAGTGACGAATCAATGAGGAAATGACTAAATATGAGAAAAGTGATGAGTCACTTGACCCAAGATGACGTTTGTAAGGGTGCCTTCAGTTGTTTTCATTGAACGCTTATTACAGTTTTCCAACAATCGGACCTATTTTTGGGTTTTGACCCTTTTATTTTGATGCCTATTGGGGTAGAAATGATAAAAAATCCTCCTTCCCATGGAGAGGTCTGGCTATGCTAGCCTTATTAGGGAGGAGGATAGTAAGTTTTTGTGACCCCGACGACAGTTTTTCATGCCATGAATGCCAGGTGCAAAGGCACCTTTGTTTGGCAGATTTATTGTTGTTTTTGGTGCATTTTTTGGATGTAGTTTTTGTTGCTTTATTTCTTGCTCTGTAATCATCCCAGGGTTCGATGAATAGCAATTTTGTAATAATCCTAGGGTGGGATGAGCACTAACTAGAGTTCTCATCCCAGGGTGGAACGATTACAGGCCTAACAGCCTAAATAAGGACCAAAACTAGGTTTTGGTCTCATTTGCAATATTTTTTTCTTGGCGATTTGGAGCAGTGAGGAGGAGTGCGAGTGTGCGTAGCAGAGCATTGCTGAAATTTCATGGACATCATGAGTGCGAGAATCGGATCTTTGAGTGGAGGAGCCAAGGCAAGACCAGCATGATGTTCCTTCTCCATACCTGTTATTCATGCATACTTTATATGAAGTTAAAAACTCATATAAATGTTTGTTCGCTTTATTTTGTTTTTAAGGTTTTTAAAAACCTAATTTTTTTTGTGTGTCTTGGTTTGATTTTATGTGTATATCAAGTTGAAAACCTAATATGGAAACCAACATGTTTTTGTGATCTATTATTTTGTTGTTAATTTTCATATATTAAGGTCGAAACCCTAGTACACAATGACTATATGTAATTTGTTTATGTTTGTATTTAGGTTTAGAACCCCAAATCTTTTTGTTTTATTTTGTTTTTTTTGTTCATATTAAGGTTGAAACCCTAATATGTTTTTTTTTTCATTTTTGTTTTGGTTATATTAAGGTTGAAACCCTACTATGTTTTTTTTTCATTTTTGTTTTTTTTTGTGTTCACATTAAGGTTGAAACCCTAATATGATTTTTTTGTTTTGTTTTGTTTTTTGTTGATTGTACAGTAATTTTCATGTATGATGTCGTTGCTGTACAATTTTATTTTGATGATTCTATACTTTCGTTGTACATTTGTTTTACTGTACTTCTTATGCTATACTTTTGCTATACAATTGTAAATTGTAGTATGTAATTCTACTGTATAGTTTTTGTTTATATTAAGTATGTACTTAATATATTTTTGAATTTTATTGTGTTGTTTTAGGTTGTGAAGAGTTGGTACCACCAGTCGACTATTTTCTTTGATGCCCGAGATGCCCTAAAAGTTGTGGATTAGGAGTGGCTTGATGCCCTTGGGCTCAAGAACATGATGCATCTGGAGCCTGTGGTGGGGGATCGGGCATATTTGATTGCCCTGATCAATATGTGGGATCCCCACACCAACACTTTTCATCTCCCAATAGGGGAGATGACTGTTACTCTAGAGGATGTGTATCGAATCTTGCAGATTTCGATAGATGGACTGTCTATCCAAATGACCCACCATGACCAGCGAACGATGGTGTTGACATGGTGTTTTGCTTTGATGGTGGATAGGGGGTGGATAGGTTTATGGAGAGGGCAGAGGCTGACTGTCAGATAGGTGGTATTCTGGTGTAGTGGTGGCTGGAGAAGGGCATATTAGGGGTGCGGTATGCTTTGATCATGACCCTCATATCCAATATGCTACTTCCTGACTCCTCAAGTATGAGGTTATCTTAGAACCTGCTTCGGTTGGTTTTCACATTGGTGGAGTGTCCTACGTCAGCTCCACTTATTATGAGATGGTATCAGACTTTATTGGTGTAGTTCTATGACGATTTGTACGAGGTCCACTATCATAAGTAGAAGGGGATAGGGTGCAACTATCTCTTGCAGTGCTAGGAATGGCATCATATAGCTATGGAGCAGCCGCAGGGTTTACCTTGGACTACCCAAGGTGAGATGGTGGATCGAGAAATCAGCTATACTGATTTATGGTGAAGGTCGGAGGAACATGGACAAATTTGGTGGTGGGCAGGTGACGTAGGTCACTATACTGATGCCTTCTCTCGTCTAGTGCCAGGGTAGGTGTTCTAGTGGCCATATCAGGACTATCCAGCCTGGCCTGAGGCTGGAGAGTGGCTCCAGTGTGTGTGTAGGGGTATATGGTTGATTGCACGACATAGGATAGAGTAGGAGTACTTCCCATATGATCGGGTGACGTGGTAGTTTAGGGTGCACTAGGGATTACCTAGTGATACCTTGATCTATTGGTGTCACAGTGACAAGATGACTCTAGTCTGGCCTACCATTGACCCACTAGTGAGGGGTACGACGCATTTATTGATGCACCTAACATGGATGATGTCAAGGTGACTGTAGAGTATGACCGATGGTGGATTATTTGGCGATGGGAGAGTGAGGGGCCTCTAGGAGGCATGGATACTACAGCAGTAGGATGTGGGGGTGTAGAGGCACTGGTGGAGGTTTGGCGGGCTCCACTTGATGATGTTGACATGGTGTATGTTGATGACTTCAGTGGTGATGGAGACGATTTGAGGCTTCTAAAGTAGCCAAATGTATAGGATGTCCCAGAGCAGTGGGTGCCAGAGCAATAGCCTGTCTTGGAGGTGCCCATGCCTCAGGCTATCTCATGGGATGTGGAGGCTGGGATTCATGTTGAGATAGCACAATTGGAGGATCTCTTATAGATATGGGAATAGGAGCATAGAGATGCTTTGGTGGAGGTAACACAGGAGAGGGATCTCCTACGAAACTGAGTTGGCATAGCAGGATAGTGCACTAGCTATGTATCACCAATGAGATATGGAGTAGGGTCAGTATCGAATAGAGTTAAAAAAAAAGGTTGTCTGCCTCGATGGATAGTTGCCTATGCTTTATGGAGGTGGTTCGTCGCATCATACGAGGGGCAATGAGACTAAGAAGTCTGCATCATCTTGTCATAGATGGTTTGGTGAGGGTAGTGTTGGTGGGTAGGGTGTGAGGGCTGGCAATAGCCACCCTGAGAGGTCCCATAGGACCCATACTACTGGGGGTAGTTCTAGTCACACCGATCCTGCATGATCATGGTGGCCGACTCCCTAGGTTTTGGGGATTTTGAGTTTTTTTTTTTTGTGAGGTCAGAGGACCTTCTTATTGTAGCCTAAGGGCATTTTGACTTGATATATATACATGACTCTTTTTTTGTTTGATTATATACTTGTTATAGTTTGTTTTTCTTTATGCACATTTATTTATGTTGGTGTATGCATATGCTATTATGACTGTGGATGATTTTAACTATATGATCTAGATGTATGCATATGGAATGGAGGAAATGATTTGTTGGTATATAGGCGGTGGCACCATAGACTGTATAGGATTTACTGGATTTTTGTACAATGTGATTGCTTTATGGAATAACTTTGCATTTGTAATTTTTTTTTTGTATTTTTTGATGGTGATGTAAGTAATGAAATGTACAAAAAAAAAATTAGAATGCAGTTAAGGTTTTTCTGAGACTCAGATGCTTTAACTAACTAGTCAAGACTATATATTATCTTACAAGACTTTCAAACAAGGTACGAATCAGACTTGAGTTTGACGAAGTTATTTCACATCCCTATGTATGTGATTGAGTTTGTTGATGTGGTATCCATAAGGATACCGCCAGTGCCAGGTAGGTTGTCCACCAAACTTGTACTAAGGATCACCTAATTAGCTCCACTAACTCCTTTGTTGCATTTAGTAAGATTAATATACGGTGCAATCTAGGATACCATAAGCTAGCTCATCCACATGCAAACATTGATTTGTACATATGCCCAACAACTAATGCGATAGATATATCGTCATGCGGAATGTTTGCCACCAATGACCAGTAGGCTATCCACCAAACTAGGACTGAGGATCACCTCATGACCTTTTGAATGCTAAGAGTTCCAAGGATTCAAGTTTGAATCCCTTCTTTTCTTTAATTTTATTGGGATACTTGCTCTCATATATAGTGATAAAAATCATTGTTTATTTTGTAGCAAGGGATTTGAATTTTGAGTGATGGGGATCACTATTTCTTGTAATTTTTGATGTGTGCACTTTGAAGGTTTTGATGTCAAACTTTGGAGTTTGTACTTTGACTTTTATAGTTTTTTGATGTTTGCAACTTTTTGAGAATTTGGGATTTTTGATAGTGGTAAAAACCACTATTTATTTTGGGGGAATTGGGTAGGGAAGATGCTTGTCCTTTTGCCAACTCTCAGCATTCTTGGGGTCATTCACACAGGGGGATGAGCGAGATAATGTTTTCACTGTATGGTATCCTGGACCACTTTGCAGGTTCATATTTTATTCACACAACTTGGGAATTTTTATGTGTTTTAAGCTTGTATTGGGATGCTATGTGTATCGCCCAAATTTTTCACACCCTTACCTTCAAGCTAAAGGATTCGTACCCAAAAGGGAGGTGAGAAAAGGATGGAACAATACCTTGGATGGAGAGGCCCTTTGAAGGTCACATCTCTAGGGGAGGGGTATAAAGGTGAATTTTTGACGGATGGTGGGGTTCACCAGGAAACTTTGAGTGGCAGTTTCCATGCCTAGGTTGAGAATGGGTTTGATTTGTTCGTTTTATGTTCAATCATTCAGATTCCTAGGTTGGTAAAAATGAAGCTAAGCTATTCTATATAAATATTCTGATTTATATGAAGACAGAAGACATAAATGAATCCTAATGTGATTGAATATAGAGAATATATAAAATGGAGAAGAGTACACCTAATTTTTGATGTCTGATGAAGATTCTAAAGCTTGTAGGAGTCCAGATCATTTCGGATATGACAGGATCATCTGTAATTATATAGAATCATCCCAAATCATACGAGATCATCCAAGATCACCCAATATTGTCAGCGACCTGACAAATTCGTCAGGAAAATTTGTCAAAAACCTATAATCAAGAAAACAAACACCAAAAACCAAAAATACAATTGCAAGAATGATGCAAAATGATAAAAATAAGAGTATAGATGTTTGAATGATAAATCTAGATATCAAATTAAATGAGATGCACTATTTTGGAATCTTATTTTGAATTTTATCATGCAATTATGCTAAATGAGGTGAAATCCAAGATGCAAAACAAAAGTAAATTAATCTAATGCACCAATAAATAAGGAAAATGAGATAGATAATGCAAACTCAGGGCTCTGATTGCCCCCAAGCTGAATTGCAGACCAGATCATCTGTAATCATAAAATATCATCGTCGATCTTGATAGGACCATCTAGAATTATAGTTGAATCGCCTACGATGATCCGAGCTACCTCCAGCTAAAACACAGTGAAATCCTACAACAAAAATTGAAAACACAAGTGCGAATGATGGGAGATCACCGCAAAAACTAAAATTGTAGGGAAATAATCAGTCAGGCAGCCAAGTAGGGAGTCAGGGGGATAAACTAGAAAAATCCCAGTTTATATAGGATTAAGGGAAGGTTAGGAGGTTGGGGATCATACCAATATAGGATATCCTCAATGTGGGAATCTCCAACTACACAGACACGCTTTTGCCCAAGTTGGAGAGGTCATTGGAACAGAAGCTAATTGCAAAAATTTGGTTTTGGGACGAAATCGTCTAGACGTTCTGTTTTAGATGAATTCATTCGATTTGGGATGATATCGTCAGATTGACGACGATATCGTCAAAGCAATGACAATATCATCCAACGGTCACAACAACCTCTAAAAATGGTACAAAAAATAAGGTAAGCGGTTAACGGGCGGTTTTGGGGTTAAAATTCAAATTTCTACTTTTTACTGATGGTTTAACTGTGCCAATTTTAGGGTGCTACATTTTGCCCCCTTTTTAGCAAATTTTCTAAAAAAAATGCATTAAATATGAGTTCTTCATGCTTTACAAGAAAGAAAAAATTTATTCCATTTTTTAGATGACAATTCTAGGTCAAATTGTACGACTGTTTGCTATGGTTCCCCCTCCGATTTTTTACCTAAATCGAACATTTGAGGTAAAAGCGTGGAAAAGCAAAAATTAAAAAAAATGTCATTTTGAATAAAAATAAGCAAAATAGGGTAAAAACCTAATTCATTTTTAATATTCACTTTCATTTTTTTAGAGCTCTATAGGCGAAATGGTGGAAACGGCACACAGATCAACAGAGATCCGATGTGGGTTGCGAGTAAGGATCTAAACCTAGTTTTATTGTGTTTTGAACTTGATTTACTTGATTTTTGACTTGAATTTTAATTTTTTTTTGGGCATCATGGCCATTTTTAGGCCGGTGATGAAATCATCTCTATATTTCTGATTTCATCTAGGGATGAAATCGGAGAAATAGGGGCGATCCCATCCAATAAGGGGCGATCCCCAAATTGAAGAACAAAGATGATTTCGTCCCTTATTGGGTGATCTCGTCCAATAAGGGGTGATCCTATTAAGGATGATTTTATCTAAATTTGGTATGATATCGTCCAATAAAGGGTGATATCAACTTTTATGGGATGATTTTTGTTGTTTTATTTCTTATTTTGCAGAGGGGATTGCTAAAGAGTCGAGAGTGGAAATACGAAGGTCTAAGAGACGATTTTGTTGCAGTCAATCAGGCCGAGCGAGATAGATTGGCAGAGGTAGGACTGCAACATGTGGTAGAGATGCCATAAATTCCTACATACATGGGGCTACTAACAGCACTAATAGAGAGATGGTATCTAGAGTCATCCTACTTTTGGATACCAATAAGGGAGATGAATCCCACTCTAGAGGATGTATTGAGGATCTTAATGATCCCCATACATGGTCGATTCATGATGCTTTCGGTCAATCAGGGCCATGCCATGATGAGATTATGCGAGGACCCGAGCTTCATCCTGGAGAAGGGCAGAGTGAACATAGAGGCATTGATGTGGATGCCTAGGGCATATCGGTTGACCCAATTTTTTGTAGGGGTGGTGGTTGGCCTTCTTCTATGCCACCAAAGTGAATGCAGATTACCATGGCTACTTTTAGATGTGGTCTATGACATGAGAGACCATGGATACAGGTTTTATTGGGGCATCTTTGTACTGTATCACTTGTATAGGATCCTTTATGGGGTCGTATACAAGGGGGGTCGATGTCTGGTGCTGACATTGCTTCTACAGGTTTGGTACTAGAAGCACATTGCAGTGTGGATGTCAGTAGGGCTTCCATTGATAAGAGTTGAATGAGAGAGACCCTAAGTTTTCTACTGGTGGCTCTAGAGAGGGTCATAGTGGTGGATAGATATGCCAACGTCCCAAAGGTTGCTTGACGATCTCACCCTAGATCGGATCATCTAGAGACCATGGAGAGAGCATCTAGGGTGGGTAGAGGATGGACAGGAGTTGGCTCGCATTAGGTGAGTCATATGGTTGAGGAAAAAGTGGGGAGAGGTAGATCTCCACCTCTACAATCAAGTTTTGATATAGTTCGGTCTACAATAAGGGATCCCTACTATTAGGGATTATGTGTACTCCCAAACTATGTGAGATAGTACCACGCTGAGCGAAACTCTAGACATGCAGTGGTTCTAGAGTGAGGATGCTGATGATGCCTCCATTCAGCTAGTGGATGGGGATGATGTGGAGATAGTAGATGGATATGATGCCTTGTATGCAGGCATCCACCCTCCTTGGATGATGAGGGCATAGAGTTCGATGCATGCTATAGTGCAATGGATGGAGAGGCGACACTAGGATGCCATCGATGCAATGAGGGGTCACAGAGGGAGGTATTAGCAATGGCCTCCTTAGGAGAGAAATCAAAGAGTACCATAGGCTTTGAAGAGACAGTAGTAGCTGAAGAGGAGTGATGAGAGGAGAGAGGAGAGGAGAGAAAGACTCCCTCCTTAGTAGAGGTATAGGCCACAATCACCCGATAGGGGTAAGGGTGTCAAGGTGGGGGAGAGTAATGATATGGTAGCTCTCCAGGTGGAGAATATCCACCTACAAGCTCATGTGCAGAATCTATAGGATGAGGCTACACGACTCAGGACTCAGAGTGAAGGGGTGAGCATTCTAGAGCTAGCATGGTTGGTTGCTCAGACCATGTTCTATCAAGGAGTGTACTACCAACTAGTTCAAGAGGACCAGAGGATACAGTTGCTAGTCGGCATTGTAGAGCCGATCAGGATGGGGTCGTCAAGGACATCATCACAATCGAAGTCGAGGACCCACGATACAGGATGAGATTTTATGGGACCACCTCCTCCACCTCAGGGCGAGAGAGGAGATGAGGCTGAGAGCTTGATGTCTTCTCGAGACTAGATGCACAGTGTATATAGACTATTTTTGAGATGATTTAGTATGCCATGGTATAAATTATGGCATACCAATCCATTTTGATATGATGTATATACTTCTTGATATATATATATATATGATGTTATTTTTGTGATATGACTTGTGCATATGTTTTATGATGCTTTAATATTTTAATTGTTGATTGACTATTCATGTAATTATGTCATTGAAAATAGTATAATTTTATGTCATGCTATAAAATTAAATTAAATAATCTGATGTAAAAAAACTGGTTGTTGTGGTGTGTTTTGATGAAAATAAAGTTACTTCTAACAATAATTTCAAAGGACATTATCGCTGTTACATGACCATTTCATGGAGTCGCCGCTCACTAGGCCATCAAGCTAATCCCAGTATGAGAGAAATATTGCTAAAAGTAAAATGGTTCTTAAGAGAATTTCTTAATAATTTGTGTTGTGATGATGAAAAATGATGATAGTGATGATTTTTTTTCATATTTCCATGAAAATATTATGCATGAAATATTTAAAAATATGATTTTTGCTAGGCATAAAATTCCTAAGTATGATAGAAATTTGAACAATTCCCTAGGAATTATACCATCGTCGTAAAAAAAAAAGAATGTTTGACATAATGAAATGAAATAGGAAAGTTTTTGTTCTTTTTAAAGCACAATTGTGTAACATAATGATTGAATCCATATGATTTTATGGATTAAATAAATGGGAAATAAAATTAGAACGATGGTTTGCATTAGGCATAGAATTTTAGGTATAGACTTATACCATCATCATGAAATCCAAAGAAGAAATTGATATAATAATTTTATTGCATAGTTGATTTTTGATTTTGAGATAAACAAAAAATATACAAATGAGGACTTGCACTAGGCATAAAATTCCAATTTAGGTTTAGGAACTATACCATCATTGTGAAAGTCGAAAAAATATAAATGTTACTTTATTGCTAGATTTTTTGAACATGTTTTGCAAGAAAATTTTGGATTTTTGAAAAAAAAGTATTTAATTGATTTTATGCTAAGCAGATATTCTCAAGTAAGAAAATCAAATTATTCCAAAATATTTGAATAAATATTTTAAATGATCTCAAAGACAAAATTTAGATTTATAAGGAACTCCGTGTGCATACGTGAGTTCATTGCCGATCTTGATCTATCATAATGATACAAAATCTCTCAAACACAAATGTGTGTGCAATTGTAATGTTCATTTACCAATTTTGAGCAAGATAATTTGATACAAGTAATTTGAATTAACCAAATGAGTGTTCATTGACCATGATTTATATGCATGTAACCATACCAGACTACTATGTAAGTCGGGTCATCAAGAGCTAGTTGATCCATAAGCGGACATAGGTCTGTACAAAAGAAGGTCACTAATGTGACAGACATATCACCACGCTAGGAGTTACCCAATGTCAAGCAAGTTGGGCACAAATCACCTGTTATGGGGTTTACCTCACAATTTTTGAATAATTGAGAATTCTAGGGATTCAAGCTTCACACTTCTTTCAAAAATGGGGGGGATTTATTGCTTTTTGCTTTTTCTTTTCTTTTCTTTTTCTATTTTTTTTTTGTATTTTTTATTTTTTATTTTGTATTTTTCTTGACACTTAGATAATGCTGAAATATTGCTGAGATGGTACAAAATGATACTGCAATAATGCTTATGAATAATTTCTCTTTTTCTCATGATTTTTCTTGATTTTCTTTTTCTTCCTATACTAAGGGATACTTGCTCGAATTGGCTGTAGAGCAAGGGAATTTTATTCTGGGCAGGGGTGAGCTTGTCCTTTTGTCAATTCTCAAAAATTCTAGACCATGTGCATGATAGGATAGTAGGGGAAAATTTTTGCTCAAGAGACCAATTCTACTGTGTAGCATCATTTTGAATTTGCAATGAAATCATTTTAATGTGAAAAGGTGTACTTGGTTCAAGTAAATAACAAGTTCAGTTCTCTATGCTCAAAAATTTATTTAATTCAACTGTGGACTTTGATATAAGAGAGATTAATAATTATACCAAATAAGATCAAGATATTTATTCATGTGAGTGTGAAAGTGAGGGATTCTAGATAAATGCTAATTTATCCAAAATAACTGAAAATATAACTGCAATACTTCAAGAATTGACAGGTGCAAAATAGAAGATGTTTTTGAGGATTTTGATGATGTTGATTTTTTTTATATTTTGATTTTAATTTATGAATTGGGAGAATACATAATATTACTATTTTTGAAATTTTTATATGAATTACTAATATGAGACAATATGTATAATATATACAGTGACGAAATTACCAGATTTATGCATAATAGCGCTTAAGATGCATAATGTTCATAGTTTATTTAAGATTTTTTCCATCTAAGGTAGCTAATATGTATGCTTCCGATCCAAATTTAGCAGTAATAATATATGGCCCAAGCCAGTTAGGCTCAAATTTGCCTTTAAGTTCTTTAGTTGCATTAGTATTTTTTTATTTTCTTTTAAGACGAGGTCGTCGATCTCAAAGGATCGATTATGAACTTTCTTGAGATATGCTTGTTTGAGCTTGTTCTAGTAGGCACGAAGATGCTCCAAAGCATTAATGTGCTTATCATCTAGGAGTTCCAGCTAACTAAATCTGCCAGCATGATATCCATCTCCTACTTTAGTATATTGAAGTAGCAGAGCCAAAGAAGGAACTTCTAGTTCAAAGGGAAAAACAACTTCAGCACCATAAACCAAAAGAAAAGGTGAAGTTCCCGTGGGAGTACAAATGCTAGTTCAATAAACCCACAAAGCAGGATATAATTGAATGTACCAAGCACGACCAGATTTATTGACCAGTCTCTTGAGGATTTTAATTAATGTTTTATTAGATGCTTCTACTTGGCCATTACCCTAAGGATAATAAGGAGTGGACCAACGATGTTGAATTTTATATTTTTGACATAGTTTCTTTACATCTTTGTTTTTAAAACAAGTTCCATTATCCGAGATGAGATTTGTAAGAATTCCGAACCTACAAATAATTTGATTAAGAATAAACTTGGAAACTTGCGTTCCAGTGCAAGAAGCTAAGGGCATAGCTTTGACCCACTTCATAAAATACTCGATGGTGGTTATGATGAATTTGTGTCCATCAGATGACACAGGATTGATTTTTTTGATGATGTCTAAGCCCCATTTTGAAAAGGGCCAAGGAGATGAAATAGCCTGTAGTTCTTATGTAGGCGCATAGACAAGGTCAGTGTGTTGCTAGCACTTGTTGCAATGGCGCACGTAATCATGTGCATCATTATCCATGGTAGGCCAAAAATATCCTATCCTAAGGAGCTTCTTAGCAATGGCACTACCACTAAAGTGTCTCCCACAAGATCCATTATGGGCTTCACTCAAAGCTGATCTAGACTCTTTTAGATTCAAACATCTTAATAGGATACCTTAAAAATATCTCCTATATAACATATTTCCAATTATTATGAAGTGACTTGCTCGTCTACGTAATAATAGGTGCTAGTTTCTATTAAAAACTTCAGGGAAGGTCCCATTTTGAAGAAAATTGAGGATGTTAGTGTACCAAAGTTCAAGAATAGTTTCATTGATTAGAAACATGTCCAAAGGTTCCAAGAATGATTTAGTTGAAGTGGGTTCCTAGAGTCGACGAATAATGATGGTAGCATATTCGTCATCTAACTCCAAGGGTAAAAGAGATGTAGCGGTGGCCATAGCATTAGCCACACAATTGCTAGTTTTAGGAATAGCTTCCAAGGTAACTTGATAAAATAAAGATATTAATTATAATACATATGCTTTATATGGGCACAATTTATCATCTCTAGTCTGATAAACATCGTTATTTTTATTTATAACAAGTTGGGAATCATCAAAAACTAATAGATTTTTAATTTTTAGTGCCAGGGCAGCTCATAATCCAAGGATTAGAGCCTCATATTCAGTAGTGTTATTAGTATAGGCAAACATTAATTTAAAGGATAGAGGTATGATATGTTTCTATGGAGATATCAAAATAATACCTGCATCAGCCCCACTCATGCATCGGGCTCCATAAAAGTATAGGGACCATTGTTCTGAATGATTCACCTCTAGGTTAAGGCATTCATTAGGAAACTTAATGACAAGGGAATGGGTGGACTCTAAGGGTGTAGTAGCTAATTGATCTGCTATGATTTGACCCTTAAAAGAATTTTGTACTATAAACATGAGTTCAAACTCACTTAGAGAAAGAACCCACTTCGCTATGTGACCAGATAAATAAGGTCGACTCATGAGATACCGCAAGGGATCAGATTTAGCAATAATGTATGTTTTTTGACTGAGCATATAATGGTGTAGTTTCTATGTAGAAAATACAACTGCTATACATAACTTCTCTAATGTTGTGTAGCGGGTTTCATAACTAATTAATTTTTTACTAATGTAATAATTAGCATGCTTTCTTTTCTCATCATCAAGTTGATCTAACATAGCTCCTAAAGCAAAATCTGAAGTAGAAAATATACAAGATAAATGGGCGATCAGGTTTAGGTGGTGAAAGTACAAGTGGGTTAAGAATATATTGTTTGAGGATTTCAAATTTTTCCTTACATTCATCATCCCAATGGAAAGAGACATCCTTATTAAGAAGCTTAAGAAAGGGTCCAATTTTATCCGCCAACTTATCGATGAAGCGACGGATAGCTTGAAGCTTACCTTGTAGACTCCGTAATTTAGATATATTTGTAGGTGCGAGTATATCAGTGATAGCCATAATCTTGAGAGGATCAATTTCGATGCCGCGTAAAGAAAATATAACCCCCAATAATCTACCTGACTTAACTCCGAATATACATTTGGTTGGATTCAATCGGATAAGATATTCCCTTAACCGATCAAATATTTTTCTCAAGTCATCTAAATGGTCATATTCTTCAGTAGAACGAGCTATAATGTCATATACATAATCATGTAGTATATCATGCATCATATCATGAAAGATATAATTCATGGCTCATTGATAGGTTGCACCTACATTCTTCAAACCGAATGACATCACTTTCTAATAGAAAGTCCCCCAAGGGGTAATAAAGGTTGTTTTAGCCTGATCTTCAGGAGCTATCCTGATCTGATTATAACTAGACAATCCATCCATTAAGGATATCATTCCACTCCCAACAGTAAAAGCAATGATCTGATCCATATTGGGAAGGGGAAAATCATCTTTAGGGCATGCAGCATTAATATCTCTAAAGTCTGTACAAACCCTAATCTTAGCAGCTTTTTTCTTAGTTACTGGAACTACATTTGAGATCCATTCAACATAATCAATGGCTTGTATGAAAATAACATTCTGGAGTTTTTCTAACTCCCCTTTGACTAGTAAGGCCACTTTAGGATGCATTTTTCTAGGCTTCTTCTTAATAGGTTTAGCATCTAGATGCGCTCCTAGGTGATGCATAACTATGGAAGGGTCTAAACCTGGCATATCTTCATATGTCAAAGCAAAAACATCTTCATATTCTTTAAGAAATGCAATGTATTTATCCTATTTTTCTTAACTCAATTCTAATAGAATGTTGATTATGTGAGGGTTGTTATCAGTTCCAATGTTAATTTTTATGACATTTTCTACTTCCATGTGTAGATCTCTCTCAAAATTAGGTGTGGTGGGTGAAATGCCCAATTCTTGTAATTCTTCCAAGGTTATCTTGGATAATTCGTCTTGAGGAGTCGTGGCCTCAAGATGGGTTATACTAGGTATAGAGCCATCAAAATAAAATTCATTATGTAATAATTTCTCAATGGAGACATCGTGAAAGATATCTCCCTCCAGCTCATCATCAGATTCAGCGATCATCTCAGGATAAGCTATAGATATAATATTACATGTGAATGTCTTATTCATTAAATGCAAAGCATCGCGTTCATCTAAATAATCTTGGTAACATATAAGATGGTCATCATCCTCAAATGGGAATGGCTGACCCTTACTAGAAAATAGGCCCACACCACATTGGGTGGGCCACACTTCTACCTCAAAAGGTTCCTTCATACCATTCTAGAAAGGTCCCAACCTTTCCATTTATATCCCAATTTAAGCATTATAGGTTTGGCTTTAATACACTCATTAGTAAAATAACATAGGGCATATCCATCATAATGAGTTCTGATGTTTCTAGGTATTCTACCCTAGTCATATCCCTTATAAATAAAGGCATAGCTACCGACTTGGTAAATACTTCCCATAGGTTGTGGGAGGCCCAAGGTACGAGGAGATGGTGGCAAATTATTTAAAATAAGGGAATATTGCATAGAAGCATTCATTTCTTTTGATATAAGAATTTTAGATAGATCGGGTAAGAGCTCGTTAGTAAGAGCATAAGAGGTAGAAGGAACATTCCCTACGTCTTTCGATGCAGAAAATATGAATTTGGTGGATGTAGACGGTGTAGAGGTTTTGATAGATGGGTCTATTAAAGGTATGGAAGTCATAGGAGTAGAACAAGATACATTGGTTGTGGGATTAGGATTTTTCTTAGGTCCTAATGCAGTTTGTTCTAAATATGGCTGACCTATATGTGGAGGTGCAACTAATGGAGAAGAAGTAGATGACATTGTGGGTGTGATTTTCACACATTTATATGGATAATGAGAATTAGGATGTGTGGATGATAGAGCGGGGCAAAATTGAACTCCAATAGGTTCTGCCAAAGCACACATATCAAAGGGTCTTGGATCACCATGAATGGTAACCAACTGATTCTTAAATTCAAACTTACCACATTGATGTAAATTTGAGGGAAAAACTCACACTGCATTGATCCAAGGACGACCCAAGAGTATATTGTATGATGTAGGGCAATGTACAATAAACACAGTCGTATCCAAGGTTCTTGGACCAACCTGCAATGGAATGGTAATAACTCCACATGTTTCTTGTGTTTTGTCATTGAAATATTTTATGATCATATCAGTTCTTTTCATTTCATCACTTCTAAACCCAAATATTTGGTAGATTTCAAAAGTTCAGATATTTAAATATGAACCATTATTAATAAAAACTCATTTGACTGCTACATCTCCAATTAAGGTAGTAATATACAAGGGGTTATCTTTATGTAAACTATGTTGTGGTATGTCTCTATCCTGGAGGAAGTCAATACAATCAACTTCATGAGTTATTATAGTATCAACCATGGCTTTAGGTTGAATGTCTTGTGGTACCATCATCTGACTTAATGTGAGCATTAATTCATCTCTATGTGTAGGAGAAGATCTTAAAAGGTCCAAGAGAGAAATTCTAGTTGTAATATTTGACAATTGATCATTAATATTATAAGGAGGTTTAGGTTGAACATTAGGTGAATGATTCCTTTTGTTAGAAACCTTCAAAACAAATGGAGCTGATCCACCATTCTAAATTTGATCTTGTTGAGAATTTTAAGCCTTTTGTCTAGTAACAACTCTGATGGTACCCACAATAGTATTCTACGAAGTCTTGATCTAGCATTTATAGCTAGCTCATTAGAAAGTGATCGATGAGACAATGGTCTAGTAGTGATTCTTCTTGGAAATGGCTCTTCTAGAACCATATAACTTGTGATAGGGTGAATAGGATTCGATTCATATTTAGAATTGTTCGATTGATTTGATGTGATTTCCATATCACTCTCAGTATCGTATTATGTATCACTAAGATCAGGTATGTAAATATTATATAGAGGTCTGGTTGTAACCATGGATAAAGTTGTGTCAAATATTTCTAGATCATAAACAGGTAAATGCCCATTAATAGTTCCTACATATCGGGTAGGAGGAGGGACATTATGATGTTCAACTTGATTAGCCACCTCCTTACCATTTTTTGGTAAGGGATGTTGAAAGATGTCCAATGACTGATTGGCATTCTGATTATAATTTTATGGGGTGTTCTTTTGAACATTATTAGAAGGATTTTTCTTAGGTTGAAAGGCTTGCACCTCCATCTCATTGTTATCAATCAAATCCTGTATCTTATGTTTTAATCTTTTACAAGAGTTGGTAGTGTGTCCAGGTCCTCTATGGAAGTCACAGTGTAAATCTGCTCTATATCCGGGTATAGTTGGATTAGGTTCCTGAATATTTGGTAATTGAATCAAACCTTGTTCTAATAATTGTGGTAGAATAGTTGATAAAGGTCGATTTAACCTAGTAAATTCTCAAGGAGGTTTCAGTACAAACTTATCCATTGCCTTCGCAACATTAACATTAGCAAAATTTTTGCTATCGGTGACTCCATCACCTACAACTTGTTTATTCTTATATTTATTTTTGGATGTTTTCTCATTGTCTCTATTTTTAAGCTGGCCTCTCCTTATGAGAGCATCTTCCACTCTCCGGGCTAAGTCTATATCCTGATCAAAGGTGGTCAAGGTAGCAGTTGATAATTCATAAGATAGTTGCTCTTGCAAATTATTAATAAAGATGTCCAAAATTTCCCTATAAGGTAACACAAAGTGCAATTTTCCTATCAACTGTCTCCACCTAGCTAGGAAATCAGCAAAGCATTCCTATTTGCCCTATTTTAAGTTATACAAATCTTTAATGGTCACATCTCTTTCCATGTAGGTATTAAATTGATGAACAAAAGACTCAACAGTTTCTTTGAAATTCCTTAAATAATTAGTGGTTAATTGATAATACCACTCTAATGCGATTCCTCCCAAGATTTTAGGGAATATTTTTAGTAATAACAAGTCATCATGTGATATATCATGACATCTATCCTAAACATACGAATATGCTCTATGGGATATTTGATTTCTTTATATATGGGAAGAACAGGCATAGGAAAATGTTTAGGATATGGTTGTGCTATGACTATAGGATCTAAAGGCTGACTACACATCTCTCAATAATTGTATGAGGGACAATAGGGATCTATCTAGTCCATGCGGGAAACTAATTGTTTCACCACGACTTCTAGATTGCTAGTTTTTCCACCATATTGGTTCGGTGGCACATAGGTATGGGATCTATGAGCGTATGATGGTGTGACACAAGGATTAGATGTTATATTGCTATTATGCAAAGTGTTGGTAGGAAGAGTATTATGAAGGGGATTTGTAATAGTATTATGTTGTACCTTATATTTTTGGTAATTGGTGTTCGGTTTTGTTTTGGGTTTTTTTTGATTTGAGGTATTTTGATCAAGAGCTTGACGAAATAGAGTAGTAAATGATGGTTTCTTTTGTGCGGGAATGACTCTAGGCTTGTTAACAAGTACTTTAGATCATTGGGTAACCTATTGTTGTTGCATGCTCTGGATCGTAGCTACTATATCCAAATTGGATGGTCCAGATTGATCACTCTCTTGTTCAATAAAGGACAAGGGATTAGTGTGTGTTTGAAATACTTCTTCTAGAGTTTCTTGAGTGTCACTAATTCGATCCTTGTCCATATGGGCTGCTCTATTAAAAACACCAATATTAGTGTTAATGAACTTCCAGAATTGTTCCATGTTCTCAAAAGTGATAGCTCCTCCCGAAGACATTTTAGGGGATGAGGATCCTTCCTCTCTAATAGTTTCTTCTTCCTGAACTTGGTCCTCAGGAGGGACATTTTGGTCAGTTAATGGTCTTCCTAACTAATCTTCATTTTCTTCGGTTTGTTTTCCATTCCTAAGTCTAGGCATTGTGCTAAACTTAGGTTTTAGCAAATATATATACTTATATATATGCGATAGGGTTGAGAGGTATATATTTTAACTATATACCTACTATAATATTTTAAAAGGAAATGTTTTGTTGTTTTTTTTTGTTTTTTGTGTGATTTTATTATATTATTATTTTGTGAGAATAAAAATAACAAACAACATGCTAGTTGTAAGAAACAATAGTAGAAAGAATCACTTAGCTTTCTATAAATAGTTTATGGATATCATTGATAGGGTCAAGTTCATCAGGAGTCATTAAATGCTTCTCTTCAAATTGGAAGTTGTTTTTCAAGAACTTGACAAAGTGTGCTATGGTAATATGATCTATTTCAGACTCTGACATGTAAAAATAAATTCCATGGCAATACTCTAGATACAAAATATCTCTAGGAACTCTATTCCATATCTTTCTATCCATACGAACGACTTCTTGATCCTCTACACAAGATAGAAATTTATGTACTACAACTACATTCTCAAGGTATTCCTCAAAGGTGTATAATTTAGAAGACACAAGTGCTATTTTATTGGCTAACCACCTATGGCAAGATCTCTAAAGTTCATGATACAAAGTCACCTAATCAGGATCCAGGATTCTATCTAGGACAAACTTCTTAATTTTCCTAAGTTTTGTATATCTAGATTCAATAATACCCAATCTCCTATAATTTTTTTCCCACAAAGGTTGGGCTCTATATGTTTGAGGTCCTCTAAGCATAGACGTAATCTGTATGGCCGTTAATTGATTTTCAACATTTATGGAGACAGCTCGTCTTCTATTATAATCTACTATCTAAGTATGATATGCAAATTTAACAGTTTTCTAATGATTCTAGATGTTCTTAATAATGTGTTTTTTTTTTTTTGGATTGTTTTCAAAAGGTGTTTTTAGTTTCACATTTGGTTCACCAAAATGTATCACCCAATTTTTTCGCACCCTTACCTTCAGGCTAAAGGATCCGTACCCGAAAGGGGGTGAGAAAAGGATGGAACAATACCTCGGACAAAGAGGCCCTTTGAAGGTCACGCCTCTCAAGGGAGGGGTATAAAGGTGAATTTTTGATGGATGGTGGGGTTCACTAGGAAACTTTGAGTGGCAGTTTCCATGCCTAGGTTGAGAATGGGTTTGATTTGTTCATTTTATGTTCAATCATTCAGATTTCTAGGTTGGCCAAAATTAAGTTAAGCTATTCTATATGAAGATTCTAATTTATATGAAGACAAAAGACATAAATGAATCCTAATGTGATTGAATACAAAGAATATATAAAATGGAGAAGAGTACACCTAATTTCTGATGTCTGATGAAGATTCTGAAGCTTGTAGGAGTCTAGATCATCTTGGATATGACAGGATCATCTGTAATTGTATAGAATCATCCCAAATCATAGGAGATCATTTGAGATCACCCAATATCATCAATGACCTAATGAATTCATCAAGAGAATTCATCAAAAACCTGCAATCAAGAAAACAGACACCAAAAAACCAAAAATACAATTGCAAGAATGATGCAAAATGATAGAAATAAGAGTATAGATGTTTGAATGATAAATACAAATATCAAATTAAACGAGATGCACTATTTTGAAATCTTATTTTGAATTTTATCATGCAATTATGCTAAATGATGTGAACTCTAAGATGCAAAATGAAGTAAATTAATCTAATGCACCAATAAATAAGGAAAATGAGATAGAGAATGCAAACTCAGGGCTCTGATTGCGCCCAAGCTGAATTGCAGACCAGATAGTCTATAATCATACAAGATCATCACCGATCTTGACAAGATCATCTAGAATTGTAGTTGAATCACCTGCGACGATCTGAGCTACCTCTAGATAAAACACAGTGAAATCCTACAACAAAACTTGAAAACACAAGTACGAATGATGGGATATCACAACAAAAACTAAAATTGTAGGGAAATAATCAATCAGGCAGCCAAGTAAGGACTCAAGGAGGGATTCAAGGAGGGAGTCGGGGAGATAAACTAGAAAAATCCTAGTTTATATAGGATTAAGAGAAGGTTAGGAGGTTGGGGATCATCCCAATCTGGGAAATCCTCAATGTGGGAATCTCCAACAATGTAGACACGCTTTTTCCCAAGTTGGAGAGATCGTTGGAACAGAAGCTAATTGCAAAAATTTGGTTTTAGGATGAAATTTTCTGGACATTCTATTCTAGATGAATTCATCCGATTTGGGATGATATCGTCATATCGACGATGATATCATCAGATCGATGATGATATCATCCAACGGTCACAAAAACCTCTAAAAATGGTGTGAAAAACAAGGTAAGCAGTTAACGGATGGTTTCGAGGTTAAAATTAAAATTTCTATTTTTTACTGATGGTTTAACTACACCAATTTTAGGGTACTACACTATGTAATAAGGCGTGATCCAAGTAAAAATCTACCTTGTAAAATTCGGTCTGAATTTGTACAGTATTTGGCTAGAAATCTAAAGACAGCTGAATGACGAAAACCCTAAAGACATTATAAGACAACTAACTATGATATGGTGAAAATACGAATGACATTATTCTTATTAGATCATTTACAAAATGGAAAAATGTGAAAAATTATGGAATTGTCGAGTAATTATAGTCTATGGTGCATTTGACATGTATGACCAGCAAATATGCAATGTATGTATACGATGCCTAATGCAACTCTTTTTTTTTATGTTTTGATATTTAGGATTATGCATTAAAGTGAGATGCAATTTTTTTGTTATTTTTGATTATCTATTTTTTTTTAATATTCATTATGGTGGTTTAACACGAATGGGTGTGGGCCAAGTGATTCTTACGGATCCTTGGAGGTTTTGACCAAAGATATTATAGATACCTTTGGGGTGTTTTTGGTTGACCAAGTGATTGTGGGAAACCTTGGAGCTTTTGGTTTGACCAAAGATATTATAGATACCTTTGGGGCATTTTGGGTTGGCCAAGTGATTTTGGGAACCCTTGGGGCTTTTGGTTTGACCAAAGAGATTATGGATACCTTTGGGGCATTTGGCTGACCAAGCGATTGTGGGAATCCTTGGATATTTTGGTTTGACAAAAGGGATTATTGGTACCTTTGGGGTATTTTAGGTTGACCAAGCGATTGCGGGAATCCTTGGAGCTTTTGGTTTGACCAAAGGGATTATTGGTACCTTTGGGGCATTTTGGGTGACCAAGCAGTGGTGAGAACCCTTGGAGCTTTTGGTTTGACCAAAGGAATTATTTATACCTTTGGGGCATTTTGGTTGACCAAGCAATTGTGGGAACCCTTGGAGCTTTTGGGGTGGACCATGGCTCTTTAAATTTTGAATGGCCTCAAATGACTGATGTTCAAGGGTTCTAGTTCCTTGATTCCTTCAAGAGATGTGAGCCGGTATGTTCTAGGTCCTATTTTACTATCGATTACATACGGACCTAACCAATTTTCCATGAACTTGTCCCTTAAATGGGGCGACAAGTTAGAATTTTTTTGGTTCTCTTTTAAGACCAGGTCACCAACCTAAAATTCCCTTAGGTGAACTTTCATGTTGTATGCTTTCTTAAGTTGCTCTTGATAGATATGTAAATGCTCGAGAGCATTGACGCGTCGTTCATCGAGTAACGTAAGCTAGTCTAATCGGGACTGCCATGTAGTATCATCATCGATGAACTCTTGCATTGATATGCGCAATGAGGGTATTTCCAACTCAAGAGACATGACTGCCTCAGAGCCATACACTAGTGAAAATGGAGTTGCCCTAGTGGGCATCCAAATTCTAGGGTGATAAGCCCATAGGGCAAATGGTATTTGGATGTGCCAATCCTTATGACTATCTACGATCATCTTTTTAAGGATGGCAACTAGCATTTTGTTTGACGCATCTTCTTGCCCATTTTCCTGTGAATAATAAGGTGTCAAAAAACTATGCTAAATTTTGTACTTTGTTGTCAAAGCCTGCACATATTTGTTCTTAAATGATCTCCCATTATCCGAGATGATCTTGGATGAATACCAAAATGACATATGATGTTCAGTAAAATAAACTCCATAATGCATGGCCCAGTCATAAAGGTAAGCAGAATTTCTTCCACCCACTTAGTGAAGTACTCTATGGCTGTTATGATAAACGTGTGATGACCTGATGATACAGGGGAGATATTTTCAATGAGATCTAAGACCCACTATGAAAATGGCCAAGCCAATTGGATCAGCTATAAGGCCTAAGAAGGTACGTGTGTCAAGTTAGCATGGTGTTGACACTTTACACACTTTTGCACATATGCACAATAATATCACTCTAAATATGGCCAATAATAGCCCATGCGAAGAATGCACTTTATGATGGCCATACCACTGAAGTGGCCATCGCATGTACCATCATGCGCTTGGATGATCACCCAAGTGGACTCCTGCTGGTCCAAGCAATAGAGGAGGATTCCTTCATAACTTTGACGGTATAAAATATCTCCTAGTAAGACATGCTTTGCCGATTTCTATTTGAATGATATTTTTGTGGTGTGCGACAATCTGAGTGGGAGGCTATCTAACTTGAGATAGTCTCTTATGGGTGTGTACCAATCCTACTAATCAAAAATCTCGATGGTATGAATGGTCAATCCCTCTTGAAGTTCATCCCTAGTAAAAGCTGAGTGGGAAAGAACTTGTAAAAATAGCGTTATGTTGCTATTAAGAGGGGTTAGATGGAACAAAGACCCCCAGTTGGCATGATTCAAACTATCATGGATTTGAGAGAACCTATCCTGATATGGTTCAATCTGGATTAGGTGGATTCCTGGCGTTATATCAGAGCTTTCACTCTCCATCACGGATTGCGATAACATTTTGACTTGAATGGTTGTCATCTCACTAGAAGGGTCTTGCGGGATTAGTGACTCGAAGGAGGCCATAGTGTCCACAAAATTATTTGATGATCGATGGAGTGCCTCGATGTTGTACCATTCAATATTTGCCAGGAATTTATCCACAAGGGCTTTATAGGCCTGTAGAACTGGTTATTTGCATTGGAATACCCCTTTCGCTTGGTTGACAATTAACAATGAATCACAAAAGATATTCAAGCATTTGATGTTCATGGTGATGGTTGTCTGAAGACCTATGAGCAAGGCTTCATATTCAGCATTATTATTGGTGCACATGAAATCAAGTTTAAATTATAAAGGCATTAGAGCCCCTTACGGTGTGAAAAACATGATTCTCATGTCACCCCCTTGCTCACATTTAGAACCATAAAAAAATAAGGTTATGTCGGCCTGTGACTCAGGCTCATCAGAATCTGGCAATTCTGAGACATGGAAGACCCCATCATCGAGTGGCTCTATAGTCAGAGGCTGATCATATTTAAGAGGATCCTATGCTAGTTGATCGGTGATGACTTGACCTTTGATGGACTTTTTTCCAATGAATTTGATGTTAAACTCTATCAACAACATGATCCATTTTTCCATGTGACTACTATGATAAGTATGACTCATCATGTACCACAATGGATTCTCCTTAGACACAACATACATCATATTTCTTAGCATGTAATGGCATAGCTTTTTGGTGGCAAATACCACCACCAAGCATAGCTTCTCAACATATGCATAGTTAAGTTCATAACTGACCAGGGTGCGGCTAAGATAATAATTAGACTGTTCTTTATATAATTCAATTTAATGGGCTAGCATGGCACCCAGTGCCACCTTAGTAGCTGAGATGTATAAATAGAATGAAACTCCTAGTCTAGGTGGTGCCAATACTAGTGGCAAAGCCAACTATTATTTGACGTCGTCGAAGGCTAACTGGCACTTGTCATCCTAATGAAATGCTACCCCCTTGTGTAATAATTTATTCATGGGTTAGCACTTATCAGATAATTGTGCTATGAAGTGCTTGATCGATGTGACCTTACCCTGAAATATTCTGAGCTGCCTTATGGTGGTTGGGGGAAGCATTTCAAGGTTTTTCTTGATTTATTTGGATCTACCTTGATGCCTCATTTTGAGACTATGAAACCCAAGATTTTTCCATATGTGATGCCAAATACGCACTTCTTGGGGTTTAGCCTAACCTTGTGTTCGATGAGGTGATCAAGGATCTTGCATAAGTCATCGAGATGATTTTGGTGCAAAAGAGATTTGGCCAACAAATCATCCATATAATCTTCCAAAGTTTTTTGCATGTGATCATGGAATATGTATGTCATAGCGTGTTGGTCGATGGCACCAGTGTTTTTAAGGCCAAAGGGCATGACCTTATAACAAAATGTCCCCCAAGGCATCGTGAATGCTATTTTTAGTTGATCATCAGGATTGATACGAATCTGGTTGTATTCCAAGAAACCATCCAAGAGGGAAAGCATTTCATGGCCTACTATAGCGTCTACCAATGCATTAATGCTAGGCAAGTGGAAGTCATCCTTGGGACTCGCTTTGTTTAAATCTCAAAAATCAGTGCATATGCGAATCCTCCCGTTAGGATTTTTTACGAGTACCATGTTGGACAACCATGGTAGGTAATCTACATAGATGACAAACTGTGCATCCAACAACTTTTCTAGCTTGTATTTGACCATTAAGGCCATTTTTGGGTACATCTTGCATATCTTTTGCTTGATTGGCTTGACTGTCAGATCAAGTGTTAAATTATGCATGACTAGCTGCTGGTCTAGCCCCAACATGTCTTTGTAGGACCATGCAAAAACCTCCTTCTTATATTTGAGATGGGTAATGTAATTGGCTTGCTCTTCGAGGGATAAACTTACCCCCAGAATGATGATTTATAGATTCAATGGATCAAAACCGATGTCTACGTCAATCGTCTCTTTGACTGACATGTGGAATCCGTCCTCCAACTAGTGTGGAGTTGGGATCAGGTGGATATCATTCACTAAATTTAGATCTATTTTTGAAACATCGGGTTCCTCTTTAGCATGGAAGATATCCTAAGTCTGTCCTGGGGTGAAATGAAACGTCTCATCACAAGGCTAGTACACTGATGGGGATGGTGGTGAATCAGTGTGATCCCAGTCTATGGCATCTAGGTCTAGATACAATGGTCATTTTGGATCATCTGGATTGTGAATGGGGGTAGTTAAATCAATGGAGATCATGTTGATGGAATGAATTTGGTCTCTATTTCCATGTGGGTGTTGATTTGGACATCCTTAGTGATCCTTGGACCCCAGATCTGGCTCTGTGGGTACTACCACAAAAGGATCTACCCTATGTGCAGATAGAAGGACAGGGTATACCCTTGGCACTAATGTCCCTATAGGGTCTCTAGGTGGGAGGTGCTCCCTCTATGCCAAAAGTGGTGGATGAAACACTTGGTTTAACTATACTTGGTTTAAATGCCACCTATGCCTTGGTCCCATATTTAGATGTTCAAACATATCATTGATGTCTATGGGGTATTCTGTTGCCTCATATGGTTGAGATATGCCATCTCAGTCTCATCCTCATAGTTGCTATCGGATATCCATAGGCCTTCATTAGCTCTGACAACTATGTGCCCCTCTAGCTAGTATAGCCTCCCACTAGGCATTTCTTGATCACTATCCTCGCTCTCTACAAAAAGTAGAAATTTGGCATGTGGGTAGTCGATATTGAAGAGGATATTCAAATATTCTTCCTCTAGTGGATCAATTGGCCTTATGGCTGGCATGGGAGGCTCGTTTTGTTTGAGCATGTTGATTTGGTCCCTTCTGGGTTGTTCCACTCTCTATGGGAGGGCTAGATTCTCTAGGGGTAGCAATTTCTCGATCGTAACATCAAAGGGGAACATTGCCATGAAGTTCTCCTGATAGTCATCAATGGGTGTCACCTACGAGTGATCGCTATCGAACTCAGAAGGGTCCTAAGGTGCTATCTCATAATCTAACTCATCTTTAGAAGACCCCCCTTGATCTTGTTCATATCTCTCTTGGAGGTTACTTCTTGAAATTTCCCCTTCCTCGATAAAAGGGGAGGGGTTGTTGAGGTCAACAAGGTTTTTTGTTAACAATAGGAGATAATCCCCCAATATGTATGTTGTGTTGGAATTAGAATATGGATCTTGTGCCAACCCATCCCTGTTGCCTAGACCTAGGCCTTGCATGGTTTCTACCAAGATGTCGAGGGACAAAGGGTGGTTGAGCCCTACTCCTAATTTATCATATTGTATCTGGTATCTCGGTTGAAAAAGAGTGTGCATTCCTTGTTCGTATCTACCCAATCCATATCCATGCCAATTACATTGGTCTAGGTATTTCAAGGAAAATTTTGGGTTGGATAGATAGTCAACATTCTCAAAAAATGGCTCTTCATCTTCTTCTTCTTGTAGGTAGGGTTCAATGCCATTCTTGAGGCCCCCATATACAAAATTGGTCTAATTTGGTGGGTAGCCTAAAGGGACAATAGTGTCGATGGGGAGGCGAGGTCTCCCCATGTCTTGCATGGATTCGAGCATGGGTGTTTCCACAATTTTCCACACTAGGTACTCCCCCAATCCCGTATTGGACATCTCAATGGTAATCGTCGGTGGTTGAGGGGGAGGGAATGGGAGTTCTCCTTGAGTCCACTCCATGTTGGGTGAACCAGGTGTCTCGACTTCCATTTGGCTGGGCACCTCTTTGATAGAGATGGTTGAGACTAATGTTGGTACCTCCTCTAGGATCTTCTTCTCATTGTCCTTTGGTGTGGCCACCATAGGTAGCATCATTGGTGGAGGAACTTATGACAAATATGGGATAGGTTGGTGAGTTGAGGGACTCAATGATGAGGATGTAGGTGGAATCGGACCCTGTGTGGATGGATTCAATTGAAAGTCCAAATGTGTTGATGGGAGGGTCAATTGTGGCATCAACTGCACTACATTGTAAAACTTAAAGGGCTCTAAGTCTGTTGGGACTACATGTACTTGCCCTTCATATGTGTATTTGAGGCATTGATGGTCTATCTAAGGGACACACTTCATGTCACTGATACAAGGCCGACCTAGCAAGATATTGTAGGCCATCTCACCCTCAAGGATGTGACACAACATAGGAATGGTATTTTGTCCTACTTGGATGGGCAGGACAATTGTGCCAACCATTGAGCATAATGCGTTGTTGAATGCTCAAAGAGTGTAAGTGGATGCCACAATGTGGGATTTTGGCAGCTTAAGGTGTTTTAATGTTGCTATCATGATTATGTTGTTGGACGAGCCAGTGTCCAACAACACCCTCTTGAATGGAATCCTATTGACCCATGCAATGATGTGCAGGGGTGGATCCACCATATCACTAGTCACCAGTTTCAATTTGTCTTCCCTGAAGGTTATGACTGGTTCTATGCATTGTCTCACATGTCCCATGAAATTGTTGAAATAATTGGCTTCATGGGGTTGTAGCTCAATGGATTTGAATATCTCCATCATAGCCTCCTGATGAGGTGATGATTGTTGGATGAGCTCATAAATGGAGAGCCTAGCCGATGTGGTTCTTAAATTTTGAGTAAGTTTAGTCCAAATCATGGCCACTGGTCTAGGCGGGGGAGGTTGCGTAGGGTGTTGCGGAGGTTGTGATGTTGACGGAACATCTCCTATAGCTACAGTGGGTGCAGCCATGTTTGGGTATCTTTTGTTTTGTGTCATGATGCTTATCATCCCTACATATCCTTACATGGGGTATTTTTGTGTTACCTTGTTCACTTGTAAAGTATTTACTTGTGTATCATGGGTAGGTAGGGGTTATTTGAATACCTTCATCTGTTGGTTGCTCAGTGCTATGGGACTATCTACCATGAGTGTTTTGTTGTCTATCAAGTCCTACACTAAGTGTTTGAATTTCCAAAAAGTGGAGATTTGGTGTCCTTTCTACCAGTGAAATCTACAATATAAGTCTTCCCTATAGCCGTTGGGTTTTGGCATGTTGGGATCTATGGGTCAACTTTATGGCAAGTTTATTAGGTTTGTTGTGAACAAGCAGTCAAACAAGGAGTCTCTAGACTCTGTGAAGTGTGTGAATTGTTGCCTAGGGTGATGCTACTGATTTTGCTCTTGTTTATGATTTTCCTTTTCATAGTTATCAAGAGGAACTGCCTGATAATTAGCCTTTGGGGGCTGTGTCATTTGTGTAAGCTTTGGTATAGTTATGGAAACTTGATTAACCATGATGGGTTTCGATTGCGTGGGCCTAGTTTTAGCATTTTTAGGCCACTCTTTCTTGCATGGCTTGGCAATCTCATCTTCTTGTATTTTGATCTCCTCAATTATTTTGGCTTGTTCTAGGGCTTCTTCAAGGGTGGCATATTGCTGCAGCTATGATAGCATGGAGATCGACCTTAAGAAACTCTTTGAAAACATTTGAGTCAATGGGCATGGGAGGAGGTAAGGTAGATTTGAAAGCAATGTCCTCCATTGATTCCCATAAGTAGCCATGGTCTCATCATCATATTTCTTAAGGCTAGCTAGGTCGCTTAAGGATGCCTTCTTCTTGGTGTTGAAGGCAAAACATTCAAGGAATGCATCCACTAGTTGGTCTAGATTATTGATGCTATGCTTCGACAACTGGGTAAACCAATCCAAGGTAGGGCCTATGAACGTGGTTATAAATATTCTTAGAAGCAATGCATCATTGTCCTGAATGCCAAAGCATTGACTCAAGAACCTTGTTACATGCTCTTGGGCATCCTCATCCCCTCTAAAAATTGCAAATTGAGGCACTTTAAAGTGGTCGAGGTATGGGGGTGCCAGAACTAAAGGATGCACAGGGTGACTACAGAGCTGGAATAAGGTGGGCTTTTGGGGCCCCAAAGTCTTAGTCTCCACAGAATCTAAGTGCTCTAGTAGTGCTTTGTATGCATCATAGGATTTGATTTCATCTTCTTTGGTTTATTCCCATTATGAATTGCGAGGAACTTGAGGCCTATGGAGGGATAGTTGGATAGTGCCCCCCTGCCTTGGTAGGGCATTTCAGCCCACTCTTCTTCTCATTCAAATTCCTCATAGGCATCTTGAGGAGTTTTTGGATGTGACCTATAAACATATATGGGTGCTCGAGGAAGACACCCATCATTGGTTCTAGGAGTGGCCTCCCGCTCAGGTCTAGGAGGTCTTGGAGGTAACGCTTGATAAGGTTGTGGAGACCTATCTCATACTAAGGGGTTGTGCCTCTCATAAATTTATATCTTATGCATGCGAGGGGTTGGAATCCTCTCATGCATAGTGTTCTGGAGCAACTCATCTATCTGGAACCGAATGCGCTCTTTATTAAGATGATATAGTTGTTCTAACTATTGTTGATCTTTCCTAAGATATGTGATTTGCTCTTGGTGGGTGGCATGTTTGGCAAATGCCAAGTTGATTTGTTCCATTGTCCTAGGTCTAGGAGGCCTAGATGCCTCCCCTACACATCTATCTTGGTCATGGTGATCCGAGATCTCTATGGGTTGCTTTCCTCCGTCAAAGTTAGCAACATTCACCCAATGCTCTGGCCTCAACAGGTGATCTTGATAATCAACAGGTGCAAAGGTGCATTACTCCCACACGGTGTATTGCTCTTGAGGAGTATACTGGTTTTCCTTGTGCTCCCTTTCATACATGTGAAATGGATGGACAGAGTTGGCTCACCCTATCTGAAGAGCCTTACACTCTATATTTGGCCTATTAGTTCTAACAGTAATGAGGGGTGGAGGGGGATGATATAATCATGTGGCCCCTCCTTATGAACCCTATGCTACTCTAGCGCTTCATCGTGCATTGGCCACTCTTAACGAATGTCTAAGGGGGCCTTCCCATGTGTGTACTCCTCCTAAGATTGTCTATGTTAAACAAAAGTGCCCCTCAAAGGGGTGTCTCTATAGTCCTATTCTATAATGGTATGGTGTGGACTTGTTGTGGGTTAGGCTACCAAGGTGGTATAACCAAGTCCTTGGTGCTATAACGGAGGCGACTTGTGACTCCTTGTATACTTTCTACAGCTTCTACCCGTGATTGGGCTTGGCTACGGGTATACACCATGGTGGTGGTTATTCTAAAAAGAGATGTATATTTTTATCTCCTTTACAATTCTTATGCTATACCAAACAAAAGGGGACCACACAAACAAAGAAATGATTATCTTGTTTATAGATTAAATGTGTGTTTGATTTTTGTTATGTAAATCTTGTAAAGAAAATTTTGTTATACTGCATAATGAGGGCTCTTGTATCTCCAAAATGGTCTCCCCTTCAATATACCATTGCCAAGCCATTATACCGAACCTCTCAATATACCCGCCCTTACGTGAGGGAAACTATTGGTACGCGAGAGCAGAATAATAAGTGGAACATAGGTGGTATAGAAGGGGGATCTCTCTTTTTGACACCTACCTTAGAATACTTATCCTCATGCGTGGGGAATCACCCCCGCTACACTTGGTCAGATTTCATCAAGATTTACGTCTAGAAATAGTTGCGATCAAGGTATATGTATGCAAAATCCAAGCCAAGGTGGTGATGAAACCCACCGTTGGTCTTGATCAAGTGTTGGGGTATTAAGACCAACTCCTTGATGTTAATTTTATTAGGTGGTGTGTGTGGTTCCTTTTAATTGTGTAAAGAAATAAAACATACAACAAAAGATGATTTTCACTAATGCAATGCTTTAAAGTATGTTTTATATTTCAGAGATGATTAGTAGCAAAAAGGAAATCACAAAACTTGACTAGAACTGAAACCTATAACGAGGAATTTTTATTTGTGCAAGTATCATGCATGCAAACCAGAGAAAAATGCATTCCTAATAAAGTTCCTTCCATTTAATTTAATCTATGTATTTATTATTATTTTTTTCTTTATTGCAAGAAAGGAAAACTAACTACTTAACCTTTCTATGCAAGTGCCTAAAAATAAAGCAAAGAAAACAAAAAATTGCAGAAACAGAAAGTAGGAAAACACAGAGGATGTTCATAAGGCCTACCTCTTCTCTGTCTAAACTAGATGCCTCTAAGTTTATCCTTAGAAAATGCATAGAGCTCTAATCATCCCATGGTGGGATGAATAGTAGGTTTGCATTTTTCATAGGGTGGGACGAATATGTATTCATCTCGGGGTGGCACCAGTAGCAGTCTAGTGCTTGAATGATAACACTTGCAAAGTAAAACCACAAAATTTGGATCAAAAACTTGATTTTAATAGCAGGGGATAGGTTCCCATCGTGATCACCACTGAAAGCAAGTAGAAAAGTAGTGTACTAATATTATGCAAACAAAAATGGATATAGATGCTAAGTCCTACAAATGCGAAGAGCAAAGCATGAAGGAAATGATGCAGAAACGATATGTGAGCAAACAAAAGTGGGGCTTACTTTATTGATATTGCTTTTAATCCAATTACAATACATCCCCCCTCTAGGGTTCAGAATATTTGATACAATTGTTTTCACTAGTGGATGCCCAAAGGAAGCCGCGCTTCCAAGATCGGACGGTAAGCTTCCAACGTCTTCCATGTGCCCACATTCGAAGTGGACGGGCTAAATTTTGTCACCACTTTTTTCCATGTGTTTTTCATTCCTTACTGCCCTTCTAGTATTCCTAGTGGTGAGATCCTATGCACAAAAGACAACAAATCATTAATATCATATGCGTATTTAGAAAAACATGCAATCCCTAAGGCCTCCAGCGGTGCTTGTGGGATATCAGCGATAATATTGATGAATCAATTATAGAATGACACATAAATGTAAAGGACAAATTATAGAATTGGTATCACCTAATTTTGCATCGAAGCAGCATCGTACGGCCCTGTTATGTGCCTTTGCTCATCGGGCGCCTCTCCAAGGTGAGTTCTCCAATGTCCCACCTACGCTTATCCAAATCATCTAAAACTCATGAGTTATGAATTATATGTAATTCTAAGACTACCCAGATGCTTGAAATCTACATATCCTACCCAAATTCTCCTGTATGTGACAGGGGCACCCTACCAGCTGGTTAATACATAAAATAATGAAACGATAGTCAAATCATGTCAGAATGAGTTCAAAATTTAATAGAGGCATTAGGATATCATCTAGAACATATTACAAAAATAACAGTAAGGAAATCATGCACGTATTTCTAATCACTCCAGGGTGGGATGCTGGGGACTATCGTAAAACTTACAAAAAGTGACCTCATAAATGTCCTACCCATAGGCCTCCAAAAATCTTGCAAACTTGTGGTTAGACTAAAAATAGTATTTTGAGATGACCCAGAAGGTCAGATTTGGCAGATTCTTCCTAGGTCATCTTGTATCCGAAGGCGCTCCCTGTAGGTTAGTAGATGCATAAAATGATAGAAACCAGGTCAAATCATGTCAGAAAGCAATGAAATTTGGACAGCAGCATAAGTACATCAGATATAAAAAATACAAAAATAATAGTAAGGAAATCATGTACAGATTTCTAATCACTCTGGGGTGGGTCGATTAGGACTGCAACAATTTGGGGGGGCGCCCGAGGGTGGGATGCCCACCATTTAGGGGATAGTTTTGACACCAATCCAAGTGGGATGGGTCCAAAACATCCTAGGGGGTTGTGTCGATGAGTTTGGGGTGGGATTGTGGCTGATTGCTTAGGTTTTTGGTTTTGATTCCCGTTCCTAGTGTTCACCCGATAACCTCTCTTCTAGAAGAGAGATTAAGGATGTAGGAAATGCAAAGAGGAATGGGGGTATAGCTCGGCAACACTTCGTTGCTCCAAATGCTCCAGCTCTATCATTTTTTTTTGGCGAGGAGCCTCACATTTTTATAGAACTAAGGGCCTCCTTTGAATGTGCATGCGAGGGCACCACTTGGCTCATTATGCCTTTTTAGGGGAGAGAAGATTCCTCCCTAATTTAGGGCCTCCTTGATTGAGGTCTCCATGATCAGGGTAGGCTTGACTGAAGTCTCTCTAATTTGAAACTGTCCCTCGCAATTGCATGCCTTGAAGGTAGATTTATGTGATAGATCTGGGCTACCATTTGTCAAGGTTTGACTTTTTTCCAGTCAAACCTGCTAATCATCCCAGGGTGGGATGAATATGATTCTAATCATCCCAAGGTGGGAAGAATAGAGAGAAAAGTGCTTAAAAGGTGCAAAACTGACCTTTGACCTTCCAAAAATGATTTGGGAGTGGTTAGGACCACTGTTTAACCTCTGGAGGCTGCCCTAGGGGATATGTATGCTAATTCGGTCAATGCTTGGAATCACATAATCGGATTGGTGTTGTTTTGGTGTCTACAATTTTTGTCAATTCTTGCAATATGATACATTGGGTGTGAGCATTTTTTGTGGTTACAATATCTATTCTGAAGGCTTGAGGTGGTTCCAAAGGATTTGAAGGTCTTTGTATTAGTCAGATCTGATACTTGCAAAACACAAAAATAGAGGATAATATCAGATTTTAAAATAGTTATTCCAACACTATCCATTATGGGGGTTCAAGTCCCACTAGGTATGCCACAATGAAACATCCAAATTTTTTTCATTTGATCTAATAACACATTAAAGACACATGCTTGTAGGCCCAAAATGGCCACATACTTAGTAAAATTTTGTATAATTTTTACTAAGTGATAAAAATGACATTCCGCTCTGGAACAAGGTTGATAAGATGAATCCGCTGAACAATCATGCAGTTTTGCTTGTTTAAAATGATTTCGAGGAACTCCATTCTTGGTCCAGATTGGAGTAGGATTATAAAATCTACAAAATTTTGTGAAAGGTGGTGATTTCAATAGAGAAAAAGTGTGGAATGACCCTTTTGCATATATCCGATTCCATAAACTCTTTTGGTTCTCTGTCTCGAATTAGCGTTATCCTCAAATCCACAAAAGTCTCAAGGATATGATGATGTAATCAATAAAGAAGTATGAATTGATAATCCAAAGAATAAATGAGTCTTTTTCTATCCAAAATGAGGATAAAGAAAAATTATGAAATGGTGTAAGAACTTAACTTCAGATCCAGACTGAGGAAGACTCTCATTCTATCTGGAATGGAATTTGCAAAGGTTACAAGGAAGAGATGATGTCTTCATCATTTTAATGTGGATTGGAAAAGATAAAGCAAATTCAGGATTTCAATTTCCAAGATCTGGATTGGATTTTTTACTGCTAATTAAAGTGACATTGTCTAGCGGATGGGCTCTTAGCTTATACTGGATCTAATCTGGACCATGGGATAAAGAAGATCAACGATGGAGGTTAGTCTACTAAATCTGGGCCATTTAAAAGGATGTACCTACACCAAAACTGTAACATATTGGTCAGGAGATGAAGCGTCAAGAGTTTCCAATAATATCAAACTAGAGGCAATTGCATATCAATGGTGGCGCTCTACTCCTAAGAAAGATCTACGGAAGTGCATGATCTGGAATGTTCTGAACTGTAGTTCTAATGAGCGACCAATAAGTTGTAGAGAACCCATGCTGTCATTATAGGTCCTCATAATTTTGGCGGTGCTCCTAATTTTTGTGGATTGCAATTGACGACTGTAGTCCCAAAATTAGGGTTTTCTGCCCGCAGGTCCAACCTGTGGTGCCCAAAATTTTGAAACTTCAACCATAGACCGTACTTGCAGTTTGCAACTAGAAATAAATACACTCAAACCCCATCGTGGGAAGGTCTAAAATAACAAATTAATGACTCCTAATGGATCAAATTTCAAAAAGAGCAATCAATATTGCAAATTTGGTGATATTCAAAGCACCAAGATTGATCAATAAATCAAAATTAACAAAAAAATCAAATAATTAAAAAACCAAATGCACCTCGTATTCAGTAACTTACCCTATACACTTGGTTGTTGCAGTCCATGCAATATGGCAAGATGAGTAAATTACCATAAGGATATTTAGGGAAAAAATTGTCATTGTTGATCTAATATGCTTCTTTTCAATCCCTAAGAAGGCCTTTGCAGCCAGATTATTCCATGGGAATGAAGCATTTCATGTCATTTCTCCTATGACATATTTTCAAAAAATCATCGATAACTTGATTAAACACAAATCTAAGTGGATTTGTATCATTTTGATTCCCTAATATGGCTATTGTAGCTTGACTACTCCATGGGATAGAAATATGCAAATACTATTAACAATTGCAATCAGAATCTGAACTAGGCCTAGCCAAGGCATTAAAATACTCAAATCTAAATTTGTTTAGATCATTCATTATGGTCAAGTGACCTCATCACTTCATACATTTTCATTACCATCATTGACTTGTCACTTAAGGGGGTAGTCATTATAAAAAATAAGTAGAATATCCTTGAGATCGTAGATTCCTTGATCTTGTCAAAATTTTGTTCGTCCTTGCGAATCATTGTCAAAAGCTATCATAAGCTTACCCATTTGCTTGGGGAAAATAACAAATATGATAATTAGTTTGTAAATATCATCCTTTGTGTTATATAGGCCTAACTCCTATTGTAGCACCAAAGCTACTTGAATATTTGATTACGAGTGCAAACTATTTCAAGTTTAAGCATCCAAAGAGTTGGAAGCAATGATTCTAGGATGCGCATCCTTTTATAGGACCTGGAACATCTATGTTGATCTGACTAATGATCATCATAGAACCTTCAACATCATTTTAGGAGGTCTATTTTTTCTCAACGTTGTTCAATCTCACAACACATCTCAAAAGGGGCATCTGTAGACACCTAAAACACATCATGTCGATGGTGACTACTCATATGGATATGCTACAAGACCATATGGAAGATCTTGGATAGACTCCAAGATAGATAAATGGTTCTAACCACTCAATTTGGGCTCCTTGGCCTAATCAATCTGAACCATGGTCCAAACCTATGGTCTACAGGCTGAACCGCAGCTGAGGCCTATGGTTTACAGTCTGGACCACAGTTGTAACTTGCGGTCTTAACTGACGTTCAGTTGGCCTTCATCCAATACAAATTAGTTTGAATGAGCATTTGTTCTAGAATAATGTGGTTATAGGATGGAAGCTTCCAATTCAACTATTCTAACCACCCCTTATTGATCTTGGCTTCTCCATGAAGCCACCCTTAGCCTTGGGACATCATATAAGTACCCTTGAAAACTAGGGTAAAATATGAAGCAAGCATTGGAGTTTAGAGCAATGAAGCCTTGTTGAATTGTGGACTCACTTGAGTGTATAGAGAGAGCTTTGTTTTCAAGCATCATGATGAATTAAACCATGGATGCCCTAAAGACTTAGGAGAACCAATAAATTCTAATTTGGGTAAACAAAGACCCTATTCAATGTTTCAATTGCCAAACCTATCAAAGGACATCAAAGGCAATCGTTGAACATCAATTAGACAAGGATGTCAAGCCCACAACCCTTGAATTTGGAAGGCAAACCACTTGGTTTCTCACTGTAGCTTTCAACCATGGTTTATAGTGCAGATTGCTCATCAGAGCTGCGGTTTGTAACAGGTGACAAATATCCTTACTTTTTAATTTCCAGTATTCTTAAGTAGATCACATTTAGCATTTTAATGGTTTAATTAGGATTTTAGAGACTTCTGACCAACATAATTAGTGTTTTTACTAACTTGTTCTCATTATAGTAGTTTAGACATTAATGGATTATTTTCATGTTATAGTGTTTCATTTCATGTAATTGATTCCATAGATTGATAGTTGTATTTATTGTTCATATATTTCCATCAATCTTGATGGGATTTTCACATGTTTAGCATAGTTTATGTATTTTCTTGATTTTATGTCATTATGCTATTATCATGCTATTTATCTTTTAAGGGCCTCATCATGAGAGGCTTCCTATGCTTTTGACATTCTTGTGTTGTTTCTTGATTGTAGAAGACAAGTTTCAAAAGAGCTACAACCATACATTTCCTTCTGTAACATGAAGAAGAGGGTCTACTCCACCCTAGAGCATTTCGTGTCATCCTGAAGGGCACTTTGAAATCATACCTACCCTTGAGAGGGAAATAAAATTACATCCTATTGTAAAAATTATATCAAGATTATTATCCCTAAGATGGATGTACTTGTAATTTGAGTTTGGCATCAAAATATAATGGAATAAAGCATATTTTATTGATCATATAATTGTCATTTTCTTGTTCTTGTATGCATCTTGTATTGTTTTTGTCATTTCTTGCAATAGGATACATTGGGTGTGAGCCTTTTTGGTGGTTACAATATCTATTCTGAAGGCTTGAGGTGGTTCCAAAGGATTTGAAGGTCTTTGTATTAGTCAGATCTGATACTTGCAAAACACAAAAATAGAGGATAATATCATATTTGTAAAATAGTTATTCCAACACTATCCATTATGGGGGTTCAAGTCCCACTAGGTATGCCACAATGAAACATCCAAAAGTTTTCATTTGATCTAATAACACATTAAATACACATGCTTGTAGGCCCAAAATGGCCACATACTTAGTAAAATTTTGTATAAATTTTACTAAGTGATAAAAATGACATTTCGCTCTAGAAAAAGGTTGATAAGATGAATCCACTGAATAGTCATGCAGTTTTTCTTGTTTAAAATGATTTCGGGGAACTCCATTTCGGGTCCAGATTGGAGCAGGATTGTAAAATTTGCAAAATTTTGTGAAAGGTGGTGATTTTAGTAGAAAAAAAGTGTGGAATGGCCCTTTTGCATATACCCAATTCTGAAAACTCTTTTGGTTCTCTACCTCGGATTAGTGTTATCCTCAAATCCATAAAATTCTCAAGGAGATGATGATGTAAGAAGATAACAAGTATGAATTTACAATCCAAAGAATAAATGTGTTCAAAATGAAGATAAGGCATAATTGTGGAATGGTGTAAGAACTTAACTTTAGATCCAGACTGAGGAAGATGCTCATTCTATCTAGAATGGAATCGACACAAGTTACAAGGAAGAGGTGACATATTCATCATTTTAATGCAGATTGGAAAGGATAAAGTGGATTCAAGATTTCAATTTCCAAGATCTAGATTGGATGTTCTACTATTAGTTAAAGTGACATTGTCTATTATTTATTAGATATTAAAATTGCTTACTATAACATTTCTCTGCTATACTTTAATATCTGAAATGAGTTATCTTGGGATAAATATTGATATAAATGTATGTATTTAATATGGTTTTTGAGAAGCTTTTTATGGTGATGCAATGTTTTTAACCTATCCATCCACTGATATCTACATCTATCTAACCCTAACCTTCTCTTACCCTAAATTCCAAGCCCTAATTGAGCATAATTGTGTCAACAATTCCTAAGTTGACAAGGAACCAGTCTACTTTGGAGGTTGGATCAGAAACCTCAGTTTTGGTCCTTCCAATGTTGAGTTTTGAGCTACAACTATCATGTGTAAGCCTAAACAAAAAGTAGGAATATAGACAACTATAGTATTAATTAAAACTTGGTGCAATTCAGTGCCCAAAATTTTTTGGCATGCCTGATGGGACCATTCACAAGGAACACAAAACCCATCTAGAAGAGTTAATATTATCTCATCATGAAGGAATCAATATTTGGTGAATTTTCTTGACCTTATTAATGAAGAAAAGAAAGTTCAACTGGCGAATCCCTAGTCAAAAGACCCTAAAAAATTATTGTAGACCAGTACCATTTTATGTATACTAGGTCTTATAAGAGGAATAACCATGATTCTTTATTTCATTGTGAGTTACCTCAGAGAGGGGCTGCTATTATCAGAAGTTTAGATCAATATTTTATTGAAGAAGAATAACTTCTGGAAGAAAACCCAATAGTTCCCCCAAGAAGACCTACAGCCAAAAATATGGCACAAAATGTGGCTCCCAATCAACCACTATATAAGTACCCTAATTGGGATTCAATTGGGACCCTTAGATTAGCACAAATGGATACCATTCCTCAGGTTGTGTCTAATGCAACCCCCACATATGATGGATTTAGAAAAATAGATTATGAGCACTGCCAAGATATCCTGAATCTGGTAGAAATACATAACATAAAATAAGAAAATGTTATTTTTAGAATTCTAGCCCTGTCCTTTTATGGAAAGATATTGCATTGGTTTAAAAATCTATAAGATAATTCTATCAATTCATGGCAATATTTGGCTAAGCCATTCATAGAATAATTTAATGAATATGCTAACCCCTTCTCTCTACTGAATTAATTTACAGCCATGCAAAAAACTCAACAAGAAACTGTCTCAGACTTTAATTTGAGATTTAGTAGAACATGGAAGAGAATTCCCTCCATTACTAGACCAACTACTTGTTTGGCTTATATGTATTACATCCATGCTCTAGGATCAAAGCTAGGTCTACAAACACAACAATCTAGAATTAAAATTTTCTCTTAATTTTATAATGCAGTTGTCCATGCTGATAATATCCTGATCAATGAAGGAAGAATTCCTGCAAAGACCATGTTGCCCTACAACTCAGAAACCAGCAGTAGCCATGAGAAATCCACAAAATCTTCCTACATGGACCCCCTTTCTTAACCATATCCATATCCTAAGATAAATCTAATTCTTTGACCTAAACATGTGTCCTCCATACCCTCTTTTCCTCCTCTTTCTTCTCAACCTTATCAAGAATTGTTTGTTATTATGGACATACAAAATACCATGAAAAATCTAAGTAACAAAATTATTTCAATGGAGAAGAGAGATCAGTAAAGGTCACAATAGAGGAGATTTCCATATGTAAAAAAAGATCAAAGGCCTAGCCCTAGTAATAGTACTAGGGTTAGGGTGAATACAACATATGAATACCTGGAATGTTCTGTAGATACCACTCTTAAAAATATCTTATGTTTAGTATGCAATGACCCCCATGACTAACATTCTTGTGTGATGTATCAACACCATGTTCAACAAGCCATGGATCAAGCTAAAAGAAATCAGAAAGGGAGAGTTAAGATGTTATGGCATCCTGATTAGATCATGGTTGGAAAAGAGTTGGAGGAAGAAAGCCCAGTTGTTGTTATGACAAGGTCTAGAAACAAATCTTTACAAGTAGACCCTCAGAAGATGGGACAATTATAGGTCCTTTCTTAAAATAAGCCTGACTTCCCTCCTCATAATAGTGACACTTTTCCTATTCCCTGAGCCAAGGTAAAAGAGAAAACTGATAATTTCCTTAAAAATATAGAAATAATAATGAAAGGAGACAAAATGAAATCCAAGGGTGAAGAACAAGAAAGGCTTAGGTTCCCCTCTATTACCAAAAGATAAAGGTTAGAGGCAACCCAAAATTACAAAAGGAGGTATGGTGATCCAGACAGAAGACTGGAAAGACTATCCCTAACCAAGTCTGAGTATAACATTATGGAAGAGATGAAAAATATTACATCAAAAGCTAGCCTATATGATATCCTTTTCATCATAGGCCAGATTGACCCGCTTAAAGCTTCCCTTAGCAAAAATTCTCAGAACAGACCAGCCACTTCCATCCTTAGTATACCATCAAAAAAGAAATAAATTACACCTATTGTTCTAAAGAACAAACCTCCCCATTTTTATATATTCCTAATAATGGAGGGATGGGTAGTCCAGAATTGTATGATTGATTCAGGAGCATCAACCACAGTTATGCCTAAGGCAGTCTGTAAAGAAATGGGTATGGAATATACCCGATCTTGTTCTAGAGTGTTACAGTTATATGGGACACCTTTCAAGATAGGTGGGGTTATTAAAGATGTACTAATGAGGTTGAAAAAAGCCCCTAAGGTGATATTAGTACAAGAAATAGTGGTGGTAGATTTAGAACCCTATTTTGGGTTATGTCTCTCAAGAGAATTTACTGCAAATCTAGGAGGATGTATGTATATAGATTATTCTAGCATGGTAATACCTTTCAAGGGAAAGAGGATAAGGCTAACTCCTAAAAATCCAGTTGCTTATCATATTGAAAAAATTGAAGAAGATATGTGCAACCTTAACCCTTTGGAGGAATTTGAGCTAGTAGAGAACATTGAGGAACTAGACATTGAAGATGAGTTACCTTTCAAATAATATTATAGTCAATTTGGAACTGGTATGGTTACATACAACATGACAAATGAATTGGAAAAGAAACTCCCTGCTATTTCTAATAAATCCCTAAGAAACAATGAAACATGGGTTATGCACTTGGACGATGCTAAATGTAGAAATGATGTGGGGGTTAGTGTGGTTTTACAATCACAGTCCGAAGGAATGAAGAATTTTTCTTATAGACTAACATGGTCATGTACCAACAATACTGTAGAATACAAGGCTTTGTGCCTTGGATTAACACAATATGAAAGCATGGGCATCAATATTTTGAACATATATGGCGATTCTGAGTTAATTGTACATCAGGTAAGGAATAGGTGTAGTAGTAAATATCATTGCTTAAAGGCTTACAGGAGAATATTATAGGACCTAATGGATTCATTTGATGCCTTGAACCTAACTTTTGTACCTAGAGAATAAAATCACCTGGTAGATGCATTGGCAACAAAGGGAGTTAATTTCAATCCTCCTATGGATTTTGGTACTAGGAAGACCAAGGGAATTTAAATGGTTTTTAGAACTGTAGTGCTAGATAAGAAAATATTATGGCAAGTTTTTGAAAGTGATGAATAGATTCTAGAATTTATGATAAAATAAGCATACCTCAAAACTATCCAAGAGGAAGACTTGGAGGAGATAGATTAGCAAGACTTCATCCAGCTGAGAAACAATCATATCCCAAGGAGATTGGTCACCCTTGAAAGTTTATTCGATAATGAAGATAGGAAGAAGGTTGGAGCTATGAAGGTTTGTGAGAAGATCTATAAGGAGGTAGAAGTTGGAATGGGAAAGAAGCTAAATATTGGGATCCAATGTTCTCTTGAGGAAGCAGAAGGAATCAAATCTTTGTGCTTAAAATACCAAGACGCTATGGCTTGGTCATATGAGGACCTTAAAGTTTATGACAAAAGGATTATCCAACATACTATTGAGTTAGAACCTAATGCTAAACCGTTCCAGTAAAAATAGAGGCTTGTCAATCCAAGGATAGAAGCCATTATGAGAGAAGAACTTTTAAAGTTGCTAAAGGCTAGGATAATATATCCGATAAAACATTCCACTTGGGTAGCCAATTTGGTACCCATAAGAAATAAGAATGGAGATATATGCCTATGTGTGGATTTTAGAAATCTGAATCAAGCTTCCCTCAAATATCACTATCTCCTTCCTTAGATTGACCTGATATTACAAGTGGTAGCTGGGATAGAGAGATTATCACTATTGGATGGTTATTCTGGATATAACCAAATTTGGGTAAAATATCAAGATCAATACAAAACAACATTTACTACAAAATGGGGTACATTTGCCTATAATAGGATGCCCTTTGGTCTATCTAATGCAGGAGCTACATTTTAGAGGGCCATGGATTATGCCTTTGGTACACTTATAAACAAAGTTATTTTGATTTACCTAGACAACATGACTATGTTTTCTCATGATAAAAATAATCATTTGTATCATTTGGAACAGTTTTTTCAAAAATATAGGGAAGTTGGTATTTAACTAAATCCTAAGAAGTTGTTCTTTGTAGTACATGAGGAAAAAATACTAGGACATGTGGTCTTAAAGGAAGGTATGGCCATAGAGCCAAATATAATTAGAAAAATTCTAGCTATTCCATTGCTTACTAATCAGAAGATGTAGTAGTCTTTCTTAGGTCAGATCAATTTGTTAGGAAGTTCATTTCTGATTTTGCATAGAAGGTGAGACCTATATCTAAACTACTCAAGAAAAAGGTAGAATTCAAGTGGACTGATGTTAGGAAGCAATATTTTGAGATCAGCAAGCAATCCATTTCCACAGCCCCAATTTTGATAAATCTTGATTTTAGCAAAAAATTTATTATCTATACTTATGAAGTTGAAAAAAGTTATGCTTTGGTGCTCACCCAAAGAGATGATCAAGGGGATGAACACCCTGTATTATTTTGGAGCTAGACTTTACATGACTATCAAGTAAAATATAAATTTATTGAAAAACAAGTGTTTGCTATGATGAAGTCACTTAAAAAGTTTAGATAATATCTGGTACAAAGCAAAACTTTGGTGTATGTGGTTCATCCATATGTGAGAAGTTTTATCTTACAGGGTGACCTAGGAGATAAAAGGGCTAGTTGGATTACTAATATCCAAAAGTAAAATGTGGAAATACACCCCACTAAGCTGGTAAGAGGTAGGGACTTATGCCAAGGATTGATAGATACTTCAGCATTTACTGGAGTGATAGCTTGTTAGATAACAAAAGAGGATCAAGTATAGATTGTCCACACTCCAAATTCTAATTAGATCAAACAAATGACCAGGTATTTCCAAATGGGAATTTTCTCACCTGATCTGAATCCTTCTCAAATAAGGAGGTATAAACTTCACGCTCTAAAATATGTATTACTTCATGAAGGGTTATTAAAAAGAAACTTGGATGGTATTCTCCTAAATGTTTGAAGGAGGACCAACAAAAAATAGTCATTGAAGAATTCCATGGAGGGTTAGTAGGTGGCCATAGCTCAGGTAGGAATATAGCTTTGAAAATAATAAGAGCAGGCTATTATTGGCCTACTATGTTCAATGATGCTTTTAAAGTTATCCAGGTCTGTGATAAGTGTCAAAGGTATGTTGGAAAGACTAGAAATGTTACATCCCTCCTGAAGCCTATTCAAGTTGATCCTTTTCAACAATGGGGATTAGATTTCATAGGAGTCATAAATCCTAATTCTTTAGCAGAGCACAAGTTTATCTTGACAGCTATAGATTATCTTACCATATGGGTAGAGGCTATTCCTACAAATAAGGCTGACCAAGAAGTTGTGATCAACTTTATGTAGAGTTTAATTTCCAGATTTGAAGTTTCAAAAGCTTTGGTGAGTGATAATGACCCTACTTTTATAGGAGCTAAGTACATTGAGTTTTCTAGCAAGTATGGCATCACTCTTAAAAATACTTTGAACTATTACCCACAAGGTAATGGACTTATGGAATCTACCAACAAGAACCTATTAAGGATTTTGAAAAATTCTTTGGAAGGTAAAAAAATGAGTTGGCACCTATTGCTCGACCATGATCTATGGGTAGATAGGATTACTATTAAAAAGTCTATCAAAACTTCTCCTTATGCACTGGTATATGGAAAAGAGGTAGTACTGTCGATTCACCTAGAGATTCCAGCACTTAATCTTGTTAGTACAGAAGAAGAATTGGATGATGATCCAATAAAAATTAGGTTGACACACTTGATACAATTGGAAGAGAGTAGAACTCAAGCATATGATCATTTTTAGAAGCATTAATTAGATATTAAAGCATGGTTCGATAAAAAGGCTAGGTTCAAAAAACTTCAAGTACGAGACTCAGTTCTCAGGTGGAATGTGGATAGAGCAAATTCAGGTAAGCATGAAAAGTTTTATTCCTTTTGGGATGGTCCTTTCGAAATTGTAGAAGCAAAGGAGTCTAATGTATTTCAGTTGAAATACTTAGAAGGAAACATACAACTAATTTCGATGAATGGTTTCCACCTTAATATTTACTATATGTAAGAAATAAGCTCATTATAACATATGTATATACATTGTACAAAAATTTCCCTCTCCTTTCTGCACTTTCTATTTCATTTTCTTTTTGCACTTTGTAATTAGTTCTGAAATTCAAGGAAAATGCTAAAAAAAAGAGTAAGAGAAGAAAATTTGCAAAAAAATGACTAAGTGTTAGCCGAATACATGGTGATGTTCCATTTTGCACATAGTATTGTAATAAATCCTTCAAAATGACATTCCACCCTCAATATTGCATGGTCGGATCTAGATTGGTGATTCTGCAAGAAAGGTCCATCAAAAGAGAAACAAGAATGGTACTAATATGGGATCCTCCCAAAGCTAAAGATAGCCAGATCAGAATTAGGGTAAAGCCAAACAACATATCCTAGGTTGACACATGGAGGCTAAATATTGCTAGCGCATTCAATTCTAACAACACGATTTCAAAATTCAGCCAATGAGAAGGGAGGATGCCATTTTCTTTAAGCTGCCAAATAAATAAAGGAGGGGATTGTATATCACATAACTATTGCATTTATGGTGGATGATACACACATTCTAGATGATAAAAGTGATGAAGTACTACACGGGATTCATTTTGCAACCACTAGATTGTAGAGAAGCTTAGTAGTGTTCCAAAGCCCTCCTTGCTTACTCAAGTGCGTGAAATATTACTATTACAAAATGGCTCCTAAGAAATCTCCTGTAAAAGCTACAAAATATGTCCCAAAATTTGAAACTCTAGATGAAAGAACATTTGTGCCTTACCTGGACAAATCCAAGGTGATAGCAGATACAAAAATGACCATCTTCGAAAGGACAAAATTAAGGAGGAGCATGAACGATAGATACAAAAAGAATGCTGCTCTATCGATAGAAGGTAGATGCTCCATTATCTCTTATTTTTCCTTTTATATTTGTGATTCTGTCCATCCATGTCTTGAATTGATAGTTGTGATAGTGAATTACTATGACCCACTGGCTAAGGCGGTAAAAACCAATGAGGGAGAAACCCTTTTTAGCATCACTGCCTCTTTTTATCATGAGCTTTTTTCCTTAGGGTCTGACCCACCGGTACCACCAAAATCCTTTAAAATTGTTTAGAAAATAGGGTTTTATTCCACAAAGAAGCGGGCAAATTACGGTGAGTCATTTAGGAATTGGGTCTATAAGCAACTGAATACCAAACCCCAGGATGAGTTTCCTGAAGTTCCCATTTCTATCAAAAAGTTTGTAACTCCCGTTCTATTCTCTATGTTGGCCTACATGGAGGGTTTGGACTCTGATGAAGAGGTTCATGGTTGGTAAATTATCGTTGCATATTCTATCTCTAATGAAAGGATGTATGAAAAGAAGGCGGCTAAAAGAGGAATAAGGGTGATTTATTTTGATTGGCCAGTGTTTCTTGCCCAAAGGATTCATGAACAATTAGTAAGTTTAAAGAGGGGCTCCGATGATCTTAGCTTTAGGCATTGCTCAAGCTTAGTATGGATGTTTTATGCCGCTATGAAAGATAGAATGTCATGGATCCCAATCAAAGATAAAATCGATGAAGGAGAAACTATGCTAGTCTACTATTGGATAAATCATTTAAGAAGCAGTGAGTCTTACTATAGGTTCAATTTGGAATTTCTTGGACTAGTCCTCAGAATAATGTACAAAAATTTCCCCAGGTTGCCACCCTTGGCCAAAGAGGTTCTGAGGAATAAATATGCAGAAGAAGGGGATTGGTATCTGTTAACTGAGGGAACAATCATCATATTATATGGTTTCATGGGTAAACCTTTTCTTTTGCCCCATTTTTTCATAGAGAGACTCTTTGCTTTAGAATATTTGAGGCAAGAATAATACATTGACTCGAGATATGGTTCAGGGAGAAAAATGAAGTTTTTGCTTTCCCACCGCACTTTAAGTGATATCACCATTACTAAAAAGGGGTAAATTCAAAAAATTGACCAATACTTGGATAGGTTAGGTCTGTTTTATATCCCATAGAAGTGGAGTTATGATCCTAATGGTATTTTCACTACAAAAAATAAAACTTTGAACGAAGATAAGGCCTACAAATTTGAGAAAAAACCCAGGGCTCATTTTGAACAGGGTAGAAACAATGATGAGACTACCCTATTAGAGTGGAATATTTTGAATATGGATCAGTTACCCCTATGGTTGGATTTTTATGAAAAGATTGAAGATTTTGATCATGACCACCAGCCCAGTCATCAGATTACTAAAGAGATGATTGATAAAATTAAATTCAAAACTGCAAAGAAAAACATGCCCTCTTCCAAGTCAAAGTCGAAAAAGAAAAAAGACATATCGTTTAAGAAGGAAGCTTCAGAAAAATAAGAAGAGGATGATTTCAAGGGACCATGGAAGGATGCCAAGATCATGTATTGGTGGCGTATGAGAGTTGAAATTGGAAAAGCTAAATCTAAATTTGGAACAAAATTTGATAAAGAGTTTTCAAAAATATATGATGAAAATATTGATACTTGGGAACTTAAGGATGTAAGGCATATTGTATTGACAGTTGAAAAACCCCAGGGTGATTCTGAATCTCTCCAACCTTCTACAAATCAAATGACTTCTTTAACAAATACTAAAGCATTGAGGACTTTCAATCCTACTTCTGAGCAGGTGGAGATACTCCCTAAAGGAGCTAGGATGGTGAGTAAAATGAAATGTTCTAAAGAAAAGGTTGTTAGTACCCTAGTTATTAAAGCAAAATATAGGCCTAAATTTTTAGCTCTAGGAGCACAAAATTAGAACAAATTTGTTGATAAAAAAGGAAATGGTAAGAGAATTGGAATAAAGCCACTTTATTTTACTCATGCGGTGTCAACAAAGCCTCAATCCATTACTGAGCAATATTTACCTTTCGAAGGAGTGCAAGGAGAATTATCAAGAGAAGATACCGGATATGAGATGGATGCTTTCTGATTAGTTTGTAAAAGGGCTAAGAGAACCCTAGATATGGAAGGGAGAGATAATTCCAAAAGGTAGAATATGAGTATGGAGGAAATTGCGGAAGAAGTAGCTATTTTTGATACAAAAGGATTAGTTGAACAAGAACAACAACTTGAAAAGGGAGCTGAGCAAGAAAACCTTATATTTGTAGGTGAAGGTATGGTTTCTAATCCCTCTTATCCTTCTCATATCCATGAATCCCCAAAAGAATTGCCCTCCCTTTTTGAGCAAGAAAATATGGTAAATTTACCTCCTCCATCTCCCAATTTGTCTCTCGTTCCATCAGTATCTATGGAGCTACCAGTCAGTTATGTTATGTCACAATCCTTCTCAAACCCACCTTCCACTTCTGAGGCATCCACTTTAGTATCCACTATAATTGCACCCCCATTTTCTTTGCCACAATCCATGGGATACTGCATTCCAAGTTCATCCATCCCTTCTACTATCAGTACTATCCCCGTTTCTCTAAATTTACCTATGTCCACAATAGTGGTGGTCATAGAATCTACCATTGTAACAAAGGCTACTATCAATGTATCTCCACCCCCATCAACAACAAGTCAGTCCACCCTTATGTTTTTAATGTCGTTATCTCCTTTGGCTACTGATATTTCAAGTTTTGTTGTTGTATCAAAATAATAGATAGCTAAGAGTATAAATGACTATTGGGTAGAGAATCTTACCAGGCCTTCCAGCAGAATGGCTATGATAAGGAAAAGTATGTATGTTAACCCTATCACTAGGAAAAGGGTTTCAAGATCCTTGATTCTACAAGTAAGCAAACCTAAAAATAAAATGACTACTCAAGATTATAAAGTAGAGGAAATCATAGAAGATATCAACAAGCTTCCTACTGAACATGAGTTAGGGATGGCCAAGGCTCACTTGGATACATTTTATGTAAAGACTAATATAGTAAAATATAAGGTATAAAATTTGAAAAAACAAGTTGAAAAGATTAAAAAAGGCCTTCATGATTAGAAAGAGGTGGATAAAGTTCTGAGGAAAGAGGCTAAGAGTTGGTAGGAAAGGTTCCAGAAAGCTAATGAGTTGAAAGACCAGCTGGAGGAACAAAAGAAGTTGAATGAGCATCAGGCCAAAGAAATTCAAAATTTAAAACATCAGCTTTAGATTGAGAAGGCCAAGCCCGCCAGATTTTCTAGAGATATTTTGAAAAAGATCAAGGAGTAATTGCTTTCTAAAATTCAAGAAAAATGTTTAGGCCTTCAATTTATCATTGATTACTTGAAAGATGCCAGCCAGTTGTTATTTGCCATTTAGAAGGACTTGGATTAGATCACTAGAGAGTTGTAGCCTATGGTGATTCCAACAGAATGAATGTATATATTGGTTTATAGTAGGCTCAGTGATGCCACTAAAACAATTCCTAGTAAGGAATGGAATATAGCCAGGGTAGCCTCCAAGATAGTAGTAAAAAAGCATAGGGTAAATTAGATTGCTTGGCTGTTGTTTGAAATAATAGATAGGGGGATTAAAGATATCATTGAATTAAATGAGGAAATTATTAATTTCAATTTAAGAGGACTTTGGAAGGAATATCACATCTTGTTATCTATGGAAGAAGTCTAGCAAAGCATTAAAGATATCTTACAGGATGAGGTTGGAATCGGTTCATTAGAAGAACCACTATCTCAAGAACAATTTGCTAAGCTAATTATGAGCCACACATGATTAAGAGATCTCATGGAAGATATAGTTATTAGAGGAAATGCTACTAATTATGAGGATGTGGAAGAATTACAATATGTTTATAAGCAGGTCAAAGAAACATCAAATCCTTCTAAGTAATCTTGGAAGCAGGCTCTTCAATATTTAGAATCAATGATTTAGGTGTTTAGAGATACCACTGGAAAAGATATTTAGGAAGTACAGACTCCTAGAGAGGATGAAGAGGAAGAGTTTGTAGAAGAATGAGAATAATATTGAGAAGTTACAATCCTGGGAGGGGCTCATGCTGAAGACATTATATGTTTATACATATTTCATCATTTTTGTATTTCTATTTTTTACTCTAACGATTGTTAGAAATAAGCAATAAAGGTATGAAGTCTACAGAGTAGCATTTTTGTGTGAAGGCATTCTTTGAAATAAATCCTTATAAAGGAGGTAGAGTTGTGTATAGTTTTAGAAGATAGTAATAGTACTGATATTATGGACACGAGTCTATGACTGAAAAAGTGGGTTTTATGATGTTTTTGGCATGGTTTCTATATGAACCTTTACCCTCTAGTAGAATTTTTGCTTTTAGAGAGTAGGGTTTGTATGAAAGTTATTTCTTAAAACATATTTTAAAAAATTAGTTTGGTTTTAAATACGAGGCCCAATGGATAAGACTCTGGATTTGATTGGCTTTGTGAGCAAATCCACCCAGGAGGTGCCAAAATGTAAGCCCAAAATGGCCACATACTTAGTAAAATTTTGTATAATTTTTACTAAGTGATAAAACTAACATTATGCTTTGGAACAAGGTTGATAAGATGAATCCACTGAACAATCATGTAGTTTTTCTTATTTAAAATTATTTCGAGGAACTCTGTTCTGGGTCTGTATTGGAGTAGGATTGCAAAATCTACAAAAGTTTGTGAAAGGTGGTGACGTCAGTAGAAAAATAGTACGAAATGGCCCTTTTGCATATACCCAATTTTAGAAACTATTTTGATTCTCTGTATTGAATTAGAATTATCATCAAATCTATAAAAGTCTCAAGGATATGATGATGTAAGCAACAGAGAAGTGTGGATTGATAATCTAGAGAATAAATGAGTCTTTTTCTATCTGGAATGAAGATAATGCAGAACGACATAATGGTGTAAGAACTTAACTCCGAATTCAGATTAAGTAAGATGCTCATTCTATCCGAAATGGAATCCACAAAAGTTACAAGGAAGAGGTGATGTATTCATCATTTTAATGTGGATTGGAAAGGATAAAGCAAATTCAGGATTTGAATTTCCAAGATCCAGATTGGATGTTCTGCTCCTAATTAAAGTGACATCATCTAGCGGATGGACTCTCAGCTTATACCAGATCTAATCTAGACCATGGGATAAATAAGATCAATGATGGAGGTTAGTATGCTAAATCTGGGCCATTTAAAATGATGTCCCTACACCATAACTGTAACATATTGGCCAGGAGATGAAGCATCGAGAGTTTCCAAAAAGATCAAACTAGAGGCAGTTGTAGATCGACGGTGGCACTCTACTCCTAGGAAATATCTCCAAAAGTGCATGATCTGGAATGTTCTAAACTACAGTTCTAATGAGTGACTAGCAAGTTGCAAAGAACCCATGCTACCATGGTGATTTCTCTTTTAGTGGATTTCCTAGAGATCTGACCAATGAGCTAATTCCAGCTAAGTTCTTTGATGAGTTGTAACAAGATTTGATGTATTTTTTCTTGATTTGTAATATTAAAAAATATAAGTAGAGGTCAAACCCTCATTTTGAAGTTGGCTCTAGCGTGTTGTCCTGTACCATTGTAAATATTTCTAAAGAGCTGAATGAAAGGAGCAATACATTGATCTTCACCTCAAGGCTACGTTTCCATGCTTGATGTCAGAGGTTTAGATTTCATAGTTGTATTTCTATGAATACTTAGATGGTTAGTTTGTGCCTATCTTGGATTACTAGCTATTATGAGTAATTGAAATCTACTTTGAAGTTTGTTCTATGTTATTAGTAAGTACATTTCTATAAAATATAGTTTTGGTGAATTCTGTTATTTGGATTATCATTTCCTAAATATTGAAATTGCTTGCTATAACATTTCTCTGCTATGCTTTAATATCTAAAATGATCTGATGAGGCCAAGAATTACCTCATCCATGGACACTTTTTGATACATTATAATTATTTGACTTACCCTTTTTACTATGTTTTTATCTTAATTATGGGTAAAATGCATTATATAATGGTGTTTGCATATTCTGAAATGATAAAGTGCATATACTCTGTTTTACTATTTTTATTGCAATTTCACTTGTTTTCAGTTAATTAATCAGTAGTATTGTAGTAATTCGGAATCATAGCATAGACCTTGTTGAATATCTAGTGATTAACAATATTGTGTTCCTCTGTTTAAACTAATTTAAATGGAAAAATGCATCGAAAACTTGTCCACTATAGCTGACTGTGCAGGAAAATAGGCTGTGACTGTGACAGTTCCAGCCAGTTGTACATATACAATAGGGCTTGGAATCAGTCACTCCAGCACATGCCACCAATGCAGAAGGGTGTACAATATAAATGAAAATAATCCAAACAGTCAACAATTTCCTCCCTATGCATTTGGAGCACATATAAGCAATGAATTGTCACTTGCCTGTTATTCCAGAGCAGAGCAGGAATAAGCAGTGCAGGAATAGGGAATAGTGCAAGAACAACCAAAAATGGTTAAAATGCCTCAAAAATGTGGAAAGCATGATTAGAAATTGACCAAGTGGTTATTCCACCCTATTTGGACTTCGTTCCTTCACCATAGATGGACCAGCTGGGATAAAGGGATAAAGTTTGACAAATTATAACCCTACATTCCAGGAAATTGTTTTGTAAATAGTTGGAAATCCCTAAAACCCAGCAAATAGATATATCAACTTTGTCTTATAAATAAAGCTCCCAGAACGGTTGAGCATGATAGATAATAGATATATAAATGGAGAAGTAGTGATAGAGGAATAGGAGATATTTATTAGTAGAAGATAAAGTCTTTGTAGCATTACAGTAAATTGCATATTTTTTCTACAATACTGTAATGCAGTTTCAGATGGAATAAAAGGTGCATTCTTCAAATTTTATTAGCATTTGATGGTTGATAGTGCACATTTAATTTACCTGGTATAATTCTTCACCCTATTCTAGTTCTGAAAGCAAGGTCCACTTGTAGTATCAGAGGAAGGACAACACAATGAAAAAAAATTCTTTCTGATTTCTTGCTGCAGCAGATCAACAGAACTCTGTCAAAATTTATTTGTAGAATTAATTTCATTTTAGAATTGCACCATAGCATCTAGAATAGGTTCAATCACATTTTAGAAATGTATTTAGCATTTGACCTATAATGGCATCATTTTCAACATTTTTTGCAATTTCCAGAATTACATCATTTTCAGTATTTTTTGCAATTTCCATAATTATGTCATTTTTAGTTTTACTGCAATAAACATTAATTTGGTTCAACTTATGTTCAGAAAATTGTGAGTTTTATCATTGGTTCAATTTCTACAAGTGTATGTGTGAATTCCATTCTGTAGTTTACTTTCCTGCAATTTGTTTTTTGGTCAATTCAGCAACATTTTATTTCTTGTCAATTTTAGATTCTGTAGTTTCATTTTCCTGTAATTTAAATTCAGCTTTAGATTGTGCAATTTGATTTATTTTTTTAGAAATTAGGAAGTTACAACAACCCCCAGAAATGCTAACATACCTACCAATAAAATCCTATTCTTGGACAAACTGAACCTGCAAATGTGACACCTCATATCGTATACAGCCTTTGGAAACTGCCCTGGACTGACATATAATTACTAAATGATGAATGATCAATGACCCTCATCATTTTTGGCATTGTTATCGGGGAACAAACGGTGTTGTTAGGAAAAGTGAAACAAGTCAAGAATTGTGTTACAATTTTTGAAATACTACATTTCAGTTTATTTAGTGAATAGGCATGAATGCATAGGCCAAGAGATGAAAGAGGGAGGTTTATCAGAACTAGTTCTAAACCACCAAGGCATTCTTCATGATAAGATGAAGAATTACCTGTGTATGAAATCCTTGATAGACTTAAGCAATACATACCTTCTTCATCAACTGAAGCTTTGGAAATATTAGAACAAGAGCTTTTTGAAGCACTTGCTGCTAAACATTCCCCTAAGCCTGAACAATCCACATCAGAATCAAGAAAGAAAACAACTATGGCAGCAGCAGCACCACCACCAGGTGGGTATGTTGATGATCCTCCTAAGACTTTTGAATACCCCATACAATTGGATCCAGCTCTAGATGCTCCCATGAAAACTATTTCTCCATCCATATTGCCAATTTTTAGGGGAACTATTTGAGAAGATCCTGATCAATTTCTATTTGAATTCAAAGTGTTATGTCAGACTTATGACTACATAAATGATAATAAAAAATTGAAATTATTTCCTTCCACGCTTAAGGATGTTGCTCTTCGATGGTTTATGAGTAATCTTGAACCTAATTCAATCCATACTTGGGATGACATGGAGACTGCATTCTTACATAAATATCAAGATTATTGTAGAGTACGAAACAAGAAAGATGAGTCGTTTCGGATTAAGCAAGAAGAATATGAGAGTTTAGAGGATTATCTTGATTGCTTTGCCTTTGTCCAAAAGAGATGTGGTCTTGTAGAACCATATTTCTTAAAACCTATCTTCTTAAGAGGATTACAGGATGAATCTAGGGAAGTGTTAGATTTAATGGGAAAAGGAGACATAGATCAACTTGACATTGAAGATATTGTGGAGTTATGTAAAAATTATTCTTGCACTCACCAACAAATAAATAAGTAAAATTCTAACAATAGTGACATAAAGGAGTTGATGGAGGAAATGGCTAATTTAAAAAATGATATCCTTGTTCAACTTAATTCTGCATTAGGTGAGAGAAACACAAAACCTAATTCTACACCACCTTTGGCAATTTATTGCCCGAGATGTAGAAATAAGCATGCCTTGTAGGATTTCCCTTTAAACAAAACTTCTATTTGTGGAATTTGTTCCAAGGAAAACTCAACAAATAAATGTCCTTTGTTGCCTCATCTAAAATCTGTTTTGGGCACCCAAATAGAAGAACTTAATGCTATTGGGTAGAGATCCGGTGGTGGCTATGCACAATATCCCAATGCTCCTTAGTTTCCAAATTGGGGACAACCTCCTTGGAATATGAATATGCCATGGGGACATATAGAAGTCTCTGCACAATATTGGAACCAACCTTGGATAGCTCCTCCAGATTGGTCACATTATGGGTGGATGAACCCACCTTGGCATACAATTCATCCATAATGGACATAGCAAGGACAAATATGGGGATAGAAATACCCACCATATCAAGGACAACAAAGGTATCAAGGGCAAGCTCAAAACTTGATGCCCGCTCCTAATCCAAATTTTTAGGGAAGAGCACAACATCAACAAACACAACCAGTGAAACAACCTCCACTCCCATCTCAGCCTGTGACTAACCCAAATAATACTATACAAACATTCCATGTTTATGAGGCTGAGTCTGAAGATTCTGCTACAGTTCATGTACTTGACTATAGTAACATCCAGCTGTGTTCAGGGAAGGTTTTACCTAAACCTGTTCCACCCACCATTGAAGAAATTAGTGAGAAATAAGAACCTCCAAATCAAGAGACAGTGCAAAAACAAAAAAACAAAAAAAATGCAGGAATCTTCTCCAATAGCATTACCATACCCTGAAATATTTGATCATATTGATACTACCCCTAAATCAAAATTAGTGATAGAACTTAAAAATATGTCAATTTCTCTCCCTTTGTTGCAAGCAATAAGGGATGTGCCTTTAATCAAAAAGACTATTCAGGAGTTATGTATCAAGAAACCTGGTAAAAAAAGGCCTTTCCTAAAACTATTCAGGTAGAAGGAAAATTAGCTGATTTATTGTCTGGGAAACTAGTCCTTCCCAAGTATAGTGACCCAGGTAGTCCAATAGTTACAATTACTATTGGGTTAATGCAAATTCCTAATGTACTAATTGATATTGGAGCTGCAATTAATGTAATGACTAAGGACACAATCAAAAAAATACAGCTCAAAAATCTTAGTCCTACCACCATAGTTTTGGAAATGGCAGATAGGTCAGTTGCTAAACCAGAAGATATCCTAGAAGATGTAGCCATTGAAATCTCTTCTTGGGAATATCCTATAGACTTCTTAGTATTGCAACCTAGAAATTTAGTCAATGGATACCTAATCATTCTAGGACGACCTTGGCTAGCTGCTGCAGCTGCTTTTATAGACTGCAGGTCAGGGGAAATGACCATTTCTAATGGTGTTGACCTGAAGAAAATTTCTTTGTATCCACCAGCTCAACCATCAACTAAATTTTTTGGATAAATTTCGTATCCAGAATCTGATGAATAAAAAGAAACCATTGCCACTTTGGCTATAGTTGTAGTGAAGGAACATATTGATGAAATCACTACACCAAAAAGAGAAATATTCAAGAATGAAACAGTCCTAATTGAAAAATTACAATCAGAAGGACTAACTGATGATCAAATTCTTGTTCATCGGTTGTTGTGGAAAGAGGAGGAACAAATTTTAGAAGCTCTATCATCCATGCCTAGTCAAGAAATATCATTCATACTACCACATGGATGGCATCATCATCTTCTTAACACCTTCAAATGTCCTCTGATTCCATCAGGTATCATCTCTGATATAGATTCTAGAGTATTTCATACTCCGCAACCACATCATTGTCCATTAAATGCATTAATCAAGTAACTATGAAGTAGCTAGTTCTATCCATACGAGGGATCAAAAAATTGAAATACGACCGAGTAAATTTTTGAACATTAATAGCTGGCTAATTGAGGACCAAGAAACCAAATTGTTTGCAGTATTACAGAAACATGTTCAAGATTTTGCATGGAACTATAAGGACATGACAGGAATTCATCCTGAGGTATGTACACATAGGATATACACAAAATATGTAAAACTAGTAAAGAAACCTCAGAGATTCTTGAATCATACTCTAAAGGAGATTGTGAAAGAGGAAATTGAAAAACTCTTAGATGTTGGATTCATTTATCCAAGTTTAGACAATAAGTGGGCTTCACCACTGGTCATTGTTCCAAAGAAAAATGGTAAAATGAGAGTATGTGTGGACTATAGGGAGTTAAATAAGGTCACACATAAGGATCATTTTCCATTACCATTCATAGACCAAGTATTGGATACCCTTGCTGGAAAGAATTTTTTTTGTTTTCTTGATGGTTTCAGTGGGTATAACCAGATACAAGTTACGCCAGAAGATGAGGAAAAGACTACCTTTACATGTCCTTGGGGAACCTTTTCTTATAGGGTTTTACCCTTTGGGTTATGTAATGCTCCAGAAACATTTCAAAGATCTATTTTAGCAATTTTTTCTGATTTAACAAATGAAAGTATTGAAATTTATATGGATGACTTCACAGTATTTGGAGATAGTTTTGAATATGCATTAGAATAGCTTGAAAAAGTTTTGATTCACTATGAAACAGACCACCTCTCTCTTAATCTTGATAAATGCTTCTTAATGATGGAGGAAGGAATTGTTCTTGGACATCATATCTCTTCTTATGGAATCAAGGTTGATCCTAAGAAGGTTGAAGTCATCAAAAACCTCCCTCCTCCACAAAATCAGACTGATGTATGTAGTTTCTTAGGACACATTGGTTTTATCGTAGATTCATTGCTAATTTTAGTACCATAGCGAATCCCATGTTTGCATTACTCATGAAAGATTCTAAATTTGTTTGGTCTTCTAAATGTCAAAATTCCTTTGAAGACTTAAAGGAGAAGTTAACCACTCCACCTATACTAAGAGGTCCTAATTGGGAGTTACCCTTTCATATTCAAACTGATGCTTACAATACTGCTATTGGAGCTATGTTAGGACATATTGAAAATGGGGAACATTATGCTATTTATTATATCAATAAAAACTTGACAAGAGCTGAGAAAAACTACACTACCACTGAAAAAGAATTCTTGGCTGTAATCTATGCTATTAACAAATTTCAACACTATATCATAGGGTCCCAAGTATTCATCCATACGGATCATGCTGTAATCAAATATTTGATGAATAAACCATTGGTTAGTGTAAGAATTATTCATTGGTTGATTTTGTTGCAGGAATTGGATGTTACCATAGTGAACAAACCTGGGAAATCTAATGTAGTCGCAAATTTCTTGTCAAGAATACCAAATGTAGATATAGGAGAAGTGGTGGAAGATACATTTCCAGATGAAAAGTTGTTTGCTATTTTTGTACAATCTCCATGGTTTGTAGACATAGCTAATTACTTAGCTACAGGGAATTTTTCTCTTCACTTTACCCCTAAAAAAAAGAAATAGTTAATCAAGCAAAGCTCTTATTTTAAATGGATAGAAGGATTACTATTTAAATGCAGTCCTGATCATTTTTTACGCAGTTGTATCTGCCAAGATGAAGTATATGATATCCTATGAGCATCCCATGATGAACCATCAGGAGGGCATTATTCAGTCAAAAGCACTATTCATAAAATTTTAGGTACCAGATACTATTGGCCATCTTTGTACAAAGATGTAAAAAGGTACATTAGACATTGTGATGCCTGCCAGTGAATGGGAAAACCTACCTTTACTAATGAAATGACATTACAACCTCAAATAGGAATAGAACCATTTGAAATATGGGGTTTAGATTTCATAGGACCCATTAATCCTCCTTCCAAAGGCAAAATGCATATCTTGGTATGTACTGATTATGTTACCAAATGGGTAGAGGCTCATGCCTTTAAGCATGCTCGAGAAGTTGTTTATTTCCTGTATTCACAATTTTTTTTGCATTTTGGAACCCCATAATCCATCACTACAGATCAAGGACCCCCGTTTACTTCAAAATTTATTGAAGCCTTCACTCAACTCTATCAAGTCAAACTCAAAAATTCCTCACCTTATCATCCACAAGCCAATGGCCAAGTTGAAGTGACTAATAGGGAATTAGAACGAATTCTGACCAAAACCATAGCAGTCCATAGAAGAAATTGGTCGGACAAGTTACCAGAAGCTATTTGGGATTATAATACCACTTGGAAATCTACCACTGGATTTATGCCATATGAATTAGTTTATGGAAAAAAACCTCTTTTGCCTATTGAGTTTGAATTACTAACTCTTTGAATTGCTTTGGAAGTAGGTATTGATCTATCACAGGCATAAGAAGATCACATTCTGCAACTTGATGCATTGGATGAACTACGCATGGATGCACTACATCAGATAGAGATAATCCAAGAACAGCAAAATATGTGGCATGATAGTCACATCCAATAGCAAAAATTTTAGCAAGGTGACTGGACCTTGTTTGATTCACAATACAAGGATTTCCTTGGAAAGTTGCAGACCAGATGGCTTGGACCATACCAAATTGAGGAAGTGTTTGACAATGGAGTTGTTCGCCTTACACCTATTGATGACTCACGGCGCAAGTTGTTGATGAATGGACATCATATTCGTATGTACCATAAACTACACAACACGGATGAATTTCTCAAGCAAGTGGAAAATTTGGATGTACACATTTGGGAAGAAAACACTTCTTCCATACCGAATTCAACAAATTGACACAATATATAAAAAAAAAAAAACAATAAAAATTTAGAAAGTGAAAACCTCTTTGAGGCGCTCCTAATTTGGGTTTACATGAAAATCGGTGTTTCGGTATGTTTACCTAGTTGGTTTCACCATCATTGTTCAGTCTTGTCTCATGACCGTTGTTTCATCTATTTTTAGATTGCACCTACCTTAGTTCAAAGATTGATTAGCTAGAAATCTCAGCAGGAGCACCCTGAAATGTAGCTAAAATGGTTATAACAGGTATGTGTCTTTTTCATTTTCTGAATAATGTAAATCATTAGTATATAGTGTATATATCCTTGATTAATATAAAGTATATAAAAGGGGCATAAAAATGGAAAGTTCTTGTTAGTGTTTCAAAAATGCCTCTGCCTAGTTTTGCTCTAGAATGAAAAAACAAAAGTGCACCGGAATCAAAAAGGGAAGCCCAGGAATAAACTATTTATATTTCAAAGTGTAGGAATGATTCATCAAGCATAGGAATAAGTTGTTTATGTTTTAGGTGGAGGAACGAGCTATGTATAAGTTCTGGAATAACTTATTAAGCATAGGAATAGACCAGTTTACTCTATGCTCTGAAATAAATCACTAAGCACAGGAATGAAATTTTGTGCAATAAATTCTATGACACGTGGCTTGCAGTGATTTAATTGGTTTTGAAAAAGGACAGGTCTGAGATTTAAGGAGGCATGTGATAGCTAGAATCCATAACAAGAATGAGCAAAATTAAGGGTTGACAACTTCACGTACGCTACCACGTCACCTATCCTAATTACTCTGCATGTTCTGAAGTAGTTCCTACGCTACTATAGTTATTCCTACTAAAATGATTAAAACCCTAAAAATAGATGCAATCTTGCACTCTCCAAAAATTCATAGACACCACAAAATAGAAGGTAGAATACTACACCATGGGGGGAAAGAAAATCAGAGCTGAACCCGAAAATAACAACTACCTAGAGAGTAATCCTGCATCTCTACAAATATTTACTTATGGGAGATTTATGTCGTTCCTGTAAAAATTTTATGGTTATTCAAAGGGCTTGGCGGCAGAGTTCGCACGCACCTTTCGCAAAAACCAAGTACACATTAGTGGGATGACCATCCAGGTAACTCCCGAGATACTCAGCAAAATCACTAAATTACCCCTTCAGGGTTTGCAGATTGTGAAAATTGGGAGAAATATTTTAGTTGACCTAGTTAATCAATTTAAGGAAGAATGGGATGGACAAATTTAATTCTTGATGCATAGGAATGTTTGTAAGGGGGCAAAAATACCTAGTTTACCATCCCCTTGGGATGAAGTTGCAATATGGGTTATGAGATACATTACTTGTGATGGCCAATTTCTTGTTGTATCTGGCCCACACCTTCGTATTCTCAACCATCTATGCCATGGATCAATCAAACTAGAATATAGGGTCAATATTCCCTTATATATTTATCAGGAGCTAAAAGCTATGGCCCTAAAATACCAAGCAGGGAAGGGAAGCCCTAAACACCATGGGCTCATCAAACTCATTTGCAAGTATCACTTTAGGGGAAACCCTAGGAATTTTGATCACTTCTTCTCTCCTTGGGCAAAAATAAATGATTCTAACTCTACACTAGAGGAAGAGGAAACAGAGGAAGAATCTGAAGAAAACCCAAATCCAGAGCCCTTTGAGAGCAGAATTTCCCCTTCTCCCAACAGTCCCCCATCTTCACGAACTAGAAAATAATAAACATCCACATCTGGTTCCCAGGTAAAAATAAGGAAGGTAATATTTGTAGAAATTGTACAACCCAATAGAGAAATTGGGAGTTCAAGTGAACATGCATCTGCTCTGGAATCAATAGCAAAACCTATATTTGCTCCTGAATCAACAAAAAAATCTACAATTTCTCCAGAACATCCAAAAAATACACCTGCTAAAGAATATCCATGTTCTACAGGGTTAATAAGGTCTGCTAGACTTCAAAAAATTAAAACCCTACCAGAAACACCAATAAATATCATAGACCCAATCATTCTATCAAGTGAAGGAGAAGTTAGAACATAAGATGCACAGGAAAAAGACATTGAAACAAAAATTATAGACAAAGGGATATAGCCAATGGAACTAGACACAACTATGGAAGAAATTCCAATAAGCCTTATACATCCACTAGTTGATTATGCTGACTCTGATCCTGAGGAGCATTTGAATTCTAATTTTGAACCAGTTGAGATTGATGTGCACACTCCAGTGCATGCTGAGTCTAAGAAATATTTTGAGTCTGATTCCATAGAAGAAATTGATATCCACACTCGATTGCATGCTGCAAAGAGTGTCATTAAAACCCAGACCCATTGGATTGAACAGGCTGAAGAAGCCATAAAACACAAAGATCAACAAATTTCTTTACTTCAGTAGCAAATTCAAGATCTGCAAAACAAATTGTTTCAACTAGAACATTAATCTACAGAGTTAGCAGAGGTATCACCTGATGAATGGGCACATATCCTCTTGGATTTAGCTAAATAATTAGAGGCTAAAATAGCACCTGCATAAAGATCACCTATTGAAGAAGAAGCGAGAATAGAAATATCTAATAGTATGATTCAGCATGAAAATCCATCAAGAATTTTGATGAAAAATGACACTGCCCTTCAGCAAGAAACAAAAACACTTTCTATGGAGGAACAAGAGGTTGCAGCTCAAGATAAGGTATCCACACTCTCTCCTCTTGTTTCTACTAATCCAATTATTATAGTTACAACAGAACAAGGAACACAAAAAAATTTACCATTTGTAACACCAATTGTGGAAGCTAGTGTACAAGTAAATATAGTGGCACAAATGCAACCCATTGTAATGCCCCCAGACACAGTGTTTTAACTAGGTACAATGAAGACCTAGCATATTGGATGACCCAATGTCATTAGTTAGAGGGAAAGGTTGTCATTTTGAACTCTATAATAGCCAAATTAGTAGAGAAGGAAACATAAATTAATAGGTTAAAAGCACAGGTGTAGGATGTATGCCAGATTACAGAATATGTAATACAATGCAGAAGACCACCTAGGTTTTATAGCCTCTTACTCAAGGAGAGATACCTTTGCTAGCAAATCATGAGACTTGCTTCTGAGCTGCCTCATCAGTTGAAAACTCTTGGAGAGTTTGTGGAGCCATTTGTGTAGAGTCCAGTAGAGCAGCAACACCTGTTATGTGAGTTATTTTTACATAATTTATTTTTGCCAACAAAAAGTATGTTTATGCCTCATATTTATACAGGTGACTTAAAATTGAGAGCCTTCATCTCCACTCTACAAAATCATATCTATTGGGACACAGAAAAGAAATTAACTAAATAATTGGAATCACAAGTTGTTTCACTTATCAGGCCTACTCCCCTGAATCACAGGGATTGTACAAGTAATCATTATACCTTCATACGAAATACCAGAATGAAATAGCTCTATCTAGGGAACCTTCAAAGATGTATAACTCAATTTTAGATTTTTTGTGCAGACTTCTTTGATGATGCTTTGGTAGCCTATAAAAATATATGGGGTGAGTTATATATCTCTCTACAAAAATGTGAGCCAGTTTCTCCCACTAATTTGATATGGTCAAGGAGAAGGGCAGAAGGTATTGTCCAAATTATCTTAGAAATCAAGGAGCTTTGGATAGGTCTAAGATACATGATGCCTATAATTATCACTCTTATCCCCTACTTCTTTGATAATGACCCATAACCTGATATGCACTTCCAATAGTGGTTTCAGTCCATAAAAGCAATCAGAGGATTCTATGCAATTGGTGGTGCATGGTTAAAATTTCATGAGAGATATCTAGACCTAGATTTGTGTGCCTCTGTAGCTACAGAATGCATGAGGGCATGCATTACCATAAGTTGGGGGGAATGATGAGGCCAAGAATTGCCTCATCCATGGACACTTTTTGATACATTATAATTATTTGACTTACCCTTTTTACTATTTTTTTATGTTAATTATGGGTAAAATGCATTATATAATGGTGTTTGCATATTCTGAAATGACAAAGTGCATATACTCTATTTTACTATTTTTACTACAATTTCACCTATTTTCAGTTAATTAATCAGTAGTATTATAGTAATTTAGAATCATAGAATAGACCTTGTTGAATATCTGGTGCTTAACAATATTGTGTTCCTCTATTTAAACTGATTCAAATGGAAAAATATGCCAAGAACTTGTCCACTGTAGCTGACTGTGCAAGAAAATAGTCTATGACTGTGATAGTTCCAACCAGTTGTACATATATAGTAGGGCTTGGAATCAGTCACTCTAGCACATGCCACCAATGCATAAGGGTGTACAAGATAAAGAAAAACAATCCAAATAGTCAAAAACTTCCTCCCTATGCGTTTGGAGTGTAGATAAGCAACGAATTGTCACCTGCCTATTATTTCAGAGCAGATCAGGAATAAGCGATGCAGGAATAGGGAATAGCGTAGGAACAACCAAAAATGGTCAAAATGCCCCAAAAACATGGAAAGCATGATTGGAAATTGACCAAGTGGTTAGTCCACCCTATTTGGACTCTGTTCCTTCACCATAGATGGACAAATTGGGATAAAGGGATAAAGGTTGACAAATTATAACCTTGCATTCCAGGAAACTATTTTGTAAACAGTTGGAAATCCCTGAAACCCAACAAACAGATATATCAAATTTGTCTTATAAATAAATATCCTAGCACGATTGAGCATGATAGATAATAGATATATAAATGGAGAAATAGGGATAGAGGAATAGGAGATAGTTATTAGCAGAAGATAAAGTCTTTGTAGCATTATAGTAAATTGCAAATTTTTCCTACAATACTGTAATGTAGTTTCAGATGGAATAAAAGGTGCATTCTTTAGATTTTATTAGAATTTTATGGTTGATAGTGCACATTTAATTTACCTAGTATAATTCTTCACCCTCTTCTGGTTCTAGAAGCAAGGGCCACTTGCAGGATCAGAGGAAGGGCAGCACAGTGACAAAAAATTCTTGCTGATTTCTTGTTGCAGCAGATCAGCAGAATTCTGTCAACATTTATTTGTAGAATTAATTTTATTTCAAAATTGCACCATAGCATCTAGAATAGGTTCAATCATATGTTAGAATAGTATTTAGCACTTGACCTATAATGGCATCATTTTCAGCATTTTTTGCAATTTCCATAATTACATCATTTTCAGTATTTTTTGCAATTTCCATAATTATGTCATTTTTCAATTTTATTGCAATAAACATTAATTTTGTTCAACTTATGTTTAGAAAATTGTGAGTTTTATCATTGGTTCAATTTTTGCAAGTGTATGTGTGAATTTCCATTCTACAGTTTACTTTCCTGCAATTTGCTTTTTGGTCAATTCAGCAACATTTTATTTCTTGTCAATTTCAGATTCTGTAGTTTCATTTTCTTGCAATTTAAATTCAGCTTTAGATTGTGCAATTTGATTTCATTTGTTAGAAATTAGGAAGTTACAACAACCCCCAAAACTGCTAACAGACCTACCAATAAAATCCTATTCTTGGACAAACTAAACCTGCAACTGTGACACGTCTTATCGTATACAGCCTTTGGACACCGCCCTGGGCTGACATATAATTACTAAATGATGAATGATCAATGACCCTCATCATGAGCTATCTTGGAATAAAGGTTGATCTAAATGTATATCTTTAATATGGTTTTTGGGAAGATTTTTATGGTGATGCAATGTTGTTAACCTATTCGTCCATTGATATCTACATCTCTCTAACCCTAACCTTCTCTTACCCTAAAATCCAAGTCCTAATTTAGCATAATTGTGTCAACAATCTGCTAAGTTGACAAGGAACCAACCTACTCTGGAGGTTGGATCTAAAACCTCAATTTTGGTCCTTCCAATGTTGAGTGTTGAGTTGCAGTTATCATGTGCAATCCTAAATAGAAATTAGGAAGATAGATAGTAGCATTATTAAGTAAAACTTGGTGCAATTTAGTGCCCAACAATGCTATTTAGAAAAATGTATTTTATTCATGATAAGATTTGCATAGTTTACAAATGGGAGAATTCTCTTTTTCTTTCTTTTCATAAATGTTACAATAGGCCTGATGCATTCTTTTCATGTTCCTCAGTGTATATGGACTTTGTGTATAGTGTGTGCCATCATAGGTTTGTAGTTTGTAGTTGTTTCCCTCCTTGGTTCTATGATAAACCTACAAAAAGGGGTTAGTGGGTTAGGGGGCTTACCTCAGTTAGGCCCATAGTAAGAAAGGAAAATTGACTCATAAAACATGATACAAACTAAAATAAATGATGCATAACCTCATTAAACACCAAATGAAGCTTATGTCCAATATTTGGGTTGATTTGGGACCTGTAGATCCAATTCGCCATCAAGGGGACGAATTGGTGCTGGATCCACGGGGTAGGGGGTGAATTTGACTATGAATGTTGTTCTTTAGAAATAATTTAGTGGATGGGTTCCTTTGCTATTGTACTACTAATGTGAAGGTTTAGATTAATTTTTATGTGCTTGTGTACGTATTTTGGTAGAGTTTTTGTGCTTTGGACATAAAATGGAGAGAGAGATAAATGAAGGTTTGGGCCCACTATTTATAAGAAAAACCAAGGTGTAGGGGGGGTAGTTAGGAGAACTAAGACCTAGGGTGATATCCCATGAAGTTTAAGTTAGGTTTTATGAGGTGGCATTCTCACATTCCCTTAAGGAAATATCTCATCCTTACACATTTGTGAGGAGATATTAGGGTTAACTAGGATTAGTCAACTCTAGGTTATATATGGGGTTAGGTTAGGGTTTCCTAAGAAATATCCTAAATAACCTAGTGCACACGCATGTGGGAGGGAGCAATTAGGGATAATTAGGGATTAAGGACTTAATTAACCTTTTTAGCCCTAAAAGTAAACTTAAGTAAATTCACTTTAAAATTAGATTTAACAATTGACTCAATTAATACTTTTGCCAATTAATAGCCCTATGGGGGTCTCAATTAAGCATAAAGGAGTCTTGTATTGCCTTAGGATGTTGGTGGATGGTTTTCAGATGCATGGAAGGTGTTTATGATGTGATTTAGGTAGTTTATTATGGTTTTGGACCTAGAAATTAGTGAAGTGGTGTGTGGAAGTGTACACAATGCTACGATAATCTAGAGCAATCTATGCTAGTCTACGCATGTCTATGATAGTCTACGTATGTCTACGCATATCTAAACTAGTCTATGTATGTCTAGGAGGATATATAATAGTCTACGTTGGTCTACGATAGCCTACGTGTATCTAGGATCACCTATGTAAAACTATAAGTGTCCAAAAGGATCTACAAGTATATAGGTATAGCAATGTGCAACTTCTAGGTGTCTACAAAGAGTGTGTAATCGAGGGTTTATACCCTAGCTAACCTAGGATTCTATCTAAACCATCAAATTTTCTAGTGCATCATAGCTCATGTGGTGGTATACCATTGACTCCAACCTTAGACATATCAAATGTGAAATTACCAAGTTCATTATTGTTTGGAGTCTATGCGGGCTGATGCTTTGAAGCAGCCCTTTCTTCCTACCCCTAAATGAATGGATTTTCTATTTGTCTATTTTTAAATGACAGTGGCCTTGATCCACACTTATCTTGAGTATGAATGGGCACCAACTTGATTATGATTCCTTCCTCAATGATGTATTCTTTAGTGGATCCAATGGATCCATGAGGTGTACGATCACAATATATGCTTCAATGCTTGAAGGCCCCATGTTGGGATATTCCATACTTAGATCTATTTTGTGAGGCATGTACATTGCCTCCTTTGGGTGGGGTATTCTAACAAGAACCCCTACATGTAGAGTTATCCCCTTTGATTCTCATTGAAAATCATATGGGAGGATCTTATGATTGAGGGTTTGACATGTTGTGTTGTGCATTGGGTGGAGTTTTGACATTGACCTCAATTCTGCATCGAGATTGGCATCTTCGTGTTCTAACCATGATGTGTATTATATTGCATGTATATTTTAAAGTAAACAAATAAAACAAGAATGATTATCTCTTTTAAATTTTATTTTTGAGCCCTATACTGGTTTGATGTGTTTTGAAATTTGTTGAAAACTTAAACTACTCTCATCATGTTTAAAATTTTTGATGTCATGCTAAATAGTTTAAGGGTTTTTATTTGTATGCTTGTAGCTCAGCAATCGGCAATGAAATTCATGATAACATAAAACCCCTAAAATGTGGATATGAAATCCACACCTAGGCAGGGAGCACAAGTCCTACCGATCCTCACCTAGCATCACGTGCATAGTATTACACCCCTTCAAAGAGTAATGCATGCTATTTTGTATGGTTAGGATAGATATTGGAGTTGGTATTGGCTAATAGTACAAGGTTTGAAGGAGTTGGGCCAACATATGGAAATCACTACCGCTATCATTGAATCCTACTAGTGGTTGGATATGACTTCCAACTCACTAGTGTTTAAATAGTGCATGGTGTGTGTTTTTTCATTTTAAATTTTGCATGAAAGTAAAAATGCAACACCAAGAACTCAATGCTCTTTCCTAAATGCCTAATGATAAAGACATTTAACATTCATAAATATTCATCTAAATAATCTATATGCTATTTTAGAGAATGCACATTAAATGTTCTAATAAGAATTTGATTGGGCCACAACAAGCAAACTCTACAAATAGACTCTGACTATTAGTCATAGGACAAACCAAAAGTAACAGTGCTCACCACAGGATAGAGCCACAAGCCAAGAATTTAGCCACATTTGATAGGCATAGCTAACATTTTTATCCATGGCTGTTAGGCATGGTTGATAGAAAACATATAAATTGCATAGAAATTATTCACTTTACTATTTATCTATGTGATTTAATTACCTACAATAGTGAAAATAGAAAAATAGAAAAATTACAGAGGATCAAGGTTACATAGATTCCTTATCTTATGGAGAGACAGTCTGATATCTATCTACTTTTTGGATCTACTACTAGCTGTGGTTGTCAAGCACGATGGAGACTATGCACCATGACTATCTAGCATGGCTAACACCTATAATAAAAAACTTCAAAAGTCCATCACTTATTGCAGAATTTGTGGGTTTCTATTGTGATTGCCATATGTAATGATCTAAAAATAATACACCTAACTAGTGCATCAATTAAAATCAAGTATTAAAGCTTCAAAGTATGAAAACAATGAATTTAACAAGAAAATAAGATTTCCATTTATTTAAAATTTGTCAAATCTAGATTACATATACATCCCTCTTAAGGATACTCAATTTTTGATACAATTGATACAATACTAAAGACCCTATAAACGAGGGGGAGGTGTAATACATATAATTTTTAGAAGGCACACAAACTACTTATGCCCAAAGATAGCCTTTTTCTCCTTTGGTTGGAGGCATATGTTGCCTTGAATACCTTGAAATTGATTAGGTTCTGTAAACCCTGTGTTCAAGAAATAACATGAAAGAGGTTAATGACAAAGGAGACCTCACTTGATGAGGCTTTTGAGGAAAATGCATAAATCAATGATAAAGAAAGCAAGAAAGCATATAAATCTATGAAGATATGCAATAAATCATCAAATTACTGTAAAGCATGTAAAGAAAGCATGAAATCTAGCAATTAGGAAGCCTAATTAACCATTAGAACTTGAAAAGCATGAAACTAGTCTAAATTGACAATTGCAAGGAAATGGAAGCAAATATACCCCTAAATACTAAATTAATCGATCAAATTTCTACTAAAATTTTGATCTATGCTAGATTAAGCTAATTTCATAACTAGAAATAAAAATCTACTGCTAAAACAAAGGAAATTAATGATCAAACCCTCATTGTGGGTCTAAGGCAAAACTGGTACTGTTAGCCATGGTTGAGCCGAAAGTGTTCTTGCTCTTGTAATCAGGGATTAGATCTCTAATTATCTATATGGAATTGATGATAAAGGGTCACCTTTGTGTCCCAAGATGGATTTGTGGTTGAATTTGGTAAGATTCATGTTCAATTGGCTTGATTTTGCGATTGATGCTTCCTAGTCCTTTGGAAGCTCCATTGATGGGTTCATTCTTGTCACTCCACAATTGGGTAGAACTTTGACTCTCCTTAAGGGGTTGTCAATTCACTATTTATTTTGGTAGAGCTTCGATGTGTTTCAACTCAAGATTATTCTAGACTTCTCCCCAATTTGGAGGGGGGTATTATAGCCTTCTTAATCTCTAATATTGACTTTCTTGGGAAGCCAATATCAAGATCCTAGAGGTTGGATCAATTGGGAGGAAAAATATCAAAGCTTCCCCACCCAAAACTATTTGAATTTTTGTTACCCAGACCATTGTAACCAAATTTTGCTTGACCTAGGATTCAAAATAGTTTTGATGCTAGCTGTGACTCTGAGGTGTAGCTAGATATGTTAGTCACTGGTGTCAGTCATGGCTAAGACTGATTAGGACAAGACTACCTAAATTAAGTGGTTAAAATCACTACTTCATATTGGAGTTGTCCAAGATCATTCACATGGTCTTTTAGCATGCCCATATGAGTAGTCACCTTAACATGATGTATTTCAGGTGTCTACAATTGAAAACAATCCAAAGTCATCCCCTTTAAGGAGATAATAACCTGATTTAACTAAGTATATTCCTTCCTTTTGGCTTATCCAAATAAGAGATTTTGAAGATTTAGCATTGTTAAATAAATATATATGTAGAAGTATATTTAGCTTCCTTAGCTTCAGTTTATTTCTATCATCAAGACTATCCACTTGCAAATATTTCCATTTCTTACCAACTAGGATGCAATCAACAATATGCACAACAAAGTTTTTCCTTAAGTAGGAGGTTTTATGATAACTAAAATGTTATCACCCTCCTACTAAGGATGGCTCTTTTGCTTAAATAGCAACCTCCTTGCCCAATGGTGCATTCAATCAAACATACACATATGCAATGCACCTATATGAAGGGTTTTTTTTACCCTTGAGCTATCGATGAGAATGTCATCCATCATTTCCCTTTTTCTCTCAACTCTAGTGGTTGTCCCATACCAATCCACCCATGAGAGTACCTAGTCCTACAACCACAAATTTCATCAGTAGTACCATATTCCAAAAGTAGTATAATCAAAGCATAAAGTGCAACTATCAACACATCTTGATAACATAAAATGAGATTATGCATTTGATATCCACACATCAATACATAAATCAAGTATCAAGAACAAGTCCTACCAAGGAGGGTCATTACATACTCCCCCTTGGACTAAACATAGTCCCTTGTGTTTCTTGAAAATAAAGCATATATTTCATTCAAACAAATATGGGAATTGCTTCCTCATTTCCTCAACATCTTCCCAAGTTGCACAATTTTTAGAATAATGGTCCCATTGGACCTTACATTGATCTAGGGTTCGTTTTCTCAAGATCTTAGAACAAAACCCTAGAATCCTTACCGATCGCACCTCAATGGCTGAGGGATCTACCATCTACAATTTTAAAATATTCCAAACATGAGAAGGATCAACAACATACTTCCTAAGTAGGGATATGTGGAAAGTATCATGGATATTTGATAGGTTGGGTGGCAAGGCGAGCCTATAGGCTACTGGACTAATCTTATCAATGATCTCAAAAGGCCCAACAAAATGAGGATCCAACTTAGTTGACTTGATGACACTTTTCATGGGTCTTACCCTCAAGAAGACTCTATCTCCCATAGAGAATTCTCTTGGTGATATTTTTAGATCAGCATAGCTCTTCTGGTGATCGGTTGCTTCCTTGAGCCTCTATCGAATCACTCTGAGCTACTCCATATCTCTGATAGTGTTTGGTCTGATCACCACCTAATATTTTGGATTATCCCATGATAGAGGTGTTTTGCATCTTCTTCCATACAAGGCCTCAAATAGAGCCATTCCCAAGGATGCATGGTATCCATTATTATATGCAAATTCAACCAGATGCAAAAAGTCTTCCCATTTAGACTTTTGATCCATGCAATACATGCGAAGCATGTCTTCTAGAACTTGGTTAACCCTCTCTATTTGCCCATCTATTTTTAGATGGTAAGCAGAACTGATATTCAATTTAGTGCCCACTACACGATGAAGAGCCTACCAAAATTCTGATGTAAACCTAGAATCTCTATCTGATATGATCACCTCAAGAAAACCATGTAACCTAAATATTTCCTTGGCAAACCTATTTTCCACAACCGATGCATCATCCTTGATGTTCCTTGGTATAAAATGTGCAACTTTAGTCAACTTGTCTACCACCACAAGTATTGCATCATGTTGGTACCTTGTCTTAGGTAAACCCACAATAAAATCCATAGATATAACCTACCACTTCTGAGTAGGTATATCATGTGGGTATAATTTTCTTATTGGATGTTGATGTTCTACCTTAACCTTCTAGCATTCCAAACATCTAGCAATGAAACTAGTAATATCCTATTTCATTCCTGACCAATAGAAGGTCTTTTTCATGTTTTCTCTCATCTTTGCACCTCCTAGATGAGTAGAATATGGAGAACTATGCACCTCTTGCATAATAATTCTCCTTAAATCACTAATTTTGGGTATGACAACCCTATCTTTGAAACATAAAAGTCCATATTTTATGTTAAAATCCTTATTTTCCTCAGGATTTTTCTCAATTTTAGCCTAGATTTCAATGCAATATTGATCCTGTAACTGCATTTCCTTGACTTTGTCCATCAAGTCTACATGACTCTGGGTCAATGTTGCTATATGCCTTCTCCTACTCAAGGCATCAACAACCTTGTTTTCCTTTCCTTTGATATACTCTATACCAAAGTCATATTCGGCTAGGAACTCTATCCACCTTCTTTGCCTTGCATTCAACATAGGTTGGGTAAAGATATACCTTAGACTTTGGTGATTTATCCTTAGCTCAAAAGGTTTTCCCAATAAATAGTGCCTCCAGACCTTAAGAGCATGCACAATTATTGCTAACTCTAGGTCATGTGTAGCATAATTCAACTCATGCTTCTTGAGTTTCCTAGACTCATATGCTATTGTAGCTTCATTTTGGGATAACACCCCTCCCAAACCTTCTAAGGAAGCATCTATACATACTATAAAATTCCCAAGAGGATCTAGTATCCTAAGAATTGGTGTTGTAGTCAACTTATTTTTCAGAGTTTCAAAGGTGACCTCACACTTATCCATCCATTTGAACTCTTTTCCTTTTCTCTGAAGGTTGGTAATAGAGTAGGCAATTTTTGAATAGTCTTTCACAAAATACCTATAATACCTAGTGATTCCCATGAAGCTTCTAACCTCAGACACATTAGTGGGTGTAGGCCAACTCAAAATGGCTTCAATTTTCTTAGGATCTACAACAATCCCTTCTATATATATAATATACCCCAAATATTGAACTTGTGAGGCATAGAACTCACATTTAGACAACTTTCCATAAAGTTGGTTCTTCCTCAACACCTCTAACACTAACCTCAAATGTTGGTCATGTTCTTCTCTAGTGTGAGAATATATCAAGATATCATCTAGAAATATCAAAACAAATTGATCTAGATATTTCCTGAACACATTATTCATCAGATTCATAAAATTTGTTGGTACATTTGTCAACCCAAATGGCAACATTATGAACTCATAGTGTCCATATCTAGTCTTAAAGGTTATTTTATGAGTATCCTCCTCACGAATCCTTAATTGATGATATCTTGATCTCAAATCAATCTTTGAAAATATAGTGGTATCCTTTAATTGATCAAAGAGATCATCAATCCTTGGCAATGGATACCTATTCTTGATGGTGACCTTATTCAACATTCTATAATCAATGCACAATCTTAAGGAACCATCCTTCTTCTTCACAAATAATATTAGAGCACCCTAGGGTGACACACTAGGTTTAATTAAACCTTTCTCCAACAAATCTTGGAGTTGCACCTTTAGCTCTTGCAACTCAATAGGAGTCATTCTGTAAGGTGTCCTTGCAATAGGTTCAGCTCTAAGCATTAATTCAATGGTGAAATCAAATTCATGCTAAGGTGGTAGGCTTAGGAGATATTCTAGAAATACATCCCTAAATTCATGCAAAATTGGATGTTTCTTAAATATTTTTTCATCTCCATTATCACCTTTCTTGCCATTTATCTTAACTACATACAACATTCCACCTCTCTTGATTGCCTTCTTTAGTTGCATAGCTGACAATAAATATGGTCAAAAAGACCCTTGCCTACTTTGAACCCTTACTCTCTTCTTATCCTTATTAGTATAGTCCATCCACATTTCTTGGAAGTTGATTAGGGCTCCATGAGCCTTTAACCAATCCATCCCTAGGATAATATCAAAGGCATGTAGTGGTGCTACATATAAGTTCCAAATAGTGGATCCATTGGGTAAGGTGATCTTAATCGTAGGCAAGCATTGATCCACTGAGTAAGTCTATCCAGACCCATACTCAACTTTCCACCCTTGTGCCAAAAATCTAGGTCTTTTTAGCATATCCTCAATAATACTAGTGGAAATAAAACTATTTATAGCTCCACTATCAATTAAAATTCCTATTGAACAACTTACCATTTAATAACATGGGAGTTGCTTGTCCATCTAGGTTTTGACTTCTTATGGCTGCATAGATTTGGTGTGGTTGCTCCTCAACTCTGTTACTTGACTCTGGCCATTGGGGACACTTATTTGCATAATGAGGACCCCCACAAATGAAACAACCTATCTTGGGTACTTGAGACCTTTCCTACCTTTTATCCCCTATATCCTCTTTTTGAGCTAACTCATTCTACTTCTGAGGTCGAGGTTTTGAATTGTCCTTTTTTAGAAATTCTTCTTATAATTCCCTTGGTTCCCATTGTTCTTATTTCTAAACTTTGGGTTCCCTTTACTTTTCTTATTTTTCTCCTTATCCCATTTCATAAACCCAACACTCTTCCTCTTCTTGAGTTCCTATTTCTCTACCTCTTTCAACCCTCCATAGTTGAAGAAGGTCTTCTTGGTTTATAGATTGGTCTCTTCCTGTCGAGCCAAATCATATGCTTTTTGAAGGGTTTTGGGCTTGAGAAAATTAATCATTATTCGAATCTTAGGATCCACCCCCAAGATGAACTTATGCACCTTCAATTGTTCATTGATCTCATACTCAAGAATATATTTCAAGAGTTTAATAAATCTTTGATAATATACCTCCATAGTCAATGTACCCTGTTGGAGCATAGAGAACTCCTCAAACTTCTCTACATAAAACTGATCTGATAGGAATATCTTCTTAAATACCCTTACAAAATTATCCCATTTAATATCCACTACTTGGATTCCTCTACCTACCTTGAATGTGTTCCACCATTCTAAGGTTGCATCTTGAAGATGAAGGGTTGCCCAAATAGTTTGGGTTTTTGGTGAGTAATTCTTCATGGAAAAGAAAGTTTCCAACTCATTCAACCAAGACTCTACTGCATCACCCCCTTCTCTTCCATTAAATTTAGATACCTTAACATTCTTAAGGTCCTTGGAAAGCTCAACCTCAATCTAAGCTTTACCCTCATGGATTCCTCTAGTAGGATTCTCTTCCTATCTACCCTCTGAATCCTTGTTACTAGTCTCTTGATTAACTAATGTTTCCAATATTTTTCATTGTTGCTCCATCTACTCTTGAAGCAACTTAACTATGGAAGAAATATTTTCCACCCTCTCACTAGAGTCCATTATTCTTCTAATTTTCTTTTTGGAGTCCATTGTTCTTCTAGACTTCTTACTAGAGTCCATTGTTCTTCTAAATTTCTTTTTGGAGTCCATTGTTCTTCTATATTTTTTGTTAGAGTCCATTGTTCTTCTAAACTTCTTTTAGGGATGAATTATAACTTCCTCTTGTATAGCTAACCCTACCTTCTTGGATGATCCTCCTCTCAAAATAGGTGCCATATCCTATCCATAAAATGAGTTGGATAAGTTATAATTTCTCCCAAATTGTACTTATAATTAGTTAGTTTCATCTCCCCATGAACTAACTTAGACCATTATCACTCACTTGATAATGATCATGGTCACACTTACCTCACTATAAGGTTCCATCTTGGGTATGACCATTATCACTCACTTGATAATGATCATGGTCACACTTGCCTCACCACAAGGTGCCATTCCCAATAAGAAATTATACTCTCTAGGATTTTTACACCTTGGTCTGACTAGTCCAGATGGCATGCAATACCCATCTTATCCCAAATCAACTTAAGATCCCTAGAAGAGTAAGCCTCCCCAAAGTAGCACATCAAGTCAAGGCTCAACCTAGGTTCTCTCCATGGAAGCTTCTAGTCCTATGACCTAGGCTCTGATACCAACTATAACAACCCACCAACTCAACCCAAGGGAGAGAGATATTTTTTTTATCACAAGGAATAACTCACAAAGAAGTCCCAATATTTTTTAGCATTATAAGGCATAACCACATTTTGAGTTCAATGTCATTGTAGATGACACTCAAGTGGATAAGAGTGGCCAACATCCCATACTTTTGGGGTTCACCTTTCTAAACCTCACCATTTAGAAAGGATGCCAATAGTGGTCCCCCCACTTTTCCTATACCCTCACTAGTATAGGACAACTTGACCATGATGTAGGGATTATCCTTTAAGGCCCATAACACTTAAAGGGGGATGCCTTTTCCCTAACCCTACATAAGTCTATCTATGTAGGATTATTCTGATGTAATGCCTTAGTGCTTAGTTACCACACCTCCATGGGCTAACTAAGGCCATTACCACTCACCTAGTAATGAGCATGGTCACCCGATCCTCACCATTCAAGGTGCCACCACTATACTATCTTGTGAATGATTCAAAAGCCTCACCACTTTGGGACACCCAAGCCTCATTGTTCAAGGTGTATCATTCACAATTATCTAGTTATTGCATCACCACAACTCCTCCTAAATTTGCAAATACCTAGTTATTGCATCACCACAACTCCTCCCAGGATTCACAACTACTTGGTTATTGCATCACCACAACTCCTCCCAGGATTCACAACTACCTGGTTATTGCATCACCACAACTCCTCCCAAGATTGGGTTATCTTCTTGACTCAAGGGTTTCTCTAATATGGCTCTAGATTCATGCCCAAAACCCCCATACAAACCCAAGAGTCTAAAATTTTAACAAAATATGAACATCTCTCTCAAAGGAAATAAAGTGCTATAACAAAGCATAATAACACATTGCTAAAGACTAGAAATTTAAATACTTTCCAATCATAATACTAGCATTTAGCATTTCCTTTATCTTATAATGAAAATAATGAAACAATATCTATAAGAATTATAACCATAATCTATGAATTAGATTCTACCATTCTTTTTGATAGCATATTCATTCCATTTGACATATATCCAACATTCCAAGAACTTACATTAAAGAAAAATAATATATAATATTTCATCTATGAACAAGTATTGAAATACTATAACAAGAGTAAATACAAAATCCTTTCTTTTATTATTCTATTACCAATTTTTACAAATAACTAGATATAAGAGATAATATTACTTAAAACTTCCATTCTTGTACAAACTTCATTAAGTAACAAGAATGACAACCAAAATATTAAATAGCATAATTTTCAATCCCAAAATTAACTTTTCAATCCCAATTACAATAATACAATTCCACCTAAGTGGTCCTTAGTATCATCTTATTTCCATGGTCCTATTCATGAAAGTATATCTTTCCATGAATGCTGAGAAGAAGCTTAGGGATTAGGAAAAGTCATGAATGCAAATGTAGCTTAATATGCTTATGCAAACAAGTACAATAATACCAACCATGTATTATTCAAAGCATAACCAAAGCAAAAATATCAAGAGGATCCCATACTTCTCTCAAAATATGGACTCCTTGGATACACAAGCCTCATCCATAAAATAAAAACCACCATTAAATGAAATTTTCAAATTTTGACCAATGGTTTCCGTCTCTAACTTTGGTAATAGATTAATCATTTATTAAGCCATACAATATAAGCCTTTCTATTATTTTACTAATTTTCAAACAATAGAACCTTTAATAAAAAAACCCTTTAAATAATAACTTTAGCTCATTACTTAAGGGTTCCATAACTACATTTCACACTTTAATACCAACATAGTAACAAGAATGTAGTATTACCCAAGTAAAACAAAAAGACAAGACTTACTAGCTATTTTGATATTGATTTAAGCATGTCTAAATAAAATAAAAGCATTACTTTTAACTATAACCTTTCAACAAATAAGCATCAACAAGAACATATTATGCTAGCAAAGTTTACAAAATAATTAAAATATTAAAACATGTAAGATAAACACCAAGCATAGGAGGTTCTACTAAATAAGAGCTTCAGTTTAGATGGCCAAGGAGGACACCACAAATCTACATTTTAAAAAAATATAAATAAAGCACTTTACAAGGTAACCAAAACTAGCATGTGCACTTAAACAAACTTATAGTGGTTAACTCAAATGCTTACCCATATAAAGCATTCTAGACAAATACTCTCTAAGAGAATATATCTTTCACATAGTGGGAATAAATATCAACATAGTAGTCTCTCTTCTTTAAAAGAGACCCAATGCTAACAAGCTCAAGCACCACTATTCAACACAAGATAAAACTAATAGACTTAAAACACATAAAATTCCCTACAGGAGTTAAGGGAAGACTTGGGGAGAAAAACCTAGGTTTTAACCAGTAGAACAAGGCTCTACAACAAATCTAGAGTTTGTGAAGCCCCTTTAGCAATCAAAATATGCTAGATAACTTCTCAGATCACCTTATAACATGCTTCTCTTAATTTGAAAATAATTTGGAATTGAACTACAAACAAGAAGAATATATAGAGCTGATATATTTTGGAAAAACATGGGCTACTCCTAGCATGTGATGTGTAAATTGAACATAAAATAAAAAACCATACAAAACAACACCATGAATAGTCAAAAGCATAATATTATATTTAGGTTCCAAAAACATTAAAAGAAGCAAAAAAAATACCTTTACCATGTATTATGTTGCTCCTACTTGGGTATCCTTATTCCAAGATCTTCTCTCTACTTCCTCCACTAATCTAAAAATATATATATTTTTTAAATTGGCAAAATAAAGAATTTAAATAGATATTTGGAAAAAAAACCAGAGGTCAAGAGTTTAGCATAGCCTCCTTAAGCATACCTTTATGTTACTAAACAAGAAATGCTTCCAATATTATGTTGAGTTTCAAAAATTTATCACTTGCCAACTTTCCAAACATTTAAATATTAAAAAATAAACTTTATACTTTATTAAAAATATTTGAATTTTATATTGTTTTCTTTAATTTAATTAATGACCTTTGATCTAATATTATTTAAATCACTTTCTTAACATTTATTTCTTTCTAAAGTTACCCACATTAGAGTAATTAAATTAACTACTCCTCTAATTAATTTAAATACTATTGAATGCTAATATTAACCATTAGCATCAATATCAAATAATTCCACATACAACAACTCAAGGGCTCTTGCTAAGCCATCCATATCCAACTAGGATGCAATCAACAATATGCACAATAAAGTTTTTCCTTAAGTAGAAGGCTTTATGATAACTACAATGTTATCATCCTTCTATAAATGATGACTCTTTTGCTTAAATAGAAACCCCCTTGCCCAATGGTGCATTCAATAAAATATAAATAAATTCAATGCACATACATGAAGGATTTATTTTTACCCTTGAGCTACCAATGAGAATTTTATCAATCATTTCCTTTTTCTCTCAACTTTGGTGGTTTTCCCATACCAATACACCCGTGAATGTACATGGTCTTCAACCACAAATTTTATTAGCAATACCATATTCTAAAAGTAGTAAAATCAAAGCATGAGTACAAATATCAACACATATTGATAAAATATAATGAGATTATGCATTTGATATCCACACAATAATGCATAAATCAAGTATCAAGAACAAGTCTTACCAAGGAGGGTCATTACAAGGTCATTCTACCCCATATTCATCATAAAATCAACTTCAATAGAAGAGGTATTATTATAGTTGTGAAAAAGAACATAATGAATTTTTTTGTAAATAAAATTCTTTAAATAATGGAAATTAAGATCATAGAAATTTTTAAAGGAATCAACAGTTCTAATTGTAGACACCTAAATTGTGTTATTCTTAGGGGAGATTCTCACATAGACACATTCATAAGATCAGATGACATAATCTTGTACTTTCCAAGCAGTAATAGTGGTTCTCACAACTCATTTGGGGCCTTTTCGAGCCATCCAAGCCTAGTCACTCAAGCCAAGAGCAGCTAGATAATTGTTTATCAAGCCTAGAGTGGCCAAAAATTAGCCGTTGTAGATGACAGTGGCCAGATATTAGTCATTGTAGATGACAACTAAACCCTAAGAGCATTTTTATTGACAAACAAGCCTAATCACAGGTGGAAGTGGCAGTCTGCATGCAATAAATATAAGAGAGAGTAACTTTGCATTCCTTTTCATGACCAGTTCACATAGGAGACTTGATTTTGCATTTAGACTTTAGTTAACTAGACTTCAAACATAAAAAAATGACAAAAACTTCTCATGCTAATGACCAGTTTGCATAGGAGACTCAAGTTGGTAGTTATATTTCAGTTAACTTGCCTCCAAACATAGAAAATATAAAAAGCTTCTCATGCTAACTTGCACTATGCATGAGAAATTCATTCCTAGGGCTTGGACATAGACCTAGGGTTTCACACTATAAAAGGTACAAGCCTAAGAGAACCAAGGTGGGATCAATATTTTTATCGATATTGGAAGAGAGGAGAGACATATTTTATCTAAGAGATCTTTATCCAGATAATTTATTAGGACAGGTCATTGAGGAGAGCTTTTGAGACTTGGAGAGTTCCCTTGGAGATCACATGTATGGAAAAGCCCTAACATATTAGAGAGCATAACAACCATTATTTCAACATAGGATACAAGCTTTGATCCATAGCTTTGGAGCAAAGAGGATGAGAGTCACTTTGGCAGTCGTTGTCTTGGACAATGGCCCGCAGGCTTAGCTTAGGGTTTAAACATTAGATTCATTATTTTAGCATATTATTAGCATAGCATCATTTCATTAATTTGTATTCATAGCATTAGTCTAATTTGCACTTGTTTTCATTTACTATATCCATTGCTAACAACCTCATCCGGGGAGGTATTCTCGAACATCTAAGCGTGTGTTATTTTTCATTGCTTACAAGGCCACATGTGCATCGAACGAAATCTGCAAAATGCGAGAGCAAAAGGGATCCCTCTAAGAAACAGACCTAGAGGAGGCATCTGTAAGACCTCATACATTTATGTATGCAGAATCGAGAAGTTTTTTAAAGCGCACCACCTCTTCATGAAAGGAGCACTCTTTACCTATTTGTAACATTATTATATCAAAATGGGTATCCCTAAGAGGGACCGACATGTAATCAGGTTTCAATATGAATAAAGAGATCCATATTTATTAGGTCCATGTTATATGCTTTTTATTGTCTTCCATTTCATCTTGGGTTTTTAATACATTGCAAGTAGCATAAAAAGAGCGGTGCATGCATCCCGGGGTCACTACAGATGGTGATCACAATGGGACCTCCATTGATTTTTCATTTGCTACCAAAATACTAACTTAGTTTTATGTGCAGGTCTAGCCGCTCTGAGCTACAACAACCAAAAATCAGCCACCCTGAGCTACAGCGGCCAATAGAGCTTTAGCCACTCCCACTAACATCGACCAAGAACTAGTCACCCTGGTCAACAATGGTTATAATTGGAGTGCAACAGAGGTCAAAACACTGACTCTCTGAGCTAGATCAAAGGTTGGTACAACTTCTCTAATATTTTATAACTTTCTATCTACTTTTGTGTGTCTAAAATAGAGAACTTAAAGCAAATTTATGTTTAGAAATAAAAAGAATAAAAGGAGAAAGAATTAAGTATTTTGCATATATTAGATCTTCTTTTATATTTCCACTAGGTTTTGCTAGGAACAACGACTTATGCCTAAAATTTTTACCCTATAATCCAATGTGCTAGACATTGTTTGTTGTTTTCTTGCTTTGAGGCCCTGCTAGAGGCCGTAGCTGCACGAAATAAAGTGTGCTCATATAAATCATAGTAGTTCATGCATATTTCTGAATATTAAAATATATTTTTGCACTTAGGCATATAGGAAAGACTCATTGCTGCTATATGATGCACTTTATGTTAGACAATATTAAAATGAACACCACACATGCACATCTCATTTAAACATTAGGGAGTTGGATTTCATCACCAACCCTCAATTCAGTCCAGTGACGTTGGAATTCATCTCCTTCCACTGGTTTTCCCCCTAGAGCTTCCTATAAATGGATTGAGAAACTTACTTATAGTGACACTAAGTTACTTGTGCTCAAACTATCTCCCACTATTGGAACAATCATTGGTTTAGAGTGGAAGAGCTAGGCGAACCCCCCACTGGGTCTTCAGCGGTGTACCCTAGATTATTTTGAGAAAACCATGTTTGGCATGGGTGTACTTGATTGTCACTATGGATGAGTTTTCTCATTTTTAATCCAATAAAAAGAGTAATAAATCGAAATAACAACACATCAAAACACACCAAACAGTTTAGGGCACACTAAAATTTATAATAAAGATAAATATTTGTTTGGTATTGTGTGGCTATTACTAAATTGCAACTCAAAAGATCAATTCATGGAAAAAGTGGTCAAAACAAGAAGTAAACATCCTCGATTTGATATCGAGGGAGAGACTGAAGCAACTCATACCCATAGGCAAAGTTGTAGTAACATTGAATGACCTACCCATAAGACCGTGAGATGTAGCTCCATGAGCCTAAGGGGTGATAACTCAACCCTTGGGGGATCTCCTTGAGAAACCCCAAGTAGGGAACCACATCATTGAGCAAATTCACATAGACAAAAAGAGACTTCATAGCCATCCTCATCAAGGAGACATGAGGAGACCTCAAGGCCTCCTCTAAACACACAAAAACATCTCAAATATGTGAGGAAGCTTCAAGGGATTCCTCCTCACATGGACATAAAGAAGGCTCTAAAACTCATCCTTCACATAGGGATGATGAGGCTACTACATCTCCATACACATGGAGAAAACATATCACCACAAAGCCCTCTTCACCAAGAAGGTAGGCAAGAGTCACAACACCTCAAGATTCACAAGAAACATATGAAACAAGTTTGCCCACTTAAGGTAGTAAATTAGAGCTACATCTAGTTATAAAAATTATATAGAAGAAAACCTTCACACAAAAGGAAATATTACCATAGAATATGACCTCATAGGAGTGAATGGCACTCTATGGGACCAGCCATGGAAAATAAGATAGCTAGATAGGTTGGACCGATTTCCTACATGACCAACTCAAAGAATTGTAGCTATTGAGAACTCTGCATCTAGAAGCTCATGGACTGTGACTACTAAACACATCTCTCAGTCTAGGGGTACATCAGAGTGACCCCACAGAAGATGCATGGAGTATGATCATAGGGATACTCAATAGTACATTGAACAAGTCACATTAGCTAGCAATATTATAGGTATAGCAAAAACCTCCTCAAGGAATATACGAGTTAAGGAAACAAGAATAGAGTCAAAAAAACATGAGTCTTCTGTGACAGTGCAAACTAACTAAACTAGGTGGTTAGAAAATGCATTATGTAAGGAGTGAGAGCTAGTGGAAGCTCTCAAATAGGATAAACAAAGAGAAAGACTCTTGTGCCAACATGAGCAGTGCTTAAGAGAGCAAGCTGAGTGGCTAGCTCTTAAAAATTTATAGACAAATGGTGGTGACCACCAAAGAACTAGATGCACTGACTCACCTAAGGAGAGGTGCACGAGACAAGATAGCCCACAATTAAATCCCCCAAAAAACCATGAATGAAATCCAACTAGTGGAGAAATGGTAAACATAACAAACCAGGATCATGATCCTGAGTCCCCTCATAGGAGGGAGGAAAATGGAACAAATCAAATGGATAGAGAGTTACCTCCACTGCCACTATTAGTAGGCCTACAAGAGGAGGAAATATGTGCATCAAAGGCATTTCAAGAGCTTTCTGAAAAGATGAAAGCCATTGAGAAACAAGAGGCAGCTAGAAACTCACCAACATTGAGTAAAATACACAACCAACCATTGTGTCCATCAATCCGTAGCCCTCCATATCCTAAGCACTTTGAGATGCCTAGGTTAGAAAAATTTAAGGGTGAAGAGGATGCACAAGAGCACATCACCAATTTTATCAATGCCTATTTTCATCTTGAAGATAATGATGCTCTCATGCTAAGAACATTCATAATGATATTTTTAGGTGCTGCCACTAAATGTTCAACCAACTACCTAAGCATAGTGTTGTGGCTGATCCACAACACACCCCAAAATTGGGGACCCACATTTTTTGCATGTTTTCCAAGAAGATTGCAGTGGCCCAGATGTCAAAAGAGCAAAGAAAAGTAGAAATGATAAGTTGTCGCGATATCGTGACATGTTGCTCCGTCGCGACCAAAAATGAAAAGTTGTTGCGATATCACGACATGTCACATTTTCGTAATATAATGCAGCATGATGAGAAATACAAAGTGAAAAATGTCACGATATCGTGACATGTCATGAAATTGCGGTTCATAGAGGAGAGAGAAGATAAGGCGCTAGAATTGTTGCGATATCGCGACATGTCACAAAATCGTGATCAAACAAGTCATATAAGACAAGGCACTAAAGTTGTGATATCGCGACATGTCATGTTTTCACGATCTGAAAACGAGATGAAGGGCAAACAGAAAAAACGTCGCGATATCGCGACATGTTGGAGTTTTGTGACCTAGAGTAGCCAAAATGAACATAGAGGAAAAATGTCGCGATATCGCAATAGGTCACGTTTTCGCTGCTCCAAGCAGCGAGATGGTATAGAAGGAAGATATGTCACAATTTTGTGACATGTCGCATTTTTGCGGCCAAGTACAACGAGAGCAGTCCAAAAGAGAAAAGCGTCATGATTTCACGATAGAAAGCAGTGAGACAGCCCGAAAGAGAAAAGCGTCGCGATTTCATGACAAAAAGCAGCGAGATGGTACAGAATGAAAAAGTGTCACGATTTTGCGACATGTCATGTTTTCATGGCTAAGTGCAACAAAACACAGCGAAGGAAAAAAAATCACGATTTCGTGACAGGTTGCATCCACGCAGCCCGAAGGAGAAAAACGTCGCGATTTCGCGACAGGTTGCATTCACGCGGTCTTGAAGACGAATAGCAAAAATGTCACGATGACATGTCTCATTTTTGCGATGCATGAAGGCGAACAAGGCTGCTGACAGAAAAACGTCACGATATCACGACATGTCTCGTTTTCACGATGCAGGTAGAGGAACAAAGCTATAGATAGAAAATGTCACGATATCGCGACATACTATTTTTGGTCACGATTCACAGTGGGCCGTTACGGAACATGCAGGGAAGCGCTGAACACGTGGCATAAAGGTGTAAGGGTTACAGAGCGGTTACAGTTAGCAAGAGAAGATCAAACGTTTCGACGTCCGAGCATAAAGTCAAAAACAACGAAGAGGCGGGGAAGGTGAAACGAAGCGATCTGGGAGATGAAGCGAAGCGTCACAAGGCAAAACAGAGAGCATTGCCAGAAAGTATAAAAGCAGAAGCACAGATTGGTACAAGGGTCAAAAACCGCTACGAACAGTGTTGCAGAGCTGAAGGTGATAGGCTATTCTGGACCTGCTTTTGGAGCGTTTTCCTCCACTTGTTCTGGTTTTGATAAACTGGAAGTTTTTGTTGATGTAACTGACATATTTTTAATACAAAAATTACAGAGAGTTGCATCTCATTGGCAAGAAAGAAGGAGTTATTTTTTGCATGCTAGATTTAATGTTCATTTTCCCCTTTTCAGATTTTTAGGCTTATAGGTGAAGTTTAATACAAGTTTTCTTGGTCGCTTCATACGAATGTCTAAATCTGAAAATCACAGTTAAAACCCCAGAAACCAGCACTTAGCTTATCTGGATTATGCATGTTTGCAGGTTCAATAGGTTAGGTTGTATGCAAAAAACCTCATATCTTCGGTTTTGTCAAAATAGGAATCGTAACACTCTGAATGTATTTTGATTTTAGTTCCTTTGCATTTTATTTTCATTTCTTCAAAAGTTTACCCTTAGTTTAATTTACAGTCATTAGAATAAAATACTTGAAAATCTACCGAAATTGAAATTCACATTGAGTTCATGAACAATCATTCAATCTCAGAATAAAATAAACCACAGTGCCCCTTGTTAACAGTTACTTGCAATCACTAAGGTATTCCAAGCATTCAAATTGAACAATATTATTTGTACAAAATGCTAACATAGCGGAGACCTTGGAGAAGTTACTTGTTTAATTTCTTTGCAAGAGGGGATTTGGAGCCCAAATCCTATTGGAGAGTGTGTTTTCACAATCGGGTGAAAATACCACTCAACAGATTGGCGCTAGAAGGAGGGCCGAATTGGTTTACTTTATTTTGATTTTCATACTGAAGTAATGTGTTTTTTTTGATTCGTTCTTTTAAATCTCATTAACGGCTAAACTGCAGCATTCCTTTTTGTGTTGCAGGTTTTCTTGGAGATATCGAGAGTTTCGTCAGGCAGGCTGGACCCACCGTGCCGTATCGCGACTAGGTCCCAAACAACTAGGGAAACCATATTCCACGACCTTACACTCACTGGTACTCCCAAGAATAAAACCAAGCAAGCTGTAAACCTACCAGTCACAAAAGATCTTTTTGCTTCAGGAGCATCAAGCGGACCTACACCGGTGGTATCAATTGCCACTAGCATACCTATCGTTAGTACCATTTCCACTGCTCTTGTAGGGTTGTCCTCATCAATTCTGAGTCAAATGGCCCAACCTCCAGCAGCTCCTTGGTACGGAGCTAATAATATTCCTTTGAATATTGTAGGGGATATCCATGAAATCCCTAAGAACATAGAAATATTCTTGCCCAAATATAAACCAGATGGCCCAAGGACTGCAGAGGAGCATATCCAGGCCTATAGGGATGTTTTGATAAGGTTGCAAGTCCAGCATGAAGATGTGGCTTGCAGACTTTTTCCCATGAGCCTAGACCCAGTGGCCTATGAATGGTATATTTGCCTACCTATTGGTTCAATCACTTCATGGACACAAATGGAGAATGCCTTTGTCAATCAGTTTAGGTCACCTTTGGATCCCGCAACCATCTACAATCAATTTATTACATGCAAAAGGGGCCAAGGTGAACCAATCAGAACCTTTAATCAGAGATTCCAAAAATGTTATAATAGAGCAGTTCGGCATTTTGCCATAGACCCCGCGGTAGCTTTACAAATCTATTTTGGGGCATTGGATCCGATGACAACAATGTTTGCCAGGCGAAATCCTCAAGTCACCATGCTTGCCTTAGCTTACAATGAAGCTATGACCATCGAGCAACAAATGACACCACAGGGCTATGGGTTTCCCCAGATGCCTATGATGGGACAATATGCTCCATATGGTCAAGCTCCCATGGCAAATCAGATCATGGCACCGCAAATGCCAAACATGAATGCTTTCCCATATCAACAACCATATCCACCAGCACTTGCCTATGCACCCATTCCGATCCAACCGATCACATCCATTCCACCCGTTCTCGCATTTTTGCAAAATAGTCAATCGACTATGCAAGGAACCAGCCAGGTTAATTCTCAAGCTATAGTTCCTTTCCCAAATCCAACTCCGATCCAAAGTGTAAATCCATATATGAATCAAATTCCTCAAAATCTGATTCAAATGTTAAATCAAGATCCCACGAATTATGCGAACCCAAAGGGAACTAACAATGATGTAGCTCCACCGAAAGAGATTTATTCGGATGTTGAAGAGCTCAAGAAGATAGTTCACAAGCTGAGTAATGACATGGTTCACAAATAGAAGTATGAGTCCCATGCCCCTCACCCAAGTCAAAATTTTAACAATAGAGGGAGACATTGGAACACGAAGCCAAATAATGGGGGCGTACCTGCCCCTATTGCCAATCAACTAGATACTTCTGTAGGACCCAGTCAATCCAGTTCCCTTCTGAATCTTTCCGATTTTGCATGGGAAAAGGGGTGCAGGTTGCACAATACAAAAGAGCACAATGAGAGGAATTGTCCTGAAATCGCTAGATACACTCATTGTCTCCAAGCCCAAGTAGATGACCTGGAACTTGTGCCAAATGAGGGTCCACCCCAACATCAAGATGATAACATTATGGTGGTGGAAACTTTATACCGCCAAGAAAGTGAGAGTGAGGAAGAAGAAGATGAAATTTTGGAACAGGAGGTGCAAGCTTTTCGAGAGTTTAGAAAGGGGAATCACGGATATCATTTGAGAAGTAAATCTAAAGCCCCTAAAACATCATCAACACCACCAAATAACTCTATCCTTCCTCCGGATACTAAGGCAGATAATAATCCTCCTCCTCCACTTAGAAGAGAAACGTCTAATGACACGCAGAAGACAGTCAAACTTGAAAAAGCAAACTATGACATAGTGGAGGATTTAAGGAAATCTAAGTCGAGCCTTTCATTTTTAGAGGCGGCCAGGTTGCCTGGCCAAAAAGAAGCATTGATAAAGGCTCTGGACTCACCTAGTCAAGTGTGGAAGGGAAAGGAAGTTGAGTCTCAGTTGATTTTACGAAAGGAGAGACGGGATGTCCCGCCATTTTTATTGACTCTGAGAATTGCTGGTAAGAATTTGCATAATTGTTTGGTAGACACGGGTGCCACGAGCAATCTCATGCCTTCAGAGATATGTCAAATGCTAGGCCTACAGCTGTTTCATCCAAATGCAAGGTTTTGCAATTGGACCGATCTGAGGTAAATGTGATAGGGACCCTATATGATGTCAAAATTCAACTAAATTCTGAACCCAGGGTCCAACAAGTGGTCGACATTTTGGTTGTTAATATCCCAAGTAGATATGGAATGCTACTTGCAAGGGATTGGATGAAAACTTTGAATGGCTATTTTTCAACCGATTGCTCACATATGTGGCTACCCTGGAAAGGAATTGCAAATCAAATCAGAGTAGAAAATGAACCGAGGCTTAAAGAAATCGTAACAGAATATAATAAGCCAAATGAAGTTCAGTTTTCTGAGCCAGATTTGGGGGTTTATGCTTTTGATGTTGAGGAGGCTACTGAAGAGCCTAAAGGGGAAACATTTCATGGTAGTTCTCTTGAGGAAAATGATTCCATATGGTTGCTTAGGTTTGATGGATCCAAATCCAGACAGGGAGCAGGAGCCGGAGTCGAGCTCACTCGTCCAGGAGGTAAACCTTTACTTGCTGCCTATAGGTTACAGTTTCCTTGCACGAATAACGTGGCAGAGTATGAAGCACTGATTTTTGGTTTACAATTGGCATTGAGCAAAGGGGTTAAATGCTTGAAAGTATTGGGAGATTCTCAACTGGTAGTCAAGCAGATTAAAGGACAATATACATGCCACGATAAGAGACTGAGCCTTTATAGAACTAGGGTAAGAGACCTCATTGAGGAATTCGACGCTTTCAATATAGCCCTTATTTCTAGAAAAGGAAATCGCATAGCAGACTCTCTTGCAGTCACCGCAGGTATGTTAAATCCAGTTGATATAAAAAGGTGTAAAAAGTTCTCCATTGAATTGGTTCCTTGTCCATCGATACCTGATAATGTCGAGAATTTCCAAGTTTTTGAAAATGACAGACACATATTCAAATTTGTCACGAACTCAGGTGTTTTTGAAAACCAGGTGATTGATGAGGAGCAAAGATGGCAAGAAGAAGAAGCAGAAAATGAAAGTAAAACTACGTATCGATCCAACAAAATACCAAAAGACATAGTTTCATTGGAGAAAATGTTCGATATGGGATACAAGGCTAGAAAAGAAAGAAAGGTTCCACTCCCCAAAGATGCATGTGATCTGATTAATCTAGGGAGTGCAGACAATCCACGGGAAGTGTACATCGCAAAGGCATGTACAATGGAAGAAAGAGAAAATATAATACATGCACTAAAACACTACGTGGATTGCATTGCTTGGAATTATAACGAATTGAAAACATACAACCAAAATGTCATTACACATACCATCCCTCTAAAGCCGGACTCCAAGCCTTTCAGACAAAGACAACGAGTTGTTAACCCGCTATTGGAGCCCTTGATAGAAAAGGAGGTCAAGAGATTATTGGAAGCAAAGATTATTTTTCTTGTTAGGCACTCAACCTGGGTTGCTAACCTCGTTCCAGTAAGAAAGAAGAGCGGAGAGATTAGGCTATGTATAGATTTTTGAAATCTTAACAAGGCCTCTCAAAAGGATAACTATCCATTGCCATCCATTGATGAAATTTTACAAACAGTGAATGGATCTGAAATGATGTCTTTTCTTGATGGATATTCTGGATATAATCAAATTCTTATTCATCCCAATGACAGGATGAAAACAGCCTTCACAACCAAATGGGGGACATTTGCCTACAGAAGAATGTCGTTTGGACTATTAAATGTTGGTGCAACATTTCAACGTGCCATGGACTATGCATTCAAAGGGCTTATAGGCAAGTGTATCATTGTGTATGTGGATGATATTCCAGTATTTTCAAAGAAAAGAGAAGACCATGTCAAGGATTTGAAAAAGGTTCTTCAAAGATGCAGAGAGCATGGAATTTCTTTAAATCCCAAAAAATGCATCTTTGGAGTAACAGAAGGAAGATTACTCGGTCACATCATTTCAAAAGAAGGCATATCCATTGACCCAGAAAGGATAGAGGCTATCCAAAACTTACCTCTCTCGGGTAGTAAAAAGGAGTTGAGATCTTTCTTCGGGCAAATTAATTTTGTGAGGAAGTTTATTTCAAGCTTCGCTGAGATAGCCAAACCGTTGAACGAGATGCTCAAGAAGGATGTAGATGTCAAATGGAACGAGGAAAGGAGGGTGGCCTTTCAGAACATTAAGGATGCCATTTCCAGAGCCCCTGCCCTCATAAGTCCAAACTATGCTAAACCTTTCTACATTTATGCTTTCGCATCGGAACACTCTTTTGCGAGTGTCTTGACCCGAAAAGGTGAGGATAGCATAGAAAATCCCATAGCATTTTTAAGTGCTCCTTTAAAAGATGCTCAATTGAGGTATTCTATCCTCGATAAGCAGATGTACGCACTCTTTAAAATGGTAAAAAAATTTCGACATTACATTGTGCACAACAGAGTTTTTGCCATTGTGCCTGACCCTGCTATCAAAACCATGTTTTTACAGAACGAGCTAGGTGAGAAAAGAGGTAAATGGATTTCTACTATCCAAGAATTTGATCTTGAAATCCAACCCATGAAACTAGTTCGAGGACAGGGACTTGTGAAGACGATTGCTGAGAATAATCCACAAACGACATGCCAATATTCAAATGCAGTATACATTTCTAAAGATGACTGGTATGTTGACATTGTGCATTTTCTATTAAACGGTAAGTGCCCATCCAATTTGAATTCCACTCAAAGAAGGGCTTTAAGACTTAAATCTATTAATTATCTGATTAGATCTGGTGTTTTGTACAGGAAAAATCATGAGGGGATCTACTTGAGATGCCTGAATAAAGAAGAAGCTGCCAAGGTTCTGTAGGAGTTTCATGGGAAATATGGAACTGGCCATGGTGCGGAAAATGCTACAGCGCATCAAATCCTGAGAGCAGGATACTATTGGCCTCACATTTTTAAAGATGCACACGCTCATGTACGATCTTGCCACATTTGTCAAGTAGCCGCCAACAGAGAAAGAAATGCAGCCATGCCATTACAACCTGTAGTTGAGATGAGACCATTTGCACAGTGGGGATTAGATTTCATTGGGGTTATTAACCCAAATTCTTCTGATTCCCATAAATTCATACTAACAACTACAGATTATTGTACAAGGTGGACAGAAGCAGTTCCTACAAAACATGCCACTACAGACGTTGTAATAAAATTCCTTGAGGATCACATCATAACAAGATTCGGAATGCCCGATTCTATCGTTAGTGATAATGGTAAAGCTTTTGTTTCCACACAATTTGCAGATTGGGCATATGACAATAAAGTGAGTTTAAAATTTGCATCTAATTATTACCCTCAAGGAAATGGTTTGGCCGAATCCTCAAACAAAAATTTGTTGAATATCATTAAGAAATTACTGGAAAAGAACCCTCGAGATTGGCACAACCAGTTAAAGTTTGCTCTTTGGGCAGATAGGACCAGAGTAAAAGAATCAATAGGGAATACCCCCTATCATTTGGTCTATGGACAAGACCCGATATTTCCTACAAACTTGAAGCTGCAAACCCTACATTTCATGCAAGAATACTTGGGAACAGATAACCACACTGAAGCCAGACTAAGTCATTTACTGCATCTCGATGAAAAAAGGGAGGAAGCCATGATTCACATGAATAAACACCAAGAGGTTGTTAAAAGATGGTTTGACAGAAGAGCTAAAATCAAGTCCTTCAGAATTTCAGATTTGGTCTTATTGTGGGATAAAAGACATGAAGAAAAGGGAAATCATCAAAAATTTGATTGTCTTTGGTTAGGCCCTTATCAGATTTCAGAAATTCTAGGGAAAAATACCTTCAGGTTGAGAACTTTAGAAGGGAAGGATCTGACGTTACCAGTTAATGGGCATGTTTTAAAGCACTATTTTAGCCCTTAAGTCGTAGGAGATTGGTATCATTTTTTTTTCAATTTTGGTATGGATTTTCAATTTTTTTTTTTGTAGAATTGCTAGTCTAGTTAGGATTTAAGTTGTGTGTTTGATTTCATTTGACATGTTTGGTTTGTTTATATAAAAAAAAAAAAAAAGGAAAATTTGAGATGTCAACTTATGCCTAAGACCAGGAGAGTATGAAACATTGGAATTGTGTTGTAGAAGGCTCCACAAGTAACACAAACATCTTAAGTAATATCGTTTGAATCTTGTGATGCATGAAGTTGTCAGTTTTACACATTATGGTAAAGTAGATGATATATTCCCTCCACATTTCAAAAGAAGTAGTGCATTCATATCTCATGTCACATTCCACATTGCATATACATGTCATCTTAGTTACATTTTCATTTCATGTGCAATCATTGAGAAGGTGTCGAATCCTCTTAGGATTATTACATAACATATATTAAAAGGATCCTAAGGTTGGGAACTGATGCCCGAACTATCTTGAACCAAGCACGTTCTATGCACATTAAAGAAGATCTTGAGCAAAATGGTCAAAACCATACTTGGAAGAAAAGGTGAGGTGAAAAGAATATTTCATGTCTGTCCTATCATGCAACATAATCCTTAAAACAATGGTTTTTACCACTCCCATAATGCTTAAAGCCTAAAATCAGAGTAGTAAGGATAGGGTTAAATCCTCATCTCACTTAGGTTGAGGATCCAATTCCCCAAAGCTCTGATTTGACCTTCATGGAGTAGTAAGGATAGGACATAATTCTCATCTCGCTTAGGTTGAGAATCCGATTCCCCAAAGCTTCCATTTTTCCCATTTCATCATAAAGCTTGGATTGGAAGGATCGTACTACATGTCCTCTACAAAGGATGGGTAGTCATCCCAAAGGTCCAAGAAATAAAAGTAAAACTAATTTTTCCCATTTCATCTCAATCTTGGATTGGAAGGATCGTACTACATGTCCTCTGCAAAGGATGGGTAGTCATCCCAAAGGTCCAAGAAATAAAAGATAATATTTTCCATTTCATCTTAATATTGGATTGGAGGGATCGTACTACATGTCCCTAGCAAGGATGGGTAGTCATCCCAAAGGTCCAAGAAATAAAAAAAAAGAGAATGAATGAAGCCAAGTCATGGATTATGGGGTTAAGTATGCTCATGCGTGGCAACATGTCTTGTCTAAAAGCAAGACCACTGATTGCTCATATGGATAGACTAGCCTGACCATTTCATCCATAACAGGTTAAATCATTTTGTTCAAGATGAGGTAATGAACTCCAAATCAGAATAGTAAGGATAGGGTTAAATTCCCATCTCGCTTAGGTTGGGAATCCTATTCCCCAAAGTTCTGATTTCACTTACACTTGCACATGGGTTCAAGATGGTAGTGACACATAACCAACTTTGGGATCTAGTAAATTAATTCAGTATACATATATTTGGTCCTAAGAGGGTTTGACAGCTTTAATATGTTTGTTCATGATATTAGAAGGTTTGAGCCTTTGCAAAGCAGGTTGTTATATCTCTAGCATCTTCATCATACATCAAATCCTGCACAAATCATTCATAGCCTTGCATACAAATCATAGGTGAAACTGATAATGGAATGTTGATCAAGTTCAAGCGATAGGGAATGAAAACACATTGCACACACCGAGCTGATACTTAATGATTCTGATGTTTCATGTATTTCTGATCTATCGGTATTTGTTTATCTTTTATGTGCTGACGCTTGTATCTAAGCTTGTATATTTTAGGTTGGGTTCTCACCAAAATGCTCAGGAGCATTTGATAGTAGAGTCACCATTTGTTGTGGCTGATCCACAACACACCCCAAAATTGGGGACCCACCTTTTTTGCATGCTTTCAAAGAAGACCGCAATGGCCCAGATGCTAAAAAATCAAAGAAAGAGCAAAATATCACAAAAGAAGAAGTGTCGCGATATCGCGACATGTTGCTCCGTCGCGACTAGAAATGAAAAGTTGTCGCGATATCGCGACATGTTGCTCTATCACAGCCAAAAATAAAAAGTTGTCACGATATCGCGACATGTTGCTGCTAAGAAAGAAAAGTGTCACGATTTTGTGACATGTCACGTTTTCTGGCTAAGAGCAAAGAATGCATCATGATGACAAAGTGAAAAATGTCACGATATCGTGACATGTTGTGAAATCACGGTTCATAGAGGAGAGAGAAAGATAATAGAAAATGTCACGATATCGCGACATGTCATGAAATCACGGTCAAAGGAAGTAAGAAGAGAGCAATGAAAAGTTGTCGTGATATCGTGACATGTCATGTTTTTGCGATTCGAAGACGAGATGAAGGGCAAATAGAAAAAAATTGTACGATATCACGACATGTCGAGTTTCGTGACTGAGTAGCAAAATGAAGTAGAGAAAAATGTCAGATTCATGATATTTTTGAAGTAGCAAGATGGTACGGAAGGAAGATATGTCATGATTTCATGACATGTCATGTTTTCATGGCCAAGTACAGTGAGAGCAGTCCAAAAGAGAAAAGCGTCATGATTTCATGATAGAAAGCAGCAAGACAGCCCAAAAGAAAAAAACATCATGATTTTGATGACAAGGAGAAAAAGTGTCACGATTTTGCGACATGTCACGTTTTTGCAGCTAAGTGCAACAAAACACAGCGAAGGAGAAAAATGTCATGATTTTGTGACAAGTTGCATCCTCATGGTCTGAAAAAGAAAAATGTCGTGATTTCATGACATGTCTCATTTGCTTGGTCTAGAAGTAGAAAAATGTCATGATATCACGACATGTCTTATTTTCACGATGCGTGATGAGGAACAAAGCTACAGATAGAAAAATGTTGCGATATCGTGACATGCTATTTTTGGTCATGATTTATAGGGGGCCGTTATGGAACATGCAGGGAGGCACTGAAAAAGTGGCATAAAGGTGTAAGGGTTAAAAAGCGGTTACAGTTAGCAAAGAAGATCAAACGTTTTGACGTCGAGCATAAAGTCAAAAACAATGAAGAGGCGGGGAAGATGAAACGAAGCGACCTGGGAGATGAAGCGAAGCGTCACAGGGCGAAACAGAGAGCATTGCCAGAAAGTATAAAAGTAGAAGCACAGATTGGTACAAGGGTCGGAAACCGCTACGAACAGTGTTGCAGAGCTGAAGGTGATAGGCTATTCTGGACCTACTTTTGGAGCGTTTTCCTCCACTTGTTCTGGTTTTGATAAACTGGAAGTTTCTGTTGATGTAACTGACATATTTTTAATACAAAAATTACAGAGAGTTGCATCTCATTGGCAAGAAAGAAGGAGTTATTTTTTGCATGCTAGATTTAATGTTCATTTTCCCCTTTTCAGATTTTTAGGCTTATAGGTGAAGTTTAATACAAGTTTTCTTGGTCGCTTCATACGAATGTCTAAATCTGAAAATCACAGTTAAAAACCCCGAAACCAGCACTTAGCTTATCTAGATTATGCATGTTTGCAGGTTCAATAGGTTAGGTTGTATGCAGAAAACCTCATATCTTCGGTTTTGTCAAAATAGGAATCGTAACACTCTGAATGTATTTTGATTTTAGTTCCTTTGCATTTTATTTTCATTTCTTCAAAAGTTTACCCTTAGTTTAATTTACAGTCATTAGAATAAAATACTTGAAAATCTACCGAAATTGAAATTCACATTGAGTTCATGAACAATCATTCAATCTCAGAATAAAATAAACCACGGTGCCCCTTGTTAACGAGTTACTTGCAATCACTAAGGTATTCCAAGCATTCAAATTGAACAATATTATTTGTACAAAATGCTAACATAGCGGAGACCTTGGAGAAGTTACTTGTTTAATTTCTTTGCAAGAGGGGATTTGGAGCCCAAATCCTATTGGAGAGTGTGTTTTCACAATCGGGTGAAAATACCACTCAACACATAGCATAACCAATTTCGAACAACTAGCAAACACATTCCTAAAGCATTTCTCCTTTGGTACTAAGAAGAAGGTGAACCTTTCAGAACTGGCCAACTTGAAACAGTATGATGATAAGCCAGTAATGGATTATGGGAATATATGGAGAAAAGTCATGGCAAAATTATCATTTTTTGTTACCACGGAAGATATCGTTCACATGTTCACCAAAATTTGCTCTAAACACATATCCCTCTTGCTACAACTTTAGTAGTATCCTTTGTTTGAGGAAGCTTTGGCACAGGCCAAGCTCATCAAATAAATAAAAGTAGATGAGGGAACCATTAAAATCCAAAATAAAAAGGAGTGGAACAAGAATGGTAAGAATGACAAGTTCAAATAGAAGTAGGGCAACCTTGTTCCAGTAAATCAGGTTGTATTGGCTACACCCAAGGATGGGGGTGTAAAACAATCCTAGAACTATCAAGTACATCCCTCGATAGCCAATTATGAATAAAGGAATAATCAGGGGTGAAACAAAGAATGCAAGACACCTCGCTATTTCATGCATTTGACAGAGTCAATGCAATCAATCTTTAATCAATTGAGTGAAGCTAGGAGGATCAGATTTCCTGATATACCTCTTATAGATCCCAAACATCCTAAGCCAAAAGGATATAGGGAAGATCAATTTTGCCCTTATCATAGGATACCAGGGCATGACATTGAGGCTTGTGTTGGTTTTAAGCATCAAGTGCAAAAAATTATTAAGGCTAGAGAACTCAAAGTTGACAACCCACTGGCTTCCAATAACAGAGACATGGGCATATATAGAAACCCATTGCCCAATCATGAGGCCCCTAGAGAGCAAGGGGGCCAATTCAATTAGGTTTGAGTTGATATACCTATAGACACAAAATTATAGCCACTAATACTCCATCCTAACCTTCCCACCACCCACTTGTCCACCATACACCTTCCCACCAATTATTTGGCCAAATTCCATCTTTCTCGCAATCCATTTCACCATTTTAGACCTTTCCTACCATTTCCTAGCCTAATTGGGATTATTTTAATATTATTTAATATTATTTAATATTTAAAATAATATTTTATATTAAGTTTCGATATGTAGACCAATTGGTTCATCCAAACCCCATAAGGGAGGCGGAGGTCCAAGGTTCAAATCTCGGGCCTCGTTGGACTGAACTCTTGTCCCTTTCCTGGTACTTTCAATGGTGTAAAAGGTTTAAAATGATTGTGGCATGGTGGTTATAGGGGCAGACTGCATGAAGATCTATGTTGCGGCTTCTGGGGCGAACATCACAGAATACTGTGGCGGCCATAAAAGCTACACAGCCTACTTGAATTTGTGGCAGCTACCGATTCCACCATGTAAATTAAAAAAAAGAAAAAATATAATATTTTATATTATATTATAATATATTTATTATAAAATATATATTTATAAACTCAATTAACCACAACCGTCCGATCTATTCTAATCTCCACCATCCATATTCATTAATCCATGTCACATTTAAAAAGTAATCTCAACCTTAGGATCTAATTTAATTTTAGCCACACGATCAAAAGTGTAATGCTAAAACCCTAAGAAAACCCTAGGTTGGATTATAAATAAGGGTATTTCACAAATGCCCAAACACTGAAACCTTGAGAATTAGACATTGCACCCTAGAGGAATTATTGGTGAAGCCCTAGCATAGAATCCTAAAAATCTAAAGCCCTAGCTCACCGATAAGACTTTTTTGTTCCAACCATCACCCATTCATCCTCCATTGCCATCACAGCCCCCATCCATCCACTGCATTCATCACCATCTCCAAGATCTACTTCTATAGATTCTACCCTAACCCGTAGGCTCCCTCCAAAGCTTGTGAGGCTCGCTGTAGAGCCTACGAAGTGCTCACCAGAGCCTATTGTATACCGTAGGTGCTCTCTAGAGCCTGTTGTATCCTGCAGGTGCACACTAGAGCCTATGAAGCTCACATCAGAGCCTACCAAGTGTGTGTCCGAGCCTGTTGCAACTACAAAAATGTAAATCTGAGCTTGCTAAACCACACCATCTACAACAACGAAATAAAATCAAGGTATATCTTATTTGAATGTATTTTATCTCATAATTTGTTGATCTAGCATACTTTTTGACTTCATTTTTAACTAGGATTTTATTGATGTCTGAGGGTCTCACACTGTGGAGCCCTCATAGGTATTACTAACCCTCTTGTTCTATTTTTATGTATGTAGATCTGTAAGTTCTACACATTGTTGAATGACTGTTGAAGTTGGAGTGGACCCACACTAGATACTCGAAGCCCACTCAACCTATTGGAAGTAAGGACACACCAAATTTGAAGACACTTTGTTGTTATTGCTAGGGTTTCAGAGAACCCTGGTGCCATTGTAAAATCAATGTATCAAATACTCACATTGAGTACTGATTGAAACAAAGGATTTCATTGGCTCCCCCCTATTTTATCGAATACATCCATTTGTGCAATCTTTGTATTTCCTTGTGTTATTTTATTTCTTGTTATTATTTAAGTGTCATTTCTTTGTCTTCACAAATGGTGATCATGGTGGAACCCCACAAGGGTTTCATTATTTGATAGATCTACCTTGCTAACTTAATTTTATTTCCATTTGTTGCAAGATTTATAGAAGCGTAAAATTTGCTGAATTTATCTCTAGGGTTTCTAAAGCAGCCTGCAACATTTTTAGAGATTACGCAGGTGTTCAAGAGCATCCATGGAGCATTCAAAAGCATTTGTATACAACCACAGGTGCCATCCCATACCTAGAAGTAATTTAGAGTAGAGCTAAGACTTCCAAGTAAGTTTCATAATCCTAGGTTGCCATTTAGTGATTTACGTATTTGAAAGCACGAGGATACGAAAGCAAAAAGGAAAGCAAATAAGCGATGCGAATCGAACTTAGAATGAACGCTAAATCCTACAAATTAAAAGTGCTTGAAAAGAGGGAAAGCATGAACGAATAAAAAACTTTGAACAAAAGCCAATAAAGAAGACAACCCTTTTTATTGATATTGTTTCAAGATTCGGTTACAATGCGCTTCCTCCCTTTCCAAGGGCTAGGAGCGTTAAACATGCGTTCTAGTCACATCCATGTGTGCCATTCCTTCTTTCGCGTGCCCACATGTAAAAATGGGTGGACCAAATGTCGCCGCCACTCACGTGGATGAGTCTTGGCTCCTTGCTGCTCCTCTGAGGTCCAGATCCTGCATTCAAAGAAACAAGGAGCGGTCAATAGCACCTACGGATGAAATAAAGCATGCAATCCCCAAGCCTACGATAAGCGAATGAGAAAAATGAATTAAACTATGACTAAAATGAATCCAAATGCTCTAAAAATTTGACAGGGACATCAAGACATCACCAGGAGGGCACTGCAAAAAGAACAGTCTAGAAATTCCTCACCGATTTGAATTCGCTTCGGGGAGGGACGAATTCACCTGCAACAAAATGCCGAAATGGTACTGTCCCAAATGTCCTGCCTAGGAAGCTCCAAAAGACCTGCAAACTTGGGGTTAGCTAATTGGGGGCATTTTGGGAAGACCCAGATGGTCAGATTTTCCCAATTTGGCCTCCATCAATGGGAATTTGATAATGCTACCTGCAAGTTAGTGAAAGCGAACGAAGATAGAAACATGATCAAAATTGCTCAAAACAAGGTGAAATTTAAATGACAACCTATCTAAGCATCATAGAACTGAATGCAAAAATGAAAGAAAGCAAATCTATCACAGATTTCCCATCGCTCCGAAGAGGGGCGATTAGGACTATAATAGTGTGGGAGGGGGCGCCCATGGGGCAGGCCGCCCGCCGTTTAGGGCCTGATTTCGGTACCAATCCACTTGGGATGGGTCCAAAACCTCTTGTGGGGTATTGTCGACAAATTGGGTGGGATATTGTGGCCAAATTTTGGGTTTGGTTCCGGATTTGTGCTTCCAATAACCACCCTATGACCTCTTCTCCAAAAGAGATCAAGGATGTGAAAGGCACAACTCAAAGGGGAATAGGTGTGAAAATAAAATGACAACACTTCGTTGCTCCAAAATGCTCCTTCTCTGTCTCCTTTTGGGGTGAGGAAACTCACCAATTTATAGACCTGGAGGTCTCTTGAATTGGGCATGCAGAGGCGCCACTTGGCAATCATGCCTTCCCAGGGGGGAGGAGATTCCTCCCTGAATAGGGACTTCATGACTGCCCTTGTAACATCCTCTAACGCTCGAAAATGCTTACCCACACTCCCATGCGATGAAGGAAGCGTTAAGTGGCGGATCTGAGCTGCCATTTGTCAAGATTTGACTTTTTGCCCATCAAACCTGCAATTCGCCCCACCCTGGAGCGAATTTGGAATTCATCCCGGGGTGGGGCGAATCCCAGTTTGAATTCGTCCCTAGGTGGGACGGATATTGAGCAAAGTGCCTGAAGGTGCCAAATTGATTTTTGACCTTCCAAAACTATTGTCAGAGTGGTTAGGACCACTGTTTAACCTCTGGGGGCTGCCCTTGGGGCTGTGTGTGTCAATGCGATCAGTGTTTGCAGTCACATAATCGGATTGGTGTTGTTTTGGTGTCTATAGATGCCCCTTTTTGGGATGCGCTGCGCAAGGCGCAACGCCGAGCAAAAATAGATAACCAAAGCACTAATGATTAGGGTTTCTCAGTAACCCAACCAAATTTTGATGCCCCAAGTATGGAAAGGGCATGCATTCTTGAATCCTTGCTTCTGACGAGCGAAGGAACTCAATTCAAGTGTTAACCTTTTTTGGTGAGGTGTTACTTGATCTTGGACATTGATCAGTCATGAATAGGCAAAGGGCGCAACCTTTTGTCTGTGGGAACCTAGAGTTCATGATTCACGAAATGCCAAGTGATTGATCAGTTTGTGATTATTGCTTGTTTACTGCCCCAAGCAGGAGCGTGATTGTCTTTGTCAATGATTCTTTGAATGCATGTCATTTTCCTTAACTGGGTGTGTATTTGTTGATTGGTGACTAAGTGTGACTACCCCCTCAAGCGATGAATCGATGAGGGAATGACCTTCATGAGAAAAGCGACGAGTCGCTTGACCCAAGATGACTTGTGCAAGGGTGCCTTCAGATGTTTAGCGTTAAATGTGTGTGCAGTTTTTTGACATTTAGACCTATTTTTGGTGGGTGTTAACCCTTTTCGACGACGCTTTTTGGAGCTGAAATTGTCAAAAATCCGTTCTCCCGTGGAGCGGTCCGGCTATGATAGCCTTCTTAGGGAGTAGGATAGTGACAATTTGTGGCCCCAATGCCTTCTTTGGATGCCAAGAATGTCAGGCGCCAAGGCGCCTTCGTTCGGCAATGTTATTGCTATTTTTGGTTGGATTTTGACCCTTTTGGCGACGTCGCTTGGGGATGAAATTCTCAACAATCCGTCCTCCCGTGGAGCGGTCCGGCTATGGTAGCCTTCTTAGGGAGGAGGATAGTGAGGATTTGTGACCCCGACATCCATTTTGCATGCCCGGGATGTCAAGTGCAAAAGCACTTGCATCGGGCAAGTTTATTAGTTGTTTTGGTGCATTTTTGTTCATTTTTTTGCTGTTTTTGAAATTTTTGCTCTGAATTCATTCCTGGGTGGGACGAATACCAGTTAAGTATTCATCCCAGGGTGGGACGAGTGCTAACTAGAGTGCTCATCCTAGGGAGGAATGAATATAAGCTCAACAAACCTATTTAAAGGCCAAATCTAGGGTTTGGGCTCATTTGCACTTGAATTTTCTTGCGATTTGGAGCTCTAAGGAGGAGGAGGTTAATTCTACGAAGCGAAGCACTGCCAAAATTTTCCTGCCACCATGAGTGCACAAACCGGGTCGAGCGGCGGAGCCGAAGCGAGACCGGTAAGTGCTTCTCCTCTTTTATTTGCTTTTGTTTGTTGTTGCAAGTTATTTGTTTATTTTTCTTTGTTATTTTGTTTTTCAAATTTAAAATTGAAACCCTAAAACTTAACTGAACACGAACCAAGACTTAGCTTAAAACTGAATGGAAAACGTAGTTTAAACCTTGGTTGGATTTTTATTTTTCTTTTTTAAAAATTGTTTTTGAATTTTTGTTGCTTTTGAGCTGTACAGTTTTTTTTTTATGCAATGCTGTATATTCATATTTTTGTTGTACAGTTTTCATGATTTTAATGTTTTTGTGTTGTTTTCTTTTGCAGGTTGTGAAGAGCCGGTATCGCGTGCCTACTGCTTTTGCTGAAGCGCGGGAGGCGCTAACTATGGCTGACTGGGAGTGGCTTGATGCCCTTGGGCTCAAGCAGGTGACTCGGCTGGGGCCTGTGGTCGGGGATCGGGCCTATCTGACGACCCTGATCAATCTGTGGGATCCCCGGACCAACACCTTCCATCTCCCAATAGGGGAGATGATAGTGACCTTGGAGGATATCTATCGAATTCTATGAATTCCAATAGATGGACTGTCGATCAGGACGACGCCGCGTGATCAGCGGACCATTGTACTGATACGATGCTTCGGGCACGGGGAGGAGCTGGGTGTGGATAGCCCAGTGGAGAGGGCAGAGATTGACTACCAGATGGGCAGGATTCTGGTTCGATGGTGGCTGGAGAAGGGGGTGTTGGGAGTGAGGCACGCAGTACTCATGGGCCTCATTTCCAACATGTTGCTACCTGACTCGTCAGGTGCGAGGTTCCCGTGGAACCTGTTGGATGTGGTTTGTCGGCTGGTTGAGTGCCCGACGGAGGCACCGTTGATCATGAGGTGGGGACAGACGCTGTTAGCATAGCTCTATGGGGAGTTGTACGAGGTCCACTGTCGGAGGTAGAAGGGGATCAGTTGTAGTTATCTATTGCAGAGCTGGGCTTGGCAGCATATAGCGGTGGAGAGGCCGGCGGGGTTGCCATGGACGATGCGGGCAGAGATGGAGGATAAGGATATAGGTTACGTGGCACTATGGTGGCGGTCTAAGGAGCAGGGATAGAGTCGATGGTGGGCAGGTGCTGTAGGGCACTATGCCGATGCCTTCACTCGGCTTGCTCTAGGGGAGGTGTTCTGGCGCCCCTACCGGGACTGTCCAGCCTGGCCTGAGGCTGGAGAGTGGCTCCGATAGGTACGTAGGGGCGGTGGCTGATTGGGCAGCATGGGACCGAGCATGAGTTCTTCCCTTATAGCCGGGTGACATGATAGTTTGGGGTGCGCCAGGGGTTTCCTAGTGAACCCATGGTCTATCGACGCTGGGGGACGAGAGGACTCTGGACCGGCCAGTCATCGTGCCACTTGGCAAGGATTCAGATGCGGTGATTGACGTCCCAGATGTGGATGACATCGGGACTATCGTAGAGTATGATCAGTGGTGGACTCTACGGCGATGGTGAGGAGAGGGACCACTGGGAGGGAGAGGCAAGAGGGGGGATGGTGCGGAGGCACCAGGTGAGGGTTGGGGAGCTCCGCTAGAGGATGCGGACATGGTGGAGGTGGATGACTTGGGCATGGATTTTGGGGCTCTGGATCAGCCGGAGATGCAGGACGTCCCGGAGTAGTGGGAGCCAGAGTAGGCTGCTGTTCCAGAGGTGCCTATGCATCAGGACATGGTAGAGGACATGGAGGCAGGGGTGCACGCTAAGAATGCATGATTGGAGGGGCTGCGAGGAGGCGAGATGAGGAGTTGGGGAAGCTTTAGGGAGAGGGATCTCTTGCATGTAGTTAGCAGAGCGGGATAGCGCATTTGCTACCATCGGGGGATGGGGACACCAACGCTGCATAGGAGAGGGATCTCCTACGGATGCAGCTGGCATAGGGACGATGCGACTAGCATCGATGAGAGTAGTGGGAGAGGGACTTGGTCTCGACATCGGATGGATATGGAGGGAGAGATTATCCGCCTCGGTGGGCGGTTCCCTACGTTCGAAGGTGGCTCTTCGTGCTAGATGAGGGAGTGATACTGAGCAGTCAGCATCATCTCGTCATAGGCGATTGGATGAGGGAGGCAATAGCAAGCGTGATGCGGGGGCTAGCAGCAGCCTGAGGGGTCCCATAGGACCCACCACATGGGGGGTAGTTCCCGTCGCACCGATCCTATGTGATCATGGTGGCCGACGCCCTAGGCTTGGGGGTTTTGAGCTTTTGGATTTTTGCGGGGTCAGATGACCGATTATTGTAGCCTATGGGCATTTTTGATGATATATATATATATGACTTTATTTTTTTTATGCGCATGTGATGATTTGATTTTATGCATGATGATTGATGAATATGTATGTATGCATGTTAAGTTATATTGATGGATGCATATGTGTTGATGAGTGCAATTGTTTCTTAATGTATATGATATGCAAATGGAATGGATGAATGGAATTTGTGATGTTTGGTGGTGGCACCATAGACTGTTTAGAACTTTATGGCTTTTTGTCCTAGGCGATCGCTGTGGTAAATGACTTTTTATGTATGGTATTTTGTATTTTCTGATGGTGAAGTAAAGTTGAAAGTTGGTTTAGAATGTAGTTAAGGTTTTCTGAGACTCAGATGTTTTAACTAACTAGCCATGACTGTACTTTATCTTACAAGACTTTTGAACAAGGTATGAATCGGACTTGTTTTTGACCAAGTTATTTCACATCCCTGTGTGTGCAATTGAGTTCATTTATGTGGTATTTGTCAGGATACCGCCAATGCTAGATAGGCTGTCAACCAAACCTGTACTCGAGGATCACCTAATTAGCTCCACTAACTCCTTTGTTGTATTTAGTCAGATTAATCTACGGTGCGATCCAGGCTACCGTAAGCTAGCTCATCCACATGCAAACATTGATCTGCACACAAGTTAATGCGATAGATATATCGTCATGCGGGAGGTTTGCCACGAGTGACCGATAGGCTATCAACCAAACCGGTACTGAGGTTTATCTCATGACCTTCTGAATGTTGAGAGTTCCAGGGATTCAAGTTCGACTCCCTTCTTTTCTTCAATTGTATTGGGATACTTGCTCTTTTGTAGTGATAAAAATCACTGTTTATTTTTGTTATAATTTTTTTTTTTTGAGCAAGGGATTTGAATATTGAGTGATGAGAATCACTATTGTATGTGCTTTTTGATGTATGCACTTTGGTTGGGATGTCAAATTTTTGGAGTTTTGACGTTTTTGCAAATTTTTATGATGTTTGCAACTTCTTTTGAGAACTTGGGATTCTTGGGGAATTGGGTAGGGAGGATGCTTGTCCTTTTGCCAACTCTCAGCATTCTTGGGGTCATTCGCACAGGGGGATGAGCAAGATAACCATTTCGCTTATGGTGACCTGGATTGCTTTGCAGGTTTCATCTTTCATTCACACAACTTGGGAATTTTGTTATATGTTTTAATTTGTGTTGGGATGCTACGTAACAAGGTGTGATCCAAGTAGAACTCTACCTTCGTAAAATCTGTCTGACTTGGTACAGTACGTGGCTAGAAAGCTAATGATGACTGAATGATGAAAATCTCTTGATACATTAGGAAACAACTGACTATGATAGGGGAAAATAATGTGAATGGCGTTTATATGTGATGAGTTATTGATAAAGTGGAGAAATGTGGAAAAATGATGGTTTTGCCAAGTAATGACAGTCTATGGTGCTTTGACATGTATGACCACAAATATGCAAATGTATGGATGTGATGCTTAATGCAACTATATGTTTTTGTTTTTGATGGATTGATTTTTGTGAGTATGGAGATGAGATGCAAAGAGAGCTCTTTATCTTTATGATGATTTTGCGTATGCATGGGAATGAGATGCAACTTTTTGTTATTTTTGATGATTTTTTATTTTTTTTGAATTTTTTTGTTTTTGACCAAGCGATTATGGGAATCCTTGGAGCTTTTGGTTTGACCAAGTGATAATGGGAACCTTGGGGTTTTTGGGTTGACCAAGCGATTAGGGGAAATCCTTGGAGCTTTTTGGGTTGACCAAGTGATTATGGGAATCCTTGGAGCTTTTGGGTTGACCAAGCGATTATGGGAATCCTTGGAGCTTTTGGGTTGACCAAGTGATTATGGGAATCCTTGGGGCTTTTGGGGATGACCAAGCGATTATGGGGAATCCTTGGAGCTTTTGGGTTGACCAAGCGATTATGGGAATCCTTGGAGCTTTTTGGTTGGGCTATGGCTCTTCTAAATATGGAATGGCCTCAAATGACTGATGTTCAAGGGTTCTAGTTCCTTGATTCCATCAAGAGAGGCTAGCCGGTATGTTCCAGGTCCTATTTTACTATCAATTACATAGGGACCTAACCAGTTTGCCGTGAACTTGTCCCTTAGATGGGGTGGCAAGCTAGAGTTCTGTTGGTTCTCTTTCAAGACCAAGTCACCAACCTGAAAGTCCCTCAGGTGAACTTTCATGTTGTATGCTTTCTTCAGTCGCTCTTGGTAGATACGTAAATGCTCGAGAGCATTAACGCATCATTCATCAAGCAACGTAAGCTGGTCTAACCGGGCCTGCCATGCGATGTCATCATCGATGAACTCTTGCATTGATATGCGTAGGGAAGGAATCTCCAACTCGAGAGGCATGACAGCCTCGGAGCCATACACGAGCAAAAATGGAGTTGCCCCAGTGGGTGTCCGAATGCTAGTGCGATAAGCCCATAGGGCAAGTGGGATCTGAATGTGCCAATCTTTATGACTGTCTATGACTATCTTTTTGAGGATGGCGACTAGCATTTTGTTCGACGCCTCTACTTGCCCATTTTCCTACGGATAATAGGGTGTCAAAAAATTGTGCTAGATTTTGTACTTTGTGGTCAAAGCACGCACATATTTGTTCTTGAATGACGTCCCATTATCCGAGATTATCTTGGATGGAATACCAAAATGACATATGATGTTATGCAAAATGAACTCCACAATGCGGGTTCCTGTCGTAGAGGTAAGCGGAACTGCTTCCACCCACTTGGTGAAGTACTCTATGGCCGTTACGATGAACGTGTGATGGCCTGACGACATAGGGGAAATCTTTCCAATTAGGTCTAAGCCCCACTACAAAAATGGCCAAGCCGACTGGATCGGCTGCAAGGCCTAGGAAGGTACATGCATCAAATTAGCATGATGTTGACACTTCATGCACTTCCTTACATATGCGCAACAATCTCACTCTAAAGATGGCCAATAATAGCCCATGCAAAGAATGCGCTTTGCGATAGCCATACCGCTGAAGTGGCCACCACATGTACCATCGTGCGCTTGGGCGATCGCCCAAGTGGACTCTTGCTGGTCCAAGCACCGAAGGAGGATCCCTTCATAGCTACGATGGTACAAAATGTCTCCTAACAAGACATGCTTTGCCACTTTCTACTTGAATGCTCATTTTGTGGCATGCATCAATCCAAGTGGGAGGTTACCTAACTTGAGGTAGTCCCTGATGGGTGAATACCAATCCTGCTGATCAGAAGCCTCGATGGTATGAACAGCCAATCCCTCTTGAAGTTCATCCCTAGCAAAAGTTGAGCGGGAAAGAACTTGTAAGAATAGCGTTGTGTTGCTATTAAGGGGAGTAGGGGAGAACAAGGACCCCCAGTTGGCGTGCTTCAGACGATCATGGATTCGAGAGAACCTATCCTGAGGTGGTTCAATCTGGATCATGTGGATTCCTGGCGTTAAATCAGAGCTTGCACGCTCCATCACGGATTGCGATAGTGTTTTGACTTGAATGGTTGTCATATCACCAGAAAGGTCTTGCGGGATTAGTGACCCCAAGGAGGCCATAGTGTCCGCAAAATGATTCGATGACCGAGGGAGTGCCTCGATGTCGTACCATTCAAGATTTGCCAGGAATTTGTCCACAAGGGCTTTGTAGGCCTGCAGAACTGGGCATTTACATTGGAATACCCCTTTGACTTGGTTGACAATTAACAACGAATCACCAAAAATGTTTAATCGCTTGATGTTCATGGTGATTGTTGTCTGAAGACCTATGAGCAAGGCTTCGTATTCTGCATTATTGTTGGTGCACGGGAAGTCTAATTTAAATGACAGAGGCATTGGAGCCCCTTGCGGTGTGAAGAATACAATTCCCGCACCACCACCTTGCTCACATTTAGAACCATCAAAAAATAGGGTTATGTCGGCTTGTGACTCAGGCTCATCAGAATCTGGCGATTCTGAGACATGGAAGACCCCATCATCGGGTAGTTCTATGACTAGAGGCTGATCGTCTTCAAGAGGAGCCTCTGCTAGTTGATCGGCTATGACCTGTCCTTTGATGGATTTTTGTCCAATAAACTCTATGTCAAATTTCGTCAACAACATGATCCATTTCGTCGTGCGGCTACTATGATAAGTACGACTCATCATGTATCACAATGGATTCTCCTTAGACACAACATACGTAGTGTTGCTCAACATGTAGTGGCATAGCTTTTTGGTAGCAAACACCACTGCCAAGCAAAGTTTCTCAACGTATGCATAGTTAAGTTCATAACTGACCAGGGTGCGGCTAAGATAGTAAGTAGCTTGCTCTTTGTGAAGTTCATTCTTCTGGGCTAGCATGGCACCCAGTGCCACCTCAATAGCTGAGATGTATAAGTAGAACGACACTCCTGGTCTGGGTGGTGCCAATACTGGTGGCGAAGCCAAGTATTGTTTAATGTCATCGAAGGCTGACTGGCACTCGTCATCCCAGTGAAATGCTACCCCCTTGTGCAATAATTTGTTCATGGGTCGGCACTTGTCAGATAGCTGCGCTATGAAGCGCTTGATTGACGTGACCTTTCCCTGCAGGCTTCTGAGCTGCTTGATGGTAGTTGGGGGAAGCATTTCAAGGATTGCCTTGACTTTATTGGGGTCCACCTCGATGCCTCGCTTTGAGACTATGAAACCCAAGAGTTTTCTAGATGTGACGCCAAAGACGCACTTCTTGGGATTCAGTCTGACTTTATGCTCCATGAGGCGATCGAGGATCTTGCTTAAGTCATCGAGATGATCCGGGCGCAAAAGAGATTTGGCCAACAAATCATCCATGTAATCTTCCAAAGTTTTATGCATGTAATCATGGAAGATGTACGTCATGGCACGTTGGTAGGTGGCGCCAGCATTTTTAAGGCCAAAAGGCATGACCTTATAACAAAATGTCCCCCAAGGCGTTGTGAACGCCATTTTTAGTTGGTCCTCGGGATTGATACGAATCTGATTGTATCCCGAGAAACCATCCATGAGGGATAGCATTTCGTGGCCCACTGTAGCATCTACCAATGCGTCGATGCTAGGCAAGGGAAAATCATCCTTAGGACTCGCTTTGTTTAGATCTCAAAAATCCGTGCATATGCGAATCCTCCCGTCGGGATTTTTGATGGGCACCATGTTGGACAACCATGGCGGATAATCCACGTAGATGACAAACTGTGCATCCAACAGCTTTTGCAATTCATCTTTGACCATCAAGGCCACTGTTGGGTGCATCTTGCGTAGTTTTTGCTTAACTGGCTTGACTGTCGGATCAAGCGTTAGATTATGCATGACTAGCTACGGATCTAGCCCCGACATGTCTCTGTATGACCATGCAAAAACCTCCTTCTTCTCTTTGAGAAGGGCAATGTAGTCGGCTTGCTCTTCGGGGGATAAACTTACCCCCAGCCTTGATCACCTATGGATTCATTGGATCTGAGCCGATGTCTACGTCAGTCATCTCCTCGATCGACATGTGGGATCCGTCTTCCAACTGGTGTGGAGTCGGGATCAAATGGATATCATTTGCTGAGTTTAAATCTACGTTGGGAACCTCGGGTTCCTCTTCAGCATGGAAGATATCCTGAGTTGGCCCTGGGGTAAAATGAAGCATCTCACCAAAAGGCCAGTACTCTGATGGGGATGGAGGTGAATTGACATGATCCCAGTCTATGGCATCTATGTCTAGATGCAATGACCATGCTGGATCGGCCGAATTGTGGATGGGGGTGGTTAAGTCAATGGAGATCATGTTGATGAGATGATTTTGATCTCCATTACCATGGATATGGTGACTTGAACATCCTAGATGACTCCTGTGCTCCGGATCTGGCTCTGTGGGTATTGGCACGAATGGATCGGCCCTATGTGCTGATAGGAGGATAGGGTCTACCCTCGACACTGATATCACTCTAGGGTCTCGGGGTGGAAGGTGCTCTTCGTATACCTGGAGTGGCGGATCCAACACTTGGTCCCACCCCACTGGGTCTACGTACCACTCATGCCCTGGCACTATGTTCATCTATTCAAATATGTCATTAATCTCCAAGGGGTATCGATGCTGCATCTACCGCATGTGATTAAGATATGCCATTTCTGTCTCATCTTCGTAATCACTATCGAAGATCCAAAAGCCCTCGTTGGCTCCGACAACTATTTGAGGCATTACAGGCTCGTCTTGTTCGAGCAAATTAATCTAGCCCCATTGTGGTTGTTCCACTCTCCGTGGGGGGACCTGATTCTCTTGACGCGGCACTGGCTCGATTGGAGCCTCTAGAGGGAACATTGTCAAGAGGCTCTCTTGATAGTCATCCATGGGGATCACTTGAGAGTGATTACTATCTGATTCGAAGGGGTCATATGATGTTGGTTCATACTCTGATTCATCCTCCGAAGATCCCTCTTGACACTGTCTATAACCTCCTTGAAAGTGAGTCCCCGAACTTTCGCCTCTCTCTAGCAAAGGGAAAGGGTTATTGAGGTTAACAAGGGTGGTTGTTGACCATGGGAGGTAATCCCCCAACTTATACGTTGTGTTAGGGTTGGCATAAGGATCTGATGCCAATCCACCCTTGTTGCCTATCCCTAGGCCTTGCATGTCCTCTACCAAGATGTCTAAGGGCAGGGGGTGATTGAACCCTACTCTTGACTTGTCATAAGGCATTTGGTATCTTGGTTGGCAAAGGACACGCACTCCTTGCTCATACCTGCCTAGCCCATATCCATGCCAATTGCATTGGCCGAGATATCTCAGAGCGAATTCTAGGTTAGATAGATAGTTGACATCTTCTGCAAAGGGCTCTTCATCTTCGTCCTCTTGCATGCATGGCTCCGTACCATGATCAAGGCCCCCATACACGAAGTTGGTCTGGTTTGGCGGGTAGCCTAAAGGAACAATTGTACCGATGGGGAGGCGAGGTCTCCCCATGTCCTGCATGGACTCTAGTGTGGGCGTTGCTACAACATTCTGCACCAGATACTCCCCCAGGCCCGTATTGGCCATTTCAACAGTGATTGTTGGCGATTGAGGGGGAGGGAACGGAAGCTCTTCCTGAATCCACTCCATGTTGGGTGAATTAGGAGCTTCCACTTCCATTTGACTAGGCATCTCTTCAGTAGAGATGGTTGATACTGTTGGCAATGCCTCTTCCAGAGGTTGCACCTCCTCCATGGGTCTCTTCCCTTTGTCCTTCTGTTTGGCCATGATAGGTGGCATCTTTGGTGAAGGACCTGACGCTGAAGATGTACCTGACTGGGGTCTTGGTGGATTTGTCATCGGGGATGCTTGCGGGATCGGACCCTGTCTAGATGGATTTAACTAAAAATCCAAATGCATCGATGGAAGGGTCGATTGCGGCATCAGCTGCACCGCATTGCAATATTTGAAGGGTTCCAGGTCCATCGGGACTACATGTACTTCCCCTTCAAATGTATATTTCAAACACTGATGAGCTATTGAAGGGACACACTTCATGTCCCTGATCCATGGCCACCCCAGCAAGATGTTGTAAGCCATCTCACCCTCCAAAATATGGCACAATGTAGGTATCGTCTTTTGTCCTACTTGAATAGGTAGGACGATTGTGCCAACTGTCGAGCAGATTGCATCGTTGAATGCTCGCAGTGTATATGTGGAGGCCGTGATATGAGATGCCGACAACTTCAGATGTTTCAATGCCATTGTAGTAATGATGTTACTGGACGAGCCAGTGTCTACCAACACCCTCTTATACGGGATCCCATTGACCCATGCGATAACGTGCAGGGGTGGATCCGCCATGTCATCAGCTATCGATTTCACTTCATCCTCTCGAAAGGTGATGACAGGCTCGATGCATCATTTTACATGCCCCACAAAGTTGTTGAAGGAATTCGCTTCCTGGGGCTGCAACTCGATGGCTTTCAATATCTCCATTAGAGCCTCCCGATGGGGCGTTGATTGTTGTATAAGCTCATATATGGAGAGCCTAGCCGACGTGGTCCTCAAACTCTGAGTGAGTTTGGTCCGAATCATGGCCACGGGTCTAGGCGGAGGAAGTTGCGTAGGGTGTTGTTGAGGTTGTGACGTCGATGGAACCTCTCTTGTGGCTACCTCGGGAGCAACTCCTGGGTATCTCTTGTTCCTCGTCACTATGCTTATCATTCCTACATACCCTTGCATGGGGCAATTCTGTTGCACCTCATTGACTTGAAGGGGTTTTTCCTATGCCTCATGGGTAGGCAAGGGGTCTTTGAAGACTCCCATCTGCTGGTTGTTTGGTGCTACGGGGTTGTCCACTGCCAACGTCTTGTTGTCAATTAAGTCTTGTATCAAACCCTTGAACTTCCAGCATGCATTGAGGTCATGTCCTCTCCGCCTGTGGAACCTACAATACAAGTCCTCCCGGTATCCCTTAGGCTTCGACGCATTGGGATCTATGGTTTGAATTTTTGGAAGGTTGATCAAGTTCGCCACTGACAAGCGGTCAAATAGGGAGTCCCTAGACTCCGTATAAGGTGTGTACTATCGTCGAGGGTGACGCTGCTGATTTTGCTCCTACTTCTGGTTTTCTCTTTCATAATTATTAGGAGGCACTGCCTGATAGTTAGCCTTTTGAGGCTGTATTTCTTGTGCAGGCTTAGGGACATTTATAGCAACTTGATTTACCACAGCGGGTTTTTGTTGCGCAGTCCCTATTTTTGTGTTCTTGTTCCATTCTTTCTTCTTAGGTTTGGCAATCTCGCCATCCTGTATCTTGATCTCTTCGATAATTTTGGCTTGCGCCAGAGCTTCTTCTAAGGTGGCATATTGTTGCAGCTACAATAGCACAGAGATCGATCTCAAACAACTTCTTGAGAACATTTGTGTCAGGTCGGACATAGGAGGGAGGTAGGGTAGCTTGGAAAGCAGAGTCCTCCATCGATTCCCGTAGGCCGCCATAGTCTCTTCCTCATACTGCCTGAGGCTGGCCAGGTCACTTAGTGATGCCTTCTTCTTGGTGTTGAAGGCGAAGCATTCGAGGAACGCATCCACTAACTGATCCAAGTTACTGATGCTGTGTTTTGGTAATTACGTGAACCAATCCGAGGTAGGGCCCATGAATGTAGTTATAAAGGTTCTCAGCAACAAAGCATCATTGTCCTGAATGCCAAAGCATTGGCTCAGGAACCTCGTCACATGCTCTTGGGCATCCTCCTCACCCTTGAAGATTGCCAACTGAGGCAGCTTAAAGTGTTCAGGGTAAGGGGGTGCAGGCACTGACGGATGCACAGGATGACTGCGGAGTTGGCGTAACATGGGCTTTTGGGGCCCAGAAGCTTTGGTTTCCATAGACTCCAAACGCTCTAGAAGCGCTTTATATGCATCGAAAGACTTAATCTCTTCCTCTTTAGTTTGCTCCCATTGTGGGTTGTGGGAGACTTGAGGCCTATGGAGGGGTGGCCGGATAGCAGCCCCTCCACCTTGATAGGGCATTTCAGCCTGCTCCTCTTCTTGTTCATACTCCTCATAGGCTTCTCGAGGAGTTTTTGGGTGAGACCTATGACCATGGGTGGGTCCCCACGGAGGGAACCCATCGTTGTTCTGGGGAGTGGCCTCCCGTTCAGGTCTAGGAGGTCTTGGAGGCAGCACTTGGTAGGGTCATGGGGACCTGTCTCGTACCAAGGGATTGCGCCTCTCATATGGTTCTGCCCTTTGGGTGCGAGGGGTTGGAAGCCTCTCAGGCACCGTGTTGTGGAGCAGCTCATCTGTTTGGCATTGAATGCGCTCCTTGCTAAGGCGGTATAGATGCTCTAGCTGCTATTGATCTTGCTCAAGCTGCGTAATCTATGCTTGGTGGGCGGCATGTCTGGTGACTGCCAGGTCGATCTGTTCCGCCATCTTGAGCCTAGGAGGCCTAGATGCCTCTCCTACACATTTGTCTCGGTCATGGTGATCTGAGATCTCTATAGGTCGCTTCCCCCTATCGAGGTTAGCGGCATTCACTCGAGGCTCTGGCCTCGAAAGATGATTTTGGTAAATAGCAAGTGCGGAAGCGCATTGCTCCCATGCTGTATATTGCTCTTGAGGAAGGTAGGGGTCTTCCTCATTTTCCCTTTCATAAGTGTGAAAGGGGCGGGCAGAGTTGGCTCGCCCTGCCAGAGGAGCTTTGTGCTCCGGATTTGTCCTATTGTTTCTGACAATGAGAGGGGGCAATGGAGGGATGACATACTCCTATGGCCTCACCTCATGGACCCTATGTTCTAGCGCTTCATCACGCGGTGGCCACTCGTATCGAGCTTCTAAGGGAGCTTTCCTATTTATGTTGAGTGCCACGTGTAAGGACTCCTCCTGAAAGGGTCTATGCTGGATGGGAGTGCCCCTCAAAGGGGTGCCCCTATAGTCCCATTCTGAGATGCCATGATGTGGACTCTCTTGTGGGCCCAGCCACCAAGGCGGAATGGCCAAGTCCTTGGGACTATAGCGGAGGTGACTTGTGCCCCCTTGTACACTCTCCGCAGCTTCCGCCCTTGCTTGGGCTTGGCTACGGGTGTACACCATGGTGGTATCTCTCTACAAGCTATGTAGGTTTTTATCTCTTTTATGATTTTTTTTTTTTTGCTACACTAAATAGAAAAGATCACACACACACACAAGCAGTGATTATCTCATTTAAATATTGAAAGTGTGTCCTAGACCTGGTTTAGTGTGTTTTGATTTTGTTTTGAAAGCTTTTGTAAAGAACGTTTAAATGCAAAATGATGGCTCTTATGACTCCCATAGATGGTCGCCCCTTCGATATACCATTGCCAGGCCGATATACCAACCTCTCTATATACCCGCCCTTACATGAGGGAAACTATAGGTACGTGAGAGCAGATGGTACGTGGAACGTAGGCGGTACGAAAGGGGGATCACCCTATTTTTGACACCTACCATAGAAGACTTATCCTCATGTGCTAGGAATCACCCCAGCTACACTCGGTCAGCTTTCATCAGGATTTACGTCTAGCAATAGTAGCGATCGGGGTTTATGAATGCAAAATTCAAGCCAAGGTGGTGATGAAATCCACTGTTGGTCTTGATCAAGGGCTAGGGTTTTACGACCAGCTCCTTGGTGTTTATGTTGCCACGTGGTGTGTGGGGTTCTTTTTATTTTGCAAAATGGAAACAAGCAAGCAGTAGAGGAAAACTACTTTCCCTAAGCAAGCGAGTAATCCAAAAACAAAAAAATTGAAGACAAAAATTGACAGGGAAAGTTTAGAATCCTTACCTCTTCTCTGCCCAAATATTTCGGTTCTGAGTTTCTACCCGAAAACCGCATAGACAAAAATTCATCTCGGGGGAATGAATTATAGGACTGTATTCATCACAGGGTGGGGCGAATTCCCATTCATCCCAGGGTAAGACGAATTACAGCTCTGTATCCGCCCCCTGATGGAACGAACAACAGTCAACGTATGAAACTCGGCACCTGCAAGCAAAAACAACCAAGTTTCGATCAGATCCCTGATCTTAAAAAATAGAGGACTAGGTCCCACCATGATCACCACTGAAAGCACGAGGATACAAAAGCAAAAAGGAAAGCAAATAAGCGATGCGAATCGAACTTAGAATGAACGCTAAATCCTACAAATTAAAAGTGCTTGAAAAGAGGGAAAGCATGAACGAATCAAAAAACTTTGAACAAAATCCAATAAAGAAGACAACCCTTTTTATTGATATTGTTTCAAGATTCGGTTACAATGCGCTTCCTCCCTTTCCAAGGGCTAGGAGCGTTAAACATGCGTTCTAGTCACATCCATGTGTGTCGTTCCTTCTTCCGCGTGCCCACATGTAAAAATGGGCGGACCAAATGTCACCGCCACTCACGTGGATGAGTCTTGGCTCCTTGCTGCTCCTCTGAGGTCTAGATCCTACATTCAAAGAAACAAGGAGCGGTCAATAGCACCTGCGGATGAAATAAAGCATGCAATCCCCAAGCCTACGATAAGCGAATGAGAAAACTAAATTAAACTATGACTAAAATGAATCCAAATGCTCTAAAAATTTGATAGGGACATCAAGACATCACCAGGAGGGCACTACAAAAAAAATAGTCCAGAAATTCCTCACCGATTTGAATTCGCTCCGGGGAGGGACGAATTCACCTGCAACAAAATGCCGAAATGGTACTGTCCCAAATGTCCTACCTAGGAAGCTCCAAAAGACCTACAAACTTGGGGTTAGCTAATTGGGGGCATTTTGGGAAGACCCAGATGGTCATATTTTCCCAATTTGGCCTCCATCAATGGGAATTTGATGATGCTACCTGCAAGTTAGTGAAGGCGAACGAAGATAGAAACATGATCAAAATTGCTCAAAACAAGGTGAAATTTAAATGACAACCTATCTAAGCATCATAGAACTGAATGCAAAAATGAAAGAAAGCAAATCTATCACAGATTTCCCATCGCTCCGAAGAGGGGCGATTAGGACTGTAACAGTGTGGGAGGGGGCGCCCATGGGGCAGGCCGCCCGCCGTTTAGGGCCTGATTTCGGTACCAATCCACTTGGGATGGGTCCAAAACCTCTTGTGGGGTATTTTCGGAAAATTGGGTGGGATATTGTGGCCAAATTTCGGGTTTGGTTCCGGATTTGTGCTTCCAATAACCACCCTATGACCTCTTCTCCAAAAGAGATCAAGGATGTGAAAGGCACAACTCAAAGGGGAATAGGTGTGAAAATAAAATGACAGCACTTCGTTGCTCCAAAATGCTCCTTCTTCTCTCTTCTTTGGGGTGAGGAAACTCACCAATTTATAGACCTGGAGGTCTCTTGAATTGGGCATGCAGAGGCGCCACTTGGCAATCATGCCTTCCCAGGGGGAGGAGATTCCTCCCTGAATAGGGACTTCATGACTGCCCTTGTAACATCCTCTAATGCTCAAAAATGCTTACCCACACTCCCATGCGATGAAGGAAGCGTTAAGTGGTGGATCTGAGCTGCCATTTGTCAAGATTTGACTTTTTTCCCATCAAACCTGCAATTCGCCCCACCCTGGAGCGAATTTGGAATTCATCCCGGGGTGGGGCGAATCCCAGTTTGAATTCATCCCTGGGTGGGACGGATATTGAGCAAAGTTCCTGAAGGTGCCAAATTGATTTTTGACCTTCCAAAACTATTGTCAGAGTGGTTAGGACCACTGTTTAACCTCTAGGGGCTGCCCTTGGGGCTGTGTGTGTCAATGCGATCAGTGTTTGCAGTCACATAATCGGATTGGTGCTGTTTTGGTGTCTATAGTATTCTATTTTTTGCTATTATTTTTTGTTGTTTTTAGGTTCAACACTAAGTAATATGGGAAATAATTGGTAGCAAGTTGAATCTAGGTTCTGTGTGTATTTAATTATACCAAACTCATTTCTTGTTCTAAAGTTGTAGATCTAGGTGATTGTTTGTATTTTTGATTGCATATGAAACAGAAAAGCATCCTAGATCTTGCATTTTAGGGTTAAATATCACTTTAATTTTGCATATCTAAATAAGAACAACATTTTGATGCATAAAGTAATCCTACCCTAGGTTGGCCCCTTTGGCAGAGATGTGGACGAACCCTCTGGTTGCTCTTGTGATTTTAATAATTTGTAAGCAGGGGATTTTAAGGGTGTACTCTGTGCTCTTTAGGTGAAATTTGCATCTTTGTGTTGGATTTTGATTTATATTAGTGAAGTTAGTAATATTTAATATTTTTTGCACACCATAGAGAACAAGAAATATAATAAAATAAATCACACACTTGCATGATTCTAATTTTTTTAACAATACTGGCTAGATTTCATCATCAGCCATTGCTTGATATTTGGTGATGTTGGCCATGATTTCCATCCACCAATATCTCCCATAGAAACCATAGGACTACCCCCAAGCAAACTTGTTGAAGGTCATTACCAACAAGAATCTCATTTCCCTGGCTAGCCTTAGTTTTTTTTTACCTTTTTTTTCATTAAAAAAGATTAAGTTACATCAAAACACACAAGCCAACAATTCTAAAAGGAACTTCACATTAATGAAAGAAAATAATTAATGAACAAGGTAAGCCACACATGGTGAAACCTAGGACTGATTGTTTTCTTTGCTTTAAACTTTGGAAAAGTTGTTAATTTATGTGATTTAGATAAGCTTTGAATATTTGGTTTAACTACTTTATAGTGCTAACATGACATTGTAGCACCCTAAAATTGGCGCAGTAAAACTTAGTAAATAATTAAAATTACCTTAGTAATAATTCAAATTCAAATTTCAACCCCAAAACCGCTCCCAAACCGCTTGCTACCCGTTTCCTTATTTTTTGTGCCATTTTTAGAGTTTGTTTCATCCGTTGGACGATATCGTCTCCGATCAGACGATATCGCCTCAGATCGGACGATTTCATCTAGAGCAAAACGTCCAGATGATCTTGTCCCAAAACTAATTTTTCATAATTAGCTTCTATTTCAACAGCTTCTCTAACTCGGGCAGAGACGCGTCTACACCGTTAGAGTCTCCCCCCATTGGAGATCTCCCAAAATGGGATGATCTCCAACCTCCCAACCTTTTTCCTATGCCTATTTAATCTTAGGCCCTCCCCTTGACTTTCCCCTGGCTGAATTTTTTTGTACTTTAAGTTTTACATGCTTTAGGATATCCTAGATTATTGTTCGCCTTTGTCCCTTTTTGAATTTTCTTGTAGGAACTTTGTTATTCTTCAGCCAAAGCAAAGCTCAGATCATCGCAGATGATCCTGTCCAATTTGAGACGATTTCATACCAATCCGAGACGATTTCGACTGTAGTCAACATTGGGGGCAATCAGTGCCCAAAGTTTGTGTTTCTTTACTCTTTTTTGTTGTTTTTCTTTGCATTAGTTAAGCTTATTACTGCTTTGCATCTTGGAGTTCACCTCATGTAGCCTAGATGCATAATAAAGTCAAAGTTAGTCATTAAAACCATGCATTTTACTTAATTTGTTATCTAAAGTTGTCATTCTAGCATTCATACTTTCATTTCTATCATTTTCCCTTGCTTTTGCAATTGTATTTCTTGTTCTTGGTATCCATTTCTGTAATTGCAGGTCTCTGACGAATTTGTTTGATGAATTCATCAGATCTCAGACGATCCTATCAGATCGTAGATGATCCTATCAAATTCTAGATGACCTGGACTGCTTCAAAAATTAGAATCTCCATCAGACATCCGGATCAGGTATGGCTCTTTAATCTAGCTTATTCTCTCTGTTTTCTGTTCAAATCTATTTTTTGTATTCATATAATTAGCATTTCATATAGCTTAACTTAGATTCATTTGGCCAAACCTAGGACTTGGATGTTTAAAGCTAAAATTGAACACATTAAACTCATTCCCAACCTAGGCGTGGAAAATTCCACTAAACGTTTCCTAGTGAACCCCACCATCCGTCGAAAAATCACCTTAATACCCCTCCCCCGAGAGGCGGGACCTTCAAAGGGCCTCTCAGTCCGAGGTATTGTCCCATCCTTTTCCCATCCTCCTTCTAGGCGTGGATCCTATAGCCTGAAGGTAAGGGTGCAAAAAATTTGGAGTGATACATTTTGGTGAACCCGACGTGAAACTAAAACCTTTTGAAAACAAAACAAAAATATAGATGCATTTCAAATCATTAGAAAAATACTAAGTTGCATATCATGTCTAGATGGTAGCTCCTAAGAAAAGACTAGCAGTTACTATAAATGTTGCAAATCAATTAATAGCCATAGAGGTTGATTCTTTGTTTAGAACATCTCAAACATACAGAGTCCCGCCTTTGTGGGACGAACTTAATAGAAGGCTAGGTATCATTTCATCTAGATCAACCGAACTTAGACAAATTAAGAGGTTTTCCCTAGATAGGATCCTGGATCCTCATCAACTCATTGTTTATCATGAACTTCAGAGAGCCTGCCATAGGTGGTTAGCTTATAGGAGAGCTCTTGTGTCTTCAAAATTGTTCACCTTCGAGGAATACCTCAAGAACATAGTTGTTATACACCAATTCCTAGGTCGTGTAGAAGATCAAGAGGTCGTTCTTACGGATAGGGAAAGATGGAATAGAGTTCCTAGGGTTGTGTTATATCGAGAGTATTGCCATAAACTTTATTTCTACCAACCAGAATCTGAGACAGATAATATCACTATAGCACTTTTTGTCAAATTCTTGAAAGAAAATTTTCAATTTGAAGAAGAACACTTCATGACTCCTAAAGAACTTGAGCCCATTAATGATATTTATAAATTGTTTATAGAAAACTAGATCATTGCTTTCATTATTATTATTTATTGCATTTAGTGTGTTGTTTGTTATCTTTATAATATTGTTACAAAAACAAGAAAAACCAAAACATAACAAAAACCAAAAACATTTTATTTCAAATACTATAGTAGGTATATAATTAAAATATATACCTCTTAAGCTTGTTGCATATATATATATATATATATATATATATATATATATATATATATATATTTAACTATATATATATTTGCTCAAATCTAAATTTAAGCACAATGCCTAAACTTAGGAATGGTAAACAAACTGAACAAGAAGAAGAAGATTGGTTAGGAGACAAAACAAAAAACCCAAATGTCCTTCTTGAGGAATCAATTCCAGAAGGAGAAACTCTAGAATAGCCAAAAGATGACTTGGCTGAAGAAAATGAACAACAAGAAAATCTTAAAGAGGAAGGATCCTCATCCCCTAGAATAGCTCCAGATGGAACTATTGCTTTTGATAACTTAGATCATTTTTGGAAATTTTTCAATAATAACATTGGTGCTCTTAATATGGTAGTTCGTATTGATAAAGGACAAATTAGTGACACTCAAGTAGCCATGGAACATATGTTTGACATACACACTAATCCCTTGTCTTTCATTGATCAAGAAAGTGATAAAGTTGGACCATCCAATAGAGATATGGTCACTATGATTCAAAACATGCCAAAACAATAGGTTACCCAACCCCCTAAGGAACCTGTTATTGAGCCTAAAATCATTCCCACACAAAATAAACCTTCCTTCACTGCTTTACTTCGCCAAACTATTGATCAATATGCTTCAAGTAGACAAAAACCTAAAATGAAGCCAAACACCAATTTTCAACAATCGGGCATATAACATAATACAACTTCAAAATTTCTTCATAACACCCTTCCTACCAACAATTTACACAATAGCAATATAGCATCTAATCTCCATGTCCCTCCATCATATGCTCACAAATCCCATATTAATGCCCTATCGAATCAATATGGTGGGCAAACCAGTAATCTGGAAGCCATGGTGAAACAGTTAGCTTCACGCATGGACCAGATAGATCCCTATCGTCCCTCTTACAATTATCGAGAGATATGTAGTCAACCTCTGGATCCCATAGTTGTAGCACAACCATACCCTAAACACTTTCCCATGCCCGTCCTGCCTATATATAAAGGAACCGAAGATCCCATAGAGCATCTTCGCATGTTTAGGATAGCATGTCATGATATATCACATGATGACTTGCTATTACTAAAAATGTTCCCGAAAAGTTTAGGAGGAATGGCATTAGAGTGGTACTATCAATTGCCCACTCATTCTTTGAGAAATTTTGAAGAAACAACTGAATCTTTTGTCCATCAATTTAGTGCCTACATCGAGAGGCATGTCACCATTAAATATTTGTACAACTTAAAACAAGACAAAGATGAATGTTTTGCTGATTTCTTAGCTAGATGGAGGCAGTTGATAGGAAAACTACACTTTGTGCTACCTTATAGGGAAATGTTGGACATTTTTATTAATAATTTACAAGAACAAATATCTTATGAGTTATCAACCGCTACCTTAACCACCTTCGATCAAGCTATAGACTTAGCTCGAAGGGTAGAAGATGCTCTCATTAGAAGAGGTCAGCTCAAAAAGAAAGATGATGAGAAAACATCTAGAAATCAGTATAAAAACAAACAAGTTGTAGGTGATGGAGTCACTGATAGTAGAAACGTTGCTAATATCAATACAACGAAGACAACAAAAAAATTTATATTAAAACCTCCTGATAAACCTCCTCGAGAATTTACTAGATTGAATCAACCTTTATCAACCATTCTTCCTCAATTATTAGCACGAGGCTTGATTCAATTACCAGCTATCCGGGAACCTGATCCAACTATACCCGGATACAAAGCTGATTTACATTGTGATTTTCATAGAGGACCTGGACATGCTACAAATTCTTGTAAAATATTGAAACATAAAATACAAGATCTGATTGATAATAATGAAATGGAGGTGCAAGCCTTCCAACCTAAACAAAATGCTCCTAATAATGCTCAAAATACCATTCCCCAAAATCAGAATCAAAATGCTAATCAATCATTAGATATATTTCAACATCCTTTACCAAAACATGGTAAAGAAGTGGCCAATCAAATCGAACATCATAATGTTCCCCCTCCTACCCGATATGTAGGGACTATTAGAGGACAATTATCTGTTCAGGATCCTCAAATATTTGGCACAACCTTATCCATGGTCACGACTAGACCCCTACATAATATTCAAACTCTCGATCCTAGTGATGTAGAATCAGATACTGAAAGTGAAATAGACATCACCTCAAACCAATCGAATAGTTCTGAAAATGAATCAGATCCTATTCAACCCATCACAGATGCTATGGTTCCAGAAGAACCATTTCCTAGAAGAGTTACTACTTGACCCTCTTCTAATCAGTCCCTTCCTAATGAACAAGCCATAAATGCTCAACCAATACCAGTTCAGCGTCTTCAATATAACATTGTGGGTACCATCGGAGTTGTTACCAGACAAGAGGCTCAAAACTCTCAACAGGATCAAACTCAGAATGATGGATTAGCTCCATTTATTTTGAAAAATCCCAATAAAGGGAATCATATGTCTAATGTTCAACCAAAACCTCCTTACAATATTAATGAACAATTATCCAATACTACAGCCAGAATTTCCCTTTTGGACTTGTTAAGATCTTCTCCTACCCATAGGGATGAGTTAATGCTTACATTAAGCCAAATGATGGTACCTCAAAATATTCAACCCGAAGCCATGTCCAATACTATCATCACTCGAGAAGTTGATTGTATTGACTTCCGGGATAAAGATATCCCACAACATAGTTTACATAAGGATAACCCCTTATATATTACTGCTCTAATTGGAGATGTAGCTATTAAAAGAGTCTTGATTGATAATGGTTCATCTCTAAACATTTGCACTTTTGACTTCTACCAACGATTTGGGTTTAGAAGTGATGAAATGAAGAAAATTGACATGATTATCAAAGCTTTCAATGACGAGACACAAGAAACATGTGGAGTCATTACCTTACCCTTGCAAGTTGGTCCTAGAACCCTAGATACAACCGTGTTTATTGTACATTGCCCAACATCATACAATATACTTTTGGGTCGCCCTTGGATCAATGCGATGTGAGCGGTTCCCTCCACTTTACATCAATGTGTTAAATTTGAATTTAAAAATTAGTTGGTCACTATCCATGGTGACCCTAGACCCTTTGATATGTGTGCTTTGGCAGAACCTGTTGGAGTGCAATTTTGCCCCGCTCTGTCATCCACACATCCTAATTCTTATTTTTCATCTAAACGTGTGAAAAACACACACATAACATCATCTACTCCATCAACTACACCTATACATTTAACTCAACCATCTTCTGAACAAACCACACTAAAACCTCAAAAATATCTTCAATCCACAACCAATCCTTCATGTTCTATCCCTATAATTTCAAAACCTATAGACCCATTTATTGACACCTCCACATTATCAACATCTATCATACCTTCCACATCTAAAGATATAGGGAATGATCCTTCTACATCTTATGCTCTTTCTGATGAACTTTTACCGGATTTATCCATAATCTTAATATCAGAAAAAACAAATGCTTTTATGCAAGATTCAATTCTTTTAAATAACTTGCCGCCATCTCCTCATACTTTGGGCCTCCCACAACCTATGGGAAGTACTTACCAAGTCGGGAGTTGTGCTTTTATTTATAAAGGATATGATTGGGGAAGAATACCCAGGAATATCAAAACTCATCATGAGGGATATGCCCGATGTTATTTTGCTAATGAATATATTAAAGCTAAGCCCATAATGCTTAAAATGGGCTATAAAGGGAAAGGCTTGGGACCTTTCCAAAATGGTATGAAAGAACCTATTGAGGTAGAGCCATGGCCCGCCCGATGTGGTGTGGGCCTATTTCCTAGTAAGGGTCAACCCTTCCCTTTTGAAGATGATGATCAACTCATATGTTATCAAGATTATCTAGATAAACAAGATTCTTTGTGTTCTAAGAATAATCCCTTTACCTGCAATATGCTATCCATAGCTTACCCTGAATTGATTGTTGAATCCGATGAGGAGTTGGAAGGAGATATTTTCCATGATATCTCCGTTGAAGAGTTGTTACACAATGGTTTTTATTTTGATGGTTCTATACCAACTATAGCCCAACTTGAGGCCACCACTCATCAAGACGAATTATCCAACTTAACCTTAAAAGAATTACAAGAATTGGGTGTTTCACCCGCCCCACCTAATTTTGAAAGAGATCTACACATGGAAGTAGAAAACGTCATTAAAGTTAACATTGGAACTGAGGATAATCCTCACATAATCAATATTGGATCAGCATTAAGTCAAGAAAAACAAGATGAATACATTGCATTCCTTAAAGAATATGAAGATGTCTTCGCTTGGACATATGAAGATATGCCAGGTCTGGACCCTTCTATAGTCATGCATCATCTAGTAGTCCATCCGGATGCTAAACCTATTAAACAAAAACTTAGAAAAATGCATCCCAAAGTGGCCCTGCTAGTCAAAGGGGAGTTAGAAAAACTCCTAAATGTTATTTTCATACAAGCTATTGATTATGTTGAATGGATCTTGAATGTAGTTCTAGTCACCAAGAAAGAAGCTACCAAAGTTAGGGTTTGCACGGACTTTAGAGATATTAACGCTGCATGCCCTAAAGATGATTTTCCTCTTCCAAACATGGACCAAATCATTGAATTTACCACCGGGAGTGGAATGATGTCCCTAATGGATGGATTTTTTGGCTATAATCAGATCAGGATAGCTCCTGAAGATCAGGCTAAAACAACCTTTATTACCCCTTGGGGTACATTTTGTTGGAAAGTGATGCCATTTGGTTTAAAGAATGTAGGTGCAACATATCAACGAGCTATGACTTATATCTTTCATGATATGATGCATGATATCCTACATGATTACGTAGATGATATTATAGCTCGCTCTATTAAATAAGATGATCATTTAGATGATTTGAGAAAAGTATTTAATCGGTTAAGAGAATACCTTATTCGATTAAATCCAACCAAATGCATATTCGAAGTTAAGTCCGGTAAACTATTAGGGGTTTTAGTTTCTTTACGTGGTATCGAAATCGACCCTCTCAAGATTGCGGCTATCACTGATATGCCCGCACCTACCAATATATCTGAGTTACGAAGTTTACAAGGTAAGCTTCAATCCATCCGTCGCTTCATCGATAAGTTGGTGGACAAAACCACTCCCTTTCTTAAGCTCCTTAAGAAGGATGTCCCTTTTAACTGGGACGATGAATGTACAGAAGCTTTTGAACTTCTCAAACAATACCTCCTTAACCCACCTGTGCTTTCATCGCCTAGACCTGATCGCCCATTTCTCCTATATATTTTAGCTTTAGATTTTGCTTTAGGAGCTATGTTAGCTCAGCTTGATGATGAGAAGAAAGAATGTGCTAATTATTACATTAGCCGAACTTTAATCAGTTATGAAACTCGTTATACCTCATTAGAAAAACTATGTCTAGCAGTCATATTTTCTATGTAAAAATTATGCCATTATATGCTTAGTCAAAAAATATATGTCATTGCTAAATATGATCCCTTGCGGTATCTTATGAGTCGACCTTATTTATCGGGTCACACAACCAAGTGGGTTCTTGCTCTAAGCGAGTTTGAACTCACATTCATAGGACAAAAGTCTGTTAAGGGTCAAATCATAGTAGATCAGTTAGCTGCTGCACCCTTAGAGTCTACCCATCCCCTCATCATTGAGTTTCCTAATGAATGCCTTCAATTAGAGGTAGACCATGTTGAACAATGGTCCTTATACTTTGATGGAGCCCGATGCATGAGTGGGGCTGGTGCGGGTATTATTTTAATATCTCCATAAAAACACATTATACCTTTGTCTTTTAAATTAACATTTGCTTGCACCAATAATATTGTCGAATATGAGGCTCTAATCCTTGGATTACGAGCTGCCTTGGCATTAAAAATCAAACATCTGCTAGTTTTTGGTGATTCTCAACTTGTCATAAATCAAATTAATGAAGTTTATCAAACTAGAGATGATAAATTACGCCCATATAAAGCATATGTTTTGCAATTGTTATCCTTGTTTGATAAAGTTACTTTGGAAGCTATTTCGTGAACTAGCAACCGTGTGGCTGACGCTATGGCCGCAGCTGCATCTCTTCTGCCCTTGGAGTTAGATGATGAATATGCCACCATCATTATTCGTCGACTCCAGGAACCCGCTTCAAATAAGTCATGTTTAGAACCTTTGGATGTGTTTCTAATCAATGAAACTACTCCTGACCCTTGGTATATAGATATATTTGATTTTCTTCACAATGGGACTTTCCCTGCCAATTCTAATAGAAACCAACGTCGGTTATTACGTAGACGAGCAAGTCGATTTGTAATAATTGGCAATACTTTATATAGGAGATCTTTTGAAGGTATCCTATTGAGATGTTTGAATCTAGAAGAATCCAAATCAGCTTTAAGTGAAGTCCACGATGGCTCTTGTGGAGGACACTTCAATGGTAGTTTCATTGCTAAAAAGCTCCTTAGGATAGGCTACTTTTGGCCTACCATGGAAAATGATGCACATGAGTATGTGCACCATTGTGACAAGTGCCAGAAACATGTTGACCTTGTCCATGCACCTGCACAAGAGCTACAGGCTATTTCATCACCTTGGCCCTTTTCAAAATGGGGCTTAGACATTATTGGCAAAATTAATCCTGTGTCATCTAATGGACACAAATTCATCATAACCACCATCGAGTATTTCACGAAGTGGGTTGAAGCTATGCCTTTAGCTTCCTACACTGGAACACAAGTCTCTAAATTTATTTTTAATCAAATCATTTGTAGGTTCAAAATTCTTGCAAATCTCATCTCAAACAATGGAACTTGTTTCAAAAATAAATATGTCAAGAAATTATGCCAAAAATATAAGATTCAACATCGTTGGTCCACTCCTTATTATCCTCAGGGTAATGGCCAAGCAGAAGCATCTAACAAAACCTTAATTAAAATTCTCAAAAGATTGGTCAATAAATCTGGCCACGATCGGCACATTCAATTATATCCAGCTTTGTGGGCCTATCGAACTAGTGTTCGAACTCCCACTGGAACTTCACCTTTTGTCTTGGTTTATGGCGCTGAAGCCATTTTTCTTTTTGAATTAGAAGTTCCTTCTTTGGCTCTACTACTTCAAGATACCAAAGTAGGAGATGAATATCGAGCTGGAAGACTCATTCAGCTGGAACTCCTAGATGAAAAGCGCATCAATGCTTTGGAGCATCTTCGTGCTTACCAAAACAAGTTTAAAAGATCATATGCCAAGAAAGTTCATCATCGATCCTTTGAGGTCGGTGACCTTGTTTTAAAAGAAAATCAAAAAAATACTAATGCAACTAAAGACCTTAAAGGTAAATTTGAGCCCAACTGGCTTGGACCATATATTATCACTGCTAAATTTGAATCAGGAGCATACAAATTAGCTACCTTAGATGGTAAAGATTTAAAAGAACCTATGAATATTATGCATCTTAAGCGATATTACGCATAAAATTTGGTCATTTCATCATTTGTACATATTTTGCATGTTGTCTCATTTTAAAAATATATATAAAACTCTTTAAACAAAAACAAAAAATAAAATAAAAATAAAAAAAATAAAAGTCAAAACAACAATATTATTGACTCTTTTCAAAACCAAAAAAATAAAGAAGAAAGAGAGAGTCAAAATGATCAAACTCCTCAAAAATATTTGTTGTATATATTTCTTCTTCAAGTATTGCAGTTATATTTTCAAATTATTTTGGATAAATTAGCATTTATTTGGAATCCCCCACTATCACAAACACAAAAATAAATATCTTGATTTTATCTGGCATGATTACTAATCTCTCTTATATCAAAGTCCACAAAATTCAATTAAATAAAGTTTGAGCATAGAGAATTGATCTTGTTATTTACTTAAACCAAGCATATCTTTTCACAAAAAAATGATTATATTTGTAATGTCCATGCTATGCTACATAGTAGAAGTGGTTTCTTGAGCGAAAAGTTTCCCCTGCTATCCTATCATGCACATGGTCTAGAATCTTTGAGAATTGACAAAAGGACAAGCTCACCCCTACCCGGAATAACAATCCCTTGCTCTACAGCTAATCCGAGCAAGTATCCCTAGTATAGGAAGAAAAGAAAAGTTCAAGAAAAAGAGAAAAAGAAACAAGTTATTTCAGCATTATCTCAAATATCAAGCCAAAATACAAAAATACAAAAAAAAAAAGAGAAAAGAAAAGCAAAAGCAAAGAAAAAGAAACAAACAAAAGCAAAAGCAATAAAATCCCTTTCCCTACCCATTGAAAAGAAAAGAAGGGTTGATGAGCTTGAATCCCTGGAATTCTCAATTATTCAAAAATTGTGAGGTAAGCCCCATAACAGGTGGTTTGTGCCCAACCCGCTTGGCCTTGGGTAACTCCTAGCATGGCGATATGTCTGTCACATTAGCGACCTTCTTTTGTACAGACCTATGTCTGCTTATGGATTAGCTAGCTCTTGATAATCCGACTTACATAGTAGTCTGGTATGGTTATATGCATCTAAATCATGGTTAACGAACACTTATTTGGTTAATTCAAATCACTTGTATCATAGTATCTTGCTCAAACTTGGTAAATGAACAATGCAATTGCACACACATTTTGTCTTTGAGAGATTTTGTGTATCATTATGATAAATCAAGATTGGTAATGAACTCACCTACGCACATGGGATTCCTTATAAATCTAACTTTTGTCTTTAAGATACTTTGAAATATTTCTGCAAATTGTTTGGAATAAATTCATTTTCTTCTTTGAAGAACAGTTGTTTAGTATAAAGACAACTATATGCATTATCAAAAATCAAAATCATTTTCAAAACATGCAATAAAGTTACATTTATATATAACTTTTGACTTTCGCGATGATGGTATAGTTCCAAAACCAAAATTGGAATTTTATGCCTAGCGCAAGTCCTCATCTTCATATTTTCTGACTATTTAAAAAAAAATAAAAAAATCAACCATGCAATAAAACTATTCTATTATTTTCTTCTTTGGATTTCACGATGATGGTATAAGTCTATACCTAAATATTCTATGCCTAGCGCAAACCATTGTACCAATTTTATTTTCCATTTATTTAAAATCATAAAAACATATGACTTAAATCATTATGTTACACAATTATGCTTTAAAAACAAAATAAACACTTACTCTATTTTCATGTCATTATGTCAAACTTCAATTTTGCAATGATGGTATAATTCCTAGGGAATTATCCAAAAAATTTATCACACTTAGGAATTTATGCCTAGAAAAAGTCATTTTAAAATATTTCATGCATAATATTTTCATGGAAATCTGAAAACAAATCATCATCATCATCATCATCATTTGCATCATCACACCAAAGTCTTAAGACAGTCTCTTAAGCACTCTTTTACTTTTAACAATATTTCTATACTGGGATTAGCTTGACGACCGAGTGAGTGGAGACTCCATGAAATGGTCTATAATAGCGACAATGTCCTTTGAAATTATTGTTAGAAGTCCCTTTTCTTTTTTATCAAATCACATCACAAACAACCAATTTGTTTACATCAGATTATTTCATTTAAATTTTAAAAAACATGACATTCAAACCATAATATTTCCAACCGACATAATTACATGAATCATCAAATCAATCACACCACAACAATAAAGCATCATACACACACATAAGACAAGTCATATGATCAAAAATATCATATATATATATATATATATATATATATATATCTCAACAATATATGTACATCATATCAAAACTAGATTGGTATGCCACAATCTACATCTTGGCATACTCAATCCTCTCAAATCATATAATCAGTCGCATACAGTGCGAGTAGCCTAGCCTCGAGAACCCCTCGAGCTCTCAGCCTCATCTCCTCCCCAGCCCTGAGGTGGACGAGGTGGCCCCATCATAGTATGTGTAGTACTACGAGTCCTAGTCATCGATAGGGATGAAGTCCTTGACGACCCAACCCTGATCGGATCCATAATGCTGGCTGGCAGCTATACCCTCTAGCCCTCTGGCACCATCTGGAAGTAGATACCTTGATAGAATGCGGTCTGAGCAATCGATCGCACCAGCTCCTGAGCGCTCGCTCCTCCGCTCCATGCTCTGAGGCGTGCAACCTCATCTTTGAGCTGTGTAGCCTCTGCTCGATGGCGTGTAGCCTCATCCTGTAGAGTCTACACCTGTGCCTAGATATGGATAGTCTCCACCCGAAGAGTAGCCATCTCACTACTCTCTCCTATGTCCACACCCTTGCCCTTATCGGGTGATGGTGGCCTCTCTCTCCATGGAGAATGGGGTCTCTCCTCCCTCCTCTCCCGCTGCCACAGCCTCTACTAAGCCTGTGGTCTCCTCTGCTCTCTCCCTCTATGACCCTGTGTTGCCTCAATGGCCACCTGGCATCGCCTCCCTATCCGACGCACAACTGCATGAATCGGACCCTGAGCCCTCGTCATCCGAGGAGGGCGGATGCCTATGTACCAGGCATCATAGCCATCGGCTACCCCTACATCGTCCCCATCCATTGGCTGAATGGGGGCATCATCTACGTCCTGAATCTAGAAGTGCTGCATATCTGGAGCCTCGCTAACTGTAGTGTTATCCCAGACGGTCCGAGAAAACTCGTAGTCTCTGAGAGATGGGATCCCTTGCTGTAGATCGAATTGCCTCAAAAATTGGTCATAGCGGTGGAGCTCCACCTCTCCCCTCTCCATCCTCAGCCAGCAGGTTTGCCTAACATGAGCCAGCTCCTTTCCATCCTTGGCCCACCCTGGATGATCTCTCCAAGGCCTCCAGGTGATCTGGTCGGAGACAAGGTCATCAAGTAGTCTCCGGGACATTGGCAGATCTATCCGCCACTGTGACCCTCTCCGGAGCCACCAGTAGAAAGCTCGAGGCCTCTCCCCGTCAATCCCTATCAGTGGGAGCCCTATCGACCTCCGCACCATGATGTGCTCCCAGCACCAAACCTGCAGTAGTGATGTCATAACCAGACATCGACCGCCCTTGTATACGACCCCATGCAGGATCCTATACAATCAACATAGTACATAACTCCCCCAAGAAAACCTATACCCATGGTCTCTCATGTCGTAGACCACATCTTTCAGTAGCCATGGTACTTTGCATCCACTCTGATGGCATAGCAATAGACCACCTACAACCCCAGCCAAAACCTGTGTCAGTCTAGATGCCCCAGGCATCTAGCGTAGCGACTCGATGTTCACTCCACCCTTCTCCAAGGTGAAGCTCGGATCTTTGCACAGTCACATCATCACGTGGCCTTGATTGGCCATGGGAGTTATCAACCATCCTTGTATGGGGATCCTCAAAATCCTCCATACATCCTCTAGTGTGGGAGTCATCTCCCCTGTCGATAACCAAAAATAGGAAGAACCCGGATACCACCTCTCTGCTAGGGTTGTCAATAGCCCCATATCTATAGAAACCTGTGGCATCTCTGCCACATGCTACAAGCCGACTTGTGCCAACTAATCTCGCTCTGCCTGAGATAGAGTGGCCAAGTCATCCCTTAGCCCACCATATTTCCATTCTCTACTCTTTAGTAATCCTCTCTGCAACATAAACAACAAAACAATAAAAATCATTAATAAAACAGTGATTAAAAATGCAAGTAAAGCAAGTTCAATTTCATCAATGATGATATCGTCCACTATTGGACGATATCGTCCCCAATTTGAGCAAATTCATCTCCGATTTTGCAAGTCGAAATCATCCCCTTTTGCCGATTTCGCCCCTGGACAAAATCGACGATATTGAGACGATTTTGACGAAATCGGCGATTGATAATCGATAAGATTTCATCCCGATGACGTCGACGGCTCAAAAACGGTCGCGATGCTCAAAAATCATCAAAATTTAATCTAAAAAGCATAGAAAATCAAATTTCAAGCATTCTAAACTAAGTTTAGACTCTTACCCGTAGCCCGCGCCGGACCTCTATCGATCTGTGCGCTGTCTCGACCATTTTGTTTGCAGAGCTCCACAAACCAGAAAATGAAAATGAACAGTAACAATGAATTAGGGTTTTTCCCTATTTTTTTAATTTTATTCAAAAACAATTAAAAACATTTTAATTTTTTGCTTTTTCGCATTTTTACCTCAAACGTTCGATTTGGGTAAAAACACGGAGGGGGCATCATAGTAAGCTGTCGTACGATTCGACCAAGAATCGTCGCCTAAAAATGGGAATAATTTTTGCTTTCTCGTAAATCGAGAAGAACTCATCTTTAACTCATTTTCTTCGAAAAATTCGCTAAAGAGGGGCAAAATGTAGCACCCTAAAATTGGCGTAGTAAAACTTAGTAAATAATTAAAATTACCTTAGTAATAATTCAAATTCAAATTTCAACCCCAAAATCGCTCCCAAACTGCCTGCTACCCGTTTCCTTGTTTTTCGTGCCATTTTTAGAGTTTGTTTCATCCGTTGGACGATATCGTCTTCGATCAGATGATATCGCCTTAGATCGGACGATTTCATCTCAGCAGAACATCCAGACGATCTTGTCCCAAAACTAATTTTTCATAATTAGCTTATGTTTCAACATCTTCTCTAACTCGGGCAGAGACGCATCTGCACCGTTAGAGTCTCCCCCCGTTGGAGATCTCCCAAAATGGGATGATCTCCAACCTCCCAACCTTTTTCCTATGCCTATTTAATCTTAGGCCCTCCCCTTGACTTTCCCCTGGCTGAATTTTTTTGTACTTTAAGTTTTACATGCTTCAAGATATCCTAGATTATTGTTCGCCTTTGTCCCTTTTTGAATTTTCTTGCAGGAACTTTGTTATTCTTCAGCCGAAGCAAAGCTCAGATTATCGTAGATGATCCTATCCAATTCGAGACGATTTCGTACCAATCCGAGACGATTTTGACTGTAGTCAACATTGGGGGCAATCAGTGCCCAAAGTTTGCGTTTCTTTACTCTTTTTTGTTGTTTTGCTTTGCATTAGTTAAGCTTATTACTTTTCCTGTTATTTGCATCTTGGAGTTCACCTCATGTAGCCTAGATGCATAATAAAGTCAAAGTTAGTCATTAAAAAAATGCATTTTACTTAATTTGTTATCTAAAGTTGTCATTCTAGCATTCATACTTTCATTTCTATCATTTTCCCTTGCTTTTGCAATTGTATTTTTTGTTCTTGGTATCTATTTCTGCAATTGCAGGTCTCCGAAGAATTCGTCTGACGAATTCGTCAGATCTCAGATGATCCTATCAAATTTCAGACGATCCTGACTGCTTCAAAAATTAGAATCTCCATCAAACATCCGGATCAGGTATGGCTCTTTAATCTAGCTTATTCTCTCTATTTTCTATTCAAATCTATTTTTTGTATTCATATAATCAGCATTTCATATAGCTTAACTTAGATTCATTTGGCCAAACCTAGGACTTGGATGTTTAAAGCTAAAATTAAACACATTAAACTCATTCCCAACCTAGGCGTGGAAACTGCCACTAAACATTTCCTAGTGAACCCCACCATCCATCGAAAAATCACCTTAATACCCCTCCCTCGAGAGGCGGGACCTTCAAAGGGCCTCTCAATCCGAGGTATTGTCCCATCCTTTTCCCATCCTCCTTCCGGGCACGGATCCTATAGCCTGAAGGTAAGGGTGCGAAAAATTTGGAGCGATACAACATGACAAAAGAAAAAAATTATAAACCAAAGTAGTTTAATGGAAAACAATTCCTATGAGCCCGCTACTTTGGTAGCCCCATCCAATATAGTTTAGGCCACTTTGTCTAGATCATCCCATCCACCCCACTCTCAAGTAGAGACACATTCACACAATGTGGAGACAGCCACCACCTACATAGACATGGATAGAGTGTAGGCCCTTTACAAGGCTTCTAACTATGTCTTAGAACCCCTTAGCCAAGAATATTTGGAAGAATCTGAATTGGCTACCACCTACATTGCCCAAGGATATCCTAATTTGAGTTATGAATATGGTATGCCTTCCTCCACAAGCCAACCACCCCAAAGACCAATTGTTAAAAACACTTATTTCACATCCACCTATACCAACCCCTTGTATGAGGAGCATGTCAATGCTGCCTCATAAGTCCCTAGCCTCCAATTTGTAACATCAAACACAACTTGCACCATACCCATGTCCTCTCATCCATTATCATCCACACCTCCATCATCTCACTTAGCCAACATGACCATGTCATCCACCTCCATCATCTCACTTAGCCAACATGACCATGTCATCCACCCCTCCATCATCTCACTTAGCCAACATGACCATGACTAATCACCCATCATCATTGACTCATCCATCATCTCATCCAACCTCAACCCCATCATTTGACACATGGTCAAATCAGGAACTTATGGATACATTAGGGCTTATCAATAGGTTTCTTTCACAAAAAATAAAAGGAAAACAGTCAGCTCACATAGACACTATGACCCAAGGAGTTCCAAATCAACCTCTGCTCACCAATAAAAATGTAGCATGGGTCCCTCAATCTTCTATAGTGTCCATGCCAAATCCACCACCACTCCACATAGCCACCATACCAATCAACATCACCAGTAACCAACAACACAATTCATTTCTCCATAATCATCTTCATCAATCATCCCCATATTTCAACCATCAATATTATCGACATACCCAACCCAATTCATTCCACAAAACCATGTTGGTCACACCCCAACATCTACCATCCAAACAATCAACAAACCATCACATAATCCAAGGTCCTCACATTCCAGCAAAAAATCCTAGATTCTAGGCAATGCAAAAGCAAATCGATCAGTTGATGCAAAGCTCACAAGGGGTAATAAGCCAAAATCTCACATTAAGCCAACTAATCCATCAACCAATCCATCCATCGATACCATCATCGCCATATTCGGTAGATTTTATGGTACCAAAATTTGACAAGTTTAGGGGAACCGAGGATCCTAAGGAGCATGTGATTTCATTTGTCCACATGTGTTTTTAGATTAGCGATGATAATGCTCTTATGCTATGAATATTTCCTCAAACATTAGGGGGAGATGCTATTGAATGGTACAATCAATTGCCCATGCATAGTATTTATACTTTTGATCAATTGATAGATATATTATTGGAATGGTTCACCCTTAATATTAAAAATAATGTGTCCTTATCGGATATATATTACTTGAAATAATGGGATGAGGAACCTATCTATGATTTTGGAAACTGTTTGAGGGCAGTTATAACAAAGTTGCCATTCTCCCTCCTAATGGAAGAAATTATCAAAAATTTTACCAAGAGTTGCTTAAAAACCATCTCTTGGATGCTTCATCTCAATATTTATAGAACATTTGAGAAGGATTTAGCACAGACTAGTGTCATTAAGGACATAAAAATCCAAGAGGGTGTCATTAAGCCTAAGAAGAAATAATGGCAAAATAGGGGCCAATATCAAAATAATCAATCTGGCAAAACAAATCCACACAAGACTCAAAAACTAACACATCTAATCAAGTCAATCAAGTGGTGATGAGCCAGCCCATAGTGGCTCAAAAACCAGTGCAACAACAAATTTCCTATCATGCGGTCCCATCTGTAACCTAAGCACCAATAGTACAAAATACAATGCCAACTATGGAATAGCCTACCCATCGCCAATTCAATCGACCTCAAAATCAATACATTCCCTTAGTGGAATCATATTCAACCATATTTCAAAGTTTATATGAGACCAACAAATTAGCCTTACCAAACATTAGGCCCAATGATCCCACCAAAAGGCCTAAAGGTTATAGAGATCACTTGTTTTGCCCATATCATTGACAAAATGGGCATGATATCAATTCCTACCATGTGTTCAAAAACATAGTGCAAGACATCATATATTTAGTGGCCATTAGCATCGATAACCCCTTAGCTCCACAAAATTAAAATTTGGGCATATATCAGACACCTCTACATAACCATGGGGAGGTCCAACATAATGTAGGGGGTAACAATCAACAACCACCTCCTAGTCAATTAAATCATGTCCAACAATACCAAAAATTTGTAGTAGTCCATGTGGTCACTAGAGGGCAAAAGAAAAATTAAAAAAATGATCAACAACCTTCAAACCCACTGCCCATCCAAAAATCACCCAATCCATCTCCACCAATGAATCTATCCAACCCATCCAATCCACCAATTCTTCATCTAATAAAGCCAGTGGTAACTTTAACCAGCTAGTTAACTACTAGTTTGAAAATGGCATCAGCCAAGATTTCTGTGTATGAGCTCATCCATAAATCCCCTAGGCATAGATAAGCTTTAATGGAAATACTAAATTCAATTTAGTTAGAATTCCAAAACTATAACGCCTTCAACAACTTTGTAGGGAGTGTCAGAACATGCATGGAGCCATAAATTACCTTCTATGACTCTGAGATAAAATCAATGAGTTTAGAATCGGTGGACCCTCCATTGTACATAATGGCCTTAATAGATAGAAAGCCATTCAAACAAGTATTAATTTATACCAGCTCATAAATCAATATCATTAACCACTACTCTTATCCAACTCAAAATACCTCCATCCCACATTTCCAAATCATCATTCATCCTCAAAGCATTTAACGATGCTTTGTGTACCATAGTTGGCACTGTTGTTTTACCTATAGAAGTGGGCGCCAAAATATTGCACACTATATTTAACATCTTGGAGGAAGCCATGGCATATAATATACTCCTTGGTAGACCTTGTATGATGGAAATGAAATGTGTTCCATAAATTCTCCACAAATGCTTGAAATACTTTCATGATGGACAAGTCCATTACATCCCTGTGGATGTCAAACATTTTAAGTATTATAATTTCATTTCAAATCCTTATGAATCCATATTAACTTCCACTCATCTATTCTTTGTGCCATCATCAAATCCACCCACATCATCTTTCAATACACCTTCGTCTAATCCATCTCTATCTCCTTCTAAGGCTACCATCATAGAGGAGCTACCCATCACATCACCTTATCAAAAATCCATTTCTTCTTGTACATGTGGTCATAGTCAGTCTATTTTTAGCACATTGTACATCACATCTACACCTTCTTCTAAAACCACTTCTTCTATTCCATCTCATCATTCCATATCACCATCCAATACCACTCCATCAGTCGATATGTCACAAGTTGAATTTTTAGATTGTGCCATATTTGACTCGCCACCATCCACAACCAATCTAGAGCCACTTGAGCCTTCACCATCCACCTCATCAATCCAAGTCAAAGTCCACATCACTAATCCAAGAATTGGTGAGTATGTTGTCTAAGACATCATCATTACACCCATAGCCATTCCCACAGCTAAGGATTTTGGACGTCCTCGAGACCGTCCTTTATCTGTAGGTGTTTTTTATGACATGAGTGCCACTCCAAATAGCATTAACTTTGTTTATGGAGGGTTGGATTTATAAACTAGGGTAAACCCACCTGAAGAACCAAAAGATCCTAGGTGTGCTAATATACCTAACATAGAGGAGTTTCCAGCCTGATACTTTAATATGTTCCATTGGCAAGGTCAAGGACTAGGTTCCCATGAGCAAGGGATCCATGATATCTTATAGGTCCCATATAGAGTTGCCCATAATCATTTTAGTTTAGGCTATACCCCATTGTATTCCACCACTTATCTTGAGCAAGCCTTTAAGAATATTACACTCAATGATGAATACCACCCCATCCACCTACTACCCTCAACATATTCTCTTGAACAAGCCCTTCAAGAAATTTGCATGGACGAAGTAAATGAAGATGATCCCATAAACTTTTCCTATCCTGTATTTGATTTTGATGATGAAAGTTATGAAGAGTTTGAAGTCATGTCAAACACTTCTGATGATTCTGAAGAGGAGTCACAACCCATTGTCCCCATCACCCAAAAGGAAGAGTTTTACCTCCGAATGTTCCCCATCCATCATCCCATATTCCGCTTACTTCTTCCACAAGAGCAAGATGATCCACCTAGTAATCTGCCTTGAGCCATCCACATGAGCCAAGAATTGTAACATATATACATATTTCAAAAAACATGTTGGTCTGATGTTTTCATGTTCACTATTACAGGGATACCACACCTCGAATCAGTTTCGATTCAATTGTTCCATCTGCCCATTTGGCCAAATAATCTTACCTTTCACTAGGTCAATATGAATCATATTAACTTATTTACCACACTCCATAATCCATATGATTTGGCTAAGCCAATTCCAATTGAAATTAGCCTTAATAACTTGGACTAGATTTCCTCCCCACCTTCCCCTTCGGAGTTCATCCTATTCGAGGAATTTCTAAAGGCTTCGTCCCACTACATTCCTTCTTCATTTCCACCTTCACCTCTATTGCTTTTTACCAATGGTCCCGAGGTATTTTAGGCAGTTTTAGGAAATGATAACCAGAAATAATTATATGACACCCTACACTATCCCGACTGGCTCTCAGGACTAGTACCCATTCACAATATTAATGAAGCAATACGTATTCGCATTGATTTTTGAGACCGATATTAGCTCTTCCTTGTATGGGGGTCCTCTTCTATGCATGACTATATATATGTATATATATAGAAAAAAAAAATCATCATCCACATAGGCATATCTACATTGCATACATCCCATTTACATCTAAGGCATGCATATTCACTTTTTGTTTACACTCATGCATTGTTTCATTAAATAATACATATTCCATGGCATATCAACACTTCATTACATCAGGCATATACATTTTCATCCATCCCATACCATGTTCAATGATCTGGTAAAGTAATGATGATATGACCATGAAAAAAAAATTCAAGTTATAATGATTGGGGGTACCTAGTTTGAAACCTTCATGCAAATTTAACAAAAGTCATATGTCAACCACATCACCTACAACAAAATCCTAGATTTTTAGTCACTCAGCCATTACTAGGATAGCAAAAAACCTCCAAATGGATGTCCAATTTTCTTTAGGACAAAAACATAATTTATATACTAATAAAATCTTGAGCATTGCCAATCGATCACGAAATAGTCTTAAACCATTCACATTACATCACATCTTAAAAAAATTATGAGATAGAGGGGTCTAGTACCATCCTTGGGTAGTACCTCAAGGAAAAAGGGGATAATCCTCACTTGTCCCATCATACAATATAGTCCAAAGCAAAAATAGTGGTTCTTATCACTACCACAATTACTATTCAAACATAAACATAAAAATATAGAGTAGTAAGGATAGGGCCAAAATTCTCATCATACTTCACTTGAGAATCTGATTCCCCAAAGCTCTATACAAAATTAAAAAATAAAATCCCAAATACCCTTGATCCCTAAAGTTGTAAGGATTGTACTACATGTCCCTGATAAGGATGGGTAGTCATCCCCAAGGCCCAAAAGATCAATCCCAATTGGACTATGGAGTGAACCTTCATCGGGGCTATAGACGCTTGAGTGGCAATGGAGTAATATCATATGATATGACATGTCTCTCCTAAAAAAAGAGAGACCTCTAAATGCACATAAGGACATGCTAGCCTTAGGTCATCTCCATAATAGGTCATGCCTAAATCCACTCATAATGGCTTAATGAACTTCACATGCACATTGTAGCACCCTAAAATTGGCATATTTAAACCCTTAGTAAAAAGATAAAAATTTGAATTTTAACCTCGAAACCACCCGTTAACTGCTCCCCCCATTTTTCATGCCATTTTTAGGAGTTTTTTTGACCGTTGGACGATATCGTCATCGATCAGATGAAATCATCCCAGATCAGACGAATTCGTCTGGAATAGAATGTCCAAAAGATTTCATCCCAAAACTAAATTTTCATAATTAGATTCTATTTTTGAAGAACACAAGCTTATCTTGAGAGGGGGGGGTGAATAGTATAAGACCACTTTTAACTTTATCTATCAATACATCTTTCAAACCATTAACATGCAAAATAAGATAGCAGTAATAACAGTAGTAAAACAATGCACAAAATGCAATCCACAAAGAGACACAACAATTTACGTGGTTCACCCAAGGTGGGCTACTCCATGGATAAAACTTTTCTTCTAAAAGTTGTATCAAAGTCCTCTAGGAATCCTTCCCGATTACAATGTTTATGAGCCTCAGCTCAAAGGAGACACCTTCCCCTAATTCCGCTTTGCTGGTGATCCTCTAGAAGACCTCTATCTCCTTTGCCCTTAGCAAGTGGAACTCTATCCATAGAAGACACCTGTCTTCCTTGCTCTGGTTGGAGATCTCTGTCCTCAGCTCTCATTCTTTGCAAAGCTGGTCCTCTTATCTGCACCAAACACAGTCCTTTGGTCTGGCACAATTGTCCTCTTCCTCTGTTCTTTTTTGCACTTGGTTAAAAAAAATTCTTCACTGTCTGTGCAACTACAGTAGCACAGTCTTCTCAAATTACAGCAGCACTATCTTCTCAACTTTTGTGCAAACATAATAGTGCAATCTTCACAAAATGCAGTAGCACTATCTTCTCAACTTAGCTTCTGCTTTGTTGCACATCCACAACAGCATAGTCTTCGCACACTCTACTTTCTTTACATAGTCTGTGTAAATACTGTAGCACTCAATCTCACAGCAACTTATGCGCCTATGTGCAGCCACTATAGCACCCTCTTCGCACAGTCTGCTTCTCCTCAATCGAACTTCTTCCTCCACTCTACTTCTACAAAAGTCACACTTCAAACGCACACTTTGATTGATTTGATATGACTGCTCTTTGCGCACAGCAGACTTCACTTGCACAAATTCGACACACACACATTCGACACTTGACACTCAAAAATAGTCCTCCTTTTATAGCAATAATTCATGATTAAATTTTTGATCTTAGTCGACTGTATATCCTTAAAACAATCGTCGATTGCACAACCTTACACTTCGTCAACAAAGGTTAACTCCGTCGGCTTCAACCGCCTCTGTTGTTCTATAGATTTTCTAGCGTGAAACTCAAACATGTCATGATATCACTATGCCTTTGTCTATCGTACACCTTGTATTGCTTGTTGTCATGAAATTGCGACACTACTGCCTGTTGTGCACCTTCTTTGGTTTGTTGTCGCAAAATCACGACACTACAGCCTGTCGTACACTTTCGCTAGCTTGTTGTCATGAAATCGCGACACTACTGTCTGCCTTACACCTTGCTTTAGCCTATTGTTGCAAAATCATGACACTCCCTGACTTTGCTGATGTCATCATGATTCTTGTCATGAAATTGTGATGCTTTAGTCTGCAAGGCCTTCCTCTCTACTCTTGTCATGAAATCATGACACATTTTCTTTTGCTAACGTCATCAGCAACTCTGTCACGAAATCGTGACACTTCTTGCTTCTTCAACCTTTTCTTGGTTTGCACTAGCAAAAATGGAACATGTCATGAAATCACGACGCTTTTGCTGCCTTAAGCTCTTTTCTACCAACTGCTCGTGAAACTGGAACATGTCGTGAAATCATGATGCTTTCGCTACCTTAAGCACTTTTCTACCAACTGCTCGTGAAACTGGAACATGTCGTGAAATCGTGACGCTTTCGCTACCTTAAGCTCTTTTCTGCCAACTGCTCATAAAACTAGAACATGTCATGAAATCGCAACGCTTTCGCTGCCTTAAGCACTTTTCTGCCAACTGCTCGTGAAACTGGAACATGTCATGAAATCGTGATGCTTTCACTGCCTTAAGCACTTTTTTGCCAACTGCTTGTGAAACTGGAACATGTCACGAAATCACGATGCTTTCACTGCCTGCAAGCTGCCAACTCAACCTGTCACAAAATTGTGAGACTTTCTACATCCGTACAATTTCATTGAAACTTGTCGTGAAATCGTGACACTTCCTACAACTCAACTCTTCCAACTCAACTTGTCATGAAATCGTAGCACTTCCTGCAACTCAACTTTGCCAACTCAACATGTCGCGAAATCGCGATAGTTTTGCCTGAAATTTCTCTCTCCTCAAACATGTCATGAAATCATGATAGTTTTGCCTACTTCGTCTCTGCCTTCTAGCATGTCATGAAATCATGATAGTTTTGCCTACTTCGTCTCTGCCTTCTAGCATGTCATGAAATCATGATAGTTTTGCCAAAACTTTCTCTCTCCTAAAACATGTTGCAAAATCATGACAGTTTTTCCAGCCGCCTGCAAACTTTTTCTAACTTATCTTTTTCTTGATCTTTTGCAATTGGGCTACTCTGATTTTCTTGGAGACTTACTGACCAGCTGAAACCTTCATCAAAACACATACTTAGACATAAAAAAAAATTGCTCCAAGAACTCCTTGACATCAAAGACAACAACTACCAAGAGCTCCTTTGACATCAATGACAACAACTATACTTGAGCAAAGGCAATGTACTCAAGGTACCCAAAATTGCCAACAATCTCCCCCTTTGTCATTGATGGAAACCCTTAACTAAAAACATATCTCAAGAGCCAAAATTGAACCAACTGATCCAACAACTGAGAATCTGTATTTGAAGTTTTTGCTCCCCCTGACTTGAAGCTCTTCTCTTCACTTGAAGCACTCCCCCTTACACATATCTCTCCCCCTTACTCAAATCTCTCCCCCTTTGTCATCAATGGCAAATGGTCACCTTTGGGGTTTGGGACTAAGAATGAGTCTCTTAGCTTAGTCCCTCCCCCACCTTCTATTAAGGTGATTTAAAATAGGGTTGGGAGTGAAACTCCCATTAGACACTCATCATCATTAATGTCTACTATTTCTTTGCTGGGCCTTCTCTTGAATTATTTTTCCACATTGTTGTTCTTGTTACTGTTTTGATCCTCAGACTTGTTCATACTACTGTTCCTATTCTTTTCATAATTCCTATTTTTCTCCATACCTTGATTCTTGAACCTGTTCATACAATAAGCACATGATGATAAACCACATAAAAAGATCATATATATATATATGTGTGTGTGTGTGTGTGTGTGTGTGTATGAGACAAAAAAGATACATCATGTTGCCCATTGGATACAATAAAGTGAGTCCTCAGACTTCACACTACTAAAACATCCAAAAAATAGAAAAAGAGCCATGCAAGCCACTACCATGGTCACGTAGGATCGGTACTATAACTCGCACTCCCACTTGCAGTAGGAGTCCTTTGTGAACTCTCATATCTGCTACCACCTACCTTGTCAGCTCTCTTCCTAGACCCTAGTGCCTCCTTCCTAGAGAAGGATTGCCCTGTCTTGCTATGGAAACTTTGGTACAACCCACTGGCACCTCCATAATCCCATATACACCCACCAAGGCATACTACCTTAGTCTCCAGCTCATATACATAAGCCTACCTCCATCGGCACTATGACTAGTAATTCTCCACCATAGAATGGAGTCGTGTCACCTCTGCCTGAAACCTAGTTACCTCCCCACTACTTGAATCCTATCATGTAGGGATCTAAGATTGTAGTTGTACCCAAAGAGATGCTATATTGTCTTGAGCCATGTTGAGTGGTGTTTTAACCCGATTGTGAAAACACACTCTCCTGTAGGATCCGAGTCCTAAATCCTCTGCTTGCAAAGAAAAACGATTTCTCCAAGGTTCTTATTATGCTGATTATTAATTATCAAGAATGCTGCCTAAAATGAAATGCTAAGAACACCCTAGGGTTTGCAGGTGGATGTTAACAAGGGGCACTGTGGTTTATTAATTTTGATCTTTTAATGGACTCAAAATGAATAAAGTCTGCTTTAACCTTTAATTCTGATGGATTTTCAGTGATTTATTCAAACACAGTAATTAAACTACTGAAAAATAAAATATGGGTTTGAAAAGCAAAGACAAAAATAAACAAAAGTAACAATGAAAATAGATTACAGTCAGAAAGCTGTAATTAATCAGATGAAACCGAAGATAATGAGGCTTTCTACATGCAACCTAACCTAATGAACCTGCACATCCACACAATCCAAATAGGCCAGGTGCGAGTCTCAAGGGTTTCTGTGGTAATTCCAAAAAATAGGCATTCACATGAAGCAACCAAGAGATCTTGCATTAACTTAACCTAAAAACCTAAGAAATCTGGAAGGGAAATATAAACATTAAATCATGCATGCAAAAGTTACTCCTTCTTTCTCATCCAATAAGATGCCAACTCTCTGTATTTGTATTTAAATGATATCTCAATTACATTCAAAAATGTTTCGGGTGTGAAAGAAAATCCCAGAATAAAAAGAAGGAAATTGCCCAAGTACGGGCCCAGAATAGCACAAAGCCTTCGTCTCTGCAACTCCGTATTCGGCAATTTCCAACCCTTTCTTTGATTTGCAATTCTGGATTTATAGCAAGGTTATGGCTCTTCGATTTCCTCCGTCGCTTCATTTCCTCTTCCTGTGGGTGACCCTTCAAATTCCTGCTTTTTCTCGCTTTGATTCACGCTCAAATTTGGAAAGTCCCGAAATTCACTCTGCATGTAACGCCCCTGCAAGTTTGACACCTGCACGCCACGTGTCATAAACTTTATGTGCCTATCGTACCACTTTTTTTTGAAAGAACCGAAAAAACTGCAAGTCCGCCCGTTCATCTTCCTGGCCGCAAAATCGCAACATGTCGCGAAATCATGACATGTCGCGATTTCGCGACGTCTTTCTCTGTCGTACGTGATTTCGGCTTTACGTCGTGATATCGCGACCATTCTAGCCTCGAGCCTCCTTGGCAACTTTATGTCACGATATCGCGACCATTATCATCCTCTCGCCTTCCTTCGACAAACCGTCGCGATATCGCTACCGTTCTTCTCTTCCGTACGCCTTGGCAAAACTTGTCGTGATATCGCGACACCTTTCCCTCTCGGACCTTCATGCAGCTTTCTGTCACGAAATCGCGACCATTTTCTCCGTCCGTACTATTTGCCAAAATGCGTCACGAAATCGCGACACTTCTCATCATCCGTACGCTTCCGCAAAACCCATCGCGAAATCGCGACGCTTTTCCCTTTCGAACCTTCATGCAGCTTTCTGTCACGAAATCGCGACCATTTTTCTATCCATACACCTTTGATGCAATCGGTCGCGAAATCGCGACGTCCTTCCTATCGTGATATCGCGATGTTTTTCCGCTTTCGTACACTTTTCCAAAACACGTCGTGAAATCGTGACACTTTTCATCATCCGTACGCTTCGGCAAAACACGTCGCGATTTCGTGACACCTTTTCTTTTCTCCTCACCGACACGTCACGATTTCGTGACACCTTTTTCTTCCTTGTCACCGACACGTCGTGATTTCGCGACACCTTTTTCCTCCTGGTCACCGACACGTCGCGATTTCGTGACACCTTTTTCTTCCTTGTCACCGACACGTCGTGATTTCATGACAGCTTTTCTGTTTTGTTGCCGCTGACCACGCTGACCACGATTTTCCGACATGTCACGATTTCGTGACAATTCTCTTGTTTCGGTCATGATTTCGTGACCTGTTGCGATTTCGTGACATGTCACGATTTCGCTACCTGTCACGATTTCGCGACCCCTTTCTACACTTGTGCATTTTCTCTTTTTTTTCAATTCTGGCATCTGGGTCACTGAGATCCTTCCCTGTGCGCCTGTAAAAAGGTGGGTCCCCAATCTTGGGGTGTGTTGTGGATCAACCACAACAAGCCACTTGTACCTCGACTTGCTTAGCTGCTAGCTCTACCTATATATCATGCACTTGTGTCCATAGGAGATCTCTCTCCTGGCTCACCCTGAGTAACTCCTCTCATAGCTCTACCTTTGTATCCCTTGGTGCCATCAGTTGTGCCTACACCTCCTCATCCCCAACATCATCATTCCCCAAGTCACCTCTATCTCCTATGTCTAGGAGATCCACATGCTCCCCTACCCTATGTCCTTACCAATCACCTGCATCACCCTGGTCCTCACCAAAAATATCCTGATGTACCTCCCTAGTTGCACCCCTCCTCAGTGGCCCCTATCCATACCCCTATCCTGTTACCCACCAAGCATCATACTCCGCTATAGTCCCAACATCATCCACATTCAAAATGTACACTATAGGATTTGTATCCTATGCCACTACCTCTACCATTGGCCATGTCAATGTCCTCTCATCCTCATGATGTCGATAAGGCATTAGCTCACTAGGAACCCCCTGGCATAGCCCAAACTATCACATCTACTCCCGCTCCATGCCATGTTGTCCAACCAACCATCTACCTTGCCACACCCTCCAGAGCTTCCAGTAGCATCTGCCCACTCTGTATAATGTTTGTATGGCCTCTAGAATATATGACCTACCCTGAGTCGAGCAAAAAGATCTGCATAGTAGGCCACCTCACCTACGAATCATCGACTCTATTCCCTCTCCTGAGCCCTCTAACATAGGATAGCATATCATATCTCCCTATCTTCTAGCTATGTCTGAGTCATCCAAGGTAGCCCCTATGGTCACCCCACAACTATGTGTTATCATCCCTAGCACTACAGCAAAAAGCTACACCCAATACCCTTCCACTGATGACAACGGATCTCATACAACTCATCATAGAGTTGTTCCAATAGTGTAGTACCCCATGCCATCACCAGTGGCTCCACCATATTAGACCCCACTAGCACAAACACTATCTCCACTAGGTTCCATGGGAACCTCACTCCAAAAAAATCTGGTAGTAGCATATTGGAGATGAGCATCATGAGTATTGTATGCCTCACCCCCAATACCTTCACCTCATGCCAGAATCCTACCAGCATACCCCCCTTCAAGTAGTCTAGCTCTGTCATCTCTAGATCATAACTGAAGTACCACTCGAGCATTGCCTGCCTTTGGTCTCATGGTGTCATGCAAATCATCCACCCTTCTATCAAAATTCTAAGAATTTGATAGACATCCTCTAGCATCACCGTCATCTCCCCAGTGGATAGGTGGAAGGTATTAGTGCACGGATACCATAGATCAATCAGGGCAGTCATATATGTACGTCTCCTACGATAGCCTCTAATCGGGTCACCTGCTTGAGGCCGAGGGTATCCACCCACTCACAGTACTCTATGGTCAAGGCATCCCTCATGGAATCAAAGAGAGTAGGTATTCGATATCGAATCCTCACCACCTAATAGGGATAAGAAACACAATAATATAACACCAAAATGGCCCCGCATGGCCCCAAAAACATTCAAAATAAAAGACTCAAAATGGCCCCTCTTTGAGTCCAGTTTGTGTTCATTCCTCATAGGAATGGCCCCCAACCCCGTGGCCAACCCATCAAGGGATGGCCTGTGACCAGCACACTAGCCATCCCACCTAGGGATGACTCCAAAAAATTGGGCTCAAAAAGGCCTTTTAGGGTGTCAAAAACAGCAAAAACAATGCAAACATTTGATCTACAAAATGCAACCTATTGCACAAAAACATGGGTAAAACACAAAACTTGGCACCTATAATTTAGTGTGATATGCTTCCAAGTCAAAAACATACTATAAAAGAAAGAAAATTAGCTCCTAACACTAGGAAAATATAATAAGAGAGACTTGGCATACCTATCTTGCACTGGATCCTCCACTGGCTGAGCCTACCCTCTAACTCATGGTTATTATGGGATGAATTTGATAGTGCTCCGCTACTCAAAATCACTATCCTACTCCTCACCTCTCAAAATTCCAAAGAAAGCATGCAAAAATGAGCCTAACCTTCATGTTTTGGGTTTATATAAAGATTCAAGGGTCACCACCATCCTAGGGTGGGACGAGCACACGCTGACCATGCCACCCTAGGAAGGTTATAGAACATGCCCTCATCCCACCCTGGGATTGTGGTAGCAAAAATAGGCCAAAACAGCCCTAAATGACCCAAATAGGTCCAAAACTGCACCAAAATAGCTCAAATTGGGTCCAAATTTCACATAGATCAAAATGCAACCTTGAGGATCCTAGGAGGGATGGAAATTTTTTTAATTTATGCCCTAAGAAGGCCATTGTAGCTGGACCACCCCCCGGACATGCAATTTTCAGCTCCTTTCCTCCAGGAAAACTCAACAAAGTCACCAAAATCCTATCTAAATTGCCCTATTTTTCAAGGGACAACTGAAGGTAAGCATAACACAAGTCAATTGTGTCAAGTGACTCATCACTTTTCTCACTATTCATTCCCTCATCGACTCATCACTTGAGGAGGTAGTCATACTCAGTCCAAATCAGCAAGTACACACTCAATTATGTGAATGGCATTCATTCAATGAATCTTTGATAAAGACTATCACGCTCTTGCTTTGGGCAACAAACAAGCACACAAAATCACATTATAATGCTTGACATTACTGGCATCATGAAGTCATACGCCCTGACCCTTCATGATAGACATTTTTCAAGCATAAGCATGCTCATTCAAAGAGTCAAAATCAAGGATTCAAGAACACATGCCCTTTTCATGATTGGGGCATATAAAGTCGGTTAGGTTATCGAGTAACCTTAATAATTCTATATTTTGATCATCTATTTTTGCTTAGCATTGTGCTGCACACAATGCATCTCAAAAAGGGCATCTATAGACACTAAAATGTGGTAAAACCGATTAAGCATCCACAAATAATGATCAAATTAGCATCATATGGCCCCTTGGGCACCCCTCAGGAGGCTCATAGTGGTTCTAGCCACTTCAAAAAGGTTTTTGGAGGCTATCGGTCCAATTTTAGGAGTTTTTGGCCCAAATTTCACCATCGTACCACCCTAGGATGGTGGAAGATTCTCATTGTCCCACCCTGGGACAATGGTGATCCATCATCCCAGGGTGGGACGGTGAGCAAGTTTGACCTAGAAAAGTCAAATTTGGGCCAAATGGCACCCAAAAACTACCATTTAGCATGCCATATGGAGCATGCGGGTCAGAGGGAACTGAAGCCTTATGACACACTTCTTAATGGAGGCCCAAAATGAATATTCTCTTCCCCATCCAGTGCATGCCTTTCGTTTGACAAGTGACACCTCCTGCCATGCATGCCCTTGCATGCCTTTTTGCACATAAGCCCCTTTGGGCTATAAAATGGGTTCAATATCCACACAAAAACATATGGGGAGGAGTTCTAGGATATGCAACGGAGTGCTTCCAAGATTTCCCCTCACCTTATTGCACCTTTTTGCCCTTGGATCTCCCTTTTGCCAAGGAGGTTACCAGGTGACTTCATGAAGGTAATTCAAGCGTAACTTTTCCATCCGGGTGAATTTATTCACCAAATTTGACAACACACCTTAGGTATTTTAGGAACATCTTCCAGTGTTTTTTAACAAAAAGTGACCAGATTTGGTGGGTATCCCCTCCTAGGGTGCCCCCCAAATAGTTGCAGTCACCATCATCCCCCCAAGATGAGGATAAATTATTAAGAAATTTCTATAATTTTTTAATTTATTATTTTCTAAATTATACCATGATTCTACAGTCCAAATTTCAGGTCATTTGGAGTTAAAATGAATTAGTTATACCATTTTTAAGTTTTTGCAGGCTCGTAGGGCCCATCCGAGTACCCCAGTTTTATGTAGGTGGATCCGGGATCCAATTGGAAAATATGACCATATGGGTTGTCTTGAAATGCCAATTTATGCATACTGACAAAATTTCATGAGTTTTGGATGAGTGCAGGTTTGATATTTTTTGTCCTCCTTTTCTTAGGTTGCAGGCGGGTAGTGCTTAATCGAGGGGTCTATGGGTGCAATTTATGATCTTTTTTGGATGATATATTCCAAAAACCTCCTCTTTAACATCTTTGCAAATTTTCAAGTCATTTTGATATCTTTTGATGCACTTTTAATTCATATGCCATTTTTCCCCTCTAGGGATTGCATGTTTTCACCATAAACCCTTGCTATTTGATCCATTTTGTTTCCTTATGTGTAGGTGCAGGTCCTCAGAAGGATTTGGGAAGAAATATCAGACATCAAAGAACCTAGATGCAAGTAGTTGTAGCATTGGTTCACCCACCTCGATTGTGGGTATGCGGAGAAACATTGGATGTGCACCTGGATTCTATGAAAGACTTGGTCTTTGGGCACCCAATATTGTAACAATTGTATCACCATTTTGAGACCTCAAGGGGAATACTATAACATTGGATTGAATCCAACAAATTAATGAGAAAATACTTGCTTTAAATTCATTTACTTTTGTTGGGTATTGTTTCCTTTTGCATGCATGCTTCCTTTTTTATGCTCATTAGCGAGATGGAGTAGATACGCTTATTGTTCCAAATTATTTGGTGCACCATTTTTCCCTAATTTAGATACACATAAATATTCATAATGCAAATATATCATAAAAATATGTATTTCAATTCCATTGATGTACAGAAATGCTCGTGGGTGATAGTCATATAGGTCAATCGACCTCAAAAATGAATCAAAACCAAGAGAATTATCAATCGAATACTGGGCCTGCACCCCCTACAACACCACCCCATATGGATAGATCTCTTGGAGAATGGTGTGATCTAGACCCTACTGGTCTCTCAGTATGAGTCTAGACCCCATGACCAGACCGAATAGAAGACTACCCTGCTATAGAACTCTTGCTAACCTGTGACCCACCTGTAGCCCCTATCTCCCTAGGGATGGCTCCTGGCCTCCTGATATACCTTGATAAAGTGACAATATGGGTTGCATCCTCAGCAATCTAAACATCACTCTCATCCAACAAAACTTGTAGATGACTGATATCACCCTCAAGAGCTATCCTCAAAGGACCCTTGGGAGTAGGAGGAGCAACAACAACCTGCATCTAGGTAGCTCCTCCCATAGCATCCTGCAAATCATGTATCTAGTCTAAAAACTGTGCTATAGTAGTATCCCTATGAGCTATGATGGTATCATGTTTCTATACTTGTATTTTGGCCTACTAGAGCTTAGCCTCCACATCATGTAGTTATGCCCTGAGAGGAGAATTTCTCTCCTCAGGCTCCATCTCCTCCTCCACCTCCTTAGGAGCCTCCTACTCCTCCGTTGCCACCTACTCCACCTTTTTGCCCCACACCGTAGTCCTAGCATGAGCCCTGCACCCTGATGGATCTACCCCATCTCTACCATTATTCTCTTAGCCCAGAATACCCTCACTATACTACAGTAGGTCGCACCACCACCACACAAATGCATTTGTAACTCCACTAGCTACTCTAGGATAAATAATTGGGGCATCCTCCTCCTCATCTAACTTTGTAATCTATCGGGGAGGGAGGTCTCTCTCTACTTCGATGTGCCTATACATAAATGGCACTAGTGGCACATCCTACTGCAACCTATACTAACAAAGAACCTGAGAGTAGAAGAAGTACTACCGGATGTTAACCTTGCGACCAATGAGCCATCGCTCGCACTGCGTCCTAGCAGTAAAGTTACCAGGGTCATCCCAAGTAGGACACTCATGATACAGGTACCATATGACATCTCCATGCTAGAGTCCAGTGAAAGTATTAGTGTAATGAGTTAGATCCCCTGCAAAAGTGTGGCTCTTGTGCTCCTCGATCTTTCTAGCCAATATAGCACCATAGCACTACATCCTCCTATCCACAACTGTGATCTCAATAGGAAGCCCCTTAGGGTGATCTACCCTAATGTGCTCCCATCCCTAGATCTACAAAATCCAACTATAGGTGATTCTGAAATGACCCCTCTAGCAGATGTGGTATAGCTTATCGTAACACTAAGCCAATAGAGACCTACCCCATGCATATATGATAGGCTCATCTCTATCCATCAGGTCTTGAACCATCGCAAGGAGGTTCCAAGGGAACCTCAAGCCTGAGCAATTTGGGATAAGGACATTGTTGATGACCATCAACAACATCACATGCCTTTCTTTGAAAACATGCTCTCAGTACTAGCAGATGATAGACACTCACCTTGACTTTGGTGCCCTTGAGAGCATCCTCAGAATACCTTCTGAACACCCAAGTGAAGATGGCCTCCTAATCATTAGTGGGTAAAGAAAAAATAGCCACCCATAAAAAGGGATCAGAAAGATCCTGTACACATCTTCTGGCATTATGGTCATCTCATTGGTTGGGAGGTGGAAGGTATTAGTCCAAGGGTCCCAATGATAGGCCAAAGCCATAAGGTAAGCCTGGTCCAACATGATATGAGGTAGTCTGGTAACATAATGGATCCTACAAGCCTTAAGCCACCTTCAATTCGTGTAATCAAGAAGAGGTAGAAGGCCATTCATGAGCATCGGGTCCTGAGCCTGAGTAGTAAGGATCTAAGGAAAGCAAAAGAAAGATGAAATATAACTACAGTGCAACATAGGCTAAAGAGTAGTTCAAAATTTCAAAAAAATTATTAAACTATCTCAAAAATCCAATAAAAAGCAAAAAATTGTGCAAAATTGGCTAAGGGGATTAGCCACTGTTGCCTACAACGGCCAGAATATGGCCACTGGAGATAGCAGCGGCCAAATCCCAATAGTTAAATTTTTGACCGTTGGGATTCAAACTTAGACACTCTGAGTGATAGCGGTAAAATTTCTATCGCTTTGAACGACAATGGCCAAAAGGTAACACGAAAAACCCATGAACCTTAGGCCATAAAATTCAAAAAAATTGAAAAAGAACAAAAATGGGGACCAACCCACCACTTAAAAACCTAAACTAAGCCTAACTACGGATTTCATTCATTACCAATAGGTTTAGTGAGGTTCATTTACCAATTACTTAGTGAGGTTCAATTTTACCCAGAAAAGGAAAAGAGGTTAGGGTTTAAAAAATAATACTCGAGAAGCTTCGACTCCTCTAGTAGTTGATGCCTCACCCTGTGCAACCATGTCCTCGATGTAGGTAGCTTTAGAAATTGCAACTGTCACTATCTCACTAGAGCTTTGAAAAGTGAGTTGATAGCAAATGAAAGTGACAGGTCAAAACCCTAAAAATGCATTTTTTATATTTTCAAATTATGCCTTAGCCGCTACTGACATCAACGGCCTAAACTTCATGGCCACTCAAGGTGACAGTGGCCATAGGTAGAAACTCAAAGGTCACTAGACCTGATAACGATCTACTCCATAGATAAAAATAAGAAAAATCCTTCCATGGGGGGATGACAAAAACATTAAATAAATGTATTTTGATGAATTGAAGTCATCTTAATGACCAAAATAATAAAAAATCACATAAAAGCATAATCTCAAGTAGGCCTCATACCTAGTTACTTGCTCTATCCACTTGGAAATTGTAGAAATTCACACTCCATGCATTTTGATGAGATGAGCAGGTTACCATAAGGCCACTTGGGGCAAAAACATTTCATTTTGGAATTACGATGTGCCACCCTTCAATCTCAAAGAATACCAAGATGGTCGTACTACTCCACGGGTGCGAAAGGATCATCCTAATTCCCCTATGATACCAAAAACATTAAGCCAAAGTGATACAATATAAACATAAATAGAATCACTCATCCTAACTCCCTAAGAAAGCTATTGATAGCTAGACCACTCCTCGGGATAGGGATAGATGATTATCATAAATAATTGGAATCACACTTGGATGTGGGATTGCCCATTAAAAGCAACAAATGCTAGAAAGGAACTAGATTAGTCATATTTTTCAAGTGACTTGATGCTTAATCATTGTCATTTATTCACCAATTCATTGCATGAGGAAGTAGTTCAAAAATTCAACATAATCATAATCAAAATCAACAAAATATCACTCAATCATAATAAAATCATGTTCGTCCTATGAATCATTACATACAACAATCACAAATTTCCCTTGTTTGTTGGGAACGTAAGCAAACATGACATATTCAATTGTAGCTCTCCTATCGGTCGGAATTATTGTAGTAGTTGAAGCTACCCGATTGAGTTTGAGGAATGAGTGCAATTTAACATACCTATTCCATTGAGCTAAGTCCTCTGAATTTTGAAGCAATGATTCAAGGGATGCATGCAATCTTGCATGATTAGTCCATCTAGCATTGATTAGACCATTGATCACCATACACCCTACAAATAGATCAATCTACATTTTTGCTCAGCATTGTATTTTCCACATTACACATTGAAAAAATGGGTATCTGTAGACACCTAAATTGTGTCATGCTTAGGGGAGCTATTCACATAGAAATATTCATAAGATCATATGACATAATCTTGGACTTTCCAAGCATTAACATTGGTTCTCAACACTCATTTGGGGTCTTTTCAAGCCATCCAAGCCTAGCCACTCAAGCCAAGAGAGGCCATATCCTTGCTGCTCAAGCCTATAGTGGTCAGACATCAACCGTTGTAGATGACAGTGGCCAGATCTTAGTCATTGTAGATGACAGTGGCTAAACCCTAAAAGTAGTTTTACTAAAAAATAGGCCTAATCATGGGTGGAAGTGGTAGTCTACATGTAATAAAGATGAGTGGGAGTAACTTTGCATTTCTTGTCATGACCAGTTCACATAGGAGACTTGAGTTTACATTTAGAATTTAGTTAACTGGACTCCAAACACAAACAAAGGACAAAATATTCTCATGGTAATGACCAGTTCACATAGGAGACTCAAGTTGGTAGTTATATTTTACTTAACTGACCTCCAAACATAGAAAATACAAAAAGCTTCTCATGCTAACTCACACTATGCATGATAAATTCATTCCTAGGTCTTGGACATAGACCTAGGTTTCACACTATAAAATGTGTAATCCTAAGAACACAAAGGGGGATCAATATTTTTATCGATCTTGGAAGAGAGGAGAGACATATTTTATCTAAGAGATATTTATCTAGACAAATTATTAGGACAGGTCATTAAGGAGAGCTTTCGATACTTGGAGAGTTCCCTTGGAGATCACATGTACGATGAAGCCCTGACAGATTGGATAGCATAGTAACCATTATTTCAACATCGAATACAAGATTTGATCTATATATTTGGAGCAAAGAGGATGAGAGTCACTTTGGCAACCGCTATATTGGACAGTGGCCCACAGGCTTAGCTTAGGCTTTAAACATTAGATTCATTATTTTAGCATATCTTTAACATAGCATCATTTCATCCGTTTGTATTCATAGAATTAGTCTAATTTGCACTTGTTTTCATTTACTATATCCATTGCTAACAACCTCATCCAGGAAGGTATTATTGGATATCTAAGTGTGTTTTGTTGTTTCATTTCTTACAAGGCCACAGGTGCATCGAACGGAATATGCAACATACGAGATCAAAAGGGATCCCTCTAGGAAATAGACCTAGAGAAGGAGGCATATGTAAGCCCTCATAAATTTTCATGTGTAGAACCAGGAAGCTTTTTGAAAGCATGCCACCTCTTCACAAAAGGGGAAATCTTTACCTATTTTTAACCTGTAGACACCAAAACAACACCAATCCAATTATGTGACTACAAACACTGACCGAATTGGCATACATACCCCCTAGGGCAGCTTCCAGAGGTTAAACAGTGGTCCTAACTACTCCCAAATCAGTTTTTGAAGGTCAAAGGTAAATTTGGCACCTTTTAAGCACTTTACTCCCTACTCGTCCCACCCTGAGATGATTAGAATCCTATTCACCCCACCTCGGGATGATTAGCAGCAATCACTCCAAGGTGGGACAATTAGCAGGTTTGACTAGCAAAAAGTCAAGCCTTGACAAATGGCAGCCTAGATCCGCCATCCAACTTCACCTTCAAGGAATGCAATTGTGAGGAACAATTTCAAATTAGGGAGAGGGGCTTCAGTCAAGCATGCCTTGATCATGGAGGCCCTAAATCAGGGAGGAATCTTCTCTCCCCCAAAAGGGCATAGTGAGCCAAGTGGCGCCCTCGCATGCACATGCAAAGGAGACCCCTAGGTCTATAAAAAGGTGAGCCTCCTCACCCCCAAAAAAAATAGAGTTGGAGCATTTGGAGAAATGAAGTGCTACCAAATTATACCCCCATTCCTCTTGGTGCTTCCTACATCCTTAAATTCTCTTTTGGAAGAGAGGTTATCGGGTGAGCACTAGGAACATAATTTAGACCCAAAACTTGAGAAATCAGCCACAATCCCACACAAAATTCATCGACACAACCCCCTAGGAGGTTTTGGACCCATCCCACTTGATTTGGTGTCAAAACCAAGCCCCAAACGATGGGCGTCCTGCCCCCAGGTGCCCCCAACACTGTTGCAGTCCTAATCGCCCCACCCTAGAGTGATTAGAAATATATGCTTGATTTCTCTACTATTATTTTTGCATTATGTTTTATTTCATGTACTTATGCTGTTGTTCAAGTTTCATTGCATTTTGACCTATTTTGACCTTGTTTTTATCATTTTTATGCGTGTACTAACCTACAGGGAGCACCTTCAGATACATGATGATCTAGATATAATTTGCCAAATTTGACATTCTGGGTCATCTCAAAATGCCCCTTTTAGCCTAACACCAAGTTTGCAAGAGTTTTGGAGGCCCATTGGTAGGACATTTGCAAGGTCACTCTTGCACATTTTATGACAGTCCTAATCGTCCCACCCCAGAGCAATTAGAAATCCATGCATGATTTCCTGAATGTTATTTTTGAAATGGGTCCCTAATGATGTATTGATGCTTCTATAAAATTTTGGGTTCATTATGACATGTTTTGACCATCGTTTTACTATTTTATGTACTTACTAGCCGGAGGCTTTGGGGATTGCATGTTTTCCTACATCCGCATATGATATTAACTGTTTGCTGTTTTTCTATGTGTAGGATCTCACTACCAGGAACACTGGAGGGGTAGCAAGTAATGACGAACACATGGATGCAAGCAGCGGCAATTTTTGGCCCACCCATTTTGAATGTGGGCATGCGAAAGACACTAGAAGCGTACCATCCATTGATGTAACGAACTGTATCAAACGTTCTAAGACCTAGAGGGGGGAGATGTATTGTAACTGGATTAAAAGAAACATTGATAAAATAGGCCCTGCTTTGTTTTTCTTACATATCATTTTTGCATCATTTTCCTTCATGCATTTGTTCATCGCATTCGTAGGACTTAGCATCTATACCATACCTATTTTTTTTGCATCATATCTGGTACGCCGTCATTCTGCATTCAGCTTTCATAACCTTATTGTATCAAAATAGGTATCCCTAAGAGGGACCAACATGTAACCGGGTTTCAATACGAATAAAGAGATCCATCTTTGTTATTTCTGTGTTATATGCTTTTCATTGTCTTCCATTTCATCTTAGGTTTTTATACATAGCAAGTAGCATAAAAAGAGCGGTGCATGCATCCCAAGGTTGCTATACTAATTTAAAATAACCAATAGTTTCAATAACAAGAATAAGGACAATATCAAATAAGAAATCTCAACAAAGGCCATAGTAGCAAGGGTATATTGCACAAGGTGAATTAGAACCAAATTATAAAGAAGAGTGTGAAACAACACATAAGGTCCTCATGTACAAAGAAGTGTCAAAATCAAGAAATAAAGATGATAGTAAACAAGACAAGAAAAATATAATATTCAAAATTGTGTGTCATCAATATATTGTGAAGATGGAGAATTTTCAGAACTTCGGCCTTATTTATAGGCAATACATAAAAAGTTGGTGAAGGATACTTTGAAAATGATTTCATAATATCTATTGATGCAATAAGAAAAATGTGCATGGCACTAAACAACCTTTGCATCCTTGAGGTGAAATATATAAACCAAATAGAAATAATTAAAAATTTGAAGGATAAGTCCATGATGAAATATATTTGTTGTGATATGTGATCTTTTTCAAAGGAAATATTTTAGTTGTGATATCAGTGATTTGAGGTCCATGATGGTAAATGTGTGTTGTGATACATGTAATATCATCTAAAGGGGACATATAGCTTATGATACAAGTGATTTGAATATTGTTTATGAAACAAAAATTTATGGATAAGATGGTTTTAATAGCCATGACAAAGGTCATATTGTCAAATTTTAAAGTGGTATTGACAGTTTGGATTGTGTCAAAGGTTGTTACCATGATGATGTAATGTATTTGAATTTTGTTGGTGATAATTATAAAGACCATAGTGGAACTGGAAAAGTTAGATAGCTGAACATTGTTGGTGATAAGGATAAAAGTAGTGATGAAGAATTTGGATGCTTTGAAAAACATATCAAAGGAATTGGTTCAAATATAATAAGAAAAATTGGGATAAAATGGTATAGGTTTGGTAAGATATGGGAAAGGTGTGAAAATATCCATAATTCTAGGTATAAGGCTAAAGAATGAAGGCCTTGGAAATTTTGGTCAAGCATGAAGCGGTGAGGCCAAATTTTTTAAAAGGAAAACCTATGAAAAAGATAAAAATATGGGTCAAGAAAGAATTAGAGACACAAAATTTGCGAAGAAAGAATCATATGCAAAAGTGCCTAGGATGAGTTATTGCAATCATTATGGAAGATCTAGACATGTGACAACTAGGTGCTGGAACCTATATTCTTGTAATATTTGTGAAGGTAATAATCACTCTAGAAGGAAATGTTGGAACAAAGAGAAAATGACCAACAAGATACATATGAATTTTGGATGGGTGAATTTATCAAAATGGGATAAAGCAAAAGAAATATTGAATGGTTTTTACCAAAGAAGACCAAGTTTTATGGTTGAGAAATATCATAAGTTTTCCCATGGAAAAATATCTTTGGAAATTTGAAATAGATAATCTCTATACTAGAAGAATATAACCCAAGCAATGCTTGGAATACTTGTAGTGATAAGACATGTAGTGAAACATTATTTGGATGATTTTAAAGATATGGAAGAGTCAAAAGATATAATTTAGTGGTAATTTTCTAGAGGTGATGACCTAAATGTATATGCAAATACTTATCTAGAGGTTATGATGACCTAAAGGTGACCTAGAGGCAAAGGACCTAGATGCAAAGGATACAAAGGTAACCTAGAGGTGATGATGACCCAAATATAATTATGACCTTGAGGTAAATATCCAGACGTATTATACTAGAGGAAAACCTAGTGAATAACCAAATAGGTAGGCCTATTGGATATTACTTATAGAGAAAATAGAGCTAGATATAGCCAAAGCCAATAGAGCCAGAGCTATCAAAATTAGCTAAAGCTAGAGCTAGTGCATAACCAAAGCATATTTCTAGTGTACCATCCCTAGAATCATAGTGGGTAATGATATGTATATCAAATAATGTAATAAAGGAGGTTTTATACTTTATTACATTATTTATTGTTATGTAAATGTAATAATCACATTATTTGATATTTGTAATTATTGGGGGGTTGATAAATTTCTCCCATATGAAATTTGAATAGTCACATCTCCCATACAAATATGAGAATATGAAAATACAATGTTGAAGGTGAAACACCAAGGGTCTCTTGAATCAAAGAGACACCATATTGGTGTATTAATATGTATGCTAAATGCAAGGTTAGGCTATCAAATAGTTTTAGAATATGATGAAATATTTGGTGAAAATTCTATGTTTTTTTGATGGGTAATGTTATCAATGTTTTTTTATTGATAAAGGATTTTGAAAGGGACCCAAAACCTTTTACAAGCCACAAAGGGGATCTCGAATGGGATCAACCCTGAATGGAACAAACCAAAAAATAGGACCACCCTTGGTGGCCTCAAAACTCAAATAAAAAAAACATAGGAGGATAAGGCCCATAGGCAAATGCAAGAACCAAAATGTAAAAGTTATCAAACAAAATAGAAAATTCCAAAAAAGAAACCAACCATGAAGCCTCACTCTGGGATATAGCCTCATCATAATTGTCTTTGGGAGCATCCTCCCTAGATTAGGCCACTTTCTGGGCCTTCATCTGGTTGATGATATTATCATCCTTTAGTAGCATTGTTGTGGTTATTAAAACAATGTCATCTGGGTCCGACATATGGTCTGCATCACCCATAGGTTATACAGAGAGTGTGTTGGAAATTTTGAGTAGTTATATTGTCATTGATGTCAAAAGTCAGTTCATCTCAAGTGCAAAGGAATTGACAAAAGGAGGGTTAAAATATTTATATTTTAAGCCCAAGATATTTGATTTAAATACCTCGAAGAAAGGAAATATCTAGGCCCAAAAGGAAATGATAGTATAATATTTATTATTATAATATTAAAGTTGTCAAGAGAAAGCCTAAAGTGAAGAAAGGAAATATCTTGGACCAAAGGAAATAATTTTATAATAATTATTATTATAATATTAAAGTGCTAAGAGGAAGCCTAAATATTAATTATAATATTTATATTATAATAATTTTATAACCCTAATTGGGTTTGGTGCTAAGAATAAACTTCAAATATCTAATTTCCACCGATGTCCAAGCAAGGAAGAAAAATGGTATTTATACCATAAAGTTTTAAAGACAAATGTTAAGTCTCCAAAATGCATATGCGAAGGGTTAACAAAAATTTTTGATGCAAATTTTATGAGGAAATAAAGTCGAAGGTATTTATTTTAAAATCTAAAGAAGAACGGTGGAAGCATAAAGGAAGAAGGGTACATGTCCCTATTACCAACCACACGGTTGGCCTAGTGGCAAGGCTTGGTAGTGTAAGGCATTGATGGACAATAGGTCTCACATTCAATTTTTGATAATAGTAGAGGGAAGTGTTTTGTTTCAAATATTTTTGTGCAATGGAAGGTACATAGGGTAGTGAGCGCATCATGGTGTTTGTGTGGGTGTGCATCCCAAGTGGTAGCCTAGCCAAGGCTAAGGTGCTAGGCAGGTGGTGAATGTGAGTTTGATTCATGTGGAGTGCATGTTAGTGTTTTGAGGTGTGCAAATTTATTTTTTACATGGCTAAGGTATGATTCAAAATTTTATTATTGTTGTGTACTTTGAAAATATAGAGTGTTTGTTGAATTAAGAATTGGATATTATAAGGTGTAAGCAAGGAATTTTATTGTTGTAATTTGGAATGTATGTTGGGTTAAGAATTGGAGATTATAAGGTGTAAGCAAGGAATTTTATTGTTGTAATTTGGAATGTATGTTGGGTTAAGAATTGGAGATTATAAGGTGTAAGCAAGGAATTTTATTTTTATAATTTGGAATGTATGTTGGGTTAAGAATTGGATATTATAAGGTGTAAGAAAGGAATTTTATTGTTATAATTTGGAATGTATGTTGGGTTAAGAATTGGAGAGTATAAGGTGTAAACAAAGGATTTTATTATTGTAATTTGAAATCTATTTTGAGTTAGAATATTAAAGTATTTGGAAGGTTGAAATTTGGGTTGAAATATTTTATGTTGAGTTGGAGTTAAAAGGAGCAATAGGGATATTGTCATTATAGTGGTTTTACTTGAGTCAGTTTATGATTTATTGATTGAGGATTTATTTTTAAGAAATAAGTAATAAGTTGTATTTGTGACTTGACATTTTATTGCTATGCGACCCCAAGGAACACGCACCGTATCTGAACCTACTTGCAAATGTTAATATTATATCAAATGCAGAAATAAAGACAAGCACATATAACATGAAAGTAAAAGAGAAATGTAGTATTCTTTTATTAATGCTTTCGAATCTTGGTTACATGTATGTCCCTCTGAGGTATACTCATTTTTTGATACAATCTATTACAAGTTGGGAAACAGTGAATGTATCCCCTACAAGGGGATGGTGCACCTTCATAGGCCTTCGAATCTCGCACACCAAACTATTCGAGGGCTTACTGATGCCTCCTCCTTCTCTCATCCAAGAGGGATCTCGTGCTCTGAATGTATTGGACTGGTCCTGTAAACCTATAGATCTATATACATGGAAACAACATAGCACACTTAGTAGTCTGGGCTGCCTCCTCGGATGAGGTTGTTAGTATCAAATATGATAAGCAAGATAAACAAGCATAATATGATTAAATGCAATGAAACTAATGAAAAACATGGGCATATCTTAGGGAACAATAATGTAAATGCATACAATAAATCATATCTATACTAGAAATAAATGTTGAAGTAGAAAGTAATCGAATCTAATGCTAAAATAAATAAACTAATGTCAAAACCCTAGGTTATGCCTATGGACCACTATCCAAGACAACGACCATGCAATAGGTCTTCCTCCTCATGATCCAAGGGCTATAGCACCAGTTTCTCTACTCAAATTTATATTCAAGGGTCGTCGAATGTGTCAAATACATGGAATGATGGTGAATAATAGCGGATGTGAATAGTGGATGTATAATCTCTCCTCAATCGGATAGCACATCATTGCTCCTAAAGGGTGCATAGAGTCACTCTCCAATATGATAGGGCTTCACTGCATAAACTCTAAAAATTATGGATCTCTTTGCTCTTTTTGGGAGAGTCCACATGTATACTTCCCTCTCTTTCAAATCTAGACCTTGGCTTCCTGGAGAAGCTTCAACCCAAATCTCATACGACTGACCATCCTGGGTGGAAAGCATCAGTAAAAAAATGGCATTGAAGGGGTAGTTAGGAGGAACTCAAGGAGTTCCTCACAAAAATACACCTATAAACAATGCAAAGTGTAGTTAAACTGTGTGATCTAGTCCTGTATTCATGGCCAAACTATGCATAGTGCTAGCCACTATCAGATTCAATGGCTAGGTGTGGTCGTTGTAGTCTTCAACGACCAAATGTGACGATCACTCTACTTGAGAGTGACAGAGCCTAGATGGCCTAGAACTACCCTTTTTGAGTGGTTAGGACCATTGATTTCTCTTAGAGAGATCCAAGAGGATTCATATGGTTTGCAAATGTGTCCATATGGGTAGTCTCCTACACATGACATATTTTAGGTGTCTACAAATACCCCTTTTGGGATGCATTGTGAGAAAATACAGTGCAGAGAAAAAATAGACCACCTAGGATCACATTGTAGGTTGTAGGATGATCATTGATCTGATCAACATCGGATACCCCAGTCATGCAGGAAGTTTGCATCCTAGAATCATTTCTTCCAATAGGGTGGAAGGATTAAATTTGTGGAAATTTACACTCATTCATCAGGCGATCGGGTAGCTTTAGTACTACTATAGGTCCGAAAGGAGGAGAGCTACAAACTTAACTATCATGTTTGCTTTTCTAGAAAAGGGTAAGCTTATGATAGTTGTTGGCAATGATTCGTAATATGAATGTAATTCAACATGATCAATTGATATTTTGTTGACTTTGATTGTGATTATTGAAAATTTTGACTACCCCCTCAAGCGACAAGTCGATGAGGAAAGTACAATTAATAAAGCAATGAGTCGCTTGACCAAGATGAATGATTTGGACCCTTGAAGAGGGTTGCTTTGTTGTTATAGGTAGTAAGTTGACCAAAGGGCTTATGATACCTTTGGGGCTTTTTGTGAGTTGACCAAAGGGCTTATGCTACCTTTGGGGCTTTTTGTGAGTTGACCAAAGGGTTTATGCTGCCTTTGGGACTTTTTATGAGTTGACCAAATGGCTTATGCTACCTTTGGGTCTTTTTATGAGTTGACCAAATGATTTATGCTACCTTTGGGGCTTTTTGTGAGTTGACCAAAGGGCTTATGATACCTTTTGGGCCTTTTGTGATTTGACCAAAGGGCTTGTGATGCCTTTGGGGCCTTTTGTGAATTGACCAAAGGGCTTGTGCTACCTTTGGGGCTTTTTGTGATTTGACCAAAGGGCTTATGCTACCTTTGGGGCTTTTTGTGAGTTGACCAAAGGGATTATGCTACCTTTGGGGCTTTTTTTTTTACCAAAGGGCTTGTGATGCCTTTTGGGATTTTTGTGAGTTGACCAAAGGGCTTATGCTACCTTTGGGTATTTTTGTGAATTGACCAAAGGACTTGTGATGCCTTTGGGGCCTTTTGTAAATTGAACAAAGGGCTTATGATGCCTTTGGGGATTTTTTGAGTTGACCAAAGGGTTTATGCTACCTTTGGAGCTTTTTGTGAGTTGAAAAAAGGGTTTATGCTACCTTTGGGGTTTTTTGTGAGTTGACCAAAGGCATTATGCTACCTTTGGGGATTTTTATTTTTGACCAAAGAGCTTGTGACACCTTTGGAGCTTTTTGTGAGTTGACCAAAGGGCTTATGCTACCTTTGGGACTTTTTGTGAGTTTATCAAAGGATTTATGTTGCCTTTGGGGTTTTTTGTGAGTTGACCAAAGGGATTATGCTACCGTTGGGGCTTTTTATTTTTGACCAAAGGGCTTGTGACACCTTTGGGGATTTTTGTGAGTTGACCAAAGGTTTTATGCTACCTTTGGGGCCTTTTGTGAATTGACCAAAGGACTTGTGATGCATTTGGGACCTTTTGTAATTGACCAAAGATCTTGTGATGCCTTTGGGGCTTTTTGTGAGTTGACCAAAGGGATTATGCTACCTTTGGGGCTTTTTGTAAGTTGACCAAAGGGCTTAAGCTACCTTTGGGCCTTTTTGTGAGTTGACTAAAGGTTGTATGCTGCCTTTGGGGATTTTTGTGAGTTGACCAAAGGATTTATGATATTTGAAGCCTTTTGGGTGACCAAAGAATTTATGGATACCTTTGGAGATTTTTGGGTTGACCAATGGGTTTATGGATACCTTTAGAGCTTTTTGGGTTGATTTCTTAACTATTTGATTGCTGATTAGGGGAGATATGATGCCAAAAATGCCCCAGTTGATGTTTAGAAAATATTTTTGCTTTGATTTAATGTTATGGATGCAATTATGGATGCTATGCCTATATAATTATCTGATTATGCTATATGTATGCAATGTACTAGTGACATGCACTAGGTATATGATAGATGTAAGCTTTAGATAGTATGGTCTATATGTATGGATGCATTATGATGATATATGCCTACATGGATGTAATACTTATGGTTAAATGCATGTTTAATTTTGATTTTATTGTATGCATCTAACTTATATTGTTATGATATGATAAATGAAATGTGTGTAATGCATTATGATGGTGATCTAATGTAAATGAACCTATATGCTTTAATGGTGACATAAGGTATGCATGTGATATGAGTTCAACAATATAATGGGCAACACCACATAATGTATAGAAATCATGAATATAAATAATAATTCTTAGCATAATAATTACTTATTTAAGCATCTAAATATGATATGATATGATGTGATGTGTATGTGCTTTCTTGATGAGCTTCTATAAATTAAATATATGCACAAAAATAGTCAGTGGTTGTCTAAATATCATTGCTAACATTCGTCTCGTATCTATCCTATTTTATGAACACCCTTTAATGAACAAAACCTCATAAACAAAGTTAATGATTTGAATTATGGAATTATTTGTTTCTATGAGAGGGGTTTTGAGGTTTTCCATGAGACTCAAAAACCCTAGTTGCTCCATCAAAGAGTTGTGTACTGATCATACAAAGTTTCTAAAGGTTTTAGTTTTATTATGAAGGCCTAGACATTCATTATCCCAATGTGTACAAATAAATATATTAGATAAAACATAAGCATACCCCAGTGCCAGGCAGGATTCATTCAGCCCATTGCTATATTAAGGATCCTCAAATGTTTTATCTAGATCCTAAATTGGACTCAATTGGATTAGACCACTAGGCGATATAGGACACCTAAAGCTAGCTCTTCCACATGCAAAAATTGGTCTATACAAAAGTGAGATGCTAATGTGATATACATATCATCATGCGTAAGGATACCTTACAGCTCGTCCATGCTAAGAATTCCAAGGATTCAAGTTCAATACTCCCTTATTTTATTCATATTTATTTGGGATACTTGCTCATGCTTAGTGATGAAAATCATTGTTTATTTTGAATTTTTATTTTTATTTTGAGCAAGGGATTTATGTAGTGATTGTAATCACTATTTATTTTTCTTTGTTTATGATTTTTGCTTGTTTTTATCAAACAAAAGGATTTATTTGGGTAGGGGTGAACTTGTCCTTTTTCCAATTCTCAGCATTTTCGAACCGATCACACAGGGGGATGATCAAGATACACTTTTCACCTTAGGATATCTAATACCACTTTGTAGGTTCATATTTCCCTTGTTCCAACTAGGTTTTTAGTGTTTTGATTAGTGATGGGATTCTAAAATATACCAGGTGCTATCACAACTAAAAATTACCTATTAAAATCTAAGATGACTTTCTACAAAGTTTGATAAAACCACTAGGTATATCTGAGTGACCAAAAAACCCTAGTATATTCCTTATAGTAATAAGAGGGTTGTGTTGAAAAACACAGTTACACACATGGGTTATGGATGATGATGAATTTTGATGATGTATGATTGATGTGCAAATGTGGTGTCATTTGTAAGATTGTGAACACATATTATTAAATGTAAATGCAATGGATGCAAATGACTAATGCAATGCAACTATATGGAGGCAAGTGCAAATGCATAATGCAAATGTATTTTTGATGCTTTTAATTGTTTTTGAGTTTTGATTATTATGAATGTTTTTGAACTTTTTTATTTTAAATTTTTTTGACCAAAGAGCTTTAAAATGCCTTTAGAGAATTTTGTGAGTTGACAAATGGCTTTAAGATACCTTTGGAGATTTTTGTAAGTTGACCAAAGGGCTTTAAGATGCCTTTGGAGCCCTTTGTGATTTGACCAAAGGGCTTGAAGATGCCTTTGGAGCCTTTTGTGATTTTACCAAAGGGCTTGAATATGCCTTTGGAGCCTTTTGTGATTTGACCAAAGCACATCAAGATGCCTTTGGAGACTTTTTATGATTTGACCAAATGGCTTGAATATGCCTTTGGAGCCTTTTTTTATTTTACCAAAGGGCTTCGAATGGGTTATTACTGACCCACAAAAATTATAGGCAATTGGATAGGTCCCTATATCATCTCTAAGAAGATTGGTCCTGGAGCATATCACCTAATAACACTAGAGGGTGTTGAGGAGCCAATAATAACCCATTCAAAGGATGCTCTTGACAATGGCCATACTGCTTAAGTGGCCACCACATGTATCATCATGAGATTTCAAAATCACCCAAGCTGATTCTTGGGGCTCTAAGAAATGAAGGAGGACCCCATAATAGCTTTGATGATACAATATGCCTTCTAGCAAGACATATCTTGTCACTTTTTGCTTGAATTCTCATCTTTCAGCATGAGATAGTCCTTGTGGGATGATTCTAAGCCTCAAGAAATATTGCAATTGGGAAAGATAATCCTGATAGGATACAACCTCAATAGATAAGACAACTTGTTCCTCCTACAATTCAATTTGCACAAATGTAGATTGAGAAACAACCTTATGGTGAATGGTGGTACCATTATTTGTAGGATCCTATGAGATCAAGGACACCCAAGGTACCTTCTTTAAGAAGTTTGTGGATTTATAGAACCAATCATGGTCTGCCTCTATGTGAATCTTGTTGAATGATTCCTTGTTATCAAAATCCTCATGCTGCATCACTGAGTGCAAGAAAATTTTCACATGAATGATAATGAAATAAGCAGATGGATTCTAAGGGATCAAGGATCCCAAATATGCCATGGTGTATACAAATATGTTTGATGAATGAGGGATTGCCTTGATGTTGTACCATTCTAGTTTAGCTAGATATGTGTCAACAAGCTCCTTCTAAGCTTTGGGGATTGGATCCTAGCATTGAAATAGTCCCTTGACTTGTTTGAATATGAGAAGGGAGTCATCAAAGATATTTAGCCTCTTTATTCTCATGGCGATGGCTATTTGGAGACCTAATATTAGGGCCTCATATTTAGTATTTTTATTAGTGCATGGGAAGTCTAGCTTGAATGACAAGGGCATTGGAGCATCTTGTGGCATGACAAATACAATCCATGCACCACCTCCTTACTCACACTTTGAACCATCAAAGAACAAAGTCATATCAAATTTATTCTTTTGTTCTTCAGTTTTATATGCTTCTAATAGTGCAAAGACTAAAACATCAGGAAGTTCTATGGTGAGGGACCTATTGTTTTGAATAGGCACCTAAGCCATCTAATTAGCTATGATTTGTCCCTTGATGGAATTTTGGCTTATGAATTCTAGATCGAATTCTTTCAATAGCATGATCCACTTTATAGTACGTGTATTATGATATGTCTTACTCATCATATACTACAAAGGATTTTTTTGGATATTACATATGTCATATGGCTCAACATATAGTGGCACAATTTCATGGTTGCAAAGACCATGGCTAAGCATAGCCTTTCTACATATGCATATCCTATTTTGTAGCTCACCAAGGTGCGATAGATGTAATATATCACTTATTTCTTATCTTGCACATTCTTTTGAACCAACATGGTGCCCAAATATAAGTCTATAGTAGATATATATAACAAGAATGGCACATCTGGTATTGGTGGAGCTAGTACTGGTGGTGTTTCTAGGTCTTATTTATTTCAATAAAGGCTTGTTGACAATATTCGTCCCACTGGAATGGGACCCCCTTGTGTAGAAATTGATTCATAGATTGATATTTTTTCGATATTTATGTGATAAATCACTTCATGGATGCTATTTTTCCCTGTAATATTCTTAGCTCCTTGATGTTCATGGGTGGGGCCATTTCCAGGATAGCCTTTACCTTTGTTGGGCCTACCTCAATGCCTTGTTTAAAAATGACGAATCCTAAGATTTTTCCCAAAGTTACACCAAAGATGTATTTCTTGGGATTCAACCTAACATTATGTTCAATTAGGTGATTGAAGACCTTTTTGAGGGTCTCAAAATGCTCTTCTTATAGTAATGACTTGGCTAGCAAGTCATCGATATAGTCTTCCAAGATCTTGTGCATGTAGTCATGGAAAATGTATGTCATAGCCCACTGATAGGTTGCACCAACATTCTTAAGATTGAATGACATCACTTTGTAATAGAATTTCCCCATGGAGTGGTGAACATAGTTTTATGTTGTTCTTCAGGCTTAATTTGAATCTAATTGTAACCATAAAAATTATCCATTAGGGAGAGCATCTCATGACCTGCAGTTGCATCTACAAGAGCATCTATGTTTGGCAATGAGAATAAATACTTTAGGGTTGCCTTGCTGAGATCCCTAAAATTTGTGCAAATGTGGATTCTTCCATCAGGTTTTCCTATGGATACCATGTTTAATACCCATTCTAGATAGTCGATGGGAACAATAAAGGCTACATCCAACAATTTTTGCAACTCACTTTTAACCATAAAAGTGACGGTTGGATGCATCTTTCTGAGCTTCTGCTTGACCAATTTCTTCATGGGGTCTAGTGAAAGGATCATAGCTAATGTCCACCTTGAAAGATATAAGCTTTCTCTAAAATTGATTTTCTTTATATTAGAAGGATCATAGCTAATGTCCACCTTGAAATTCTCCTCTATTTCCATTTGTGACCCCTCCTCAAGTTGGTGAGGAGTGGGGATTAAATGAATCTCATATGCTAGATTTATAATTCCCACTAACTCAGGGTTGAGACCAGTGTGATAGACATCATGTGCACAACCTAGTGCAAAATGAAATAGTTATAGCATCTCTTCATTAGGGAAGAAATATTTAGGATCTAGGGGTGAATCAGTGCAATCCCAATCAATAGCATCTAAGTTAAGACACAATGGTTTTGAAGGATCTACTGGGTTATGGAGTGGAGTGGTCAAATAAATGGAGATCATGTTGATGGATGAAATGAAATATCCAAGACCACATGAGTGAAACCCTTCATCAATGGTCTACTCTTCATACTCACGATGTAGCTCTGGGGACATAGGAATATCAGGATTTGGTCTATGAACTGACAAGACAATCGGATCATTGGGCTGCATTAGCTCTCTAAATGTAGGTAGATCAAGGTTGACCATGCTATGAATGACATCTAGATTTACTAGTCTCCTCATGAAGCAAAGGTTATGATCTATGTTGTGAAGTAATGCTTCTCTTTCAACCAGTAAATTGACTTTTTTTAAGTTATGCTCAAGGTAAGCCCTCTCAGCTTCACTACCCACTGGGGTTGGCCATTGACTTGCATGTTGATGCCTAAGATAGGTCATTTTAGTCTCATCTTCATAATAATTGTAACTTATGAAGAATACATTGGTATTTGTTGTGGGCCCTACCATTTGGCATGCATGTCTTATGAAGGCCATCTCATTTGAGTCCCCTATCTCATAGACACTCTCTTATGGCATGTATCCAACATCATCCAAGATGTATTCACTCTCATTTGATATGTATCCACTCTCTTTGTGGCCTATCCAAGCAAGGTTTTATACATAATGAGGCCCATGGTAGGCCAATATGGCTTCATATTCATTCTCACTTGGGACATAATCATACTCCTATCGCTCATATTCATGGATTGGATCATCCTCCCATAGGAAGGCTCCTAACGGGGTCACTTCAAGAGAGGATTCAGGGTGATACTCATAAGGTGGTGCGATATTGACCATTGACACCCATACATCATCCAAATGGTTTCTTCTAGGGGGTTGATAGGGATTCCAGTCAATGTACTTCTTCAATCCAATGCTTAGCCTATCCAGGGCTACTACCAAAGAATCATCATGACTCCGTATTTGATAGCCTAGATCACACCTATCAGTAGGTAGTTGGTACTACGGTTGGAATAGAATCTGATGCCCTTGCTCATATAGACCTAGGTCATAGCCATGCCAGTGAAACTACTCAAAGTATCTCAGAGCAAAATCAAGATTCAACAAGTAATGAACATTCATGGTGAATGGTTCATCCTCATCCTTTTCCAAATTAGGAGCAATATGGGCATAATCTAAACCAAGATATATAAAGTTAGTTTTATTAGGGGGAAACCCTAATGGCACTACCATCCCTACTGGTATATTTAGGACTCTTGGCCATCCCATGTCTTGTGTAGACTCAATAATTGGCATAAAATTCATGTTTTACACAATATATTCACCTAAACCTATGTGGGCTAGGTGAATTGTCACATAGGGTGCAAATGACATTGTTGATGATGCAGGTGAGGTAGGTTGAGGTACCTCCTCAACTATTTCTTGGGAATGTTCCTCCTCCATGGGAGTAGGCATTCCCACAACTGCTATGGTCAAAATTTCCTTGGGTCCTTCCTCCACTAGGGGTGATTTTAGCTTTTTAGCATCTTTTGTCTTAGAGGTCAAAGTATTTTTAGAAGTGCTAGTAGTCTTAGATGTAGGAGGTGGTGCCAATGTGGATGGGTCACCTCGCACTAATCTACTTTTGTTATTTGGATGTATGATTGGGGATGAAGGCCTTATGTATATGTGCATTTATGGAAGGACAAATTCCCCCAGCAATTCAAATTGATGCACGTACTTGAATGGCTCTTCATTAGATGGAACCACATGAACTTGTCCCTCATACACATACTTGATACATTGGTGCAAAATTGAGGGCATGTAGTGTATGTCCTTGATCTAGGAATACCCTAGGAGGATGTTGTATTGCATCACCCCTTCCAACACATGACACATCATGGGGATGGTCTTATGTCCTACCTTTAAAAGAAAAAATTATTGTACCCACTGTGGAGCACAATGCATCATTGAAAGCCCTGAGCATGTAGGAAGTCAGGATAATGTTTTACTTAGGGATCTTTAGGTGCCCTATAGCCTTTGTAGTGATGATGTTGATTAATGAGCCTGTATCGATCAAAATTCACTCGAAGGGTATGCCATTTATTGATGCAATAATATGCAGAGGTAGGTCTACTAAGGTAGTAGGAACTACCTTAATTTCATGATCATAAAAATGGATAACAAGATCTTGATACTGCTGCACTTGCCCCACAAAGTGTGTGAATGCATCTGGGTTCTAGATCTGGAGCTTGATTGATCTCAAAATATCTATCAAGGTCTCCCTATGCCTAGGAGATTGTTTTATGAGCTTGTAAATTGATAACTTAGTTGGAGTCATTTGTATATTTTGTTCTAGTCTATTTCAAAAAATTACCATAGGTCTTGTTTGTGGACCTAAGGAATTGTTTTGCACCTATCTCTATAGGGGTGCAGTCAGGATATTAATGAGAGCCACTAGAGTCTGAGGTTGCCCATATATTCAAATTATGGTTGCCATGTTGACTATCTCAACCATTATGATGCATACCTTAGTAGGTGGATCAACTCAAACCTGGTTGACTTGGGTGTCCTAATCTCTAGGGACCTCATAATTTGGTAATGGGTTCCTGAATATACCCATATCTTTGTTATTGGGAGCTAGTGGGTTGTCAACTTTTAACTCTCCCTTTTCAATCATATTTTGCACAATATTCTTGAATTCAATGCAATTTTTGATGTCATGCCCTTATATCCTATGATAGGGACAATATTGATCTTCCCTATGTCTCCTTGGCTTAGTACGGTTAGGGTCAAGAATTTGTATGTTAAGAAATCTTATCCTTTGTGCCTCACTCAATTGATTAAATATTGATTGCATTGATTCATTTAGAGGCATGTAATAACAAGGCGACTGACATTCCTTGTTCCATCCTTGGTTGTTCTTAGGGTCATAGTTGGCCAGTGGGGGGAGAGCCTAATAATTATGGGGTTGCTTTCCATTCCCCTCATTTGGTGTGGCCAATACAACCTGATTAACTTAAGCAGGCTTGGCTTGCTTCTACTTATTTTTGTTATTTTGATTGTTCTTGCTCCACTTTTTTTTGTTGTAGAGCTTGAGGTCTCCCTCATTGACCTTTATGTCTTCAATAAGCTTGAATTGAGCCAAGGCTTATTTGAATTATTCATACTACTGTAGTTGTAATAACAGAGAGAAGTATTTTGCATAGCTCTTTGTGAATATTCATATGAGTTCTTCAGTGGGGATGGAGAATGATAGTTTTTCCATGATTTTTCTCCACCTATCCCCATAGTCCATCACTAGCTCATCATCATACTACTCTAAATTAGCTAGATCAGATAGGTTCACCTTCTTCTTGGCACCAAAGGAGAAGTGTTCAAGGAACATGTTTACCAGTTGCTCAAAACTGGTGATGCTATGCTTGGGAAACTAGTTGAACCATTGAATTGTTGTGCCCAAGAACATCATGATGAATGTCCTTAGCATAAGGGAATCATTATGCTCAAGGTGGAAGTATGCATTCATGAAATTAGTAATATGTTATTTTGCATCTTTCTCTCCCCTAAACTTGTCTAGCCTAGGCATACCAAAGTGCCTAGGATACGTAGGATTCAGGACTAAGGGACATAAAGGTTGGTTGTGTATCTTGCTCAATGTTAGCTTCTATCTACCTATGTCCTATTTTTTGAGATATTTGACCCTCTTAGTGACTATCTAATATACCTTCAAAGAAGTAATATCTTGTTATTGAAGGTTCACTCATGGTGGTAAGGGAGCTAATTCCATGTTTACCTAGTTTGGGCATTTGTACTCATTTCCCATAACCATGGATGGAGTTTTAGGGTATGTCTATTCCTAACCTTCTTCCTCATTGAATTGTGTTTGTTCGAGGTCCAAGTGTTATTAATTCTATGAAGTGTGATGAGCATGCTCATTTCTTTACCTAGTGCTTCTCTCCTACTGAGAATCAACATATCTCTTATATTGATATCTCTCACCACCTATGTGTGCATCTACTTGAGTGAACCTCTCTGCTAACTCCTCACACTCAGATCTTTCTTCTCTTGAGTGTTGCTCTTGTAGGAACACATGCCTCTTCCTTCACTATTCTCACTCAAGAGCTTCTACATGCTCTCACTTGATGCATAGTGCTTCTAATCTATGTATACAATCATATCTACCTGCTACCAAAGGTTCATACCTTTGTAAATCCTTGCAAGGATTTCTAATGTTTAGGCCCCTTGGGGAGGCTCCTACTATGTGCTTTCCTTTATCCACTAGGGTGACCTATTTTTTGTATTATATTATGGGTTGAGTACCCCCATGATCAGAAGTAGTGTATGTGTTGCGGGGTCACTTTGAAGTTTCTCTTGGTTCACTAGTGCATCTAGTGGTTATACTACATGAACTTCCTGAAGCAAAATTTTAGCAACAATACTTTTTGGAGTCGGTCTTGAGGGAACTCAATCCAAATCATCAAGTTATTAGGTTCTCCATGGCTGATCCCATGGATTTCCATTGGAACCAATGAGCTCATAATCTAAGGGTACCCTCCCATCTAAAGGGAGGCTATAGGATGTCTTGTATCTACAACTAGGCATAGCCCTAGTATCTTGCCCCTTAGTGGGCTAATCTATCCTATATTTATCATGTGAAGCTTAGGGTCTTGCAACCACTACATACCTATGTGATGATGGAGGTCTTGATGCCTCCTCATGCTAGTGTGATTATGGGGGCCTTGAAGCCTCTACATGTCTATGCAATGAGGAAGGTCGTGATGCCTCTACATGTTAGTGTGAATAGGGAGGTCATGATGCCTCTGCTTATCTATGTGATGATGAAGACCTTGAGGTCTCCTCATACCTATGTGATGAAGGAGGTCATGATGCCTCTATGTGTATGAGTGATAAGAGAGGCCATGAGACCTCCTCATGTCTATGTGATGAGGAACCAGGATGTGGCTCTCTTATTGGGGTTTCTCTAGGAGTCCCCCCAATGGTTGATTTTTCACCCCTAAGACTTGTCAAACTTCATCCGATGACACTAAGGGTGGGTGGCTCAATACCAATGTGACTATGAGTGTGTATATTGTCTATTTCTACCTTGATGGTGGACTAAGGGTGGTTGCTCTGAGTGTATACCATGGTGACTTATGAGTTGTCTTCTTAGGTTAATTCCAAACCATACAAACAAAAAAAGTAGATTTTTATCTCATTTTAATGATTTATGTATGTGTTCCCTAAACTTTTTGGTGTGTTTTGATTCATTGGATATATAAGCTAACTCTCATTGTGTTTTCATATTTTTTGTATGGTATACTTAAATTGTTTAAGGGATTTCACCTAAATACTCGTACAAGCCAAATATGGTGATGAAATCCATACTCAATGAGATAGCATAGGTACTACCAATCCTCAACCAACACCCCATGTGTTGTGATACACCAATAAAGGAGGAGTGCATGCTATTTTTCATGGTTAGGATAGTTCTTGGGTCAGCCTTGACCACAGATGGGTCCTGATGATACTTTTCCTCACAAGCCAACCAAGTGGTAATGACCTCCACTATTGGTATCAATCAATGGGTTGGATGTGAGATCCCAACACCATTGATGTTAAAGATAAGACATAATGTGTGTGGGGTTGTTTTTAACCTTACATGTAAACAAAATGTATCACCAATAAAACATAATATTTCCTATATGCCTATGATAAAAGATGTTTTATTTCATAAATATGAATGTATTTAGCTTATGTGAACTTTAGATAATGCATCATATTTTATGAATTAATGGCCACTGGCTAGGCCGTATACAAGAAAACTAAACACACAGAAGCCTAGAACATTGGAGACTAGGGAATACATTACAAGCAGAGGCCCATTTTTCCTACCAGCACCTAGAGAAAACTAAAGAAAGCCCTGGGAAACATCAAATGCATTTTATTTTTCTATTTTTATTTATATTTTCCTTGGAAAAAAGTGATTTAAGTTGCCATTTTTTGGAAAGAGTTGCAGATAGAAAATACAGAGAAAATAGAGAATGCAACCAATATCAAATATCAATCTGGTGATGGAAATTCTACTCTCTTCCACACTTTTCTATCAGTCACTATTGACCAGAGTGGCTACTACTAACCGTTGACCGCAGGAGTAGCTAAGATCTTCTGGTTGCTGTCGACAAGAGTGTCCAAAACCTACGGGTCATTGTTGCGGGCCAAACAAGGTGAATGGTTTCCTATTTTTGTCACATGCCCGTGCATTTAATTATCAACCCAGGGAGCTTCGTAAACTTGCGAAGAGTCGAAATTAGGTTACTACAATACCACTGGAGGTAAATCTGCTAATCCTACATTTGGGGGTGTTCTTGAAATGGTTGTCAATCATTCCCGCACTCCTCAATAAATTACGTAAGAAGAACATAATTAAATCTACAGAAATAAATCATGTACACATTCCTAAAAATAAACCTACTGCAAATACTGGAACTAGCAAACTGATGAACATTCTTATGAAAGCAATAAACTAATTAAAATAAATAAACAAAAAGGAAATGGGGAAGAAATACTGGCTTGGAGTGGGCCCAGGCTCCAGCAGCTTCTTCCCGATCGAACACGCGCTTTAGAACTTCTGGAACTGTAATAGATTTATCAACGTATTACAATCTATCTTCTGTAACTCTAAATGGATCTTTATTAATTATTTCTATATATATTTTAGAACGATCTACGTGTGTTTATATAACACACCCGTAGAACTTCTATTACAGAAGTGGTTACAATAGTCGATTCTTCCCAGACTAAATTAGAACAGTCTAGCGAATGCAATCGATGTCTGGCATTCTATTTTGATGGCGGCGTGTTCATTTCAGTTCATGCTTTGCCTAGCATCAGTAAGATATTTTGATACATTGGTGCTATCTCCAATTTAGCTCTGCATGATGCAGAGCTAGAACTGCACCAGCCGCTACCGTCCATGTCATTCAAATCTGGTCAACGGGCAAAGAATCAGTGGCACCTTCCTTATGAGGAAGGTACCTTGTTATCGTGGTGCCTTCTGGTTGTAGGGAGGCGCTTGCCTTCTATTAGCGCCTTTCAGCTGTGGGGAGGCGCTTGCCTTCTATTAGCACCTTCCAACTGTGGGGAGGCACTTGCCTTCTATTGGCGCCTTCCGGTTGTAGGGAGGCGCTTGTCTTTGGTTGGCGCCTTCCGGTTGCAGGGAGGCACTCACATTCAGTTGGCACCTTTCGACTACAGGGAGGCGCTCGCATTTAGTTGGTGCCTTCCGACTGTAGGGAGGCGCTCGCATTCAGTTGGCACCTTTCGACTACAGGGAGGCGCTCGTCTTTGGTTTGGCGCCTTTCGATTGTAGGGAGGCGCTTGTTCCCTTGGCGCCTTCCGGTTGCAGGGAGGCGCCTATGTTCTCTACATTGACCCTCGATGAAATAAAGTGCCAGGTCCATCAAAAGGACCTCGACCATTCCAAATCTAACTAAATCAACTGCAATTCCACAAAACATACTAAAAACACACAAATTAGATAACACGCATAATTATATCAAATATCTATATAATCATTCATAAAAGTATGCAATCCTTATTATACAACCGCATATTGATCAAAGAAATATGTACAAAATATGAGCATTTTTGGTGCTCATCATCCCCCCACGCCTAACATATGCCACGCCCTCGTGGCATCCAAGCTGTAGGTAGCCCTCTGACTTTTCATCGTCACCATCTCTTGGAGGATTCTGCTGCCCCTGTGGCCCGAGTCTGTCTTTTCATGCCAGCATTTGAAGGTGTGGTTCGCCTTTGCCTATGGGAAACTGTGGCTGTCAATTGTCCTCTTCTTGTTCTGGCCGCTACTGGTGGTGGTCTAGCCAGCGTTGTTCCTATCGATTGAAATGCAGCTTCGATAGCTTGCCAGAGGTCGATGTCTGGAGGTCTGACCACTGCCAGAGGGATATCCGAGTTATCCCCTCTGGAAGGCACTACTTGGGCCTTGTATAATCCAGCCGCTTCAGGGGTAAGCCCTGCATTCTCCTTTGCAATCGCAGCGGCCTCCAATTGTGGGCCATATACTCCCCACCATTCCAAGTACCTCCTCATCATGGAAGGCCACCCTCGGGATGAACCATAGATGTCCCAAAATTGGTTGTCTTCTATCGGATTGATGCAGATGCCAGAATCTCCTTTTACCCTCGAGGATGCCTTCCTGGCCTCCTTGGCTGCTTTCATTTCATTGCACAACTACTCAAAATATTTTTGCCTTTCGATGAATAGTTGCATGTCCCATTCATCCTCCTCTGACTCGACGAAGGTCACTTTCACCTTCTGTCGAGCCGTCCTAGGCCTCTTTGCCTTGGCCTCTACAGGAAATGTGGCGGCTCGGACTAGGATCTCTTCTTTCTCCTTTGGGGACTTCTCTTTACTCCGAAGGATCGACTATGCTGCTATCTTCGGGGGTGATCCTTCATTCTCCTGTCTACCTGGTGTCGACCCCTCAGGCTCTTCTCCTTCTTCAGGCCTGGGGAGGTCCTCCTTATCCTCTGGTCTTATCTATTGCTGGAGACCTTCGTCCTGCTCTGTGTCACTCAGGACAATGACAGGGGGCATCGTAGGACTTCTTTCCTTTTCACCCCTAAAAATAGAGGAATCCTCCCTTGCCTTCGGGCTGCTCTGTCGGGCATCCGATCGAATCTCCCTCGAAGAGAATACTCGTTCGGTGGATGTGGGAGAGTTCATCGGCACTTCTTCTGCCCAATCAGTCTGAGTGGATGCCTCCTGTCTTGTTGTTCCTCTATCCTGAAGTATTTGATTTTCCTCCTGCAACTGTCGGACCAGTTGCTCGAGCTGAGCGATTCATCTATCCCTTTCCTCCAATTCTCTTTTATGCTGGTTCTGGCAATCTTCCAGAATCTATTGTGCCATCCAGCAATCGGTTTGCCATTCGAGCGCCTCCTCCAAGGCCGCATCGATCTGGTCGTTACTCCCAAAAGTTCCTTCATTCCGTGGGCTTTGTTAATTCTTGGAGGGTTTGGGTGGCAACGTCTATCTTCGGGTCACTTTGTCCTTCCTCTATCGAGAGGAATCACCGTAGATGTTTCCTCCTGGGGATTGGCTCGTCCTCACCACCAGCGAGTGGCGCTCCTTCCTCCTCATATTCGGGCACTAGGGAATGCCCTCTGTCCTCTATGTCTTCGGGCACCGGTGACTGCTTTGCTCCTCCTAGAAAATAGGGCAACGCCAATTGCCCGATGTTTGTTATCTCCTCTGCAGGGGATGCTTCGTCTTGCCCTAATTCGGCAACCGCATTGTGTTGCTCTATTTGGCCGCCATCTCCCTCTGTTTTGCGGTTCTATCCTTGTGCTTCTGCATGGCGGACCAATGCCGATATCAGCCCATGGTGGGCTAAGGCGGACGGTGCCCCTTTTTGGTACCGAGCCGCTTCATCTTTTAGAGCATTCGCCAGGTAGAAAGGTATATTTAATTTCCTCCCATGCACTAGGTGATTGAGGAAGTGCACATGATTAATGTGCAGATGGGTATACTTTCCTGTGCATGTGAAAAATCGAGCAATCTGCTCGAACATCTTTCGCATATTCATGGGGAGACTATTTTTGAGTAACCCCTCCCTGTCTATCTGCACATTTCCTCCTGGCAGCAGTATTTCGGCGTATAGTTTTAACACTCCGCCCTTGTATGTACATTCCCCCGTGAGAGGCAATCCAGTCGCCTGTGAGATGAACTCAGGGGTGACTGGAATTTCCACCCCTCGTACTTGGGCCGCATCGCCCCTCAAAGAGGTGGTGAATTCTCTAGCTGCCTCCACGTCCTGGCCCTGACTGACCAGGGTGCAGTATTCGAGCCACCCCTCGGCTTCGAATTGGGTCTTCACCGCCCCTCTGATCCCATCAGTATCACTGGGTTCATTCTTCTTGATCGCGTGGTTCTTGGACCTTCCTCCCATGGCGCCTTCTACTATTGTATATTTTTTTCTTGTCCTTCCTTCTTCAGGAAGGCACCTTTTTATAGAAAATATGCCTAACCCTAGCAGTTATGGAAGGCGCCCTATCATTGGCACGCGATTCCGGCTATGGGGGGATACGATCTCTATGACGACGGTATTTTTTTGGTACTGCGTATTTATAAATAATTATATAAATGATTTGATTTAGTATGCGCGTACCTGATTCGTCATTCCAGTCATCGTGGTAGCCACTGATTTGCTGACTTGTGACATGAGGGAGGGGTATGGTCCTTTGATGCTGCTCATTCGTGCGATGCTTCGTTCCGCTCGAGGCATCCGATAGATGCAAATGTTGCACGCGGGAGGCATTCTTTGGTACCTTTCCCATGTGGATGGTGTCCTTGTAGCGCCTTCCCGACGTTGTCGGTGCTTTGATTGGTGGGAGGCACTTTTGCCTATATGCGTCTTCCCAATGTGGGAGGCGCCTCCTTCTGGTTCGTGCCTTCTCGATGTTGGAAGGCGTTCGTCTTGATGAATGTGCCTTCCTAATGTTGGAAGGCGTATTTGGCTGGATGAATGCGCCTTCCTGATGTTGGAAGGCGTCTCGGCTGGATGAATGCGCCTTCTTGATGTTGGAAGGCGTATTCGGCTGGTTTTTTTTTTTTTTACGTCTTGGTGCCTTCCTGCCATGGAAGGCGCCTACATATGTATTTTTTTTTAGAACTTTTGAATGGATGGAAGGCGTTGTCTTCCGATTTGGCACCTTTCGGATGCAGTAAGGTGCCTTCTTCTGGATGGGCGCCTTTCGGGTGTAGTAAGGCACCTTCTTCTGGACTTGGCACCTTCTGGACTTGGCACCTTCTGGATGCAGTAAGGCGCCTTCTTCTGGACTTGGCACCTTCTGGATGTAGTAAGGCACCTTCTTCTGGACTTGGTGCCTTCTGACTGTAGTAAGGCGCCTTCTTCTGGATGGCGATTTGACTGGAAAAAGGGTGATCAAGCCTCCCAGCTTTTTTCATGCTGCCTAGATTCTACCTACGAGCCGGTGTCGGAATGCTGAGCCGAATCAGGCCTGGTTTCCTAGATACCTATCCCTCGTGCTGTCAGGTCCTCCACCTACAAAAAGCAACCAAAAAAGAAAGGAAAATAAAGGCAGTTAGACGCGTTCCATGCCTGTTAGGCCCTGGATTAGGATGCCTATAGCTTGCATGCGGGCGTCGTCCCTACAAAAACACACATTACAAAAAAAACTATATTAACTAAAAAATTTGGGTGAGCACTTTCGTGCCCACCATTTCACCTGTGAGAGTTCGGTCCAGAGCTAGCAAGATGGGGTCTCCCCCATGCCTACTCTGGATTCCACCTGTAACATTTTGGACGTATTATAGGGGCGTAGTCGGTGGCCATTGACTGTGAACATGGTGTTGCTATCGTCAATTGTCTTAACGTGCACCGCCCCATTCCTAATGAGCTCTGCCACCTCATACGGCCCCATCCACCTCTGCATAAGTTTGCCCTTCCTTTCCTGGAATCGGGAATCATACAACAGTACCCATTCCCCTACCTGGAACTTCTTCAGCTTGATGTGGTTATCATGCCACTTCTTTCTCTGCTTCTGTATAATCTCTGTCCTCTGCAAAGCATCCAGTCGGATTTCGTCCAGCTGATCTAGCCGGCGAATCCTCTATTTTTGAGCTTCGTCCAAGCTCAAATTTAATTCTGAAGCCGTCCTCAGAGTTTTGATTTCGAACTCGATGGGCATCATCGCATTTTTTCCATAGACCAGTTGGAAAGGTGTGCATCCTGTGGTGGATTTCCACGTGGTGTTGTATGCCCAAACTGCCTCCGACAACCGTGTGGCCCAATATTTCTTGTGTTGCTGCACGGTTTTGGTCAGGATGTTTTCTATCTCCCTGTTTGTCACTTCTACTTGCCCGTTCGCCTGCGGATGGTAGGGCATGGTTTTATTGTGCCGAACTCTATACTGCTCCATCAGCTCCTCAATCAATTTGGAGGTGAATTGGGGCCCTTGGTCTGTTGTTATCTCCCGAGGAACCCCAAATCATGTGAAAATATGGGCAAATAAGAAATCGGCGACCGTTCTTTCCTTTGAGTCCCTTAATGCCTGCACTTCCACCCATTTGGTGACGTAATCCGTGCAGACTAGAATAAACCTCCTTCCCATCGAAGGTGGATTAAATGGTCCCACGAAGTCCATGCCCCATTTATCGAAAGGTTCCAGGTGTACCTGGGGCTGCAGGGGCATTTCATCTCGGTGGGTTGGTCTACCCATCCTCCGGCACTCGTCACACTTGCTGGTATACGTTGCTACGTCCTTGAACAGAGTGGGCCAAAAATACCCAGCCTACAGGATTTTGTAGGCAGTTCGTTTCCCTGCAAAGTGTCCTCCGCATGGCTCATCGTGACATGCCTTGAGCACTTCTAAAAACTCCTGTTCTGCTATGCATCTTCTTATAATTTGGTCCCATCCTATTTTAAATAGGAGACCATCCATCCAAAGGAATGATGCGCTCTTCTCTATGACCGCCTACTTTTCTCGGTAGGAGAGAGCAGGTGAGGTCCTTCCGGTGGCCAAGTAATTGGCTATGTCTACATACCACGGGGTTTGTTCACTAATAGCGAACAGATGTTCATCCAAAAACTGATCTTCCACTGCTTGATGATCTGTTGGTATCAATCTGGATAGAAAATCTACCACGACGTTGTCCTTGCCCGGTTTATCGACTATAGTGATGTCGAATTCCTGCAATAGCAACAACCATCTGATAATTCTGCCACCAATGGCCGGCTTGCTCATCAGATACCTGATAGCCATGTGGTCCGTATGGATGAAGACCTTGTATCCCGTTATATAGTGGCAGAATTTGTTTATTGCATGGACAACTACGAGGAATTCTTTTTCTGTCACTGTATAGTTGAGCTCTGCTCCCGCCAAGTTTTTATTGACATAATAGATGGCATAAAATTCTTCATCGTCTTTCTGCCCGAGGACTGCTCCGATCGCACCGTTAGATGCATCGCAATAAATATGGAATGGTATGGCCCAATTCGGTCCTCTCAAGACCGGTGCAGATATCAATTTTTCTTTCAGCAATTGGAATGCTTCTTCGCAATCTCCCATCCAATTGAACTCTACGTCCTTAGAAAGTAGGGTGTGCAGTGGTTTGGCAATCTTACTAAATTTGGCGATAAATCGCCGGTAGTACCCGACTGATCCAAGGAAACTTCTTACCTCCTTCTACGTTCTAGGGCTAGGTAGGTCTCTGATGACCTCGATCTTCCTCTTGTCTACTTTTATTCCTTCCGCAGAGAGGTGGTGTCCCAACACGATGCCTTCCTCGCATCATCATAAAACATTTTTCATTACTTAAGGACAAATGATTTTCCTTGCTCCTATCGAGCACTCTTTCCAGATTTGTCATTGCCTCCTCGAAGGTTTCTCCATAGGTGGTGAAGTCATCCATGTATACTTCCACCCCGTCTCCTATCATATCAGAGAATATGCTAAGCACCGCCCTTTGAAAGGTGGCCGGTGCGTTGCACAGTCCAAAAGGCAATACCTTATAGGCAAACGTTCCCCATGGACAGGTGAACGTTGTTTTATCTTGATCTTCTTCCCCTATCTCGAATCTGGTTGTAACCACTGAAACCATCCAGAAAGGAGAAGTATTTTCTTCCCGAGAGTGTGTCCAAGACCTGATCGATGAACGGGAGCGGGAAGTGGTCTTTCTTAGTCACCTTGTTCAACGCCCGGTAGTCCACGTAGATCCGCCATTTCCCATTCTTTTTGGGGACCACCACTAATGGTGATACCCATTCACTATCAAAAATTGGATATATGAGTTCGACAGCCAGAAGTTTGTGCAGTTCTTCTCTGACAATGTCTTTCATTGTTGGGTTCATCCTTCTCTATGGCTGCCGACTAGGAGTTGCCTGGTCATCTAAATAAATCCGATGGGTACATATTTTTGGGCTGATGCCGTGCATATCTGCGTAGTCCCATGCAAATGCTTGCTGGTGTTTTACCAGAAGCTCTTCCAATTTTTCTAGCTATGTGGGCGTCAACCTGCTGTTGACGTTTAATATCCTCCCTGGCCCAACGTGTATTTGTCGGATGTGCTGATCTTGGGCGCCAGTCAACGATGATCCAGGTGTGGGGGTGGACGATTCTCCATGGAGAAACTCCATGATAGCACCATCCTCATCCTCTTCTGCCACCTCCTCCAAGGTCATCACCGGCTGGATTATGGACAACTCCGTAGTTCCATGCTCGGTGATCCTGGGTTCTTCTATCGAGTCCATAGACTGAGCTGGCAGTGAAATGGTCAGCCTTTTGATGTTTTGCCCATTGGAGATGGTCATTAGCCCATCCCGATAGCTGATGTAAGCATCAGCTATTGCCAGCCATGGCCTCCCCAAAATGAGCGGGTAACCGCCCAACCTGGTCTTGGTTTGCAAAACTAAAAAATCGGTTGGATATTCCCATGCACTAACTATTACGATCACATCTTCCAACATCCCTTCCGACGACACGGTTGATCGATCGACTAACTACAACACTGTCATGGTTGGCTTCAGGTTCGTGAGCTGCAGCCTCTGCATGGTCTCTTGAGGCATCACGTTGATGGCTGCCCCGAGGTCAACCAATGTGTTGGATAGGGAATGTCCTCCAATTTTTATGGTCAGCACTGGGCTGCCTGGATCTGCATACTTCGGATGACGTGTTCTACCCATCATTAGATCTACCAGTTTACCCATGACGTTGATAGTCTGGGTAGCTTTTCATCCCGGTCTCCTTAGACACATTTCTCTGATTGCCTTGGTGTAAATGGGGACATCTCGAATTGCTTGAAATAATGGGATTGTCACCGTGAGATTCTTCAAGCTCGACAAGATGTCAAATTTTGGCTGTGTTGTTTTTCTTTGTTCCTGCAGCCGACTAGGAAATGGAGCCTCCGCTCTCTCAAGTGCTTTTCCCTCTTCTACCAGAGGTGTCTCCTCTATTTCTTCCTCCTCCTCTACCAGTGGAGGTGTCTCTACTATCTCTTCCTCCTCTTCTACCAGAGGGGGTGTCTCTACTCCTAGTTGCCTACCTGATCTAAGCTGAATATTGTACATATGATACATCTCACCTTCTACGTTGTATGCCGACTGATTTACTCTGTTGTTCGGGTTTGCTATCGGTTGTGTTGGTAGCTGCGTAGGTCTCGCTACTGGCAATGCTGGTAAGTTCTATTGGATGTGAGCAGGCGCTACACTCTATGGAGTCTGATTCCATGCATTGTGGCCTCTCCACTACTGCCCAGGATATGGATATGGCATCCATGGCTGCTGATTCAGAAATGCTGTTGGGGGTGCGTTAGTCCAGGGTGATGGTCCCCACCACCCCATATTAGGTGGTTGAGGGGGTCCTTGGTGCATGTATGGCCCTCCCCCATATGATGGCATTCCGGTTGGTATATTCCCCATGGGGGGCTATGGCCAACTCTTCCTATTGCCTATGAAGTAGGCCTCCGTGCTCTCAGCCGCTTCCTGGTTATTGGGCAGTTGTGGGCACAATCGAGTTTTATGATTCAGCCTACAAACTGTGCATACTCTGACCTTGTTTTCTGGACATGCATTCTTTGCGTGCCTTCCTCTACATTTTGGGCAGAAATAGGCTAATGCTGCATCATTTTCTTGTTTCTTCTTTTCTAACAGCAGCGTATCCATCTGCAGTGCTAGAGATGAGAGCATTTCGCTCTTCAAATCCTCCAGCATGTTGCCTATTTCTATTTTGGTGACTGAAGCAGTCGCCTTCATGGTCCTGGCGATGATTTTGCCTCGCCTTCTCGAGTAGTTCCGGCATAATTTCCGGATGTCGTCCATAGCATGCTGATAGACATCACCTCCAGAGATCATGTTGAGAGCCTCCAGTGACTCATTGGTAAGTCCCCTCAAGAAGATGCTTTTGAGGGACTTATCAGATAGCTTCGAGTGAGGGGACCATTGAAGATTAAAGCTGAATCTCTCCCAATACTCCTCGAGAGACTCATCTTCTCTTTGTGTCATGCTCAGGACCTCCTCCCTGGAGTCTCTTGCTCTCCCAAAATCTTGATATTGCTCTAGAAAGAGCTTCTTCATCTGGTCCCATGTGGTGATGTGTTTGTCTCCCAGACCGATGAACCATCGTAGAGCTGCATCGTCTAATGTAGAAGGAAATAATTTCAACTTCTGCGTGTTTGATTTGTAATCCACAGACCTGCACAAAACATCAAACTTGAATAAAAATAGGTCAGGGTCCTCAGTCGGGTGTCCTCCGAAGGACGAAAGGTGAGCAGGGGATATGTTTTTCATCTTGGTATCTCCTACTCCCTCCTCTATTGGGAAACTAAATCCAGATGAGACTTCATCGTTATCTACCATTTTTTTGGGAAATGTGGTTTCTAATGCAGCGTTTATGGCCTTCCGATCGTTTAAAACTTTCTGAGTCAATGCTCTAAGGTTGTCTGGCGAGATCGTCTGATCCTCCATAGCCTTCCACAATAGGGCTTCCTCTAGAGGAGTCCTATTAAACAGGGGATTTATGATGATTCGTTCATCCCCTTGTTGATGGGATGAGGTGGCACTTTGCACAAAGTGTGGTTCCTCACTCCAATGGACTGCTGGTAGGTCGGGCGAGTCTAACTCAAATCCAAAATGCTCGGCTGACTCAGGTCCTGATGGATTAGTTCTTATAAAGTGACCGTCAGGTCCTCTTCTTCTCGAAGAACTCATACAAGGTCAGATGGAAGGTTTTAGGGTATTGTAAGTAATCTAATTAAGACTCTTCCCCAACAACGGTGCCAAAATGTTGCGGGCCAAACAAGGTGAATGGTTTCCTATTTTTGTCACATGCCCGTGCATTTAATTATCAACCCAGGGAGCTTCGTAAACTTGCGAAGAGTCGAAATTAGGTTACTACAATACCACTGGAGGTAAATCTGCTAATCCTACATTTTGGGGGTGTTCTTGAAATGGTTGTCAATCATTCCCGCACTCCTCAATAAATTACGTAAGAAGAACATAATTAAATCTACAAAAATAAATCATGTACACATTCCTAAAAATAAACCTACTGCAAATACTGGAACTAGCAAACTGATGAACATTCTTATGAAAGCAATAAACTAATTAAAATAAATAAACAAAAAGGAAATGGGGAAGAAATACTGGCTTGGAGTGGGCCCAGGCTCCAGCAGCTTCTTCCCGATCGAACACGCGCTTTAGAACTTCTGGAACTGTAATATATTTATCAACGTATTACAATCTATCTTCTATAACTCTAAATGGATCTTTATTAATTATTTCTATATATTTTTTAGAATGATCTACGTGTGTTTATATAACACACCCATAGAACTTCTGTTACAGAAGTGGTTACAACAGTCGATTCTTCCCAGACTAAATTAGAATAGTCTGGCGAATGCAATCGACGTCTGGCATTCTATTTTGATGGCGACGTGTTCATTTCGGTTCGTGCTTTTCCTGGCATCAGTAAGACATTTTGATACGTTGGTGCTATCTCCAATTTAGCTCTACATGATGCAGAGCTGGAACTGCACCAACCGCTACCATCCACGTCATTCAAATCTGGTCAACGGGCAAAGAATCAATGGCGCCTTCCTTATGAGGAAGGTACCTTGTTATCATGGTGCCTTCTAGTTGTAGGGAGGCGCTTGCCTTCTATTAGCACCTTTCGGCTATGGGGAGGTGCTTGCCTTCTATTAGCACCTTTCGGCTGTGGGGAGGCGCTTGCCTTCTATTGGCGCCTTCCAATTATAGGGAGGCGCTTGTCTTTGGTTGGCACCTTTCGATTGTAGGGAGGCGCTCGCATTCAGTTGGCGCCTTCCGACTATAGGGAGGCGCTCGCATTTAGTTGGTGCCTTCCAACTATAGGGAGGTGCTCGCATTCAATTGGCACCTTTCGACTGTAGGGAGGCGCTCGCATTCAGTTGGCACCTTTCGACTGTAGGGAGGCGCTCGTCTTTGGTTTGGCGCCTTTCGATTGTAGGGAGGCACTTGTTCCCTTGGCGCCTTTCGGTTGCAGGGAGGCGCCTATGTTCTCTACATTGACCCCCGATGAAATAAAGTGCCAGGTCCATCAAAAGGACCTCGACCGTTCCAAATCTAACTAAATCAACTGCAATTCCACAAAACATACTAAAAACACACAAATTAGATAACACGCATAATTATATCAAATATCTATATAATCATTCATAAAAGTACGCAATCCTTATTATACAACCGCATATTGATCAAAGAAATATGTACAAAATATGAGCATTTTTGGTGCTCATCGGTCACTATCGACTAGAGCGGCCGAACCTACACACAGAAAACCCATAAATATTAGTAAATCAACAAAAAATGAAAACCTAGTGGGGGTCCCATCATGATCACCATATGTGTGACCCCGGGAAGCATGCACCATAGCTAACCCTACTTTCAATGTTATTATTATATCAAATGCAGAAATAAAGACAAGCACATATAATGTGAAAGTAAAAGAGCAAAGCAATATTCTTTTATTAATTCTTTCGGATCTTGGTTACATGTACGTCCCTCTGAGGGATAATAATTTTTTTGATACAATCTATTACAAGTGGGGCAATGGTGAATGTATCCCCTACAAGGATATGATGCACCTTCACAAGCCTCCTAATATTGCACACCAAAATGTCATAGGGCTTACTAAAGCCTCCTTATCTTTCTCTCATCTAGGAGGGATCTTATGCTTTGAATATCTTGGACTAGTCCTGTAAACATGTAGATCTGCATACATGGAAACAATAGATCATGCTTAGTAGTCTAGGATACCTCCTTGGATGAGGTTGTTAGTGTTAAATATGATAAGCAAGATAAACAAACATACTATGATTAAATGCAATCAAACTAATGAAAAATGTGGGCATATCTCAGGGAACAATAATGTAAATGCATATAGTAAATCAGATCTATACTAGAAATAAATACTGACGTAGAAAGTAATTATATCTAATTCTAAAACAAAGAAACTAATGTCAAAACCCTAGGTTATGCCTTTGGACCACTATCCAAGATAGAAGCCATGAAATAGGTCTTCCTCATAATGATCCAAGGGCTATAGCACCAGGTTCTCTGCTCAAATTGATGTTCAAGGGTCACCAGATGTGTCAAATACATAGAATGGTGGTGAACAATAGTGGATGTGAATAGCGGATGTGTAGTCTCTCCTCAGTTGAATAGCACTTTATTTCTCCTCAAGGGTGCATAGAATCTCTCCAATATGATAGGGCTTTGCTACATAAACTCTAAAAAATTATGGATCTCTTTGTTCTTTGTGGGAGAGTCCATATGTAGACTTACCTCTCTTTCATATCTAGACCTTGTCTTCTTAGAGAAGCTTCAATACAAATCTCATCCGACTGACCATCCCAAGTAGAAAGTATCAGTTACAAACTAGCATTGAAGGGATAGTTAGGAGGAACTTAAGGAGTTCCTCACCAAAATTCACCTATAAACAATGCAAAGTGTAGTCAGACTATGTGATCTGGTCCTGTATTCATGGACAAAATGTGCATGGTGCTAGCTGCTATTAGGTTTAGTGGCTAGGTGTGGCCGCTATAGTCTTTAGCGGCCAAATGTGGCACCTGCTCTGCTTGAGAGCGACAAAGCCTAGATGGGCTAGAACTACCCTTTTTGAGTGGTTAGGACCATTTATTTCTCTTGGAGAGATCCAAGAGGATTCATATGGTCTATGAATGTGTCCATATAGGTAGTGTTCTAAACAAGATGTATTTTAGGTGTCTATAATGGTATGGTGAAATATTTGTCATGGTAAATATTGTTGCGGAGATTTTGAGATGGACTATTGCTATCTAACCTAGAATTGTCAAAAGGATTTTGTTGTGATTAAAATAGGTTTTGAAGACATATCTCCATAAAAAAAAAAGGTATGGGCACATCATCCTTTTATTAAAAGTGTTGTTGGATTGAATGTTGTGAAATACAAGGTGGAGTGAAAAATATTGAATGATAAACATTGTTGGAAATATTTGAGTGAGTTTTCATATGCTTTATTGGTGAATGTTTAAGAGAAAATTTGAGATAAATATTGAGGATTATTTGAGTTAGGGTTTGAGACCCACATTGTGCACTTTGGTTGAAGAAGTATGAAAACACTTGTTTAGGGTTAGTGAACAAGTTGTGTTTCATTGATTGAATGATTGAGTGAAACTTATTGAGCATTGGTTTTGAGTGATATTGAAAGTGAATGTGAAAACATTGTAAATTAGATTTGTGAAAGTGACAGACTTAATGATTGAGTAGAACATATTGAGTTTTTGGTAGAGTACATCAGTCTCTATATGTTCCAGAGGTTAAATAAATTTTGAATAGAATATGTCTAAATTACTTCAAGTTAAAGGAATTACTTTGAATATTAGACAAAGCAATTGATAGCATTGTGTGCAATATTTGAGTTTGATTGAGCATATCTTGTGAGCTATTTTGAACATGTGTTTGAGAAGATTTGATACAAGTCTTGGTGAATACTTAAGAGTCAATTAAGCAAATTCTTGAGAGTACTTGAAGGTAGAATAGAGGTAAGTCTTGGTAAATACTTGAGAGTAGATTGAGCAAGTTCTTGAGAGGAATTGGAAGTAGATTTGAGAAAGTATTGGCAAAAAATTGAGATATAATTAAGAGCAAATTTGAGTACAAATTTTGGTGAATATTTCAGAGCAGATTTGTGCTAGATTAAGGATAAATTTTAGTGAATATTTGAGATAGAGATTAAGCAAAATTAAGAGTAGACTTTGAGGGTGATAGAGTAGAGATTTGTAGTCTCCATTGGATAGAGATCCATTAGCCAATGCAGTGAGGAAAAAGGTCTTCTATGGAGAGAGATCCACAAGCCAGTGCAGTGGGGGTAAAAGTCTTCTAGAAGATCACCAGCCAAAGTAGTGGATAAATATTTCTCCTATGGATAGAGTTCCACAAACCTAAGCATTAGGGGATTGGTGTCTCCTTTGGATAGAGGTCCATAAACATTGTAATAGGGAAGTGGTTCCCAAGAAATTTGTTTGAGAAAATTTAGTGGAAATATTTTCTCCATGGAGTAGCCCACATTGGGTGAACCACATTAAATCATGTCTCTCATGTATGTGATAATTTATAAAAAATTTACTACTTTTATATTGTTGATGTTATTGATTGGATTAAAAAGTAAAAGGTTTTATCTTATACTATTCACCCCCCTCTCAGTATAAGCGTATGTTCTTCAATTAGTATCATAGCGGGATCCTTCATGAAAAGCCTAAAATCTTAGAGGAAGATCCCACAAGAATATACATGACCTCAAAAAATGAATAAGAGTCCACAATTGACATAAAATAACAATTCTTTGTTGCTCTTAGAAATTTGGAAAATATCAAAAGGAAGAACTCAAGTTTTAAGGACCGGATTCAAGAGGATGAAGAAGCAAAAATGGAACTCCTAAAAAATATTATAGAACTCAAGGTAAAAGTGAAAGAGGGAAATAAAATAAAACAAGATATTATAGAACTATTAAGGGAAATAGAGGTAGAGTGTGAAATATTGGAATAAAAAATTATCTCTCTAATGAAGTAAGTTGAAAAGACTAAGTTATGGCAAAATGTAAAGTTTGGAAAATAGAAAGAGTCAAGCTCTCATAAAATATGGATATCAAACAAAGATGAGCTCATGACTCATACTAATACTATGGAAGGAAAAGGAACCAGGAAAGAAGAGGTTAAATAATATCCATGGATAAAAGTAAATCACAAGCATAGCAAAATAAGAAGCACTCGACCATATTACTCAAGGCACTCCAACAAGTTACAAAATCTCTTCCATGGCTATTGTTTTTCATGTAACAAATATGGTCATAGAGCTGTACATTGCACTAGTTATGTGAAAAATAATGTTGATAGAAATTTCAATTCTTTTGCACCTCTTATGAATGATAATATCATATGTTATAAATGCAATAATTTTGGGCACAAGGCTAAATGGTGCAAAATGGTATTTCCTAAGTAAAAAAAAAAAGAATACAACTCCAACAATTAGTAAATAGAGAAAAAAGCATGAGAAAGGTAAATCAATGTTAGTAAAAACAACTCTCCATGTACAACATAAGATAAAATGGTGGTTTCTTGATAGTGGATGTTCTAGTCATATGATATTTGGCAAAATTAAATTTCTTCTACTCAAATAAGTTTATGGAGGATCAGTAAAATTTGGTGACAATGGTTCAAAAAATTATTGTGGGAAATGGACTTTGAGTTTAGAAAATGGAAAAACAAAGACAAAGAATGTATTGTATGTCAAAGGGTTGAGGCACAATCTACTAAGTATAATCTAAATTTGTGATCAGGAGCACATGGTTACATTTCCTCCCAATAGGTGTGAGATCATAAATTATAAAACTGGAAAACTTATTGCAAATTTAAATAGAACTACAAACAACCTCTACATGCTAAGTGAGATTAAAGGAGAAAAGTATTTTATATCACAATAATATGAGATTTGGTTGTGGCATAAAAGAATGGGTTATTTGAACTTCAATAATATAGTGAAAATAAGAAATAAGCAAGTTGTCAAAGATTTACCCAAGATAAAAAGGCCATAAAATATAATTTGTACACAATGCCAACATGGGAAGTAATCTAGAACAAGTTTCAAGTCAAAAGGATTTATGTCATATGATCTATTGAAGCTAGTACACATTGACCTATGTGGTCCTAAAAGGTGAAATTTACTTTAAATTATATATAGATTATTATTCTAGAATGATTTGAGTAGCTTTCTTGAAAGAAAAGTCCGAGGCTCTTGAGAAGTTTAAATATTTTAAAGAATTAGTGGAGAATGAAATAGTAGAAGGATTAAGGGATTAAGATCAGATAGAGGAGGAGAATTTACCTCAAATGAGTTTATATATTTCTATAAAAAAACATAGGATCAAAATAGAATATATAGTAGTAAGAACTACTCAATAAAATGGGGTAGTTGAAAGGAAAAATAAGACTATTGAAAATATGGCCAAAGCCATGTTGAATAAATCTAATATTTTAGATGGTTTTTTGAAAGAGGTAGTACATATAGTAGTGTATATCATCATAGAGATCAAATAAGAGTAAATCATCATAAAACCCCATATTAGCTCTGGAAAGGAAGACCATCCATAGTAAGTATTTCAAAATATTTGGAAGCAAATGTTACATTAGATGAGAAGAGAAAAAATTGGGTAAGTCTGACACAAGATGTGATGAGGGTATATATATTGGCTATTCCACCAAGAGAAAAGCCTATAGATGCTATAACAAAAGGACACATACTATTATAGAAAGTATAAATGTGACAGTTGATGAGTGGATAGGATCAAGAGAACCAGCTCAAGAAATTATGTATCAAGATGAATAAAGTTGCCAAGAAGAGTTAGGTGAAGAATCAGAAGAAGAAGACACACAAAGACTACTACCCAAAACTCCATATAGGTATGTACAGAAAAATAATCTAGGAGATCTAATTATTGGAAATCCAAATGAGAGACAGACAATGAGAAAGATAATAGGAACAAGTGATCATGCAAATTTTTCTTTGTTATCTAAAATTGAGACCAAAGACTTCAATGAGGAAAGAGAAAATAAGTTTTGGATCAAGGCAATGGATGAGGAACTAGATCAAATAAAAAAAGTGAGACTTCATATTTTTTTCCATAAACAAATGGTAAGAATGTGATTGGCACTAAATGGATTTTCATAAATAAATTAAATGAATATGGTTAGGTAGTCATAAATAAAGCAAGGTTAGTATGCAAAGGTTATGCACAGGTTTAAGGGATTGAATTTGATGAGACATTTGCTCTGATTACTTGACTTGAGACCATAAGGATAGTTTTAGCTTTATCAAGTTCCAAAATTTTCAAAGTATATCAGATGAATGTTAAATCAACCTTTCTAAATGGTTTCCTGGAAGAAGAGGTTTACATTGAGCAACTTGAGAGATTCAGCCTAACTAAAAAACTAGACTATGTATGCAGATTAAAGAAGGTACTTTATGGACTAAATCAAGATCCTAGAGCTTGGTATTCAATATTGGATAAGTATCTTCAGGAATAGGGTTTCAAAAAAGGAATAGTGGATAGTAACTTATACATCAAAAATGAAGGAAATGACTTATTAATTATGGTTGTTTATGTGGATGATATTATTTTTGGAGGTAATAATGATAAGATGTGTTAGAAATTTGCAAAGAGCATGCAAAGTGAATTTGAAATGTCAATGCTTGGTGAGTTGTCCTTTTTTGGACTTCAGATTTCACAATAAGAGAAAGGTGTATTTCTCTCACAAACCAAGTATATAAAATATATGCTAAAGAAATTCAAGTTAGAATATTACAAACCAGTAAGTACCTCCATGGTTATAGGATGTAAGTTAAGTAAATATGATGGATCTCCTAAGCAAAATTAGAAATTTTACAGATCTATGATTGGTAGCTTACTATATGTCACAGCTATAAGACCAAATATAATGTAGGCAGTGGGACTAGTGGTAAGGTTTCAAGCAACACCAAAGGAAATACATATAGTGGCAGTAAAAAGGATTCTCAAGTATTTAAAAGGGACTATGTATTTTGGGCTCTGGTACCCTAAAAGCAACAATTTCACTCTCATAGAATATACAAATGCAGATTGGTCTGGAAAATTTGATGATAGAAAAATCACAAGTGGAGGAGCATTCTTTCTTGGAGATTATTTAGTCTCTTGGCTAAGAAAGAAATATGTATCAATATCCCTATCCATAGTAGAGGATATTGCAATGGTTTCTTGTTGTACATAGGTGTTATGGATGAAGTAAACTTTAAAGGAATTCAAGATAGAGCATGATCACCCTATTCCCATAATGTGTGATAATACAAGTATTATAAATATTTTAAAGAAACTGGTGATGCACTCTAGGACCAAGCACATCCTGATTAAATATCATTTTATGAGAGAGTAGGTGATAGATAAGCAAGTTAGGTTGGAATATGTTACTACAAAGGAGCAAATTATGGATATTTTCACTAAACCTCTTCCAAAAGAGACATTTGAGTATCTTAGAAGGAAATTTGGAGTAGTCCTACTCCCACCACAAAATTAATCACCTCAAGGAGAGGATGTGGGGAGGGGGCTAAGCTAAGAGTCTTATATTTAGTCCCAAAGGAGTCCCTTTGCTATTGATGAAAAAGGGGGAGAGATTTGAGTTAGGGGGAGAGCATTAATTTAGGGGGAGTAGTTTCCCAGGAGGAGAAGAATTGAAAAAAGGAAAAAGGAATGGTTAAGGAAAAGGGTTGCCATCAATGAAAAAGGGGGATATTTTTAGAAATTTTGAGTAGTTATGTTTTCATTGATGTCAAAAGTCAATTCATCTCAAGTGCAAAGGAATTGATAAAATGAGGGTTAAAATATTTATATTTTAAGCCCAAGAGATTTGGTTTAAATACCCCGAAGAAAGAAAATATCTAGGCCCAAAAGGAAATAATATTATAATATTTATTATTATAATATTAAATTTGTCAAGAGAAAGCCTAAAGTGAAGAAAGGAAATATCTAGGCCCAAAGGAAATAATATTATAATATTTATTATTAAAATATTAAAGTGCTAAGAGGAAGCCTAAAGATTAATTATAAAATAATTATAATAATTATATTATAATAATTTTATAAACCTAAGTGGGTTTGGTGCCAAGAATTAAAATTCAAATATCTAATTTCTGCCAATGTCCAAGCAAGGAAGAAAAATGGTATTTATACCATAAAGTTTTGAAGACAAATGTTAACTCTCCGAAATGCACATGCGAAGGGTTAACAAAATTATTTGATGCAAATTGTGTGAGAAAATAAAGTTGAAGGTATTTATTTTAAAAGCTAAAGAAGAATGGTGGATGCATAAAGGAAGAAGGGTCCATGTACCTATTACCAACCACACAGTTGGCCTAGTGGTAAGGCTTGGCAGTGTAAGGCATTGGTGGACAACAAGTCTCACGTTTGATTCTCGATGGTAGCAGAGGGAAGTGTTTTGTTTCAAATATTTTGGTGTAGTGAAAGGTACATAGGGTAGTGAACACATCGTGGTGTTTTTTTTGGTACACAGCCCAAGTGGTAGCCTATCCAAGGCTAAGGTGCTAGGTAGATGATGAACATGATTTTGATTCACATGGAGTGCATGTTAGTGTTTTGAGGTGCGCAAATTTATTTTTTACATGGCTAAGGTATGATTCAAAATTTTATTATTGTTGTGTAATTTGAAAAGACATAGTGTTTTTTGAATTAATAATTGGATATTATAAGGTGTAAGCAAGGAATTTTACGATTGTAATTTGGAATGTATGTTGGGTTAAGAATTAGAGATAAAAAGGTGTAATCAAGGAATTTGATTGTTATAATTTGGAATGTATGTTGGGTTAAGAATTGAATATTATAAGGTGTAAGTAAGGAATTTTATTTTTGTAATTTGGAATGCATGTTGGGTTAAGAATTAGAGAGTATAAGGTGTAAACAAATGACTTTATTATTATAATTTGAAATCTGTTTTGAGTTATAATATTAAAGTGTTTGGAAGGTTGAAATTTGGGTTGAAATATTTTATGTTGAGTTGGAGTTAAAAGGATAAATAAGGATATTGTCATTATAGGGGTTTTACTTGAGTGAGTGTATGATCTATTGATTGAGGATTTGTTTTTAAGAAAGGAGTAATAAGGTGTATTTGTGACTTGATATTTTATTGTATGGTGAAATATTTGTTGAGGTAAATATTCTTGTGGATATTTTGAGATAGACTGTTGCTATCTAACCTAGAATTGGCAAAAGTATTTGGTTATGAGTAAAGTAGGGTTTGAAGACATATCTCCATCAAAACAAAAAGGTATGGGCACATCATCCTTTGATTAAAGTTTTGTTGGATTGAATGTTGTGAAATACAAGGTGGAGTGAAAAGGATTGTTTGATAAGCATTGTTGGAAATATTTGAGTGATTTTTCATATGCTTCATTGGTGAATGTTTAAGAGAACATTTAAGATAAATATTGAGTATTATTTGAGTTAGATTTTGAGACCCACATTGTGCACTTTGGTTGAATAAGTATGAAAATACTTGTTTAGGGTTAGTGAACAAGTTGTGTTTCATTGATTGAATGATTGAGTGAAACATCTTGAGCATTGGTTATGAGTGATATTGAAAGTGAATGTGAAAACATTAGAAATAATATTTGTGAAAGTGACAAACTTAATGATTGAGTAGAACATATTGAGAGTCTAGTAGAGTACATCATTCTCTATATGTTCCAGAGGTTAAACAAATTCTGAATAGAATATGTCTAAATTGCTTCTATTTAAAGGAACTACTTTGAAGATTAGAAAAAGCAATTGATAGCATTGTGTTCAATATTTGAGTTTGATTGAGCATATATTGTGAGTTTTTTTTAGAATTGTTTGAGAATATTTGAGACAAGTCTTAGTGAAGACTTGAGAGTATATTGAGCAAGTTCTTGAGAGAAATTGAATGTAGATTAGAGGTAAGTCTTGGTGAATATTTGAGAGTAGATTGAGCCAGTTCTTGAAAGGAATTGAAAGTAGATTTGAGAAAATATTCACAAAATTTTGGTGAATATTTAAGAGCAGATTTGTGCTAGAGCGGGGACAAAGTTTAGTGTAGATTTGAGATAGATATTGAGCAGAATTAAGAGCAAAATTTGAGGGTTATAGATGAGAGGTATACAATCTCTAGTGGATAGAGATCCATTAGCCAAGATAGTGAGGATAGAGGTATTCTATGGAGAGATATCCACAAGCCAGTGCAGTGGGGGGAAAACTCTTCTAGAAGATCACCAACAAAAGTAGTGGAGAAAGATTTCTCCTATGGATAGAGTTCCATAAACTTTATCATTAGGGGATTTGTGTCTCCTTTTGATAGAGGTCCATAAACATTGTAATAGGGAAGTGGTTCCCAAGGAATTTGTTTGAGAAAATTTAGTGGAAATATTTTCTTCGTGGAGTAGCCCACATTGGGTGAACCATGTTAAATCATGTCTCTCATGTGTGTGATGATTTGTGCAATGTTTACTGCTTTGATATTATTGATGCTATTGATTGGATTAAAAAGTAAAAAATTTTATATTATACTTGTATCCTTCCAAATTTTTTGCACCCTTACCTTCAGGCTATAGGATCCACGCCCGAAAGGGGGATGCAAGAAGGATGGGACAATACCTCAGACTGCGAGGCCCTTTGAAGGTCCCGCCTCTCAGGGGAGGGGTATTAAGGTGATTTTTTGATGGATGATGGGGTTCACCAGGAAACGTTTAGTGGCAGTTTCCACGCCTAGGTTGGGAATGTGTTTAATGTGTTCAATTTTATCTTTAAACATTCAAATCCTAGGTTTGGCCAAATGAATCTAAGTTGTTCTATTATGAAAATGTAGATTTAAATGAATATAGAAACAAATTTAAACAGAAAACACAAAGAATAAATTAAGTGAAGAAATCCATACCTGATCTAGATGTCTGATGGAGGTTCTGATTCTTGAAGCAGTCAGGATCGCCTCTGATCTGACAGGATCATCTGCGATCAGACAAGATCGTCTGAGATCTAATGAATTCGTTAGACGAATTCGTCAGAGACCTGCAATCAAAGAAATAGATACAAAATACAAAAAATGCAGTTATGCCAATAGAGGGCAATGATGTAGAATGACAGTAATAATATTAAAATGATAATAATAAACAAAAACACGAGTGCATTACAATGATTTAATGACAATTTATGATTTTATTATGCATTAAGACTATATGGGTGAACTCTAGGATGCAAAATAATAATAAGTTTAACTAATGCAAAGCAAAACAGTAGATAATGGAGAAAGAATGCAAACTTAGGGCACTGATTGCCCCCAATGTTGAATACAGTTGAAATCATCTCAGATTGGTACGAAATCATATCGAATTGGACAGGATCATGTGTGATGATCTGAGCTTGCTCCGACTAAATAATAACAAAGTTCCTGCAAAAAAAATTGAAAAGGAACAAAGGCAAACAATAGTCTAGGATATTCTAATGCATGTGAAACTCGAAGTGCAAAAAAAATCAGCCAGGGGAATGTCAAGGGGAGGGCCTAAGATTAAATAGGCATAGGAAAGAGGTTGGGAGGTTGGAGATCATCCCAATGGGGGAGGTCTCTAACCATGTAGACACGCTTTTGCCCAGGTTAGAGACGCAGTTGAAATAGAAGCTAATTATGAAAAATTAGTTTTAGGACGAAATCATCTGGATGTCCTAGTCCAAATGAAATCGTTCGATCTGAGGTGATATCATCTGATCAGTGAAGATATTGTCCAATGGTCACAACAAATCTTAAAAATGGCACAGAAATCAAGGAAAGTGGTTAAAAGGTGGTTCAGCGTTGAAAATTTGAATTTGAATTATTACCAGGATAATTTTAATTATTGCTAAGGTTTACTGCACCAATTTTTGGGTGCTACATTTTGCCCCCTCTTTAGAAAATTTTCCAAAGAAAATGCATTAAATATGAGTTCTTCTCGATCTACGAGAAAGAAAAAATTATTCCAATTTTTAGGCAACGATTCTTGGTCGAATCGTACGACAGCTTACTATGGTGCCCCCTCCGTGTTTTTACCCAAATCGAACGTTTGAGGTAAAAACATGAAAAAGCAAAATTAAAATGTTGTTTTTAATTGTTTTTGAATAAAATTAAGAAAAATAGGGAAAAACCCTAATTCATTGTTACTGTTCATTTTCATTTTTTGGTTTCTAGAGCTATGCAAACAAAATGGTCGAGACAACACATAGATCGACAGAGGTCCGATGTGGGCTATGGGTAAGAGTCTAACTTAGTTTAGAATGCTTTAATTTTGATTTTCTATGCTTTTTTAGATTAATTTTGAATGATTTTTGAGCATCGCGGCCATTTTTTTGGGCCGTCGATGTCGTCGGGATGAAATCATCTCCATTTTGTCGAAATCATCTCGATATCGTCGATTTCATCTAGAGGCAAAATCGATGAAATGGGGACGATTTTGTCAAATAAGGGATGATTTTGTCTTGCAAAATCAAAAACGAATTTGCTCAAATTGAACTTGTGTTACTTGTATTTTTAATCACTGTTTTATTAATGATTTTTATTGTTTTGTTGTTTATGTTGCATAGAGGATTACTAAAGAGCAGAGAATGGAAATACGACAGGCTAAGGGATGACTTGGCCACTCTATCTCAAGTAGATCGAGATCAGTTGGCTTAAGTCGGCTTGCAGCATGTGGCAGATATGCCATAGATTTCTCCAGATATGGGGCTATTGATATCCCTAGTAGAGAGGTGGTATCCAGGTTCTTCCTATTTCTGGTTATCGACAGGGGAGATGACTCCCACATTGGAGGATGTATGGAGGATTTTGAGGATCCCCATACAAGGATGGCTAATAACTCCCATAGACAATCAGGGCCATGTGATGATGCAACTGTGCAGAGATCTGAGCTTTGCCTTGGAGAAGTGTGGAGTGAACATCGAGTCACTACGCCAGATGCCTGGGGCATCTAGACTGACATAGGTTTTGGTTGGGGTGGTAGGTGGTCTGCTGCTATGCCATCAGAGTGGATGCAGAGTACCATGGCTACTGTCAGATGTAGTTTGTGACATGAGATACCATGGGTATAGGTTTTCTTGGGGGAGCTTTGAACTATGCCAATTGTATAGGATCCTACATGGGATCGTATACAAGGGCGGCCGATTTTTGGTCATGACATCACTACTGCAGGTTTGGTGCTGGGAGAACATCATGGTGCGGAGGCTAGTAGGGCTCCCACTAATAGGGATTGACGGGGAGATACCCTGAGCTTTCTACTGGTGGCTCTAGATAGGGTCACAGTGGCAGATAGATCTGCCAATGTCCCAGACACTACTTGACGACCTTGTCTTTGACCAGATCACCTGGAGGCCTTGGAGAGATCATCTAGGGTGGGCCGAGGATGGACAGGAGCTAGATTGTGTTAGGCAAACTTTCTGGCTAAGGATGGAGAAGGGAGAGGTGGAGCTCCATCGCTATGACTGAGTTTTGAGGTAGTTTAGTCTATAGCAGGGGATCCCATCTTTCAGAGACTACGAGTTTTCTTGGACCGTCTAGGATAACACTATAGTTAGCAGGGCTCTAGATATGTAGCACTTCTAGAGTCAGGATGCAGATGATGCCCCAATCCAGCCAATGGATGGGGATGATGCAAGGGTAGTCGATGGCTACGATGCCTAGTACATAGGCATCCGCCCTCCTCGGATGACGAGGGCTCAGGGTTTGATTCATGTAATTGTGTGTCATATGGGGAGGTGGCACCAAGTGACCATTAAGGTGGCACAGGGTCATGGCGGGAGAGAGTAGAGGATGCCACAGGCTTAGTAAAGGCCACGATAGTAGGATAGGAGGGAGAAGAGACCCCCTTATCTATGGAGAGAGATGCCACCATCGCCCGATAAGGGCAAGGGTGTCGAGGCAGGAGAGAGTAGCGAGATGGCTACTCTCTAGGTGGAGACTGTTCATCTTTGAGCTCAGGTGCAATCCTTACAGGATGAGGCTGCACGACTCAGGGCTCGGGGTGGAGGGGCGAGCACTCGAGATTTAGCATGAGCTATTGCCTAGGTTACATTCTATCAGGCTCTATATTACCAGGCGATGCTAGTAGAGTAGAGGGTGCCATTACTAGCTCATATTGTAGAGCTTGTCATGATGGGGTCATCTAGGACATCATCACGATCGACATCCACGACTCATGGCACCACATGAAATATGATGGGGCCACCTCCTCCACCTCAGGGCAGGGGAGGATATGAGGCTGAGAGCTCGAGGTCTTCTTGAGGCTAGCTTCTATAGACTACATTGCACAGATTGATACATAGTGTTGATATTTTTGATAGAGGATTGAGTATGCCAAGGTACAGATTGTGGCATACCGATCCAGTTTTGAGATGATGTATATATTGTTGATATATATATAGAGATGAGATATTTTTTATCATATGACTTGTCTTATGTGTTTGTTATGATGCTTTAATGTTTGGTGTGATTGATTTGATGATTCATGTAATTATGTCATTGGAAATATTATGGTTTGAATGTCACGCTTTTAAAATTTAAATGAAATAATCTGATGTAAACAATTGGTTGTTGTGATGTGATTTGATAAAAAATAAAAGGGACTTCTAACAATAATTTCAAAGGACATTGTCACTATTATAGACCATTTCATGGAGTCGCCGCTCACTCGGTCGTCAAGCTAATCCCAGTATAGAAATATTGTTAAAAGTAAAAGAGTGCTTAAGAGACTGTCTTAAGACTTTGTTGTGATGATGCAAATGATGATGATGGTGATTTGTTTTCATATTTTCATAAAAATAGTATGTATGAAATATTTTAAAATGATTTTGCTAGGCATAAATTCTTAAGTGTGATAAAATTTTGAACAATTCCTTAGGAATTATACCATGGTTGCAATATTGAATTTGAACATAATGACATGAAATAGAATAAGTGTTCATTTGTTTTAAAGCATAATTGTGTAACACAATGATTTAAGTCATATGTTTTTGATGAATCTATTTGAAATAAATGGGAAATAAAATTAAAACAATGGTTTGTGCTAGGCATAGAATATTTAGGTATAGACTTATACCATCATCGTGAAATCCGAAGAAGAAATTGATATTGTAGTTTTATTACATGGTTTAATTTTTAATTTTTGAAAATAAACAGAAAATATGAAGATGAGGACTTGCGCTAGGCATAAAATTACTCAGAGAAGAAAATGAAATTATTCCAGACAATTTGCAAAAATATTTCAAAGAATCTTAAAGACAAAAGTTAGATTTATAAGGAATCCCATGTGCGTATGTGAGTTCATTTCCGATCGTGATTTATCATAATGATACACAAAATCTCTCAAATACAAATGTGTATGCAATTGTATTGTTCATTTACCAATTTTGAGCAAGATACTTTGATACAAGTGATTTAAAATAACCAAATAAGTGTTCATTAACCATGATTTAGATGCATATAACCATACCAAACTACTATGTAAGTCGGGTTATCAAGAGCTAGCTAATACATAAGCAGACATAGGTCTATACAAAATAAAGTCGCTAATATGACAAACATGTCACCATGCTAGGAGTTACCCAAGGCCAAGCGGGTTGGGCACAAACCACCTGTTATGGGGCTTACCTCACAGTTTTTGAATAATTGAGAATTCCAGGGATTCAAGCTCATCAACCCTTCTTTTCTTTTCAATGGGTAGGGAAAGGGATTTTATTGCTTTTGCTTTTGCTTTGCTCTTTTGCTCTTTTGTATTTTTGCTTTTTTTTTGTATTTTTGCTTTTGTGCTGAAATAGTGCTGAGATAGTACAAAATGATACTGGAATAATGCTTCTTTTGCTCATAATTTTGCTTGATTTTTCTTTTTCTTTTTCTTCCTATGCTAGGGATACTTGCTCGGATTAGCTATAGAGCAAGGGATTTTTATTCCGGGTAGGGGTGAGCTTGTCCTTTTGTCAATTCTCAAAGATTCTAGACCATGTGCATGATAGGATAGCAGGGGAAACTTTTCGCTCAAGAAACCACTTCTACTATGTAGCATAGCATGGACATTACAAATATAATCATTTTATTGTGAAAGGATATGTTTGGCTTAAGTAAATAACAAGATCAATTCTCTGTGCTCAAACTTTATTTAATTAAATTTTGTGGACTTTGATATAAGAGAGATTAGTAATCATGCCAGATAAAATCAAGATATTTATTTTTGTGTTTGCAAAAGTGAGGGATTCCAAATAAATTCTAATTTATCCAAAAATAATTTGAAAATATAACTACAATACTTTAAGAAGAAATATATACAACAAATATTTTTGAGGAGTTTGATAATTTTGATGTTTTTGTATTTTGATCTTAATTGATGAATTGAAAGAAATACAATGTGATTGTTTTTTGAAACTTTTTATATAAGAGACTAAAAAGGAAATAATATACAAAAAAAATATATACAATGATGGAATAACCAAATTTTATGCATAATATCGCTTAAGATGCATAATATTCATAGGTTCTTTTAAATATTGACCATCTAAGGTAGCTAATTTGTATGCTCCCGATTCAAATTTAGCAGTGATAATATATGGTCCAAGCCAGTTGGGCTCAAATTTACCTTTAAGGTCTTTAGTTGCATTAGTATTTTTTTTATTTTCTTTTAAAACAAGGTTGCCGACCTCAAAGGATCGATGACGAAATTTCTTGGCATATGATCTTTTAATCTTGTTTTGGTAAGCACGAAGATGCTCCAAAGCATTGATGCACTTTTCATCTAGGAGTTCCAGTTGACTGAGTCTACCAGCTCGATATTCATCTCCTACTTCGGTATCTTGAAGTAGTAGAGCCAAAGAAGGAACTTCTAATTCAAAGGTAAAAACGACTTCAGCGCCATAAACCAAGATAAAAGGTGAATTTCTAGTGGGAGTTCGAATGCTAGTGCGATATGCCCATAAAGCTCGATATAATTGAATGTGCCAGTTGCGACCAAATTTATGGACCAATATTTTAAGAATTTTGATTAAGGTTTTGTTAGATGCTTTTGCTTGGCCATTGCCCTGAGGATAATAGGGAGTGGACCAGCAATGTTGAATCTTATATTTTTAGCATAACTTCTTAACATCTTTATTTTTGAAACAAGTTCCATTGTCTGAGATGAGATTTGCAAGAATTCCAAACCTACAAATGATTTGATTAAAAATAAATTTAGAGACTTGTGTTCCAGGACAGGAAGCTAAAGGTATAGCTTCAATCGACTTCGTGAAATACTCAGTAGCGGTTATGATGAATTTGTGTCCATCTGATGACACAAGATTAATTTTGCCAATAATGTCTAAGCCCCATTTTGAAAAGGGCCAAGGAGATGAAATAGCCTGCATCTCTTGTGCAGGCACATGGAAAATTTTGACATGTTTCTGGCACTTGTCACAATGGCGCACATAATCATGTGCATCATTTTCCATGGTAGGCCAAAAGCATCCTATCTGAAGGAGCTTTTTAGCAATGACACTACCACTGAAGTGTCCTCCACAAGATCCATTGTGGGCTTCACTCAAAGCTGATATGGATTCTTCTAAATTCAAACATCTCAATAGGATACCTTAAAAATATCTCCTATATAAAGTATTGCCAATTATGACAAATTGACTTGCTCGTCTATGTAATAACCAACACTGGTTTCTATTAGAACTGGCAGGGAAAGTCCCATTTTGAAGAAAATCAAATATATCCGTATACCAAGGTTCAGGAGTAGTTTCGGTGATTAGAAACACATCCAAAGGTTCCAAACATGACTTATTTGAAGCGGGTTCCTAGAGTCGATGAATAAGGATGGTGGCATATTCGTCATCTAACTCCAAGGGTAGAAGAGATGTAGCTGCGACCAAAGCGTCAGCCACACGGTTGCTAGTTCGCGGAATAGCTTCCAAGGTAACTTTATCAAACAAGGATAACAATTGCAAAACATATGCTTTATATGGGCACAATTTATCATCTCTAGTCTAATAAACTTCATTGATTTGATTTATGACAAGTTGGGAGTCACCAAAAACCAATAAACTTTTGATTTTCAATGCCAAAGCAGCTCATAATCCAAGGATAAGAGCTTCATATTCGACAGTGTTATTAGTGCAAGCAAATGTTAATTTGAAGGAAAGAGGTATAAGATGTTTTTGCAGGGATATTAAAATAATACCCGCACTAGCCCCACTCATGCATCAAGCTCCATCAAAGTATAAGGACCATTGTTCAATATGGTTTGCCTCTAATTGAAGGCATTCATTAGGAAACTCAATGACGAGGGGATGGGTAGACTCTAAGGGTGCAGCAGCTAATTGATCTGCTATGATTTGACCCTTAATAGACTTCTATCCTATGAATGTGAGTTCAAACTCGCTTAGAGCAAGAACCCACTTTGTTGTACGACCCGATAAATAAGGTTGAATCATGAGATACCGCAAGGGATCATATTTAGCAATGACATATGTTTTTTGACTAAGCATATAATGGCATAATTTTTGCATAGAAAATATGACTGCTAGACATAATTTTTCTAATTCTGTGTAGCAGGTTTCATAACTGATTAAAGTTTGGCTAATATAATAATTAACATGTTCTCTTTTCTCATCATCAAGTTGAGCTAGCATAAATCCTAAAGCAAAATATGAAGCGGAAATATATAGGATAAATGGGCGATCAGGTCTAGGTGGTGAAAGCACAGGTGGGTTAATGAGGTATTGTTTGATGAGTTCAAAAGCTTCCTTACATTCATCGTCCCAATTAAAATGGACATCCTTCTTAAGGATCTTAATAAAGGGACCAGTTTTGTCTGCTAGCTTATCAATGAAGCAACATATGGCTTGAAGTTTACCTTGTAAACTTCGTAACTCAGATATATTGGTAGGTGTGGGCATATCAGTGATAGCCGCAATCTTGAGAGGGTCGATTTCGATACCACGTAAAGAAACTAAAACCCCTAATAGTTTATTAGACTAACTTCGAATATGCATTTGGCTAGATTTAATCAAATAAGGTATTCTCTTAACCGATTAAATACTTTTCTTAAATCATCTAAATGATCATCTTCTTTAATAGAGTGAGCTATAATATCATCTACATAATCATGTAGGATATCATGCATCATATCATGAAAGATATAAGTCATGGCTCGTTGATATGTTGCGCCTGCATTCTTTAAACCAAATGACATCACTTTCCAACAAAAGGTACCCCAAGGGGTAATAAAGGATGTTTTAGCCTGATCTTCAAGAGCTATCCTGATCTGATTATAACCAGAAAATCCATCCATTAGGGACATCATTCCACTTTCGACAGTAAAGTCAATGATTTGATCCATGTTTGGAAGAGGAAAATCATCTTTAGGGCATGCAGCGTTAATATCTCTAAAGTCTATGCAAACCCTAACTTTGGTAGCTTCTTTCTTGGTGATTGGAACTACATTCAAGATCCATTCAGCATAATCAATAGCTTGTATAAAAACAACATTCAGGAGTTTTTCTAACTCCCCTTTGACTAGCAAGGCCACTTTGGGATGCATTTTTCTAAGTTTTCGTTTAACAGATTTAGCATCTGGATGGACTACTAGATGATGCATGACTACAGAAGGGTCCAGACCTGGCATGTCTTCGTATGTCCAAGCAAAGACATCTTCATATTATTTAAGAAATGCGATGTATTCATCTTGTTTTTCTTGACTTAATTCTGATCCAATATTGATTATGTGAGGATTATCCTCAGTTCCAATGTTAACTTTAATGACGTTTTCTACTTCCATGTGTAGATATATTTCAAAATTAGGTGGGGCAGGTGAGATGCCCAATTCTTGTAATTATTTTAAAGTTAACTTGGAGAATTCATCTTGAGGAGTCGTGTCCTCAAGTTGGGCTATAGTAGGTATAGAACCATCAAAATAAAAACCATTGTGTAACAACTCTTCAATGGAGACATCATGGAAAATATCTCCTTCCAACTCATCATCGGATTCAACAATCAATTTAGGGTAAGCTATGGATAGCATATTGCATGTAAAGGGATTATTATTTGGACACAAATAATCTTGTTTATCTAGATAATCTTGATAACATATGAGTTGATCATCACCTTCAAAATGGAAGGGTTGACCCTTACTAGGAAACAGGCCTACACCACATCGGGCGGGCCATGGTTCTACCTCAATAGGTTCTTTCATACCATTTTGGAAAGGTCCCAAGCCTTTCCCTTTATATCCCATTTTAAGCATTATAGGTTTAGCTTTAATATATTCATTAGCAAAATAGCATCGAGCATATCCATCACAATGCGTCTTGATGTTTCGGGGTATTCTTCCCCAATCATATCCTTTATAAATAAAAGCACAACTCCCAACTTGGTAAGTACTTCCCATAGGTTGTGGGAGGCCCAAAGTATGAGGATATGGTGGCAAATTATTTAAAAGAAGTGAATCTTGCATAGAAGCATTTTTTTTTTCTGATATTAAAATTTTAGATAAATCATGTAAGAGTTCATCAGAAAGAGCATAAGATGTAGAAGGATCATTCCATATATCTTTATATGTGGAAGGTATGATAGATGTAGATAATTTGGAGGTGTTAATAAATGGTTCTATAGGTTTTGAAATTATAGGGATGGAACATGAAGGATTGGTTGTAGATCTAAGATCTTTTTGAGGTTTTAGTATGGTTTATTCAGAAGATTGTTGAAATATACATGGGGGTGAAATTAATGGAGGAGAAATAGGTGAATTTGTAGGTGTGTGTTTCACACTTTTATATGAAAAATAGGAATTAGGATGTGTGGATGACAGAACAGGGCAAAACTGAACTCCAACAGGTTCTGCCAAGGCACACATATCAAATGGTCTAGGATCACCATGAATAGTGACCAACTGATTTTTAAATTTGAATTTAACACATTGGTATAAAGTTGATGGGATAGCCCACATCGCATTGATCCAAGGGTGAACCAAGAGTATATTGTATGATGCAAGGCAATGTACAATAAAAATGGTTGTATCTAGGGTTCTAGGACCAACTTGCAAGGGTATAGTAATGACTCTGCATGTTTCTTGTGTCTTGTCATTGAAGGCTTTGATAATCATATCCGTTCTTTTCATTTCATCACTTCTAAAGCCAAATATTTGGTAGAATTTAAAAGTGCACATGTTTAAAGATGAACCATATCAAGACTCGTTTAACAGCTACATCTCCAATTAGGGCAGTAATATATAAGGGGTTATCCTTATGTAGACTATGTTGTGGTATATCTTTATCTCGAAAGTCAATACAATCAACTTCTCGGGTGATGATAGTATTGGACATGGCTTTAGGTTGAATATTTTGAGGTGCCATCATTTGGCTTAATGTAAGCATTAACTCATCTCTATGGGTAGGAGAAGATCTTAACAAGTCCAAAAGGGAAATTCTGGCTATAGTATTGGATAATTGTTCATTAATATTGTAAGGAGGTTTTGGTTGAACATTAGACATATGATTCCCTTTATTGGGATTTTTCAAAATAAATGGAGCTGATCCATCATTCTGAGTTTGATCCTGTTGAGAGGTTTGAGCCTGTTGTCTAGTAATGACTCCGATGGTACCTACAATGTTATATTGAAGACACTGAACTAGTCTTGGTTGAGCATTTATGGTTTGTTCATTAGAAAGGAACTGATGAGAAGAGGGTCGAGTAGTAACTCTTCTAGGAAATGGTTCTTCCGGAACCATAGCATCTGTAATGGGTTGAATAGGATCTGATTCATTTTCATAACTATTCGATTGATTTGACGTGATGTCTACTTCACTTTCAGTATCTGATTCTACATCACTAGGATCTGGAGTTTGAATATTATGTAGGGGCCTGGTCGTGACTATGGATAAATTTGTGCCAAATATTTGAGGATCATGATTAGGTAAATGTCTGCTAATAGTTCCTACATATCTAGTAGGAGGAGGGACATTATGATGCTCAATTTGATTGGCCACTTCTTTACCATGTTTTGGTAAAGGATGTTGAAATATATCTAATGATTGATTAGCATTTTGATTCTAATTTTGGGGAATGGTATTTTGGGCGTTATTAGGAGCATTTTGTTTAGGTTGGAAGGCTTGCACCTCCATTTCATTATTATCAATCAGATCTTGTATTTTATGTTTCAATATTTTACAAGAGTTTGTAGAGTGTCTAGGTCCTCTATGAAAATCACAGTGTAAATATGCTCTGTATCCAGGTATGGTTGGATCAGGTTCTCGGATAGCTGGTAATTGGATCAAGCCTCTTTCGAGTAATTAGGGTAGAATAGTTGATAATGGTTGATTAAATCTAGTAAACTCTCGAGGAGGTTTATCAGGAGGTTTCAATATAAATTTTTCTATTGTCTTCGTTGTATTGATATTAGCAACATTTCTACTGTTAGTGACTCCGTCACCTACAACTTGTTTATTTTTATACTAATTTTTGGATGTTTTCTCATCATATTTCTTCCTAAGTTGGCCTCTCCTAATGAGAGCATCTTCTACTCTTCGAGCTAAGTCTATAGCCTGATCGAAGGTAGTCAAAGTAGTAGTTGATAACTCATAAGATATTTGTTCTTGCAAATTATTAATAAAAATGTCCAACATTTCCCTATAAGGTAGCACAAAGTGCAATTTTCCTATCAACTGCCTCCATCTAGATAAGAAATCAGCAAAACATTCATCTTTGTCTTGTTTTAAGTTGTACAAATCTTTAATGGTTACATGCCTTTCGATATAGGCACTAAATTGATGCATAAAAGATTTAGCGGTCTCTTCAAAATTTCTCAAAGAATGAGTGGGCAATTGATAGTACCACTCTAATGCCATTCCTCCTAAAATTTTTGGGAACATTTTTAGTAATAACAAGTCATCATGTGATATATCATGACATGTTATCCTAAACATGAGAAGATTCTCTATGGGATCTTTAGTTCCTTTATATATAGGCAGAACGGGCATGGGAAAGTGCTTAGGGTATGGTTGTGCTACAACCATAGGATCTAGAGGTTGACTACACATCTCTCGATAATTGTACGAGGGACGGTAGGGATCTATCTGGTCCATGCGGGAAGCTAACTATTTCACCATGGCTTCCAGATTACTAGTTTTCCCACCATATTGATTCGATAGGGCATTAATATGGGATTTGTGAACATATGATGGAGGAACATGAAGATTAGATGCTATATTTCTATTGTGTAAATTTTTGGTAGGAAGGGTGTTATGAAGAAGTTTTGAAATTGTATTATGTTGTATCCCAGATTGTTGAAAATTGGTGTTTGGCTTCATTTTAGGTTTTTGTTGATTTGAAGCATATTGATCAATAGTTTGGCAAAATAAAGCAGTGAATGAAGGTTTATTTTGTGTGGGAATGATTTTAGGCTCAATAATAGGTTCCTTAGGGGGTTGGGTAACCTATTTTTTTTGCATGTTCTGAATCATAGTGACCATATCTCTATTGGATGGTCTAGCCTTATCACTTTCTTGATCAACAAAAGACAAGGGATTAGTGTGTATGTTAAACATATCTTCCATGGCTGCTTGAGTGTCACTAATTTGTCCTCTATCAATACGAACTGCCATATTAAGAGCACCAATGTTATTATTGAAAAATTTCTAGAAATTATCTAAGTTATCAAAAGCAATAGTTCCATCTGGAGCTATTCTAGGGGATTAGGATCCTTCCTCTTTAAGATTTTCTTCTTTTTCATCTACAACAATCTCGTATTCTAGCTGTTCTAGAGTTTCTCCTTATAGAATTGAATCCTCAAGAAGGACATTTGGGTTTTTTGTTTTTTCTCCTAACCAATCTTCTTCTTCTTCTTCAGTTTGTTTACCATTCCTAAGTCTAGGCATTGTGCTTAAATTTAGATTTCAACAAATATATATATACTTGTATATATATATATATATATATATATATATATATATATATATATATATATATATATATATGTGCAACAAGCTTTAAGAGGTATATATTTTAATTATATACCTACTATAGTATTTGAAATAAAATGTTTTAGTTTTGTTATATTTTGGTTTTTCTTGTTTTTTCTATTTTTTGTTTTTTTAACAATATTATAAAGATAACAACAACACACTAAATGCAAGAAATAATAATAATGAAAGCAATGTTCTAGTTTTCTATAAACAATTTATAAATATCATTAATGGGCTCGAGTTCTTCAGGAGTCATGAAATGTTCTTCTTCAAATTGAAAATTGTTTTTCAGGAAGTCAAAAAAGTGTGCTATGGTGATATTATCTGTTTTAGACTCTGGTCGATAGAAGTAAAGCTCATGGCAATACTCTTGATATAACACAACTCTAGGAACCCTATTCCATATTTCCATATATGTAAGAACAACCTCTTGATCTTCTACACGACCTAGGAATTGGTGTATAATAGCTACGTTCTCGAGGTATTCCTCAAAGGTATACAACTCAGAAGACACAAGGGCTCTTCTATCTGCTAACCACCTATGGCAAGCTCTCTGAAGTTCATGATAAAGAATAAGTTGATTAGGATCTAGTATCCTACCTAGGACAAGCCTCTTGATTTGTTTAAGCTCTATTGACCTAGATGAAATGATACCTAGTCTTCTATCAAGTTCATCCCACAAAAGTTGGTTTCTATCTGTTTCAGGTACACTAAGCACAAAATTAATTTCTATGGCTACTAATTGGTTTTCAACATTTATAGTAACTACTAGTATTTTCTTAGGAGCTACCATATAAACATGATATGCAACTTAGTAGTTTTATAATGCATCTATTTTTTGTTTTTTTTTGTTTTCAAAAGGTTTTAGTTTCACGTCGGGTTCACCAAAATGTATCGTTCCAAATTTTTTGCACCCTTACCTTTAGGCTATAGGATCCATGCCCGGAAGGGGGATGTGGGAAGGATGGGACAATACCTCGGACTGAGAGGCCCTTTGAAGGTCCCGCCTCTCGGGGAGGGGTATTAAGGTGATTTTTCAATGGATGGTGGGGTTCACCAGGAAACGTTTAGTGGCAGTCTCCACTCCTAGGTTGGGAATGTGTTTAATGTGTTCAATTTTATATTTAAACATTCAAATCCTAGGTTTGGCCAAATGAATCTAAGTTGTTCTATTATGAAAATGCAAATTAAATGAATACAAAAACAAATTTAAATAGAAAACATAGAGAATAAATTAAGTGAAGAAATCCATACCTGATTTCGGATGTCTGATGGAGGTTCTGATTCTTGAAGCAGTCAGGATCACCTCTGATATGATAGGATCATCTGCGATCAGACAAGATCATCTGAGATCTGACAAATTCATCAGACAAATTTTTCAGAGACCTGCAATCAAAGAAATAGATACAAAATATAGAAAATGCAGTTATGCCAACAGAGGGCAATGATGTAGAATGACAGTAATAATATTAAAATGATAATAATAAACAAAAACACGAGTGCATTACAATGATTTAATGACAATTTATGATTTTATTATGCATTAAGACTATATGGGTGAACTCCAGGATGCAAAATAATAATAAGTTTAACTAATGCAAAGCAAAACAATAGATAATGGAGAAAGAATGCAAACTCAGGACACTGATTGCCCCTAATGTTGAATGCAGTCGAAATCATCTCGGATTGGTACGAAATCATCTCGAATTGGACAAGATCGTCTGTGATGATCTAAGTTTGCTCCGCTGAAGAATAACAAAGTTCCTACAAGAAAATTTGAAAAGGGACAAAGGCAAACAATAGTCTAGGATATTCTAATGCATGTAAAACTTGAAGTGCAGAAAAATTCAGCCAGGGGAATGTCAAGGGGAGGGCCTAAGATTAAATAGGCATAGGAAAGAGGTTTGGAGGTTGGATATCATCCCAATTTGTGAGATATCCAATGGGGGAGGTCTCTAACCATGTAGACATGCTTTTACCCAGGTTAGAGATGACGTTGAAACAAAAGCTAATTATGAAAAATTAGTTTTGGGATGACCTAGTCCAGATGAAATCATCTGATCTGAGGTGATATTGTTTGATCAGTGACGACATCATCCAATGGTCACAAAAAATCCTAAAAATGGCATGAAAAACAAGGAAAGTGGTTAAAATGCGGTTCGGGGTTGAAAATTTGAATTTGAATTATTACCAAGATAATTTTAATTATTGCTAAGGTTTACTGCATCAATTTTGGGGTGCTACAATACTATTTACTCCCCTTCTTAGTATAAGTGTATGTTATTCAAATTGTACTAGGGGATGGCCCAACCAGAGTCTTCTGCAGCATGCCAGTAGGGAAAGCATAATCAATTGTAGACATATTTGAAGATATAACATTTTTAAATTTCTTGTTGGAATAATTAACCTGGGTTGAGTGCCTACTAGGATTTGAGGAGGAACACACTACCAGTATTTGCTTACCCACCCTACTATGGGTACCAAATTCAAAATAAATGATAAAAAACTCATGGAAAGAATCCAGCAGCACCATAGGCAATCCTGGGATGGGCTCTAGGTTGGGATTTACCACTGAGCTGCTAGCTTTGATAACTCTTTGATCTAAGTTTTGACTAATGTAATTGTAGATAATTAGGTGTAATCCCTGATGTTTTGGGTAAGTATATTTCCCTTTACATACACTATCAATGGAAATTTCCATTGATCAAAAAATATATTCTAGGATATTTATTAACTTCACATCCTTTAGATAGATCAAAAATACCACATGGAAGTTTTGTAAAGGGGAGGATGGCTCATAAATCATTAGATATTGCATTATTGAGACCAGGGCATGATTCCATGGTAGTGGGAGGTCTTCCTATATGAAACTATTGTCCTTATTGGATAGGAACTTCCCTTTATCATGGAAGAAGACAAGTTCCCCTACTATCAAGTGCTTGTCTCAATGGATGATCTCCCCATCATTGGGAAGCTCTGTTATCTTAGCTAGTAAATCAATTTTTACTACAAATATAAGTCCCCTCAAGGACACAATACCACTATCCTAGGTTTGTATGAATTCCTTTGAGAGATCTGGTTCATGTTCCTAAATTTTTTTCAAGAAATTTAGCAACCCATGGGATGCCATAATCTCTTAGACCATTGGCTTAAGTTCCAAAATTTTAGGTTTAATAAGCACCATTTTCCTCCCCCCACCAGACATATCCTCAATTAAAATATAGGCATAAACGCTACACCATACTTCTTGATTGCACTCATACTCCACCTTCACAAAGTTGAGCACCAACTGGTTTAAAAAGCATACCGCCATAGGACAATAAGGGTTTATTCCACCATCCTTAGGCCTCGTGCTTGATCTATGCCAATTATGAACATGATCTACCTTGAAACATCTTGCCACATGAGCCTTGACATACCCAAGGATGATTGGGTTCACCAGTAGAATATTATCCAAAAAGGAAGGCATAAACTAAAGGATGAAAAGCTAGTGAACGTCTTTGGAACTAGTAGTGCATTTAGGAGTAGATGGTTTGATACATTGGCAAGTGCATATTGGTGTGAACCAATGAAGGCATACCTCACATCCAAACCAAAACTAGAAGGTGCCACGTAGCTGAGAGCAACCTAAGTTAACACCCATGTAAAGGTAAAGTTGCTAAACCCTATCAACAAGGAGAGCATAATTGATAGGTTGGCACAAAATGATGGTCATATCAATATTGGAAATGACACTACACTTGTTTGAGGTGAGGAACACATGAACAATGCTTGTAGCTACATGCATTTCCTTAGTCCTTATTCGATGCACATTCCTAGCCATTTTAAGATTTCCCCCTTTCCAACATTTATCGCCATAGCTGACATGGATTTTCGACTAATATCCACAACTGGATTTTCTCTTATGCTTGTTGATTTTGATATGGAAATTAATGTTTTTCTAGACCTTGGGCTTATACCAATCACACCAACATAGTGAATTAAGGACATTATGGTCTTAAAAACCTTTGGTTGGACTTTTTCGGAGATGAAACTCAATATTCTTTCCCATGTGTCTCAGTCATGATGGGTGAAGCCCAATCAATGAGGCACATTGATTGCTTGTTTATAATATTCATCTTTCTCCATTTCCAATATTAAGGAGTAAGGATATTTCACATTATAATCCAAGGTTTCAATCCCATGGGTGAACCTAAATTCTTGATATTCCTTTGGGTAGATATCCATTTAATATTTTCTTTTTTAGCTATCTAAATAAAAATTCTCATAAATAAACATTTGTGAAGAAGATATCATAGATCTGAAGTGTACTTTTTATGAGGAGCTAGAAACCTCATATCATCTAGTTTATTGTAATTTTACTTCTATAATTTGGACATGCATTTTAAAAATAATGATAATATATTGGGTTGTTGAATTCACATTAGAAGAGATGATGAAATATTAGATTAGGTGTTGTAAACCTAAAGTATTAAGCATTTTATGGAAGACTAATCCTACTATCATTTTTTTGGATTATTGAATTGAAGCGAATGGTATTATTTCATAAGAATATTTCGATATCATATTCAATTTTGGATTCATATTTTTATCTCTATCATGGAGTGTTTGCAAGCATGGTGTTTATCATAGGATCATTTTTGAGTATTAAGAAAAAAATTGCCAACCTCTTGGTTAAATTATTTGAATCTATGTGCAAGGATGATAACCTAATGTTCATACACCTTGAACGAAATACCTATGAAAGCTAGAAGAGGAGGCATTGTTCAAAAACAAAGGCAAATTTCATCACACCTACTCATAATAATATAGAATTTTATAAGCAACTATGTAAAGGCTAGGCTACTTATTACACGGATTATTATTGTCATTGAAAAGGATGTAGATATATATCAATTAAGGGTACTTACAAATTGTTATTAAAATTATGAAGAAAAGTGTGTTTGGAGATTGGATCAACAACGATAATATTCTTAATGTTCATTAATTATTAATGGATATAATATCATGGAATTGTCAACATATATTTAGATAAGTAAAAAGTATGGACGATAAATAATCCAATTATTTTAAACTAGAACTTGCTTAGAGAGGTTTTCTCTCTTAATGGAAATGATATCAAAATTTTAATTTAAAAAATTAAAGGTTTAAGAGAGTAGTGAAATATATTTATTAAAAGTGCAATATGGAAATTATTCATAAAAATATTGTTTGAATTTTGTCTAATAAACCTTATAATATATATAATATTTTATTCTTATGAGGGTATTTGCCCTAGTAAAAGCTACGTAAACTTATTTAAATAAGTATTATTTTAATTAATAAATAAAACTTTTAGATTAAATTATTTTTGCTAATCAATAAAATTATATATCACTAAGCATACACATTACAAAGAAATTGTAAATGAGTTGTAACCTTATGTATTCAATCAATATTATATACAAATATATATTATGACATGCTAATTTTCTCTTTATTTGTCATTAAAAAAATAAAATCCTTACCAACCCTTCACTATAATTTATGTTTAAATATATTATAAAAATACATTTCATATAAAAATAATAAACCTATAAGCATTAAACAAGTGCAAGTAAGGAGTAATCACTGATTTTTCTTATTTTAAATATTTTGAAAAGAACAAGAAATGACTGCAAGCAAGAAATGAGTACTAGTAAGGAGCAAGTCTCACTTTTTCTTATTTAATATCATTGTGGAAATTCAAAAAATCAAAGTATTCTTATAATTAAAAGGTAGGTAGCATTAGGGATATGTGTGAGGGGTTGGACCCAAATTATATTTATCAAAATGGGGTGAATCAATTTTGAAATTGAGGCAAATCGTGTCCAAATTCATATAAAAGACATGGCAAATTTACCCTTTTTCATGAAAAAGCATAAAATTATGGTGAATTTATCATCATATATGAAGGAGGATAGGTAGTGGATGATAGATGACAAAATATCATATGATGGATGATAGATAGTAAAATATTATATGAAGGATGATAGACAATAAAATATTAGACAAAGGATAATAGACAACAAACTATTGGACAAAATAAAGGATTATGGATGATAAACATAAATATATCAAATGATAAATAGTATAAAATGGATCACCAAATTATGAAAGAAAAATAATTAGATGATAAACAACAAAACAGTTAGACAACAGACAACAAAATAGTTGGATAATGAAAGACAATATAGTTAGATGATAGAAAAAAAAATTAGTGAATCATAGATAGCAAAACAAATGGACAACAATCAATAAGAAAACTAGAAGATATACAACAAAATGGTTGAATGATATATAGCAAAACAAACATATGAAAGCCAACAAAACAATCAGATGATAGACAACAAGACAACAACACATCATCACCTGCAAGTGTTCCAATAAAATTTTACCATGTGTCATAACTGTTGCCACATATTAAACACTCATTTACTTTACATATATAGACTTATATAAAAAAAAGCATAAATAGTTGATTTCTTTGCTTTTTTCCATGTAGCACAGTTCAAAGTAACAAATATCCCTTAAATATTTTCCCCTACAACCTAGATTAGAGTAGCTCTTCCTCTCCAAATCCTAATACTTCATCCTTCCAAATGGCTAGCTCTTCCTCTCCTATTCCTTTTAAGGTTTCATTTAGAAATATTCTTTTCCCTAGCATTTTCTATATTTTCACCACACCAGGATACGATACCTCATGGCTCAAAAAATTTGGTATTACAATATTGGCAAAAATGGCTCATTACAACACCAATATCAATTTGATGCAAAGGATTATAAACTCTTATAATTATGATGGATTTATTATCTAGATCACTATTAAAAATAAGAATATTTCTTTCACTGTTAAACCCTCGAACGTACAAACCAATAGGGCTCCCACACAAGGATGTTAAACCTCTCACAAATTAGTATGTTTAAGTGAGGAGGAGAAAAATACTTGGAGACCAAATTCGATCTCTCAATATAATTTTTGAGAGGTATAACTCTACATATTTCAAATATTATTTTTTACAAGTGTTAATTTTGTCTTATAATAATTTTTTAACTAGTAATGTTTTCCTATAATTGTTTTGTACTTCTCTCTACTAAGTCCAAAAAGGGCTTAACCATTGCTAGTGTTTTGGACAAGTTTCTTTATGCTTTCATTGAATTCTTCCAAGAAAAAATTATGTTGCAAGGAAGAACTAAAAACATTCCATTCTAAGCATTGGCCTATTTGGTTCAGTGTATTGGCCATACCAAATTTGATTGGAGTACCTATATTTTAGGCCACATTAAACATAATCTCCTTAACACCTGTAGAAACCCTAATGCAAGTGTAACAACAATGAATTTTATTATTATTTTTTTTTTATGAAGCATATTATAATGTGCAGGATTCCTCACCTCCAATATCACAACACCCCAACTTGATCTCTATTCATCTAACAGTCCAACAAGTGCAGGTAAAATTAAAATTTTTAATAAACTCAATATTCTTATTTTCAAATACATTTTTTTAATTTTTAATTTGTGCTTGAATGTAGAGAAAAACTTTCACTTCTACTCAAAGGGATACCGTTATAAGGGGTCACATTTAAGAAGCAACTGGAGATTCTAAATTGCAACCATAATCAACACCGATAGTTGCAAGATCTACAAAATAATTTAGGTCTACCTCACTAGTTTCTCATGCACCACCATTAATTTCACAAAATATTTTGGTTGATGTTGAAGAAGTCAACCAACCCTCGCATCAAATAGGTAATCTTACTATTCAAAACTTATTATGTATTTTCAATATTATGTATTTTATTGAATACAAATTATACTTTAGTGAATTATTTTACATGTTTTCATAGAAACACCGAATGGATCCAACAATGGGGATAAAATCCTCTATATAGGTCACATATTCCTCTGGTAAGTGTAGTTAAACTAAAATTAATTTTATTACATTATTTTTTTAACAATAGCTTTACCTAAAATTTTGTTATAAAATTTTATAGGGGATTCGACTCAATTAATACAGAGAAGAAGAAAAATGATGCCACCATTAACTCCACCAATGCAACTATTCATGAGAGGACAAAAATGCATGCATGGCAAAAATTCCTTTCTCCATGAGGTTTGGGAGTAGCACTAAGCTAGAAATAGACTATGTCAAATTTACCCACACTTTCTATAGGAAATATCTCAAGTATGCTCAACATTTTAAAATTGCCTAATCTTCTTCTTGATGATGATTATCTTTTATAGGGCAACATTCTATAATTTGAGTATTTCAAGACCATTGATGCACTTCAAGATCCACAATAGGATAATGAAGCACAATAAATTGTGGGGTTAGCTGTCAATGCACTTAGCTCATCTTCTCCCCATAAAACTACCAACCCTCATCCTCTCACTAATGATGAGAAAGTTTATTTTTTGAAAGATATTTTATTATCTACTAATTGTGAGGCAACAAACAAAGATAGTCTTCTATCAAATATTGCAGAAATAAGAGAATGGTAATATCGAGCAAAGGTTTTGATCAAATAAATAAATTCTCGATATAAAAACTTTTCAAAAATATAGAATATTTTTTCATTAATGGAAAATAAACCATAAAATATTGATGCATTATTACATCAAGCTAAATCTGACAAGATGAAGGCAACCTCTATGTACGATGATGAAATTATGATAATTATTTTGAATAATTTAGAAAACCTCAATGTTGAAGCCTATACATATTACAAATAATGAGCTAATAATAAGAAAAAAGTGGAAGTTGCATAGACAACAAGAGATGTTACTAATGTAAGTCATATATTATGTGTAAGAGAACTTTATTCTTTTTTACCTATATTATGTTCCGTTTATTAATATTGAAATGTTTTTTCTATTTTGCACTTCAATTTTGAATACCTGAAGAAGCAAGTGAACAACATAAATTTTTTGATCAATAATGCCAAAAAAAAATCTACAAGCAATTGTTAAATTAAAAGAAATATTGTAAATCATAATAAGGTTAAAAAACTACCTTAGGAGGACCATCAAAGAACATAATATGTATCTTGATATTTTTCTTAAACAAAAGAAGAAAAAATTGGGTTCAATATTGCAGGAAGATCCTTCAAAAGAAGAAAGGGAGTTGTTGGAGGGTATGGAGACAATGAAAGGACTCATAATAAATGGCACACTGATAGAGCAAACTATTGAGGAAACATAATCTCAACCTCAAGTAGATCCAAAATATGCTTCAAGCATCGAGTAGATTCACAAAATGAAGAAAAAATCTCAATAGTTGATTGTAACTTTTGTTGTATAGCAGTCAACAATTTTGTAAATTGCCAAAATATGTTTTTCAAATTTATAAAAGATACATTTTTCAAAATTTGTGTATTATATTTTAAAATTTTGTTTCATTTTATATTTATGTTTTTTTTAATTTTTTTACCATTGAAATGATTAAATAAATAAAAAATTGTTTAAATTTGTTAATATGGATGCAATTAATGTTTTTCAATTATAAATGAATTGCTAGTCAAGATGGACATAGGTAAAAACTTCTCTTTTGTGTTATAAAATCTTTTTAAATGGGTGATTTCCAACACAGATGAACCTAGTGGGACTTAAAATTTACATTATACAAATATCTCTTTAGCCATAAAGGCTTTCTAAAATACACATATAATATAAAATTTAACTATCATAAACATATAATCCAAGAACAATGCTTAAATATAAAACATACAATTTCATGAACATATAGATAATCAAATAATAGGGATATGATATAAAAATAAAAGTTTATGAACATATATAGAAAATCCAATAAAATTTTTATGATTTAAAATATATAAGTATTCACCTATAGGCAAACCAAGAAAAAGGTCAAACACAAAAAGAGAGTAAGAAGAGAAAAAATCCTAGAAGTACATACAAAGGTCCATATGATAGGATCAATAAAGGGAGATTGAAACATATACCTTGTATCATAAGGAAATAGGCACTAAGGAGGTTTAATTTAGGACCAAGGACTAATTCATGGATCATCAAAAAATATGGATCTTGGACCTCAAGATGTTTTTAATATATCAAGTTTGTAAATACCAAAAAATTATAGAGCTGTGGGTTTGATTAAAATTTTATAGGCGATGAGAGAACCATGATAGTTTTTGACAAGGGTTTGATTAAAATTTATAGGTGATGATTGTGATTAAAATTTTACAAGTGGTGACAAAACCATGGTGGTTGTTGATAAGGGTTTTGATTAAAATTTTATAGGTGGTGTCAGAACCACGATAGTTGTTGACAAGGGTTTGATTAAAATTTATAGGCAGTAGCAAAACCATGACAGTTTTTGAAAAGGATTTAATTAATATTTACAGGCGATGGTTGTGATTAAATTTTACAAGTGGTGATGGAACCATGGTGGTTTTTAATAAGGTTTTCGATTAAAATTTTACAGGCAATGGCATAACCATGATAGTTGTTGAAAAGGGTTTGATTAAAATTTTATAGGCGATGACAAAACCATAACAGTTGTTGACAAGGGTTTGATTAAAATTTATAGGTGATTATTGTGATTAAAATTTTACAAGTGGTGATGGAACCATGGTGTTTTTTGATAAGGGTTTTTATTAAAATTTTATAGGCAACAACAAAACCACGATAGTTGTTGACAATGGTTTGATTAAAATTTTATAGGTAGTGATAGAACCACGATAGTTATTGAAAAGGATTTGATTAAAATTTATAGGTGACGGTTGTGATTAAAATTTTACAAGTGGTGACAAAACCATGGTTGTTGTTGATAAGTATTTTGATTAAAATTTTACAGGCAACGAAAGAACCATGACAGTTGTTGACAAGGGTTTGATTATAATTTTATATGTGGTGACAGAACCATGATAGTTGTTGACAGGTAGCAATAGAACCACGATATTTGTTGGAAATGGTTTGATTAAATTTTTATAGGTGGTGGAAAAACCATGACAATTGTTGGTAAGAGTTTTTATGAATATTTTATAGGCAGTGATTGTGATTAAAATTTTACAAGTGGTGATGAAACCATGGTGGTTGTTGATATGGTTGTTGATTAAAAATTTATAGGCAGTAGTGAAACCATAACAACTAGTGGCAAGGGTTTCAATGATCTCTAGGGAAAATAAACTTCAAGGTGAGCATATCATATGGAAATATTTGAGTCCAGTAACCCTCAAGGTGAGCAAGATTATATGGAGATATTTGGGATTAGTAACCCTCAAGGTGAACAAGATCAAATGGATACCTCTAGGGTGAGTAAACCTCAAGGTGACCCTTTGATAATGTCTATTCATGGTGATAGCAATGCTAATATGGACTCTTCCAAGTCTCCTTTAGATCTAATGAATTTCCTCTTAGGAGGTGTGTTGAAGGGTTCAACCGATGAGCAAGGCAATTTATATCTTGATGTCCCTATTTTGAGAGAGATAGTAAGATTTGGAAAAATAAAGTGAAAGATAATAAAACTCCCAATATTGCTGGAGAGGAGATGAATATTTTCATTCCTTTAGTAAGTGACAAGAATGGTATGGCCCTAAAAATTCTATATAATATTTTATGTAGAGCCCAAAATAGATTGAGTAATAGTATGATTGGTAAATTTATTGGTTATAGACCATCTATAGATCATATTAAGAAATGGGCTAGCCTCAAATGAAAATTTAAAGGGAATGTGGATTTCTTAGCTCTTCCAAGAGGTTTTTTTAAGTCTCATTTTCTACTATGGAAGACATGGATTCAATTTTTTTGGGTGGCCCATGGTTTATGGGATGATCTAGACATTTCTTAAGGAAATGGGCTCTTGGATTCAATCCAGCATCTAAAAATAGTAAGGTTACTCCCATTTGGGTTAAACTTCTATTTTACCCCTTGAGTTCTGGGAAAATGAAATTTTTGAAGCTATTGGCAACTACATTGGTAGTTTTATATTCCTGTATATTTCTACTAAGGAGAGGAGGAATATGGTATTTTCTAAACTTTGTGTGCTAGTTGGAGTACATAAATATTTGCCTATCTGTTAAACTAACCTCAAGTAAAGTTACTTGGACATGTAGCACCCTAAAATTTGCGTAGTGAAATCTTAACAATTACATTTACTCTAGTAAATAATTCAAATTCAAATTTTAACCTCCCAAACTGCCCGTTAACTGTCGCTTAATCCATTTCCCCATTTTCTACACCATTTTTAGAGGTTGTTTTGACCATTTGACGATATCGTCGCCGATCAGACGATATCACCTCAGATCTGACGATTTCGTCTGGGCTAGGACGTCCAGATGATCTTGTCCCAAAACTGATTTTTTACAATTAGCTTATGTTCCAACGGGCCTCTAATATGGGCAAAAGCATGTCTGCATCGTTAGAGACCCTCCCCCGTTGGAGATATCCCAAATAGGGATGATCTCCAACCTCCTAACCACCCTCCTAAGCCTATTTAATCCTAAGCCCTCCCCTTAGCACCCCCCTGGCTGATAATTCCTGTAACTTGACTTCATACACGTTAAAACATCCCAAAATTCTATTTGCATTAGTCCTATACCAATTTTGTTGCAGGTATCTTAGTGTTTTTTAGCCAGAGCAAGCTTACATCATCGCTGAAGATCCTATTTAGATTAGAGGCGATCTTGTCAAACCAGAGACAATTTCATACCAATGCGAGATGATTTCGACTATAGTCAACATTGAGGCAATCAGTGCCTAAAGTTTGCATTTCTCCATCTTTTCTCTATTGTTTTATTCTGTAATTAGCTAGCTTATTCATTATTTTATGCTATTCTACATTTTGGAGTTCACCCATCTAGATTAAATGCATAATTAAGTCATAATTATTATTTAATTAGCATAATTCATTCATGTTTCTATTTTTAAGTTTCAGTTTTGATATTGTTAGTTTCAATTTACATTGTTTCCCTATGCTAGCATTGTTGTATTTTCTGTGTTTTGCACCTATTTCTATGTTTGCAGGTCTCTGACGAATTCGTCTGATGAATTCATCAGATCTCAGATGAATTCGTCTAATGAATTCGTCAGATCTCAGACGATCTTGTTTGATCTCAAATGATCCTGTCAAATCAGAGGTGATCCTGACTACTTCAAGAATCAAAATCTTCATCAGAAATCTGGATCAGGTATTTTTCTTTTAATATTCCTTAATTTCTCTATTTTCTGTCTTAATTCTATTTTCTGTATTCATTTAATCTGCATCTTCATATAGAATATCTTAGATGCATTTTGGCAAAACCTAGGACTTGAATGCTTAAGGCTAAAACGAACACATAAAACACATTCCCAACCTAGGCGTGGAAACTACCATTAAATGTTTCTTGGTGAACCCACCATCCATCGAAAAATCACCAATATAAACCTCCCTTCAGAGGCGGGACCTTCGCAAGGCCTCTCAGTCTGAGGTACCGCACCATCCTTTTCCCATCCTCCTTCCGGGAATGGATCCTATAGCCTGAAGGTAAGGGTGTGAAAATTTTGGAGCGATACATTTTGGTGAACCCGACATGAATGCATTGTAAACCTTTTGAAAACAAAAACAAAAAAAAAATAAAACAACTAAAACATAGATGCATTTTAGATCATTTAAATTTAATATCATGTTTAGATGGTAGCTCCTAAGAAAATATTAGCAGTTACTATAAATGTAGAAAACCAATTGGCAGCCATAGAAATCAATTTTGTGCTTAGTGTGCCTAAAATAGATAGAAATCAATTTTTGTGGGACAAACTTAATAGAAGACTTAGTATCATTTCATCTAAATCAATAGAACTTAAACAAATCAAGAGGCTTATCCTAGATAGAATCCTAGATCCTCATCAACTTGTCTTTTATCATGAACTTCAGAGAGCCTGCCATAGATTGTTAGCTTATAGGAGAGCTCTCGTATCTTCAGAATTGTTCACCTTCGAGGAATACCTCGAGAACACAGGCATTGTACACCAGTTCCTAGGTCTTGTAGAAGACCAAGAGGTTGTTCTTATAGATAGGGAAATATGGAATAGAGTTCCTCGAGCTGTGTTATATCGAGAGTATTGCCATGAGCTTTACTTCTATCAACCAGCATCTGAGACAGATAATATCACTATAGCTCTTTTCATTAAATTTTTGAAAGAAAACTTTCAATTTGAAGAAGAACACTTCATGACTCCTGAAGAACTCAAGCCCATTAATGATATTTATAAATTGTTTATAGAAAACTAGATTATTACTTTCAGTATTATTTCTTGCATTTATTGTGTTGTTTATCTTTACAATATTATTTCAAAAAACAAAGAAAAACTAAAAACTAAAAAACATAACAAAAACCAAAAACCTTTCATTTTAAATATTGTAGTAGGTATATAATTAATATATACCTCTTAAGCTTGTTGCATATATATATATATATATATATATATATATATATATATTTTCTGAAATCTAAAATTAAGGCACAATGCCTAAACTTAGGAATGGTAAACAAACTAAAGGAGAAGAAGAATATTGGTTACAAGATAAAACTAGAGACCCAAATGTCCTTCTTGGAGATCCAATTTCGGAAGGAGAAACTCTATATCACCCAGAAGATGACTTAGGTGAAGACAATGAACAAGAAGAAAGTGTTAAAGAGGATGGACCCTCATCCCCTAGAGTAGCTCCAGATGGAACTATTGCTTTTGACAACGTAGATCATTTTCGAAAGTTTCTCAATGATAACATTGATGCCCTTAATGTGGCAATTTTTATCGATAAAGGGAAAATTAGTGACACTCAAGCAGCCATGGAACATGTGTTTGATGTGTGCACTAATCCCTTGTCTTTCATTGATCAAGAAAGTGATAAGGCTGGACCATCCAATACAGATATGGTCACTATGATTCAAAACATGTCAAAACAACAGGTTACCCAACCTCCTAAGGAACCTGTTATTCAACCTAAAATCATTCCCACACAAAAGAAAACTTCCTTCACTACTTTACTTCGCCAAACTATTGATCAATATGCTTCAAGTAAACAAAAACCTAAAACGAAGCCAAACACCAATTTTCAACAATCTGGAATACAACATAATACAACTTCAAAATTCCTTCATAACACCTTTCCTACCAACAATGTACACAATAGCAACATAGCATCTAATATTCATGTCCCTCCATCATATTCTCACAAAACCCATGTCAATTCCCTATCGAACCAATATGGTGGGCAAACTAGTAATCTGGAAGCCATGGTGAAACAGTTAGCTTCCCGTATGGACCAGATAGATCCTTATCGTCCCTCGTATAATTATCAAGAGATATGTAGTCAACCTTTGGATCCCATAGTTGTAGCTCAACCATACCCTAAGCATTTTCCCATGCCCATCTTGCCTATATATAAAGGAACCGAAGATCCCATAGAGCATCTTCGCATGTTTAGGATAGCATGTCATGATATATCACATGATGACTTGGTATTACTAAAAATGTTCTCAAAAATTTTAGGTGGAATGGCATTAGAGTGGTACTATTAATTGCCCACTCATTCTTTGAGAAACTTTGAAGAAACAGCTGAATCTTTTGTCCATCAATTTAGTGCCTACATCGAGAGGCATGTAACCATTAAAGATTTATACAACTTAAAACAAGATAAGGATGAATGTTTTACTGATTTCTTAGCTATATGGAGGTAGTTGACAGGAAAACTGCACTTTGTGCTACCTTATAAGGAAATGTTGGACATTTTTATCTATAATTTACAAGAACAAATATCTTATGAACTATCAACTGCTACTTTAACTACCTTCGATCAGGCTATAGATTTAGCTCGAAGAGTAGAAGATGCCCTCATTAGGAGAGGCCAACTTAGGAAGAAGGATGATGAGAAAACATCCAGAAATCAATATAAAAACAAACAAGTTGTCGGTGATGGAGTCACTGACAGAAAAAATGTTGCTAATATCAATGCGACGAAGACAACAAAAAAATTTATATTGAAACCTCCTGATAAGCCTCCTTGAGAATTTACTAGATTGAATCAACCATTATCAACTATTTTAGTGCAATTACTCGAAAGAGGTTTGATCCAATTACCAGCTATCCAAGAACCTGATCCAACTATACCCAGATACAGAGCTGACTTACACTGTGATTTCCATAGAGGACCTGGACACTCTACCAATGCTTGTAAAAGGTTGAAACATAAAATACAGGATCTGATTGATAATAATGAAATGGAGGTGCAAGCCTTCCAACCTAAAAAAAATGCTCCTAATAATACTCAAAAGACCATTCCCCAAAATCAAAATCAAAATGCTAATCAATCATTAGACATATTTCAACACCCTTTACCAAGACATGGTAAAGAGGTGGCCAATCAAATCAAACATCATAATGTTCCCCCTCCTACCCGATATGTAGGAACCATTAGTGGACATTTACTTAATCCTGATCCTCAAATATTTGACACAACCTTATCCCTGGTTACGACCAGGCCCCTACATAATATTCCAACTCCTAATTCTAGTGATGTAGAATCAGATACTAAAAGTGAACTAGACATTACTTCAAACCAATTGAATAGTTCTAAAAACAAATCAGATCCTATTCAACCCATCACAGATGCTATGGTTCCAGAAGAACCATTTCCTAGAAGAATTACTACTCGACCCTCTTCTAATCAATTCCTCCCTAATGAACAAGCCATAAATGCTAGACCGAGACCAGTTCAACATCCTCAATATAAAATTGTAGGTACCATTGGAGTTGTTACCCGACAACAGGCTCAAAATTCTTAACAAGAACCAAATCAGAATGATGGATCAGTTCCATTTGTTTTGAAAAATCCCAATAAAGGGAATCATGCTTCCCATGTTCAACCTAAACCCCCTTACAATATTAATGAGAAATTATCTAATACTACAGCTAGAATTTCCCTTTTGGATTTGTTAAGATCCTCTCCCACCCATAGGGATGAGTTGATGCTTACATTAAGCCAAATGATGTTACCTCAAAACATTCAACCTGAAGCTATGGCCAACACTATCATCACTCGAGAGGTTGATTGTATTGACTTTCGGGATAAATATATCCCACAACACAGTTTACATAAGGATAATCCCTTATATATTACTGCTCTAATTGGAGATGTAGCTGTCAAATGAGTCCTGATTGATAATGGCCCATATCTAAACATTTGCACTTTTGAATTCTACCAACGGTTTGGCTTTAGAAGTGATGAAATGAAGAAAACTAACATGATTATCAAATATTTCAATGACGAAACACAAGAAACGTGTGGAGTTATTACCATCCCCTTGCAAGTTGGTCGTAAAACCCTAGAAACAATAGTGTTTATTATACATTGCCCAGCATCGTATAATATACTCTTGGGTCGTCCTTGGATCAATGCAATGTGAGCGGTCCCATCAACTTTACACCAATGTGTTAAATTTGAATTTAAAAATCAGTTGGTCACTATCCATGGTGACCCTAGACCCTTTGATATGTGTGCTTTGGCAGAACTCATTGGAGTGTAATTTTGCCCTGCTCTGTCATCCACACATCCTAATTCTTATTTTTCATCTAAAACTGTGAAACACACACCCATAACTTCACCTATTTCCCCTCCATTAATTTCATCCTCCTATATAGATCAACAATCTTCCAAACAAATCACTCTAGAACCTCAAAAATATCTTCAATCTACAATCAATCCTTCATGTTCTATCCCTATAATTTCAAAACATATAGACCCATCTATTAACATTTCCACATTATCAACATCTATCATACCTTCCACATCTAAAGATATAGGGAATAATCCTTCTACATCTTATGCTCTTTCTGATGAACTTTTACCAGATTTATCCACAACCTTAATATAAAAAAAAATAAATGCTTTCATGCAAGATTCAATTCTTCTAAATAACTTGCCGCCATCTCCTCGTACTTTGGGTCTCCCACAACCTATGGGAAGTACTTACCAAGTCAGGAGCTGTGCCTTCATTTATAAAGGATATGACTGGGGAAGAATCCCTTGGAACATTAAAACTCATCATGAGGGATATGCTCGGTGTTATTTTACCAATGAATATATTAAAGCTAAATCCATGATGCTTAAAATGGGATATAAAGGGAAAGGTTTGGGACCTTTCCAAAATGGCATGAAAGAACCTTTCGAGGTAGAACCATGGCCTACCCGTTGTGGTGTGGGCCTATTTCCTAGTAAGGGTCAACCCTTTCCTTTTGAAGATGATGATCACCTCATATGTTATCAAGATTATTTGGATAGGCATGTTGATCTACCTCTAAAAAATCAGCCATTTACATGTAACATGCTATCCATAGCTTATCCTAAAATGATTGCTGACCCCAATGAAGAGTTGGAAGGAGATATCTTCCATGATGTCTCCGTTGAAGAGATGTTACACAATGAATTTTATTTTGATGGTTCTATACCAACTATAGCCCAGCTTGAGACCACTAATTCTCAAGATGAATTATCCAAATTAACCTTACAAGAATTACAAGAATTGGGCGTTTCACTCGCCCCACCTAATTTTGAAAGAGATCTACACATGGAGGTAGAAAATGTCATTAAAGTTAACATTGGAACTGAGGATAATCCTCACATAATCAATATTGGATCAAAATTAACTCAAGAAAAACAAGAACAATACATTGCATTCCTTAAAGAGTATGAAGATGTCTTCACTTGGACATACGAAGATATGCCAGGTCTAGACCCTTTTGTAGTCATGCATCATCTAGTGGTCCATCCGGATGCTAAACCTGTTAAACAAAAACTTAGAAAAATGCATCCCAAAGTGGCTCTGCTAGTCAAAGGGGAGTTAGAAAAACTCTTGAATGTCATATTTATACAAGCTATTGATTATTCTGAATGGATCTCAAATGTAGTTCCAGTTATGAAGAAAGAAGCTACCAAAGTTAGGGTTTGCACAGATTTTAGAGATATTAACGTTGCATGCCCTAAAGATGATTTTCCTCTTCCAAATATGGATCAAATCATTGACTTTATTTTCAGGAGTGGGATGATGTCCTTAATGGATGTATTCTCCGGTTATAATCAGATCAGGATAGCTCCTGAAGATCAGGCTAAAACAACCTTTATTACCCCCTGGGGTACCTTTTGTTGGAAAGTGATTCCATTTCGCTTAAAGAACGCAGGTGCAACCTATCAACGAGCTATGACTTATATTTTTCATGATATGATGCATGATATCCTACATGATTATGTAGATGATATTATAGCTCACTCTATTAATGAAGATAACCATTTAGATGATTTGAGAAAAGTTTTTAATCAATTACAAGAATATCTCATTCGATTAAATCCAACAAAATGCATATTCGGAGTTAAGTCCGATAAAATATTAGGGGTTTTAGTTTCTTTACATGGTATATAAATTGACCCTCTCAAGATTGCGGCTATCACTGATATGCCCGCACCTACTAATATATCTGAGTTACAAAGTTTACAAGGTAAGCTTCAAGCCATCCGTCGCTTCATCGATAAGCTGGCGGACAAAACCGGTCCCTTTCTTAAACTTCTTAAGAAGGATGTCCCTTTTAATTGGGACGATGACTGTAGAGAAGCTTTTGAACTTCTCAAACAATACCTCCTTAATCCACCTGTGCTTTCACCGCTTAAACCTGATCGCCCATTTTTCCTATATATTTCAGCTTCAGATTCTGCCTTAGGAGCTATGTTAGCTCAGCTTGATGATGAAAAGAGAGAACGTGCTAATTATTACATTAGCCGAACCTTCATCAGTTATGAAATCCGATACACAACATTAGAAAAATTATGTCTAGCAGTCATGTTTGCTATGCAAAAATTATGCCATTATATGCTTAGTCAGAAAACTTATGTCATTGCCAAATATGATCCCTTAAGGTATCTCATGAGTCGACCTTATTTATCAGGTCGAACAGCTAAGTGGGTTCTTGCTCTAAGTGAGTTTGATCTCACATTCATAGGAAAGAAGTCTGTTAAGGGTCAAATCATAGCAGATCAATTAGCTGTTGCACCCTTAGAGTCTACCCATCCCCTCATCATTGAGTTTCCTAATGAATGCCTTCAATTAGAGGCAGACCATATTGAACAATGGTCCTTATACTTTGATGGAGCTCGATGCATGAGTGGGGATGGTGCGGGTATTATTTTAATATCCCCACAAAAACATCTTATTCCTCTGTCCTTTAAATTAACATTTGCTTGCACCCACAATACTGTTGAATATGAAGCTCTAATCCTTGGATTACGAGCTACCTTAGCGCTAAAAATTAAACATCTGTTAGTTTTTGGTGATTCTCAACTGGTTATAAACCAAATTAATGAAGTTTATCAGACTAGAGATGATAAACTATTCCCATATAAGGCCTATGTTTTACAATTAATGTCTCTATTTGATCAGATTACCTTGGAAGCTATTCCTCGAACTTGCAACCGTGTAGCTGATGCTATGGCCGCAGCTGCATCTCTCCTACCCTTGGAGTTAGATGACGAATATGCCACTATCATTATTCATTGAATCTAGGAACCCACTTCAAATAAGTCATGCTTAGAACCTTTGGATGCGTTTTTAATCAACGAAACTACTCTTGAACCTTGGTATACGAACATATTTGATTTTCTCCAAAATGGGACTTTCCCTGCCAATTCTGATAGAAACCAACATCGATTATTACGTAGACGAGCAAGTCAATTTGTAATAATTTGCAATACTTTATATAGGAGATCTTTTGAAGGTATCCTATTAAGATGTTTGAATTTAGAAGAATCCAAATCAGCCTTGAGTGAAGCCCATGATGGATCTTGTGGAGGACACTTCAGTGGTAGTGTCATTGCTAAAAAGCTCCTTAGGATAGGATACTTTTGGCCTACCATGGAGAATGACGCACATGATTATGTAAACCATTGCGAAAAGTGCCAAAAACATGCTGACCTTGTCCATGCACCTGCACAAGAGCTACAGGCTATTTCATCTCCTTGGCCCTTTTCAAAATGGGGCTTAGACATTATTGGCAAAATTAATCTTGTGTCATCTGATGGACACAAATTCATCATAACCGCCATTGAGTATTTCATGAAGTGGGTTGAAGCTATGCCTTTAGATTCCTGCACTGGCACACAAGTCTCTAAATTTATTTTTAATCAAATCATTTGTAGGTTCGAAATTCTTGCAAATCTCATCTCTGACAATGGAACTTGTTTCAAAAATAAAGATGTTAAAAAATTATGCCAAAAATATAAGATTCAACATCGCTGGTCCACTCCCTATTATCCTCAAGGTAATGGTCAAGCAGAAGCATCTAACAAAACCTTAATCAAAATTCTCAAAATATTGGTCAATAAAATTGGCCATGACTAGCACATTCAGTTATATCTAGCCTTGTGGGCCTATCGAACTAGTGTTCGAACCCCCACGGGAACTTCACCATTTGTTTTGGTTTATGGTGCTGAAGTCATTTTTCCATTTGAATTAGAAGTTCCTTCTTTGGCTCTACTACTTCAAGATACCAAAGTAGGAGATGAATATCGAGCTGGTAGACTCAGTCAGTTGGAACTCCTAGATGAAAAATGCATCAATGCTTTGGAGCATCTCCGTGCCTACCAAAACAAGATTAAAATATCATATGCTAAAAAAGTTCATCATCGATCCTTTGAGATCGGTGACCTTGTTTTAAAAGAAAATAAAAAAAATACTAATGCAACTAAGGACCTTAAAGGTAAGTTTGAGCCCAACTGGCTTGGACCATACATTATCACTGCTAAATTTGAATCAGGGGCATACAAATTATCTACCTTATATGGTAAAGAACTTAAAGAACCCATGAATATTTTGCATCTTAAATGTTACTATGTATAAATTTGGTCATTTCATCCTTGTATATATTTGTTTAAAATATTTCAAAATCACTATTTTGTATTTCTTTCAATTTATAAATTCAAAAACACCAAAAACATTCATAATCATAAAAATCTTCAAAACTATTTGTTGTATTTATTTATGGCACTTGTTAATTTATAGTGAACACCAAAAACATTCATAATCATCAAAATCTTCAAAACTATTTGTTGCATTTATTTATGGTACTTGTTAATTCTTTCAAAAATAATAAAAATCAAAACAACAATATTCTTGACTCTTTCGAAACCAAAACAATATAAAGAAGAAAGAGAGAGTCAACATTCTCAAAACTTCTCAAAAATCATTTATATATATTTTCTCACAATTATTGCAGTTATATGTTTCAAATTATTTTGGATAAATTAGCATTTATTTGGAATCCCTCACTTTCACATTCACAAAAATAAATATTTTGATTTTATCTGGCATGATTACTAATCTCTCTTATATCAAAGTCCACAAAATTCAATTAAATAAAGTTTGAGCATAGATAATTGATCTTGTTATTTACTTAAACCAAGCACATCTTTTTCACAATAAAATTATTATATTTGTAATTTCCATGCTTTGGTACATAGTAGAAGTGGTTTCTTGAGTGAAAAGTTTCCCCTGCTATCCTATCATGCACATGGTCTAGAATCTTTGAGAATTGGCAAAAGGACAAGCTCACCACTACCCAGAATAAAAATCCCTTGCTCTATAGCTAATCCAAGCAAGTATCCCTAGCACAGAAAGAAAAAGCAAAGTTCAAAAGAAAAAGAAAAAAGAAACAAGTTATTTCAAGCATTATCTCAATTATCAAGCCAAAGAAAAAAGAAAAGAAAAGCAAAAGAAAGCAAAAAGCAAAAGCAATAAAATTTCTTTCCCTACCCTTTGAAAAGAAAAGAAGGGTTGATGAGCTTGAATCCCTGGAATTCTCAATTATTCAAAAATTGTGAGGTAAGCCCCATAACAGGTGGTTTGTGCCCAACCTGCTTGGCCTTGGGTAACTCCTAGTGTGGCGATATGTCTGTCACATTAGCGACCTTCTTTTGTACAGACCTATGTCTGCTTATGTATTAGCTAGCTCTTGATAATCCGACTTACATAGTAGTCTAGTATGGTTATATGCATCTACATCATGGTTAATGAACACTTCTTTGGTTCATTCAAATCACTTGTATCATAGTACCTTGCTCAAATTGGTAAATGAACAATGCAATTGCACACACATTTGTATTTGAGAGATTTTGTGTATCATTATGATAAATCAAGATTGGAAATGAACTCACATATGCACATGGGATTCCTTATAAATCTAACTTTTGTTTTCAAAATACTTTGAAATATTTTTTGCAAAAATTGTTTGGAATAATTCATTTTCTTCTTTCAAGTACAGTTGTTTAGTATAACGACAACTACATGCATAATAGAAAAATCAAAATTTCTTTCAAAACCATCCAATCAAAACACATACATATATATATATATATATATTATCGACTTTCGTAACGATGGTATAGTTCCAAAACCAAAATTGGAATTTTATGCCTAGCGCAAGTCCTTATCTTCATATTTTTTGTTTATTAAAAATCAACTATGCAATAAAACTATCTATTTTTCTTTGCTTTTTGTGATGATGGTATAAGTCTATACCTACGTATTCTATGCCTAGCACAAACCATTGTAACAATTTTTATTCCCCATTTATTTCAAATCAATTCATCAAAACCATATGACTTAAATCATTTTATTATACAATTATGTTTTTAAACAAAAAGCATGCACATTTCCATTATTTCATGCATATTATTTTCATGGAAATCTGAAAAACAAACTATCATCATCATCATTTGCACCATTGCACCAAAGTCTTAAGATAGTCTCTTAAGCACTCTTTTATTTTTTAACAATATTTCTATACTGGGATTAGCTTGACGATCGAGTGAGCGACGACTCGATGAAATGGTCTATAATAGCGACAATGTCCTTTGAAATTATTGTTAGAAGTCTCTTTTTATTTTTTATCACATTACATCACAAACAACCAATTTGTTACATCAGATTATTTCATTTAAAATATTATAGCATGACATCAAAATCATAATATTTCCAACGATGTAATTACATGAATCCTCAATCCAATCATCAAATCAATCAATCAAACATAAAAGCATCATAAAAATACACAAGTCATATGATCAAAAATATCTCATCTATATATATCAACAATATGTACATCATATCAAAACCTGGATTGGTATGCCACAATCTCCATCTTGGCATACTCAATCCTCTCAATCAAATGTCCTCTGTGTAGTGTCTCGAGAACCCCTCGAGCTCTCAGCCTCATCTCCTCCCTCGCCCTAAGGTGGACGAGGTGGCCCATCGCAGTATGAGTGGTACTACGAGTCCTAGTCATTGATCAAGAGGAAGTCCTTGATGACCAAATCTTGACAGGGTCAGCAATGTCGGCTGGCAGCTATACCCTCTGACCCTCTAACACCATCTAAAAGTAGATGCCCTGATAGAACACAGTCTAAGAAATCGACCACGCCAGCTCCTGTGTGCTCACTCCTCTGCCCTGTGCTCTAAGGTGTGCAATCTCATATCTAAGCTGTGTAACCTCAGCTCGGTGTCGTGCAACATCCTCCTATAGGGTCTACATCTGTGCTTGGAGATGGATCATATCTGCTTAGAGAGTCACTGTCTCGCTGCTCACCCTAGTGTCAACACCCTTGCCCTTATCAGGCGATGGTGGACTCTCTCTCTATAGATAAGGGGGTCTCTCCTCCATCCTCTCCCACTGTCACAGCCTCTCCTATGCCTATGGCCTCCTCAGCTCTCTCCTGTTGTGACCATAGGCCACCTCCATAGCCGCCTAGCATCGCCTCCCTATCTAACGCACAACTGCATGTATCGGAACCTGAGCCCTCGTCATCCGAGGAGGGCGGATGCCTGCGTACTAGGCATCATAGCCATCGGCTACCCCTACATCGTCCCCATCCACTGGCTGAATGGGGGCATCGTCCGAGTCCTAACTCCAGAAGCACTACATATCTGGAGCCCCACTCACTATGGTGTTATTTCGAATAGTCCAAGAAAACTCGTAATCCCTGAGAGATGGGATCCCCTGCTATAGACCGAACTATCGCAAAACTCAATCGTAGCGGTGGAGCTCCACCTCTCCCCTCTCCATTCATAACCATCAAACTCGCCTGATGCGAGCCAGCTCCTGTCTATCCTCGGCCCACCCTGGGTGCTCTCACCATGGCCTCTAGGTGATCTGGTTTGGGACAAGGTCATCCAATAGTATCCGAGACATCGATAGGTCAATCCATCGCTATGACCCTCTCTAGAGCCACCAGTAGAAAACTCGGGGCCTCTCCCCGTCAATCCTTGTCAAAGGAAGCCCTACCGGCCTCCGCACTACAATGTGCTCCCAGCACAAAACCTGTAGGAGCGATGTCATAACTAGACATCGGCCACCCTTGTACACAACCCCATGTAGGATCCTGTACAACCGACGTAAAACAAAGCTGCCCTAAGAGAACCTGTAACCATGGTCCTGCATGTCGTAGATCACATATGTTAGCATCCATGGTACCTTGCACCCACTCTGGTGGCACAACAGAAGTCCACCAACTACCCCAGCCAAAACCTGTGTGAGTCTAGATGCCCCATGCATCTAACGTAATGCCTCGATGTTTACTTTGCCCTTCTCCAGGGTGAAGCTCGAGTCACCACACAACCATCCCATAGCATGGCCCTGATTGGTCGTAGGAGTGATCAACCGTCCTTGTATGGGGATTATCAGAATCCTCCATACATCCTCCAAAGTAGGAGTCATCTCCCCTATCGGTAGCCAAAAATAGGAAGAACTTGGATACCACCTCTCTACTAGGGCTGTCAGTAGCCCCATGTCTATAGACACTTGTGGCATTTTTGCCACATGCAGTAAGTTGACCTGTGTCAGTCGATCTTGCTCTGCCTGTGTTAGAGCGGCCAAGTCATCTCTCAACCCTCCATATTTCCATTCTCTACTCTTTAGCAAACCTCTCTACAACATAAACAACAAAACAATAACAATCATTAATAACAAACTCAAGTGATCAATAATGCAAGTTAAAATAAGTTCAATTTTATACAACTGATGATATCGTCCACTATTGGACGATATCGTCCCAAATTTGAGCATAATTGTCTTCGATTTCGCAAGCCGAAATCATCCCTAATTTGATGAAATCGTCCCCCTTTCGTCGATTTCGCCCTTAGACGAAATCGGTGAACTTGAGACGATTTCGTTGAAATCGGGACGATTTCATCCTGATGACATCAACGGCCCAAAAATGGCCGCAATGCTCAAAATTTACTCAATATTCACCTAACAAGCTTGTAAATTCAAATTCAAGCATTTTAAGTTAAGTCTAGACTCTTACCCATAGCCCGCGCCGGACCTCTGTTGATCTGTGTGCCGTCTCCACCATTTTTTTTGTAGAGCTCTAAAAACCAAAAAAATGAACAGTAAAAATGAATTAGGGTTTTACCCTATTTTTCTTAATTTTATTCAAACCACAATTAAAAACATTTTAAAAATTTTGCTTTTTCGCGTTTTTACATCAAATGTTCGATTTGGGTAAAAACACGGAGGGGGCACCATAGTAAGCTGTTGTACGATTCGACCAAGAATTGTCACCTAAAAATGGGAATAATTTTTGCTTTCTCGTAGATCGAGAAGAACTCATATTTAATGCATTTTCTTTGGAAAATTCGCTAAAGAGGGGGCAAAATGTAGCACCCTAAAATTGGCATAGTGAAATCTTAACAATTACATTTACTCTAGTAAATAATTCAAATTCAAATTTTAACCTCCCAAACCGCTCGTTAACCGCCGCTTAATCCTTTTCCCCCTTTTCTCGCACCATTTTTAGAGGTTGTTTTGACCATTTGACGATATCGTCGCCAATCAGACGATATCGCCTCAGATCTGATGATTTCGTCTGGGCTAGGATGTCTAGACGATCTTGTCCCAAAACTAATTTTGCACAATTAGCTTCTATTCCAATGGGCCTCTAATCCAGGCAGAAGTGTGTCTATGTCGTTAGAGACCCTCCCCCATTGGAGATCTCCCAAATAGGGATGATCTCCAACATCCTAACCACCCTCCTAAGCCTATTTAATCCTAAGCCCTCCCCTTAGCACCCCCCTGGCTGATAATTCCTATAACTCGACTTCACACACGTTAAAACATCCCAAAATTCTACTTGCATTAGTCCTATACCAATTTTGTTATAGGTATCTTAGTGTTTTTCAGCCGGAGCAAGCTTACATCGTCGTTGATAATCTTGTTCAGATCGAAGGCGATCCTGTCAAACTAGAGACGATTTCGTACCAATGCGAGACGATTTCGATTGCAGTCAACATTGAGGCAATCAGTGCCTAAAGTTTGCATTTCTCCATCTTTTCTCTACTGTTTTATTCTGCAATTAGCTAGCTTATTCATTATTTTATGCTATTCTGCATTTTGGAGTTCACCCATCTAGATCAAATGCATAATTAAGTCATAATTATTATTTAATTAGCATAATTCATTCATGTTTATGTTTTTAAGTTTCAGTTTGATATTGTTAGTGTCAATTTACACTGTTTCCCTATGCTAGCATTGTTGTATTTTTTGTGTTTTGCACCTATTTCTCTATTTGTAGGTCTCTAACGAATTTGTCTGATGAATTCATCAGATCTCAGATGATCTTGTCTGATATCAGACGATCCTGTCAAATCAGAGGCGATCCTGACTGCTTCAAGAATCAGAATCTTCATCAGAAATCTGGATCAGGTATTTTTCTTTTAATATTCCTTAATTTCTTTATTTTTTGTATTCATTTAATCTGCATCTTCATATAGAATAGCTTAGACACATTTTGGCCAAACCTAGGACTTGAATGCTTAAGGCTAAAACAAACACATAAAACACATTCTCAACCTAGGCATGGAAACTGCCATTAAATGTTTCTTGGTGAACCCACCATCCGTCAAAAAATCACCAATATACACCTCCCTTGAGAGGCGGGACCTTTGCAAGGCCTCTCATTCCGAGGTACCGTGCCATCCTTTTCCCATCCTCCTTCCGGGCATGGATCCTATAGCCTGAAGGTAAAGGTGTGAAAAATTTGGAGCGATATAGGACACAAGATATTTCTTATGAAAATAATCCTTTTGGATGTTTGAGATGTGGAAAAATAGGTCACCTGGCCAAAAACTATCATCTTAAAAAATATTCTAGAATTAGTACAGAGGAGCAAGGAAGGGTAAGACCATTTGGTAAGTGAAAGATAATAACAAATATTTGGAGAACATTGAAGAAACCCTCAATTTAAACCATAGAAATCCCCTGAGTGTGCAAGAAAATATAGATGTATCTTGTATTTTAGTATTTCATGAGGGATAAGCAAACCAAAGGATCATGGAGTATTTGGGTAAAAGCTCCTTGGAATGTAACGAAGTTGTAGAGGACTTGGAGATTATCCCTTCTACATTACCATAACTACTGGAGAAAGATAATGTGAATATGGTGAAGGTAGGGCAAGAAGGGCCAATATTCCCTCAAGTGAAAGAAGATATGAATATGGTGAAGGGAGAGAAAGAAAGACCTAACTATTACCAGGAAGGACCAATTATTTCCCATGTGGATATGGAGATTGTCCATTCCACTTTGCCATTTGTGATTATGGTGAAGACTAGGCAAGAAGGTCCAGATTATTCCTATGAAAAATATAAATTAGAGATTAATTATCATGATACTGTAGAGGAATAGACTATTGAGAAAGGTCCATATTATGTTACTTCAAATGTAAGAATTACCAGGATTTCTCATAAAGCCCCTAACCTAGGTCAAGAATAGTCTAGCAAATTAGGTAGGAAGTCTCTCAAGGAGAAAAGATACAAGGAAGTAGAAGAAGATAAAGCTATGGGATCTCAACCTACTATAAGGAAAATATTGCAAGTATGAAAAATCTTGCACCCTAGAAGTAATAAAACTCCTAAGTTGGAATTCTATGGGTATGAATGCCCCTATCAAACATATATTGGTTAAGGACCTTGTCTATTCTTACCAACCAGATTTTCTTCTTCTCCAAGAAACTAAATTGAATCTTACAAATTGGCTAAAATTTTAGAAAGGTATTTGGCAAAATTATGATAGCTTTCAAGAGAAAGCTAAAGGGGCCTCTAAAGGGATTATATCTCTTTGTAATTACAATATTTATGAGGGATACCTACTAGCTAAAAGTGAATATCAGGTCATAGTACTTCTCATAGCTAAATCTTCTAAAGTTTCCTTTGTGGTTACCAATATCTATACCCCCAACTCAAGTAAATTTTATAGAGAACTTGGATTACTTTAGGGGAAATGGGTAAGTAGTTTAGAGGCTTAAAATAGATTGTGGTAGGATATTTTAACACCTCCTTATCTCCAGGTGAGAAGTAGGGGGTAGTGGCTAATTTCTCAGATAGCATGCAGGATCTAGGGAAGCTTTTAGTTGATGGTTATCTATTTGATATGGATTTAGATGGTAATAAGTTTACTTGGATGAACAAACACTATAGTAGAAACTTGATTCAAGTTCTATTGGATAGATTTCTTCTTTCAGAGGATTGGTTCCAAAATAACTTCATGTTTAATATGAATTCTCTTACTAAATATGGATCTAATCACAATCCTTTACTCTTTTGGTGTAGTGTAGAAGATCAAAAGCATAAATACCCTTTCAAGTTTACATTTATGTGGTTTCAACACCTAGATTTTTATAAAGAAATGAAAAATGGGGGAGTATTCATTTCCAAGTTACTAAGATACAAATTCTTACAAATAAGATTAAAACTATGAAGAAAGAAGTCAAGAAGTGGAATAGGGAGGTCTTTGGAAATATCTTTCAAAAGAAGAAATATATTCGATTAGAGTTGGATATGTTAGAAGAAGATATTAACAGGTTGGGTATGAACCAAACCCAATTCCAAATAGAAAAGGTGCTTAATACTAAAATGCACACCATAATAGCCAAGGAAGAAGCCTATTGGAGGAAAAATTCTAGGATCCAATGGTTGCATAAAGGTGATGGGAATTCTAATTTTTTCCATGACTCCACTATCAAAAACAAAAGTTCTACTTGCATTGATGAAATTTTAAAGGATGATGGCCAAGTTATTAGAGAGTGAATAAATTGAGTGTGAGGTTGTGGACTTCTATCAAAATATTCTAGCTAAATATATGGAAGAGGATGAAACTATGATTAAGGATATGACTAATCACATTCCTAGGTTGATATCCAAGGATATCAATGCTCAGCTTCTAAAGAATATTGAGGAAGAAGAGGTAAGGATAGCTGCTTTCTCCCTTAGTAGAGATAAAGATCTAGGCCTAAATAGGTTCCAAGTAGGTTTTTTCCAAACCTTCTGGGATATAGTTAAAGTTGATGTTATTGAAGCAGTGAAATAATATTTAAATTCAGGTCAGATCCTAAAGGAATTTAACAATGCCTTGTTCTAATTCCTAAGAAGAAATGGTTAAAAATATTCAAATATTTTAGATCTTTAAGTATTTGCAACACTATTTACAAGATTATATCTAAATTGATAGCCCTCATATTTAAGATCTTCCTCCCCTCCATTATCTTTGATGAGCAAGGAGGCTTTGTGAAGGGTAAAAATATTTCAGATGAGATTATATCCCTTCATGAATCCATGCATTATGTCAATATTGGTGAAAGAAAAGGTATGTTCATAAATTTAGACATGAGAAAGGCTTATTATAGAGTTTCATGGAGTTCTTTGGATAAATTTTTGGCTTCCTTTGGTTTTTGTAGATAGTGGAGAAGATGGGTTGGAAGCTTTTATAAGAATACAAGGTGTAGACACCTAAAACATGTCATGTTTAGGAGACTACTCATATAGGCACATCCAAAGACTATATGATTGATCTTGGACCTTTCCAAGAGCCAAAAATGGTCCTGACCACTCACAAGGGGCATTTCTAGCCCATTCAATCTCAACCACTATCGACCAGAGTGACCACCAACTTAGGCCACTGAAGCTGAGAGCGGCCACGTCTAGCCACTACTTTGGAAAATGACTAGCACTAAAATTCAAACTATCTATGAATGCAAACTAGAATCGTGTAGTCTAATTGCACTTGCATTGGATTCAAGTGGTTTTTGGCATGGATCTACTAGAGCTCCTCCTAACTATCCCTTCCATGCAAATATATGATTAAGCCTTCCCCTCTAAAAATTAGTTACATGTATATCTGGATTTTGGCTTATCTAGGAAGCCAAGATCTAGATCTAGATTTGGATATATGAGGTCTACATATGCATCCTCCCAAGAACAAGAAATAATATAGAAAGTTTGATTTTTCATGCAGTGAATCCCTAGTGAATTGGAGAGAAATTTTACATTCCCTTGAGGAGTAGTGAAGTGTTTTTTGATTGAGCAATGACAATGCACCATTCAAACATTTAGTTCCACATGAGCTTCACCACCCATCCATATTTGGACATAAATTTGACCCTTGAACATCAATTTGAATGAAGAATTGAGTGTCAAGCCCCTCGTTCATGATATAGAAAGTTCAATTCATGACCATTATCCATGATAGCAGCATGCAAGCAAAGCCTAGGGTTTGAGACATTATCTCCTAAGTTTTGACATAGTTTTCTTATTGCTTCAAATTAGATTAGCATAGATCTATCTTTTTCCTTGCATTTGTATAGTATTTTATTAATTATTATTGCATTTTTGCTTCTCTTTTACATTTTTATGCTTTCATCATGTTTCCATGTTATTTTATGTAGATATTTAAAGAAATCCTCATCATGAGAGGCCACATATGCTACTGATTATTCTCTATTATTTCTTATACGTAGATCATAGGTCCTGGATTATTGCAAAGCATATTTGACATCATATCACTTTAAGCAAGTGAGAAGAAGGTATTAGTTAGCCCTTGAGCAAATTCATGTATGAATTTGGGAGGACTACGGAGTGCACCACCCCCTTGTAGGGGCTATTTCATCCCATTTGTAATAATTGTATCAAGCAATAAGTATCCCTAAGAATGACCTATCTGTAATCGAAGTATCAAATGAATTATTAAAATTGATCTTGTGTTTTTCTTGTTAATTATTTATCTTTATGCTTTCATGGTATTTATCTTGGTATTATGCTACAAATAGATTAGGTGTATTGCTTCCTAGGATCGTGCATATGGCGATCACAGTGGGACCCTCGCCCAATTTTCTATTTTTAGCTGATTTGCTAATAATTTTAAGTGTTTTCTATGTGTAGATCTAGCCACTCTAATGGACAGTGGCTAGAAAATAGAGGCTACTTTTGAATATAGCAGCTAGCAGTAGCTACTCTGGTCGATAGCAGCCAACAAAAAAATCACAACATAGGGACGCCTATGCTTCATCATATGTGGATTTTAGGTTTGGGAAACTCTCTAAAATTTTTCTTATCTCTATATGTGTTTTATTTATAGAATACAGTAGGTAAAATATCATTTAATTAGGATAATATAGAAAAAGTTAAAATAAAAATGCATAAAGCTTCTTAGTTTTTTAGTTTTCTTCTAGTCGCTGGTAGGAATAGCGGACCTCTAGTTTCATATCTGCCCTATTCTCTAGTGGTCTAGGTTTTTTTTGTAGAAATTGCTTGCATGGGCCCCAAATAGAGGCCATTGTTTCATAAAGTAGTAATGCATCCTCTGAAAGTCATGGAATAAATTAAATATGCATTTTTTTGAAAATGAAACATTTATTTTTAGGCATATAGGAAAGAGCATGAGTGTTTCATGATGCATATTTTTTTTTGTGCAAAATTTAAAAGGAACAACCACACACCATGTTTCATCTAAACTCTAGTGAGGTGGACTTCATCACCATCCACTAGTAGATTCAAATTATGGTGGCTTTCATCTCCATTCATTGTCTCAAATCCCATGTACCCTTTTATATTGGCCAATACCAGATTCAATAACTGACGTAGCCCAAAAAAATTCATGTACTTCTCTTAATAGGGTATGACATTGACCGAGTGAGATTAGGTGAGGATCTGGCAGGACGTATACTCCCTGATCAAGTGTGGGTTTCATATCCACACTTTGGTGGGTTTACATGACCAGAAATTCTCTACTAGTTATCAAGTTATGAGCATACAAGTGAAATCCACTTTAAAAAATTGACTATATCATCAATATAATGCAAAATATGATGAGATTTAGATTGTAGTTATCAACAAATATAAAAACACACAAGACCAATTTAGGAACACCAAGAAAATTTAAAATAGATAAACACTTGTTTGCTTTGTTTGTGTGTTCTAAAATCTACCTAAGAGAATTCACAATTGTCATGGTCTTTACATGGACCAACCACCCTTGGTCTAACACTAAGGTGAAAAATGATGCTCCATGCAATCACAATCATAGTCACAATGATGTTGAGCTACCCACACACAATGCCACTAGACAAATTTCAGCAAGCCTTAGGGGTGATAACTCAACCCGTGGGGGTACTCCTTGAGAAAACCAAGCTAGAGAACCATATCCAGGTTCTTCTCATGGTAGGCATGAGGGGGCCTCAAGGCCCCAATATTCACATAGACATGAGGAGGCTTCAATACCTCAATCTTCACATAGACATGAGGGGGATTCAATGCCCCAATATTCACATGATAGACTTAGTTCAGACCAACTCACTAAGGGGTAGGAATAAGGTTTGCATACAATCACAAACCCATAGTAGCTCTTGGCCTACCTAAATATGGGACAATAGTCATAGATTATAATATAATTGGTGCCAATGGAATCCCATGATATCAGCCATAGAAATCCAAACAACTTGATGAGTTAGATCAGGTTTTCTCTAGACCAACTCAAATAAGAACTGCTACTACATGTTCCATTTTGGTAATTTCACATAACCATAAAAAATATAGACACACTAATGAACTAGAGCAAGCTTCAAAGTGACCCCATAGTATGCACACTACCTTTGAGCATGGGGGTATAGAATATAGGATGTTATATACATATTAGGTCACCTTGATAGACAAGGGAAAGAGTATAGCAGGTGCCTCTCAAAGAGGTATCTCTATTTGAACTCCTCATAAAGAGTTATAGATACATGGACCTTTATTAGTAAATCAATATGACCACATACATAGGTTAGAGGAAACACTGCATGCAGAACAAGAGCACTTAGAAATCCTTGAGCAAGAGGAAACATGGAGAAAGAGGTGGTTGATCCTAAATGAGTAGCGCTTGAAAGAGGAACAAATAGAGCATGAAGAAAAAGCTAACAGGTTGGCTTCGACCAACTTACATATGGATAGACATGTCAATTCTCAGCATGAGAGACACACTAGACCAGGATATGAGCACACGCACCATACATCACATCATGCTGAAAAGCATAAAAAATGCCTAGATCTAGAATAGGCACAACATAATCAAGAATAAGAGGGAATGGAGAATCAAATATTTGGAAAATTAGGGGTCACTTTGAGCGATAATGGTCATGAGACAGCATGCCAATGGCATCCACCCTCACCCAAAAATCTAAAAAAAAAAATTGAAAAATGCTAAATCTAAATAAAACCCACTTAAATTGAACCTATTCTAAGTCTATCGGATGTGGTTCATTACCAATGGGTTTAATGGGGTTCATTTACCAAATTACTTAATGTGGTTCATTTTACCGATTAAATAACAAGTTAGGGTTTAGATAAATACCCATGAATCCCTGGCTTCTCCACTGGTAGATGCCTCATCTTGCTCCACCATGGTGTCAAGTCTCATTAGTGTTCCAAGTCACTAGCACTCTCTCTCACCTCAGAGCTCAAAATTAAAAGACAATTGGCAATAATGAAATTCAAAACCCTAGAATTTTCTTTTATATTTACCTCTTTTTTTGTGGATGTTGTTGGCATCAGTGGCTCATGCTTTCTGGCTGCTGACACTGATAGTAGCCATGAAATTACAATTGGGAGCTACTTCTTATGATAGTTTCTAGCAAAAAAAATAAAAGCAATCAATTTCTCATCATGAGAAACCTCAAAATGGGTAATTAAGCACATTTATTAGTCCATAATCATCAAAAATTGTAAAATTACAAAAAAAAAAAAATAACATCAAAATATCAAATGTGCCTCATATTCAATAATTTATTCTATACACTTGGTGGTTGTAGTGACTTGCATTCCATACAATCCGACAAGATGAGTAAATTACCATAATATGATTTGGGGTAAATTAGTCATTATTGAATTGAAATGCTTCACTTCAACCCTAAAGAAGGCCATAGCAGTCAGACTGCCCCACTAGAATTAGGTATTCATTTCATTTCTTCTATGACATTTCAACAAATCATCAAAGTGATTCAACACAAGTTAAATCAAATTGGTATCATCTTTATTCCCTAAGAATGCCATTGCAGCTAGACCACTACATGGGATAGAGATATACAATTACTATTAATGGTTGAAATAAATTCTATAATGGGACTTGCCATGTAACAACAAAGCAAATCTTAAATCATCCAAATCAATCACCTTGGTCAAGCAACTCATCACTTTATTCATTTTCCTTCCCTCATCGACTCATTGCTTGAAGGGGTAGTCATAATATCAATAATCATAATCAAAGTCAACAAAGGATCACTCAATCATTTCAAATTGCATTCATCCTAAAAATCATTGCCAAAAACTATCATAAGCTTACCCTTTGCTAGGGAAAAAAATCAAATATGATGAGATAAGCCTTTGTCACTCCGTCTATCGATCCTATCCTATTATAACCAGAAGTGCCAAACCATAAAATTTAAGCCTTCCATCCTGTTAGAAGCAATGATTCTAATATGTGTATCTTTCTCATGGCTGGGGCATCTAATGTTGATCAGATTAATGATCATAACACACCCTACAATGTGGTCCTAAGTGGTCTATTTTTTATTAGCACTGTGTTTTCACACAATGCTTCCCAAAAATTGGTATCTTTAGACACCTAAAATGTTTTATATTTAGGATACTACACATATGGACACATCCAAAGACCATATGACTTATATTGGACCTTTCCAAGAGCCAAAAATGGTCCTAACCACTCATAAGGGGTAGTTCTAGCCCATTCAAGCTTGACCACTGTCGACCAGAGTGGCCACAAACTCAGGCCATTGAATTTGAGAGTGGCCATGTCTAGCCATTGCTATGGATAGTGACTAGCATTAAAATACAAATTGAGCATGAATGTGGTCCAGAATCATGTAGTCTAATTGCACTTACATTGGATTCGAGTAGTTTTTGGCATGGATCTCCCAGAGCTCCTCATGATTGCCCCTTCCAAGAAAATATATAACTGAGCCTTCCCCTCTAATGGTAAATTACATATATATCTAGATCTAGGAGGTCTACATATGCATACTCCCAAGAACAAAAAAAGAATCCAAAAATTTTGAGTTTTTATGCAGCAAAGTCCTAGCAAATTGGAGAGCAATTTCACATTTGCTTGAGGAGTAATGGAGTGTTGTCCAATTGAGAAATGAAAATACACCATTCAAGAATTTAGTTCCACATGATCTTCACCATCCATCCATCTCTAGACATGAAGGTTACCCTTGAACATTAATTCGGATGAAGGATTTAGTGTCACAGCCCTTGGTTCATGAGGTAGAAAGTTTAGTTCATGGTCGTTGCCCATGATAGTGGCCTACAGGCATAGCCTAGGGTTTGAGACATGATTTCCTAAGTTTTAGCATAGTTTTCTTATTGCTTCATATTATATTAGCATAGATCTATATTTTTCATTGCATTTTTATGGTATTTTCTTAATTATTATTGCATTTCTGCTTCTCTTTTACATTTTTATGTTGTCATCACATTTCCATGTTATTTTATACAGATATTTAAAGAAATCCTCATAATGAGAGTTTGCATATGCTACATATTATTCTATATTGTTTCTTATATGCAGAGGTCTTGGATTATTTCAAAGTATCTTCGGCATTAGATCCCTTCGAGCAAGTGATAAGAAGGCATCAGTAAGTCCTTGAGCAATTTCGTGTATGAATTTGGGAGGCCTGTGAAGTGCACCATCCCCTTGTAGGGGCTATTTCATTCCATTTGTAATCACTATATCAAGTAATAAGTATACCTAATAAGGACCTATTTGTAACCAAAGTATTAAATGAATTAATAAAAGAGATCTTGTGTTCTTCTTGTTAATTAGTTATCTTTACGTTTTCATGGTCTTTCGCTTGGTATTATGCTGCAAATAGATTAGGTGCATTACTTCCTAGGATTGTAAACAAGGTACTCTATTTTGATCCATAATAAACTAGCAAGTTTTTTTTAATAGTAGTAGAGGTTTGAGACAAGGTTACCCCCTCTCTCATTTTATTTTCATTATTATGTTTGAAAAGCTCTAAAGATACATCAATTCTACCAAGGCTTTTGGCTGAATAGGGGGTCTTAAACCAACTCATAATATTGAGGGTATTACTCATTTATAGTTTGTGGATGATACCATTTTACTTGGTAATCCTACTATGGCAAAGGTAACTAAATCTAAAAGAATATTAGACCTCTATGAATGTTCCTCTCACCAAAATATCAATTTGTACAAGAGCAAGATCTTCTTCATTAACACTAAATTAGCTCTCTAGAGAAAGGTTGCTAGAGTGATAGGGTGTCCTGTTTCAATCCTACCTTTTTATTACCTTGGTATGCCTATGTTTGTGGGCACATGTAAGACACCTCTTTGGAATGGTTTGGTTGATAGGTTTCAATCCAAACTTGTAGTATGGAAAGGTAATATCTTGTCTCAAGTAGGTAAATTGTTGTTGTTTAAGAGTGTCTTGCAGACTATCCCCATTTATCTTCTCTCCCTTTTCAATATCCCTTCTAAAATTTTAAAAATCATAGAAGAAATTCAAAAATGGATCGTATGTTTAGTATCTGAAGAGAGGAGAAGGATTCATATTGTATCTTGGGAAAAAATATATCATCAAAAGAAGCATGGTGGCCTTGATCTGAGCAGACTCAACCTAGTTAATAGTTCTATGGAAGCTAAGGTGGGATGGAGAGTTATAAGGTATGTTCAGACTCTTCGGGAAATTATTCTTAAAGAAAAATATCTTGACAGCTAGGAGGATACCAAATTTCTCACAATTTAGGACCCTTATCATGGCTCTTCTTTATAAAACCACTTGGTGGAGGCTAGGGACGCCTTGTGGAAGGGTGTGAAATGGCGTGTTGGAGAATGGGCCTCTATAATTTTTTGGTAATATGTCTTGTTATATGACAACCCTTTATCCAACAATGATATTTTCTCTAATTTGAAATAGGATCTAGAAGATAGATATGGTAAAAATATTTATGATTACATGACTTTATTAGATTACCAATTGAGCTACAAATATTTAGAGGTAGACCCTGATAATTTGGATGGCTTTAAACCTCCTTAAAGCTAAACTAAAGGCTTATTACTTAGGTGTTATAAGGTATAGAGGCTCCATGGTTTGGAGTAGAATTAAGAATGGGAAATTCAACGTGAAGATAGCCTATGATATTTTGGATTCTACTGTAGATAATAGTTTTCCTTGGAATATAATTTGGGGTAAAAAAGCTATTTCTAAACTAGATATTTTTCTTTGGGAAGCAATCTAGAATAAGATATTAACAGAGGATAATATTAAGAAGAGAGTTTTTTAGTTTCCTAATAGATGAAATTTATGTGAAAAGATAGAAGAACCAGTGGAACACATCTTCTTGGAATGTCCCTATGCTCTAAATATTTTCCATCTCCTCATCAACAAGATGGGAATCTCTTGGGTGATGCCTTCTAATATGATTCTGTGGTTACAAAAATGGAAGAATCCCTTTTTTAGTCATCATCTTAATGTAATTTGGAACCTAATTCCATTTTATTTTATGTGGGGAGTTTTGTTAGAGGAACATGAGTATTTTTAGAGGGGAAAAAATGTTTGCAATGAGAATTTTTAGAAGTATCACCCAATTTTTAGAGGAGAATGTTAAATCTATCAAGTGCCCTATCAAGCCAAAGAATAATGAATAGACTATGATAACTAAGACATGGAATTTAGAACCTCTTAGTGGTGGTGAGGCAAATGTTAAGGTTATAACTGATATAAAATGGCAGCCACCTTGAGATGACTGGTTGAAGTTAAATTTTGATGGGGCATCCAAAGGTAACCTAGGTAAAGTTGAAGCAAGAGCAATTTTGAGGGATAATTAGGGTGTATTTGTGGGGGTAGCCTACAATTTTTTAGAAATTACTACTATTCATAAAGCTGAATTTAATGCTTTACATCTAGGTGCAAAGCTAGACATGGATCTAGGTGATAAAAAGGTTATATTTGAAGAAGACTCCTTGAATATTATCAATATTTTGAAAAATGAGGAAGAAGCTAATTGGGAAATTGATTACATTTTGCAAGATATTAGAGATATTATAAAGCATTTTGAAGAAGTTGAATTTGTTCATGTCTATAGAGAAGGTAACAAACCAGTAGAATGGATGGTAAACTTTGGTGCCATTAAAGAAGAGGATACGAGGTGGATCCCCCCTGGGGTTGTCCATGAGGACTTAGAAAAGTTCATGATAGAGGATTGCAACTAATTGGGGTCTATGATGGATACTATTTGCCTTGCATCTAGGGGATATCTGGCTATTTACCCTTGGTAATTATGTAATTGATGAGCTGGATTTGTGTTGTAAAAAGGTTTGGACCCTTTCAAAATATTGTTTTTACCCTAATAAAAAAAAACATATAATTTTTAAAAATTAGACACAATAAAATAACAATGATATGATATCAAACAAAAATTTTATAAATATATACACATAATCTGATAAATTTCATAGTTTTAGTAAACTGAAATCAAAATTCCAAATTCTAGTAGAAAATTGATAATAAATAATGTGAAATGTATCAAACTTTTAAAATCTTACATTTATTAAAATGAAGGAAGCTAAAACAAAGGCTTTTTAGATTGTCTAAAATCATCTATACGCATACCTAATATATGTGTCTCTACAATATCATCACTATAAGTATCATTATCATTATCATGAGTATTTGTGATACCTCTTCTATCTGCAAGAGATTTCCAATATGCCAAAGCTTTATCATAAGGATAGTGTTCCACCTCATAGGTTGACACATATACTCTCAAATAATTTTCCAATTTTTTATCCAACCTATTGTGAAATTTAGATTTTGTAAAACATAATGCACTAAACACCCTTTTATCTTCCACAAATCCCAAAATCATTGTTTGACATAATTCATATAAATTAAAAAAATTCACTAATCGTATCTTGTAAAACAGTACTGGGATACATTTTTTTCCACAAACATGTAATGGAACCTAACTCATGATGGTAAGTCAATTGTGATAATTGATCAACCATTGTACTTTCAAAATGGTCTGATTGGTTTTTCAAAATATCTTTACTAAGAATACCATTGATTTCAATACCATTGACTTCCACACATTTTGTGAAATGGTTAACAAGAGTACCCATGTATTTGATAAAAAAATCACTTATATTATTGTAGTTAGTAGAAGGATCCCAAAACATGGGGTTAACCACACCCATAGCCTCAAGAAATTCATCTCTTTGAAAATGATCTCTTAATTTTCTTGTCAAGGTTTTCTCAGTTTAAATCCAGTATATGTTATGGGTATTTGTTTAGCTTCATTTGTAGCTATATGCGGTCACTTTTCATAACAATATAAACGTATCTCCTTTTCATAAACATTAATACAAATATTATCATTGATGTTTAACTTTAAAAATCTTGTAGGATCATTGACGTTTATTAAAGTTCTCCAACTCTCAAACCAGGGATCCATAAAAATTTCATCAAACATGTACATCATATCAATATGCATGCATATTCATTTTCTCATCCTAATGAAATAAACAAGGAAACAAGGTTCATGCACCCAGTTGGTTGGGTATGTGAACCCGTAACTGCACCCAAACTAGGTGAACGGGTGCGGGAATGGGTGCAGATGGATCGAAACCTATGGTCATTTAGGGTTCGTCTAGTCGAATATAGCCCTATTTGGGCATTAAAATACATAAAAAATAAGTTTTAAAACAATAAATAATTTTTAAAAAAGTTTATACTTTAAATTTTAAAATTTTAAAGGTTTTTTAATTTTTAGCCACGCGGCCATGCCCAGCTGATAAGGGCTTTAAAAAATATATTTAATTTTTTTTAAGTTTATAACTTTATATTTAAAAAAAAGTTCAATGTTTAGGTGGGCCCAACCACACCCAACCCATACAAGCTTTAAAAAAATTAAAAAATAAAAGTTAAAAGTAAAACTTAAAACTTAAAATTTAAAACATTTTAATTTTTTAAATTTTTAAAAGTTTATACGTTAAAGTTTTAAACTTTTTTATAATAAATTATAATTTATAAAGTGGACTCCAATTCATTGTAAAGTGAATTGGAGTCCACTTCTCCTATGTAAATTTTTTGTAATGTGTATTATTTATTTTATTATTTTGGATAAAAAATACATATAATATATATAAAACTAGTCGCACCCACACCCTCGTACCTAGTAACCTTGGAAATAAATAATATAAATGGATATTTGTTGTGCAATTTTAATCAAAGTATTCATTTTCTTTCAATATTGGAAGAATACTACATAATGTGAGAAGTGTTTCCAAGCCAGTAAATCTTTAGCCTTATCAACTACCTTATGATTTGCATACATAAACCCTACCAAGGATTGATATTCTTTGAAAACTCTATATGTCGGTTTAAGCAATGAAATCCACCTATTATATACATCTTTCAATAATTTTTTACCTTTAGTAACACCTAGTGCAAATTGTTAAAACTCTAAAAATATTTTTGGACTACACAAAAAATAAGCGTTAATTTCACAAACAAGTTCTTCCACTCTTGTGATATTTTCAAATGTGCTCACAATTTTGTATGCAAGATTCATTCTGTGATCCATGCAATGAATAGGGATCAAATATGATGTTAGAGTTAGAGCATATTGCATCATTTGGGTCATGTAAATATACCATATTTGGTACATAGTTAGAGTAGGAGATTACTTTAGAAAGAAGTTAGCTAGTTACTTAAAGAAATGTAATAAATGCACAAGTGGCAATGTGCAAGTTGTAATGTGCAAGGTGTCCCCTTGTACAACTAGTTAGAGTGTTGGCCCATGAATCTATCTTCCTATATAAAGTGCCTTATAGTGGTAGATCATATATCAAGTTCTTATCAAGTGTATTGTAGTAGATAGTAGTAGTGCTCATGTATGGAGTACAATGTAGCTCTTTAGCTCATATTAATGGAGTGATAATTTCCTCCATATTACATTGTATTTCCATCATTTCTCTTTATAGTATATTTTAGTCATATTGTAGACTCACATGCTTTCATATTTATTGCATCTTATTAGGATTCGTGTTAGATATCTTCCACTACATATGTCCTCAAAATCTAACAATGGTATCAGAGCCATGATAAATCAAGATAGGAGGACCTACATCCATCATAGTTCCTCTTTAGGCTTTTGTAAACCAGATTCACTAGTGTGCACTACCACTTACAAAAGTCATCACAAGATAAGTCTAGTAGGTCAAGAGGAATATGAATAGGGATAGTCATAAATGAGGACTGAAATAAATCTCAATTGCAAAAAATCTAATATTATATTTAGCTAGAGTCTTTCCATAGAATTGTAGAAAAACTTGTGAAAACTAGGACTCGGTATTGATACCACTAGATTGAAAAATCAACTAGTGAAGATTATTATCTCTAGAATTACAAAATCTTCAATTCCAATTTCTAATAGCTTGTTGCAGGAAAAGGAGATATAGAAAAAGGTTGGGAAGCTTCCTATAAGAGAGTTAGGAAGAATATATTCTTAGAATAATTCCATCACTTGTAACAAAAGGTAAGAAGACTAAATATTTCAAATACCTCAAGAAAGGTCCCATTATAAGAGCTACAATCCTACAAAGTGTAGAAGTGAAGAAAATGCCATAGTAGCCTTATAGCAGATTCAAGGAAGAAGAGACTCCAAAAGTTGAGTTAAATAAGGAGATAGGATATTGGTGATTTCCATTCAATATCAATACCTACAGAGTGTAGAACTAGAAAATGCCATAGAAGCCTTGATCAAGAATAAGGCTATAGAAGCCTTAATTTTGAATAAGGCTTCAAAAAATAATTCTTGATTTAGAAGATAAATTTTTGATTCAAAATAATACTCCAAAGAAGAGTTGCTAAAGAATAATTCAAATAATATTTTTTGATTTAGAAGAAATGTCCAGAAAGGAGTTCCTGAATAAGACTCCATAGAAGAGTCCAAGAAATAGGAGATTGGTGATCTCTTTTACTGATGAAATATTTCCTTCAAGAAAAAGTTGAAGAGATCAAGAGAAGATCTCATTGAAGAAATTTCATTCTTGGAAGAAAGAGAAAGACTAATAGAGTCCTATACAAATCTAGAAGCAACAAAATCAGATATCCAAGAATAATATCTCATCACCAACACTTCCAAAAGCAAAAGGTTGAAGAAAAGGTCTCAGTTGGAAGACCAGAGAAGCTGCAAGATAGAAGACCTTGGAGAGGTCTCAAGGAGAAAAAAATGGAATAAGGATTTGAGATACTTATTTTAGATATCATAGAAGCATCATAAAAAAATGTTCCTAGGAGAACTCATTGGATAAATCCACTACCAAGGAGAAAGCACCTGATAGTGAAGGACTTGGGACAATTGTCACCATCCAACAACAAGCCCAAGAGTATAAGAATTTTGAAAAGAGTTTCAAATACCAAAATAAGAATATAGTGAAGACCTTAAGAAATTTATAATCTTTAGAAGAATAAAATCCTATTTGAAATTAGAATTCTAAAAGAATTTTTAAGGAATATTCAGATAGAAGAAGCCTACTAAACCTAGAAGATTTGGAGATTACCTCTCACAACAAGAAGGCATATTTTAGAGAAAGGAATTGTTTGAATCTGTAGTAGAAAATTATAGAACACTAGAAGGATCAAGCCACCAAATCCAAGTCTCAAGATAGAAATTTCAAGGCTACAGTTTGGTGAAGAAAGAAGCTATTTTGGACAACCAACAAAAATCTGTGAATTCAACCATTACAAGGTAACAACTTGGTGAATCAAAAATATCAAGATCTATATTTGCTTTAGAAGCCATCAAAAAGGTAAGAAACTTGGGGGTAATTATGTTTATTGATTAAACTGTAAATTGGATTATTATCAAACTTCATTAAGGCACCATACTTAGATTAAAAATTGTAGAAGGATAGATTGCATTATAGTCTTCAAGAAAGTGCAAAAATGGATAACTCATTTTAAGGTTTATTTGCACAATAAATAGGATTTGGATATTTTTGAAGAAATAAAATTATCATCTACCTATTTTCTATCTAGAAAGAAAGAAGACTATATCCTACAATATTGATTGTAGAAAAAAATTGTAGAGTATCCATTAAGGGTTCATTATAGATTACTATTGAAAAATTACAATAATTTATTAAGTGCATATAGAAATTACTTTGAGAGTTTATTGGAGTAATAAGGTAAAATTATTGTTGCAATTAAAAGTGCATTGAAATTGGAAGTATTGTTAAATTCATTTTCACTATACTAATTACTCTTAAAAAGGATTAATTTGTGTTCTTTAAAGAAGGGCACAAAATTAGATTGTTGTCAAAGTATCTAGAGATAAAATTGGTGCACAAAACCTACAATATTTAGTGGCCATAGAAGCCATCAAATCATATCAATTTCCTCCAAGGTTTGGATAAGAAAGCAACCATTGAAAATAAGAAAAATGAGCTTCAAATCAAGACTTGGTGAGTCTCAGATTCAAAGTGCACAAAGGGTTAGAAAAAAGTGCAGAAAATTACATCTAAAAAGATCTTCTATCTACATGGTTACAAGCTTGGGTTCATTAGAAAAATATCCAATAAAAATGATAGAGGTGTATAATAAAGAAGAAAACCTCAAAATCTACCATTACCTATAAGGAAGTTGTCATATATCAGAAAAATCAGATTGCAAAAGGAGGTGCAAAAAGGCATTTTATATACAAATATTTTTATATTATACTGCACTATCCTAATCTTCCATACATAGAAAAAATGTAAGGTTTAAAGTTCCTTAAAAGCACATTCTTATCAGGTTAAAACATCCCAAAGTAGTCGTATAATAGCACACTACATGCAAGGGAATGGACTCTAAAAAGGCTCATATCTTCTACTATTTGGATAGCCAAACCTGCAAGCAAATAAAGCATAAAATTTTACACTAAATGTACATATAAGGAGCATAATTAGAGTATTATAAACTCCACCATAGCATTTCTTGAAGTCTTCAATATCATTTCTCAAATCCTAGCTTTAAGTATCCAAAGGCGTTGCTCTCCACTGTAGCTGGAATCAACTCATACCAAGCACCATCGAACCAAGGAAGAACTAGCCGTGTTGCATTATTAATAAGGGTATTGTAAAGATATATTGAAGAGGTGTTATGTAGAAATATCATGCACAAAGGGAAGGTGAAACTTATTACCTAGAAGGAAGCACTAACATTTTCTACATGAGTACCCATATATTGCAAGTTTGACTAAGAAAAAATTATAGATAAGAAGGTTGATGTGTTAGAAGGAAGAAGACACATGTAATAAAAAAGAATGAGCACTCATACAAGATTGTAATGCTCATCCTTTGCTTGAAAAAAATTTACAAGTGGAAAGAAGCATCTTCTCATCCCTCAAGTGCTAAAATATAACCGTCATGACACTTGTCACACATTTCAAGATTTTACCTCTATATTAGGTGCTAAAGACCAAGGAGCAATAGCAATTCAAAGCTGAATTAATAGAGCATTCAAAGCCAAATTTGTAGTAGTGTTCATGGTATATTTACATAGTAGCATGAGTATTCATAGCACATTCATAGCACCCAGAGTTGCAGCATGGAAGAAAGGTGAAGAGCATTAAGGTCTCTGGTCAAGGGAGGTCAAAGACTCAAGAATTGAGATGCCACCATCCAAGCATTAAATCCAAGGAAGAATCAAAGTATTTAATTGGCTATAGAACCCAAAGAAAGGACATAAAGCTTACTATCATCTACAACCAAATTCAAAACTAAATATTTTGGGTTTGCAACATTACAAAGGTAAAAATTTACCTTATTCTAATTTGCTTTCATTAATAGGGAGTTATAAGGTATAATATAAGGTTGAAATATTAAGGTAAATCAACCATATTTGAAATAAATATTAAAAAATAAAATATATATTAATAGCCTAATATTTGCAATTTAAAACATAGGAGAAATAAGGATTTCTACCTGGATAAATTAAACTTCTATTATTGCAAATATCATTGTTTTTAAAATTCCATATTAGGGAGTTATAAGGAATACTACACCAAATTAAGTAATTTGAATATAGAAACATTAAATATTAAAATATAAAAGGCTATAAAGGAAGGTTCAAAAAGGAATATCAAGATTTGGAAACTAATTACTATACTTGTCTCAAACTTACATTAAAGGGGAAAAGGAGATCCAACTATTAGAACCTCATCAAAATTAGAGAGTGCTTAAGTTCAATAGGAGAAATAAGGTGTAAAAGAAGTTGATTTTTGCTATTCATAAAAATTTATAAAATAAATCTAAAATTGAAATATTATTCTCAAAAGCACTTTATCTATCATTTAGCATATCCAAAATTACTAGGGATACATAAGGTATTCTACAAAACTTGATAATAATAGCATTCATTCAAATTTTATCAAGTACTCAATTCATTTGGGAATCATAAGGTGTCTATAGATCTTATAGGTATTTTATTAAATCACATCTCTTAACTAGAGAGTCATAAGGAAGCCTACAAAACCTAAGATCTAAAAGGTTTTATGAAATCAATCTCATATACTCTAGAGTAGGGAGTTATAAGGTAGACTACTACAAAGGTTCTATAAAACCCATTCTTACAATCCTAAGGAATAGAAAGAAACAATATCTCAAATATTTCAAGAAGGAATATGGATGAAATAATAAGAAATGCCTTTATTAACAAAGAATTATTTCATGAAATAAAATTATATTCTCATAACTTGATAGATACCCTTGAAGGATATGATATTCTATCAATTAATTAAAAATATATATTCTCCTTATTTCTTAAGGAATCAAAAGAGGGTAAATTTGAAGCATTAATTGGTTATCTTCATGAAAATCTCTTCAAGGCATGGTGGAATTCACAAAATATAGTTATATTCACATATGAGGAATATTTTATGATTTACCTATCATTAATTGTGTTTGTACTCACTCAACACATGAAGCAAGCTAGCAGTACAAATCAATATTATTTTGATGATAGACTAACTCCTCATAAAGAAAAAATTCCACTAGTATCAATGCAAAATCATAGGAGAATGAGGAAAAGGAATAAAATACATGTTAAAAGAGATCTTAGCAAAGAAGACATGAATAGAAAATAAATCATAGACTAAAGAACCCTTAGCTATAGCTCTCCTTGTATAATCTAAATATACTAACTACTTGCTTGATCAGATTACATTAAGCAATGAAGGAGAATACAAGTCCCAGTTTTGACTCCAAGAAGAAGAAGAAGAACTAGCTCAAGGAAGCATACAATGCAATGAGAATTGAAAGAACTAGATCAATACAAAGAGTATCCATAAGAAGAATATTCATATTGAATATTGAAATCTTCAATATCCAAATAATGTAATACAGAGGGGTGTTAGAGTTAGAGTATATTACATCATTTGGGTAATGTAAATGTACCACCTTTGGTACATAGTTAGATTAGGATATTACTTTAGGGGGAATTTAGCTAGTTACTTCAAGCAATGTAATAAATGCACAAGTTACAATGTGCAAGTTGTAATGTGCAAGGTGTCCCCTTGTATAGCTAGGTAGAGTGTTGGCCAAGGAATATATCTTCCTATATAAAGGGACTCATAGTGGTATATCAAATATCAATTTTATATCAAGTGCATTGTAGTAGATAGTAGTAGTGCTTTTGTATGGAGTACAATGTATTTCTTTAGCTCATATTAATGGAGTGGCCATTTCCTCCATATTGTATTGTATTTCTATCATTTCTATTTATAGTATAATTTAGTCATAGTGTAGAATCACTTAATTTCATATTTATTGCATATTATTAGGACTTGTGTTAGATCTCTTCCATTGCATATATCCTCAAAAGATAACATATGAGAAAATTGATATCTGTAGTTAAACACAAAGACCATTCTTGTATTGTTGCATTGTAGCAACACCATAAACTTTGACACATATTAACTTAGTGGCTATTTCTACATCCTTCATTCTTGCTATATCCTTTAAAATAGTTACAACAACATTGAAAAGGTTTTTTGCATTACAATTTTCCACCATATTATGTAGTGCAAGTAAATGAGGTTTGCTTAAATAATTTTCCAATTTGTAAACATGCATGCAAATCCAAGATGTGTTTTCAACAATAATTACCTCATCAATTGAAAGTGAAATGAAGTTGGTATATTTTAATTTCTCTCTGAGGTCCTCCTCAACTAATGAGATACATTTTATCATTTCCAAACCACTTTAATCTGACCAATTGATGCAGGAGCATCCAACAAAATCTGATGTAGAGGCATCAAGTTTCGGGAAAGTCAGTGCTACAGAGTCGAAAGAAGAGAAAGCAGAAGGCAAGGAGGAAGAAAACTGTCATGATTTTGTGACGTGTCATGAAATCATGACAAAAATCGGCAAGGAGAGTAAGGGGGAAAACTTGTCGTGATTTCACGACATGTCACAAAATCGTGACATGTCGCAGAATCGCAACAGCAACAGCAAGGCGAAAGCAAAGGCAGGAAACTGTAGCAAAATCATGATGTTGTGATTTTGTGACATCGCAAAATCATGACGTCTCAGCGAGGCAGAGGTGGAGGAGAAAAGTTATAGCGAAATCGTGATGTGATTTTGCGACATCGCGAAATCACGACGTCAAGACAGAGATAGAGCAGAGCAGCGGGTGTGGTCACGATTTCATGACATGTTGTGAAATCACGACATCACAAAATTGTGATAGTAGGGCAGCAGCGGAGCAAAGTAGTGGAAGTGTCACAATTTTGTGACACGTCGTGAAATCACGACTATCGCAAAATCGTAACCGTAGGGCAGCAAACAGAGGGAACAACGGAGACGTCGCGATATCATGACAAGAATCAGAAATGCAGGTGCAAAGGCAAAATGGTCACGATATCGCGACATGTCGTGATATCATGACCAAAATGGGTAGAGAGCGCAGTGTGGCTAGAACATCACGATATCGTGACATGTCACGATATCACGACGGAGAGAGAAGAAGGCACAGGAGAAAGCGAAAGAGATGGCAGGAACAACATTTAAAAGGACCTTTCAAAGACGACACATGGCAGAAGCTGAAGTTAAAGTGAGGGGATTACCCAGGAGCGCGGGAGACGAAGAGGATGGGTCACACAGAGAATATGACAGGGGTCAGCAGTAACAAGACCATGCAGAGAGGGGTATTTAATTGGGTTGGTGTCCCAATTTTTGTGTTTTTGTTTTAGAGGGTCGGGGCCTCTATAAAAACCCAGTTAATGTAATTAATCGGGTTGGTGTCCTGATTAATGCATTGCTTAATGCGTGATAGGGTCGGGGTCTCTGTAAAAACCCAATTTGTTGTTTTAGTCGGGACGGTGGATCGGAGAATGCACGTAGGAGTAGAAGTGTAAAGCTAAGCCGAGAGCTAGCTATTGTAAGCCTACGGGCTGTATGCATGTAATTTTCAGATTTCTTAATGAAAAGTAGGGTTTGATGAAGCATGTGTTTTTTGGTCCCTCATCAGTGGTATCAGAGCCGAAGATCCTGAGTACGTAAATAGACCGCCAGATGTGAGGCAGTTACGCCAATATCTATGGAGGGTTCTGAGAGAGAGTGAGTTAAGATCCCGGGCATGTTAGTAGATCATTGGATGTGAGGCAGCTACACCGGATCGTTAAAGCTTGTGAGAAAAGCAAAGAAAGAAAAATGCATTCCCGAAGAAGACGGGACAACAAAGAAGATATGGTGACGAAAGAAGAATACATAGCTTTGCAATGACAATTAAAAGCCCTGCAAAAGGAATGGCTCGCAATAAAGTTGTGGGAGCAAGAGGAGCGGCAAAGAAGGCAGGAAGAAAGAAAGAGGAAGAAAGAGGAAAAGTTGAAGAAGGCTGCAGAAGAGTGCAGCAGTACCGGGACCTACCCGAAAGAAGGCACATATTTTTCTATGCAAGTGGAGGAGTTGAAGCTGGCTGCAGCAGAAGTTTGCAGCAATGGGAAATATTTTCGGTAGAAGACAGAAGTTGTGTGGACCAGGAGACGGGGTTAGAACAGTCTGCGAAGGTAGAGAAAAGTCTAGAAGTGTTGCCGGAGGCAGCAACTGGACCAAGCAAAAGTGAAGATCACTTCTCCATGTACCTCGGGTGTCTGATGCAGGAGCATCCAACAGCATCTGATGCAGAGGCATCAAGTTTCAGGAAAGTCAATGCTACAGAGTCAGAAGAAGAGAAAGCAGAAGGCAAGGAGGAAGAAAATCGTCATGATTTCACGATGTGTCATGAAATCATGATAGAAATCGGTAAGGAGAGCAAGGGGGAAACTTGTCATGATTTCATGACATGTCGCAAAATCATGACATGTCACAAAATCGTGACATGTCACAGAATCGCGACAGCAGTAGCAAGGCGGAAGCGAAGGCAGGAAATCATAGCGAAATCATGACATCGCGATTTCACGATGTCACGAAATCATGACGTCTCAGCGAGGCAGAGGTGGAGGAGAAAAGTTGCAATGAAATCATGACGCGATTTTGTGACGTCGCAAAATCACGACGTCAAGACAAAGATAGAGCAGAGCAGCGGGTGTGGTCATGATTTCATGACATGTTGCGAAATTGCAACATCGCGAAATTGTGATAGCAGGGCAGCAGCGGAGCAGAGCAGCGAAAGTGTCATGATTTCATGACACATTGTGAAATCATGACTGTCATGAAATCATGACTACAGGGCAGCAAACAGAGGGAACAGTGGAGATGTCGTGATATCGCGATGTTGCGATATCGTGACGAGAATCAGAAATGCAGGCGCAAAGGCAAAATGGTCATGATATCGTGACATGTCACGATATCGTGACCAAAATGGGTAGAGAGTGTAGTGTGGCCAGAACGTCGCGATATCATGACATGTCGCGATATCACGACGGAGAGAGAAGAAGGCACGGGAGAAAGCAAAAGAGATGGCGAGAATGGCATTTACGAGGACCGTTCAAAGATGACACGTGGCAAAAGCTGAAGTTAAAGCGGGGGGATTACCCAGGAGTGTGGGAGATGAAGAGGATGGGTCGCATAGAGAATATGATATGGATCAACAGTAACAGGATCGTGCGGAGAGGGGTCTTTAATCGGGTTGGTGTCCCAATTTTTGTGTTTTTGTTTTAGAGGGTCGGGGCCTCTATAAAAACCCAGTTAATGTAATTAATCGGGTTGGTGTCTCGATTAATGCATGGTTTAATGCGTGAGAGGGTCGGGGCCTCTATAAAAACCCAGTTTGTTGTTTTAGTCGGGACGGTGGATCGGAGAATGCACGCAGGAGTAGAAGTGTAAATCTAAGCCGAGAGCTAGCTATTGTAAGCCTGCGGGCTGTATGCATGTAATTTTCAGATTTCTTAATGAAAAGTAGGGTTTGATGAAGAGTGTGTTTTTCGGTCCCTCGTCACCAATGGGCACTCGAAAGGTTCTACACATCAACTAGTTGAAATAAATGTTTATAATCATTGAAAATAGACATAGGCCTACCCTTTTTAAGAATAGTATATACAACATCAAACTACAATTATTTTGAATCTAAAGTGATCTTATGAATTTTTGAAGTTGATTTTGAATCATTCCACCCTTCTCAACAAGAGTTTGTTGTTGTTTCAAATTTTTTTCATATTCTTTTGTGTATGTGACATGTACGCATTTCGATGCATCCTTCCACCTAATTATTTTCTTAGTTGTTCCATCACTTAATTTTACTATCACAAAATTCTTCACAATATTTTTGTATTGTATCCAACTTAAGTTGCATTTTATGATATTTTCCTATTTTTTAACTATAAATCACATATCTACATTCTGTTGGTATATTATTACTATTCTTTAGTTGCACTGGCTCAATAAATGGATATGTTGATGACAACTCAAGATGAAATGTTCTTCCAATAGTCCATCTGGTTAACTTTCTATGTTTAGGTTTCTAAGTATAAGATTCTCCAAAAGTCAGGATTGTATGAAAATGATCATTTTTTTTTTTTGGGTGTGTTATTTTTAGGAACCTCTTCATGTTGTTGCATTTCATTAAGATTTTTTTTTATGTGGGGGCATTTCATTATCGGGAATATCTTCAAGTGGAGGCATATTAGGGTAAATAGTGTTTTTTGCATACAAAGGTGTTCTATATCATTTTTTGATGTAAAACACATTATATTAAAGAATTAACAGAATACATTTTTACAAACCAAAAAAAGGCAGATAAACATGCCACTTGGATAGAGCCATCAACCAAAAAAATACCATTATTTGATGAAGAAAGGCATTATATAAAAGAATAAATAGAATAGAAGAATTAACTTTTTAGTAGGTAAAGGATGTTTGTACCTTGAATTTATGTAGATGTCAATGTCTCACTAGATTTTGATATATGGTAAAAGTATTTTAGGATAATATTTTTATCAGAATATTGACCTCCCTTATTTACATTGCCAAAAAGTTCCATTGTATCTATATAGAAAAACTTAGTTAATCCTATCCTAGAAAAAGAACATGATGTTAAAAAGGGGTGAAAGTTCTAGAATTGATGAAAGGAAATTACTGCTCATGAAGATTCTCCCATGTCTATCACCTCTTCTATAAACCAATGTTCTCTACTTCTCTCTACCTTTATTTATCATTATTGTCTATCATTGATTTATCAATTGATCATCTACTTTATCTAGCTTTGTTAACCCCTACTATTTGTCAATTTTTTCTATCAATCAACTATCTTTTTTCTATGGTCCTATCATCTAGTACATCAATCACTTGCATTTTCTTCTCACTACTATCTATCACCTTCTCTATCGGTAAATCATTCTTGTAATCATTTATTGTCTATCACCTATTCTATCAATCGATCATCTTCTTTTTACCTATTTTCTATAACCTATTCTATCACTCAACCACATTTTCTTCTCACTATTGTTTATTACCTAGTCTATCAATCGATTGTCCTCGATTACCCATGTTTTCTATCACCTATTCTACCAATTGAATATCTTTTTTATCCTATTGTTTATTACCTATTACATTAGGCAGTCACCTCTTCTTCTCAAAGTTATCTATCACCTTATCTATCGATCAATAATTCTTATATTCATTATTGTCTATCACCTATTATATCAGTAAATCATCTTATTTTTCTTTGCTATTCATCACCTTTTCTATTAATTGATCACCTCTACTTATTACTACTATCTGTTGTCTAGTCTATCAATCAATAATCCTTAATAACCTGTGTTTTCTATCACCTATTCTACCAGCTAATAATATTTGTTTTTCCAACTGTTTATCACATATTCCATTAGATAGTTTCCTCTTATTATCAAAGTTGTTTGACACCTCTATCGGTCGATCATTCTTGTATTAAATTATGTCTATCACTTGTTCTATTAGTTGATTATGTTCTTTTTTTCTACTATTTATTACCTATTCTATCATTTTATTGCCTCTAATTATTTTTAATTTCAGTCATCTTTGTTATCACCCACTCATTTTTTTTTTGTTGTAGACACCAAAATCAAGCATCTTAAATGCTAATTAATTTTTTTTATAATTTAAAATTTCATTGAAGTGGGTTTTGAAATGGGTCCCAAAATATTTTTACAATAGGTCCATAGACCAAATAAAATACCACAAGGAATACCAAAAGAAGGCCATAAGGAAGTTCAATGGAAAAGTACAAAAAAACCTGCCCACAGCAGGAATAAAAAAGAAACCCACCCAAGAAGGAAATTTAAACTATAAAGAGCTGAAAATCCTGATCAAAGTAGGAAATTTGAAAAATCAAAAGAAGGCCACAAGGAAGGTCAATGGAAAAGTACAAAAAAACCTGCCCGTAGCAGGAATAAAAAAGAAACCCACCCAAGAAGGAAATTTAAACTATAAAGAGCTGAAAATCCTGATCAAAGTAGGAAATTTGAAAAATCCCACCTCTATAGGAAGAATACAATTTGAAAAATCCCACTTAGGAAAAAAACCATAAACTAGTATCCTGCCAAGGAAAAATCAAAAACAAAACTACCAAGAAAGAAAACCACCATGAACAGCCAAATGGAGCAGAGGAACCACCATGAAGGATCATCCTACCCAGGGATGGTTGGGATAAGTATAGGTATGCAGGAAAATAGAGCCAGAACAACATCCCACACAGGGCCTAGAAAATAGAGTAGAAAATATGAGGATCTCCATAGGCCACGAAATCCCCTTGCACATGATGTTGAGCTACATGGAAACCAGAGGAAATATAGGAATTAGTATAGGTAGAGTAGAAATCCATGAGAAAGAGGGTGGGAAAGCCCCAGGTAACCCAAACTGAAGGATCCATAGGATTAACAGGCTATAGACAATAAGCACATGTCCACCCCAAGAGTAAAATATGCAGCAAGAAACCCTAGATAGCCTCCAAATCTGCCACTAAATGGATTTTGGAAACCAAAAAATGAATACCAGTGGGATCTAAGTAACAATAAAAGTAGAGGCCACACCCAAGCCAAGAAAGATACGTTAAGAACCCACCATGTAGACCAGATCTAGGAACCCAAAGAGAAAATCCATAGGAAAGAATCATGTGGTTCCCCAGACCAAAAATATGCTATGAAAACCTTCTCAAGAAGCACTAATATGGAGTCAATCCCCACTCACAAATCCATGATGCACCACAACCAAAAAACCCCTGAAACTTGGTTCTAAGTAGAAACCTGCAACAAACCTGGAAAAGATCTGAGAGCACCAGGGAAAAAAGATCCCTGAAGCACCATAGAAAACCTAGGGAAGGTCCCAAGGACATGCTAATTAATTAATCACAATTGATTAGTATATTTAATATTAATTACATTAAATAATATTAAATTAAGCATTTATTTCCCTAGGTTTTAATTAACTAATTAGCTAATTAACTAAATAATTAGCTAATTAATGTCTAAGATACCCATCCACTCACCCCACAATGTCTAATCCATGGACATTATGGGAACATACCTCTTTCCATACCATGGCCACATCATCTGCAGTTCACTCTAGTTCCACCTAACACCCTCCATTTTAATTATACACAAGAAAGGATTACCCTTTTCCAAAAATGAAATTTAGTTTACTACACATATCATAACTCACAGTTGCACCTCCATCCACACATTGGATATTTCCAATACACATGCAATCCCAATGTGCACTCATAGTTCAACATGCACATTTAAATTAAATAAACATATTTAATTTAAATGCATAAAAAATTCAAACATGCACATATGGATAAACATGCATAAATAAAATAATATGTATATTTAATCCACATATAATTTTAGTTTAGTATACACACTCAATTAACGTGCATATCCAATACGCAGACATTACAAAATTGCACGTGTATTATTGGTGATAACTTTGAGGTGTGCACATCTATTGATATTTCCAATACAAGCGTATCCTTCTCTGCAAGCATGCATCCTTTGGAATAATATTAATGTAGAAGAGAAGAATTTTGGTTACACCACTTAACTCGTTGAGTCACCATCCCATCCATTTTCCCTAAGAGAACTATAAATACACCCCTCCTCCTTCATTGAGCATGAGGATGGAAAAAATAAATACACGTTGATGAAACTCTAAGCCAACTTCACATCAACCACTTGAGTTATCACACACCACCATCCATGTCTTGTGCCAAACACTAATCATGGCATTTTGTAGGTCTAAATCCTGCTTTCAATAGAAATAGGACACCACAATCTATGATCATCTAACCCCATATGATCTTATTTCATATTCATACAGACCTAGACGGTTGGCATTTTACTCATAGGTAGATTCCCAAAAGTAACACAACACAACACCATAATAGCAATAGTCACAAAGAAAGGTAAGATTGGTCTGAATTTACTTTCCTTATATGCATTTCCACTTGTTTATTGCATTCTAATTTTAGTTTATTTGCTTAAATCTATGCCTCACTTTAGGAGGTCTAACATATACTACTGATACATTTGTGTAGTATGCAAAAAATTGTACACCTATGCAATTATATGAAATAAATTAAAATAACAAATCATGTAACCATAAAGATAAATACAAGAAATAAAGAAATGGTGTCCTTCTTATTAATATTGAATCTTGTCCTTGAAAATAAAGTTATAATGATATCCCTAGAAGGGATTTGATACAATTGTTATAATAAAGAAATATGGTACCTATAACACATAGAATCTTTGCACCCTCAAAATTAATTTGGAGAGGAGTTTCTTGTGACCTCCACAAGGTGAGATAAAGATTTATGAATATCTATGTTGAATAGCTCCTACCAAGACCTAAAATCTACACACAAGAACACTTAAAAAATATTAGTAGCATTTGTGGAGCCTTTCATGATGAGGCCCTTATTCATGATAAATAAATTGAAATAAATACTAAAATACTATAACAAATGCATAAAAATTTGAATAAAACTATGTTAGAAAGGAAATGGAAAGCTTCTAATCCTACTATAACTAAGAAAATAGTAAAAAAATGTCATCAAGAGGCCATTATTAGGTAGAGTGGTCTAGCCTACTGACCATCCTAAGGTAGGGTGACGACACCTATAGGTCACCTTGGGGTGAGGTAGTTGCTGAACAATGGAAAATTACTTCGTGACTGATGCAAGAAATGCTAGGATTGATTTGCCAAATTGATTGTTCAAGGGTTGTGTTCTTGAATCATGATTTAATTGTAGAAATCAACATGAAATAAGGTCATTTATGATGAAAGAGTTTTGAATTTTATCTTCAATCTTTGAGACACTTCATTATTACACTTGAGAGCTTCGTGACTAGAATCCAGAAATACTTCATTGCTTATGAGAGGATAATATCTCTAGTAAAAAAACCAGCAACACTTTGTTATCATCTAGTTGCTCTCTAATTTGGTAGCACTTCATTATATGAAATAGCCAAGGTTTTTGATGAAGGCAAGGTGTCTTCTTATAACTTTTCAAAACGGGAATATTGGCTTGCAGGAGAAGCTAAGAACCAAGGAATGGTTAGGATGTAGGAAGACCAAACATCAATTCTAGAACCTTCTCACACTTGATAGTTGATGCTTAGCTGTCATATAACTAATTTTACTTTGACTTGAGAGCCTAATTTTGCTACAGGTATGGCCATACTAGGGTAGAATAGTCATGATTGCTAGTTATCCCAAGGTAGGGTGGCATATAGAGGTCATCCTTGGGTATGACGGTCCAAGCTACAAAAGATAATTTGCCTCTATTTGATTGGTAAAAACCATTGTTAAACCCTAAAACTACCCAAGTTGGATCATATGGCCTGAAAAGGTGTCCATATAGGTAGTCTCCTCAAAATGACATGTTTTAGGTGTCTATAGATGCCCCTTTTTGGGATGCATTATGTAAAAGCACAATGTAAAGCAAAAATAGATAACCTAAAGTTAAATTGAAGGTTGATTGATGTTCATTGATCTAATAAAATTTAGATACCCCAATCATGAAAAGAGCATGCATATTTAAATAATTACCTCCAGCACTTTGGTGGACTTAATTTTGTGTAAAATTTGGAAATTTGAAGGCATTCAGATAGTTTTGTTTACTACATGATCATAGTTTAGACTAATGAAGGTTTGGTTTGAAATTTTTGCTTTTTGCCCTAACAAAGAGGGAAGTGTGTGATAGTTGTTGGCAATGATTCTTGGACAAATACAATTTGCATGATTGAGTGTTTGATTATTGATTTTAATTATTAATTCTATGATTATGACTATTCCCTCAAGTGACAAGTTTATGAGGAGATGAAAATTGATGAAAGCGATGAGTCACTTGACCAAGATGACTCTATTGGACTATTGGAATTGATTCTTGCATCCATATGAAATCAATTGTCACACTGCATGAACTTGTTTGAAACCAACGAGCTATTACAGGCTATGGTCGACCTACCTCATATTCTGTTAAAGCTTAATATTGCTATAAAATATGGAAGAACGGGTAAGGAAACCCTAGTGGCAATTCTACAATGAAACTTCTAATTTGCATGCTCTAGATTTATATTAAACTATATTATTCTTATTGAAATGACCAAGCATGAAAAAAACCAACTGTTATACCTTATGTAGACTGGTGCCTAGATTCATTGGGCTATTATAGCAATTTAACAACTACTTTAATCATGAACAAAAGGAAGGGGAGAAGGAAATTAGCATTCTTGCTTTCATTCAAATATCATAACAAAATCAAGATTTAACTAAAAAAAGAAATGTGTATAATGCATTCAAATAATGTAACCCATTATACAGATACACACAATACTGAGACAAAGAAATGATAGGAATAACATTCAAAATTGTATTGATTTATGGAAAAATTACATGCAGAGTGGGTAGAATACCTTTTAACTCTATTTTTCTTAAAATAATGCAACAATAAAATAGATAAGACTCTATTCAAATGATGTAACAGGTCCCTCATATTCTTCTTATTCCTATCTAGTAATAGAAGAATCTATGAATCCTAAGCCCAATAGACTGGAAATATTCTCAGCTTCTCCGATACTTTTCTATCATATGATCCTGCACAGCAAGGGGAGGAAGAAAGAGTCAATAAGAGAAAATAAACACAAAGAAATACAACAACACAACTAACAGAGCACTCAAGTATACCTCTTAGCAAAAATGCTATTCTCTAATTGCTTGATGTAGAATCTGAAACTATCTGCTTCCTTTTATAGCTGTTGGTTCTTGATTATATTATTCTCAGTTCATTATTTTTTGTACACTTGTCAGCATCTGATTAAGGAGAGGGGAGAACTTTCTATTATCAGCTAACCAAATTTTCCTTGCCTTTGTTTGTAGCCATTCACACGAAGATTGATCCTGTAACTGCATCATTAGCCAGTTTCTTAATTTTCTCTATGTCATCAGTTGTTGCCCCCACCAATTCAGCAATACGAAGCCATACTTCCATGTGGATGATTCTTTGCTGAGATACCCTATCCAAAATTCATGAAGCCTTTATTCTATTTTATTTCAATATCGAGGCTTTGTCTTGAAAGAAATGGACCTGATTGTGTATGTTTCTAGCTTCAAAAAAGAACTGGGCTTCCAACTTGTCATCGTCTTGCTCATCAAAGTTTACTTCTTTCAAATGTTTTATAATGGTTTGGCTGAAAACACCTTGGACCATTAATGTGGTTGGATCAATTCTTGACTATCTCACTATGGTTGTCAGTTTTTGTTCAGTATTTTCCAGTTCTTTAATCATCAACTTATATTTGGATCTCTCATTGATGTAGTTGGTGATTTTTTCATGTTCATCCAAGCAATTTCGACTTTGGTCATCTGTAGTTATTACTTCCTCAATCCTAATCTTATCGTATCCAATTTTACACAAATAATATATGGGAAGTATAATGACCATCTTATTATCAAGGTCTACTATCAAATGCCTTATTTTCTTGTTAGCTGATATCAACTCCCTAGCCTCTTTGTAGCAACCATTTATTATCTCCGCATTGTCATTGATCAAATCGATAGCCTTTTCTCTGTATTTTTCAATCAAGGTCTCCTTGGACCCCGTGGTGCTAAAGGCTATTACCTATACTGGAGATGAAGTAGTGACAACTTTCAGCTTCTCATTTTCTACCTGTAGTTCTATGGCCTTAGCTTTCCAAGTGGATATTTATGATATTATAGCTTTCATAGTCTGAGAGTGAATGTTCACTCCTTGTCTTACCATGGCAATGGTATCTCCTATCACTTCTGCTATTTTGGTCTTTGGATCGATATGCAGAGAAGTGATCACTTGGGTTGATAAAGAGATGTCCATTTTGCCACCTTCCTATGTTGGGACTTCAGGGAGCTTCTCCACCCTTCTCCCTTTGTCGATGGCATCTAACTTGCCTTCTTGAGTCAGAGTGAATTTTGGTACTTCTTTTATTTTGACCAAATGAATTATTATTGTGCCTTCGGCTCCTATTTCAATTTGTAGCTTCTTAGCAAGTGGTGTCTCGTCATCATCCATATCTTCCACCTGATAATTTTAGAAGATTTCTACCAATCCACCACTCTCCTCGATGGCCTTCCAGGCCCTTTTCGATATATTGGCCTCTTTTTTATTGTAATTTATGGCCACTAGAATGGCCTGAGTTGTGCCTATAGCAACCACCTATAATTATCTTGGTGCAAGTAATGTGAGGTCAAGGTTACCTGATTCTTGTGGGCCTGAGGTTGAAGCCTCGAAAACAACCTGTTCTCCTCCTCTGGTGGGATTGCTAGCCTCGATACCAGGGAATTCTAGTGTAGGTGCTTCTACTACTTGAGCCACTATCTCTAGCTACTCAAGAGTGGTAGTAGTGATATCTACTAATGGGTCATTGAAATATTTTGGAGGAATTATTGTCAAGCTGGTGTGATCTTGTCCACAATGGTTTTCCTGACTAGCTTGAGTTCTGAGGAATACTGTCCCACCATCTCCAACTAAGTATAGGGCCTTTGCATGCTCTTGTTTTCCCATATAGCTTTCATCTCTTTTTTATCCTTGCTAGCCCATAGCAAAGCTTTCTCATAATCATCCTCGTGGTGTTTTAGGACTTCTTTTCTACCATGATGTCTCTATACTTATCTTTAGGATCATAAGGCCTCCACACTATTTTAGAAAAATAATACTTGTCCATTATGGATATGGCTTCAACGAGGCTAGGATAGCCTCTGTATACCATATGGCCAATATTTGTTGGTGTGGATACCCATGTAATTATGGTCTATTTTATCAAATATCATAGTCTAGCCTCCTTGACCGACTGTCATACTATATCTAGTACTCCTACTGACTTTGGGAAATAGGTGGGTAAGGCCTTTGGGGGCAACTTTGCCCTATACGTTAGAATGAACATAAAGTTCTCCATGAAAAATACATCCCCAGATTCTTTCTCTCTAAGGTAATTTGCAACGCCTGGGATTATTCTGGGAGGATGCTACTCGATAAGGACATGATACATGGCTGGAAGAAAATGACCATAGAACTCTGAGAATAAAGAAATATTTTGGTGAATCACTGAAAGCTGATATTGTATCATACAGTCAGGATTTCCCTCGAGTTGTGCTATTGCCTCTCTTCTAAATTGATCCATTATTATGTGGATAAAAAAGGAATAGTCAAAGAACCAATGCATTATATCTTTATCCTATTTTAAAGCCTCTTGGAGTTACATCAACTCATTATCCATGGTGTTACTCATTACTTCTTCCCATTTATAGCGAGGAAAGCATCATTTATTACATTCTGTAATAACATACGTAACTGGCAAGCTCAACCAGTTAAGGTCCTCTACATCTAAGGTGATCTGAATCATGTTTGAGTAATATTTTTCCCACCATTGTAGCAAGGAATTTTGGATAGGGAAGTCAGTTGATACTGGCCATTTGAATAAACTGACATAGAAAGAAGTCCCCAATATGTGTTGAGCCTATAGTGCTACCACATTTTGTTATATAATAAATATCCCTTGGTTAACTCAAACACTATTCAAATCCAGTCAAGTGTGAGGTGGTAGAGAGCCTTTACCTTCTCATTCACAATGGAATGGATTCATGGATCGTAAGAGATTATGAGCCACGATAAGAGGTCTGGAGATAAGTGAACCCAAGGACACAACTTTACCAAATTTGTGTTCCAACGGTTGCTGGAAACACCCTTCTTATCTTTTACCTCATAATCCCTCAAAAAGACCATTTTTAACACATGATGGGGTTGGCTTCGATCTTCCATGCTAGCCTAAAAATGGAATTCAGCCAACTCCTCTTCATTCTAGACTTGGTGTTTGGGCTTCCTGGCTGTCACCTTTTTAAATGACACTCTCTCTTCAAAAGCCTCAATTTTACCTTTCTTAGCACTTGAACTCAAAGACGCCATTTCTCTTACTTACATAAATTCTATCCTTCTAAGTTCTTTGAAAAAAAAAACCCTCAGCTCTCACACACTGCTCAATCATTGAACATTTTTGTAAATACATTGGTGACAATTTTATTTTGGAAATAAGGGGGTTTTATAACCTTTATTTGAGTTGATGTCATTTAATGAGAGGAGCTGGTTGGTTTTATACAACCATCATGGGCTCACCAAATTTTTGGTCTTTCGCATGTTTTTTTTGAATGATGTGCCATTGATTTATTTTGAGCGAATGTGCCTACATGGATCTAAGGATGATCCTTATGTGTCTTGTCTTGTCATGATTGGATTAGAGTTCTGCCATCAGGATTTGATCTTCAATGTAGATGCCTTGTCATTCTTACTAATTTTGAGATCACCTTGGTTAATGGTCTGACTAAGCATTCTGCTACGTCCTTTTAGGAATGGAGGCCAACTGACACCTAAATTTTGATATGTGTAGTTTTTTATTGCTCTCAGCCAGTTATTTTGGCTTCTCTCTAATTTGTGCTAGATGATGGTAGCAAATCCTCGATCGATCGACCTCATAAAGTTACCTGTAAAAGAAACCACTAATTAGTAAGGTTAAATTAATTTAGCGGGATGGTTAGGTGTACCTCATGCTTGGTTCACATGCCAAGCTAATTTTTTGCATGATAGCTCTACCTTTCGATGTGTCGGTTATCAGAATTCTCCAATCGACTGATTGCTTTTTTTCCTGAGCTGATCAGTCATCGGTCTGGGAAGCTGGGTTGAGTGATGTGTCGAAGGGGCTGATCGACTTCTATTTATCACTTATTTATCGATCGATTTTGGCTCTTAGATAACTCACAGGAGCTGATCGGCTTATCTTGTAATGCATTCACTGATGATATTTTTGGTGAGTGTTCAAACTTTTAGCCCATCTTTATTTCTTAGTAGCCGATCGGCTCATTTCTTATTTTTTCCAACCGAGAAGACTTCCTCCTTTGTTAGATTATCTTTTAAAGTCAAGAGCCGATAGATCAACTAGTTAATCGAACAAGCCTATAGGTTGGTATTTCTTTTTTGGGAGCAAATCGGTCAGTTGACCCTTCAAATTAACTGAATAGTTGATGGTCTTTTCATCATCAGTAGATTGGTTGACTAGTTGTAATCGGCAGCCGATCAACTAGCCAGCGTTGATCAGGAGTTGATCGATTGGTTAGTGTAGTCTGAGAATCGATCGGTCGACTAAAGTTCAAAGGTGGGGTGCATGCCTTTAGGTTTTAATTAATTATCATTTTCTTTAACATTAGGCTTTCAAAATTTGAGACCATGGTGAATTCTTTAATCGACTTATGATTAAGGGATTTTATTAATCGATTCTAGGCTTCAAGGAAAATATTATGAAGGTTAAACTTTGACTTGGGGAGTAAATTGAAATTTTCTACCCTTACCACTTGAGGTATTTTTGAAAAATTAAGCCCACATTATTAAAGCTAAGGTTTAGAATTTATCAACCAACCAATGAAAATTGAATTACTCAAAACAAATTTTTTTTTTAGGCAATGACCAACAACATTAACAATTTGATTGAAACCAAAAAATTTAAATTTGGGGGTTTCAAATTTGAGTCAATTTTTGATCCAACATAGGCTCTGACTAGGAAAAATTATTGAAAAAATAAAGCACTTGAGAACCACATAATATCCTGGTTTATAAGCAATTTTTGGACAAAAAATTATACTACCAAAAATGATGATCAAAGCTTTAAAAACAAAGAAAAATGACAATTTAATTTGAAAACTATACATGCAACATGATATCAAGGTAACAGAGTATATCGAAACTAAAAATCCTTTTATTCACTTTGGAGACAAGAGTTATATTCTTAGACACATGAGTTTTTAAATAATTTGTAATGCTTGTTTTAGTCGAGTCATAGGATATGTTTACACAAGATTTTTTATAGATCTATATAGCTTTATCATGTTCAAGCCCATGTGTGTGTTTGTCCATTCTTTTTTATTTCTAAATATTTCAAAACTTTGCCATATCTGAGAAAAATAGATAAGCTTAATATGTGATTTCACTCTTTAAAAAATTTCACCATTCTGTAGGGCTCCACTGCTAGTCGAGCATCTATAGCCCTAGTGGAGTTGCTTCTAATACCATATTATTTTACTCTACTTCCATTCAAGTGTCTAAATCCCTGGTAGAGATTTTGAAAGATATCTCAGGTAGTGTCTCAATTTTAGTTTGTTGAAATTTTTCTTCTTTATGAGAGAAGTATTTGATATAAGAAAATTATGCAACAAGTATGCCTGAGTTGAGGATTAGTTTCTGGCTAAAAAGTGTGAGTGTAATTATTTTAAGCTTAACTACCCTCTCAAAGATAACTAGGTTCTTAGTGTAGACACCTAAATCATGTCATGCTTAGGGGAGCTACTTACATAGACACACTCATAAGATCATAAGACATAATATTGGACTTTCCAAGCACCAAAAGTGGTTCTCACCACTCATTTGGGGCCTTTTCAAGCCATCCAAGCTTGGCCGCTCAAGCCAAGAGCAACCAGATTCTAGCCGCTCAAGCCTAGAGCGGCCAAACCTTAGCCACTGTAGATGACAACGGCCAGATCATAGCCACTGCAGATGATAGCGGCTAAGCCATAAGAAGTGGTTTGCCGACAAACAGGCCCAATATCGGGTGGAAGTGGTAGTCTGCATGCAATAAAGGTGAGCGGGAGTGACTTTGCATTCCTTTTCATGACCAGTTCACATAGGAGACTTGAGTTTGCATTTAGACTTAAGTTAACTGACCTTCAAGCATAAACAAAGGACAAAATCTTCTCATGCTAACGAACAGTTCGCATAGAAGACTCAAGTGGGCGGTTAGATTTTAGTTAACCGGCCTTCAAATATAGACAATAGACAAGGGCTTCTCATGCTAACTTGCACTACGCATGAGAAATTCATTTCTAGGGCTTGGACATAGACCTAGGGTTTCACACTATAAAAGGTGCAAGCCTAAGAGCACCAAAGAGAGACACATGATCGATATATGACATATAGAGACCCAAATCACATACAGGAGATCATTTTAGAGAGAGTTCTCTTTGGGATCACGTGTGCGATGGAGCTTTGACAAATCAAAGGGCATAACACCTACTTTCTTCAACATCAGATCATAGTCTTTGACCCATAGCTTTGGGGCAAGGAGAGCAAGGTTTTCTTTAGCGTTGTCTTGGATAGTGGCCCATAGGATTAGCTTAAATAGACATAACATATTTTATCTTGTTTTCTTATATCATTAGCTTAGATTTACTTGATTCCATGGTATCATTTTATCATATTTCTGTTACATTCTCTGATTACTAACAACCTTATCCGAGGAGGCAATCTCGGACAGCTAAACGTGTATTGTTGTTTGAATTGCATACAGGGCCACAGGTTCATGAGACATAATCCATGACATACGAGAGCAAGAGGATCCATCCGGGAGACATACCTAGAGAAGGAGGCATCTGTAAGCCCTCAGACATTTCTGTGTGCAGAATCGGGAAGCATTTTAGAGCGTGCCACCCTTTTGCAAAAGGGGACATCTCTTCATCCACTTGTAAATCATTGTATCAATATGGGTATCCCTAAGAGGGACCGACATGTAACTAGGGTTCAATATTAATGAAAGATCCATTCTTTGTCATTTTCGTGTTATATGTTTTCTCGTAATATTTTAGCTTCATTTTTGGTATAGTAATAACATCGCAAGTAGAGTTAAGAGTGGTGCGTGCACCCTAGGGTCACTACAGATGGTGATCATGATGGGACAACCACTAATTTTTCATTTTCTGCTAGAAAACTAACTTAATTTTGTGTGTAGGTCTAGCCGCTCTGAGCTACAATGGCTAAAAACTAGCTGCTTTGATCTACAATGGCTAGAAACTAGCCGCTCTGAGCTACAATGACCAAGAACCAGTCGCTCTGGTCAACAGCGACTAGGACTGGAGTGCAGTAGAGGTCAAAACATCGACTCTCTGAGCTGGATCAAAGGTTGGTATAGCTTTTTTGATATTTTATAGCTTTCTGTCTACTTCTGTGTGTTCAAAATAGAGAACTTAAAGCACATTTATGTTTGGAAATTGAAAGAATAAAGAAGAAAGAATTAAGCATTTCGCATATCTTAGATCTTCTTTTAAATTTTCCACTAGGCGTTGCTAGGAACAATGGCTTATGCCTAAAAATTTTACCCTAGAATCCAACGTGCTAGACATTGTATGTTGTTTGCTTGCTTTGAGGCCCTGCTAGAGGCCATAGTTGCACGAGATAAAGTGCGCTCATACAAATCATAGTAGTTCATGCATATTTCTGAATATTGAAATGTATTTTTGCACTTAGGCATATAGGAAAGACTCATTGCTGCTATATGATGCACTTTATGTTATGCAAGCTTAAAATGAACACCACACACGCACGTCTCATTTAAACATTGGAGAGTTGGATTTCATCACCAACCTTCAATTCAGTCCAGTGACGTTGGAATTCATCTCCTTCCACTGGTTTTCCCCCTAGAGCTTCCTAGAAATGGATTGGGAAACTTACTTATAGTGACACTAAGTTACTTGTGTTCAAACTGTCTCCCACTATTGGAACAATCATTGGTTCAGAGTGGAGGAGCTAGGCGAACCCCCCATTGGGTCTTCAGTGGTGTACCCTAGCTTCTTTTGAGAAAATCATGTTTGGCATGAGTGTACTTGATTGTCACTATGGATGAGTCTTCTCATTCTTAATCCAAGAACAAGAGCAAAGAAATCAAGAGAACAACACATCAAAACACAACAAATAGTTTAGGGCACACTTAAATTGGTAATCAAGATAAACATTTGTTTGGAATTGTGTGGTCATTCCTAAATAGCAAACTCAAAAGATCAAGTCATAAAACAACATGGTCAAAACAAGAAGTAAACACCCTCAGTCTGATGTCGAGGGAGAGACAGAAGCAATTCATACCCATAGGCGGAGTCATAGTAATGTTGAATGACCTACCCGTAAGACCGTGAGACGTAGCTCCACGAGCCTAAGGGGTGATAACTCAACTCTTGGGGGATCTCCTCGAGAAACCCCAAGTAAGGAACCACATCATGGAACAAAGTCACATAAACAAAAAGAGGCTTCACAACCATCCTCATCAAGGAGACATGAGGAGACCTCAAGGGCCTCCTCTAAACACACAGAAACATATCAAAGACATGAGGAAACTTCAAAGGCTTCCTCCTCACATGGACATAAAGAAGGTTCTAAGACTCATTCTTCACATAGGGATGATGAGACTACCACATCTCCATCCACATGGAGAAAACATGTCACCACTAAGCCCTCTTCATCAAGAAGGCAAACAAGAATTGCAACACCTCAAGACTCACAAGAAACATATGAAATAGGTCTACCCACTGAAGGGCAAGAAACTAGAGCTACATCTAGTCATGGGAATCATATAGAAGAAACCCTTCACACAAAAGGAAATATTCCCATAGACTATGACCTCATAGGATTAAATGGCACCCCACGGGACCAGCCATGGAGAATGAGACAACTAGACAGGTTGGATCGATTTCCTACTCAACCAACTCAAAGAACTATAGCTACTGAGAACTCTGCATCTGGAAGCTCATGAACTGTGACTTCTAAACATACCTCCTAGTCTGGGGGTACCTCAGAGTGACCCCATAGAAGATGCATGGAGTCTGATCATAGGGATATTCAATAGTACACTGAACAAGTCACATTAACTAGCAAGAGTATAGATACAACAAAAACCCCCTCGAGGAATCTACGAGTCAAGACTACAAGAATAGAGTCAGATAAACATGAGTCTTCTACAATAGCACAAACTGACCGAATGAGGTGGTTAGAAAATGCATTACGCAAAGAGCGAGAGTTAGTGGAAGCTCTCGAACAAGAGAAACAAAGAGAAAGACTCTTGCACCAACATGAGCAACGTTTAAGAGAGCAATCTGAGCAGCTAGCTCTTAACAATTTATAGATAAATGGTGGTGACCACCAAAGAACAAGACACACTGACTCACCTAAGGAAAGGCACACTAGACAAGATATCCCACAATGAAACCCCCCACCAAATCATGAACAAAATCCAACTAATGGGGGGAGGGCAAACATAACAAATCAAGATCACAATCCTGATTCCCCTCGTAGGAGGGAGGAAAATGGAACAAATCAAATGAATAGAGAGTTACCTCCATTTCCAATGCGAATAGGCTTGCACGAAGAGGAAATCCATGCATCAAAGGCATTTCAAGAGCTTGCTGAAAATATGAAAACCTTTGAGAAACAAGAGGCAGCTGGGAACTCACCAACATTGAGCAAGATACACAATCAACCATTGTGCCCATCAATCCCTAGCCCTCCATATCCTAAGCACTTTGAGATGCCTAGGTTAGAGAAGTTTAAAGGTGAAGAGGATGCACAAGAGCATGTCACCAATTTTATCAATGCTTGTTTTCATCTTGAAGACAATGATGCTCTCATGCTAAGAACATTCATAATGACATTTTTAGGTGCTGCCACTCAATGGTTCAACCAACTACCTAAGCATAGCATAACCAACTTTGAACAACTAGTAAATACATTCTTGAAGCATTTCTCCTTTGGTGCTAAGAAGAAGGTGAACCTTTCAGACCTGGAAAACCTAAAATAGTATGATGATGAGCCAGTAATGGATTATGGGAATAGGTGGAGAAAAATCATGGCAAAATTATCATTCTCCATTCCCATAGAAGAGATCATTCGTATGTTTACCAAAATTTGTTCTAAACATATCTCCCTCTTGCTACAACTCCAATAGTATCCTTCATTTGAGGAAGCTTTGGCATAGGCCAAGCTCATCGAAGAGATAAAAGTAGATGAGGGAACCATTAAGCTCCAAAACAAAAAGGAGTGGAACAAGAATGGTAAGAATGACAAGTACAAGTAGAAGTAGGGCAACCCTGCTCTAGTCAATCAAGTCGTATTGGCTACACCCAAGGATGGGGGTGCACAACAACCATAGAACTATCAAGCACATCCCCCACCAACCAACTACGACCAAAAGAACAATCAGGGAAGAAACCGAGAATGCAAGCCACCTCGTTATTTCATGCCTCTGATAGAATCAATGCAATCAATATTTAATCAGTTGAGCGAGGCTAGGAGGATCAGATTTCTTGATATACCTCTTGTAGATCCCAACCATCCTAAGCCAAAAGGATATAGGGAAGATCAATTTTATCCTTATCATAGGATACCGGGGCATGACATTGAGGCTTGCATCGGGTTTAAGCATCAAGTGCAAAACATGATTGAGGTAGGAGAGCTCAAAGTTGACAACCCACTAGCTCCCGATAATAGAGACATGGGCATATACAGAAACCCATTGCCCAATCATGAAGCCCCTCGAGAGCAAGGGGCCCAAGTCAATCAGGTTTGAGCTGACATACCTACCCATGGATGCATTGGGATGGTTGAGATCGTTAACATAGCAACAAGGACTAGGCGGTATGGTCAACCACAACCACCTATAGCTCCCATGAACATCCCAACCACTCCTAGGCAAAGGCAAGACAACCTTCCAGGTCCACCAACGAGACCTATGGTAACTATTCGGAGTAGATTGGAGCAAAACCTACAGATGACTCCAGCTAAGTTATCCATCTATGAGCTCATACAATAGTCCCCAAAGCATAGGGAGACTCTAATGGAGATTTTAAGAACAATTGAGCTTCAACCGCAAGATGTGAATGCATTCACTCACTTTGTGGGACAAGTGCAAGAATGCCAGGAACCTATAATCCGATTCTATGATCATGAGATTAAGACAGTTTCTGTTGCCTTACCAGACCCTCCGCTAAACATTGTAGTGGCCATCAATGACTTACCTTTCAAGAGGGTTTTGGTCGATATAGGTTCATCGATAAACATCATCACAACAACTACAATAGAGCACCTCAAGATACCCAAGACCAATATCATTCTAGGAACTTACACATTGAGAGCTTTTAATGATGCTTTATGCAATACTATGGGAATGATAGTCCTACCCATCAAGGTGGGGCACAAGACCATCCCCATGATGTGTCATGTCTTGGAAGGTGCTATGCAGTACAACATCCTCTTAGGGCACCCTTGGATAAGGGCCATGAAGTGCATGCCTTCGATCTTGCACCAGTGTGTCAAGTATGTGCATGAAAGCAAAGTCTATGTGGTTCTGGCCGATGAAGAGCCTTTTAAATATGTTAATCAGGTGGATATTCTAGGAGAATTCATGATCCCTTCTACTCACCTATACGTGGCACCTTCATCCCCAACCACACAAGTTGATAACAAAGACAAAGGGGTAAGAAAAGACCCATGCACATCAACACCTCCTGGTGCACTCAAGATAATCAATGCTTCTAAAGTACCATCAATATCAAAACCAAAAGACAATCAGAAGCTAAAGGCCCCCTTAGTTAAGGAAGAAAGGCCCAAAGAAATGCCAACTATAGCCATTGCTAAAATGCCAAGTCCTATGGAAGAGGAAGATCCTCAAGATCAAGATGAAGATAGTGATTATCACCCTGCTTCACCAGTATCATCCGTGGGGTCATCCACATCGCATGCATCAATACACTTGGCAAGTATAGGCATAGGGGAATACCTTGTGTAGAACATCACCTTTACGCCTATCATTGAGTCTACATAGGACATAGGGAGGCCTAAAGACTTGAGGCCACTAGTAGGAATAGTGGTTCCACTAGGAATCCCTCCCAACCAAACCAATTTTGTCTATGTCGACCTGGACTATGCTCATAAGTCTTCAGATATAGAAGGATATGGTGATGAATTATTCATAGTCAATGTTCATTACCTCTCTAATCTTGAGTTTGCTCTAAGCTACTTTGAGCATTGCCATTGGCATGGCTATGGCCTTGGCGTATATGAGTAGGGGTGCAGGAGGCCTTACGAGCCACTATATCAGCTTCCTTCTGATATATTTGGCTTAGGCTATTATAGTGGAGGTCGAGATGACTCGCTTGTAGTGGCATTGGAAATATTAAGCATAGGGTTGGGAGAAGACATTGATTTCATTCCTTATCACCCCTTGAGAATAGAAAATTTGAGCAATAGACAAGTAGCCATGGTAAACATACCGCCTCTAGAAACTTATCATCCAAACACCTCAATTGATTCCACCCCAATAGGGTACAACTCATGGGATGAGGAGAATGGATATGAAGCAAGTGATGATGAGGTACAACTTGGCTTAGCCTATCAAGGGCCTCACTATTTACAAAGGTTCACATGGTCCATCCATGATGAGATTGAATATACATCAGATGAAAGTGACTATGAATCAGAAGACTCAATAGAAAGAGCTTACTTAGGCTTAAGCCATCAACCCCTGACTTTGGGGCAAGAGACAAATGCAAATGGGTTCTTCATAAGTGATGAAGAATATGAAGATGAAATAGAGATGGCCTACTTAGGGCCAAGACATGAGCCCTTTGTCTTAGGGCCGCATACCAATGCTAATGGTTTTTGGATAAGTGATGATGACTTTGAGGATGAGACCGAGATGGCTTATCTTGGACCTCACCACTTGCGGCAAGTCAATGAGCTAGTAGAGAGAGAGGTGGCACTTCGTGCCATAGACCCTCAACTCTAATTTTTGGGGAGACCTATTGACCTAGCTACCATTCATCGGATGGTTAATCCCCCTCCACCTACATTCAGAGAGCAGTTAGAGCCCAATGATCCTATTGTCCACCCTGCTCATGGGCCAGATCCAAAAATTCCCATTCCTCTAGAACCTCATCATGAGTATGGAAGAGAAACCCCTGAGACAAGATTGCACCCATGTGGTCCTGGAGATTTCATCCCATCCATCAACATGATCTCCATCGATTTGACCACTCCACTTCATAATCTAGTAGATCCTACCAAATCATTGCATCTTGATATAGATGCTATTGATTGGGATCATGCTAGTTCACCCATAGAGCTAGAAGACCTCTTCCCCAATGAAGAGATGTTACAGCCATTCCATTTTGCATCAGGTTGTGCGTATGACGTCTTCCATGTTGGTTTGGAACCTGAGTCAATAGGTCCTATGAATCCCATTGATGACATTCATTTGATACCCATGCCTCATCAGCTAGAGGATGGGTCACATATGGCTATAGAAGCAACTTTCGAGGTGGACATCAGTGATGATCCTACCCAACCAAGGAAAGTCAAGTTCGGAGAAAGTCTATCTCCATAGGAACAAGCCATCTTGATTCCTCTCCTCAAGGAGAGGCCAAATATTTTTGCTTGGACTTACAAAGACATGCCAGGGATAGATCCAAAGTTAGTCATTCACAACCTTTCATTGGATCCCATGAAGAAGCCAGTCAAGCAAAAACTGAGGAAAATGCATCCAACCATCGCTTTGATGGTAAAGAATGAATTGCAAAAACTACTGGATGCAGTATTCATAGTTCCTATTGACTACCCTGAGTGGGTGTCAAACATGGTACCCATAGGGAAACTTGATGGAAGAGTTCGTATCTACATGGATTTTAGATATTTGAATAGGGCAACACCAAAGGATTCATTCCCATTGCCAAACATAGATGCTCTTGTAGATGCAACCGTAGGTCATGAAATGCTCTCCCTAATGGATGGGTTTTCTGGATACAACCAAATCTGGATTAAGCTCGAAGATCAACATAAAACTACTTTCATTACTCCATGGGGAACATTCTATTACAAAGTGATGCCATTCGGTCTCAAAAATGTTGGTGCCACATATCAGCGGGCCATGACATACATATTCCATGACTATATGCATAAGATCTTGGAATATTACATGGATGACTTACTAGCCAAGTCCCTATTGTGGCAAGAGCATGTCGAAGTCCTTAGACAAGTCTTTGATCACCTCATAGAACACAATGTCTGATTGAATCCTAAGAAGTGCGTATTTAGCATAACTTCTGGCAAGCTTTTAGGATTCATCGTATCCAAGAGAGGCATCGAAGTTGATCCTGCAAAGGTAAAGGCTATACTAGAAATGGCCGCCCCTACCAACATTAGGGAGTTGAGGAGCCTACAAGGCAAGATAGCATCCATCAAAATATTCATCATGCAATTATCAGACAAATGTAGACCTATGAATAAGTTGCTATGCAAGGAAGTCCCCTTTCATTGGGATGAAGAATGCCATCAAGCCTTTGTAGAGATCAAGACTTATCTAGCAATGCCACTAGTATTGGCTCCACCAAGGCTAGACATACCATTTTTACTATATATATCGGCTACTGATTTTGCATTGGGCACCATGTTAGCCCAAAATAATGCACAAGACAAAGAGCAAGCCATATATTACATTAGTCACACCTTGGTGAGCTATGAGCTAGGATATGCGTATGTCAAAAAATTGTGTTTAGCAATGGTCTTTGCAACTCAAAAGTTGTGACACTACATGTTGAGCCATACGACCTACGTCATATCAAAACAAAATCCTTTGCAGTACATGATGAGCAAGACATATCACAATACACGTACCACAAAGTGGATCATGCTATTGATAGAATTTGATCTAGAGTTCATAAGCCAAAATTCCATCAAGGGACAAGTCATAGCAGATCAATTAGCAGAGGTGCCTCTTCAGGATAACAAGCCTCTCACCATAGAGTTGCTTGATGATGCGGTCTTTGCATTATCAGATCCACCAGAGCTCGAAGAACCTAAGAAAGAAAAAGACATGTCATTGTTCTTCGATGGTTCAAAGTGTGAACAAGGAGGCGGAGCAGGGATTGTCTTTATCACACCATAGGGTGCTCCATTGCCCTTATCATTCAAACTAGACTTCCCATGCACAAACAACAATACATAATATGAAGCATTGATCTTGGGACTCCAAACAACCATAGCGATGGGCATTAAAATATTGAATATCTTTGGTGACTCCTTGCTCATAGTAAACTAGGTCAAAGGACTCTTCCAATGTAGGTGCCCACTCCTGAAGACTTACAAGGAACTTGTTGACAATTACTTAGCTCGGCTGGAATGGTATGACATCGAGGCAATCCCTCATACATCGAATAGATTTGTAGACACTATGGCCTCTTTGGGATCCTTAATCCCTTAGAATCTATCTACTAATTTTACAACCATTCATGTGAAAGTGCTTTCACACTCAGCAATACATCGTGAAGCTTTTGACAATCAAGAATCAGTCAACATGATCAACATCGAACCAAATCAGGATTGGTCCTTCATAGCCAGGAGTTTCTTGCAAACAACACCTTGGGGGTCATTGATCTCCCAAGGACCCATAGAGTGTGGTGCGACCATATACCATAGAGTTGTTCCTCAATCCGTGTTCACTACCTCAGAAATGCAGGAAGAGCAAGTTGTCTATTCTATAGAAGTTGTGGCCTATCAAGATTGGCTTTCCCAACTGTGGGACTTCCTGAAGCTCGGAATAATACCTCAAGGTTTGTCACATATAGAAAGGCAAACATTTAAATAGAGAGCAACAAGATACATTTTTCTAGGAGAAATCCTCTATAGACGAGGATATGATGGAGTATTACTCCATTGTCTTGAGCCCTAGGAAACATCTTGGGTAGTTTCACAAGCTCACGATGGAACATGTGGAGGCCATTTTAGTGGCATGGCCATCGTTAAGCGCATCTTGAGAATGGGTTACTATTGGCCCATAATGGAAAAGGACTATTGTGAGTATGTCAAGAAATGTAGTAAGTGCCAGCATCATGCAAATCTAACGCACTTACCATCGCAAGCTTTGCAGCCCATCCAGGAAGCATGGCCATTCTCGCAATGGGGACTAGACTTGATTGGGAAGATCTCACCCCCATCCTCATGCCGACATACATTCATCATAATGACCATATAATACTTCACTAAATGGGTAGAAGTGATCCCCTTAACATCAACAACTGGACCAAGGATTGCGGAGTTTATACTCCATAATATCATAAGTCATTTTGGGGTCCCTTCTAAGATAATATCGGATAATGGGCCATATTTTAAGAACAAAAATGTGCATGCTTTAATGAAAAAATATCATATTCAACATAGTTTTTCAATGCCTTATTATCCGCAAGCAAACGGGCAAGCATAAGCCTCAAACAAAATAATAGTCTCCATTTTGAGGAAGATAGTGCAAGAAAATCACAAGGATTGGCACATGCAATTGCCTCTTGCACTATGGGCATACAGGACTAGTATACGGATGCCCACTGGGGCAACACCATTTTCACTAGTATATGGCATTGAAGCCATCATGCCTCTAGAGTTGGAAATCCCGACTCTACGCATAGCACTAAAAGACTTCATAGATGATGAAGCTGTGCGGCAAGGCCACCTTGATCAATTGATGCTTCTTGATGAACGTCGAGTCAATGCTTTAGAGCATCTCCATGTTTACCAAGATCACCTTGCATGAGCTTACAATAGTAAATTCCACCTAAGGGAATTCAAGGTTGGAGATCTAGTGCTCAAAGAAAACTAGTAGAATTCAAATCTATCACCGCATCTACGAGATAAGTTCATGGTAAACTGGATAGGTCCATACATGATTTCATAGAGAGTTGGGCCTGGAGCATATCACCTTATATCATTAGATGGTGTTGAAGAGCCTGAACCTCTCAATATCATTCACTTAAAGGCATTTTACACATAAAAACACAAAAACATTCAAATATGTCAAAAAAAAAATTCAAATATGTCAAAAAAAAAAAAATATGTCAAAAATAAAAAAATTCAAATATGTCAAAAACAAAAACAAATCATAAAAACATAAAATTCAAAAATTCAAATCAAAGGCTCCAAGGGTAATTCATACCGCTTGGTCAAAAATCAAATCAAAGGCTCCAAGGGTAATTCATGCCGCTTGGTCAAAAATCAAATCAAAGGCTCCAAGGGTAATTCAAACCGCTTGGTCAAAACCAAAATCAAATCAAAGGCTCCAAGGGTAATTCACACCGCTTGGTCAAACATCAATTCAAAAAGGCTCCAAGGGTAATTCATGCCGCTTGGTCAAAAATCAAATAAAAAAGGCTCCAAGGGTAATTCAAACCGCTTGGTCAAAATCAATAACAAAATCCCCAAAGGCATAATAAGCCCTTTGGTCAAATTAATCAAAAATACAAAAACAACATAAAATCAAAAATACAAAAACAATTGCACTTCACATTTTGCATCCACATCATTGCATTGCATTTTCACATACATTACAAGATATGTCATGAGAGTCTTAAAAGTGATACCACAGTTTGTCGCACAAGTCATTCATATCCATACCTCCATCCACATGTGTGTAATTGTGTTTTTCAACACAACCATTATTTGTTGCTATACATAATTACTAAGGCTTTTCGGTTAGTCAACCAAATCTAGTAATCTTATCAAATTTTGAGGAAAACAACTTTGATTAGTAGAAGGAAAGGCCTAGCTGTGATAAAGCCTTGGATATTCAAGATCCCATCACTAATTGAAACACTAAAATCCTAGTTGGTACAAGGAAAATATGAAAGTTGCAAAGCGGTCTAGGTTACCTTAAGTGAAAAGGATTATCCTTGCTTATCCCCCTGTGCAACCGGTTTAAAGGTGCTGAGAATTGGCAAAAGGACAAGCTTTACCCTATCAAAATCCCTTGCTTAAATCAAAATAAGCAAAATCCCAAAGCAAAAGTACAAATTCAAAAGGCCAAGCATACAATCCAGATTTCAAAAGCAAAAATCCAATACAATCATATATTCAAAATACAAAAAAATCAAGCTCAAGAAAAAATAGTGATTTTACATAAGAATGAGAAAAATAAATAGTGATTATCATCACTACAAAAAAATCCCCGCTCAAAGAAAAAAATCAAAATAAAATAAACAGTGATTTTCATCACTACATATGAGCAAATATCCAAAGCCAAAAAGAAGCCAAAAAGAAGGGAATAAAGCTTGAATCCCTGGAATTCTCAGCATTGTACAAAATTGGAAGGAGAAATCCTTATGCATGATGATATGTCTATTACAATTGCTTCATGCATTTGTGTAGACCAATGTTTGAATGTGGATGAGCTAGCTTAGGTAACCAAATATTGCCTAGTGGTATAGTCCAACTAAGTCCAACATAAGGATGAGATGAACACTTGAGGATCCCTGATCTTAGCAATGGGCTGAAAGAATCCCACTTGACATCGGAGGAAATGCTTGAGTTCTACCTCAAAATATACAATCACATGCACACACAGAGATCATGAAAAACTAGGTCCATGGTAAAAGCCTTACTTTTCAAAAGTCTAAGTGGTAAGTAGACAACTGTTGATAGGGGAACTAGAGTGTTTGAATCTCCGAAAAGCCCCAAAATTTTTTTACATAGCAACAAATCATAAAATCATTCACACCATCATTTTCTTTATAAGATTCTATAAATTAGGGGGTATCAACATAGTAGGACAGATACCGCATATATATTAGAAATAGTATATAGATGACCACTGACTACTTTATATCTTTTAATTTACAGAAACTTATTAAGAAGATACATTACACACCATTACATCTCATATATGAATACTTAATCAATTCTTATGATAGAAGTGATTATTTAAATTCATGATTATTTTTAAACTTTCTGTGGTATCACCCATTAAGATTGTCAATGTCATATGCATTCCGTATGTTTTAAATGATTAGAGCATACAGGTTCATTTATACCATTCCATCACATAAGTTAGATGCATATAATTAAAGCAAAAATTAAACATGCATTTAACAATAACATTTGCATCCACAAAAACAAGTCATTAATCATCCATAAACCACATCATAAAACATACAGGCAATATCCATTTGCATATCATAAATTCATCATTCATCATCAAAATACATTGCATCATATCATCAAATCATATAAGCATCTACACATCCATCTAAGCATCTTCAAATATCATCTATCATCTAACATATCCATCAAATCATCATAATATCATCATCGCATCATATCATAAAATAAAATAATAACAAAAACATAAGCAATAAATGATACACATAATGAGTCACAAAAGGTAAATCTATCATAAAAATATGTGTGTCAAGTCCAATGGATATACAAAAATGCCCATGGGCTATAGTCATGTAGGTCAGTCGACCTCAAAAATGGATCAAGAACCAAGTAGAACATCAATCTAGTGTCGGGCCTGAGCCCCTTGCATCACCTCCTCTAGTGCCACCTCCCCCTGTGGCGGTGTCATGAGTCGAGTGATGTGAGCCTATAGGTCTCTCTATCCAAGTCTGGGTCCACTGGCTAGGATGGGTGGAAGACTACCCTGAGGTAGAGCGCCCATTGACCTACGAACCACCTACATCTACTGGATCCTTAGGGACAATCTCATGCCTCCTGAGCTACATCTGAAGGAGGGTAACATGATCTGTAAGACCCTAGATCTGAGCCTCATGCTCATCCAACAAGGAATGAAGTCATCCCACCTCTACCCCTAAGCCTACTACTGGAACCTCCTATGGTGTAGAAGTAGGAACAACAAACTGCATCCTGACATCGCCACCCCTGATAGTAGCCTATAGAGCCTATATCTATGTTGTGAGCTGCTCAATCATAGCATCTCACCATTGTACCTAGATCTTAGTAGCCTGGAGCTCAGCCTCGACCTCATGCAACTATGCTCTCAGAGGAGAGTCTCTCTCCTCAGGCTCTAACTCCTCCTCCTTAGGAACATCAGGATCCTCTGCTACCACTTGCTCTAGTTGGCCCCATACCTCGGTCTTGGCTCGAACCCTACATCCTATCGGATCTGTGCCATCACCCTTACCATCATCCTCATACCCTAGGCTATCGATGCCATGCCACATCTGATCACCCCACCATTGAGAGTAGGCCTCTGTATACTCCCCTAAACCATTATAGGGTCTATGGCTAGGGCATCCTCCTCATCTGCAAGCTCTATGACCTATCATGGAGGTAGGTCCCTCTCTACTGTGAGGTGCCTATACAAGAATGGTACCAAGGGCACATCCTACTATAATCCATATTGATGAAGAACTCGAGAGTAGAAGAAATACTCTCGGATGGCAATATTATGGCCAATGAGCCATCGCTCGCATCGTGTCCTAGCAGTAAAACTAGTTGGATCATCCCAAATTGGACACTCATAGTATGACCACCACATGACATCTCCGGCCAATAGTCTGGTAAAAGCATCAGTGTAGTGGGATAGCTCCCCTGCAAAAGTGTGGCTCTTACGCTCCTCATGCTCTCAAGCCCATCTGGTAGCATAGCACTATGTCCGAGCCTCAATAGATGTAATCTCAGTTGGGAGCCCCTTAGGGTGATCTACCTTAATGTGCTCCCATCCCCAAACCTGTAAGAGCAAACTACAAGCAATGTTGATGCATCCCCATCGATGGATGTGGTACAACTCATCATAGCACTGAGCCAATAGCGATCTACCCCATGCATAGATGATAGGCTCCTCACTATCTAGTAGGTCCTACACCATCGCTAGGAGGTTCCAAGGGAACCTCAAACCCGAGCAGTCTAGGATAAGAACATTGTTGATCACCATCAACAACACAACATGCCTCACTGTGAAAACATGAGCATCATACCAAGTCTTGATAGATACTCCCTCGGACCTAGTCTCTCAGAGAGCCTATGTAGAACATGCCCCAAACACCCTATCATAGATGACCACCTGATCATTAGTGGCTGATGAAACAATGGGCACCCCATCGAATGGGATCCGAAAGATCTTGTACACGTCCTCCGACGTGATAGTCATCTCATCGGGTGGAAGGTGGAAGGTGTTGGTCCATGGGTCCCAACGGTGGGCTAAAGCCATAAGATAAGCCTGGTCAGCCATAATGTGGGGCAACCTGATAACATACTATAGCCCATGGGCCTTAAACCACTCCCAATCAGTGTCATCAAATCTAGGAAGCAAGTCCAGTAGGAGCTTCGGGTCCCGAGCCCGAGCAGTGAGGATCTAAACAAAGCAGAAGAAAAAAATATAACTACAATGCATCTAAGGCATAATTCACAATAAACATGAAAATGGTGCAAAAAGAGTAAAGAAGAATAAATTGCACCTAAGCAAAGCAAAAATTCAAAAAAAAAATCATAAAATCAATACATAAAATGCAAAAACAAGGCTCAAAACCTAGCCGTTGGAGGCAACAATGACCAAGGCCCAATGGTCAAATTTTTGACCATTGGGATTCAAGCTTGGCCACTCTGAGTGACAATGGCTAGACGATCACTCGAGTGACAACGACCAAGGGGAGCATGGCAAACCCATGAACCCTTGGCCAAAAAAAAAAAAAATTACAATTGACAAAATAACTTAAGCAAAGCAACAAAAGGGAGGGAAAGCAAACAAATTGGAAAACAAATCCCCTACCCAAGCATCGAAACTAAGCTAAGTTTGAGAATGCCCAAAATGGTGACAATAGGTGAATAATGGAAAATTTTCAAAAACCCTAGGCTAAAGCCATTGATAGATTGTAAATTTGGGGACCAACCCACCATGGCAAAAAGGAACCTAAGCCTAATTACGGAGTTTGTTCATTGCCAGTAGGTTTAGTGATGTTCATTTTGCTCATTTCTTAGTGAAGTTCAATTTTACTTAAGCAAAGAAAAGAGAGCTAGGGTTTTGAAGAGAAATACTCGAGAAGCTCTGGCTCCTCTAGTAGCTGATGTCTCACCTCGTGCAGCCATGTCCTCAGCACTAACAAAGTTTTAAAGTCACAACCATCATCGTTGCACCAGAGCTCTAAAAATAGAATCTTGAATAGTGAAAATGATAGGTCAAAACCCTAGAATTGCAAGTTTTATATTTCCTTAATTATGCCTTGGCCGCTACTGACGTCAGTGGCCCAAGCTTCTTGGCCACTCAAGGCGACAACGACCATAGGCAGGAAATCAGAGGCCACTGGACCTGACAGCGGCCAAGCCCATAGGTCAAAATTAAGTAGTTCCTTCAATGAGGGAATAACAAAAACAACAAATAATCACACTTTGATGGTTTAGGATCATCAGAATGTTCAAAACAACAAAAAAAATTCACATAAAATCACAATCTCAAGCAGGCCTCGTATCCAGTTACCTACTCTATCCACTCGATGATTGCAGCGATTTGCACTCCATGTATTTTGGTGAGATGAGTAGGCAACCATAAGGCCACTTGGGGCAAAAGCAACTCATTTTGGAATTATGATATGTCACCCTTCAAACCCGAAGAAGATCAAGATGGTCGAACTGCTCCACGGGTGCGAAGGGGTCATTCTAATTCCCCTATGACATCAAAAATATTAAGTCAAAGTGATACAATCTAAACATAAATAGAATCACTCATCCTAACTCCCTAAGAAGGCTATTGATAGCCGGACCGCTCCTCGGGATAGGGATGGATGATTATCATAAGCAATTGGAATCACACTTGGATGTGGGATTGCCCATTAAAAGCAACAAATGCTAGAAAGGAACCAGATTAGTCATATTGGTCAAGCGACTTGTCACTTCATTCATTGTCATTTCTTCACCAATCCATTGTGTGAAGAAGTAGTTCAAAACTTCAACTTAATCATAATCAAAATCAACAAAATATCACTTGATCATAGCAAAATCATGTTCATCCTTCGAATCATTGCATACAACAATCACAAATTTCCCTTGTTTTCTGGGAACGTAAGCAGACATGACATCTTCAATTGTAGCTCTCCTACCAGTCAAAATTGTTGTAGCAGCTGAAGCTACCCGATTGAGTTTGAGGAATGAGTGCAATTTAACATGCAAAAGCCACTGGGCTAAGTCCTCCAAACATTGAGGCAATGATTCAAGGGATGCATGCCATCTTGCATGATTGGGCCATCCGACGTTGATCAGACCATTGATCACCATACACCCTACAAATGGATCAGTCTACATTTTTGCTCAGCGTTGTGTTTTCCACACAATGCATCACAAAAAGGGGCATCTATAGACACCTAAATCATGTCATGCTTAGGGGAGCTACTTACATAGACACACTCATAAGATCATAAGACATAATATTGGACTTTCCAAGCACCAACAGTGGTTCTCACCACTCATTTGGGGCCTTTTCAAGCCATCCAAGCTTGGCCACTCAAGCCAAGAGCAACCAGATTCTAGCCGCTCAAGCCTAGAGCGGCCAAACCTTAGCCACTGCAGATGACAGTGGCTAGATCATAGCCACTGTAGATGACAATGACTAAGCCATAAGAAGTGGTTTGCCGACAAACAGGCCCAATCTCGGGTGGAAGTGGCAGTCTGCATGCAATAAAGGTGAGCGGGAGTGACTTTGCATTCCTTTTCATGACCAGTTCACATAGGAGACTTGAGTTTGCATTTAGACTTAAGTTAACTGACCTTCAAGCATAAACAAAGGACAAAAGCTTCTCATGCTAACGAACAGTTCGCATAGAAGACTCAAGTGGGCAGTTAGATTTCAGTTAACTGGCCTTCAAATATAGACAATAGACAAGGGCTTCTCATGCTAACTTGCACTACGCATGAGAAATTCATTTCTAGGGCTTGGACATAGACCTAGGGTTTCACACTATAAAAGGTGCAAGCCTAAGAGCACCAAAGGAGACACATGATCGATATATGACATATAGAGACCCGAATCACATACAGGAGATCATTTCAGAGAGAGAGTTCTCTTTGGGATCACGTGTGCGATGGAGCTTTGACAAATCAAAGGGCACAACACCTACTTTCTTCAACATCAGATCATAGTCTTTGACCCATAGCTTTGGGGCAAGGAGAGCAAGGTTTTCTTTAGCGGTCGTTGTCTTGGACAGTGGCCCATAGGCTTAGCTTAAATAGACATAGCATCTTTTATCTTGTTTTCTTATATCATTAGCTTAGATTTACTTGATTCCATGGTATCGTTTTATCATATTTTTGTTACATTCTCTGATTACTAACAACCTTATCCGGGGAGGCAATCTCGGACAGCTAAACGTGTATTGTTGTTTGAATTGCATACAGGGCCACAGGTTCACGAGACATAATCCATGACATACGAGAGCAAGAGGATCCATCCGGGAGACATACCTGGAGAAGGAGGCATCTGTAAGCCCTCAGACATTTTTGTGTGCAGAACCGGGAAGCATTTTAGAGCGTGCCACCCTTTTGCAAAAGGGGACATCTCTTCATCCACTTGTAAATCATTGTATCAAGATGGGTATCCCTAAGAGGGACCGACATGTAACCGGGGTTCAATATTAATGAAAGATCCATTCTTTGTCATTTCCATGTTATATGTTTTCTCGTAATATTTTAGCTTCATTTTTGGTATAGTAATAACATCGCAAGTAGAGTTAAGAGCGGCGCGTGCGCCCCAGGGTCGCTACACTTAGGACTCTTGAAATTACTTTAAGTACCATTAATATTGTGAGGCTTTAACATGATATTTTAATCTACTCTATTTTTATTTTTTTTTATCTCATATCAAATGACTACTGCATAAACACTCATATTTGAAAAATTGTAAACCTCATCAGAGTCTAAAATAAATCTCTTTCTTCTTATTGCTTTTGGATGAATTCATAGTAATGCATACTCATCAAACTAAAAACATCCTAGATACAGTGAACTCAGAAATTTAAACAAACGAAAATGAAAAACTTGAAATAAAACACTTTGTTTTTGGGATTTTTTGCTTTTGTATTTTTTTTTTTTATATTTAACAAGGATTGTACATTTTTAGGTGTTGGCCATTAATAGGAATAGCCATTATTTCACCCTGCAAGGTCTGCAACTTGTATGTATTATGACTGATAACATGGGCTATTTGATATGGGCCAATCCATTTAGGTTCAAATTTACCTTTTTCACCATGCTTATCATTTTTAGGATCCCAATAGATGACTATATCTCCTTGAGAAAAAGGAGTACCCTTAGATTTCTTATTAAACAATTTAATGGTTTTCTGTGTTTGTTCCATCATTCTATTAAGGGTCTCTCTTCTTTGTTCTTCTAATAGGACAATTTGATCAAGCCTCCTCTGAATGGGATTAGGATCTTCATGGTATTGTAATAAGAGGGAAGTGCTAATTTTTCTATTCTTGGTGTTAATAGGGCTTTCTCTCCATATACCATCTCATACGGGGTTCTTCCTATATTTCTTTTAACAGATAACCTATCATCCCATAAAGAAAATTTAAGTTCATTGTCCCATCATCTTTTATTCTTTCCTAATGACCTCTTAATTCTTGTTATTAAGTTATTATTTGATGACTTAGCAAGACCATTTCCTTGAGGGTAATAATTGGTAGAATGAGATAATTTGATTCCATATTCAGCACAAAAACCTACCATTTCATATGAAACAAAATATTGTGCATTATCAGTAACCAGTTTCTGAGGAACTCCAAACCTAGTCAAGATGTTTTCTTCTAGGATTATGATGATTATGACACTTGTAGATGTTCTCAAATGTGCAGCTTCTACCCACTTTGTGAAGTAATCTATTGCAATTATGATCCACTTATGTTGGCCAGATGAATTGGGCTTAATCTCTCCAATCAAGTCAATGCCCCATTGGGTAAATGGTGCTTCAATGATTACAAGCTTAAGGAGCATAGCTGCCAAATGCTTCTTTCCTACAAAAAATTGATAGTTATGGCAATTCCTAACATGTTTATATACATATTTAAAAATTGAAGGCCAATAATATCTTGCCCTCATAATTTTATTAGCTGTAACTCTCAAAGAAAAATGTCCTCCATAGAATCCATCATGAAATTCATTGATTATTTTTGGGACTTCACTTTCATATAAATAGACTAATAAAATTCTGTCAAGGTGTTTCCAATAGAGCACACCATCCTGTATATAGTATTTTTGAGCTTGTAGCTTGATTGACCTCATTTTGTTTGTTGACATGTCGTTGGGAAATGACAGAGATTGTAAATATGACAATATTTCCTCATACAATTTGCATTTAGTATTATTGATTCTTCTGATATCATATTCCTCATTAATTGTGATCACATTTTCAAATCCTTCTTCTTTCTTGGCCAATAATTTTGCTAAACCCTGTCCTTGGATAGTTTTAACAATTTTGAACTTAGCATCATATTGAACAAGTTTTACCATCCATCTAGTTGTTCTTCCTAATGGCTATGATTGGGAAAAAATATCTTTTATTGCTATGAAAGGAATACAACAATAAACCTTATTTGAACCAAATATACCTTTAAAGTGTTCTAAAGATTGTATGACTGCATAAGCATGTTTTTCTAATAAGGTGTATTTGATTTGTGCTCCATTTAGACCTAAAATCATAAAGGCTATTGGCCTTTTATTATTTTTGTCATCTTTCTATGAAAGAACTGTAGCAATAGACTGTTCAGATGCATAAGAATATATATTAAAGTATTTTGTATAATTAGGGCAACTTAAGGCTAGTGTAGTTGATATGGCTTATTTGATTTTGTTAAATACTTCCATATTTTCCATTGTACATTTTATTTCTCCTATTTTTTTGACCATGTTATTTATGGGTTTAGTCATCTCTGCAAAATTTGGGACAAATATTTTGATAAAATTTATTTTTCCAAAGAATGACTTGACTCCTATTATGTTCTTGGGAGGGGGAATTTTGGAAATAGATTCTATCATTTCTATATCAATACTTATCCCTTTTTCTAAAACTATGTGTCCTAGCAACTTACCTTGTGTAGTTCCAAACATACATTTCTTGCGGTTTAAATAAATTCCAAATTCCTTGAATCGGGCAAAAACTACAATTATATGCTCTAAATGATCTTCTGGATTTTTAGAAAAAACTATGATATCATCTAGATACACAACTACAATTTTAAATATTAATCCTTTAAAGGCAAAGCCCATAGCTCTTTGAAAGGTAGCCCCTGTATTCATCAGTACAAAAGGTATTCTTAAATATTCAAATGTGCCCCAAGGTGTAGTGAATGCTGCTTTGTGTCTATCCTCTGGATTTATCTAAATCTGATTATACCCTAAAAATCCATCTAACATAGACAATCTCGTTGAACCTACCACTACTTGCAGCAATTATTCCATGTTAGGCAATGGGTAATTATATTTTAATGAACTCTTGTTTAGGTTTCCAAAGTCTACACAGAGTCTAATGTCCCCATTCTTTTTCCTGACTAGAACTAAATTGGATATCGATGAAGAAAATCTTACCTTGCTTATTATCTTGTAATCCAACAATTTTTGTGCTTCTTTTTGCATTAATGGGTGCAAGGTTGAATTGTACTTTCTTTGTTTTTGCTTGAATGGTTTGGAGTCTTTTTTTAGAGGTATTATGTGAGTTATTACATATTTTTTAAAAATTTTAAGGTCTTCATAGGTCCAAGAAAAATTTTCTTTATTCTTTTTCAGGAAACTGATATAACCATTTTTTTCTTTAGCAGGTAATTTTGTATCTACCTTCACTATTCTGGGTTCCCTCATTGAACCAATATTTATATCTTTAGATATTACTTCTCTGTGTATAGGCTTATAAGATTTGTCAAAATCATCAAATAGGATTTCAAGAGACACTAATCCTTTGGGTATTCTATTAGTTTTTAATTGGATTACTTCTACTGGTTCTCCTTTTTGATATTTTAGCTTTTCTTCATACTTTTCATCACAGATTATATCTGCATATTGATTTTGTAGAGTCATAAAATATTTAATATCTATGTCATCTTGAAAAAATTGTAGATATACTATATTATATGGCATAGAAAGTTTAAAAACTAAGATATTTTGGAATCTATCCATGTATTCTGTAGTTATTTTTGGGTGGTCTAGACCTGAGGCATTTATTTCTAAAATATCTGCAATATGATTCTTTTCTCTTGGAATGTATAAAATATTGAAATATAAGAATTTATCAATTTCTTCCAATACTTCATTTCTATATTGCTTAAGCCTAGGATGTTTATTCTAATATTTACCTTTAATTTGTAGTATAATAAGTTCTGCATCCCCTATTACAGTTAAGTATTTAATACCTAAGTAGTTAATTTGTGTAAGGAAATTACAATCTATAAGGGATACCAAGATAATTTCCTTTAATATCAGTTAAATTTACACCCGCACCTGCTCTAGACTGAGATTTAGCTCAATCAAAATATATGGTCCACATTTCCTAAGTTAAAATTCTATCCGACTCAGCATCTACAATTTTCATGAGTTCTTGATCCATGTTCTTTGCCTCTGGTACTTCAACCAGGAATGGGTTATGCCATATAGAGTAAATTCCCATCCATTTTTCTTCCATAAAGTTCACTAAATTAATCATAGTTTCATTAGTTTGAATTAACTCTACAAAGTTTTTATTGAATGGTTCCCTTCTCAAAATTATGTTCTCCTTATCTGATATTGGGATTGTAGCATATGACCAGTCCAACTGGATTGAACCTCCTAATTGTTCTGTCCAGTGCCTACTAAGTAAAATACAGAAGAATGGGTCAACATCAACTACTGCTACATCCATGACTATGCCCTTCTTGGTCTGTTGATCTAAGTAAACCAATAATCCAGTTATCACCCCTACACAAGGGATTTTTCTAATATCCATGACAAAAATAGGAGCAGAATCTCTAGTACATATTAATCCCATTTAGTTAGCTATTAATTTGGGCATGATGTTATGTGAAGCTCCACTATCTAACATATATTTATGAATGACATATCTTTCCCCTTCATGTGAGTTATACTTTAATGATACATAGAAGGGTCTGACAGAAGATAATGATCTTTTATCATGTTGATTTTGTCTAGCTGTGTGGCAAATTGGATCTTCTTTTTGTTATTTTAGTCCAAATACTTAGAAGACCTACTCTCTATACTGTTGAACTTTCATAAGTTCTCTAAATGTGATATTGATCTTTTGTTTACTTATTTTTGACCCAACATCAAATTCTATCTTTTTAATATCCAATACCTTGTTAGTTTCTTCTTTAGGAATTTCTTCCTCTACTTCAATCACTTCAGGGATAATATTTTTGAAGTTTCTATTAGTTTTCTCATTACTGATATTCTTATTAATGTAGGTTTGTTTTCTTGGTTCACCTGTAAAGGCTTTCTCTATTTTATTAGGGACAACTCTATTCCTCAAGTTAAGGATGTGGATAGCTTCTAATTCTTCAACTTCTTGAGTAGTGGGGATTATTTTTCCTTGCTTCATCCTATCATATATTGATTCATGTGTCTTTTGAAATATCTTAGTCTCCTCTGTTACTAATATTTGAGGATGATGATTTGAGGCATATTGGTCCATATCCTCTTCAAACAACCTTTCTCTAGATTCATCTTCAACAGAACAACAAGCATTGATTCTTATATTTTCCTCTAATTCAACATGTAAATCTACATTGCACTGATCACTTAGGTGAATACCACATGCATCAGGGTTATGAGGTGCATCACAAGTAGAGAAAAAATAGGGAAAACCTTATGATATGTTAACAATTGGCATGGGATTAGGAACATTATTCTGATCTATATCAAGATCTCTATTTTTCCAAGTGTTGTTCCTATTACCTCTATTTCTTTTATCTTCATCAAAACCATTGTTGTTTCCCCAATTCTTGTTGAAAATTTTCTTAAAAGGATGACGATTGTCAACATGTGGTTGTTATATTTGTGAAGTTTCACCATTATTTCCATTTATTCAATTCTTTCTAACCTGTTATTCACATTGTTTAGCATCTCTATCATTTGACTAGCCAATTTTTCCACTGGATCAATTTCAACCCTTCTTTGTATATCAAATGCTACTTTTTTAGGATTTCTTTCTAGCATGTTAACTTCTAAAGAGTAAGGCTTCATATTACCACTATCAAGGATATTTCTTTCTATATCCATTGCCCTTTCTATGCAATCATCAATAGTAGTGGATTGTTCTTGTCTTAGCTCATAGTTAAACTCTCCTTGAAAAGCATTTTTATAAAAACAAATAGAATGAATGTCACTTGACCTAAGGTTGGTAGGGATTTTGTTTTTGGTTTTTGAAAATCTTCTATTAAAATCATTGACATCCTCATTTTTTTTTTTTCATGGTGGCTAATTTGGTTAACAGAGATTGTTCATTTTTCCTTTCACCATATTTCTTCAAGAAGATAGTTTCCATTTTGGTGAAGTTTGGAATATAATTATTAGGAAGATAATTAAACAATTACCTAGCATCATTTTCTAATATTTGTAAAAACAACCTTAATACTACATCTTCATGCTCAACTTCTAAACTATCCATAGCATACAAGAAACTCTTGATATGATCTTCCCCAGTTATTGCACTATTTCCAAAGAATTTAGGGAGATATTTGTGAGCTTTAGTAGGTAAGGTATTAATATTTACTGGTAAAGCAAAAGGCCTATACATGTGAGTCCTCCATAAATGAACATTAGGTTGGGCCATAGTTACCGTATGATTTAAATTCATAGTAGCACCACCTAGAGGGATATTATTCTAAGTAGCCTGAGTATAATCTAATTGGTTATCTACAACAGTATTACTATTAATCTGATGGGGTAAATAATTGCATATATTTTCTACTACAGGATTTAAACATTCATCTACAGAAACAACAATAGTAATAATATCTTGATTTTTCTTAACGTACTGCTTCTTTCTAGAATTAGATTTACTGTAATATGATGAATTTTGAGTATGTATAAATACCTCTGGATATTCAAGTTCTAGAAATAGCTCCTTACCGCTTCTCCTAGTGTTTTCTAGAATGTTCTGTTCTCTCCTTTTTTAATTTTTTTCTTTTGGGTTTGTTCAACAGAGTTGCCAGCACCATTTTGTAGAAAGAACATATTTTACTCTTATCAAGAATGCTTGATATTATCACTCATACTCACAAGAGTGGGTTCTTGGAGAAATTCAAGAAAATCAAGAAACAAGAATTCAATAAAATCAAGAAATGAGAATTACGTGAAGAAAGTAAAAAAAACATGGACAAAATAAAGAACATAAAAATAGTGAACATTAAACCCAACGTTCTTAAACTAGCCACCCATTATTTTTAAAATAATTTTGTTGAAGAAAAATCTCTAAGAAGATAATTGAATATTTCTTAATAAGTCCTCCCTGGTGCCAAAAACTGTTGGCATCAACTTGAAAGGTTTAAGCACAAAATTATCATTGGGAAACAAACATATAAGTTCATTCCCCGACAATGACACCAAAAAACTATTGGAACCGATTCTTGCATTCGTAGGAAATCAATTGTCACTCTACAAGAACCCGTTTGAAACCAACGAGCTATTACAGGCTCTGGTCGACCTACCTCATGTTCTGTTAAACTTGAATATTGCTATAAAAGATGGCAGAATGGGTAAGGAAACCCTAGCAGAAATTCTACAATTAAAATTCTAATTTGCATGCTCCATATTTATATTAAACTATAGTATTCTTATTAAAATGACCAAGCATGAAAACAACCAACTGTTATGCCTTATGTAGACCGATGCCTAGATTCATTGGGTTGTTATAGCAATTTAACAACTACTTTAATCATGAACAAAAATAAGGGGAGAATGAAATTAGCGTTCTTGATTTCATTCGAATATCATAACAAAATCAAGAGTTAACTAACGAAAGAAACGTGTATAATGTATTAAAATAATGTAACCCATTATACAGATACACACAATACTGAGACAAAGAAATGATAGGAATAAGATTCAGAATTGTATTAATTTGTGGAAAAATTACATGCAGAGTCGGTAGAATGCATTTTAAATCTGTTTTTCTCAAAATATTACAACAATACAATAGAGAAGACTATGTTCAAATGATGTAACAGGTCCCTCCTATTCTTCTTATTCCAATATGGTAATAGAAGAATATCTAAATCCTAAGCCCAATAGACTGGAAATATTCTCATCTTCTTGGGCACTTTCCTATCATACGATCCTACACAACAAGGGGAGGAAGAAAGAGTGAATAAGATAAAATAGACACAAATAAATACAACAACACAACTAACAGGGCACTCAAGTATACCTCTTAGAAAAAATGCTATTCTCTAATTGCTTTATGTAGAATTTGAACCTATCTGCTTCCTTTTATAGCTGTTGGTTCTTGATTCCATTATTCTTCATTTATTCTTGTCTGTACATTTGTCAACATATGATTAAGGAGAGGGTAGAACTATCTATTATCAACTAACCAACTTTTCCTTACCTTTGTCCATAGTCGTTCCCATGGAGGTTGATCCTGTAACTGACTCATTAGCTAGTTTCTTATTTTTCTCTATCATCAGTTGTGGCCCCCACCAATTTAGTAATACGCATCTATACTTCCATGTGGATGATTCTTTTTTGAGATACCCTATCCAACATTTGTGAAGTCTTGATTCTATTTTCTTTCAATATTGAGGCTTTGTCTTGAAAGAAATGGACTTGACTGTGTACGTGTTCGGCTTCAGAAAAGAACTGGGCTGCCAACTTGTCATCGTCTTGCTCATCAAAGTTGACTTCTTTTAGATGTTTTATAATGGTCTAGCTGAAAACACATTGGCCCATTAATGTGGCTGGATCAATTCCTGACTATATCACTATGGATGTCAACTTTTGTTTGGCATTTTCCATTTCTTTAATCATCAACTTATATTTGGATCTCTCATTGACGTAGTTGGTGATTTTTTCATGTTCATCCAAGAAGCTTCGACTTTTGGCCATTTGTAGTTATTACTTCCTTGGTCCTAATCTTATCATATCCAATTTTATACAAATCATATACGAGAAGTATAATGGACATCTTCTTATCAAGTTCTGCTATAAAAGGTCTTATTTTCTTATTAGTTGATATCAACTCCCTAGCCTCTTTGTAGCAACCATTTATTATCTCCATGTTGTCATTGATCAAAGTGATAGCCTTTTCTCTATATTTTCAATCAAGGTCTCCTTGAACCTCATGGTGCTAAAGGCTATTACCTATATTGGAGCTAAAGTAGCGATAGCTTTCGGCTTCTCATTTTCTGTCTGTAGTTCTACGGCCTTGGCTTTCAAAGTGGATATTTTTGATATTACGGCTTCCACAGTCTGAGAGTGAATTTTTACTCCTTGTCTTACCATCACAATGGTATCTTCTATCACTTCTACTATTTTGGTCTTTCAATTGATCTGCAGGGAAGTGATCCCTTGGGTCAACAAAGAGATAGTCATTTGACCACCTTCTTGTGTTGGGACTTCAGGGAGCTTCTCCACCCTTCTCCCTTCATCGATGGCATCCAACTCGACTTCTTGAGTTAGAGTGAATTCTGGTACTTCATTTATTTTGACCAAATGAAGGATTACTATGCCTTCGACTCTTATTTTGATCTGCGTCTTCTTAGAAAGTGGTGTCTTGTCATCATCCATATCTTTCACCTCATAATTTTAGAATATTTCTACCAATCCACCACTCTCCTCGATGGCCTTCCAGGACCTTTTTGATATATTGACCTCTTTGTTATTATATTTTATGGCCACTTGAATGGATCGAGCAGTGCCTACAACAACCACCTGTAATTTTCTTGGTGTAATTAAGGTGAGGGCAAGGTTTCCTGGTTCTTGTGGGCCTGAGTTTGAAGCCTTGAAAACAACCTATTCTCCTCCTCTTGTGGGATTGCTAGTCTCGATACCAGGTAATTTTGGTGCAGGTGCTTCTACTACCTGAGCCACTATATCTAGTTGCTCAAGAGTGACAGTAGTGATCTCTGCTAATGGGTCATTGAACTCTTTTGGAGGAATGACTGGTTGAGATGGTATAATATTATCCATAGTGGTTTGACCAGTTTGAGTTCTAAGTAATATTATCCCACCATATCCAACTAAGTATAGGGCCTTTGCATGCTCTTGTTTTCCTGGATAGATTTCATCTCTTTTTCTTCCTTGCTAGCCCATAGAAGAGCTTTCTCATAATCATCCTCACAATGTTTCATGGACTTCTTTTCTACTATGATGTCTTTGTACTTATATTTAGGATCATAAGACCTCCACACTATTTCAGCAAAAAAATACTTGTTCATTATGGAGATGGCTTCAATGAGGCTGGAATAGACTTTGTATACAATGTGGCCAATATTTTTTGGTGTGTATACCCATGGAATTCTAGTCTATTTTCTCAAATATCATAGCCTGGCCTCCTCAATCGACTGTCGTACTATCTCCAGTACTCCTACTAACTTTGGGCAATAGGTGGGTAAGGCCTTTGGGGGTAACTTTGCCCTGTACGTTCGAATGAATGTAAAGTTATCCATGAAAAATATGTCCCCAACTTATTTCTCTCTAAGGTAACCTGCAACACCTAGGCTTATTCTAGGAGGATGCTGCTCAGTCAAGACATGATACATGGCCAAAATAAAATGATCGCAAAACTCTGAGAATGAAGAAACATTCTAGTGAATGATCAAAAGTTGGTCCTGTATCATACAGTCAGGATTTCCACCGAGTTGTGCTATTACCTCTCTTCTGAATTGACCCATTATAAGGTGGATCAAAATTGAATAGTAATATAACTGAGGCATTATATCTTTATCCTATTTTAAAGCCTCTTGGAGTTGCTTCAACCCCTTATCCATGGTGTTTCTCATTACTTCTTCCCATTGAGAACAATGAAAGCATTGTTTATTGCATTGAGCAATAACATACGTAACTAGCAAGCTCAACCAGTTAAGGTCCTCTACGCCTAAGGTGATATAAATCATGTCTAAGTAATATTTTTCCCACCATTGTAGTAAGGACTTTTGGATCTGGAAGTTAGTTGATACTGACCCTTTGAATAAACTGACGTAGAAAGAAGTCCCCAGCATGTGCTGAGCCTATAGTGCTACCACCTTTTTGTCATATAATAAGTATCCCTTGGTTAACTCAAACACTGTTTGAATCCAGTCATGTGTGAGGTGGTAGAGAGCCTTTCCCTTCTCATTCACAATGGAATGGCTATGTGGATAGTAAGATATTATGAGCCACGATAAGAGGTCTGGAGAGAAGTGAACCCAAGGACACAACAAATTCACCAAATTGGTGTTCCAATGGTTGTTGGCAACACCCTTATTATATTTTGCCTCATAAGACCTCAAAAATATTGTTTTAATACATGATGGGGTCAACTTTGATCTTCCATGCTAGCCTAAAAATGGAATTCAGCCAGCTCCTCTTCATTCTAGGCCTGGTGTCCGGGCTTCCTGGATGTCACATTTTTAAATGGCACTGTCTCTTCAAAAGCCTCAATTTTTCCTTTCTTAGCACTTGAACTCGAAGATGCCATTGCTCTCACTTACATAAATTCTATCCTTCTAAGCTCTAAAAAAAAAAACCCTCGGCTCTCGCACACTGCTCAATCACTGAAAACTTCTATAAATACATAGGTGATGGTTTTATTTTGGAAATAGGGGGGTTTTATAACCTTTATTTGAGTCGAGGTCATTTAATGAGGGGAGTTGGTTGGTTTTTTATGACCATCTTGGGCTTGCCACCTTTTTGGTATTTCATACATTCTGTTTGAATTATGTTTCATTGGTTTCTTTCGAGTGAACATGCCTACATGGATCTAAAGATGATCCTTATGTATCTCAGCTTGTTTTGATTGGATTAGAGTTCTACCATCGAGATTTTATCTTTAGCATAGATGCCTTGTCATTCTTACTCATTTTGAGATCACCTTGGTTAGTGGTCTGACTAACCATTCTACTACATCCTTTTAGGCATGGAGGCCAGCTGGTGCCCAAATTTTAGCATGTGTAGCCATTTATTGCTCTCAGCCAATTATTTTAGCTTCTCTCTGATTTGTTCTAGTCGATGGCAGCAAATCCTCGATCGAATGGCCTCATAAAGTTGCATGTACAAGAAACCACTAATCAACAAGATTAAATTAATTTATCAAGATGGTTAGGTGTACCTCATCCTTGGTTCACATGCCAAGATAATTTTTTGCATGATGGCTCCACTTATCGAGGCATCGATTGTCAGAATTCTCTAGCTGGCCGATTGCTTTCTTTCCTAAGCCGATCGATCACCAGTCTGGGAAGCTCGATCGAGTGATGTGTTGAAGGAGCCGATCGACTTCTATTTGTCACTTGTTTTTCAATCAATTGTGGCTCATAAATAACTCATGGGAGCCAATCAGCTTATCTTGTAATGCATCCATCGATGATATTTTTGAAGAGTGTTCAAAATTTCAGCCCATCCTTGTTACTTGGGAGTCGATCGACTCCTTTCTTGTTTTTGCTAGTCGAGAAGGCTTCCTCATTCATTGGCTTATATTTTAAATTTGGGAGTTGATCGGTAGGCTATTTAATCAAACAAGCCGATCGATCGGTATTTCTTTTTTGGGAGCCAATAGGTCGGCAGACCCTTCAAGTTAACCGAATAGTTGATGGTCTTTTCATCATCGGTAGATTAGTTGACTAGTTGTAATCGGCATCCAATCAGCTGGCAAGCACTGATCGAGAGCCGATCGGTCGGTTAATGTAGTCTGAGAGCCGATCAGTCAGCTAATGTTCAAATGCGGGGTGCATGACCTTATGTTTTAATTAATTATCATTTTATTTAACCTTAGGATTTTATAATTTTAGACCATGGTGAATGCTTTAACCTAATTATGATTAAGGGATTTTATTAATCGGTTCTAGGCTTCAAGGAAAATATTATGAAGGTTAAATTTTGACTTGGGGAGTAAATTGAAATTTTCTGCCCTTACCACTTGAGGCATTTTTGAAAAATTAAGCCCACATTATTAAAGCTAAGGTTTAGACTTTATCAACCAACCAATGAAAAATTGAATTACTCACAACTTTTATTTTTTAGGCAAAGAACAACAACATTAAAAATTTGATTGAAACCAAAACATTTAAATTTGGGGGTTTCAAAGTTGAGTCAATTTTGGCTCCAACAAGGACTATAAAAAATGTAGAAGAGGAAACTCATATTATAGTAGTGATTTCAACCATTATTGGTAATTGTATATTTTAATCCCTTAGAGCAGTCGAGCCTCATGGCTTTCTTAGGGAATGAGATAGTAAAATTTTTATTTAATCTCGAGGTGAATCACTGTATTTGATGATCTACAAAAATAGAATAAGGGAATGAAATGTATATTTGTATTCCATGGAGTAGTCCAACAACATGGCTTTCTTAGAGAATTAAAATAATACCATTTCAATTTTGATAGAGCTATTTTTGCTTCAAGTGATCATATGGTAATATATCCATATTAACAAATTGTATGGATAGCAAGTTGTTGCAACCACCAAGTGCATAGGGTAAATTACTAGGTACGAGGTTCACTTAAGATTTTCTTTATTGATTTTTTTGTATTTTTTAGGTTTTTAATTAAAATGAACCATTAGATGTTGTTAAATACCCCAGTTTGTGTTCATGATGCTGATAAAATACTTACAACTTTTGTCATTTTGGGGCCGTCATAGGGTAGGATGGTTGCATATTGCAAATCCTAGGGCCATCCTAGGGTAGGATGGTCACATTGAAATGCTACCACCCCACCCAATGGTGGTCTCAAAATTTGAAATTTTTTGATGTCATTTGCATAGCTAGAAGTGAGATAAAAGAAGAGGGTAGGTGGAGAGAGTTTTCTGACATAAAACACTACTAGAAATTTGACCTACCATCGCAAAGGATCAATTGAAGGTATCTAGGAGTAGAGGAGCCAGTGCTAGGAAGGTAGAAACCTTGTTCCCTCTTGTTAATTTTGCAAATTAAAAATGAACCTCACTAAACTTATTGGCAACAAAACATTAGATTAGGTAATCTAGATTAGGCTAGTGTAGGCTTAGATTTAATTTATTTGAAATTTTTAATGTTTTAGAGCATATTTTTGAATGTCACTACAGGGCCCTCCTAGGGAGGGGTGTCTCCCCTTTGGTAGCTTGGGGGACATCTTGGGGTAGGGCAACCTCATTCAAAACACAATGATAAATTTTTTTACCATTGGGGCTGCCATCCCAGGGTAGGGTGGCCTCATCTGCAGACCATCTCAGGTTGAGGTGGCTACATTTTTTAATGCAAAATTATTAAGTTTTTGAAACTATTTTTTCTTTATTTTTTTAATTTTGTCGAGTTTTATGTTTTCTGGGCTTTAAATATTTATGGCCCAATAGAGTACCCACCTTATTTGAGGAGTTATGATATCATATCATAGATGAGTATTGGACATGGTTTGAGGTGATTGGCCTCAAATAGTTTGTTCGGATACCCACCATGATGTCAAACTAGGCCTTTCTAATGACCTTGGCTAATTGCTAGGATAGCTAAATGAACAACTTTTATATCCCTACTGGTGAGATGATTGTGATACTTGAGGACATGTATCAAAATTTTTGCATTCCAATTGAGGGATACCCCATCACCTCCACTTCCTTTTTACAGTGGGCAAGAGTGCTTCAAAGGATATTTAGAGCTTAGGCAGATGTTGCACTATAGTAGATGGACCATGGTGGGGTACTTATTAGGGCATGGTATGATGCCCAAGTATTCACTTAGAGATATGCAATAGTGATGTGCATCATATTGAACATCCTACTACCATATTATTCAAGAGTGAGGTTTGTGTGGAACCTCCTAGATATGGTTCAAAATCTAATTGAGCGTGAAACTCAGCATCTGATCATCATGGCATGGGGGAGCACTTTATTGGTACACTTATATGATAAGTTGTACGAGATTCAACATAAAAGTTGATAGGGATTGGGTTGTAGTCTACTCCATATTTGGGGATGGAAGCACATCCAAGTAGATCGATTAGTAGAACTGCTAGTACCACATGCCAAGTTGGATAATATAGAGATTGGATATGCAACTCAATATTGATGGGATTGAGGGAGGGGTTAGAGCTAACCATAGGTAGGTAGATTGTATCATTATACAATATCTTTGGAGGTATTGCAACCATACTAGGTGGTTTTGAGGCCCTACTTGGATTACCCTATTGGATAGAGGCCATTGAATACCTAGGTTGCATGAGCCATGGAATACCTAGAGTATATAGCAGGATTGGAAGTTCATCTCTAGATACTTGATGGTGATTTACCTACATGGTCTATAGCATGGAAGTCCCAAAGGAGCCAATGCATAGAGTCAAGGTAGTAATTTTCTATACTGAGTCATAGGTCATTAGCTAGGACTAATCACAGGATATCAGCTACGCTAGAGGTATCAATGGTAAATGGATCAAGGTAGCACCACAGGGATGAGGCTGAGGGTGGAGGCAACTTTGGGTGCATAAGCCCTACCTGATATGTGTTATGTATTGATTACTTTATGGGTGTAATGTCTAAGGACCTACATAGTTGTAGCCTACGAGCAGCTTTGTATCACTATGTACTTGACTCTTATATTTATATATGTGTGTGTGTGTGTGTGTGATCATGTCTCTCATTTTAAGGATCATCTTGTATAATGTTATGGTTTTATATTTTATTATGGATGCAGTGATGGATGTGATGATTATATGATGTATTTATTTATACATGTGATGTACTAATGACCTGCAATGACTAGGTGATGGATGTATGACTAGATTTTTAGTCTAGATATATGGATACACTATTATGTATGTGTATATGGATGCCATGTTTAATGTTAAATGCATGTTTTTAAATTTATTTAATTGGTTATGCATTTAATTCTTGTTATTGATATGACAAATGTAATGTGTATGTAATGCATTAATTTTATGTGGATGTTCTAATGTAAATTGTACATGTATGCTTTAATGATTTATAACATATTGAATGAATCTAAATTGTGTTTAAAAAACTAATGGTAGACACCACAGAGTGTATAAAAATAATGATTTAAAAATTAGCCTTATCATAAGAGTTATACATTTGTATATGAGATGAAATATGTGATATGTAGGGGTTTTCCCCATATGATTTTGCAAACTAAAATGTATGCATAAAATAGTTAGTGGCCATTTAAATATCATTTTTGATATTTACCCAGTATTTATCCTATCTTATGAGGATCCCTTAATAAAAAAAATCATAAGGAAAACCATGACTATTGATGAGATGAGTACGAGCTATGAGAGGATTTTGAGGTTTTTTGTAAGACTCAAACATCCTAGTTGATTAATCAAAAGTTGTATACAGACTACACAAGACTCTCAAAATATTCAATCTTGTTAAGAATACCTAGCTATTCAATATTCCTATGTATGCACAGTGAGTGTATTTGGATGATGCATAAAGTTACCTCATTGTCAGGCGAGTTTCATGCAACCCAATGTTGTAATGTGGATCACCCTATGGTAATTTTAGCCTAATTTTGAATGTAGTTAGACTAAACTACTAGGCAATACAAGCTACCAAAATCTAGCTCAACCATAATATTGCATTGGTTTGTAAAAAAATGATGGCTTTAGCAAAATTGCATTACACTACGAGACATAGATTAAAGCAATAGAAAATATTATTGAATGAATAGAAGTGATAAATTTGAGTGGAGATATATGGCCCTTTAAATAGGAAGATAGATTCCTTGGCCAACACTCTACCTAGCTATACAAGGGACACCTTGCACATTTACAACTTGCACATTGGCACTTGTGCATTTATTACATTGCATGAAGTAACTAGATAACTTCCCCCAAAAGTAATCTAACATAGCCAAATGATGTAATATATTCGAACAACCCCCTGTATTACATTATTTGGTATGAAGTTCTCTTGAATCATGTAGATGATCTCTAAATATTTGAAACTTGACTTTCCCAAGTGCCTTTGTAAATATGTCTACTAGCTAGTCTTATGAAGGAACATACTTGAGGAAGATATGCTTATTCTAAAAATATTTCCTAATTAAATGACATTGGGCTTCAATATGTTTTATTTTTTCATGTATAATTGGATTCTTGATTAGATTTAACATACCTTGATTATCATAGAATATCATAGTAGGAGTTCATTTGATTCCTATGTTAGATAGTATGTGTTGTAGCCATAGATCTTCACATGTTGTATCTCTTGCTACTTGACATTCCACTTTGGTTTATGATTGTGCTACTGTATGCTTCTTCTTGTTGTGCGAAGATATGGGTCTTGATCCAAGATAGAAGACATAACTTGAGGTGGATATTCTATCATAAATAGATATATTATAATATGAATCTAATTATCCCTATAGATAAACATCTTTGACATCCTTCATATAAGTTAATCCATAGTCTATAGTCTTCTTGATATATTGTAGTATTCTTTTTGCAACTTTCCAATGAATTTCCCTTTGTTCTTGCATGAACCAAGAAAGATAATTTACTATAAATGCTAGGTCTGGTTGGCTCTTTGTTAGATATAGGATACTATCAATCAATTGAAAATATATTGTTCCTAAAACCAATGATGTTTTATCATTTTTGGATAGTTGAATTTCTTGTTCCATTGGTTTATCTTTGGGCTTATATTCTGTCATTCTATATTTTTCAAGAAGAGATTTTACATACTTTTATTGAGTGATAAGTATTTCGTATTCTCCTTGATAAATCTCTAGACCAAGGTAATAGTTCATTAGACCTAGATCTATCATTTTAAATGTCTTTTATAGATTCCTTTTGATGTCATTTATTAACCTTTTTGAACTTCCAGTAATCACTATGTCATCAACATATACTATGAGAATCAAGATATCATTTCCATTTTTCTTGGTATATAGACTAGGATCTGATGAAATTATTTTGAAATCAAGATATAATAGGTGATCATTGATATTTATATTCCATTCTATGGGAGCTTGTTTCAATCCATAAATATATTTATTTATTTTGCATACCTTACTTTCATGTTCTTGAATAACAAAACCTTTAGGTTGTGTCATATATACTTTTTCTAATTCACCATTAAGGGATGCACTTTTCACATCCATGTAATGAAATTTCCATACCTGATGTGCTAATAGCATTTAGACTATTCGAATAGTGGTCATTCAAGCTATTGATGCAAATGTTTCTTCATAATCAATTCCCTATGTCTGAGTATATCCTTTGGCTACTAGTTGAGCTTTGTATTTGTCAAGTGTTCCATATGCTTTGTATTTGATTTTGTAAACCCACTTGCATCCTACTATTTTATTTCCTAGAGGTATATTTACTAGATTCCATGTCTTATTCTTATTGAGTGATGCATATTCAGATTTCATAATAGCTTTCTAGTATGAGTTTTCTAGTATATGAGAAGCTGATGTTGGTTCTACTAAGTTACTTAACATTCCCCTATTTATTCTAGTCATGCTACGAGTTTGTTATCCTATAGAAGTGAGATTCGACATTATTTCTAAATTTTATTCTTTGAGAGTATCTCTGATCCATATTGATTCTCTTCTATGAAATACTTAATATGCTTTTGTATCTTATTCTTGAGATGTTGATTCTGATTCTATGCTCATTGTATCTTCTTTAGATAGATCTATGATAACTCTTGTGTCACCACTGGATTCATCTATGTTGATATTGGATTTCTCATAAAATATCACATCTCTACTAATATAAACTTTATTTTTAGAAGGATCTATAATTTTGTATCCTGTAGATTCATTATCATAGCCAACAAATATCCCTGTCATAGTCTTGTCATCTAGTTTAGTCTTCTTTTATTTTGAAACATGCATGTAAGATTTTATTTCAAAGATATTTAGTTTTTTTATATTGGGATTTTGTCTTGACCACTCTTCTTCTAGTGTAATATGCTTGAGTACTCTTGTTGGTAGTATTTTTTATATGTAGACTAATGTTTGTACTAATTCAGCCCAGTATTTATGATCAAGTTGTGCTTATTTTAACATACATATTACCATTTCTATTATATATCTATTTATTCTTTCCACAATTCCATTTTGCTGAGGTTAGTATGTTGTAGTAATTTGTCTCTTAATTCCATTTTTTATAATAAATGAGTCAAATTCCTTGAAAATAAATTCTCCTCCTCTATCTGAACGAAGTGCTTTTATGGTCTTCCCTGATTCTTTATCCACTTGAAGTTTGAACTATTTGAAATGATTGAATGCTTCTGATTTGTACTTCATGAAGGATACCCACATTTTTCTAGTGTGATCATCAACAAACAATTGAAAGTATTTATGTCCCCCAACACTATCAAATTTCATTGGTCCACATAAATTTGTATATATTATTTCCAAAGGATATTGAGCTCTATGCTAACGAATTTTGAAAGGAATTCTATGTTGTTTTCCTGCTAGATATTCTGGAATGTAGTAGCTTATGGAGATAAGTTGGGTATTACTTCTACCATTTGATATCTGGATAATTCCTTCATTGATGTCTCACTAGTATGTCCTAGTCATTTATGCCAAAGTTCTAAAGCATTGATTGAAAGTGTTGAGTAAATGGTAGTTTCTAAGACAAATAGACCATTTTTATATGATATTGATGCTATCATTTTTCCCTGTATAGAGATGTGATATTGTTTTCTACTAGTGAGAACCTTGAATTCAATAGTTAAATCTTGATCCATGAGTTGAGAAACAAAAATAATATTAGTAGTTAATCCTAGAACATACAATATATTTTTTATCACACCTATTCCATCCTTAATATTTACTGGAATATTTCCTATTCATTTTACTTCATATGTTTTGCTCTCTACTATAGCAACTGGTTTTTTATTTATTTTCTTCAGATATTTGAACCAATGTAAGTTTCATGTCATATGCTTACTTGCACCTGAGTCTATATACCAATCATCCATGTTTGTTGTATCAATTTTTAGATTGCATAGAGTACCTTATAACTCCCTAGTATGTTTTGGACAATATATAAAGTTATTTTGTAAATTTTAGTTCAATTGTAGTTGATTTTGTAAAGTTTTTTAATTACAAAAATCAGTTTATATTATCCTTATTGCTCCTATTGAACTAAGCAGTTTTCCCAAATTTAAATAGGTTTTAATATTGGATATTTTATCTCGATTTGAGAAGATTTGAGATAAGTAAATATTATAAATTTCCAACCTTTAAAATATTTTAAATAAAACTCTTATAATGGCCCTTTGAAATTTGATTTTAATTTTTCTAATTTCCAATAAATCAATTTGATGTAGTACACCTTATGACTCCATGATTTGGAAAATTAGAAAAGATAATAATATTTACTAAATACTAAATATTTAAACCTAAGTAGAATTCCTTATATCTCCAAGGTTGATTTACAAATATTATTTTGATCTAGGTAAGTTATCTCCTATATAATTTGCTTTCATAATCTCAAGACTTATCCTTGATTTAGTAGCCTTGTATCTCCTAGGTAAGTTATCTCCTATATAATTCAATTACCTTAGCTCCTTGTCTTCACACTTGAATAGCACTAGTTTTGAATAAGTATAACAATCCTCTTATGTACCCTTTCTATGGAACTTGAGTTGATGAATTCGGATGGACCAAGTATGGTATGGTTGAGTGAGAAATGGTCAAGCTTGTTCTTCAATGCTAGAGAGTATAATTTTGGTAATTTATCCTTCTTCTATAGAGCTTTAAATGCTCCTTTATCCATTTCTTCCATGCTATGCTAGAACTGATTTGACTATGATATTTCCTCCTTTATTTTGACTATAATTTGCTCTCCTCTTCACCCTATTCTTGCTTTGAAATTATATTGCATTTATTTGAGGTCAAGGATGGCCAAGTGTCTTTTCCATTTCTTGAGAGTGTTTTCACTTGTGTAATACCAATATCTTCTTCTAAAACTTTTTCAATGCATGTTACACCTTTGTAACATATGTGAATTTTCTCTGGTGCTTGTAACTCGGTGCTAGAGAATATTATGCCAATTGGTATTTAGTATTCTTGCATGATATGTTTAATATAACATCTTCAAGAAGGAGATTGTAACTCCTTCTATTATATTTCTCCTTAGCTTTCTTTGTTTTCTTGGGTAGCAAGCAAGCTATTATTCTACAATTGGCTTCATGAGGCATCTTGGAGCTTTGATCATGGATGATAGAGCTTCCTTTTGTGGATGTTACTCTCAATGTAGTGTAGACACTAAAATCATGTAAATCAGATAAGACTGCCAAGGTGCCACTCTTATCGACACCATATGGCCCCATTGGGCAACCCTCAGGGGTTAATTAGGGCTCCCAACCACTTTTGGGAAGGTTTACCCCACTTTTGGAAGGTTTTGGGCCATGTAGCCATGGTCGTCCCACCCTAGGACGACCACAGTTCATGGTCATCCCACCCAGGGATGGCCACAAGCAACCATCCCTGGGTGGGATGACCATGGTCCAGACCCCTCAAAATTCAAAGGGTGGGATAAATGGCAATCAATTTCTACCATTTATCCCACCCAATCACTCATGATAGATTGGGAGGCTATCATAGCCATTAGGGACTATAAATTGGAGGTCCAAATGGGAAGCCTCTTCCACCCTATGCATGGCAAAGGTATTGCCAAGTGGCGACACTTGCCTTGCATGCCCAAACTTGCCCCTTTGCCCCATTTTCCCTCTTGGGCTATAAATTGAAGTGTTTGCACTCAATTTCAAGGAGAGATATTTTGCAATTATTGACCATGAAGTGCTACCGATATTTTCCCACACCTTTTGCCCTCGTATTTGCCCTTGGAAACCTCATCAATCGAAGGTGTTTTCAAGGCATCCCCAAATACGTTCATCCTTTCCAAAACCTATCAATTCTTGGATTTAATTTACCAAATTTGATGACAACACCCCTAGGAGGATTCTAGACCAGATCCAAGTGGAATTGGTGGTAAAAACCACCCTGTTTTGTGGTCATCCCCCTTGGGATGGTTAGCAGGACCAAGTTGGAACTCTCAGGGATGGCCATGAATTGGCCCACAATTTTGATCCAATTTTAGTATAGATCAATTTAATAGCATTATATTAGCATCATATTCAATTTTGGTGAAGTTTGGAGTGGTTTTGATATGTCAATTAATGTTTTTGTGATTACAGTCCTAGTTGGCCCTCCCAGGGATGGCCATAGGTTCTTCTCATAATCTCACTTTGATTTCTACTCAGATATTTACAAAATCATATAGTAGACATCATACTAAGTTTTCATGTCATTTGGAGTAGTTTAGATTGGTCGCATACATTTCTTATATTCAATATTGCATGCATTTCATGGTTTTTATCATCATACGCATATGCTATTAACATATTTCAATCCCTTGTGTGTAGGTATAAATATTCCATGCATGAGGGAGGAGCTAAGGAGTTGAAGAAATATAGCTCAAAGATAGCTCTATATTCATGAGTGCGAGAGGAACATTGAAAGCATGCCATAAGTTCATGGAGGGATTGGATCCTTCAAACTTTGTAACTTGAAATGTATCAAATTGAAAAGCCCTCAAGGGGATGTATTGTAACCTCTTATTTGAAAAATTAATAAATACAAGGAGAACCCCCCTTTTTCTTAACTTATTTTTCACTTATTTGATTACTTTATCATCTCTTTTGCATGCTTGTTTAGAACATTAGATGCATTTCAATTTCTATTGCTAGGTAAGCCATTTTTCACACTCTTCAGTGGTGATCATGGTGGGACCCTTGTCCCTTTTCAATTTTTCTAATTTTTACCTTGTTTTTGCACTTTGGATGTTGCAGGTTTTGGCCATTCTGAGCTAAAATGACCCCTGAATTCCTAATTGGAACTCTCAGGGATGACCATAGCAACCATCCCACCTAGGGATGGCCCCCAAATTTGTAGTCATCCCACCCAAGGATAGCCACAAAACTAGGGGTTTTTTGCTCAAAATTCCAGAAATAACAACTTCCAGAATAGATAAGGTAAGTGCCTAAACATTCAATTTGCAGTTAGGTTGTTCAGAAAAGGGTAAATTTAAGTTTTTCATGTCTTTTCTTAGGTGATTGAAAGCTAGATTTCCCCTTTCCTAAATTCCAAAATAACAAACTAAAGAAAAATAGGAAAAAGAACAATCTTAGATATGCATTTGAGTGGTTTTCCTGCGTGTGACCTGCCTAAGGGTTAGGTTTTCATATAGGCTAAATATTTTGTAGGTTCCTTATTTATTTATGCATCTAATTCTGAAAGTAAAATGCTTCTTATGCATTTAGTGAAAATTCATTGAATGCTACTTTGTTTACTTTCATTAATTATAAAAGGAACCACACACACCACATCACTTTTAAATGTTAGTGAGTTGGAATTCATCCCCAACCACTAATAGAGTTCAACGATGATGGGTTTCATCTCCACCCATTGGCTCAAATCCTATGAACCCTATTTTTTTCCAAGTTCGACTCCAAGAACCATCTTAGCTATGGAAAATTGCATGCACTCCTCTTCGGAGGGTGTATCACTACCCATGGTCAATATGGGTGAGGATTGGTAGGACCTGTGCTCCCTGATCGGGTATGGGCTTCATATCCATACTTTGGTTGGTTCACATGATCAAAATTTCATTGTCTAGTTGTCGAGCTATGAGTATATAGGTGAAATCCCTTTAACAATTGAGAATTACATCAACAACATTCAAACACGTGAAAAGAGATTCTTTACAAAACAACAAATCAAAAATACACTAAACAGTTTAGGAACACATATCAATCTTTAAAAGAGATAAAAATTTGTATTCTTGTGTGTTTCTATTTTTGTGTGTTTGAATATTTAAAATTTGTAAAGGAGATAATCATGTAGGGGTTTATAAAAAGTAGTCATGGTATATACCCATAGCCAAGCCCACTTAAGGGTTGATGCTATGGGGAGTAGGCAAGGAGACATAGATCATCTCCGATTTGACCCCAAGGATATGGTTATACCTCCTTGGTGGCCACCTACTCTCCCAAGTCCTAGAGTGTCAGATAAGGGACCTAGCTTACAAGGGACCCCTACACGGGGCACCCCTACAGGTCATAGTCCCAATCTAGGAAATTACTTCCCAAGTATGGATACATCAAATGCCTTCTTTCAAGAAAGGCAACCATGCAATGAGGCACCTACACATAGAGCAATACCATGCATTCATGTGCCTGCTCGGTCTACCTCACCCACTTGGGTGCAGGATCAAGACTATACACCAAGGGTGGGGCTAAATGATCACATTATGCTCTCAAATCACCCTTCTCCAAGATACAAATATCAAGATGAGTATGATACTCATCGCATTGGGTGAGCCAATTCTACCCTACCCTTCCTCATTTATGAAGGAAGACCCAAGGAGAATCTTGATTATCCTCGATCACATCATTCCATGCAAGCACGATGTGCCTCTGTGCCAATAGAATATCAAGAACATATGTTTAGGAGTGAACCTCAAGTAAATGCGACTTCTCTCAATCGAGGGAAATTCATAGTAGACCTCACAAATCCTCCTGAACAGGATAGGTATCAGGGCAATAGTGCTAGGGCACATAGGCCTCACACAACTGAACAAATAAACCAAGTAGTCAAAAGGTATGTTGATCATCAAGCGCAATTTAATCAACTTCGGCTAGATAAACAATACTTGGATCTCTTAGATCATCAGCATCAATTAGACAAACAAAGACTTGAACAATAGATTCAAGAAACATTGCGCAATGGGGTTCCTACCCCAAGCATGCATAGACAGGAGGCTCATCAGAGGCAACCCACTTTCCATCAAAATAGGTCTCCTAGGCCTAATCAAATGTTGCCACCTCGACCTCCTAGGCCTGATCAGAACTTACCTACTAGGCCTAACATAGATCACCTTCAGTAGGCATTAGTTCCTCCTTGTAGGCCCATTCAAGAAACACCTTACGGGGCTTATGATGATTTGGAACAAGATGAGGAATACCTAGAAGCACCATTTGGAGGTATGGTTGATGATAATCAACCACCTCAACATATGCTTAACATTCCTCACCCCCTCCATGGGGCCAAAATAAAGAAGAGGATATTAAAGCCTCTGATGTGTATCGAGCATTGCTTGAGTGCATGGAAACTATAGAGAGTAAGACAGCTGGGACTGGGCTTCAAAATCCCACCTTGCACCAGTTGCACAATCAACCATTGCATCCATCTATACCTTCCCCTCCATACCTTGAGCATTTTAAAATACCCAAATTGGATAGATTTAAAGGGGAGGAAGATGCACAAGAGCATGTCACTAGGTTCATGAACTAGTGCTTTAACATCCAGGAGAATGATGCATTACTCCTGAGAATATTTTTGATTACCCTCTCTAGCCCAACCATTGAGTGGTTTAATCAACTTCCAAGGCATAACATCTATACCTTTGAACAATTTGTAGATGCATTCTTGGAATGTTTCACCTTTAATACCAAGAGAAAGGTGACCTTAACCGACCTTACGAGGTTAAAACAATATGAATATGAGTCTATCATAGACTATGGTAATAGGTGGTGAACACTTCTAGCTAAGCTACCCTACCTATTTCTAGTGTTCTGAGTTGACTCGGATGTTTTCAAAGAGTTATCTAAAACCAATATCATTATTGTTACAACTCCAATAGTATCCCACTCTTGAAGATGCTCTAGCACAAGCTAGAACCATAGAAGAGATTAAAATTCAAGAGGGGGAGATCTCAAAACCTCACAAGAAGGAGTGGACTAAGAATCCAAAGGGAAATCTGATGCCATAAAAGCCAACAGTGGTCAATCAAGTGGCCATAAATATCCTAGGGCCTGCACAAACAATACCACCTCAAAAGGTAAATTATCAGGCCCAACCTCCTCCTACGAGTTACAATAATAACACCCAAGCGAATCAGGGGCAAATACAGCAACTTCACCCTAGGTGACAATATACGCCCTTCGCTGAATCAATGGACTCCCTATTCGATCATCTATGGGCTACCAAAGTAATTACTTTACCATAAATCAAGCCTATAGACTCAAGTATAGGCAAACAAAAGCCTATGGGATATCGAGAAGATCTATTTTGTAGATATCATCGATAGAATGGGCATGACTTGCCTACGTGCTATGATTTCAAAAACCTAGTGCAGGATATGATCGAGAGGAATTACCTTCAAGTGGATAATCCTCTCACCATAAGCAATCAATAGATGGGTATTTTCAAAGACCCATTACCCACTCATGAGGTACAAGTAGCTCCTACCAAATAAATGAATGAGGTCAATATGGCACCCCCTCTACAAGGGTTCATTGGGATGGTTAGTATTGTGACCAAAAATAGATGCTACCCAAGTCAAGTTGCACCACCTATAGCTTCAAGTGATATTCCATCAACATCATAACCTCCACCACCTCCAATTCAAAGCCTTCCACCTCACCCAGTGGTGACAATAAAAAGTAAGCTTGCTCAAATCTTACAAACAACATCGGCTAGATTTTCCATTTACGAGCTCATTCAACAATCTCCACCTCATAGAGAAGATCTTATGGATATTCTTAAGTCGATTGAACTACAACCCCAAGAGTCTAACTCCTTTATCAATTTTTTGGGGCATGTGCAGTAGTGTAAGGAACCAGTGATCACGTTCCATGAGCATGAACTCAAACTGATAGCAAGTGATGTGGTTGATCCTCCTCTACACATCATTGCATGTGTGAATGGAACACCATATAAGAGAGTTTTAATTGACACTAGTTCATCAAGTAACATAATAACCACTAGTGCTCTCAAATATCTAGGACTTCTAGCATCCCATGTTGTTGCATCCACCTACACCCTCCGAGCATTCAATGATATGATATGCTCAACAGTCGGTACTATAGTCCTACCCATTTAGGTGGGACACAAAACTATATAGATATTGTGTCATGTTTTGGAGGGTGCAATGGCCTACAACATATTGTTGGGTAGACCTTGGATCCGGGACATGAAGTGTGTCCCCTCCATCACTCACCAATGTCTAAAGTATACTTATGAAGGGCAGGTACATGTAGTCTCTGTAGACCTTGAGCCCTTTAAGTACTACAACTTGGTGCAACAAATCCTCGAGTCAACCTTACCATCGACTCATGTGGACTTCCAACTGAACACATCCATTCAGGGTCCACTTCCATCACCATCACCTTCCATTACCCCATTACCATCTTCATCCATACCATCATCATCATTGGCAACTTCAGAAACACCTTCATCATCATCCAATCCTCCGTAGAGGAATATGTCGAAGAGGCCAATCGATGAGATCCCTCCCATCATTTCCACCATCTCTATGGAAGAGATTCCTAGTCTAGCAGATGAGGAACCATCTCATGAGGTACACATTGAGTCATCTCAAACCTCACTTCCATCTCCTCCACCTTCACCATCCCAGGTTACAATCCATTTAGCTAGTACAGGTTTAGGAGAGTACCTAGTGAGGAACATCACAACTAGTTCTAGCCATTGAGATGGTGCAAGATATGGGACGACCTCATCTCCCCATAGGTAGCATCGTACCTCTAGGTATACCACCCAATCAAATGAATTTTATATATGGGGGTATTGAATATGGAATATTACCAGTTCCTCAACAAGAAGAAGATGAGGAACCTTTCTCTGAGGATATAAATTACATGTCAAATCCTGACTATACCTTGTGATATCTACATTACTTCCATTGGCATGGCTATGGTCTAGGGTTATATGAACAAGGTACTCATGTTCCTTGCCAGCCACAATATCAATTACCATATGATAAATCTGGTTTGGGATACAACAAGTTGGTACCTTTAGATGTCCTCATAGAGAGTTTAGAATGCCTAGGTCTGAACTATAGGGATGAGCTTGCACATGATCCCTATGCTAATCCAAATCATGTCTACTCATTGGGAGATTACTTTCCCATAAATATGATAGATCAAGGGTTATCTCATGATTTCACCCAATCTCAGGAAGTGGGTGAAGGTTCGCATACCCTTCCATATGATAGTGAGGAAGAGGATCAAGGTCCTCCTCATGAATGGACATCGAATGATGAGTTAGACTATGGTATAGCACCCATAAATTACCCTAGTTTAGATGAGGAATATGAGTAGGTCATCCCATTGGATGATGAAGAATAATTCTATCTACGTATGTTCCCATTACAACACCCCATCTAGTGATAGCTTTTACCACTTGAAGAGCAAGCTCATCACCTACCCCATAGACCACCATCGATCATTCCACCACCACCATAACCACCTTAGCAATTCTAGCAATAACCCATAGATAGGAGGTCTATAAATAGGAGGTCCATAGATAAGGGGTCCATCCAAAGGCATCTATGACCCCTTTGGTCACCCTAAAATGCTCCAAAGGTGTCTATAACCCCTTTGGTCACCCTAAAATGCTCCAAGGTGGTCTACAACCCCTTTGGTCACCCTAAAATTCTCCAAGGTAGTCTATAACCCCTTTGGTCAACCTAAAATGCTCCAAGGTGGTCTACGACCCCTTTGGTCAACCTAAAATGCTCCAAGGCGGTCTACGACCCCTTTGGTCAACCTAAAATGCTCCAAGGTGGTCTACAACCCCTTTGGTCAACCTAAAAGTGAAGTCCTATATGGTGTTCCTAAATTAAGGTAGTCTATGACCCTTTGGTCACCCTAAAATACTCCAAGGTGGTCTACAACCCCTTTGGTCATCCTAAAATTCTCCAAAGGTGTCTACAACCCCTTTGGTCAACCTAAAATGCTCCAAGGTGGTCTACGACCCCTTTGGTCATCCTAAAATGCTCAAATGTGTCTATGACCTTTGGTCAACCTAAAATGCTCAAGGTATTGTCAACTAAAAAGGTCTATGACCCCTTTGGTCAACCTAAAATGCTCCAAGGTAGATCTACGGAAACCCTTTGGTCAACCTAAAATGCTCCAAGGTGGTCTACGACCCCTTTGGTCAACCTAAAATGCTCCAAGGTGGTCTACGACCCCTTTGGTCAACCTAAAATGCTCCAAGGTGGTCTATGACCCCTTTGGTCACCCTAAAATGCTCCAAGGTGGTCTATGACCCCTTTGGTCACCCTAAAATGCTCCAAGGTGGTCTACGACCCCTTTGGTCACCCTAAAATGCTCCAAGGTGGTCTATGACCCCTTTGGTCAACCTAAAATGCTCCAAGGTGGTCTACGACCCCTTTGGTCAACCTAAAATGCTCCAAGGTGGTCTATGACCCCTTTGGTCAACCTAAAATGCTCCAAGGTGGTCTACAACCCCTTTGGTCACCCTAAAACAGTCCAAGGTGGTCTACAACCCCTTTGGTCAACCTAAAATGCTCCAAGGTGGTCTACAACCCCTTTGGTCAACCTAAAATGCTCCAAGGTGGTCTACGACCCCTTTGGTCACCCTAAAATGCTCCAAGGTGGTCTATGACCCCTTTGGTCACCCTAAAATGCTCCAAGATAGTCTATGACCCCTTTGGTCAACCTAAAATGCTCCAAGGTGGTCTACGACCCCTTTGGTCAACCTAAAATGCTCCAAGGTGGTCTATGACCCTTTGGTAACCCTAAAATGCTCCAAAGGTGGTCTATGACCCCTTTGGTCAACCTAAAATGCTCCAAGGTGGTCTACTACCCCTTTGGTCACCCTAAAATGCTCCAAAGGTGGTCTACGACCCCTTTGGTCACCCTAAAATGCTCTAAATGGTATAGACCCTTTGGTCAACCTAAAATCATAAAGGTGTCTAGAAACCCTTTGGTCACTAAAAATCCAAGGAAATTGTTTATGAACCTTTGGTCCTAAAAGGCTCCAAGTTCTATAAACCCTTTGGTCACCTAAAATACTCCAAAGGTGTCTATAAACCCTTTGGTCACCCTAAAATTCCCAAAGGTATCTATAAACCCTTTGGTCACCCCAAAAGCCCCAAAGGTATCTATAAACCCTTTGGTCACCCAAAAATCCCCAATGGCATCCATTAAGCCCATTGGTCAAACTATATATACATATATATATATATATATATCAAAAATCCAAAAACATCATTAAAATATCAAAAACATAAAATATATTGTATTGCATTACATTTCATATCATTGCATTATAACATCACTTGCATTAGGCATACCCATCATTGCATTTTGCATTTTAGAGTTGATCATACATGTCTAGCACCAGGTATGTACACTAGGCATCTGTCAAAATCAATGTTGTCAAAGGTCAGTTTTACCACCTGTTTACATTATATTTATCATTTCCATCCACATTCCATACTGTGTGTTTGTTTCCCTTCACTTAGCCATTGTTCATAAGGTATCTTTAGGGTTTTTGGTCACTCAACCGTCTCTAGTTTTCTTTTCAGATTTTGTAGAAAGCTATCATGATTTTTAGAAGGTAGAATCTTGCTTAGATTGTACCTTGTATATGTCAAAATCCCAACACATTTTCACATTAATAAATCCAAGTATTACACAAGGAAATATGAAACCTACAAAGTGGTCCATGTTACCCTAAGAGAAAATTTTATCTCACTCATCCCCCTGTGTGAATGGTTCAAGAATACTGAGAATTGACAAAATGACAAGTTCCTCCTTACCCCAAACAATCAAAATCCCTTGCTTCACGCCAAATTGGGGCAAGTATCCAAAAGAGAAAAATAAATAGTGGTTATTACCACTTAAAAATATTCAAAATAAAAAGTGGTTTTCACCATTAGCAAAAACAACAAGCAAAATAAATAATGGTTCTCACCACTACCAAAATCCCTTTCTCACCAAAACAAAAATGAGCAAACTCCCTAGAGCAATTCAAAGATAAAATAAAAGAAGGGAGTATTGAACTTGAATCCCTAGAATTCTCAGCATTTGACAACCATAAGGTGATCCTCATTACAAGTTGGGTGGCATCAAGCCTACCTAGCAATGGTGGTATCCTTACGCATGATGATATGTCTGTCACATAAGCAACTTACTTTTGTACAGACCAATGTTTGCATGCGGATGAGCTAGCTTTTGGTAGCCTATATTACCTAGTGGTCTAATCCAACTATGTACAAAACTCAGGATAATGATACTCGTAGGGTGATCTTCAGTACAAATGGGCTGCATCAATCTTGTTTGGCACTAGGGTAACTTTATGCGTTATCATAGAAATGAACTCACATGCACACACATGGATATTGAATATCTTGGTCATCCTAGCAGATTTATACCTTGCCAAAAAGTCTTGCATGGTTAATATACAACTTTTGATTAGGTAACTAGAGTGTTTGAGTCTCCTAAAAATCCCAAACACATCATATAACATTATATTATTCATTCCATTTCATATCATGCTATCACATGTTTGTTTACATTTACACAAGCCATTACATAGTGTCATGATAACGTTAAAATGATGAGATAAATTTTGTATAGTCTATGGTGCTAGCATCTAGTATGTCAAATAGTAGTCATAATCCATCATACATATTAACAAATCATCCATTTCATTACACATATACACATGTACATATCATCAAATCACATCATATTACAATACATGCATACATGATAAGCATCCATCAAAGCATCAGTAAAGCAAACATAAGCATTGCATACATCTCATAAAGTAGTAAAGAAACACATGATGATAATAGAAAACTCATATATATGTATATATATATATATATGTATGGGATCAAAAGATACATCATAATCCAAAAACTTCCTGTAGGCTACAATAAAGTGGGTCCTCAGACCTCACGCTCCCAAAATCCAAAAAGAACCATAGAGTCTCCAAAGCCATGGTCATGCAGGACCGGCACTATGACTCTCACCCCTACCCTCAGTCACAGTCCATTGAGAACTCCCAGATCTACTACTCCCTACCCTATCTAACCTTTGTGTAGATCCTGGGAGCCCCCATCCTCATAGAATACTATCCTGTACCACTCCTTCAACTCTGGTATGACCCACTAGTAGAAGGATGGGCTAGTAAGTACCCCCTAAGGTGCACTATCTCATCCTCTAGCTCCTTAGTGTATGCTCACTCCTCTCAATAATAAACTTGGAAGTCCCCCACTAAGGCTTGGAGCTATGTCACCTCCTCCCGTAGCCTAGCCATCTCACCACTACTAGATCCCCCATGGCTAGGGCTCCATACTCCAACCTATGCTCGAAGAGTATCTATCTCTGCTACCTACCTATCAATATCATCCTATGCACTTTGTACCTATGTCTATAGGAGAGCTCTCTCCTCTACATGCTCCCTTCTACCTCTAATCAGATCATCTTGTAGCTTAGTAATAGTAGCATCTCATGCTTCCAATTGTACCTACACTCCTTGATCATCAAAGTAATCCTCACCAAAGTCATCTTATGGATCCCCTACATCAATGAGGTCTACCCACTCATCCACTACTCAATGATACACATGTCACTCACCTACATCTGGCTCCTCATTATTTAGAGCCTCATCATGACCCTCATATAGAGCATCCCTATGAGCCTCCCCTACCACCACAATTGCATCACCTCCTAGTGACCCCTCTCCTTGCCACTAGCATGTCACCCACCAAGAGTTATACTCTTTTGTAGTCCTTACATCATCTAGCTTTAAAATATCCACTATAGGATCTACCTCCTCTCCCACTACCTCAACTATAGTCCAACCAAGTGTCCTCTCATCCCCATGATATTGATAGATCACTAGCTCACTAGGCAACCCCTGGCGTAGCCTAAACTACCATAGGACTCGACCATATAGAAAGTACTCTCACTCAGTCCCATGTTTCCCAACTAACCATATCCCTCGCCTCACCCTATGAATTTGTGCCTCAGCCTCAGGCCATGTTGGACAATCCCTGTAGGGTCTCCAAGTCACCTCCTCTACCCTGATTCATGCAAAGGACTATGCATATTGGTAAATATCACCTACAAAGTGATGGATTTGACCTATCTCCTTGGCTCGCTCCCATAGAATCCCATAGCCTATCTCCCTATCTACAAGTTGTGCTCATGTCATCCAAGGCAGTCCCCATGGTCGATCCACAATAATATGCTACCATCCCCACACCTGTAGTAGAAAGTTGCATCCTAATCCCTTCCACCCATGGGAGTAGATCTCATACAGCTCATCATACAACTATGCTAGTAAAGTAGTACCCCAAGCCATCACTAGAGGCTGCTCTATGGTGCACTCCACAAGTGTAAATACCAACTCCAAAAGGTTCCAAGGGAACCTAGCTCCTGATGAGTCTAGTAGCAACATGTTGGAGATCAATATCATCAATAAAGCATGCCTCATGGTCAATACCCTAGCCTCATACCATAACTCCACTAGTATACCTCCGCTAAGTAGGTCATGTACTGCCTCCTTCCAATCCCTATCAAAGTATCTCTCCATAACCATATCTCTCAGATCTTGGTGAGTAGATACAATAGGTCACCCCTCTATCGGAATGCACAAAATCTGATAGACATCCTCTAGAGTCACTGTCATCTCCCCTATAGGTAGGTGGAAGGTGTTGGTGCGAGGATCCCATAAGTCTATCAAAGCAGTCAGATAAGCTTGATCACCCACCATGGGCTCTAACCGTGTCACTTGCTTAAGACCAATGGCATCAAGCCATTTCTAGTCCTCCTCTGTCAATAAGTCCCTAGTGGTCTGAAAGAGAGTCAAAAATTGATATCGACTCTTAACCACTTGGCAGAGTTAAGCAAGTTAACAAAAATACACCAAAAATGCATCAAAATTACCCAAAAATACCAAAAAAATACTCAAAAAGGGACCTTTTTGCCCTAAATTTGTGGCCATCCCACCCAAGGATGGCCCCAGTAGCCATCCCACCTAGGGACGACCCCCAAAATGCTTAAAAATGGGTCATTTTGACCCCCAAAATAGCCATAAAATAGCAAAAACAACAAAAAATGGAATAAAAATGCATCTAGACACAAATAAAGCCTACATTCCTACATTTTATCACTACTATGGTTCATTAACCAAGAATTAGTGTGTTCTTGTTGGAAAAAGTGCAACTAATTACAATTTCAAATTCAATAAAGAATAAGAGAAAATGTAGCCCTTACCCATCTCGCACCGGCTCCACCACTCGTCGAGTCCTATGGCTGGCTCATAGTGATTGTGGGGTACTCTCAGTAGCGCTCCACTTCAGAAAATCAACCTCCTACTCTTCACCTCTCAATTTGCCAAGTTAGAAATGTGAAAATGAGCTCATTTGCCCAATTTTGGGCTTAAAAAGCACTAGGATGAGCATGGTCATCCTAGGGTGGGATAGTCATCTATTTGGACAAACATACCACCCTGGGATGGCCATAAACTATGCAGCCATCCCACCCTAGGATGGCCACCAAAAAATCCCATAAAAATAGCTAAAAAAGATCAAAAAATGGCCTAAAAGCCACCAAAAATAAGTCAAAATTGATGAATTTCACAAAGGATCAAGATTGAAATCAAAGTGTTCATGGATGAATTGAAAATTTCTACTTTAATCCCCAATAATGTCTTTTAGGCTAGACCACTCCACAGGAATGAGGTATTCAATCTTTTTCTTCCACGAAATATCAACAAAATGATCAAAATCTTCACAAATTGATAAATCTTATAATGGATAAAACTGACTCCCAATCAAGTCATATGGGTCAAGTGACTCATCGCTTTATCATTGGTCATGCCCTAATCGACTCATCACTTGAGGGGGTAGTCATAATAATGAATTCACAATCAAAATCAACACTTAAACACTCAAAAGTGTAACTTGCATACATTCAAAAGAATCTTTGCCAAAGATAAATTTTCAAGCCTACATTGGGGCAAATAATCAGCAAATTCAACAAAACAAAGTCTTGATCTCCTTGAAGCCTTGGGAATTTACCTGGAAAAAGGCTTATAAGTGAAACAAGGAACCAAGACCAAGTATACCCTAAGCCCCAATAACTGCCATTGTAGGGTGGCTGAAAGGTATACCAAAATCAATCCTTCAATTATGTCCAAAGCAAGGATTTACAAGGGCACACCTACCCTTGGATTTCCAATAAATAATACTTGATACGAATACAATAAATTTATAATAAATCGATAGAAACATGAACAATTAGATATCACTTTGCATATCACAAAAATGAACCGATAAGGAAATCGATACGGAAACAAGGAAATTATAATCAAATCAGTTTACCTCTTAAGGAGGGTTGTTCCTTGCCACTTGGAGGGCTCAATCCTCAGTGTTCTCATAAATGATAAAATTAATTATAAGATAATAAAACTAAATCAAATATACCCTATTAGTAATAAATAAATCATATATTGGAAACACAGCCGAAAACTATGTTTTGTATGTAACATGGCTCTCCTCCTCGGGAAGCTTTGTCCTCAAAGCTGGAAATGTTTATAAAATACTTTTAGGTTCCCATTAAATATCATCTTCAAGTAGGTCCTACCATTTTATGAGGAATTCTTGGATGTGACAAGATCTCAGCATACGTGTTCTACTTTATAAAATTGCTTCAGGCTGGAGATATATACATCCTTCTTCATCGAGTACTGGTAATTCTAATTGAGATTGTACTTTCTGGCTGATCACCTTTTCGAGATATAAAATATGAAATACTTGATGTATATGATATGAGGGAGAAATATCTAGTTGATATGCCACTTATTCAATGCGATGCACTATTTTGTGAGGGCCATAAAATTTTAGAGCCAACTTTTGACTAGTCTTGATCTTCAATGACAATTATTTGTAGGGTTGCTAACATAGGAACACCATATCACCTGTATTAAATTATATTTCCGAATGGTGTGTGTCTTGATACTACTTCATACGATTTTGTTCTTGGACCATGTTGTCTTTGATAATGTTGAGCATTGGCTGTCATTGATGGAACCAATCATCTACTTGAGCCACTTTGGAATATTTTGGTACATAATTTGCTATTGTTGGAGGTTTAATTCCATACAATTATTCAAATGGGGATATCTTAATGGAATAATGGTATGAAGTGTTGTACCACCATTCTGCTAAGGAAAGCCAATGACTCCATTAATATTGTTTATCCTGAACAAAACATCTTAGATAGGTACCCAAACATTTGTTAACTACCTCAGTTTGGCCATATTTTTATGGATGGTATGCAAAGGACATATTTAATTTGGTACCACTAAGATGAAATAAGTATTTCCAAAAATTTCTAGTAAATATGGTATCACGATCACTTACAATATTTTTTGGCATTCCATGCAATTCTAAAATTGAATCCATAAATACCTTAGCCACTTTGCTTGTTGAAAATGGATGTTGTAAAGACTAGAAATGAGCATATTTGGAGAGGTGATCTACTGCCATGAAAATTACTATTTTTCCTTCTAATTTAGGAATACCTTCAATAAAATCCATTGAAATATGTTCCCATTGACGATCTAGAATAGGTAATGGTTGAAGAAATCCTGGTGGTTTGACTATTTTGCCCTTATTGCATTGGCATACTTTGCATTCCATCACCCATTGTTTGAATTCTGCTTTTAATCCTTTCAAACAAAAGGATTTTTTTATCTGCATATATATTTTCAAAAAACCTAAATGTCCTACTGATGGAGAAGCATGCGATTCATCTAGAATCCTTGATTTGATTGTAGAATTGTATGGAATGTAAATGTGATTCTTTCTTCTTAAAACCTTGTCCTCATAGGAAAAATAGGATGCTTGGATAAACCCAACAACAAATCCTAAATTATTTGATCAGTTTTTGTATTGGACAACCATTATTCTTGTAACTGAGATAGCATTAATGGCCTGCAATAGCATTAATAACAACTTCATATTCATATTTTCATGATAATGCATATGCTACCATGTTTTCCTTCCATTTATTATACTCGATAAAAAAATTGTATCCCAATAATTTTGTTAACCACTTGTTTTATTTTGGATAAGAAAATCATTGTTCTAAAAAGTGCTTGAGACTACTATGATCAGTTTTAATAATGAAGCGGCTATTAATTAAGTAGTATCTCAATTTTTCCACCACATGTAGAATAGCCAATATTTCTTTCTCATATGTTGACCTACCCAATTTTTTTCCCAAAATATATTTACTTTTGAATGCCAAGGGATGAACCTCCTACATTAATACTGTCCCAACACCTGTTCCTGATGCGTCACATTTGATCATGAATGGTTTGTGAAAATTTGGAGTTTCCAATACTAGAGTAGTACACATTGCTTATTTGAGTGCCTCAAAAGCTTGAGTGGCTGCTTATGACCAATGAAAAACATCCTTTTTGGTAAGAGTTGTGAGAGGAGCTGAAATTTTTCCATAGTTATGTACAAACTTACAATAGTAGCTGGTGAGACCCAAAAAACTGTGAAGTTTCTTGATAGTTTTAGGTAAGGGCCAATCCTGAATTACCTTTATCTTATTGGGATCCACTTTAACACCTTCTTGAGAAACTATATGACCTAGGTACTCAAATTATTGAACACCCAAAAAGCATTTAGAGTGTTTGAAAAATAATTTTCTTTGTGTAGTATATGAAGAACCCTTCCCACATGCATCAGATGATCATTCCATGATTTACTATATATGAGTATGTCATCAAAAAATACTAGGATAAATTTATAAGGAATGGATGAAACACATGGTTCATGAGACTTTAGAATGTGGATGGGGCATTAGTGATACTAAAATGCATGACCAAGAATTCATAGTAACCTTCATGAGTATGAAAAGCTATTTTAGGAATATCCTCTTCCCTAACTCTAATTTGGTGAAACCCATAACGTAAATCCGATTTTGTAAAAAAATTTGCACCATGTAGTTCATCGAGTAAATTATCAATAAAAGGTATAGGGAATTTATCCTTTATGGTTATTTTTTTAAGGGGACAAAAATATAGACACATACACCAAGAATTGTCTTTGTGATAGGCTAGAACTACTGGTGAAGAATAGGAACTAGTGTTGTGACAGATGACTCCATGTTGTAATAGTTCTTGGTCAATTTTCTCAATTTCTATTTTTTGAGGTTGGGGATATCGATAAGGATGACCATTAGGAGTAAGACTTCCTGGAACAAGGTGATGGCATGGTCATAGGATCTTTTGGGAGGTAGTCCCTTTGGTTCTTGGAAGACCTCATCATAGTTGGCCACAATGTTTTGTAGATATTCTGATTGGATTTCTAGAATATCTTGTGCTTGCTTTTCTATATAATTAACTTAGGCAATGAATCTATAACTACCTTTTATTAATATTTTCCATGCTTTGAGAACTTACTATCTTTTATGGAGGTGTTGAAATTCCTTAGAGGTGAAAGGTCTTCCCATTTTCTTTCCATTCAATAAAGTACTTATTGTAATTAAAACTGATCGTGGTGTCCATTTGTTCTAACCATTCGACTCCCAAGATAACTTTTGAATTCCCTAAACTCATAACAAAAAGAGGACCATGCTAGGTATAACTTCCCATTTACAATGAAATTAGAGATTTTCTACCTATACATTGAGCACTTCCCCTATTTGCAATTATAACCTAAAATTTATCTTGATTGGAGGAGTTAATGTGCAAGTTTAATGCCTTGGCAATATTTGTGTTAATAAAGTTATGAGTACTTCCCAAATCAATAAATACAGTTACCTTCCTTTGTCGAATGAATCCTAATACCTTGATTTTATGGTGATTTGATAAATCCATAAGAGCATGTACTGAAATTGCCATTGTATCCTCTTCAACTATTGCCTCCTTGGGTTCAATTTGGTCTTCATTTATGGGAAAATTAGGTGAGTTGGTATCCTCTATTTCCTCTTCATATTCCTTGTCAATATATTTTATTTAAAAGTTTTGTTGTGGTACACATGCCTGATTTTTTGATGGTAATTGTGAAATTTACAGCAGAAATATCTTGATGGTTGATCATTTTTGCAGAAAGAGGTGTTGCATAATTGATGTCAACCATAGGAATCATGTTGTATAGATGTCCCAAATTGCACCTTCTTCTCATCCAACTTGGAAATCCTTATACAAGTATCTAAAGAGGATGGATCTTGTAGGTCAACTTTGACTTGAATATTCTCTTTCAACCCATTTCTAAAAGCAAATACCACCACATATGATGGTAAGTTTCCTGCGTAGGAAAGTAGACTAGTGAATTCTAAAATATACTCCCTTATAGATCCTATTTTCTTAAGTGATAACAATCAAACCATGTATGAATATGAGGATCATTCATCAAATATTTTAAGTAAAAGTGTGGTGAAATCATCCTAGTAGATGGTCTTTCTAGTCTCATGTTTGAGCCATGCAAACCATTGATAAGATTCAATACAGAGTTTGGAGGAAGCAAAAGGAACTTTTTTTGAATTGGGAATTTGGTATAAGTCTAAAATGCCTTCCATTTTAGCTAACCAACCACGTGGATCATGACCCTCAAAGGTGGATATATCAATGCATGGGAAATTGACACCATTAGGACCTCTTAGTTTTTGGTAAAATTTCATTCTATCTTGGTCCTCATTATTCCTATGTCTATGGAAGTGATTTTGGGGGGCTCTAGTAGGACCTCTTTGTTATTCATAAACTTCCTCGCTATCCATATCCTAATTATTCCTCTATATATTAAATTGATTTTGGGTACTATCATCATGTCCTTTTTTTTGTTCATATACTTCATCTCTATCTTGATCCTCATTGTTCCAATGTCTATGGAAGCGATTTTGGATAGGAGGGGTTTTTTGGTTTTGGTTTTCCATTAGTTGGGTCACCAATGAGGTCAACTTTTTCATGCTCTCTACTAATGTTAGCATGGTTGGGGTTTTGGTATTGGGTTTTCTCATTTCCTCATATGTGAGGTTCTCATGGGAAGAAGTAGGAGAAGGATTGGACACCATGGTGTTAAGCAGTGGATGATCAGGATCAAAACTATTAATGCATAAATATGAATTATAATGTATACCTTTATTTCTTGGAGGTCTTCTTTATGACTTTAGGAGCCCTTCATTTGGATTCACTGAGTTGGATAAATTACTTTTTGGTCCTTTGGTCCACTTTCTGCTCATGCACTTGTTAATAGGTCCTGCTTAACAATTTTTGCCTTTGATTTTTGCAAAAAATCTGGTTAAATTAATAAAAAGTTGTTTGGGTTTCCACTCCAACTGTCGCTCCAACTGCGATGCATAAATTGAATTCTTTATAAATGGCTAGTTTCTTCTCACGGTTAGCTTTGACGGATAATTGAACCACTTTAATCAACTTGAAATTGAGAGGAAAATTAACTGACAAGGACTAGTGGGATCCAATTTATGCTATCGGGACACAACAACCCATAGGACCACACATTATGGAGATACTACCAGCAGACTCGACTAGACACATGACAACCAATAGAATGGACTAGACACTAACACCCAATAAAATAGAATAGATACATGACAACCACATAACCACACTCTATGGGTATATGACACAGTGGTATGAGGGGAACCAAACTCAAGACTCATAGGAATAGGAACATGAAAACTCGATATGCACAACACACGCACTGGAATGTGGACACAGGGACATAGAACTTGATATGCATGGGAATGTGGACCCCAAATGACATGTAGAAATATTATAAGAACATATGACATGATACACTAAGTGACAAAATGACACATGGAAAGTTTTATAGGAACAAATGACACGAAACTAGGAGCAGTTAGGCAAACCGGTGAAGGACATGTTATAGCTAATGGTTACACGCGAGCGAGGAGACTAGCTAGCATGACCGAAGTCACAACTTAATGGACATGGCCAAATCCTTTTAAACTCTACCTTCATCAACCCCATGCTATATGTAGGATAATTTGCCCAATGTTAATTGAAAAAAATAATATAAATTTTTCTAACCTTAGGATTGTTCATAAATCGACTGTAAATTCTCAATATTAATTGTCCCATGACTTCAGACTGTGAATGTGATGGTTTTAGTGTTGTTCTACGATGGTTTGAAATTGGAAGTGAAGCATTTCTACTTCACATGCTCTTCCTATCCTTTGGATTCCATGTAGGGATTTTTGAGGATGGACTTTACTTGAGTTATTTAGATAGCCCGCCATAGTTTTCTTCGGATGACGTTAAAAAAAACATAGTGCCCAATTGGTTCATTGTGATTTGGTATATTTAGGATGCATGTGCTTATTTCCTTGCATGAAAAATGCTTTGGTTTCCCCCTCCTCCTATATATGCTATTTTATTATTTTATTTATGTGATTTTTGTATACTACGAGTAAAATCCTACCGAAACTTGTTGCCTATGGACTGTGTGTGAGGGCAATTTCTTTACTACTAGTGGACTACAGTTTCATCATGATCTAATAGGAAACTAATACCACTTGCAAGGGTACACTTACCCTTTGTAGCACCCTAAAATTGGTGCAGTAAAACTTAGTAAATAATAAAAATTACCTTAGTAATAATTCAAATTCAAATTCAACCCCCAAAACCGCTCCCAAACCGCCTGCTACCTGTTTCCTTATTTTTCATGCCATTTTTAGAGTTTGTTTCATCCATTGGATGATATCGTCTCCGATCAGACGATATTGCCTCAGATCGGACTATTTCATCTAGAGCAAAATGTCCAGACGATTTTGTCCCAAAACTAATTTTTCATAATTAGCTTCTATTTCAACAGCTTCTCTAACTCGGGCAGAGACGCATCTACACCATTAGAGTCTCCCCCCGTTGGAGATCTCCCAAAATGGGATGATCTCCAACCTCCCAACTTCCCTCCTAAATCTATTTAAACCTTAGGACCCCCCCTTGACTTTCCCTTGGCTGGATTTTCTATAATTTGACCTTTACATGCATTAGAACACCCTGGATCACCATCTGCACTTGTCCTATCCAAATTTTGTTGCAGGAACCTTGTTATTCTTTAGTTGGAGCAATATCAGGTCGTCGCAGATGATCCTATCCAATTCGAGACGATTTCATACCAATCTAAGATAATTTTGACTACAGTCAACATTGGGGGCAATCAGTGCCCAAATTTTGCATTTCTTTACTCTTTTTTGTTGTTTTCCTTTGCATTAGTTAAGTTTATTACTGCTTTGTATCTTGGAGTTCACCTCATGTAGCCTAGATGCATAATAAAGTCAAAGTTAGTCATTAAAACCATGCATTTTACTTAATTTGTTATCTAAAGTTGTCATTCTAGCATTCATACTTTCATTTCTATCATTTTCCCTTACTTTTGCAATTGTAGTTTTTGTTCTTGGTATCCATTTCTACAATTGCAGGTCTCTGATGAATTAGTCTGACGAATTTTTCAGATCTTAGATGATCCTATCATATCGGAGATGATCCTATCAAATTCCAGACGATCTGGACTGCTTCAAAAATCAGAATCTCCATCAAACATCCGGATCAGGTATGGATCTTTAATTTAGCTTATTCTCTCTGTTTTCCATTCAAATATATTTTTTGTTTTCATATAATCAGCATTTCATATAGAATAACTTAGATTCATCTAGCCAAACCTAGGACTTGGATGTTTAAAGCTAAAACTGAACACATTAAACTCATTCCCAACCTAGGCATGGAAACTGCCACTAAACGTTTCCTGGTGAACCCCACCATCCGTCAAAAAATCACCTTAATACCCCTCCCCCGAGAGGTGGGACCTTCAAAGGGTCTCTCAGTCAGAGGTATTGTCCCATCCTTTTCCCATCCTACTTTCGAGCACGGATCCTTTAGCCTGAAGGTAAGGATGCGAAAAATTTGGAGCGATGCATTTTGGTGAACCCGACGTGAAACTAAAACCTTTTGAAAACAAAAAAAACAAAACAAAAAAACATAGATGCATTTCAAATAATTAGAAAAATACTAAGTTGTATATCATGTCTAGATGGTAGCTCCTAAGAAAAGACTAGCAGTCACTATAAATGTTGAAAATCAATTACCAGCTATAGAAGTTAATTTTGTGCTTAGTGTGCCTGAAACAGATAGAAACCAACTTTTGTGGAAAGAACTTGATAGGAGGCTAGGTGTCATTTCATCTAGGTCAAACGAACTTAGAAAAATCAAGAGGTTTGCCCTAGATAGTATCCTATATCCTCATCAACTCATTGTTTATCATGAACTTCAGAGAGCCTGCCATATGTGGTTAGCTTATAGGAGAGCTCTTGTGTCTTAAAAATTGTTCACCTTCGAGGAATACCTCAAGAACATAGCTGTTATACACCAATTCCTAGGTCGTGTAGAAGATCAAGAGGTTGTTCTTATGTATAGGAAAATATGGAATAGAGTTCCTAGGGCTGTGTTATATCGAGAGTATTGCCACGAACTTTATTTCTACCAAAAAGAATCTGAGACAGATAATATCACTATAGCACTTTTTATTAAATTTTTGAAAGAAAATTTTCAATTTGAAGAAGAACACTTCATGACTCCTGAAGAACTCAATCCCATTAATGATATTTATAAATTTTTTATAGAAAACTAGATCATTGCTTTCATTATTATTATTTCTTGCATTTAGTGTGTTGTTTGTTATCTTTATAATATTGTTACAAAAACAAGAAAAAAACCAAAACATAACAAAAACCAAAAACATTTTATTTCAAATACTATAGTAGGTATATAATTAAAATATATACCTCTTAAGCTTGTTGCACATATATATATACAAGTATATATATATTTGCTGAAATCTAAATTTAAGCACAATGCCTAAACTTAGGAATGGTAAACAAACTGAACAAGAAGAAGAAGATTGGTTAGAAGACAAAACAAAAAACCCAAATGTCCTTTCTAAGGAATCAATTCCGAAAGGAGAAACTCTAGAACAGCCAGAAGATGATCTGGATGAGGAAAATGAACAACAAGAAAATCTTAAAGAGGAAGGATCCTCATCCCCTAGAATAGCTCCATATGGAACTATTGCTTTTGATAACTTAGATAAGTTTTGGAAATTTTTCAATAATAACATTGGTGCTCTTAATATGGCAGTTCATAGTGATAAAGGATAAATTACTGACACTCAAATAGCCATGGAACATATGTTTGACATACACACTAATCCCTTGTCTTTAATTGATCAAGAAAGTGATAAAGCTGGACCATACAATAGAGATATGGTCACTATGATTCAGAACATGCCAAAACAACAGGTTACCCAATGCCCTAAGGAACCTGTTATTGAGCCTAAAATCATTCCCACACAAAAGAAACCTTCCTTCACTACTTTACTTCGCCAAACTATTGATCAATATGTTTCAAGTAGACAAAAACCTAAAATGAAGCCAAACACCAATTTTCAACAATCGGGCATACAACATAATACAACTTCAAAATTTCTTCATAACACCCTTCCTACCAACAATTTACACAATAGCAATATCGCATCTAATCTCCATGTCCCTCCATCATATGCTCACAAATCCCATATTAATGCCCTATCGAACCAATATGGTGGGCAAACCAGTAATCTGGAAGCCATGGTGAAACAATTAGCTTCGTGCATGGACCAGATAGATCCCTATCGTCCCTCATACAATTATCAAGAGATATGTAGTCAACCTCTAGATCCCATAGTTGTAGCACAACCATACCCTAAACACTTTCCCATGCCCGTCCTGCCTATATATAAAGGAACTGAAGATCCCATAGAGCATCTTCGCATGTTTAGGATAGCATGTCATGATATATCACATGATGACTTGCTATTACTAAAAATGTTCCCAAAAAGTTTAGGAGGAATGGCATTAGAGTGGTACTATCAATTGCCCACTCATTCTTTGAGAAATTTTGAAGAAACAACTGAATATTTTGTCCATCAATTTAGTGCCTACATCGAGAGGCACGTGACCATTAAAGATTTGTACAAGTTAAAACAAGACAAAGATGAATGTTTTGCTGATTTCTTAGCTAGATGGAGGCAGTTGATAGGAAAACTGCACTTTGTGCTACCTTATAGGGAAATGTTGGACATTTTTATTAATAATTTACAAGAACAAATATCTTATGAGTTATCAACTGCCACCTTAACTACCTTCGATCAAGCTATAGACTTAGCTCAAAGGGTAGAAGATGCTCTCATTAGAAGAGGTCAACTCAAAAAGAAAGATGATGAGAAAACATCTAGAAATCAGTATAAAAACAAACAAGTTGTAGGTGATGGAGTCACTGATAGTAGAAATGTTGCTAATATCAATACAACGAAGACAACAAAAAAATTTATATTAAAACCTCCTAATAAACCTCCTCGAGAATTTACTATATTAAATCAACCTTTATCAACCATTCTTCCTCAATTATTAGCACAAGGCTTGATTCAATTACCAGCTATCCGAGAACCTGATCCAACTATACCCGGATGTAGAGCTGATTTACATTGTGACTTTCATAGAGGACCTGGACATGCTACAAATTATTGCAAAATATTGAAACATAAAATACAATATTTGATTGATAATAATGAAATGGAGGTACAAGCCTTCCAACCTAAACAAAATGCTCCTAATAATGTTCAAAAGACCATTCCCCAAAATCAAAATCAAAATGCTAATCAATCATTGTATATATTTCAACATCCTTTACCAAACCATGGTAAAGAAGTGGCCAATCAAATCGAACATCATAATGTTCCCCCTCCTACCCGATATGTAGGGACTATTAGCGAACAATTATCTATTCAGGATCCTCAAATATTTGGCACAACCTTATCCATGGTCACGACCAGAACCCTACATAATATTCAAACTCCCGATCCTAGTGATGTAGAATCAGATACTGAAAGTGAAGTAGACATCACCTCAAACCAATCTAATAGTTCTAAAAATGAATCAGATCCTATTCAACCCATCACAGATGCTATGGTTCTAGAAGAACCATTTCCTAGAAGAGTTACTACTCGACCCTCTTCTAATCAGTTCCTTCCTAATGAACAAGCCATAAACGCTTAACCAAGACCAGTTTAGCTTCTTCAATATAACATTGTAGGTACCATCGAAGCCGTTACCAGACAACAGGCTCAAAAATCTCAACAAGATCAAGCTCAGAATGATGGATCATCTCCATTTATTTTGAAAAATCCCAATAAAGGGAATCATATGTCTAATTTTCAACCAAAACCTCCTTACAATATTAATGAACAATTATCCAATACTACAACCAGAATTTCCCTTTTGGACTTGTTAAGATCTTCTCCTACCCATAGGGATGAGTTAATGCTTACATTAATCCAAATGATGGTACCTCAAAATATTCAACCCGAAGCCATGTCCAATACTATCATCACTCGAGAAGTTGATTGTATTGACTTTCGGGATAAATATATCCCACAACATAGTTTACATAAGGATAACCCCTTATATATTACTGCTCTAATTGGAGATGTAGCTATTAAAATATTCTTGATTGATAATGGTTCATCTCTAAACATTTGCACTTTTGACTTCTACCAAATATTTGGCTTTTGAAGTGATGAAATGAAGAAAACTGACATGATTATCAAAGATTTCAATGACGAGACACAAGAAACATGTGGAGTCATTACCTTACCCTTGCAAGTTGGTCCTAGAACCCTAGATACAATCGTGTTTATTGTACATTGCCCAACATCGTACAATATACTTTTGGGTTGCCCTTGGATCAATGCGATGCAAGTGGTTCCCTCCACTTTACATCAGTGTATTAAATTTGAATTTAAAAATCAGTTGGTCACTATCCATGGTGACCCTAGACCCTTTGATATGTGTGCTTTGGTAGAACCTGTTGGAGTGCAATTTTGCCCCGCTCTGTCATCCACACATCCTAATTCTTATTTTTCATCTAAAAATGTGAAAAACACACACATAACATCATCTACTCCATCAACTACACCTATACATTTAACTAAACCATCTTCTGAACAAACCACACTAAAACCTCAAAAAGGTCTTCAATCCACAACCAATCCTTCATGTTCTATCCCTGTAATTTCAAAACCTATAGACCCATTTATTGACACTTCCACATTATCAACATCTATCATACCTTCCACATCTAAAGATATAGGGAATGATCCTTCTACATCTTATGCTCTTTCTGATAAACTTTTACCGAAATTATCCACAATCTTAATATCTAAAAAAACAAATGCTTTTATGCAAGATTCAATTCTTTTAAATAACTTGCCACCATATCCTCGTACTTTGGGCCTCCCACAACCTATGGGAAGTACTTACCAAGTCGGGAGTTGTGCTTTTATTTATAAAGGATATGATTGGGGAAGAATACCCTGAAATATCAAAACTCATCATGAGGGATATTCCCGATGTTATTTTGCTAATGAATATATTAAAGCTAAACCCATAATGCTTAAAATGGGCTATAAAGGGAAAGGCTTGGGACCTTTCCAAAATGGTATGAAAGAACCTATTGAGGTAGAGCCATGGCCCGCCCGATGTGGTGTGGGCCTATTTCCTAGTAAGGGTCAACCCTTCCCTTTTGAAGATGATGATAAACTCATATGTTATCAAGATTATCTAGATAAACAAGATTCTTTGTGTTCAAATAATAATCCCTTTACCTGCAACATGCTATCCATAGCTTACCCTGAATTGATTACTGAATCCGATGAGGAGTTGGAAGGAGATATTTTCCATGATGTCTCTGTTGAAGAGTTGTTACACAATGGTTTTTATTTTTATGGTTCTATACCAACTATAGCCCAACTTGAGGCCACCACTCATCAAAATGAATTATCCAACTTAACCTTAAAATAATTACAAGAATTGGATGTTTCACCCGCCCCAACTAATTTTGAAAGATATCTACACATGGAAGTAGAAAACATCGTTAAAGTTAACATTGGAACTGAGGATAATCCTCACATAATCAATATTGGATCAGCATTAAGTCAAGAAAAACAAGATGAATACATTGCATTCCTTAAAGAATATGAAGATGTCTTCTCTTGGACATATGAAGATATGCCATGTCCGGACCCTTCGTAGTCATGCATCATCTAGTAGTCCATCCGGATGCTAAACCTGTTAAACAAAAACTTAGAAAAATGCATCCCAAAGTGGCCTTGCTATTCAAAGGGGAGTTAGAAAAACTCCTAAATGTTATTTTCATACAAGCTATTGATTATGCTGAATGGATCTCAAATGTAGTTCCAGTCACCAAGAAAGAAGCTACCAAAGTTAGGGTTTGCACAAAATTTAGAGATATTAATGCTGCATGCCCTAAAGATGATTTTCCTCTTCCAAACATGGACCAAATCATTGACTTTACCACTGGGAGTGGAATGATGTCCCTAATGGATGGATTTTTTGGCTATAATCAGATCAATATAGCTCCTGAAGATCAAGCTAAAATAACCTTTATTACCCCTTAGGGTACCTTTTGTTGGAAAGTGATGCTATTTGGTTTAAAGAATGCAGGCGCAACATATCAACGAGCTATGACTTATATCTTTCATGATATGATGCATGATATCCTACATGATTACGTAGATGATATTATAGCTCGCTCTATTAAAGAAGATGATCATTTAGATGATTTTAGAAAAGTATTTAATCGGTTAAGAGAATACCTTATTCAATTAAATCCAACCAAATGCATATTCGGAGTTAAGTCTAATAAACTATTAGGGGTTTTAGTTTCTTTATGTGGTATCAAAATCAACCCTCTCAAGATTGTGGCTATCACTGATATGCCCGCACCTACCAATATATCTGAGTTATGAAGTTTACAAGGTAAGCTTCAAGCCATCTATCACTTCATCGATAAGTTGGTAGAAAAAACCACTCCCTTTCTTAAGCTCCTTAAGAAGGATGTCCCTTTTAATTGGGATGATGAATGTACAGAAGCTTTTGAACTTCTAAAACAATACTTCCTTAACCCACTTGTGCTTTCACCGCCTAGACCTGATCACCCATTTCTCCTGTATATTTCAGCTTCAGATTTTGCTTTAGGAGCTATGTTAGCTCAGCTTGATGATGAGAAGAAAGAACGTGCTAATTATTACATTAGCCAAACTTTAATCAGTTATGAAACTCGTTATACCTCATTAGAGAAATTATGTCTAGCAGTCGTATTTTCTACACAAAAATTATGCCATTATATGCTTAGTCAAAAAACATATGTCATTGCTAAATATGATCCCTTGCGGTATCTTATGAGTCGACCTTATTTATCGAGTCGTACATCCAAGTGGGTTCTTGCTCTAAGCAAGTTTGAACTCACATTCATAGGACAAAAATCTATTAAGGGTCAAATCATAGCAGATAAGTTAGCTGTTGCACCCTTAGAGTCTACCCATCCCCTCATCATTGAGTTTCTTGATGAATGCCTTCAATTAGAGGCATACCATATTGAACAATGGTCCTTATACTTTGATGGAGCCCGATGCATGAGTGGGGCTAGTGCGGGTATTATTTTAATATCCTCGCAAAAACACATCATTCCTCTGTCCTTCAAATTAACATTTTCTTGCACCAATAATACTGCCAAATATGAGGCTCTAATCCTTGGATTACGAGCTGCCTTGGCATTAAAAATCAAACATCTGCTAGTTTTTGGTGATTCCCAACTTGTCATAAATCAAATTAATGAAGTTTATCAGACCAGAGATGATAAATTGTGCCCATATAAAGCATATGTTTTGCAATTGTTATCCTTGTTTGATAAAGTTACTTTGGAAGCTATTTCGTGAACTAGCAACCATGTGGCTGACACTATGGCCGTAGCTACATCTCTTCTGCCCTTGGAGTTAGATGATGAATATGCCACCATCATTATTTGTCGACTCCAGGAACCCGCTTCAAATAAGTCATGTTTAGAACCTTTGGATGTGTTTCTAATCAATGAAACTACTCCTGACCCTTGGTATATAGATATAGTTGATTTTCTTCAAAATGGGACTTTCCCTGCCAATTCTAATAGAAACCAACATCGGTTATTACGTAGACGAGCAAGTCGATTTGTAATAATTGGCAATACTTTATATAGGAGATATTTTGAAGGTATCCTATTGAGATGTTTGAATCTAGAAGAATCCAAATCAGCTTTAAGTGAATTCCACGATGGATCTTGTGGAGGACACTTCAGTGGTAGTGTCATTGCTAAAAAGCTCCTTAGGATGGGCTACTTTTGGCCTACCATGGAAAATGATGCACATGAGTATGTGTGCCATTACGACAAGTGCCAGAAACATGCTGACCTTGTCCATGTGCCTGCACAAGAGTCGTAGGCTATTTCATCTCCTTGGCCCTTTTCAAAATGGGGCTTAGACATTATTAGCAAAATTAATCCTGTGTCATCTGATGGACACAAATTCATCATAACCACCATTGAGTATTTCACGAAGTGGGTTGAAGCTATGCATTTAGCTTCCTGCACTGGAACACAAGTCTCTAAATTTATTTTTAATCAAATCATTTGTAGGTTCGGAATTCTTGCAAATCTCATCTCAAACAATGGAACTTGTTTCAAAAATAAATATGTCAAGAAATTATGCCAGAAATATAAGATTCAACATCGCTGGTCCACTCCCTATTATCCTTAGGGTAATGGCCAAGCAGAAGCATCTAACAAAACCTTAATCAAAATTCTTAAAATATTGGTCAATAAATCTGGCCGCGACTGGCACATTCAATTATATCCAGCTTTGTGGGCCTATTGAACTAGTGTTCAAACTCCCACTGGAACTTCACCTTTTGTCTTGGTTTATGGTGCTGAAGCCATTTTTCATTTTGAATTAGAAGTTCCTTCTCTGGCTCTACTACTTCAAGATACCGAAGTAGGAGATGAATATCGAGCTGGTAGACTCAGTCAGCTAGAACTTCTAGATGAAAAGTGCATCAATGCTTTGGAGCATCTTCGTGCTTACCAAAATAAGCTTAAAAGATCATATGCCAAGAAAGTTCGTCATCGATCCTTTGAGGTCGATGACCTTTTTTTAAAATAAAATAAAAAAATACTAATGCAACTAAATACCTTAAAGGTAAATTTGAGCCCAACTGGCTTGGACCATATATTATCACTGCTAAATTTGAATCAAGAGCATACAAATTAGCTACCTTAGATGGTAAATATTTAAAAGAACCTATGAATATTATGCATCTTAAGCGATATTACGCATAAAATTTGGTCATTTCATCATTTGTACATATTTTGCATGTTGTCTCATTTTAAAAATATATATACTGTTTACACAAAACAAATGAAAAAAAATAAAAAGTCAAAACAACAATATTATTGACTCTTTTCAAAACCAAAAAATAAAAAAATAAAGAAGAAAGAGAGAGTCAAAATCATCAAACTCCTCAAAAATATTTGTTATATATATTTCTTCTTCAAGTATTGCAGTTATATTTTCAAATTATTTTGGATAAATTAGCATTTATTTGGAATCCCTCACTATCACAAACACAAAAATAAATATCTTGATTTTATCTGGCATGATTACTAATCTCTCTTATATCAAAGTCCACAAAATTCAATTAAATAAAGTTTGAGCATAGAGAATTGATCTTTTTATTTACTTAAACCAAGCATATCCTTTCACAATAAAATGATTATATTTGTAATGTCCATGCTATGCTACATAGTAGAAGTGGTTTCTTGAGCGAAAAGTTTCCCCTACTATCCTATCATGCACATGGTCTAGAATTTTGAGAATTGGCAAAAGGACAAGTTAACCCCTACCTGAAATAAAAATCCCTTGCTCTACAGCTAATCCAAGAAAGTATCCCTAGCATAGGAAGAAAATAAAAGTTCAAGAAAAAGAGAAAAAGAAACAAGTTATTTTAGCATTATCTCAAATATCAAGCCAAAATACAAAAATACAGAAAAAGCAAAGAAAAAGAAAAAAGCAAAAGCAAAAGCAATAAAATACCTTTCCCTACCCATTGAAAAGAAAATAAGGGTTGATGAGCTTGAATCCCTGGAATTCTCAATTATTCGAAAACTATGAAGTAAGCCCCATAATAGGTGGTTTGTGCCCAACCCGCTTGGCCTTGGGTAACTCCTAGCGTGGCGATATGTTTGTCACATTAGTGATCTTCTTTTGTACATACCTATGTCTACTTATGGATTAGCTAGCTCTTGATAACCCGACCTACATAGTAGTCTGGTATGGTTATATGCATCTAAATCATGGTTAATGAACACTTATTTGGTTAATTCAAATCACTTGTATCATAGTATCTTGCTCAAACCTAGTAAATGAACAATGCAATTGCACACACATTTTGTATTTGAGAGATTTTGTGTATCATTATGATAAATCAAGATTGGTAATGAACTCACCTACGCACATGGGATTCCTTATAAATCTAACTTTTTGTCTTTAAGATACTTTGAAATATTTTTGCAAATTGTTTGGAATAAATTCATTTTCTTCTTTGAAGTACAGTTGTTTAGTATAAAGACAACTACATGCATTATCAAAAATCAAAATCTTTTTCAAAAACATACAATCAAGTTACATTTATAACTTTTGACTTTTGCGACGATGGTATAGTTACAAAACCATAATTGGAATTTTATGCCTAGCGCAAGTCCTCATCTTCATATTTTCTTTTTATTTTCAAAAATTAAAAATCAACCATGCAATAAAACTATTATATTATTTTCTTCTTTGGATTTCGTGATGATGGTATAAGTCTATACCTAAATATTCTATGCCTAGCGCAAACCATTGTACCAATTTTATTTTCCATTTATTATCATAAAAACATATGACTTAAATCATTATGTTACACCATTATGCTTTAAAACAAACAAACACTTATTCTGTTTTATGTCATTATGTCAAAATGCAATGATGGTATAATTCCTAGGGAATTGTTCAAAAATTTTATCACACTTAGGAATTTATGCCTAGCAAAAGTCATTTTAAAATATTTCATGCATAATATTTTCATGGAAATCTAAAAACAAATCATCATCATCATCATCATTTGCATCATCACACCAAAGTCTTAAGACAGTCTCTTAAGAACTCTTTTACTTTTAACAATATTTCTATACTAGGATTAGCTTGTCAACCGAGTGAGTGGTGACTCCATGAAATGGTCTATAATAGCGACAATATCCTTTGAAATTATTGTTAAAAGTCCTCTTTTATTTTTATCAAATTATCACATCACAAAAAAACCAATTTGTTTACATCAGATTATTTCATTTAAATTTTAAAAAGCATGACATTCAAACCATAATATTTCCAACCAACATAATTACATGAATCATCCAATCAATCACACCACAACAATAAAGCATCATACAAACACATAAGACAAGTCATATGATCAAAAATATCATATATATATATATATATATATATATATATCTCAACAATATATGTACATCATATCAAAACTGGATTGGTATGCCACAATCTACATCTTGGCATACTCAATCCTCTCAAATCATATAATCAGTCTGTACAATGCAGTAGCCTAGCCTTGAGAACCCATCGATCTCTTAGCCTCATCTCCTCCCTAGCCCTGAGGTGGACGAGGTGGCCCCATCGTTGTATGTGTGGTACTACGAGTCCTAGTCGTCGATCGAGATGAAGTCCTCGATGACCCAACCTTGATCGAATCCGTAATGCTGGCTGGCAGCTATACCCTATGGCCCTATGGCACCATCTGGAAGTAGATACCCTAATAGAATGTGGTCTGAGCAATCGACCACACTAGCTCCTAAGTGCTCGCTCCTCCGCTTCATGCTCTGAGGTGTGCAACCTCATCTCTGAGCTGTGTAGCCTCAGCTCGATGGCATGTAGCCTCATCCTGTAGAGTCTACTCTTGGGCCTAGAGATAGATAGTCTCCACCTAGAGAGTAGCCGTCTCACTACTCTCTTTTGTGTCCACACCCTTGCCCTTATTGAGTGATGGTGGTCTCTCTCTCCGTGGAGAAGGGGGTCTCTCCTCCCTCCTATCCTACTATCGTAGCCTCTACTGAGCCTGTGGTCTCCTCTACTCTCTCCCTCTATGACCCTGTGCCACCTCAATGGCCACCTAGCACCACCTCCCTATCCGATGCACAACTGCATGAATCAGACCTTAAGCCCTCATCATTCGAGGAGGGTGGATGTCTATGTACTAGGCATCATAGCCGTTGGTTACCCCAGTGTTGTCCCCATCCACTGGCTAAATGGGGGCATCATCTGTGTCCTAACTCCAGAAGCATTACATACCTAGAGCCTCACTAGCTATAGTGTTATCTCAGACGGTCTGATAAAACTCGTAGTCTTTGAGAGATGGGATCCCCTACTGTAGATCGAACTGCCTCAAAACTTGGTCATAGCAGTGGAGCTCCACCTCTCCCCTCTCCATCCTCAGCCATTAGACTCACCTGATGTGATCCAGCTCCTGTCCATCCTTGGACCACCTTGGATAATTTCTCCAAGGCCTCCAGGTGATCTGGTCGGAGACAAGGTCATCAAGTAGTCTCTAGGACATTGGCAGATCTATCCGTCGTTGTGACCCTCTTCGAAGCCACCAGTAGAAATCTCAGGGCCTCTCCCCATTAATCCCTATCAGTGGGAGCCCTACCAACCTCTACACTATGATGTGCTCCCAGCACCAAACCTATAGTAGTGATGTCATAACCAGACATCAACTGCCCTTGTATATGACCCCATGCAAGATCTTATACAATCGACATAGTAAATAACTCCCCCAAGCAAACCTGTATCCGTGGTATCTCATGTCACAGACCACATCTATCAGTAGCCATGGTACTCTGCATCCACTCTGATGGCATAGCAGTAGACCACCTACAACACTAGCCAAAACCTGTGTTAGTCTAGATGCCCCAGGCATCTGGCGTAACGACTCGATATTCACTCCGCCCTTCTCCAGGGCGAAGCTCGGATCTCCGCACAGTCACATCATCGTGTGGCCCTGATTGGCCATGGGAGTTATCAACCGTCCTTGTATGGGGATCCTCAAAATCCTCCATACATCCTCTAGTGTGGGAGTCATCTCCCCTGTCGATAACCAAAAATAGGAAGAACTCGGATACCACCTCTCTGCTAGGGCTGTCAATAGCCCCATATTTGTAGAAACCTGTGGCATCTCTACCACATGCTGCAAGCCGACTTATGCCAACTGATCTCGCTCTGCCTGAGTTAGAGTAGCCAAGTCATCCCTCAACCCACCGTATTTCCATTCTCTGCTCTTCAGTAATCCTCTCTGCAACATAAACAACAAAACAATAAAAATATTTAATAAAACAATAATTAAAAAATGCAAGTAACACAAGTTCAATTTCATCAATGATGATATCGTCCACTATTGGACGATATCGTCCCCAATTTGAGCAATTTAGTCTCTGATTTTGCAAGCTGAAATCATCCCTTTTTTGATGAAATCGTCCCCATTTTGCCGATTTTGTTCTTGGACGAAATCGAGAAGATTTCGTCCTAACGATATCGACGGCCCAAAAACGGTCGTGATGCTTAAAAATCATCAAAATTTAATCTAAAAATCATAGAAAATCAAAATTCAAGCATTCTAAACTAAGTTTAGACCCTTACCCGTAGCCCACGCCGGACCTCTATCGATCTGTGCGCTGTCTCGACCATCTTGTCTACAGAGCTCTAGAAAACAGTAAAAATGAACAGTAACAATGAATTAGGGTTTTTCCCTATTTTTCTTAATTTTATTCAAAAAACAATTAAAAACATTTTAATTTTGTTTTTTCACATTTTTACCTCAAACGTTCGATTTGGGTAAAAACACGGAGGGGGCACCATAGTAAGTTGTACGATTCGACCAAGAATCGTCGCCTAAAAATGGAAATAATTTTTGCTTTCTCATAGATCGAGAAGAACTCATATTTAACGCATTTTCTTTGGAAAATTTGCTAAAGAGGGGGCAAAATGTAGCACCCTAAAATTGGCACAGTAAAACTTAGTAAATAATCAAAATTACCTTAGTAATAATTCAAATTCAAATTCAACCTCCAAAACCGCTCCCAAACTGCCTGCTACCCATTTTCTTGTTTTCCATGCCATTTTTAGAGTTTGTTTCATCCATTAGACGATATCGTCTCCGATCAGACGATATCGCCTCAGATCGGACTATTTCGTCTAGATCAGAACGTCTAGACGATTTCATCCCAAAACTAATTTTTCATAATTAGCTTCTGTTTCAACAGCTTCTCTAACTCGGGCAGAGACGCGTCTGCACCGTTAGAGTCTCCCCTTGTTGGAGATCTCCCAAAATGGGATGATATCCAACCTCCCAACTTCCCTCCTAAATCTATTTAAACCTTAGGACCCCCCCTTGACTTTCCCCTAGCTGGATTTTCTATAATTTGACCTTTACACGCATTAGAACACCCTGTATCACCATCTGCACTTGTCCTATACAAATTTTGTTGCAGGACCTTGTTATTCTTCAGCTGGAGCAAGCTCAGGTCATCGTAGACGATCCTGTCCAATTCGAAATGATTTCATACCAATCTAAGATGATTTCATCTGCAGTCAACATTAGGGGCAATCAGTGCCCAAAGTTTGTGTTTCTTTACTCTTTTTTGTTGTTTTGCTTTGCATTAGTTAAGTTTATTATTGCTTTGTATCTTGGAGTTCACCTCATGTAGCCTAGATGCATAATAAAGTCAAAGTTAGTCATTAAAACCATGCATTTTACTTAATGTGTTATCTAAATTTGTCATTCTAGCATTCATACTTTCATTTCTATCATTTTCCCTTGCTTTTGCAATTGTAGTTTTTATTCTTGGTATCCATTTCTGTAATTGTAGGTCTCCAACAAATTTGTCTGATGAATTCGTCAGATCTCAGATGATCATGTCAGATCAGAGACGATCCTGTCAAATTCTAGATGATCTAGACTGCTTCAAAAATTAGAATCTCCATCAGACATCCGTATTAGGTATGGCTCTTTAATTTAGCTTATTCTCTCTGTTTTATGTTCAAATATGTTTTCTATTTTCATATAATCAGTATTTCATATAGAATAACTTAGATTCATCTGGCCAAACCTAGGACTTGGATGTTTAAAGCTAAAACTGAATACATTAAACTCATTCCCAACCTAGGTGTGGAAAATGCCACTAAAAATTTCCTGGTGAACCCCACCATCCATCGAAAAATCACCTTAATACCCTTCCCCCGAGATGTGGGACCTTCAAAGGGCCTCTCAGTCAGAGGTATTGTCCCATCCTTTTCCCATCCTCCTTCCAGGCACGAATCCTTTAGCCTGAAGGTAAGGATGCGAAAAATTTGGAGCGATACACCCTTGTATTGCCAATCAATAATCCTTGATAATAATACAATAAATTTATAATCAATCAATAGAAGCATGAACAATCACATATCACTTTGCATGTCACAAAAATGAATCAAGAAGGAAATTGATACAAAAACAAGGAAATTATAATCAAATTAGTTTACCTCTTAAGGAGGGTTGGTCCTTGCCACTTGGAGGGATCAATCCTCTACATTCTCACAAAGTATAAAATAAATTATAAGATAATAAAACTAAATCAAATCTACCCTATTAGTAATAAATAAATCATATATTAGAAACAGAGTCGACAACTATGTTTGGTGTGTAACAGGATTCCAAGAATATATTCTCTTTCCACAACAGAGGAATCTAAATTTGGTTAGGTTAATGAATAACCTTAATCATTTGATTATTTAGTTATCTATTTTTTCTTAGCACTCTGTTGCACACAACGCGTCTCAAAAATGGGTATCTATAGACACTAAAATTATGTAAATTTGATAAGACTGCTAAGGTGCCACTCTTATCGACACCATATGGTCCCATTGGGCAACCCTCAAGGGTTAATTAGGGTTCCCAACCACTTTTGGGAAGTTTTACCCCACTTTTAGAAGGTTTTTTTCCATGTAGCCATGACCATCCCACCCTAGTATGACCATAGTTCATGATCATCCCACCCAGGGATGACCACAAGAAACCATCCCTAGGTGGGATGACCATGGTCTAGACCCCTTAAAATCCAAAGGGTGGGATAAATGGCAATAAAATTTTGCCATTTTTCCTTCCAAATTACTCATGACATATTGGGAGGATATCATAGCCATTAAGGACTAAAAATTGGAGGTCCAAATGGGAAGCCTCTTCCACCCTATGCATGGCAAAGGCATTGTCAAGTTGCGACACTTGTATTGCATGCCATAACTTGCCCCTGTGCCCCCTTTTCCCTCTTGTGATATAAATTGAAGTGTTTGCACTCAATTTAAAAGGGGATACATTTTACAATTATTGACCATGAAGTGCTACCAACATTTTCCCTTGTATTTGCCCTTGGAAACCTCGTCAATCAAAGGAATTTTCAAGGCATCCCCAAATGTGTTTATTCTTTCCAAAACCTATCAATTATTGGATTTATTTTACCAAATTTTATGACAACATCCCTAGGAGGATTATAGACCAGATCCAAGTGGAATTAGTGGCAAAAACCACCCTATTTTGTTGTTGCCCCCCTGGGATGGTTAGCAGGCCCAGTTGGAACTCTTAGGGATAGCCATGAATTGGGCCACAATTTTGAGTCAATTTTAGTATAGATAAATTTAATAGCTTAATATTATCATCATATTCAATTTTGGTTAAGTTTTAAGTATTTTTGATATGTCAATTAATGTTTTTGTGATTATAGTCCTAGTTGGCCCTCCTAGGGATGGCCATAGGTTTTGCTCACAATATCACTTTGATTTCTACTCAAATATTTCCAAAACCATATAGTAGACATCATACTAAATTTTCATGTCATTTGGAGTATTTTATATTTGTCGCATACATTTCATGGTTTTTATCATCATACACATATGCTATTAACATATTTCAATATCTTGTGTGTAGGTACATATATTCCATGCATGAGGGAGGAGCTAAGGAGCTGAAGAAATGTAGCCCAAAGATAGCTCTATATTTGTGAGTGTGAGAGGAACAATGAAGGCATGCCATAAGTTCATGGAGGTATTGGATCCCTCAAAATGTGTAACTTAAAAATATATCAAACTGAAAAGCACTCAATGGGATGTATTGTAATCTCTTATTTGAAAAATTAATAAATACAAGGATAACCCCACTTTTCTTAACTTATTTGTCACTTATTTGATTACTTTATCATCTCTTTTGCATGCTTGTTTAGAACATTAGATGCATTTCAAATTCAATTGTTAGGCGAGCCATTTTTCACATTCCAATGCAGTCTATGATCCCTTTGGTCAACCTAAAATGCTTTAAGGTAGTCTAATACCCCTTTGGTCAACCTAAAATGCTTCAAGGAAGTCTACAACCCCATATTTTGACCTAAAATGCTCCAAGATGGTCTACAACCCCTTTGGTCACCCCAAAATGCTCCAAGGCGATCTACGACCCCTTTGGTCAACCTAAAATGCCCCAAAGGCATCTATAACCCCTTTTGTCAACCTAAAAGGCCTTAAAGGTATCTATAACCCCTTTTTTCAACCTAAAAGTCCCTAAAGGTGTCTATAATGCCTTTGGTCAACCTAAAAGTCCCCAAAGGCATCCATAACCCCTCTGGTCACCCTAAATAAGCCCTATGGTGACCATAAAACACCCCAAAGGTATCTATAAACTCTTTGGTCACCCTAAAAGTCCCAAAGGTATCTATAAACCCTTTGGTCACCCAAAATGCCCTAATAGAATTCACTAAGCCCATTGGTCAAACTATATATACATACATATATATATATATATATCAAAAATCCAAAAACATCATTAAAATATCAAAAACGCAAAAACATCACATTGCATTACATTTCATATCATTCCATTATAAAATCACTTGCATTAGGCATACCCATCATTGCATTTTACATTTTAGAGTTGATCGTACATGTCTAGCACCAGGTATGTACACTAGGCATCTGTCAAAACCAATATTGTCAAAGGTCAATTTTACCACCTGTTTGCATTATATTTATCATTTCCATCCATATTCCATATTGTGTGTTTGTTTTCCTTCACTTAGGCATTGTTCATAGGGTGTCTTATTTCAAATTTGTAGAAAGTTATCATGATTTTTGGAAGGTAGAATCTTGCTTATATTATACCTTGTATATGTCAAAATCCCAACACATTTTCACATTATTAAATCCATGTATTGCACAAGGAATGATGAAACCTACAAAGAGGTCCATTTTACCCTAAGCAAAAATTTTATCTCACTCATCCCCTTGTGAGAATGGTTCAAGAATGTTGAGAATTGACAAAAGTACAGGCTCCTCCTTACCCCAAACAATCAAAATTCCTTGCTTCATGCCAAATTGGGAAAATAATTCAAAGAGAAAAATAGACAAGGGTTATTACCATTAAAAATATTTAAAAGAAATAGTGGTTATAACCATTATAAAAATAAGTAAAATAAATAGTGGTTCTCACCACTACCAAAATACCTTGCTCACAAAAACAAAAATGAGCAACTCCCTAGAGCAATTCAACAATAAAAGAAAAGAAGAGAGTATTGAACTTGAATCCCAAAATTCTCAGCATTTAAAAACCATAAGGTAATCCTAATTACAAGTTAGATGACATCAACCCTAGATGGTGATGCATAGTTGTTATACACATCATTAATTCTCAATGAATTTTTCAATCCAAGGTAGTGTACAAGGCTATCTGTGGAAGAAGGGGTGAACAGAGTTATAACTTAGGTCAATTTAGAGCAATAGGTATTATTGGTGAAACCAATTGTGTGGGGGATTTTGGACATTCCTATCTCTAAATTGCATGAATTAAACCTTAATATAAGTTGCAGAATTGGAAACTAATCATTAAATGCAGAAATGAACTCCTAATTACAATTGCAGAATAAGACCTAATTATGTTGCAGAAATAATAGTTGTAGAATTAAAATTCTGATTATAATTGTAGAAAGGAAATCTATTTACTTTTGTAGCAATGAAAACCTACTTCTAACATGGAAATGAAACCCTGTCAAGGATCTGTAATAGAAGGTTGTCAATATTCTATGCAGGGGTTGACAACAAAACATAAAATGCAAGAAATTACAGAAAACAGTAAATTATGGAAATGACAGTCTGCAATAAATTGAAAGCTTTGTTGAAATTGGGGATTACAACCAAACCATTAATCACAAAACATAAAATAAGCTAAGATTGCAAATATCATTAGTTATTTACAAAGGAATGAAATGACAAGTTCTACAACTCATTCTACTGCAGCAAAATCAGAATAAAAACCTGTTGTTAGTCCTCCTCCTAGGTTTGGAAGTGGCCAGCCTCCTTGTCCAAAAGAAGGTATGAGTCTCTCTCTCTCTATATCTTACTCACACTCATTTACAAGCAATATGAAATAGAAATAGTACACTTTATTGATTTAAACACATGATTACAATGATTCTGCTGAAAACCTATTATAGGACTGTAACAGTCACTTCTTTGGTTATTGCCTATTTTCTACTTTCTACTTTCTCTATCTTCTATCTCCACTTTCTCTACCCTCCTAGCTCAACCTGAATGGGAGCCATATTTATAGATGTCCTAAGATCTACTAACAAGCTGAGAATATCTCAAAAGATCTAATCCTATTATGCTGCAACAATTCTTGGTTTTATCCTAGAAGAAGATCAAACTTGATCTTTCCATAAATGGTGGCTTTGGTCGGCAAGGACGACAAAGGTAGATCTAAGATATTTTCCCTTACCCTTTTCAATCTTTATTTCTCTTTTTCTAGCGTCAAAATTTAGTCAATAAGTCAAAAAGCACATTCTGTTTTCATTTCAAAGATAAGTGGATCATTTCGAAGATACTGCAATTCTCATTTCGAAGATCCGCTCATTTCGAAGATACTGCAATTCTCATTCCGAAGATCTGCTCATTTTGAAGACACTATGTTTTCTCATTTTGAAGATATCTGTTCATTTCGAAGAGACTTCGAAATGAACAAATGTGGGCTCCTTAAATTATTTCCTCTGCATTTCTCATGTGGGTTGCTTCTCAGGATCAGATTCTAATGGTCTTCATCTCTTTCCACATGTGAATTCCATGCCTTGCCATTCATTGGCAGCTGGCTAGAATTTACATGGGAAAAGCTAGTTTTTGCTGCATAGTAATAGTTTACTTGCACTGTTGCCAGATTTAGGTAAAAAAAATGCTTGAGATATATCAAAACATGATTAGTGAAATTTTGTTATCAATCTAAGCATATCTCATTTAACAAGTCATAACAAAACAACATAAAACTCATGCAAAAAGCTGTAAAAATCAGAATATAGTATTTCAGATACATTCATCATGCAAATAGTTAATACACAACATATTGAATTAAATTAACTAGCATATTAGATTAAACATAAGAGTTTATAGGCAATTTCAAAGTTCAAAACATGTTATGATTGAGGCATTTCCAGGCCTCATAATTTTCCCCCCAACTTATATTGATGCATGTCCTCATGCATTCTGTTGGGCTATGGAATCGGTGATTGGACTGTAGCCACCTCCAAATTATCCTGCCTAGCCTCTTCCTCAATTATCTGTTCAAAGAATTCTAAGAAGTTTTCAGGGGCTGGTTGTATCTCTATGACATCTGGACTGCTTTTTCCACATTCTTATTCTATGACCTAGTCCGCCATTTCCCTCAAGTGGAGTCTTGTAGACCTCCTAGTTGCAGATGCAAACTTCTTCTTTTTGCTCTATTTTCTGGTGATAGTAGGGGTTGTGGGGTCAGTTTTAAATGCTTCTATTTCCCTTGTTGTTTCTTCCCCTGTTGGGCTAGGTGCTTCATTTCCCTATTCTGATAAATCAGTTGCAACTTCATAAAAATGGACCTTCTTCTATATTTATGTGTTGCTACTAGTTCCAGACCCTATTTTCTTTTGCTTCTTGACTTGCAAAGTTGAAGGTTCTGGAGTAAGGTGTTCTACTGCTACTATTGAATGTGTCTCTTTTTCTACAACAACTTTTGCAGTAGTTTCTATTTCATCTTTTGCAACATCTTCTGCAACAACTATTTCTTCTTCTGCAGCAACATCAGTAGTATCTATTTCTTTGTCTTCATCCTCATCTCCAAAAATTACATCATTTAAGGTAGAGTAGAACCTCTCAAAGCTCCTAGGGTTTCCTCTAAAATGATGTTGGAAAACTAGTTTGATGAGACCATGGTGGCAAAGACTCTCTTTTCCTTCCTGATATCTTTTTACCATGTTTTTCAATTCCTGGTGCAGGTATAGGGGAATATTTACCCTAACATCTAGTTTTTGCCTACCATGTCTGAGATGATTTAAAATTTTTATATGATGCCCTGACAATAGTACATACTGCCCTTCACAGGTTAGAAATTTGATTACCCATGTGGCCACTTCATCCTAGGATTCCTACTGGTTGGCCCTTTTTACCCCCTTGCATGTGTTATTATGTGTTAAATACTCCGGTACCCTATCGTTTTCTTCCAAAAATTGATGAACTGTATTTACCAATGTATTTTTGCCAGACCTAAAAATTGGAAGACCTTCTAATGGCAGCTTAGTAATTTGACTCAAAACTTTATGGGTTATATCAATAGTCATGTCGTTAACATGTGCCCATTTTTTTCTGAATGTGTGGGTGAACATGCCGGCCAAATCTTCAGAGGACCCATTAAACTTATCCAAAAATGGCATAAGCCCTCCATCTTCAAAAATCTGTAGCACTTATGGATTTTCTCGAAGGTGGGTGGTATCCGCTGGTTCCATTTTTGTTTTTTGCCCCATTTTTCTATCTTGGTACATCACAAACTACTCACTTCTGTTGCTATTCCTTTGCTGGATCTCTGATTTTTGGTGTTTGCAACTTTGTAGGGTTTGGTTCCAAGTTTTCAATTGCCCTATTTTTGTTCTTCGAAATGAATCGTAATCTGAGCACTGTACCTCGTAGTCATTTTATGCTAGAAAATATGTCTTCAAAAAGAAGAGTGGCATGCATTTCTATTTTTGCTTTGAAAACATGTCCATCAATGGTTGCACAGACGTCCTTGTTGTTAGATCCACCTTACTCATTTTTTAGTTTTTCTATTTTGCTTGCGAACTCCCATGTGCATGTTTATTAGCATCAAAACAAATGGTGGCATACTGTTGGTCACGTCCTCCATGATTTTGGTATTTTCCAAATGGGTGCAAAAACAAACCACATCCTGACTGACACATGTTCATTTATCGTATGCTATCAAAAGAATTTTTACTTGATCGTATTTCTTTTCTTCCTTGGATGCCATGTGGAGATATTATATTGAATGCTCTTTCCGAAGATTATGATCTATTGCAAAAACAAAACTTCATTCCAAAGATTATGACTTCATTCTAAATATAAGTCTTCATTTCAAAGATTATGATTTCATTCCGAAGACAAGTCTTCATTCCGAAGATCATGCTTCTTTGTGATGTCAAATCCTCATTCTGAAGATTAGGTTGTATTGCGAAGGCAAATAATTTCAAAGACAAAACTTCATTCTGAAGACAATTCCTACTGCATTCTAAAGACAAATCTTGCTTCATTCTGAAGATGAAGCTTCATTTCGAAGATGATGCTTCATTCCAAAGACAAATCATCATTCGAAGGCAAAGCTTCATTCCGAAGACAAATCGTCATTTCGAAGACAAAGCTTCATTTTGAAGACAAAGTGCAACATTCATTCTGCTATCATTTTGAAGATAATTTCAATCTGAAGACAATACAACAATTAGTCTGAAGAAGATAGCAGGCACTGTTTTTGGCATTCTTGTTTTGAATATTAGGCAGAAATCAATATTCCCATTCTCAAAACATATTTTAAGTATGCCAACTCTTATGGATACCTTTTATGCTAATGGTTAATTGTTATATACTATATACCAATCATTTACAATGAAGAAATGTAAGAAATATATACCTGATTAAAACAAGTTAATGCAATTTTTTGAAAGATGATTGCTTTTGTTGATGTTCTGCTGAGATTTTTTTTAATATTTCAAAACAAGTGTAGTTGGTGAATTTTTACAATGAAGGTTTAGAAATTTTCAAGGTTATGCATGCCAAAAAATTGGTTTTCGTGCATACCAACCCAGTAGTGCCTTGGAAAATTTTTTCACTGCTGAGTTATTCATTTTTCTCTTTTTTTTAATTTTATTTTTTATTTTATTTTTACCTCTCATTTTCTCTCTTTTTTCTTTTATTTTTCTTGATTCTGACTATTCCCATGAAGGAATTCATGATTTCCCTGAAATCATGCCCATGAAGGAATTCATAATCATATTTTATTCATCTTTTTGTTTTCTGCTTTTTCTAATTTTTTTTTGTATTTTTGTATTTTTTCTTGAAATCTATGATCATGTTGATTGTTTTGAAGTGGAAGAGGAAATTTCTTCCACATGTTGTGTATCCAAACTGTCAAGCTACTGCAAGAATTCCTTTTTATTCAGAGGTGTATGGTACACCCTGAGGCGATGTCCATTCACTACCAACTTTCTCTGTGACCCATCAATAGGATATAAACGAGCTGCTCCATTATCAAATACCTCTTCAATCCGGTAAGGTCTAAGCCATCTAGTTCTTAGCTTTCCAAGGAAGTCCTCATAGCAAGAATCAAATAGTAAAGCCCAATCTCCTTGTTGAAGTTTCTTGAAGGGGTGAACAAAGTTATAACTTATATCAATTTAGAGCAACAGGTCTTATTGGTGAAACTGATTGTGTGGGGGATTTTGTACATTCCTATCTCTAAATTGCATGATTTAAACCTTAATCTAAGTTGTAGAATTGGAAACTAATCATTAACTGTAGAAATGAAGTCCTAATTACAATTGCAAAATGAGACCTAATTATGTTGTAGAAATAACAGTTGCAGAATTAAAATTCTGATTATAATTGTAGAAAGGAAATCTATTTATTTTTGCAGTAATGAAAACCTAATTCTAACATATAAATGAAACCCTATCAAGGCTCTATAATAGAAGGTTTTCAATATTTTGTGCAGGGGTTGACAGCAAAACATAAAATGCAAGAAATTACATAAAACAGTAAATTCTGAAAATGATAGTTTGCTATAAATTGAAAGCTTTGCTGAAAGTGGGGATTACAAAAAAACCATTAATCACAAAACATAAAATAAGCTAAGATTTCAAATATCATTAGTTGTTTACAAAGGAATGAAATGACAAGTTCTACAACTCATTCTACTGCAGCAAAATTACAATAAAAACCTGTTGTTAGTCCTCCTCCTAGGTCTGGAAGTGGCCAGCCTCTTTGTCCAAAATAAGGTATGAGTCTCTCTCTCTCTAGATATTACTCACACTCATTTACAAGCAATATGAAATAGAAATAGTACACTTTATTGACTCAAACACATGATTACAATGATTCTGCTAAAAACCTATTACAAGACTGTAACAGTCACTTTTCTGATTATTGCCTATTTTCTACTTTCTGCTTTCTCTATCTTCTATCTCCACTTTCTCTACCCTCCTAGCTCAACCTAAATGGGAGCCATATTTATAGATGTCCTAAGATCTACTAACAAGCTGAGAATATCTCAAAATATATAATCCTATTATGCTACAACAATTCCTGGTTTTATCCTAGAAGAAGATCAAACTTGATCTTTCCATAAATGGTGGCTTTGGTTGGCAAGGACGGAAAAGGTAGATCTGAGATATTTTCCCTTACCCTTTTCAATCTTTATTTCCCTTTTTCCAGCATTAGAATTCGGTCAATAAGTCAAAAAGCACATTCTATTTTTATTTCGAAGATAAGTGGCTCATTCCGAAGATACTACAATTCTCATTCCGAAGATATGCTCATTTTGAAGATATTGCAATTCTCATTTTGAAGATCCACTCATTCCAAAGACACTGTGTTTTCTCATTTCGAAGATATCTGTTCATTCCGAAGAGACTTCGAAATGAACAAATGTGGGCTCCTTAAATTATTTCCTCTGCATTTCTCATGTGGATTACTTCTTAGGATCAGATTCCAATGGTCTTCATCTCTTTCCACATGTGAATTCCATGCCTTGTCATTCATTGGCAGCTGGCTGGAATTTACATGGGAAAAGCCAATTTTTGTTGCACAGTAACAATTTACTTGCACTATTGCCAGATTTAGGTAAAACAAATGCTTGAGATATATCAAAACATGATTAGTGAAATGCTCCTATCAATCTAAGCATATCTCATTTAGCAAGTCATAACAAAACAACATAAAACTCATGCAAAAAGCTGTAAAAATTAGAATGTAGTATTTCAAATACATTCATCATGAAAATAGTTAATACACAACATATTGAATTAACTTAACTAGCATATTAGATTAAACATAAGAATTTATAGGCAAAACATGTTATGATTGAGGCATTTCCAGGCCTCATCAGCTGGTAATGGTGGTATCCTTACACATGATGATATGTCTGTCACATAAGTTGCTTGCTTTTGTATAGACAAATATTTACATGCGGATGAGTTAACTTTTGGTATTTTGTATTACCTAGTGGTCTAATCCAACTACATATAAAACTCAGGATAATTATACTCGTAGGGTGATATTTAGTACATATGGGCTCCATTAATCCTGTTTGGCAATGGGGTAACTTTATGCGTTATCATAGAAATTAACTCACATGCACACATAGGGATATTTAATATCTTGATCATCCTAGAAAATTTATACCTTGCCAAAAAGTCTTGCATGGTTAATATACAACTTTTGATTAGGTAACTAGAGTGTTTGAGTCTCCTAAAAATCCCAAAAGCATCATATAACATTATATTATTCATTCCATTTCACATCATACTATCACATGTTTGTTTACATTTACACAAGCCATTACATAGTTTAATGATAATATTAAAATTATGAGATAAATTTTGTACAGTCTATGGTGCTAGCATCTAGTATGTCAAATAGTAGTCATAATCCATCATACATATTAATAAATCATCCATTTCATTACACATATACACATGTGCATATATCATCAAATCACATCATATTACAATACATATATACATGATAAAAATCCATCATAGCATCAGTAAAGCAAACATAAGAATTGCATACATTTCATAAAGCAGTAAAGAAACACATTATTATAACAAAAAAAATCATATATATATGTATGTATGGGATCAAAAGATACATTAGCATCCAAAAATTACCTGTAGGCTAAAATAAAGTGGCTCCTTAGCCCTTGCACTCCAAAAATAAAAAAAGAACCATAAAGTCTCCAAATCCATGGTCATGTAGGACTGGCACTATGAATCTCACCCCTACCCTTAATCAGAGTCCATCGAGAACTCCCAAATCTACTACTCCCTACCCTATTTGACCTTTGTGCATAACTAGGAGTTCTCATCCTCATAAAAGACTATCCTATACCACTCCTCTGACTCCGGTGCAACCCAATAGTAGAAGTATGGGCTAGTATGTGCCCCCTAAGGCACACTATCTCATCCTCCAACTCCTCGATGTATGCTCGATCCTCGCGAAAATGATCTTGGAAGTCCTCCACTAAGGCTTGGAGTTGTATCACCTCCTCCCATAACCTGGTCATCTCACTAGATCCCCCATGGCTAGGGCTCCATGATCCAACCTATACCTAAATATTAGCTATCTCTACTACCTACCTATCAATCTTAGCTTGTGCACTCTATACCTATGCTTGTATGGGATATCTCTCCTATGCATGCTCCTATCTACCTTTGATTAGATCACCTTGCAAATTAGTAATAGTAGCATCTCGTGCTACCAATTGTGCATGCACTCCATGATAATCAAGGTAATCCTCACTAAATTCATCCTATAGATCCCCTACATAAATAAGGTCTACCCATTCATTTTCCACTCAATAATACATATGTTGCTCGTCTGCATCTGGCCTCTCCTTGTTAGAATCCTCATCTTAACCCTCATTTGGAGCATACCTATTACCTCCCCTACCACTGCAACTACATCACCTCCTAGTGGCCTCTATCCTTACAATTAGTACATCATCCATAAAGATTCATATTGTTTTATAGTCCCTACATTGTCTACCTTTACAATGTCCACTACAGGGTCTACCTCCTCTCCCACTACCTCAACTATAGGCCAACCAAATATCATTTCATCCCCATGGCATTGGTAGATCACTGGCTCACTAGGAAACCCCTAGTATAGCCCAAACTATTACAAGACTTGAACATACAAAAATTAATCCCGTTCAATACCATGTCTCCCAACTAACCATCTCCCTTGCCTCATCTAGAAAAGTTGTACCTCAACCTAAGGCCATGCTAGACAATCCTTGTAAGATATCCAAGTCACCTCCTCTACCTTGAGTCATCCAAATAACTATGCATGGTGGTCAATATTTCCTACAAAGTGACAAATCTGACCTACCTCCTGGGCTTATTGCCATAGATTCCCATAGCCTATCTCCCTATCCACTAGTTGTGCTTGTTTCATCTAAGGTAGTCCTCGTGGTTGATCCACAACAATATGATACCATCCCCATACCTAAAGTAGAAATATGCATCATAAGCCCTTTCACCCATAGGAGAAAATCTCATACAACTATGCCAATAAAGTAGTACCCCACACCATCACTAGTGGCTACTCTATGGTGCACTCCAAAAGTGTAAATACCAACTCCAAAAGATTACAAGGGAACCTGGCTCCTGACAAGTTTAGTAGCAACATGTTAGAGATCATTGTTATTAGTAAGGCATGCCTCACGGTAAATACCCCAACCTCGTACCATAACTCCACTAATATACCTCCACTAAGTAGGTCATGTACTACATCCTACCAGTCCCTATCAAAGTTTCTTTGCATAATAGTATCTCTTATTAGATCTCAGTGAGTAGATATGATAGGTCACCCCTCTATCTAAATATAGAAAATTTGATAGATGTCCTCTTGAGTCACTTTCATCTCCCATGTAGGTAGGTGGAAGATGGTGCAAGGATCCCATAAGTCTATTAAAGTAGTTAGAGAAGCTCAGTCGCCCACCATGAACTCTAACCATATCACTTGATTAAGACCAATGGCATCAAGCCATTACCAGTACTCCTTTGTTAATAAGTCCCTAGTGGTCTAAAATAGAGTTGGAAATTGATACCGACTCTTAATCACCTGCCATAATTAAGTAAGTTAACAAAAATGCATAAAAAATGCATCAAAATTGCCTTAAAATATCAAAAAAATATTCAAAAAGGGATATTTTTGCCCTAAATTTGTGGTCATCCCACCCAAGGATGACCCCCAAAAATGTTTAAAAATTGGTCATTTTGACCCCCAAAATAACCTTAAAATAGCAAGAAAACAACAAAAAATAGAATAAAAATGCATCTAAATACAAATAAATCCTACATTCCTACATTTTAGCACTATTATGGTTCATTAACCAATAATTAGTGTGTTCTTGTTGGAAAAAGCGTAACTCATTACAATTTCAAAATCAATAAAAAATAGGATAAAATGCATCCCTTACCCGTCTCACATCGGATCCATAGCTCATTGAGTCCTATGGCTATGTCATAGTTATTTTAGGGTAATATCAGTAGCAATCCACTTTATAAAAGCAATATCCTACTCCTCACCTCTCAGTTTTCCAAGTTATAAGGGTAAAAATGAGTTCATTTGCCCAATTTTGGGCTTATAAAGCACTAAGATGAGCTTGGCCATCCTTGGATGGGATGGTCAGCTATTTGGCTGACCATACCACCCTGGGATGTCAATAAATTATGCAGCCATACCACCCATGGATGGCCATCAAAAAATCCCATAAAATAGCTAAAAAATATTTTAAAAAATGCCTACAACACATAAAAACAAGTCAAAATTCACAAAACTAACAAAGGATCAATATTGAACTCAAATTATTCATGGATGCTATGAAATGTCTCTACTTCACTCCCCAATAATTCCATTGTGGCTAGAATTATCCATGGGAAGGAGGTAGTTAGTCTTTTTCTTCCATGAAATTTCAACAAAACGATCAAAATCCTAGAAAAATTGATAAATATTATAATGGGTAAAATTGATGGTTATCCCAATCAAGTCATATGGGTCAAGTGACTCATCAATTTATCATTATTCATACCCTCATTGGCTCATCACTTGAGGGGGTAGTTATAATAACAAATTCACAATCAAAATCAACACTTAAACACTCAAAAGTACAATCTACATACATTCAAAAGAATCTTTGCCAAAGATAAATTTTCAAGCCTACGCTGGGGCAAATAATCAATAAATTCAACAAAACAAATTCTTGGTATCCTTGAATCCTTGGGAATTCACCCACACAAAGGCTTATAAGTTAAATAAAGAACCAATACCAAGTATACCCGAAGCCCAAAAAATGCTATTACAAGGTGGTTGAAAGGTATACCAAAATCAATCCTTCAATTATGCAAAAGCAAGGATTCCAAGAATGTATGCTCTTTCCACAATGGAGGCATATAAAGTTGGTCAAGATAATTAATAACCTTAATAATTTGATAATTTAGTAATCTATTTTTTCTTAGTGCTCTGTTGCACACAGTGCATCTCAAAAATGGGCATCTATAGACACTAAAATCATGTAAATCATTAAAGACTACCAAGGCACCACTCTTATCGACACCATATGGCCCCATTGGACAACCCTCAAGGGTTAATTAGGGCTCCCAACCACTTTTTTGAAGGTTTATCCCAATTTTAGAAGGTTTTGTTTCATGTAGCCATGATCATACCACCCCAGGATGGCCATAGTTCATGACTGTCCCACCCAGGTGTGGCCACAGGAAACCATACTTAGGTGGGACAGCCATGGTCCAGACCCCTCAAAAGTCAAAGGGTGAGACAAATGGTAATCAATTTCTACCATTTATCCCACCCAATCACTCATGAAATATTAGGAGGCTATAATAGCCATTAGATACTATAAATTGGAGGTAAAAATATGAAGCCTCTTCCACCCTATGGATGTCAAAGGCATTTACAAGTAGCGGCACTTGCCTTGCATGCTAGAACTTGCCTCCTTTGTCCCCTTTGCCCTCTTGGGCTATAAATTGAAGTGTTTGCACTCAATTTAGAGGGGATATATTTTGCAATTATTGACCATGAAGTGCTACCAATATTTACCCACACCTTTCACCCTCGTATCTACCCTTGGAAACCTTGTCAATCGAAGGTATTTTCAAGGCATCCCCAAATACATTCATTCTTTCCAAAATTTATCAATTCTTATAGTTAATTTACCAAATTTGATGACAACACCTCTAGGAGGATTCTAGACCAGATCTAAGTGGAACTGGTGGCAAAAACCACCCTGTTGTGGGAAAAAAAGGCTTCAAGGGTGAGATTGATGCCTCCTATGGTTCTTCAAAAAAGAGCATGAAAAATGGCTTGCCTAACAAATAAATTTGAAATGCATCTAATGTTCTATTCTAGCATGCAAAAAATACAATAAAGTAATCAAATAAGTGAAAAATAGGTTAATAAAATGGGGGTTCTCCTTGTATTTATTAATTTGTCAAATATAGAGGTTATAATACATCCCCTTGAGGGCTTTTAATTTGATACATTTCTAGTTACAAAGTTTGAGGGATACAATCCCTCCATGAACTTATGGTGCACCTTTAGTGTTCCTATCACACTTGATCACCTATAATATCTTACATTTAATTTATCAGTTTGAGGGTAAATCAAGGTTAGATTTAAATTTTAGCAATCCAGTACAGATTGTACTGTGGGGATCAATGCTAAGCTTAGTTCAGCTTTTTGTTCAGTTTTAGGTGTTTGCAGAAAAATAAATAAACAAAAATTAAATTGTGCAAATATGAAAACATAATTATTCTAACAATAATTGGCTATTGATGAGTTTAACTATTGGTGAGTTTAACTAATAATGATTATCTACTGATGAGGTGATCTATTGGTGAGGATCCTCGTGCAGTTAGTTTTATTTATCTATTTCGACTTTATATTTTATGAAAATGCAATTTACTTTATTTTATATTCTAAGGTTAATTAACTATTTCTAGCCTATTGTAGGGGTAAGAGCTTAGGGACTGGTTGTAGGAGTCGGCCCTACCTCCTAGAAGATAGTGTAAGTCTTTCTCCCTTAGTTTAATTTATCTCAGTAACTAAAGTGTATAACTATTCCTAACATGATTTTATTCTATGTGTGTAGGAATATACAGTTACGATTACATAAATGAAATTAAACAATAAATTCAAATGACACAGTTACCATATGTGAAGAATAAAGTGCTACTTTTATTACTGATGATTCAAATGTACATGATGGCACAGTTCTTTAGAAAGTTTTAACAATTCAACATTAGATATTTTTCCATTAGACCTTTTCAAAGGTCTGCCTATGTAATATATATTATGACTTGTACAATTCTAAATAAACTCTTCCACGTATTTTGCCATGTGGAGTTTGTGGACTTATGATGCGACAACTATGTATTAACAAAAATAATCTAAACTAATATAATTCCTATTCCTACTTGGACTTGGTAAATCTCCTGAACGGTCCAAGTGGCAATACGTAAGCTAAATTAACAAAGAAACACTAACTCTAATATTTTCCAAGATATACAATATAACCAAATGTCCTTTATTTTAGGAAAAGGTTCAACAATATTGCGTTTAAATATAATAAACTTAACAATAGTTGGATTACACAACTTTATTGAATAAAGTAATAATAAATTTATTAATCATAATATTCCATGTAAAGAATAGGTAAAAATTCAAATATTATGTTGACTGGAAATACTTGGCTGTCGTGTGAAAATAATGTGGCATGCAACGTCAGTTAATGAACTTAATCATCCTTTGATAACTGCTGGTAAAAATCCTTTGGTAACTACTGGTAAAAATCCTTTGGTAACATATTTTAGTAGCTACCTTTTGTAATGTACTTTGGTAACTATCTTTCGTAACATGCTTCAACTACCATCTTCTATAACAATAATCTGCTATTGCTCTATCACCGTGCCTTAAGCTTCCTGCATCCTTTATTCTTACATCCATATCCTCGCATCCAAGGTGTATCCCAAAGCTTTTACTAGCTACATCGTTCATCTGTGGAATATTATTTAACACCTTGTCTGCATAATTACTCATAATTAAGACGTATTTTACATAAAACAAACACATTTATCATATTAACTACATTTATATTTTTATTGATAAATTATAGAAATATACAACTTATATAAAACACATTATAATTATCAATTAAACATAAGAATGAAATATTTTATTACAAAAATATATGCCAAATATCCTCTCATAATTTTCCCCCAAAGTGAAATCTATGCATGTCCTCATGCATATGGAGAAATAAGATAAACATAATATGACAATTTTTACACATATATTAGATGTCACCATCCAGATATTTGCAAATAAATGAAATATTAAATTTTATCAAAATTCATAATGTATTTCCATGTTGTCTTTTCTAGAAAATAATTTGCAATTCACAAAAATGGACATCATAATTATTTAGGAATGAACAAACAGACATTAGAATAATTTACATAAAATAACCATTAATACTGAGAAATGAAGGTTTCCAAAAATATATAAAATATAAGCAAACATATCACAATCAGAGCACACAATTTTAGTCATACATCTGTAGTAGATTACAGTATTTTGGATTTTTTAGATCATTTTCATGACAACCTACATAGTACAAAATTTATCAATCAAATTAAAGTGTTGAATTCTATAGTTGAAATAAAATATTTTGGGTTGTCATGTATCATTCTGATAAAAATACAGATTCTCAGAAAAGTAGATCAGAAAATGATGATTTTTAAATAATAGAACAATTTCATCAATCACATACAATACAAATCATCTGATCATCTTCAGGGAATAGTTATGTGATGTAATAGTTTTCAATATAAAATAATAATTTTTTTTTAGTTTATCTTACTGCAACAATATACTAAAACTGTGATCATAGATACCAAACTTGTATTACCCAAAATAGTTAAAAATAAAGACATTCACAGTATTTTATCAAAGGCACAAATATATATATATATATATATATATATATATATATATATATATATATATATATATATATATATATATATACTACTTAAAATATTTATAGACAAAGAATATAAAAATGTTACAGATAATAATATATGAATCAGATCTGCTTGTTATGGTGTAGTGGTAAATGCCCTGGGTGCTAGTAGAGGCCGACCCAGGTTCCATTCCCCTTGTCTCCATATTGCAGATATATGATATAGTTAGGAATGTCCTATGTGCTGGTAGAGGCCGACAAGGCTCCATTCCTCCTATGCCCAACCTGTTGAAAGTGGCACCCCGAAAGGGGTGTTTTCCACTATATATTAGTTTTTACCTGCTTGTTGTGGTGCAGTGGTAAATGCCCTGGGTTCTAGTAGAGGCCGACCCAGGTTCCATTCCCCTTGTCTCCATCCTGCAGATATATGGTATAGTTAGGAATGTCCTATGTCTTGGTAGAGGCTGACAAGGCTCCATTCCTCCTATGCCCAACCTGTTGAAAGTGGCACCTCAAAAGGGGTGTTTTCCACTATAAATTAGTTTTACCCAAGTGTTTTAGGTGAGTTTTATAGGAGAGGGAAATCCTCCAAGGAAGGTCCCAGGTTCGAATCTCCACCCTACCAAAAAGCTGAATTGGGTACCCAAAATCCAATTGATAATGTTGGTGTGGGCAGGGCTGGGTGCGACTCCCAAGTGAATTTGAAGGTATAGAACCCCCTGTTCATGGTCTCTCAGACCAAGGTGGTCTTGCAAGGGTTTTTTCACTAAAAAAAAAATAATAATAATATACGAATCATATTTTGGAAGTCTTAGAAATTATAAAATATTAAACAATTTTTCAGTGCAGTTCAATTTATCTGACTTGTGTTCATCGGGTGGAGATTCTTGAAGATGGTGGTCTTGGTTGTGTAAATTGTGTTCCATTTTCACTTTTTGTACCTACTCCCTAGCTTCTAGTTCAACCACTATTGTCTCAACCATGATAGTTTTTATATGCTCAACTTCATGAGAATCTTCCTTTTGCTCTACATCCTGAGTCTGAGAAGGAGGAAGTTTCTCAACTGATGTAACAATATTATTTATCACTATGTTGATTTCTGGGGGCATCCCGACATTCAAGAAATATTCCTTGGTGTGGTTCCTATCTTGGTGGGAGAAATCAATTTCTTAGGTTGATTTTGCTGCATCAGGCTGATGAGCTAATGGGGACTTTCTTCTTCAATGAGTTTAGAAAAGTCAATGGGCTTATTTGTATGGGCTGCTTTTCTGAAGTTCACTAATTTTTTCTAATTTTTATTGGATGTGGAAATTTTATTTAGAGAAGTATCGATAGGTGGCAGTCAGTTGACAAAATCAATGAGGTTTTTCACCCTATCCACTGAAATCTATTTAATCATGTCTATCTAAAGGGTAAGGGCTCACTGAATTAGTTTAGAATTCTCTATGAAATCCTTTCACAACTTGTCACTTTTTATCTATAAGATAGTATTTTGCACCTGAATGTTAGATAGGATTTTTGCAATTGACTCAGGTTTAGGTAAATCAGACTTATGCCATGATGTATCCTTGTTATTATGAGTTTTGATAGTCTTTTCTAGATGTCTAATTTTTGACTGGGTTGGTTTAATATTTTTAGCAGGTTAGTATTTACATTTTGGATTGTTAGGTTCTTCCTCCTAATTATCAGACTCAAGTTCATCTTCAGTTGAATCATCTTATTCAAACTCATTCTTAGTGGATTCAGAGTACTCTGGTAGGTTAGACTCATCCACTATTTGATTCCAAGCTACTTTGACTTCATTAGCTTTCTTTAAAACTATTGACTTAATCAGTTTGTGATGTGCAAGTAGGTGCAATTTGGGTTTTTCTTGGGGATTTTTAGGCTTAACCTACAAAACTGTAGATTTTAATGATTGAAACAAGAAGTAAGGTAGATTTATAACACATTCACTATTTTTAGAAAACTTCAAATTCATTAACATACGGATATGGTAGGTTGCGTAGGTGGACATACATCCTTCTAGGATAAAGAAATTAATAATCAAGATGTCTACCTCCTGCCATAATATGGGGAGTGAAGAGATAGACACACCATTAATCCAACCCTCCTTATCTCGAATAATAGTACATTTCTCACTAAATTTAGCTACTAGTTGGGTGACACTTTTAGAGGGGTTTTTATAGTATGGTAACCCTACTTCCAGTAGACCCAATACCTCAAAAATTAAACTAGGATTAAGGTCAAATTGAATGCCTCCAACTTGGGTGGTCATCCTATTAGGGTCACAATTTAGGATAAAATGTTTATCCACACCTGGTTGTGACCTCTAAATTTTGTGAGAGCTTCCCACCATCTGGCTCTTTGAAATATTTTGGTTACAGGATCACTAGGATTATAGGTTTCAATCGAGGATGGTTTGCTACATTTATGAAACATAGAGCAAGGCATAGTGGAGTTTAGGGTTTTTAGGGTAGAAAGGGGTAGGTAGAGAAATTTTGTTTTTAGAAATTTCCAATATTTTATAAACTAAAAACCCTACAAATGTTTCAAAATCAAAAGAAAATTTATTTTATAATTCCGCAGAGTATTTTATGTTCTTGAAAATGTAAAACAAAATTGAAGTAATTTCTTTCATAAACCTGTTTTAATGGTAAACCTAAAATTATCGACAAAACCATTTTTAATCCCTCCTAATATTCTACACACATTCTAAATTTAATATCCCTTAATTTATGTGCAGTAGAGAAATAAAAATGATTTGTGATAGTAGTAACAGTAAATAAAATTTTACCTATCATTTTTGATATTATTTCACCACCCTTCCTACGTCATCGAAGAAACTATCCTTCTTCCCATGCAATTCCTCAAAATTCTGAAGCTCGCCATTGTTTAATCAAAGAATTTAGTAATTTGCACTAGAAAAACTAGGATATTTCACTAAGGATCGAATTATAAAGGGTCGTCGATGATTTTGAGTGGATATCTATGGAGGAGATGATTTAGGTTAATTTTACTCTACATGGCTGCATTTAGAGGACGTATATCATTCCAATGGCAAATACTGGTCTAACTCCTATCGACAGTGGGAACCATTTTCCCTAAAATCAACTTGAAACTCATAATCCATCGATTTGACTTTAATCAATGGCCTACAACTTATATCCATGTCCTAATACTTTATTCATCGATGAAGGTCGTGCATCGGTGATCATGTCCTTCTTGTAAAACTTCTAGACCAATCATGTTTTACCTTGCATCACAATATTTTGTTTAAATTTTAATCAAAGGCTGGTGTTTATTACCTATGTTGTCTTTTAAAATTGGTGAAGGGAATCCACCTGTCTTTCAATGATATGGGACTTTGGGTGATCGGTTTTTGCTTGACTCCAACCCTACCCGCCACCTTGCATGGCGAGGTGGGTTTTATCTGCCACATGTTATAATTTTTAGTCACCCAATGGATAGAATAAAAATAATATTTTAATCATTTACTTATGTCATGTTTCATATTATGTGGTGATTTATTATCTATGTGATCAAATGGATTGGTCCACGTCCTCTTTTATGCACACACCCCAATAAAACATCGTCATTCTTAATTTTGACCCTAAAAATGGTTGTGTTTTCAATAAGAATTTTGAATTTTAATTGGCATGTGGAACTTATTTGTATGGACATGTCATAAGAGGTGCTACATGGCACTTGACTAAATGTACATATCATAAGAGGGCTAATTTTCATTTATTTTGTTGTCTTTTCCCCCTTAATTGGTTTAAAACATTACCGCCAAGTTTCCCTTAAAGTATTTGTTGACGTTCCCTTATTACTTGTCCTAGTGTTTCTTGAATTACAAGGTGTCTCACTTTACCTAGTTGATTTTTAAATTTTTACATGTAGAATATTTTGTAATATACATTTATGGATGATGTCTACAGATGATGCTTATAGAGATTGTTACTGATGATACCTACGAAAATAATTTACAAAATATTATTACTGATAATATTTATGAAAGACACTTACATAAGACTTCTAAAAAATACCTTTACATGAGACATCTATGAAAGATACCTACGAATGATATCTACAGAAGACATCTACAGAGGACGTCTACAGAAAACTTTTATAGAAGACATCTATGAAAATGTAACCACAAAAAAGGCTCACACCTAATAGCGTCTATTGCAATTAAAGAAAGATAGCAACTAAACATGCACCAATTGACAATAAAAAGGGAATAAAAATATAAGAATCCTTTATTAATTCCAAATTTAGTCAAGTTACGTATTCATCCCTCTTAGGGATACCCATTTTGATACTTTAATTACATAAATATAATTCTCTTTTAGGGTAGATGTGAATCAAATGCCTTTTAGGGTGACACAAATTGCTCTAGGGTGTCGATGACCCTCTTCTCCATGATTGGAGGGAATGGAATGCTTTGTCTCCTTCAATATTTGTTCCCTACGATCAAGAAACAACAAAAACACATCAAAAGCAAAGGTAGCCTCTCTTGATGAGGCCTTTTAAGGAAATTTCACAAAAGATGCCATCACAAGCATATAATCAAGAAAATATGTAAAACATGGTAAACCTATGTTAATCATGAAATGTTGCCATCAAACATGTGCTAGATAACAAGTATTATCTATCTATTGGATCAGTTTGCCAAATGTAAAGCATAAACACATGAAATGACAATAATTGCACTAATTACTAAATTGATAACATGAATGGAAATCTACCTTCAATGTCTAATTCGATAGGTCAGGAATCTCTAAAAATGCAAATTAAACCTACATTAAGCATAATATGATCTAGCTAATTAATCTACATAAAAGAGCACAAGGGGATCTATGATCGTTTTCTCACCATGGGTTTGATGTGCGGCTAGCACTGTTCACCATGGCTAACAGCCGTGGTGGGGCTCTGAATAGGTTTGCCCTCCAAATATGGGCTTAATATCCGATCCACCTTGCAAAATTGATGGTCAAGGGTTACCTCTGTGTCCTTTAATATATTTAGCATTTTAATTGATCATATGGTGAATAGATTGCACATATTGGCATTTCTTGGCTCTCGTAGGCTCCTAAGACCTCCATGACAATGTGATATTCAATTGGGTAGCAAAAGTTTCCCTCTCAATGCACCTAGGTCAATATGCAATTTGATAGGGCTTCACTACTCAATTTATTACGCTCATCTATCCCTCTTCCCCAATTTGGAGGGGGTACTTATAGGATTTTCTTGGGGCTAGGGGTGGCTTCCTCGTGAAGCCAAGATCAATATTGGGTAGTTGAGTTTGTTGGATGGAAGGATCCAGAACCTTCCTCACTCAAACCACTCCAATCTATAACCAATTGGTTGTTGCAACCAACTTTGGGTTGGATGAAGGCCAAATGATTCTGAGTGTTGACCATGGATGACATGCACGATGAGCATTGCTAACCATGGGTGTCAGTAGTGGCTAGCACTAACTAGGCAAAGATGCCCAAATTGAGTGGTAAAAACCATTGCTATACCTTGGATTTGTCCAAAGGTCTTCCATATGGTCTTCTAGCATGTCCCATATGAGTAGTCACCTCGACATGATGTGGTTTAGGTGTCTAAAAATACCCCTTTTGAGATGTGTTGTGAGATCAAACAATGCTAAGCAAAAATAGTCCTCCTAAAATGATGTTGTAGGTTGCATGATGATAATTAGTCTGATCAACATTAGATGCTCCATGTCCTACAAAAGGATGCGCATCCTAGAATCATTGCTTCCAACTTAGTGAAAGGCTTAATTTGAAAGGGTTTGCACTCATTATTAGACATTCAGATAGCATCAATGCCAAGTAGGCTTTTTTGCCTGTCAATATGAAAGAAAGAGAGCTATAAAAAAACTATCATATATGCTATTTTCCCTAGCAGAATGGTAAGCTTATGATAGTCTTTCACAATGATTCATAATACGAACACAATTTTGACAAGATCAAGGGATATTCTATTGACTTTGATTATGATTTTATATTATGACTACCCCCTCAAGCAAGGAGTCGATGAGGGTAATGACAATAAATGAAGCGATGATGTCACTTGACCACTATGAATGATCTTGAACAAATTAAGATTTAGCATTTGAATACTTTGCAAGGCATAATCAACTATGATGGCAACTATTAATAGTAATTGCTTATTTCTATCCCATGGAGTGGTCCAGCCATGAAGGCCTTCTTAGGGAATAAAAATGAAGACAATCCTGATTAGGCATGTGTTGAATCATATTGTCGATGATATGCTGAAAACAAATAGGAGAATTGCAATGAATATCTCATTCCCTAGAGCAGTCCTACCGTCAAGGTCTTATTAAGGATAGAAATGAAACATAACAATTCCACGATGATGAATTTACCCCAAATGTACTTATTGTAATTTGCTCATCTTGTCGGATTGCATGGATCACAAGTCACTACAATCGCCAATTGTATAGGTTAAATAACTAAATAAGAGGCACATTTGAATTTTGATTTATTTGATTTTTTTGTTAATTTTGAATTGAATTTTGTTTATGGGCTGAGAGGTGCGATATTATAAGGAAGGATTTCCATAGCGACGACCTCGGTTGAATGTACTTTGTAATATCAACCAAATCATTTTTTTTTGTCTTATAATGACATTTTCCAATGTCATTGTGCTTTGTTTGGCTTATTTAGATTATTTTATATTTTTTGATGCACTTCTGGTCTGATGAACAATTTTAGTTTGATATTTTAAGGCTCTCCATAGTGGTAATTGGGATAATTTATTGTAGCTTGCTGACCATACCTATTCACTATGGGTAATTTCATTGACCGTAGCTCTAAGTTACGATCGCAAAACCCTAATTTAGGGACTGTGGTTGTCAGCCGTAGGCTAACCCAAATTCGAAAAGGATAAATAAATATTTACTTTTGAAAATTCATTATTTACCTAACATTAATAGTAAATTTGAGAGCTCTGAGAGGTAAATATTAAAAATTGACCTGAGATGCTACCGAAAACTTGATCCATTCCACACTAATGGCCGACCAACCGAAGGCTTCCACCAGTGGAGGAGTCGATGCCTCCAAGGTAACTCAAAAATCGAGACCTCGCTTGTAAATTACCAGATTAAAATTAACCACATTAATAAAATGGTAAATGAACCTCATTAAACTACTGGTAACGAACCTCACCCTAGCTAGGTTTAGCATAAGTTAGTTTAGGGGGTGGGTTAAATTTATTTTTAGGGTTTATTTGGGGATGACGAGGCTCAAAAAGGGTCTCACACCTTAGTCGTGGGTGGTATCTTTGGCTCCCAATTTGTATATTGGGGACCACAACTATCATATGCAATGGGATTTAAATCCCAATTATCACTTTTTTGACCGTTGCACCGACCGCGATTAAGACCCACGGTGCGCAAACATTAGAAAAAAATTTCAATTTTTTTTAAATTTTTTTGGATTTTCTTGGCAATTAATGCCTTTTAATGAATTTTTGAAATGCTCTTTTGATGTTTCTTGAAATTTTTGATCACATTTTGCATGTTTTTGCCTTTTTAATTTATTTTATGATTTTTTTGTCCTTTTTTAGTTTTTTTTAATTATTTTTCCATTTTTACTTGATTGCTTTTATTCAGTCCCTAACGAACAGAGTGAGGGAGACCAATATCCTTCATAATATTTGTCACACACTGACTGACGGTGAGCAAAGTTGGTTTATTATTATGGGGTTTGATTTCATCTTAGACCTCCCCACTGTTTGAGTGGACCAAGCATACCTTACTGCATTGGCCCATCGTTGGGATGCGAGGATCAACACATTTCACCTACCTATGGATGAAATTATTGTCACCCTAGAGGATGTGTGCGGCATCTTCCAGTTGCCCATTTATGGTGAGCCCATCACCTCCTCTCCTACCATGGTGAGGAAGTCTATATTTTATGCTATCTTTGGGCATAAAAGCATGGAGTCATAGGGCCGCATTGACCACAGAGATGTCCATGTTTAGGAGTGGTATGAGGCCAAATTTTTCTCATAGAGGGAGGAAATATTTATGCATATTATCATTCAGATAGTCCTCCTAGACTCTTCAGGTGTGAGGTTACCTTGGAACATCTTGGCTTAGACTAGATATGTCATGGTTAATTTGACCAAATAGTCACTTATCTTGTCCTAGGGGAGTGCTCTCTTAACGCAACTCTACCACAAGCTATTTTATATTATCCATCGTAGTAGAGTGGGCATCAAATGCAACCTCCTTCTGTAGATATGGTACTGGCAACATATCTTGATAGAGCATCCCATTGACTTACCCCTATAGATCACTACCCTTATGGATGATTGATAGTGCTATGCCACCTAATGGCCCTAGGAGTAGGAGGGCTTCAAGAGTAGGTCTCATATAGGAGATCTAGATCATTATATCAATTGCTTTGTGTAACTCTACGTCAAGCAGATATGGTGGTAACCCTACATGGACTGTCTATCCTGGATGGATATAGATAGATACCTACACCAGGCACATAAGGATAGATGGATCATTAGCCATAAGGCCTATTGGCATGAGTATCACTACTTCTCTCGTGTCCTATGGTAGTTTGGGATTTGATAGGATGTTCCAAATATGCTGACCATCTATAGATGCCTGGTCTTAGAGAAGAACCTAACTTGGCCCTAGGAGAGAATGATGATGACTTCCAGGATTTAGGGCTAGTAGACACAGGTACTACTCCAAACTATGATGGCTTGTGGGCTGAATTCTAGTGGCATGACGAGGATCCTCTAGGTCGACCAGTTGAGGTATTTGTAGCCAAGGGTGCAAAGGACACAGAGGTGGATCCTCATGGGTGCAGGACCCGCCAGTGGATAGAGGGAGCATGGGTTGTAGTAGAGGAGGGCCCATAATTAGAGGTAAAGAATAAGGATTCTAAGGAGGGTGAGGCAACTTCAAATAGTAAGGTCAGGCAATTGAGGGCATAGATCGCTGACCTATAGATTTAGGTGGTGAGACTCTGCACTTAGATCCTTCATAGGGATACCTCTATCACCACTCTGGAGGTGAAGCTAGCTCACAGGCAGAGGTAGTGGTATGGCTACGAGGAGGAGAGTACAACTCTCCACGCACAGGTTACCACTACGAACACTCAGATTACATAGCTTATAGGTGAGTGTGATTTGGCACAGGCACAACTAAGTGTAGTAACTACTAAGAGGGAATTTCTCAGGGCAGCGAGGGAAGATTCCTCATCCTCATAGGTTATCATTGGACCTCCTACAGTACAATATTATTTATTTCCAAGAGGTTGTGATCCTATGGTAGATATCGAGTGGCTACATACCCTCATGGAGGAGGGTAACAACCAGCATACACTGAGTGTAGCTCACATCACCCATCTGGAGGGTCACATCAAGCTACTAGGTAGGGAGGTTCTAGAGGATACCCACACTATAGGGACCCATAGAAGCAGGTCTAATACTAGAGAGATAGGGCATTAATCTGCTAGCTCCAGTCACAGGATGCACAGGACTGAGAGGACTCATAGGTCTTCGAGTACTCAAGGTGCCAACTCACAGAGGACCCACAAGGATGGCAGAGGTAATGATGGTACCTCATAGGCTAGGGTTGTAGGCCCTATCTAGTACAGATCTTTAGATATGTTATTGTACCATTTTTTAGTGTAAGGTCGAGGGCCTACATGTATGTAGCCTGTGGGTATTTTGATGTACATTTATTATGTACATTTGACACACACAAATATATATATGATATGACATTTCATCTCATTACATGTGTACTTTATTTTTGGTATTTTATGTTTTATGTTATCCATATGTATGCAATGCATTATTGATTAGATGCTACATGATGTGATGTATGGATGCCATGCACTAGATAGCTATGTGATAGATTATTAGTTGCTATGAGTTATGTATGCAAATGTACTACTTATGATGGATGCATATGGATGTGATGTTTTGATGTTACATGCATGTATACTTTACTTTACGTGTATGCATTTAGTTTATGCTTTTATGACATAATGTATGCCATGTATGTACTACATGCATTTATTTTTTTTTGAATGATAAGTAAATGAACATGTATGCTTTAATTAATTTAAAACATTATGTATGCAATGTGAGTTTTAATCAATCTAATTGATGACACCACATAATGTATAACAATCATGGATTATAGTTGTTTTATCTTTATGAATATTTGATAATTTGTACACTCATATGTGAGATGCAATTATTTATTGTTTCCTATTCATAATATTTTCTAAATTAAAAGGATATAGTACAAATAGTTCTAATAAACAAACTCTCATAAAATAAATTGATATTTTGATGATTGCATTGAAAATTGGTTGTTGCTATTTGGGAATTTTTGAGGTTTTCCATGAGACTCAAACACCCTAATTGACTTATCAAAAGTTGTATACTAACCATACTAGACTTTTGAAACATAAGGCTTTCACTAGGATAGGCCCTAACTGTTCATTATATCTGTGTGTGCAAATGAGTATATTAATATAAGGCATAAGCATACCTTGATATCAGGTGGGATTCTTTCAGCCCATTGCTAAGATTAGGGGTTTGCAAATGTCTTACCTAATCCTAGGTTTAGATTTTAGTTGGACTAGACTACTAGACGATACAGGACACCTAAAGATAGCTCTTCCACATTAAAACATTGTTATGCATACAAGAAAAATGCTAATGCATTAGACATATCGTCATGTAGAAGGTATAGTAGTGCTGACAATTCCAAGGATTCAAGTTGACCCCCTTATTTTCTTCAAATTTTTGGGATACTTGCTCATATAAAGTGATAAAACTCACTGTTTATTTTTTTACTATAGTGATAAGAATCACTATTTATTTTGTACTTTTTTTTTATTTTGAGCAAGGGATTTGATACTGATTTTATTCTCTGTGTACAATTTGATCTTCACTTGATCTAACTTTTTGGCATTTACATTTGATAATTTGCTTCAAAAAATTCTTCTAGGGATTTTGCTTTGTGGAACTATTTATGGGATATCGATCTAGGATATCGATCTTAAGATATCAATATGGGATATCACTCTGGGATGTTTATCTATGATATCGATATAGGGTATCAATCTAGAGGATTGATCTGGGATATCACTATGGAATATTGCTCATTTTAACATAAGCAAGGGATTCTAGGTAGGGAATAAACCTATAATTTTTCCAATTGCCAATATTTCCCATACCGTTTGCACAATGGGATAAGCAAGAATAAACTTTTTACCTTAGGATACCTGGTCCTTCTTTATGGCTTTCATCTTCCCCTAGTCTTTATTAGGATTGTTTAATTTGTTTATTAGTGATAGGATTATGATATGCTAAGGGCTATACTAATTAGACCTCAACTACAAAAATCAAAGCAAGATTTCTATAAAATCTTGAGAAGACCTCTGGGTATGGTTGAATGACCATAAAACCCTAGTATATTATTCATAGCAACAATATGGGTTGCGTTGAAAAATACAATTACTCACAAGGGTGAAAAATGGATGAAAAAGAGTGTGCATAGATGCATTATTGAGATACAAATGTGGTGTTATTTGTGAGATGGTAAACACAATTTATTCTAATGCAAGGGTGATGGATGGAAATGCCTAATGCAATGTAAAGTCAAAATGCAAAATGAAATGCAATGCAATGATGCAAATGAAATGCACATGTTTTTTATTTTTGATATTTTTCCAAATTTTTTAATGGATTTTAACATTTTGACCAAGGGATTTTTGAAAGTCCTTAAAGCCTTTGGGGATTGACCAAGCGGTTTTGAGAAACCCTTGGAGCCTTTTGGAATTGACCAAGCGGTTTTGAGAAACCCTTGAAGCCTTTTGGGATTGACCAAGCGGTTTTGAAAAACCCTTGGAGCCTTTTGGGATTGACCAAGTGGTTTTGAGAAATCCTTGGAGCATTTATTGAATGACCAAAGGGATAACAGATGCCTTTGGAGCCTTTTTTGAATGACCAAAGGGCTTATATATGCCTTTGGAGCCTTTTTTGAATGACCAAAGGCCTTACAGATTCCTTTGGAGCTTTTTCTTAATCTTAGGCATAGAACACTTTAATATGAAGGACATTGAAAGGTTCAGGCTCTTCAAATCCTCCAAGCGATGTCAAGTGATATGTCCCAGATCCAATTTTCTTTGAGATCATATAAGGATCCAACTAGTTAGCCATGAATTTGTCTCGCATTTTTGATAGAAAATTTGAGTTCTATTGGTTCTCTTTCAGCACAAGATCACCAACCTCAAAGTATCTTAGATAGACTTTGCTATTGTAAGCTCATTTTAAGTGCTATTAATAAACATGGAGGTGCTCGAGGACATTCATGTGATGTTCATCAAGTAGCATCAGTTGATCTAGGTGAGCTTGTCATGCAGTGTCATCATCAATGAACTCTTTCAATGTGATGCACAGTATTGGAATATCCAATTCTAAGGGCATAATGGCCTCAACACCATATACCAATGAAAATGGAGTTGCCCAATGGGCATCCTAATACTAGTCATGTAAGCCCATAATGCAAGGGGTAGCTAGATGTGCCAATCTTTGTGACGCTCGTGTACCATATTTTTCAATATGAAGACCACTATCTTATTTGAATTTTTAGCCTACCGATTTGCCTAGGAATAATATGGAGTCACAAAACTGTGTTTGATTCTATACTTAGACATAAAAGCTCTCATAGTTTTGTTCTTAAATAATGTTCCATTATCCAAAATTATTTTGGATGGTATCCCAAAATGACTAATGATATTGGTGAGTATAAACTCAGCAATACATGCTCCAGTTGTCATTGTTAAGGGAATAGCTTCCACCCATTTAGTGAAATACTTAGTAGCCATGATAATAAAAGTATGTCGACTCGATGATGGAGGAGAGATCTTGCCTATGAGATCAAGTACCCACTGAGCAAATGGCCAAGCCGCTTGAATGGGTTGTAAGGCCTATGATTGTAGGTGGGTAAGATTAGCATGATGCCGACATTTAACACATTTACTGACATACACATTGTAATACTTCTCCATAGTGGGACAATAATAACCCATATGAAGGATGCACTTGATGATAGCCATGCTGCTGAAATGGCCACCGCACGTACCATCATGAGCTTGTAAAATTTCCCAAGATGACTCTTGGGGCTCAAGACAATGAAGGAGAACTCCATCATAGCTTATATGATATAGGATGTTTTCTACCAAGACATACTTTGTCTCTTTCTATTTAAATGTGCATTTTGTGGCACGCAAAAATCCCTAAGGGATTACACAAATTTTAAGGAAGTCATATATCTGTGATGTCCAATTATGATAAGCTTTGACCTTGACCGATAAGACACCATGCTCCCCTTGCAGTTCTAAATTTACAAATGCAGACTGGGAAACAACCCTATGGTGAATGGTAGTACCACTCCCCATCAGATCCTATGATATCAAAGACCCCCAAGACACTCTCTTGAGAAAGTCTTCGATTTTGTAGAACCACACATGGTTTGGTTCTACATGAATAATGTTGGTTGACTTTTTGTTATCCAATGCTTTGCGTTGCACAACAGAATATGATAACATATTTACATGGATGGTAGGGAAATTAGTAGATAGATTTTGAGGGATTAGAGATCCCAAATATGCCATTGTATCTACAAATATATTGGATAAATGATGGATTGCCTCAATGTCATACCATTCCAATAGAGCTAGATAAATGTCAACAAGATCCTTTTAAGCTTTCAATACCATATTTTAGCATTGAAATAATACCTTAACTTGGTTCACAATGAGAAGGGAATCACCAAATATATTTAACATTTTTATCTTCATGGCAACAACTATTTGGAGACCCAAAATTAGGGCTTTGTATTCAACATTGTTTTTAGTGCAAGGAAATTCCAACTTGAATGACAAGGACATTGGAGCTCCTTGTGGTGTGAACAACACTATTCCTACACAACCCCCTTACTCACACTTCGAACCATCAAAGAACAAGGTCATATCAAATTTGTTGTCTAGTTATTCAATTTTGAGTGCTTCTGATAAGGCATAGATTGTGTCATCAAGAAACTCTATGGTGAGGGGCCTACTATTTTTGAGAGGTGCCTTAGCTATTTGATCTGCTATGACTTGTCCCTTACTGGAATTTTGGCTTATGAATTTCAAATTGAATTCTGTAGATAGCATGATCCACTTTGTAGTACATGTATTATGATATGTCTTGCTCATCATATACTACAAAGGATTTTGTTTGGATATGATGTACGCCGTATGACTAAACATATAGTGTTACAATTTATTTGGAGCAAACACTACTACTAAACACAGCTTTTCAACGTATGCATATTTAAGCTCATAACTCATGAAGGTTCAGTTAATATAATATGGCCTATTCTTTGTCTTTCATATTCTTTTGGGCTAACATGGTTCCCAGTGCAAAGTTGGTTGCTGATATATATAGAAAGAATGGCATATCTGGCCTTGGTGGAGTAGCACTGGTGACGTTACTAGATATTGCTTGATTTCAAAAAAGGCTTATTGACAGTCCTCATCCCAATTGAATGGGACCCCCTTGTGTATCAGTCAATTCATGGGTCAACATTTATTCGATAATTGGATGATAAATCGCTTTATGGATGCTACTTTACCTTGAAGGCTTCTTAATTATTTAATGTTCATGGAGGGATACATTTCTAAAATATCCTTGACATTTGTTGGGTCAACTTCGATGCCTCATTTTGAAATGATGAATCCTAAGATATTTCCTAAAGTTATGCCAAACATGCACTTCTTAGGATTCAACCTGACATTATGCTCTATCAGGAGATCAAATACCTTCCTCAAGACCTTTGCATGCTTAGAATGCAATAATGACTTTACCAACAAGTCATCAATGTAATCCTCTAAGATCTTATGCATATGGTCATGAAAGATATATGTCATAGCCTACTAATAAGTGACACCAATATTTTTAAGGCTGAATGGCATAACTTTATAGCAAAATATTTCCAATGACGTTATAAACATGGTTTTATGCCGATCTTTGAGCTTAATATAGATTTTATTATAACTAGAAAAACTGTCCATTAAGGAGAGAATATCATGACCTATAGTTGAATCTACAAGAGCATCAATATTCAGCAACAAAAATGAATCCTTTGGTGTTGCCTTATTTAGGTCTCTAAAATCTATACAGATACGGATCCTTCCATCAAGTTTTCCTACAAGCACCATATTGGATACCCATTCTGGATAGTCAATGGAGATGACAAACTCTACGTCCAACAAATTTTGCAATTCATCCTTAACCATTAAGGCTAATATTGGATGCATATTCCTGAGTTTCTACTTAACTGGCTTCTTTGATAAATCTAGCGAAAGGTTATGAGTAACCAGTTTTGGATCTAGACCCAAAATATCCTTGTAACTCTAAGAAAAGAGAGCAAGTCTCTCTCTCAGTAGAGGGATGAGGTTGGCACGCTCATAAAGAGTCAAAATTTCTCCAAATTTAACCTTCCTTGGATTGGTGGGATTATTATTTATATCCACTTTGAAGGTTTCCTCTACTAACATATGGGATCCCTCCTCAAACTGATGAGGCGTAGGGATCAAGTGGATGCCATATTTTGGGTTTATAGGTTCCTCATTGGAAGCATCCTCAGCATGATAGACATCATGTGCATAACCTAGTGCAAAATGGAAAGGTTGTAGCATTTCTTCATTAGGGAATAAATATTAAAGCTTTAGAGGTGAATCAACATGATCCCAATAAATAACATCTACATTTAGATGCAATGGTTTGGATGAATTGGTTGGATTATGGAGTGGAGTGGTCAAATCAATGGATATAATATTGACAAAATGGATTATGTCTCTAGTGATGAGGCCTGGAAATGCCTCAATCATAACATGTTTTGTACACTAAAAATGCCTATAAACTCTTATGTTTTATCTGATATGTTAGTTAAGTTGATTTAATATCGTTGTATATTAACCATTTTGCATGATCAATGTATTTGAAATATTATATGCTGATTTTACAGCTTTTTGCATAGTTTTGTGTTCTTTTTGCTATGATTTGCTACAATGGGATATGCTTAGAATAATAGCAGCATTTCACTAATCATATTTTGATTTGTTTCAAGCATTTACTTCACCTAAATCGGCAACGAGTGCAAGCAAGCTGTTCTTTGTGCGGCAAAAACTGGTCTTTCCCATGTAGATTCCAGCCAGCTGTCCATAAATAGCAAGGCATGGAATTCACATGAGGAAAGGGATGAAGACCATTAGAATTTGATCTTAGGAGATAACCCACCTGAGAGATGCAGAAGAAATCAATGGAAAAGCATACATTTGTTCATTCCGAAGTATCTTCGGAATGAACAGATATCTTCGGAATGAAGAAAACACAGCATCTTCGGAATGAGCGGATCTTCGGAATGAAGAATGCAGCGTCTTCGGAATGAGCGGATCTTCGGAATGAAGCATGCAGTATCTTCGGAATGAGCGATCTTCAGAATGAGAATGCAGTATCTTCGGAATGAGCGATCTTCGGAATGAAAACTGCACTGTCTTCGGAATGAAGCCACTTATCTTCGGAATGAAGAACAGAATGTGTTTTTGACCTTTTTGACCGATTTTTGAAGCCGGGAAAAGGGAAATAAAGGTTGGAAAAAGTAAAGAGAAATATCCTCCATCTGTCTTTGCCGTCATTGCCGACCAAATCCATCATTAAGGGAAAGATCAGGTTTTAGTCCTCTTCTAGGATAAAACCAGAATTTGTTGCGACATTGTAGGATTAGATCTTTTGAGATATTCTTTGTTTGTAATCAGATCATAGGATAGCTATAAATATTGCTCCCGTTCAGGTTGAGCCTAGGTAGTAGTAGCGAGAAGATAGAAAATAGAGAAAGGAAGCTAGCGAGAAAATACGAGTATAACTAGAAATTAGTTATTACGATCCTGTAATGATTTTTCAAGAATTCTTGTAATCATGTCTTTTGATCAATAAAGTGCACAGTTCTATTTCAAATTACTTGTAAATGAGTGTGATTAAGATTTAAAAAGAGAGAGAGACTTACACCTTCTTACGGACAAAGAGGCTGGCCACTTCCGGACCTAGGAGGAGGACTAACGAGACGAGGTTTTTATTACGATTTTCTTGCGACGAGAATGAGTTATAGAACTTGTTATGTAAATTGCTTGTGAATAGTTGACAATATTTGCAGTATTAGTTTATTTATGCTAAGATAAATCTTGTGCTTAATTTTTTAGTTGCAATCTTACTTTCAGAAAATTTTTCACTTTATTTTTAGATTGTTATTTTTAGAATTTACTGTTTTTTCAGCAATTTCCTGCATTTTTATGTTTTGCTGTCAAAATATGAGCAGAAGATTGACAACCTTACATTACAGAATTTTGATAGTTTTTATTTCCACATTAGATCTAGACTTTCATTACTGCAAAAGTAATTAGATTTCCTTTCTGCAATTAGGATCAGACTTTCAATTATGCAATTGTTAATTCTGCAATATAATTAGGTCTTATTCTGCAATTGTAATTAGGACTTCATTTCTGTAGTTAGTGATTAGTTTCCAATTCTGCAACTTAGATTAAGATTTAATTCATGCAATCTAGAGATAGGAATGTTCCAAAACCCCCCACAAACCGGTTCCACCAATAAGACTTGTTGCCCTAGATTGACCTAAGTTATAGTTGTTTCACTTCTTCTCCCGCAGATAGCCTTGTACACTTCCCTGGATTGATAGATTCATTGAGAATTAATGATGGTATAACGACTACGCATCATTTTGGCACCGTTTTCGGGGATATAGTGTTGTCAGAAGAAAACAAATAGTCCAATAGCTGTAATCAGACTAAACTGTGAACATTCAGGTTAAAATCTGAATATAACAACCGAGTAAGATAACAACTATTGACTTAATTTATGTCATTTAGGAGTAAACATGAATGAGTAAGTCTAGGGAGACCCCAAAGGATCCCTGGCTTGTCCCATTAAGGAGATCTTCACGCCTAAGGGGTGAATCACCTGTGTTTGAACTACCTGAAAGATTGATAGAAAAATCACCGATCTCACCATCAGTAGAACATTTTGAGAAAGGAAAATCACCAATTGTATCAACGGAATATCTTAAGGAAGATAATTCATCAGACTCATCAACAGAGAAGCTTGGACCTCTTGAGAGAACAATTTGGGAAGCTTTAACTTCTCCTAGGAAACAAGAAACTATGGGAGAAGGAGGCAATGTAGATGGCCAGCATGGCTATGTTCATAATGAAGGGGATGATCAGGATATACTCCAACCATCCAGAACATTTGAATATCCTATTCATCTGAATCCAACACAAAACTCTCCCATGAAGACCATTTCACCTTCAGTACTTCCCACCTTCCGAGGTGTTGTATCTGAAGATTCTGACCAATTTTTGTTTGAATTCAAGGTAGTGTGTCGGACCTATGATTATATAAATGACAATAAAAAACTTAAGGTTTTCCCTCAACTCTCAAGGATTCGACATTACGCTTGGTTCATGAGCTTAGAGCCAAATTCCATAAGAACACTGGGATCAAATGGAGGCTGTCTTTTTAGACAAATATCGGGAATACTTGCCGTGTAAGGAATAGAAAAGATGAGTTATTTAGAATCAAGCAGGGAAGATGATGAGACCTTGGAAGATTACCTTGATAGGTTCTCCTTTGTTCAAAGGAGATGTGGACTAGTAGAACCAGAATTGTGTAAAACCATCTTTTTGAGAGGATTGCAAGATGAATCCGAGAGAAGTCCTGGATTTAATGGGAAAAGGGGATGTAACCACTCTCGGTAATGAGGAAATTATGGATCTCTACAGGAATTACTCTCGCACTAAGCGAGAGAAGAAGAAAAAGCCGCACAAATGGTATTGATGTAAAGGACATGATAGAGGAACTTGCAAATTTCAAAACTGATATCCTAGTGCATCTAAACACTACTTTAGGGGAAATCTCTGCAAAAGCTAAAAACACAGAACCTTTGGCAATTTATTGCCCAAGATGTAGAAGTAAACATGCTTTGCATGAATGTCCTTTGAATAAAACAACCATCTCAGACATTTGTAGTATCTGTTCAAAAAGGCATTCAACCGATCAATGCCACCTGCTACCACAACTCAAAACTGTGTTAGAAAACCAGACTGAGGAACTCAACTATATTGGACCAAAACAAGGGGGAAATTTCTCTCAATATCAAAATCCCCCTCGTTTTCCTACAAATTGGGGGCATAATCCTGGTACTATGCCTTGGGGACAATGAGAACCACCCCAACGTCCTTGGAATTATCCTCAATGGACAAATTCCCAAGAATGGCCACAATCAAATTGGAGTAACCCAGCCTGGAATCGAGAATCAAAACAACCCCTCATGGAATCAAAACAATCCGGCTTGGAATCAAAATCGGACTAATCCACATTGGGTGCAAAACCAACCACGGTGGAATCAGCAATACCGAGTCCTATCCAAGGCAGCAAAGGAATCAAGGTCAAACTCAGCATTTGTTGCCTGCACCTAATCAGAATTTTCAAGAAAAACAACAACAAACACAGCAAGTGAAGCAACCTCAATTGCCAGCTCAGCCAGTCACTAATCCAAACAGTGTAAGACAAACACCTCCTGTCTATGTGGCTGAAGCTGAAGAAAATATTGAAATTAATGTTCTTGATTGTAGTGATATTCAACTCCGTTCAGGAAAAGTTGTACCTGAACCAGTTTTAATGGAAACCAAAGATAATGAAGAGCAAGAATCATCGAGAACCCGGAGAGAATCCAACCAACAAAAGAAACAGAAAAATTGGATCCAACAATAGAAAAAGAGACACAAGGAGAACAATTACCAAGGATAGTTCCATATCCTCGAAAGACTTAATGCAATACCAAAAATTTTTGAGTCAGAATTGGTCAAAGAACTCAAAAAGTTGACTATCTCATTACCCTTATTGCAAGCCATTAAGGAAATACCAGAAATTAACGATCTTGTCCAAAATTTGTGCATTAAAAGAGCGAGGAAGAAAGAAGAAAGCATTCCCCAAGGCTATGCGAGGTTGAAGGGAAGATAGCTGATCTCTTATCCGGAAAACTACTACCTCCAAAGTATAGTGATCCGGGAAGCCCGGTTATCCACGGTCACCATAGGTTCGGTGCCAATATCAAATGTTTTAGTGGATCTAGGAGCTGCAATAAATGTCATGACTAAAGATACAATGGAACAATTACAGCTCAAACATCTCGGCCCCACATTTACAGTTTTAGAAATGGCTGATAGGTCAGTTGCAAAACCTGAAGGAATCATTGAAGATGTCCCTATAGAAGTTTCTTCTTGGGAATTCCCTGCAGATTTTTGGTTTTACAGCCAAGAAATTCAGCACATGGATATCCCATTATTTTGGGAAGACCTTGGCTTGCAACTGCAGCTGCCTTCATAGACTGCAGATCTGGAAATATGACCATTTCAAATGGTATTGAGCTGAAACAAATTTCTTTATATCCTCCTGCAAAAACCATCTAGCAAATTTTTAGGTCGGTTATGGTTTTCGACTCGGATGAGGAACCGAGAAGAGGTCATTTCTACACTAGCTACCTTAGTAGTAAGAGAACACAGAGAAGACCTCAGTGACACAGAAAACTTAGAAAATGAAACAATCCTGATGAATGTTCTGCATGAACAAGGTTTAGAAGGGGAAGCAACAAATATCCAACAGTTGATAAGTAATGAGGAGAATCAAAAATCTGAAGATGAATCATCTGTGCTATCACAAGGAAACTCTGTTTCACTATCACATGGATGGCACCATCATCGATTTTCCTTCTCACTGTTCCATACAAGAAATGCTTCCCTCAAATAGCAATGAAACAGAAACTGCTTCGTTTCTCCCATCACAGCAATGTCCTCTTAATCCCTTAATCACCAAGTATGAAGGAGTGAATTCAGTCCTTCTAAATACAAAACAAATAGAAGTCCAGCCAGGCAAATTTTTGAATATCTACGGCCCGACTTACTAGGGAAGAGGAAGAAAAATTGATAGTTGTTTTGTAGAAGCATGTTCATGCTTTTGTTTGGAACTACAGAGATATGTCAGGAGTTCATCTTGATATATGTACCCATAAGATCTATATTTGAAGAAGTCAAGCCAGTCAGACAATTTCAAAGAAGATTGAATCCTGCCTTAAGAGATATTGTGAAAGAAGAAATTGAAAAACTCCTGGAAGTAGGATTCATTTACCCAATTTCCGATAGTCAATGGGTTTCTCCATTGGTAATAGTTCCTAAGAAAAATGGAAAAATGAGAGTATGTGTAGACTACAGAGAATTGAATAATGTGACATACAAAGACCATTTTCCATTACCTTTCATAGATCAAGTGTTAGATACTCTTGTTGGAAAAAGATACTTTTGTTTTCTTGATGGATTCAGTGGATATAATCAAATTCAGATTGCCCTTGAAGATCAAGAAAAGACAACTTTTACATGTCCATGGGGAACATTTGCCTATAGGGTTTTACCTTTTGGTTTGTGTAATGCCCCAGCAACTTTTCAGCGAGCAGTCCTAGCAATTTTTGCTGATCTGACCACCAAAAGTGTTGAAATTTACATGGATGATTTCACAGTATGTGGACAAACTTTTGATTTTACATTGGAAAATCTTGACAAAGTCTTAACTCGCTGTGAAACATACCACTTATCCTTAAATCCAGATAAATGCTTCATGATGATGAAGGAAGGGATAGTTCTTGGTCATCACATCTCTCCTGAAGGGATCCAAGTTGATCCAAAGAAAGTTGAAATTATCAAGAACCTCCTTCCTCCTAAAACTCAGACTAATGTCAGAAGTTTCCTAGGACACATTGGTTTTTACCGCAGGTTTATTCCCAACTTTAGTACAATAGCCAGTCCTCTGTTTGCCTTATTGACTAAAGATTATGAATTCTCCTGGACTGCAAAGTGTCAGGAAGCATTTGAAGCTTTGAAAGAGAAATTGATAACTCCACCTATGCTTAGAGGACCTAATTGGACATTACCATTTCACATTCAGACTGATGCCTCCAATACAGCAATTGGAGCAGCATTAGGACAAATTGATAATGGTGAACATTATACCATCTACAACATTAGCAAAAACTTGACAGGAGCAGAGAAAAATTATACAACAACCGAGAAAGAATTCCTAGCAGTGATTTATGCCATCAACAAATTCAGGCATTATATCACGAGGTTATCCAATATTTATTCACACGAGATCATACGGCCATTAAGTATTTGATGAATAAACCTATGGTAAGTGCAAGAATTATTCGTTGGTTGCTTTTGCTGCAAGAATTTGATATCACCATAATCAACAAACCAAGAAAAGCTAATGTTGTTGCAGATTTCTTGTCCAGGTTGCAGAACACAGATGAAGGGGAATTAGTTGATGACACTTTTCTCGATGAAAAACTATTTGCTATATCGGTTCAATCACCTTGGTTTGCGAGATATAGCCAATTATTTGGTCACAGGGAAAGTTCCTCCACATTTCACCTCAAAACAGAAAAAACAATTGATCAAACAGAGTTCTTCTTTTGAATGGATTAAGGGTATGCTTTTTAAGTGCGGTCCTGACCATGTGTTACGTAGGTGCATCCGAAAGGATGAAGTGTATGATATCCTTAGAGCTTGTCATGATGAACCCTCAGGTGGACACTATTTCATAAAAAGCACAGTTAGAAAAATCTTGGGGATAGGATATTATTGGCCATCTCTTCACAAGGATGTGAAAAAGTACACGAGGCATTGTGATGCATGCCAAAGAATGGGGAAACCCACTCATACAAATGAGATGCCATTGCAGCCTCAAATGGTTTTAGAACCATTTGAGAGGTGGGGGCTTGATTTTGTAGGACCTATTGATCCACCTTCTCAAGGAAAGGTGCATATTCTAGTATGCACTGATTACTTGACAAAGTGGGTAGAGGTGCGTGCTTTCAAACATGCTCGTGAAGAGAAGGTCGCTGATTTCTTGTATACTCAGATTTTTCAGAGATTTGGAGCTCCACGGTCTATCACCACAGACCAAGGACCCCAATTTGCATCCAAAGTCATAAAAGTATTTACAGAATTGTATGAAATCAAACATAGGAAATCATCACCCTATCACCCACAAGCAAATGGCCAGGTTGAAGTAACAAACGAGGGAACTAGAACGCATCTTGACAAAAATAGTAGCTTTTCATAGGAAAAATTGGCTAGACAAATTACAGAAGCGGTTTGGGCCTACAATACTACTTGGAAGTCCACTCCTTGGATTCACACCTTATGAACTAGTCTTTGGTAAAAAGCCTCTCTTACCTATTGAATTTGAGCTACTAACATTGCGCACAGCACTTGGAAATTGGAATTGACTTGTCGCGAGGCACGGACGGACGAGATTCTACGAGTTGAATGCATTGGATGAACTTAGATTGGATGCTCTGCACCAAAGCGAGGTAATTCGGGAGCGAGAGGAAGGTGTGGCATGACAGTCACATTCAGGAGAGGAAACTTCAACAAGGAGATTGGGCTTTCTTGTTCGATTCTCAATATGAAGACTTCCCTGGAAAACTGAGAACTAGATGGTTGGGACCTTCTTGGATTGAAGAGGTATTCAACAATGGAGCGGCTCGTTTATCCCCATTGATGGGTCACGAAGAAAGTTGGTAGTGAATGGACATCGCCTCGGGGTATACCATACACCTCGACTAAAGAAGAATTCTTGCGGCAACTTGATAGTTTGGATACACAGCAAGTGGAAGAGAATCCTTCTTCCACTTCAAAACAATCAACATGATCAGTGGATTTCAAGAAAAAAATAGAAAATACAAAAAAAATCGAGAAAAATAGAAAACAAAAAGATGAATAAATTCTGAGTATGAATTCCTTCATGGGCATGGTTTCAGGGGAAATCATGAAATTCCTTCATGGGCATAGTCAGGATCAAGAAAAAAAAAAGAGAAAAAGAGAGAAAAGGAGAGGTAAAAAAAAAAAGGGAAAATCAAGAAAAAAAAAGAGAGAAAAATGAATAACTCAGCAGTGAAAACCTTTTCTTAAGGCACTACTGAGTTGGTGTGCATGAAAACCGGTTTTACGGCATGCAGAACCTTGAGAAATTTTTGAACCATCATTGTACAAATTCACCTAGTGCACTTGTTTTGAAATGTTGCGAGAAAATCTCGTGAGAATATCAACAAAAGCGGTCATTCTTCAAAGTGGCATTAACTATTTTTATCAGGTATATATTTCTTACATTTCTTCATTGTAAAATGATTGGTATATAGTATGTGACAATTAACCATTAGCATAAAAGGTATTCATAAGAGTTGGCATACTTAAAAACATGTTTTAAGAATGACAATATTGATTTCTGCCTAATCTTGAACAAGAATGCCAAAAACAATACTGTTGTATTATCTTCGGAATGAAATTGTCTTAGAATGACGACAAAATGGATGTTGCACTTTATCTAGAAAGAAACTTTATCTTTGGAATGACAATTTGTCTTCAGAATGAAACTTGGTCTTGAAATGACGATTTGATGCATCATCTTCGGAATGAAGATCTATCTTCGGAATGAGGGTCTGTCTTCGGAATGACGATTTACTTTCATAATACAGCTTGATCTTCGGAATGAGGATTAATCTTCGGAATGAGGATTGATCTTCGGAATGAAGATCTATCTTCGAAATGAAAATTTTGCAAAGAGGATTTGTCTTCGGAATGAAGACCTGTCTTCGGAATGAGGTCATAATCTTCGGAATGAGGATTTGTCTTCGGAATGAAGACTTGTCTTCGGAATGAAGTCATAATCTTCGAAATGAAATTTTATTTGCATTTTCGGAAAGAGCATTTCCACGTGGCATTCAAAAAAAATAAGGTACGACAAAATTAAGATTTTTTCTTAGTTGCATGCGAAGAAGGGACACGTGTCAATCAGCACATGGTCTATTTTTGCACTCATTGGAAATACGGAGAATCTGCAACCATATGCCACCAGTTTTTAATGTCAATTAACATGCACGTGAGAATCTGCAAAACTAATGAGGTGGATCTGACGGCAAGGACATCCATGCAATTATCAACGAACAGGTGTACAGTGCAGAAGTAGATATGTGTGCCATCCTTCTTTCCGAAGACGTGTTGCGAGGTACAGTGCACAGAATACGGCTCATTTCAGAAGAAGAAGAAGAAGAACAGGGCAACGAGGGTTCTAACTTAAAACTCTGCAAATTTGCAATGAGAAAATAGCCAGAAATCCTGCAGTAGAACAGCAGCCGCAGTGTACGATTTTTAAACGAGAGAAAAATGGGGCGAAAGATCAGAACAGAGCAGCGGACACCAATTACCTCCGAGAAAATCTAGCGGTTGTGCAGATTTTTGAAGACGGAGGATTTATGACATTTTTGGATAAATTCAATGGGTCTTCGAAGATTTAGCTGGCATGTTTGCCCATACGTTCAGAAACAACCGAGCACATGTCAACGACATGTCTATTGAGGTAAGCCCTAAAATTTTAAGTCAGATTACAGAGCTGCCATTAGAGGGAATTTCAATTACTAGATCTGGCAAGAACACATTGGCAAATGTAGTTAATCAGTTTGTAGAAGAAAATGATAGAGAACCTGAATACTTAACCCATAACAACACATGCAAAGGGTTAAAAGGGCCGACCTGCAGGAACCCTGGGATGAAGTAGCCACCTGGGTGATTAAGTTTTTGACCTGTGAAGGGCAGTATGTGCTGTTGTCAGGGCATCATCTACGAATTTTAAACCATCTCAGACATGGTAGACAACAACCAGAAGTTAGGGTAAATCTTCCCCTGTATTTGTATCAAGAACTAAAGAACATGGCAAAAAGATATCAGGAGGGTAAAGGAAGCCTTCGCCATCATGGCCTTATCAAATTAATTTGCCAACATCATTTTAGAGGAAACCCTAGGAGTTTTGACGGGTTTTACTCTAACCTAAATGATGTCATTTTTGGGGATGAAAGTGAGGAAGAAGAAGAACCAAATACTGCTGATGTTGTTTGCAGAAGAGGAAACAGCTGCTGTAGAAAGTATTGCAGAAGTTACTGCAGAAAATGTTGCAGAGGATGCTATAGAAGAAGCTACGAAGGTGCCCCTGAAGCTGTTACAGAACTTGCTCCTGAACCATCAACTTCACAGGCTAAGAGACAAAAGAGAAGAGGATCTGGAACTAGCAGCAGAGCAGAAAAACAAAAGAAAGTTCGGTTTGCTGAAGCTGCAACTGACTTATCAGAGCAGAGAAGTGAAACAAGGGAAACAGAGGCATCAAAAACTGACCCCATGACCCCTATTGTCACCAGAAAATAGAGCAAAAAGAAGAAATTTGCATCTGGAACTAGGAGGTCTACAAGAATTCATTTGAAAGAAAGCTGAGAACAGGTCATGGAGGAAGAAGATAGACCAAGTAGCCCAGATGTCACAGAAATACAACCAGCATCTGATAACTTTCCAGAATTCCCTGAACAGATAGCTGAGGTAGAAACTGAGCAAATTGGTTTGGAGGAGGCTACAGTTCAACAGGCTACAGATATGATAGATACCCTTATAGACAGTTTCACAGAGCCTCCTGAACAAGAACAAACTGTTGCAGTAGAAGAAGAAAATTTGGTTGAACGACCAACTGCAACTGATTTGTCTGCATCAGCTGAAGCAGAAATAGAAGTGGAAGACATCAGAGCGGTGAGGGCAGCAAGAAGTGTTGTCAAAACATGGACCAAATGGATCACGAGAGAAAGAAAGCATCATTGAGATGCAAGCAAGAAAAATTGCAGAACTTCGGCGGGAAGTGGCGAACTAAAAAAGTTGTTGTCACAATCGAAAAGCGACATGTATCCCATGATGAAGATAGTTTGGCTCAATTGCTTCGGGTTTATCAAGAGCGAGATGACTCTGTTGAGACAGGACATAGAAGTTCATCCTGAAACAGCACTCCTTCATTCGAAGAAGTGCCTGTTCATTCTGAAGCAGTGCCTTCTTGTTCTGAAGATGCTTCAGAAATGGTGAGAAATATTGCAGAGGATGTTGAAAATGAGCCACCAACACAGGAACAGTCCCAACAGCAAGAAAATGCTCAAGTAAGTACTCCTACTGAGGTCCCTGCATTTCAACTTGTTACATTTCCAGTAGAAACAACAGATAAGGGGGTACAAGTAGAAATACTATCTGATGACAACCCCATAGAAATAGCAAATAAGGGGGTGCAAGTAGAGATATTGACAGATGAACAACCAGTGGAAGTGGCAGAAAAAGGAGTTCAGACAAATCTGTTGCCTAGGATCCCCCCTGTAGTAAGACCACCTAATACTGTGTCCCTAGAGCAGTACAATGCAGACATAGCTAGCTGGATGATTAGATATGAACAGCTTGCCAATAAAACTAAAAATTCAAACTGGAAGCAAAACAGCTAGAAGCCAAGGACACAAAAATTCAGGCATTGAAAGAAAAGGTATCGACTTGTGCCAAATTCTTGAGTTTTTAGTCCAATTTAGACGGCCAGCCAGATTTTACAGCCTTATTTTGAAGGAAAAATACCTTAGATGGCGAGGTCATGAGGATTACTTCAAACCTTCCATACAAATTGGACACTATTGAAGATTTTCTAGAGGCATATTTTGGAGTCCTTTTGAGCAGAAAAATCTCTTGTGTGAACTATTTTTGCACAGTTTCTTCATACCAGAGGAAGTTGACTCTCATCCTCAAATCTACATTGGAGATGTTCAGTTGAGAGCATTTATGTCTACCTTGCAAAATCAGCTTTATTGGGATCATGAGAAAAGGCAGAATAAAGTGATTGAAACAAGGGCTGAGTTGTTAGTCAGAGCAATCCAACCAAATCACCTAAATATCACTCAGCAGCACTTTTCAATGATGAACAGGGATGATATCAAGAGAATGTACTTGAACAATTTGAGGGATTGTGTGACCAGATTTAACAATTTATGTGATCACAATTTCTTCCCAGCATTGTCAGTATGGAGAGACAGATGGAATGAACTTTCCATGTCTTTGAGGAAAAGAGAACCTATCTCCCCCATCAATCTAGAGTGGTCCAGAAGAAGAGCGAGAAGGTGTAGTCCAACTGATCCAGATCATGCAGCATAACTGGATAGGTCTCAGGTTCAGGCCTCCAACCATCATTACTCCAGTTCCATTTTACTTTGAAGAAGATGAACAGCCTGATGAACAATTTGAAGATTGGCTCAGAAACATTCAGGAAAATAGGGGGTATTACATAGGCAAGAAGTTATTCTACAGGTCATGGAATCTAAACATGGACATATGTGATTCCATAGCCCAACAGAATGCATGAGGGCATGCATTAATATAAGTTGGGGGGAAAATGATGAGGCACTGGAAATGCCTCAATCATAACATGTTTTGTACACTAAAAATGCCTATAAACTCTTATGTTTTATCTGATATGTTATTTAAGTTGATTTAATATCTTGTATATTAACCATTTTGCATGATCAATGTATTTGAAATATTATATGCTGATTTTACAGCTTTTTGCATAGTTTTGTGTTATTTTTGCTATGATTTGCTACAATGGGATATGCTTAGAATAATAGCAGCATTTCACTAATCATATTTTGATTTGTTTCAAGCATTTACTTCACCTAAATCTGGCAACAGTACAAGCAAACTGTTGCTGTGCAGCAAAAACTGGTCTTTCCCATGTAGATTCCAGCCAGCTGTCCATAAATAGCAAGGCATGGAATTCACATGAGGAAAGGGATGAAGACCATTAGAATTTGATCTTAGGAGATAACCCACCTGAGAGATGCAGAAGAAATCAATGGAAAAGCATACATTTGTTCATTCTGAAGTATCTTCGGAATGAACAGATATCTTCGAAATGAAGAAAACACAGCATCTTCGAAATGAGCGGATCTTCGAAATGAAGAATGCAGCGTCTTCGGAATGAGCGGATCTTCGGAATGAAGCATGCAGTATCTTCGGAATGAGCGATCTTCGGAATGAGAATGCAGTATCTTCGGAATGAGCGATCTTCGAAATGAAAACTGCATTGTCTTCGGAATGAAGCCACTTATCTTCGGAATGAAGAACAGAATGTGTTTTTGACCTTTTTGACCGATTTTTGAAGCCGAGAAAATGGAAATAAAGGTTGGAAAAAGTAAAGAGAAATATCCTCCATCTGTCTTTGCCGTCATTGCCGACCAAATCCATCATTAAGGGAAAGATCAGGTTTTAGTCCTCTTCTAGGATAAAACCAGAATTTGTTGCAGCATTGTAGGATTAGATCTTTTGAGATATTCTTTGTTTGTAATCAGATCATAGGATAGCTATAAATATTGCTCCCGTTCAGGTTGAGCCTAGGTAGTAGTAGCGAGAAGATAGAAAATAGAGAAAGGAAGCTAGCAGAAAATACGAGTATAACTAGAAATTGGTTATTACGAGTCTGTAGATTTTTAGTAAAATTCTTGTAATCATGTCTTTTGATCAATAAAGTGCACAGTTCTATTTCAAATTACTTGTAAATGAGTGTGATTAAGATTTAGAAAGAGAGAGAGACTTACACCTTCTTACGGACAAAGAGGCTGGCCACTTCCGGACCTAGGAGGAGGACTAACGGAGCGAGGTTTTTATTACGATTTTCTTTGCGTGAGAATGAGTTATAGAACTTGTTATGTAAATTGCTTGTGAATAGTTGACAATATTTGCAGTATTAGTTTATTTATGCTAAGTTTAATCTTGTGCTTAAAGCTTTTAGTTGCAATCTTACTTTCAGAAAAGTTTTCACTTTATTTTTAGACTGTTATTTTCAGAATTTACTGTTTTCCAGCAATTTCCTGCATTTTTATGTTTTGCTGTCAAAATCTGAACAGAAGATTGACAACCTTCTATTACAAAATTTTGATAGTTTTTATTTCCACATTAGATCTAGACTTTCATTACTGCAAAAGTAATTAGATTTCCTTTCTGCAATTAGGATCAGACTTTCAATTCTGCAACTGTTAATTCTGCAATATAATTAGGTCTTATTATGCAATTGTAATTAGGACTTCATTTATGCAGTTAGTGATTAGTTTCCAATTCTGCAACTTAGATTAAGATTTAATTCATGCAATCTAGAGATAGGAATGTTCCAAAACCCCCCACAAACCGGTTCCACCAATAAGACTTGTTGCCCTAGATTGACCTAAGTTATAGCTGTTTCACTTCTTCTCCCACAGATAGCCTTGTACACTGCCCTGGATTGACAGATTCATTGAGAATTAATGATGGTATAACAACTACGCATCATCTAGGACCATGTGAAAGTGACTCAACATTAGAAAAACTACCATACTTGAGGTGTGGTTATGGGGGTATGGGGATCTCTAGATCTGGTATATGAACATATGGTCATATGGTATCACTGGCCTCAAGGAGCTCCATGTACGTTAGCATATTGGGAAAAACCATATGATAAATCACATTAATAATTGGTGGTCTCCATCTAAGAAGAGGATGGATATTGATCTCTCTGTGCAAATCCTCCATAGTGTAAGGTGCATTACAATAGCATAAGTATGAATGTCCTAAATAGGATCTCTCCATCTCATATTCATCATCACTGTCATAATAGAGACCCTAACTGCTACCAACTAGAATTAGGAGATTAGGAAGATGAGGTCCCATGTACACCCACACCCGATAACTATCATCACTCATGAAGGATTGATCATCTTCGATGACTTTTTTCAACAGTAATAGATGACATAAATTATAAGGGACCAAATAGGCCACCTTAGTATCGTCCTCATATAGCTCATTGTTTGAGGACTCATTATCATCATCGCTCTCATATATGCAACTTGGTCCACCTATTTTATAGATGGATTATGTTGTATCCTCATTAGAATGATCTTATAACTCAAAATTTTATCACTAAATTATCATTATGAACCTGCATGCCTGTATCATCATTTACCTCATGGATTTTTTGGCCCAATTTTTCTCTTGGCATATGTTTTGGATTGGTTCCCACCAAGATATCCTCATGATACATCTTGAGTTGTTCTATAGTGACATACGACACTATCTGGTTATCCCTCTGGAATGCAGAAGGATTAGGGTGATAAGGATTGAAGTCAACTTCACCCCCCAAACTAAGGTACAAGTGGTCTAGAGATGCCACAAGGATTTTAGCCTATCCTCCATTGTAAAATACCAACCCAAACCTATCTTTAGGTAACTGATACTATGGTTATATAGGCTTCTTACACCCCTACTCAAATAGTTTGAGATTGTAACCATGCAAATTATAACACTCGAAGTATCTCATGGCATATTATGGGTTAGAAAGATAATGAACATTCATAATGAATGGTTCATTATCATCCTCATCCATGGGTGTGGGAGATGCAATATGGTCTAGCCCTCCATAGATGAAGTTTGTTTGGTTAAATGGTACCCCTAATGGTTCCACCATCACTATGGGAAGATAATGGGCTCACATTCAGCCCATGTCATGTGCAATCTCGATAATAGGCATGAACGTCATGTTCTACACAATATATTCCCCTAATCTAGGATTAACCAAATGGAGGATCACCTCCGGTGCATATGACCCCGCTGAAGACACAGGTGAAGCAGGCTGAGGTGCCTCTTCGATTCCTCTTTGAACTTCCTCTACTTCCATGGGAGTAGGATTTTCAACAATAATTGGCTTGGGAATTTTTTTATCTTCTTTTTGCCCACCTTTTCTTTCAACTTCCTATCATCCCATTGTATCATGGATGCATACAGTCTAACATAAGTATCTATCATGTGCTTCGATCATTGAGATACAAATGTTGTAGGTCTAGCACACACTTATTTTACTTTACCTCTTGGATCTTTGATTGGAAATGCTAGTCGCACATCCAGGTGCATTGAGGGGAGCACAAATTCCCTTGGCAAATCTGCTAGAGTCACGTATTTAAAATATTCTTCATCCAAAGGCACCATGTGAACCTATCCCTCATGAATATATTTGATACATTGGTGTAAAATAGAAGGGATGCAATGCATATATTTGATCCAAGGCCTCCCTAGAAGTATATTATACTACATAGCACCTTTGATTACATGACACATCATCAAGATGGTCTTCAGTCCTGCCTGGATAGGTAAAACTATAGTATTGATTGTTGAGCATAATGCATCATTGAACAATCTCAACGTGAAGGTATAAGGGATGATATGCATCTTGGGTAACTTCAAGTGAGTTAACACCTTGGTAGTTATGATATTTATCAATGACCCTATGTCGATCAAAACTCGCTTGAACAATTTATGATTCACACAAAAAATAATATGCAGTGGTGGGTCTACTATAATAGGGAAACCATCTTGATTTTGTGGTCATGAAATTGAATGACCGATTCTTGACACTATTGCATGTGCCCCAAGAACTATGTAAAAACTTTGGGATCCTAAGGCTACACTTTTATGGACCTTAAAATATCCATGAGCATATCCTTGTGCTTGGGATACTACTGTATTAGCTCATAAATCAACAACTTTCCTGGAGTTATCTGTAGGTTTTGAATCAACCTACTTTTGATGGTCAACGCCGGTCTATTTGGTGGGTCAGGCACATACTGGGATGGCCTTGGAGGAGGCGTAGCTTAGACCCTAATAGGTGCTAGAGGTTGATTCGGTCATTCATACCTCAAGTTTCTTATGACAACATTGACCATACCAAAAAACCCCTAGGTTGGTGGTTTGATTCACACCTGGTTGACTTGGCCAACATTATTCTTTGGTTCCTCATGATTCGCTAGAGGATTTTTTTAAATCCCCATATTTTAGTTGTTGGACTCTTGTGGATTGTCAACAAGAAGCGTACCTCTCTTGATAATATTTTTCACAAGATGTTTGAAAGACCAACATACCTCAATGTCATGGCATTTCGATTGGTGAAATATGCAATAATGATCATCTTTATAGCCTTTAGGCTTAGGTTTATTAGGATCCATCATCTTGACTTCGGGTAAGTTTATAGCCTTAGCCTTGCATAACTAATGAAAAATCAAATTCAACGACTCTGATAACTGAGTGAATATGCAAGGTGGGAGTCGTTCCTTCTTTTTACCCTTGTAATTATTGTTGTACTGCTCATACTACATAGGTAGAGGTTGGGCTTGATAATTTTGCTTTTGCTACCCTTTTTCTCCCTTTTGAAGGTTCAACACTACCTAGTTAACATGGGTCAACTTGGCCTACTATCTCTCAGTGCTTTTCTTGTGCCCCTTCTTCTTATTCCTAAGATTCAAGTTACCCTCCTGTAATTTGATGTCCTCAATCACCTTAGATTGCACCAAAGCCTCTTTGAATGTTTGGTATTGCTATAACTATAGTAATAATAAAATATACTTGGCACAACTCTTCATGAACATTTGCATTAATTTGAAGGACGAGATGAATAATGGTAGCTTTGCCATCATATTCCTCCATTGTTTTACATAATCCATCACTGGCTCATCATCATGTTATGCTAGAGCAGCCATGTCGAATAAGTTTGCCTTCTTATTGACACCTAAGGATAAGCCTTCAAGAAATGCATCAGCTAGTTGTTTGAAACTAGTAATAATGTGCCTCTTTAATTGGTTGAACCACTCTCGAGTTGGGCCTGAGAGGGTCATGATGAAGTTGCATAAGAGTAAAGCATAATTGCTCTTAATCTAAAAGTATATATCTAGGAAACTAGTCAACTACTTCTGTGTGTCTTCCTCTCCTTGAAAATTTTCCAGTATAGGCATCTTGAAATGCTCAAGATATGTTGGAATATGCACTGACGTGCATAGAGGTTCATTATGAATTTTGTTCAAGGTAGGAGTATGATACGCCATTCCTTGATTCTCTATAGCTTGAACCTTCTCTTCTAAGGTCTTGTAGGCTTGTGAGTAAAGAAACTCCTCCTCTCAAGATTGTCTTGGAGGTAGCTTCAGAGGTAGAATCTTCCTCAGTCAAGGTGGGGGACTAGGCTCATCCTCCTCCTCAAATTGGGATATTTTAGGATATTCTTGTTCTAATTCCTCTTCCACTTCATTCTCATACTGCCTATGCTCATGTTGTTCAGATGTTATATATGTCAATATCTATGTTGAGTTGCATGGCGATTATATGTGTCTATGTGCTCAGGGTGTAACTTAGGCTGCGAAGCCACTCTTCTATTAACACACTCCCTGATCTCATAGTGAGGGTGTAAATCATCACTAACTAATCAGTCCTCCCTATCTACATGCTCATTTCTGATCAAGGATGCATTGTTCATGCATGCGTTGTTCATATAATTTTTGTCTTATGAACCTCTACCTCTGAGTATTCTCATTTTTGAGGTGCTCTTTCTATGTATGAACATCCTCCAATTGATCTTGGAGAATCTACCATCTCTGCTCTAACATCAGTCTATGAGCCCTATCAAGATGATCATAAATCTAAGGCCTTGGGGGAGTGTGCTCTGTTCAAGTGACTTTATGATTATGTCCTCCAATGGATTGATTTGCCACACTCTTGCCTTGATCTGTATAGATAGCATTCATGTTAGGCTATCTCCTATACTCAGTACCTACATGCAATGCAAGAGCACGCATGTCTTGGGAATGTTTGGAGCACTCTCTAGGTTCTTTTGTGGTACTAATGGTTATTTCTCTACACATGCTCATCGGATGATAGGGTGTAGGCATAGGATTATATCCTAGATGCCCTAGGACCTTGCCTAGACCATCTAATTATTTGATACACCATGGCTCATGAGGAAACATACCGTTTACTCCCACTTTGTATATATCTATGGTAAAATTAGTATGTTCACCCCTATAGGGAGTCTATGTAGGCCTATGCTCGAAAGTAGCCCTCTCTGTTCACCCCCGAATGGGTGTATCTTGGACATATCTATATTCTAAAGATGGAGGTTGTGAGCCTCCCTTAGATGCAGGTAGAAGGGATACCAATATGGATCTCTTGATGACATATTCTTTGGCAGAACCCATGGATCCACATGGAATGTGATCATGGTATATGCTACCATATGCAAAACCCCCATGCTGGGAAGTCCCATGATCTAATATGTGCCTATAGGTATGTCTCGTACTTCTTCTAATCGAGGTGTTCTCAACAGAATTTCTTTGTGTAGAATTATCCCCTCTAATGCTCATTGAATGACGTCTAGGAGGAATCTATGATTGAGGGTATTTTACATCATGTTGTACACTAGGTGGAGCTTGGGCTTCGATATTGGGTCTATACCCATATCGGCCTCTCCATGTTTGTACCATTGTATATCATATGTCTAGATTTAACTTTTATTAACACATAGAATACAATGATGATTATCTCTTTTTAATGTTTTAAAATGAGCCCTAAACTGTTTAATGTATTTTCAATTTGGTGTATCAATAAAGTAACTCTTATCATGTTTTGTAAAATGTTGATGATTTTATCAATTGTTTAATGGATTTCACCTATATGCTCATATCTCGACAACCTGGCTATGAACTCCAGGTCGCGTAATCCCCCCAAAGTGCGGTAATGAAAGTCCAAACCTGGGCAGGGAACATAGGTCCTACCAGATCCTCACCCATTTTCACCCATTCAATTTCATACCCTTCAAAGAGTATTATATGCAAATTTTCTAGGCTATGTAAGGTTCTTGGATCCGGTATTGGTCTAGAACATAGGGTACATGGGAGTTGGGCCAACGGATGGAAATCACCTCCACCATCATTGAAACCCTACTAGTGGTTGGATGTGACTCCCAAATCACCAGAATTTATTGTGAAACATGGTGTGTGTGGTTCTTTTTAATTTGCACAAAGGAAATATGCATAATACAACATTAACATGATCATTTCATACATTATATGCAGTAAATAACATTTGATATTTAGATATATATGCACACTACACTACTTGATGTTCAGAGAATGCAACTAGTATGATTAATTGGCCATTGATTGGGCCTCATGTAAGAAAAATATAACACTCATATGGCCTAGACAACTAGAGACTAGGGCGGGCTGCACTCAGAGACATGTTTTTCCTAGCAGTAACTAGTAGAAGCATCAAATAAAAACCCTAAGGACCTAATTCACTTTTCCATTATTTTTTATCCTTGTTCTAATTAGGTTTCATTTTTGATGTTCTAGAAAAACACAGACACAAAAAATAGAAACATAAAATATCATAAGGGCCTACCTCAGGTCCTCATATGATTTAGCTTTTTACTCCTGATCTATGATTGGTCTGTTGCCAATAGTGGCTCTGATGCATAGCTGTGACTACTGCCCACACCTGTCAACCATGGGCCAACTTTTTAACTATGAATGTCAACCACGGTGAGTACCTACCATAAAAACACAAACCACAGTTAGTAAATCATGGCTAAAATTATGGGATACCACTGTGATCACCTTATGTAACCACCAAAAAGTCTCACACCTAATGGCGTCTATTACAATTAAAGAAAGATAATAACTAAACATGCACCAATTGAAAACAAAAAGGGAATAAAAATACGAGAATCCTTTATTAATTAAAAATTGATTCAAGTTACATATTCGTCCCTCTTAGGGATACCCATTTTGATACTTTAATTACAATAGATCTAATTCCCTTTTAGTGTAGATTTGAATCAAATGGCTTCTAGGGTGTGTAGACCAAAAATTCCTGCACTCCTTTCCTCTAGGCAAATGGATTTGTGTCTTAGAGGGGAATGGGAGAATGGATGGTCTACACCTTAGAGGAGAGGTACTTGAGTTCGTCCCCTCTTATGGTGATTTTTTGATGAATTGGTTGGGTTCACCAGGAAATATTTGCAGTAGTTTTCAAGCCTAGGTTTTAGGATTTATTTAGATGAGTTCTTTTTAATTCAAATCATACATACACCTAGTTTTGGCAAAATGCTACTAATCTATATGCAATTTTAAATTTAGATGAAAACAACAAACATGAAAATAGAATGCTAATGCAGTGTTAAAGTCTAATTCAAAAATAAATGGAAGCGTGCACCTAATCTAGTTTGATGAAGATTATGTCATTTTTTGCAGTCCAAATTGTCTGTAATATGAGGAAATCACCTATAATTTGACAAAATCATCTACAATTGTGCAGAATCATCTATAATTGCATAGAGTCATTTGAAATTACATAGAATCTTCCAAAATTGGATAGAATCATCTACAATTAGACAAAATCATCTGAGATGATTTCATTAGAAACATGCATAAGCACAATTTGATACCAGAATGGATAGAAAGTGCATAGTTCTGATTCTAGATATGAATAAAAACATGAAATGCTTACATATAATGCTTCACAGATTGATTTAATATGGATGTAATCAAGACAAATGTATTATCCTAATTTCCAAATGATAATGTTATACAAAATCTAAAAAAATTATGGTGAACACCAGATGCAATAGACAAACAAAATAATTGAATAAAATGCCAAATGATATCAGGAAAAGAAAGTGAAAACAAGGCTCTGCAATTGCCCCCAAGTGAGATGATGACAAAATTATCTCCAATCAGATAAGATCGTCTCTGATCTAGATGAAATCATCTTAGACAATTCCATTCATTCTCGGTTGATGCACAGTGATAACTGTTGATAAGCAACACACCCCCACTGAAAAATGAGATTCCATCCTTAGAAAATTCTGAACTTTCATTTTTCGTAGCAGGGACCCTCTTGATCTTTTCAGGTTTTAAATCCAAATTTGCTTGCCTCCTTTTTAAAGTTGTGCTTTTTCTTGCATTCTAGCTGTGTTATCCAAGAATTCACTTTTTACATGCTAGAATCATTCATGCACAAGCAAAATCTTGCACCGGTACCGAGAAAATCCAGAAAATAGCTTGCATAATTCACCGAAAAATCAAACTTTCCATTTTTGGTAGTGTCGCGATATCGCGACACTTCCTTTTTCGGAAATGTCGCGATATCGCGACAGGTAAGTCAAAATGCGGCTAAGTGCCAGAAAGGTCGCGATTTCGCGACATGTCGCGAAATCGCGACGCTTTTTGGGAGAGAGAAGCAAGTCGTACGGAGGGCGCGATTTTGCGACATGTCGCGAAATCGCGACATGTCGCATTTTCGCGGCAGGAGAGAGAAAGTGGGCTGCAGGATGAAAAATCGGCTAAGTCGCAAACATGTTCCAAAATCGCGGTCAACGCGGTCAACGCATGCAGGTAAGGGAACTGTCGCGATATCGCGACGTGTTCTAGAATCGCGGCTGAAAATCAAGAAGCGTACGGAGGCCAGGAAGGGTCGCGATTTCGCGACATGTCGCGAAATCGCGACATGTCGCGTTTTCGCGGCCGACGAGGGAGGAAGTTGCCGATGCTCTGGCAGGGTCGCGATTTCGCGACATGTCACGAAATCGCGACATGTCGCGAATCGCGGTAGGAGAGAGAAAGTCATAAGTTGACCCGAAAGTGCATTCCGACGGGAAACAGAAGGCATCCTGGGGTAGCGACACGTGTCAAAGCGTGAATGGGACAAAAGAAGCCGACATGCAAGCTTATTTTGCGGATTTAATCTGTTTTTAATGTTTTAAGCTTCTGATTTAATTAAAATGCTAATCTAATGCATCTTTTTGTCTTTCATGCAGGATTCCACCTGGCACTTACGGGACAACCGGAAAGACCATAAAGGCAAAGATAAAGTGCGGATTTAGTCAAGGACCGCCATGCTAGGAGAGAAGTCGCCGGTGAGAGCATTCAACGACAAATTTATTGCAGACTTGATAGCATGAAGACCATTTCAACTTCGGGATGGATTTGCAGAGATCGAATTGATGGAGAAGTGGTGAAGTGGTGACTCATCCGGCTCACCAGCAGAATTAATGAAAGCATTTATTTGCAGATGCGAATGAATGCAAGTTGCATTTGATTTTATCTTCTCCATTTATGGCAGCTGACTGCACCGATTTGCCGAAGGGTTAAGTTCTATCCGGACTTTGATTTTTAAATGGATTTTTATTGTAAAACCCGGGTCCTAGGGTTTAAGTGCGATAAGATTTAGGGTTTGAGCAAGATATTTTGGAAAAGATCAGGGTCTGTCCTGAGTCTATAAATACAAATTCTAAATGTAATCGCAGGAGGCGGAGACTTAGAAATAAAAGGCTTATAAGCAATTTCTTGCAAATTTTGTGAAATCCTTTGTTTCTGGACTTGGAGTTGATGTGCTTTAGCTTTTCTGTGATAGCATGGCCAGGAGCCTAATCTTTTGCAGAGTGTGATAAGTGTATCTTCTTTTGTTATCCGTTCCATTTAAAGTTTGTTAGATATATGTTGTAAATCTGCCATTGTCAAGATTAAATATGTCGTTAGGGCTTCAGCTTGTTCTATTGTCTCGCTAGGGGAAATTACAGATTTCAGGTGTAAGTTTGTTCTAATTGCTCTGTCTTCACCGTGCGAGCTAGGCTCGCCGGTGAAAGATACCAGCTTTAACCACCGCCCTTGGATTTATAATTTTCTCGCTAGATCTGTTTCACTCGCCTTGTGCTCTTAGTTGAAAGTGATCTTAGACCGACTGGACACTTTCTTCTCGGGATTTGTTCTGTTGTGAAGCTAGTAGCATAGATAAAATTGATAGTTTGGGTTTTACAGTTGATGTTTGATAAACTTCTCTTTTCTGCCTTACCCTACCCTCTCTTTGCTTACCGTGAATGATCCATTTTTATTTTCTTTATTTGCCTTTTATTTAAATCTACTGACCCATGAGAGCTAGATCAAAGAATTCAAGTTAAATCTGATTGTCAACAACTTTTGCAACTACTGAACAAGTTCAGGAACCCCCTGTAAGGTAACAGAGCAGTCCATATTGAAATCTATTCCGTAAGTGGAAAAGAGTGAATTGCCATTCGACCCAACTCTGTAACTCGCACCTTGGATAACCAGCCAGATCCTAAAGATGAGTGGGATCAGTCCCGTGGGTGTCTCCGGAGCTTTCCTTGCCTTCATCCTTTCCCGGGTGTGCATGAAAGCCGGACCAACACCTAATTGGCGCTAGAAGGAGGGCCAGAACATCTGTTCTTAGTGCACTTGAGTTGAGAAATCCGACTGTATGTGGAACCCGTAAAGCGTATTTTATCCAAAGTCGTAGCCAATTTTCCCTCCTCCTCGCCCAACACCTAATTGGCGCTAGAAGGAGGGCTGAACTCGGCTCAAGTATTGTAAGGGCATAATAGCAACATTTGAAGGACCCACAGTGAACTCCGAACAGTTTTTAAATTGTCAGTGCAGTGTTGTCAGTGCAGTTGTCAGTACAGTATTTCAACTTGCTAAAATACGTAACCCGTTCGTAATCGCAGAGTTTGTCAGCACTCGTGAAAACCGGATTCTACATACGAGGTAACAAGGTCCCACCCCGTAGCCGGAGAGCTCCTTGTCCCCTGAATTAGAAACTCCGAGAAGAAGTAGCCACAGAAGAGCCACATCTCTATCACAGACAGCTTTATCACCATTGATAGTCACTCCAACCAGAGCTCATAATATCCCTGTTAATCCATTAGCTATGGCAAATTGGTTGGGCTCCACAGCTTTGAACATTCCGGGTATAGCCCATGACTTGCCCATAAATCCGTAAAGATACCTCCCTAGGTATAAACATGATGGGACAAGAATCGCAGAGGAACACTTAATTGCATTCAAGAATGCACCGGGTTATTAAATGTACAAAGATGAGGATGTTGCCTCGCAGACTCTTCCCGTTCACTCTCCAGGAGGGAGCCTATGATTGGTTTCTAAATCTTACCAATGATTCCATCACCAGTTGGAGTGACTTAGAAAAAGTCTTTGTGTCACAGCTCGGGGAAGTGATAGACCCCAAGTATTTTATATCGCAGCTTTCTAGCATCAAAAGAGAACCGAATGAGTCTATTAGATCCTATAATGTCGATTCCGTAAAGCTTATGGTAGACTCACCGGCTATTATGTACCGAATGCCGACTCGGCATTAGAGATTTTTAGGAACTCTCTGGACCCAATGACCTCTCGTCTTCTTGAAGAGGGATGCCACTCGTTACTAACTTGACGTAAGCTTATAAAGAAGCTTTAATCCCGGAAAGACAGCTTGGGACCCCAACCTTTAAATATTCAACAAACTCCTCTCGATCACTCAGCTCGCTCCTATACTCAATCCTATCCCACATCGATGATGCCGCCGCTTTGTCGTACTTTACCATCGCAGACACCATTAGTCGCAAGACTCGTTGAGAATGTACGTAACCCCGTAAAAGAGGCCGACAATGCTAGGATTGAAGAAGTTTCAAAGATTGTTCGTAAGCCGGCCAATGATTTTTTGAGTTTTAAAAGGCAAACTTCTACCGGAGACAATCCCAACAGTATATTCATATCAACCAAATAGATTTAATAGGCCCCCATATGAGCCTAATAAAGATTACAAAGGTAAAGCTCATGATGTGAACATCTGTGATTTGGCTCTGCCAAACTGGTGCATAATACATGCCACTTCTCAGCATGGGGAATTAGATTGTGTGGAATTTTGCAATGCATTTGAAGCTTTGTCGGAGATTTGATCTCCCCGAAAATCAAAGAACTCGCCGAGGGCCCAAGTTCATCCGGACACAAGTGCAGCCTATGGTCTTGGATTCTTTTTCTTTCCTGGATGAATCCGAGAATGTAGTTGAAATGCCCATGGATGAAGTACAGTGCTTTCCAGCAGCATGTAAGAGATAGCTACAACCCGAGGAACAGGAATCCCGAGCCAAATACCACATCAACTCCTCCCCGATAATTCTCACAATATTCCTCCCCGACCCCTCTCCAAGCAATAATCCACCCCCACCAAAGGGAGGAGCTCAAAGAGTACCGGATGTTGCTATTCCTCCACTTAACAAAGGATATAACATAGTGGAGGATATGAAAAAGATTAAGGCTAACATTACTCGCATGAGTCGGCACGCATTTCGGAGCAGCAGAGACAATCTGATAAAGACATACTCTGGCCCTGCTGCTAAACCTGTGGATAAAGGGAAGAAAATAGCCAATGCCAATCTGGCCATGTACAAGGAAAAGACTGAAGTTCCCCCATTTTTACTGACTGTCAAAATTTTTGGGAAGAACTTACATAATTGTTTGGTGGATTCAGGTGCATCTGCTAATGTCATGCCACTGGCAATTTGTCAGCAGTTGGGGCTGACCCCAATGAAGTCTGAGAGGAGAGTTGTCCAATTGGACAAGTCCGAAGTTAAGGTTGTGGGAGAGCCGCAAAACATTCACATTCAATTGGCATCCGAGCCAAGGGCTCAACATAAGATCGAAATCCAAGTTGTGGATATCCCAGTGGGGTATGGAATGTCGTTGAGTAGGGATTGGTCTAAGTCTCTCGAATGGATATCCGGCAATGGACTTTTCACACATGTGGTTGCCATGGAAGGGTGTGGCTAATCAATTGCGGGTTGACAGAGAACCCATGTACAAGCACACCATTACAGTAGTACAATGCCGCAAATGAGACTCGTCAATATTGCAGAGGTAGACATTGGTGTCTACAATTTAACAACTCGGGCACAATGATAAATTTAACAAAGCTCATCCTCGTACATACTAATGAAGTTTGGACACTTCATGTGGATGGAGCCGGATGTAGCGGTGGTTCTCGGAACAGGGGCAGTCCTCAAAGGGCCTCAAAGTCGACATTTTTTATGTCTTACCGCCTGCAGCTCCCATGTACTAATAATTTAGCAGTAGTATGAAGCTCCGATTTTAGGTTTAAAATTTGCATTGGATAAAAATGTGAAGAACATTCAAGTTTTCACCGATTCAGAATTAGTGGCAAGCCATGTCGTGGGTAAGTTTCGTAGTAAAGCCTCTTATCTGAAGGGATACAAGCACAGAGCTTGGGATCTTGTGGAAGGCTTTGATGCATTTAACTTAACACATATACCCAGGGAACAAAATTCACATGCAGATGTCTTGGCATCTTCAGCTGCAAGTTTAAGGCCATTGGAAGATTTTAAGTGGGATAAGTTTTCAATTGAGCTAGTCCCCTGTCCTTCAGTTCCAAACAATATTGACAACTTTCAAGTTTTCTCATATGATCAACAGATTGTGAACTTTCTGCAGAGTACCAATACCTTTGAGAATGCTATAATTGATGAGGGCCAAAGGGACACCCTGATGGAACAGCTAGATGATGACAGGGGAATCATGAGATTGAAGGACAAATGTAATCCCAAAGGGAATGGTAGAGCCGGAGAGGCTATTCGATGTTGACAAGATCAGGCAAAGGGTGAATTCTCGAGGATTATGTGGGCACCACAGACAATGATACTCGAAAATTTGAATGTAGGAACCGAAGAGGATCCAAGGAACATCAAGTTGGCAAAGGACTCGTGATCCGGAGATAAAGAGAAATATGATTGATTTCCTGCACAGGTCTAAGGATGTAATGGCCTGGTCATACAAGGATTTAAAGGTATTTGATCCAAAAGTTTACACCCACATCATACCTTTAAAAGAATCTTGCAAGCCTTTCAGACAAAAACAGAGGCATGTTAATGCTCCGTTAGAACCCCTTATTCGTAAAGAAGTGGAGAAGCTCTTGAGTGCAAGCAATTATTTTTCCTATCAGGCATTCTACTTGGGTGGCAAATCTGGTGCCAGTAAGGAAGAAAATGGGGAGATCCGCCTTTGTGTGGATTTTAGGAATCTGAACAAAGCATCTGAAAAGGACAACTATCCCCTGCCTTCTATGGATGAAGTACTACAGATTGTTAATGGCTCGTAGATGATGTCTTTTCTCGGATGGTTTCTCGATGCTATAATCGTATTCTAGTTGAGAAGGAGGATAGAATGAAGACTTCTTTTACAACTAAGTGGGGTACTTTTGCTTACAAGAGGATGCCATTTGGTTTAATAAATGCAGGAGCAACATTTCATAGAGCAATGGACCATGCCTTCAAGGGGCTTATGGGCAAATGTATTGTAGTTTACATGGATGATCTAACAGCCTTTTCCAAATCCAGATTTGACCATGTCAAGCATTTAGAGTCTCGTATTTAACAAGTGCAGAGAGTTTGGCATCTCTTTGAATCCAAAGAAATGCATATTTGGTGTAACATAAGGCAAACTGCTTGGGCATTTGGTCACAAAGGATGGCATTTCCATGGATCCAGCAGAGTTGAGGCCATATCTGGCATACCATATCCCAACTCCAAGAAAGAGTTGAGATCATTCTTTGGAAAGATTAACTTTGTCGTAAAGTTTATCTCAGTGCTTTGCAGAGATAGTTAAACCAATGAATGATATGTTAAAGCAAACCGCCCGCATTGCCCGGACCACCGAAGCTAAGACTCGCTTTTCAAGAAATCAAGACAACCATTAAACAAGCACCAGCCTTAGTAAGCCCGCATTTCAGTGCAGATTTCTATCTCGTACACTTTCTCTCTCGAACATACACTTGCTGCAGTGCTCGACTCAACGGAGAGATACAGGAGAACATCCAATTGCTTTTAAGAGCACTAATTTGAAGGGAGCTGAACTGAAATATTCCAGATTAGACAAACAGGCTTATGCTTTGGTAAGGGCAGTGAAGCAGTTCAGACATTATATACTCAGAAGCAAAACTCATGCCATAGTGCCAGACTCCACCGTGAAGTACCTTCTAAGTCGAAATGAGTTGGGTGAACCGAGGGGCAATTGGGTCACCAGTGCCGCAAGAATATGACTTGGAGATTAGGCCTCGCTAAACCGATCGTAGGACTTGGCTTGTCTAGACACATTGCCGAAGTGCCTCCACAAGCAGGAAGTTAATCAATTAAACTCGAATCCGATGATTGGTATGGGGATATCATTCATCTCGCATAGCTTTGGGGTTTGCCCATCCCATTTGAACAGAACTCAAAGGAGAGCATTAAAGTTAAAAGCTTCTCACTATCTCCTCAAGGCAGGTACTCTGTACAGGGAGAATTATGCTGGCATCTTCCTAAGGTGCATTTCTCCCGATGAAGTCGTTGAAGTCATGGCTAGTTTTCATGAAAAACTAGGGGCAGTGGCATTCATCGAGATCTCGCTACAAGACATAAAATATTAAGAGCAAAGCTATTATCGGCCTACACTTTTTAAGGATGCACATCAACATGTCGAACCTCGCCATCGCTGCCGTACATTTGCAGCCAAAGAGGCAAATCGAGCTCGCCATTGCAACCAGTTGTGATAAACAAACCTTTCATGCAGTGGGGACTTGATTTTGTGGGAGTCATTAACCCGAATTCCTCAGCAGGGCATAAATATGCGCTGACAGCTACTGACTATTGCACAAGGTGGGTTGAAGCAGCAGCCACTACAAGAAGTACAGCCCAGGAAGTTATTGATTTTCTTGAATCAAATGTCATAACTAGATTTGGGGTTCCCCTGAATTTGGTCTGTGATAATGGGCCCGCCTTCCAATCATTGGAGTTTGCAGATTGGGCATACCGTATGGGGATAGTTATCGATTCTCATCCAACTATTATCCCCAAGGCAATGGACTCGGCCGAGTCAACAAACAAGAACTTAATGAATGCCATCAAAAAGTCTGCAGCAGACAAACCCAGGCAGTGGCATACATTGTTGAAATATGCACTGTGGGCTGACCGGATAACACACAAAGTGGCTCTTAAGACCTCTCCCTTTGTTTTGTCGTATGGTACTTGGCCAATTGTTCCCATCTCCTTGAAATTGCCTACCTACCGCTTTGCCTTAGATTATTTTGAAGGTCATGATGATGCCGAAGCCCGTGTTTTAGACCTCACTAACTTGCAGGATGAAAGACTCCAAGCCCCGGAGCACTTCAAGCAGACACCAAGAAACCGTCAAGCGGTGGTTTGACAAGAGAGCCAAGGTGAAGGCTTTCAGTGCCGGCAGACTTAGTGCTTCCGTGGGACAAGGCCCATGAGAAGAAGGGTAAGCACACAAAGTTGTAGCCACCGTGGATAGGCCCCTACCAAATTGCTGAAATATTGGGTAACAATGCTTTCCGCTTGCAAGACCTCGGATGGTAATTTTCTGGACCTCCCTGTTAATGGCCAATACTTGAAGCATTATTTCTCTACTGTTCCATCCAATGTATCATTTGAGTAAGCTATAAAAAAAGGTTGTAACATGTGTACATATTGTAAATAGCTCCGTAAGTTTTATTTTGTTCTAGTTTAGTTCTTTTAATAGCTCTGTACAGTTGCTTTAGTTGCTTCTTTTTAGTTTTAATTGGGTGTCGTCTGTACAGGTTTGTTTGTTAGATTAATCCTTGCTCTCAGTGCAGTTTTATTTTTTATTTTTTATTTTTATTTTATTTTTTTATTTTTTTAATATGTCTGTGCAGTTGCATTTTAGTTTATTTCAGTTGCTTTAAGTTTTTTGGGGGTTTATTCTTTCTTTTGTTTTAGCTTATTTTTGTTGCTCGTACGTTGTGCTTTGCATCCTTTGTAAATAGCCTTGCTGTTTGTTTTATTCCTTTGTCTGTACAATGGCTTTTTGCTTTAGTTTATTTCTGTGTTGCAGTTTAGCTTTGTCAGCTTTAGCGCTTTAGTTACTTTGCTTCATTCTTTTAGTTTGTTTCTTTTATTGCCTCGTACAGCTTTTTATTTTCTTCCTCGCATTTCTTTTTCTTTGCTATCTCGTACGTCTTCGCTTTAGTTTTAGTCTTAGTTGCTTGTGCGCTTTTATTTGATCTGTGCAGCTTTTATTCTCGTCTTGCTTTAGAAGCTCGTGCCTCGTCCTTGGAAGCCTCGTACAAAGTCCTTTGGCTTCTAAAATTCTATTTTTTAACCTCTCGCCCGAGCAATCAATGAAAAGTCAGCCCGCTGAAAATTGTTTTATTCCTAGTCGATAAATCCTCAATCCAATGCCTCCCCATGCTCGCTCACTATTCTAATTGAGATAGTCTCGCTTGCACTAAACTCGTGGAACTATTTTGTTATTCAGGATGAAGGTAGAGAGATGATTGGATCTTGTGTCTTACTTGCCACAGTTGTTTTAATGATAGAAAACCGCTATGCCGTTTAGTTGGAGGAACTCCCGGGGAATCCAAGAAAAGTCGGTTATGAGAGGGGACTATGGTTCATGCAATTATTTGGGTGTCACTGCAGGCTATCAATGCCTAGACTCGAAACAGTTCCGGATTTATCAAATATTAAAAGAAAATTGTAATTTCCCTAAGGTCTTCCAGTATAGTGATATATTTCAAAAAGAAGAGAGATAAAAAAAAAAGAGATAAGAAAAAGAAAAAAAAAAAGAGTTATATGATCAAAAGAGGCAGCCAATATTAGATTCTGCCCTACAGTTGTAAATTTGGGTCGTGTAAATCTAAAGGGTAACTCTGTCTAGGCTGTAAAAGCTAAACTAGTAAACAGAGCTCTACTCGGTTTCCCCTTTTACAATCTAGAAAAGTTGATTAATCCAAGTTTATCATTCAATCCAGTAATTCTTGAAGAAAGTTCTATACCCTTTGAAATTGCACATCATAAATCTTCCTTGAAGTAATCCAGCCCAATATGTCCTTGGGAAATTTTAACAGCTAGCAGTTAGCAATCAATTTATTGTGAAGAATGCCTGTGGCAAGGCATGATGCATGGTCTTTTTGTTTTGAAACCATAGTCTTGGGTTCTAAAATAGTGCTACTATTTTACCCGCAGATATCGCCATTTGTTGAGAAGCAACACACCCCCACTGAAAAATGAGATTCCATCCTTAGAAAATTCTGAACTTCCATTTTTCGCAGCAGTGGACCCTCTTGATCTTTTCAGGTTTTAAATCCAAATTTGCTTGCCTCCTTTTTAAAGTTGTGCTTTTTCTTGCATTCTAGCCGTGTTATCCAAGAATTCACTTTTTACATGCTAGAATCATTCATGCACAAGCAAAATCTTGCACCGGTACCGAGAAAATCCGTAAAACAGCTTGCATAAATTCACCGAAAAATCAAACTTTCCATTTTTGGTAGTGTCGCGATATCGCGACACTTCCATTTTCGGAAATGTCGCGATATCGCGACATGTAAGTCAAAATGCGGCTAAGTGCCAGAAAGGTCGCGATTTCGCGACATGTCACGAAATCGCGACGCTTTTTGGGAGAGAGAAGCAAGTCGTACGGATGGCGCGATTTTGCGACATGTCGCGAAATCGCGACATGTCGCATTTTCACGACAGGAGAGAGAAAGTGGACTGCAGGATGAAAAATCGGCTAAGTCGCAAACATGTTCCAAAATCGCGGTCAACGCGGTCAACGCATGCAGGTACGGAACTGTCGCGATATCGCGACGTGTTCTAGAATCGCGGCTGAAAATCAAGAAGCGTACGGAGGCCAGGAAGGGTCGCGATTTCGCGACATGTCGCGAAATCGCGACATGTCGCGTTTTCACGGCCGACGAGGGAGGAAGTTGCCGATGCTCTGGCAGGGTCGCGATTTCGCGACATGTCGCGAAATCGCGACATGTCGCAGAATCGCGGTAGGAGAGAGAAAGTCATAGTTGACCTGAAAGTGCATTCCAACGGGAAACGAAGGCTTCCTGGGGTAGCGACACGTGTCAAAGCGTGAATGGGACAAACAAAAGCCGACATGCAAGCTTATTTTGCGGATTTTAATCTGTTTTTAATGTTTTAAGCTTCCGATTTAATTAAAATGCTAATCTAATGCATCTTTTTGTCTTTCATGCAGGATTCCACCTGGCACTTACGGGACAACCGGGAAAGACCATAAAGGCAAAGATAAAGTGCGGATTTAGTCAAGGACCGCCATGCTAGGAGAGAAGCTGCCGGTGAGAGCATTCAACGACAAATTTATTGCAGACTTGATAGCATGAAGACCATTTCAACTTCGGGATGGATTTGCAGAGATCGAATTGATGGAGAAGTGGTGACTCATCCGGCTCACCAGCAGAATTAACGGAGGCATTTATTTGTAGATGCGAATGAATGCAAGTTGCATTTGATTTTATCTTCTCCATTTATGGCAACTAACTGCACAGATTTGCCGAAGGGTTAAGTTCTATCCGGACTTTGATTTTTAAATGGATTTTTATTGTAAAACCCGGGTCCTAGGGTTTAAGTGCGATAAGATTTAGGGTTTGAGCAAGATATTTTGGAAAAGATCAGGGTCTGTCCTGAGTCTATAAATACAAATTCTAAATGTAATCGTAGGAGGCGGAGACTTAGAAATAAAAGGCTTATAAGCAATTTCTTGCAAATTTTGTGAAATCCTTTGTTTCTGGACTTGGAGTTGATGTGCTTTAGCTTTTCTGTGATAGCATGGCCAGGAGCCTAATCTTTTGCAGAGTGTGATAAGTGTATCTTCTTTTGTTATCCGTTCCATTTAAAGTTTGTTAGATATATTCGTAGAATCTGCCATTGTCAAGATTAAATATGCTGTTAGGCTTCAGTTGTTCTATTGTTCGCTAGGGGAAATTACAGATTTCAGGTGTAAGTTTGTTCTAATTGCTCTGTCTTCATCGTGCGAGCTAGGCTGCCGGTGAAAGATACCAGTTTTAACCACCTGCCCTTGGATTTATGATTTTCTCGCTAGATCTCGTTTCACTCGCCTTTGTGCTCTTAGTTGAAAGTGATCTTAGACCGACCGGACACTTTCTTCTGGGATTTGTTCTGTTGTGAAGCCGATAGCATAGATAAGATTGATAGTTTGGGTTTTACAATTGATGTTTGATAAACTTCTCTTTCTCGCCTTACCCTACCCTCTCTTTGCTTTCCGTGAATGATCCATTTTTATTTTCTTTATTTGCCTTTTATTTAAATCTGCTGACCCATGAGAGCTAGATCAAAGAATTCAAGTCAAATCTGATTGTCAACAACTTTTGCAACTACTGAACAAGTTCAGGAACCCCCTGTAAGGTAACAGAGCAGTCCATATTGAAATCTATTCCGTAAGTGGAAAAGAGTGAATTGCCATTCGACCCAACTCTGTAACTCGCACCTTGGATAACCAGCTAGATCCTAAAGATGAGTGGGATCCGTCCCGTGGGTGTCTCCGGAGCTTTCCTTGCCTTCATCCTTTTTCCCGGGGTGTGCATGAAAGCCGGACAAACAATAACCTACAATAAAATTATGAAAATAAATGCAAGAGATAGTGCTCCTTAAGCTTCATAGACTAGTTCTATCAGGGGTGCAAATATTTCAATCAGCCAGCCAGCCAGGTTTCAATCAACTAGGGTAGTCAGGTTTCAATCAGTATGGAGGTAATTCTATGAAAAATCATAGTTTAAATAGGCTTAGGAAGTTGTTTAGGGGGTTTGGGATCCTTCCCAACTTGGAATATCCGGTAGATTGCAGAATTCTAATGCCCACACGCTTATCCTAAGACAAGCAGGGTCGTTGGAGCTAATTTTGTCTTGTATCTAACTAGGCAAAATTTAGTTTTGTACAAAATTGTCCAGATGATTTCATCTAGAAATGTAGGATGATTTCAAACAAATAGGGATGATATCGTCCCATCGGAGGTAATTTCATCGCGTCATTGCAACCACTTGTATTTTTGGCATAGAAATCGAGGTGGGTAGTTTTTAGGTTAATTTTAGCTGATTTTTGGTTGTTTTTGGTTCATTTTCAAATATTTTTAACTTAGGTGAAATAATATGTTATTTTTAACTTAGGTAAATTGATATGTGTCATTTTTAACCCATTACATTTTTCCCCCTCTTTAGCGAATTTTTTGAAGGAAAATACGTTAAAGAAAATATTGGCACGCTTTTCAAGAAAGCAAAAAATTATTGTAACTTTTGTTGGTGATTTTAAGTTGGGTTGTTAAATGTTTTGTATATGGTGCCCCCTTCGAGTTTTTTACACCAAATTCTATGTTTGGTGGAAAACTCGAAATTTCCGGATATATATATTGATCTTCTTTGTTTCATGTGGCTTCGTATGGTTTATTGGATGATTTATTACATTTGCTTATGATGGTTGTGTTACATAATTTCTTGTAGTCATGCTTTGATTTTTGAACATTTTGATCATGCTTAACATAAAAGGAAACTGATTTTATAAAGTGTGTTTTGAGAAATATGTTTTGTATGGTGATAAAATAGATGGATTAACAATGAACCTCGAAGGATGTTGTGTTGTTATATGACCATTGGTGGAGATCAATGCTCGCTAGGTCATGAAGCGGATCCTATTATGAGGAATTTTTGTATTGCTAATACCAAAATATTGTGTGCTTAAGAATAATATTAAGGCTTTATGATGAGAAAGAAATGTTTGATGTTGTTTTGAGACAAGATGTTTGATAGATGTTGTGAAAATGTATGAATTTAAGCATGAAAAATTCGAAAGATGATTTGCGCTAAGCATATAATTCCTAAGTGTGAAATTATATGAAATAATTACTTAGGAATTATACCATCATCGTGAAAATGAAAAATGAAATGCATGATGATATGAAATTATTTGTTCTTTTTAAAATGCAAAGTAATATAAAATAAATCATTGTGTCACATGTTGGAGAATTTTGAAGATAATATATATATTGTATGTGCTAAAATAAAGTGAGTTGTGGGATTAATGCAAATGGTTACAAACTGATGTTTTCTAGCAAAAATCAAAGAAATATTTTAAATTATTTCAAAGATAAAGTCAAATTTATCAAGAACCCAGTGTGTGATTGTGTGAGTTCATCATCCATTTTGATTCATCATAATGACACAAAATCTCTCAAGGATCAAATGTGTGTGCTTTGTAATGTTCATTTACCAATTTTGAGTAAGGTAGTGATGCAAGCAAACTTGAATGAACCAATGTGTGTGCAAGTGAAGGGTTCATTAACCATGATTTTTGTGCATGAAACCGTACCAAACTACTATGTAAGTCAAGTCATCAAAAGCTAGCTAATCCACAAGCGGACATAGGTCTATACAAAATAAGGTCGCTAATGTGAAAGACATGTCACCACACGAAAAGGAATTACCCAAGGCCAAGTAAGTTGGGCACAAATCACCTGTTATGGGGCTTACCTCATGATTTTCAAATAACTGAGAATTCCAAGGATTCAAGATCATTCACCCTTATTTTCTTCACTTTCAAGGGGTAGGGATTTTGTTCATTTTGTTTTGAACAAGGGGATTTTATTGCTTTTCTTTTTCTCTTTTCATTCTCTTTTTTATTTTTTTCTCTTTCTTTTTCTTTTGATTTTTGACTTTTTCTTTTCTTGATTTTTCTTTTGGGATACTTGCTCGGATTGGCTGTAGAGCAAGGGATTTTTATTCGGGCAGGGGTGAGCTTGTCCTTTTGCCAATTCTCAAAAATTCTAGACCATGCACATGATAGGATAGCAGGGGAAACTTTTCACTCAAGAGACTAAGACTACTATGTAGTATCATTTTTTGAATTTGCAACAAATCATTTTAATGTGTGAAAGAGTGTACTTGGTTCAAGAAGTAGCAAGATCATTTCCCAAAACTCAAAATATTATTTAGTGAAATAGTGATCTTCGATACAAGAGAGATTTATAATCATAGTGATAAAATAAAAATAATTAATTTATGAAATTAAGTGTATGGTTCAAGATAACTTTTGAATTAATCCGAAATAAAGGAAAATATAGCTTCAAAATTTTGAAATACAACAATAAATAATAATGTAGAATGATTTGAGATAATTTTGAGATTTGGATACTTTTTTATTTTTTTAGTTGTTTTTGATGTTTTAATGATGGAATTGGTGATCTATATACACTATACAAGGTGATTTTGATTATAGCATGTCTAAGGTGGCTTCAAAATCAAAGGAAGTTTTGAAGAACAATTTGGTTGTGGTGAAGGTAATTGAAGTAGATTTGTTGATAGTTGAGATTGTTGTGATGAAGGGTGATGATCAGATATAGATGAAGAAAGGTGATGGACAAAAGACGATGATGATAGTAAAGAGGAAAAGAATAAATAACTTGATGTGATAACAATAATGAAAGAGAGAATGAAGGATAAAAGGTGACAAACAAAATATGGCAATGATGATAAAGAGGAAAAGAATAGAGGATTTGTTGTAGTGACAATAAGGAAAGAGATAATAAAGAATAAATATTCCCTATGAATAGGAGAGATTCGTAAAAGCTCCAAAAGAGATATCTTATGTGGATGATTGTCCCATTGTTGTTGAATGTTGAAGGAGACTTTAGGTTGAGACTTCAACACTAAAGACATATTTTCTATATTTGTATCCTTATTTGGATTATCCTTCAAAACTAATAGAGGTTTTGAAGGTGGGTTGGATGAAGAATTTATTTCTTGTTTATCAAATTGAAATGATTGAGTTTGAGATTGATCACTTGTAGTTTTTGTTATATTATTAGTGGTATCATTGTGATGGGACACATTAGGATGTAATATTTGATTGGTTTCCTATTGTTGATGCTTGATTAGGGGTTCTTGGGAGATCCCCATGTCTTGATTGATTATGGGTATTTGTTGTGTAGGAGTTTTATTATTTATTGGAGATTTATAATCAGTTGTAGATTGTAATTCCTTTATAGTAAAAAGACCCTCATCAATCAAATCTTGAATTGCACATCTTAAACTTTTACATTTTTGTGTCATATGTCCATCCATTCTATGATATTCACAATGTAGCTCAGGTTTATACCAATATGTTGTGGTATTAGGTTGTCTTATGGGAGGGAATTCAACCTATTTGTATCAAGTAAATGCTTAAGAATTATATCCATTGGTTGATTGAGCTTAGTAAATTTATGTGGTGAAGGTTTTCAAGAGGCTTTTGATAATAGGCTTAGGACTTCAGCCATAAAAGGACTTAATGGTTTATTACCCCTTTTTTCTTTATTATGGGTAGAATGATGATAGGAATATTGTGAAGTATGATGTGAGTGCATGGTAGGATTGGATGAAGAAGTATTTTCTTGTTGAAATGGGTGTGTTGTGTTGAAAGAAGAATGTTGAAATGGTGGAGAAGGATTGTATGTGGATCGATAGGCATAATATGGATATGTAGGAGAAAAGATAATATCATTATGAAGAGGATTGGAAAAGGGATTGTTTTGTTGGGGTAAGGATGAAAAATGAGAAAAGTGTGATAAAGGTGATGTTGAATATGGATGAGGTTGGTCATAATCAACAAATGCATTTGGCTGAATTTTCCCAACATTACTAATGGGCTCATATTGATTTGAGTTAAGACTCATGGTTTCTTTAGTACTTCTAAAAGTAATATTTGGTATCTATCATTTAGAATTGAATCTAAAACATACAAATTTGAAATGATGATTTTGTTGTTGTTTTTCTTGATATATATATATATATATATATATATATATATATATATATATATATTTTGATATTTTTGAATCAGAAAGATGCCTATGTTATTCACGTCGAGTTCACCAAAGAATGTAGCCCAAAAATTCCCGCACTCCTTTCCTCTAGGCAAATGGATCCGTGCCTTAGAGGGGAATGGGGGAATAGGTGGTCTACACCTCGAAAGAGAGGTACTTAAGTTCGTACTTCTCTATATGGTGATTTTTTGACGAATTGGTTTTGGGTTCACTAGGAAACATTTGCGGCAGTTTTTGAGCCTAGGTTTTAGGATTTGTTTAGATGAGTTCTTTTTTTAATTCAAATCATACATACACCTAGGTTTTGGCCAAATGCTACTAATCTAAATCTATATGCAATTTTCAATTTATATGAAAACAACAGACATGAAAACAAAATACTAATGCAGTATTAAAGTCTAATTCAGAAAGGAATGCAAACGTGCACCTGATTTAGATGTTTGATGAAGATTCTGCCATTTGTTGCAGTCCAGATCATTTGTAATATGATGAAATCACCTATAATTTGATAGAATCATCTACAATTGTGCATAATCATCTGTAATTGCATAAAATCATCCGAAATTGCACAAAATCATCCGAAATTGGATAGAATCATCTACAATTAGACAAAATCATCTGAGATGATTTCTTAAGAAACTTTCAACAACACGATTTGATACTAGAATGGATAGAAAATGCATAGTTATGATTCTATATATGAATAAAAACATGCAATGCTTACATATAATGCTTCACAAATTGATTTAAGATGGATTTAATCAAGACAAATGCATTATCCTACTTTCCAAATGATAATGTTATGCAAAATCTAAACAAAATTATGGTGAACACCAGATGCAATAGATAAAAAAAATAATTAAATAAAATGCCAAATGAGATCAGGAAAATAAAGTGCAAACAAGGCTCTGCAATTACCCCCAAGCGAGCTGCTGACAGGATCATCTCCAATCGGACAAGATCATATTTGATCTGGACAAAATCATATTAGATAGTTTTGTTCATTCCCAGATGATACACAGTGATAACCTGTAATAAAATGATGAAAACAAATACAAGAGATAGTGCCCCTTACACTTCACAAACTAGTGCTATCAGGGGTGTAGATATTTTAATCAGCCAACCAACCAGGTTTCAATCATCTAGGGTAGTCAAGTTTCAATTAGTCTAGGGGGAATTCTATGAAAACTCATAGTTTAAATAGGCTTAGGAAGTTGTTTAGGGGGTTTGGGATCCTTCCCAACTTGGAATATCTAGAATATTGCATAATTCTAACGCCCACACGCTTATCCTAAGACAAGCAGGGTCATTGGAGCTAATTTTGTCTTGTATCTAACTGGGCAAAATTTAGTTTTGTACAAAATCGTCTAGACGATTTCATCTAGAAATGTTGGACGATTTTGAACAAATAGGGACGATATCGTCCCATCGGAGGTTATTTCATTGCACCATTGCAACCGCTTATATTTTTGGTGCGAAAATCAAGGTGGGTAGTTTTTAGGTTAATTTTAGCTGATTTTTGGTTGTTTTTTGTTGATTTTCAAATATTTTTAACTTAGGTAAAATAATATGTTATTTTTAACTTAGGTAAAATGATATGTGTCATTTTTAACTCGTTACAGGGTGATACGAACTATGCTAGGGTGTTGATGACCCTCTTCTCCATGATTGAAGGGAATGGAATGCTTTGTCTCCTTCAATATCTATTCCCTATGATCAAGAAATAACAACATATCAAAAGCAAAGGTAGCCTCTCTTGATGAGGCCTTTTAAGGAAATTTCACAAAATATGCCATCACAAGCATATAATCAAGAAAATGCGTAAAACATGGTAAACCTATGTTAATCATGAAATGTTGCCATCAAACATGTGCTATATATCAAGTATTATCTGTCTACTAGATCATTTTTCCAAATGTAAAGCATAAACACATAAAATGAAAATAATTGCACTAATTACTAAATTGATAACATGAATGGAAATATACCTTCAATTTCTAATTTGACAGGTCAAAAATATCTAAAAAATGCAAATTAAACCTACATTAAGTATAATACGATCTAGCTAATTAATCTACAAAAAAGAGCATGAGGGGATCTATGATCGTTTGCTCACTGTGGGTCTAATGTGCAGTTGGAACTATTCACCATGACTGACAACTGTGGTGGGGCTCTGAATAGGTTTACCCTCCAAATTTGGGCTTAATATTTGATCCACCTTACCAAATTGATGGTCAAGGATCACCTCTATGTCTTCTGATAGATTTGGTGGTTGAATTGATTAGATGGTGCATGGATTTCATGAATTGGCATTTCTTGGCTCTCTTAGGCTCCTAAGACCTCCATGGCAATGTGATCTTCAATTGGGTGGCAAAAGTCTCCCTCTCAATGCACCTAGGTGAATATGCAATTTGATAGGATTTCACTGCTTAATTTATTATGCTTCTATCTCCCTCTTCCCCAATTTGGATGGGGTACTTATAGGATTTGCCTAGGGATAGGGGTGGCTTCCTCATGAATCCAAGATCAAGATTGGGTAGTTGAGTTTGTTGGATGGAAGGATCTAGAACCTTCCTCACTCAAATCGCTCCAATCCACAACCAATTTGCCATTGCAACCAACTTTGGGTTGGATGAAATCCAATTGATTCTAAGTTTTGACCATGGATGACATGCACGGTGAGCACTTCTAACCATGAGTGTCACCAGCAACTAGCACTGACTAGGAAAAGATGCCCAAATTGAGTGGTAAAAACCACTGCTATACCTTGGATTTGTCCAAAGGTCTTCCATATGGTCTTCTAGCATGTCCCATATGAGTAGTCGCCTTGACATAATGTGTTTTAGGTGTCTACAAAAAGATACCTATGAAAGGCATATACAGAAGACATCTATAAAAGATGTCTATAGGTCTATAGTTTCTAGAGTTTGAGACAATACTTTCCTTGTTTCTTCCCCCCAAAACTTTAATTTGGGCTATATAGCCAAAATAATATGAAGGGTGTTTTATTTATATTTATGGATAATATAATAATTTTATTTATAGGGGTTTATTATAATTTTTGTGATTTTGCTTCCTAAATTTTATTAAGAAGTAACCAAGTGAGAGAAATATAATGATTATAAAGTGTGATATGAGTCATCAATGTATACAAAAAATAGATATCTATCAAATAATTGGATGAAATCCATATTTTGATAGGAGAAAATAAACTATAATAATTTGCTTCTGACCTTTTCCTGCTCAGGATATTCTAGAGTTAATTTTTCAAAAACTTCAAATATCCTAGTAATTTTTAAACAATTTCATCTATTCATTTCGCAAATCATCATGGTGTTAAAGTTATCCTAATTTTTTCAAGCTTCCTCAAGGACCAATTGTGTGTGCAGTGAGTATTCATTCACCATTATGATTGAGGATTGAGTAACAACAAATATCACTTATGCCAACAAGCTAATTTATCTGTGAGCATCCATAGGTCTTGTCCAAACTTAATGCTCCTACGTAAGGATAATTTAATAGAGAGTACCCCATGGTGTTCAATATACTAATAATTCCAAGGATTCAAGATATTTTACCTTCTTTGACTTTTCTTTCGGATACTTGCTCATTTTGAGAGGGAGCAAGGGATTTTTATTGATTTTTGGGGTTCTTGCTTATTTTTATGAGAAGCAAGAAGATACTTTTTGGGATACTTTCTCGATTAGATGAGGAGCAAGGGATTTTGTTTTTGAAGGAGTAAGAATTTTAAGGAATTGGATTTCCAACCACTCTATCAAAGTCACAATGGGAATTTGATCCTATCCTTACTATTATTCTCCTTTTATTTTTTTCTATTTAGGGATGAAGGGTGAGCTTGTCCTTTTGCCAATTCAGTAGCACTCTATACCATGTGCATAGATGGATAAGCAAGGGAAACTATTCACTTATGGTAATAGTAATACATGAGTCAATCTCTCCACATCCCACAATATTTTTATATGTTCAAATGTGTGTAGTCCAAGAAAAATTTTGATTGACTAGGAATAACTTACAACATCAAAATATTGCTTGAATTTCAATGAAAATTGCTCAAAACACTAATTTTGTTTGAGTAATTGAAAAACATCTAGATTTTATCTAGCAAACAAAGTACTATGCAACATATAATAGTCATTTCATACAAACTTTTTAAAGAATTACCTTTTTGGCTATTTTTGAAACATTGAGACTAAAAATTGATGAGAATAAGATAGAAATATTGTAGATATAGAAACTTCATGATGAAACAAATGAAGTATAATATTTTTTTTTAATTAATTGAGAGAGAAATTTTTATTCAATAATGGTTGATTGCAGTTCATAAATGCATAGTAATTTGGCTTGCTGCTTAATATGGTGTATGAATTCCTCCTTAGATAATGGCTTCTTATAAAGTTTAAGCCTATGGCAATTTACTAGTAGTTTTCTTGTTGAATCATCTATAGCTTAAGCTTGACTATACCATTTTTGAATATATCTTTGATTTCGTGGGGTCCTAGCCATCTAGTCCTCAGTTTACCTTGAAATTCTTAGTAACGAGAATCAAACAACAAATCCCAATCTCCTGATTCAAATGTGCATGGTACAACATGTTTATCATACCATTTATTTCATTTTTTTTGGGTTATTGTAGTCCTCTGTAATACCTCTAGTCTCCTTTCATCCAGAATGTTTAACTTTTCTAGTCTAGCTTTTTACACCTTATCCAAATTTACATCAAGTTGTACCCCTATGTGAAGAGTTTCTATCTAAAATTCTATGGGCATGATAGCTTGTTTCCCATAGACCATTTCATAAGGTGATAATCCTATGGTGGTTTTCCAATTTGTATTATATACCCATACAACTTATTTTAATCTCTCAACCCAATCACCCCTATTAACAATTACAATCTTTGTAATGATCTTTTCAAGTTCTTTGTTTATAACTTATACTTGTCCATTGGCTTGAGGGTGGTATGGTGAGGTTTTATTATATTTTATTTGATAAGTATCAACAAAATGTTCAATTAATTTAGATATAAATTGGGTTACATGATCTGAAACTAACTCTCTAGGTGTTCTAAAGTGTTGTATAATGTTTTCATAAAGGAAATCAATGACTGGTTCGGCTTGCGCTCGTGATAAAGCTTTAACTTCAGCCCACTTAGTAATGTAATCCATACACACAAGTATGTGTTTATTACCTTCACTTGGAGGGTATATTGGTACAACAAAGTCAATTCTCCATTTCTTTAATGGTTCAAGTACTACTTGTGGAACCAAAGGCATTTCCATCTAAGGGGTAGGCTTACTAGCTCTTTGGCAAGTGTCACATCTATCAATAAATTTATGGATATATTTATTCATGGTAGACCAAAAGTAACCAATTTGAAGTATTTTACTAACTATTATTTGGGTGGCATAATGACCTCCATAGGGTTCTTCATGTGCTACCCAAATGATGTCATATACATCATCTTATTGAACACATCTCCTAATTACTTGGTCAAGACATATTCTAAACAAGACTCCATGAATCCACATGTAAGGAATACTTTGATGTATCAGTTTCCTACACTCATGTGGTGTATAGTTTTGAGGCATTTTTCCTATTACTAAGTAATTTACAATATCAGCATACCAAGGGGTAAAAATAGAAAAAGCAAACAAATGTTCATCTAGGAAATTATCAGGAATTAAATCGTCATCATCAAATATTTGTATACAAGATAGGTGATCTACGATGATGTTATATTTTCTTACCTTATCTATAATCATGAAATTTAACTCTTGTAGAAAAAGAAGCCATCTAACCACTCTACCTCCTACTATTACTTTGTTAATTAATTATTTAATGGTAGAGTGATCAGTGTGAATGAATACTTCATACCCTGTTATGTAATATTTAAATTTATTAATGGTATGGACCACAGCTAAAAATTATTTTTCAATAATAGTGTAATTAAGCTTGGCTCCATGCAAATTTTTACTTACATAATAGATAGCATAAGGTATTTTTTTCTCAACTTGTTGCAATACTACTCCTCTTGCGTAACCTGAAGCATCACAATGTATATGGAATGGTAATTTCCAATTTGGTCCTCTTAGGATTAGAGCAGTAATCAATTTATATTTTATAACTTCAAATGCTTCTTGAAATGATTCAATCTATTTGAATTCACTTTATTTAGTTAAGATCTTAAGCATGGGAGAAGCAAATTTACTAAAGTATTTAATGAACCTATGGTGGTATCCTGCATGTGCTAGGAAACTTCTCACATTTGTTTGTGTTTTTCAGAGGTTGAAGGGTTTGAATAACTTGTTTTTTTGTAGGATCTACTTTAACACCTTCTTCTGATATGTAATTCCCTAGAACAATCCGTCATCTCATCATCATGAAAAACTTTTCATGACTCAAAGAGAGGTTTTGCTCATCTAATAAAAATTTTTTGTAAGCTTGACAAGGTTTCTTCAAAGGTATTACCATAGACTGTGAAGTCATCCATATAGACTTCTACACACTCATTTATTAGATCATCAAAAATAGCTAAAAAAATCTTTGGAAAGTGACAGGTGCATTGCATAACCCAAAATGTAAGACTTTATAAGCATAGGTGCCTACTGGACATGTGAAGGTTGTATTTTCCTAATATTCCTTAGCTATGAAACTTGATTATAGCCACTTAACCCATCTAGAAAGCAGAAATATTTCTTCCTAGCCAATGTATCAAGAACTTGATCAATGAATGGTAAGGGAAAATAATATTTTTTTGTTACCTTATTTAATTCTTTATATTCCACTCAAATCCTCCATTTTCCATTCTTTTGAGGGACTATCGTAAGAGGTGACACCCATTGACTATCATAAATTGGATATATAAATCCTACCTTCAAGAGTTTAATGATTTATTCCTGAACCACATATTTCATAGCTGAATTCAATATTCTTTGAGGTTGTATTACTGGATAACATCTTCTTGGATAAAAATACGATGGGTACAAACATTTGGATGTATCCCTTTCATATCCTCATAGTTCCATGCAAATGTTGATTGATATTCTCTAAGCAAATCTATTAGTTGTGAATATTGTATGCTTATGAGCTCATCACTGATATTCAAGTTCCATCCTAGTGTGATATCTATTTTCTTGTATTTCTCTATGTTTGCATCTATTCCCATTATCTCATGTTCAAAAACATTTAAGTAATAGTCATATGGTATCACTTGTTGAGACTGACTTGTGCTTGCTTCATTATTAGCCATGGTGGATTCAGATGAACAACCATTGTATTGACCTTGATCCTTTCTTTGATTCCCTAAAAGTAATGGTAAAGGTCCCTAGACCTCTTGTTGAAGTTTTCCACTTAGAACATTTTTTGATAAGGTTTGGATTTCATCAAAATCATGAGGGAAATCATACCACAATTTCTTTGGAAACTCATCTTCTATTGTTGATTCAAGAAATAGGCTAAGGTCTTTAGTATTTTTACTATCAGAAATAGTTATATTTCTCATTCTATAGCTAATGTAAGCATCTACTATTGCAAGTCATTGGCACCCTAAAATTAATGGACGTACCCCTAACTTTTTCTTAGGTTGTAATACTATAAAGTCTACAAGGTATTCCCATGAACTTATAGAGACTATAACATCTTCCAGTTTTCCCTTTGGCTTAATAGTAGACCTATCTGCGAGTTTGGAGTACAATAGAAGTTGATTGCAATTTATGTAACCCTAAATATTCTATTATCTCTTTAGTCATGATATTAATAGCAGCTCCTAAATTGACCAAGATATTTTGCAAGGCTATGTCACCAATGTACACCATGAGTATAGGTATTCCAGGATCTATGTACTTTGGTAATAACCTACCTCCCGTTATTATCTCATAAAATTGTCAAATGATTTAAATAGTTTGGGCTTAATTCTTCTTTTTTCTTCCTGAATTTGTACACATATTTTTAATGAGCTTGGAATAGATGGCTATATCCCTGATAGCTTGTAACAAAGGTATCTTGATAGTAAAATTTTATAATTCCTAAAGAAAGTTCAAGGTTGACTTAAGTGGTTCTTTTCGTATTGCCGGTCTTTGAGGAAAAGGTACCTCTACTTCCTTCCTTTGAGGAATTTGGATTTCTTACTATTTTGTTGGAATATTTTCTAGTGAATTTTTCATTTTATTTTCATTGTTATTCTCATTTTTGAACAAATCTATAGTGGGATTTTCAAGCTCTATAATAGTTACATTATTTTCCAAAACTTTTCCTGATCTCAATTGAATTTGTTGACAAGGTACTACAAATATAGAACACGTCTCACTGGTTTCATAGGCTCGTTGAATGTTCTTATTATTTTTAGGATTAGGGACCGATTGAGTTGGAAGAGGAGGTTTCTTAGGAGGATTATTATTATTAACTAGAGGTGGAAGAAGTCTATTTTGAGGTGGATTTTGGGGGGTTTGTCCCCTAAATTTATTTTGAAAGTTCTATTATTGCGATAGATTTTGAGACCAACCAAATCCTCCATGGTTATATTGGCCACTAGAATTCCAAATGTTTTGATTGGATATTCCTTGATTCCATGGTGGATTCCCATATGTATTGGCCATAAATTGGGTGTATGGAGGTGTGTTCCAATATTGATTATTTGAATAAGAATTTTAATTTGCCTAGTTTGGTATGTTAGACAATTGATTAGGCCTTTGTGAGTTTGAATAACTAGGGTTTGACCAATTTGGTGGTCCATTGAATGCTCCATTCCATATTTGGGCTACAAAATAAACGTCTTCTACCTCTTCAACTTTAGGTTCCTTTATGACAGTTTTAATCATGGAGATGTATTTGTAGTTTTTAGTTTTGTGAACTTTACCAAAAAATTTATAACAAGTAGCAATATTGGAGATGTTGGTAATGTTAAGAGGACATTCCCTTAGATTGTGCTTTTTCCTACATCGATGGCAGTAAATTTATTCATTGTCTTGTCCCTTTGGATTTTTATCCATTAAATCCAAACATGTAGTCAAGGTACTTAACAAATCATTTTTTAACCATTCCAACATGTTTCCAATTTTTTCTCTCATCACTCCTCTAGTAGATGTGTACTTGTTACTCCTTAGAGGTTTATTTCTTGAATAATTTTTGTAAAGGTTCACAATCTCCTCAAATTCCATAAGATGGATATCTCCATTTTCCATGAGGTTCAAAACCTCAAGGACATCATCCTTTAGCCCCTTTAAAAAGAGTTCTTTTAAGATTTATTCATCAAGGTCTATATTCTCTAGACCTAACAAATAGAAATCTCTCAAGGTAATCTTCCAAAGATTCTTCTTATTTTTTATTCATGCAAAATACCTTAATTTTATCGTCTCTAACTTTATAGTAATCCTAATATAGTTCAAGGAATAGCTATTTTAATCCATGTTCTCCGTCCCATTGATTGCAAACATTTTATCCTATACCCAAGAACCATATTAAAGCTACATCTTTAAGATTAGAGGGAAAAAACCTTAGCTTTTGTTCATAGATAATGTAAAAGTAAGCTTGACACACTACTTCAAATTCAAATAGAAAAGCATCTGGATCTTCATGTGGTTTCCCATGGAAGGTGGGTAATACAAAAATAGAGACTGACTTAGGTTCTCTTGTTGTCCCATTTGTATGTAAGATTAGGAAGGCAAATATCTTTCTTTACCCATTTCTTCTTTGGTATCTATTATGTCTTTGTTCATTCCCATTTGGTTCCCATCTACTTCCCCTTTCCCACTTTGTTGGTCAGCCATAGCTGAATATAAGATCTCAAGAACTGGATCAGGTATAGGTTCAGTAAAAATAGAAGAAGGATCTATGTGATTGTCAAATTTTGGTTCAGGTAACAAGTATGAGTCAAGATCTTGTTCTAGGATTTTAGCTTGTTTGGTTGATGTTGCTGTTTTAAGTTCTTCTAACTTATAAATTCTAGGATACCTACTAAAGTCTCTTTGAAAGTTTTCTTCTGAGTTGCTAATTTTTATGAATCTTCCCTTAAAGTCTCTAGGTCTGTTCATGAATTTTCTAAGTTTCTTGTTTTTGCAACACGCCTAATATTCCTTGAATAGTCTATAAATTTTGTTGATCATATCAAGTTTTTTGGGTATCATAAAGTGTTTTGCTTCAAAATTAAAATGATATACCACCAATTGAATCAATTCAATGAGAAAATATTGATTTGGAATGGGGTCTGGATTTCCAAATTGTAACTCATAGCATAAATCTTGACATAGCTTCCTAAAGTTCACAACTCTAGGTATCCTCTGATATTTCTTGCTATATTATAGGGCTACTTATTTATTTTCTAGGTCTCCAAAGAACATATGAATGAGGAGGGAGTCTTCAAAATATTGATTCCAAATGTAGATTATTGGATTTATTGTTGCTCTTCTATCCCAAATCCAATGTTCACAGTTTCTTTTAAGATCTAGGTAATATGAATGGTAGTTTACCCCTAGAGTTTTAGTTATGTCAATCCTTTTGATTTCCTTCAGTTTGTCTGATTTTTCTTTAATAATGTCAATGCATTTATATAGACTTTTCCACTCTTTATTGGATGCTCTATTTCCTTTCCCAAAAAGAATGTTAACTTCTTGTTTTATCAATAGTTCTCTAAGGTCTATAAGTGCAGACCGATTCAGACTATTTTCCACCATATAGCAACTTATTTTTATTTTCTTTCTCTCTCTCTAGTTTTGTTTTTATTTGGGTTTAAGTTTTGATTTTCTATTTTAAGTGTACTATAATCAAGTTTAGATACAAATCATAGCAATTTATTTTATAACTATCCTTAATACAACAAAGAACAATTGAAATAAAATTTCATAATAATCATAATAATCCTAAAATTAGATGCGACTCGCATTCCTACAAATATTTATACAACCAAAATTAGCATATTAGGAACATAATGAAATATTGCAAGAAAAGTAAAAGGTTAAAATATTATTGTTTATTTGATTTTTTAGGAGAGTTTCACTAAGGTTGTGTCACTCAGCCTTACCTACTTCCTATTTTTGACAGGGTCCTAAGCCAAGTTTAAGTCTATTTTAGTGTATACCTACTTCCTATTTTTTCTTGTAGGGCCTAAGCCAAACCAAAAATAATAATCACCCAAATATGGAAATGTGAAAAAATAATTTTTTTTGAAATAAAAGGTAAACTATTACTACTTCTTTGATTATTAGGAGGGTTTCACTACAGTTGTGCCACTCAACCGTAACTACTTCCTACTTCTAACAGGGTCCTAAGATAGGTTTAGGTCCTTTTCAGTGTAAACCTACTTCCTATTTTCTCATAGATCCTAAGTCAACTAAGAAATAATAATTACCAAAAGCAAGAAATTTGCAGGAAATAAAATTTGCAAAAATTAAAATTTGCAAAAATTGAAATTTGTAGGAAATAAAATTCTAATTAAGAAAGCAGTAAAATTGATTCCTCAAGAAAAATGAACCTGGCAACATCGTACAAAGGGACTTGTTGGGACCATCTCATGCCACTCCGATTCATATGCTTCCCAAGGACTCATATGTACATTTTTCTATATATAAGTAAGCCTCACCTAATTGCACTTCCAAACAACTTTTTTTATTAACCACTACAACGCTATTCTCCCTGGAAACGGTACCAAAATGATCGGATGTAATAGCTTACATTTAATTTATCAATCTAAGGGTAAATCAAGGTTAGATTTAAAGAATAGCAATCTAGTGATCGACTGTAGTAGCTTACATTTAATTTTGTCAATCCGGGTTAATCCAGGTTAGATTTAAAGAGTAGCAACCCAGTATAGATTGTACCATAGTAATTAATACTAAGCTTAGTTCAGATCTCTTTCTGGTTTCATGTGTTGCAAAAATTAAAGTTTACAAAAAATAAAATTAAATATGCAATTTATGAATTATTCTAATGTGGATCCACTAATGATTTACTTAATGCATTATTTATCTACTATAATTTCTAATTATATTTTCATGTAAATTAATCTTTAATCTAATTCTATCTACCATGTTAGTGGGGGGAAGAGATTTAGGGACTAACCTTTCGGAGTGGGCCCTGCCTCCAGAAGGTTAGTGTTAACCCCTTCCCCTATTTTCTATTTTACTTTAACTTCAATAATCTACTCTCATTTAATTAATCTAATTCTTAATTATTTCATAATTACAAGAGAATAAAAGAAATAAAAATTACCAAAGCAAGCAAAATATAAAATAATTATAAAACACAGTTACCATATCCTGAAGAAAATATTGTTGCTGCTTTATTATTGAAAATCAAACGTACATGGTTGCGCATCCAACTTCCAGAATTGCATACAGAATATTACATCGGGAATAATCACAGATTACATATATTTCTCCATTAGCTCGCCATCCCCCTTCAAAGGTCTCGTATGCAAATATATATTGTCACTCAGACAATTCCGAACATAACTCCCCGTATTTCTCCCATATGGTTTGGACTTGATACGCAACAACTATGTTCTTATCAAGAATAAAGCTAAATTAACACATCTCCTAAAATACTTGGACTCAATAAATATTCTAATTGGTCCAAGTGGCAACTAATTATAACATAATACTAACTTTGACTTGGTGGGATAGCTACGTAACAATACAACCCTTGATTTAGACTTTTTCTACAACTTTTATCCTTTCTTTTAGGGAAGGATACATTTATTACAAATATTCACGTAACAACTTATATGCCCCAAATAAATGGTGAGTCACCCACATTTGATTCTTCTAACCGCCCATGTGGAATTTGAAACCTTTTGTGCTTGATTCTTTCAACTGCCCACGTGGTGTTTGACCAAGCCATAGCTTATGTGGCATTTATGTGAAACAGGTTCTTCCATAGATTTTTCTAGGTTTTCGTAGTGCCCTTCCATAGCGCCCTTTCGTAGTGCCCTTCCATAGCGTGCATCCACGTGTCTCCTCGGTATTTGTTCATCCTTTCTTCAATATATGACCTGTATTTTGTTGTAATATTACCTACCAAAAACATACAAAAACTTCGCACAATTTGTGTAAAATATGATCATTTATCATTTTAACCTCATTCATCAAATTAACCGATAAATCACATAAATAAGGTAAAATAATCATTAAAACACATTTACTTTCATGATTTTGCAGATAGAAAATAGATAATCCTTGCATAAAATATGTGTCAATTTGGCACTCATCATTCCCCCAAACTGAAGGAAGTGCATGTCCTCATGCACATAGGATTAATACAACAATCTCAATGGATAAAATCTGCAGTTATAACAGTTGCATAAATCCAAAATTTGGTCTATAGTAGATGATTGATGCCTTGTTCATGTAAATCCAAATATTTACCTTGATATTCCATTTTAAACAATATTTCTTTTGGAATGTGATATACATTTGATAAGAAGCACAATGCAAATTGTCATTTGGCTAAATTGGGATTACCATCATTTTTTTCAAATTAAATAAGTTGAAACAAGAAGGTACTATAAATCATACAATGAATATGTGTTTTATTTTAGTCTAATCACTTCCTATAGCAACAGTATTATTTCAACTTCTATCTATCTAAACACACTTTCCAATGCAAAAGTCAATAGTGCTCATTGGACTTATTTAGATGTATATCAAAACTATGCATAAATAAGACTTATAACTTCTATAATAATGTTATCTACAAACCCATACTAACAATAAGAACATCATTATATATGTAACATATAAAATTTAAATTAACTTTTAAAGTTTATTTATTTATTTATTTTTATTTTATTATTATTATTATTTATTTTTATTTTTTTTTTGAGAAGAATGATCAAAGTAAAGATATAGTAAAAAATAGTAAATTAATATAATATTTATTATTATTATTATTATTATTATTATATAACTATAAAATATTATATTACCTATACTATACCTCTAAACTATATTATAAACTCTATTGTATTAAGTATTATAAACTATATTACTGAAGATTATTACAGAAGTTGTCTACAGAAGATATCTACAAAACTGTAGTTGTTAGAGTTTAAGAAAATACTTTACCTGATTCTTCCCCCCAAACTGAATTGTGAACTTTGTATACCTTATTTACTTCCCCCCCAAACTGTAATTTTAGCCAAAACAAGATGAAGGGTGTTTTATTTATATTGGTGGATAATATAATAATAAGTTTTATTTATGGGGGTTTATTATAATTTTTGTGATTGTGCTTCCTGTATGTCATTAAGAAGTTTCCGAGATAGAAAGGTAATGAATATGAAATTTGATTTCAGCCTTCTAGGATATCTTCAATCATGGGAAAAAGTGAAATAGATATTAAGATGGCTTTTTCTAAGGGATGAAAATGTGATGGGCACAAGCCATGTTTTTGTAGAAAAAGAAAAAAATTGAAACCATAGTACTTTCATGAGGGTTTGCTTTTGAGTTTTGCCTGCATGTGATGTTTCTAGGATTATTCTTCAAGGACTTCAAACATTCTAGCAATTTTGAAACAACTTCATTTACTCCTTTCACAAATCAATATAGTGTCAAAGTTGTCCTAGTATTCTCAAGCTTCTTTCAAGACCAACTGTGTGTGCAGTGAGGATTCATTTCCCATTATGAGCAAGGATTGAAAAACAACAAGGGTTATGTATGCCAAAAAGCTAGCTTATCGTATGAGCATCTAGAGGTCTTATCCAGACTTAGTGCTAATACGTAAGGATACCTTAATAAAGAGTACCCCATGGTGTTTGAGATACTAAGAATTCCAGGGATTCAAGCTCTTTTGCCCTTTATTTACTTTTGTTTTATTTGGGATACTTGCTCATTTTGTGAGGAGCAAGGGATTTTTAGTGCTTTTTAGGGTTCTTGCTTATTTTGAGGAGAAGCAAGAAGATTTTTATTGGGATACTTGCTCGATTAGATGAGGAGCAAGGGATTTTTTTTTTTTTTTTTTTTTTAAGGGTGAAGGGCGAGCTTGTCCTTTTGCCAATTCGTTAGTATTCTAGACCATGCGTAAAAATAGATAAGCAAGGGAAACTGTTCACTTATGGCAGAAATAACACATGAGTTAATTTTTCCAATACTTCACAATGTTTTTAGATGTGCAATTGTGCATGGCCAAAGAGAAACTTGATCAACTAGGAGTAACTTACAACATTTTAAAATATTTGCTTCATTTTCAATGAAAATTTTGCTCAAGATACTAGATATAGTTTGAGTATTTAAAGAACACCTAGACTTCATCTAGCAATAAGGTACTATGCATCATGTGGTAATCATCTTCCTACAAGGTTTTTTTAGAGAGAACATTTTCTTGGGCTATCTTTAAAACATTAAGACTGAAAATGGAAGGGAATACAGATACTTCATGATGAAATAAAGGAAGCATAATTATTTTTATTTTTATATATTAATTTTTTTTCAATATATATATATATATATATATATATATATATTTTTCTTTTCAAAGAGAGAAATTATTGGATAGTAGTTGGTTGCAGTTCAGAAATGCACTGCAAATCAATTTGTTGTTTAAGGTGGTGTATGAATTTTTTTTTTTTTTAGATAGTGGCTTTTTGTATAGTTAAAACCTATGCCCATTAATTAGTGATTTTCTAGTTGAGTTATCAATAGGATTTGAGTTTTACTACACCCTTTCAAATATTTTCTTAATTGAAATTTTCATGATACAATATGTTTGTCCTACCACTTTATAGTTTCATTGGTTCAATCCTGTATAATACCTCTATTTTATTTCATTATTATTATTATTATAATATATATATATATATATATATATATATTATTATATATATATATATTTATTATTATCATTTCTAATAATATATATATATATATATATTTTTTTTGTAATATTTTCTAGAGGTTTATTGGACTATTTTTCACCATCTAGCAACTTATTTTTATTTTCTCTCTTTGGTTTCATTTTTGTTTGGGTTTTGATTTTGATTTTCTGTTTTAATCCTACTGTTGTCAAGTTTAAATATAAATTTCAGAACTTATAAATACTCTTAACACAATAGAAAAGGAATAAATTTAAAATTACTGAACAATCCTAATGCTACTAAAATTAGATGCGTTTATGATATACAACTAATTTTAGATATAATTAGGAGGAAAGTAAAAATGCTTGAAAAGTAAATTTTTACTGGAAGTAAAATTGTTGAAGTAAAAGGTAAATTACTATTGTTCTTTGATTATTAGGAGGGATTTCATTACAGTTGTGTCACTCAACGTAACTACTTCCTACTAAAAAAATAGGGTCCTAAGAAAAGTTTAGGTTGTTTTCAGCGTTCACCTACTTCCTATTCTTTTTCATAGGTCCTAAATCAAATTAACAATAGTAATCACCCAAAGCAAGGAAATTGCAGAAAATTAAATTTGCTGAAATTAAAAATTTTATTTATTTTTTTTTTTAAAATAAAGAAATTTGTAGAAATTGAAATTTGCAAAAAATAAATTTTTAATCTACGAAAGCAGTAAAAATGATTCCTTCAAGAGAAAAGAACCTGGCAACGTCGAATGAAGGAGCTTGTTGGAACCATCTTCGGGCCACTCTGACTCGTATGCACACCAAGGTCTCGTACGTACCCCTTTTCACATACAAGTAAGCCTCTCTCTTTGCACTGCCAAACAACTTTTCTGATTAACCACTACGATGCAACTCTCCCTAACAATGGTGCCAAAATGATCGGTTGTAGTAGCTTACATTTAATTTTGTCAATCCGGGTTAATCCAGGTTAGATTTAAAGAGTAGCAATCCAGTATAGATTATACCATAGTAATTAATACTAAGCTTAGTTCAGGTCTCTTTCTGGTTTCATGTGTTGCAAAAATTAAAGTTTACGGAAAATAAAATTAAATTAAATTAAATATGCAATTTATGAATTATTCTAATGTGGATCCACTAATGATTTAATTAATGCATTATTTATCTATTATAATTTCTAATTATATTTTCATGTAAATTAATCTTTTAATCTAATTCTATCTACCATGTTAGTGGGGGGAAGAGATTTAGGGACTAACCTTTCGGAGTGGGCCCTGCCTCCGGAAGGTTAGTGTTAACCCCTTCCCCTATTTTCTATTTTACTTTAACTTCAATAATCTACTCTCATTTAATTAATCTAATTCTTAATTATTTCATAATTACAAGAGAATAAAAGAAATAAAAATTACCAAAGCAAGCAAAATATAAAATAATTATAAAACACAGTTACCATATCCTGAAGAAAATATTGTTGCTGCTTTATTATTGAAAATCAAATGTACATGGTTGCGCATCCAACTTCTAGAATTGCATACATAATATTACATCGGGAATAATCATAGATTACATATATTTCTCCATTAGCTCGCCATCCCCCTTCAAAGGTCTCGTATGCAAATATATATTGTCACTCAAACAATTCCGAACATAACTCCCCGTATTTCTCCCATATGGTTTGGACTTGATACGCAACAACTATGTTCTTATCAAGAATAAAGCTAAATTAACACATCTCCTAAAATACTTGGACTCAATAAATATTCTAATTGGTCCAAGTGGCAACTAATTATAACATAATACTAACTTTGACTTGGTGGGATAGCTACGTAACAATACAACCCTTGATTTAGACTTTTTCTACAACTTTTATCCTTTCTTTTAGGGAAGGATACATTTATTACAAATATTCACGTAACAACTTATATGCCCCAAATAAATGGTGAGTCACCCACATTTGATTCTTCTAACCGCCCATGTGGAATTTGAAACCTTTCGTGCTTGATTCTTTCAGCTTCCCACGTGGTGTTTGACCAAGCCATAGCTTATGTGGCATTTATGTGAAACAAGTTCTTCCGTAGATTTTTCTAGGTTTTCGTAGTGCCCTTCCATAGTGCCCTTCCATAGCATGTAGCGCGCATCCATGTGTCTCCTCGGTATTTGTTCATCCTTTCTTCAATATATGACCTGTATTTTGTTGTAATATTACCTACCAAAAACATACAAAAACTTCGCACAATTTGTGTAAAATATGATCATTTATCATTTTAACCTCATTCATCAAATTAACTGATAAATCACATAAATAAGGTAAAATAATCATTAAAACACATTTACTTTCATGATTTTGCAGATAGAAAATAGATAATCCTTGCATAAAATATGTGTCAATTTGGCACTCATCATCTAGTATAGATTGTACCATGGGGATCAATGCTAAGCTTAGTTCAGCTTTCTGTTCAGTTTTAGGTTTTTGTAAAAAAATAAATAAATAGAAATTAAATTGTGCAAATATGAAAACAAGAATAATCTAACAGTTTTAGGTGTTTGTAGAAAAATAAATAAACAAAAATTAAATTGTGTAAATATGAAAATAGAATTATTCTAACAGTAATTGACTATAACTATTGGTGAGTTTAACTAATAATGACTACCTACTGATGAGGTGATCTATTGGTGAGGATCCTCATGCAGTTAGTTTTATTTATCTATTCTAACTTTATATTTTATGAAAATGCAATTTACTTTATTTTATATTCTAAGGTTAATTAACTATTTCTAACCTATTGTAGGGGCGAGAGCTTAGGGACCAACTGTAGGAGTGGGCCCTACCTCCTACCAGATAGTGTAAGTCTTTCTCCCCTAGTTTACTTTATCTCAGTAACTAAAGTGTATAACTATTCCTAACATGATTTTATTCTATGTGTGCAGGAATATATAGTTATGATTATATAAATGACATTAAATGATAAATTCAAATGATAGTTACCATATGTGAAGAATAGAGTGCTAATTTTATTACTGGTGATTCAAATGTACATGTTGGCGCAATTCTTCAAAAATTTGCAACAATTCAACATTAGCTATTATTCCATTAGACCTTTTCAAAGGTCTGCCTATTGTAGCACCCTAAAATTGGCGCAGTAAAATTGGAATAATTACATTCACCTTAGTAAATAAATTTAAATTCAAATTTAACCTCCCAAACCGCCTGTTAACCACCGAGAAACCCGTTTCCTCCTTTTTCGTGCCATTTTTAGCAGCTTGTTTTGACCGTTTGACGATATCGTCTCCGATCGTACGATATCGCCCTGCATTTGACGATTTCGTCCGGACTAGAACGTCCGTACGATTTCGTCGCAAAACTGAATTTGCATAGTTGGAATCCGTTCCAACGGGTCTCCAATCCGGGCGAAGCGTGTCCGCGCCGTTGGGACCCTTCCCCCGTTGGAGATCTCCCAAATTGGGATGATCTCCAACCTCCCAACAACTATCCTATGCCTATTTAACTCTAAGACTTTTCCCTCCCCAACCCCCGGCTGAATTTTTATGCAAATTGAACCCTTATGCTCTAAAACATCGTAATTCATATTTTGCATTAGTCCTATAGTCATTTCATTGCAGGTACACCACTGGTTTTCAGCCGGAGCCAGTACCTATCGCAGCCGACGAACCTATCAAGATCGGAGGCGATCTCGTCAAATTCGGGACGATCTCGTACTGATGCGAGACGATTTCGACTGCAACGCACATCGAGGCAATCAGTGCCTGGAGTTTGTTCTTCTGTCTCTTTTCTCTCGTCATTTTATGTTGTAAATTAGATTGTTTATTCAGTTTTTATATTATATTGCATTTGGAGTTCACCCATTTTGTCTAGTTTACATATTAAGATCATATTCTCGCTATCTAAACACAGTTATTTGCATTTACTTCTGTTCTTGTATATTGTTCAACACTCATATTACTCGTTTTACATAGTTTGCCCCCGTTTGCAAAATAGAATTTCTCGTATTTCACATTTGTTTGCCGTTTTGCAGGTCTTTGATAAATTCGTCTGACGAATTTGTCAGATTTCAGACGATCTTGTCAGCTCAGACGATTTTATCAAATTGAAGGCGATTCTGTTGAATTGCGGACGATCTAGATCGCTTCAAGCTTCGTAAACTCCATCGACTTCCGGATCGGGTAATCTTCATTGGCCTCCCGCAAATTCTCTCGTTTCTGTTTTCCTTTCTGTTTGTCGTATGCATTTAAATTGCATTTTCATGTAGTTTAAGTTAGAATCATTCGGCCAAACCTAGGATGAATGTTTAAAAATAAAACGAACTCATCAAAACTCATTCCCAAAACCTAGGCGTGGAAACTGCCATCAAATGTTTCCTGGTGAACCCACCATCCGTCGAAAAATCACCAAAATGCACCTCCCTTGAGAGGCGGGACCTTCGCAAAGTCCTCTCGTCCGAGGTACCGCACCATCCTTTTCCCATCCTCCTTCCGGGCGCGGATCCAATAGCCTGAAGGTAGGGGTGCGAAAAATTTGGAGCGATACATTTTGGTGAACCCGACGTGAATGCATCATAACCTTTTGAAAACAAAAACAAAAAAAACAAAAAAATATATATATACAAGAAAAACAAAAACAAAATCATCATTTCAAGTTTGTATGTTTTATATTCAATCCTAAATAGTAGATGCTAAATATTACTTTTAGAAGTACTAAAGAAACCATGAGTTTTTACTCAAATCAATATGAGTCCATCAGTAATGTTGGAAGAATTCAGCTAAATACATTTGTTGATTATGACCAACCTCATCCCTATTCAACACCACCTCCATCACACTCTTCTTATTTTTCATCCATAACCCAACAAAACAATCCCTTTGCCAATCCTCTTCATAATGATATTATCTATTCTCCCATATATCCATATTATGTCTATCAATCCACATATAATCCTCCGCCACCTTTTCAAAACTCTTCTTTCAATACAACACATCCATTTCAACAAGAAAATACTTATTCTTCCAATTCTACCGTGCACTCACCTCCTACAACCCAATATTCCTGTCATCATTCTACCCATAATAAAGAAAGTAGAGGTGAGAAACCATTAGGTCCTTTTATGACAAAATTCCTAAGGCATTTATCAAAAACCTCTCAAAAACCTTCATCACGTAAATTTACTAGGCTTAATCAACCAATGGATATAATTCTCAAGTATTTACTTGACACAAATATTATTGAACTTCCTTCCATAAGACAACCTCGATACCACATCAGATTGGTTTAAACCCGAGCTACATTGTGAATATCATAGAGTAGATGGACATATGACACAAAATTGTAAAGATTTAAGATGTGCAATTCAAGATTTGATTGATAAGGGTCTTTTTAATATAAAGGAATTACAATCTACAACTGATTATAAATCTCCAGTAAACAATCAAACCCCTACACAACAAATACCAATAATCAATCAAGACATGGGGATCTCCCAAGAACCCCTATTCAATTATCAACAACAAGAAACCAATCAAATATTGCATGTTAATGTGTCCCATCATGATGATATTATTAATATTGTAACAAAAACTACAAATGAGCAACCTCAAGTTCAATCAACTCAATCCGATATTCAAGATATGGATTCCTCATTTGACCAACTTTCAAAACTATCTTTGGCTCTAGAGAATGATCCAAAATGGAATGTAAGCATAGAAAGCTCATCTTTAGAATCAAAATCTCAATCTGAAATCCACTTTGATAACCAACAACAAGTGATTAATCCTCAAGCAAAGATATCCCTTTTAGAAGTATTACAAATTTATCACAAGGAAATTTTGTTCAAAATACCTAGCCAACAATTTGTTCCTCATCATATTTTCTCTAAGAACATAATTAATGGTATAAACCCTCTTGAGGTTAACCATATTTCATTCTATGATGAGGATATTCCTTCCTCTACTCCACAAGAAGACTCCTATCTTTACATTATCGGATCTAGTAAAGAAACACTTGTTAGAACTATCATGGTAGATAATGACTCCTCTCTTAATTTATGCACTTATCAATTATTCCAAAAACTCAAATTAAAGGAAGAAGATAGTAATGAATCAAATGTTATTATAAAATCTTTTAACAATGAAATTCAAGAACCTCAAGGTACTATAATTATTCCCTTTAATATTGGATCCAAGATCCTGGATACTTTATTCTATGTAGGATATTGTCCTTCACCTTACAAACTACTTCTCCGAAGTCCTTGGATTCATACGATGAGGGTTTTCCCTTCCACTCTTCACCAATGTTTGAAGTTTGAAATTGCAAATAAAATTGTTACCATACATGGTGACCCAACACCATTTGAAGAATATTTAACGGTTGAAACATCAAGTTCTATACATTCTCTATTATCACAATTATCTTCTATCCATCACTTTTCTTCATCCATATATGATCATCCTTGTTTACCAAATAACATCCATGCATATCTTTCACATATACTTTCTCCATCTTATCAAAACTTGGAATATAATAATAAGAATGAAGAACTTTCTTATATTTATGACATTTTATTTTGTAATATGATCAATTTTACACATATAAAAGTCAAATCTTTTGCTACATTATTCTACATTATAACAAAGCTTTTGTTATCACTACCTTTTATTCATCACCTTCTGTTCTTACCTTCAACACAACCAGATTATCCTTCAAAACCTCCTTTGATTTTGAAGCAACCTTAGACATGCTATACTCAAATAACCTTGTATAGTGTATATAGATCATCTTGTATATACCACCAATTTCAATTCATAAATTAAAATCAAAATACAAAAAAAAATCAAAATCCTCAAAATCAAAAAAATACAAATGCAACCAAAGAACTTAAAGGTAAATTTGAGCCCAACTGGCTCGGACCATACATCATTACTGCAAAATTTGAATCAGAGCATATAAATTATCTACCTTAGATGGTAAAGAACTTAAAGAACCCATGAATATTTTACATCTCAAACGTTATTATGCATAAATTTGATTATTTCATCCATGTATATATTTGTTCAAAATCATTATCTTGTATTTCTTTCAATTTATTCAAAAACCTCAAAAACATTCATAAAATCTTCAAAAATCTTCAAAAATATTTATTGCATTTATTTAAAGCACTTGTAAAGTTCCTTTTGCTCTAAAACAAAAATCAACATAAAAATCCAAAAACAGCTATATGCTTGACTCTTTCGAAACCAAAACAATATACAGAATAAAGAGAGAGTCAACATTCTCAAAACTTTCTCAAAATCATTATTTTCTTACAATTATTGCAGTTATATGTTTCAACTTATTTTGGATAAAACTAGCATTTATTTGGCATCCCTCACTTGCACACTCACATAATAAATATCTTGATTTTATCTCGGCATGATTACTAATCTCTCTTATATCAAAGTTCACAAAAATCAATTAAATAAAGTTTGAGCATAGAGAATTGATCTTGGTATTTACTTAAACCAAGCACATCTTTTCACAATAAAATGATTATATTTGTAATTTCCATGTTTTGCTACATAGTAGAACCGATTTCTTGAGTGAAAAGTTTCCCCTGCTATCCTATCATGCACATGGTCTAGAATCTTTGAGAATTGGCAAAAGGACAAGCTCACCCCTACCCATAATAAAAATCCCTTGCTCTACAACCTAATCCGAGCAAGTATCCCTAGAAAAAGAAAAAGAAAAGAAAAGTTCAAGAAAAAGAAAAGAGAAAAGAAAAATGTTATTCTATATCATTCCAACAATATTTCAAGCACTATCTCAAAAATCAAGCAAAAGAAAAATAAGCAAAGTTCAAAAGAAAGCAAGAAAAGCAATAAAATCCCTTTCCCTACCCTTTGAAAAGAAAAGAAGGGTTGATGAGCTTGAATCCCTGGAATTCTCAATTATTCGAAAACTGTGAGGTAAGCCCCATAACAGTGGTTTGTGCCCAACCTGCTTGGCCTTGGGTAACTCCTAGCATGGCGATATGTCTGTCACATTAGCGACCTTCTTTTGTACAGACCTATGTTCGCTTATGGATTAGCTAGCTCTTGATAATCCGATCTACATAGTAGCCTAGTATGGTTATATGCATCTACATCATGGTTAATGAACACTTAGTTGGTTTATTCAAATCACTTGTATCATAGTATCTTGCTCAAAATTGGTAATTGAACCATACAATTGCACACACATTTGTATTTGAGAGATTTTGTCTATCATTATGATAAATCAAGATTGGCAATGAATTCACTTATGCACATGGGATTCCTTATAAATCTAATTTTTTCAAAATACTTTGAAATATTATTTTTGCAACTTGTTTGGAATAATCAAGTACAATTATTTACCACAAAGACAACTATATAATAGAAGAAATCAAAAATTTCAATTAAAACATATCATATATATCTTATCGACTTTCGCGACGATGGTATAATTCCAAAACCAAAATTGGAGTTTTATGCTTAGCGCAAGTCCTCATTTTCATCTTTTCTGCTCATTAAAAATCAACCATGCAATAAAACTATTTTCTTTGATCTTCGCGATGATGGTATAAGTCTATACCTACATATTCTATACCTAGCGAAAACCATTGTAACAATATTTTCTCCAATTTATCAAAATTCATAAAAACCATATGACTTCATTCTATTACACAAATTATGCTTTTCAAAAGCAAACACATTTTTATTATTTCATATCATTATGTCAACCTTTGCATTTTGCAATGATGGTATAATTCTTAAGGAATTATTCAACAATTTTTATCACACTTAGGAATTTATGCCTAGCAAAAATTATTTTACAATATTTCATGCATAATATTTTTATGGAAATCTGAAAGCAAACCATCATCATCATCATTTGCATCATCACAACAAAGTCTTAAGACAATCTCTTAAGCACTCTTTTCTTTTAACAATATTTCTATCCCGGGACTAGCTTGACGACCGAGTGAGCAACGACTCCATGAAATGGTCTATAATAGCGACAATGTCCTTTGAAATTATTGTTAGAAATCTCTTTTTATTTTATCACATTTCATTACAACCAATCAATTTGTTACATCAGATTATTTCATTTAAAATATTTATAGCATGACATCCAAGTTATAATATTTTCCAAAACGACATAATTACATGAATCATCAATAAAATCATTACATCAATCAACTCAATCAATCAATCAAACATAAAAAGCATCATAAGCATCACATAAGACAAGTCATATGATCAAAAAATATCTCATCTATATATATCAACAGAATATATACATCATCAAAACTAGATTGGTATGCCACAACTGCACCTCGGCATACTCAATCCTCTATCAATACAAGTATAATACAATCTCGCTGGCGTATCCCACCCTCTAGCCTCGAGAGCCTCTAGAGCTCTCGGCCTCATCTCCTCCCCCGCCCTACGAAGGACGAGGTGGTCCCATTGCAGTATGTGTGGTACCGCGAGTCCTCGTCATCGACCGGGATGAGCTCCTCGTCGACCCCCGTCCCGATAGGGATCCGCTATGGCAGGTGGCGCCTTACCCTCCGGCCCTCTCGGCACCGCCTCGGTAGTATAGCGCCCGATAGAATGCGGTCCGAGAAACCGACCGCAGCAGCTCCCCGAGTGCTTACCCCTCCGCCTCGTGCCCCGAGACGAGCATTCTCGTCTCGTAGCCGCGACACCTCGCCTCGGTGCTGTGCAGCTGCATCCTGTAACGTCTGCACCTGAGCTCGCAGACGATCTCCCTCTCCCCGGAGAGTAGCCATCTCGCTACTCTCTCCAATGTCCACACCCTTGCCCTTATCATGCGATGGTGGCCTCTAGTGGAGATGGGGGTCTCGCCTCCCTCCTCTCCCTCTCCCTCTACCGCGGCCTCTCCTGTGCCTGTGGCCTCCTCTCGCTCTCCTCTCGCCGCGACCCCGGGCTGCCTCTACCACCGCCTGGCACCGCCTCCCTATCCGACGCACAACTGCGTGGATCGGTCCCTGTGCCCTCGTCATCCGAGGAGGGCGGATGCCTACGTACCTGCATCGTAGCCATCGGCTACTCCTCGTCGTCCCCATCCACCGGCCGGATGGGGGCATCGTCCGCGTCCCGGCTCCGTAAGCGCCGCATGTCCGGAGCCCCGCTAACCGTGGTGTTATCCCGGATAGTCCGGGAAAACTCGTAATCCCCGAGAGATGGGATCCCCCCTTGTAGACCGAACTATCACAAAACTCGGTCATAGCGGTGGAGCTCCACCTCTCCCCTCTCCATCCGTAGCCAGCAGACTCGCCTGATGCGAGCCAGCTCCTGTGCGTCCTCTGCCCACCCTGGATGCTGCCTCCATGGCCTCCAGGTGATCTGGTCTGGGACCAAGTCATCCAATAGTCTCCGGGACACCGACAGGTCGATCCGTCGCTGTGCCCCTCTCCGGAGCCACCAGTAGAAGACTCGGGGCCTCTCCCCGTCAACCCCTATCAGTGGAAGCCCTACCGGCCTCCGCACCGCAATGTGCTCCCAGCACCAAACCTGTAGGAGCGATGTCATAACCAGACATCGGCCGCCCTTGTATACGACCCCATGCAGGATCCTATACAATCGGCATAGAACAAAGCTGCCCCAAGCAAATCTGTAGCCATGATCGCGCATGTCGTAGATCACATCTGCCAGCATCCATGGTACCCTACGCACCGCTCTGGTGGCACAACAAAAGTCCACCAACCACCCCACCCAAAACTCGTGTCGTTGTAGATGCCCCGGCATCTGGCGGAGTGCCTCGATGTTCACTCCGCCCTTCTCCAGAGCGAAGCTCGAGTCACTGCAGAGTCGTCCCATCGCGTGGCCCCCGATTGGCCGTAGGTGTGATCATCCTCCCTTGTATGGGGATTCTAAGAATCCTCCATACATCCTCTAGTGTGGGAGTCATCTCCCCTGTCGGTAACCGAAAACATGAAGAGCCCGGTACCACCTCTCTCGCTAGGGCCGTCGCAGCCCCATGTCTCGTAGATACTTGTGGCATCTCTCGCCACATGTAGTAAGCCGGCTCCGTGCCAGCCGATCTCGCTCTCCTCGTGTCGAAGCGGCCAAGTCATCTCTTAATCCTCCATATTTCCACTCCCCGCTCTTTAGTAATCCTCTCTCGCAAGCATAAACATCAAAACAACAAACAATCATTAATAACAATTTTAGCAATCAATAATGCAACTTAAAGATCAAAATTTTGCAATTGATGATATCGCCCACTATTGGCCGATATCGTCCGAAATTTGAGCAAAATCGTCTCCGATTTCGCGTGTCGAAATCGTCTCTAATTTGACGAAATCGTCCCTTTTTCGCCGATTTCGCCCTTGGGCGAAATTGACGAACTTGAGACGATTTCGTCGAACTAGGGACGATTTCGTCCGGACGACGTCGATGGCCAAAAACGGCCGCGATGCTCAAAATTCACCTAAAAATCCATCTAAAAAGCATGTAAAATCAAATTAAATCAATTCTAGATCAGTTTAAACCCTTACCCGTAGACCGCGGCGGACCTCTGCAGATCTGTGCGCTGTCTCTACCATTTTTGCTCCAGAGCTCTCAAAACAAGAAATGAACAAGAACAAATGAATTAGGGTTTTACCCTATTTTTCTTAATTTTATTCAACAAATAATTTTTGCTTTTTCGCGTTTTTACCTCAAACGTTCGATTTGGGTAAAAACACGGAGGGGGCACCATAGTAAGTCGTCGTACGATTCGACCAAGAATCGTCGCCTAAAAATGGGAATAATTTTTTGCTTTCTCGTAGATCGAGAAGAACTCATCTTTAACGCATTTTCTTCGGAAAATTCGCTAAAGAGGGGGCAAAATGTAGCACCCTAAAATTGGCGCAATAAATTGGAATAATTACATTCACCTTAGTAAATAAATTTAAATTCAAATTTAACCTCCCAAACCGCCCGTTAACCGCCGAGAAACCCGTTTCCTCCTTTTTCGTGCCATTTTTAGCAGCTTGTTTTGACCGCTTGACGATATCGTCTCCGATCGTACGATATCGCCTCTGCATTTGACGATTTCGTCCGGACTAGAACGTCCGTACGATTTCGTCGCAAAACTGAATTTGCATAGTTGGAATCCGTTCCAACGGGTCTCCAATCCGGTCAGAAGCGTGTCCGCGCCGTTGGGACCCTTCCCCCGTTGGAGATCTCCCAAATTGGGATGATCTCCAACCTCCCAACAACTATCCTATGCCTATTTAACTCTAAGACTTTTCCCTCCCCAACCCCTCGCTGAATTTTTATGCAAATTAAACCCTTATGCTCTAAAACATCGTAATTCATATTTTGCATTAGTCCTATAGTCATTTTATTACAGGTACACCACCGGTTTTCAGCCGGAGCCGCACTCTATCGCAGCCGACGTAACCTCGTCAAGATCGGAGGCGATCTCGTCAAATTCGGGACGATCTCGTATCGATGCGAGACGATTTCGACCGCAGCACACATCGAGGCAATCGCTGCTCGGAGTTTGTTCTTCTGTCTCTTTTCTCTCGTCATTTTATGTTGTAAATTAGATTGTTTATTCAGTTTTTATATTATATTGCATTTGGAGTTCACCCATTTTGTCTAAGTTTACAGATTAAGATCATATTCTGCTATCTAAACATAGTTATTTGCATTTACTTCTGTTCTTGTATATTGTTCAACACTCATATTACTCGTTTTACATAGTTTGCCCTCGTTTGCAAAATAGAATTTCTCGTATTTCGCATCCGTTTGCTCGTTTTGCAGTGTCTCTCGATGAATTCGTCCGACGAATTCGTCGATTTCGTACGATCTTGTCGCTTCAGACGATTTTATCAAATTGAAGGCGATTCTCGTTGAATTGCGGACGATCCAGATCGCTTCAAGCTTCGTAAACTCCATCGACTTCCGGATCGTAATCTTCATTGGCCTCCCGCAAATTCTCTCGTTTCTGTTTTCCTTTCTGTTTGCTGTATGCATTTAAATTGCATTTTCATGTAGTTTAAGTTAGAATCATTCGGCCAAACCTAGGATGAATGTTTAAAAATAAAACGAACTCATCAAAACTCATTCCCAAAACCTAGGCGTGGAAACCGCCGTCAAATGTTTCCCCGGTGAACCCACCATCCGTCGAAAAATCACCAAAATGCACCTCCCTTGAGAGGCAGGACCTTCGCAAAGTCCTCTCGTCTGAGGTACCGCACCATCCTTTTCCCATCCTCCTTCCGGGCACGGATCCAATAGCCTGAAGGTAGGGGTGCGAAAAATTTGGAGCGATACACCTATGTAATATATATTATGACTTGTACAATTCTAAATAAAATTTTCCACATATTTTACCATGTGGAGTTTGTGGACTTATGATGTGACAACTATGTACTAACCAAAATAATCTAAACTAATACAATTTTTATTCCTTCTTGGACTTGGTAAACCTCCTAAATGGTCCAAGTGGCAATACGTAAGCTAACTTAACAAAGAAACACTAACTTTGACATTTTGCAAGATATACAATCTAACCAAATGTCCTTTATTCCAATAAAAGGTTCAACAATCTTGTGTCTAAATCTAATAAACCTAACAATAGTTGGATTACACAACTTTATTGAATAAAGTAATAACGACTCTATTAATCACAATATTCCATGTAAAGAATACGTAAAAAATCAAATATTATGCTAACTAGAAATACTTGTCTGCCATGTGAAAATGTTGTGGCATGCAATGTCAGTCAATGAAATTAATCATCCTTTGAATACTGCTCGTAAATATCCTTTGGTAACTGCTGATAAAAATCCTTCGATAACATATTTTAGTAGCTACCTTTTGTAACATACTTCAATAACTATCTTTCATAATATGCTTTAACTAAAATATTCTGTAACATTTTCCTACTATTGCTCTATCACTATGCCTTAAGCTTCCTGCATCCTTTGTTCTTACATCCATCTCCTCATATCCAAGGTGTATCTCAAACCTTTTTCTAGTTGCATCGTTCATCTATGGAACATTCTTCAACATCTTACTTGCATAATTACTCATAAATCAGAATTATTTTACATAAAACAAACACATTTATCAGATTAACTGCATTTACCTTTTTATTGACAAATTACAAAAATATACAACAATAACTTATATAAAACACATTATATTTATCAATTAAACATAAGAATGAAACATTTTATTATAGAAATATATACCAAATATCCTCTCATCAACACTCATGAATATAGAGCTATCTTTGGGCTATGTTTCTTTAGCTTCTTAGCTCCTCCCTCATGCATGAAATATATGTACCAACACACAAGCGATTGAAATATGTTAATAGCATATGCGTATGATGATAAAAACCATGAAAAGTATGCAGTACTAAATATAAGAAATGTATGCGACCAATATAAACAACTCCAAATGACATGAAATTTTAGTATGATGTCTACTATATGATTTTTTAAAGATATAAGAAAAAATAAAAGTGGAATTATGAGAAGAACTTGTGGCCATCCCTAGGAGGGCCAACTAGGACTATAATCATAAAAACATTAGTTGATATATCAAAACCACTCCAAATTTTACCATAATTGAATATGATGATAATATTAAGCTATTAAACTAATCTATACTAAAATTGAGTCAAATTTGTGGGCCAATTCATGGTTGTACTTTAGGGTTCCAACTAGGGCTATTAACCATCCCAGGGGGATAACCACAAAACAGAATGGTTTTGCCACCAATTCCACCTGGATCTAGTCTATAATCCTCCTAGGGGTGTTTTCATCAAATTTGGTAAATTAACTCCAAGAATTGATAGGTTTTGGAAAGAAATAATGTATTTGGGAATGCCTTGAAAATACCTTTGATTGATGAGGTTTCCAAGGGTAAATATGAGGGAAAAAATATGTGGGAAAATATTGGCAACACTTCATGGTCAATAATAGCAAATGTCTCTCCTCTAAATTGAGTGCAAACACTTAAATTTATAGCCCAAGAGATAAAAGGGGTAAAAGGAGGTAATTTGTAGCATGCAAGGTAAGTTCCACCACTTGGCAATGCCTTTGACATGCATAGGGTGGAAGAAGCTTCCTATTTGGACCTCCAATTTATAGTCCCTAATGGCTATGACAACCTCCCAATATTTCATGAGTGATTGGGTAGGATAAAAGGTATAAATTGATTGCCATTTTTCCTACCCTTTGAATTTTATGGGGTTTGGACTATGGTCATCCCACCGAGGGATGGTTTCCTGTGGTCATCCTTGGGTGGGACGGTCATGAATTATGGTCATCCTGAGGTGGGACGATCATGGCTAAATGGTCCAAAACCTTCCAAAAGTGGGTTAAACCTTCCTAAAAGTGGTTGTAAGACCTAATTAACCCTGGAGGGTTACCCAATGGGACCATATGGTGTTGATAAGAGTGGCACCTTGGCAGTCTTATCTGATTTACATGATTGTAGTCTCTATAGATGCCCCTTTTTGGGACACGTTGTGTGCAACAAAGCACTTAGAAAAAATAGATGAATAAATAAAAAAATGATTAATTTTATTAATTAACCTAACCAACTTTAGATGCCTCCATTGTGGAAAGAGCATACATTCTTGGAATACTTGCTTTTGACATAATTGAAGGATTGATTTTGGTATACCTTTCAACCACCTTGCAATAGATTTTTTGGGGCTTAGGGTATACTTGGTATTGGTTCCTTATTTCACTTATAATACTTTGTGTGGGTGAATTACCAAGGCTTCAAGGAGACTAAGACTTTTTTTTTTTGAATTTGCTGATTATTTACCCTAGCATAGGCTTGAAAATTTATCTTTGGCAAAGTTTCTTTTGAATGTATGCATATTGTACTTTTGAGTGTTTAAGTGTTGATTTTGATTGTAAATTTGTTACTATGACTACCCCATAAAGTTATTAATCAATGATGTTATGACAAATGATAAATCAATGAGTCACTTAACCCCTATGACTTGATTGGGATAACCATCATTTTTACCCATTATAATATTTATCAAATTTTGCTAGGATTTTGATCATTTTGTTGAAATTTCATGGAATAAACAGACTAACTACATCCTTATAATGGAGTGGTCCAGCCACAATGGACTTATTTGGGATTTAATTAGAGACCTTTCATAGTATCCATGAATAATTTAAGTTCAATCTTGATCCTTTGTTAGTTTTGTCAATTTTAACTTGTTTTTGGTGGGTTTTAGGCCCTTTTTTTGATATTTTTTATGGGATTTTTTGTTGGCCATCCCTATGTGGGATGGATTCATATTTTATGGCTTTAATAAGGTGTGAAATTCATCCAAATAGCTGACCATCCCACCCAAGGATGACCATGCTCATCTTAGTGCTTTATAAGCCCAAAATTCAGCAAATGAGCTCATTTTCACCCTTCTAACTTGGAAAAGTGAGAGGTGAGGAGTAGGAGATTGATTTTTTGAAGTATATAACTATTTAGGGTGCCCTATAATCACTATGATCCAGCCATAAGACTCTATGAAAGACGAATCCAGTGCAAGACGGGTAAGGGCTACATTTTCTCCTATTCTTTATTGATTTTGAAATTGTATTTAGTTGTGATTTTTCCAATAAGAACACACTAATTCTTGGTTAATTAATTGTAATAGTTCTAAAATGTATGAATGTATGTTTTATTTTTATTTAGATGCATTTTTATTCCATTTTTTATTGTTTTCTTGCTATTTTAAGGCTATTTTGGGGATCAAAAAGACTCATTTTAAAGAATTTTTGGGGGTCATCCCTAGGTGGGAAAACCACTGGTGGCTATCCTTGGGTGGGATTGCTATAAAATTGGGAGCCATACCTTGGTGGGATGACCACAAATTTAGGGCAAAAGGTACCTTTTTGAGTCTATTTTTTGATATTTTTAGGTAATTTTGATGCCTTTTTGGTGCATTTTTGTTAACTTGCTTAACTCTACTAGGTGGTTAAGAGTCGATATTGATTTCTAACTCTCTTTTATACCACTAGGTAATTATTGATAGAGGAGTACCAATAATGTCTTGATGTCATTATATTTAAGCATGTGACATGATTAGAGCCCATGGTGGGCGATTGAGCTTATTTAACTACTTTGATATATTTATGGGATCCTCGCACCAACACCTTCCACATACCTAAAGGGGAGATAATAGTGACTCTAGAGGATTTCTATCATAATTTGTGCATTTCAATAGAGGGGTAACCTATTGTATCTACTTGCCAAGATTTGAGAGATACAGTTATGCAAAGATACTTTGATAGGGACTAGCAAGAGGTAGTACATGACCTACTTAGTGGAGGTATATTAGTGGAGTTATGGTACAAGGCCAGGGTATTGACCATGAGGTATGCCTTAATGATGATGCTTATCTCCAACATATTGCTATCAGACTTGTTAGGATCCAGGTTCCGTTGGAACCTTTTGGAGTTGGTATTTACACTTGTGGAGTGCACTGTAGAGAAATCACTAGTGATGTCTTGGGACACTACTTTACTGGCATAGTCGTATGATGAGTTGTACGAGATCCACTCTCATGGGTAGAAGGGATTAGGATGTAACTTTTTACTATAGGTATAGGTATGGTAGCATATTTCTATTGATTTACCATGAGGACTACCTTGGATGACATGAGCACAGTTGGTGAATAGGGAGATAGGCTATAGGATTCTATGGTAGTAAGCCTAGGAGGTAGGTTAGATTCATTGCTTTAAAGGTAAAATTGACCACTATGCATGGTCATTTACACAAATTAGGGCAAAGGAGATGACTTAGAGACCCTACAGAGATTGTCCAACATGGTCAAAGGTTGAGGCACAACTTTATTAGGCAAGGTGAGAGAGATGGTTAGTTGGGTGACATGGGACTGAGCATGAGTACTTTCTATATTCTCAAGTCTTGTGGTAGTTTGGGCTACACCATGGGTTTCCTAGTGAGCCAATGATCTAATGATATCATAGATATGAGAGGAAACTTGGTTGGTCTAAAATTGAGGTAGTGGAAGAGGAGGCAGATCCTGCAGTAGACATTTCAAATTTAGACAATGTAGGGACTACAATAGAGTATGACTATTGGTGGGTGATGCACCAATGGTGAGGAAAGGGACCACTAGGAGGTGATTCAGCTATGGTGGTAGGGGAGGCACATAGGGATGCTCTATATGAGGTTCATAATGAGCCTTTCAATGAGGAGGGGCCAGATGCAAGTGAGTGACATGTGCATCATCGAGTAGTGAATGAGTGGGTACACCTCATTGATGTAGGGGATCTACACAATAAATTTGATTAGGATTACCTTGATGATTAGGGAGTGTAGGCACAATTGGTAGCATGAGATGTGACTATGACTGTGATATAGGGTGATCTGATCAGAGGTATATGAGAGCACATAGAGGAGAGAGATTTTCTATAGAAATAGATACAGATTTCACAAGTTGAGATTGATAGGCAAGTAGCAGAGATATCTACTCTTCAAGCACAAGTTGGAGCATAGAGCCCTATCTATGGGAGATCTAATGGTGGCAATATGGCTAGGCTATGGGAGGAGGTGACATAGCTCTAGGTCTTAGTGGGTGACTTCCAGGATTGTTCTCTATATGAGCGAGCATACACTGAGGAGTTGGAGTATGAGATAGTGCACCTTAGGGGGTGCTTACCAACCCATACTTCTGCTAGTTGGTCACACTAGAGTCAGAGGAGTGGTAAAGGATAATATTCTATGAGGATGGGGACTCCCAACATCGTATGAATGTCAGACAAGGTAGGGAGTAGTAGATCTAGGAGTTTTTGATGGACTCTGACTGAGGGTAGGGGTGAGAGTCATAATGCCAATCCTACATGACCATGGATTTGGAGAATTTATGGTTATTTTTGGATTTTGGGAGTGTGAGGATTGAGGAACCATTTTATTGTAGCCTACAGGTATTTTTTGGATGATGATGTATCTTTTGATCCCATACATATATATATATATATATATATATATATGATTTTTTTGTTATCATCATGTGTTTCTTTACTAATTTATAAAATGTATGCAATGCTTATGTTTTCTTTACTGATGTTGTGATGGATGCTTATCATGTATGCATGTATTGTAATATGATGTGATTTGATGATATATGCACATGTGTATATGTGTAATAAAATGGATGATTTATTAATATGTATGGTCTATTATGACTACTATTTGACATACTAGATGCTAGCACCATAGACTGTACAAAATTTATCATGACACTATGTAATGGCTTGTGTAAATGTAAACAAACATGTGATATTATGATGTGAAATGGAATGAATAATGTAATGCTATATGGTGTGTTTGGGATATTTAGAAGACTCAAATACTCTAGTTACTTAATCAAAAGTTGTATATTAACCATGCAAGAATTTTTTGCAAGGTATAAATATACTAGGATGACCAAGGTATTCAATATCCCTGTGTGTGCGTGTGAGTTCATTTCTATGATAAGCATAAAGTTACCCCAATTCTAAATAGGATTTATGCAGCCCATATGTACTAAATATCATGCTTTATATTGAGTTTTATACGTAGTTGAAATAGACCACTAGGCAATACAGGCTACCAAAATCTAGCTCATCCACATGTAAACATTGATTTATACAAAAGTAGGTTGCTAGTGTGACAAATATATCATCATGCATAAGGATACCACCATTTCCAAGCAGTATTGATGCCACATAACTTGTAATGAGGATCACATTATGGTTTTCACATGTTGAGAATTCTAGAGATTCAAGTTCAATACTCCCTTATTTTCTTTTATTATTGAATTGCTCTAGGGAGTTGCTCATTTTTTATTTTGGTGAGCAAAGGATTTTGGTAGTGGTGAGAACCATTGTTTATTTTTATTTTTGCTTTTGATAATGGTGAAACCCACTATTTATTTTGAATATTTTTTATGGTAATAACCACTATTTATTTTTCTCTTTGGATACTTGCTCCAATTTGGCATGAAGCAAAGTATTTTGATTATTTGGGGTAATGAGGAGCTTGTCCTTTTGTCAATTCTCAGCATTCTTAAACCATTCGCATAGGGGGATGAGTGAGATAAACTTTTTGCTTAGGGTAACATGAACCACTTTGTAGGTTTCATCATTCATTGTTTAATACTTGGATTTATTAATGTGAAAATGTGTTGGGATTTTGACATATACAAGGTACAATCTAAGCAGGATTCTACCTTCTAAAAACCATGATTGATTTCTATAAAATTTGAAAAGAAAACTAGAGATGGTTGAGTTACCGAAAACTCTAAAGATGCCTTTTGAACAATGGCCAAGTGAAGGAAAATAGACACAAATTTGGAATTTGGATGTAAATGATAAATATAATGCAAACAAGTGGTAAAACTAACCTTTGAAAACATTGATTTTGATAGATGCCTAGTGTACATACCTGGTGCTAGACATGTATGATAAACTCTAAAATGCAAATGCAATTATGGGTATGCCTAATGCAAGTGATGTTATAATGCAATGATATGAAATGTAATGCAATGCAATATTTTTATGTTTTTGATATTTTAATGATGTTTTTAGATTTTTGATATATATATGTATATACAGTTTGACCAATGGGCTTAGTGAATGCCATTGGGGCCTTTTGGGTGACCAAAGGTTTTATAGATACCTTTGGGGATTTTGGGGTGACCAAAGGGTTTATAGATACCTTTGGGGAATTTTAGGGTGACCAAAGGGCTTATAGATGCCTTTGGGGCCTTTTAGGGTGACCAAAGGGGTTATAGATGTCTTTGGGGCCTTTTAGGTTGACCAAAGGGGTTATAGACATCTTTTGGGGACTTTTAGGTTGAACAAAGGGGTTCTAGATACCTTTTGGATATTTTAGGTTTACCAAAGGTGTTATAGATGACTTTGGTGCCTTTTAGGTTGACCAAAGGGGTCATAGACCACCTTAGAGCATTTTAGGGTGACCAAAAGGAGTCATATATCACCTTGGAGCATTTTAGGTTGACCAAAGGGTTTGTAGACCACCTTGGAACATTTTAGGTTTACCAAAGGGTTTTTAGACCACATTGGAGCATTTTAGGTTGACCAAAGGGGTCATAGACTACCTTGGAGCATTTTAGATTGACCAAAGGGGTCGTAGACCACCTTGGAGCATTTTAGGGTGACCAAATGGGTTGTAGACCATCTTGGAGTATTTTAGGTTGACCAAAGGGATTGTAGACCACCTTAGAGCATTTTAGGTTGACCAAAGGGGTTGTAGACCACCTTGGAGTATTTTAGGTTGACCAAAGGGGTTGTAGACTACCTTGGAGCATTTTAGGTTGACCAAAGGGGTCATAGATCACCTTGGAGCATTTTAGGTTGACCATAGAGGTATTAGATTGCCTTCGAGAATTTTAGGTTGACCAAAGGGATCATAGACCACCTTGGAGAATTTTTGGGATATACAGAACACCCCTTTTTATTAACATATTTGTCACTTATTTGATTACTTTATCATCTCTTTTGCATTCTTGTTTAGAACATTAGATGCATTTCAAATTCATTTGTTAGGTAAGCCATTTTTCACTCTTATAATTTTACCCAAATTCTCCACTCTTCAAGTTCTATGGTTGTCTCATAGTGATTTTGGGGTACTCTCAGTAGTGCTCCACTTCAGAAAAGCAATCTCCTACTCCTCACCTCTTAGTTTTCCAAGTTAGAAGGGTGAAAATGAGCTCATTTGCCCAATTTTAGGCTTAAAAAGCACTAATATGAGCATGGCCATCCTTGGGTGGAATGGTCATATTTTTGATTGACCATACCACCCTAGGATGGCCATAAACTATGCAGCCATCTCACCTAGGTACGACCACAAAAATAGCTAAAGAGATAAAAAATGTGCTAAAACCCACCAAAAACAAGTCAAAATTGATCAAACTAATAAAGGATCAAGATTGAACTCAAATTGTTCATGGATGCTATTAAAGGTCTCTAATTCACTCCCCAAGAAGGCCATTGTGTATATACCACTCCATGGGAAGGAGGTAGTTAGTCTTTTTCTTCCATAAAATTTTAACAAAACAATCAAAATCCTAGCAAAATTTGATAAATCTTATAATGTGTAAAACTGATGGTTATCCTAATCAAGTCATATGGGTCAATCTACTCATAGATTTATCATTGGTCATGCCCTCATTGACTCGTTTCTTGAGGGTGTAGTCATAATAATGAATTCACAATCAAAATCAACACTTAAACACTCAAAAGTGCAACTTGCATACATTCAAAAGAATATTTTCCAAATATAAATTTTCAAGCCTACGCTAGGGAAAATAATCATAAAATTCAAAAAAAAAGTCTTGGTCTCTTTGAAGCCTTGGGAATTTACCTATACAAAGGCTTATAAGTGAAACAAGGAACCAAGACCAAGTATACCCTAAGCCCCAAAAATGCTATTGCAAGGTGGCTGAAAGGTATACCAAAATCAATCCTTCAATTATGTCAAAAGTAAGGATTCCAAGAATGTATGCTATTTCCACAATGGAGGTATCTAAAGTTGGTTAGGTTAATGAATAACCTTAATCATTTGACAATTTAGTCATCTATTTTTGCTCAGTGCTCTATTGCACATAGCGCGTATCAAAAAGGGGTATCTATAGACACTAAAATTGTGTAAATAGGATAAGACTACCAAGGTGCCACTCTTATTGACACCATATGGCCCATTGGGAAACTATTATGAGTTAATTAGGGATCACAACCACTTTTGAGAAGTTTTACCCCACTTTTGGAAGGTTGTGTCCCATGTAGCCATCATTGTCCCACCCCAGGACATCCATAGTTCATGACCATCCCACCCAAGGACGAACACAAGCAACCATCCCTAGGTGGTATGGCCATGGTCTAGATGCCTAAAAATTCAAAGGGTGGGATAAATGGCAATCAATTTCTACCATTTATCCCAGCTAATAACTCATAATATATTGGGAGGCTATCATAGTGATTAGGGACTACAAATTGGAGGTCCAAATGGGAAGCCTCTTCCACCCTATACATGACAAAGGTATTGCCAAGTGGTGACACTTGCCTTTCATGCCATAACTTGCCCATTTTCCACCTTTGACCTCTTGGGATATAAATTGAAGTTTTTACACTCAATTTCAAGGGGAGACATTTTGTAATTATTGACCACGAAGTGCTACCGATATTTTCCCACACCTTTTTTCCTTCGTATTTGCCCTTGGAAACCTCATCAATCAAAGGTGTTTTCAAGGCATCCCCAAATATGTTCATTCTTTTAAAATCCTATAAATTATTGAATTTCATTTACCAAATTTTATGACAACACCCCTAGGAGGATTCTAGACCATATCCAAGTGGATTTGGTGGCAAAAACCACCCTATTTTGTTACTTTCCCAACTGGGATGGTTATCAGGACCAGTTGGAACTCTCAGGGATGGCCATGAATTGGACCACAATTTTGAGTCAATTTTAGGATAGATCAATTTAATAGCTTAATATTATCATCATATTCAATTTTGGTGAAGTTTTGAGTGGTTTTGATATATCAATTAATGTTTTTGTGATTACAGTCCTAGTTGGCCCTCCTAGGGATGATCATAGGTTATGCTCATAACCTCACTTTAATTTCTGCTCAGATCATTCCAAAACCATATAGTAGACATCATACTAAGTTTTCATGTTATTTGGAGTAGTTTAGATTGGTCGCATACATTTATTATATTCAACACTACATACATTTCATGGTTTTTATCATCGTACGCATATGCTATTAGCCTATTAACATATTTTAATCTCTTGTGTCTAGGTACAAATATTCCATGCATGAGGGAGGAGCTAAGGATCTGAAGAAATATAGCCCAAAGGTAGCTCTATATTTGTGAGTGCGAGAAGAACACTAAAGGCATGCCATAATTTCATGGAGGGATTGGATCCCTCAAACTTTGTAACTTGAAATGTATCAAATTGAAAAGCCCTCAAGCAGATGTATTGTAACCTATTATTTGACAAATTAATAAATACAAGGAGAACCCCCCTTTTTTCTTAACTTATTTGTCACTTATTTGATTACTTTATCATATATTTTACATTCTTGTTTAGAACATTAGATGCATTTAAATTCCTATTTCTAGGTAAGCCATTTTTCACTCTCTTCAGTGGCAATCACGAAGGATTATAGACCAGATTTCAAATGAATTTGTTTAGATACATAATTTCAAATGATTACCTTAATAGGTTTACATTTCAAATTCATTTGTTAGGTGAGCCATTTTTCATGATCACAACCTTCACTAAGTGGGTTTTAGGATGGCCATAGGTTCTGCTCATAATCTCACTTTGATTTATACTTAGATATTTACAAAATCATATAGTAGACTTCATACTAAGTTTTCATGTCATTTAGTATCAAGGTGATCTAAATGCATTTGTAGCTATAATCTAAACTACCCACTAAAGAGCGTGAAAAATGGTGCACCTAACAAATGAAATTGAAATGCATCTAATGTTCTAAACAAGCATGCAAAAGAGATGATAAAGTAATAAAATAAATGAAAAATAAGTTAAGAAAAATGGGGGTTCTCCTTGTATTTATTAATTTTTCAAATAAGAGGTTACAATACATCCCCTTGAGGGCTTTTCAATTTGATACATTTCAAGTTACAAAGTTTGAAGGATCAAATCCCTCCATGAACTTATGGCGCACTTTCAATGTTCCTCTCACACTCACGATTATAGAGCTATATTTGAGCTATATTTCTTCAACTCCTTAGCTCCTCCCTCATGCATGGAATATCTGTACCTACACACAAGAAATTGAAATATGTTAATAGCATATGCGTATGATGATAAAAACCATGAAATGCATGCAGTATTGAATATAAAAAATGTATGCAACCAATCTAAACTACTCCAAATGACATGAAAACTTAGTATGATGTATATTATATGATTTTGTAAATATCTGAGTAGAAATTAAAGTGATATTATGAGCAGAACCTATGGCCATCCCTGGGAGGGCCAACTAGGACTGTAATCACAAAAACATTAATTAACATATCAAAACCACTCCAAACTTCACCAAAATTGAATATGATGCTAATATAATGCTATTAAATTGATCTATACTAAAATTGGATCAAAATTGTGGGCCAATTCATGGCCATCCCTGAGAGTTCCAATTGGGCCTGCTAACCATCCCAGGGGGGATGACCACAAAATAGGGTGGTTTTTACCACCAATTCCACTTGGATCTGGTCTAGAATCCTCCTAGGGGTATTGTCATAAAATTTGGTAAATTAAATCATAAGAATTGATAGGTTTTGGAAAGGATGAACGTATTTGGGGATGCCTTGAAAATACCTTCGATTGATGAGGTTTCCAAGGGCAAATACGAGGGCAAAAGGTGAGGGTAAATATTGGGAGCACTTCATGGTCAATAATTGCAAAAGTCTCTCTTTGAAATTGAGTGCAAACACTTCAATTTATAGCCCAAGAGGGCAAAGGGGAAAAGGGCAAGTTTGGGCATGCAAGGTAGGTGCCACCACTTGGCAATGCCTTTGCCATGCATAGGGTGGAAGAGGCTTCCCATTTGGGCCTCCAATTTATAGTCCCTAATGGCCATGACAGCCTCCCAATCTGTCATGAGTGATTGGGTGGGATAAATGGTAGAAATTGATTGCCATTTATCCCACCCTTTGAATTTTTAGGGGTCTGGACCATGGCCATCCCACCCAGGGATGGTTGCTTGTGGCCATCCTTGGGTGGGATGACCATGAACTATGGTCATCTTGGGGTGGGATGACCATGGCTACATGGCCCAAAACCTCCCAAAAGTGGGGTAAACCTTCCCAAAAGTGGTTGGGAGCCCTAATTAACCCCTGAGGGTTGCCCAATGGGGCCATATGGTGTCGATAAGAGTGGCACCTTGGCAGTCTTATCCGATTTACATGATTTTAGTGTCTATAGATGCCCCTTTTTGAGATGCATTATGTGAAACAGAGCGCTGAGAAAAAATAGATGACTAAATCATTAAATGATTAAGGTTATTCATTAACCTAACCAAATTTAGATGCCTCCATTGTGGAAAGAGCATACATTCTTGGAATCCTTGCTTTTGACATAATTGAAGGATTGATTTTGGTATACCTTTCAGCCACTTTGCAATGGCATTCTTAGGGGCTTAGGGTATACTTGGTCTTGGTTCCTTGTTTCACTTATAAGCCTTTTTCTGGGTAAATTCCCAAGGCTTCAAGGAGACCAAGACTTTGTTTTTTTGAATTTTCTGATTATTTGCCCTAACATAGGCTTGAAAATTTATCTTTGGCAATGATTCTTTTGAATGTATGCAAGTTGCACTTTTGAGTGTTTAAGTGTTGATTTTGATTATGAATTCATTATTATGACTACCCCTCAAGTTATGAGTCGATGAGGGCATGACCAATGATGAAAGCGATGAGTCACTTGACCCATATGACTTGATTGGGATAACCATCAGTTTTACCCATTATAAGATTTATCAATTTTGTGAAGATTTTGATCATTTTGTTGATATTTCATGGAAGAAAAAGACTAAATACCTCATTCCCATGGAGTGGTCCAGCCACAATGGCCTTATTGGGGAGTGAATTAGATACTTTTCAATTCATCCATGAACACTTTGAATGCAATCTTGATCCTTTGTGAAATTCATCAATTTTGACTTATTTTTGGTGGCTTTTAGGCCATTTTTTGATCTTTTTTAGCTATTTTTATGAGATTTTTTTGTGGCCATCCTAGGGTGGGATGGCTGCATAGTTTATGGCCATCCTAGGGTGGGATGTTTGGCCAATTTTCTGACCATCCCACCCTAGGATGACCATGCTCATCTTAGTGCTTTTTAAGCCCAAAATTGGGCAAATGAGCTCATTTTCACATTTCTAACTTGGAAAACTGAGAGGTGAAGAGTAGGAGGTTGATTTTCTAAAGTGGAGCACTATTGAGAGTACCCCACAATCACTATGAGCTAGCCATAGGACTCGACGAGCGGTGGAGCCAATGCGAGATGGGTAAGGGCTACATTTTCTCTTATTCTTTATTGAATTTGAAATTGTAATTAGTTGCACTTTTTCCAACAAGAACACACTAATTCTTGGTTAATGAACCATAGTAGTGATAAAATGTAGGAATGTAGGCTTTATTTGTGGTTTAGATGCATTTTTATTCCATTTTTTTTTGTTTTCTTGCTATTTTATGGCTATTTTGGGGGTCAAAATGACCCATTTTTAAGCATTTTTTGGGGCCATCCTTGGGTGGGATGACCACAAATTGGGGGCCATCCTTGGGTGGGATGGTCACAAATTTAGGGTAAAAATGTCCCTTTTTGAGTCTTTTTTTGGTATTTTTGGGTAATTTTGATGCATTTTTGGTGTATTTTTGTTAACTTGCTTACCTCTGCTAGGTGGTTAAGAGTCGATATCAATTTTTGACTCTCTTTCAGACCACTAGGGACTTATTGATAGAGGAGGACTATGAATGGCTTGATGCCATTGGTATTAAGCAAGTGACACGGTTAGAGCCCATGGTGGGTGATCAAGCTTATCTGACTACTTTGATAGACTTATGGGATCCTCGCACCAACACCTTCCACCTACCTATAGGGGAGATGATAGTGACTCTAGAGGATGTCTATCAGATTTTGTGCATTCTTATAGAGGGGTGACCTATTGTATCTACTCACCAAGATCTGAGAGATATGGTTATGTAGAGATACTTTGATAGGGACTGGTAGGAGGTAGTACATGACCTACTTAGTGGAGGTATTCTAGTGGAGTTATGGTATGAGGCTGAGGTATTGACCATGAGGTATGCTTTATTGATGATATTGATCTCCAACATGTTGCTACTAGACTCATTAGGAGCTAGGTTCCCTTGGAACCTTTTGGAGTTGGTATTTACACTTGTGGAGTGCACCATAGAGCAGTCGCTAGTGATGGCTTGGGGCACTACTTTATTAGCATAGTTGTATGATGAGTTGTATGAGATATTCTCCTATGGGTGGAAGGGCTTAGGATGCAGCTTTCTACTATAGGTGTGGGGATGGTAACATATTGTTATGGATCGACCATGGGGACTACCTTGGATGACATGAGCATAACTTGTAGATAGGGAGATAGGCTATGGGATTCTATGGTAGTGAGCCCTAGGAGATAGGTCAGAGCCATCACTTTGTAGGTGATATTGACCATTATGCATAGTCCTTTGCATGACTCAGGGTAGAGGAGGTGACTTGGAGACCCTATAGGGATTGTCCAACATGGCCTGAGGTTGAGGCATAACTTTATCAGGTGAGGCGAGGGAGATGGTTAGTTGGGTGACATGGGACTGAGTGAGAGTACTTTCTGTATGCTCGAGTCTTATGGTAGTTTGGGCTATGCCAGGGGTTTCCTAGTGAGCTAGTGATCTATCGATATCATGGGGATGAGAGGACACTTGGTTGGCCTATAGTTGAGGTAGTGGGAGAGGAGGCAGATCCTATAGTGGATATTTTTGATCTAGATGATGTAGGACTATAGTAGAGTATGACTCTTGGTGGGTGATGCACTAGTGGTGAGGAGAGGGGCCACTAGGAGGTGATACAATTATGGTGATAGAGGAGGCTCATAGGGATGCTCTATATGAGGGTCATGATGAGGCTCTAGATGAGGAGGAGCTATATGTAGGTGAGTGACATGTGCATCATTGAGTAGAGGATGAGTGGATAGACCTCATTGATGTAGGGGATCCATAGGATGACTTTGGTGAGGATTACTTTGATGATCAGGGAGTGTAGGTATAGTTGAATATTGAGATGCTACTATTATTGAGCTATAAGGTGAGCTGATCAGAGGTATATGGGAGCATGTAGAGGAGAGAGCTCTCCTATAGGTATAGGTATAGAGTGCATAGGCTGAGATTGATAGGTAGGTAGTAGAGATAGCTACTCTTTGAGCATAGGTTGGAGCATGGAGCCCTAGCCATGGGGGATCTAGTAGTGGTGAGATGGCTAGGCTATGGAAGGAGGTGACACAACTCTAGGCCTTAGTGGGGGACTTCTAGGCTCATTTTTGAGAGGAGCGAGCATACACCTAGGATTTGGAGGATGAGATAGTGCACCTTAAGGGGTACTTACCAGCTCATCCTTCTACTAGTGGGTCACACTAGAGTTAGAGGAGTGGTACATGATAGTCTTCTGTGAGGATGGGGGCTCCCTATGCCACATGGAGGTTAGATAGGGTAGGGAGTAGCAGATCTAGGAGTTCTCGATGGACTCGATTGAGGGTAGGGGTGAGAGTCATAGTGTCGGTCCTGCATGACCATGGATTTTGAGACTCTATGGTTCTTTTTGGATTTTGGGAGTGTGAGGTCTGAGGACCCACTTTATTGTAGCCTATGGGTAGTTTTTGGATGATGATGTATCTTTTGGTTCCATACATATATATATATATATATATATATGAGTTTTTATGTTATCATCATGTGTTTCCTTACTACTTTATGAGATGTATGCAATGCTTATATTTGCTTTATGATGCTTTGATGGATGCTTATCATGTATGCATGTATTGTAATATGATGTGATTTGATGATATGTATATGTGTGTATGCATAATGAAATGGATGATTTATTAATATGTATGATGGATTATGAATACTATTTGACATACTAGATGCTAGCACCATAGACTGTACAAAATTTATCTCATCATTTTAACGTTATCATGACACTATGTAATGGCTTGTGTAAATGTAAATAAATATGTGATAGCATGATATGAAATGAAATGAATAATATAATGTTATATGATGTGTTTGGGATTTTTAGGAGACTCAAACACTCTAGTTACCTAATCAAAATTTGTATATTAACCATGCAAGACTTTTTGGCAAAGTATAAATCTGCTAGGATGACCAAGATATTCAATATCCCTGTGTGTGCATGTGAGTTCATTGCTATGATAACGCATAAAGTTACCCTAGTGCCAAACATGATTGATGCAGCCCATATGTACTAAAGATCACCCTACGAGTATCATTATCCTAAGTTTTGTACGTAGTTGGATTAGACCACTAGGCAATACAGGCTACCAAAAGCTAGCTCATCCGCATGCAAACATTGGTCTGTACAAAAGCAAGTTGCTTATGTGATAGACATATCATCATGCGTAAGGATACCACCATTGCCAGGTAGGCTTGATGCCACCCAACCTGTAATGAGGATCACCTTATGGTTGTCAAATGCTAAGAATTCTAGGGATTCAAGTTCAATACTCCCTTCTTTTCTTTTATCTTTGAATTGCTCTAGGGATTTGCTCATTTTTGTTTTGGTGAGCAAGGGATTTTGGTAGTGGTGAGAACCACTATTTATTTTACTTTTTGTTTTTGCTAATGGTGAAAACCACTTTTTATTTTGAATATTTTTAAGTGGTAACAACCACTATTTATTTTTCTTTTTGGATACTTACCCCAATTTGGCATGAAGCAAGGGATTTTGATTGTTTTGGGTAAGGAGGAACTTGTCCTTTTGTCAATTCTCAATATTTTTGAACCATTCACATAGGGGGATGAGTGAGATAAAATTTTCACTTAGGGTAACATGGACCACTTTGTAGGTTTCATATTTCCTTGTGTAATACTTGGATTTATTAATGTGAAAATGTGTTGGGATTTTGACATATACAAGGTACAATCTAAGCAAGATTCTACCTTCTAAAAATCATGATAGCTTTCTACAAAATCTGAAAAGAAAACTAGAGATGGTTGAGTGATCAAAAACCCTAAAGATGCCTTATGAACAATGGCTAAGTGAAGGGAAATAGACACACAATATGGAATGTGGATGGAAATGATAAATATAATGTAAACATGTGGTAAAACTGACCTTTGACAACATTGATTTTGATAGATGCCTAGTGTACATACCTGGTGCTAGACATGTATGATCAACTCTAAAATGCAAAATGCAATGATGGGTATGCCTAATGCAAGTGATGTTATAATGCAATGATATGAAATGTAATGCAATGCAATATTTTTATGTTTTTGATATTTTAATGATGTTTTTAGATTTTTGATATATATATATATATATTTGACCAATGGGCTTAGTGGATGCCATTGGGGCTTTTGGGTGACCAAAGGGTTTATAGATACCTTTGGGGATTTTTGGGTGACCAAAGGGTTTATAGATACCTTTGGAGCATTTTGGGTTGACCAAAGGGTTTGTAGATACCTTTGGAGTATTTTAGGTTGACCAAAGGGGTTATAGACTACCTTGGAGCATTTTAGGTTGACCAAAGGGGTCATAGACACCTTGGAGCATTTTAGGTTGACCAAAGGGTTTGTAGACACCTTGGAGAATTTTAGGTTGACCAAAGGGGTCGTAGACACCCTTGGAGTATTTTAGGTTGACCAAAGGTGTTGTAGACCACCTTGGAGTATTTTAGGGTGACCAAAGGGTTTGTAGACCACCTTGGAGCATTTTAGGTTGACCAAAGGGGTCGTAGACCACCTTGGAGCATTTTAGGTTGACCAAAGGGGTCGTAGACCACCTTGGAGCATTTTAGGTTGACCAAAGGGTTCGTAGACTATCTTGGAGCATTTTAGGTTGACCAAAGGGGTCATAGACCACCTTGGAGTATTTTAGGTTGACCAAAGGGGTTGTAGACCACCTTGGAGAATTTTAGGTTGACCAAAGGGTTCGTAGACCATCTTGGAGCATTTTAGGTTGACCAAAGGGGTCGTAGACCACCTTGGAGAATTTTAGGTAGGGCACGATGCTCTAAGCATGGAAAGGCCATAGGTGAAGGATATTCAAGGGTTTAGGCTCTTCACTTCCTTCAATGGAAGCTAAGCGATAAGTTCTAGGTCCAATATGACTAGTAATAATGTATGGACCTAACCAGTTTACCATAAATTTATCTTGTAGATGGGGTGGCAAATTAGAATTTTGTTGGTTCTCTTTTAGAACTAGATCACCAACCTGAAAGTCTCTAGGGTGGACTTTCATGTTATAAGCTCTCTTAAGGCACTCTTGATAAACACGTAGATGCTCAAGAGCATTAATGTATCACTCATCAAGCAAAGTTAATTGGTCTAGATGAGCTTGCCATGTGGTATCATCATCGATGAACTCTTGCATGGATATGTGCAATAATGGGATTTCCAACTCTAAAGGTATGATAGCCTCAGCACCATACACTAGTGAAAATGGAGTTGCCCTAGTGGGAGTCCGAATACTAGTGCGATAGGCCCAAAGGGCAAGAGGTAATTGATTATGCCAATCTTTATGATTATCCTTAATGATTTTCTTTAATATTGCAATTACTATTTTATTTGATGCCTCTGCTTGCCCATTAGCTTGTGGATAATAGGGCATAGAAAAGTTGTGTTGTATGTTATATTTAGTTGTTAAAGCATGCACATCCTTATTCTTAAAAGGTGGCCCATTATCTAAAATTATCTTGGATGGAATACCAAAATGACAAATGATATTATGTAGCATGAACTCCATGATGCGAGGTCCAATCGTAGTGGTAAGGGGAATTGCTTCCACCCATTTTGTAAAGTACTCAGTAGCCATAATGATGAATGTGTGATGGCCTGAGGAAGCGGGTGAGATTTTTTTGATTAAATCAAACCCCCATTGTGCAAATGGCCAAACCGATTGAATCGGTTGTAAGGCCTGAGAAGGTACATGTATAAAATTAGCATGGTGTTGACACTTTATGCACTTCTTGACATAAGTACAACAATATTGCTCTAAAGTTGGCCAATAATAGCCCATGCAAAGAATGCACTTTGCGATGGCCATGCCACTGAAATGACCACCACATGTACCATCATGTGCTTGGGCGATGGCCCAAACTGACTCTTGATGGTCTAAGAAATGAAGGAGGATACCCTCATAGCTTCGATGATACATTATGTCTCCAAGTAAGACATACTTTACTACTTTTTTCTTAAATGCTCATTTTGTGGCATGCGATAATCTAGAAGGAATACTTCCAAGTTTTAAATAATATTTTATTTGGATGGACCAATCTTGCTTTGAAGAAGCCTCAATTGCATGAATTGCTTGATCCTTTTGACGTTCATCTCTCACAAATGTTGATTGAGAGAGAACTTGTAGATATAGCATTGTGCTAGTATCAAAAGGATTTTGAGGGAACAAAGTCCCCCAAGTGGCATTATTCAAATAATTATGAATTTGAGAGAACCGTTCATGTGAAGGTTCAATCTGAATCATGTGGACTTCTGGCATGGAGTTAAGCTCATCATGCTTAGTCATGGATTGTGATAGCATTTTGACTTGAATGGTTGTGATATCATCAGATGGGTTCTACGGGATTAAAGACCCTAAGGAGGCCATTGTGTCTGCAAAATGGTTAGATGAATGAGGGAGTGCCTCAATATCATACCATTCAATTTTTTCCAAAATTTTATCCACTAGGGCTTTGTAGGCTTGCAATACTGGGCATCTACATTGGAATATTCCTTTGACTTGATTGACTATGAGCAAGGAATCACCAAAAATGTTGAGCTTGGTTATTTTCATGGTGATTATCATTTGAAGGCCTATGAGAAGGGCTTCATACTCGACATTATTATTGGTGCATGGGAAATCAAGTTTAAATGAAAGGGGTATGGGAGCCCCTTGCAGTGTGAAAAATACAATTCCCATGCCACCCCCTTGCTCACATTTAGATCCATCAAAAAATAGAGTTATGTCAGCCTGTGACTTAGGCTCTTCAAGATCAGGTGATTCTGACACTTGAAAAACTCCATCATCAAGAAGCTCTATGCTAAGAGGTTGGTCATCCTGGAGGGGAGCCTCTACTAGTTGATCGGCTATGACCTGACCTTTAATTGATTTTTGTCCTATGAACTCTAGGTCAAATTCCATCAACAACATAATCCATTTTATTATGTGACTATTATGGTAAGTTTGACTCATCATGTATCACAATGGATTCTCTTTTGATACTACATACGTGGTATGATTGAGCATGTAATGGCATAGCTTTTTAGTGGTAAAAACCACTGCTAAGCATAGCTTCTCAATGTATGCATAATTTATTTCATAGCTGACCAGGGTGTGACTAATATAATATGTAGCCTATTCTTTATGCAATTCATTCTTTTGGGCCAACATGGTGCCCAATGCAAGCTCAGTAGTTGAGATGTAAAGATAGAATGACACTCCTAGTCAAGGAGGAGCCAATACTGGTGATGAAGCTAGATATTATTTAATCTCATCAAAGGCATCTTGACACTCATCATCCCAATGAAATATGACCCCCTTGTGTAACAACTTGTTCATAGGTCGACACTTATCTGATAATTGTGCTATGAAGCACTTTATGGATGTGACCTTTCCTTGTAGACTACGTAGTTACTTGATAGTAGTGGGGGGAGGCATTTCTAGGATTACCTTGAATTTATTTGGGTCTACTTCTATGCCTCATTTAGAGACTATGAATCCCAAGAGTTTTCTAGATGTGACATCGAATACACACTTCTTGGGATTTAGCCTAACATTATGTTCAATGAGGTGATCTAAAACCTTGCGCAATACATCAATATGCTCATGGCATAGTAGATATTTGGCCAATAAGTCATCTATGTAATCTTCCAAAATTTTATGCATGTAGTCATGGAAGATATAGGTCATAGCTCGTTGGTAGGTGGCACCAGCATTTTTGAGGCCAAAAGGCATGACCTTGTAACAAAATGTCCCCCAAGGCATTGTGAATACCATTTTGAGTTGGTCTTCTAGATTAATGTGAATTTGATTGTATCCAGAGAAACCATCCATGAGGGATAACATTTCATGTCTTGCTATGGTGTCTACCAATGCATCAATGTTTGGCAAAGGAAACTCATCCTTAGGACTCGCTTTATTGAGATCTCTAAAATCAGTGCAAATGCAAATCCTCCCATCGGGTTTCTTGATAGGTACCATGTTGGAAACCCATGGTGGATAATCAACTGATATAATAAAGTTGGCATCCAATAGTTTTTGCAATTCATATTTTACCATTAAGGCTACTATTGGATGCATCTTGCGCAGCTTTTGCTTAACTGGTTTGGCATTTGGGTCAATTGTAAGATTATGCGTGACTAAATTGGGATCTAGTCCTGGCATATCTTTATAAGACCAAGCAAAAGCTTTCTTCTTCTCTTTTAACAACTTTATGTAATCATCTTGTTCAGTAGGGGATAAACCTTCCCCTAGCTTGATGTTTTGGGGATTATCAGGATCTGTATCGATATCCCTATCAATTATTGGCTCAATTGACATATGAGATCCCTCTTCCAACTGATGTGGAGTAGGGATCAAATGAATGTCATCAACTAGGTTTACATCATCAATTGGAAACTCATGCTCAACCTCAACGTGAAAGACATTTTGAGTAGATCTTGGATAAAAATGAAATGGTTGTAACATTTCCATCTTCCAACTGATGTGGAGTAGTTTTTGTATTTATTTATGCTATAATATGAATCTTGATTCAATTTGCATAGCTTAGAAGAACTTTTCATGTTTTCTTGATTATGCATGTTTAATGGTGTCATTATGCAATTTTCCTAAAAGAGCCTCATCATGAGAGGCTGCCTATATTTTTGACACTTCTATGTTGTTTCTTGACCATAGGGAATAGTTTCAAAGGAGAACCAACTATCAAGTTCCTTCCCCAATGCGAAGAATATGGTCAACAACACCCTAGAGCATTTCGTGTCACCCTGAAAGGCATTTGGAAATCACACCTACCTTTGAGAGGGAAACAATTACACACTCCTATTGTAATATTGTATCAAAGTGATTATCCCTAATAGGGATGTACCTATAATTTGATTTTGACTTCGAATATAATGGAATAAAGCGTATTTCTTCTTGATTCATTTGTTTTCAAGTTCTTGTTCTTGTATGTGTGTTATGCTTTTATCAATTATTGCAATAGGATACATCAGGTGTGAGACTTTTTGGTGGTTACAAAAGGCAATCATGGTGGAATACCATATTTATAGGACCTGACTATGTTTCTTTTTTTTGTACTTATAGGTACAAACCGCAACTATCACTTGCAGGCCAACAACTAAACCGTAGGTACAAAGCATAGTTTACAATCAGAATCATAGATCAGACCTGCGGTCTCCTTTGAATAACACAAACAGTCAGATTTAGAATATCAACCAATGCAGGACATGAGGTAGGTCCTATTTTCAACCCTCTATTACTTTTCTACTCTCTGTGTTTTCATAGTAAGTTTAATTCAAATGCAAATTAGGAAAATAACTAAGAAAAGGGTAAATCAATCATCCTAGTTTACTTTCATATTTTGCTTCCAATAGAAAGGCATTGCTAGGAACAACAGACCTCTAATTGTAGTTTGCCATAGGCTATAGTGTGCTTGATAGATATGTGTGTTTGGTTTGCATGTGTGAGGCCCAATTAGTGGCCATTTAGCATCGTAATGTGCATAGTCTTAAAGAGCATCTAGAATAGCTTGCATATTTTGAATTTGAAACGTTCTTTCATTTGCATAGCATTTAGAAAATGAGCATGAATGCTATATAATACATTTATTTTATGTACATTAAAAGGAACCACACACACCACTTGGAACTTAAACGCTAGTGATTTGGTTTTGACATACAACCACTAGTAGGGTTCAACAACGATGGGCATAACTTCCATCTGTTGGCCCAAATCCTACAAACCTTTTGGATACTAGACCAATACCTAATCTGAGAACCTTTCGTACCCTAGAAATTTTGCATGTATTATATTCAGAGGGTATAACGCTGACTGGGGGAAAATGGGTGAGGATCTGGGAGGACCTGTGCTACCTGACCGTGTGTGGGATTCATTACCACACATTATAGGTTGGATTACATGACTTGGAGTTCATAGCCAAGTTGTCAGCTATAAGCGTATAGGTGAAAGCCATTAAACTAAGAATAAAATCCAACAAGTTTTGCAAAACATGATAAGAGATTCTACACTGATACAACAAACCTTGAAAATACATCAAACAGTTTAGGACTCACTTTCAAAATTTAAAATGGATAATCATTATTGTATACCTTTTTTACTTAATAATAATACATTTATATGCTAGGTACACAATGGTGGATACACGAGGTGGTCAAAAAAGGTCCAAATCCAATGCTGATGACCAAACCCTAACCAATTCACAATAGTATGTGTCAATTCCTCAACCACATGAGCAAACCAAACATCATTTAGCTAGCAATCGAGGAGATAACTTGACACAAGGGGAGCCTATAGAGCAAACCCTAGATAGAGGAGCTTAAGTACACTCCTTTAGGAATAGGATAGAATAGGAAACCTTCTAGCATGAGGGTGTTCCACTTGAGAGCCATTACCGATATCGCAATGCACATGTGTCCACGGGATCGGCCGAAGATTTTGTTGTGTAGGGGACCAAGTTGGTGCCCCTACATACTAAGTCCACTAGAGGATCTATAGCTCCAAATTTTGAGTATATAAGGACTAGGGGCCTGCCCATTCAGGGACAGGTAGACAAGCTTGCTACCAAGCATGGTTCTAACCATACTCCCATGCGTGGTCCACCATGCAATATAACCATTGATATATCAAAGGTGGGAGATAATGGCACACTGCCACATGAGTGATGGCATTCTAGGTAGCTAGAGGGTCTAGGTAGTATTTTATAGTAGCTAGGCTAAAAGCCTTCTACTCCACCCACTTGAGCATCGAGTGAGCATAGCATGAGTGTCGTCCACACTACTAGGGAACATGGAGAGGCTTCTAAGTGACCTCATGTCACACACCCACTATCTATGAATGGTGGTTCATAGTATAGGATGCAACAGGATGCCAATGTCATATTCATAGATAGATGCAAAGGCACAACACATAAGTCCAATGGGTTCATAACCCACAAGGTCACTCATACAGAGCAGGGATACCAAAGGCCTCCCATGACCGATCAGATCGATAGATCACATCGACTAGTATTATAGTATAAATACCAACTCCTCCAAGATAAATTGGAGGATGATTGCCTAGAGAGGTAGCGCATTGAAGATGAAAATATTCAAGTATAGAGGCTCATGAGACAGAGGCTATACAAGCAGTGCATGCACAAAGAGTGTATCCTTACCCAGAAGGAACACATGGAGTAGGAGGATAGGTTAGCTAGGGCTGGCCTATATCCTCAAGATGAGCATAGAGAGTGTGTGTATAGAAAGGATTTATCTCAAACCGATATGCTTCAAGAGCATAGAGATGCTCTACTCATGCTAGTGCTAAATAGAGGAAGCAACCACTACCACTCAATAATCAAAGGCAAAGGTAGCATGAAGAAGTAGTGGGAGATGGATACGAGCAAGAATATCCTGAGAGCTCCCGATTTGAAAAGGAGGAAGAGCAACATCCTCCATATCGTACAAGGAAGATAGTACTTCCTAAGCCACCTCCATGTCAACTTAGGGAGGAGAACTTTTTGTATTCAGAGGCCTATAAGGCCTTATCCAAGAAGATCAAATCCATCAAGATACAAGGTGTGGCTATTCAAAAGCTAACATTGAGAAAAATCCATAACAAGCCTTTGGATCTTTTGGTGCCTACTCCGACTTACCCTAAGCATTTTGATATGCCCAAGTTGGAAAATTTTAAGGGTGATTAAGATGCACAGGAACATGTCACGAGATTTTTGGATGCTTATTTTTAGGTAGCAAGCAATGATGCATTGTTGTTGCATACTTTATCATGACACTTTTTGGTCTTTCCTAGGATTGGTTCAATTAGCTAAATATGCACAACATAAATAGTTTTGAGCAATTAGCTGATTCCTTTCTTGAATGCTATTCCTTTGGCATCAAGAAATAGGCCAACCTTTTCAATCTGGCTGCACTAGCTTAGTGCGATGACAAGCCAATAGATCAATATGAAAAGAGATGGAGAAGACTAATGGTAAAGTTGCCATTCCCTATTCCTACCATAGATTTAACCCAAATTTTTACTAATATTTGTGCCAAGCACATCTCGTTACTGCTATAGATACAACAATATCCTACATTCGAAGAGGCTTTGGTGCAATCCAAAGTGATTGAGGACATAAAGTTACAGGAAGGCAACTTGAAGCTCAAAAATAGGAGAGAGGGACAAAATAAGTGTGCCATGAAACAACAGGGCAAGCAGGCCCATGTGAATTAGGTGGTACTGAATATCCAACGGGAGGACAAGGGGTAACAAAAATAGAATTATTAAGCCCAACCTCCTCCTGCACAATATGACAAGTGCAACAAAAATTATAAGGGCAAGAACAAATATCAACACCCACCTTGCCAGTTCACACCATTGACAGAATCACTAACATCAATTTGTTGTAATCACAATGACACTGAGAGGGGGGGTGAATTAGTGTGTTCTTTAAAAACTTCTAAAACAATTAGTTTTAAATCCAAAGAGCAGTTTAAAGCAGATAAGAGAGATACTAAATGCATCAAGAAAGCATCACACATAACACGAAAATTTAACGAGGTTCACCATTGTGGCTACTCCTCAAAAATGACTGCTTGGACTACCATCCAAATCCAGTCAATGCAAAGCTACAACTTTACATAATCCTTTACCAGCACCAACTAGAAGGAGCACCAACCCCTTAACTTTATCTACTTCAATAGAATGGAGCACAAAATCCTATTTTACCAGCACCTACTGGAAAGAGGCACCAACCCCTTGTGCCAAGCTACAACTTGGAAAACAATAATAAAGATTACAGAATAAAACTTTCACCTCATTTCTCACAGTCTGCTATTTTTTTGCATTTTGTTGCTTCTGCGCAACACGATTCGCACTATCCGACCGCTTTTGTATTCTTATTTGCACTCTCTGTTGCAATCGACTGTTTGACACTTTTGCTTATTCGTGCACTAATATTTTGAACTTAGAACTCCATCTCTACACATTGCGCTTTTCATCCATGCAATCACGATATGCAGATTTGAACTACAACTTTGCACTCTACACGGCCAAACTTGCGCAATCACTCTATTCGCATTCGCACATTATCTCAACGCAACGCACTCTGCTCGCTCTCGCACTCTGTCTTCCTCATTTTTTCAACCGAAGTAACCATCCTTTTATAGACGAAATCTTAGAGACAAACCCTAGGAAATTTTGACTGTGAACCCTAGAAAATGTCGGTCGTAAACCCTAGAAGATGACGACTTCAACCTCTAAGAGCATCCACTGTGAAACCCTAAAAGATGTCGGCTTCAGATCCGTTGTAAAACCCTAAATTATGTCAGCTTCAACCTCTAAGAACATTGGCTATAAAACCCTAAAATATGTTGGCTTCAAACCCTAAAATTCGTTGGCCCTGATTTAACTTTGTCGGCCTCAAACTCTTCTGCCACCTTCGTCACCTTCTTGTAGCTTATTGCCGTGAAATAGCAACACGTCACGATATCGTGACACTTTTTGTGGCCGTACGCCTTCTTGACCTTGTCGTCATGAAATCGCGACCCTTTTGGCCTTTGAACACTTCACTTCCATTCTTGTCGCGAAATCGTGACACTTTGATCAGTTGCTGACGTCATCCTCATTCTTGTCGTGAAATCATGACGCTTTTGGCTTCCAGCAGCTTTTCTTGCATCCTGTCACGAAATCGTGACACTTTCAGCTTTTGCTGACGTCATCCTCATTCTTGTCGCGAAATCACGATGCTTTCGGCTTCTAGCGGCTTTTCTTGCAACCTATCGCAAAATCGTGACACTTTCAGCTTTCACTGACATCATCCTCATCTTTGTCACAAAATCGCGACGCTTTTGGCTTTCGTACATTTTGAGCTTCATGCAGTAGCGAAATCGCTACAAATTTGTGCCTTGTGCTTCCAACTTGCTTTTTCCCATGAAATTTTTACTTGAACATAATCGCTGCATCTTTAAGTTCTGCACTTTTTTCTGGTAGCGAAATCGCTACACCTTCGTGTTGTGCAACTTTTGCCCGTAGCAAAATCGCTACACCTTAGTTCTGTGCAACTTTTACCCATAGCGAAATCGCTACACCTTTGCTTTGTGCAACTTTTACCCGTAGCGAAATCGCTACGCCTTTGTGTTGTGCCTTTGCAACTTGTAGCGAAATCGCTACAACTTTTTCACTTAACACTTTCTTCCTGCTTCGGCCAGCGAAAATTCAACATGTAGCGAAATCGCTACAGTTACTTCGACTTAGCTTCTTGGCCTCCGACATGTCACGAAATCGTGACAGTTTGCCTTGCGCCTTCTCTCTCTTCCTACTTGTCGTGAAATCATGACATTTTCAACTATGCCTTCTCTCTCCTTCGACTTGTCGTGAAATCATGACATTTTCGATTGTGCCTTCTCTCTCCTCCGACTTGTCGTGAAATCATGACATTTTTGATTGCGCCTTCTCTCTCCTTCGACTTGTCATGATATCGAAACATTTTTGATTGCGCCTTCTCTCTCCTCCGACTTGTCATGAAATCGTGACATTTTTGATTGCGCCTTCTCTCTCCTCTGACTTGTCGTGATATCATGACATTTTCGATTGCGCCTTCTCTCTCCTCCGACTTGTCATGATATCACGACATTTTTGGCTGCATCTTCTCTCTCCTCCAAGTTGTCGTGAAATCACGACAGAAAATAGGTCGCGATATCGCGACAGTTTTCTCACTTGAATTTTTCTTTGAATTTTTTCTATCTTCTGCATCTGAATGACTCCTACACTGTCTGTCCACTACATCATTGGATCTAACTGCCTGTGTTGACAACAATGAAAAACTTCTTGCAACACCTTGCTCAACAATCTCCCCCTTTGGAATTGTTGGCAACACCTATGTACATTCTTGTAACTCTTCTCCCCCTTTGTCAATAATACCAAAGGGCTGCTGCAGACTCCCCCTGAGTCCATCCTCACACTTCTTAGGCACACTTTGTTGCATCTGGCACAAATTATGATCATGAGCAAAAGAATAGTCAAATACTCAAATGCTCCCCCTGAGAAAGTGATCCCTGTAGCTAGTCACTTCTTAGGAAGTGTGACTACTCCTAATTTGCTTCGAAGGTACTCAAATATTTCCTTGGGCAAAGGTTTTGTAAAAATATCTGCTACTTTTTCTATAGTTGGGACATAATCCAATTTAACTTCTCCTTCTGCAACTTTCTATTTCAATAAATGATACCTTATAGCAATGTGCTTTGTCCGTGAGTGCATTACTAGATTCTTAGAGATGTTGATTGCACTGGTGTTGTCACACTTTACTGATATTGGTTCACTAAAATTAATACCTAGATCTTTCAAGGTTTTTTTCATCCACAAGACTTGTGTGCAACATGTTGCTGCTACAATATATTTTGCCTCAGCTGTAGATAAATAAACTAACTCTTGCTTCCTACTGTGCCATGCAACCAATCTGTCCCCCAAATAGAATGCTCCTCCACTGGTACTCTTTCTGTCATCAACACATCCAGCCCAATCTGCATCTGAATATGATATAAGAGTGAAATCTTTGCCTTTTGGATACCACAACCCATACTCCATGGTGCCTTTGAGATACCGAAAAATCCTTTTGACTGCTGTTACATGAGTCTCTTTGGGACTAGCTCTGAAATCTGGCTACCATGCAAAATTCCTGTAGAATATCAGGTCTGGTTGCAGTTAAATATAGTAAGCTTCCTATCATTGATCTATACATGGTTTGATCTATAGGTGGAGATTTGTCTTCTTTACTCAACTTGCATCCTGTTGTCATGGGAGTGCTGACTGGCTTACAGTCCTCCATAGTGAACCTCTTTAGCATTTCTTTCACATATTTGATTTGGGAAATGAATATACCTTTCTCATTCTGATTAACTTGTAGCCCCAGAAAGTAAGACAGTTCACCAATCATTGACATTTCAAATTCATTCTGCATCTTGTTTGCTAAGTCTTTACACGATTCATCTTTGTTGCTGCCAAATATGATATCATCCACATAGACAACAAGAACAATGAGATGCCCACCTTCTATTTTCACATATAGATTACTGTCCACTAAACCTTTCTTGAATCCCTGTTGAGAGATATAATTATCTAGCCTAGCATACCATGGCCGTGGTGCTTGTTTTAATCCATACAGTGCTTTATTTAATTTGTAGACAAGGTTAGGATCTTCACTGATTTGAAAGCCATCTGGTTGTTCAATATAGACCTCTTCTTCAAGTTTCCCATTTAAAAACGCAGATTTTACATCCATCTGATAAACTCCGAAGTTCTTGTGAACTGCTAGTGCCAAAAACATTCTAATAGCTTCTAGTCTGGCCACTGGTGTGAAAGTCTCTTCAAAATCAATGCCTTCGACCTGTGCATAGCCTTTGCAAACCAGTCTTGCTTTATTTCTAATGACTTGACCGTCTTTATTACATTCTTATTTGCAGGTCTAGGTACTAGTTCCTAGGTTCTGTTCTTTTCAATCTGATCTAACTCTTCATTTATTGCCTTCATCTAGCTGTCATCTTTGCTTGCTTCATCTATGTTTTTGGGCTCAATGCTGGATAAAAGAGAGTAATTACTTATTACTTTCTTTCTTGTCTGAATGCCAGCTGTGGGATCTCCAATTATTTGGTCTCTAGGATGATTTTTCTGCTAGCTGCCTATTTTGAATTTTCTATTTTCTTGCACCTCTGAGTCATCTGATAAGTTATCTGCATCAGCCATAGACGTGTTTTCTGTTCCATGCACTTCATCTCCTTCAATGACTTCTTCGTAGATTGGGTAGTTTTCTTGAAAGTTAGCTATTTGTTTCCTCCCTTCATCGAATTTAACATCTGCACTATCCACAATTTTCTTGAGTCTCTTGTTGTAGCATTTGTAAGCTTTTCTATTTGGAGAATAACCAACAAAAACACCTTCATCTGCTCTATCTTCAAACTTTCCAAGGTTGTCATCAGTTTTTCTGATGTAGCACTTACAGCCAAATACTTTGAGATGTTTAGCTGTTGCTTTTCTACCAAACCACAACTCATACGGTGTTTTGCATTCATGAGTTCTTAACATATACCTATTTTGAATGTATACTGTTGTGTGAACTACTTCTTTCTAGAATCTATCTGCTATTTTGTTTTCTGCCAGCATGGTGCATGCCATTTCTTGTATAGTTCTATTCTTCCTCTCTACTACACCATTCTGCTGAGGAGTTCTGGCTGCTGAATATTGTCTCCTGATACCGTATTTTCCACAGTATTATGTAAATTTGTTCGAAATGAATTCTCCTCCTCTGTCTAATCACAAGCATTTAATCCTTTTTCCTATTTCATTCTCAACTAGCTGTTTGAAGGTTCTGAACATTTCAAAATCTTCTGTTTTATCTTTTAGGAAGAATATCCATGTCATTCTGGAATAATCATCGATACACAACATAAAGTATTTGTCGTCGTTTATGCTTTGAGTCCTCATGGGTCCACATAAGTCTATATGAATGAGTTCCAAAGGCCTGCTAGTGTGGTATTCTTTTGTTTTAAATGAAACTCTAGTTTGCTTTCCCTTCTGACATGAAGCACAAACACTGTTTGAAGGTTTCTTAATGGTTGGAATATCTCTCACTGCTTGTTTAGAGCTGATTTTCACCAAATTATCAAAACTTATGTGTCCAAGCCTCTTATGCCACAACCAGTTCTCTTCTTCTTGTCCGATGAAGCACATACCTTCTAAAAATTTTGAGAGTGTGTACAGGTTTCCAGACGTCCTTGAACCGGTTGCTATCAATTTCCCGCTGTTTATTTTTTTGATTTCACAACCCTGCTTCTTGAAAACCACTTCATGTCCTTTATCATATATTTGACTCACACTTAATAGGTTATGTTTCAAACCATCCACATATAAAACTTCTTCTGACTTGATTTTCCCTTCACTAATTTTGACAGATCCTTTACCTATTATTTTGGCTCCATCATTATTTCCGAACTTCACAGAACCACCCTCATATTTCTGTAGTTTTTCAAATTTCTGTTTATCACCTGTCATATGACTTGAGCACCCACTATCAAGGATCCATGGTACACATTTATTCTGAGCTCTAAAAGTTGTCTGCACTATTAAAGATTCCTATTCTTTCCTGAGCTGTTCTTTTTGTTTCCATTTTGTTTTAACTGTGGTGTTGGGTTCTAGCTTGGATTTCCCCTTTTCAGAATCTTGCACATATCCTTCAGAAGAAATTCTATTTTTTTTTGCCCTATATGGTTGAATTCTTCTTTTTTGATATTGATTTGAAACAGAAATACTGTGACAGTTTCTAGCAATATGCCCAAAGTTGTGACAATTAAAGCATTCTACTGCATTACTCATTAGAGGAGCAAAAGCATTTCTACTAGTGAAACTTCTAGGACCTATATTGTACTTGCAGTCCACAATTTTATGCCCATAACCATTACATTTAAAACAGAAACCATAGAAATAATGATTGAACCTGAAAGATGGTTTTTGCCAAGTTGTTGCAGGAGCCTTGGATCTTCTTTTCTTTTGATGTGTGACCTTGGTAAAGCCGTCATTGTCAGTTCCTATTTCAGGACTGGCATTACTGCTTTCTTTTGGCTAATTTGTTTTTCTTTCAATAGCCTGTTTCTTGTCTTTACTCTTTTCACATTCAACATTGCTTGCCTTTGGTCCATTTGATGATTCTCCTTCAGTAAAGCCCAGACCAAATTTTCCATCATATATGCAAGGCCAAGGTGATTAGGTTACCCAAATTCAAGATGATAGACCCCAATCAATACAAACCAAAGGGATTCCAAGAGGATCTATTTTGCATTTTTCATCGAAAGAAAGGCCATGACATCAAGGTGTGTTGGTATTTCAAACACATGGTGCAAACTATGATTGACAAGGGTGAGCTTGTAGTGCCACACAACCTACAAGCACCCAATAATCAGAATATGGAATTTACAAAAACCCCTTGCCAAATCATGAGGCACCTTGAAACAACGTTGGTCAAGTTAACCAGGTGTGAGTCGAACCACCTGTTGCAGGCCAAACAAGGTGAATGGTTTCCTATTTTTGTCACATGCCTGTGCATTTAATTATCAACCCAGGGAGCTTTGTAAACTTGCAAAGAGTCAAAATTAGGTCACTACAATACCATTGGAGGTGAATCTGCTAATCCTACATTTTGGGGGGTGTTCTTGAAATGGTTGTCAATCATTCTTGCACTCCTCAATAAATTACGTAAGAAGAACAGAATTAAATCTACAGAAATAAATTATGTACACATTCTTGAAGATAAACCTACTGCAAATACTGGAACTAGCAAACTAATGAACGTTCCTATAAAAGCAATAAACTAATTAAAATAAATAAATGAAAAGGAAATGGGGAAGAAATACTGGCTTGGAGTGGGCCCAGGCTCTAGCAGCTTCTTCCCAATCGAACACGCGCTTTAGAACTTCTGGAACTGAAATATATTTATCAACGTATTACAATCTATCTTCTACAACTCTAAATGGATCTTTATTAATTATTTCTATATATCTTTCAGAATGATCTACGTGTGTTTATATAACACACCCACAAAACTTCTATTACAGAAGTGGTTACAATAGTTGATTCTTCCCAGATTAAATTAGAACAGTCTGGCGAATGCAATCGATGTCTGGCATTCTGTTTTGATGGTGACGTGTTCATTTCGATTCATTCTTTGTCTGGCATCAGTAAGATGTTTTGATATGTTGGTGCTATCTCCAATTTAGCTCTGCATGATGCAGAGCTAGAACTGCACCAGCCGCTACCATCCACGTCGTTCAAATCTGGTCAATGACAAAGAATCAGCGATGCCTTCCTTATGATGAAGGTACCTTGTTATCATGGTGCCTTCTGGTTGTAGGGAGGCGTTTGCCTTCTATTAGCACCTTTTGACTGTGGGGAGGCACTTGCCTTCTATTGGTGCCTTCCGACTACGAGGAGGCACTTGTCTTTGGTTGGTGCCTTCTGGTTGCAGGGAGGCACTCGCATTTAGTTGGCACCTTTTGACTGTAGGGAGGCACTTGCATTCAGTTGGTGCCTTCCGACTGTATGGAGGCACTCGTATTCAGTTGGCACCTTTTGACTATAGGGAGGCACTCGTATTCAATTGGCACCTTCCGACTACAGGGAGGTGCTCGTATTCAGTTGGCACCTTTCGACTACAGGGAGGCGCTCATATTTGGTTTGGTGCCTTTCGATTGCAGGGAGGCACTTGTTCCCTTGGTGCCTTATGGTTGTAGGGAGGTGCTTATGTTCTCTACATTGACCCCCGATGAAATAAAGTGCCAGGTCCATGAAAAGACCTCGACTGTTCCAAATCTAACTAAATCAACTACAATTCCACAAAACATACTAAAAACACACAAATTAGATAACATGCATAATTATATCAAATATCTATATATTAATTCATAAAAGTACGCAATCCTTATTATACAGTCGCATATTGATCAAAGAAATATGTACAAAATATGAGCATTTCTGGTGCTCATCATCCCCCCATGCCTAACATATGCCATGCCCTCATGGCATCCAAGCTATAGGTAGCCCTTTAACTTTTCATCGTCACCATATCTTGGAGGATTCTACTGCCCCTACGGCCCGAGTCTGTCTTTTCATGCTGGCATTTGAAGGTGTGGTTCACCTTTGCCTATGGGAAACTATGGCTTTCAATTTTCCTCTTCTTGTTCTGGCCGCTACTGGTGGTGGTCTAGCCAGTGTTGTTCCTATCGATTGAAATGCAACTTCGGTAGCTTGCCAGAGGTCGACGTCTAGAGGTCTGACCACTGCTAGAGGGATATCCGAGTTATCCCCTCTGGAAGGCACTACTTGGGCCTTGTATAATCTAGCTGCTTCAGGGGTAAGCCCTGTATTCTCCTTTGCAATCACTGCGGCCTCCAATTGTGGGCCATATACTCCCCACCATTCCAAGTACCTCCTCATCATGGAAGGCCACCCTCGGGATGAACCATAGATGTCCCAAAATTGGATGTCTTCTATCGGATTGACGCAGATGCTAGAATCTCATTTTACCCTTGAGGATGCCTTCCTGGCCTCCTTGGCTACTTTCATTTCATTACGCAGCTGCTCAAAATATTTTTGCCTTTTAGTGAACAGTTGCATGTCCCATTCGTCCTCCTCTGACTCGACGAAGGTCACTTTCGCCTTCTGTCGAGCCGTCCTAGGCCTCTTTGCCTTGGCCTCTATAGAAAATGTGGCGGCTCGGACCGGGGTCTCTTCTTTCTCCTTTGGGGACTTCTCTTTACTCCGAAGGATTGGTTGTGCTGCTATCTTTAGGGGTGATCCTTCATTCTCCTATCTACCTAGTGTCGACCCCTCAGGCTCTTCTCCTTCTTCAGGCCTGAGGAGGTCCTCCTTATCCTTTGGTCCTATCTGTTGTGGGAGACCTTCATCCTGCTCTGTGTCACTCAAGACAATGACAAGGGGCATCGTAGGACTTTTTTCCTTTTCAGCCCTGAAAATAGAGGAATCCTCCCATGCCTTCGGGCTGCTCTATCAGGCGTCCGATCGAATCTCCCTCGAAGAGAATACTCATTTGGTGAATGTGGGAAAGTTCGTCGGCACTTCTTCTGCCCAATCAGTCTGAGTGGATGCCTCCTGTCTTATTGTTCCTCTATCCTAAAGTATTTTATTTTCCTCCTGCAACTGCCAAACCAGTTGCTTGAGCTGAGCAATTTGTCTATCCCTTTCCTCCAATTCCATTTTATGCTAGTTCTGGCAATCTTCTAGAGTCTACTGTGCCATCCAACAATCAGTTTGCCATTCGAGCACCTCCTCCAAGGCCACATCGATTTGGTAGTTACTCTCAGAAGTTCCTTCATTCTATGGGCTTTGGTTCGTTAATTCTCAAAGGGTTTGGGCGGCAACGTCTATCTCCAGGTCACTCTGTCCTTCCTCTATCGATAGGAATCGTCAAAAACATTTCCTCCTGGGGATTGGTTTGTCCTCACCACCAGCGAGTGGCACTCCTTCCTCCTCATACTTAGGCACTAGGGAATGCCCCATTTCCTCTATGTCTTCAGGCACCAGTGACTGCTCTGCTCCTCCTGGAAAGTAGGGCAATGCCAATTGCCTAATGTTTGTTATCTCCTCTGTAGGGGATGCTTCATCTTGCCCTATTTCGGCAACCACATTGTGTTACTCTATTTGGTCGCCATATCCCTCTACATCATGGTTCTGTCCTTATGCTTCTACATGGTAGACCAATGTTGATATCAGCCCATGTGGGCTAAGGTGGACGGTGCCCCTTTCTGGTACCGAGCCGCTTCATCTTTCAGAGCTGTCACCAGGTAGAAAGGTATATTTAATTTCCTCCCATGCACTAGGTGATTGAGGAAGTGCACATGATTAATGTGCAGATGGGTATACTTCCTTGTGCATGTGAAGAATCGAGCAATCTGCTCAAAAATATTTTGTATATTCATGGGGAGACTATTTTTGAGTAACCCCTCCCTATCTATCTGCACATTTTCTCCTGACAGTAGTATTTCAACGTATAGTTTTAACACTCTACCCTTGTATGTACATTCCCCCGTGAGAGGCAATCCAGTCACCTGTGAGATGAACTCAGGGGTGATTGGAATTTCCATCCCTCATACTTGGGCCGCATCGCCCCTCAAAGAGGTGGTGAATTCTCTAGCTGCCTCCATGTCCTGGCCCTGACTAACCAGGGTTCAGTATTCGAGCCACCCCTCAGCTTCGAATTGGGTCTTCACTGCCCCTCTGATCCCATAAGTATCACTAGGTTCATTCTTCTTGATCGCATGGTTCTTGGACCTTCCTCCCATGGCGCCTTTTGTTGCTGTATTTTTTTTTGTCCTTCCTTCTTCAGGAAGGCGCCTTCTTATAGAAAATATGCCTAACCCTAGAAGTTATGGAAGACACCCTATCATTGGCACATGTTTCCAGATTTGGGGGGATACGATCTCTATGACGGCAGTATTTTTTCAGTACTACATTTTTATAAATAATTATATAAATGATTTGATTTAATATGCACATACCTGATTCGGCATTCTTGTCATCATGGTAGTTGCTGATTTGCTGACTTGTGACATGATGGAGAGGTATGGTCATTTTATGTCACTCATCCATGCGATGCTTCGTTCTGCTTGAAGCATCCGATAGATGTAAATGTTGTACATGGAAGGCATTCTTTGGTACCTTCCCCATGTGGATGGTGCCCTTGTAGCGCCTTTCCAACGTTGTCGATGCTTTTCGTCGAACGAATGCGCCTTTCGACTGCAAGAAGTGCCTCTGATTGGCTATCGTCTGGCGGTGGAGGGCGCTTTTGTCTGCAAGTGTCTTCCCAATGTGGGAGGTGCCTCCTTCTGGTTCGTGCCTTCTCGATGTTGGAAGGCATTCATCTTGATGAATGTGCCTTCCTGATGTTGGAAGGCGTATTCGGCTGGATGAATGTGCCTTCTTGATGTTGGAAGGCGTATTCGGCTGGCTTTTTTTTTTTTTTTTGATTTGGTGCCTTCTTGCCACGGAAGGCGCCTACATATGTATTTTTTTTCATTTTTTTTTTTTATTTGGTGCCTTCCTGCCACGGAAGGCGCCTACATATGTATTTTTTTCATTTTTTTTTTTTTTGGAACTTCTGCATGGATGGAAGGCGCTGTCTTTCAATTTTGTGCCTTTCGAATGCAGTAAGGTGCCTTCTTCTAGATGGGCACCTTTAGGGTGCAGTAAGGCACCTTCTTGTGGACTTGGAACCTTCTTTTGGATGTAGTAAGGTGCCTTCTTCTGTATGGGTGCATTTCGGGTGTAGTAAGACGCCGTCTTCTGGTCTTGGCACCTTCTTCTAGATGTAGTAGGGCACCTTCTTATGGACTTGGTGCCTTCTAGATGTAGTAAGGTGCCTTCTTCTAGACTTTGCACCTTCTGGATATAGTAAGGCACCTTCTTTTGGATGATGATTTGACTAGAAAAAGGGTGATCAAGCCTTCCCAGTTTTTCATGCTGCCTAGATTCTACCTATGAGCCGGTGTCAGAATGCTGAGCTAAATTAGACCTGGTTTCCCAGATACCTGTCCCTCATGCTGTCAGGTCCTCCACCTACAAAAAGAAACCAAAAAAGAAAGGAAAATAAATGCAGTTAGACGTGTTCCATGCCTGTTAGGCCCAGGATTAGGATGCCTGCAGCTTGCATGCGGGTGTCGTCTCTGCAAAAACACACATTACAAAAAAAAACTATATTAACTAAAAAATTTGGGTGAGCACTTTCATGCCCATCATTTCACCTGTGAGAGTTCGGTCTAGATATAGCAATATGGGGCCTCCCCCATGCCTACTTTGGATTCCACTTGTAATGTTTCAGACGTATTATAGGGGCGTAGTCGATGGCCATTGACTGTGAACACGGTGTTGTTGCCGTCAATTGTCTTAACGCATACCACCCCGTTCCTAATGAGCTCTGCCACCTCATATAGCCCCATCCACCTCTACAAAATTTTTCCCTTCCTTTCTTGGAACCAGGAATCGTACAATAGTACCGATTCCCCTACATGGAACTTCTTCAGCTTGATGTGGTTATCATGCCACTTATTTCTCTGCTTCTGTATAATATCTATCCTCTACAAAGCATCCAGTCGGATTTCATCTAGCTGATCTAGCTGGTGAATCCTTTGTGTTTGAGCTTTTTCCAAGCTCAAATTTAATTCTAAAGCCTTCCTTAGAGTTTTGATTTCGAACTCGATGGGCATCATCACATTTTTCCCATAAACCAGTTGGAAATGTGTCCATACTATGGTGGATTTCCACGTGGTGTTGTATGCCCAAACTACCTCTGGCAACCGTGTGGCCCAATATTTCTTGTGTTGCTACACGATTTTGGTCAGGATGTTTTCTATCTACCTGTTTGTCACTTCTACTTGCCCGTTCGCCTACGAATGGTAGGGCGTGGTTTTATTATGCCAAACTCTATACTGCTCCATCAGCTCCTCAATCAATTTGGAGGTGAATTGGGGCCCTTGGTCTGTTGTTATCTCTTGAGGAACCCCAAATCATGTGAAAATATGGGTAAATAAGAAATTGGTGACCGTTCTTTCCTTTGAGTCCCTTAATGCCTGTACTTCCACCCATTTGGTGATGTAATCCATGCAAACCAGAATAAACCTCCTTCACATTGAAGGTGGATTAAATGGTCCCACGAAGTCCATGCCCCATTTATCAAAAGGTTCCAGGTGTACCTGGGGCTACAGGGGCATTTCATATCAGTGGGTTGGTCTACCCATCCTCTGGCACTCGTCACACTTGCTGGTATACACTGTCACGTCCTTGAATAGAGTGGGCCAAAAATACCTAGCCTGTAGGATTTTTTAGGCAGTTCATTTCCCTACAAAGTGTCCTCTGCATGGCTCATCGTGACATGCCTTGAGCACTTCTGAAAACTCTTGTTCTGCCACACATCTTATAATTTTGTCCCATCCTATTTTAAATAGGAGACCATCCATCCAAAGGAATGATGCACTCTTCTCTATGACTGCTTGCTTTTCTCGATAGGAGAGAGCAGATGAGGTCCTTTCGATGGCCAAGTAATTGGATATGTCTACATACCATGGGGTTTGTTCACTAATAGTGAACATATGTTCATCCAAAAACTGATCTTCCACTGCTTGATGATCTACTAGTATCAATTTGGACAAAAAATCTGCCATGACGTTGTCCTTGCCTGGTTTATTGACTATAGTGATGTCAAATTCCTACAATAGCAATAGCCATCTGATAATTTTTCCACCAATGACCAGCTTGCTCATCAGATACCTGATAGCCACATGGTCCGTATGGACAAAGACCTTGTATCCTATTATATAGTGGCAAAATTTGTTTATTGCATGGACAACTATGAGGAATTTTTTTTCTGTCACTGTATAGTTGAGCTCGGGTCCCACCAAGTTTTTACTAACATAATAGATGGCATAAAATTCTTTGTTGTATTTCTGCCTGAGGACTACTCCGATCGCATCGTTAGATGCATCACAGTAAATATGGAATAGTATGGCCCAATTTGGTCCTCTCAAGACCGATGCAGATATCAAATTTTCTTTCAGCAATTGGAATGCTTCTTCGCAATCTCCCGTCCAATTGAACTCTACATCCTTAGAAAGTAGGGTGTGCAGTATCTTACTAAATTTAGTGATAAATCGCCGGTAGTACCTAGCTAATCCAAGGAAACTTCTTACCTCCACTACGTTCTGGGGCTAGGTAGGTCTCTGATGACCTTGATCTTCCTCTTGTCTACTTTTATTCCTTCCACAGAGAGGTGGTGTCCCAACATGATGCCTTCCTACATAATCATAAAATAATTTTCATTACTTAGGGACAAATGATTTTCCTTGCTCCTGTCAAGCACTCTTCCCAGATTTGTCATTGCCTCCTCGAAGGTTTCTCCATAGGCAGTGAAGTCATCCATGTATACTTCCACCCCATATCCTATCATATAAGAGAATATGCTAAGCATCACCCTTTGAAAGGTGGCCGGTGCGTTGCACAGTCCAAAAGGTAATACCTTATAGGCAAATGTTCCCCATGGACAGGTGAACGTTGTTTTATCTTGATCTTCTTCCCCTATCTGAATCTGGTTGTAACCACTGAAATCATCAAAAAAGGAGAAGTATTTTCTTCCTGAGAGTGTGTCCAAGACCTGATTGATGAACGGGAGTGGGAAGTGGTCTTTCTTAGTCACCTTGTTCAACGCTTGGTAGTCCATGCAGATTCACCATTTCCCGTTCTTTTTGGGGACCACCACTAATGGTGATACCCATTCACTATTAGAAATTGGATATATGAATTCGGTAGCCAGAAGTTTGTGCAGTTCTTCTTTGATAATGTCTTTCATTGTTGGGTTCATCCTTCTCTGTGGCTACTAACTAGGAGTTGCCTTTTCATCTAAATAAATCTGATGGGTACATATTTCTGGGCTGATGTTGTGCATATCTATGTAGTCCCATGCAAATGCTTGCTGGTGTTTTACCAGAATCTCTTCCAATTTTTCTAGCTATGTGGGCATCAACCTGTTGTTGACATTTAATATCCTGCCTAACCCAATGTGTATTTGTCGAATGTGCTGATATTGGGTGCCAATCAACGACAATCCAAGTGTGGGGGTGGACGATTCTCCATGGATAAACTCCACGATAGCACCATCCTTGTCCTCTTCTACCACCTCCTCCAAGGTGATCACCAACTAGATTATGGACAACTCCGTAGTTCCATGCTCGATGATCCTGGGTTCTTCTATCGAGTCCATAGACTGAGCTGGCGGTGAAATGGTCAGTATTTTGATGTTTTGCCCATTGGAGATGGTCATTAGCCCATCCTAACAGTTGATGTAAGCATCAGCTGTTTTCAGCCATGGCCTCCCCAAAATGAGCGCGTAACCGCCCAACCTGGTCTTGGTTTGCAAAAATAAAAAATTGGCTGGATATTCCCATACACTGACTGTTACGATCACATCTTCCAGCATCCCTTTCAGTGACATGGTTGATCGATTGGATAACTACAACACTATCATGGTTGGCTTCAGGTTCATGAGCTACAACCTCTGCATGGTCTCTTGAGGCATCACATTAATGGTTGCCTCGAGGTCAACCAATGTGTTGGACAGGGAATGTCCTCCATTTTTTATGGTCAGCACTGGGCTGCTTGGATCTACATACTTCGAATGATGTGTTCTACCCATCATTAGATCTGCTAGTTTACCCATGACATTGATAGTCTGGGTAGCTTTTCATCCTGGTATCCTTAGACACATTTCTCTAATTGCCTTGGTGTAAATGGGGACATCTCGAATTGCTTGAAATAATGGGATTGTCACCATGAGATTCTTCAAGCTCGACAAGATGTCAAATTCTGGTTGTGTTGTTTTTCTTTGTTCCTACAGCCGACTAGGAAATGGAGCCTCCGCTCTCTCAAGTGCTTTTCCCTCTTCTACCAGAGGTGTCTCCTCTATTTCTTCCTCCTCTTCTACTAGTGGATGTGTCTCTACTATTTCTTCCTCCTCTTCTACTAGAGGTGGTGTCTCTACTCCTAGCTGCCTACTTGATCTAAGCTGAATATTGTACATATGATACATCTCACCTTCTACGTTGTATGCCAGTTGATTTACTCTATTGTTTGGGTTTGCTATTGATTATGTTGGTAGCTATGCAGGTATCACTATTGGCAATGCTGGTAAGTTCTGTTGGATGTGAGCAGGCACTGCACTCTGTGGAGTCTGATTCCATGCATTATGGCCTCTCCACTACTACCCAGGATATGGATATGGCATCCATGTCTACTGATTCAAAAATTCTTTTGGGGGTGCGTTAGTCCAGGGTGATGGTCCCCACCACCCCATATTAGGTGGTTGAGGGGGTCCTTGGTGCATGTATGACCCTCCCCCATATGATGGAATTTTGGTTGGTATATTCCCCATAGGGGGCTGTGGCCAACTCTTCTTATTGCCTATGAAGTAGGCCTCCGTGCTCTCAGCCACTTCCTAGTTACTGGGTAGTTGTGGGCACAATCGAGTTTTATGATTTAGCCTACAAACTACGCATACTATGACCTTGTTTTTTGGACATGCATTCTTTGTGTGTCTTCCTTTGCATTTTGGGTAGAAATAGGCTAATGCTATGTCATTTTCTTGTTTCTTCTTTTCTAACAACAACCTATCCATCTGTAGTGCTAGAAATGAGAGCATTTCACTCTTCAAATCCTCCAGCATGTTGCCTATTTCTATTTTGGTGACTGAAGCAGTCATCTTCATGGTCCTGGCGATGATTTTTCCTCACCTTCTCGAGTAGTTCTGGCATAATTTTTAGATGTCATCCATAGCATGTTGATAGACATCACCTCCAGAGATCATTTTGAGGGCCTCCAGTGACTCATTGGTAAGTCCCATCAAGAAAATGCTTTTGAGGGACTTATCAAATAGCTTCGAGTGAGGGGACCGTTGAAGATTAAAGTTGAATCTCTCCCAATACTCCTTGAGAGACTCATCTTCTCTTTGTGTCATGCTCAGGACCTCCTCCCTGGAGTCTCTTGCTCTCTTGAAATCTTGATATTGCTCTAGAAAGACCTTCTCCATCTGGTCCTAGGTGGTGATGTGTTTGTCTCCCAGACCGATGAACCATCACAGAGTTGCATCGTCTAATGTAGAAGGAAATAATTTCAACTTCTACGTGTTTGATTTGTAATCCATAGACCTGCACAAAACATCAAAATTGAATAAAAATAGGTCAGGGTCCTCATTCGGGTGTCCTCTGAAGGACGAAAGGTGAGCAAGGGATATATTTTTCATTTTGGTATCTCCTACTCCCTCCTCTATTGGGAAACTAAAGCCAGATGAAACTTCATCATTATCTTCCATTTTTTCAAGAAATGTGGTTTCTAATACAACGTTTATGGCCTTCCAGTCATTTAAAAATTTCTAAGTCAATGCTCAAAGGTTGTCTGGCGAGATCGTCTGATCCTCTACAACCTTCCACAATAGGGCTTCCTCTAGAGGAGTCCTATTAAATAGGGGATTTATGATGATTCGTTCATCCCCTTGTTGATGGGATGAGGCGGCACTTTGCACAAAGTGCGGTTCCTCACTCCAATGGACTACGGGTAGGTCGAGCGAGTCTAACTCAAATCCAAGATGCTCAACTGACTCAGGTCCTGATGGATTAGTTCTTATAAAGTTACTGTCAGGTCCTCTTCTTCTCAAAGAACTCATACAAGGTCAGATGGAAGGTTTCAAGGTATTGTAAGTAATCTAATTAAGGCGCTTCCCCGGAAACGACGCCAAAATGTTGCGGGCCAAAAAAGGTGAATGGTTTCCTATTTTTGTCACATGCCCGTGCATTTAATTATCAACCCAGGGAGATTCGTAAACTTGCGAAGAGTCAAAATTAGGTCACTACAATACCACTGGAGGTGAATCTGCTAATCCTATGTTTTGGGGGGTGTTTTTGAAATGGTTGTCAATCATTCTCACACTCCTCAATAAATTACATAAGAAGAACATAATTAAATCTACAAAAATAAATTATGTACACATTATCGAAGATAAACCTACTACAAATACTGTAACTAGCAAACTAATGAACATTCCTGTAGCACCCTAAAATTGGCGCAGTAAAACTTAGTAAATAATTAAAATTACCTTAGTAATAATTCAAATTCAAATTTTAACCCCAAAACCGCTCCAAAACTGCCTACAACCCATTTCCTCATTTTTTATGCCATTTTTAGAGTTTGTTTTGTCCGTTGGATGATATCGTCGCCGATCAGATGATATCGCCTCAGATCGGATGAATTCGTCTAGAGAAGAACGTCCAGACGATTTCGTCCCAAAACTAATTTTTCATAATTAGCCTCTGTTTCAACGGCGTCTCTAATCTAGGCAGAAGCGTGTCTATGTCGTTAGAGACCCTCCCCGTTGGAGATCTTCCAGATTAGGATGATCTCCAACCTCCTAACCTCCCTCCTAAGCCTATTTAAACCTTAGGACCCCCCTTGACATCCCCCTGGCTGAATTTCCCTGTAATTCGATCTTTGCGTGCATTATAATACCCTGGATCATTATCTGCATTTGTGCTTTTCGGATTTTCTTGCAGGAACTTTGTCATTCTTCAGCTGGAGCAAGCTCAGATCGTCATAGATGATCCTGTACAAATCTCGGATGATCACGTCCCAATTCGAGATGATTTTGACTACAGTCAACATTGGGGGCAATTACTGCCTAGAGTTTGCATTTTTCTCTTCTCGTCTGTTGTTTTATTCTGCATTTAGATCAGTTTATTATTATTTTCTGCTATTCTGCATCTTGGAGTTCACCCATATAGCTTAAGTACATAATAAAATCATGATTAGCTATTAAAGCATGATAATTTACTTGCATTTCTATTTGGGATTATCTTATTAACATCATTTTGTCATTTCACATCATTTTCCTTTATCAGCATAGCTGCATTTTCTGTATTCTGTGTCCATTTCTCTGATTGCAGGTCTCTGACGAATTCATCAGATCTCAGACGATCCTGTCAGATCGGAGATGATCCTGTCAAATTCCAGACGATCTTGACTACTTCAAAAATCAGAACCTCCATCAGACATCCGGAACCAGGTATGGATTTCTTCACTTAATTTATTCTCTGTGTTTTCTATTTAAATCTATTTTCTATCTTCATTTAAATCTGCATTTTCATATAGAACAACTTAGATTCATTTGGCCAAACCTAGGACTTGGATGATTAAAGCTAAAATTGAACACATTAAACTCATTCCCAACCTAGGCGTGGAAACTGCCACTAAACGTTTCCTGGTGAACCCCACCATCCATCGAAAAATCACCTTAATACCCCTCCCCCGAGAGGCGGGACCTTCAAAGGGCCTCTCAGTCTGAGGTACCATCCCATCCTTCTCGCATCCCCCTTCCGGGCATGGATCCTTTAGCCTGAAGGTAAGGGTGCGAAAAATTTGGAACGATACATTTTGGTGAACCCGACGTGAAACTAAAACCTTTTGAAAACAAAAAACAAAAAAAACATAGATGCATTTAAAATCATTAGAAAACTACTAAGTTGCATATCATGTTTAGATGGTAGCTCCTAAGAAAAGACTAGCTGTCACTATAAATGTTGAAAACCAATTAGTAGCCATAGAAATTAATTCTGTGCTTAGTGTGCCTCAAACAGATAGAAACCAACTTTTGTGGGATGAACTTAATAGGAGACTAGGTATCATTTCATCTAGGTCAACTGAACTTAGGCAAATCAAGAGGTTTGTCCTAGATAGAATCTTGGATCCCGATCAACTCATTTTTTATCATGAACTTCAGAGAGCTTGCCATAGGTGGTTAGCTTATAGGAGAGCTCTTGTGTCTTTAGAATTGTTCACCTTCGAGGAATACCTCGAGAATGCAGCTATAGTGACACCAATTCCTAGGTCGTGTAGAAGATCAAGAGGTCGTTCTTGCAGATAGGGAAAGGTGGAGGAGAGTTCCTAGAGCTGTGTTATATCGAGAGTATTGCCACGAACTTTATTTCTACCAACCAGAGTCTGAGATAGATAATATCACTATAGCACTTTTTGTCAAATTCTTGAAAGAAAATTTTCAATTTGAAGAAGAACATTTCATGACTCTTGAAGAACTTGAGCCCGTTAATGATATTTATAAATTGTTTATAGAAAACTAGATCATTGCTTTCATTATTATTATTTCTTGCATTTAGTGTGTTGTTTGTTATCTTTATAATATTGTTACAAAAATAGAAAAAACAAGAAAAAACCAAAAACATAACAAAACCAAAACATTTTATTTTAAATACTATAGTAGGTATATAATTAAAATATATACCTCTTAAGCTTGTTGCATATATATATATATATATATATATATATATATATATATTTGCTGAAATCTAAGTTTAAGCACAATGACTAGACTTAGGAATGGTAAACAAACTGAAGAAGAAGAAGAAGAAGATTGGTTAGGAAAGAAAACAAAAAAATCAAATGCCCTTCTTAAGGATCCAATTCCAGAAGGAGAAACTCTAGAACAGCCAAAAGATGAGCTTGTTGTAGATGAACAAGAAGAAAATGTTAAAGAGGAAGGATCCTCATCCCCTAGAATGGCTCCAGATGGAACTATTGCTTTTGATAACTTAGATCATTTCTGGAAATTTTTCAATAATAACATTGGTGCTCTTAATATGGCAGTTCGTATTGATAGAGGACAAATTAGTGACACTCAAGCAGCCATGGAAGATATGTTTAACATACACACTAATCCTTTGTCTTTTGTCGATCAAGAAAGTGATAAAGCTGGACCATCCAATAGAGATATGGTCACTATGATTCAGAACATGCAACAACAATAGGTTACCCAACCCCCTAAGGAACCTGTTATTGAGCCTAAAATCATTCCCACACAAAAGAGACCTTCATTCACTGCTTTATTTCGCCAAACTATTGATCAATATGCTTCAAATCGACAAAAACCTAAAATGAAGCCAAACACCAATTTTCAACAATCTGGGATACAACATAATACAACTTCAAAACTTCTTCATAACACCCTTCCTACCAACAATTTACACAATAGCAATATAGCATCTAATCTTCATGTCCCTCCATCATATGCTCACAAATCCCATATTAATGCCCTACCGAACCAATATGGTGGGCAAACCAGTAATCTGGAAGCCATGGTGAAACAGTTAGCTTCTCGCATGGACCAGATAGATCCCTACCATCCCTCGTACAATTATCGAGAGATGTGTAGTCAGCCTTTGGATCCCATAGTTGTAGCACAACCATACCCTAAACACTTTCCCATGCCCGTCCTGCCTATATATAAAGGAACTGAAGATCCCATAGAGCATCTTCGCATGTTTAGGATAGCATGTCATGATATATCACATGATGACTTGCTATTACTAAAAATGTTCCCAAAAAGTTTAGGAGGAATGGCATTGGAGTGGTACTATCAATTGCCCACTCATTCTTTGAGAAATTTTGAAGAAACAACTGAATCTTTTGTCCATCAATTTAGTGCCTACATCGAGAGGCATGTCACCATTAAAGATTTGTACAACTTAAAACAAGACAAAGAGGAATGTTTTGCTGATTTCTTAGCTAGATGGAGGCAGTTGACAGGAAAACTGCACTTTGTGCTACCTTATAGGGAAATGTTGGATATTTTTATTAATAATTTGCAAGAACAAATATCCTATGAGTTATCAACTGCTACCTTAACTACCTTCGATCAAGCTATAGACTTAGCTCGAAGGGTAGAAGATGCTCTCATTAGGAGAGGTCAGCTCAAAAAGAAAGATGATGAGAAAACATCCAGAAATCAGTACAAAAATAAACAAGTTGTAGGTGACGGAGTCACTGATAGTAGAAATATTGCTAATATCAATACAACGAAGACAACGGAGAAGTTTATATTAAAACCTCCTGATAAACCTCCCCGAGAATTTACTAGATTGAATCAACCTTTATCAACCATTCTCCCTCAATTACTAGCACGAGGTTTGATTCAATTACCAGCTATCCGAGAACCTGATCCAACTATACCCGGATACAGAGCTGATTTACATTGTGATTTCCATAGAGGACCTGGACACTCTACAAACTCTTGTAAAATATTAAAACATAAAATACAAGACTTGATTGATAATAATGAAATGGAGGTGCAAGCCTTCCAACCTAAACAAAATGCTCCTAATAATGCTCAAAAGAACATTCCCCAAAATCAGAATCAAAATGCTAATCAATCATTAGATATATTTCAACATCCTTTACCACAACATGGTAAAGAGGTGGCTAATCAAATCGAACATCATAATGTTCCCCCTCCTACCCGATATGTAGGGACTATTAGCGGACAATTATCTATTCAGGATCCTCAAATATTTGGCACAACTTTATCCATGGTCACGACCAGGCCCCTACATAATATTCAAACACCGGATCCTAGTGATGTAGAATCGGATACTGAAAGTGAAATAGACATCACCTCAAATCAATCGAATAGTTCTAAAAATGAATCAGATCCTATTCAACCTATCATAGATGCTATGGTTCCGGAAGAACCATTTCCTAGAAGAGTTACTACTCGACCCTCTTCTAATCAGTTCCTTCCTAATGAACAAGCCATAAACGCTCAACCGAGACCAGTTCAACGTCTTCAATATAACATTGTAGGTACCATCGGAGTTGTTACCAGACAACCAGGCTCAAAACTCTCAACAGGATCAAACTCAGAATGATGGATCAGCTCCATTTGTTTTGAAAAATCCCAATAAAGGGAATCATATGTCTAATGTTCAACCTAAGCCTCCTTACAATATTAATGAACAATTATCCAATACTACAACTAGAATTTCCCTTTTGGACTTGTTAAGATCTTCTCCTACCCATAGGGATGAGTTAATGCTTACATTAAGCCAAATGATGGTACCTCAAAATATTCAACCTGAAGCCATGTCCAATACTATCATCACTCGAGAAGTTGATTGTATTGACTTTCGAGATAGAGATATACCACAACATAGTTTACATAAGGATAACCCCTTATATATTACCGCCCTAATAGGAGATGTAGTTGTTAAACGAGTCTTGATTGATAATGGTTCATCTTTAAACATATGCACTTTTGACTTCTACCAAAGATTTGGGTTTAGAAGTGATGAAATGAAAAGAACGGATATGATTATCAAAGCTTTCAATGACGAAACACAAGAAACCTGTGGAGTCATTACTATACCCTTGCAAGTTGGTCCTAGAACCCTAGATACAACCGTGTTTATTGTACATTGCCCTGCATCATACAATATACTTTTGGGTTGCCCTTGGATCAATGCGATGCGAGCGGTTCCCTCCACTTTACATCAGTGTGTTAAATTTGAATTTAAAAACCAGTTGGTCACTATCCATGGTGATCCTAGACCCTTTGATATGTGTGCTTTGGCAGAACCTGTTGGAGTGCAATTTTGCCCCGCTCTGTCATCCACACATCCTAATTCTTATTTTTCATCTAAACGTGTGAAACACACACCCATAACATCATCTACCCCATCAACTACACCTATACATTTAACTCAACCATCTTCTGAACAAACCACACTAGAACCTCAAAAGGATCTTAAATCCACAACCAATCCTTCATGTTCCATCCCTATAATTTCAAAACCTATAGACCCATTTATTAACACCTCCACATTATCTACATCTATCATACCTTCCACATCTAAAGATATAGGGAATGATCCTTCTACATCTTATGCTCTTTCTGATGAACTCTTACCTGATTTATCTAAAATTCTTATATCAGAAAAAACAAATGCTTCTATGCAAGATTCCATTATCTTAAGTAATTTGCCACCATCTCCTCGTACTTTGGGCCTCCCACAACCTATGGGAAGTACTTACCAAGTCGGGAGTTGTGCCTTCATTTATAAGGGATATGACTGGGGAAGAATACCCAGAAACATCAAAACTCATTATGATGGATATGCTAGATGCTATCTTGCTAATGAATATATCAAAGCTAAACCCATAATGCTTAAAATGGGATATAAAGGGAAAGGCTTGGGACCTTTCCAAAATGGTATGAAAGAACCTATTGAGGTAGAGCCATGGCCCGCCCGATGTGGTGTGGGCCTATTTCCTAGTAAGGGTCAACCCTTCCCTTTTGAAGATGATGATCAACTCATATGTTATCAAGATTATTTAGATGGGCGTGATGATTTGCCTCTAAAATATCAGTCATTTACCTGCAATATGCTATCCATAGCTTACCCTGAAATGATTGTTGAATCCGATGATGAGTTGGAAGGAGATATTTTCCATGATGTCTCCGTTGAAGAGTTGTTACACAATGGTTTTTATTTTGATGGTTCTATACCTACTATAGCCCAGCTTGAGGCCACCACTCCTCAAGATGAATTATCCAACTTAACCTTAAAATAATTACAAGAATTGGGCGTTTCACCCACCCCACCTAATTTTGAAAGAGATCTACACATGGAAGTAGAAAACGTCATTAAAATTAACATTGGAACTGAGGATAATCCCCACATAATCAATATTGGATCAGAATTAAGTCAAGAAAAACAAGAGCAATACATTGCATTCCTTAAAGAATATGAAGATGTCTTCGCTTGGACATATGAAGATATGCCGAGTTTAGACCCTTCCGTAGTCATGCATCACCTAGTAGTCCATCCGGATGCTAAACTCGTTAAACAGAAACTTAGAAAAATGCATCCCAAAGTGGCCTTGCTAGTCAAAGGGGAGTTAGAAAAAATCCTAAATGTTGCTTTTATACAAGCTATTGATTATGCTTGAATGGATCTCAAATGTAGTTCCAGTCACCAAGAAAGAAGCTACCAAAGTTAGGGTTTGCACAGACTTTAGAGATATTAACGCTGCATGCCCTAAAGATGATTTTCCTCTTCCAAACATGGATCAAATCATTGACTTTACTTCTGGGAGTGGAATGATGTCCCTAATGGATGGATTTTCTGGTTATAATCAGATCAGGATAGCTCTTGAAGATCAGGCTAAAATAGCCTTTATTACCCCTTGGGGAACCTTTTGTTGGAAAGTGATGCCATTTGGTTTAAAGAATGCAGGTGCAACCTATCAACGAGCTATGACTTATATTTTTCATGACATGATGCATGATATCCTACATGATTATGTAGATGATATTATAGCTCGCTCTATTAATGAAGATGATCATTTAGATGATTTGAGGAAAGTGTTTGATCGGTTAAGAGAATATCTTATTCGATTAAATCCTGCTAAATGCATATTCGGAGTCAAGTCCGGTAAACTATTAGGGGTTTTAGTTTCTTTACGTGGTATCAAAATTGACCCTCTCAAGATTGTGGCTATCATTGATATGCCCGCACCTACCAATATATCTGAGTTACAAAGTTTACAAGGTAAGCTTCAAGCTATCCGTCGCTTCATCGATAAGTTGGCGGACAAAACCGGTCCCTTTCTTAAGCTTCTTAAGAAGGATGTCCCTTTTAATTGGGACGACGAATGTAAGGAAGCTTTTGAACTTCTCAAACAATACCTCCTTAACCCACCTGTGCTTTCACCACCTAGACTTGATCGCCCTTTTATCTTGTATATTTTAGCTTCAGATTTTGCTTTAGGAGCTATGTTAGCTCAACTTGATGATGAGAAGAAAGAACGTGCTAATTATTACATTAGCAGAACCCTCATCAGTTATGAAACTCGTTATACCTCATTAGAGAAATTATGTCTAGCAGTCATATTTTCTACGCAAAAATTATGCCATTATATGCTTAGTCAAAAAACGTATGTCATTGCCAAATATGATCCCTTGCGGTATCTCATGAGTCGACCTTATTTATCGGGTCGCACAACAAAGTGGGTTCTTGCTCTAAGCGAGTTTGAACTCACGTTTATAGGACAGAAGTCTGTTAAGGGTCAAATCATAGCAGATCAATTAGTTGCTGCACCCTTAAAGTCTACCCATCCCCTCATCATTGAGTTTCCTGATGAATGCCTTCAATTAGAGGCAGACCATATTGAACAATGGTCCTTATACTTTGATGGAGCCCGATGCATGAGTGGGGCTGGTGCAGGTATTATTTTAATATCTCCACAAAAACACATCATTCCTCTGTCCTTCAAATTAACATTTGCTTGCACTAATAATACTGTTGAATATGAAGCTCTAATCCTTGGATTACGAGCTACCTTGGCACTAAAAATTAAACATCTGCTAGTTTTTGGTGATTCTCAACTTGTTATAAACCAAATTAATGAAGTTTATCAAACCAGAGATGATAAATTATGCCCATATAAAGCATATGTTTTGCAATTGTTATCCTTGTTTGATAAAGTTACTTTGGAAGCTATTCCTCGAACTAGCAACCGTGCGGCTGACGCTATGGCCGCAGCTGCATCTCTTCTGCCCTTGGAGTTAGATGACGAATATGCCACCATCATTATTCATCGACTCCAGGGAACCCGCTTCAAATAAGTCATGCTTAGAACCTTTGGATGTGTTTCTAATCAATGAAACTACTCCTGAACCTTGGTATACGGATATATTTGATTTTCTTCAAAATGGGACTTTTCCCTGCCAGTTCTAATAGAAACCGACGATCGGTTATTACGTAGACGAGCAAGTCGATTTGTAATAATTGGCAATACTTTATATAGGAGATCTTTTGAAGGTATCCTATTAAGATGTTTGAATCTAGAAGAATCCAAATCAGCTTTGAGTGAAGCCCACGATGGATCTTGTGGAGGACACTTCAGTGGTAGTGTCATTGCTAAAAAGCTCCTTAGGATAGGATACTTTTGGCCTACCATGGAGAATGATGCACATGATTATGTGCGCCATTGCGACAAGTGCCAGAAACATGCTGACCTTGTCCATGCCCCTGCACAAGAACTACAGGCTATTTCATCTCCTTGGCCCTTTTCAAAATGGGGCTTAGACATTATTGGCAAAATTAATCCTGTGTCATCTGATGGACACAAATTCATCATAACCGCCACTGAGTATTTCACGAAGTGGGTTGAAGCTATGCCTTTAGCTTCCTGCACTGGAACACAAGTCTCTAAATTTATTTTTAATCAAATCATTTGTAGGTTCGAAATTCTTGCAAATCTCATCTCAGACAATGGAACTTGTTTCAAAAATAAAGATGTTAAGAAATTATGCCAAAAATATAAGATTCAACATCGCTGGTCCACTCCCTATTATCCTCAGGGTAATGGTCAAGCGAAGCTTCTAACAAAACCTTAATCAAAATTCTCAAAATATTGGTCAATAAATACGGCCGCGATCGGCACATTCAATTATATCCTGCTTTGTGGGCATATCGAACTAGTGTTCGAACTCCCACTGGAACTTCACCTTTTGTCTTGGTTTATGGTGTTGAAGCTATTTTTCCCTTTGAATTAGAAGTTCCTTCTTTGGCTCTACTACTTCAAGACACCGAAGTAGGAGATGAATATCGAGCTGGTAGACTCAGTCAGCTGGAACTCCTAGATGAAAAGCGCATCAATGCTTTGGAGCATCTTCGTGCCTACCAAAACAAGCTTAAAAGATCATATGCTAAGAAAGTTCGTCATCGATCCTTTGAGGTCGGCGACCTTGTTTTAAAAGAAAATCAAAAAAATACTAATGCAACTAAAGACCTTAAAGGTAAATTTGAGCCCAATTGGCTTGGACCATATATTATCACTGCTAAATTTGAATCGGGAGCATACAAATTAGCTACCTTAGATGGTAAATATTTAAAAGAACCTATGAATATTATGCATCTTAAGCGATATTACGCATAAAATTTGGTCATTTCATCATTTGTATATATTTTGCATGTTGTCTCATTTTAAAAATATATATAAAACCGTTTAAACAAAAACAAACAAACATAAAAGTAAAAACAACAATATTATTGACTCTTTCGAAACCAAAAAAAAAATAAAGAAGAAAGAGAGAGTCAAAATCATCAAACTCCTCAAAAATATTTGTTGTATATATTTCTTCTTAAAGTATTGCAGTTATATTTTCAAATTATTTTGGATAAATTAGCATTTATTTGGAATCCCTCACTTTCACAAACACAAAAATAAATATCTTGATTTTATCTAGCATGATTACTAATCTCTCTTATATCAAAGTCCACAAAATTCAATTAAATAAAGTTTGAGCACAGAGAATTGATCTTGTTATTTACTTAAACCAAGCATATCCTTTCACAATAAAATGATTATATTTGTAATGTCCATGCTATGCTACATAGTAGAAGTGGTTTCTTGAGCGAAAAGTTTCCCCTGCTATCCTATCATGCACATGGTCTAGAATCTTTGAGAATTGACAAAAGGACAAGCTCACCCCTACCCGGAATAAAAATCCCTTGCTCTACAGCTAATCCGAGCAAGTATCCCTAGCATAGGAAGAAAAGAAAATTTCAAGAAAAAGAGAAAAAGAAAAAGGTTATTTCAGCATTATCTCAAATATCAAAGCAAAAATAAAAAAGTACAAAAATAAAAAAAAAAAAGAAGCAAAAGAGAAAGCAAAAAGCAAAATGCAATAAAATCCCTTTCCCTACCCATTGAAAAGAAAAGAAGGGTTGATGAGCTTGAATCCCTGGAATTCTCAATTATTCGAAAAGCTGTGAGGTAAGCCCCATAACAGGTGGTTTGTGCCCAACCCGCTTGGCCTTGGGTAACTCCTAGCATGGTGATATGTCCGTCACATTAGCGACCTTCTTTTGTATAGACCTATGTCTGCTTATGGATTAGCTAGCTCTTGATAACCCGACTTACATAGTAGTCTTGTATGGTTATATGCATCTAAATCATGGTTAATGAACACTTATTTGGTTAATTCAAATCACTTGTATCAAATTATCTTGCTCAAAACTGGTAAATGAACAATGCAATTGCACACACATTTGTATTTGAGAGATTTTGTGTATCATTATGATAAATCAAGATCGGAAATGAACTCACATACGCACATGGGATTCCTTATAAATCTAACTTTTGTCTTTAAGATACTTTGAAATATTTTTGCAAATTGTTTGGAATAATTTCATTTTCTTCTTTGAAGAACAGTTGTTTAGTATAAAGACAACTACATGCATTATCAAAAATCAAAATCATTTTCAAAAACATGCAATAAAGTTACATTTATATATAACTTTTGACTTTCGCGACGATGGTATAGTTCCAAAACCAAAATTGGAATTTTATGCCTAGCGCAAGTCCTCATCTTCATATTTTCTGTTTATTTTCAAAAAATTAAAAATCAACCATGCAATAAAACTATTATTTTCTTCTTTGGATTTCGCGATGATGGTATAAGTTTATACCTAAATATTCTATGCCTAGCGCAAACCATTGTACCAATTTTATTTTCCATTTATTTAAAAATCATCAAAACATATGACTTAAATCATTATGTTACACAATTATGTTTTAAATCAACGCACATTGTTACTATTTCATGTCATTATGTCAAACTTCAATTTTGCAATGATGGTATAATTCCTAGGGAATTATTCAAAAAATTTATCACACTTAGGAATTTATGCCTAGCAAAAGTCATTTTAAAATATTTCATGCATAATATTTTCATGGAAATCTGAAAACAAATCATCATCATCATCATCATTTGCATCATCACAACAAAGTCTTAAGACAGTCTCTTAAGCACTCTTTTACTTTTAGCAATATTTCTATACCAGGATTAGCTTGACGACCGAGTGAGCGGTGACTCCATGAAATGGTCTATAATAGCGACAATGTCCTTTGAAATTATTGTTAGAAGTCCCTTTTATTTTTATCAAATTATCCCACAAACAACCACCAATTGTTTACATCAGATTATTTCATTTAAATTTTAAAAGCATGACATTCAAACCATAATATTTCCAAATGACATAATTACATGAATCATCAAATCAATCACACCAAAACATTAAAGCATCATACAAACACATAAGACAAGTCATATGATCAAAAAATATCTCATCTATATATATATCAACAATATCTACATCATCTCAAAACTGGATCGGTATGCCACAATCTGTACCTCGGCATACTCAATCCTCTATCAAAAAAATAATAATAAACACTATGTATCAATCTGTGCAGTGCAATCTATAGCAGCTAGCCTCGAGAACCCCTCGAGCTCTCAGCCTCATCTCCTCCCCTGCCCTGAGGTGGACGAGGTGGCCCCATCATAGTCCGTGTGGTGCTATGAGTCTTGGACTCTGATCGTGATGATGTCCTCGATGACCTCATCATGATAGGCTCCATAATATGGGCCGATAGCGGTAACCTCTGCCCCTCTGGTACCATATGGTGGTATAGCATCTGATAGAATGTGATCTGGGCAATAGCCCATGCTAAGTCCCGAGTGCTCACCCCTTCGCTCCATGCTCTGAGGCATGCGACCTCATCTCTGAGCTGTGTGGCCTCCTCTCGGTGTCATGCAGCCTCATCCTATAAAGTCTACACCTGAGCCTAGAGATGAACAGTCTCCACCCAGAGAGTAGCCATCTCGCTAATCTCTCCTACCTCGACACCCTTGCCCTTATCGAGCGATGGTGGCCTCTCTCTCCATGGAGAAGGGGGTCTCTCCTCCCTCCTCTCCCACTGTCGTGGCCTCTGCTGAGCCTGTGGCCTCCTCTGCTCTCTCCCACTGTGACCCTATGCCACCTCAATGGCCGCCTGGTATCGCCTCCCCATCCGATGCACAACTACATGAATCGGACCCTGAGCCCTCATCATCCGAGGAGGGCGGATGCCTGAGTACCAGGCATCGTAGCCATCAACAACCCCTACGTCATCCCCATCCACTGGCTGAATGGGGGCATCGTCTGCATCCTCAAACTATCTAGAACCAATCTGAGCCCATGACTGTAGTGTTATCCCGGATGGTCCAAGAAAACTCGTAGTCTCTGAGAGATGGGATCCCCTACTGTAGACCGAACTACCTCAAAACTCGGTCATAGCGGTGGAGCTCCACCTCTCCCCTCTCCATCCTCAGCCAACAGGTTTGCCTAATGTGAGCCAGCTCCTGTCCATCCTCGGCCCACCCTGGATGATCTCTCCAAGGCCTCTAGGTGATCTGGTCGGAGACAAGGTCATCAAGTAGTCTCCGGGACATTGGCAGATCTATCCATCGCTGTGACCCTCTTCGGAGCCACTAGTAGAAAGCTCGGGGCCTCTCCCCATCAATCCCTATCAGTGGGAGCCCTATCGGCCTCCGCATCATGATGTGCTCCCAGCACCAAACCTATAGTAATGATGTCATGACCAGACATCGGCCGCCCTTGTATATGACCCCATGCAGGATCCTATACAATCGACATAGTACAAAGCTCCCCCAAGCAAACCTGTACCCATGGTCTCTCATGTCGTAGACCACATCTGTCAGTAGCCATGGTACTCTGCATCCACTCTGATGGCATAGCAGTAGACCACCTACCACCCCAACCAAAACCTGTGTCAGTCTAGATGCCCCAGGCATCTGGCGTAGCGACTCGATGTTCACTCTGCCCTTCTCTAGGGCGAAGCTCGGATCTCTGCACAGTCGCATCATCACGTGGCTCGATTGGCCATGGGAGTTATTAGCCATCCTTGTATGGGGATCCTCAAAATCCTCCATACATCCTCCAATGTGGGAGTCATCTCCCCTATCGGTAATCGAAAACAAGAAGAACCCGGATACCACCTCTCTGCTAGGGCTGTCAATAGCCCCATATCTGTAGAAACGTGTGGCATATCTGCCACATGTTGCAAGCCGACTTGAGCCAACTGATCTCACTCTACCTGAGATAGAGCGGCCAAGTCATCCCTCAGCCCATCGTATTTCCATTCTCTGCTCTTTAGTAATCCTCTCTGCAACATAAACAACAAAACAATAAAAATCATTAATAAAACAGTGATTAAAAATGCAAGTAAAACAAGTTCAATTTCATACAAATGATGATATCGTCCACAATTTGAGCAAATTCATCTCCAATTTTGCAAGAGGGAATCATCCCTTATTGGACGAAATCGTCTCCATATCGCTGATTTCGCCCTTGGACGAAATCGACGATATCGAGACGATTTCGACGAAATTGAGACGATTTCGTCCCGACGACGTCGACGGCCCAAAAATGGCCGCGATGCTCAAAAATCATTCAAAATTAATCTAAAAAGCATGAAATTCAAAATTAAAGCATTCTAAATTAAGTTTGGACCCTTACCCGTAGCCCGCGTCGGACCTCTGTCGATCTGTGCGTTGTCTCGACCATCTTGTCTGTAGAGCTCTAGAAACCAGGAAAATGAACAGTAACAATGAATTAGGGTTTTCCCTATTTTTCTTAATTTTATTCAAAAACAATTAACAACATTTTAAATTTTTGCTTTTTCGCGTTTTTACCTCAAACGTTCGATTTGGGTAAAAACACGGAGGGGGCACCATAGTAAGCTGTCGTACGATTCGACCTAGAATCGTCGCCTAAAAATGGGAATAATTTTTGCTTTCTCGTAGATCGAGAAGAACTCATCTTTAACGCATTTTCTTCAGAAAATTCGCTAAAGAGGGGGCAAAATGTAGCACCCTAAAATTGGCATAGTAAAACTTAGTAAATAATTAAAATTACCTTAGTAATAATTCAAATTCAAATTTTAACCCCAAAATCGCTCCAAAACCGCTTGCAACCCATTTCCTCATTTTTCATGCCATTTTTAGAGTTTGTTTTGTCCGTTGGATGATATCGTCGCCGATCAGACGATATCGCCTCAGATCGGATGAATTCGTCTAGAGCAGAACGTCCAGACGATTTCATCCCAAAACTGATTTTTCATAATTAGCCTCTGTTTCAACGACGTCTCTAATCTGGGTAGAAGCATGTCTGTGTCGTTAGAGACCCTCCCCATTGGAGATCTTCCAAATTAGGATGATCTCCAACCTCCTAACCTCCCTCCTAAGCCTATTTAAACCTTAGGACCCCCTTGACATCCCCCTGGCTGAATTTCCCTGTAATTCGATCTTTGCGTGCATTATAATACCCTGGATCATTATCTGCATTTGTGCTTTTCAGATTTTCTTGCAGGAACTTTGTCATTCTTCAGCCGGAGCAAGCTCAGATCGTCGCAGACGATCCTATACAAATCTCGGATGATCACGTCCCAATTCGAGACGATTTCGACTGCAGTCAACATTGGGGGCAATTACTGCCCAGAGTTTGCATTTTTCTCTTCTCGTCTGCTATTTTATTCTGCATTTAGATCAGTTTATTGTTATTTTCTGCTATTCTGCATCTTGGAGTTCACCCATATAGCTTAAGTACATAATAAAATCATGATTAGCTATTAAAGCATGATAATCTACTTGCATTTCTATTTGGGATTATCTTATTAACATCATTTTGTCATTTCACATCATTTTCCTTTATCAACATAGCTGCATTTTCTGTATTCTGTGTCCATTTCTCTGATTGCAGGTCTCTGACGAATTCGTCTGACGAATTCGTCAGATCTCAGACGATCCTGTCAGATCGGAGACGATCCTGTCAAATTCAAGACGATCTTGACTGCTTCAAAAATTAGAACCTCCATCAGACATCCGGAACCAGGTATGGATTTCTTCACTTAATTTATTCTCTGTGTTTTCTATTTAAATCTATTTTCTGTCTTCATTTAAATCTGCATTTTCATATAGAACAACTTAGATTCATTTGGCCAAACCTAGGACTTGGATGATTAAAGCTAAAATTGAACACATTAAACTCATTCCCAACCTAGGCGTGGAAACTGCCACTAAACGTTTCCTGGTGAACCCCACCATCCGTCGAAAAATCACCTTAATACCCCTCCCCCGAGAGGCGGGACCTTCAAAGGGCCTCTCAGTCCGAGGTACCGTCCCATCCTTCTCGCATCCCCCTTTCGGGCACGGATCCTTTAGCCTGAAGGTAAGGGTGCAAAAAATTTGGAACGATACAGTTCCTATAAAAGCAATAAACTAATTAAAATAAATAAATGAAAAGGAAATGGGGAAGAAATACTGGCTTGGAGTGGGCCCAGGCTCCAGCAGCTTCTTCCCAATCAAACATGTGCTTTAGAACTTCTAGAACTAGAATATATTTATCAACGTATTACAATCTATCTTCTGCAACTCTAAATGGATCTTTATTAATTATTTCTATATATCTTTCAGAATGATCTGCGTGTGTTTATATAACACACCCGTAGAACTTCTGTTATAGAAGTGGTTACAACAGTCGATTCTTCCTAGACTAAATTATAATAGTCTAGCGAATGCAATCGACATCTGGCATTTTGTTTTGATGGCAGCGTGTTCATTTCGGTTTGTGCTTTGCCTAGCATTAGTAAGACATTTTGATACATTGGTGCTATCTCCATTTAGCTCTGCATGACACAGAGCTGGAACTGCACCATCCACTGCCATCCACATCATTCATATCTAGTAAATGGCAAAGAATCAACGATGCCTTCCTTATGAGGAAGGTACCTTGTTATCATGGCACCTTCTGGTTGTAGGGAGGCTCTTGCCTTCTATTAGTGCCTTTTGGCTATGGGGAGGCACTTGCCTTCTGTTGGTGCATTTTGACTGTGGGGAGGCACTTGTATTTGGTTGGCACCTTTTGGTTGTAGGGAGGTGCTCGCATTCAGTTGGTGCCTTCCGACTATAAGGAGGCACTTGCATTTAGTTGGCGCCTTCTGACTGCAGGGAGGCACTCGTATTCAGTTGGTGCCTTATGACTGCAGGGAGGTGCTTGTATTCAGTTGGCACCTTCTGACTACAGGGAGGCACTCGTATTCATTTGGTGCCTTTCAATTGTAGGGAGGTGCTCATATTTGGTTTGGCACCTTTCAATTGCAGGGAGGCAATTATTCCCTTGGCACCTTTCAATTGCAGGGAGGCGCCTATGTTCTCTACATTGACCCCCGATGAAATAAAGTTCTAGGTCCATAAAAAGACCTTAACTATTCCAAATCTAACTAAATCAACTGCAATTCCACAAAACATACTAAAAACACACAAATTAGATAACACGCATAATTATATCAAATATCTATATAATCATTCATAAAATTACACAATCCTTATTATACAGCCGCATATTGATCAAAGAAATATGTACAAAATATGAGCATTTCTGGTGCTCATCACCACCTACCTAGGGGTTTGTAGGCATGGTTAACATTATCACTAGGCACATGAGATATGAACAACATAATCAACATAATACTCACATTCAAATACAAACCACATTGAATCAGCGTCTAGTGCAAAATATTATAGGCCCACCAACAAGACCAGTGGTGACCATAAGGAGTAGGTTGGTCCAAAACCTACAGACAACTCCTATGAAGTTATCAATATATGAATTAATACAGTAGTCCCTAAGGCATAGGGAGACTCTTATGGATATTTTGAGGTCCATTGAGGTACAATCCCAGGATGAACAGGCATTTAATAATTTTGTGGGACATGTACAGTAGTGTCAGGAACCAATGATCCAATTTTACGATCATAATATAAGGACAATTTCTACAACTATGACCAATCCGTCATTGCACATAATCATGTGTGTGAATCACATGCCATTTAAAAGGATATTGATTGATACTGGCTCATAGATCAACATAATAACAACCAAGTCATTGAGTCATTTGAAGTTACCTAAATAACACATTGTGCCAACTACATTTATATTGAGAGCATTTAACGATGTACTATGTTTGACTATCGACACAATTATCGTACCCATGCAGGTAGGCCTGAAGACCATTTAAATAATGTTTCATGTGATAGAAGAGGCCATGTAGTACAACATATTACTCGATAGGCCTTGGATTCATGAAATGCATTGTGTCCCCTCGATATTGCATCAGTGCATGAAATATATTCACGAGGGATTGGTTCACATAATGGCTTCAGATGAGGAGCCATTTAAATTTGTGAAACCTAGCAGATCTTCCTGGGGGTTTCATACTCCTGTCAATGCACCTAGATGTTTGGCTATTGTCACCAAATAAAGAAACCAAGAGGTAAATAGGTAGTATGTGCTCAACCAATGCCATCTATATCACATAGATTGGAGCACACCACTACCACTTCCTTGAAACCATTGGCATCAGTCATGCATCGGGATGATAGGAAGTTGAAGGTGAAAGTGGGCAAGAAATAGAAAGAGTGAGAGCCTAAGCCAATCACCGAGGAGGTTCCCATTCCTATGGAAGTTGAGGAACCCCAAGACAAAGCCGAGGAGGCACCTCAGCCTACCTTACCTACATCTTCAACAGGATCATCTGCACCACGGGTGATGGTACATCTCACTAATACCGATTTAGGTGAGTACCTTGTGCAAAATGTGACCTTCAGACTGATTCTAAAGATTGTGCAATATATGGGCCTACCATCCACTCATCGTTACCTTATTGGATCGATGGTTTCATTGGGAGAGATGCCTAACCAGACTAACTTTATCTATGCAGGGCTAGACCAGATTCCAATATGAGAGCCCATGGATGAAGATGACGAGGAACATTTCATGGTAAAAGTTCATTATCTATCCAATCCAGAGTATGCCATGCATATTTTTAAGCTATATCATTGGCATGGATATGACCTTGGTCTCTTTGAACAAGGAAGGAGGACTCCATTGGAACCTCATTATCAGTTATTCACTGATAGATTTAGTCTAGGGTTATAGATACAAGGGTAGGATGATTTTATCATAGCATCCCTAGATTGTTTGTACCTGAGTATGGCGTATGATGTGGATTTCAATCCATATCATTTGGATCCTTCCAAATTTTGGAGAAATCACCCTATGAAATCGGTCATCACCGCTGAGCCACTCAAAGATCATCATGAAGGGCTTCTTGAGTAGACTGGGATAGATATGAACCCCAAATATCAACTGGGACACCAAACCCATAATGCAGTCAATGACACATATGTGCAGAGGTGTAACCCCATTACTAAAAGCAATCTTGATTTAGGATATCTTTGTAATAAATACATAGTGGAGTCCACCTCCGATATGAGTGGACCAGGTTATGATGCAGACAGAGAATCCTCAAACGACGATGAATTTGGGGATGAAGTTGAAGGTACTTATGTAAGGCTTTTATATGTGCATCATCTATTGCCTATTGAGTCGATACAGGATACCAAAGAGATCCTTCCTAACATTGATCATTCAGGGGAAGATATCGAGCTAGTTTTCTCGATAGTGTCGTACATGAGGTATAATTATCCAATTTTTCTAGATAGCGATGACATCATACAAGAAGTAAGATTCATGGGGCCTCATTTGGAGGAGAACCCTCCAAGAATGGGGGTACATGAAATATTCTATTATGATAGTGATGAAGAAGATGAGCTAGAGAGGGCCTACCTTGGTCCTCGTTATTTGCATTATCGTCATCAACCCATCGACATTGATGAGGTCTATCGACAGCTACATGTTGGTTCGCATATGAGAGCAATATGGTTAAACTTGGATAAAATCCATCAGTTGGTTAATCCCCTTATGCCAACTTATATGGAGATCCATGAGCCAAATGACCTTATTTGGCATTCAGTGCATAGGGAGGATTTAGTTATTCACAGTCCTCATAGGGAAGACCCTTTTGTGCCTATGCCATTAAAGCCAGATTGTGGGTATGAGGATTACATAGATTTTGTAGAGGTCAATCCATGTGATATTGGATATCAATTCCATTCCATAAAAATGGTCTCCATTGATTTTAACACTCCACTCCACAATACAGTAGATTCGTCTAAACTGTTGTATCTTAACAAAGATGCTATCGACTGGGATCATGATGATTCACCCATTGAGCTTGAAGATTTTTTCCCCAATGAAGGAATGTTGCAACCTTTCCATTTTGTGCCAGGCTATGCATATGATGTTTATCATGCTAAAAATACTTCCAACGTGGAACCGATCAACCTGTTGATGACATCCATCTGATTCCTATGCCTCACCAACTTGATGAGGGATCACATATGTCTGTAGAGGAAACCTTTGAGGTGGATATCAGTAATATTACCTCCAGTACAAAGAAGATTAATTTTTTATAGAGTCTCACTCCAGATGATTGGGCCACCCTCATCCCTCTGCTGAAATAGAGACCAAATTTGTTTGCTTGGACATATAAGGATATGCCAATTCTAGACCCAAAATTGGTTACACATAACCTTTCGCTAGATATGACGAAGAAGTTGGTCAAGCAAAAGATTAGAAAAATGCACCCAATAGTAGCCTTAATGGTGAAATATGAGCTAAAAAAGTTGTTGGATGTGGAATTTGTGATCTCCATTGATTATCCATAATGGATGTCTAATATGGTACCCATGGGAAAACTCGATGGAAGAATCTATTTTTGCATGGATTTCAGAGACCTAAATAAGGCAACACCCAAAGATTCATTTTTGTTTCCCAATATTGATGCTCTCATAGATGAAACTACTGGTCACAAAATTCTCTTCTTAATGGATGGTTTTTCTAGTTACAATCAAATTCATATTAAACCCAAAGATCAACATAAAACTACATTTATAACACCATGGGGGATGTTTTGCTATAAATAATGTCATTCGGACTCAAAAACACTGGTGCCACATATCAGTGGGCCATGACATACATTTTTCATGACTATATGCACAAAATTATTGAATATTATATCGATGACTTGTTAGCCAAGTCATTACTATGAGAAGAGCATGCAAAGGTCTTAAGAAAATTCTTTAATCACCTCATAGAGCACAATGTCAGGTTGAATCCTAAGAAGTGCGTATTTGATGTAACTTCTAGAAAATTACTAGGGTTCATCGTCTCTAAGAGAGGCATCGAAGTAGACCCAGTGAAGTTCAAGGTCATTTTGGAAATGCGTCCTCCCACCAATATTAAGGAATTAAGGAGCCTTCAGGGCAAGGTAGCCTCGATAAATCGATTTATCACCCAACTATTGGATAAATGTTGATCCATGAATTGATTACTACATAAGGGGTCCCATTCAACTAGGATGAGGATTGCAAGGTAGCCTTCGCTAAGATAAAGCAATACCTGGTGATGTCGCCAGTGCTAGCTCCACCAAGGCTAGAGGTGCCTTTTATACTATATATATCGGCAACTAACTTTGCACTAGGAACCATGTTAGCCCAAAAGAACATGCAAGGCAAAGAACAGGCCATATATTATATTAGTCAAACCTTGGTGAGCTATGAGCTCGGGTATGCATATGTGGAAAACTTGTGTTTAGCAGTAGTGTTCACTACAAAGAAATTATGGCACTACATGTTAAGTCATACGACATATGTTATATCCAAATAGAATCCTTTGCAGTACATGATGAGTAAGACTTATCACAATACACATACTATGAAGTGGATCATACTTTTGATGGAATTTGATCTAGAATTCATAATCCAAAATTCCATTAAGGGATAGTTCATAGTAGATCAATTAGTTGAGGCACCACTATCAAATAGTAGGCCTCTAAAAATCGAGCTTCTGAATGATGCATTCTTTGTTATATCTGAAGCTCCAAAACCTAAATAACAAGAGAAAAATGTTGATATGACTCTGTTATTCAATGGTTCAAAGTGCAAATAAGGGAGTGATGCCAGAATAGTGTTCTTCACACCGCAAGGAGCTCCAATTCCCTTGTCGTTCAAGTTGGATTTTATGTGCACCAACAAAAACATTAAGTATGAAGCCCTATTGCTGGGCCTTCATATAGTTTTTGCCATGGATATTAAGATATTGAACATCTTTGGCAACTCATTTCTCATAGTAAATCAAGTTAAGGGGCTTTTTTAGTATCGATGTCCCATATTGAAAGCCTATAAAGATCTAGTTGACACATATTTGGCCAAATTTGAATGGTATGACATTAAGGCAATCCCTCAATTGTCAAATAGGTTTTCAGCCACCATGGCATCTTTGGGATATTTAATCCCTCTGAATATTTCTATTGATTTCACTACCATCCATGTCAAGACAGTCTCGCATCTAGAAGCAGAGTGTGCAGCCTATAATAATAAAGAATCGATCAACATGATCAGTGTAGAACCAAAAGCTGAATGGTTGTGCAAAGTAGAAGACTTTCTTAAGAAGGCATCCTAGGGGTCATTAACCTCTTAGAGTCCTATGGGGAGTGGTACTACCATTCACCATAGGGTTTTTTTTGAGTCTGCATTTGTAAAGGTAAATACACAGAGGGAGCAAGTCATCTTAGCAGTCGAAGCTCAGATTTATCAAAATTGAATGTCATAAATTAAAGACTTCCTAAAGCTTAGTATAATCCCATAGGTATTGTCATGTTTCACAAAGCACACATTTAAATAGAAAGTGGCTAAATATATCTTAATAGGATACATCCTATACCGATGAGGCTACGATGGAGTTCTTCTTCATTGCTTATAGCCCCAAGAGGCATCATGGGTGATTTCGTAGGCCCATGATGGTACATGTGGTGTCCATTTCAATGGCATGGCCATTGTCAAGCGCATCCTTCGAATGGATTACTATTGGCCCACTATTGAGAAGGAGTGCAATGCGTATGTCAAGAAATGTGTTAAATACCAACATCATGCTAATCTTACACACTTGCCATTGCAGGACTTACAACCCATTCTAGTGGCTTAACCATTTTCTCAGTGGGGACTAGATCTCATAGGCAAGATCTGTCCTCCATCATTGGGCTGACATACATTCATATTAATGGCTACTGAGTATTTTACAAAGTGGGTGGAAGAAATACCCTTAACAATGACAAATGGAGCTCATATAATAGAGTTTATACTAGAGCATATCATAAGTTATTTTGGGATTCCATCCAAAATAATATCGGATAATGGAATGTACTTCAAGAAAAAAATTGTGAGGGCTTTGACATCTAAGTATAGAATCAAACATAGTTTTGTGACTCCATACTATTTGTAAGCAAACGGGTAGGCTGAGGCTTCAAATAAGATAGTGGTGGCAATCTTGAAAAATACGATACAAGAAAACCACAAATACTAGCATATCCAACTACCCCTTGTTCTATGGGCTTACAAGACTAGTATTTATACACACACTAGGGCAACACCATTCTCACTAGTATATGGCACTGAAGCCATTATACCCTTGGAATTAGAAATTCCAATGTTGTGTGTCACATTGAAAGATTTCATCGATGATGATACTGCATGGCAAGCTTGACTGGATCAACTGATGCTACTTGATGAACATTACATGAATGCCCTAGAGCATCTCTACATTTATCAAGAGTGACTAAAGTGAGCTTACAATATCAAAGTCCACCAGAGAGACTTTGAAGTTGGGGATCTTGTCTTGAAAGAGAACCAACAGAAATTTTATTTACCACCAGATATGCGGGAAAAATTTGTGTCTAATTGGCTAGGACCCTACATCATATCTAAAAATATTGGTTTGGGTACCTATCACCTAACATCGCTAGGGGTGTTGAAGAGCCTGAACCTCTCAAAATCGTCCATATTAAGACATTTTATGCTTGAAGAGTATAGTAAAAGGCTCCTAGAGTTTCTTGTAACTACTCGGTCATCCTAAAAAGCTCCAAACACTCTCATAAGTGGTTTGGTCAATCAAAAATATTCAAAGGCATCTGTAACCCCTTCGGTCACTCAAAATCTCTGAGGGTCTGGTCAAAACCGCTTGGTCATCCCAAAAGGCTCCAAGGGTTCCTAAAACTACTTGGTCATGTCAGTTAAAAGCCTTAAGGATTTTCTTATAATAGCTCGGTCATCCTAAAAATCTCCAAAGGAATCTTTAAGCCCTTTTGTCAAACCCAAAAGGCCCCAAGAGTTTCTAAAAAATGGCTTGGTCAACCCAAAAGCTCTAAGGATTCTTAAAAATCGCTTGGTCAATCTAAAGGCTCTAGAGGCATGTACTCACCGTTTGGTTAATTATGAGGCTCAAAACTCATAAAAATTATAAAATCAATAAAATCCAAAAAAATTGGTAAATCATATAATCCAAAAACATTTGCATTTGCATTCACACATGCATTCGCTGCATTACTACATTGCATATAGACATTTTTCATCTGTTGCATTCCATAGTAGGAGGGATTATGTTTGTCAGTATTAAAAATGACACCATATTTGTGTTTAAATCATGCATCTCTACATTTATCATGATCCATCATTCATTAGAATAATTGTGTTTTTCAACACAACCTGTAATATTTCTATGGAGGTATACTAGGGTTTTTTGGTAATTCAACCATACTTAGTAGTATTATCAAGAGTTGGTAGAAAACTTACTTTGATTTTGTAGCTAAGTTTTAGTTATTATAGCCCTTAGCATATCATAAGCCTATCACTAATCAACCAATTTAAACAATCCTAACAATGACTAGGGGAAGATAAAAGCCGCAAAGCAGGACCGGGTATCCTGAATCAAAAAGAGTTATTCTTGCTTATCCCTATGTGTATACAGTATGGGAAATGTTGGTAGTTGACAAAAGGATAGGTTAGTTCCCTATTCATAATCCCTTGCTTATGATAAAATGAAAAATATCCCATAAATATATCCCACATCAATCCTCATGATTGATACCCTAGATCGATATCATAGATCGACTCCCCAGAGTGATATCTCATATTGATATCATAAGATTGATATTCTCAATTGATATACCAAAAATAGTTTTTCCAAGTAAATCCTCCCAAAGGAAATTTTCTGAAGAAAATTATCAAATGTAAATTCCAAAAAATGAAGATCAAGTGAATATCAAAAAACATGCTTAAATCAAAGTTCAAAGTGAAGATCAAATGAAGATCATAAATCAAAAGTTCGAGCGGAGATCAAATGAAGATCCAAAATCTAGTTCAAAGAGAGATCAAATGAAGATCCAAAGATAGTTCAAAATGAAGATGGAATCGACTCCCTTGCTTCACTACATATGAGCAAGTATCCCAAAAATTGAAGGATATAAAGGAATGAGCCTGAATCCCTAGAATTTTTAGCACTACTGTACCTTACGCATGATGATATATCTGATGCATTAGCACCTCACTTATGAAAAATACCAATGTTTGAATGTGGAAGATCTAGCTTCAAGTGTCCTGCATTGCCTAGTGGCTTAGTCCAACTAAAATCTAAACTTGAGATTGGATAAGACATTTGTGGAACCCCTATCTTAGCAATGGGATGAAATAATCCTGCCTAACATTGGGGAACGCTCATGTCTTATATTAAAAAAATTATGTGCACACACAAGGATAATGAATAGTTAGGGTCTATCCTAGCAAAAGCCTTTTATCTCAGAAGTCTAGTGTGGTTAGTATGCAACTTTTGATAAGTCTATTGGGGTGTTTGAGTCTCATGGAAAACCTCAAAAATTTATTCCAAAGAAACAAAATGACAAATATTGCAACCATATAAATTGTCAAATTGTAAAGTATTGAATCCATGTTACATTATTATATAAAGCACAATAAACATATAGGATAGATACCGGATGGATATTAGAAATAATATTTAGACGACCACTGACTATATCGTGCATATCTTGCAAATTTTGCAAAATAAAATCGAATGACACATTATACCATTCACATCATAGCACTACATTCATTGCATTTCATATATGGGTTATTAATTGATTAAATTCTTATTTTGAGGATTTTCAATTACATTCATGATTCTTATACATTTTGTTGTGTCATCCATTAGATTGATAAACATATCTACATTCATTCCTTATGTTTTAAGTGATTAAAGCATATAGGTTCATTTACATTAGATTTGCATCATGTAAATAAATAATTACATACATTAATGCATACAATAAAGCAATATCAAATATGCATTAAGAAAAGCATTGCATCCATATGCATCCATCATAAAAGCACATCTAAGCATCTAGATCACTACATACCATCATCATAAATTAAATAGCTAGCTAGTGCATGACATCATACATCACATCATATAGCATCAGCATAACATAAGCATTACATGCATGTGCATCACATAAACATAAAATTAAAAATAAATAAGTACACAATAATGGGCCATAAAATGATCAGTCATATCATATATAAATATGTGTCTCATAATACATTGGGAGTACAAAAATACCCGTAGGCTACAACTGTGTAGTTATTTGACCTTACACTCCAAAAATAGTACAATATATATGTTAGAAATGTGTACTAAGGAGGGCCTACACCCCCAGCCTATGAATCACCACCTGTATCCCTATGGCTCCTATGAGATTTGGATTCGTGTGTGCTATAATATCATTGAGTCCACTCGGTCCTATGAGTCTGGTGGCTGGAACTCACTGAGTATTGCCTTGTAGTCTAAGTCTTGGTCCTCTATGACCCTACAGCCTACCTATCCTCTAGAACCTATAAACTCCTCAACTCTATGAAGCCCTTTAGCTGAGAGATGTGAGTTGACCTTGCATCCAGTCAGTCATTTCTCTCCTCCATGTGAGCCACTTGATCTCTTCCATAGGATCCACACCTATGACCAATGGAGTGACTAGAGGTCCCATGACAACCTGAGAGGATAGAGAGTCTTCCATATATAGCCTAAGTAGTTCCCTCTCTGAAACTACCTCACCCTGCTATGCTAGTGCCACATCGTGAGTGCTAGTGAGCTTATGAACTTGAGCCTCTACTGATGTAGCTTGCTCTATGCTACTGGTTATATCCTCTTGTACCTTAGCTAGCTTCCTGTCTTAGTCAGCTAGCTTTGCCTCTAGAGTGGCGATAGTAGTTTCTCACTCAAGTTTTTGAGTCTGATATCTGCCAAGCTGACTCTACAAGTCAGCAACCTAAGCTAAGAGTAATCCCTCTATGCTATCAAGAGGAACCTCACCCTACTTTTGAGTCTCATCATCTAGGTCATCCATAGGAGCCTCCTCAGTGGTGGCCTATGTTCCCCCTCCATCCTATGTCCACTAGTGCACCCTGTGCCTATCAGGATCCATAGCTACCTCCACCTGATCATCAACTTTACCTAGATGTCTTGATACATGCCACCATAACATCGGTCACCATCCATCGTATGTTGGAGTGGTAATAGCCTAGTCAACTCTAGTCTCCTAGAAATCATCTGGATCATCCCCTAGAGCTAGAGGTTGGATCCATGGAAGATGTGTCTCTAGAGCTAGATGCCTATAGACGAAGGGGATCTCTGTAATTTCTTGCACTAGGCTAAACTACTACATGACATGATAATAAAATTGGTACTCTCTAATATCGATCTTTCGATTGAGCAGCCATCTATCCCAATGAGCCTATTGAAGCCACTCGTAATCCTCAAGCTAGTCAGGGCACTCCATGTATAACTGCCACTCGATATCATCTAGCTAGAGTCCTATAAATCATGTGATATAATTTTGAACATCACTAGCATGGGTCCTAATCCTGAAGCCCTCCTCCTCTTGAGGCTAGTAGGTGATATAGCACTGGTGAGCATCGTCTATCTCTGTGATATGGAGGGGTAGCTCCCTAGGATGCTTTATCCTGATGTGCTGCCAGCCCCAAATTTGAATAAGTAGACTACAACTGATCCCTCGATGGCTCTGGTTAGTAATCTGGTAGAGCTCTCTATATAGCTGGTAGATTAGGGTGCTCCCCTAGGCTAGTTGTAGTGGCCGATGAATGGTACTCTGAACAACTCTATGTACAGTGGCTAGGAGGTTCCAAGGAATCCTCATGCTTGAGGAGTCTAGAAGCACTACTTGCACCACCAGATGCATGAAGACAGCCTCGCGTACGGAGAAGATATTTTTCCCCTACCAATAGCCGATATGGATCCCTCCATGGTCAATGCCATGCTAAGCCTCCTCACTCTGGGAACCAAATATTGACTCTTTATTCCCAAAAGTAGAAGAAACGATGGCCTCGCCATCAATGGGGATCCTAAATATCCTGTATATGTCCTCTAGGGTAACTATCATTTCACCTATAGGAAAGTGAAATGTGTTGGTCTGCACATTCTAGCATCGGGCCAACATAGTCAACTAGGCTTGATCTACCTTGATAGTTGGTAGATCTAGTACATAGATGAAGCTAACAACTCCAAACCATTTCTACTCCCCTAGAGTGAGCTCTCCATGGAGAGTCTTAAGAATATCAGGTTCTCAATATCTAGAGGTCAATCTCTGAAATAGACAGCATAATATAAGAAAAATCTAACTAAAAACAAGCAAACACATTTAAAAGGGACCTAAAATCAGCAAAAACATCTAAAAACTAATACAATTGCAAAAACATGTCATCATGCAGGCCTAAAAATCAAAATTGTCATTCAAACAGGTCAAAAATGCATTAAATGACATTAGTTGCCTATTAAAACCTTAGAAAAATAAAAAAAAATATAATTTTTTTCTAAATTTTGTGAACTGCGGGTCAACCTTGAGGTCCACATGCAATCAAAAATTGATCGTTGGGATTTTTAATGTTGAACACAATTGGAAGTTGTGGTCCCCAATTGACCAATTGGGAACCGCAGCTAGTACCTAAGATCTTTGACTGAGATCCCATCGGGTATGATACCACAGCTAAAAAATGAAAACAAATTTTAAAAAAGTAAATCCTAAGCTACCCTAGCCTAAGGTGGGGTTCATTGCCAATAATTTAGTGTGATTGATTAACCAATTACTTAATTGGGTTCATTTTAGTGGTAATGGATACAAGGTATTGGTTTTTCATATTACCTTACCCTCGCCTTGTCCACCGTGGCTAGAAGAAGCTTGCCCATGCTCTGCCATCATGCTATGTAGGGTGTAGGTGAATTTTGGTAGGATGCAGGTCAGTTTCTCAACTGTCACTGTTAGAGATCCACTTTGCAAGTCATTGTTAGGGAATAATGAGAGAAATTTGAAAATTAAAATTTTCATAAGCCTCTCATATTTCACATGGACCTCAGGCCCTAGCCACAGTTCTTAAAATTGCAAATTGGAACCATAGGCCCTATTCACGGTTTAAAATTGGCAAGTAATTTTATAAATTACCACCATTGAAAGGTTTAAAATGATCAACTAATGCCTCCCAAGGTATCAAAACTCAATAAAATCAATCAATTTAGAGATTTGATGATAATCAAGCACCGAGATCCTATTAAAAATAAAAAATCTAGCTGAGATTATAAAGTACATTCAATCGAGGTCGTCACTATGACAATCATTTCATGGAGCGATGCACCTCCCAACGAAATAAATAAACTCAATTCATAAATCAAAACATTCAAAAAATCAAATAATTAAAAACACCAAATGTGCCTCGTATTTAGTAATTTACCCTATACACTTGGCGGTTGCAGTGACTTGCGATCCATGCAATCTGAGAAGATGATATCATAAGGTCATTGTTTATCCGATATGCTCTTTTCAATCCCTAAGAAGGCCTTCGAGGCTAGACTGCTCCATGGGAACGAGGCATTGCATGTCATTTCTTCTATGACATATTTTCAGCAAATCATCAATAATTTGATTCAACATAAATCTAATTGGATTTGTATCAATTTGATTCCCTAATATGACTATTGCAGCCAGACTGCTCCATAGGATAGAAATGTGCATTCACTATTAATAGTTGAAATCAAAAGCTGAACTAGGCCTAGCCAAGGCATTAATTTTCTCAAATCTAAATTTATTCAGATCATCCATGGTGGTCAAGCGACATCGTCACTTTAAGAATTGTCATTACCCTCATTGACTCGTCGCTCGTCACTTGAGGGGGTAGTCATAATATCAAATCATTATAAAAATCAGCATAAGATCGTAGATCGCTTGATATTATCAAAATTGCATTCATCCTTGTGAATCATTTTCAATAGCTATCATAAGCTTACCCATTTGCTTGTGGAAAATAGCAAATATGATAATGTTTTTGTAACTATGATCCCTTAAGATTGATAGGCATGAAAGCCTACTTGGAATTGATGCTATCTGAATGTCTGGTGATGAGTACATACTTGTCAATTTTAAGCCTCCAAAGAGTTAGAAGCAATGATTCCAAGATGTGCATCCTTTTGCAGGACCTAGGGCATCTAATGTTGATCTGACTAATGATCATCATAGAACCTTCGACATCATTTTAGGAGGTCTATTTTTTCTTAGTATTGTTCAATATCACAACACATCTCAAAAAGGGTATCTATAGACACCTAAAATGTGTTATGTTGAGGGTGACTACTCATATGGACATGCTACAAAACCATATGGAAGATCTTGGATAGACACCAATATAGAGTAGTGGTTCTAACCACTCAATTTGGGCTCCTTGGCCTAATAATTCTGACCCACAACCTAGACCTATGGTTTATAGGCTGAACCATGATTGAGACCTATAATTTATAGTCTAGACCATAGTTGTGACCTATAGTTTTAAATGAAGTTTAGTTGGCCTTCAATCTGATCCAAATTGGTTTGAATAGCCATTTAAAATAGAAGAAGGCGGTTAATGGATGGAATATTCCAGAGGCTTCCATTCCAATTGTCCTAACCACATCTTCTTGATCTTGGCTTCTCCAAGAAGCCACCCCCAGTCCTAGGGCATCCTATAAGTACCCCCTCCAAATGGGGAGAGATATAGAGAGTTAATTGATCAAGCGAGCAATGAAGCCTTGTTGAATTGCATATTGAATTCATGCATTTGAGAAGGCCACTTTGCTATTCACCCAAAGATCAATTTTCCATGGAATTTCTAGGAGCCTAGAAGAACCAAGAAATGCAAATTCGAGCAAAAAAAGACCCATCACAGTGATTTAACCACCAAACCTATTATAAGGACATTGAAGGTGACCCTTGAACATCAATTGGACAAGGAGGTCAAGCCCACTGCCCTTGGGATTGAGGGTAAGCCTATCAGAGTGCTAACTATGGCTTTCATTTGTGGTTTACAATTAAGACCACTCATTAGAGCTACAGTTTGTAGTAGAGGTATCACCATATTCCTCTTTTCATTTCTATCTGGTTAATTATATTAGATTAGTTGTTTTCATGGTTTAATTATAGTTTAGCAGACTTATGACCATAAAATTAGGTTATATTAGTTTCTTTATATTATGTTTCAATTAGGACATTAATGGGTTCTTTATGAGCTTTCATACCTTTTTTTACATATTTGATCCATGCATAGAGTAGTTGTTGTCTTTATTTATGCTATAATATGAATCTTGATTCAGTTTGCATAGTTTAGAAGCACTTTTCATGTTTTCTTAATTATGCATGTTTAATGGTGTCATTATGCAATTTTTCTAAAATAACCTCATCATGAGAGGCTACCTATCTTTTTGACACTTGTATGTTGTTTCTTGACCGTAGGGAATAGTTTCAAAGGAGAACCAACTATCAAGTTCCTTTCCCAACACGAAGAAGAGGGTCATCAACACCCTAGAGCAATTCGTGTCACCCTGAAAGGCATTTGTAAATCACACCTACCCTTGAGAGGGAAACAATTATAGACTCCTATTGTAATATTGTATCAAAGTGATTATCCCTATGAGGGATTTACGTGTAATTTGATTTTGACTTTGAATATAATGGAATAAAGTGTATTTCTTCTTGATTAATTTGTTGTCAATTTCTTGTTCTTGTATGCGTGTTATGCTTTTATCAATTATTGCAATAGGATACATCGGGTGTGAGCCTTTTTGGTGGTTACACGATGGTCTATGGAGTAGGTGATGAGCTTGCTCTTTGAGTGGTAAAATTTATCTCCAGATAGGATGTTGTATTGGGAATATACGTAAATACAACTCTTCTTTGTAATCCAATGGGATGATCTACTTATGTTCCTCATCTAAACTTGCATAGTTTATGGGTGATATACCATAGTCTAACTCATCATCCAATGTCCATTCATGATGAGGACCTTGATCCTCTTCCTCACTATCAGATGGAAGGGTATGTAAAATTTCACCCACTTTCTAATATTGGGTGGAATGTGAGATAACCCTTGATCTATCATAATTGTGGGAGATTAAGCTCCCAATGAGTAGACATGATTTGGATTAGAATAGGGATCTCGTGAAAGCTCATCCCTATAGTTGAAAACTAAGTGTTCTAACATATCTGTAAGAACATCTAAAGGTATTAGCTTGTTTTAACCCAAACTAGATTTATCATATGGTAATTGATATTGTGGTTGGCATGGAACATGAGTACCTTGTTCATATAATCCTAGACCATAGCCATACCAATGGTAGTGATGTAGATATCGCAAGACATAGTTAGGATTTGGCATGTAATTCATATCCTCATAGAAAGGTTCCTCATCTTCTTAGTGCTAAGGAACTGGTAATATTTCATATTCAATACCCCATAATAAAATTCCTTTTATTGGGTGGTATGCCTAGAGGCACGATGCTACCTATGGGCAGATGAGTTTGTACCATATCTTACATTTTCTCAATGGCTAGAACTATTGTGATGTTTCTCATTAGATATTCCCCTAAACCTGTAGTAGCCATATGGATTGTAACATGGGATGGTGATGGTGGAGGATATGGAAGTGAGGTTTGAGATGACTCAATGTGTACTTTATGATATGGTTCCTCATCTTCTAGACTAGCAATCTCTTCCATCAAAATAAATGAAATGATGGGATGAATTTCATTGATTGGCCTCTTTGGCATATTACTCTATAGAGGATTGGATGATGATGAAAGTGTTTCTAAAGTTGCCAATGATGATGATGGCATGTATGAATATGGTAATGTGGTAATTGAAGGTAATGGTGATGGAAGTGGACCATAAATGGATGTTTTTAGTTGGAAGTCCACATGAGTCATTGGTAATATCGACTCGAGGATTTGCTACACCAAGTTGCAATACTTAAAGGGCTCGAGGTTTGTAGATACTATGTGTACTTGCCCTTCATAAGTATACTTTATACATTGGTGAGCGATGGAGGGGATACACTTCATATCCTAGATCCAAGGTCTACCCAAAAATATGTTGTAGGCCATTATGCCCTTCAAAATATGATACAATGTCGGTATAGTTTTGTGTCCCACCTGAATGGGTAGGATTATAGTACTGACTATTGAACATATTGTATTAGTGAATGCTCAGAGAGTGTAGGTGGATGCAACAACATGAGATGCTAGAAGACCTAGATGTTTGAGAGCACTAGTGGTTATTAAGTTTCTTGATGAACCAATGTCAATTAAAACTCTATTATATGTTGTTCCATTCACACATGCAATGATGTGTAGAGGAGGATCAACTGCATCACTCATTATCAATTTGATTTAATGCTTATGGAATGTGATCACTGGTTCCTTACACTATTGCACATGCTCTACAAAATTGATAAAGGAGTTAGACTCTTTGGGTTGCAATTCAATCAACTTAAGAATATCCATAAGAGATTTTCTATGAGGTCGAGATTGTTGAATGAGCTCGTAAATGGATAATCTAGTTGATGTTGTACGTAAGCTTTGAGCCAACTTACTTTTATTGTCACCACTGGGTGATGTGGAAGGCTTTGCACTAGAGGTGGTGGAGGCTCTGACGTTGATGGAATATCACTTGAAGCTACAAGTGGTGCAACTTGACTTTGGTAGTGTCTATTTTGGGTCACAATACTAACCATTGTGATGAAACCTTGTAGAGGGGGTACCGTCTTGACCTCATTCATTTGTTTTGTAGGAGATGCCCATACCTCATGAGTGGGTAATGGGTCTTTGAAAATACCCATATCTTGATTGCTTATGGTGAGAAGATTATCCACTTGAAGGGCATTCCTCTATATCATATATTGTACTAGGTTTTTGAAACCATAGCATCTAGGCAAGTCATGCCCATTCTATCGATGATATCTATAAAATAGCTCTTCTTTACATCCTATAGGATTTTTTTTACGTGTACTCAGGTCTATAGGCTTGAATTCTAGCAAATTAATCACTTTGAAAACCCACATACGATTGAATAGGGAGTCCATTGATTCAACGAAGGGTGTATATTATCACCTAGGGCAACGTTACTGCATTTACTCCTAATTTGCTTGGGTGTTATTGTTGTAACTTGCAAGAGGTAGTTGGGCTTGATAATTTACCTTTTGAGGTAGTGTTGTTTTTACAGAACCTAGGATATTTATGGCCACTTGATTAACCGTTGTCAACTTTGATGATGCCAGATTTTCCTTTGGATTCTTGGTCCACTCCTTGCAATGTTTTGATATCTTCCCCTCTTGAATTTTGATCTCTTCCATGGTTCTAGCCTATTTTAGAGCATGTTCAAGAGTGGGATACTACTAGAGTTATAACAATAAGGATATTGGTTTTAGACAACTCTTAGAAAACATCCGAGTCAACTCGAACACTGGAAAAAGGTAAGGTAGCTTAGATAGAAGTGTTCACCACCTATTACCATAGTCTGTGGTAGACTCAATATTCATATTATTTTAACCCTGTAAGGTTGGTTAAGATCACATTTCTCTTGGTATTAAAGGAAAAATGTTCCAATAATGTATCTGCAAATTATTCAAAGGTATATGTGTTGTGCCTTGGAAGTTGATTAAACCACTCAACAGTTGGCCTAGAGAGGGTAATAAAAAATGTTCTCAGGAGTAATGCATCATTCTCCTTGATGTTGAAGCACTGGTTCATGAACCTAGTGATGTGCTCTTATGCATCTTCCTCCACTTTAAATATGTCTAATTTGGGAATTTTAAAATGCTCAAGGTATGTAACGAAAGGTATATATGGATGCAGTGGTTGACTACGCAACTGGTTCAAGGTGGGCTTTTGAAGCCTATTCTTAGCTATCTTACTCTCTATAGTTTCCATGCACTCAAGAAATGCTTGATATGCATCAGAGTATTTAATCTCATCTTCTTTATTTTGGTCCCATGGAGGGGGACGAGGAATGTTAAGCATATGTTGAGGTGGTTTATTGTCATCAACCATGTCTCCAAATGGTGATTCTAGGTATTCCTCATATTTTTCTGGTACGTAGCACCAAAAAAAAATTCTCCTTTTTTTGGAGTGATTTCCAAGACTCCCATGGTTGGTGGGTGGTTGGTGGGTGTGGGTGGTTTAGCCCATGGTGTTGTACCCATTGTATTCTAATACCACATAGTGGTTTAGGGTTGTAAGAGTTTCCTTTATATTTTATTGTAATGTCCCATTTTTAGGTAAGAAAGAGAATAATAATATCAAGGAGGAGTGGCTCTTGTTTTGTTGGAGTAGCCCACATCGGGTGAACTAGGGTAAATCTTGTGTGTCATATGTGCATGTTTATTGTGAGTTCTAATTTTTCCTTCTAAGTTATTTAATTTTGCTTTAGTATTTTAGAATAAGTTTCTGTAAATCTCTTCAACTGGTTCATTAAGTAATATCATCACAAAAAAAGCATTAAAACACCTAGTATTTCCAGTATCTCATGTTGTTACATCCACTTACACACTCCACGCATTCAATGAGATGATATGCTCTATCATAGGTACTGTAGTCCTACCCATTCAAGTGGGATGCAAAACCATATTGACATTATGTCATGTGTTGGAGGGTGAGATGGACTATAACATATTTCTAGGTAGACCTTGGATCTAATATATGAAGTGTGTAGATCCCTTCAAATACTGCAATATGGTGCAACAAATGCCAGAGTTGACATTACATTCAAATCATGTAGAATTTCAATTGAATACACCTATTCAAGGTCTACCTACTTCACCATTACCTTCTATTTTACCATATACATCTTCATCCATGTCATCCTCATCATTGGTAGCTTCTGAGATACCTTCAACATCATCAGATCCTCCATCGAGGAACATGTCAAAGAGGCAAATTGATGAGAGCCTGCCCCTCATTTCCACCATATCCATAGAAGAGCTTCCTTGTTTAATAAATGAGGAATCATCTCAAGAGGTTCATGTTCAGTCACCTCAAGCCTCACTTCCATCTCATCCACCTTCACCATCCCAGGTCACAGTGCATATGTCTAGTATAGGAATAGGAGAATATATAGTGAGAAATGTCACAATAGTTCCATCTATAAAGACAGTGCAAGATATGGAGTGACCTCATATTCCCATAGGTAGCATCATGCCTCTTGGCATACCACCCTATAAAAATAATTTTATATATGGGGTATAGGGTATGGAGCCTTGCCAACTCCTCATAAATAAGAAGATGATGAACCTTTTTTTGAGAACATAAACTATATGTCAAATTTTGATTATGCATTATGGTATTTACATCACTGTAATTAGTATGGTTTTGGTTTAGGCTTATATTATTAGGGTACTCATGACCTATTTCAGCCCCAATATCATATACCTTATGATAAATTTGGGTTGTAACACAATAAGCCAGTATTGGTAGATGTTTTCACAGATAGTTTAGAACACTTATATCTAAGTTACAAGGATAAGCTTACACATGATCCATATGCCAATATGAATCATGTTCATTCATTGGGAGATTATTTTCCCATAGACATGATAGATCAAGGGCTATCCAATGATGTTGCTCAACCTCATGAAGTGGGGGAAAGCTCGCATACCTTTCAATCTGATAGTGAGGAAGAGGATCAAGGTCCTCCTCATGAATGGATGACTAATGATGAATAAGACTATGGTGTAGCACCCATAAACTATCCAATCTCATATTATGAACACGAGTGAGTGTTACCTTTGGATGATGAAGATGAGTATTATCTTCTCATATTATTCCCCATTCAATACCCTATCTGATGCTAGATTTTATCGTGTGAAGAGTAGGCTCACCATATTTTGCATCGGCCACCACCATTCATTCCACTTCCACCATAACCACCCCCACAAGTCATGAGACTACATTAGGTCTCTAGACCCACTCACCCTTGGATGGGAGATCATATATCCATCAACATGATTTCCATATATTTAAATACACCATTGAGAAATCTGAATAACCCATCAAAACCATTGCACCTCGACCTTGAGGTAATAGAATTTTACTAGGGAGATTATCCACCATCGCCATCAGAGTATTGGCATTGCAAGAAAATGGCAGCCATTTTAATTTTCTCCAAGAACTACTCAGGATGTTTTTCAAGTTGAGGCTGAGCACAAATTTCATATGGATGAAGCAAATATAGCTGATGGCATTCACTTGATTCCTACTCCACATCAGTTGGAAGACGGGTCTCATATGTTAATTGAGCCAATAGTTGATAGGGATATTGGTACAGATCCCAATAATCCCCATATTATCAATCTAGGGGAAGGTTGTTGTACTTAGTATGGCATTAAGAGGGGGGGTGAATCAGTGTAGCATTCCAAAAGATAAATAAATAGCTCTAAAAATTGCAGCAGATAAAACTTATAAACAAATATAATAAGTACCGCAAGAGAACATCACACAACACATATTTTTAACGAGGTTCACCAAAATGGCTACTCCTCAAAAAGAATGGCTGCTTGGACTCCTATCCAAATCCAGCCTCTTGCAAAGCACCAACTTTACAATTTGTTTACCAAGCACCAACTGGAAGGAGCACCAACCCCTTATTTATCTACACCAACAGAAAGGAGCACCAACCCCTAATTTGCCAGCACCAACTGGACTTCAATTTTGAATAAAAATGTTTGACATATACCTTTGTTATTGCAAGACTCTAACTGGTCTACATCACCTTTGCAATCTCTGCGCACTCTGCTCTCTCTTGCGCAATCACTTCACACAGTCTGCTGCACTGCTATAGCTAGACTTTGTAATCAACTTTGCCCTTCGTGCTTCTCTGCACACTCTGCTTCTCTACACACTCTGTGTCGTTTCACATTCTGCTCTCTGCTCAACACGAACTTCACTTTCACAAACACTATTCTCGCATTTGCACTTTATCTTAACACCCCATTTTAAACTCGAAGTACCCTTGCTTTTATAGAAGAAATTTTTAGAAACAAACCCTAGAAGAACGTCGGTTGAGAAACCCTAGAATTTGTCAGCTGCCAAACCCTAAAATCCATCGGCTGTAACCCTAAGAATGTCGGCTGCAAAACCCTAGAAATTGTTGGTTGCCAAACCCTAAAATCCATCGGCCCAGATTTAACTTTGTCGGCCTCAAACTCTTCTTCCACCTTCGTCACTTTCCTGTAGCTTATTGCTATGAAATAGTAACACGTCGGCCCTTTTAATTTAATTTAATATTTTAATTTAAATTTTAAATAAAATAAAATTTAAACTAAATATTTAAAATTAAATATCTTCATCATCGGGGCATCTTTTCAACGAAACGAAGAGCCAACTTGGGTTTTAAGAAAAACCCATTTCAAATCTATTATCCATGGTTTTAAATAAAACTTTTTATTTTGACTGCCTTGGTTTTCACAAAAAACCTTTAAAATTTAAACTAAATATTTAAAATTAAATATCTTTATCACCGGGGCATCTTTTTCAATGAAACGAAGAGCCAACTTGGGTTTTAAGAAAAACCCATTTCAAATCTGTTATCCATGGTTTTAAATAAAACTTTTTATTTTGACTGCCTTGGTTTTCACAAAAAACCTTTCCGCTTCTTGACATCTCAGGTTCTAAAGACTTCTTCTTCTCATTCTGAATTATGTTTTCTATTTCTGTGCATCTATCATTTAAGGACTCATGATCTGACTAACTTTTGAACTTTATCCTCTACATCTGAGTGACTTCTAAACTGCCTATCGATTGCATCATTAGATCTAATTGACTGTATTGACAACAATGACAATCCTCCTGCAACACCTTGCTCAACACTGAACTCCTATCCATTGTACTTTGGTTGCACCTTGCTGTTCAATAAACTCTTGTCCATTGCATCAATAAATCTATCTGACTGTGTTGACAACAATGACAATATTGTTTGTTGCACCTTGCTCAACAATCTCCCCCTTTGGAATTGTTAGCAACATATGTGCAATTTTCTTGTAAATCTTCTCCCCCTTTGACAATAATACCAAAGGGCTGCTGCAGACTCCCCCTGAGTCTATGCACAATATTCTTAGACAAATTATTACAATTAGCAAATATTCCAAGCATGAACAAGAAGAAAAACAAATACACAAATGCTCCCCCTGAGAATGTGATCCCAAGTTAGTCACTTCTTGGGAATTTTAACCACTCAACCAATCTGCATCTTTAGGATACCATAACCCATACTCCATAGTACCCTTGTAATATTATAGAAGACTCTGTCTCTTTGCTGCACTGATCGGTGGACCTCTTCTTCAATTGAAGAATCCTCACTCCGATCTAACTTCAGCTGTGTTGGATGCCAGAATTTCTATTCATTGAAATTCTATATTCTGTACTCTGTCACCTTCAATGTTCAGTCAATAGGCTCACTAAGAACCTGCTTAACAAGCTCACCAAGGAACTTGCCCAAATATGCTCTTGCCAAGCTCTCTAAAAACTTGTCCAAAACTTCTCTGGCAATTTGTCCCAGTATTGTCCTCAAAATATTTCTCAAAGACCTTCTTCAAAGGCTCAATCAAACATGCTCGAGTGGTACTCAAGATAAGCTCAACACAGAATGATAGTTTAAAATTAAATCCACTTTATAGAAGCATACAGAAGATTGTTAGAGACTTAATATCTTCTATTCTCAAATATTAATCTCAACTCAAATCAAGAAAAGTTTATTTTATGGGACTTGAACAACCACATGCAATCAATCACTTGACTATGCTCAATTATCTTTACTCAACAAATCATCTCTCACACAACCCTAGTCCAAGAATGTATCAACCAACTCTTGTTCAGTACTGTACCAACACTGCAGTATTACTATCAACTCTGTGCACACATAAAATACTGTACCTTAACACAAATCAGATCCATTTTTACATTTGCAGCTTTGTCTAAGTTTTCTGTAGTCAACGCTGGTCACCTCTTACTTTCAACTGTGCAAATCTGGAGAAAACATTTTGTCAAACACTTCACGACCAACCATTCATCTCTTTACTCAGCCTTATACTTCTTAACCTCGGATTGGCATTTTATTAATAGTTAAAACGAAACTGTCTGAGAATTAAATAATTCCACCAAGGCACCATGAAACTTCTAACAATCTTTACATCAATGAATGGAATAGATACACGATTCTTTTATCGAAATATAAATACGTAGCTAGAGCAAAAATTCTTCCACTAATCAAATTATCTGAACTGTTACATTTCATGGCTTCGAACAGTTACAGTAAGAACATCAACAGTACAACAATGACATACAACAGTACTAAAAATGGTGGTGACTCTCCATTTAATCTCCAGCCTTCATGGCACTTCCACAAACAACTATATGAACTAAAATAAATTTAAACAACTATAGTGCAACTCCTCCTTACTACTTGCCTTTCATCCTCAGGTTAACCCAACAAACATATAAGAGCAATAAAATAAAACCTTTTTCAAAATTCTCCCCTTGAGGATGTGTTACCTGGTGTTGCTTAGTGCAGTAGAAGAGCAGTCTCCTTTAGTTCAAGGAGACACGATTTCCTCTCTTCTTTCTTTCTCCAGACTTTCTTGACCTCGAGCTTGGATTTTTCACCTATGTCCCTATTTTGCATCATTGTGTGAACTCAAATATCTCTCTGGTGTGGTTGTCTCTTATGCATCCATGATGAATGATTATTTCCTTTCTTCTATGAACCTGATTTATTCCCTGTCTGTGTTGTGTTCTTTGCATCTTATGAAATCTACTGTTTTGCCTTAGATTTGATATAGAAGTGCTTGGACAAAACCTTGCTATGTTCCCATGAACATTGCATTGAAAAAATTGTACAAAGTGTTCACTCAGATATGCAGATGTATTTCGACTAGCATATCTCTTTGATTTATTATTTAATCCATAATAAGTTGCCTTGTGACCATACTGGTTACATCTGAAACAATAGCCATTAAAAGTGTTGGCATAAAAAGAGTGAGAGTGGTAGAACCTCTTTTGTTGTGGCTACTTTGCTATAAATCTCCTTTGATATTTTCTTTCTTTTGAAGATACAACTTTAACCTTTTCTTGCTCGGACCCTTCAACAGTGAACTTCTTCTTCTCTACAGAATTGGAAGATAAAGGTTATTCAGCTTCATATCCAAGACCATGCTTAACCGTGGAGATTTTCTGATGACTTATCATTTTATCTGGCAATTTTGTGCTCTTATCGAATTTAAGATTTGTATTGGCCTCTTCTAGTTGTTTCTTCAATGAAACAATATCTTCTTCTTGTTTGCGGCAAATAATCTCTTTCTCATTGATCTGCGACCTGAGAGTTTCCTCAATCCTTTTAGACTCTTCTACTTGCAGCTTTAGATTACTAACTACTTTGTTAGAATCCTCTTCATGTTTGTTACACACATTGACTTTATCATTCAACTGTGACTTCAAGTCTTCTTCTATTTTCTTGGCCTTTTGGAATTGTAAGAACATATTTTCAATCTCATCCCCATATTCTTCCAATTTCTTGGACAGTATTTTGTTCTTTTTCTTTTCTATACTCCACTCTTCAAGAGCAGATATCAACTCTCCTTCAAAATCTACTTTAGCCTCAAGATTTTCATCACAAACTTCAGGATTCATTTCTTCTACCTTTTTCGGTTCAAATTTCTCTTCTACAGGACCTGAAACTGAATGGGATGCCTTTTTGGATGAGGATCTATTCTTCTTAGTCATTGTGTACTAATCCAAGATCAACCTTGACTGATTTAGCCAAAATTGGGAACTTGGCTCTGATACCAATTGTTGTACTTAGTATGGCACTGAGAGGGGGGGGTGAATCAGTGTAGCATTCCAAAAGATAAATAAACAGCTCTAAAAATTGCAGCAGATAAAACTTATAAACAGATATAATAAGTACCACAAGAGAACATCACACAACACATATTTTTAACGAGGTTCACCAAAATGGCTACTCCTCAAAAAGAATGGCTGCTTGGACTCCTATCCAAATCCAGCCTCTTGCAAAGCACCAAATTTACAATTTGTTTACCAGCACCAACTGGAAGGAGCACCAACCCCTTATTTATCTGCACCAATAGAAAGGAGCACCAACCCCTAATTTGCCAACACCAACTGGACTTCAATTTTGAATAAAAAAGTTTGACATATACCTTTGTTATTGCAATACTCTAACTGGTCTACATCACCTTTGCAATCTCTACGCACTCTACTCTCTCTTGCGCAATCACTTCACACAGTCTGCTACACTGCTACAGCTAGACTTTGTAATCAACTTTGCCCTTCGTGCTTCTCTGCACACTCTATGTCGTTTCACATTCTACTCTCTGCTCAACACGAACTTCACTTTCACAAACACTATGCTCGCATTTGCACTTTATCTTAACACCCCATTTTAAACTCGAAGTACCCTTACTTTTATAGAAGAAATTTTTAGAAACAAACCCTAGAAGAACGTCGGCTGAGAAACCCTAGAATTTGTCAGCTGCCAAACCCTAAAATCCATCTCAACAAAGGTCTATATCAAACTAAACAATATGAGTTCATAAAAGCCTTGAAAGAAAGGATAGAAGCTTTTTCTTGGTCTTATAAATACATGCCAAAATTGGACACAAATATAGTCATGCATAATCTTACACTGGACCTAAATATCAAACCAGTTAAGCAAAAGTTGCATAAGATGCACCTCACAGTAGCCTTGATGGTGAAATATGAATTACAAAAGTTGTTGGATGCTGACTTCATCATCTTAGTAGACTATCCGCCATGGGTTTCAAATATGGTACCCATCAAAAAACCTGATGGGAGGATTCACATTTGCACTGAATTTAGAGATCTCAATAAAGCAAGTCCTAAGGATAAGTTTCCCTTACCAAACATTGATGCATTGGTAGATGCCACAATAGGACATGAAATGTTATCCCTTATGGATGGTTTCTCTAGATATAATCAAATTTGTATTAATCTAGAAGATCAATTAAAAACAACATTCACAACACCTTGGGGGACATTCTATTATAAGGTTATGCCTTTTGGCATTAAGAATGATGGTGCCACATACCAATGAGCCATGATATATATCTTTCATGACTATATGTATAAGATTTTGGAATATTACATGGATGAATTATTGGCAAAATCTCTATTGTACCATGAGAATGTTAATGTATTATGCAAGATTCTAGATCGCCTCATTGAGCATAATGTTACGCTTAATCCCAAGAAGTGTGTATTCGATGTCACATCTGGTAAACTCTTAAGATTCATAGTCTCTAAGAAATGCATATAAGTAGATCCAAATAAGGTCAATGCAATATTATAAATGCCTCCCCCCATAACCATTAAGTAGCTACGTAGCTTGCAAGAAAAGGTCGCATCCATAAAATGCTATATAGTGCAATTATCAGATAAGTTTCGACCCATGAATAGGTTTCTACACAAGGGGGTCTCATTTCATTGGGACGAGGAATTTCAAGATTCCTTTTATGATATTAAGTAATACCTGGATTCACCACCCGTATTGGCTCCTCCATAACCAGGAGTGTCATTCTATCTTTACATATCAGCTACTGAGTTGGCATTTGGCACCATTTTATTCTAAAAGAATGAATTTCATAAAGAACAGGCTACATATTATATTAGTTGCACACTAGTTAGCTATGAAATAAAATATGCATACATTGAGAAGCTATGCTTATCAGTGGTCTTTACCACCAAAAATATATGCCATTACATGCTTAATAATACCACGTATGTAGTATCTAAGAAAAATTCATTGTGATACATGATGAGTCAAACATATCACAATAGTTGCACAAAAAAATGGATAATGTTGTTGATGGAATTTGACCTAGAGTTCATTGGATAGAAATCAATCAAAGGACAAGTCATAGCTAATCAACTAGTAGAGGCTCCTATCTAGGATGACCAACCTCTCAATATAGAACTTCTTGATGATGGAGTGTTTCATGTCTCAGAATCACCTGATTCTGAAGAGCCTATGCCAAAGGTTGACATAACTTTATTTTTTGATGGTTCTAAGTGTGACCAAGGGAGTGGTGTAGGTATCATGTTTTTCACATTGTAAGGGGCTCTCATACCTCTTTTATTTAAACTTGATTTCCTATGCACCAATAACAAAATTGAGTATGAAGCCCTCATCATAGGCCTTCAAATGGCAATCGCCATGAAAATAACTAAGCTAAATATTTTTAGTGATTTCTTGCTCATAGTTGATCAATGGTGATGGAACCCTCTACATTGTTGGAACTACTTGGAAGTATAAGGTCTAGTAAAAAGTCTCCATATATATGGATGCCTTAAATCTATCCCCCAACCTCTATAGCTCTACCTCTAGTAGGTGAATCCCCTTGACCTATTGGCTTCTAGTCATAACAACCATCCCCTTAGCCCAAGCCTACTATTGCTCTTGCTCTAGCTAGCTTATATCCCCTTTGAAGTGGTATTCCTCAACCATTATTGTATCTTTTCTATATGAGTGTCATGTTCAAGGCACTTCATAGCCCCTATATCTTCTTGGATATATCCTCTTAGAGTAGGTCCATCTCCTTCTACATGGTTGCTATCCAAGCCTATAACACCTTCATCTATCTTAGTAGGTCTCCCTGAATTGTAATCCCATTCAATCCTACTGTGACTAATATAGATGTTTCTCTAGCCATCCTAATCAGCCTAGCTTCCACTACCATGGGGGCATCTCTTAATTTTCCTCCCTCCCTAGTCCTAGATATTATGGTCATCATTGCCACATCTCTACCTGAACCTATACCTCTGTCAATAATGGGGTCTCTAGGCCCTATTGAAATCACTTTGTGGTGCATTTAATCACCTATCATGGTACCAGCTACACTTGCTATCCATAATTTTATACCTCTATACTAGCATCGATGGGGAGATCCTCGAGGGCATGATGCTCCTATACCATCTCCTATACCTGAGGGCCACCCCAATGTCACCCACCCCTAGATCCATGTATAGTGGGTCATCCAAGTCCTCCTCCATCCATATACTCATATTAGGATCCCCTATGACCCTTAATGGATCCCTCCATACCCATCAATACTAGTAGTCCTCCAGGTTTGGTATCTTCTAAAGATACCAAACTATCATTATACTCAATCGAATCAGTAAATATCTAGCTCCCCTTTCTTCATAGAGATCCATTTTATCATCTTGATACTTTTCAAATCCACCACATCCTCCACCCAACCAAGGTGTCATTTCCATGATCACCATATGATCATATGGTCCCACAACTCATCTATCACTTGCCTCCCTAGTGATAAGATACTGACGTACATCATTTGCATCCACTCCAAGTATCTAGACCACCTGTATATTATTGGTTGTTCTAGGTTGGACAATGGCTTTGGCAATGCATGTGGTTTCTATATAGCTATGTGTTCACAACACCACATCTATAGTAAGGTTTTACATACTAATCCTATATGTCATTTGTACATGACATTGTACAATGTCCTATACAAACAAGCTAGCACATATGGACCCCAAGCAAACTACACTTGCTAGTATTACATGTCTATCACTACTCTTTCTATTATCCATGGTAAGTGGATCATACTTGCATGGCACACTAAGAACCTCACCTCTACTCCAAAGAGTATATTCATCAAGGCATCAACCTCATATAACCCTATCAGCTCATCAACATGGATCCTACTCTATTGGATCTCATGGGTTTAATCCCTTTACAATATTTACAATGTGGTATACCATCCTCATCCTATGTAAACTTTCCTCATTTTTATTAGGATACACAGGATGCACCACACATCCTCTAGTGTGTTTCTCATCTTCCCAATCGATACCTAAAAGGTAGAATATTCTAGATACCACCTCTCTACTAGCATCATCAATAGTGCTCTATCTACCTCAACCTAAGGTATCTCTACTAGATATAGTAGCCCCACCACCCCTAGGGTGTCCCTTTCTACTTGTGTGAGATTTTGTAGATCCTCTTCTAAGAAGCTCGATCGTCATTCCTTTCTTTCTAATACATCATGTTGCAACCAAAAATAACCAAAATAAAGTCAAACACATTTAATTTTATCTCAGCTCTCCTTTCTCTTCTTCTAGTTTTCTTTGCCTTGTTTTCTTTTCTTCTCTTTACCAAAATCATACCCCACTATTTTCAGGTGCAATTTTTTCTTCCTCCTTTCAAATTAATATCCCATCCTTGTAGGACATAAATTCATGTAATTTTAAGGCACAAATTTGATCACCACCACAAACCAACTAAATTTGTGATCAACCCTCAAATTCATGCTAGGTCATGCACAATAATTTATTCTAAAAATATTTTTAAAAATTCTTAAAGGATCTAAAAACCTCATCTGCCCTAGTTTTGAGGAGGAATTTTAGCCCTTACCCATGCTCGCTCCATTATTGCACTAGCCTCACCCCTCATAATGGTTGAATGGTGTGTGGGAAGCACCATTTATCTTTTTCTCTTGATCTCCTTTTCTTCTTCTTGCATAGTGAAAATGAATTCATTTTCACCCTCACCCTTCTTATACCCATCTTTTTATATTTCCTATTTATGTTTTTGCCTTATTTCTCTCTGGTTATTGCTTTCTTTTCTTTTATGTCCACCTTTTTCGAGTTTTTTTAGGAATTTTGTATTCCTTCTAAAGCTCGAGGGGGGACCTCGGCCTGAGAGGAATTAAAGTTATTAATACCTTATTTTGTATGTTAAAATTTAAAATGTCTAACATGATACCATTTTTGCACCACCCCTTTTTTTGGTTGTTGTTCTTCACCCATAGGTGTCTACATCTTTCTTTGACGCATTTATTAGACCTTAAATGCATCAAAAATGGGGGAAAATGTAGACATGGAAAATTGACCCACCTAAAGGAGTAATTTTTCCTAGAAGCCCCTGAGAAGCCCCTCAAACTTTTCAAGTACAAGTTTGGATTTCTCTCCCCCTCTAATTTTTTCCTAAATTTTCCAAATTCATGGTTGCCTAGTATGCGGTGCAAATTTGACAAATTAGGGTTTTCTATTAGAAACCTAATTTTTGGGCTGACCTCTAGAATGTCGACCCTCCCATAGGTTTTACCCTTTTTTTCCCACCCTTTTCCCTCCAAAACTCTTATAAATAGAGGGTTTGGATCCTCTTTTTCCCAAAATAAGTTTTTTTTACCAATTTTTCTAACAAGTTACTCTAAGCATTTTTGACAAAATATTCTAGAAATATCAAGTGTCTTCTAGTGTTATGCTACTCTACTTTTGTGATTTTTCTATTCTTGGTGGACAAGTGTTGGAGCCTTAAGGAGTCTACCATATGTGTGGATCTTCATCCTTTTTACTATTCATTCACTGCCACTAGGTTCCTTCTTATATATTTAGCTTTCATAGATTGCTAATTGCTCATTTTGCATTTTATTATGCATTGTTAGATTATTTTTGCACTTATATTATGAATTTGTGCCCCATCCATATAGGGTGTGAGTTTGACAAAGCTAAATTCATGGTTTCCCCTTACGAGGCATTATTTTTTCTCCTTTAGGTTTTGGGGTAGAGTTTCACTCCCAAACCCTTAACCTACTTTTGCATAGTTTATTTAGCTCATAATATACTATTTGCACTCTATTTTTTGCCCTGTTTGATTTTTTGGCATATTATCTTGTTCACTTCCAAAAAGGTCAACAATCATTTTGGTTTCAAATGATTAGCTAAAATGACCAAGGGGGCTTGACTGTTATGCCTCCAAGCTCAGTCACATAGTAGCCTAAGTAGGCCCCTAGACGTTGATCAATTTTTCTAGGATTTGTGAAGTTATTTTGCATGTTGTAAAGTTGTTGGATATATATGGACATAAAATTAAAGCTACGGTCAACCCTTGGATCAAGTAAGTGCTCCAAATAGACTTCTTAGGTTGTTTGTTGTTTGCTTTCTATAATTCCTATTCTATATATAGATCATAAAGAAAGGAAAATATATTTTGATTTCATTTCTAGGCTTATGAAATAAAAAAGGCACATAGTTTGCATCATAGGCTAAATATACTTGTGCATTCTCTTCAACCCTTGTTAGAAATAAAAAGGTTTACTTTATTGCAATTTAGGGTTTTAGACCCCATTGAAAAATAAGAATCATGTTAGGGTTAGTATTTTCTTGCTTGCATAATTGTTTGCCTTGCATTATTCTTTCAATATTCATAGCTTAGATCTTAGAAAATTCAAACATAGGTGCTTGCTCAATATATACATCAAATGTTCTATCCTTGGACTTGGAGCAATTCCTTAAACCACTCTTGGTGAACCTTTAAATCCCCAAACCCCTACGTGTAGAGAATATAACACACCCCCATGATCACCCCAGCTCAATATACACATCACATGTTCCTCCTCTACATTATGAATTTTGTGGAGCATTGGCCCTTCCATTAATTTATTGGAGGTTATGTCTTGAAAGGAATATCAAAATCATTGCCAGTTTTAGAATCATATTTTTACCTCTCTTTTAGAATGTTTATAGAAATGGTTCTCATCATGGTAAATCTCAAGTAACTTAAAAAAACTTAAGAAAACAACTATGTAGAGGCTAGGGAACTTCTTACAAGGGTCAAAATTACCATAAAAAAAGAAGATACATAATTTATTATTAAGGCTATCAATTAATATGCATGAAAGGATTGGATTAAAATAATATATTTCTAAATCAAATGGCATTAGCTCAGCTGGTTAAATTCCTCAACTTTTAAGTATGAGATTGAGATTTAAATCTTATCAAGTAATACATACATAATAACCAAGTAATTTTAATACAACTATGCAATCATGATGTAATAAAAGTGGGATCCATTCAATCCAATATAAAAAATAGAAAATTGACCTATGTATATTTCCCATCACCTATTGTTGGAGGTATCAAATGACATGAGCTTAGCTAGTTAAACTCCTCAACTTTCAAGGAGGAAACCCAAGTTCAAATAATATGAAAGATACATGCATAATTGCAAAGTTTTTATAATACCACCTGTAGTGAGTTCTCACTACACTTGGAAGGAGAAATCCATAGCAAATTTCATGAGATAGACTTGATAAAATATAATATGGTGGACACGCATAGGCACAAGTTTTGACCAAAAAGTTCCAAAATTCAAAGGGTGAAAGAAGGTACAAAGAGCAAGTCTTCTCAGATAGCCAAATTTCTAATCAAATATTAGTGGTATTTTCAATAGTTATGATAGGAAGGGAAAGGAAACAAGTTTTAAAGACATGATATTTGAACTTGTAGGCCCAAAAAGGTCACATACTTAGAAAATGTTGAAAATTTGGCTAAATATTTAAAAGAAACTTGAAAATAGTTTTAAATTCCACTAGAAATTTTGGATAGTGTTAAAATCCACTAGATAGTGAGGTCAGTATAATTTTCTATGGTCAAAATAGTCAAATGGTCTCTAGAAATTTTTTTAGGAGTGGAGTAGAATAGAAGTTGGTGACGATAACTCCAGGCTAGTGTAAAGTTCTATGTAGGTAAGATAAAGTGTTGAATTGTGCTAAAAGTAGGGATAGTGCAAAATTTTGTGGTCAATTTAGTCAAAAAGTGTCTAGCAAAGTTTTGAGGAGTAGGTCTTACTTATTGAAATGTCCACCAAATAAGTTAATAGTTAAAAATTCTATGCAACCAAGGCAGAGTGTAAGATTCTACGATCAACTCGATCAACACTAACACACCAAAATTCTATGCGATAGAATTTTAAATGATGACTTGATGAGAGTTTGTGCTATCTTCCAAGGAAGGTCCTCTATTAATTTCTATTCATCCAAGGCACAATTTAGAATTCCACAGTCAAATCGATCAAATGCAACCTAGAAAAATTTTGAAGAGTAGAATTTTTGAAGATGAAAATTTTCAGGGTACTTTTCACCCACATGACTAGATGTCAATTTCATAGGCAAAATTTTAAGAAGAAAAAAGTGATAAGTTATAAAATGATTTAGGATACATCTATGCCATCATTACGAAGACAACGTGGTCAAACCCGAGGAAGAAAAATTTTGAGGAGTGGATTCTTACACTTACAATATGTAACAAGTTAAATAAAAAAGGCATAAAAGGACAAAGAATACACCAAGGCATCTTTTAATCTGATCCATAGATCAAAGGCTCATGATTAATATAGACTCACATTCATCAAAAGGGTAAAGGTCTATGTTATTGTTGAACACAAGAAAAAATGTTAGGAGAAGTTCAGGCGTCACAAAGATCAAGATCCACTAAAAATTTTAGTTGTAGATCTATGGTGGATAAGTCATGACAAGAACAAGGGATGGACCTAATTAGCCTACAACCAAATCAATGGAAATATTTCGTAGAAGGCCAAATTACTTGCAAAGATCAAAATTGTAGAGGGTTTCATGGCACCTCATTTATTTCTATAAGAAAATAATAGGTTGCCACCTTAGCACTCTACTAATCTAGAATGAAAATTTCCTTGTAATATTCCTATTTTTTTTTTCATATATAGAGGTCAAACCCTCAATTTGAAGGATCAAATATGGAGTTTTTTCTTGCCCTATTCTTGTAAATTTTTGAGAAATCAATATGAGAATTAATCTTGTTTCTTCATATCTTGTGAGTTTAATCTGTGAATTCATTTCTGCTACTATTGTTATGGTTAGTCAATTCTACTAATATTGGATTGCTAACTTAGAGTAAATTGGAATATTTCACGTTTAAACAAATGTTGTAGGAGAATTATTTTTTTGTTTATTTGGGTGTTGATCTAATTCTACTATTTGGAATTATTAACATTTTGGATGTTTGAAATAGTTCTTAAAGTATTTTCTTGTTCTATATTGTTGAAGATGATTGGTTTTGAATGTTGTTAGTTTCAAGAGTGGCATATTAGAAATGTGATTTACCAGAAGGTTCTTTATAGTTGTCTATGTTGTTAGCTTTATTTAGCTATTATTCATTCAATTGTTTCTAACCCTTATCCTTTTTCCATACCTATCCTTATATTTTTTAGCTTAAGTGAGTCAACATACAATTAGTTGAAAAGTTATACCAGCCTACTCTGGAGGTTGGATTGAAGCAATCTTTGATCCATCCAGTTTTGGGGTTTAAGTTGTGATTAGTGGGTGTGCACTTACCAGAAGACTATATATTCATAGTCATAGTTAAATTTTTCCTTGATGTCAATTTAGACCCCTACAGAACCCTAAAAACCAAAAGGAGGAGAAAATTCCAAAAAGGCATAAAAGGAGAGAGGTTTAAAAATTAGTAGTTATAAAAGTTTTGACAAAAGGAAGAAACAAAAAAAAAATTGAGGAATAGGTCAAGAAAGGATGAAAAGTGTAAGAGCCCCAATATTCGGGTTGTCCAAAAGAATCCAAGCATTGGAATATGAGGAAGATTATCCAATATGATCAAGGGAGAAAACATGGCATCAAAGCACATCTACCAAAGGTAGAAGTTGATCTATAAAGGCAATAATGAATGATAAACCTTAAGCCCACCTACCTACACATTTTAATGATAGTCCATGAGAATGGTTGGCACATTAAATACAATAGCATGGAAAGCTAAAATAGGAGAAAATCCAAATTTGGATCATTTATTACAAAGATTTACCACACTCAAGCTTTTGGAATCCCTAAAAAGGAGTAGATGGAAACATGGTAGTAGTAGTGACAAGTGTCATTTATATAACACTTTAATCTTATAAGTCCATGGTAGTTTCCTAAGGTTGTATGTGTTAGAGTTCTAAGAATTGCACTTTAGTTATTGGATCATCTATATTTCTCTTATAGAAATAGATAATTAAATCATCTTTGCAATATACTTATAATAAAATACAATTAAATCGACACTTTGCCTAAGAAAAGAAATTTTAAAATTAAAAGTTAATTCATACAATAAAAGAAATTAAATAGCAATCCTCATTGAACTAAAAGTAATTAATAAATTTTTAAAATAAAATATAAAATTATCCATGATTGAAACAAAATAAAATTAAATAGAATCCACAATAAAATGAGTTGAAATATAACTCATTATAGTAAATGGATCTAGGTGAAATGCACACTTACAAGAAAACCAAACTAAATTAAAAAAAAAATGCACACCTAAAATTAAAACAAAGATTAATTGAAGTAGAAATCATAATGAAAACAACTTAATTATCCCACTTGACACAAAGTATCATTACTTTGTTTACTAAAATAAAATGTAGAAAAAAATCAGTAAGGAAAACCTACAACTATTCTTAGAATCCCTTCCACTATTCTAGCAGAATGAGCCCTTACTATAAGGTCTAGCAGAAGGTAGAATAAATCAATAGAAAAAACTAGTCTACGTAGGCAAATTCATACAAAAAATAGGAAAGAATATATCTAATTCAAAACAAATATTAAAGGTCATTTTCTCATTCATATTTTCCAACCCCTTGGCATTTTGACATACATTGTTTTTTTTTTGAATTTACATGGTGGAATCGGTAGCCGCCACGAATTTGGGTAGGTTGTCCAGATTTTTATGGCCACCATAGTATTCTACACTATCTACCCCGGAATCTTCCACATAGATCTTCGCGTAGTCCGCCCCTATAACCACCATGCCACAATCATTTTAAACCTTTTACGCCATTGAAAGCACCAGGAAAGAGTTAAGCGTTCAATACGGCAAGGCCCGAGATTTGAACCTTGGACCTTTGCCCCCCTTATGGGGTTTGGATGAACCAATTGGTCTACACCTCGGACCTTTTTGACATGCATTTTTATTTATAGGAATTTATCTAATTACTTAGCTAAGTATCAAGATTTTTTTTATTAAAAAATCTAGCAAATATTTATTTGCATCTTGTTAACATAATGCAACATATTTTGACCATCCAAAAAACTACAATAGGAAATCTAATTGGATCAGGTGCACAGGAATTTATCCATACAATAAATGAAAAATAATCCTTTTGTTGCATTCTATTCATTGATTGGTTGTAGTAATTTTAAAATTATTGGCATCTCTTCCTCCATATAGGTTATGCTTGTCTTATTCCTAGTTGTGTGTGTGCAATTGGGATACTCTATAACTACATAAAATTAATGATTTTAGTGCTTCACTTGGTCAATCCTCAAAATCATGCATGGCTAGAAAATTATCTTGACATAAAATTTGGTCAACATCCTAACATTCCTTGTGGTCAACAATACAAGTGTTGTACACACTAAGCAACTTGGTTTTTTTCTATTATACCTTGTGTATATTTGTTCTAAATAAACCCCAACATCCATTCATTATAGCATGTGGATCCCTCTAGCATATAACTAGCACTCAAATTATTTTGAGGTATACCTAGCACTCAAATTATTGTAACACTTCTTTGGTGTATAGATACTCTAGATCACTCAACTTCTTTGGAGCACCCATTTAGTAGGCACTTCTCTATTCTTCAAGGTATTTAAAAAAATAGTTGTTCAACCCTAGAATCCTATATATTTATTAATGGGATAATCTATTATTTAAACAAAGATAAAAAAATACAACTAGTCCCTTAAGAATGCACAAAACCATTTCAAAAAAATAAATAAAATATTCTCCTTTATTCACTAAATTCATAATTTATATAAACATAAATTATAGATTAGTCCATGGCATATAATTATATTAATCATACAAAAATGAGTAAAAAGGTATTTGGTTGCTGATAATGAGGTAATTTCACAACCTCATCACTCCTCCCTACTTATTGTAATGCATGTCCTCATGTATTTTTCTTAGCCAAGGTTAAATTCACATCCAAATCCTTATCTATATCATTACAAAATGTATCTATTCCAAAGTGATATGCTTTATCTTTCCTGATTTGTAGTAACCATCACTTGAATTATGGTTCACCTTGTGGACCAAATCCCTCATATGTTGAAACAAGGGTCAAAATGGTAGGTAGCTGAAATATTAGGCCTATCCATTCATGTTTTGGTATTAGGATTACCTCTATAACTACAATTACCTATTTTTAGGAACACATTAAGTTTATAGGTGTAATTGGTTTCCTTTTCTTCAAGATAACGACCATTTCGTCCCATATTTATCTACATGCAACCTTGGCTCTATCTAAATATTCCCTATAAAATTCTCCAAAATTATTGATTCTTAATAACTTCATTTTCCATAAAATAATACTGAGCACTAATAAGGCCTTTAGGATTGGGTTGTTCATTTTGCAATAGAAGGCCAACTTCCACTTCAATGGCTTTATACTGTCTCATTCTATCTCACTAGTAATTATGATCATGAAGAGTGGAGGAAAAATCCCTTTATTGTACATCCCTAGTATAAATAAGAGGAAGGAATTGTACATACTTAAGGAGCACATACTTGTGCAAATAACTCTGATAATATTTTTTCTATTCTATAGGACTATGCAAGAAAGCTTCAAGAAAATTATTAACAAAAATCCAATTCATAGGATAAGTTAGAGTCAATTCTCACTACCTACCACCTATAAAATTATTCCCTTAGGATTAAACTATAAATATTGGTTGGTTACTTACATTCTACCAGCATTTCTACAATGTGGTATGCATCCCCCAACTAGTCTTAAGACTAGTAATTTTCTCATCTCACTTCTTGTTCTTCTCTTCCAAAGTTTGGAATGTCTAAATTATTTACTCCAAGTAATGACATCTTCTCATACATTTGGAAATGGTTTCATTATGGTTATAAAAGGTAACCATATCTTGAGGAGTGACAATTACTAGCCTTAGAATTTCTAATGGCTCAATTTGAGTCCCTTGTTCCACTAGTAGCCCTATATCCATTATTTCCATGATGATATGTTTAATGACCATTGTTGGATCCTTTTCAAATAATTATATATTATTTTGTTGTTTTGATGATTCCACCAATATATTTCATTGTTTTGTCATCCATTTTAACACATCTTGGTCTAACACCCTCTATTCCTATGCCCATTCTGGTGTACCTTGTTATATAAATTATTCTAGCACTTTCTCTAGTGCCTCAAATGGTTGTGTGCAAGTTTCTCAAACTTTTATTAGCTCTTTCCCTTTCCTGCATGGAATTTCTTATTCTAGTGCAACAAGCCCAAAAATCATCTGAAATAACTCTATGAAAAATATTTACAAATTCGAGGCCAGATGATGATTGGACTTGCATCTAAAATTCCTATTGGTTGTGGAGATTAGAAGCTCACTCTAACAAAATTTTAGCTATTTTAGACCTAGGAAATATTTACTTTTCCCCTTGTATTTACTTTTCAAATCATTCAATTCTTGCAAATGTTGGGAAATCTACCTTTCCTTCTCTTATAGCTCCAACTAGACTTTGTGTAGTAATTATTGTAAATTAATGATTGTTATAGCATGTGTAGTCATTAGTCTATCCAGAGCCTCAGTATCTTTCTCTACACTATCTATATATGGCTCTTTGTACAAACTTGGGTGTTCCTATGTTGCACCATAAGTAGTATCTTATTGGTCTATATAGAGATCAATATCCTCCTATGGAGGCTACAAATATTTGTGTACTTCAATAGAATCATTGATGTCTATTTATGGCAACTCTTATGACTTAGTGGGAATGTTTGAAGTCTACTTGTCATTGTTACCATTAATGACCAATTTGTACCTTTTTATCTTTTGATGTCAAGGTTCATTGGCACTTGCTTCGAAGCAACCACCTTTTTGGATGTGACTAAGGTTTATTTATATCTTTAGCTTCTACTTAGATATCATTTATCCATTGGAACTTCTCTATGAGGTTCAACAGGTAATTCTTCCTCCCCATTACTAGAGATAATTTATAAGGATTTTAGCACTTCCTTTTGTGCACTAGAGTGTTCTAGCACACTACCCATTTGTTTTTTTATCTAGCTACTGGACCTTATTCTACTACTAACACCTCTTTTTATGAATTAGATGTCATAACTTATTGGTTATCTTATTTTTCCTGCATGGTCTAGTTGTGCATTCTTCTACTTCTAATAGACCTTGCAATTGTAGGTGTAACCTTTTCTAGTGCAAATATTTCTTTTTCTTCTTATTTTTTGTAGCCCTAGGATGCCTTTTTATACTTCCACTAGACCTTACTTTATTAGGGGTGGATTAATTTTGTGTAGAGGGTTCTTCATCTTCTAATTTTTCGTATCGCTAGGTTACCTTCTCCTTCTAGCACTAGATATCCTTGTTGTAGATGAGGGTTCTTCTGGCATAGAGATATTCTCATCTTTCAAATATTCTATAGTCCTAGGCCATTTTATCCTATTGTTGGAACCTTCATCAGTTTCTTGGCCATACTTTCTAGGGATGAATACATATCTCTAATGGATTATAAATTATTTGTAAGAGTCTTTGAGTCCTACAAAATGATTCTTACAAATTAATTGAATTAAGCCATGGTGTTAGATATATTTGTGGAATTATTGTACCCATTTGGCCATCATGTGCAAAGTATCATGCAAATAAGTAAGAAATGTGATTCTTGCATCAAGTCTATAAGAACCATACCTAAGATGTGTCAATATTCTAATATGTAAACTTGAAATAATGCTAAATTCACTATCACAAGTCATATACTTCAATGCTAATTCCCCTAGAGTACTATCAAATAGGAGAATTTAATCCTATTACATTGGTTTTTTAATCTCAAATTTGGGCTATAGGTCACCCTCTTATTTAAAATCTCCAAAAATATCAACAAAAGTGGACTTAGAATTCCATATATCTTCCTCCTAACATGAAATAGCACTTAAAATTTTAGGGGTTACCTTGATAATAATTATTTTTTTTTTGTAAAATTTTTCTAAAGTAAAAGTGCAAATGTTGTAGCCAATGACTCAACATGTCCCTCAAATTTTTACAAAAAATTCAACTAGCCTGCTTGCCAAAAAATATTGACCACCTCATAAATCGTTCAAATTCAATGGTAATATCAAATTTTACTTTTTTCTTTTTTCCACCCATGATTATCCTAACTATTTTAATTTCATCAAAAAACAACATGTGCACCTTCTTTCTATTGATGCTCTACTACAAATTAGAGAAAAATTTGTTGTAATTCTCCAAATTGTCATACTGCTAAAATGATGAAGATAATGAAAAGTTTATTTTAAAATATTTTGTATCATGATTTTCTCAATTATGAAATAATTATTGCATTTGTACTTGTCTCATGCTTCTACATCAGCATTGTGAGTTGCACACTTTGAGGATGTTTGATCTTCATTATACAATTTAAACTTAACATGATTCATATGCAAAGTGTAGGACAAATGGTGTTTCCTAGTTTTTTGTGAGAATGTGATGAAACATGTAATTAAATATTTAAATATTATAATAAATTTCTATGATTTCTTTACATGTATCATGTCCTCTTGTGGTTAAACTACTTTTCCCATGCCACATATTTTATGTGTCTTATTGAATTTATCTCCATTATCATGTCATCTTAGTAGTTAATCCACATCATTAGGAAAAAAAAATATTCATTTATTATCATCATTTTAATACCATGTGTCTCTTGTGGTCATCCATAGTTGCATGCCACTACAAATAGTAAAAACTATAACGACCCAAAAACTAGCTAAAAGAAACACAAGAAAAGAAAAGATTTTATTTTTTACAACTGAGAGGGATTCATAAACCCATGTCCTACACTTAGCTAATATATTTTTTAAGTTTACTAAGTTTTTCAACTTCTCTAAATAGTTACATCACATTCAATACCCTACACAAGTCCATTTGTGTAGGAATACTATGTGTACTACAAATAAGCTATCCATATCATCCTTTTGGATAAGCTAATACTATCACCTTTCATATAATTGAAGGTATATTCCCATTACCATACCATACACAAGTATATATATGTAGGTATGCTTCATGTACTATGAGTTAAGCCATCCATATCATCCTTATGATGAACTATCTTAACTCTGATGCAAGAAATTAGTTTACTTAGTTAGTATCACCCTAAGTGGTCTTAATCCCTTAGGTCCTTTCTATGTTCTCCCTAAGATGTGTCAATAGCTTAGGTCCTTTCTATGTTTACCCTAAGATGTCTCAATCTCTTAGGTCCTTTTCTATTTTCACCCTAAGAGTTCTTAATCTCTTAGGTCTTTTTCTATGTTCACCCTACGAGGTCTCAATTTCTTAGGTTATTTTTTATGTTTTAGAAAGAAAGACAATATTAACTCTATTTATCTAACCAATTAGGGAGCAAATTTTAAAGAGGTACTTAAAATGAAAACAAAATTTATATGGAGATAAACATTAAATAAAAGAGAAATCTAGATAACAATGCATAGAAAACTTCATAATAGTAACTTAAAAATACATTCCTCATTTACTCAATAGACTATTACATATATCCAAGTATGGTAAAACCTCCATAATTTTAAAAGAATAAAGTATTACATTTATTTCCACATAGGTATTTCTCTATACAAGTCCAATCTACTTGAACATAAATAAATTATTACAATTATAAATCAAACCAGTGCATTGGTCCTAGTTGTCCTCTTTAGTCTTTCTAGTATTCCCATGGCTTGTTTGAGGGTATTAGGGGATTAAAACAACTCATGGTTCTATGAATACATGTATATATATGCTTCTATTATTCATAAATAAATGCATTTATATATTTTTTTCCAAATTGCAACTATACAAATCTAATTCAAGGATTCCATCATCTACTGATTAATTGATTTCATAAGAATATCCTAATCTCATTCTTATCTCTTATCAACTTAAAGAGTCATTTCAAAAAATACAGATAGGTCACAAATCTTTCTTTAGTCAAATTATTTCAATGAAAACTACTTCAAACTAAGGTTGCATTCCTTAATTGGGCAAATAATTCATATTCCTTTCATCTAATTTAATCAAAGTCCCATACTTTTGAATAAACAATAATCCCTTTATTTAAATTAATCAAAGTCTCATACCTTTAATTAACCAAATAAAAAATAATCCCTTTATTTAAATTAATCAAAGTCCCATACCTTTAATTAACCAAATAAACAATAGTTCCTTTATTTAAATTAATCAAATAAACAATAATACCTTTATTTAAATTAATCAAAGTCTCATACCTTTAATTAACCAAATGTAGAGGGAAAAAATTGCCCTACCGCATATGATTCTTGGTTGGATCCACAAGATAAATCCAAGGTGACCGTGGGGGTATGTTTTTCTCTACACTCAACTCTAAAAGGGAGGAGAAGGGTTCACAAGGAATGGCTTTAAGGACTCGCTCCAAGTCCATGAGATTTTTAGGAATATTTGATGTATTCGATTCAAGATAATCACCTATATTTGGCCTTTCTAGATCTATGCTATGAAAGATAAAGGATAATGTAGAAATATATAATGCAAGAAGACAAGAGCTAACCCTAGAATGATTCTTTCTTTGAATGCTTTTCTAACCCTAGGGTTTCAAGATAGAAAACCTTTAAGCAAGGGTTCAAGAATAAATGCACAAACAAAATTAACCCTAAGTGCACACTATATGTTGTTTATCCTTCAAATGCCTAGAAATCAATTAAATATATTTCTTTTAAAATCAGATCTAGGGTTTATAATAGAAATATAAGACACTCAACAAACAACCTAAATATTAATTAAAATACTTATCTTATCCAATGATTGATCCTTGCTTTTATCCTTTGTCCAATGATATCAACAATTCTTGTTCCTACAAGATAACTTGGAAAACACTTGGAAAATATAATCAATGTTAGGGGGCCTTCTTAGGCCATTGTACAATAATTCTTGGAGGCATAGTATTCAAGCCCCCTAGGTCCTTTTAGCTGACCTTTGAAAATAGAAGCAAAAATTGACCTTTGGAAGAAATCAAGCATATCAAGATACAATAGAATAAAATGATAGAACCACATAATTGAATGTAGCACTATGACATATATGTAGCCTATGATGTAGATCTAAGATCATGGATAGTTTTTTACCCCCAAAAATAGTCTAGGTAAAATAATACCCTATAACAAGCAATCGTGATATCACACCAACGAAATCACACCCCGTAGAGACCTAGGCACAATTTTTTAGAAGCTATGCAAAAAATATAAGAAATATCTGAGGAGTTGATTACGATAATCATAAAATTGGAAAATGCATAAAACAAAGAAAAATAACCTAGAAAAGTGTGCAGAAGCAAGCAAAAGGGTTGAGACCTCTTGGATAGTTGATATCTCCTTAGGGCTTCAACATAAATCCACCAAAGCAAGCAACAACAATCAACAATCCAATGCAGTAGAGAATAAATCAAACTTCACACTTTAGAGTTAGCTTACTTGCAAAAGAAGAAGAAGGATGCATATCAATTAGCGAGCACTAAAACACTTGCAAATAATAATCATGATATGTCATTATCATTCATTATCATGCTCTAGAAATGAATTCAAACCCTCCTTATATAGAAGGTTTTGAAGGTGAAATGGGTGAGAAAATTGAGGAGGGCCAATGTAAAACATGCCAACTCTAAAGAATTAGGGTTTTCTTGGAGAAAAACCCTAAAAGGTGAAATCGTGCCCCATCAAGGCTGACCATGATTTTGCCTATGTGAAATCATGCCCTATCAAGGGTGAGCATGATTTCGCATAGAGAGGAAAAAAAGAAGAAAGAGGGGGGGAGAAGCCTAACCCTTACCCTAGGTAAGTCTTAGGGATCTCCCAGAGGGCTCAGGGAAGATTGCCCACTAAAGTGGGTCAATTTTCTATGTCTATATTTTACCCCCTCTTTGACGCATTTATGGCCTAATAAATGTGTCAAAGAAAATATGTAAACACTCACAGATAAAATATGGCAAGTAGAAATGGGGTGGCTGGTTTAGAAGAAAAGGGTGGTGCAAAAATGATGTTATTTTGAACACTTTCTTGTTTTACATGCAAATCGAGGCATTAGGGACTTTAATACCTCTTAGGCCAGGGTGCCCCCTCAAGTTTCATGAGGGAGGACACATCCCTCATGAAAACTCGAAAAGATAGATGTAGAAGAAGAAGAGAGGCCAAAAGAGATGAAAAATAAAAGAAGCAAAGAAAAAATAGGGATAAAAGTGAAAATGGGGTAAAACCCTAATTTATTTTTACCGCGCAAAAGAGGAGAAAAGAGCTCTAGGGAAAATTTGGAGATGGCACTACCAATGCATCATTCGATGATTGTGAAGGGTGAGGATAGCATAGAGATGAACCAGGAAGAGGTAGGATTGAAAACCTTCCTAGAATTTTTAATTTTATTTAAATTTTTCTTACTTTTGAGAGGTTTTCCACCAAAATTAGTGGTTTTGCCACGTACGACCCGGGCATGATTTTGTGGCTCAGGTGGGATTTTGTAGTCCAACCATGATTTCATCCTTGGTAGTATAGTGAAATCACACCAAGTGAAGAGGACTAGGCATGATTTCACTAATTCATACCTCACGAAGGATGGGGTGTGATTTTACCTTAGCAAAATTGTGGTCTTGGAAAACTAGGCATGATTTCACCGAAGGAAAAGAAAAAAATAAACAATAAGAAGAAAAAGAAACAAGGGAAGAGAGAAAGAAGCAAGCAAGCTACATCATAGAAATGCAAAATTTGATTTTTAGCAATAAATTTAAAGTTTTTTAATTTAATTTAATTTTAATTTATTTTTTATTAATTAATTAATGAAATTGATGGAAATTTTGTTATTTTTGTGAATGCAACTTAGAGTACTCAAGAGTTACGAGTGGCGAGCAGGATCCTTAGAGGTGGATCTGGAGGTACTCGGGAAGGTAGAGAGAGATACATTGGAGGTGGTGGGGCTAGACCACCTGGCTAGGATGCCTTGAGTGGATGCAGATAGGGTACTACTAATAACTCTAGCGGAGAGATGGTACCCAGAGTTGTCTACCTTTCAGTTACCCATGGGAGAGATGATCATCACACTGGAGGATGTGTGGTGGATCTTACACATCCCTATCAAGGGTATGGTGATTTATAGAGTGCAAGGGCATCCATTGACCTTACAGTGATTCTCAAGAGGCTAAATCCATTGATGATCATGCTATATGGGGTGGTGGAAGGATTATTGATGTGCCACACGAGTAGGTGACATATACCATGGACAATGGTGGGTGTAGTAGCATACATGTGGCACTAGAGTGTTTGATTTACATGGGGTCCATATGTGCTGGCTTGTTTGTATAGGATGTTGTACAACATTATGTACAAGTGGTATACAAGGATAGTGTGCACGACTTTGCTCTAGGTATGAAGATAGGAGCACATAGCGGTGTAGATATCGAATGCACTACTAGGACCATTGCCTAGCTCAAAGTAGCCAACAATATACATATGGTCCAGATCCCTAGAGCAAGTCATGAGGACATACGTCGAGAACCTACCACTAGTGAGGTGGGTAATAGATGAGCTAAGGGAGGCTAATATTATATGGTGACCCTGGCATCTACACCCAAGATGGGCTGAGGATAGGATGGAGATAGCTAGGATTAGGAGGATCAAATGGTGTACTATAGAGAGAGGGGAGTTAGAGGTATTTTAATTTTATAGATTCCTAAAGTAGTTTGATATCTTGTAGGGAATCTCAGACTTGGAGGATTACTAGTACCAAATATTCTACCAAAACCCATCTAGGATCAGGGATGAGCCAAACTTGGCTAGGTATGCAAAGAATTTATATTATCCTCCTTACATGGATCCTAAGGTGGGTGATGTAGGAGTGGCCTTCAAATACAAGTGGTGGTACATAGGAGTCATGTATCAGAGGGTGTCCTTACCAATTTTGATATAAAATCACCAAGTGATGGTCTTGAGCATGTAGTGAGCCTTTTAAGAGGTATCTCATAGGACCATAGAGAGGGTATAGTAGGGCTAGGAAGCCTTGAGATAGATAAAAGCAAAATTTTGGATTGATATGGTGGTAGAGGCCACTAGCACTATAAGGACCAAGGATGTAATGGCATCTAGAGTTACCCTCATAGAGACCAGGGTACCACCATGTAGAGGATCAAGAGATACCTCTACATAATTGGTAGCCAATTGAGGCAAAGTCTTAATATGAGGGGACTTAAGGGAGGAGGCATAGGTACTATGAGCACAAGTGGCAACTCTACAGAGATAGGTGGACCTATTCCAAGAGGATAGGTCCAAGAGGATCGAGGGACTATGGGGCTCTCTAAGTGCCATAGAGATAAAGAAGGATGTGACTTGAGTAGAGGTCGATCATATTTGAGGGGAGGTGAGCTATCTAGACATAAAGTATCAAAGGACTCGATTAGAAGGTATGGCTATAATTAGGTGTAGCCAAGCTAGTAATGAGATCTACCTTTTATAGGTGGAGCTACAAAGGATAGGGGAGAGGATGAATATCACCATTCAATGTGCTACTTTCTATGAGATCATGTAATACCAGGTGGTACTAGAGGGGTATAGGGTGGTACTCCCTCCATCCTTATAGTCAAGTAGCGGGTCATGGTCTTGATCATGGATAGTCTCAGCTTCACCATCTATGGGTATACGGCTGCATAGACCACCTCCTCCTCCAGGTGAAGTATAGGAGATGGGATCTTAGAGCTAGGGCTAGGGATCAGGATGACATATCAGTTTTTATTATGGTATGCATCCCTAGGTATTGGTTGAGTTTACCAAGACTAGATTGTGGTACACCAACGAGACATTTATGTATTTTATCTCTTTCATCGAGTAATATATAGTTGTTTTCTTATTTTTATTTTGTGTTAATATGTGTGCATGTGATATGATTTAATTAAGTGTTCTTTAGACTTTATGTTTTATGTTTTATGCATAAAAACTATCTTAATGCAAGACTACATGAAATGCATGGATGAAATGGATGAAAGGAAGAAAGAAGAAACACAAGACAAAATAAAACAAGAAAGAAAACAAAAGGAAGAAGAAGAAGAATAAAAATATCCAAAGGTCAACCATATAAAATAGAGAAGGATAAGTGAAACATAGTATCTAAATAAGCATAGGTCACAATGGACCAATGTGATTAAATATTATGAATCATACCAGAAATAGGGAGTTAAACCTACTATGGGTGTAGTACTCGTTGTAAGGGATGAAGTGTTGGAGTCTGATCCACTATGGGTGGTTGCTTGCTAATTGATTGTTATGGGGTGATTACCCACTAGGATGTATGTTGAGGCCTACTAAAAATGGCCAAGGAGCTTATCTTATAATGGGGTGTTGAGCCCACTAAGTCAAAAGGGAGTATAACCTAATAGGAGATCATATCCAATAAGATACCCACTAGGATGTATAATTATCCCATGTGGGATGCAATATAAGGATAAAAAATTATTAGGTGAGTGCTACCCTTGATAGGAGTTTGAAAGATGAATAACACTTGGTGAGTGTGTGCAAATGTGTAGAAGAAGATAAATTTTTGAAAAGGTAAAGGAGGAAACAAACACACGTATATCCTTGTCGAGGCAAAAAGACAAGATAAAGAAAATTTAAGAATATCAAAGAAGTGACAAGGATATATTAACAAACTATCATCCTTGATCTAAGAAATATGATAAATCAATGCTTCTAAGACCAAGGAAAAATAGATCTAAAGAAACAAAGAGAAGCAAGAAAGAATATTGAAGAAGAATCCCTAGGTGGGGATTTTTCTAGGCATTAGAACCCTAGTGAAAGTGCAATGCATGTGAGCTATGACCTAACTAGGTATCATCACATGCCATTATCACAAGATCCCAAAAAATCTATAGGATCAAGAAGTCATTAATAAGCAATCATGCAAAATATTACACTCAAACATGCAGGTCGTGTTAGATTTTAGGTAAGCAGTATAAAATATGACAAGCAACAATGTGATATGAACAAGCAAATGGATGCAACAAAAATGCAAATGCATAGCTAAATGAGAAATGAGTGTTTTATGAAAAATTTATTTCATGTTATTTTATGTTTTTATTTTTATATATATATATATATATATATATATATATTTATATATATATATATATATATATTTTTTTATCATTTGGAGCAAGCAGGATGATAGTCGACACAAAACCTGAATGTGTCTCCTTTCTTGGTACAAGAAATAAGCATACCATGAATTTTTTTATCAAGTAAATCTATAAAAAGCAAGTCATATCAATAATTAAAATCATGGATAAGCTACTTTATAGCTCTTTCTTTGACAGCCATGGCATGATAATCATTGCATTTTCAAACAAAACCATTCTTTTTAACATAAATATCATTATAAGACAGCGAAGTAGGGTCCTCTTTTAAAATAGAAAGCTTATTTTTGGAACATACAAAACCAATCATATTACAAAACAAGATCTCAGAAGAATAATGGGGACCATCATCCTCATCATCCATTCCTAAATTTTGATAATCCATATATTCAGCATAAGTCATAATATGATCATCATTATCAAATGGTAAAGGTTGGTATTTACTAGGTATAAAACCTATGCCACATCTCCTAGGCCAGATCTCGACATCCAAAGGCTCTTGAATATCCATTTTTTGAGGCCCCAAATATTTATCTATATATCCCATACTCGATAGGATCTGTTTAGGAAGTGGGTAGTCATTGGAAAGGTAACAATGAGAAAAAGAATGCTCAATGGGAGAGGGGTTGCTACCACATATCTTTTCTTCAAAGGTATTTCCTATGAATATAAAGGTACACGTGCCAATGTGTACAAAATCACCTTTCTTATGGGGTAAACCCATGGTTCTTGGTGATGGTGGTAGCTTGGCTAGATCCATAAGAGGTTCTTGGAGAAACTAATTATCATGATCCTGAGATGAGAAATTTAAGATGTGTTCCTCACTCATTTTTAAATTTTGAAATTGTTTTAATATCTAATATGAGGAACATGGAGAAACCATTGAAAAAATAGGACAAAGGTTGAAATCAGATCGAGCTCACTCTACATTTAAGTAAAACTCAAATGGTTGAGGATCGCTCAGAATGGTGATAACTTGATTTTTGAACTCAAAATTTAGGCGTTTATGAAGAGTAGAAGGGGCTGCCTTCGTTGTATGAATCTAGGGATGTCCAAGAAGAAGATTCAAATATGCAGGACAATGTACCACATAAAACAAAGTATCCAATATTTTAGGCCCAAATTTGAGGGAAAGAGATATGACATCGTAGGCCTCTTAGGACTCATTGTTGAAAGCTTTTAAAATCATATCAAATTTTTAAAAAAATTTCTCTTTTAATCCAAATTTTTGAAAGAATTGATATGTACACAAATTGAGGGAAGAACCATTAGCAATCAAAATTTTCTTAATAAAGGTATCCCCAATGAGTGTAGTGATGTAAAGTGAAGAATCTTCTTATAATTTTGAGGAAGGTTTATCATCATCCGAGAATGGTATGTGATGTATCCCAAAAGAACCTATAGCATCAATTATGGTATTAGAAGAAATATATGATAAAATCAATTGTTGTTTTAGAAATTCCATCAAAGCATCTCTATGGTTGGGAGAATTTTGTAAGAGATATAAAACAAATATATTTTCTAGAGTATTAGCTAACTACTTTTTGAGATCAAATGAAACCTTGGGTTGTGATTTCAACACTAAAGGTGGAGTCCCTATGTCTAAAATCTTTCTTTGATTATTCTTTAGAGTTGAACTAGGTTGTAATATAAATTTTATCCTTGCTAAGGATGTTGATTTTGATCTTGCTTTATTGTAGTTATCCCAACCATTCCAACCACATTACCATAGGGAGGAGTCTCATTCTAATGAGCCACCTGATTAGTTGCTTGTTGATTATGTTTTGGCAATGGATATTTGAATATTCCTATATCTTGATTTGTAGTTGAAGTTTGCTGAATAGGAACTTGACTATTTATTGATTGAGAATTCCCTATCATCAATAAAATCCTAAACCACATGTTTCAACTTCTTACAAAAATTTGTCCAATGTCCTTCCACTCTATGATATGTGCAATGTTGTCTTACTTTATACCAATGAGTTGTAGTATCTAGTTGCCTTATGGGAGGAAAATCAATTACGTTGGCTTCTAAAAGTTATTTCAAAACTACTTCCATAGACATATTAAGTTTTGTAAAGTTCCTTTTTGGAGGCTTTTGAAGTATTATCTTTTATAAATTGTTAGTAACATTGTTAACAAGCCTACTATCCATTATGTTAGCATATATGTTAGCACATAGGTATTATATTATTTTACAAAATAGTGCTATGCGCTCTCCAATTTAGTTGAGAAGGTGGTTCCTTGGTAGTTCCTCAACTACCTTAGCATTGTATTTAATCAAACCTCATATCAATTCTAAAGTTGCTTGTTTCTTGCATTTGGTACATGGTATCAAAGTGCATGGTTGGGCATGGTGATTCATTTGGGCAAGGTAGTTTTCTAACTATTCCATCAAGAACTCACTCCAATGCATAGTAGGGATGACATGAATACCAATACCCTGACATGGGCTTCATAGAGGAGGATACACAGGCTTGGTAGAGGCTTGACCAGAATCTGATGAACCGGATGAAGACAAAAACCTCACAGGATGAATGCAAACTAACAATTATGTAGATAAAGATAGCAACCGACAAGACAAAATCATACTGACACTAACATGAACAAGGACAAAAAATAACCCTAATACTAACACAAACCAAAGACAAACACATAGACTAAGATAATACTGGTAAGACCCCAAGGTCTTACTATAAAATTATTAACAAATTAATGTAAATGTAATCACAGGCCACTCAAAGGGGGCTCCCTTGTAATCACTTTGCCACTATAGGGGGATCTCTCCTTAGAATCTATGCTTATTATTCTTCTTCTTGGATGATTTTATATGGATGGCCAACCTAATATATATATCTACCCTAAAGCTACGTTGGTGAAGAGACATGATGGTTCACGTATGAAGAGACGTGATGGTTCACGTTATGAAGGGTTGTGATGGTTCACTTTATAAGTTAATAATATAATAATTAAATGATTAATAATACTAACTAATACTAACTAATAATGTTAGGATTGAGGATCCTAACATGCCACCCTCCTTAAAAAGAGCTTTGTCCTCAAAGCTCAAAGTGAGAAGCTTTGTCCTTTTCTTTCTAGGAAGGATTTGTGTAAGTTCTTGGACTCTTTTAATGGCATCCTTTTGTAGGCAGAGATATCGAGAAGGATGAAGCATTAGAGGGGGGTTTCCAAGAACAATAGTAGAATATCCCTTAGGAAAATCATGATGAAAATGGGAGGGCAACCCTTGGGGTTCCTCAAATACTTCAGAATGATGCATCAAAAGTGATGGTAATGATTTCATATCCTTTTTTGGTTCCTTGGTAGAACCAACAGAGGAGTGTGTAGTCACTCTGCATTGGTTCCAAATAGGATTTGTCATATGGCAAGAACTCACTATTGGTGAGTAAGGTATGTGTAGGTATTGTAGAGTGCATGTTTGGCTAGCATTGATCACTTTGGGTATGTCTACCTCATCCTTGCTTGGTACATAAATCACTTCTTGCACATCGACATCATTGTCTTCATTGTAGTGAGTAGGTGCACTGGTCGCTTTGGACACAACTACATCATCTACTTGCTCTATGGAGAGATAGGGATTAACTTCAATAAATACAATGTTAGCATAGCACATTTATGGTGGGGTCCAAATTGTTCATCATAATTATCACAGAGTCCTTTTGCTCATTGTTCCTTCATCTCCTCAAAGCTAAGATGTTTAATTCATAAATTTTGATTAGATTTGGGGGTTGTGTAAGTGCTTTGTGCCCTTCCATTATGCATAGGTTTGGGAGTGATGTAAGTGGTCGACGATTTTTCCATAAGTGGTTTTCCTAATCGTTGTTGTGCATTGATTTTATCTTCAACTAATTTTGCCAATCCATAGGTCTGCATCATGGTATAGGAATTGAACCTTGTCACCTCCATTATAATTTCCTCTTTTGATCCCCTAATGAAGCCATTTATGAGAATTGATTCATCCAATATTGTGTTGTGTTTGGTGATATCCTCAAACTAATTTTGATACTCATGCACATAAGTGATTTGATGAAGATCTTTGAGCAATTCCCACATGATTGGGTCCCACATGGCTCTGATACCAAATGGTAAGACCCCAAGGTATTACTATAAAATTATTACCAAATTAATGTAAATGTAATTGTAGGCCACCCAAAGGGGGCTCCCTCGTAATCACTTTGCCACTATAGGGGGATCCCTCATTAGAATCTATGCTTATTATTCTTCTTCTTGGATGATTTGATATGGATGGCCAACATAATATATATATCTACCCTAAAGCTACGTTGGTGAAGAGACATGATGGTTCACGTATGAAGAGACATGATGGTTCATGTTATTGAAGGATTGTGATGGTTCACTTTATAAGTTAATAATATAATAATTAAATGATTAATAATACTAACTAATAATGTTAGGATTGAGGATCCTAACAAAGACCCTGAGACTAAAACACAGATTGAAGATAGACATGTAAACTGAGATAGGAATTTGAGATTGATAGATAGATCGAAGATAAACATGCAGACTGAGACAAGACCATGAGACTAAAACACAGATCAAATATAGACATGCAAATCGAGATAGGAACTTGAGATTGACACATAGATCAAAGATAGACACGTAGATCGAGATAGGAGGTGATGTGGTAGCATTTAGTTGGTCAGGTAGAGAGGTGACATGGTAGAATTTTATTGGTCAGGGGTGAAGTGACATGACATTCTGTGATTGGGTGTCATGGGGGTAAAAGGTCAGGCTTGATTAGTTGAAATCAATCAAAACCTTTTTATTTCAAATAGTTTTAAACTATCACACTATCCTCCCACAGTGCATGTGGGACAAAGATAATGCAATTTTTTTTTATGTTCAGGCACATAGGATAAAGGATTTTTAATTCTCCCTCCTACTCGTCGGCTACCATAGATACATTGGAAAGCCCACCCGCGATAAGACTAGCACCCTTGAAAGGTTGTGGGGTCAAATCCCATGAATTTCCAACAAACACAAATTTTTTTTGCTATTTGGTTCCTCTTGGGGACTAGAGAAGGCACATGGTGCCTATGATTTCTCATCAGTATGCCTACTAGAGTTGGTCTAATGGCAAACACTAGGGGATAGAGAGATGAATATCAGGGGTTCCAACTCCACCGCCTTCCAAATGAGGTATTTTTTTATATACCTTAAGTTTTATTCCAAAATTTTCAAAAAAAGTTGCGTATTTTTTTATAAACAAGTTTTTTTTAGAGGGATAATGATGCAAGAGCATCCAACGAGGGAAATTTTATTTATTTTTCCTAAATTTTAGTGCATTTTGCTGGGGCCATAACTTCTCAACCGTAACTTTGATTTATGTGAAATTTGACAGGGAGCTAGTTGGGAGAGTTCTAAACAAATATGACTCCAACGAGTCATATTTGTCCAAAAAAATATAGTTTTTGAGGCCAAATTCCATCATCTAGTGCCCAGAAATTAGGTTTTAAAATTACTTACCTAGTTTTTTATTTTTTTGAGCTGTTCAAAGGTTAATATCTCCTAATGTATTTAGATTTAGAAATGGAAACTTTATTTTTGGCTTTTCTATTGTAATAGGGATGTGCACCCCAATTTTGGGCCCCATTCGACTCATTTTCAATTTTTAGGGTTTTTTGGCTCTATAGCCACAAAATGAGGGTTTGTGAGGAGATCTTTCTAAGTTTTTGAATGAGAATTGGTTTGAGCAAGTTTGGATCTCCATAAAGTGGTATTATAGCTTAGGGTTCTTGAGTGTGTGAGTAGATCATCGAAAGTGAGGTAGTTTGCACCAGGATATGTGGAAGGGTTGTGAGAAGAGAGAGAGAAAGAATGCCTCCATGAAGAAACCATGGTGGTGGGAGAAATATGGTACCTAAAGGATATTTCAGAGCTTTGTAGAGGCAAGTGCAAGCCTTGCAAGATGATTTGTGAAGATGGGTTGAGCCAAGGAGAGAATATCATAGTGAAGATGAAGCTTGGGAGGTTGATGATCCATCAGATGAAGAAGAAGCAATGGATCCTGCAGAAGCTATATTATTTAGGGCCATATCTCTGATAGGGAAGAGGTCAAAGTTTGATGTCTCCATGTATTTTAGAAATCTCAATCTAGAGGATTTGATTGATTGGATCAATGATATGGAGGAGTATTTTTAGTATGAGGAGGTTGTAGATCTAGATCGGATCAAGTTTGCAAAAATGAAGTTGAAAGGCCATGCTAGCATATGGTGGAAATAAGTGCAGCTAGAAAGAAATAGAAGAGGAAAGAAAAAGATAACCATATGGGATCGAATGGTAGAGAAGTTGAAGAGGCAGTTTATTCCTATAGATTATGAATTGGATCTATTGAGGAAAATGCAGAGTTTGAGATAGTCAAGCAAATCTATCAAAGAATATACAGAGGAGTTTTACAAGATCTCAATCAGAACTAGCCATTCAGAGGCTAATAAGGAGAAAGTAGCTTGTTACATAAATGGGTTAAGAATGAATATCCAAGAAGAACTCATTTTGGTTAGGATGACCACCATTGAGGATGCATATCAGTTTGCCTTGAAGGTTGAAGAGAAGCTGAACAGAAGATTTGAAAGCAAACAAAGAGGAAGAGGTCATGGTGGAAGAACTAGTGGAAGAACTAGTGGAGGAAAATATGAAGATCAGAAGAAGACTGGTGAAACAAGTAATAACCAGGATCAAAAATAGGAGAATACCTACCACCACCATGATCAGAATAATGGTTACCAAAGAGGAAGAGGTAGATCTGGACGTGGGTATGAAAGAGGAGGATTTTGTGGAACCTGTTTCCATTGTGGGGAAGAGGGACATCGGGCATATGAGTGTCCCCAAAACCAAGGGAGGATGAATAAGAGACCTGAGGGTCATGCCAAAGCTGTTGTAGCAGATGAAGGTGCTGAATCAGATATTCTAAAGAAGCAGAAGGAGGATAAGTGTTGATGACAAGAAGAGCATTGATGAAAGGAGGGAAAGATGTGGATCATAGGAAGATCTTATTTCACACAAGATGCAAATGTGCAGGTAAGGTCTGTAATTTTATCATAGATAATGGTAGCACAGATAATTTAGTTTCAAGATAAATGGTTTCTAAGTTGAAATTGGAGAAGAGGAAGCACCCGCATCCATATCAAATTGCGTGGTTGTAGAAATATCATAGAGCATTAGTCAGTGAGCAGTGTTTAGTTAAATTTCATATTGGAAATTATCAAGATGAGGTTTTGTGTGATGTTTTGCCTATGGATGCTTGCCATTTGTTATTGGGGATGCCATGGCAATTTGACAGACATGCGGTGCATGATGGGCATGGAAATACTTACTCTATGACGAAATATGGAGTGCGTCACAAGTTGAAGCCATTGAAGGAAGTGGATGAAAAGGTATGCAGTAGTGCTAGAATCTATTTGGTAGATGGTAGAAAATTTTTGGATGGCCTGAAGAGGGATTCTATGTGTTATGCATTAATTCCTACTATTAAGAAGGAACAATGTATGGATATTCTAGTAGAGGTTGAAATTTTTTTAGAAGAGTTTCCTGATATTGTGTCAGATAATGTGCTTTAGTGTTTGCCACCAGTGAGAAAGATTAGCCATCAAATTGATTTGATTCTAGGATCTAGTTTACCCAATAAGGCAGCCCATAGAATGTATCCCATGGAGAGTGAAGATTTGAACATACAGGTTCAAGAGTTGTTCAGGAATGGGTTGATTAGAGAGCTTTTGAGTCCCTGTGTAGTACCTGTAGTACTAGCACCGAAGAAGGATGGAGAATGGAGAATGTGTAATGATTCCAGAGCCATAAATAATATTACCATTAAGTATAGATTTCCATTACCTAGAATGGATGATATAATGGACTATTTGAGTGGACCTAAATACTTCACAAATATTGATTTAAAGAGTGGGTATCATCAGATTCACATCAGAGAGGGTGATGATTGGAAGACAACCTTCAAAACCAAAGAGGGTTTGTATGAGTGGTTGGTTATGTCGTTTGGGTTAACCAATGCACCTAGTACATTCATGAGGCTGATGAATGAGGTGTTGAGAGAATTCCTAGAGAAGTTTGTTATTTTTTATCTAGATGATATTCTGATTTTTAGTAAGACATTGGAAGAGCATTTGATGCAAGTTCAAATAGTTTTTAAAAAGCTGAGGGAGGAGCAGTTGCTGATTAATTTGAAGTGTAGTTTTGTGAAGAAGGAGTTGGTGTATCTAGGATTTTTCATCTCATATGAGGGTCTAAAAATGGATCCAGAGAAGGTGAAGGCTATCATTGAGTGGCCTACTCCAAGGAACATAACGGAGGTAAGATCATTCCATGGTCTTGCAAGTTTCTACAAAAAGTTCATTAGAAACTTTAGCAGTATTTATGCACCCCTGACAGAAACCATGAGAGGGTATAAGAAGGAGTTTAAGTGGACTGCAAAGGCAGGTGCAAGTTTTGAGATGTTGAAAAAGAAGGTGACAGAACAACCCATTTTGGTACTTCCAAATTTTAATAAAGTATTTTAGGTTGATTGTGATGCTAGTGGTAGTGCCATTGGAGTTGTGTTGAGTCAGGAAGGTAAACCTGTTGCATATTTTAGTGAGAAGTCAAATGATGCCAGGAAGAAATATTTTTTTTATGATCAAGAATTTTATGCTATATTTCAGGCTCTTAAAAAATGGAGACACTATTTGTTAGCAAAATAGTTTGTTTAATATACTGATCATCAAGATTTGTAGTATATTAATAGTCAGAGAAAACTGAATCAAAGACATTTGAAGTGGGTTGAATTCCTATAGAATTATACCTTTATTTTGAAGCATAGGAGTGGGAAGTCTAATAGAGTTGCAGATGCTTTGAGTAGAAGGAAAAATTTGTTGATAGAGATGAAAGTGGAAGTCATTGGGTTTGAATAACTCAAGAGTTTGTATCCAGAGGATCCGGATTTTGCAGAGGCTTGGAAGGCATGTTTGTCTCCTACTACTTTGGATAGAACTAAGTGGTTGGATTTTATAATCCAAGATGGGATGCTATTTAGAAGGAACCAATTGTGCATTCCTAGAAGTTCAATGAGGGAGAATATGATAAAGGAGAAGCATAGTGGAGGACTAGCTGGACATTTTGGTCGAGATAAGACCATTTCCCTTGTTAGTGAAAACTACCATTGGCCATAGTTGCAGCAGGATGTGAAGAAATTTGTGCAGGGTTGCAGAGTGTGTCAAATGGCTAAGGGAGTGAGATAGAATACAGGATTGTATCATCCATTACCTGTATCAGAGATACCATGGGAGGACATCAGTATGGATTTTTTTGTGGGCCTACCAAGGAGACAACGAGGGAATGACTCCATTTTTGTTGTGGTTGACAAGTTTTCGAATATGGCTCATTTTATTCCATGTCAAAAAATGAGTGATGTAGTTCATGTTGCAAGATTTTTTTTCAAGGAGGTGGTACGCCTTCATGGTCTAGCTGAGAGTACAGTATCTGACAAAGATACCAAATTTGTGGGTTATTTTTGGAGGACTTTGTGGAAGAAGCTGAAAACGGATTTGAAGCTCAGTTCTACATACCACCCGCATACTGATGGACAAACAGAGGTGGTGAATAGAATTTTGGGTAATCTTCTAAGATGCCTGGTAGGATATAAGCCCAAGGGATGGGATTTGATTTTACCATAGGAAGAATTTGCTTACAACAATTCTATCAATAGAAGTACTGGTAAATCACCATTCCAGATTGTGTATGGGAACAACCCAAGGAATGCTTCTGAGTTGAGAACGATGGGTAAAGGAGAAAAGAGTAGTGTTGAGGCTGAATATTTTGTAGAGCACATAAAGATTTTACATGAAGAGGTACAACATCATATCAGTAAGATGAATACTCAGTATAAGGCCAAAATAGATCAGAAGAGGCATTTCAAGGAGTTCCAAGTGGGAGATGATGTCATGCTTCATTTGATAAAGGAAAGGTTTCCTAGAAAAACATATAGCAAGATGAATATGAAGAGGTTTGGACCATGTAGGATCATAGGTAAAAGAGATTTAGGAAATACCTACGAAGTGGAACAGCCAAGTGAGCTGAATATATCACCTATTTTTAATATTTTAGACTTGGCATAATACCATGAAGGAGGCAATAGTGAGACACCAAGTATATATTTGTGGAGTATTCTAGCGTCTACTCTAGCCACAGATGAGATAGAGGAAATACTAGACACTCGAGAAGGCAGAAGTACCAAGAACAGGCAATATTCAAAATATTTGGTCAAGTGGAAGGGCAGACCTGTAGAAGATGCAACTTGGTTGTCCAAAATAGAGGTTGACCACCTGGGTTTTCCTCTAATAGTACAGAAGTGAAGGTCACTTCTCAATCCACCTCGGGTGTCTGATGCAGGAGCATCCAATGAAATTTGGAAATTTTATTTATTTTTCCTAAATTTTAGTGCATTTTGTCGGGGCCATAACTTCTCAACCGTAGCTTTGATTGACGTGAAATTTGACAGGGAGCTATTTGGGAGAGTTCTAAACAAATATGACTCCCTAGAGTCTTATTTGTCCAAAAAAATATAGTTTTCGGGGCCAAATTCCATCATCTAGTGCCCCGAAATTAGGTTTTAAAATTACTTACCTAGTTTTTTATGCTTTTTGAGTTGTTCGGAGGTTAATATCTCCTAATGTATTTAGATTTAGGACTGGAAACTTTATTTTTGGCTTGTCTATTGTAAGAGGGATGCGCACCCCAATTTTGGGCCCCATCCGACTATTTTTTAGTTTTTAGGGTTTTTTGGCTATATATCCACAGAATGAGGGTTTGTGAGGAGATCTTTCCAATTTTTTGAATGAGAATTGGTTTGAGCAAGTTTGGCTCTCCATCAGATAAGGATTATTTTCATTGTTTTTTCCAAATCAAAATTTTATTACCACTAAAATAGGATAAATAAGCATATTTTTTCACATTTGTTTCTCTCATGGAGGGATAAGTAACTATTTGCACTTCATAAAACTTTGAAAGGGTATATCTCAATTTTTTTGCAACAATAAGGGGGGATCACAAGAATTTTATTTTGCAAAATTCTAAGACAAAGGGGTGGAAGAAAATTGTTGATTTGAAAAGGACATTTGGTTTTGAATATCATCTTTGTAACAAAAGTGACATTGTAATAGGTACATTATTTGTGGAAAACGACACCTAAAGTGTTTAAATTTATGGACACTTATGATTGTTTTTTGCATTTAAATTTCCTATTTTCTTGCATTTCAATCATAAAGTAAAATATACAAAGCAAAGAAAAGACACCAAATTTTATACCTATTTGTGCAATTTATTGCACAACAACGTTTTGTATAAATGATACCTCTGGTCCACACTTACAATTGATGTTTTTATGCTTGGACTACTGTATCTAACACCTAATATAGTTGCAAAAATGATGTCTAAGCTATTATTATCTATAAATTGTTATGGAGAAATAAGGTAAACTAGTTTTGATATTCACTCCATTTAATACCCTAATTCTTTCTGATTGTTTGGCTTAAACTCCTCCAACTCATCAACCTTCTTTAGAAGGGTTTTGAGGTAGGTGCCATCAATTTGATTGAATTTTCTTTCACATACTCTTTTCAAGTATAAATAAAGGGGGGGCATTTTGTGTTATAAGGAACATTCACAATGGCCACTATTCAAAAATATCTATCATATTCACAATTGCTAAAGGGTTCTAACTTTGCACCATGGAAGACAAATATGCATGCTATCCTTCAAGTTGAAGATTTGTGGAATGTAGTGACTGGCACTACAAAATGTCCTACAATAGTAGGGGCAGATCAAGAGGCATTTGATAAGAAGGATAGAAGATATCTAATATTTATTCTACTTTCTACTATAGATGAGGTCCAACCTCATATCTGTGATGCCAAATATGGTAAGGAATCCTGGGATGCTTTAATTACCATTTATGAAGGAAAGAATTAGTCCACTATTCTAAACCTTCAAAATCAACTACATACACTCAGTATGAAATCTGGTGAGACAGATGACCTGTTCCTATGTAGAGTGGTGGAATTGAAAGCCAAATTGAATGCTATGGGAGAGATAGTGGCACATACTATCTTCACCTCAATCATATTGAAATATTTGCCAGAATCCTACAAGGTGTTGATCACCTCTCTCAATGTGTCTAGTAGACAAGTTACCTATGTGGAACTGGTGAATTTGCTTCAAACTGAGGAGGCAAATCAATTTCAAAAATATAAAGTTCTAGATAATGCCCTCTACTCCAAACAAGGGGGTAATAAATAAGGTAATTTTCAAAAGATAGGATATTCATCTAAAGGAAAAGAGAAATAATCTCAATAGAAAGACAAGCAATATTGTAAAATCTATGATATGAATAACCGTGACACCAATAGGTGTTGGTTTAGTAAAAAAAAAATGATCAAGATCCCCAAGAAGAAGGGCAAAGGGAAATAAAAACCATAAAAGAAGAATAAGCAACCCAATGGGAATGTTGCTTATGCCAAATCAAACTCAGACTTAGATTTTGAGTGAGCACACAAGGTACTCATGACTCACACATCTTCTCAATAGAAAGATACAGTGTGGTATATTTATTATGGTGCCAATAAACACATGACTGGAGATAAATCATAGTTTGAGATATTTGAGGCAAAGGAAGGCAAGCCACTGATAATATATGATGATAATATCTACTGAGTCTAGGGTGAAGGTGATGTTTTCATCACTCTTACAGATGGTAAATGTCATATTAATAAGGTCCTCTATGTTTCTAGATTAGGCAATAATTTGTTGTTTGTCCCTCAGATCTTGGATAGAGACATGGATGTTGTTTTCAATGTTGAGGAGGGTAGAAAGAGATGTTTTATCACCAAAAATTGAAAGCATGTAGTAAAAAAATCATACAATAATGACTTGTTCATATTAGATGCCATTTCAATACCTCATGTTGCCATGGTGGTGATTACAAAGGAGGCTACTTCTCTTTGGCACAAGATATATGGGCATTTGAGTTTAGGATATTTGCTCAAGTTGAGAAAATATGATATGGTGAAAGGCCTTCCCAATATTTCATCCACATTGCTAGTATGCTCAGATTGCTTAGCAGGGAAGCAACATCAGATACCATTTGAGGTTAGCTCTTCAAGAGCTAGCAAACCTTTGGAGTTGGTACACACCAATCTGTTTGGTCCTATTCCAAATAGCTATGGTGGAAATATGTTTTTTCAATTGTTTGTTTATGATTACTCATGTAAGATGTGGGTTTTCTTTCTCAAATTGAAGTTCAAATGCATTTCTATACTTTTAGCAGTTCAAGAAGCTTGTTGAGAAGAATTCAGGATGTTACATAAAAAATCTCTACTCAAATCAAGGGGGGAATACACCTCCAAGGTATTTTTATCATTTTTGAATGTACATGGGATTAAGAGATAGCTGACAACCACCTATACTCCACAATAGAATGGAGTTGTTGAAAGGAGAAATTTTTCCATTATGGAAATGGTTTGATGTATGATTAAGGGAGCACATATTGAGCATGATTATTGGGCAGAAGTAGTGAGTACAACATCATACCTATTGAATAGAGAACCCATAAAATATCTATAGAGAAAGACTCCACAAGAAGCATGGAGTGGTAGGAAACCCTCCATTTCTCATCTAAGGGTTTTTGTATGTAAGGCATTCATGCACATGCCAAAATAGAAGAGGAATAAGTTAGATGAGAAAACCTTGTAATGCATTTTTCTTGGTTACGATGAGTATTCAAAGGGATATCAATTGATAGATACTATGACCAAGGAAAAACACACTAGTATAGACATGGTATTTGATGAAGCTTTCATATCATATAACACATCTACAACTATATACCTAGAGGAAGAGGAGCCTAAGAAAGAGGTTCCACCCCCATAAAACAAGGTTTCTAAATGGTATACTAGCACATTTAGAGATTCCAAGTTGAATTTACTTCCAGATCTAACTCTAGATCGACCTTGTACTCGTAGAATGAATCAACAAATGAGAGCAAAGGCATCAAATTTAGAGGTTGACAAGCTTTGCCAATGGTTTTATGAACTATTTGTAGATGTAGAGGAAGACAAAGAAATAGATATGGATGATAAACAAGTTTATATGTTAGCATTGGATGAGAATGAACCTACAACAGTTCAAGATACACTTAGTGAGCCTCAATGGAAGGCTACTATGGAAGCAGAACATACATCTCTCATGAAAAATCATACATGGAAGCTAGTTAATCTGCCTTCAGGAAAGAAGCCCATTGGCTGCAAATGTATGTTCAAAGTGAAGTATAAGGTAGATGGTACTATTGATAAGAATAAGGTCTATCTTTTTGCAAAGGGATATGCTCAAAAATAAGGCATATATTATGAAGAGACTTTTTCCCCTACTAAAAAAATGACTACCATTCGAGTACTTTGTGCCATGGTAGCTCAGTTTGGGTGTTACATTATATGGATGTAAAAAATGCTTTCTTAAATGGTGACCTATAAGAAGAAGTGTACATGACCCAACCAGAAGGATTTGTGATTGAAGGACAAGAATAGAAAGTTTACAAGTTGATCAAATTATTATATGGGCTAAAATAAGATCCACGAGATTGGTACATAAAAATAGATAGTCACCTAATGCACCATGGATTCAAAAGAATATATTTAAATGCAAATATCTATATCAAGAACAATGGTTCTAACATACTGATTTTGGTACTATATGTGGATGATCTGATCATAACAGACAGTTCAAAGAACATGATTGATGCAATGAAAGAATATTTGAAACAATATTTTGAAATGATAGATCTAGGACTTCTTCATTATTGTCTTGGTTTGGAAGTAACTCAAAAAAAGAATGATATCAGAGTATGGTAGATCCATTTATGATCGCAAATATAATTTTGGATACATTTTCCATCTTGGATATGGACCTGTCTCTTGGCACAATAAGAAGTAGCAGGTGGTTGCTTTATCTTCTATAGAGGCATAATAATGCATAGCCAATTAAGTAGTCTACAAGATAATGTGGTTAAGTCGCATTCTTACAAACATGGGTATTCCAAAAAATATTCCACTTCATTTGTTGTGCAGCAATCATGGTGTTTTGAATCTCATCAAGAATCTAGTATTTCATGAGTGTACCAAATACATTGAAACTTGATGTCATTTCATTTGATATGAAGTTTCAAAGCACCGCATACAGCTCCAATACATTCCCATTGATAAGCAAGTTGTAGACATTTTCACCAAGGCATTTTCATGTGTCAAATTTGAATTGTTTCGCAATGCTCTTTGTATTTGCCAATAATTTAATAAGGGGGGATGTTAGCACATAGGTATTACATTATTTTACAAAATAGCACTATGCGCTCTCCAATTTAGTTGGGAAGGTGATTCCTTGGTAGTTCCTCAACTACCTTATCATTGTATTTAATCAAACCTCATATCAATTATAAAGTTGCTCATTGCTTGCATTTGTTACACATTCCACTATCACCACATGTGTTTATTCTTATGTTGAGGCTTACCAAGTTTTTCTTACTTAAATTTGAGTCAGCATCTTATGATAAGGATCTATTATACTTTTCTTACTAAATCAATTGCTTGATCAAAATATGTGATAGTAGTAGTCTCTAATGCATAAGATAATTGTTCTTGTAAATTGCCAATAAATATCTCAAGCATATCCTTTGGAGGTAAAGTATACCTCAAGTGTCCAACTAAGATTCTCCAACGAGCCAAGAATTCTAAAAAATTTTCCTCTTTACTTTGTTTTAAATTATAAACATCTTTCATTGTCACTTCATTTTCAATATATGCACCAAACTATTGAACAAATAATTCTTCTATTTCCTAAAAATTCTTCAAATAATAATTAGGAAACCAATAATACCACTCTAATGCCATGCTACCAAGACTCTTAGGATTTTGAGAAATAACATATCATCATTTATGATATCATGGCAAGTGGTTCTAAATATTCTTAAATGCTCTATTGGCTCTTATGTACCCTTGTAAATAGGTAAAATCAACATAGAAAAATACTTAAGGTAAGGCCTAGTAGCAACAATAGGATCCAATGGCTGATTACACATTTCCTTATAGATGTAAGTAAAACTTGAAGGCTGAATCATCTCAAAATTTGAAACCAACTACTTTACCATATTTGTCAAAATATGCACTTCTAAATTATTGTTATTCATTATCCCCAAATTCCCTAAAGGAGGGATATACGTGTGTTGGGGAACCACTGCTTGATTTAGGTTGGATTCATGGATACTATTGTTATATGTGGTGCCTTGTGAAAATGGATGACTAAAATTTTGTGGGATAGAAGCAAAAGTGTTGATATTAGAATATTGAGGAAATTGAAAATAATTTTGAGTGACACTATTAATTGGAGGTACTTGTATATTCCTTCTAATTTTGGTGGTTGTAGTAGTAGCATCAATTGTCTGGTTCTTAAATTATCAAGATGAATTGATTTAGGCAAGGGGTTATTTTTATCAAGCATAGGAGATCTTATTGGAGGAGGAGGTGGAGGATTTTCACCTCTTTTGATATGAACTTCTCACTCCATACCCTCCAATATCTTATCTCTATTAGCTTTCATGAAACCCCAAATATGATCAAATGATAAACATATGAACCCATAATTATGTCCTTTATAAGGATAAAAATTTATTTTAGTTTCCATATTATATTGTTCTTCTGGATCTATGTTAGTATCCTATCTATCAATTTTATCATCTTTTAGAGGAACATAATCGTATTCAATGCACTTTCACTAACTTCTAAGGAAAGGAGCCATTAGAAGAGGCGAAATGATAGAAGAGAATACTAACAAAAAACACACAAAAGAAAATTTAAGATTTTATTAAAGGTATTCAACCACATACAAACAAAATTAGTGATCTTACTTAATATTTTAAAATAAAATGAGGTGTTCACATTGGGTTCACCAAATATGGAGAGGGGGAAAACAGACCTACCACGTAGGATTCTTTGTTTGATTCTCAAGAGAAAGCCAAGGTGACCATAGGGGTATGTTGTTCTCTACACTCGATGCTAAAAAGGATGGGAAGGGTTCACCAAGAACAACTTTAATAACTTGCTCCAAGTCCACAGGATTTTTCAGGAATGTTTGATGTATTCAATTTAAGACAATCACCTATGTTTGGCCTTTCTAGATCTATGCTATGAAAGATAAAGAACAATGCATAAATACATAATGCAATAAGACAAGATCTAACCCTAGAATGATTTTTTATTTGAATGCTTTTCTAACCCTAGGTTTTCAATGATAGAAAACCTTTAAGCAAGGGTTCAAGAATAAATGCACAAATAGAATTAACCCTAAGTGCACACTATATGTTGTTTATCCTTTAAATGCCTAGAAATAAATTAAATGTATTTCTTTTAAAATAATATCTAGAGTTTATAATAGAAATATAAGGCACTCAAAAAATAGCCTAGATATTAACTGAAATACTTATCTTATTCGATGAATAATTCAAGCTTTTATTCTTTTTCCAATGATATCAACAATTCATGTTCCTACAAGATAACTTGGAAAACACTTGGAAACTATAATCAGTGTTAGGGAGAACACATTCTATTAAAAGTAAAATTATCTAGTTTTTGAAGCATGTAGGAGGGGAGGTCTGGGGGAGGGGGAGGATCTTGCTACCTCTCCTTGATCCCCCTCCCCGGGTTCTTGCCCAGTCCCTGGCTCATCCTGGGTCATCATGCTCTAGGAATGCTTTGTAGTAGATGAACTACTTTGGGGGAGATCCTTCTCCACTTTCAACTCCTTTCCTAGTAGTTTTAGGGTTTCCCTACCTAATCTTGAGGTCTGGTGCATCTCAAGGGTCTTCTAGGGTTCCCTGCATGCTTCAGGGATCCATTCCCTGATCTCCCTTAGGATTCCCCCTGGGGTTTTTTGTAATTTTTTGCTTGGATCCAATTCCTAGGGCTTCCTCGATCGATGGTGGTGGCAAGTTAGGTTTTCAACTGCTTCTTGGTGCATCTCGTGAAGTCCTCTTTGCTTTAGGGTTGGTCTGAGAGGGATAATTTCCTCTTATACCAATGACTCCTCTCTAGGATGCCTATGGTTGCTACTGGTCCCATCCCTTTGGGTAGGGCCATTTTTGGTTTCCTATTAGGAGGCTTCTTCTTGTTGGATCTACTTTTTGGTGGACACCCAGGGCATTGGTTGGCCATTAGGGTGGGCCTCTTCCTCTGCCTGGGTTGTTCCCAACCCCAGTCCCAATTCCATGAAGCTTCCATGAGCAAGGATGGGGGGCTCTTGGTCCCTTATTATAGGGTTCCTAGTGTTTCTATTACATGTTTGGATCTTGGGGGGACCCATGATCATTGTATGCAGACCCTAATTTCCCTAGGTTAGGCTTTTTGGGATCCCATATTTGTGCCTATTATCACTCCCTGTATAGGATCCTCAGGTTGTTCATTTTAGTTCCTGCTCAGGGGATTCTGGTCCCAATTCCTTGGATCTATTTGTGAGCAAGGATGGTGGTTTTGAGACCTTTTTTCTTGAGTTGTGGGGGCTTCCTTCTGTATTCTCTGGTCTAGGGGGAGATCAGTAAGTTTGTAGTTGTGGTCCCTCCTTCCTCCTTCAGTTTTGGCTTTTAGGATCCTATATTTGCACCTATTGTTGTTTTCCCTAGATCCTTTCGACTTCCTCATATTTCTCCTTGATGTGCACAGGGATATCTTGGCCTATAGATATCCCTAGTAGTGTTGTTCCTCTTTTCAAGCTCAAGCAGAAGCATCCCATTTTTTTCTTTAAGGACCCTAATACCATTTCCTAGGCTATCCTACTACTGATCCCTGGCCTGTATCCCAGTGCTACTTGCTGCTTTGCTCATGTGGTTTCTTGTTGACCTGCTACACCCTAGATTGCATCCTATGGCATCCATGGGCGAGTATCCTCTCCAATTTTCTAAATTTTCCTACTTCAGGTTTTCTGGTAGGATTTCTAGTTGTAAGCTATCCTTGGTCTTCCTGCTCTCCCTACACATGTCTGGGAAGATGTTATTTTTCCACCCTTGGGAGGATCTTGGACTATTGTATCCACCCTCGAGTGGATCCCAGACTGTTGTATCCACCCCTAGGAGGATCCCAGTCTGCCAGCAATGGGAGGATGATACCTTGGCAAAGCGGGTCTCACTAATGGTTTCTAGAATCTAGTATTTATGTTGGATCAAGGGTTGTTTCTGGCCCTTTCCCTTTCAGTTTGTGTTTATTTTCATGTACTTAGGAATTGCTTTAAATATCGATGCTACGACCCTTTTTTATAAGGTTTTGGGATCCTCTTAAAAAACCTAATTTGTATATAAAATTATAGTTACTTATCAAATAAAATAATAAGTGTTAGGGGGCCTACTTAGGATATTGTACAATAATGCTTGGAGGTACAACAATCAATCCCCCTAGGTCCTTTTAGCTGACCTTTGAAAATACAAGCAAAAATTTTGACCTTTGGAAAAAATTAAGCATATCAAGATACAACAGAATAAAATGACAGAACCACATGATAGAATGTAGCACTATGACCTATATGCATTCTATGATGTAGATCTAAGATCAAAAATAGTTTTTTACCCTAAGAAATAGTCTAGGTAAAATCATGCCCCGTAATAGGCGACCACCATATTGTATTGGTAAAATCACGTCTAGTAGAGACCTGAGTGTGATTTCACAAAAGTTATGCAAAAAATAAAAGAAATATGTGACAATTCAATTGCATCAATTAGAAAATTATAACATTCATGCAATAGAAAAAAATCACTTGGCAGAGTGTGTAGAAGCAAGCAGAAGGGTTGAGACCTCCCGAATAGTTGATCTCTCCTTAGGGCTTCAACACAAATACACCAAAGTGAGCAACAACAATCAATAATCCAATGTAGTAGAGAACAAATCAAATTGTAGCAACCCTAGGAACGCATGCACTAGTCCCTTTTCTGAGAAACCCTACTTGTAGTGCTTATTTAAAATACCATAGATGAAATGGAAAGACAAGAGAAAAAAGCATATAAAACAAAATAATAAAATATGGATCTCTTTATTGATATTGAATCTCTATTACATGTTGGTCCCTCTTAGGGATACCCATTTTGATACTATAAATTACAAGTGGGCAAGGAGTGACCCTTCTACGAAGAGGTGGTCCACTTATAAAAGCTTTTTGGTTCCACACACGAAAATGTATGAGGGCTTACAGATGCCTCCTTCTCCAGGATTGTTTCATATAGGGATCCCTTTTTCTCTCATATGTTGTAACCTTTGTCCGATGTACCTGTGGCCCTGCAAGCAATGAAACAACAACACACTTTTAGGTGTCCAAGATTGCCTCCCCATATGAGGTTGTTAGTAATCAAAGAATGTAATAGAAATATGATAAAACAATACCATGGAATCAAGTAAATCTATGCTAATGATATAAGAAAACAAGATAAAAGATGCTATGTCTATCTAAGCCAAGCTTGTGGGCCACTGTCCAAGACAACGACCACTAAATAAAACCTTGCTCTCCTTTCCCCAAAGCTATGGGTCAAAGACTATGATCTAATGTTGAAGAAAGTAGGTATTATGCTCTTAGATTTGTCAAAGCTCTGCCACACATGTGATCTCAAAGAGAACTCTCCAAGTCTCGAAATATCTCCTCAAAAGGATGTCTCTCTCCTTGATGTGATAAAGGATTCAAGATCTTCAGATATGATATGGCTCTCTATATTCCCTGGTGCTCTTAGGCTTGCAACTTTTATAGTGTGAAACCCTAGGTCTATGTCCAAGCCCTAGAAATGAATTTCTCATGCGTAGTGCAAGTTAGCATGAGAAGCTCTTGTCTATTATCTATATTTGAAGTCCAGTTAACTAAAATCTAACTGCCCACTTGAGTCTTCTATGTGAAATGTTCATTATCATGAGAAGCTTTTGTCCTTTTTTTATGCTTTGAAGTCAGTTAACTTAAGTCTAAATGCAAACTCAAGTATCCTATGTGAATTGGTCATGAAAAGGAATGCAAATTCACTCTTGCTCACATTTATTGCATGCAGACTGCCACTTCTGCCTAATATTGGGCCTGTTTGTCAGCAAACCACTTCTTATGGCTTAGCTACTATCATCTATAGTGGCTATGATCTGGCCACTATCATCTCCAGTGGCTAGGTCTGGCCTCTCTAGGCTTGAGTGGCCAAGCTTGTATGGCTTGAAAAGGCCCCAAATGAGTGGTGAGAACCACTATTGATGCTTGGAAAGTCCAATATTATGTCTTATGATCTTATGAGTGTGTCTATGTATGTAGATCCCCTAAGCATGACATGATGTAGGTGTCTATAGATGCCCATTTTTGTGATGTGTTGTGTGGAAAACACAACGTTGAGCAAAAATGTAGACTGATCCGTTTGTAGGGTGTATGGTGATCAATGGTATGATCAACGCTAGATGGCCCAATCATGCAAGATGGTGTGCATACCTTAAATCATTGCCTCAAAGTTTAGAGGACTTAGCTCAGTGGATTTTGCATGTTAAGTTGCACTCATTCCTCAAACTCAATCGGGTAGCTTCAGCTGCTACAACAATTTCGATCGGTAGGAGAGCTATAATTGAAGATGTCATGTCTACTTATGTTCCTAGAAAACAAGGGAAATTTGTGATTGTTGTATGCAATGATTCATAGGATGAACACAATTTTTCTATGATCAAGTGATCTTTTGTTGATTTTGATTATGATTAAGTTGAAGTTTTAAACTACCTCTTCACACAATGAATTTGTGAAGAAATGACAACGAATGAAGTGACAAGTCACTTGACCAATATTACTAATCTGGTTCCTTTCTAGCATTTCCTACTTTTAATGGGTAATCCCACATCCAAGTGTGACTCCAATTACTTATGATAATCATCCATCCCTATATCGAGGAGCGGTCCAACTATCAATAGCCTTATTAGGGAGTTAGGATGAATGATTTTATTCATGCCTAGATTGTATCACTTTGAATTAATGTTTTTGATGTCATAGGGAAATTAGAATGACCCCTTCATGCCCATGGAGTAGTCCGACCATCTTGATCTTCTTCGGGTTTGAAGGGTGACATATCATAATTCCAAAATGAGTTGCTTTTGCCCCAAGTGGCCTTATGGTTGCCTACTCATCTCATCGAAATACATTGAGTGCAAATATTGCAATCATTGAGTGGATAGAGTAGGTAACTGGATATGAGGCCTGCTTGAGATTATGATTTTATGTGATTTTTTTTGTTATTTTGAACATTCTAATGATCCTAAACCATCAAAGTGTGATTATTTACTATTTTTGTTATTCCCTCATTGAAGGAACTGCTTTACTTTGATATGTGAGCTTGGTCGTTGTCAGGTCTAGTGGCTTTTGATTTCCTACCTGTGGCCATTGTCGCCTTGAGTGGCCAAGAAGCTCGAGCCACTAAAGTTAGCAATGACCAAGGCATAATTAAGGAAATATAAAATTTGCAATTCTAGGGTTTTGACCTGTCATTTTTACTATTGAAGATTTTTATTTTAGAGCTCTGGTGGAGTAGTGATGATTGTGAATTCAAAACTTGCTGGTGCTAAGGACATGGTTGTTTGAGGTGAGATATCAGCTGCTGGAGGATCCGAAGCTTCTCGGGTATCTCTATTCAAAACCCTAGCTCTCTTTTCTTTTCTTAAGTAAAATTGAACTTCACTAAGAAATGAGAAAAATGAACATCACTAAACCTACTAGAAATGAAAAAACTCCATAACTAGGCTTAGGTTCCTTTTTGCCATGGTGGGTTGATCCCCAATTTTGGAATCTATCAGTGGCTTTAGCCTAGGGTTTTTAAAAATTTTCCATTATTCCCCTATTGTCACCATTTTTGGCATTATCAAACTTAGCTTAGTTTTGATGCTTGGGTAGGGGATTTACTTTCCAATTTTTTTGATTTCCCTCCCTTTTGTTGAAGCTATCTTGTCAAAACTAAAACATTTTTTGATTTTCTGGCCAAGGGTTGATGGGTTTGTCATGCCGCCCCTTGGCCGCTATTCCTCAGAGCAGTCAATCTTGAATCCCAACGATCAAAAATTTGACCATTGGGCCTTGGATGCTGCTACCTCCAGTGGCCAGGTTTCGGCCGCTATAGGCGACAACGGCTAAAGCTTAAGCCTTGTTTTCTTGCATATTATGTATTGATTTTATGATTTTGTTTTTGAATTTTTGCTTTTGCTTAGGTGCAATTTATTCTTTTCTTTCTTAGATTTAGAGTAACTCATACTCTTTTGCATTGTTTTCATTTTTATTGTGAATTATGCCTTAGATGCATTATAGTTATATTTTGTTTTTCTTCTACTTTGTTTAGATCCTCACTGCTCAGGATCGGGACCCAAAGCTCTTGCTTGACTTACTTCCTAGATTTTATGACACTGACTAGGATTGGTTTAAGGCCCGTGGGCTACAGTACATTATCAGGTTGCCTCACATTATGGCCAATCAAGAATATATTATGACCTTAGCTCATTGTTGGGACCCATGGAACAACACCTTCTATATTCTTCCTAGTGAGATGACTATCACACCAGAGGATGTTTACATGATTTTTTTGGATCTCGTTCGATGGGGTGCCCATTGTTTTGTCAACCACTACTGATCAGGTGGCCATCTATGCTCAGGTTTTTGGAGCACACTTTACACAGGCCCTCCAAGATACTGGGTCTATGGGATTATCTATCAAGACTTGGTATGATGCTCAGGTTTTCACAAGACATGTCATGTTGCTGATGGTGATCAGCAACATTCTTGTACTGGATTGCTCGAGTTTGAATTTTCCTTGGAACCTCCTGGAAATGGTGTAGGACCTACTGGATAGTGAGGAGCCTATCATCTATGCATGGGGTAGATTTTTATTGGGTCAGTGCTATGATGAGTTGTACCACATCCATTGGTAGGGATGCATCAACATTGCTTGTAGTTTGCTCTTACAGGTTTGAGGATGGGAGCACATTAAGGTATATTGCCCTAAGGGGCTCCCAGCTGAGATTACATCTATTGAGGCTCGTACATAGTGCTATGCTACCATATGGGCTCAAGAGCATGAGGAGCGTAAGAGCTACACTTTTATAGGGGAGTTGTCCCACTATACTGATGCTTTTACTAGACTATTGGTTGAAGATGTCATGTGGTGGTCGTACTATGAGTGTCCGGTTTGGGATGATCTAGCTAGTTTTACTGCTAGGACACAGTGTGAGCGATGGCTCATTGGCTGTAATATTGCCATCCGAGAGTATTTATTCTACTCTCGGGTTCTTCATTAGTATGGATTACAGTAGGATGTTCCCTTGGTATTATTATTGTAGAGGTGCCTCACTGTAGAGAGGGACCTACCTCCACAATATGTCACAGAGCTTGTATATGAGGAGGATGTCCCAGTTGTAGATCCTATAGTGGCTGGAGGAGTTACAAATTCCTACTCTCAATTGTGGGGTGATCATATGTGGTATGGCATCGATAGTCTAGGGCACAAGGATGATGGCAAGGGTGATGGTGCAGATCCAGTAGGACGTAGGGTTTGAGCTAGGACTAAGTTATGCGGCCAACTGACAGAGTAAGTGGTAGTAAAGGATCTTGATGTTATTAAGGAGAAGGAGGAGTTAGAGCCCAAGGAGAGAGACTCTCCTCTGAGAGCACAGTTGCACGAGGTCAAGGATGAGATCCAGGCTACTAAGATCTAGGTATAGTGGCGAGATGCTATGATTGAGTAGCTCACATCATAGATACAAGATCTATAGGCTACTTTTGGGGGTGATGATGTCAGGATGCAGTTTGTTGTTCCTACTTCTACACCACAGGAGGTTACAATGATAGGCTCAGGTGCAGAGGTGGTACAGCTTTAGTCGTTGTTGGATGAGCATGAGGAGTGGATCTGAGGACTTATGGATCATGTTACCCTCCTTCAAATGTAGCTCAAGAGGCACAAGATTGTCCCTAAGGATCCAATAGGTGCAGGTGGTTTGTAGGCCAATAGGAACTCTACCTCAGGGTAGTCTTTTGCTCATCCTATTTAGCAGACCCAATATCGGATAGAGATACCTATAGGATCATGTCACTCGACTCGTGATACGACCACAAGGGGAGGTGGCACTGGAGGAGATGGCACAGGGGGCTCAGTACTGGCACTTGATTGATGTTCTACTTGGTTCTTGATCTATTTTTGAGGTCGACTAACCTACATGACTATAGCCCATAGGAATTTTTGTATATCCATTGGACTTGATACACATACTTTTATGATAGATTTACCTTTTATGACTCATTATGTGTATCATTTATTGCTTATGTTTTTGTTGTTATTTTGTTTTATGATATGATGCGATGATGGTATTTATGATGATTTTATGAATATGCTAGATGATAGATGATATTTGAATATGATTAGATGGATGTGTAGATTCTTATATGATTTGATGATATAATGCAATGTATTTTGATTATGTATGATGAATTTATGATTGTATACAAATGGATATTGCCTATATGTTTTATGATGTGGTTTATGGATGATTAGTCACTTGTGTTTGTGGATGCAAATGTTATTGTTAAATGCATGTTTAATTTATGCTTTAATTATATGCATCTAACTTATGTGATGGAATGGTATAAATGAACCTGTATGATCTAATCACTTAAAAAATATGGAATGCATATGACATTGACAATATTAATGGGTGATACCACAGAAAGTAAAAAATATAATCATGAATTTAAAACATCACTCTTATCATAATAATTGATTAAGTATTCATATATGAGATGTAATGGTGTGTAATGTATATTCTTAATAAGTTTTTGTAAATTAAAATATATAAAGTAGTCAGTGGTCGTCTATATACTATTTATAATATATATGTGGTATCTGTCCTACTATATTGATATCCCCTAATTTATAAAATCTTATAAATAAAATGATGGTGTGAATGATTTAATGATTTGTTTCTATGTAAAAAAAAATTAGGGATTTTTGAAGATTAAAACACTCTAGTTCCCCTATCAACAGTTGTCTACTTACCACTTAGACTTTTGAAAAGTAAGTATTTTACCATGGACCTAGTTTTTCATGATCTATTTGTATGCATGTGATTGTATATTTTGAGGTAGAACTCAAGAATTTCCTGTGATGTCAAGCGGGATTCTTTCAGCCCATTGCCAAGATCAGGGATCCTCAAGTGTTCATCTCATCCTTATGTTGGACTTAGTTGGACTATACCACTAGGCAATATTTGGTTAGCTAAGCTAGCTCATCCACATTCAAACATTGGTCTACACAAATGCATGAAGCAATTGTAATAGACATATCATCATGTGTAAGGATTTCTCCTTCCAGTTGTGTATATTGCTGAGAATTCTAGGGATTCAAGCCCCTTTTTTTTCCTTATTTTGGCTTCATTTTGGCTTTGGATTTTTGCTTATATATAGTGATGAAAATCACTGCTTATTTTGATTTGATTTTTCTTTGAGCTTGATTTTTTGTAATTTCTAAATTTATGCTTTGTGTATCAGATTATTTGCTTTGAAATATGGACTATATGCTTGGCATTTTGAATTTGTACTTTTGCTTTGGATTTTTGCTTATTTTGATTTAAGCAAGGGATTTTGATAGGGTAAAGATTGTCCTTTTGCCAATTCTCAGCACCTTTAAACTAGTTGCACAAGGGGATAAGCAAGGATAATCCTTTTCACTTAAGGTAACCTAGACCGCTTTGCAACTTTCATATTTTCCTTGTACCAACTAGGATTTTAGGGTTTCAACTAGTGACGAGATATTGAATATCCAAGGCTTTATCACAGCTAGGCCTTTCCTTCTACTAATCAAAGTTGTTTTCCTCAAAATTTGATAAGATTACTATATTTGGTTGACTAACCGAAAAGCCTTAGTATATTATGTATAGCAACAAATAATGGTTGTGTTGAAAAACACAATTACACACATGTGGATGGAGGTATGGATATGAATTACTTGTGCAACAAACTATGGTATAACTTTTAAGACTCTCATGACATATCTTGTAATGTATGTGAACTTGCAATGCAATGATGTGGATGCAAAATATAAAGTGCAATTGTTTTCGTATTTTTGATTTTATGTTGTTTTTGTATTTTTGATTAGTTTGACCAAAGGGCTTATTATACCTTTGGTGCTTTTGTTATTGCTTTTTACCAAGAGGTTTGAATCACCCTTGGAGCCTTTTTGATTAATTTTTGACCAAGTGGTATGAATTACCCTTGGAGACTTTGATTTGATTTTTGACCAAGTGGCTTGAATTATCCTTGGAGCCTTTTGAATTTTGACCAAGCGGTATGAATTACCCTTGGAGCATTTTGAATTTTGACCAAGGTGTAGCACCCTAAAATTGGCGCAGTAAAATCTTAATAATTACACTTACTCTAGTAAATAATTCAAATTCAAATTTTAACCTCCAAAACAGCTCCCAAACCGCCGCTTAATCCGTTTCCTCATTTCCCATGCCATTTTTAGAGTTTGTTTTGACCGTTTGACGATATCGTCGCCGATCAGACGATATCGCCTCAGATCAGATGATTTCATCTGGGCTAGGACGTCCAGACGATCTTGTCCCAAAACTAATTTTTCACAATTAGTCTATGTTCCAACGGTGTCTCTAATCTAGGCAGAAGCGTGTCTGCGCCGTTAGAGACCCTCCCCATTGGAGATCTCCCAAATAGGGATGATCTCCAACCTCCCAACCTCTATCCTAAGCCTATTTAATCCTAGGCCCTCCCCCTTAGCATCCCCCTGGCTGAAATTCCCTATAACTCAAATTCTACATGCACTAGACCATCTTAAAACACTGTTTGCATTCGTATTTTTTCAAGTTTGTTTGCAGGAACTTCATTGTTTTTTAGCCAAAGCAAGCTCAGTTCGTCTCAGACGATCTCGTACAATCTCGGACGATCTCGACCCAATTCAAGATGATTTCGACTGCAATTCACATTGGGGGCAATCAGTGCCCAGAGTTTGCATTTCTTCATCCTTTTTCTGCTGTATTATTCTGCATTTAGTTAATTCTATGGTTATTCTTTATTATTCTGCATCTTGGAGTTCACCCATATAGCTTATATGCATAATATAATCATGATTTGTCAATAAGTCATTATATTGCACTTGTGTCTTAGTTTTTTATTATCATTTTAATGTTCTTACTGATATTTTATATCATTACCCTCTGTTATCATAGTTGCATTCTCTGTATTTTGCATCTATTTTTCTGTTTGCAGGTCTCTGACGAATTCGTCTAACGAATTCGTCAGATCTCAGATGATCTTGTTAGATAGGAGATGATCCTGTCAAATTCTAGATGATCTTGACTACTTCAAAAATCAGAACCTCCATCAGACATCCGGATCAGGTATGGGTATTTAATCCATCTTGTTCTTTCTATTTTTCTGTCCAAATCTGTTTTTGTCTTCATTTAAATCTGCATTTCATATAGAATAGCTTAGATGCATTTTGGCCAAACCTAGGACTTGGATGATTAAAGCTAAAATAGAACACATCAAACACATTCCCAACCTAGGCATGGAAACTGCCATTCAAACGTTTCTTGGTGAACCCACCATCCATCGAAAAATCACCATAATACACCTCCCCCGAGAGGCGGGACCTTCGCAAGGCCTCTCAGTCCGAGGTACCGCGCCATCCTTTTCCCATCCCCCTTTCGGGCATGGATCCTATAGCTTGAAGGTAAGGATGCGAAAAATTTGGAGCGATACATTTTGGTGAACCCGACGTGAATGCATTTAAAACCTTTTGAAAACAAAAAACAAAAAAAATAAAACAACCAAAAACATAGATGCATTTCAAATCATTTAAAACTAATAAGTTGCATATCATGTTTAGATGGTAGCTCCTAAGAAAATATTAGCAGTTACTATAAATGTTGAAAACCAATTAGCAGCCATAGAAATCAATTATGTGCTTAGTGTGCCTGAAACAGATAGAAATCAACTTTTGTGGGACGAACTTGATAGAAGACTAAGTGTCATTTCATCTAGGTCAACAAAACTTAAACAAATCAAGAGGCTTGTCCTAGATAGAATCTTGGATCCTCATCAACTCGTATTTTATCATGAACTTCAGAGAGCCTGCCATAGATGGTTAGCTTATAGGAGAGCTCTTGTGTCTTCAGAATTGTTCACCTTCGAGGAATACCTCGAGAATGCAGCCATTATACACCAGTTCCTAGGTCATGTAGAAGACCAAGAGGTTGTTCTTATGGATAGGGAAAGATGGAATAGAGTTCCTCGAGCTGTGTTATATCGAGAGTATTGCCACGAGCTTTACTTCTATCAACCAGCATCTGAGACAGATAATATCACTATAGCTCTTTTCATTAAATTTTTGAAAGAAAATTTTCAATTTGAAGAAGAACACTTCATGACTCTTGAAGAACTCGAGCCCATTAATGATATTTATAAATTTTTTATAGAAAACTAGATCATTACTTTCAATATTAGTTCTTGCATTTATTGTGTTGTTTGTTATCTTTACAATATTATTACAAAAACAAGAAAAACTAAAAAAAACATAACAAAAACCAAAACCTTTCATTTTAAATATTGTAGTAGGTATATAATTAATATATACCTCTTAAGCTTGTTGCATATATATATATATATATATATATATATATATATATATATTTTGCTGAAATCTAAATTAAGCACAATGCCTAAACTTAGGAATGGTAAACAAACTGAAGGAGAAGAAGAAGATTGGTTAGAAGATAAAACTAGAAACCCAAATGTCCTTCCTGAGGATCCAATTCCGGAAGGAGAAACTCTAGATCAACCGGAAGATGACCTAGGTGAAGACAATGAACAAGAAGAAAATGTTAAAGAGGATGGATCCTCATCCCCTAGAGTAGCTCCAGATGGAACTATTGCTTTTGACAACTTAGATCATTTCTGGAAATTTTTCAATAATAACATTGGCGCTCTTAATATGGCAGTTTGTATTGATAAAGGGCAAATTAGTGACACTCAAGCAGCCATGGAACATATGTTTGATGTGCACACTAATCCCTTGTCTTTCATTGATCAAGAAAGTGATAAGGCTGGACCATCCAATAGAGATATGGTCACTATGATTCAGAACATGCCAAAACAACAGGTTACCCAACCTCCTAAGGAACCTGTTATTCAGCCTAAAATCATTCCCACACAAAATAAAACTTCCTTCACTGCTTTACTTCACCAAACTATTGATCAATATGCTTCAAGTAAACAAAAACCTAAAATGAAGCCAAACACCAATTTTCAACAATCTGGAATACAACATAATACAACTTCAAAATTCCTTCATAACACCTTTCCTACCAACAATTTACACAATAGCAACATAGCATCTAATCTTCATGTCCCTCCATCATATGCTCACAAATCCCATATCAATGCCCTATCGAACCAATATGGTGGGCAAACTAGTAATCTGGAAGCCATGGTGAAACAGTTAGCTTCGCGTATGGACCAGATAGATCCTTACCGTCCCTCGTACAATTATCGAGAGATATGTAGTCAACCTTTGGATCCCATAGTTGTAGCACAACCATACCCTAAGCATTTTCCCATGCCCATCCTGCCTATATATAAAGGAACCAAAGATCCCATAGAGCATCTTCGCATGTTTAGGATAGCATGTCATGATATATCACATGATGACTTGCTATTACTAAAAATGTTCCCAAAAAGTTTAGGTGGAATGGCATTAGAGTGGTACTATCAATTGCCCACTCATTCTTTGAGAAACTTTGAAGAAACAACTGAATCTTTTGTCCATCAATTTAGTGCCTACATCGAGAGGCATGTAACCATTAAAGATTTATACAACTTAAAACAAGACAAGGATGAATGTTTTGCTGATTTCTTAGCTAGATGGAGGCAGTTGATAGGAAAACTGCACTTTGTGCTACCTTATAGGGAAATGTTGGACATTTTTATTAATAATTTACAAGAACAAATATCTTATGAGCTATCAATTGCTACTTTAACTACCTTCGATCAAGCTATAGATTTAGCTCGAAGAGTAGAAGATGCCCTCATTAGGAGAGGCCAACTTAGGAAGAAGGATGATGAGAAAACATCCAGAAATCAGTATAAAAACAAACAAGTTGTAGGTGACGGAGTCACTGACAAAAAAAATGTTGCTAATATCAATGCAACGAAAACAACAAAAAAATTTATATTGAAACCGCTTGATAAGCCTCCTTGAGAATTTACTAGATTGAATCAACCATTATCAACTATTTTACCTCAATTACTCGAAAGAGGTTTGATCCAATTACCAGCTATCCGAGAACCTGATCCAACTATACCCGGATACAGAGCTGACTTACATTGTGATTTCCATAGAGGGCCTGGACACTCTACCAATGCTTGTAAAAGGTTGAAACATAAAATACAGGATCTGATTGATAATAATGAAATGGAGGTGCAAGCCTTCCAACCTAAACAAAATGCTCCTAATAATCCTCAAAAGACCATTCCCCAAAATCAAAATCAAAATGCTAATCAATCATTAGACATATTTCAACACCCTTTACCAAGACATGGTAAAGAGGTGGCCAATCAAATCGAACATCATAATGTTCCTCCTCCTACCCGATATGTAGGGACCATTAGTGGACATTTACTTAATCATGATCCTCAAATATTTGACACAACTTTATCCATGGTTACAACCAGGCCCCTACATAATATTCAAACTCCAGATCCTAGTGATATAGAATCAGATACTAAAAGTGAAATAGACATCACTTCAAACCAATCGAATAGTTTTGAAAATGAATCAGATCCTATTCAACCCATCACAGATGCTATGGTTCCAGAAGAACCATTTCCTAGAAGAGTTACTACTCGACCCTCTTCTAATCAATTCCTCCCAAATGAACAAGCCATAAACGCTCAACCGAGACCAGTTCAGCGTCTTCAATATAACATTGTAGGTACCATTGGAGTCGTTACCGGACAACGAGGCTCAAAATTCTCAACAAGAACCAAACCGAATGATGGATCAGCTCCATTTGTTTTGAAAAATCCCAATAAAGGGAATCATGCTTCCAATGTTCAACCTAAACCCCCTTACAATATTAATGAGCAATTATCTAATACTACAACCAGAATTTCCCTTTTGGATTTATTAAGATCTTCTCCTACCCATAGGGATGAGTTGATGCTTACATTAAGCCAAATGATGGTACCTCAAAATATTCAACCTGAAGCCATGGCCAATACTATCATCACTCGAGAAGTTGATTGTATTGACTTTCGGGATAAAGATATCCCACAACATAGTTTACATAAGGATAATCCCTTATATATTACTGCTCTAATTGGAGATGTAGTTGTTAAACGAGTCCTGATTGATAATGGTTCATCTCTAAACATTTGCACTTTTGACTTCTACCAATGATTTGGCTTTAGAAGTGATGAAATGAAGAAAACTGACATGATTATCAAAGCTTTCAATGACGAAACACAAGAAACGTGTGGAGTTATTACCATCCCATTGCAAGTTGGTCCTCGAACTCTAGATACCACCATGTTTATTGTACATTGCCCCGCATCGTACAATATACTCTTGGGTCATCCTTGGATCAATGCAATGCGGGCTGTCCCATCAACTTTACACCAATGTGTTAAATTCGAATTTAAAAATCAGTTGGTCACTATCCATGGTGACCCTAGACCCTTTGATATGTGTGCTTTGGCAGAACCCGTTGGAGTGCAATTTTGCCCTGCTCTGTCATCCACACATCCTAATTCTTATTTTTCATCTAAAACTATGAAACACACACCCATAGCTTCACCTATTTCCCCTCCATTAATTTCATCCTCATATATAGATCAACAATCTTCTAAACAAACCACTCTAGAACCTCAAAAAGATCTTCAATCCACAACCAATCCTTCATGTTCCATCCCTATAATTTCAAAACCTATAGACCCATCTATTAACACTTCCACATTATCAACATCTATCATACCTTCCACATCTAAAGATATAGGGAATGATCCTTCTACATCTTATGCTCTTTCTGATGAACTTTTACCGGATTTATCCACAATCTTAATATCAAAAAAAACAAATGCTTTCATGCAAGATTCAATTCTTTTAAATAACTTGCCGCCATCTCCTCGTACTTTGGGCCTCCCACAACCTATGGGAAGTACTTACCAAGTCGGGAGTTGTGCCTTCATTTATAAAGGATATGATTGGGGAAGAATCCCTCGGAATATCAAAACTCATCATGAGGGATATGCTCGATGTTATTTTACCAATGAATATATTAAAGCTAAACCCATAATGCTTAAAATGGGATATAAAGGGAAAGGCTTGGGACCTTTCCAAAATGGCATGAAAGAACCTTTCGAGGTAGAACCGTGGCCTCGCCCGCTGTGGTGTGGGCCTATTTCCTAGTAAGGGTCAACCCTTTCCTTTTGAAGATGATGATCAACTCATATGTTATCAAGATTATTTGGATAGGCGTGATGATTTGCCTCTAAAAAATCAGCCATTTACATGTAACATGCTATCCATAACTTACCCCGAAATGATTGTTGACTCCGATGAGGAGTTGGAAGGAGATATCTTCCACGATGTCTCCGTTGAAGAGATGTTACACAATGGATTTTATTTTGATGGTTCTATACCAACTATAGCCCAACTTGAGACCACTAATCCTCAAGATGAATTATCCAACTTAACCTTACAAGAATTACAAGAATTGGGTGTTTCACCCGCCCCACCTAATTTTGAAAGAGATCTACACATGGAGGTAGAAAACGTCATTAAAATTAATATTGGAACTGAGGATAATCCTCACATAATCAATATTGGATCAGAATTAAGTCAAGAAAAACAAGAGCAATACATTGCATTCCTTAAAGAATATGAAGATGTCTTCGCTTGGACATATGAAGATATGCCAGGTCTAGACCCTTCCGTAGTCATGCATCACCTAGTGGTCCATCCGGATGCTAAACCGGTTAAACAAAAACTTAGAAAAATGCATCCCAAAGTGGCTTTGCTAGTCAAAGGGGAGTTAGAAAAACTCCTGAATGTTGTTTTTATACAAGCTATTGATTATGCTGAATGGATCTCAAATGTAGTTCCAGTTACCAAGAAAGAAGCCACCAAAGTTAGGGTTTGCACAGATTTTAGAGATATTAACGTTGCATGCCCTAAAGATGATTTTCCTCTTCCAAACATGGATCAAATCATTGACTTTACTACCGGGAGTGGGATGATGTCCTTAATGGATGGATTCTCCGGTTATAATCAGATCAGGATAGCTCCTGAAGATCAGGCTAAAACAACCTTTATTACCCCTTGGGGTACCTTTTGTTGGAAAGTGATGCCATTTGGCTTAAAGAATGCAGGTGCAACCTATCAACGAGCTATGACTTATATTTTTCATGATATGATGCATGATATCCTACATGATTATGTAGATGATATTATAGCTCGCTCTATTAATGAAGATAATCATTTAGATGATTTGAGAAAAGTTTTTAATCGATTATGAGAATATCTTATTCGATTAAATCCAGCCAAATGCATATTCGGAGTTAAGTCCGGTAAACTATTAGGGGTTTTAGTTTCTTTACGTGGTATCGAAATTGACCCTCTCAAGATTGCGGCTATCACTGATATGCTCGCACCTACTAATATATCTAAGTTACGAAGTTTACAAGGTAAGCTTCAAGCCATCCGTCGCTTCATCGATAAGTCGGCGGACAAAACCGGTCCCTTTCTTAAACTTCTTAAGAAGGATGTCCCTTTTAATTGGGACGACGAATGTAAAGAAGCTTTTGAACTTCTCAAACAATACCTCCTTAACCCACCTGTGCTTTCACCGCCTAGACCTGATCGCCCATTTCTCCTGTATATTTCAGCTTCAGATTCTGCCTTAGGAGCTATGTTAGCTCAGCTTGATGATGCGAAGAGAGAACGTGCTAATTATTATATTAGCCGAACCTTCATCAGTTATGAAACCCGCTACACAACATTAGAAAAACTATGTCTAGCAATCATGTTTGCTACGCAAAAATTATGCCATTATATGCTTAGTCAAAAAATTTATGTCATTGCTAAATATGATCCCTTGAGGTATCTCATGAGTCGACCTTATTTATCGGGTCGCACAGCCAAGTGGGTTCTTTCTCTAAGCGAGTTTGACCTCACGTTCATAGGACAAAAGTCTATTAAGGGTCAAATCATAGCAGATCAATTAGCTATTGCACCCTTAGAGTCTACCCATCCCCTCATCATTGAGTTTCCTGATGAATGCCTTCAATTAGAGGCGGACCATATTGAACAATGGTCCTTATACTTTGATGGAGCCCGATGCATGAGTGGGGCTGGTGCGGGTATTATTTTAATATCCCCGCAAAAACATCTTATTCCTCTGTCCTTCAAATTGACATTTGCTTGCACCAACAATATTGCTGAATATGAAGCTCTAATCCTTGGATTACGAGCTGCCTTGGCGCTAAAATTAAACATCTATTAGTTTTTGGTGATTCTCAACTTGTTATAAACCAAATTAATGAAGTTTATCAGACCAGAGATGATAAACTGCGCCCATATAAAGCCTATGTTTTACAATTAATGTCTCTATTTGATCAAGTTACCTTGGAAGCTATTCCTCGAACTTGCAACCGTGCGGTGATGCTATGGCCCATTGCATCTCTCCCGCCCTTGGAGTTAGATGACGAATATGCCACCATCATTATTCGTCGACTCCAGGAACCCACTTCAAATAAGTCATGCTTAGAACCTTTGGATGTGTTTCTAATCAATGAAACTACTCCTGAACCTTGGTATACGGATATATTTTATTTTCTCCAAAATGGGACTTTCCCTGCCAATTCTAATAGAAACCAATGTCGGTTATTACGTAGACGAGCAAGTCGATTTGTAATAATTGGCAATACTTTATATAGGAGATCTTTTGAAGGTATCCTATTAAGATGTTTGAATTTAGAAGAATCCCAATCAGCCTTGAGTGAAGCCCACGATGGATCTTGTGGAGGACACTTCAGTGGTAGTGTCATTGCTAAAAAGCTCCTTAGGATAGGATACTTTTGGCCTACCATGGAGAATGACGCACATGATTATGTGCGCCATTGCGACAAGTGCCAAAAACATGCTGACCTTGTCCATGCGCCTGCACAAGAACTGCAAGCTATTTCATCTCCTTGGCCCTTTTCAAAATGGGGTTTAGATATTATTGGCAAAATCAATCCTGTGTCATCTGATGGACACAAATTCATCATAACCACCACCGAGTATTTCACGAAGTGGGTTGAAGCTATGCCTTTAGCTTCCTGCACCGGCACACAAGTCTCTAAATTTATTTTTAATCAAATCATTTGTAGGTTCGAAATTCTTGCAAATCTCATCTCTGATAATGGAACTTGTTTCAAAAATAAAGATGTTAAAAAATTATGCCAAAAATATAAGATTCAACATCGCTGGTCCACTCCCTATTATCCTCAGGGTAATGGTCAAGCAAAAGCATCTAACAAAACCTTAATCAAAATTCTCAAAATATTGGTCAATAAATCTGGCCGTGACTGGCACATTCAGTTATATCCATCCTTGTGGGCCTATCGAACTAGTGTTCGAACTCCCACTGGAACTTCACCTTTTGTTTTGGTTTATGGTGCTGAAGCCATTTTTCCCTTTGAATTAGAAGTTCCTTCTTTGGCTCTACTACTTCAAGATACCGAAGTAGGAGATGAATATCGAGTTGGCAGACTCGACTAGCTGGAACTCCTAGATGAAAAGTGCATCAATGCTTTGGAGCATCTCCGTGCCTACCAAAACAAGCTTAAAAGATCATATGCTAAAAAAGTTCGTCATCGATCCTTTGAGATCGGCGACCTTGTTTTAAAAGAAAATCAAAAAAATACTAATGCAACTAAGGACCTTAAAGGTAAATTTGAGCCCAACTGGCTTGGACCATACATTATCACTGCTAAATTTGAATCGGGAGCATACAAATTATCTACCTTAGATGGTAAAGAACTTAAAGAACCCATGAACATTTTGCATCTTAAACGTTACTATGTATAAATTTGGTCATTTCATCCTTGTATATATTTGTTTAAAATATTTCACAATCACTATTTTGTATTTCTTTCAAATTCAAAAACACCAAAAACATTCATAATCATCAAAATCTTCAAAACTACTTGTTGTATTTATTTATGGCACTTGTTAATTCTTTCAAAAACAAAAAATATAATAATAAAAATTAAAAAAACAGCAATATTCTTGACTCTTTCGAAACCAAAACAACATAAAGAAGAAAGAGAGAGTCAACATTCTCAAAACTTCTCAAAAAGTATTTATATATATTTCTTCTTACAAATGTTGCAATTATATGTTTCAAATTATTTTGGATAAATTAGCATTTATTTGGAATCCCTCACTTTCACAAACACAAAAATAAATATCTTGATTTTTATCTAGCATGATTACTAATCTCTCTTATATCAAAGTCCACAAAATTCAATTAAATAAAGTTTGAGCACAGAGAATTGATCTTGTTATTTACTTAAACCAAGCACATCCTTTCACAATAAAATGATTATATTTGTAATGTCCATGCTATGCTACATAGTAGAAGTGGTTTCTTGAGCGAAAAGTTTCCCCTGCTATCCTATCATGCACATGGTCTAGAATCTTTGAGAATTGGCAAAAGGACAAGCTCACCCCTACCCAGAATAAAAATCCCTTGCTCTACAGCTAATCCGAGCAAGTATCCCTAGCATAGGAAAAAAAAAAAGCAAAGTTCAAGAAAAAGAGAAAAAGAAAAATGTTATTTTATATCATTACAGCATTATCAAGCAAAAATACAAAAGAAAGCAAAAGCAAAAGCAATAAAATCCCTTTCCCTACCCTTTGAAAAGAAAAGAAGGGTTGATGAGCTTGAATCCCTGGAATTCTCAATTATTCGAAAACTGTGAGGTAAGCCCCATAACAGGTGGTTTGTGCCCAACCTCGCTTGGCCTTGGGTAACTCCTAGCGTGGCGATATGTCTGTCACATTAGCGACCTTCTTTTGTACAGACCTATGTCTGCTTATGGATTAGCTAGCTCTTGATAATCCGACTTACATAGTAGTCTGGTATGGTTATATGCATCTACATCATGGTTAATGAACACTTATTTGGTTCATTCAAATCACTTGTATCATATTATCTTGCTCAAAACTGGTAAATGAACATAGCAATTGCACACACATTTGTATTTGAGAGATTTTGTGTATCATTATGATAAATCAAGATTGGAAATGAATTCACATATGCACATGGGATTCCTTATAAATCTAACTTTTGTCTTTAAGATACTTTGAAATATTTTTTTGCAAATTGTCTGGAATAATTCATTTTCTTCTTTGAAGAACAGTTGTTTAGTATAAAGACAACTACATGCATAATAGAAAAATCAAAATTTCTTTCAAAACCATACAATCAAAACACACACATATATATATATATATTTTTTTTTTTTTTTTTTTTTTTTTTTTTTTTTTTTTTTTTAATTTGTTTTTTTTTTTTTTTTTTTTTAAAATAATGAATAAAATCTCTTTTGATTTTCGCGATGATGGTATAAGTCTATACCTACATATTCTATGCCTAGCGCAAACCATTGTACCAATTTTTATTCTCCATTTATTTCAAATCAAATCATAAAAAACATATGACTTAAATCATTATGTTACACAATTATGCTTTCAAAAGCATGCACATTATCACTATTTCATGTCATTATGTCAACCTTCAATTTTGCAATGATGGTATAATTCCTAGGGAATTATCCAAAAAAATTATCACACTTAGGAATTTATGCCTAGCAAAAATCATTTTAACATTATTTCATGCATACTATTTTTATGAAACTCTGAAAACAAACCATCATCATCATCATTTGCACCATTGCACCAAAGTCTTAAGACAGTCTCTTAAGCACTCTTTTACTTTTAACAATATTTCTATACTGGGATTAGCTTGACGACCGAGTGAGCGGCGACTCCATGAAATGGTCTATAATAGCGACAATGTCCTTTGAAATTATTGTTAAAAGTCCCTTTTATTTTTATCAAATTATCACATCACAAACAACCAATTTGTTACATCAGATTATTTCATTTAAAATTTTAAAAGCATGACATCCAAACCATAATATTTCCAAATGACATAATTACATGAATCATCAAATCAATCAATCAAAACATTAAAAGCATCATAAAAATACATAAGAACAAGTCATATGATCAAAAATATCTCATCTATATATATATATATATCAACAATATATACATCATATCAAAACCGAATCGGTATGCCACAATCTATACCTCGGCATACTCAATCCTCTATCAAAAATAATAAATACTATATATCAATCTGTGTAGTGCAATCTATAGTAGCTAGCCTCGAGAACCCCTCGAGCTCTCAACCTCATCTCCTCCCCCGCCCTGAGGTGGACGAGGTGGCCCCATCATAGTATGTGTGGTACTACGAGTCCTAGTCATGGATCAGGATGAAGTCCTTGATGACCCAATCCTGATCGGATCCGTGATGGTAGCCGACAGTGGTAATCTCTCCTCCTCTGGCACCATCTGGTGGTATAGTGTCTGATAAAATGTGATCTGGGCAATAGCCCATGCTAGCTCCCGAGTGCTCGCCCCTCCACCCCGTGCTCTGAGGCGTGCAATCTCATCTCTGAGCTATGTCACCTTAGCTCGATGGCATGCAGCCTCATCCTGCAATGTCTGCACTCGTGCTCGGAGACAGACTATCTCTGCTCGAAGAGTCGCTGTCTCGCTACTCTCCCCAGGGTCAACACCCTTGCCCTTATCGGGTGATGGTGGCCTCTCTCTCTATGGAGAAGGGGGTCTCTCCTCCCTCCTCTCCCACTGTCATGGCCTCTGTTGTGCCTGTGGTCTCCTCTACTCTCTCTCGTCATGACCCTAGGCCGCCTCAATGGCCGCCTGGCGCCGCCTCCCCATCCGATGCACAACTGCATGAATCGGACCCTGAGCCCTCGTCATCCGAGGAGGGCGGATGCCTATGTACCAGGCATCGTAGCCGTCGGCTACCCCAACATCGTCCCCATCCACTAGCTGAATGGGGGCATCATCTACGTCCTGACTCTAGAAGCGCTACATATCTGGAGCCCCGCTAACTGTAGTGTTATCCCAGACAATCTGGGAAAACTCGTAATCCTTGAGAGATGGGATCCCCTGCTATAGACCGAACTATCACAAAACTCGGTCGTAGCGGTGGAGCTCCACCTCTCCCCTCTCCATCCTTAGCCAGCAGACTCGCCTGATGCGAGCCAGCTCCTGTCCATCCTCGACCCACCCTGGATGGTCCCTCCAAGGCCTCCAGGTGATCTGGTCTGGGACAAGGTCATCCAGTAGTCTCCGGGACATCGGTAGATCAATCCGTCGTTGTGCCCCTCTCCGGAGCCACCAGTAGAAAACTCGGGGCCTCTCCCCGTCAACCCCTATCAAAGGAAGCCCTACCGGCCTCCGCACTGCAATGTGCTCCCAGCACCAAACCTGTAGTAGCGATGTCATAACCAGACATCGACCGCCCTTGTACACGACCCCATGTAGGATCCTGTACAATCGGCATAGAACAAAGCTGCCCCAAGAAAACCTGTAGCCATGGTCTCTCATGTCGCAGATCACATCTGCTAGCACCCATGGTACCCTGCATCCGCTCTGGTGGCACAGCAAAAGTCCACCTACCACTCCGGCCAAAACCCGTGTGAGTCTCGATGCCCCAGGCATCTGACATAGCGACTCGATGTTCACTCCGCCCTTCTCCAGGGTGAAGCTCGGATCGCCACACAGTCGCATCATAGCGTGGCCCTGATTGGCCATGGGAGTGATCAACCGTCCTTGTATGGGGATCCTCAAAATCCTCCATACATCCTCTAGTGTGGGAGTCATCTCCCCTGTCGGTAACCAAAAATAGGAAGAACCCGGATACCACCTCTCTGCCAGGGTGCTCGGTAGCCCCATGTCCGTAGAAACATGTGGCATATCCGCCACATGCTTGTAGGCGACCTATGCTAGTCGATCCTACTCTGCTCGAGATAGAGCGGCCAAGTCATCTCTCAACCCGCCGTATTTCCATTCTCTCGCTCTTTAGTAAACCTCTCTGCAACATAAACAACAACACAATAAAAAATCATTAATAAAAACTTAAGTGATTAATAATGCAAGTAAAATCAGTTCAATTTTATACAAATGATGATATCGTCCACTATTGGACGATATCGTCCCAAATTTGAGCAAAATCGTCTCCGATTTCGCAAGCCGAAATCATCCCTAATTTGACGAAATCATCCCCCTTTCGTCGATTTCGCCCTTAGACGAAATCGGCGAACTTGAGACGATTTCGTCGAAATCGGGACGATTTCATCCCGATGACGTCGACGGCCCAAAAACAGCCGTGATGCTCAAAAATTGCTCAAAATTCACCTAAAAAGCATGTAAATTCAAATTAAAGCATTCTAAACTAAGTTTAGACTCTTACCCGTAGCCCGCGCCGGACCTCTGTCGATCTGTGCGCTGTCTCGACCATTTTTGTCTCCAGAGCTCTAAAAACCAAAAAAATGAACAGTAACAATGAATTAGGGTTTTTACCCTATTTTTCTTAATTTTATTCAAAACACAATTAAAAACATTTTAAAATTTTGCTTTTCCGCGTTTTTACCTCAAACGTTCGATTTGGGTAAAAACATGGAGGGGGCACCATAGTAAGCTGTCGTACGATTCGACCAAGAATCATCGCCTAAAAATGGGAATAATTTTTGCTTTCTCGTAGATCGAGAAGAACTCATCTTTAACGCATTTTCTTCGAAAAATTCGCTAAAGAGGGGGCAAAATGTAGCACCCTAAAATTGGCGTAGTAAAACCTTAATAATTACACTTACTCTAGTAAATAATTCAAATTCAAATTTTAACCTCCAAAACCGCTCCCAAACCGCCGCTTAATCCGTTTCCTCATTTCCCGTGCCATTTTTAGAGTTTGTTTTGACCGTTTGATGATATCGTCGCCGATCAGACGATATCGCCTCAGATCGAACGATTTCGTCTGGGCTAGGACGTCCAGACGATCTTGTCCCAAAACTAATTTTTCACAATTAGTCTCTGTTCCAACGACATCTCTAATCTGGGCAGAAGCGTGTCTGCACCGTTAGAGACCCTCCCCGTTGGAGATCTCCCAAATAGGGATGATCTCCAACCTCCCAACCTCTATCCTAAGCCTATTTAATCCTAGGCCCTCCCCTTAGCATCCCCCTGGCTGAAATTCCCTGTAACTCGAATTCTACACGCACTAGACCATCTTAAAACACTGTTTGCATTCGTATTTTTTCAAGTTTGTTTGTAGGAACTTCATTGTTTTTCAGCCGGAGCAAGCTCAGTTCGTCTTAGACGATCTCATACAATCTCGGATGATCTCGACCCAATTCGAGATGATTTCGACTGCAGTTCACATTGGGGGCAATCAGTGCCCAGAGTTTGCATTTCTTCATCCTTTTTCTGCTATATTATTCTGCATTTAGTTAATTCTATGGTTATTCTTTATTATTTTGCATCTTGGAGTTCACCCATATAGCTTATATGCATAATATAATCATGATTTGTCAATAAATCATTATATTGCACTTATGTCTTAGTTTGTTATTATCATTTTAATGTTCTTACTAACATTTTACATCATTACCCTCTGTTATCATAGTTGCATTCTCTGTATTTTGCATCTATTTTTCTGTTTGCAGGTCTCTGACGAATTCGTCTGACGAATTCGTCAGATCTCAGATGATCTTGTTAGATAGGAGATGATCCTGTCAAATTCTAGACGATCCTGACTGCTTCAAAAATTAGAACCTCCATCAGACATCCGGATCAGGTATGGGTCTTTAATCCATCTTGTTCTTTCTATTTTTTTGTCCAAATATGTTTTTGTCTTCATTTAAATCTGCATTTCATATAGAATAGCTTAGACGCATTTTGGCCAAACCTAGGACTTGGATGATTAAAGCTAAAACGGAACACATCAAACACATTCCCAACCTAGGCATGGAAAGCGCCATTCAAACGTTTCCTGGTGAACCCACCATCCGTCAAAAAATCACCATAATACACCTCCCCGAGAGGCGGGACCTTCGCAAAGCCTCTCAGTCCGAGGTACCGTGCCATCCTTTTCCCATCCCCCTTCCGGGCACGGATCCTATAGCTTGAAGGTAAGGATGCGAAAAATTTGGAGTGATACACAAGCAGTATGAATTACCCTTGGAGCATTTTGAATTGATGTTTGACCAAGTGGTTTGAATTACCTTGGAGCATTTAATGATTTTAGTTTTGATTAAGTGGTATGAATTACCCTTGGAGCTTTTTGTATTGATTTTGACCAAGCAACATGAATTACCCTTGGAGCCTTTGATTTGATTGTTTGACCAAGCGGTATGAATTACCCTTGGAGCCTTTGAATTTATTTTTTAACCAAGCAGTATGAATTACCCTTGGAGCCTTTGATTTATGTATTTTTGAAATTTTATGTTTTTATGATTTGTTTGTGTTTTTGACATATTTGAATGTTTTTTAATTTTATGACATATTTGAATGTTTTTGATTTTTATGTGTAAAATGCCTTTAAGTGAATGATATTGAGAGGTTCAGGCTCTTCAACACCATCTAATGATATAAGGTGATATGCTCTAGGCCCAACTCTCTATGAAATCATGTATGGACCTATCTAGTTTACCGCAAACTTATCTCGCAGATGCGGCGGTAGATTTGAATTCTGTTGGTTTTCTTTGAGCACTAGATCTCCAACCTTGAATTCCCTTAGGTGGAATTTACTATTGTAAGCTCATGCAAGGTGATCTTGGTAAACATGGAGATGCTCTAAAGCATTGACTCGGCATTCATCAAGAAGCATCAATTGATCAAGGAGGCCTTGCCGCGCAGCTTCATCATCTATGAAGTCTTTTAATGCTATGCGTAGAGTCGAGATTTCCAACTCTAGAGGCATGATGGCTTCAATGCCATATACTAGTGAAAATGATGTTGCCCCAGTGGGTGTCCGTATACTAGTCCTGTATGCCCATAGTGCAAGAGGTAATTGCATGTGCCAATCCTTGTGATTTTCTTGCACTGTCTTCCTCAAAATGGAGACTATTGTTTTGTTTGAGGCTTCTACTTGCCCGTTTGCTTACGGATAATAAGGCATTGAAAAACTATGTTGAATATGGTATTTGTTCATTAAAGCACGCACATTTTTGTTCTTAAAATATGGCCCATTATCCGATATTACCTTAGAAGGGACCCCAAAACGACTTATGATATTATGGAGTATAAACTCCACAATCCTTGGTCCAATTGTTGATGTTAATGGGATCGCTTCTACCCATTTAGTGAAGTATTTTGTGGCTATTATGATGAATGTGTGTCGGCCTGAGGATGGGGGTGAGATCTTCCCAATCAAGTCTAGTCCCCATTGCGAAAATGGCCATGCTGCCTGGATGGGTTGTAAAGCTTGCGATGGTAAGTGTGTTAGATTTGCATGATGTTGGCACTTACTACATTTCTTGACATACTCATAGTAGTCCTTTTCTATTGTGGGCCAATAGTAACCCATTCTCAAGATGCACTTAATGATGGCCATGCCACTGAAATGGCCTCCACATGTTCCGTCGTGAGCTTGCGAAACTACCCAAGATGCTTCCTGGGGCTCAAGACAATAGAGAAATACTCCATCATATCCTCGTCTGTAGAGGATTTCTCCTAGAAAAATGTATCTTGTTGCTCTCTGTTTAAATGTTCACCTTTCAGTATGTGACAAACCTTGAGGTATTATTCTGAGCTTCAGGAAGTCCCACAGTTGGGAAAGCCAATCTTGATAGGCCACAACTTCTATAGAATAGACATCTTGCTCTTCCTGCATTTCCGAGGTAGTGAACATGGATTGAGGAACAACTCTATGGTATATGGTCGCACCACACTCTATGGGTCCTTGGGAGATCAAAGACCCCCAAGGTGCTATTTGCAAGAAACCTCTGGCTACGAAGGACCAATCTTGATTTGGTTCGATGTTGATCATGTTGACTGATTCTTGATTGTCAAAAGCTTCACGGTGTATTGCTGAGTGTGAAAGCACTTTCACATGAATGGTTGTAAAATTAGCAGATGAATTCTGAGGGATTAAGGATCCCAAAGAGGCCATAGTGTCTGCAAATCTATTTGATGTATGAGGGATTGCCTCGATGTCATACCATTCCAGCTATGCTAAGTAATTGTCAACAAGTTCCTTGTAAGTCTTCAGGAGTGGGCACTTGCATTGGAAGAGTCCTTTGACTTGGTTTACTATGAGCAAGGAGTCACCAAAGATATTCAATATTTTAATGCCCATTGCTATGGTTGTTTGGAGTCCCAGGATCAATGCTTCATATTCTGTATTGTTGTTTGTGCATGGGAAGTCTAGTTTGAATGATAAGGGCAATGGAGCACCCTACGGTGTGATAAAGACAATCCCTACTCCGCCTCCTTGTTCACACTTCGAACCATAGAAGAAAAATGACTTATCATTTTCTTTCTTAGGTTCTTCAAGCTCTGGTAGATCTGATAATGCAAAGACCACATCATCAGGCAATTCTATGGTGAGAGGCTTGTTATCCTGAAGAGGTGCCTCTCCTAATTGATCTGCTATGACTTGTCCCTTGATGGAATTTTGGCTTATGAACTCTAGATCAAATTCTATCAATAGCATGATCCACTTTATGGTACGTGTATTATGATATGTCTTGCTCATCATGTACTACAAAGGATTTTGTTTTGATATGACGTAGGTCATATGGCTCAACATGTAGTTTCACAACTTTCGAGTTGCAAATACCACTACTAAACACAATTTTTTGACATACGCATATCCTAGCTCATAGCTCACCAAGGTGCGACTAATGTAATATATGGCTTGCTCTTTGTCTTGTGCATTCTTTTGGGCTAACATGGTGCCCAATACGAAATTAGTAGCCAATATATATAGTAAAAATGGTATGTCTGGCCTTGGTGGAGCCAATACTAGTGGTGTTGCCAAATAAGTCTTGATCTCTACAAAGGCTTGATGGCATTCTTCGTCCCAATGAAAGGGGACTTCCTTGCATAGCAACCTATTCATAGGTCTGCATTTGTCTGATAATTGCACGATGAATATTTTGATGGATGCTATCTTGCCTTGTAGGCTCCTCAACTCCCTAATGTTGGTAGGGGCAGCCATTTCCAGTATAGCCTTTACCTTTGCAGGATCTACTTCGATGCCTCTCTTAGATACGATGAATCCCAAAAGCTTTCCAGAAGTTACACCAAATATGCACTTCTTAGGATTCAATCGGACATTGTGTTCTATGAGGTGATCAAAGACTTGTCTAAGGACTTCGGCGTGCTCTTGCCGCAACAAGGACTTGGCTAGTAAGTCATCCATGTAATCTTCCAATATCTTATGCATATAGTCATGGAATATGTATGTCATGGCCCATTGATATGTGGCACCAGAATTTTTGAGACCGAATGGCATCACTTTGTAACAGAATGTTCCCCATGGAGTAATGAAAGTATTTTTATGTTGATCTTTGGGCTTAATCCGGATTTGGTTGTATCTAAAAAAACCATCCATTAGGGAGAGCATTTCATGACCTACGGTTGCATCTACAAGAGCATCTATGTTTGGAAATAGGAATGAATCCTTTGGTGTTGCCCTATTTAAATCTCTGAAATCCATGCAAATACAGACTCTTCCATCAGGTTTCCCTATGGGTACCATGTTTGACACCCACTCAGGGTAGTCGATAGGAACTATGAATACTGCATCCAGTAGTTTTTGCAATTCTTTCTTCACCATCAAAGTGACGGTTGGATGCATTTTCCTCAGTTTTTTCTTGACTGGCTTCTTCATGGGATCCAATGAAATGTTGTGAACGACTAACTTTGGATCTATCCCTGGCATGTCTTTGTAAGTCCAAGCAAAAATATTTGGCCTCTCCTTGAGGAGAGGAATCAAGATGGCTTGTTCCTGTGGAGATAGACTTTCTTCGAACTTGAATTTCCTTGGTTGGGTAGGATCATCACTGATGTCCACCTCGAAAGTTGCTTCTATAGCCATATGTGACCCATCCTCTAGCTGATGAGGCATGGGTATCAAATGAATGTCATCAATGGGATTCATAGGACCTATTGACTCAGGTTCCAAACCAACATGGAAGACGTCATACACACAACCTGATGCAAAATGGAATGGTTGTAACATATCTTCATTGGGGAAGAGGTCTTCTGGCTCTATGGGTGAACTAGCATGATCCCAATCAATAGTGTCTATATCAAGATGCAATGATTTGGTAGGATCTTCTGGATTATGAAGTGGAGTGGTCAAATCAATGGAGATCATGTTGATGGATGGGATGAAATCTCCAGGACCACATGGGTGCAATCTTGTCTCAGGGGTTTCCCTTCCATACTCGTGATGAGGTTCTAGAGGAATGGGAATTTTTGGATCTGGCCCATGAGTAGGGCGGACAATAGGATCATTGGGCTCTAACTACTCTCTGAATGTAGGCGGAGGGGGATTAACCATCCGATGAATGGCAGCTAGGTCAATAGGTCTCCCCAAAAATTAGAGTTGAGGGTCTATGGCACGAAGTGCTGCCTCTCTCTACTAGCTCGTTGACTTGCCACAAGTGGTGAGGTCCAAGATAAGCCATCTCGATCTCATCCTCAAAGTCATCATCACTTATCCAAAAACCATTAGCATTGGTATGCGGTCCTAAGACAAAGGGCTCATGTCTTGGCCCTAAGTAGGCCATCTCTATTTCATATTCATATTCTTCGTCACTTATGAAGAATCCATTTGCATTTGTCTCTTACCCCAAAGTCAGGGGTTGATGGCTTAAGCCTAAGTAAGCTCTTTCTATTGAGTCTTCTGATTCATAGTCACTTTCATCTAATGTATATTCAATCTCATCGTGGATGGACCATGTGAACCTTTGTAAATAGCGAGGCCCTTGATAGGCTAAGCCAAGTTGCGCCTCATCATCACTTGCTTCATATCCATTCTCCTCATCCCATGAGTTGTACCCTGTTGGGGTGGAATCAATTGAGGTGTTTGGATGATAAGTTTTTGGAGGTGGTATGTTTACCATGGCCACTTGTCTATTGCTCAAATTTGCTATTCTCAAGGGGTGATAAGGAATGAAATCAATGTCTTCTCCCAACCCTATGCTTAATCTTTCAAATTTCGCTACAAGCGAGTCATCTCGACCTCCGCTATAATAGCCTAAGCCAAATATTTTAGAAGGAAGCTGATATAGTGGCTCGTAAGGCCTCTTGCACCCCTGCTCATATACGCCAAGGCCATAGCCATGCCAATGGCAATGCTCAAAGTAGCTTAGAGAAAACTCGGGATTAGAGAGGTAACAAACATTGACTATGAATAATTCATCACCATCTTCTTCTATATCTGAAGACTTATGAGTGCAATCCAGGTCGACATAGACAAAATTGGTTTGGTTGGGAGGGATTCCAAGTGGAACCACTGTTCCTACTGGTGGCCTCAAGTCTTTAGGCCTCCCTATGTCCTGTGTAGACTCAATGATAGGCGTAAAGGTAATGTTCTACACAAGGTACTCCCCTATGCCTGTACTTTCCAAGTGTATTGATGCATGCGACATGGATGACCCCATGGATGATACTGGTGAAGCAGGGTGATAATCACTATCTTCATCTTGATCTTGAGGATCTTCCTCTTCCATAGGACTTGGCATTTCAGAAATGGCTATAGTTGGCACTTCTTTGGGCCTCTCTTCCTTAACTAAGGGGGCCTTTAGCTTCTGATTATCTTTTGGTTTTGACGTTGATGGTACTTTAGAAGCATTGACTATCTTGAGTGCACTAGGAGGTGTTGATGTGCTTGGGTCTTTTCTTACCCCTTTGTCTTTGTTATCAACTTGTGTGGTTGGGGATGAAGGTGCCACGTATAGGTGAGTAGAAGGGATCACGAATTCTCCTAGAATATCCACCTGATTAACGTATTTAAAAGGCTCTTCATCGGCCAGAACCACATAGACTTTATTTTCGTGCACATACTTGACACACTGGTGCAAGATCGAAGGCACACACTTCATGGCCCTTATCCAAGGGTGCCCTAAGAGGATGTTGTACTACATAGCACCTTCCAAGACATGACACATCACAAGGATGGTCTTGTGCCCCACCTTGATGGGTAGGACTATCATTCCCATAGTATTGCATAAAGCATCATTAAAATCTCTCAATGTGTAAGTTCCTGGAATGATATTGGTCTTGGGTATCTTGAGGTGCTCTATTGCAGTTGTTGTGATGATGTTTATCGATGAACCTGTATCGACCAAAACCCTCTTGAATGGTAAGTTATTGATGGCCACTACAATATTTAGCAAAGGGTCTGGTAAGGCAGCAGAAATTGTCTTAATCTCATGATCATAGAATCGGATTACAGGTTCCTGGCATTCTTGCACTTGTCCCACAAAGTGAGTGAATGCATTCGCATCTTGCGGTTGAAGCTCAATTGTTCTTAAAATCTCCATTAGAGTCTCCCTATGCTTTGGGGACTTTTGTATGAGCTCATAGATGGATAACTTAGCTGGAGTCATCTGTAGGTTTTGCTCCAATATACTTCGAATAGTTACCACAGGTCTCATTGGTGGACCTAGAAGGTTGTCTTGCCTTTGCCTAGGAGCGGCTAGGATGTTCATGGGAGCTACAGGCGGTTGCGGTTGACCATACCACCTAGTCCTTGTTGCTATGTTAATGATCTCAACCATCCCAACGCATCCATGGGTAGGTATGTCAGCTCGAACCTGATTGACTTGGGCCCCTTGCTCTCGAGGGGCTTCATGATTGGGCAATGGGTTTCTGTATATGCCCATGTCTCTATTATCGGGAGCTAGTGGGTTGTCAACTTTGAGCTCTCCCACCTCAATCATGTTTTGCACTTGATGCTTAAACCCGATGCAAGCCTCAATGTCATGCCCCGGTATCCTGTGATAAGGACAAAATTGATCTTCCCTATATCCTTTTGGCTTAGGATGGTTGGGATCTATAAGAGGTATATCAAGAAATTTGATCCTCCTGGCCTCGCTCAATTGATTAAATATTGATTGCATTGATTCTGTCAGAGGCATGAAATAATGAGGTGGCTTGCATTCTCGATTTCTTCCTTGATTGTTCTTTTGGTCGTAGTTGGTTGGTGGGGGATGTGCTTGATAGTTATGTGGTTGTTGTGCACCCCCATCCTTGGGTGTAGCCAATATGACTTGATTGACTGGAGCAGGGTTGCCCTGCTTCTATTTGTACTTGTCATTCTTACCATTCTTGTTCCACTCCTTTTTGTTTCGAAGCTTAATGGTTCCCTCATCTACTTTTATCTCTTCGATGAGCTTGGCCTATGCCAAAGCTTCCTCAAATGAAGGATACTGTTGGAGTTGTAGCAAGAGGGAGATATGTTTAGAACAAATTTTGGTAAACATACGAATGATCTCTTCTATGGGAATGAAGAATGATAATTTTGCCATGATTTTTCTCCATCTATTCCCATAATCCATTACTGGCTCATCATCATATTGTTTCAGGTTCGCCAGGTCTGAAAGGTTCACCTTCTTCTTAGCACCAAAGGAGAAATGCTTCAAGAATGCATTTACTAGTTGTTCAAAGTTGGTTATGCTATGCTTAGGTAGTTGGTTGAACCATTGAGTGGCAGCACCTAAAAATGTCATTATGAATGTTCTTAGCATGAGAGCATCATTGTCTTCAAGATGAAAACAAGCGTTGATAAAATTGGTGACATGCTCTTGTGCATCCTCTTCACCTTTAAACTTCTCTAACCTAGGCATCTCAAAGTGCTTAGGATATGGAGGGCTAGGGATTGATGGGCACAATGGTTGATTGTGTATCTTGCTCAATGTTGGTGAGTTCCCAGCTACCTCTTATTTCTCAAAGGTTTTCATCTTTTTAGAAAGCTCTTGAAATGCCTTTGATGCATGGATTTCCTCCTCGTGCAAGCCTATTCGCATTGGCAATGGAGGTAACTCTCTATCCATTTGATTTGTTCCATTTTCCTCCCTCCTATGAGGGGACTCAGGATTGTGATCTTGGTTTGTTATGTTTGCCCTCCCCCCATTAGTTGGATTTTGTTCATGATTTGGTGGGGGGTTTCATTGTGGGATATCTTGTCTAGTGTGCCTTTCCTTAGGTGAGTCAGTGTGTCTTGTTCTTTGGTGGTCACCACCATTTATCTATAAATTGTTAAGAGCTAGCTACTCATATTGCTCTCTTAAATGTTGCTCATGTTGGTGCAAGAGTCTTTCTCTTTGTTTCTCTTATTTGAGAGCTTCCACTAACTCTCACTCTTTGTGTAATGCATTTTCTAACCACCTCATTCGGTCAATTTGTGCTATTATAGAAGACTCATGTTTATCTGACTCTGTTCTTGTAGTCTTGACTCACAAATTCCTCGAGGGGGTTTCTACTGTATCTATACTCTTGCTAGTTAATGTGACTTGTTTAGTGTACTATTGAATATCCCTATGATCGAAACTCCACACGTCTTATGCGGGGTCACTCTGAGGTACCCCCAGACTAGGAGGTATGTTTAGAAGTCATAGTTCGTGAGCTTCCAGATGCAGAGTTCTCAGTAGCTACAGTTCTTTGAGTTGGTTGAGTAGGAAATTGATCCAACCTATCTAGCTATCTTGTTCTCCATGGTTGGTCCCATGGGGTGCCATTTACTCCTATGAGGTCATAGTCTACGAGAATATTTCCTTTTGTGTGAAGGGTTTCTTCTATATGATTCCCATGACTAGATGTAGCTCTAGTTTCCTGCCCTTCAGTGGGTAGACCTGTTTCATATGTTTCTTGTGAGTCTTGAGGTGTTGTAATTCTTGTTTGCCTTCTTGATGAAGAGGGCTTGGTGGTGACATATTTTCTCCATGTGGATGGAGATGTGGCAGTCTTGTCATCCCTATGTGAAGAATGAGTCTTAGAACCTTCTTTATGTCCATGTGAGGAGGAAGCCCTTGAAGTTTCCTCATGTCTTTGAGATGTTTCTATGTGTTTAGAGGAGGCCCTTGAGGTCTCCTCATGTCTCCTTGATGAGGATGGTTGTGAAGCCTCTTTTTTTTTATGTGACTTTGTTCCATGATGTGGTTCCTTACTTGGGGTTTCTCGAGGAGATCCCCCAAGAGTTGAGTTATCACCCCTTAGGCTCATGGAGCTACGTCTCATGGTCTTATGGGTAGGTCGTTCAATATTACTATGACTCTGCCTATGGGTATGAATTGCTTCTGTCTCTCCCTCGATATCAGACCGAGGGTGTTTACTTCTTGTTTTGACCATGTTGTTTTATGACTTGATATTTTGAGTTTGCTATTTAGGAATGACCACACAATTCCAAACAAATGTTTATCTTGATTACCAATTTAAGTGTGCCCTAAACTGTTTGGTGTGTTTTGATGTGTTGTTCTTTTGATTTCTTTGCTCTTGTTCTTGGATTAAGAATGAGAAGACTCATCCATAGTGACAATCAAGTACACTCATGCCAAACATGATTTTCTCAAAAGAAGCTAGGGTACACCATTGAAGACCCAATGGAGGGTTCGCCTAGCTCTTCCACTCTAAACCAATGATTGTTCCAATAGTGGGAGATAGTTTGAACACAAGTAACTTAGTGTCACTATAAGTAAGTTTCTCAATCCATTTCTAGGAAGCTCTAGGGGGTAAACCAGTGGAAGGAGATGAATTCCAACATCACTGGACTGAATTGAAGGTTGGTGATGAAATCCAACTCTCCAATGTTTAAATGAGATGTGCATGTGTGGTGTTCATTTTAAGCTTGCATAACATAAAGTGCATCATATAGCAGCAATGAGTCTTTCCTATATGCCTAAGTGCAAAAATACATTTCAATATTTAGAAAGATGCATGAACTACTATGATTTGTATGAGCGCACTTTATCTCATGCAACTATGGCCTCTAGCAGGGCCTCAAAGCAAGCAAACAACATACAATGTCTAGCACGTTGGATTCTAGGGTGAAATTTTCAGGCATAAGTCATTGTTCCTAGCAATGCCTAGTGGAAAATTTAAAAGAAGATCTAAGATATGCGAAATGCTTAATTCTTTCTTCTTTATTATTTCAATTTCCAAACATAAATGTGCTTTAAGTTCTCTATTTTGAACACATAGAAGTAGATAGAAAGATGTAAAATATCAAAAAAGCTATACCAACCTTTGATCCAGCTAAGAGAGTCGATGTTTTGACCTTCACTGCACTCCAGTCCTAGCCACTATTGACCATAGTGGCTGGTTCTTGGCCGTTGTAGCTCAGAGCAACTAGTTTTTGGTCACTGTAGCTCAGAGTGACTAGTTTTTGGTCGCTATAGCTCAGAGTGGCTAGACCTGCATACAAAATTAAGTTAGTTTTCCAACAAAAAATGAAAAATTAGTGGTTTTCCCACCGTGATCGCCATCTGTAGTGACCTCGAGAACGTGCGCACCGGTCCCTTTTCTGAGAAACCCTACTTGCAATGCTTATTTAAAATACCAAAGATAAAATGGAAATACAAGAGGAAAAAGCATATAACATGAAATAATAAAAGATGAATCTCTTTATTGATATTGAAGCTCGATTACATGTCGGTCCCTCTTAGGGATACCCATTTTGATACTATAAATTACAAGTGGGAAAGGAGTGCCCCTTCCGCGAAGAGGTGGTGCGCTTATAAAAGCTTCCCGATTTCGCACATGAAAATGTATGAGGGCTTACAGATGCCTCCTTCTCTAGGTTTGTTTCCTAGAGGGATCCCTTTTGCTCTCGTATGTTGTAACTTTTGTTCAATGTACCTGTGGCCCTACAAGCAATGAAACAACAACACACTTTTAGGTGTCCGAGATTGCCTCCCTAGATGAGGTTGTTAGTAATCAAAGAATGTAACAGAAATATGATAAAACAATACCATGGAATCAAGTAAATCTATGCTAATGATATAAGAAAACAAGATAAAATATGCTATGTCTATCTAAGCCAAGCCTGCGGGCCACTGTCCAAGACAGTGGCCGCTAAAGAAAACCTTGCTCTCCTTACCCCAAAGCTATGGGTCAAAGACTATGATCTGATGTTGAAGAAAGTAGGTGTTATGCCCTTTGATTTGTCAAAGCTCCATCGCACACGTGATCTCAAAGAGAACTCCCCAAGTCTTGGAATATCTCCTCAAAAGGATGTCTCTCTCCCTGATGTGATAAAGGATTCAATATCTCCATATATGATAAGGCTCTCTATATGCCCTGGTGCTCTTAGGCTTGCACCTTTTATAGTGTGAAACCCTAGGTCTATGTCCAAGCCCTAGAAATGAATTTCTCATGCGTAGTGCAAGTTAGCATGAGAAGCTCTTGTCTATTGTCTATATTTGAAGGCCAGTTAACTAAAATCTAACTGCCCACTTGAGTCTTCTATGCAAACTGTTCATTAGCATGAGAAGCTTTTGTCCTTTGTTTATGCTTGGAGGTTAGTTAACTTAAGTCTAAATGCAAACTCAAGTCTCCTATGTGAATTGGTCATGAAAAGGAATGCAAAGTCACTCTCGCTCACCTTTATTGCATGTAGACTACCACTTTCACCTGAGATTGGGCCTGTTTGTTGGCAAACCACTTCTTATGGCTTATCCGTTGTCATCTGCAATGGCTACGATCTGGTCGTTGTCATCTACAGTGGCTAGGTCTGGCCACTCTAGGCTTGAGCGGCTAGAATCTGGTCGCTCTTGGCTTGAGCGGCCAAGCTTGGATGGCTTGAAAAGGCCCCAAATGAGTGGTGAGAACCATTTTTGATGCTTGGAAAGTCCAATATTATGTCTTATGATCTTATGAGTGTGTCTATGTAAGTAGCTCCCCTAAGCATGACATGATTTAGGTGTATATACAAACTTCACACTTTAAAGTTAGCTTTCTTGTGGAAGAAGAAGGATGCAGATCAATTCGTGAGCACTAAAACACTTGTAAATAATAATCATGATATGTCATTATAATTTATTATCATTCTCTAAAAATGAATTTAAACCCTCCTTATATAGCATATTTGAAGGTGAAATGGGTAGGAAAACTGAGGAGGGTCAATTTAAAACATGCCAACTCTAAAGAATTAGGGTTTTCTTAGAGAAAAACTCTAAAAGATAAAATTGTGCCCTGTTAAGGTTGACCACAAGTTTGCCTATACAAAATCATTCCCCATCAAGGGTGAGTGCAATTTCACATAGATAGGGAAAACATAAGAAATATGGGGGAGAAGCCTAACCCTTGCCCTAGGCAAGTATAGCGGTCTCCTAGAGGGCTTAGGGAATATTTCTCGCTAAAGTGGGTCAATTTTCCATATCTAGACAAAATAAACAATAATCCATATATTTAAATTAATCAAAGTCCCATACCTTTAATTAAAAAAATAAACAATAACCTCTTTATTTAAATTAATTAAATAAACAATAATATATTTATTTAAATTAATAAAATAAACAATAATACCTTTATTTAAATTAATACATGACCTTTATAATTAAATTTTTTTTTTTTTTTTAGCGATAAGATCTTTATTAAGAACCAAAGAATAAAGAGTTCAAATAAATAAAACCCAAACTTCACAGGACCAAGATCGATCTAGCAAACCAGATGACCAAATCAAGGTCGAGTTAGGAGGGACACCTATGATAACATGGTGATCACAAAGGTTCACCAAAAATGGGTCCATCGATGTTATAACTAGACTAAAAACCCTACTAGAATATGGTTAAACTCTTGAGGAATGCATTGACTAAAACAAGGCACTTCTACATAGGTGACACCCAACGCACTTACTAGGCAATGAGATAACCTATTGGATATAAGGAGGCATTGGAAAACAATGAAATATTTTAGAAAATATGTCCTATCAATATTTACCATAGCAAAGCTAGCTTGCCACTAAGATGAACGTAACAACCATTTCTATGCAATCACCTAGATTCAAAGGAAATAATATTAACAAACCAACCTATCGATTTATTTGAGTTGGATTTACTTTTTTTTCATTCATCCTTATCCTTCTTCGTCCTTGCTTCAACGTTTGATCCTTCTCTTTTCCTTCATCTATATATTTTTCTTAAAGGAGAGAATTATTCCCTTATTTCCATATCTTTCCTACTCTCATTAATTTTCATCTTCCCACTTTCAATTCCCTTCTCCTTCCTTTTGTGGTCGAGCAAGATATTTTATTTTTAAAATATGCTTTCCTTACTTCAAAACTTCACCATAAAAGAAGCTCTTTTCCCCCTAATAGTAGTAAGTTTCCATTCTAAATAGTACCTTATTACTTTTAATAAATATTCTTATTTTATTTAAATGAAATATTTCTATACACATAAATAATATTCTTTTATTATTTAGATTATGGACTTTCTAAACAATTCTCTTTTTATTATATTAGGTTCTAATTTAACTAATTTAATAAGATACCATTATTATTTAGAATTAAAGACCTACCATCTATTTAAATAGGAAAAATATTTATTATTTAAATAGGGTATTATAATTAATTTTAATAAATTCTAGCTTTATTTAAATTAGACTTTATAATATGTAATTATATTTACATAAGGTTTTTATATCAAACATTAACAATGTTTTATTCTCCATAAGATTTACACAGAAATTCAACAAGTTAAAGGTAACCAATCACATGCACATTTTCCAAAGCCAATGATGCAGCAAAGTGATGAAGTAAAATATAATCAATCATATGCAACAAGCAAAGAGGGAGTCTTTCCATCAACCTAATCACCCATCTCAGCTAGAGAATTTATGATAGCTACTAGGCTATAAATTGTGGTTGTAGGTGGCTGGCTAGTTGACAATTATCCCTTAAGTGATAATTCATGCCTATATTATGTTAGTCATCCATGTTACCCCCAATCATTGTAATTATCATTTCTCCTACTTAAAAATATCCGATTCCTGGTGGACAATGCTATTCCTTCCACCTCACAAGTGTGCCTAATCTTACACATTGACAATATGTCAGTAGTACCATGTTATTCAAAATGAATCAATATAAGCATTTAATAGTTGTTCATTTATAATAAAAATAAGTATCAAAGTATCATTGATCATCATATTGTATTTCATGCCAAAAATTTCTACTAGGGAGGGTCATGAAAAAAATTATCCATGTCATCCAAAAATAACTGTGATTTTTGGCATACATGTTTGCCACTTATCATCAAATTGACTTGTGTTGGTGTGGCCAATCTACATTTTCCATCTAGATTTTTGAAAAATACAATAAAAACCAAAGGTAAATTCCATTGTTGCACCAATTTTTTTTTTTTTTTTTTTTAATCAAAAAATATATTGTGACATTCTAGTGCAAGAAACTTTAATCATTCTAGAACAATGAAACTAAATTATGGCATAACAAAGCTAGTATTCTAGAGCAATGAAACTATGCACTCTGATGCAATTTTTTGTTTATTTTTCCACAACCAAGGATGTTTATTTTAGTGAAACCAAATATGTTGTAGATTAACTTTAAAATACCTTTTTCCATACTTCTTTGGAATGCCAATAGATTAAACATAATTTATGCAATATTAAAGCTGAAAAGTAGTAAAATTAAAGAAAATACATACCTCACTATAGAAAGGCTCCATGCACCTTTTGGAAGTATTGCTTATTTTATGCCAAAAATCTTGAAAGCTAAAACATATACATAGATATAATTACCACAAATACTATCATATTTTTCTTTTTCAAATGCAAACACACCAAAAACTAGTTTACATGTATGGCCTAATTTAATAGTGCCTCAAAGAGGTTTTTACTATTAAATTTTATTTTCATTTTTATTTTTTAATTATAAAAAGATACAATCATTAAAAATATATTCTAGAAGAGGAAACCTCCTCTACAATATATATATATATATATATATATATATATATATATATATATATATATATATATATATATATATATATATATATATATATATATATATATATATATATATATTTATAAAGCGAAAAACCCCTTACGAGGCCACCTTGGTCTAAGAGACCATGAATAGGGGGTTCTACACCGTCAAAGTCACCCGAGGGTCGCACCTGACCCTACCCGTACCAACATTATCAATTGGATTTTGGGTACCCAATTCATATTTTTGGTAGGGTGGAGATTCGAACCTGGGACCTCCCTTGGAGGATTGTCCTCTCCTCTCCAACTCACCTACAACACCTAGGTACCTCCTTTACAATATAAAGGTTTGATTATGAAAGAAAATATTTAGCAAATTCCACCTTGGTGAGTGGTTTATGGTACAATCACAAACAATGTCTATTACCCACTAATTTTCTCCTTCAATCTCAATAGGAGAAATTCATACAACACCATTATCAAACACCTCTTCCAGTCCTAACCATCGAGTTCGTAACTTGCCAAGAAAGCCAGCATAGCAAGAATCAAAAAGCAATGCTCAATCTCCCTTTTAGTACTCATTGCTCTTAATGTAACTATCATACCACATTTTCTCTACTATTGAATGATCTCTATTTTGTGAAGTGCTTCCACTAATAGTTAATCCAATGCATTCAATTTTAGGATCATCTCTTGCTAAACATATGACAACTCAATACCTACTTCCAAAGTTGTACAAAGTGTTAGTAATTCAAATTCAATAGGAAGAATAGGTTTCTTACCATAGACCAATTTGTATGGTGTGAATATTATGGTATATTTCCATGTGGTGTTGTAGGCCCATACCACTTTTAGTAATATACTCATCCAATTTTTCCTATGAGAAGCCACTATTTTTGTTAGTATATTTTCCAATTATCTATTAGTGACTTTTATTTGACCATTTGCTTGGGGGTGGTAAGGTGATTATTTTTTATGTTTGATTTGTTAAAATTTAGTAAATTATTATATTACCTTAGATATAAATTATGGTCCTTATTTTAAAACAATAGAGCAAGGGGTACCAAATCACTAGAAAAATTGAGAACATAAGAAATTAGCTACCTTTTCTTCACAAGCACATTTAAAAGCATGTACCTCAACCCACTTTGTTACATAATTTTTACACACAAAAAATGTGTTGTTTCCCTTGAGAAGATGGGTTAATGGGTCTAATAAAATCTAACCCCCACCTTTCAAATGGTTCTAAAACCACTTGAGGTTGTAAGGGCATCTCATTTATTATGGTTGGTTTTCCCATTTATTGGCATGGATCACAATGATGCACATACTTTTCGCATCACAATTAATGATGTCCAATAATATCTGGCTCACAAAAAAATGAATGATGCACATTACTTAATAATATCCTCCTACTGGTTCATCATGACATACATGGAGAATTTTATACACCTCATATTTTCAAACACATCTATGCAAAACATAGTCAATTCACATTTGAATAGTAGACCATTAATCCATTCAAAAGATAAACTTTGTTTAAACATTCATCACTTCTCTTTATGAGTAAAATAGGAAGTAACCTTCCTTATTTCTAGATAATTGACAAATATCAATAAACCATGGTGATTATGCTAGTATTGCCAATAAAAATTCATCAAGAAAGGAATCCTACACTAGCTCTTCTTCACCTATGATGTTTAATCTTAATAAGAAGTTATTTACCACATTAGCTTTGTCTAGTTTGTCAAAAATAGTAATGTCAAACTCTTGTAGTAGTAATAACCATTGCATTATTTGACCACTAACCAAAGGATTTTTCATAAGATATATTATTGCTATCTAATTAGTGATAACAAACACTTGATATCAACTAATATAGTGGTAAAATTTATTAATGGCATATACCAATCTCAAAAATTATTTTTTTGTAGTAGTGTAATTCCATTTTGCTCTTATCAATATTTTTCTAATATAATAAATAACATAATGTTGACCATCCTCTACTTGACCCAAGGATTTCCCCATTGTAGTATTTGATGCATAAATTTAGATATGAAATGGAAGTTTCCAATTGGGACCTCATAGCACAAGTGGATTGGTTAGTTTCTCTTTCAATTTATCAAATGCAATCTAACACTTTTGTTTCCATTTGAATTCAAAGTATTTAGACAATAAATCATACATAAGATTTATGATTTTCCTTAATTTTATTTATGAAATTACAATAAAAATAATTATGTACCAAAAAAATCCTAACATCTATTTGAGTTTCTAGTGGAAATAAATTCTTAATAGTCTCAATCTTTTTGGATCTACTTGTATTCTTGCAAATAATATAATGATGTCCAAGCAATATGCGTTCATCCACACCATCAAATATTTGTAGGGATTTAAGACCAAATTATAGGTTTTACAATGGATTAAAACTTTATCAATATTTTCAAGAGTTTCCCCATGAGTCTCACCACATGTGAAATTATCCATATATATTTCAACACATTCATTTGTCAAGTCCAAAAAATGGTGAGGACAACTCGTTGGAAAGTTGTTGGGGCATTTAATATTCCAAAAGGTAGAACTTAATAAGAAAAATTACCCTAAGGATAAGTGAAATTCATTTTCTCTTAATCCTCTGGTGCTACCTAAATTTGATTATAGTTGTTAAATCCATCAAGAAAATAAAAGTAATTTCCAATGAGTTTGTCCAATAATTGATTGATATGGTAATGGAAAGTGGTCCTTGTGTGTAATTTTATTTAGTTCATGATAATAAACACATGCATTTTCCCATTCTTCTTTGGAATGATGACTAGTGGAGAAACCAACTGGCTATCAAAAATAATATAAATTAATCCTACTAATAATTTTTTGATTTCATCTTTGATGATATTGCATAAGGCAAGATTCAATCTCCTTTGTGGTTGTTGCACAGGTTTAAAATCCTTAGTATGAATATGATGAGTGCATATATCTTGATGGATTCCTATCATATCTCAATATTCCCATGCAAAGACATTGGGATGTTTACTCAAAACAATAAAAAAATTTATTCTTGTTCATTATACAACCAGCCATTGATGTTCAAAATTTTTCCTGGTTGTATCTCAATATGCTTGGTGCCAAGATGCATCGAGTTAATTCCTTCAAATTTTTTAATCAAATAATTTAAAGGACAATGATGAGGTAAAAAGGAATGGAATATTCTTGTGTTATGATCAAAAGTAACTCTTGAATAAATGAGATCTATTATAGGACATTGAAATATGAAAGGAGTTGTTGATACCATCTGTGTGGTAAGTTAAATGAATTATATTATATTGAAAGAGATGATAAATACACAGGATCCTTGTTTTTGTCCTTCCATAATAGTTTATGAATGGTAATTGGTTCATATTCAAACCTTGAGTCAAACATATTATTAATTAAGATGGTATTATCTTCAAAGACAACTATTGCCAATGGATCCAACTCCTCTACATGTTCTTTTACAAAGATTGTAGCTAAGTCAAGATATTATATTAATTTTCCTCATCTAATTTAGGGAACTATAAATTACCAAAAAGATATTAAATTTTTTTTTGGAGGATACAATGAAATATTCTTTGAATTTATTACATTTGAAATGGTCATATCTCCTAATCTAAAATCAATAAAAGTGGTTGTTGTAGCAATTCAATGTCTTCCATGAATTAATAAATAACCATTTACCATAGTTTAGGATTGTAATACCATAAATTCAAGAGGATATTCCCATGATGAAACTATCATAGGGTCATTTTCTATTATCTCTTCTAGTTTTGCATTGACCAATTGGCCATTTCAAGTATTGTAGATGTTGGATATAGATTAGTTAAATGCAATTTCTTCATAGTATCCTTTGTCATGACATTAATGGCATTTCCAAGACTAATAAAAAAATTGGATATCTAAATTGATCCTATTGACATTGTAACTATTGGACTTCTTGGATCTTCATACTTAGATAAAATTAATTTCCCTACAAGAAGGTTTACTAATTTTTCATCCACTTGTATGGTTTTAGGATACGCTTTCTTCTTGGCCTCTTAATACATAATTCTTGAACTATTTTTTTGAATATAGGAATATCTTTAATTGGTTGTAATCAGGTATCATGATATTTAAAAGTTTTTGTAGACACCTAAATCTAGCATAATAAATATTAATTAATTGATCATAATTAATTAATGTATTTAATATTAATTACATCTAATTAATATTAAATAAGCAATAAATTTCCTAAGTATTAATTAATTAATTAATTAATTAAACAATTAATTAATTATTGCTTAGGATTACACAACCTTGCACCCCTCTTAGCAGATGCATTAGCCCTTACAAGCACCCGTCCATGTCATCCATGGCACTACAAGTTCCATCTCTCACAATCCAAATCGGTCATGTGCATGGAAGAGGCCATCCATAAGAAAACTAAAAGTTACTGGTAGTTCCACCTCTAAGCCACAAAGGGAAGATAATATTACACCTAGTTAACTGAATTAGTTAACTCAGATATGCACACTCAACAACATCATGCACTCAGTTAACTAGATATGCACATAATCAATAGGATCAGTTAAAAGGATAAACATAAAAATCTATCCATGCACATTTAGTTAACTGATCATGCATATCTAATAATAAATAAATAAATATCATGAATTTGCATGAACATTCAATAATTGGTGATAATTATGAGGTAACCTCATCCACTTGCACTTTAGTGACAAATCCAATGTAAGGATATAGCTTCCAGTTACAGGTCATTAACTGGTTGAGCCACCTCCTTTCCTTTCCTATCAAGAAATATTAGATTTTGATAATGTAGGATATGGTGGAAGCAATCACAGTATGTAAAATATGCAAAAAAGTAATATAATGGAATTATGCAATAAGATTGAAATATGCTATTAAGAAAAATTTGTGAAAATATTACAATGTAATGTAATGGAGGAAATGAACACTCCATAACTCTTAATGGAAACTACATTGTACCTACAAATCACTCAATAGTAGTCTCACTTCTTCTACTCACTTACTTCTATTTACTATGGGGCCTATATATAAGAAGATAGGTTACTTGGCCCTTACTCTTCCTAACTACCTTTCCTATGACTCATATATAAGTGGAATCCTTGTACATTTACATCATTGCACATTGAAATTTGTGCATTTATTAATTATTTTCAAGTAACCAAAGATAAAATTCTAATCTAACAATGTATCCAAGGTGGTACATTGACATATACCTAAATAATGTAATATACTCTAACACCCCCTTGTATTACATTATTTGGGTATTGAAGACTTTAGTCTTCAATAGGGATATTCCTCTTGATCTTTAGATGTTCTTCAGCTTGATCTGGTACTTTGTATTATCTTTAATTCATATTTCATTGTATGCCTCCCTATTTTGATTCATCTTCTTCTTATTTATTCTTGTCTTTGGAACAAATTTTTGCACTTTCATAAGTGGTCATATCATTACTTGATTCCTGAAAAAGTATTTTTCCATTTTATTTGTCCTTATCATTATTGTTCTTGTTGTTTACAGTGGCTTTTGAATAGACACTCATGATATCATGATAAGATCTTAAGTTAGTAGAACTTTATGTACCAATATTGCATGACCAGTGAAATATATTTTTTAAGTATGATTCATTCAATTTTGTTTTCCTTTTAAGATATTATATCAATCCATTTTGTTTTACATTCTCATCCTTGAAATATTTGCACATAAGTAATGCCATGTACAATATGCTTACAACGTCTAAAATAAGTATAATATCACTTTTCTCATTTTCAATTGCTTTAGTGAGTCGCGCATGGAGATAATATTTGATAGTATCAAAGTTGTCTTCTAGGGCTTCATTATGAATCACCTTTGAAGTAATATCTAAAACTACTTTAGAATTTATAAGTAAGTTCATGATTCCAATCTCTATGGCACTTGCCCTTTCTTTTCTAATAGTTCATTGTTAGTTATATTTTTCGAGGTAGACATTCTTATAGCTCCATAGATAAGAGTATATGAACTAATTTAATAAAACCTTTTCTTGGATTTATGTTTCCTTATATCTCCCAAGTAATTTAGAATATGCTACAGGCTTTAGCAATAATTAGTTCACCTTTTGAGTTGATTTTGTAAAGTTTTGAGGATAATAAACTTTCAATTTTGCCTTATCTCTCCTAATGAAGTTCTTATAGTTGGATTTATTTTTGTCTCCTTAGTATGATTATGAGATAAGTGTTACCAATTATTTCCAAATCTATATGTAAGCAATAAATTTTCTCCTCTATTCAATAATTTAATTTTGTAATTTCTAAGTATCTATAGTTTTGTGTAGTATGCCTTATAGCTCCCTACTTTTGGAATGTTAGAAAATAATAGTATTTGCAAATTGATATTGAGTTTACCAAGGTTGATAGCCTTATATCTCCTACTTGGATATTTACAAATATTATAATGTACTTCAATTATAATTCTTCGAAATGGACTTGCTTTATAACTTACTAATGTTCGGTTATTCCAACACAATAGTAATTTTGACCATATATGTAGCACCTTATAACTCCAATGTTACTTTAATTAAAGCAAGAAAATCTAATATTGAAATTACCTTAGTAATGCAATACATCATATTGCTTTAATACTGCACTCTTCTCAATGACTCTCTGGGTATTGTGTTCGCTATATGATGATGAGTATTCAACACTTTGAACTCTGAATGGTTGATGGGTGTTGGAATCACTTGAGAAAAATTGTATCCTTTCACTAGTTTATGATAAAATTTAATGAACATCCTTAATTGTACCTTGGAATATTTAACTTTATGATTTGAATACATTCTCTACAAAATGCACCTTTGCTTTAATTATGGTTACAATTTTGCTTGCATTCCCCTTGGACTTCGCTTACACTTTGCTTGGACTTCTCTATGTTTTCGTCCTTGTGTTTTCCCTTGGTAGGTTGGGCACTTATGTAGCTTTTGTTCTCCTTGGAGTTGCACCCACATGTCACTATAAACTTGAGAGGTGTTACTATGATGAATAACACTTTAGTCTTGAGTAACACTCCTTCCTTATTTAACCAACGAGCTATGATAAATATGCTTTGAATGATGTCTTTCAATGTTCAAGGTTTAGATGTTATCTTAAGAATTTTGTTAGGATGCTCTATTGACTGTGAAAAGTGGTATCCTTCACAATTACATGTATAGTCTCTTCCAACATCTATCAAACCTTATAAACTCCTTTTCCAGTGAATGCATAGTTGTTTTCTTGTTCTTAACACTTCCTTCAGGTGAAATAATGTGCTCTCCTTCACAAAGCATTGGATATGGTTAGATGAATATGGTTCTATCATACTACTCTTAGCTAGTAGTTCTCCCATGGTAATGCATATTTTTTATTAGCTAAATATCCATTCTCTTCATTTTAATAAGCTATAATATAGTAGATAATAATTGCCCTAATATGTTGTCCTTACATTGGCTTTGATTCTTGTAGACATTCATTGTTGTAGATGATCAATGTGGTGGATGATAGGATGTATTTGGATATCTCATTATGAGCTAGATTTTAAGCCTTAGGATGGCTCTCTATTCTAGCACCAATGGTGGATATCAAGTTCTTCATTGGATCATCTCTTACGTACTCTTAACTTAGTGCTTTCTCTTCACAGATAGCAGATGTTGATCCCCTTTCAAATTTCTCTTGCTAGTGATTCTAGTGGATAGTTGTAGATGGGATTAAGAGCTATGTAAAGTGTCCTTATGAAAATATCTCCCTTTTATGTAATAGTAGGAGGTGATATTGGTGCTCAAGTATCAACCTGTAATAACCTCTATTTGCACCTTAAATTCAAGATGCTCCAAGTCTCATTTTTTAGCCCGTTTATTTTATTTCAATGGTTGTCTTCTTCTTCTCCACTCCTTGGAGGAATTTCATTCTATTTAGTGGCTTCTTTAGGACACAATAAATTGTAAGTTTTATGTACTGAATATTTTCTTTAAAAACTTTGATATATGTATATTTTGTGCCCTTTTTTTTCACCTAAATTTAACAACCAATGCACATAATGATATTTTAAGTGTAATAAGTTAAACAATCTAGAATAGTGCAATAGTATTCTCACCTTATTGCTCCTTTAATGCACTAGTAATAACTCTTAAAGAATGAACCAATAATCTCTGCAACTAAGAATAATGTCCTCTTTATCAAGAACCTTTTAAGAGTAATCTGAAACTCGCACTACAATCAATGTTGTAGGATGTAGTATTCTTTAGCTTTTAGATAGAAAATAGGTGGATGATATTAATATTTCTATTGAAATATATATCCAGCTACGATTTTAATGTGTAGGTAATAATCCTTAATAGAAATAATCTTTTGCACTTCCCTTGAATACTTTAAAATGTAACCTTCTTCTTGCAACTTATAGATTCTAATAGGGTGTTTAATGAAGCTAAGTAATGAAATGAATGTAAGTGTTCAAGTAATGAACCCATTGCACCTAAGTTGAATACTTTTAATGATATTTGAATATGATGTAACCTATAAATTTAAAGTGTTGTAGTTGGGATTCTCCTCCAATATTACTTTAGTATTTTATTGTAGATTTAGCAAACCCTGATCTCTGAAATGTACCTTAATAGCTATGAAAGGCAATATCCAAATATCTTGGATTTGGTAGGCTTCTTCTATATGTGTTCTCCTTCAACCTCCTTATCAAATTAAGGCTTAAATCTAGGCATTCTTCTCAATAATTTTGTAAGTCTTGAGGTCTTCACTGGTATCCTCTACAATTTTTCAAAATGCTTGCCAAATCCTTATCTCTTGGGCTTGTTGTCAGATGGCAATAATTATACCAATTTCTTCACTATTAGGAGCTTCTCCTTGGTAGTGAATTTCTTCAAAAAGTTATTCTAGGAACTCCTTTAGTAGATTCTTTGAAATCTACAATAAGACTCTCCAAGCCTTCTCCTTGTTTCTCCTTAACACCTTTCCAAGGTCTTCAATCTTGTAGCTTCTTTGGTCTTCTCAATGAGAAATTTCCTTCAACCTTCTACTGTGGAAGTTTTGGTAATGAGATATCTCAGATATCTAGAATCTACTACTTCTAGAATCTGGAACATGACCTTGCTAGTCCTTCTTCACTTCTGTAATCTATAGGCTTCAATGGAGATCACCAACCTCCAATATTCCAAAACTAGAAGTTCTTTAATGGGACCTTCTATGGGTCTCTTCAACTTCTTCAAGTTGATTTCTTCAATCTATTATCTACAGTATTTTATGGAGATCACCAAACTCCTATATTTTTTTGGACTCTTATTTAGAGTCTTTTGAATAAAAAATGAGGCCACTATAGCCTTTTCTTCTTTTGTGCAGGTCTACAACAAGACTTCCCTTAGGTTCCTCGAATATCTTTTTCTTAAGTTTGTTGCTTTTGGTGCTAGATTTATTCTAAAGATGATATTATTCCTAGCTCTTCTATAGTAAGCTTCCCAACTTTATTTGAATCTCCTCTTTCTTGTAATAAAGTATTAGGATTATAATGGAAGGAATTCTAAGTGATGAAAAATCTAGTGGAATGAATGTTGAGTCCTAGTATTTACAAATTGTTCTACAACTCTATGGAAGAACTCTATCCAAATGCAATCTCAAAAATTTTAGAACTAAGATTTGCTTCTCTCCTCTCAATCTCTCTTGTGGCTCTCTCTATTCCTATCTAATCTATCATAGCTCTGATACCACTATTAGCTTTTGATAATGTAGGATATGGAGGAAAGCAATCATAGGATGTAAAATATGTAGAAAAGTAAGATAATGGAATTTTACAATAAGACTAAAATATGAGATTAATGGAAATTTGTAAAAATAGTACAATACAATTTAATGGAGGAAATGAACATTCCAAAACTCTTAATGGAAACTACATTGTACCTACTCACTACTCAATAGTAGTCTCACTTTTGCTACACACTTACTTATATTCACTATGGGACCTATATATAAGAATATAGGTTACTTGGACCTTAATATTTTTAACTACCTTTCCTATAAATCATGTACAAGTGGACTCCTTTTACATTTACATAATTACACATTGACTCATGTGCATTTATTACTTCTTCCTCGAGTAACCTAAGATAAGTTTCTAATATAACAATGTACCCAATGTGGTACATTGACATGTACCTAAATAATATAATATACTCTAGCAAAAAAGTTATAAATTGAGCCTCACCCTCCCTTTGGAGGAGGAGGATGGACATTATGGTAAATCCCTAATGAATTATCAATCAATCATAGCAATCATACACTTGAGATATTAGTATCCTGACATACCCATCTTGTGTAAAAACTCATTCACATCCTTTCATAGGTCCAAATCCACTTTCGAATATCTTTTAAATACTACATATTGTAACCATCCCACATTGGATGATCTCAACCCACAATCATCTAACCATGGATTATCAACTTCCAACCCATGCGGGAAGCCTCCCAACATAGCATAGTTTAATTACAAAGTAGCAACATCTCACGCGCAACACAACAACACAAACAACAATGACATCAATCCGTAGAAGGTAAAATCAAGCTCATTTTATTTCACTTCTACATGTTTATCATTGTATTAATACTTGCATTGATTTTATCTCATTTGTAGTTGGGCCTCATCTAGGGATACTTGATAGATATTCTAACTCTTTGTTGGTTTACATGTGTGTAGGTCACCTAGGTACAAACTAGATTGAGAATAGAACCAACTAGTAGCTTTGAACCATCCAAACCCATTGATTAGCCTATTCTTGAATGTAGAAGTACACATAGTTTGATCGTCTACACCTAAATGGTTGTCAAATATGATTGTACACCTACAAATTAATGCCAACCATGGACATCTACCTACAGACGGTAATCATCCAAAGACTTTCCTACCCTAGATATTACATCCATAGGCTTGCACATTGATCTATATGTTAGGTAATGGAACCAAATTGATAACAAGAAATTAATTACCATTAAATATTGTTGGTAGGGTTCCAAGGCCATTATTGTTTGTATATTTCCAAGGCCATTAAATATTGATGGGCAACGTTCAACAATTGGAATGTGAACGGGGTTCCAAGAGGCAGCATTAAATATTTTTTTGGTAATTAAGGGCCATTTCATTAATACCAGGTTTTAAAGGTTAACCCAAAACCTATTATAAAATACATCCTTAAGTTGATATGGATCCTTGCCTTGTTAAGGACTACCTGTACTTTACTATTCCTTGCCTTTCTAAGCCTTAGAATAGGGTGGGATCAATACCCCTTACCCATACTAATAGCCCAACCATCAAGCTGGCATCATATCGTAAGAACACTATATATCCCCAAACAAATTTCAAGACAATCTATAGAGCTATTAAGAATGATATCCCCATGAAGGACCCTATCCTTAGTACAGACAAAAAACCAAAAATTTTCATTGATTAGAACAAAATAGGGCTGACAAACCAATATTCCTCTATACCAGGCGACTAAGTTCGTGATGCTTGATGTCCCCACCTCAGACTTCATTGGTAGTCATTTTGCATTACTTCTTTCATGTCACTAGGGACCTCTTGCTCCCATGTGACAAGTCCATCAGTGTCCACATATAAGTTGGTAAGCTTATCTACCATTTTATTGCCTTCTCAGAATACGTGTTATGGCAACCTATCATTCCTAGCTTCAAAAAGGATCCTTTCCTTTTCTATGACTGATTTGATCCACCATGAAGGTTTTTTTTCCTATTTGTTAGGAGGTTTATAATGTTCATTGAGTCCAATTCAACTATTAGTTTGCCTTCGATCTCTTGGGACATATACAACCCTCTCGATAGGGCTCTTGCTTCCACCTCATCGTTGGTCTTTCTTCCAAGCTATTCAGAAAATTATAGCACCAAGTTTCCTTGGTGGTCACAAACCACTCCTCCAGCACCTACTCTTCTAGGATTGTCCTTAGTTGCTCCATTTAAATTGATCTTGAACCAACCAACCGAGGTAGGGGTCCACTTCACACCTATTCTGGGATTGGGCTTAATGACCAAGGGTTCCTGTTACAAGGTAATATGTAGGTATTAAGCAAGATATTTTACCCAAGGATGATTATATTAAGATTCATAGGGGATGATACTGATAATTTCATGAGCAAAGGCAAGGATCTTGTTGGTAATGGTTATGGGATCATGGCTAGAACCTTTAAAGGCTATGTGGTTTCTTTCTAACCAAACCTGCCATAGGAAATGGTGAAGTGAAATCTTCCACATGAACCTGAGCCTAAGGTTAGTAAAGGGGTTAGGCCATTGCTAGAAGAGGTCAATGATGGAGGTCAGTCTAGCCCATGAAGTGCTAAAATATTGGAAAACCCCACTTATAATATCATCTGCCACTAAAAATTCAAGGAAAATATGGAGGGTGGATTCCTTGTTAGCCCTACATAGATAACAATTATTAGAAATTATTATACCTTTCCTTATCATATTATCAATGGTGATTATCCTCCCTTGGATCACCAGCCACAAAAAATGGATATTTTGGGGATGAGATTTTTGACCCACACCAACTGGGTCTAGAGGATGGGATCCTCAGGATCAATCGTAATATTATAGGCATATTTGATAGTGAAATACCCACTCTAAGTTGCATCCCACATTACATGGTCCTCTCCACTTCTCATGGGAATGAATTTTTAGTGTAGGATATTTTGGATCTCTTCTGACTCAGTTTCAAATCCTCGTATCCTGATTTGTTTCCATATAAACCTTCCCATATTCTGCATCATAAAATCTGCCACTTTCCTTCCTATAAACTGATTAGTATAATCCTTGACCTTGACTAGGTGTGGCAATTGAGAAATAGCCTCCTCCCTGGCCCACCTATCATCCCAAAAGCTGGTCTTTTTCTCATTATCTAAGATCCATCTTAGCCCTTTATTTATGACATTTTTGTTGGTCAAAATTGCCTTCCAAAAATCTGATTCTTTGTTTAGGATACTGTATTTTATAAAATCAATGCCTTGGAGGTATTTTATTTTAATAATGGTAGTCCATTGGTTCTCCTCGTTGGTTATGATATGCCATGCTTTCTTAGCTAGCAGTGTTGTGTTCATCTGAAATACTCTTCTCAGGCCTAACTCCCATTCTCCTTAGGTCTGCATACCTTACTCCACCCAACTAGGTGTATTCTCTATTTTTCCTTTGACCCTGACCAGAGGAAGATATTTTGGAGTTATTCAATATTTTGGTATACCTTATTTTGGGCCTTAAAAATAGATAGAAAATACATGGGGATGATCTGAAGGGAGGCCATAGTGAGGGTAGATTTACCTGCTTGAGATAGAAAGTGCCCTTTCCAACCAGCTAGTTTCTTTTGAATTCTTTCTACCACATTGTCCCACATTGATTTTCCTAGGGAGTCTGTAAATAGGGGAAGACCTAGGTAAGAAGTAGGGAGAGCAGCAATTGAACATCCCAAAATCCCAGCTATCCTGACTTGCCTTGGAATGGGGGTGTTGACGAAGTAAATTTTTCTCTTGAATAAGTTCACCTTCTATCCATCTGCCTCCTCATAAAGCTTTAGAATGCACTTTATCCTTCTAGCTTCAACTACTAATGTCTGGTTCAATATAAGGGTATCATAAACAAACTATTGGTGGGTTACCATATTGGTAAGGGAGGTGGCTTTAATACTAGAGATCAAACCTTCATTGTAGGATGCTTTGATAGTTCTTCCTAGAGCCTCCATTATAATAATGAATAACATTTTACTGATCAGATCCCCTTATCTAAGGCCTCTAAGGCTTTGGAAATACCCTACTATCATACCGTTTACAAGGATAGAGAACCAAGGCTTGAGAATACATCCTATGATAAGTCTTACTCACTGAGGATGGAAATCAAATTTTAGAACTACAATCAATAAATCCCAGTTGATGTGGTCAAAGGCTTTATTCATGTCAAGCTTTAGGGCAAAGGTTGTCTTCTTAGTTTGGCTTGTAGTGTGAATGGCTTCATGGACTGTAATCACCCCATCAAGAATTGATCTTCCCTAAATTGAGCTCCCTTGACAAGGGTCAATCATAAGGGGTAAGATTCCTTTCATCCTATTAGCTATGGCTTTAGTAAGGATTTTGTAAGACACATTGCATAGACTAATTGGTCTAAAATCTACCATCATTTCAAGGGTCGATCCCTTAGGAATAAAAGAAATGAAAGTATAATTAAACCCTCTAGGGATGTTTTTTGAATCTTGGAACTCCTTGATAGCTGATATTACATCCTCCCCAACAATGTCCCAAAAAATCTGGTAGAAACAAGGAGGGAATCCATCAGGACCTGGGGCCTTATCAGGTTCCATGCTGAACAAATCATTTTTTATTTCCTTCTTTGTGAAGGGATATAGAATTTTGGCATTAGTGGCACCATCTATGACACTAGGTATGAATTGTAGGAGAGTCCCCTTGGCTTCCTCTTGGCATTGGGTTTCATTCCCGAGGAGGGAGTTAAAATAACTAACAACTTCTTCTCTGATCTCAATTAAATCCTGAGTTTTGGATCCATCAGCTCTAGTCAGCTCTCTGATCTTATTATTACTTTTATTTCTTAGGGTAGTAATATAAAAAAAATTGAATTTGAGTCACCATCCTTCAACCATAAAGCCTTGGATTTCTGCCTTCAATAAGTTTCCTCACAAGCCATAATATTGTGATATTTCGAAAGCTTAATTTGCTCCTCTGTTCTTATTGTTTCATCATAAGTACCATTTTGAATCCTATTATCAATAGCCTTCAAAATTTCTCCCACTTGTTTCTTGTTCTCAAATAGGTTCCCAAAAACATCCTTGTTTTAGATTCTCAGGTTTTCCTTCATTAATTTCAACTTTTGGGATAACTTAAAAGTTGAGCTATCCTGAATGGGTTGTTGCCACCAGCTTCTGATTCTTTCCTTCAAGTCCGGATGTTTGTGTATCGCTCCAAATTTTTTGCATCCTTAACTTCAGGCTATAGGATCCATGCCCGGAAGGGGGATGGGAAAAGGATGTCATGGTACCTCGGACTGAGAGGACTTTGCGAAGGTCCCGCCTCTCAAGGGAGGTGTATTTTGATGAATTTTTGACGGATGGTGGGTTCACCAGGAAACATTTAATGGCAGTTTCCACGCCTAGGTTTGGAATGTGTTTTTATGTGTTTGTTTTTAACTTTAAGCATTCATATCCTAGGTTTTACCAAATGAGTCTAAATTAATCTAAATGAAAGTGCAGATTTACTAAATACAGAGAACAAATTTAAGACAGAAAAACAGAAAAATTAAGAATAAGAAGAATACTTGATCCGGATGTCTAATGAAGATTTTGATGCTTGAAGCAGTCAGGATCGTCTGGAATTCGACAGAATCATTTGAGATCAGACAAGATCATCTGAGATCTGACGAATTTGTCAGACAAATCTGTTAGAGACCTGCAAACAGAAGAACAGATGCAAAATACAGAGAATACTACTGTTCTAGTTGAGGGAAACTATGTAAAATAACAATGACAACACTGAACTGAAACTTAAAGACCGAAACATGTATGAATGATGCTAATTAAATCACAATTATGGATTAATTATGCCTTTGATCTAGATGGGTGAACTCAAAAATGCAATATAACATAAAATATCAAATAAAATAGCTAATTTGTAGAATAAAACAATAGAGAAAAGGTGAAGAAATGCAAACTTATGGCACTGATTGCCTCAATGTGGACTGTAGTCGAGATCATCTCGCATCAGTACGAAATCGTCTCTAATTCGACAGGATCGCCTCTGATCTAAACAGGTTCGTTGACGACGATGTATGCTTGCTCCGACTGAAAAACAAGATGATACCTGCAACAAAATTGATATAGGACTACTACAAATGAAGACTTAGGATGATTTAACGTGCATGAAGATAAGTTACAGAGAATTTCAGCCAAGGGTTGGTAAGGGAAGGTCCTAGGGACTAAATAGGCTTAGGGGAGTAGTTAGGAGATTGGAGATCATCCGTATTTGGGAGATATCCAATGGGGGAGGGTCTCTAATGGCGCAGACATGCTTCTGCCCGGATTAGAGGCTCGTTAGAACAGAAGCTAATTTTGCAAAATTAGTTATGCGACAAGATCGTCTGGACATCCTAGCCCAGACGAAATCGTCAGATCTAGGGCGATATCGTCTGATCGACAATGATATCGTCAAATGATCAAAACAACCTCTAAAAATGGCATGAAAAAGGGGGAAACGGATTACCCAGCGGTTAACGGGTGGTTTGGGAGGTTAAATTTGAATTTTAAATTATTTACTAAGGTGAATGTAATTATGACAATTTTACTGTGCCAATTTTAGGGTGCTACATTTTGCCCCCTCTTTAGCAAATTTTCTGAAGAAAATGCGTTAAAGATGAGTTCTTCTCGATCTATGAGAAAGCAAAAATTATTCCCATTTTTTAGGCGACGATTCTTGGTCGAATCGTACGACAGCTTACTATGGTGCCCCCTTCGTGTTTTTACCCAAATCGAACGTTTGAGGTAAAAACATGAAAAAGCAAAAAAATTATTTTTGAATAAAATTAAGAAAAATAGGGTAAAACCCTAATTCATTTTTACTATTCATTTTCTAGTTTTTTAGAGCTCTGAAGCAAAAATGGTGGAGACGACGCACAGATCGACAAAGGTCCGACGCGGTCTACGGGTAAGAGTCTAGACTTAACTAGAATGCTTTAATTTAATTTTACATGCTTTGTAGGTAATTTTTAGATGAATTTTGAGCATCGCAGCTATTTTTGGGCCGTCGACGTCATCGGGATGAAATCATCCCAATTTCGACAAAATCGTCTCAATTTCGTCAATTTCGCCCAAGGGCGAAATCGGCGAAAGGGGGACGATTTTGTCAAATTAGAGACGATTTCGGCTTGCAAAATCGGAGACGATTCTACTCAAATTTGGGACGATATCATCCAATAGTGGGCGATATCATCAATTGCATAAAATTGAATTTTAACTTGCATTATTAATTACTTGAATTGTTTATTAATGATTGTTTGTTGTTTTGTAGTTTATGTTTGCAGAGAGGTTTGCTAAAGAGCAAGGAATGGAAGTATGGAGGTTTGAGGGATGACTTGGCTGCTCTCACACAGGCAGAGCGAGATTAGCTGGCATAGGCAGACTTGCAACATGTGGCAGAGATGCCACAGGTGTCCACAGATATGGGGCTACTAACAGCCCTAGCAGAGAGATGGTATCCGGGTTCCTCATGTTTTCGGCTACCAATAGGGGAGATGACTCCCACTCTAGAGGATGTATGGAGGATTCTGAGAATCCCCATACAAGGACGATTGATCACTCCTACGGCCAATCATGGCCACGCTATGGGACGACTGTGTGGTGACCCGAGCTTTGCCCTGGAGAAGGGCAAAGTTAATATCGAGGCACTACGCCAGATGCCTGGGGCATCTAGACTCACACGAGTGCTAGCTGGAGTGGTTGGTGGACTTTTGCTGTGCCACCAGAGTAGGTGCAGGGTGTCGTGGATGCTGGCAGATGTGATCTGCGACATGCAGGACCACGGGTACAGGTTCTCCTAGGGTAGTTATGTATTATGCTGATTGTACAGGATCCTGTATGGGGTTGTGTATAAGGGCGACCGATGTCTGGTGATGACATCGCTCCTACAGGTTTGGTGCTGGGAGCACAATACAGTGCGGAGGCCGATAGGGCTTCCTCTGACAGGGGTAGATGGGGAGAGGCCCCGAGTCTTCTACTGGTGGCTCCGGAGAGGGTCACAGCGACGGATCGACCTCCCTATGTCCCAGAGACTATTGGATGACTTAGTCCCAGACCAGATCACCTGAAGGCCATGGATGGAGCATCCAGGGTGGGCCGAGGATGGACAGGAGTTGGCTTGCATTAGGCGAGTTTGTTGGATACGGATGGAGAGGGGAGAGGTGGAGCTCCATCGCTATGACCAAGTTTTGCATCAGTTTGGTTTGCAGTAGGGGATCCCATCTTTGAGGGATTATGAGTTTTCTCGGACTATCCGGGATAACACCACAGTTAGCGGGGCTCCATACATGCAGAGGTTCTAGAGCTAGGACGCAGACGATACCCCCATTCAGCTAGTGGATGGTAACGACACAGGGGTAGCCGATGGCTACGATGCCTAGTATGCAGGCATCTTACCTCCTTGGATGACGAGGGTGCAAGGTCCGATACACGCGATTGTGTGTCAGATAGGTAGGTGGTGCCAGGCAATGATGGAGGCGGCCCAAGGTCACAGTAGGAGAGGAGGGAGGTGAGACCCCCATCTCCATAGAGGGAGATGCCACCATCACCAAATAAGGGCAAGGGAATTGACATAGGAGAGAGTAGCAAGATGGCTACTCTCCAGGCAGAGAGAGATCGTCTCCAGGCACAGGTGCAGACTCTACAGGATGAGGCTGCACGCCATCCAGCTAAGGTGGCATAGTTGTGAGACAATATTGCATGCCTCAGGGCACGGAGCAGAGGGGCGAGCTCTGGAGAGCTGACACGGGCTATTGCCCAAATCACTTTCTATCAGACATTGTATTATCAGTTGGTTCCAGAGGCGGATAGACTACCCCTGCCAGCCAACATTGCAGATTCGATCAGGATCAGGTTGTCAAGGACCACGTCTTGATCGAGGACTAGGACTACTCAGACTGCGATGGGGCCACCTCGTCCACCTCAGGGCAGGGGAGGAGATGAGGCAGAGAGCTCGAGGGGCTCTTAAGGCTAGAGGGCTGCACAACTTTGTACAGACTGACATTGTATTATTATTTTTTTGTTGATAGAGGATTGAGTATGTCGAGGTACAGATTGTGGCATACCAATCTAGTTTTGATGATGTATATATACTATTGACATATATATGATATGTTATTGATCATATGACTTGTATTATGTGTATTCTTATGATGCTTTTATGTTTGATTGATTAATTTGATAATTGGATTGAGGATTCATAAAATTATGTCATTTTGAAAATTGATAACTTTGATGTCATGCTATAATATTTTAAATGAAATAATCTGATGTAACAAATTGTTTGTTTGTAAAGTGATGTAATAAAAAATAAAAAGAGACTTCTAAAAATAATTTCAAAGGACATTGTCGCTATTATAGACCATTTCATGGAGTCGTTGCTCACTCGGTCGTCAAGCTAGTCCCATTTATAGAAATATTGTTAAAAGTAAAAAAGTGCTTAAGAGACTGTCTTAAGACTTTGGTGCAATAGTGCAAATGATGATGATGATGATGGTTTGTTTTCAGATTTTCATGAAAATAGTATGCATGAAATAATGTTAAAATGATTTTTGCTAGGCATAAATTCCTAAGTGTGATAAAATTTTGGATAATTCTTTAGGAATTATACCATCTTTGCAAAATTGAAGGTTGACATAATGACATGAAATAATGAAAATGGGTTTGCTTTTTAAAAGCATAATTTGTGTAAAATAATGATTTAAGTCATATGGTTTTCATGATTTTAAATGGGGAATAAAAATTGTTACGATGGTTTGCGCTAGGCATAGAATATGTAGGTATAGACTTATACCATCATCGCAAAAATCCAAAAAAAGATAGTTTTATTGCATGGTTGATTTTTGATAAACAGAAAATATGAAAATGAGGACTTGCGCTAGGCATAAAATTTCAATTTTGGTTTTGGAACTATACCATCGTCACTAAAATCAACCAGATATATATGTTTTGAGTGTATATTTTGAAAGAAATTTTTGATTTTTCTATTATATAGTTGTCTTTATGGTAAACAACTGTACTTGATTTATTTCAAACAAGTTGCAAAAATAATATTTCAAAGTATTTTGAAGACAAAAGTTAGATTTATAAGGAATCCCATGTGCATATGTGAATTCATTTCCGATCTTGATTTATCATAATGATACACAAAATCTCTCAAATACAAATGTGTGTGCAATTGCTTTGTGCATTTACCGGTTTTGAGCAAGATAATATGATACAAGTGATTTGAAGAAACCAAATAAGTGTTCAATAACCATGATGTAGATGCATATAACCATACTAGACTACTATGTAGGTCGGATTATCAAGAGCTAGCTAATCCATAAGCAAACATATTTCTATACAAAAGAAGGTCGCTAATGTGACAGACATATCACCATGCTAGGAGTTACCCAAGGCCAAGCGAGTTGGGCACAAACCACCTGTTATGGGGCTTACCTCACAGTTTTCGAATAATTGAGAATTCCAGGGATTCAAGCTCATCAACCCTTCTTTTCTTTTCAAAGGGTATGGAAAGGGATTTTATTGCTTTCTTGCTTTCTGCTTTCTTTTGCTTTTCTTTTGCTTTCTTTTTCTTTTTGTATTTTTGTTTGCTTGATGTTTGAGATAGTGCTTGAAATATTGTTGTAATGATATAAAAGAACATTTTTCTTTTCTTCTTTTTTTTTTTTTGTGAACTTTTCTTTTCTTTTTCTTTGCTAGGGATACTTGCTCGGATTATCTGTAGAGCAAGGGATTTTTATTTTGGGTAGGGGTGAGATTGTCCTTTTGTCAATTCTCAAAGATTCTAGACCATGTGCATGATGGGATAGCAGGGAAAACTTTTCGCTCAAGAAATCACATCTACTATGTAGCAAAACATGGAAATTACAAATATATTCATTTTATTGTGAAAGGATGTGCTTGGTTTTAGTAAATAACAAGATCAATTCTCTATGCTCAAAATTTATTTAATTAAATTTTGTGGACTTTGATATAAGAGAGATTAGTAATCATGCCAGATAAAATCAAGATATTTATTTTTGTGAGTGTGCAAGTGAGGGATTCCAAATAAATGCTAATTTATCAAAAATAATTTGAAACATATAACTGCAACATTTGTAAGAAAATATATATAAACACTTTTGAGAAGTTTTGAGAATTTTAACTCCCTCTTTATTCTTTATATTGTTTTGGTTTCGAAAGAGTCAAGCATATTGCTGTTTTTATATTTTTATCATTATTTTGATTTTTGGTTTTATTTTTGTTTTTGAGCAAAAAATTTAACAAGTGCCATAAATAAATGCAATAAATAGTTTTGAATATTTTTGATGATTATGAATGTTTTTGATGTTTTTGGATTTTTATAAATTTGAAAGAAATACAAGATAGTAATTTTGAAATATTTTAAACAAATATATACAAGGATGAAATGACCAAATTTATGCATAGTAATGTTTAAGATGCAAAATATTCATGGGTTCTTTAAGTTCTTTACCATATAAGGTAGATAATTTGTATGCTCCTGATTCAAATTTAGCAGTAATAATGTATGGTCCAAGCCAGTTGGGCTCAAATTTACCTTTAAGGTCCTTAGTTGCATTTGTATTTTTTTTATTTTCTTTTAAAACAAGGTCACCGATCTCAAAGGATCGATGACGAACTTTCTTAGCATATGATCTTTTAAGCTTTTTTTGGTAAGCATGAAGATGCTCCAAAGCATTGATGTGTTTTTCATCTAGGAGTTCTAGCTGACTGAGTCTGCTAGCTCGATATTCATCTCCTACTTCGGTATCTTGAAGTAGCAGAGCCAAAGAAGGAACTTCCAATTCAAATGGAAAAACTACTTCAGCACCATAAACCAAAACAAATGGTGAAGTTCCCATGGGGGTTCGAACACTAGTTCGATAGGCCCACAAGGCTGGGTATAATTGAATGTGCCAGTCACGGCCAGTTTTATTGACCAATATTTTGAGAATTTTGATTAAGGTTTTGTTATATGCTTCTGCTTGACCATTACCCTAAGGATAATAGGGAGTGGACCAGTGATGTTGAATCTTATATTTTTGGCATAATTTTTTAACATCTTTATTTTTTAAACAAGTTCCATTGTCAGAGATGAGATTTATAGGAATTTCAAATCTACAAATGATTTGATTAAAAATAAATTTAGAGACTTGTGTGCCAGTGCAGGAAGCTAAAGGCATAGCTTCAACCCACTTCGTGAAATACTCAGTGGCGGTTATGATGAACTTGTGTCCATCAGATGACATCGGATTGATTTTGCCAATAATGTCTAAACCCCATTTAGAAAAGGGCCAAGGAGATGAAATAGCCTGCAGTTCTTGGGTAGGCGCATGGACAAGGTCAGCATGTTTCTGGCACTTTTCGCAATGGTGCACATACTCATGTGCATCCATTTCCATGGTAGGCCAAAAGTATCCTATCCGAAGGAGCTTTTTAGCAATGACACTACCACTAAAGTGTCCTCCACAAGATCCATCGTGGGCTTCACTCAAGGCTGATTTAGACTCTTCTAAGTTTAAAAATATTAATAGGATACCTTCAAAAGATCTCCTATATAAAGTATTGCCAATTATTAGAAAGCGACTTGCTCGTCGACGTAATAACCGATGCTAGTTTCTATTAGAATTGGCAGGGAAAGTCCCATTTTGGAGAAAATCAAATATGTCCGTATACCAAGGTTCGGGAGTAGTTTCATTGATTAGAAACACATCCAAAGGCTCTAAGCATGACTTATTTGAAGTGGGTTCTTGGAGTCGACGAATAATGATAGTGTCATATTCGTCATCTAACTCCAAGTGCAGGAGAGATGCAGCTACGGCCATAGCATCAGCTGCACGGTTGCTAGTTCAAGGAATAGCTTCCAAGGTAACTTGATCAAATAAAGACATTAATTGTAAAACATAGGCCTTATATGGGCACAGTTTATCATCTATGGTTTGATAAAATTTGTTAATTTGGTTTATAACCAGTTGGGAATCACCAAAAACTAAAAGATGTTTAATTTTGAGCGCTAGGGCAGCTCGTAATCCAAGGATTAGAGCTTCATACTCAGCAGTATTATTGGTGCAAGCAAATGTCAATTTGAAGGATAGAGGAATAATATGTTTTTGTGGGGATATTAAAATAATACCCGCACCAGCCCCACTCATGCATCGAGCTCCGTCAAAGTATAAGGACCATTGTTCAGTATGGTCGGCCTCTAATTGAAGGCATTCATCAGGAAATTCGATGATGAGGGGATGGGTAGACTTTAAGGGTGCAACAGCTAATTGATCTGCTATGATTTGACCCTTAACAAACTTTTTTCCTATGAATGTGAGATCAAACTCACTTAGAGCAAGAACCCACTTGGCTGTGCGACCCGATAAATAAGGTCGACTCATGAGATATCTCAAGGGATCGTATTTAGCAATGACATGTTTTTTGACTAAGCATATAGTGACGTAATTTTTGCATAGCAAACATGACAGCTAGACATAGTTTTTCTAATTTTGTGTAGCGGGTTTCATAACTGATGAAGGTGCGGCTAATGTAATAATTAGCACGTTCTCGCTTTTCATCATCAAGTTGAGCTAACATAGCTCCTAAGGCAGAATCTAAAGCTAAAATATATAGGAGAAATGGGTGATCAGGTTTAGGTGATGAAAGCACAGGTGGATTAAGAAGGTATTGTTTGAGAAGTTCAAAAGCTTCTCTACATTCGGTGTCCCAATTAAAAGGGGCATCCTTCTTAAGGAGTTTAAGAAAGGGACCAGTTTTGTTCGCCAGCTTATCAATGAAGCGACGGATAGCTTGAAGTTTACCTTGTAAACTTCGTAATTCAGATATATTAGTAGGTGCGGGTATATCAGTGATGGCCGCAATCTTGAGAGGGTTGATTTCAATACCACGTAAAGAAACTAAAACCCCTAATAGTTTATCGGACTTAACTCGAATATACATTTTGTTGGATTTAATCGAATAAGATATTCTCGTAATCGATTAAAAACTTTTCTCAAATCATCTAAATTATTATCTTCAATAATAGAGCGAGCTATAATATCATCTACATAATCATGTAGGATATCATGCATCATATCATGAAAAATATAGGTCATAGCTCGTTGATAAGTTGCACCTACGTTCTTTAAGCCAAATGGCATCACTTTCCAAGAAAAGGTACCCCAGGGGGTAATAAAGGTTGTTTTAGCCTGATATTTAGGAGCTATCCTGATCTGATTATAACCAGAGAATCCATCCATTAAGGACATCATCCCACTCCTGGTAGTAAAGTCAATGATTTGATCCATGTTTGGAAGAGGAAAGTCATCTTTAGGGCATGCAGTGTTAATATCTCTAAAATTTGTGCAAACCCTAACTTTGGTAGCTTCTTTCTTGGTGACTGGAACTACATTTGAGATCCATTCTACATAATCAATAGCCTGTATAAAGATAACATTCAGGAGTTTTTCTAACTCCCCTTTGACTAGCAGAGCCACTTTGGGATGCATTTTTCTAAGTTTTTGTTTAACAGGTTTAGCATCCGGATGGACCACTAGATGATGCATGACTACAGAAGGATCTAGACCTGGCATATATTCATATGTCCAAGCGAAGACATCTTCATACTCTTTAAGAAATGCAATGTGTTGTTCTTGTTTTTCTGGACTTAATTCTGATCCAATATTGATTATGTGAGGATTGTCCTCAGTTCCAATATTAATTTTAATGACGTTTTCTACCTCCATGTGTAGATCTCTTTCAAAATTAGGTGGGGCAGGTGAAACGCCCAATTCTTGTAATTCTTGTAAGGTTAATTTAGATAATTCATCTTAAGGATTAGTGGCCTCAAGTTGGGCTATAGGTGGTATAGAACCATCAAAATAAAATCCATTGTGTAACATCTCTTCAATAAAGACATCATGGAATATATCACCTTCCAACTCTTCGTTGGGGTCAGCAATCATTTTAGGGTAAGCTATGGATAGCATGTTGCATGAAAACGACTAATTTTTAAGAGGCAAATCAACATGCCTATCCAAATAATCTTGATAACATATGAGTTGATCATCATCTTCAAAAGGAAATGGTTGACCCTTACTAGGAAATAGGCCCACACCACAGCGGGTAGGCCATGGTTCTACCTTGAAAGGTTCTTTCATGCCATTTTGGAAAGGTCCCAAGCCTTTCCCTTTATATCCCATTTTAAGCATCATGGGCTTAGCTTTAATATAATCATTGGTAAAATAACACCGAGCATATCCTTCATGATGAGTTTTGATATTTCGAGGGATTCTTCCCCAGTCATATCCTTTATAAATGAAGGCACAACTCTTGACTTGGTAAGTACTTCCCATAGGTTATGGGAGGCCCAAAGTACGAGGAGATGGTGGCAATTTATTTAAAATAATTGAATCTTGCATGAAAGTATTTATTTTTTCTGATATTAAGGTTGTGGATAAATCTGGTAAAAGTTCATCAGAAAGGGCATAAGATGTGGAAGGCTTATTACCTATATCTTTAGATGTGGGAGGAATGATAGATGTGTCTATAGGTTTTGAATTTATAGGGATAGAACTTGAAGGATTGGTTGTAGATTTAAGATCTTTTTGAGGTTCTAAAATGATTTGTTTAGAGGGTTGTTGGTCTATATAGGAGGATGAAATTAATTGAGGGGAAATAGGTGAAGTTATGGGTGTGTGTTTCACAGTTTTAGATGAAAAATAATAACTAGGATGTGTGGACGACAGAGTAGGGCAAAATTGCACTCCAACGGGTTCTGCCAAAGCACACATATCAAAAGGTCTAGGGTCACCATGGATAGTGACCAACTAATTTTTAAACTCAAATTTAACACATTGGTGTAAGGTTGATGGGACCACTCACATGGCGTTGATCCAAGGGTGACCCAAAAGTATATTGTACGATGCTGGGCAATGTACAATAAACAACTTGCAATGGGAGGGTAATAACTCCACACATTTCTTGTGTTTCATCATTAAAAGCTTTGATAATCATATCAGTTTTCTTCATTTCATCACTTCTAAAGCCAAATCGTTGGTAGAAGTCAAAAGTGCAAATGTTTAGAGATGAGCCATTGTCAATCAAAAATCTTTTGACAGCTACATCTCCAATTAGAGCAATAATGTATAAGGGATTATCCTTATGTAAACTGTGTTATGGGATATCTTTATCCCGAAAGTCAATACAATCAATCTCTCGAGTGAGATAGTATTGGCCATAGCTTCAGGTTGAATGTTTTGAGGTACCATCATTTGGCTCAATGTAAGCATCAATTCATCCCTATGGGTAGGAGAGGATCTTAATAAATCCAAAAGGGAAATTATGGCCGTAGTATTGGACAATTGCTCATTAATATTGTAAGGGGGTTTAGGTTGAACATTAGGAGCGTGATTCCCTTTATTGGGGTTTTTCAGAACGAATGGAGCTGATCCATCATTCTGGTTTGGTTCTTGTTGGGAATTGTGGGCTTGTTGTCGGGTGACGACTCCAATGGTACCTACAATGTTATATTGAAGACGTTGAACTGGTCTTGGTCTAGCATTTATGGCTTGTTCATTAGAAAGGAATATATTAGAAGAAGGTCGAGTAGTAACTCTTCTAGGAAATGGTTCTTCTAGAACCACAGCATCTGTGATGGTTTGAATAGGATCTGATTCATTTTCAAAACTATTCGATTGGTTTGAAGTAATGTCTAGTTCACTTTCACTATCTAATTCTATATCACTAGAATCAGAAGTTTGAAAATTATGTAAGGGCCCGGTCGTAACCAGGGATAAGGTTGTGTCAAATATTTGAGGATCCTGAATAGGTAATTGTCCGCTAATGGTTCCTACATATCGGGTAGGAGGGGGAACATTATGATGTTCGATTTGATTGGCTACCTCTTTACCATGTCATGGTAAAGGGTGTTGAAATATGTCTAGAGTTTGATTGGCATTTTGATTTTTATTTTGAGGAACGGTCTTTTGAGTATTATTAGGAGGGTTTTGTTTAGGTTGGAAGGCTTGCACTTCCATTTCATTATTGTCGATCAAATCCTGTATTTTATGTTTCAACCTTTTACAAGCATTGGTAGAATGTCCAGGTCCTCTATGGAAATCACGATGTAAGTCACCTCGTATCCGGGTATAGTTGCATCAGGTTCTCGGATAGCTGGTAATTGGATCAAACCTCTTTCGAGTAATTGAGGTAAAATAGTTGATAAGGGTTGGTTTAATCTAGTAAATTCTTGAGGAGGCTTGTCAAGAGGTTTCAATATAAATTTTTCTGTTGTCTTTGTTGCATTGATATTAGCAACATTTTTGCTGTCAGTGACTCCGTCACCGATGACTTGTTTGTTTTTATATTGATTTCTGGATGTTTTCTCATCATCCTTCTTCCTAATTTGGCCTCTCCTAATGAGGGCATCTTCTACTCTTCGAGCTAAATCTATAGCTTGATCGAAGGTAGTTAAGGTAGCAGTCGATAGCTCATAAGATATTTGTTCTTGTAAATTGTTGATGAAAATGTCCAACATTTCCCTATAAGGTAGCACAAAGTGCAGTTTTCCTATCAATTGCCTCCATCTAGCTAAGAAATCGGCAAAACATTCATCTTTGTCTTGTTTTAAATTGTATAAATCTTTAATAGTTACATGCCTCTCGATGTAGGCACTAAATTTATGGACAAATGATTTCGCTGTTTCTTCGAAGTTTCTCAAAGAATGAGTGGGCAATTGATAGTACCACTCTAATGCCATTCCACCTAAACTTTTTGGGAACATTTTTAATAATAGCAAGTCATCATGCGATATGTCATGACATGCTATCCTAAACATGCGAAGATGCTCTATGGAATCTTCGGTTCCTTTATATATAGGCAAGATAGGCATGGGAAAATGCTTAGGGTATGGTTGAGCTACAACTATGGGATCCAAAGGTTGACTACATATCTCTCGATAATTATACGAGGGACGGTAGGGATCTATCTGGTCCATACACAAAGCTAACTGTTTCACCATGTCTTCCATATTACTAGTTTGCCCCCCATATGGGTTTGGTAGGGCATTGACATGGGTTTTATGGGCATATGATGGCAGAACATGAAGATTAGATGCCATGTTACTATTGTGCAAATTATTGGTAGGAAAAGTATTATGAAGGAATTTTGAAGTTGTATTATGATGTATTTCAGATTGTTGAAAATTTGTATTTGGCTTCGTGTTAGGTTTTTGTTTACTTGAAGCATATTTCTCAATAGTTTGACAGAATAAAGTAGTGAAGGAAGGTTTCTTTGGTGTGGGAATGATTTTAGGTTGAATAACAGATTCCTTAGGAGGTTGGATAGCCTGTTGTTTTGACATGTTTTGAATCATAAAGACCATTTTCGTATTGGATGGTCCAGCCTTATCACTTTCTTGATCAATGAAAGATAAGGGATTAATGCGCACATCATACATATGTTCCAAAGCTGCCTGAGTGTCACTAATTTGCCCTTTATCAATATGAATTGCCACATTAAGGTCATTAATGTTATCACTGAGAAATTTCTTGAAATGATCTATGTTGTCAAAAGCAATAGTTCCATTTGGAGCTACTCTAGGGGATGAGGATCCATCCTCTTTAACACTTCCTTCTTGTTCCTTATCTTCACCTAGGTCATCTTCTGGTTGAACTAGAGTTTTTCCTTCCGGAGTTGGATCTTCAGGAAGGACATTTGGGTTTCCAGTTGTATCTTGTAACCAATATTCTTATTCTCCTAAAGTTTCTTTACCATTCCTAAGTTTAGGCATGGTGCTAAATTTTGATTTCAAAATATATATATATATTTATATATATATATATATATGCAACAAATTAAGAGGTATATATTTACTATATACCTATTACAATATTTGAAATGAAATTTTTAAGTTTTTGCTATGTTTTTTAGTTTTTTATTTTTTTAGCTTTTTTAGTTTTTCTTTGTTTTTGAAATAATATTGTAAAGACAATCAACACAATAAATGCAAGAAATAAGACCGAAAGTAATAATCTAGTTTTCTATAAATAATTTATAAATATCATTAATAGGCTCGAGTTGTTCAGGAGTCATGAAGTGTTCTTCTTCAAATTGAAAGTTTTCTTTTAAAAATTTGATGAAAAGAGCTATAGTGATATTATCTGTCTCAGATGCTGGTTGATAAAAGTAAAGCTCATGGCAATACTCTCGATATAGCATAGCTCGCGGAACTCTATTCCATATTTCCCTATCTGTAAGAACAACCTCTTGGTCTTCTACACAACCTAGGAACTGGTGCACAATGACTACGTTCTCAAGGTATTCCTCGAAGGTGAACAATTCTAAAGATACTAGAGCTCTCCTATAAGCTAACCATCTATGGCAGGCTCTCTAAAGTTCATGATAAAAAACTAGTTGATGAGGATCTAGGATTCTATCTAGGACTAGCCTCTTGATTTGCTTAAGTTGTGTGGACCTAGATGAGATGAGACTAAGTCTTCTATCAAGTTCGTTCCATAGGAATTGATTTCTACTTGTTTCAGGCACATTAAGCATAGAATTGATTTCTACGGCTACCAATTGGTTTTCTACATTTATAGTAACTGCTAATATTTTCTTAGGAGCTACCATCTAAACATGATTTTAAACTTTAAATGTTTTAAAATGCATCTATGTTTTAGTTGTTCTATTTTTTTTTTTCTTTGTTTTTGTTTTCAAAAGGTTATGATGCATTCACATCGGGTTCACCAAAATGTATCGCTCCAAATTTTTTGCATCCTTACCTTCAAGCTATAGGATCCGTGCCCGGAAGGGGGATGGGAAAAGGATGTCACGGTACCTCGGACTGAGAGGACTTTGCGAAGGTCCCGCCTCTCAAGGGAGGTGTATTTTGATGATTTTTCGATGGATGGTGGGTTCACCAAGAAACATTTAATGGTAGTTTCCACGCCTAGGTTTGGAATGTGTTTTTATGTGTTTGTTTTTAACTTTAAGCATTCATATCCTAGGTTTTACCAAATGAGTCTAAATTAATCTAAATGAAAGTGTAGATTTACTAAATACAGAGAACAAATTTAAGACAGAAAAACAAAAAAATTAAGGAAGAATAAGAAGAATACCTGATCCAGATGTCTGATGAAGATTCTGATTTTTGAAACAGTCAGGATCGTCTGGAATTCGATAGAATTTTTTGAGATCAGACAAGATCATCTGAGATCTGACGAATTCATCAGACGAATCCGTTAGAGACCTACAAACAGAAGAATAGATGCAAAATACAGAGAATACTACTGTTCTAGTTGAGGGAAACTATGCAAAATAACAGTGACAACACTGAACTGAAACTTAAAGATCAAAACATGTATGAATGATGCTAATTAAATCACAATTATGGATTAATTATGCCTTTGATCTAGATGGGTGAACTCCAAAATGCAATATAACATAAAATATCAAATAAACTAGCTAATTTGCAGAATAAAACAACAGAGAAAAGGTGAAGAAATGCAAACTTATGGCACTGATTGCCTCAATGTGGACTGCAGTCGAGATCGTCTCGCATCAGTACAAAATCATCTCTGATTCGACAGGATCACCTCCGATTTGAACAGGTTCGTCGACGATGATGTATGCTTGCTCCGGCTAAAAAACAAGATGATACCTGCAACAAAATTGATATAGGACTACTGCAAATGAAGACTTAGGATGATTTAACGTGCATGAAGCTAAGTTATAGAGAATTTCAGCCAAGGGTTGGGAAGGGAAGGTCCTAGGGACTAAATAGGCTTAGGGGAGTAGTTAGGAGGTTGGAGATCATCCCTATTTGGGAGATCTCCAATGGGGGAGGGTCTCTAACGGCACAGACACGCTTCTGCCCAGATTAGAGGCCCGTTAGAACAGAAGCTAATTTTGCAAAATTAGTTTTGCGACAAGATCGTCTGGACGTCCTAGCCCAGATGAAATCATCAGATCTAGGGTGATATCATCTGATCAGCGACGATATCGTCAAACGGTCAAAACAACCTCTAAAAATGGCACGGAAAAGGGGGAAATTGATTACCCGACGGTTAACGGACGGTTTGGGAGGTTAAATTTGAATTTTAAATTATTTACGAAGGTGAATGTAATTATGACAATTTTATTGTGCCAATTTTAGGGTGCTACAGTTTGATCCACATTGACTAAAAGTGAAAGGGTTTCTTAAAGGAGTTAGCTTGTGGGACCTCCAATAAAATGGGGTTATGATCTGACACAATTTTAGGAAGAGCTTGTAGGATGGAGTCTCCAAAAACTATGATAGCTTCTTTTGACAAAAAGAACCTATCTAACATTTCTTAAATAATTTTGCTTCCTACCCTATGGTTGCTCCAAGTAAACTTAAACCCTCTTAGCCTCATATACATTAGCTTGTTAGAGTTGACAAACTCATTAAATTCTTCCATGCTCCTTGTTGGAAGCCTAGTACCACCCTTTTTATCTAAAGGATATAAGGGAGTATTGAAATCTCTTGCTACCATCTAGGGAATATCATGAAAGACTACATTCAAGTGGCTCAGATATTCCCACAATGAGGTTCTTCCTTGAACTGAATTGGGTGCATACACATTTGACACAATCCATGATCTATTCTTGTCAATGTCATGAAAAACACACTTAACACCTTGTCATCATCCTGAATAATGATGCCTTCCACACTCCTAGAATCCCATAGCACCATGAGTCCTCTTGAATCTCCTCTTGCCTGCTTGAAAACCATATCTCCTTGACTCCATATTTTTTTTGTTGTTATTTTTAACTGGGATTCATATATTTTTGTTTCTTGTAAGATAATAATGGTTGGATTGTATTGCCTTCTTATTGAACTAACCACCCTGTGGGTTTGTGGGCCATTTAGGCCTCTCACATTCCATGAGAGTACCTTAATTTAGACTATTTGGGATTTTTCCCCTCTCCCTTCCTTGGGGAGGTTTTCCTAATTTGTTATCATCTTGACCTGGGATAATCTGTTGTATCATTTTTTTTTGTTTTCCACTTGCCACTTCATTGTCAGTCCTTAGTCTATTTTGTTCAACATTAGACATCCTTCCCCTATTTTTCTCATTGAAGTAATCAATTGGGGACTTTTTTGTTCTTCTGGTCTACTTTGGGCTGAAATGAGGAGGTACAATCTGTTGAAGAACTAGACTAGAACACTTTTTTGGTCTGTTTGTTCCTACCATTTTAGTCCTTGATTCTAACTCATCCATCCTTATCTTATATTCACCACAATTTTATTGTAAACCTTCTTGAAATTTTGTAGGGCTTTTTGTTATGATATTGGAAGGACACAATTCCTTTGATCCTATCTCCTCCATCCTTTTTCTATGATGGTTTGGGAGTATTTTAGTTTTGATGTTGGAATAACCCGATATGGACAAGGATTTTAGGGTTTCTAGTAATTCAACCTAAAGGATTCCATCCTCACCCATATCCCCTTCTATCGTCAGGTTAGCAAGAACTTTAAACTTATTTGAACTTGGGATTCTAGGGCTTACCTGATTTTCCTACTCGTTGGTGATTTGTTGATTTCCTTTCACCTGGGGTTGATCTTGGTTGTCCTGCTCCTAGTAAATATTGTTGTTCCTGGCCAGCCTAAACCCTCCTCTACTTGTTGGTCCTCCTATATATTGGTTCCTAGGGAATGCTTTATCATTTGTCCTTTTGCCTTCTGTCCTATGAGATTCTCTGCTAGTTGCTAGACTTGGACATTGATTTTGCAGGTGATATTGAGTTTTGCATTCTATGTAAAATTTTGGCTTATTTTCATATTCCATTGGCTATTTTCTCAGATAATATCCATAGACCAGTTCTAAAAATATTGGCAATTTGAAATCTAAGTTTGCATTGACATAGATCCTTGCATGCGTCATACTTGTCCTTGCCAAGGTTGAATGGTCTATGGAAACCAACTCCCCAATGGCTTTGGCAATCCCTTGCAACTAGTACTCATTAAAAAATTGAGCAGGAAGGTTTGACAGGCAGACCCATATGGGAGCTATATTAATATTTTGTTTTTCAGGGTCAAAGTCCTCCCCCCATTTTTTGAGAAACAAACTATGTTTTCCTAAAAACCATGGTCCACCTATTAGAATGTGATTTGCATCCTCCTTGTTATTGAACCTTAAGAATAAAAATCCCTTGGAAAAATCAACAATCTCCAGGTTCCCAACTATTATCCATTTGGATAACGCCTAAGAGCGTATAATTTCTATATCTGGCCTTCCACCCAGAAACTTGCCTACTAGTGAAAACTCTTCCAGGGATAAAAATAGACCCATAGCATTTGCAGGTGCCATAATCTGGTTTTTCTTAGGTATGAGGGGTAGGAGTGAATAAAAATCACTCATTTTACCTTTTAGGGTTTCTACAAAGGATAGACCTCTTCTGGGAACCACAGTACTCTATTGGGTCTATTTATCCAAGTCTTTGTCAGGGGGTTCGGGTCCTTGTACCTTGTCAACTTGCTCATGGATGGGCCCCTGTCCCCTTCCAAAGACTGCAAACCTGCTTACCTCTAGATCCTCACCTGCTTCTTGCTCGAGGTTCCTACCCACAGACTTCGAACCTCCTTATCTACCTTCACCATTCCCACTACTCCACTACTCCATCTGTGCTAGGTAGCATTAAATATTTAATTACCATTAAATATTTAATTGCCTATAAATATTTAAAAAAAACATGATAAGCATATGGGTGGTTTCAGCTCATGGTTTTTGGCTCATTGTATTCTGACACCACTATGTGTTTTCAAGTAGAGGAAAAGCCATGAATCTCTATATATTTTGTACTGTAAATACTGCCTCTCTGATGGTTAAGGTTTTTTTCTAGTTTGGAGGAAGAGAGACGAGGAGACATTGTACAAGTGGAGAATATTATTGTATTGTTGCTAATACAAAGGACTGATTGTTTCTCCATGGATTAGGGTACACTGCCCAAACCACGTATATCTTATGTCTCTTACATTATGTGATTATTATTTATTGCACTGCTTAACTAAAGTTTAAATTGTTTTTAATTACCGTTATTATTTTTTTCTTCCATAGGCTATGTATTGTTTGTACATGGTGTATTTCTAAAAACTGGTATCAGAGAAATCTTCTTGTGAAAGGTCACTCATAGGATATTTTTTTGTTTGAGTGGGAGAAATGGGAGAAAGTTCAAATTTTAAACTGGACAAAATTTTGGTATGTGGAAAACCAAAGTGGAGGATTATCTGTATCAAAAGGATAATCTGTACTTGGCTCTAAAAAGGAAGACTGATGGTCAAACTGACTTTATGTATGATGAGGAATGGGATCTAATAGATAGGAGGGCACTGGGGGTGATCCTATTGAGCTTGGATGATTCTTTTTCATACAACATTGGGAAGGAAAAGACCACCAAATAAGCCATGGATACACTAGCTAAATTGTATGAAAAACCCTCATCTTCAAATAAATTTTTCTTGATTAGAAAGCTATTTACTATGAAATTACAAGAGGGTGGATCTATACAAGAATACCTTAATGAGTTTTATGTTGTTATGGGTTATTTAAAATATATAGGGCTTGATTTTGATGATGAGGTTATGGCTTTAGGGTTTCTTTGTTCACTACCAGACTCGTGGGGTAGCGTTGTAATGGCAGTGAGTAATTATGTTCCTGGATCTAGAAAGTTGGTGTTTGATGATGTGGTTAGCACAATCCTCAGTGAGGATATGAGGAGAAAAACCTCTGGGGAGGCTTCATCATTTGGAGTATCACTATCTATAGAAAGCAGAGGCAAAAATAGAGAAAAATAAAAAGGCCAAGCTAGATGGAAAAGTCAAAATAGAGAAAAATAAAAGGGTAGATCTAAAAGTAGAGACAAAAGCAAGAATTATTGTTGGCATTATGGGAAGAGTGGACACTTCAAGAGGGAGTGCAAATATAGAAAGAAGAATGAGGACAATAATGGGAATGATGCTCAAGAGGTAAACATTGCAGGTGCAATTTATCAAGATGCCCTAATTCTTGTAGACAATTGCATGAGTGAGTATTGGGTTATGGACTCTGGAGCTTCTTATCATGCCACTTCTCATAGGGATTACTTTGATTATTATACTCCAGGTCATTATGGAGAGGTTTTCTTGGGTAATAATTGTCCATGTGAGATTGTGGGTATTGTCACAGTGAATGTAAAGTTACCAAATAGAAATATTTGGGTGCTTAAAAATGTTAGGCACATTTCTAATCTAAAGAGGAACCTGATTTCCACCAGTGCACTTGATTTGGAGAGATGCAACACTACTTTTCAAAACCAAAAATGGAGAGTGACAAAGGTTTCAATGGTGATTGCAAAAGGTGAGTTGATTGGAACTTTGTATTTATTGTAGAACTCATCTTATTATACATTGAACTATAGTGCTCAGGATGATGTGAAAGCATGGCATTTGCGGTTGGGTCATATGAGTGAGAAAGGGATGAAAATCCTTCACTCTAGAAAACTGTTGTCAAAAATCAAGGAGGTTGATTTGGGTTTCTATGAAGGTTGTGTATATGAAAAACAAAAAAGGGTAATATTTCTAAAGGTTGGTCTAGAAAGGAAGAAAGAGCAATTAGATTTAGTTCACTCGGATGTGTGGGGTCCCTCACTGGTACTTTCTCTTGAAGGCTACTCTTATTATGTTACCTTAATTTATGATTTTAGTAGGAATACTTGGTTCTACATAATCATGCATAAATATAATATTTTTGACACTTTTTGAAAGTGGAGAGAATTAGTGGATAATGAGGCAGGTAAGAAAGTTAAATGCCTTAAATCTGACAACGGTGGTGAATATTACAACAAGGATTTTGAGGACTATTGCATAAAGGAAGGAATTAGGAGAATCAATACTGCTCCTGGGACACCATAGGAGAATGGATTATTAGAGAGGATGAGCAAAACTATAATAGAGCGTTCCAGAGCCATGATATTGCATGTAGGGTTGCCATTGTTCTATTGGGCTAGTGCAGTTGATACAATAGTTTATTTGATAAACAGAGTGACCATTATGTTTATTTATGGGCTATAGGAAATGGTAAATTCCTTATTCTATTATTGTATGTTGATGATATGCATGTGGTAGGATCCAATATGCAGGATATTAAGAAATTGAAAAGGGAGTTGGCAAGTAAATTTGCCATGAAGGATTTGGGGTAAGCCATAAAAATCCTTCGCATGAGAATCACTAGAGACAGGAAGGAGAAAAAACTAAAGTTATATTAAGAGTATTATGTGGAAAATGTGCTTAAGAGGTTCAGTATGCATGATGCAAAACCAGTAGCCCAACCTCTTACAAAGCACTTTAAGCTCTCAAAGAAGTTATGTCCCAAGACAAAGGAGGAGGAAGAGTACATGAAGAAGGTACCCTATGCTTCAGCAGTTGGGAGTTTGATGGATGCTATGGTGTGTACAATACCATAAATTGCCTAAGTAGTGTGAGTTGTGACCCGATATATGATTAATACAGGTAAATCTCACTGGCAAGCAGTGAAATGAATACTCAGGTATTTGAAAGGGACTTCAAAATTCTGTTTGAATTTTGGAGATTCCAAAGTTGAGTTACAAGGCTATGTGGATTCAGATATGGTAGGTGATTTTTATGGTTGGAGGAGCAATACTGGATATGTATTCACAGTTGGAGGTACAACAGTGAGTTGGATATCCAAGCTACAACATGTTGTAGCTCTTTCTACTACAGAGGTTGAGTATGTAGCCATTACAAAAGGTGCCAAAGAGTTCATATGGCTTCAGATGTTGATTGAGGAGTTGTGTCAGAAGCAATGATATGGGACACTTTGGACTGATAGCCAAAGTGTCATTAATTTAGCTAAGAATTTTGCTTTTCACTCATAGACAAAGCATATTTAGTTGAGGTATCACTTCATTCGATCAACAATGGAGGATGGTTTGGTAAAGTTGGGTAAGATTCACACCTCCCAAAATTTTGTTGATATGCTTACCAAAATTATAACCAGGGAGAAGAGATTTTTCTCTACTTCAGTTGGACTTAAGGAGTAAGATCATGTTGTGAGAAACTTTCAGTCATAGGGTGCAGGGATGTTGCATCAATTTTATCTCCAAGTGGGATATTGTTAGGTAATGGAGCCAAATTGATAACAAGAAATTAATTACCATTAAATATTGTTGGCAGGGTTCCAAGGCCATTAAATATTAATGGGAAACATTCAAAAATGTTCCAAGAGGTAGCATTAAATATTTAATTAGCATTAAATATTTAATTAGCATTAAATATTTAATTACCATTAAAAATTTAATTGCCAGTAAATATTTAAAAAATATGATAAGCATATGGGTGGTTTCAACTCAAGGTTTTTTGTCTCATTGTATTCCGACACCACTATGTGTTTTTGGGTAGAGGAAAAGCCATGAACCTCTATATATTTTGTACTGTAAATACTACCTCTATGATGGTTAAGGCTTTTTTTTGTTTGGAGGAAGAGAGGCGGGGAGACATTGTACAAGTGGAGAATATTTTTGTATTTTTGCTAATACAAAGGACTAATTGTTTCTCCGTGGAGTAGGGTACACTACCCGAACCACGTATATCTTGTGTCTCTTACATTTGTGTGATTATTGTTTATTGCACTGCTTAACTAAAGTTTAAACTATTTTTCATTGTCGTTGTTATTATTTGTTTTTCTTCCATAGGCTATGTATTATCTATACATGGTGTATTTCTAACACAAGAGGTGTTGTACATGGCCCCAATAAGAATTCAACATAGCAATGGTAACCATATTTCTACTCTATCAATGTTGTAGCATAAAAGTATTTAAGTACCATAGTCATATGCATATGGGATATGCTCCCCATTTTTATTGTAAAACCCCCACACGAGTATCATTTTGTAATAGTGAGGAAGAACAATATTTATCAAAGTTAATATCATTTATTGCTTTGCTTTTCATTTCATACATTGCATGCTGCATACTTTTGTTGTCTACAAGATGGCAATCATGGTGGGACCCATCCCTTGATATTTTGATTTATGCATTTTTTTTGTTGCTATCATTTTTATGTGTAATTTTAATAGTATACTATTTTCTAACTATTGTTGCATTCAAGATAATTTTATAGGTTGCTATTTTTATATTTTACGTAAGTCATAGAACACACAGCAGCAGGACCATCCAACCCCGAATGATCATAGAGTGCAATATTCAATGCACAAACGATCTTAGATAGAAACCATCCCACCTTGAATTCTCATAGTACACAATTGCCTCTATCTCTTGTATTTGACACAATGCAAGACTATAGGTAGGGAACTATCATTATTTCTGTTATGAGTATATTTGCATAGTTATATTGCTTAAAATAGCATTACTTTTAGATAGCAATTACTTCCATTAAGTAAGCATTGCATAGCATGTTAGATCATTTTTTGGTTTGAAATAATGTATGTTGCATTTGTGTGAAGAAAGAGAAAAGAGCATATTAGATTTATTTCCTTGCACTAAAAAGAGATTGCATTAGGCATCATAGCTAGGAATCAAAATAATAAAATAAACCTAAGAAAGATAAAAATGAACATCACACACTGCATAGTTCACTAAAATCATCAAGGAGTTGAATTTCATCACCAACCACTGATGGAGACTAGTTATGGTGGGCTTCATCTCCATCTATTTGCTTACAACCTAGAAATCTTAGTGGCCCCCGCAAGTGGCTTTTTAGATTTCATCATCAAAATATCCCCTACTTTTGGGTGTGTCCCAAATTAGGAAGGTTAGATGCCCTTCAATTCTTGGGGCTTAATAATTTAGGAATCATAGCTATCATTCATTCCCAAGTTCACACAAGGGTGAAGTGAAATCCCAGATGGGCCAATAGCAAGGCAATAGACAATGTGGCATCTTTTAGGAGGTTTTATTTGCATTTAGGATACATTCAACCAAATCATACTAGGTAGCCATATTCATTCATTGTTGCATCACTTTTCATTAGAAAAGTGAGCTTTAATATACCCATATTAGTTTGTATTTCATCACATCAATTGCATTTTAGGTTAGATTACATTAAAACACATAAAAATGCCCCAAAAAATCAAGACATTCCAAAATTCAAAACAAAATTAAAAAAATCAAAAATAACTCCAAATGATCTTACAAGTTCATCTAATAAAACATCAAACATTTAAAATAAATAAAATTAAATTTGTTGTTTTCTTTAGTTTCTTGTGTAGATAGAGTTAAAAATAAAAATACAAAAATAGGTTCATCAAATTCCACCATAACCATCACATACTCATATTCGCACCCCATCCACCTACCTGACTTATGGTCTCAACTCGAAGATAAGCTTGAGCTAAAGCCATAGCCCAAGCCACCATGGACCATCTTGATCTAGTCCCTTCATCTGCCACTACCCCTCCTACCCAATAGGAAGTAGCCCTGCAACCACACCTAGGAAGTTATGCCAACTACATGCAACAACTAACTTCCCCATTCATTAGGTCACATCACCCAAGCACCACCTACTACCATATCCCTAGCATAAAACTAGAGTATATCGGTAACCCACAATATTTAGGTTGTATCATAATCATTGACATTGAGGTATCCTTGGCCCTTTAGAGTAGCTATGTTCTCATCCTAGTAGCACCTCATCCATCCTTTCCAGTTCTCACAATCCTGCCTTGATCAGTTTTACCCATATCTCGGCAAGTGTTCTATACCCATACCACCCGTCCTTCTAAACCAAATACTTAGTATGGTATACCTACATCATTATTTCCTCTTGGAGGGTTTTATCCCTATTCCAATGTAGGTTTAATATGGATAGACCAAAAACAACCTTGCTTGGGTTAGGTTAATGTAGCATCATAGTTTCTTACATCTAATCTTCCTGTATCAACCCATCTACTTCAATCATCACCACAAGGATCCAATCCTACCTCTATGCAATATAATTTCTTTACACAATACCCATCTTGGATGACTATACCACCTACCATCCAAGAACTAATGCCCCCACAACCATAGGGTACCTCCTATTGTTACTCCCAACTACCTTTGATCCAACCACCGTCCCTCATCGGATATTACCGAACTTCATATATTGCCACCCAAACACCACCCAAGGCCAAGATCTATGGCTAAAAACCTCCATCCCAATAGTACTACCAGTAGCAACAGTCATCCCAATACTATCAATAACACCTTAAACCTCCATCCCAATAGTACTACTAGTAGCAACAACCACTGTAATAGGACTACCAACAATAAAAATCTCTACCAACACCACACCCATAGTAATATGCACAATAATAGTAGTACTAAAAACAACAAACACTATAACAGTACTATCAGTAACAACACCAACCACCCCAAACACCTTAACATCACCTTGTAACAAAACACCCAACATCAACAAGTCACTCAACCATCACACCAACAAAAAACTATGACCTACCAACAAGTCATCCAATAGTGACATCAGTCACCATCACTTCAACAACAACAATAGTAGCCACCATCCATCAACTCCCAAAAACCCTTTAACCAGGGTTCACCGTCCAACATATATACCCAGCAGTAGCTTTCTCCACATCAATAGTACACATAGTTATGTTTTTAGGATGGCACGTCTTAGGGGATCCATCAACCTGTGTCAGATCCATTTCAATGGCTGGTCATTTAGGTCCTCACTTTATAGATGCAAGTTATGGGTACAAGATACCAAAATCCAATGCTCAATCAGCCACAAAACTTACCCATACATCCCTTAGTGCCTTCACCATGATATCCTCTATTGTTTGTGATATAAAAATTTGATATATTTAAAGGCAAGGAGGATCCCCAAGAGCATATGAGAAACTTCATCAAATAATGCTACTTACTCAATCACATTAATGCACTCATGCTACATACTTTATTAATGTCTCTTAGGGGAGGAGCTCTAGACTAGTTCAATCATTTTCCAAGACATAGTCTATACAACTTTGAGCAAATGGCTAACCTCTTTCTAGAATGCTTCTCATTAAGTATGAAGAAGAAGACAACAATGATAAATATATTTAATATTCAATAATTCGATGATGATCCAATATTATATTATGGTGCTAGGTGGTGAGTCATGATAACAAAATTACCATTCTCACTCCCCACCATTGAGCTTACAAGAATGTTTACTAGGAGTTGTTCAAAACCAATATCGCTATTATTACAACTCCAATAGTATCACACACTAGAAGAAGCTCTAGCACAAGCTAATATAATAGAGGATATAAAGATCTAGGAGGGAGAAATAAAGCTAAAAAAAAAGAGTGGAACAATAAGAACTCTAAGGGCACCTCCAACAATCAATCAAAGCCCAACCAAGTTAATCAAGTGGTGTTGAGCACCCCGAGTGGTTCAAATCAACAACAACATCAACAACCACCTCAAAAAACCCCCCAAGTTCAACCTCAACCACAACATATCACATACCAGGTTGTGCCACCTCCCCCATAATTGTAGAACCAACAACAACAAGACAAAAGCAATAGGTATCCTACTAGGCCCCTTCAAAATTATACTCCACTTCCAAATATTTATTCGGTCATTTTTTAATGATTGTATGAAGCACAAGCAATTATATTGCTATAAGTGAAGCCACAAGATCCAAACAAGCCCAAACCAAAGTCCTACAAAGAATACCATTACTATGTTTATCATAGGCAAAAGGGCCACGACATTAATAATTGCATTGCATTCAAAAACATAGTGCAGGATCTTGTAGAGAAGGGGGCCATAGCCATTGAAAATCCTTTGGCTCTATAGAACCAAAACCTTGGCATCTACCAGGACCTATTGCCATCCTACAATCAACAATACATCACACCACCTACAACCATGCCACCTAACCAAGTAAACCACCTCAACACTGGGCCACAACATCAAAAATTTGTAGGGATGATACACATAGTTACTGTTGGGCACTAAATTGCACCAAGTTTTCTCTTGATATTGCAGGTGTCTATCTTCCTATTTTCTATCCAAACATGCACCCGATAGCTATAGCTCATCACTCAACATTAGATGGACTAAAATAGATTTTCTGATCCAACCTCCAGAGTAGGTTAGTTCCTTGTCAACTTAAGTAGGGTGTTGACATAATTATGCTCACTTAGGATTTGAAGGTTAAGGTATGAAAAATTTAGGGTTAGATAAATGTGAACAGTAGTGGATGGATAGGCTAAAAACATTGCACCACAATAGAAAGCTCCAAAAAACCAACCCAAAGATACAGTACTTAGATCAACATTATCTCAAATCAAATGATTCTTCATTCATTAAAACACAACAGAGAAATATTGCAGACAAAGATTTCAATATCTAGACAATGATAATCCAAATAACTTAATTCACCAGTACCTATATTTTATAGAAATACACTCCCTAACAATATAGAACAATATCAGAAGTAGATTTCAATTACTTTAACAACTAGTAATCCGTTAATTAGGCACATACTAACCATCCAAGCATTTACAAAAATACAACTAAAGAATTGAAACCTCTGATATCAAGTATGAGAACATGAAATTGAGAAAAAATCAATTTAATGCTCCTTCCATTAGCTTTTGGTAATATTTATAGTAACACAGGCAAACACACTAGAGTCGACCCTTTAAAATTGAGGGTTCAACCTATATTTATAGCTTTGCAAAAATTAAAATTACAAGGAACATTACAAATATTTTATTTTGATAGCACAATAGAAGGATCTAGCTAGAATTTTCTTACTAGTTCATCCTCTAGGAAATCCACTAAAATGGATCCGTCATGGCATCTCAAGGCCTCTACAACTTGCTAGTCACTCAACAAAATTGGAGTTCAATTCGTTGGAAATCATGCATTACTGTTGATCTATCTTGGAAGCTATCTGCCATCGTAGATCTGCAGCCGTATATAGTTTTGTTTTCTTGAAACCCTTTATGCTTCAGCTTCCTCTTATTGGATTTTTCAATCCCGATGAAGAAAAATCCCCTAAATACCTCAGATTCCTTGATGCCTTCTCCACCATTGATCTTACTCATTATATGGTTATGATTAAATTTGATGAAAGCTTATTATAATGGCGAGGAGAAAAAGTGACATTTTGCTTCAAAACATTGATGACATCATCCTTCTATCTTCAAAAATAGCAGAGTGCCAATATGGATTCCAAACAACTCTAAAGTTAAAATGAATCAAATCTGCTCCTTATCATTCATGTTTCTTTACAACTTGCTAAACATTCACCAATATGCACAAAAATATCGATGACATCATACCTTCCTTTAAACTTTTAGGGATTCCATTCCAGGCTGAGCAAGTATATTGGTGTATGATCTTCAATCTGAACTCATCATGATGCAAAGTGACCCTTTCTCCATTCTACTCATTTTATTATTAAAATCATTTCTTGTCACTAATATGGAAAGAAGTTGGTAGAAATTACCTTTAGTCATGAATTTGCACATACTTCATTAACAACAATCCACCTCATCACCAATCTGGGTGCAAATACTCTATATGTCTTCCAAAATTAGGTGTTTCAACCCTTAACTGTTTGCGAAGAATGCAAAATATTAAATTAGTCACCAATCTACACTTCTTTGCTACTGATATCATCTTTTCTTGAAGACTTTTACAGATTCTAGGGCAGCGCTAATCCAGAGCTGGAATAAAAAGAAGACTCTTGAAATCAGTCATCCCAACACTTAGTCATTTGAAAAGATGTCAACCCATACTTTCTAATTGCTGACATCACTTCTTTCTTAAAAATTTTGCGAATTCAAGAATGTCACCAATCCGAAACTAGAAACAAGTCTCCTAGAATCGCTTCAAGCATGAAAAATTATTAATTTTTAGTGGGATCCTACCTTCTGTTGTGGATCCACTCCCAAGTACACTACAAGGTGTGCAAAATGAAGAGTTTATCCCTTAGGCAAAATTTTACAAAATTTTACTAAGTATGCATCCATTTTGGACCTACATTCTGGCACCTCCCGGGTGGATTTGCTTGCAAAGCCAATAGAACTCAGAGTCTTATCCATTGGGCCTTAGGAGTCAAATATATTTCTCTTCAAAAAATATACTTTACATAATAACTTCCATACAAACACTACTCTCTGAAATTTTTAACAATCTGTAGAAAGAGTAGAGGTTCATATCGAAGTGATGCCAAAAATACATAAAACTTATTCTCTCATATAGAGAGTGTGCATAAAATCCAAGTATTGCTACTGTTTTCAAAAATTATACATAACCCTACTCCTTTTATAAGGCCTCATTTCAAAAATGTCTTCACACAAAATCTACTGCTCTGTAGGCTTCATGCCTTTATTGCTTATTTCTAACAAATTGTTAGAGTAAAAATAGAAATACAAAACTTGTGTATATATATACAAAATAAAAACAAACTAATCTTGAGCCCTTTTTAGGCCTATGATAGCTCAATATTGCTTTTCTTCTTCTACAACCTCTTCTTCTGAAATAGGTGCTCTCTGACCTCCCTCACCAAGAGGATCTCCAAACAACTGAATCATCAATTCTAAATATTATAGAGACTATTTATAGGCTTCTTCAGAGGGATTTTATGTTTCTTTAAGTTGCTTGTAAACATATTGCAACTCTCCAACATCTTCATAGTTAGTAGCATTCCCTCTATTCACTAAATCTTCCATGCGGTCTCTCAATTGGATATAATCCATGATCAGTTTGGAAGCTTGTTCTTGGGGTAGTGGATCTTCTAAAGAATCAATTCTAGTTTCATCCTACAAATTATCATTGATGATTTTTTGGATCTCTTCCATATATAAAAAGTTGTGATCCTCCTTCCAGAGTCCCTTAAAACCAACCTGAATCATTTCCTTGTTTATCTCAACATATTTAATCACCCTCTTCATCCTGTCAAACAATATCCAAGATTTTTGGATTAGCCTATGCTTTTTAACCACTATTTAATAGAGGAAATTTGGTGAGATTCCATTCTTTATTAGAAATAGGTTTAATAGAATCATTGATTCTGCTATCATCCAACCTGTACATATGTTCTGCCAGAATAACCATTGGCTACAACTCTCCAGTGATTTGATCTAACTACTTTTGAATGGTGGAGAGTAGGCGGTTGGAATCTTCAAGATAATCAATCATAAGTTAAAGTCCTAAAAACTTTTCCTAAACCTCAAAAAACAACTCCTTAATATTTTTTAACTCATCTTTAGAAAATCCCAAAGATTTAGCTTTCTCGATCTGAAGCTGATGCTTTAAGTTCTAAATTTCTCTTGCTTGATCTTTGTTCAACTTCTTTTGCTCTTCTAATTGGCACTTCAACTTATTGGCCTTTTGAAACTTTTCTTGCCAAACCTTGTTCTCTTTCCTTGAAGCTTTTTCTATGTTCTTTTGATCATTGAAACTCTTCTTGAAATGGGCAGAAAACAACATTTGATAATTCAACACATAAGCAAATGATGCATCAAATAGAGAAACTATATTTCATTGATATTAAAATATACGTGTTACAAGAGGGACATGATGCCCTTTATCCATTTCCTTTTCTAAAAGTGTTACAATCAATTTGATGCCTTCTTCAGTCATCCCTCAATGAATGTGGGCTTCTTTGTATGTGGGCCATCACATGGTTTTCTTGTTTGATGGTGTTCTTCCTCTTAAAATCTACTAGATAACCTACAAAATGATGTTAGTGCATAGAGGGGATTGCCTTAGTCAGGCCCCATATTTATGAAGAAAAATCGACTAATAATATGTATGAAAAACTAAAATTAACTATAAGAATGGGCAAAAATACTAAAATGGAGCTTACCTACCAGATATGGGTCGATCTGGACACTGTAGATCCAATTTACCACTCGGTGGGCGAATTAGGGCTGGATTCATGGGGCAAGGGGAAATTTGAGCTGTGAGGTTCCTTTTGCAAATTTCCTTTGGTGGATCGATTCCTAAGTAGCTGGTATGCCTCTTTTTTCTATTGAAGTCCGACTATGTACACCGAGAATAGATTCTTCAAAGTTTACTTTCCATTTTTGCAGATTTTTTGTGCTTTTTAACTTTTGGATAGAGATAATTAGGGGTTTATGACCCATTATTTATAGGCAATGGCAAGGTGCAGGGGGGTTAGATAGACTAAACCTAGGTTTTATTCTAACTAGGGTTAGGTTAGAATTGGTAATGTGGAAACATCACATTCCTTATGGGAAATATCCCATCCTCACACATGTGTGAGGATGGATTAGAGTTAATCTTGATTAGGAGGTCTTAAGTCAGTTTAGGACATGATTAGGGTTTCTTAGGAAAATATCTCAACAAACCCTAATTACACACATGTGGGAGGATGTAATTAGTGTTAATCAATAATTAAGAGTTCTTTTAATCAATTTTTCCCTAAGAAGGTGACTTAAGTGAAGTCAACATTAAATTAGATTTTTGGAATTGAATTATTAATTTTTTTTGGTCAATTAATGTCCTGTGGGGGCCTCAATTGAGTTCAAATAGGTTGTTGAAGGATATCCTAATGCTTGGGATGTGGTTTTGAAGGCTTATTAAGGTTTCAAACCTAAAATCTATATATGGGAGTCTACACATTGCTATGGCGAACTATGGAAATCTACGTATGACTATGCATGACTATGCATAACTACGCATGACTATGATAGTCTACAATAGCCTAAGGATATCTAGAATCACCTATGGATACGTATAAATAGCAATGTGTGACTTTTGGGTGTCTACATTTATCCCTTTTTGTACTATACTGTGTATAACATAGTTTAATACAAAAATGTGAAGGGTTTGTGTAGAAGGAAAAGGGATAGAAGAGGAATGGAATCCAATCAAAGAGTATGTAGCCACTCGAAGCATGACCATACAAATTAATCGAGTGTCCAAGGGAGAGAAGAGAATAAGGAAAGAAGGAGAAGAGGAAAGAAATAAAAACATTTCTAAAAAATGAAAATGAATGATTATGAATGCAATGATGTGATTTTGCTGAGTTCGTATGACATTTACGATGCCATACCAGTTGCTTGAGAATGGCAACTTTTGACTACTTTGCTTTTGCGACCAGATCAGTGTGGTCCAAAAGCATGAATAGGACAAAAGCCTGTCTAATTTTTTGCTATTGATTTATTTATGAGAACATGGTAACAAGTGTCAACCATTTGAGTTAGTTAAGAATTTGAATTATTCAAACATGTCATTCATTGTGCTCCATATATTCCAGAGTGAATTCCTTCAAATGTTGCACTGGATTAGTCACCTGTGTCATTCATTGTGCTCCATGAATTCCAAGGTGACCTTTCAATTATTACACATAACTCTCATGATATAAATCTTCAGCAAAAAATTTTGTAGACAAATGTGCTAATCAGTATTTTGGATTTTTGATTTTGTGGTTACATGCAAATCTAACTTTGGATATGAATACCCCCTCAAACGAGGAATCAGTAATGAGGCGAATGAAGTGTGGTGAGTTGATGATGCAACGATTGATAAGATACCAATGCAAGATTAATATGATTAAAATAAATAAATTAGAAGAAATTTTTGTGGAGTTCCTAGGGTTTTGTAAGAAGTTTACCTGCTTTCCTCGGGTTTTGGGGGTAGTTTGAGTGATCTTGGAGTGCTTCAACTGACTTCGCCACCTGGGGGCTTATGTTGACCTAAATCGCCATCCGAGGGGTGAATTGGATCTGAATTCACCACTTAGGGGGCGAATTAGATTTTTAGGTGTGTATAATGTTTTGGTAGTTTGGAGGACCAAATGATGTCAAAATTGGATAAACCTTATACCATTGGAAAGCTCTTTCAAATCTTGATATAATGGTGAAATTTTTGGGAAATTTTGAGATGATTTGATAGGTGAAAAGTTAGACCAAATATGACCCTAATTTTAGAAGTAATGAATGAACAATTTCAAGCCTTGTGAAGGGTGCACATGGAAGCAAAATCTTTGTGAGGACAAAGAGGTGAAAAATTGTTGTGCTATGCTAGGAAATGCTAGGCTATGCTATGCTAGGCTATGCTATTTTTGTTGAGGTTTTGGGATAAACCTATCCAAAGTTTTATTGAGGTTTTTGGGAAAACCTATCCAAATTTTTACTGAGGTTTTTCGAGAAACCTATCCAAAGTTTTACTAAGGTTTTTGGGTAAACCTATCCAAAGTTTTACTGAGGTTTTTGGGAAAAGCTAATTTTCTAAGAGATTATAAAAATAATGTTCCAAATTTTTTTCTAAGGATTTTGGGAAAACCTAGTGTGCTAATTCTAAAAAGAATGTTCCAAAATTTTTGCTGAGGATTTTGGGAAAACCTAGTGTTTAAAAAAAATATTTGTGATAAAGGCAAGGCAAAGGGTGAAACCTTTTGGACCTAGTGATTGATTTTATTTGATGAAGGTGAGGTAAAGGATGCAATATTTTGAACCTGGTGATTTTATTTGATTTTATGAGGGAAAGGTAAAGTTTCCCCAATTTTGAATGATGGATGACACATATACATACCTTTTGGTTTTGGTTGTTACATATACATGTGTTATGATTATGATTTGAATTTGATTTGTTTATGTTTACATAGATAGTATAACATAATTTGTAGATTTGTATGATGACTAAATGTACAAATGTGGTAGGATGTAGATCTATGATTATGTTGTAGTATGGATATGTTATAGGATGGCATTCATGGTTTGATTTTGAATGCAATGTGATGTAATGCATTGTGAAATGTAATTTTTATGAATTAATGTAGGATGAATACAATGATGTAATGTGATGTGAAATGCATGTATGGGAATGCTTAAATGTAATTTTTACTACCTACATGTGACATAGATGCATGGATGCATGTATGAATGGGCCAAAATACACAAAGGAAGCACTTGTATCATGGCATTTACCTATATGGATGTGATCCATTCCATGATTTTAGAGAATTTGGATAATGTAAGGCATGTGTAATGGCTTTGACCAACATAGTTGTGACAATAAAATCTCAGACCCTTAGCTATACAAGTATTGTGGCAACTTATAATTAATTGGGTTGGTTCAAAATCTATCATGGACCTATGTGTGTGCATGTGTAAGGTTCATTTACCATTTTTAGGGATGTAGGATTAACCCGTTGTAGATGCTACCAAACTAGATAGCTCATATTTCCATAATAGTGATCTATATTAAAGTGACATGCTAATGTTATAGATATGTTGCCACCTTTAAGACTATTCCACTCGTAGGTAGGCTCTTGGAGCCTATTTCTAGCGATGGAAATCATCCCATGGTGTTATGTTGAACCTAAGGACCAAAGGTGATAAGTATAACATGGATGATATCAAGAGGTATTTCCTTTTGTTTTCTGCCCCTCTTCTAGTGTTGACCTAATGAGTGTGGTGCTCTTTTCTATCTCTTTTTCTTTTTTCTTTTTTTTTTATTGATTGGTGGTGCTCTTTTTTTATTTTCTCATGGTGCTCTTTTGGTATGGGTGATGACATTTTTTTCTACACAATATTTTATTTTTGCTTATGCTTGATCCCTTTGTTTATCCCCAGGTCGTATGTTGACCATGCAAGTGATAGGATGAGAAGGGGATATCGTTTGCTATATGGTGATATCTACTCCAAATGTTTTCTTCCCTAGACTCAAAATTATTTAATGTATAACATATTTGTGTATGGTCTGTGAGAGATGAAGAACACAAGCTTATACTGAGAGGGGGTGAATAGTATAAGACCACTTTTTACTTTCTTTCCAAATCAATATCAATTAATGTCCTTAATTGCAATAACCAAATATAGCAATGTGCATTAATAACTCGGATAGCAGTAGTAAGCAAGAGCACAAGTCACCACACACAATTGAGACACAAGATTTAACGTGGTTCCCCCAATGTGGGGTACTCCACCAGATAATCTCCTTATAATATTTCACACAGAAATAAGGATCCTTATCCAATACAATGATTTCTTTGATCTGCTCAAAGCTAGGCAATAACAAGTTCACACAGAACTTGTCCAAATCTGAATAACAAGCTCACATAGAACTTGTCCAAAATTGAATAACAAGCTCACACAGAACTTGTCCAAATCTGAATTAGCAAGCTCACCAAGAACTTGTCCAAATCTGCTCTAGCAAGCTCACCAAGAACTTGCTCAAATCTGCTCTAGCAAGCTCACCAAGAACTTGTCCACAAAGCTATCCACAAAGCTGTCCAAAACTATCCACAAAGCTATCCCAAAACTGTCCACAAAGCTATCCACAAAGCTGTCCAAAAATTGTCCACAAAGCTATCCCAAAACTGTCCACAAAGCTGTCCACAAAGCTATCCCAAAACTGTCCACAAAGCCAAAGCCTTCTCAAAGGCTCAATCAATCATGCTCAAGTAGCACTCAAATATCATCCACAAATCTATCAAGGCAAAGCTCAAATATGAACTCAACAATGAATGGCAATGTACTCTTCAATGGATGACAACAATGATCCACAATGATCTCAACTCAACTCAACTCAAATCAACTCATAGAAGCATAAAGAGAATTGTTAGAGACTCAATATGTTCTAAGCTCAATCTCAACTCAAATCAGAATTATGGAATAGTTTGTTTCATGGAACTTGACCAATCACCTCACACAATCACTTGACTAGGCTCAATCAACTCAACTCAACCAATCACCACAAGGGACTACTCTTTCTCACAAACACCCTAGTCCAAGCATGTATCAACCAACTCAAATGTTTCCAACAATGCTCAACCATAAATCTCACATAACAATGATACTCATGTTCTTTTCAAGTTCTTTCACAACCAATGGGCTTCAACGACTATGCTTATAAAACAAGGTTTAAACACAACTCTCAACCAGAAAACCTTGAAGCATTCAACCAACCACTTTTGAAAAGGAAACCATAATCAATCCTTTTCCCTCCAATGATATTTCAGAAATCAACCACCATAAACAATCAATAGGAGAATGTGCCCATACCTTTTTGATGCCAAGAAGTTGTCCACAAAATCTGCCACACTAAACACAACTTTCCTTTCCAATCTCAATAAGGGTTAGTGGACTTCAAATAATAATCACAAGATAAGCATAACTCAATTTACACCTTTTTACTCCAACTTAATAAACACATCCACCAAAGTCCTTTTTAATAAAAACCCTTATCAAAAATAATAATCAATAAGGCTCTCAAAAATATTTTATAACAACTCCTTATTTCTCCTAAATCTTAATTTTCAATTTCATGAATATCAAATTAAATCAACAACTCATCCACCTCTGAAATAATAATCACAGCCCTTATAAAAATAAAGTTTAATTAAAAACTTTAATTATTCCTTAACCACCTTATAACTCCTATCCTAGGGCATCAACGAAATTAAAATAGAGCAAAACGTAATTACCTCCTCAAGGGGATTCGAACCCCCAACTTGCACACACCATGAGCACCTTAGCCATGGCTAAGGTTGCCACACGAGCTAGCCGCTCATTCGAAAGGAAAAGGCACGACGTGCCTTAAGTCCTTCCTCCCTTCCACACAAACCAAAAGTGCTTCGAGCGCTTTCCTTCCAATGCCTTCGAATGCAGTCAAGGAGATTCGAACCTTGACGTAAAGCGCTGCCACACACCTTAACAAAAATCCAATTGCCAATGCACCACTCTGCCCACAATGTCTTGGGCTTTCGACCAACCTTGGATTTATTCGTTGTCTCCCTTTTCAAAATGATTTTCGCACGAGCTCTCTTCGGATGCTTAGCCAACGATTAACACGAGCAAGGATTAATTTCAAATGAACCTTAGGATCCCCCTTTATATAGTCTTCTCCTCATTTTTGATGACGTCGGTGCATTATTGATTTTCCCTCTTTCTTTAGACGTCGATGCTAACTTTAATTTTAATTTTAAAATTTTAAAATTAAAATTTAAATTTTAAATAATTAAAATTTAAACTAAATATTTAAAATTAAATATCTCCATCACCGGGGCACCTTTTTCGATGAAACGAAAGGCCAACCTGGGTTTTAAGAAAAACCCATTTCAAATCTGCCATCCATGGTTTTAAATAAAACCTTTTATTTTGCCTGCCTTGGTTTTCACAAAAACCCTGAATTTATCCATGCTTTCCAAAATATCATCTGCCCATCAAAACTCAATGTGATCCATATGACATCAATGATTCATGTGACATCAATGACAACATAAAATAACTCAAATTGCCAAAAATATCCCCCTTTGTCATTGATGGCAACACCTCTAAAGAAAAAACCACAATCACTGCAAAAACCATCTCTGAGAATCAAAGTTGCTCCCCCTGACTCAATACTTTCTATGGAGGCTGCTCCCCCTAACTCAATGCTCTCTTTGGAGGCTGCTCCCCCTAACTCAATGCTCTCCCCTTACTCAAATCTCTCCCCCTTTGACATCAATGGCAAAAGGGACACCTATGGGGCTAAAATATATGACTCTTAAGCATAGCCCCCTCACCACCTTCTCTCTTGAGGTGATTAATTTTGGGGTGGGAGTACCTTTACTCCCAGATGTTCTCTTAAACGCTCAAACGCTTCTCTTGGTAATGGTTTTGTAAAGATGTCTGCAATCTGATATTTTGTAGGAACATATTCCAATCTTACTTGTTGCTCTATAACTTGTTCTCTTAAAAAGTGATACTTGATTGGAATGTGCTTTGTTCTGGCATGCATTACTAGATTCTTCGAGATACTTATAGCACTAGTATTATCACACAGAATAGGAATGGGATGATCATGTTCTATGCTGAAATATTTAAGAGTCTGTTTCATCCATAATACTTGTGAACAACATGTTGCTGCTGCAATATATTCTGCCTCTGTTGTGGAAAGTGACATTGATGGTTGTTTCTTACTTAGCCAAGAAACTAGGCAATCACCAAGAAAGAATGCTCCTCCGCTTGTGCTTTTTCTATCATCAATATTTCCTGCCCAATCTGCATCTGTGTAGGTTGTGAGAGTAAACTTACTGCTTCTAGGATACCATAGACCATACTCCATTGTTCCTTTGAGATATCTGAGAATTCTTTTCACTGTTGTCACATGTGATTCTTTTGGAGCTGCTTGAAATCTTCCCACTAAACCAACTGCCTGTATTATATCTGGTCTTGTGGCTGTAACATATAATAGGCTACCAATCATAGATCTGTATAGAGTTTGATTTGCATCAGGAGATTCATCATATTTGCTTAATTTACACCCTATGACCATTGGAGTACTAACTGGCTTACTATCTTCCATTTTGAATTTCTTCAACATCTCCTTTATATACTTTGTTTGTGAAAGAAATATCCCTTTTTCTAATTGTGAAATCTGTAATCCGAGGAAAAAGGTTAATTCACCAAGCATAGACATTTCAAACTCATTAGTCATGTTTCTTGCAAATTCTTGACACATTCTATCATTGCTACCCCCAAAAATGATATCATCCACATACACTTCCACAATCATCAAATCATTTCCCTTATTTTTAATATACAGATTGCTATCAACTGTTCCCTTTCTGAAACCTTGCTCTCGAAGATATTTATCCAGTCTTGAATACCATGCTCTAGGGGCTTGCTTTAAGCCATAGAGAGCCTTTTTCAATTTACACACATAATCTGGCTTATCTGCTTGATTAAACCCATCAGGTTGTTCAATGTAAACTTCTTCTTCTAAATGACCATTCAGAAAAGCTGATTTGACATCCATATGATATACTTTGAAATTCTTGTAGCTTGAAAGTGCCAAAAACATCAGTATAGCTTCCAATATTGCAACTGGTGCAAAGGTCTCATCAAAATCAATTCCTTCTACTTGTGCATATCCTTTACACACCAATATTGCCTTGTTTCTGATGACTTGACCATCTTCATTTAGTTTGTTCCTGTAGACCCATTTAGTACCAATTACATTTTTTCCTTTTGGTCTTGGAACTAATTCCCAAGTCTTACTTTTTTCAATATGATCTAGTTCTTCCTTCATTGCCTTAATCCAACATTCATCATTTTCTGCCTCTCTGAAATCCTTTGGTTCTATCTTGGATAATAGTGAAACATCTGCTTGTTCTGTTGAGCCTATGATTCCTCTTCTTGTCCGTCTTACATCGGGACTGCCAATGATCAAGTCCTCTGGATGATTTTTTTGAATATATCTTGATGTAGTTTTGGAAGGTATATTCTGCAAATCTTCTTCATCTGAATCTTCACCCATTTCTTCCTGACAACTTTCTTCTTCTTCAAGAATATCTTCCTGAGGTGGCTCATTTATTCCTGTTCTTTCATCAACTCTGACATTTATACTTTCCACCATGGTATGTGTTCTTTTATTGTAGCATCTGTAGGCCTTACTTTTTGTAGAGTATCCAAGAAAAATACCTTCATCACATCTAGGATCAAACTTGCCCAAGTCCTTATTCTCTCTTTTGATATAACACTTACTTCCAAAAACTCTGAAGTAGTTTACCGTGGGAGGTCTTCCTTTCCAAAACTCATATGGAGTCTTATGTTGCTTTGTTCTAACTTGAGCTCTATTCATAACATAGACTGTTGTACTGATTGCTTCCTTCCAAAATCCATCTAAATTTTTTGATTCATTTAGCATTGCTCTGGCCATATTCTCAAGAGTTCTATTCTTTCTTTCTACTACTCCATTTTGTTGAGGAGTCCTGGCTACTGAATATTCTTTTCTGATTCCATGTTCTGCACAAAACTCAATGAATTCTGTAGAGATGAATTCCCCTCCTCTATCTGATCGCAAACACTTGATCTTCTTTCCTATTTCATTTTCTACCATTTCTTTGAATACTTTGAAATGCTCAAATGCCTTTGATTTCTCTTTTAGAAAAACAACCCAAGTCATTCTAGAATAATCATCTATGAACAACATGAAGTAGCTTTCACCTTGTAGACTTTTAGTTCTCATAGGCCCACATAAATCAGTATGAATCAATTCTAATACCTTGGAAGAGGAATATTATTTTGCCTTGAAACTTGATCTTGTTTGCTTTCCATACTGACACTGTGCACAAATTGTATTTGAAGGTCTTTTTATCTTTGGTAGATCTCTAACAATTTTTTTGTTGCTTATCCTTACTATGTTATCAAAGTTCAAGTGACACAACCTTTTATGCCATAACCAACTCTCTTCTTCTTGAGATAGAAGACATTTTTCCTTTTTTATTTCACTGAACATGTAGAGATTGTTATTGGTTCTTTCTATAGTTGCAACAAGCTTCCCTGTTTTTGTTTCCCTAATTTTGCATCCTGTAGAGGAAAAAGTAACTGTGTACCCTCGATCACAAAGCTGACTTACACTCAGTAGGTTGTGTTTTAGACCCTCAACATAGAGTACACCTTGTGTAGTTGTCTTTCCATCATCCAAACTTAAAGTTCCTTTCCCTTTGATTTTAGCTGAAGCATTATCACCAAATCTCATAGATCCATTGTTGTTTCCTTTTAAAGAAATGAACTTATTCTTATACCCAATCATATGACTAGAGCACCCACTATCAATATACCATTTGTCCATCTTGTAACCTAGTAGAATCTGCCCTCAAGTTGTTAGCCTTTTCGAAGGAACCCGCTCTGATACCAATTGAAGAACACAAGCTTATACTGAGAGGGGGGTGAACAGTATAAGACCACTTTTTACTTTCTTTCCAAATCAATATCAATTAATGTCCTTAATTGCAATAACCAAATATAGTAGTGTGCATTAATAACTCAGATAGCAGTAGTAAGCAAGAGCACAAGTCACCACACACAATTGAGACACAAGATTTAACGTGGTTCCCCCAATGTGGGGTACTCCACCAGATAATATCCTTATAATATTTCACACAAAAATAAGGATCCTTATCCAATACAATGATTTCTTTGATCTGCTCAAAGCTAGGCAATAACAAGTTCACACAGAACTTGTCCAAATATGAATAACAAGCTCACACAAAACTTGTCCAAAACTGAATAACAAGCTCACACAAAACTTGTCCAAATCTGAATAACAAGCTCACCAAGAACTTGTCCAAATATGCTCTAACAAGCTCACCAAGAACTTGTCCAAATCTGCTCCAAAAGCTCACCAAGAACTTGTCCAAAATATTCTCAACAAGCTCACCAAGAACTTGTCCAAAATCTGCTCAACAAACTCACCAAGAACTTGCTCAAAGTTGTCCACAAATCTATCCCAAAACTATCCACAAAGCTGTCCCAAAACTATCCACAAAGCTATCCCAAAACTATCCACAAAGCTATCCACAAAGGCCTTCTCAAAGGCTCAATCAATCATGCTCAAGTAGCACTCAAATATCATCCACAAATCTATCAAGGCAAAGCTCAAATATGAACTCAACAATGAATGGCAATGTACTCTTCAATGGATGACAACAATGATCCATAATGATCTCAACTCAACTCAACTCAAATCAACTCATAGAAGCATAAAGAGAATTGTTAGAGACTCAATATGTTCTAATCTCAATCTCCAACTCAAATCAGAATTATGGAATAGTTTGTTTCATGGAACTTGACCAATCACCTCACACAATCACTTGACTAGGCTCAATCAACTCAACTCAACCAATCACCACAAGGGACTACTCTTTCTCACAAACACCCTAGTCCAAGCATGTATCAACCAACTCAAATGTTTCCAACAATGCTCAACCATAAATCTCACATAACAATGATACTCATGTTCTTTTCAAGTTCTTTCACAACCAATGGGCTTCAACAACTATGCTTATAAAACAAGGTTTAAACACAACTCTCAAACCAGAAAACCTTGAAGCATTCAACCAACCACTTTCGAAAAGGAAACCACAATCAATCCTTTTCCCTCCAATGATATTTCAGAAATCAACCACCATAAACAATCAATAGGAGAATGTGCCCATACCTTTTTGATGCCAAGAAGTTGTCCACAAAATCTGCCACACTAAACACAACTTTCCTTTCCAATCTCAATAAGGGTTAGTGGACTTCAAATAATAATCACAAGATAAGCATAACTCAATTTACACCTTTTTACTCCAACTTAATAAACACATCCACCAAAGTCCTTTTTAATAAAAACCCTTATCAAAAATAATAATCAATAAGGCTCTCAAAAATATTTTATAACAACTCCTTATTTCTCCTAAATCTTAATTTTTCAATTTCATGAATATCAAATTAAATCAACAACTCATCCACCTCTGAAATAATAATCACAACCCTTATAAAAATAAAGTTTAATTAAAAAATTTAATTATTCCTTAACCACCTTATAACTCCTATCCTAGGGCATCAACGAAATTAAAATAGAGCAAAATGTAATTACCTCCTCAAGGGGATTCGAACCCCCAACTTGCACACACCACGAGCACCTTAGCCATGGCTAAGGTTGCCACACGAGCTAGCCGCTCATTCGAAAGGAAAAGGCACGACGTGCCTTAAGTCCTTCCTCCCTTCCACGCAAACCAAAAGCGCTTCGAGCACTTTCCTTCCAATGCCTTCGAATGCAGTCAAGGAGATTCGAACCTTGATGTAAAGCGCTACCACACACCTTAACAAAAATCCAATTGCCAATGCGCCACTCTACCCACAATGTCTTGGGCTTTCGACCAACCTTGGATTTATTCGTTGTCTCCCTTTTCAAAATGATTTTCGCATGAGCTCTCTTCGGATGCTTAGCCAACGATTAACACGAGCAAGGATTAATTTCAAATGAACCTTAGGATCCCCCTTTATATAGTCTTATCCTCATTTTCGATGACGTCGGTGCATTATTGATTTTACCTCTTTCTTTAGACGTCGGTGCTAACTTTAATTTTAATTTTAAAATTAAAATTTAAATTTTAAATAATTAAAATTTAAACTAAATATTTAAAATTAAATATCTCCATCATCGGGGCACCTTTTTCGATGAAACGAAAGGCCAACCTGGGTTTTAAGAAAAACCCATTTCAAATATGCCATCCATGGTTTTAAATAAAACCTTTTATTTTCCTTGCCTTGGTTTTCACAAAAACCCTTGAATTTATCCATGCTTTCCAAAATATCATCTGCCCATCAAAACTCAATGTGATCCATATGACATCAATGATTCATGTGACATCAATGACAACATAAAATAACTCAAATTGCCAACAAGAGAAGTTGAACCAGCCTAAAGATCCATAAGAAGAATGTACAAGCCTTGGTAGCTATGGGTGACACTAGATTGACTGAACTAAAGAGTAGTCAAAGTTGAACACGACACCTATGTATCCCTTGACTCTAAAAAGAAGGAATGGACATCTAGGTGGTGATGCTAAAAAGTGTGTTTGTTACTCTTGCTAAGGCACATTTTGGGGAGGAATTTACAAACATGAATTAAAATTTTAAATGTAAAGCATATGAATATGTGCAATGGATGTAAATGTAAACGATGCAAGTGGGGGAATGTAATATCTACAAGAAGAAGTTTATGATATGAATATGAAGGAGTTTGTGGTAAATTTATCTACAGATGAGTAGAGTGTGTTATGATGAAAAAAATTGTGATGCTATAATCATGGTTTCCCCAACATGTGGGGTGTGTGTGTGTATTGGGTGTATAAGCTGTGAGCTTCAAAAATGTGTGTAATAGTCATCAAGCTAGGAAGGATGTAAGCATAGAATGTACAGATGGAAGAAGTGAGAAGAAATAGACTTTTGTAACCAATAAGAAAATGGGATTACCTAAAGCTAAGAGAAAGAGGAGAAAAAGTGAGTCAGCTACTGTAAGAAGTAGAAGAAATAGGAAATAAGGAAGCACTACTAGGACTACTGTCAGGCAAAGTGGCATGTGTCAGGATGGAAGTGGGATGGTGAAGTGCTGATGTGGCTAGGATTATGGTTGGAGCTATATTTGAAAATTTTATGAATGTAGTGGGTGGGCATTTTCAAGGTGATATGAGGTGGAAAGGTCCTAGGAGTGGTGCAACACGAAGGACTAATAAGTTAGCTGAGTGGGGTGAGAAATTTTGGTGATGGGGTCTGATTGCCATGTAGCATGTTGTTTACCAGGTTTTCGAATGTTTTGTATTCTTCAATGTCATGGCCTAGTTGGTTATGATAAATGTAGTATTGTTTCTCATGATAGTTACATGGTTTAGGATGCAATGGATCCATGGATCGAATCTTGGGTAAACCAAAGATGTCCTGATGCACGAGATGTTAGAAGATTTTAGAAAATGATGTGAATGGGACTAGCATGGGGTAAATGTAGGGCACCACTAGAGGTGATGAATGTCAGTCTATCTACGGGTGTGTGGGTTGAGAGTCCAATGTAGGTTTGTTATGGGATCTAAGTGTGGATTTGCACAAGGGTGAAGGTGTACGGGTCATGGGAGACTGGTGCAGGTGTACGTGGCAATGGCAGTGGCTCATTTGTAGCTCTAGAGCCTTGGCATGTGATAAGAGATGTTGTATATCATGATGTTGTGGTGATAGTGTTGGTGAAGGTGGTGATCAGGGCCTTGATGTGTGCGATGTGGCCTGATAAGCATGGGATAGTGGATGAGATCTCGACGATGGGAGGAAAGAATGAAAATATCTCAAGGATTGGAGAGCTTGCTAGAAATACAAGCCTCATAGGGGGAAGGTGGCATCTTGAGGACCGGTGGCATAGGTGATGGCTCTAAGCAATGATGCAAATGGTAATGAGGTATGTTTGCACAATCAGCTTGAGCAGCTTGGGCTACATGGGCTTGAAAATCCTAGGATTAGGTGGACTCACCATTGGGAAGCAGAGTGGGTAATGATGCAGGGTGAGATGGGTGAGGTGTGTATCCTCTATTAGGAGGGTGATATGCTCCTATGGGTTACGGGGATGATTTGTGGGTGAATAGTGATGCCTAAGATCATCAGACAGATGGGAGTGTGACCCCTATTCTTGGGGTTTGGTAGATTCCTCTTTTTCATCAAAGGAGGATAGGTTGACCTGGCTATCTCCAAAGCAGGGTGAATAGGATGAAACTCTTTGGTGAGAGGAATGGCATCAAGGTGAGGTATGATGGTTTGAATGGGATGAATGCAGAGAGCACATAGTATGAAGTGCGGTTTGTTGCCAGACTAGATCAACCAGTGTAATTAGTGTCTAATGTGGCTGCAGAGGGTCCTGCATGGTGGTGAGTGAAGACGTAGTACTCTCCTGCTAATGGTGTAAGTCCTACAAAAGGAAAACAAATACCCAAAGCATAAAAATGGTAGAAAGGTGAAAGTACATGTATAGTGAAATAATTAAACAAGATAACATATTTACGTGGTGATGTGTTTAGTGATTTATGCTAATGATGTGTGGCACTCGTGATGGTGCATGTGTTTGTGCATCATGCATTGAATGCATAAAGGTGCAATATGTTGATGGGTTTAGGTTCATTAAGGCCTTCAATATTGGCCAGATGATATGCTCCTAAACCATATTTGTATGTAATGATAAATGGCCCTAACCAGTTTGGGGTAAATTTGTCACGTTGCTGGTGAGGTTGACTTGTGATTTGTTAGTTCTCTTTGAGAACCAGGTCATTGATTGTGAACTCGAACTGATGTAACTTACTATTTTAGGTATGGCAAATGTGATATTTATAGACTTGTGTGTGCTCTATTGCATGAATATGATGCTCATTGTGATGCTCATTGTAGAATGCATCATAGATTGGAATTTGTTACCCGTATCTTGCAATGTGCACGTTTAGCATTTTAACTTCATCTCGTAAGATTTGAAGTTTAGGTGTTGTAGGTGTAGGTGGTTGTGCTATGGTAGGTTGAGCCTATGTATGTTGTAGATATTGGTATTGTCTCTTCCTAGTATTGAGAAGAGTACAATTGCACCTAATCTTGATAAGGTAAGTACTAGGCAATATGTGTTGTCATATCTATGGGCACACTAGGTTGTGGGGTAGGTTTCTATTGAGGATAATAGTACTATGACTGGGAAACATGTGGTTGTGGTATAGGTACTTGTTGGGTTGGAGCCTACTATAATGGTTGGGTCGTAGGTGGTGATGACCAAGCTAGAGGATGTGTAAAGAAACTGGGTGCAACTAGTAATGGTCTAGGTGTCAAAACTATCACTAGTAGGGGTGGTCGAGATGAGGTATCAAAGGATGGGATTTGTCTCTACCCTAGAGGGTAAGAGGTAGGGAAACTAAATTGTGTGGAATATTTTGGTTGAGTGGGTGGGTAAGCTACCAGTCTCGGTCCATAGGTAGGATGGAGATTGGTAGTAGGATCTTGAAAAGGAGGAGGTGACAGTATTCTAAAGGTCATCATAGATAAAGGTGGCTCTAAAGGTTGTGTATTGTACAGTCCAGATACCTGGGATATTGGTGGGAAAGCTATAAAAAATGTGGGATAAGCAACTGAGGTAGGAACTTGGATCAAGGGGAAAGTGTATGTATACACTCCCTCTTGGGTTTGTGCATCTTGCTCCTGAAGATGCGGTTGGTATATTCCTTCAGATATGGTGAAAAATGGATCTTAGGAAGGTGGTGGTTGAGACTCTTATGAATAGTATGGGTGTGAGGTTTGAGGAGATGCTTACAGTTCCTATTGGGGAGGAAGTTGTGCATTTTAGAAGGATGGCTTCTAGTTTCCTACGATAGAGGACGATGTATCAGACACCATTCCCATGGTAGGGGTGAATGATGTGACCTCTGGATAGATACGGTTTAGGAGTGGTGAGTCACTATCAAAAAGGAATTGAGATAGATTTTGGAATAAAGGATGTGCAAATGTGGGAGAGGTAGGTATGACCTCCTCATCTATGATATAGAATGGAGGAGGTTGTCCTAGCTCTATATAGATCACATGGTTGTAGAATGTGGTCGACGGATTAGGTGAGGATGGGGCTAAAAGGAGCAGGTAATCCTCTGTGAGTGAAGTAGTGAGGACTTCACTCAAGGTTGATGTCTCATCTAGAGGTATGATGTGTGTGAAATGTACATCAGATTCCATGTGTAAATCAAATGTATCTATGATCTTCCCCTTCAATGTCAAAGGAGTAAGAGTGGACTAACTAAAGGAAGTTACAGGAATCTCCTCTATGAAGCGTGCTTGCCCACGCGCTCTACTATGAGTGACCACAAGTATTGCAGCATGTGTGCCAAGCTTTATAAATAAACCCTGTGTAATACAAATTGGACAGTGTCTAATGTAAATATGAAGCAAGTGACATGATGTATGTGGAAAAATAAAATATAGTGTGATGTGTTGAGACCGGTCTATGATCATGCAAACAATGGTAGACTAGAATCAATTCTAAATGCTAAAAATAAATGTATTTTTATTTATTTTGTGTGTTATAATATTGGTATTCCCTATGTAGAATCAAGGGTAATGGAGTGGATATTCTAAAAAATCAAGAATGTCATCAATATTAAACCTCCTACAACACCCAAAGATGCACATAATAGAATGGTATCACAATGTGCAAATGATTACTTGTATGGAAGATACGGTAAAATGATATCCTAAAGGGGGAGAACCCACTATGCTGAAGTGATTTCACTATGTCCTCTCACAAAAAAATATGGTACTGTCTAAGACCTACTACCAACATACCCATACTTTCACTTCATCCTCGGGTGGGCTTAGTCAAGAATGACAATTACCATGTCCATGAATTATATTAGCCTTGTGGACGAAGGCATATAATCTTTTCCCACTTTGTAGATAACCACTGGTGATGAAATCTAGTGCCCAATCACAAATGTGGGGGATTTTTTGATGATGAAATCTAGAAAATCTCTCTTATGGGGTTGCTAGGTGTCTAGGGGAGCTGAGCTAATGGAGAGTGAAACTCGATCCACACTAGTCTCGAGCGATGGATTGGGGATGAAATCCAATCTCACCACTTGTTTAAATACCACGTGTGTGGGTTTGTGTTTTTCTAAAGGTGTATGCAAGGTAATAAACTAACTAATTACCTTTTCAAAAGAAAACTAGTCCTAATGCATTTTCAAAGCAAATGGTTAGATAAAGAGTTATTTGGAAAGAAATAGTCTAGCCCTAAATACCTTTTCAAAGCAAACTAATCTACTTTGTAAAGTATGGAAACATGCAATCCAAATGTGTGGAATGAAGGGGATTAGGAAACCCAAAATTAACTTTGGAATGCAAAGTTATTTTTAGCAATGAAAGTTATCAATGAAGGAGGAAACAATGTAGGCTTGTGCTACATACGAAAATAAAATACGAATGCAAATTTATTTGAAAAATAAATTTAGGAAATTTTTTGGAAATTTGCAAGTTCTAAAATTTCATAAAACCCTAATGATTTTACAAACTTGTAATGAGAACAAAACTACACCTAGAAATGGCTATTTAACTATGTAACGAATTTTTTACTTTCAAAACTTGCAACAAAGGTATAAAAAGTGAAAATACCTACATTCTAATGATAATGGTGGTTTTATTGGCCCCTGAAGGGATCACCCCAATCTATTTGAGGGGTTTTGAGGATTTTATGCTCAAATCACCACTCGAGGGCGAATTTAGTTTTAAAGGTTCATATCTTATATCTGACAGTCTATAGGGCATTTGTAGGTTGTAAGGAGGTTTGATATAGCAAGATCTTTATATTTTGAGGCCCTAAAATACACTTTGCCACCCAGGGGGTGAATTGGTAGCAAGTTCATGGGGCGGGGGGTGAATCAGCTGTAGAGGCTTCAAAATAGGGCTCTGATAACCTAGGGTGGTTCCTAGGGTTTTGAAGGTCTTTGTGGTGAACAACTTTTGTACCTACAAGACAAAAATAGAGGACAATGTCAGATTTATAAAATAATTAATCTAGCACTATCTGTTGTGGGGGTCCCACCGGGTGTGCCAGAATGAAACGGGCAAAAAATAATATTTGATAATTCAACACATAAGCAAATGATGCATCAAACAGAGAAACCGTATTTCATTGATAATAAAAGATACATGTTACAATAGGGACATGATGCCCTTTATCCATTTCATGTTATAAAAATGCTACAATCAATCTGGTGCCTTCTTCAGTTGTCCCTCAATTAAGGTGGGCTTCTTTGTATGTGGGCCACTGCATGGTTTACTTGTTTTATGGTGTTCTTCCTCTTCAAATCTACTAGATAACCTGCAAAAGGGTGTTAGTGCATAGAGGGGCTTGCCTTAGTTAGGCCCCATATTTATGAAGACAAATTGACTAATAATATGTATGGAAAACTAAAATAAATTGTAATAATGGGTAGAAAACATTAAAATGGAGCTTACCTGCCAGATCTGGGTTGATCTGGACACTGTAGATCCACTTCACCATCAAAGGGGTGAATTAGGGCCAGATTCATGGGGCAAGGAGTGATTTGAGCTGTGAGGCCCCATTTGAAAATTTCCTTTGGTGGATTGATTCCTAAGTAGCTTGTGTGCCTCTGTTTGTTGTTGAAGTCTGACTGTGTGCGCTAAGAATAGACTGTTCAATGTTCACTTTCCATTTCTGAAGAGTTTTTATGCTTTTTAAATTTTGGAGAGAGAGATAATTATGGGTTTAGGGGGTTATATAGACTAAACCAAGGTTTGATTTTGACTAGGGTTAGGTTAGAAAATGCAATGTGGAAACATCATATTCCTTATGGGAAAAATCCCATCCTCACACATGTGTGAGGATGGATTAGAGTTAATCTTTATTAGGAGGTCTTAAGTCAATTTAGGTCATGATTAGGGTTTCTTAGAAAAATATCTCAAAAAAACCTAATTACACATATGTGGGAGGATGTAATTAGTTTTAATAAAAAATTAAGAGTTCTTTTAATCATTTTTGCCCTAATAAGGTGACTTAAGTGAAGTCAAAATTAAATTAGATTTTTGGAATTGAATTGTTAATTTTTTTGGTCCATTAATTCCCCATGGAGGCCTCAATTGAGTGCAAATAGCCTATTGAAGGATATACCAATGCTTGAGATGTGGTTTTGAAGGCTTATTAGGGTTTCAGATATAAAAGCTATATATGGGAGTCTACACACTGCTATGGAAAACTATGGAAATCTACATATGACTACACATAACTATGCATGACTGCACATGACTACGATAGTCTATAATAGCCTAGGGATATTTGGAATCACCTATGGATATGTAGAAATAGCAATGTGTGAATTTTGGGTGTCTACACTTCTTAAGATTTTCAACTTGTTTTTCCATCTTATCCACCTTCTCTCTAACCATATAATTTTTCACATAGAAGGTATCTAAGTGGGCCTTGGCTATAACTAGCTCATATTCAGTAGGGAGCTTGTCAATATCTTCTATGACTTCCTCCACTCGATAATCTTGACAGTCATTTCATTCTCATGTTTGCTTACTAGTGGATCCATGGATCTTGATATTCTTTCTCTGGAAGTAGGATCAACATACATACTTCTTCTTACAGCCATCCTGTTGGAAGGCTTAGCAAGATTCTCTACCCAATAATCATTTATGCTCTGAGTGGCTGCCTATTCCTTTAGTAAAGTAACAGGTCTCAAAATACCAACAACCAGGGGATATGATGACACTAGGAATGAAAGGGTGGACTGAATTGTTGCTTATGGAGGTTAAGATATAGTTACAACAGCATTTGTGACAACAGTTGACTCTATAACTAATGCTATCATTGTTATTAGTAGACTCATAGAAACTGATGCAAGACTAACAATTGTATGGGTGGACATACTTGGAATACAGTGTCCCATTGATGGTGGCAATGAAAAATATGGAAGTGAAACGATGGTAGATGATGAAGTAGTAACTTTAGATGTTGAAGATGGGATTTGAGGTGGCTGTGATGCAATAGAACTAATATGTACCTCCATAGCTACCGATGAGATATGTGGTGGACTATGGGAGGGAGGAGGTATGTTTACCACACCTCCTTGATTAGAAAGGGAGGGAGATTCCTTTGGGGATTCATGGAGATGAAGAGTAGAAGATGTATTAGAAACCATACCTTTACCTACAGATGTAGTGTGCTCTTATTCTTCCTTGGTTTCTTGCTACTGCTCTTGATTAATCAACTCTTATGTAGCAAAATCAGCTACCTCTTTAACAATCTCCTCCATATACACTTTTTGTTTCTTTGAAATTTCTTTCTCCTCTCTTTATTGAACTCTCTTAGTCCTTCTATGAACCAATTGGAAATCAGTAGTCTCATCTTTAGAATATTCTTCCAACACATCTTCTTGTGCTTCTCCAAAAAGTAATGATTGCTCAACAATGGGACATATTTCAATAGATGTTGCAGGGGCAAAATAAAGTTGTATGAACCTAAAAATTTCATCCTTATTCTTCCAATCAATATATGTGTCTAGATGCTATCCTCATAGAGCTAAATGTTTAGGCATAGATATTGTTTCAATGATTAAGGTACTGACAACTTTTTCCTTAGAATACTGCATTTTTCTCATCAACTTAGCCCCCTTAGGAAACTTTTCCACCTGCTCAGTGGTAGGATTGAAAGTCTCCATTACTTTAGCCACTGTCAAAGGAGTTCTTGGTTCTTCTAACTGAGCCTCTTGATCAGTAAGTGGAGGGAGAGATTTAGAGGAATTTTGTGGTTTTTAAACTGTTAATACAATGTTCCTGACATCCTTTTATCTCCAAGTCGCAATGTTTTTATTATATCTCCTTGAAAATTCTTTATCAATTTTCATTCCAAACTTGGACTTGGGCTTTTCAATTTCAATCCTCATTCTCCACAAATATGTTATTTTTGCTACACTCCATGGTCCTTTTTCTCCCTCTTCTTCTTCTACAATTTCTTCCTTAGGCTAAGGATCCTTTTTCTTTGCATACTTAGCCTTAGGTGGAGGACCCTTTTTCTTTGCAGACTTAGCCTCAAGTAGAGGCTCCTTCTTCTTTGCAGATTCAACTTCAATATTTTCAATTGGAGCTTCTGTAATCTAATGACTTGGCTTATGGTCAGGGTCAAAATAAACAACTTGCTCATAAAAATCCAACCAGGGGGGTAACTGAGCCATATTTGAGACATTCCACTCTAAAAGAGTAGTCTCATATTTTTTTATGCCCTGTTCAAAGTGAGCCCTGGGCCTCTTTTCAAACTTATAGGCCTTATCTCCATTTAGGGTTTTATTTCTTGTAGTGAAAATGCCATTAGGGTCATAACTCCATATTTGGGGAATATAAAACATACCTAACCTATCAAGGTATTGGTCTATTTGTTTGCTATGTCCCTTCTTGGTGATGGTGATGTCATCCAAAGTACGGTGGGTAAGTATAGACTTCCTCTTACTTCCAGATCCATAGTTTGCATCAATGTACTTTTCTTGCCTCATATATTCTAGGTAAAAAATCCTCTTTGTGATGAAATGGAGTAGGAGGAAGGTTTTACCCATGAAACCATACAATCTAATCATAGTGCCCTCAGTCAACAAATACCAGTCTCCTTATTTTGCATCCTTAGTCCTTAGAATCTCCTTGGCCAAGGGTGGCAATCTAGGGCATTTACCATACATTATTTTGAGGGAAATTCCAATAAATTCCAAATTGAATCTATAGTAAGATTCACTGCTCCTTAAGTGACTTGTCCAATAATACACTGGCAATGGTTCCCAATCATTGTTTTTATCCTTGATCATAATCCCCTACATTTTGTCTCTAACAGCAACATAGAACATCCATACCAGACTTGAGAAATGTCTAAAACTAAGAGCATCAACTCCCATTTTCATGGTTACTAGCTACTCATGTATCCTTTGAGCGAGAAAAGCTAGCTTGTCAAAATAAATCACTCTTGTCCCTTTATTTCCCACATCCTTTTCATATATTATTTCATTAGAGATACAGTATGCGGCAGTAATTTTCTAGCCATGGACCATTCTGTCAGAGTCTAAACCCTCTATGCAAACCAACATAGAAAATAATTCAATATTTGCAAACTCATAAATATGAATAAGGACTTCAGTCATTTCATATTCATTCCTTATTCTTCTAAAATTAAAATGTAGCCATTGCTCTATAGCCCTTTTCTTTACTTATGAAGCCATCATTGCATCATAAGCCCTAGCTAATTCTGCTATGTAAAATGGTCTAGGTTTTGAGGGTGGCCCCAATCCAGTTGCAAACAATTCATGGCATAATTCTTTCGTAATTTTGAATAGAGGAACACCCTCGGGGGTTTTAACTATTCTATTTTTAGAGTCATAAAATTGAATCATAGAAAATACTAATTCAGGGTAATTATGTATAGAATCATAGACATAGGTGAACAAGAAATATTTTATAGCTATAGTACCGTGTTGATGCATTGGATTTCCTCTGAAATATGGAAATTCAAAAATTGTCCTTAGGTAGGTCCTCGATACTCTCATCATCATGGTATTTGTGACTCATCTGGTCTGATGTACATGAGCCTGTAACTTTGCTCCCATCTCTGGTACCTTAGTGAACAATTTTTTAGGGGCCATTTCGATAATAGCAAGACTTCATTCTCCCTGAAGCTTGCGGTAAGTTCTTCAGAAATTTGATCTACCCTTCACCACTCTAAGGATGCAAATCGATGCCAAATGAGCGCTGCATAATTTTTCCATCACTTTTTATTATTATTTTTTTAGCACACATATCTTCCACCATTAATGCAAATGCTATGCAACCTCTCTATTGGCACATTTTCCAATTTTTAATCATTTTCTTTGGAATATCAATGGTGTTATCCTCTCTTTTCATTGGTTGAAATTTCAAATTGCATTGCCATCTCACTACACCTCTTCAGCTACTCTTTGATTACAGTGCAAGTTCATTAGAATTGAATGCAGGAGCATTCTCTAGCATCCATGTGTCATGGTCGAAGTTGCTTCTTGGTTTCACTTTGATTTTGAAACTTGCGAGCTAAGAGATTTTTTTAATCTGTTGACACTTAGAAATTCCATGCATGAAATTCTATCTTGATTCTGCTCTGGCTATCTTAGCTTTGGAATGTTCCCATATTGAGAGAATCTTTGTTCTTCTTTAATTTGGGATAGAAACTTGTGCACCATTCTATGGAAATCCGACCCATTTGATCTGGATTTGAGAGCAGAACATCGTTCCAAAAAATTTTACATAGCACTTGGTGCGGAATGGAACATTACTATGCACTTGGCCCACACTTAGTCATTTTGCAATTTGTTTTTGAAGAAAACCAATTACAAAGTGTAAAAAGGAGGGGAAATAGTTATACAATGTATATACATATATTACAGTGAGCTCATTCATTACACATAGTAGAGATTGATATGAAAACCATTCACTAGGATTGGTTGTATGTTTCCCTCCGGATATTCTAGCTAAAACACATTGGATTCTTTGGCTTCCATGATTTTGAAAGGACCATCCCAAAAAGAATTAAATTTTTCATGCTTTCCTAGCTTTACTTTATCAACATTCCATCTGAGAACTAAGTCTCCAACTTGGAATTTTCTGAATCTAGATTTCTTATTGAACCATGCTTTAATGTCTGACGAATGCTTTTGAAAATTGTCATAGGCCTAAGCTCTACTTTCTTCCAGTTATAGCAAGTGAGTCAACCTAGTATTTACTGGATCTTCTTCTGGCTCTTCTTTTGTACTGATAAGTTTAAGTGTTGGGATTTCCAAATGGATTGGCAACACTGCCTCTTTGCCATACACTAGTGCATAATGAGAAGTCTTAATGGAATTTTTAATAGGAATCCTATCTTCCTGTAGGGCTTGGTCTAGCAACTAATGCCAACTTATTTTGTTCCCTTCAAATGATTTTCTCAAAATCCTTAACAGGTTCTTATTGGTAGATTTTGCAAGTCCATTACCCTATGGATAATAATTGGAAGTATTTTTAAGAGTAATGTCGTACTTACTAGAAAACTCAATATACTTGGCTCCTATGAAATTTGGGCCATTGTCACTCACCAAGGCTTCCGAAACTCCAAACCTTGAAATAAAATTTTCTAAAAAATTGATCACAACATCTTGATCTGACTTCTTGGTAGGAATATCTTCTACCCATCTGGTAAGGTAAACCATGGTATTTAATATAAACTTATGCTCTGCAGAGGAATTGGGGTTGATAACCCCTATGAAATCTAGCCCCCATTGTTGAAAAGGCTCTTCAAATTGAATGGGCTTGAGTGGGGATGAAGCATTCCTTGTTCTTCCTACATATCTCTAACATTTTTCACAAGCCTGAGGGACTTTAAAAGCATAAATGAATACGGTGGGCAAATAATACCTTGCTCTTATGATTTTTAAAGTTGTAACCCTACCTGAACTATGTCCACCAGCTGGTCCTCCATAGAATTCTTCCATGACTCTTTTTTTTGTTCATCATTCAAACACTTTAGAAGAACTGCATCCAAGTTTCTTTTTTAGAATCCCTCTGGTAGTAATACATATTTCAAACCATGAATCTTGTATCTCATTATTTGAGATGCATTCATATTAGGAGGACATATTCTAGTTTGGAAATACCTGATCATTTGGTCAATCCAATTAGAGTCTACAGTTTGTACTATTTCCACTTGATTTTCTTCTATTTCCTAGAAAGTTGTTACCTCCGTCAATGTTGTAGCTTCTGTTAACCCTTGTCACAAGGCTCTGCCTCTTATCAGCTTGATGGGATGTATTTCTACATCATATTATTGGATTTTGGTAATCCAACTAGCTCTTTTTTCTCCTAGATCACCCTGAAGGATAAAACTTCTTACATCCAGGTGGACTACATATATCAGGGTCTTGCTTTGTACTAAATACTGCCTAAATTTTTTTAGTGATTCATCACAGTAAATACTTGCCTTTTAATAAAGTTGTATTTGACCTGATAATCATGGAGTTTCTGGCTCCAAAATAACATAGTATGTTCCTCCCCTTGATCATATTTCTGAGTAAGTATTGGGGCATAACTCTACTCAACTCCATATGCATAAAGAATAAAATCTTTACTAAAGTCTGGATTTACTAGTACTGGGGCTATTGCAATGGATTAATTGATAACCTCAAAATTTTGTTTTCTAATTTTAGTCCACTTGAATTCAGCCTTTTTCTTGAGTAGTTCAGATATAGACCTTACTTTCTGTGTAAAATCAAAAATGAATTTCCTAACAAAATTGATTTGGCCTAGGAAAGACTTCAAGGTCTTCATATTAGTGGGTAAAGGAAGAGCCAGAATTGACCTAATTCTATCTGGATATATGGCCATACCTTCTCTTGAGACCACATGACCTAGTATTTTTCCCTCATGGACTGCAAAGAATGAGTTCTTAGGATTGAGTGAAATACCAAATTCTCTGCACTTTTGAAAAACTTGTTCTAAATGAAACAGATGATCTTTTTATCATGGGAAAACATAGTCATGTCATCTAGGTAAATTAGAATAAATTTTTTTATCAGTGCTCCAAAATCATAATCCATGGCTCTCTAAAATGTAGCTCCTACATTGGATAGTCCAAAAGGTATTCTTTGGTAGGTAAATGTACCCCATTTTGTGGTAAATGTTGTTTTGTACTGGTCTTCATCCTTCACCCAAATTTGGTTGTATCTGGAGTAACCATCCAATAGTGATAATCTCTCTACTCCTACTACTACTTGTAATATCTAATCAATCTGAGGGATGGGGTAGTGATATTTAAGGGATGCTTGGTTTAGATTTCTAAAGTCTACACATAAGTGTATATCCCCATTCTTCTTTCTTACGGGTACCAAATTGGCTACCCAAGTGGAATTTTTTATTAGGTATCTTATCTTAGCATTCAACAATTTTAAGAGCTCCTCTCTCATAATGGAATCTATCCTTGGATTGATAGGCCTCTACTTCTATCTGAATGTCTTTGCATTGGCTCTAACTCAATAGTATGTTGGATAACCTTTTTGTCATACACCTTGAGGTCCTCATATGACCAAGCCACAATATCAGGGTACCTTAAGCATAAAGCTTTAATATCTTCTGCTTCTTTAGGTGAACATTGGACTCCAACATTGATCTTATTCTCTATTCTGACCTCAAATTATTTATAGTTTTTTCACTGACCTTCATGGCTCTAACCTTCTTTCTGTCCTCATTATCAAATAAACTTTAAAGTGTGACCAACCCTCTTGGAATATGATTGTTTCTTTATTGGATAATGTCTTTCTAATCAATTTCTTCTAAATTCTCTTCTTGGAAAATTGAGAGACATGCTTCCCTTACTAGAAATTCAAGAATTTGTTCATCACTCTAAAAAACCTGCCAAAAAATCTACTTGTCTGGTACTACAGGCCTGAAAATCATTTTAATTCCCTTGGCTTTCTTGATTCCAAAGTCTAAATAAGGGTTTAAGTTAGCACCCTTTTTTGCCAATAAATCATCCAGAGTATTCTTTTATCTGGGAACAAAATTTAAATTCAGGGCATCAAAATATTCCATTAAATCCCATACCCTATTTTTGTAAGCTTTCAATTAATGGTGCTTACTTCTACACCTATTTCTTACTTGATGGACTATCAGATCAGAATCACCATATATGTTCAAAATATTAATTCTCATGCTCTCTTCTTGTATCAATTCGAGACATAGGGCCTCATACTCTACAACATTATTAGTACATGACCATGTCATTCTGTAAGCAAAAAAATTTGTACCTTTTGACTGTGATTGTAGGACCACACCGGCTCCTGCACCATTTTTGCATTTAGCACCATCAAAGTGCATGACCCATGTTTCTTTCTCCCTTAGGGATTGGTTGGATATAGCAGGGATTTCCCTCTCTAATTCTATTAAGATGTTATACATCCCCATACCATTTCCAAACTGACAGTAATCTTATCTAAAAGGTAGCTCATCTTCAATGTCTAACTCTTCAATGTTTTCCACCGGCTCAAATTCTTCCACGGGATTAAGGTTACACATATCCTCTTCAATATTTTCAATGCGATAGGCTATTGGTTTTTTAGGTGCTATCCTTATCCTCTTTCCTTTGAAAGAGATTACCATGCTAGAATAATCCATGTACATACATCCCCATAGCTTTGTAGTAAACTCTCTCGAAATACATAATCTAAAATAGGTTTCTAAATCAACCACAACTATTTATTGCACTATTGTCACCTCAAAGGGTCTGTGCAACCTCATCAGTACATCTTTAATGAATCCAACTGTCTTGACAGGTGTTCCATTTAGTTGTAATACTCCAGGATAATATCGGGTATACTCCATACCCATCTCTTCATAGACTGCTTTAGGCATAACTTTAGTTTATGCTCATGAGTCAATCATACAATTTTTGACTAACCAACCTTCCATTCTTAGGGATATATAAAAATGAGGAGGCTTATTCTTTAGCACTACAGGTGTCATTTCTTTATTTTCTAGTGGCATACTAAGGATTGTGGTGGCCAACCTATTCTATGGATTTTTACTGAGGGAAGCTTTAATCAGGTCAATCTACGTAGGAATGAATAGAGTATCATACAGGCTAGCTTTTGATGGGATCCTTTTAATTTCTTCAACAATGTTGTATTCTAAATTAGTCAAAGAGATTTTTTCTAAACCTCTTTCTGGATCACCATATATTTTTTTATATTTTTGGGTGGCCTATGATCTTTGTCTCTTAGTAATAGAGCGGAACCTAAGACTTTCTTGATCTTCATCTTTAGATCTCATCCGATCTCCTTCAGTTTTATTTTTAGGTCTCTTAGAAATACTATTAGTCTTTTCCTTTTCCTTAGCTTGAGGAATGGAGAAAGTACTACTGCTTTGAGAAGGGGAATCAACTTTCTTTTGAGAAGGGACTTGGAATTGTTCCATTTTTTGGGGATCCACTTGTAAATATTTCTTCCCAGATATTGTCATAACAATAATAGGGCTCTCTTCATCCAGCTATTTCTCAACCATGACTTGATCAGGGTGCCACAACATATTAACTCTTCCCTTTTGGTTTCATTCATCTTGACCCATAGCTTGTTGAACATGGTGTTGATACATCACACAAGACTATGAGTCATGGGGGTCATTGCATACCAAACACTAGACATTTGCAAGAGTAGTATCAGAAGAACATTCTGGCTCCACATATGCTACATTCACCCTAACCCTAGTACTGTTACTAGGACCAGGTCTCTAATATTTATTTACATATGGAAATATCCTCTGTTTTGACCTTTCTTGGTCTCTTTTCTCCATTGAATTCATTCTATTTCTTAGAGTTTTTAGAGTATTTTGTATATCCAAGATAGAAGAAAACTCTTGAGATGGTTGAGAAGGAAGGGGAGGAAAATGGGGTGCAGAGGATATAGGCTTTGGTTGAGGGATGTAATTCATATATGTATGACAAATAAATGGGTTCTATGTGATATTGAATTAGGCTACTAGTGGTTTTTGAGTTATAAGGCAACACAATTTTTGGGGGAAGCCTTATTACATTAATTAGGATGTTTTCAGCATGAAAAACTACATTATAAACCTGGAGGAAGGTTTCTACTCCTGATTATTGTGTCTACAACCCTAAATTAGATCCAAGAGCTCATATATAATACATATAAGGCAAACATATAGCTAGTCTGGCAGTGGGGGAATTCTTTTTCATGTTCTACTAAATCTCAAATTAAAGTCTAAAATAGTTTTTTGATGGGTTTTCTACATGGATGTAAACTAATTAGGCAGAGAAAAAGGATCAACAGATTCGTTAAATTCCTCTATGAATGACTTAGCCAATGCTTGCCATTAAGTGATAGAATTATCTTCTAGAGTTCTAAACCAATGCAATATCTTTCCTCTGAAGGATAGGGCTAGAATTCTATGAATAATATTTTCTTCCTTTATGTTGTGGATTGTTTCCAGATTCAAGATATCCTAATAGTGCTCATAAGCTATTTTTCTAGATCCATCATAAGTGGGGATAGCCTTAGATACATCCTACGGGATGACATCCATATGGGCCAATCTAAGGGGACCGATTGTGTTCCAGCTAGGGTACTTTTGTAATGGCTTATTGGGAGCCACATTTTGTGCCATATTTATTGACGCAGGTCTTATTGGGGGAACTATTGGATTTTATTCTAGAAGCTCTCCTCTTCGAGGAAATATTGATCTAAAATTCTAGAAACAGTAGCCTCTCTATAAGGTAACTCACAGTAAAAGTAGGAATTAGGATTATTCCTTTTGAAATACCTAGTATACATGAAAGGACACTGGTCTACAGGGATAATCCTTTTTTTGGGTCTAATGACCAGGGATTCGCCAGGTGAAATTTCTTTTATCCACTTAAGGTCAAGAAAACTCACCAAAAATTGATTTGTTCGGGTTGAGATTACAATACTCATTTGAGGGGTTTTGTGTTCCTTGTGAACCTGTCCCACTAGGCATGCCAAAAACTATTGGAAACTAAATTGCACCAAGTTTTCACTCAATATTGTAGTTGTCTATCTTCTTATTTTCTATCTAGACTTGCACCCAATAGCTATAGCTTAGTACTAAACATTAGATAGACCAAAATAGAGTTTTTGATCCAACCTACAGAGTAGGTTGGTTCCTTGTCAACTTAAATAGGGTGTTGACACAAGTATTCTCACTTAGGGTTTGAAGGTTAGGATAAGAAAAGGTTAGGGTTAGAGAAATATGAACAATAGTGGATGGATAGGCTAACAACATTGCACCACAATAGAAAGCTCCAAAAAACCAAACCAAATATACAGTACTTACATCAAAATTATCTCAAATCAAATGATTCTTTATTCATTAAAACACAACAGAGAAATATTACAGACAAATATTTCAATATCTAGACAATGATAATCCAAATAACAGAATTCACCAGTACCTAGATTTTATAGAAATACACTCCCTAAAATATATAACAATCTCAGAAGTAGATTTCAATTACCTTAATATCTAGTAATCCATTAATTAGGCATAAACTAACCATCCAAGCATTTACAAAAATATAGTTAAAGAATTTGAAACTCTGATATCAAGTATGAGAACATGAACTTGAGGTGAATATCAATATAATCCTCCTTCCATTAGCTTTTGGGAATATTTACAATAGCACAGGCAAACACACTAGAGCCAACCCTTTCAAATTAAGGATTCGACCTTTATTTATAGCTTTGAAAAAATTAAAATTACAAGGAACATTACAAAGATTTCATTTTTACAGCATAGCAAAAGGATCTAGATGGTATTTTCTCACTAGTTCATCCTCTGGGAAATCTACTAAAATGGGTCCACCATGGTAGCTTGGGGCCTTGCTGGTCATTTGACAAAACTAGAGTTCAGTCCGTTGGAAATCATGCATTACTGTCGATATTTATTAGAAGCTATCTACCATCATATATCTGCAACCATATCTAGTTTTTTTTTCTTAAAACCCTCAACACTTCAGCTACCTCTTACTAGTTGTTTCAATCCTAGTGAAGAAAAATACCCTAAATACATCAGATTCATTGATGCCTTCTCCACCGTTGATCTCCCTCATTATACGGTTATGATTAAATTTGATGAAATCTTATTATAATGGTAGGGATAAAAAGTACCATTCCACTTCAAAACAATGATGACATCATACTTCTATCTTCAAAAATAGCAAAGTGCTAATCTGGCTTCCAAAAATATCTAAATTTAAAAGGAATCAAATCCGCTCCTTATCATTCATGTTTCTTTACAACTTGCCAAACATTCACCAATCCGCACAAAAATATCGGTGACATCATACCTTCCTTGAAACTTTTTTGGATTTGATTCCAAGCTGAGCAAGTATATTGGTGTATGATATTCGATCTAGACTCATCATGATGCAAAGCAAATCTTTCTCCTTTTCACTCATTTTCTTATTAAAAAAATTTATTGTCACTAATCCGAAAATAAGTTGGTATAAACAACATTTAGTCATGAATCCACACATACTTCATTAACAACAATCCACATCATCACCAATCCAGGTGTAAATACTCTATATGTCTTCTATAATTGGGTGTTTCAACCTTTAACTATTCATGAAGAATGTGAAATATTGAATCAGTCACCAATCCACACTTCTTTGCTACTGATGTCATCTTTTCTTGAAGACTTTTGTGGATTCCAGGGCAGCGCTAATCCAAAGCCAAAATCAAAAGAATACTTTTAGAATCACTCATCCCAACACTTAGTTGTTAGCAAAGATGTCAACCCACACTTTCTAATCACTGACATCACCACTTTCTTACAAATTTTGCAAATTCAATAACATCATCAATACAAAACTTGAAACAAGTCTCTCGAAATCACTTCAAGCATGAAAAATTACTAATTTTTGAGTGGGCTCATACCTTATATTTTGAATCTGCTCCCAAGTGCATTGCAAGGTGTGCGGAATGAAGTCTTTATCCCTTTGGTAAAATTTTGTAAAGGCCTACAGTTACTTGGAACCAATGCTATCCTGAGCAATCAAATCCATTAAGTAACTTCAATAATGTTCCCTTATCCTCTATATTACCCCCACCACCAGTGCAATCCATACCACATCCTCTGAGACCCATAATATCCCTCACCAATCACCTTACATAGATCCTCTGAATGACATTAGATAAGCTTTCAATATACAAGTTTATACATCAATCACCCCCACATCATGAGGCATTAATGGATATTCTAAAATCCATTGAGATACAAATGCTATATCCTAATGCCTTTGTGAATTTTGTGGGAAACATCAAAATATGTAGTGAGCCATCCATTGCCTTCTACAATCATGAAATCAAAACCTTACTCGTAGAAGTACCGGATCCACCTTTGCACATAATAGCTCATATAGATTGTAATTCCCTTAAACAAGTCTTGGTTGATACTGGATCATTAATCAACATCATTACATTTATGGCCCTTCAACATTTGAACCTCCCACCATCACACATAGTTGCCTCCCCATTCACCCTAGGCCTTCAATGATGCATTGTGCTCAATGCTAGGAATGGTTGTTTTGCCTATTCAAGTAGGCATAAAGACCATCCCTACATTATGCTACATCCTTGAAGGAGATATGCAATACAATGTCCTACTAGGATGACCATGGATTTGGGATATGTGATGCATCCCCTCAACATTACATCACTACCTCAAGTATGTTCATGAGGATCATGTGCATTGCATTCCCACTAATGAGGAATCATTTAAGTATTGCAACATGGTGTCTAACCCACATGAGCTTCCCCTACCATCCACCCACCTATACCTTACCCCAACCTCACCTATGCCAACCCCTATGCTAGTGGCATCTAACCCCACTATACTGCACCCATCGCTAACCCCAACCCACTTGCATATCCACATTTACCACCCATTTTGCTCCATCCAATACACTACATTATTCCAACTATTTCATACAGTCCCCAATGCCCAACACATTTGATCATTCAACCTAGTCATGCTTGGCCAAACCCCCCACTCTAGCCAATGGCATCCACCATCACATCACCCCCATCCATAGTGGCCTAGGTCACTATTACACCTCCATCAGCCACAACTTCTAGACCTTCCCCCATAGCAAGGCCCCTAAATATTCTACCTATCCTAGAACCAATAGCCACATCAAGTTTTATGCAAGCTACTACCTCCTCATCCACTACCATACCTCCATCTATTTTACCCTCCATGTGGCCTAAACCACCACCTCTACCAAACCCAACCATTGAGCATCCATCCATGTTAGGTATCACCCATGATAGTTCATCAATTAGAAGAGGATGCTAGAACCATTTCTACATCTACTTCCCAAACTATGCAGGTCATAGTTCATATAATGAGTCTAGGTATAGGTGAGTATCTAGTGTAGAATGTAACATTCATACCTCCTCTCATTGAGTCAATTAGGGATTTTGGTCACCCATGCATTGGTGCCATTATTTCCATGGGTTTTGCATCCAACTCAACAAATTTTATGTATGCTAGAGTTGAAACTTCCTCTTATACACCTCTTAAAGAGTAGTCTAGGTCATAATTTATTGGTGATATCAAATTTTTTTTTAATTTCTCTTTTATGATAAAGTACTTCTGACACTATCATTAGATAGGATTCAGCTTAGCTCATCATGAGCAAGGAATTCAACACCTCATAAAACCATATTATCAGCTCCCAAAAAAAAAAATTAGATTAGGGTATCACCATTATCAACCAATGGACTTCCTTGAGGAAAAATTACAATATTTCACCCTTGGTCTTGAGGAGGATAGCAACAACAAGTACGAATATTTTAGTTAAAATCCTTTTCAAGGTACAATGATCCAAGACATAGAGCTCAAAACTCATATTCTGAGATAGATGAGCTATTCAAAGCACTTTTAGTTGCTTCTAATAGCCTAAAAGGAGATTATTCCCCCATTTTCCCTTTCATAGAGTTCATAAATGATGAGGATATTTATCATCATGTGTTCCCTATGCCACTCCCCATTTTCCCAATACTCCTTTAGATGGAGCATCCAAATCAACCATCCCATCTACCCCATCCTCATCCACCACTAGAAATTTAGCTAAACCTACGTCCATCAATATTGGACCAACTTCTACTATGTGAAAAAAAAAACCACTCCATCCCATAAATAAACATAGTCACCATTGACCTATTGGCACCCCTCTGTAATCCAAGTGATCCATTGAATCCCATTTACATCAATCTAGATCTCATAGATTTTGAGATCATTTCCACCATATCATCACTCAAATATTTTATGTCATTGAGAAAATTACTTCATCAAGCAAATATCTACATAGCACCAACCCAATCGCCTAAGTTTCCTATGGTTTGTTATATCAATACAAGTGATACTGAGTTACATATTTTCAAGAATACAATAGATGACATCCATATTATTCCTACTCCTCATCAGTTGGAGGAGGGGTCACACATGCTCATTGAGGAGACCAAAAATGTTGATATTAGGATAGGTACTGATGTTACATTCCAAACATGAAGAGTCGGCTTACACTCCAAACATGAAGAGTCGGCCATATTATCCAATTGTGTAAAATTCATTATATATGGGTTCTTAATAATTTAAATGAGAAATCATCTTATCTTTTTATATTTTTCATCTGCCTCTGCACAAGGGTGTGCCCACCTTAAGTGGCCTTGATTGGTTTCCATTCGTTTACTAAATTCCGTATTCATATTCTTTCGATTTCGTCTTTTACATTCTGCATTGTATATATCTGTGTAAATCATTTAACAAAGGTAGAAATACCTTTGCAAGTGGTATCAGTCTAGCCGATCCCGGAGCGCCGTTCCTTCTCTTTTCTATTTCCGTCATTCGCGTATTCATCACTTTTCTTCTGCATTTTCATCGCCATTTTTCTGTTCGTTCCTTTTATCGTCCGTTCAAATTCTGAATTATTTCCAAGCGCAGCGGTGGCCAGGAGCAGTAAAACTGTAAAACCTGCTTTGTTCCTTCTTCGCCGAAAAACTTCCGAATGCCTGATTTGTCCTCATTCTTCCCACGTCATTAAAATATCCGAACGCTCGATCAGAATATCCCACGATGCAGGCAGAAGGCTTTACGGTTTACGTCAACCAATCGTAAAATAGTATTTAAAAATTTTAACTACGGCAGCTAAGGTTTTTTGATTAAATTATTCGCTGACGTCATCAGCCGGGTTCTTGTTTAATTTTTTTTATCCCACATTTGGGATACGCGGTGCCAAACATAGTTTAAAAAGTGAGTGCCACACCTATTACGGTGTGACTTCGGTCACATAATCGTGCTCTTTCGCATGGTATGTAGCGTGCGGTTTGGTGTCGGCGGTTTTGGTGTCGGGTCCCTTCGTCTGGGGTGTTAGTGTCGTGTCTTACTGTCCATCATGCTATCGTCTGTCGTGTGTTAGTGTCATGTTGTGTGTGTTAGTGTCATGTCTTGTGGTCATCTATCATGTGTTAGTGTCATGTATTACTGTCCATCATGTTGTCGTCTGTCGTCTGCCGTGTGTTAGTGTCGTGTTGCGTGTGTTAGTCTCTCCAGCATGTCCTGTCATCGTATTGTGTGTGTCCGCATTGTTCGAGGCTTGTTCATCCGTTCGAGGTCAGTCCGTCGTATAAGAGTTGTGTTCCCTGCATCCTTCCACGTGTCCTCGTCTCGGGTCACAGTCCTTACGCAGTGTTGTGTCACGTGTTGCTCGGGTGGTATCCATTGAGTCTCGATCTTATGAGTCATGTCTAGTGTCCTCGGAGCACACAACATCAACTTTCGTGCCGCAGTTGGAGTGGCAATTAAGGTGGAATCAACACCAATTTTTTTTTACCAAAAGATAACCAAATTTTGTAGATCAAGGATTACTAATCCGGAAGGTGTAAGCAGTGCATGAGTAAAATCTGGACCAAAGGACCTGACGGTCGATTATCAAGCTCAAAAAATAACAACACAAGAAGACCTAATCATAGCCCAGGTACAAAAAATTCTCTTTCTCCTTTTAAAATTGGTAGTTATAATCCACACCACCCACTAGTAGATCCTATGGCTACTAATCCTTCCCCAACTCACAAAAAAATCACGCAAGGAAACTCAAGTAATTCAGCCATGTCTGATAGGGAGTCTCTTCACGGCATACTAGAGAGTATAAACGAAATGAGTATCATCCTAAAAGACTTTGTGAAAGCACAAACACAACCTAATCCCACTACTAATCCCCAAAATCACTCCCATGCCCAATGAAATGAAGCAAATGTTGATCCTAATGATGATTGGAAACAAAAATAGGGTGATTGGGATAATTACAAGGATCCCTATCAAAGACAGCGGTATAACCAAAATCAAGAAAGGGACATGGGTTATCACCAACCAAGAGGCCCTAATATTAATTTTCCATGAATTGATATGCCCACTTTTGAAGGTCATGATCCTCGTGGTTGGTTAGCCAAAATGGAAGGTATCCTTGACTTATATCAAATTAAGGAAACTGATAGAGTTCCTTTCGCTGCATCAAAATTAGGCACTGAGGCCTACCAATGGTTTGTATGGTTTAAACAAGAGAATGCAGCTATTATTACTTGGAGAAAATTCACTACCTCTTTTTTAGAAATATTTGACGATGGAGATACATCATCCTACACAGTAATATTGTTATCTCTTAAACAAAAAGGGTCAGTTAGTGAATTCATTTCGGAGTTTACCAGTTTACTACCATACACTTCAGACCTTAGTCCCGACACAGTGGTAGGTGCCTTTCGCAATGGTTTGAAATAAAGTATTCGAGTGGAGGTAGACATGCACGATCCAACCTTGTTAAATAGTTGTATAAGAATAGCCAAGTTGGCCGAGAAGAGACATCAGTTGTCTGCACAGCGGGAAACATATAGTCGTCCCTCATATCGCAACAATTCCTTTCATAGAAATGATCAACCATCAAGATATTTTTGCTATAAATGTCGCACTCATCACCCCAAGGACCAAGCTTGTGCCCAAAAACAAAACTTTCATATTGAAGGTGATCATTGTGAAGGAGAAGAATATGAACCTTACCAATCAGAAGAACCTATGCCAGAAGACCTACCGTGTACTATAGACGAAAAAGAAGAGGATACAATGGCAATTTCAGTGCATGCTCTCATGGGTTTAACCGCCCACCATACCATCAAGGTACCAGGCTTTCTTCGCCAAAAGAAGGTGAATGTGCTAATTGACTCTGGTAGCACCCATAATTTTATTGACATAAAAACAGCAAAAGCTTTGAATTTATTCATTAACTCTTCCAACAAAGACAAATTCCAGGTTCTAGTGGCCAATGGGGTGAATGCACAATGTGTTGGTCACACATCTCAAGTTTCCATAAATATGGGAACTTATACCTGGTTAGGATCCCTTTTTTTCATGAATTTAGGGAACTCTGATGTCATTTTAGATGTTGAATGGTTGGAAACATTAGACACAGTTAGTTTCAACTTCAAAAAATTATTTGTGGAATGGAAGGAAAATGGACGAGTCATTCGCTTACAAGGCATTACTACCCCTCCATCACAAATGGTGAGCTCTCATAGTATGGAGAAGATGTTAAAAAAGGGTGGATATGGTTTTATAGCTCAAATTAATTGTTTGGAAAAACAATCTTCAGCAACTTCGGATACTATTGCACTTGAGTTACAAGATATTATAACACATTACGAAGAGGTTTTTCAAGAACCTCAAGGACTACCACCTAAACGATCTCATGATCATGCCATCCATTTGATACCAGGGAGTGTCCCACCTAACAGTCGTCCTTATCGCTATCCTCAACCACAAAGGATAGAAATCTAACAGATCGTTTAGGATTTGTTGGATCATGGAGTCATTCGTCACAGCACTAGTCCTTATTCCTCATCGGTAGTCCTGGCTAGACGAAAAGATAACTCTTGGCGTATGTGTCCTGACTTTCGTTCTCTCAATAAACTCACTATCAAGGACAAATTTCCTATCCTTGTCATAGATGACCTATTAGATGAGTTGCATGGGGCAAAATTTTTTACAAAATTAGACCTTCGCTTGGGCTTTCACCAAATCCATGTTAGAGAAGAAGATATTCCCAAAACGGCTTTTCGTACTCATGAAGGTCATTACAAATTTTTGGTCATGCCTTTTGGTCTCACTAATGCACCATCCACATTCCAAAGTCTCATGAACCAAGTGTTTCGTCCACTCCTCCGTAAGTTTGTGTTAGTTTTTTTTGATGATATTCTCATATACAGCAAAACATGGACGGACCATTTACATCATGTGGATAACGCACTTCACATCTTACACAAAGAAAAATTATTTGTTAAACGCTCCAAATGTTCATTTGGTGTTCAAGAAGTCGAGTATCTTGGTCATATAGTTTCACATGAGGGTGTCAAAGTCGATCCCAATAAGATTAAGGCAATTCAAGAGTGGCCTTTACCTAAAACCATCAAGAAACTTCGTGGTTTTTTGGGTCTCACGGGCTACTATCGCAAGTTTGTATAGAATTATGGTAAGATTGCAGCACCTCTCACAGCACTCACAAAAAAGGATGCTTTTCGTTGGTCGAAAGAGGCTACTCTAGCTTTTGAAGCTCTTAAGCAAGCCATGTGTACAACTCCAGTATTAGCAACTCCCAATTTTCACAAACCATTTATTATCGAATGTGATGCATCAGGAACGGGAATTGGGGCTATATTAATGCAAGAAGGTCATCCATTGGCATTTGAAAGTAAACAACTTTCCAAAAAAAAATTGGGAAGATCAACATATGAAAAAGAAATTTTGGCTATTCTTCATGCAGTAGAAAAATGGAGACACTACCTAATCAGTAGCCGCTTCATTATCAAAACAGATCATAGTAGCCTCAAGAATTTTTTGGAACAAAGGTTTTCTTATCCAGAACAAAATAAGTGGTTAACCAAACTTCTGGGCTATGATTTCATTATCGAATATAAGAAAGGGAAGGAAAATATAGTCGCCGATGCACTATCCAAAAAATATGAAGATGAAGTAGTCATCAATGCTATTTCAGGTCCTTGCTCCCAATGGATAACTTAATTACAAATTGAATGGTTGTCCAATAGTGAAACTGCCCAGATAATTCATGAATTATCTATAGGGTCTTCCAAACACCCTTTGTTCTCTTATGAAGATAACATCCTCCGAAAGAAGAACCGCATTTACATTCCACATAATTCAGAACTCAAATCAAAGATCATCGACGAATCACACGCTTCTCCATCAATAGGACATTCGGGATTTTTGAAGACATATTTAAGGGTCAAACAATCATTTTGTTGGAAAGGATTAAAAGCGAAGTCAAACAATGGGTAGCGAGAATGTGAAGTTTGCCAGCACAATAAAGGAGAAACAGTCAAATCACCAGGATTACAACCATTACCCATCCCTGAATGACAGTGGGAACATATATCCATGGATTTTATTGAAGGTCTTCCAAAATCAGAAGGCAGGATAGTAATCTTCATCGTCGTAGACCGGTTATCCAAATATGCTCACTTTCAGGCTTTACAACATCCATTTTCCGCAAGCAAGGTGGCAAAGGTATTTATGGATTCAATTTTCAAATTACATGGTATGCCAAAAAATATTGTAAGTGATAGAGATCCCATTTTTACTAGTAACTTTTGGAAGGAGTTATTTCGCCTTAGTGGTACCAAATTGAACATGTCTTGACTTACCATCCACAGACGAGATGGTCAAACGAAGTAGTTAACAAATGTTTGGGTACGTAATTAAGATGTTTTGCTCAAGATAAACAATACAAATGGAGCCATTGGTTAGCATTGGCAGAATGGTGGTACAACACTTCTTACCATTACTCAATTAAGATGTCTCCATTTGAAGCATTGTATGGAACCAAACCTCCAGCCATTACAGATTACGTCCAAGGATCATCCAAGGTAGCCAAAGTGGATGATTGGTTCCAACAAAGGCAGTCTACACTCACCATCCTCAAAGAGAATTTAGTCCAAGCACAGAATCGTATCAAACAACAACAAGACTTGCACCGATCAGAAAGAACCTTTGATATAGGTGATTGGGTGTTCCTAAAACTGCAACCTTACAAACAATCCTCGTTAAGGTTAAAGTCCAGCCAAAAGTTGGCTCCACGATTCTATGGTCCCTACAAAATTGTGCACCGCATTGGAGAAGTAGCCTATCAATTAGAGCTACCTATATCATCATGAATACACCCAGTATTTCATGTTTCATGTCTCAAAAAAGTAATTGGTCAGAAAGTACAAAATCAATCGGACTTACCGATTGCTTGATGAGGAAGGACGCATACATCTCCAACCCGAAGATATACTACAACATAGAATCCGAAGACTGAGATCACGTCAGATTCAAGAATTTTTCATTAAATGGCAAGATTTACCAGAGGAGGATGCCACATGGGAACCTGAAAGTATCTTCCAGACATTTACATCTTTGAGGACAAAGCTTTCCGAGGAGGGGAGTCATGTTACATTCCAAACATGAAGAGTCGGCTTACACTCCAAACATGAAGAGTCGGCCATATTATCCAATTGTGTAAAATTCATTATATATGGGTTCTTAATAATTTAAATGAGAAATCATCTTATATTTTTATATTTTTCATCTGCCTCTGCGCAAGGGTGTGCCCACCTTAAGTGGCCTTGATTGGTTTCCATTCGTTTACTAAATTCCGTATTCATATTCTTTCGATTTCGTCTTTTACATTCTGCATTGTATATATCTGTGTAAATCATTTAACAAAGGTAGAAATACCTTTGCAACTGATAACTTGTAAGTCATAAAGCTTGTAAAGAGCCTCAATCCCATAGAACATGAAGAGTTGATTGCTTTTATCACTAAGAATAAGTATGCTTTTGCATGATCATACAAGGACATGTCAGGATTGGACCCTAATTTAGTGTTTCATAAACTTGTACTAAGACCTAATACAAAACTTGTAAAGCAAAAGCTTCAAAAGCTTCATCCTACCATAGATCTGATGATCAAATAAGAGCTACAAAAATTGCTAGATGTGTGTTTCATTCAACCCATAGAATACCTATAGTGGGTTTTAAATATGGTACCCATTAGAAAACCTAACAGGGAGATACGTATTTGCATCAATTTTCACAATTTAAACAAATTTTTCCCCAAGTATGATTACCCTCTATCAAACATCGATATGCTCATCAATTCTACTATAGGCCACAAAATGCTCTTCCTCATGGATGTGTTTTTCAAGATATAATCGTATTTGAATTAATCTTGATGACCAGCACAAAATAACTTTTACAATGCCCTAGGGGATATTTTGCTATAAATTCATGTTGTTCGAACTCAAGAATATAGGTGCTACATATTAGCATGCCATGACTTACATCTTCCATGATCAAAATAGTTGAAGACTGCATGTATGATCTGTTGTCTAAAGCAAAAATTTATGGTGAGCATTTAGGTGTTTTGCACCAGGTTTTCATACGATTATTAAAGGACAATGTGAGACTTAAGCCAAAGAAGTGTATCTTTGGCATCAAATCAATAAAACTTCTAGGTTTCATAGTCTCTAAATTGGTCATTGAAGTCAGCCTAAATAAATTTAAGGCAATCCTTGACATAACTCCCCCTACAAACCTCAAATAGTTACAAAGATTGCAAGGCAAGATACAATTAATCCATCACTTTATAGTGTAATTATCAAATAAATACAAACCTTTCAATAACCTATTGAAAAAGGGGGTTAAGTTTGAATGGAATCAAGACCATCAAGAAGCATTTTATGCCATAAAAGAATATTTGGCATCATCACCTGTGTTGACTTCACCTTGACCAAGTGCACCATTCCATTTGTATATATCCACAACATATTAGGAACTATGCTAGCACAAAAAAAAAATAAGAGTAGGCTATATACTATATTAGCCACACATTCATGATCTATAAAGCAAAGTATACATATGATAAAAATATATGCTTAGTAGTAGTCTTCACAACTAAGGAGTTGCATCACTACATGATTGGTCAAACTACTTATATCATTGCCAAAGAGAACCCTTTGTGCTACATGATGAGTTGCACCTACACAAATAGTAGGATGGCAAAATGGATAATGCTTTTAATAGAATTTGATCTAGAATTTGTAATTAAAAAATCCATCAAAGTTCAAGTAATTTTGGACCAACTTGTCGAAGCTTTGCTACCAACCAATGCACCATTAGTAATTGAATTGCCTGATGATTGTTGCGAGCCAAACAAGGTGAATGGTGTCCTATTTTTGTCACATGCCCATGCATTTAATTATCAACCCAGGGAGCTTCGTAAACTTGCGAAGAGTCAAAATTAGGTTACTACAATACCACTGGAGGTAAATATGCTAATCCTATGTTTGGGGGTGTTCTTGAAATGGTTGTCAATCATTCTCGCACTCCTCAATAAATTACGTAAGAAGAATAGAATTAAATCTACAAAAATAAATCATGTACACATTCCTGAAAATAAACCTACTGCAAATACTAGAACTAGCAAACTGATGAACATTCTTATGAAAGCAATAAACTAATTAAAATAAATAAATGAAAAGGAAATGGGGAAGAAATACTGGCTTGGAGTGGGCCCAGGCTCCAGTAGCTTCTTCCCGATCGAACACATGCTTTAGAACTTCTGAAACTGTAATATATTTATCAACGTATTATAATCTATCTTCTGTAACTCTAAATGGATCTTTATTAATTATTTCTATGTATTTTTCATAACGATCTGCATGTTTTTATATAACACACCCGCAGAACTTCTATTACAGAAGTGGTTACAATAGTTGATTCTTCCCAGACTAAATTAGAATAGTCTAGAAAATGCAATTGACGTCTGGAATTTTGTTTTGATGGTGACGTGTTTGTTTCAATTTGTGCTTTGCCTAGCATTAGTAAGACATTTTGATACATTGGTGCTATCTCCAATTTCATTTTGCATGACGTAGAGCTGGAACTGCACTAGCTGCTTTCGTCCACATCGTTCAAATCTGGTCAACGGGAAAAGAATCAGTGGCGCCTACCTTATGAGGAAGGTACCTTGTTATTGCGATGCCTTCTGGTTGTAGGGAGGCACTTGCCTTATATTAGCACCTTCTGATTGTGGGGAGTCGCTTGCCTTCTATTAGCACATTTTGGCTATGGGGAGGTGCATGCCTTCTGTTGGCACCTTTCGGATGCAAGGAAGCGCTTGTCTTTGGTTGGTGCCTTTCGGTTGCAGGGAGGCACTCGCATTCAGTTGGCACCTTCCGACTGTAGGGAGGCACTCGCATTCAGTTGGTGCCTTCTGACTATAGGTAGGCACTCGCATTTAGTTGGTGCCTTCCAACTATAGGGAGGTGCTTGCATTTAGTTGGCACCTTTCGACTGTAGGGAGTCGCTCGTCTTTGGTTTGGCGCCTTTCGATTGTAGGGAGGTGCTTGTTCCCTTGGCACCTTCCAGTTGCAGGGAGACGCCTATGTTCTCTACAATGACCCCCGATGAAATAAAGTGCCAAGTCCATCAAAAGGACTTTGACCGTTCCAAATATAACTAAATCAACTGCAATTCCACAAAACATACTAAAAACACACAAATTAGATAACACACATAATTATATAAAATATCTATATAATCATTCATAAAAGTATGCAATCCTTATTATACAGTCGCATATTGATCAAAGAAATATGTACAAAATATGAGCATTTCTGGTGCTCATCATTCCCCCACACCTAATATATGCCACGCCCTCGTGGCATCCAAGCTACAGGTAGCCCTCTAAATTTTCATCGTCGCCATATCTTGGAGGATTCTGCTGCCCATGCGGCCCGAGTCTATCTTTTTATGCCAGAATTTGAAGGTGTGGTTCACCTTTGCCTATGGGAAACTGTGGCTGTCAATTTTCCTCTTCTCATTCTAGCTACTACTGGTGGTGGTCTAGCCAGCATTGCTCCTGTCGATTGAAATGTAGCTTCGGTAGCTTTCCAGAGGTTGGCATCTGGAGGTCTGACCACTACCAGAGGGATATCTAAGTTATCCCCTTTGGAAGGCACTACTTGGGCCTTGTATAATCCAACCACTTTAGGGGTAAGCCCTGCATTCTCCTTTGCAATCACAACGGCCTCCAATTGTGGGCCATATACTCCCCACCATTCCAAGTACGTCCTCATCATGGAAGGCCACCCTCGGGATGAACCATAGATGTCCCAAAACTGGTTGTCTTCAGCCGGGTTGACGTAGATGCTAGAATCTCCTTTTACCCTCGAGGATGCCTTCTTGGCCTCCTTGGCTGCTTTCATTTTGTTGCACAGCTGCTCAAAATATTTTTTTGTCTTTTGACAAACAACTGCATGTCCCATTCGTCCTCCTCTGACTCGGCGAAGGTCACTTTTGCCTTTTGTCGAGCCGTCCTAGGCCTCTTTGCCTTGGCCTCTATAGGAAATGTGGCGGCTCGGATCGAGATCTCTTCTTTCTCCTTTGGGTACTTCTCTTTACTCTGAAGGATCGGTTGTGCTGTTATCTCTAGGGGTGATCCTTCATTCTCCTGTCTACCTGGTGTCGACCCCTCAGGATCTTCTCCTTCTTTAGGCCTGGGGAGGTCCTCCTTATCCTCTGGTATTATCTTTTGTTGGAGACCTTCATCCTGCTCTATGTCACTCAGGACAATGATAGGGGGCATCGTAGGACTTCTTTCCTTTTCACCCCTAAAAATAGAAGAATCCTCCCCTGCCTCCAGGCTGCTTTGTCGGGCGTCCGATCGAATCTCCTCTGAAGAGAATACTCATTCGGCGGATGTGGGAGAGTTTGTTGGCACTTCTTCTACCCAATCAGTCTAAGTGGATGCCTCCTATCTTGTTGTTCCTCTATCCTAAAGTATTTGATTTTCCTCCTGCAACTATCGGACCAGCTGCTCGAGCTGAGTGATTCATCTATCCCTTTCCTCCAATTCTCTTTTATGCTGGTTTTGGCAATCTTCTAGAATCTGTTGTGCCATCTAGCAATCGGTTTGCCATTCGAGTGCCTCCTCCAAGGCCGCATCGATCTGGTCATTACTCCTAGAAGTTCCTTCATTTTGTGGGCTCCGATTTGTTAATTCTCAAAGGGTTTGGGTGGCAACGTCTATCTTCGGGTCACTTTGTCCTTCCTCTATCGAGAGGAATCATCATAGATGTTTCCTCTTGGGGATTGGCTCATCCTCACCACCATCAAGTGGCACTCCTTCCTCCTCATATTCAGGCACTGGGGAATGCCCTATGTCCTCTATGTCTTCGAGCATAGGTGACTACTTTGCTCCTCCTATAAAATAGGGCAACGCCAATTGCCTGATGTTTCTTATCTCCTCTACAGGGGATGCTTTGTCTTGCCCTAATTTGGCAACCACATTATGTTGCTCTATTTGGCCACCATCTCCCTCTGTGTTGCGGTTTTGTCCTTATGCTTCTGCATGGCAGACCAATGTCGATATCAACCCATGGTGGGCTAAGGTAGATGGTGCCCCTTTTTGGTATCAAGCCACTTCATCTTTTAGAGCATTCGCTAGGCAGAAAGGTATATTTAATTTCCTCCCATGCACTAGGTGATTGAGGAAGTGCACATGATTAATGTGCAAATGGGTATACTTTCCTATGCATGTGAAAAATCGAGCAATCTGCTTGAACATCTTCCGCATATTCATGGGGAGACTATTTTTGAGTAACCCCTCCCTATCTATCTACACATTTCCTCCTAGCAACAGTATTTCGACGTATATTTTTAACACTCCGCCCTTGTATGTACATTCCCCCATGAGAGGCAATCCAGTTGCCTATGAGATGAACTCATGGGTGACTAGAATTTCCACCCCTCGTACTTGGGCCACATCACCCTCAAATAGGCAACTAATTCTCTAGCTGCCTCCATGTCCTAGCCTTGACTAACTAGGGTGCAGTATTCAAGCCACCCCTCGGCTTTGAATTGGGTCTTCACTGCCCCTCTGATCCCATCAGTATCACTGGGTTCATTCTTCTTGATCGCGTGGTTCTTGGACCTTCCTCCCATGGCACCTTTTGCTATTGTATATATATATATTTTTTTTTGTCCTTCCTTCTTCAAGAAGGTACCTTTTTATAGAAAATATGCCTAACCCTAGCAGTTATGGAAGGTGCCCTATCATTGGCACGTGATTTTGGCTATGGGGGGATACGATCTCTATGACGGTGGTATTTTTTTGGTACTGCATATTTATAAATAATTATATAAACAATTTGATTTAGTATGCGCATACCTGATTCGTCGTTCCAGTTGTCATGGTAGCCGCTAATTTGCTGACTTGTGACATGAGGGAGGGGTATGGTCCTTTGATGCTGCTCATTCGTGCGATGCTTCATTCCACTCGAGGCATACGATAGATGCAAATGTTGCACACGATAGGCATTCTTTGGTACCTTTCCCATGTGGATGGTGTCCTTGTAGCGCCTTCTCGATGTTGTCGGTTCTCTGATTGGTGGGAGGCACTTTTGCCTGTATGCGTCTTCCCAATGTGGGAGGCACCTCCTTCTGGTTCACGCCTTCCCGATGTTGGAAGGCATTCATATTGATGAATGTGCCTTCCTGATGTTGGAAGGCATATTCAGCTAGATGAACGTGCCTTCCTGATGTTGGAAGGCGTCTCAACTGGATGAATGCGCCTTCTTGATGTTGGAAGGTGTATTCAGCTGGCTTTTTTTTTTTTTATTACGTCTTGGTGCCTTCCTACCACAGAAGGCACCTACATATGTTTTTTTTTTATTATAACTTTTTAATGGATGGAAGGCACTATCTTCTGATTTGGTGCCTTCCAGATGCAGTAAGGTGCCTTCTTCTATATGGGTGCCTTTCGGGTATAGTAAAGCGCCTTCTTTTGGACTTGGCACCTTCTGGAAGCAGTAAGGTGCCTTCTGGATGGGCGCCTTTTGGGTGTATTAAAGCACCTTCTTATGGACTTGGCTCCTTCTGGAAGCAGTAAGGCACCTTCTTCTAGACTTGGTGCCTTTTGGAAGCAGTAAGGCACCTTCTTTTGGATGGCGATTTGACTAGAAAAAGGGTGATCAAGCCTCCCTAATTTTTTTCACGCTGCCCAGATTCTACCTATGAGCCGGTGTCAGAATGTTGAGCCGAATTAGGCCTGGTTTCCCAGATACCTATCCCTCGTGCTGTTAGGTCCTCCATCTACAAAAAGCAACTAAAAAATAAAGGAAAATAAAGGCAGTTAAATGCTTTCCATTCCTATTAAGCCTTGGATTAGGATGCCTACAGCTTGCATGCGGGCATCGTCCCTACAAAAACACATATTACAAAAAAACTATATTAACTAAAAAATTTTGGGTGAGCACTTTCGTGCCCACCATTTCACCTGTGAGAGTTTGGTCCAGAGCTAGCAATATGGGGTCTCCCCCATGCCTACTATGGATTCCACCTATAAAATTTCGGACATATTATAGGGACGTAGTCGGTAGCCATTGACTGTGAACATGGTGTTACTACCGTCAATTGTCTTAACGTGCATTGCCCCATTCCTAATGAGCTCTACCACCTCATATGGCCCCATCCACCTCTGCATAAGTTTGCTCTTCCTTTCCTGGAACCTAGAATCGTACAACAGTACCCATTCCCCAACCTGGAACTTTTTCAGCTTGATGTGGTTATCATGCCACTTCTTTCTCTACTTTTGTATAATCTCTGTCCTCTACAAAGCATCCAGTCGGATTTCGTCCAGCTGATCTAGCTGGTGAATCCTCTATTTTTGAGCTTCATCCTAGCTCAAATTTAATTCAAAAGTTGTCCTCAAAGTTTTGATTTCGAACTCGATGGGCATCATCGCATTTTTTCCATAGACCATTTGGAAAGGTATGCATCTTGTGGTGGATTTCCACATGGTGTTGTATGCCCAAACTGCCTCCGACAACCGTGTGGCACAATATTTCTTGTGTTGCTACATGGTTTTGGTCAAGATTTTTTCTATCTCCCTGTTTGTCACTTCTACTTGCCAGTTTTCCTGTGGATGGTAGGGCATGGTTTTATTGTGTCAAACTCTATACTGCTCCATCAGCTCCTCAATCAATTTGGAGGTGAATTGGGTCCCTTGTTCTGTTGTTATCTCTCGAGGAACCCTAAATCATGTGAAAATGTGGGCAAATAAGAAATTAGTGACCATTATTTCCTTTGAGTCCCTTAATGCCTGCACTTCCACCCATTTGGTGACGTAATCCATGCAAACCAGAATAAACCTCCTTCCCATCGAAGGTGGATTAAATGGTCCCATGAATTCCATGCCCCATTTATTGAAAGGTTCCAGGTGTACCTGGGTCTACAGGGGTATTTCATCTTAGTGGGTTGGTCTACCCATCCTTTGGCACTCGTCACACTTGCTGGTGTACGCTGTTGCGTCCTTGAATAGAGTGGGCCAAAAATACCCAGCCTGTAGGATTGTGTAGGTAGTTCATATCCCTACAAAGTGTCCTCTGCATGGCTCATCGTGACATGCCTTGAGAACTTTTGAAAACTCCTGTTCTGCTACACATCTTCTTATAATTTGGTCCCATACTATTTTAAATAGGAGACCATCCATCCAAAGGAATGATGCGCTCTTCTCTATGACCGCTTGCTTTTCTTGGTAGGAGAGATCAGGTGAGGTCCTTCCGATGGCCAAGTAATTGGCTATGTCTGCATACCATGGGGTTTGTTCACTAATAGCAAACATATGTTTGTCCAAAAACTGATCTTCCACTACTTGATGATTTGTTGGTATCAATTTGGATAGAAAATCTGCCATGACGTTGTCCTTGTTCAGTTTATCGACTATAGTGATATCGAATTCTTGCAATAGCAATAGCCATCTAATAATTCTACCACCAATGGTCAGCTTGCTCATTAGATACCTGATAGTCGTGTGGTTTGTATGGACGAAGACCTTGTATCCCGTTATATAGTGGCAAAATTTGTTTATTGCATGGACAACTACAAGGAATTATTTTTTTGTCACTGTATAGTTGAGCTCTACACCCACAAAGTTTTTACTGACATAATATATGGCATAAAATTCTTCATTGTATTTCTGCCCGAGGACTGCTCTAATCGCACCGTTAGATGCATCATAGTAAATATGGAATGGTATGGCCCAATTCGGTCCTCTCAAGACCGGTGTAGATATCAATTTTTCTTTTAGCAATTGGAATGCTTCTTCACAATCTCCCATCCAATTGAACTCTACGTCCTTAGAAAGTAGGGTGTGCAGTGGTTTCGCAATCTTACTAAATTTGGCAATAAATCATCGGTAGCACCCGACTGATCCAAGGAAACTTCTCACCTCCTGCATTCTGGGGCTAGGTAGTTCTCTGATGACCTTGATCTTCCTCTTGTCTACTTTTATTCCTTTCATAGAGAGGTGGTGTCCCAACACGATGCCTTCTTGCATCATCATAAAACATTTTTCATTACTTAAGGACAAATGATTTTCCTTGCTCCTATTGAGCACTCTTTCTAGATTTGTCATTGCCTCCTCGAAGGTTTCTCCATAGGTGTTGAAGTCATCCATGTATACTTCCACCCCGTCTCCTATCATATTAGAGAATATGCTAAGCACCGCCCTTTGAAAGGTGGCCGGTGTGTTGCACAGTCCAAAATGCAATACCTTATAGGCAAACGTTCCCCATGGACAGGTGAACGTTGTTTTATCTTGATCTTCTTCCCCTATCTGAATCTGGTTGTAACCACTAAAACCATCCAGAAAGGAGAATTATCTTCTTCCTGAGATTGTGTCCAAGACCTAATCAATTAACGGGAGTGGTAAGTGGTCTTTCTTAGTTGCCTTGTTCAATGCTCGGTAGTCCACGCAGATCCACCATTTCCCATTCTTTTTGGGGACCACCACTAATGGTGATACCCATTCACTGTTAGAAATCGTATATATGAGTTTGACAGCCAGAAGTTTGTGCAGTTCTTCTCTGACAATGTCTTTCATTGTTGGGTTCATCCTTCTCTATGGCTGTCGACTAGGATTTGCTTGGTCATCTAAATAAATCTAATGGGTACATATTTTTGGGCTGATGTTGTGCATATCTGTGTAGTCCCATGCAAATGCTTGCTGGTGTTTTACCAAAAGCTCTTCCAATTTTTCTAGTTGTGTGGGCGTCAACCTACTATTGATGTTTAATATCCTCCCTGGCCCAACGTGTATTTGTCAGATGTGCTGATCTTGGGCACCATTCAACGGTGATCTAGGTGTGGGGGTGTATGATTCTCCATGGAGAAACTCCATGATAGCACCATCCTCGTCCTCTTCTGCCACCTCCTCCAAGGTCATCACTGGCTAGATTATGGATAACTCTGTAGTTCCATGTTCGATGATCCTGGGTTCTTCTGCTGAGTCCATAGACTGAGTTGGCGATGAAATGGTCAGCCTTTTGATGTTTTGCCCGTTGGAGATGGTCATTAGCCCATCCCGATAGCTGATGTAAGCGTCAGCTGTTGCTAGCCATGGCCTCCCCAAAATGAGTGGGTAATCGCCCAGCCTGGTCTTAGTTTGCAAAACTAAAAAATTGACTGGATATTCCCATGCACTGACTATTACGATCACATCTTCTAGCATCCCTTCCAGCAACATAGTTGATCGATCGGCTAACTACAGCACTGTCGTGGTTGGCTTTAGGTTCGTGAGCTATAGCCTCTGCATGGTCTCTTGAGGCATCACATTGATGGCTACCTCGAGGTCAACCAATGTGTTGGATAGGGAATGTCCTCCAATTTTTATGGTCAGCACTAGGCTGCCTGGATCTACATACTTTGGATGACGTGTTCTACCCATCATTAGATCTGCTAGTTTACCCATGACATTGATAGTCTAGGTACCTTTTCATCCCAGTCTCCTTAGACACATTTCTCTGATTTCCTTGGTGTAAATGGGGACATCTCGAATTGCTTGAAATAATGGGATTGTCACCGTGAGATTCTTCAAGCTTGACAAGATGTCAAATTTTGGCTGTGTTGTTTTTCTTTGATCCTGCAATCGGCTAGGAAATGGAGCCTCCGCTCTCTCAAGTGCTTTTCCCTCTTCTACCAGAGGTGTCTCCTCTATTTCTTCCTCCTCCTCTACTAGTGGAGGTGTCTCTACTATCTCTTCCTCATCTTCTACCATAGGGGGTGTCTCTACTCCTAGCTGCCTACCTGATCTAAGCTGAATATTATACATATGATACTTCTCACCTTCTACATTGTGTATCGATTGATTTACTCTATTATTTAGGTTTGTTGTTGATTGTGCTGGTAGCTACGCAGGTCTCACTGCTGGCAATGTTGGTAAGTTCTGTTGGATGTGAGCAAGCACTGCACTTTGTGGAGTCTGATTCCATGCATTGTGGCCTCTCCACTGCTACCCAGGATATGGATATGGCATCCATGGCTGCTGATTCAGAATTGCTATTGGGGGTGCATTAGTCCAGGGTGATGGTCCCCACCACCCCATATTAGGTGGTTGAGGGGGTCCTTGGTGCATGTATGGCCCTCCCCCATATGATGGCATTCCATTTGGTATATTCCCCATAGGGGGCTATGGCCAACTCTTCCTATTGCCTATGAATTAGGCCTCTGTGCTCTCAGCCGCTTCTTGGTTACTGGGTAGTTGTGGGCACAATCGAGTTTTATGATTCAGCCTACAAACTACGCATACTTTGACCTTGTTTTTTGGACATGCATTCTTTGCGTGCCTTCCTCTACATTTTGGGCAGAAATAGGCTAATGCTACATCATTTTCTTGTTTCTTCTTTTCTAACAGCAGCGTATCCATGTGCAGTGCTAGATATGAGAGCATTTCACTCTTCAAATCCTCCAGCATGTTGCCTATTTCTATTTTTATGATTGAAGTAGTCACCTTCATGGTTCTGGCGGTGATTTTGCCTCGCCTTCTCAAGTAGTTTAGGCATAATTTTTGAATGTCGTCCATAGCATGCTAATAGACATCACCTCCAGAGATCATGTTGAGAGCCTCCAGTGACTCATTGGTAAGTCCCCTCAAGAAGATGTGATGAGGCCTGGATAAGCCTCATTTATAGCATGTTTTAAATAGTTAAAACTGCCTAAAACTCTTGTGAATTATCTTATATGCTAGTTAAGTTGATTTAATATGCTGTGTATTAACTGTTTGCATGATTGAAGTGTTAAGGACATTATATTCTGATTTTTAATAGTTCTTGTATAGTTTTATGTTATCTTTTCATGCTTAGGTTGACAACAACACTTCAGTAGTCTTATTTTGATGATCATTAAGCATTAGTTTCTCTAAATTCAGCAAATAGTACAAAGACTTATTACTGTGCAGCAAAAAACTGGTTTTTCCATATAAATTCCAGCAAGCTGCCAATGAATGGCAAGGCATGGAATTCACATCCAAGGAAGAATGAAGACTATTGCAATCTGATCCTGAGGTCTAATACACCTGAGAAATGCAGCCAAAACCATTTGGAGTCAACACAGTTGGTCATTCTAAAGATCTTCGGAATGAACACAATGTCTTCGGAATGAACACAATGTCTTCGGAATGAACAAATATCTTCGGAATGAGAAAACACAGTGTCTTCGGAATGAGCGGATCTTTAGAATGAGAATTGTAGTATCTTCGGAATGAGTGGATCTTCGGAATGAGAATTGCAGTATCTTCGGAATGAGCGGATCTTCGGAATGAGAATTGCAGTATCTTCGAAATGAGCCACTTATCTTCGGAATGAAAATAGAATGTACTTTTTGACTTGTTGACTGACTTTTGGCGGTGGAAAAGGGGATAATAAGGTTGAGAAAGTTAAGGGAAAATATCTCCCATATAACTTTTCCATCCTTGCCATCCAAAGCCACCATTTATGGAAAAGATCAAATTTGATCTTCTTCTAGGATAAACCCAGGAAATTCTACAGGATATCAGGACAACATATTTTATGTTTGTAATTAGATTTTAGGCATCTATAAAAGATAGCTCCCATACAGGTTGAGCTATTAGGAATAATATATTATTATCAGGAATATATTAGATTAGATAGAGGAGATAGAAAATAAATAGAGAGATGATAGAATAGTAATTTCAGACCTGTAACAGATTTCAGTAGAATTGTAATTATGTTTCTGAAGCAATAAAAGTGCACTTTCATTCCATTTATTTTGTTATGTCTGAGTGTGAGTAAGACTTAAAGAAGAATTCAAACCTTCTTCTAAGAAAGGAGGCTGGCCACTTCCAGACCTAGGAGGAGGACTGAAAGATGTGTTTTATTCTGATTTTGCTACAGCATAATAAGTTGTGAACTTGTCATTTTCATTCTTTTGCACAGCTAACATTCCTAGTTGTTTAATTCTTGTTCATAATGTTTTTGTGATATGATTAGTGGTAGATCTGGTTATTCTTTTCATTCCCAACAACTTTCCAATTCACTGCAAATTTCCATTTCTAGCAATTTACAAGTTTTCTGTAATTTCCTTGCATTCTTGTTTTTGCTGTCAAAACCCTACATAGAAGATTGACGACCTTCTGTTATAGAGCATTGACAGGATCTAGTTTTTATGCTTCATTTCAATTATTGCAAGATTAAATAGACTTTCAATTCTGCAACTATAACTAGAGTTTCAATTCTGCAATTTAATTAGATTTCATTCTTGCAATTGTAACTAGGGTTTCATTTATGCAATTAGCAATTAGTTTTCATTCTTGCAAATAGATTAAAGTTCAATTTATGCAATTTAGGGGTAGAAGTGACACAAAACCCCCACACAATCAATTCCACCAATAAGACCTGTTGCTTCCAAATGAACTGAACTACAACCTTGCTTGAACTTTCTCTCGTAAATAGCCTTGGACACCACCCTGGATTGATAAGATCTTTGAGATTTAATGATGTGCTTAACGACAACCCATCATTTTGGCACCGTTGCTGGGGAACACGGTGTTGTTAGAAGGTGAAAAGCAGTCCAATAATTATTAAATATGCTAAGTTGTGAATTTTAGAGTAAAATCTGAATGTAATGACTGGTATAAGTAATTGTTATTGGTAAATTGTATTTCAGTCCATTTAGGAAATAAGCAAGAAACCACAAGAAGAAAAATTTCACAAGAGGTTGAAATTATGTCAAAAATGTCTAAATTTTTTATTTCCAAAAATGTTGGAATTTTCAAAGAATCCCAATCATCCACTTCCAAAGACTCTGCAAGATCCTTTGAGAAATCATTACAAGGAGGAAAATTAAGTAGTTCAACACCATTTTCTCTTGACAAATCCATACAATCAGGAAAATTTGACAAGATTTATAATTGTTTTTGGGAACCTACAATGGAAGGCTCACAAGAGAATCAAGGTAGAGCCAACAATGTGCTCCACCCTAGTGCAACTAGTGCACCTGCCAGAACTTTTCAAAATCCCATCCAACTAGATCTTAATCAAAATGCTCCCATGAAGGTCATTTCACCTGCAGTATTACCAACTTTCAAGGGAATTACATCCGAAGATCCCGATATGTTTTTGTTTGAGTTTAAAATTGTATGTCAAGCTCATGATTACACTAATGACAATCAAAAGCTCAAACTATTTCCTTCCACTCTTAAAGAGTTAGCTCTACGATGGTTTATCACCTTAGCACCTGACTCAATTAGAACTTGGGATGAGATGGAAAACATATTCTTGGAGAGATACCAAGAATATTGTCAAGTCAAGAATCAAAATGATGAAATTCTTACAATGAAACAAGAGGAAAATGAAATCTTAGAAGATTATATAGACAAATTTTCTTTTGTTCATAAGAGATGTGGAAGTGTTGAACCTAAAATTTGCAAAGTCATATTCTTAAGGGGACTACAAGATGAATCTAGGGATGCATTGGATATCTTGGGAAGAGGAGATACAAATGCACTTAAATTTCAGGAAATTATTAAACTCTGTAAAAATTACTCTCATTCAAGGCATAGAAAACATAGAATTGGTAATGAAAAACATGATTTGAAAGAATGCATGAAAGAGGCTGATATTTTAGTACATGATAGAACATTAGATGAAAAAATTGAATCTACTGAATCTTCAGCCATCTATTGTTCAGAATGTAAAAAGCAACACTCTCTTCATGATTGTCCTTTGAACAAAATATTTATACCTGCTACATGTAGCATTTGTCAATTAGGACACCCCACAGATCAGTGTAGTTTATTGCCAAAACTTAAAAGTGTCTTTGAAAAACAGTCTCAACCTATGAAAAAACTCAATTTTGTAGGACAAGGACAAGGGAATAATTTTCATAAATTTCCATATCAGAATGCTTCTCAATTTCCTGCACATTGGGGAAATAATCCTTGGTATATGCCATGGTCTACTTCAGGTCCACTTCAACAATGTTGGAGTCAACCACCATGGGCATACTCCCAAGCATGGTCTCAACATGGATGGATGCAACAACAATGGAATCAACAACATCCACCATGGTTGCAACCAAAATTATAGGGATATCAATGGGTACAACATCAAAATCTGTACAAAGGGCAACAACATTGTCAAAAACAAAAATCAAATTTGTTGCCTAATTATATCCATAATTTCTATCATGGACAACAACAACAAAAATTAAAACAACCTCTATTTTCAACTCAATCTGTGGTCAGTCCAAATCATGTTAAATAGGTAACCCCTGTCTCTCGTGGTTGAATCAAAAAATACAACCCTAATAAATGTTAGTGACTGTGTTAAAACTCAGCTTGTGTTCAGGTGAACCACCGCTTGAACCTATTCCACTTATAAGTGTAGAAAGTGAAGTTAAAAAGAATGAACATGAAAACAAATCCACACTAAAACAACATCAAGAAGAACAAGATACCTCATCAAATAAAGTATCATATTTTGAACAGTTCGAGATATCAAAAATAACATCTTCACAATCAGATTTGATAAAGGAATTAGAACATTTAACCGTTACAATCCCTTTACCTCAAGTTGTACCAATCATTAATAGGATTGTTCAAGAAATGTGTTTTAGAAAACCAAGAAAAAAGAAGAAAGTATATCCTAAAACCATACAAAAAGGTGGAAAATTAGTTAACTTGCTTTCAGGTAAACTTATTACACCTAAGTATGATTGTACAGAAAGCCCACGGTTTCTTAGAACACATAAGGAAAATGAAAAGAATACTTTAGTTTTGGCCTCCATTGGTGTAAATAAAAATGTTTCTCCAAGAACCAATTCAAATAAGCCTGGTACAAAAAAAACTCGAAACACGGCCAAAACAACCTTTGAACAACAATAGTTGGTTGACTAAAAACCAGGGAGCAAATTTGTTTGATATATTGGTGCAACATCCTAATGCTTTACTAACATTTTATGCATCTTTAGCAGTTGGCATTGAGTTGTTGCAGGTACAAAAAAACAAATTTTGCAGTTGAATGCATTTGATGAACTTTGGTTGGAAGCACTTCACCAAATAGAGTTCACTCAACAAAAATGGAAAATGTGGCATGATGATCACATTAAGAGCAGCAAGGATGAACCAGGGGAGTTTGAGAATGAAGTTGTTCAACTTTCTTTAGTTGATGATTTAAGGAGGATATTAGTGGTGAATGGACATCTTTTACAGTTGTACCATAAACCACTAACAAAGGTGGAATTTGCTCGGTATTTCACACAGTTACATTTGACAGAAGAGGCTTCTTCTTCTGATGAAGATTCCAAATGATCATATCTTTGAATCTTAAAAGAAAAATTAAAAAAATCAGAAAAAGTAGAAAACAAAAAGATGAATAAATTCTGATTATGAATTCCTTCATGGGCATGATTTCAGGGAAATCATGAAATCCTTCATGGGCATAATCAGAATCAAGAAAAAAAGAGAGAAAAGGAGAGGAAAAAAAAAAAAGGAAACCAAGAAAAAAAAAGAGAGAAAATGAATAACTCAGCAGTGAAAACCTTTTTCTAAGGCGCTATCGAGTTGGTATGCATGAAAACCAGTTTTTTGGCATGCATAACCTTGAAATTTCTGAGTCACCATTGTACAAATTCACCAACTGCACTTATTTTTGAAGTGTTGCAGGAAGCCTCAGTAGAATATCAACATAAGCAGTCATCTTTCAAAACTTGCATTAACTTGTTTTAACCAGGTATATATGTTTCTTACACTTTTCTCATTGTAAATATTTGATATATAGTATATGACAATTAACCATTAGTATAAAAGTGTTCATAAGAGTTGGCATAAACAAAACATACTTGGAGAAAGAGAAAAATGTTGGTTTCTACTATGACTGCTGTATCTTCAATAACCGTGGTATCTTCGGAATGAAGGTTTGTCTTCAGAATGAAGGTTTGTCTTTGGAATGAAGGTTTGTCTTCAGAATGAAGGTGTGTCTTTGGAATGAAGGTTTATCTTCAAAATGAGGTTATCTTCAGATTAAATGCCCATCTTAGTCTTCAGAATGAAACATAATCTTTAGAATGAAGATTTAATAGTCTGTTTCCACGTGGCATCCAAGGAGGGAGAAAAAGACATAGTCAGTAGAATTGTTTTACTCCATGTGATCATTGACACATGTCAGCTGGCTTGCGGTTAGATTCATCTCATATTTTGCACCCATCGAGGAAGTACGAGAATCACAAGGAAAATAACCAACAAACATGCCACCACCATTCATTGCTAATAACCACTCATGTGGGAAAATTTGCATGCATAATGGATGAGCTAAAAATAGTAAAGAAAATTTGATGGCAAGGATGTCCAATGATTGATGGCCAGGTATTCAGAGCACAGAATAAGGAAGTGTGCCATATTTTCTTTTTGAAGACATATTTGCTAATGATTACAAGGAAAAGTAAAAAAATTATTATTAAAAGTTCTTTCTGAAGAAGAACAAGAGCAAACCCTGTAATTCTGTAGAAACCAGAAATCAGTGACCTAGCAGTAGAAGAGAGCAGTCTTCTCAGCATCAGAACAGAGAAATGAAGTGAAAAATGAAAAAGGACCAGCCTACAAGAACCCTGGAATAACGTAACCACATGGGTTACCAGATTTTTCAACCTGTGAAGGGTAGTATGTAATTTTGTCAGGGCTGAAACTGACAGCAGAAAAATAAAATAGAAGAGGGTTCATTTTTCTAAAGATGTTATTTATCTGTCAGAATAGAAGAGTGAAGTTCCTAGTGAAGATCCTGAAGCTATCCCTACAGCCCCTGTTACCACAAGAAAATAGGGCAAGAAGAGAAAATATACATTAAGGACTAGGAGGTCTGCAAGACTCCAACAAAAAGAGATAAAAGAACAAATGATTGAAGAGAAGACCAGACAGGATAGCCCTGATGTCATAGAAGTGCAACAAGCCACTGAGAATTTGGATGTAATCATAGATAATTTCATGGAACCTCCTGTACAGGAGTAGGGGTCTGAAGTAGAGGATGAGATCATTGTTGAGCAGCAAACTGCAGTTGATTTGTCAGTATTAGGTTCTGAGTCAAAATAAGAAGAGGAGGTGGACATCACAAAACAACTGAGAGCAGCCAAGAGTGTTATAAAAATACAAATGAGATGGATTGAGGAAAGAGAAGATGTTATTGAAAAACATGAAAAGAAAATTAGAAAATTATAGCAGAAAGTGGAGAAACTAAAAAGCAGGCTGTCACAAGTTGACGAACAATCCACTACATCAGATAAAGAGGAGGATTTGGTTCAGTTACTACTTGGATTATCTAGGGAATATGAAGACATAGGTGCTCATTCTGAAGTAGTGCCCCTCCACTTTGAAGTAGTGCCCTTCCATTCTGAGGCATTGCCTTCTCAATCCAGAGAAATACCTTTATGCAACATTATTGGGTAGGTCTCAGATTCAGGCCTCCAACCATCATTACTCTGGTTCCCTCCTATTTTGAAGAGGATTCCCAACCAGATGATCAGTTTGAAGAATGACTCAGAAACCTTCATGAGAAATTACACAGGCACTAAATTGTTCTATGAAACATGGAATATGAGTATGGACATTTGTGACTCCATAGCCCACTGCAATGCATGAGGGCATGCATTAATATAAGTTGGGGGGAATGATGAGGCCTAGATAAGCCTCATTTATAGCATGTTTTAAATAGTTAAAACTACCTAAAACTCTTGTGAATTATCTTATATGCTAGTTAAGTTGATTTAATATGTTGTGTATTAACTGTTTGCATGATTGAAGTGTTAAGGACATTATATTCTGATTTTTAATAGTTCTTGTATAGTTTTATGTTATATTGTCATGCTTAGGTTGACAACAACACTTCAGTAGTCTTATTTTGATGATCATTAAGCATTAGTTTCTCTAAATTCAGCAAATAGTACAAAGACTTATTACTGTGCAACAAAAAACTGGTTTTTCCATATAAATTCCAGCAAGCTGCCAATGAATGGCAAGGCATGGAATTCACATCCAAGGAAGAATGAAGACTATTGCAATCTGATCCTGAGGTCTAATACACCTAAGAAATGCAGCCAAAACCATTTGGAGTCAACACAGTTGGTCATTCTAAAGATCTTCGGAATGAACACAGTGTCTTCGAAATGAACACAGTATCTTCAGAATGAGAAAACACAGTATCTTCGGAATGAGTGGATCTTCAGAATGAGAATTGTAATATCTTCAAAATGAGCGGATCTTCGGAATGAGAATTGCAGTATCTTTGGAATGAGCCACTTATCTTCGGAAATGAAAATAGAATGTACTTTTTGACTTGTTGACTGACTTTTGGCGGTGGAAAAGGGGATAATAAGGTTGAGAAAGTTAAGGGAAAATATCTCCCATATAACTTTTCCGTCCTTGCCATCCAAAGCCACCATTTATGGAAAAGATCAAATTGATCTTCTTCTAGGATAAACCCAGGAAATTCTGTAGGATATCAGGACAACATATTTTATGTTTGTAATTAGATTTTAGGCATCTATAAAAGATAGCTCCCATACAGGTTGAGCTATTAGGATATAATATATTATTATCAGGAATATATTAGATTAGATAGAGGAGATAGAAAATAAATAGAGAGATGATAGAATAGTAATTTCAGACCTATAACAGATTTCAACAGAATTGTAATTATGTTTCTGAAGCAATAAAAGTGTAGTTTCATTCCATTTATTTTGTTATGTCTGAGTGTGAGTAAGACTTAAAGAAGAATTCAAACCTTCTTCTGAGAAAGGAGGCTGGCCACTTCCAGACCTAGGAGGAGGACTGACAGACAGGTTTTATTCTAATTTTGCTATAGCAGAATAAGTTGTGAACTTGTCATTTTCATTCTTTTGCACAGCTAACATTCCTAGTTGTTTAATTCTTGTTCATAATGTTTTTGTGATATGATTAGTGGTAGATCTGGTTATTCTTTTCATTCCCAACAACTTTCCAATTCACTGCAAATTTCCATTTCCAACAATTTACAAGTTTTCTGTAATTTCCCTGCATTCTTGTTTTTGCTGTCAAAACCCTGCACAGAAGATTGACGACCTTCTATTACAGAGCATTGACAGGATCTAGTTTTTATGCTTCATTTCAATTATTGCAAGATTAAATAGACTTTCAATTCTGCAACTATAACTAGAGTTTCAATTCTGCAATTTAATTAGATTTCATTCTTGCAATCTGTAACTAGGGTTTCATTTATGCAATTAGCAATTAGTTTTCATTCTTGCAAATAGATTAAAGTTCAATTTATGCAATTTAGGGGTAGAAGTGACACAAAACCCCCACACAATCAATTCCACCAATAAGACTTGCTTCTTCCAAATGAACTGAACTACAACCCTGCTTGAACTTTCTCTCGTAAATAGCCTTGGACACCACCCCGAATTGATAAGATCATTGAGATTTAATGATGTGCTTAACGACAATGCATCAAGATACTTTTGAGGGACTTATCAGATAGCTTCGAGTGAGGGGACCGTTGAATATTAAATCTGAATATTTCCCAATACTCCTCGAGAGACTCATCTTATCTTTGTGTCATGCTCAGGACCTCCTCCTTGGAGTCTCTTGCTCTCTCAAAATCTTGATATTGCTCTAGAAAGAGCTTCTTCATCTGGTCCAAGCTGGTGATGTGTTTGTCTCCCAAACTGATGAACCATCGTAAAGCTACAACGTCTAATGTAGAAGGAAATAATTTGAACTTTTGCATGTTTGATTTGTAATCCACAGACCTGTACAAAACATCAAACTTGAATAAAAATAGGTCAAGGTCCTCAGTCGGGTGTCCTCTAAAGGACAAAATGTGAGTAGGGGATATGTTTTTCATCTTGGTATCTCCTACTCCCTCCTCTATTGGGAAACTAAATCCAAATGAGACTTCATCGTTATCTACCATTTTTTTGGGAAATGTAGTTTCTAATGCAGCGTTTATGGCCTTCCGGTCATTTAAAACTTTTTGAGTCAATGCTCTAAGTTTGTCTGGCGATATCGTCTGATCTTCCATAGACTTCCACAATAGGGCTTCCTCTAGAGGATTCCTATTAAACAGGGGATTTATGATGATTCGTTCATCCCCTTGTTGATGGGATGAGGCGGCACTTTGCACAAAGTGCAGTTCCTCACTCTAATGGACTGTTGGTAGGTCGAGTGAGTCTGACTCAAATCCAAAATGCTCAGCTGACTCAGGTCTTGATGGATTAGTTCTTATAGAGCGATCGTTAGGTCCTCTTCTTCTCGAAGAACTCATACAAGGTTAGATGGAAGGTTTCAGGGTATTGTAAGTAATCTAATTAAGACTCTTCCCTGGCAACGGCACCAAAATGTTGTAGGCCAAACAAGGTGAATGGTTTCCTATTTTTGTCACATGCCCATGCATTTAATTATCAACCCAGGGAGCTTCATAAACTTGCGAAGAGTCATAATTAGGTTACTACAATACCACTGGAGGTAAATCTGCTAATCCTACATTTGGGGGGTGTTCTTGAAATGGTTGTCAATCATTCCCGCACTCCTCAATAAATTACGTAAGAAGAACATAATTAAATCTATAGAAATAAATCATGTACACATTCCTAAAAATAAACCTACTGCAAATACTAGAACTAGCAAACTGATGAACATTCTTATGAAAGCAATAAACTAATTAAAATAAATAAACGAAAAGGAAATGGGGAAGAAATACTGTCTTGGAGTGGGCCCAGGCTCCAGCAGCTTCTTCCCGATTGAACACGCGCTTTAGAACTTCTGGAACTGTAATAGATTTATCAACGTATTACAATCTATCTTTTGTAACTCTAAATGGATATTTATTAATTATTTCTATATATTTTTTAGAACAATCTATGTGTGTTTATATAACACACCCGCAAAACTTCTATTACAGAAGTGGTTACAACAGTCGATTCTTCCCAGACTAAATTAGAACAGTCTGGCAAATGCAATCGATGTCTAGCATTTTGTTTTGATGGCGGCATATTCATTTCAATTCATGCTTTGCTTGGCATCAGTAAGACATTTTGATACATTGGTGCTATCTCCAATTTAGCTCTGCAAGATGCAGAGCTAGAACTACACCAACCGCTGACTTCCTTGTCATTCAAATCTAGTCAACGGGAAAAGAATCAGTGGCGCCTTCCTTATGAGGAAGGTACCTTTTTATCATGGCACCTTATGGTTGTAGGAAGGTGCTCGCCTTCTATTAGCACCTTCTGGATATGGGGAGGTGCTTGCCTTCTATTAGTGCCTTTCGGCTGTGGGGAGGTGCTTGCCTTCTGTTGGTGCCTTCCGGTTGCAGGGAGGTGCTTGTATTTGGTTGGTGCCTTTTGGTTGCAAGGAGGCGCTCACATTCAGTTGGTGCCTTCCGACTATAGGGAGGTGCTCACATTCAGTTGGCACCTTCCGACTATAGGGAGGCACTCACATTTAGTTGGCACCTTTCGACTACAGGGAGGTTCTCGCATTTAGTTGGCACCTTCCGACTGTAGGGAGGCACTCGTCTTTGGTTTGGTACCTTCTAATTACAGGGAAGTGCTTGTTCCCTTGGTGCCTTCTGGTTGCAGGGAGGCGCCTATGTTCTCTACATTGACCCCCGATGAAATAAAGTGCCAGGTCCATCAAAAGGACCTCGACCGTTCCAAATATAACTAAATTAATTGCAATTCCACAAAACATACTAAAAACACACAAATTAGATAACACGCATAATTATATCAAATATCTATATAATAATTCATAAAAGTATGCAATCCTTATTATACAGCCACATATTGATCAAAGAAATATGTACAAAATATGAGCATTTTTGGTGCTCATCAATGATTCTGTATTCAACATAACTGAGAAGGAAAAAATGGTTGAACCTAAAGAGGATGTTGATGTTAGAATCCTAATCCTAACCCTTAATATATAATTAATTCACTTATTTTATTTATGGACCATTGTGTCCTTTCACCTTACAACTCTAGGGTAGATATTTATATGCATTCACGAGGGTGTAGTTAGGCATCGAAGAACATAATAAAATATATCTTTAAGAGCATTGGTAGGACTTCCTCCAGTGAAATAGTAATAATTTCAAAAGTGATTTAAAAATATTTCTACTTGTTTTGCATTCACTCCATTATTTTTCCATCTTTCATAAGTGTTAGGAATGAGGTTCCTACCAACTGATATCAGAGCCATTAAAAAAATCCTACACTATCAACTAGTTCTCACATCACCATTCAATCCTGATCACAATCCATTTCACATCTACCAACATTATACCATATCTATATATTTTCTTATATAATTGACCTGCTATAAAACCATAAAATCCACCATAGTCACCATTTAAATCCATACTAACACCCATTCATAGCTACTATTATGGCTTCGAGTACACCATAGCATTATTGATGGCCAATAGAGAAAAAATTGGCAACTTTGATGTGTTATAGGTAGAGACATCAATAAAAAATTATATATATCCTTATATCATTGTTACATCTTTTGTAGGTAACCTAAATTCGATGAATCAATCTCAAATTATAAAAATTCATTCAAAATCATGGCTCTGCGATGCTTTTCAATGTGAGATAAGAAAATTTGATGAAAAGTAAATCAAAAATTAAATTAATACTAAGGTTTAAAGGATATTTTTGATTGCCATTAAAATTTCTATCATCGATGGTGCAAAAAGTAAAAAATATTTTAAGCCATTTATCCCACATTGATAAGGGAATTAGTGAAGGATGGTTTAAAAGATATTACACTCATATAGTTAATCATGACTTTTATCATGCTAGTCCTTGGTCCTTCGCACAACTCTACCACTAAAAATCACTCCACCACCTTGCACGTACCCCCCTCACTCCTTGTAATGTTTGCTTCTCGCTCCCCAATCCTCATTAACTTTCATCCCACCATTCTTTCACTCTACCCTCGCTCTTCGTGCCACTCCTTGACTACCACTTGACTTCCACTCAACTTCCATTCTACCATTATCCCACTCTACCCTTACTCTTTGTGCCACTCCTCGACTGCCACTCCACTTTCCCTCATTCTTAGACTCTGCTCATCCTTTGACCCACCTACCACTTTGCTCATCCTCCAAGCCACCTACCGCTTCACACCACTATCGATCTCACAAATTTCAAATCTGAAATTCAAAAATATAGTGATCATTGAGGTCTTATTAAGTTGAAAGAAAACCAAATTTTGCAAAAAAATTATCAAAATTGACAAAAGAAATTACATTATTTTTTACAAATTAAAAAAAAAAAAACAACTTTTGTAATAAATAAAGGGCTTACAAATTTAAAATCAACCACAAAATTGCTGATGGTAGGAGATCTCAATCACAGGAACCTACCCTCAAGGATTTCATGCAGGAGGTTCGCCAGTGGAGGGAGGAATTTAAAAATGATTTATCAACAGTATATTTGAAAATGGATGCCTATATCCACTCTGTCAACACAATACAACAAAATATGGTACTAGTCCAAGCTCTCCAATCTACTGAAGGACCAACCAACCAAGCACTACTTGGAGGACCACAAACTACCATCTTGCCTAGAATGACTAAGTTGGACTTTCTAAAATTTGAAGGAGGTGACCCCACCAACTGGATTTATAGGGCCAAACAATATTTCTCCCTCTACCAAATTTTGGAGGCACAAAAATTTTGTATTGCATCCTTCCACCTTGAAAATATCACCACCCAATGGTACCAGTGGAACGAGAATACTAATGGCCTTCCTACATGGTTAGAATTTACCAAAAACCTAATGGTATGATTTGGCCCTACTAAATTTGAATATTTCATGGGAACCCTTACCAAACTCTGCCAAACCACTACAGTGTGAGAATACCAAGCTCAATTTGAAAAATTGGTAAATCTTACATCAGGGCTAAATACCTCATTTTTCCAAAGTTGTTTCATTAGTGGCTTAAAGGAAGATATTCGATTATAAGTACAAATTCTCAATCCCACTGACATGATGCAGACTATTGCACTAGCCAAATGGTGGAAGAGAAATTCAATAACCAGCATCAACTGGAAAACCCATCTAAGGCAAAATTACAAAATACTTACACCACCCCAAAACTTAATCGAATCCTACCTATTAAATGCATAAACCCCAAGGAAATGAAATAAATAAGATAAAAATGACTTTGTTTTCATTGTGATGAGAAATTTGTACCTGATCATAAATGCATTACATCCAAATTATATATTTTGAATGCAACTATTCCTTGTCAATCAACCAATGATGAAGAGGAAATTGAGGTAGAAGTTGTGATGGATACACTTGATGATAGCACTCAAGGTCCACTAGAAATTTCTTTCAATGCCCTCATCAATAATTCTTCTCCCTAAACTATGAAAATCCCTAGATCCTTCAAACGATAAAACCTTATTGTTCTTATTGACTTTGTAAATATCCATAATTGCATCGACCTATGTGTGGTGAAACAAGCTGACTATTTTATTCATCCTTGTAATAATTTTGAAGTCATGATTGGTAATTGGGGAAGGATCACTTGTAATTAGAAATACCATAATATTAAGCTCACCTTGGGTGATTACACCAAAAAACATGACATGTATGTAATTAACTTAGTAGGATGTGATATTGTCTTAGGAGTACAATGGTTATGAACACTCAAGAAAATCCAATGGTATTTTGTGCAATTATGGATGAAATTCACAATAAATAATCACACGTGTATTCTTAAAGGATTAAAAGCTGGCCCTTCTCCACTAGCAAGCTCTCATCGCATGGAGAAAATTATTTACAACTGAGATAAGGAAATGATTATCCACTTATTTTCTATCCAAGCCACCAAGAAGGCACAAAAAGGGTTTCCTCCCTATCATCATTCTCATCCTACTATTCTTCCTACCTATTTCCCACCCACACTTCGACCTTCAAAATATCCCTACTTACATGAAGATGACATTAAAATATTGCAACATGAGCAAATACTACTTGGCAAACATAGAACAAATCTTCTCCCTTTTATCTTTGAGGAAAAATATATTTTTAAGGAGGGTGGCATGTTAGGATCCTAATCCTAACCCTTAATATATAATTAATTCACTTATTTTATTTACGGACCATTGTGTCCTTTCTACTTACAACTCTAGGGTAGATATTTATATGCATTCATGAGGATTTCATTAGGCATCGAAGAACATAAGAAAATATATATCCTTGAGAGCATTGGTAGGACTTCCTCCAATGAAACAACAATCATTTCAAAATTTATTTAAACACATTTCTACTTGTTTTGCATTCACTCCATTATTTTTCAATATTTCATTAGCACTAGGTACGAGGTTCCTACCAGTTGATGTCATCCTTTTATTTTATGGTTCTAAGTGTGAGCAAAGAAATGGTCCTGGCATGGTGTTCATCACACCCCAAAAGGCTCTTATGTCCCTCTCATTCAAATCAGACTTTCCCTACAAAAACAATAATGCAAAATCCCTCATCCTAGAAATTCAAACTACTATCACATTAGGCATTAAAATACTCAACATTTATGGTGATTCTAAACTAATCGTTAAGCAATTTAAGTGAATCTATAAATGTAGAGATCCTATTTTGCAGTAGTACAGGTTGATTTTTAATAAATTGATAACACATTTTGATTGGTATAAAATTGATAATGTACCTTGGTCATCCAATCGATTTGTAGACACAATGGCTTCTCTTGGATCTATCAACCCATAGAATCCATTTGATAGCAATACATTTATGAAAATTACGACACTGACACAATCTACTATTCAACAAGAATCATCTCAAATAGTATAAAGCATGAACATTGTTTAGACTAATCCTTATGATGAGAGATTTTTGTAGATTAAGGATTTCATTAAGATGGGTACACTCCCCATAGATTTATCTTCAACCACAAAGTGAACATTTAAGTAGAAAGCAACTTACTATATGCTTTTGGAGGACATTCTTTGTCATCACAACTATGATGGTATCCTACTTCATTGCATTGAACCTCAAGAGGCACAATGGGTTATATTTAAAGACCACGATGGTACTTATGGTGGTCATTATAGTGAAATGGCCATCAAAAAGAACATTCTATGCATGGGTTACTATCAGCCAACCATGGAACCTGATTGCTATGCATACATCAAAATTTTTCCAAAATGCCAACATCATGCCAATTTAAATCACATTCCATTGCAATAATTATAGCCAATTCAAGATTTGTGGATTTTTTTGCAATGGGGTCTTGATTTAGTAGGAAAAATATCTCCTCCTTTGGGACACCGTACATTCATCATAACATCCATAGAGTATTTCATGAAATGGGTTGAATAAATTCCTATGATAATTATGATAGGACCTCGGATTGTAGAGTTTATTCTCCATCATATCATTTATCATGTTGGTATACCATCGAAGATCATATCCAATATTGGACCTCCATTCAAAAATAATGAAGTTCATGCACTATGCATAAAGTACAATATTAAACATAGTTTATTTACTCCTTACTCCCTACACATTAATGGACAAGCTGAGGCAACTAATAAAACTATCATTTTCATCCTAAAGAAAATCGTTAACTAAAACCATAAATATTGGAATTTGCAATTTCCCTTTGCATTATGGGATTATTGCATGAGCATTCTCATGCCAACTGGGGCAACATAATTTTCATTAGTTTATGGTGTTGAAATAGTCATACCTCTCAAGCTTGATATCTCATCATTACAAATATCATTACAAGAATTCATTGATTATGACACCATATGGTAAGTGTATCTTGACCAATTGAACCTCCTTGATGAATGATGAATCAATGCTTTATAGTATATTCATTTCTATTAGGATATAATTAAACATGCATATAATAATATAGTGCACCCTCAGGAATATTGAGTAGACAATTGGGTCTCAAGGAGAATCAACAAAACTCAAGTTTGTCATCGCATTTGCGTGACAAATTTATAATCAATTGGCTTCTTCTATTCATAGTAAAGCAAACATTTAGAATATGAGCCTACAATATTGTAACACTTTATGTATTTGAGGATCTGGAACCCATAAATATCCTTCATTTGTGGGCTTTCTACACCTCGATCATAGCTAGCTAAAATTAAAAAAAAACACACAAAATTCAAAAAACATAAAAAAAACAATACAAAAATAAAAAATTATCAAAACACAAAAAAAATAAAAATCAATCAAGATACAAAAAAATTAAATAAAATACACAAACAAGCAAAAATCATCAAAACTAACAAAAGCAATCCAAATACATAAACATTAAAAAATCATCAAAAACAACAAAGCAATAAAATTTCATCATGACCAATTAAAATTTGGTTATAATTCAATACATGCTTTTATTCATTTATCATAAGTGATATTATCACATTAATCAAGGGTGTCTTCCTTAGGGTTTGTATCTCACATTTCCCTCATTATAGGCATGTTAGTTACATCAACCATCCATCCAAACAATAGAAGAAAAAATGAAAAAAATACAAAAAGAAAAGAAACCCTATGACCAGTCTTTCCCATGTCCATGGTTTGATAAATCTTTAGGTACTTTTGGTAATTCAACCATACCTAGTTCCTCCTTCAAATTTAATTTAACTTTAAAAATTCCTTGAGGACTATGGGCTTTCTTGGTAACCTTAAGTCTTTGCTCAGACCACACACATTAAATCATATTTTGGAAAAAGTCATGATTCACTATTTTCATAAAGCAAATGGTTTCCCCTGCTCATCCATTTATTTGCATGGTCTAAAAGACTAATAATTGACAAAATTACAAGCTCCCCCCTTCAAAAAAATATCCTTGCTCTACCACAATATGAGTATGCCACCAAAAGCAAATATTACAAATTACTTGCTCCTCCACAAAATGAGCAAGTATCCTAAAAAGCAAAAGCAAAAAGCAATAAATCCCCTCGCTTCTATACAAAAAATAGCAAGCCCTACAAAGCAATAAAATCCTTTGCTCTAACATAAAATGAGCAAGTACCCCAACCCCTCCCCCCCAAAAAAAGCAAGGGGTAAAATCTTGAATCCTTGGAATTCCTTGTTTTTGATAGTTGTGGGGTGATCTCCATTACAGCAATGGGCTATAGACACTAACCTAGAAATGGGATAGCCTTATGCATCGTGACACATCTATTAAATTAGTGATATTTTATATGGATCTATGTACGTTATCATATGAGCTAGCTTATTGGAGTAAGATACAAATAATGAGTCTAACCTCATCCAAAATTGGTAATAAACATTCACTACACACATAGTTGGTCTATGTAAAACTTGAATAACTAGGTTGTCTTTAGTATCATCAAGAGCCTAATTGATTAGTAGAGGAGTTTTATTGAGGTCACTAGGGTTTTTGAGCATCATGAAAGCACTTTTAGATTACTCTTCCCTAAGACAAGTGAAATAACAAGTCATGTCATCTTAGCATCCATAGTAGCACATCACATCATCACATTCATTACATTGCATTCATTTATATTCATTCTCCTCTTATGTTAGAATTATTGGATTGACACCCTTGATTAATTGATTAAATTCATGAATAATGAAACATGTCTAAAGCACTTGTGAATGATAACCAAAAGGTTTATGCATACATTCATTCCATTCATCAAACATTGCATATAATCATCAAATAAAGTGATTCATTACATCACAAATAAAACATCGCATTAGAACATAAACACATTGAGATGCATAATCACAAAGAGAGTCATCTAATCACACATTCTACAAAGCATCAACGCACAAACACATAAATGTGAAACATAAATAAATGATGTATAATCATATATATATATATATATATATATATATATACATATAAAAAATGCATCATACATCCTTACCTACAGGCTACATACATGGAGCTCTCAAGCTCATCACCATCAACACAAATCATACAAGGCATATACAAAATGATATAGGGTTTAACACCCATCGTTGTCTACCTCTATCACTCTCTCTGCTACTATCAGGTGGCTCTCCTCGAGCCTACTAACTATGGCTCCCTTTTTTGTGGGTCAACCCATGAGAAGCACCTACCCTTGAACCCTATAATATTAATCCCTCAAGAAATCATGGTATACAAGGTACACCTAAAGGAGCACTTGATGATCCACTCCTCTAACTTTGGTAGGATGAGGAAGAGGATGACAACCTATTCGAAAGTGGAATACCTCCAATCATTAGTGCATTATTAAAGATCCTATACCTATCCTACTATCACTCCATGAGGTCCTTCTCCTACTGTAGTTATACCATAATCACATTTATAGCTTGGTTGCTCCCCATCCCCTAAGCTTAAAGGGCATCACATTCTACCTAGTAGCATCCTACTTTACTTGTAGTAGGTTGTGCTCTATCTGTAACACGTCACACTCTACCACCCATCGAGCCAACTCATACTGTAAACTTTGTAACTAATCCTATAATGTGTTGCATACATTCTCCTAACCATACCATTTTTTGTACTCCCCATCCATTTGGCCTCACTCCTAATATATAATTATCTCTAGCTCTATCTTCTACCTCTTTAGATTTTGCACTCGATATGCTAGTACAAAAACATCACCTGTTAAGTTTAATCTACTGCTATGGCAATATTCACTAGAGCCCTCACTAGCCACTATCTTCCTAGCCTGTTGAGATGGTATAGCCCCTAGGTCCATCCCCTAGAATGACTCCACCCTCTGATCCACCCACCACCAAACTTGTCACCTTGTTGCCTATGGGTGAGCCTCCTCCCCACCACTACCTCCTACACCTACTGCATAGAACCATACCTCATAGTTTTGCATAGTCCCTACAACTACCACATCCACCTCTAGCTTGACCACATCCACATCAACCCCCACTGGCTCAAATATAATATTAGGAGCTACCTCACTTTGATAATAAATGAGGTGGTGGAACACCCTAGGGTAGTCCAAACTACCATAGCACCTGAGAGCACTAAAAGTACTTATACTCTATCCTGTATCGAGCCACTACCCATCTCCCCCACTACACTCTAGCTAAATGATCCCCATATATGGGCCATGTCAACCCACCCAACCATGGTCTCCACGTCATCTGATCTGACTAAAGTTATAAGAACTTCTTATCGTAGTGCATCCATAAGCCTACAAAAGGGGTGGCTCCTACCCTCCTCCTGATCCTTACACTATCTCATTGTGTAGGGCATCTCATCACCTAGCTACTAAGGGCTCAAGTATGGTAGGTCCTTGGGGCACCCAATGGAGAAGTGCTTCCAAGCCCAAATATATAGTAACAAGTTGCATCCCAACCTTGACCTCTTTTGGTATTGTATCTCATACAACTCTTGATATATTTGTCCAAGTAAATAAGGCACTCAAACCATAACCTTGGGCTGCTCCACCAAGTCCTAAACTAGACCTAGCAAGTTCTAGAGAAATTGTGCACCTGAAGAGTCTAGAAATATCACATTCAAGATTATGACCATGATAATGTCATACCTTGGTGTGATCCACTATAGTTTTAGGTGGCTATCCACATCAACTCTACCATTTTCAATAGTAATAGAAGCCACATGATGCCCATACACTTGCTACAATATTGCATATCTCTTGTGTGTAGGGGCAATCTCAATAGTCTCCTCCTCAACTAATATCTAGAAAATCTACTAGACATCCTCCAAGGTCATTGTAATCTCCCTTGTAGGCATGTGGAATGTATAGGTGTCTAGATTCCACATATCAATAAATGCAGTCAAGTATGCTTGATCTACATAGATCTTCTCTAGTTTGGCTACATAAGATAGTCCTATAGTGTCCAACCACTTCCAGTTTACTTCCTTTAGTTTACATTGATCCTTGTAAAATAACTCCTTGAATAGTGGATATGGTCTAATCAATTTCCACTACATACACAAAGAATATCAAATTAGTCATTAGCATAATGATATCAAGCATTAAATACATCATCAATATCCATAACTATCATTACCATAATGACTAAAAAAAAATAAGTAAATAAAGTGACCATCTGCTAATGGATGATCAAACAATGCAATCATCCACCTAAAGACGGTTGCCCAAAAATAAAGCAAAAATGAGCAAACAGAAAAACTAAGTGATCATCCACCAACAAACAGTTGCAAAAAATGTAAAACATCATCCAAAAAAGAAAAAAAAAATACAAAAATACCCACAAAAAAACAAAGCAACCGTACACCATCGAACGGTCAGGGAATGCAACTATCCATCCATAGATAGTTGCAAAAAATGCAAAAACATCACAAAAAAAATAACAAAAAAACAAAAAAAAACTCACAAGAAAACAAGGTGATCATCCACCAATGGATGGCTTGGCAATGCAACCATCCACCCATGGAAAGTTGTAAAAATTGTAAATCATCATAAAGTATAAAAAACAAAGCACAAACAAAAAAAGTGACCATAAATTTTTGGAATCCTGGCTAATGCAACCGTCTACCCATGGATGGTTGCAAAAAACATAATACATGGAACAAAAAAACAAATAGAGAAAGAGAAAAACAAAAATGATCAAAATATAAAAAATCAAACAGACACAAAAAAAAACAACACAAAAACAAGAAATAAAAAGTCAAAAAGTATTCAAAAGGTTCATTTTATTTCAAACTAATAAATTTAAGGCTCTAGCTACTTACTGACCCCATATTTCCAGTTGCTCTACCAACCGACACCATAATCATCTCCTGCCTCACCAAATTGCAAGCCCTTTGGGTCAATTTTCTTACCACAACCCTCACTCTCCACCATTTCACCATCTACAAATGTGAAAATGATGGGTCATGAACCCCATTTTTCATTTTATAGTGTGCAACATATGACCATCCAAGATGGTCATGTCGCGATCATTTTGTATGGTCGCAATATTTCTATCATTGCGGATGGTCAAGAAATTTGCCAAAAAAAATCAATCAAAAAAGAGAAATAGCAAACCACCCAGTATTATCATAAATCAATCATGTAAATCCATTAACCTAATAAGGTCAATTGCCTTGTTGACCTCATTCATGCTAGCTTTCATCAACTCAACACTTGAGGGGGTAGACGATACCAACTTTTTACCTTGGTTATGATCGGTATGCAACACATAGAGTATGGATTTGACAAATGTCCAAAAATATTATCATGGATTCCTACAAATTTAGTTCAATAATGGTGGTCACAAAAATCCCACCGATGTGCGATTAACCTAATAAGGTCAATTGCCTTGTTGACCTCATTCATGCTACCTTTCATCAACTCAAAAATTGAGGGGGTAGACGATACCAACTTTTTACCTTGGTTATGATCGGTATGCAACACATAGAGTATGGATTTGACAAATGTCCAAAAATATTATCATGGATTCCTACAAATTCAGTTCAATAATGGTGGTCACAAAAATCCCACCGACGTAGCACATTGGCACAATGGTGATAATATTGTGCCTTAGTAGTTTAGTTAGTTGTTAGTTCAACAACAATATTCAAAGGCATTTGTTACCTCCATCACTAGGGCATTCCACATCGATCTCAAATTGGGGTAATCAAACATTGGACCCCTTCAAGCACAAGAGTCATCACATCATTCATCCATCGTCCACGGGTGTCATTTATTTTTGCATCACATTGCATTTTCACACAATGTGATACAAAAAGGGGTATATATAGACACCTAAATCTAGCATAATAAATATTAATTAATTGATCATAATTAATTAATGTATTTAATATTAATTACATCTAATTAATATTAAATAAGCAATAAATTTCCTAAGTATTTATTTATTTATCTATTAAAAAATAATTAATTAATGTTTAGGATTACACAACCTTGCACCCCTCTTTGTGGATGCATTAACCCTCACAAGTACCCTTCCACATCATCCATGGTACTAGCAATTCCACCTCTCGCCATCCAAATCAATCATGCACATGAAAAAGTTCATCCACGAGTGAACTTGGAGTCACTGGTAGTTCTACCTCTAAGCCACAAACGGAAGATAATATTAGACCTAGTTAACTGAATCAGTTAACTTAAATATGCACACACAACCATATCATGCGTCCAACTAACTAAGTCAATTAACTAAACATGCACACAATCAATAGGATCAGTTAAAAGGATAAACATATAAATCTATCCATGCACATTTAGTTAACTAATCATGCATATCTAATAAAAAATAAAAATAAATATCATGAATTTGCACACACACTCCATAATTGGTGATAATTATGAGGTAACCTCACCCACATGCACCTCCAGTGATAAATCCAATGCAAGGAGATAGCTTCTAGTTATAGTCATTAACTGGTTGAGCCACCTCCTTATCCTTTCCCATTAGGAAAGTTATAAATTAATCCTCACATTCCCTTTGGAGAAGGAGGATGGATATTATAGTGAAACCCTAATGAATTATCAACCAACCATAGCAATCATACGCTTGATATCTTAGTATCCTACCATCCTTATCCTATGTAAAAACTTGTTTGCATCCTTTCGTAGCCCTAGATATATTTTTGAATATCTTTTGAATATTGCAGATCATAACCATCCCACCCTGAACAGTCTTGAATCATGATCATTTAACCTTGGATGGTTGGATCCCAACCTATGTAGTAAGCCTCTTGATGTAGCACAATTCAATTACAAAGAAGCAGCATATCATGTGCAACACAATGATGCAGACAACAATGAAAATGGTCCGTAGAAGGTAAAATCAAGCTCATTTTATTTCTCTTCTACATGTTTATCAATGTATCAATACTTGCATTGATTTTATCTCATTTACAATTAGGCCTCACCTAGGGAGTCACAATAGATATTACTAACTCTTTATAGTTTTGCATTTGTGTAGGTCCTCCAAGTATAAACCAGATCGAAAATAGAACTAGGCAATATCTTTGAACTACCTAAACCCACATATTATCATATTTGTGGTCATAGCAATATGCACAACTTGATCATCTACACCCAAATGATCACCAGCCATGATCGTCCACCCATAGGTGATCACCAACCATAGACATCCACCTATATATGGTTGCTATATAGAGACTTTCCTACCCTATATCTCACATCTATAGGTCTACACATTGATCTAGAGGTGTCGTACATGGTCCCAATCAACATTCAACATAGTAGTGATAACCAAAAGCCTGCTTTATCAATGTTTTAGCATGAAATAACCTAAGAACCATAGTGATCTATATATGGGACATGCTCCCATTTTATTGTAAAACCCCTATGTGGGTATCATATTATAATAGCGAGGAAGCACAACATTTATCAAAGTTAATATCATTCATTGCTTTGCTTTTCATTTTATATATTGCATGGTGCATACTTTTGTTATATGTAGTTTCAACTCCTTTATCAAAACAGATTTTATAGAATACGTGTATGTCATTTCTAATAATTTAGGATAAGGTACATTTTTAAGATGAAGGAGAATTATTTTTATAATACTTTACTTTTTCTTATTGGTTATGCTTAGGTGAGGATAGCTCTAGTTGATTGTTCTCATCATTTCAAATATCTACAATAATAGGTGAAGTGGGATAAAGAAGTGTCTTTCCTAAATGTAATTGGATATTATCATAGTCAATAGCATTAAGTGTGGCTATATATTTTTATTCTGCCATATAGATAGGTGTTGCATGTCTAGTATTATTAGGATTTACCATAGTTGAACTAGAATTGGAGATTGCATAACTTGTTGTGGTTGTCCTTGAGAAGGAATATAGGTAGGTCCAGACAATAAATCTTGTTTTTTATTTTGATACTAGTGTTACCCCTAATAATATTAATGTGGTTGGTACGGTTGTGACCATTGTTGATCTTGCGTCGATGGAGATAACCATGGTTGATTTTATGATGTTCAATATTGATTAATCCATTGTAGATGATACCATTCTTAAGGTGATATCCATGGTTGTTTACCCAAAGGTTATATGTATAATGGGATGAACCATGGCATATACCAAGGATTTGTTCCCCAATTCATAAGCATTATTATATGTATTTTGAGGAAAATTACTCCCTTGTCTTTGTTCTACAAATTATAGGATGAATTTGTTTTTCCATAACATTCTTCAATCAAGGTAATAATTGGTATTGATCAGAAGAATGTCCTTTTTTACAAATATTACATATAGTAGTTTTGTTCAAATAACATTTATGAAGGGCATTATTCTTCCTACACCTCAAATGATAGACAACTAAAGGTTTAGTGGACCTATTATTTTCAATCATTTCATCTAATGTTATGTTGAGATGCACTAAGATGTCAATTTTTTAATTTCCAAATTCCTCCATTAAATATTTTATGTCATTGCCATTGTTACCATGTTTATATATTTTATTTTCTACTCTTGTTTGAGAATAATTTTTACAAAGATCCATGATTTCTAGGAATTTAAGTTTATTTACATCTCCTTTTCCAATTAGATATAATGCTTCTCTCAATTCTTCTTGTAATATTTACAAGAATATTATCTTACTCAACTCTAGGTCTACTCCAACTCCACATCTCCTATGAATGAACACAAATTTATGATATAGGGCTACGCACAACACACAGCAAGAATGCAGAAATTAACAATGCACAGGCAAAATTCCAGCAAGCTTCATAAAAAAAATAGAGGTCTCTTCTGCAATACACAGCAATTCCCCCAAAAATCAATGGCCAAGAGTCCCCCCCTCAATACAATGCATGCGCGCCTTTTATCCTCGGCCGCCACCTCCTTCTCCATCATTACGCAAAGTGCGGGCCTCCCTCTAACCATCCACATGCTCCCCATACCGCCCGCACGTATGCCCTGTCCCACCCGCATGTATGCTGCCGTGCATAATATCATGGCCTCGTGTGGCGGCGGTGCTCTGTGGCCGCTTGTCAAGCCTTCAAAACATCATACCAAGGAATGCGCCTGGTCACTTGTCATTTGGTGCCACGTGTCCCTGTAATCGCTCCATACTCGCGAGCCACCTGTCACTTCATGCCACGTGTCCCCTTGCATTGGTCTCTGCAGTCGCCGGCTGGTCAACGTCGTGAGCGTTCTTGTCGCGATATCGCGACGTATTTTCTCCAAGGCTTTTTCTCTCCCCCTTGGTCGCGATATCGCGACGTTTTGACGTTGGGCTTCTCTCTCCTCCTTGGGGCCGCGATTCCGCTACACGTCGCGAAATCGCGACGTCTAGGCCCTTCTTACTCGCTCTCCTCCCTTGGGCCGCGAAACCGCGACATGTCACGATTTCGTGACATCTTTGCATTCCGTACATCTTGGCTCGAAAGTGTCACGATTTCGTGACATCTTTGCATTGTTGAACCTTGCCTCTGGATATGTCACGATTTCGCGACATCTTTGCATTTCGTACACCTTGGCTCGAAAGTGTCACGATTTCACGACATCTTTGCATTGTTGAACCTTGCCTCTGGATATGTCACGATTTCGTGACATCTTTGCATTCCGTACATCTTGGCTCGAAAGTGTCACGATTTCATGACAGTTTGGCGTTCCGACTGCGCTGCTTGAGAAATGTCACGATTTCGCGACATTTGCGTTCCGAATGTCTGCTTTAAAAAATGTCACGATTTCATGACATTTTGGCCCGCTTGAGCCCTTCTTGAGAAATGTCATGATTTCGCGACATTTTGGCCCGCTGGTGCCCTTCTTCAAAAAGCGTCGCGATATCGCGACATTTTGGCCCGCTGGTGCCCTTCCTCAAAAAGCGTCGCGATATCGCGACAGTTTCAGTACTTAGAAGAAAATACATTTTTGGGTGATGCAAGATTGCCCTTTGCCTCCGGATGCTCCTGCATCAGACACCCGGGGTGAGTTTGAGAAGTGACCTCACTTCTGACCGTTCCGAGGTAGACCCAAGCGATCAACCTCTGCCTTGGACAACCAAGTTGCATCTTCTATGGGCCTGCCCTTCCATTTGACCAAATACTCAGAATAACTCCTGTTTCGAGTACTGCGACCCTCACGGGTATCAAGAACTTCTTCTATCTCGTCTGCTACTGGGATGACTGCTGGAATGCTCCACAAATCCGAACTTGGCATCTCACTGCTTTCTCCTTCATGATATTCGACCAGATCGGAGATGTTGAACACGGGGGAGATGTTGAGCTCGCTAGGTAACTCCACCTCGTAGGCATTGCCCGAGTCCCGTTTGCCAATGATCTTGCACGGCCCAAACTTCTTCATTTTTAGTTTGTTATAGGTCTTGGCAGGAAACCGCTCCTTCCTCAGATAGACCATGACAGAATCTCCTACTTGGAACTCTTTAACTCTGCGTTTTTGATCCGCCCTTGCCTTGTACCGAGCATTCATCTTGGCAATGTGTCTTGTCACTTCTTCATGCACTCCTTTCAAGTGTTCAGCAAAGTCTTCTGCCTCAGCACTGCATTTCTCCCTTGTATCTAGCCTTCTTAATTCTGAAGCGTTTCTCGGGCTACTTCCATAGATAATCTGGAAGGGTGACCTATTGGTACTCCGATTGACCGAGCTGTTATACGCAAACTCAGCTTGCGGTAGAACTAGATCCCATCCTTTGGGCTTGTCCCCTACCAAGCATCGCAGTAGGTTGCCCAAACTCCTATTGACCACCTCTGTTTGGCCATCTGTTTGGGGATGATACGCAGAACTGAACTTTAGCTCCGTCTTCAGTTTCTTCCACAGGGTCTTCCAGAAATAACCTACAAACTTGGTGTCTCTGTCCGACACAATGCTTCTTGGCAGCCCATGAAGGCGTACCACTTCCTTAAAGAACAAACCAGCTACATGGACCGCGTCGCTAGTCTTCTGGCACGGGATAAAATGTGCCATTTTCGAAAATCTGTCCACTACCACAAAGATGGAATCATTCCCCCTCTGCGTCCGAGGCAAACCAAGCACAAAATCCATACTAATATCTTCCCACGGCCGCTCGGGTATAGGTAGCGGTTGATACAAACCAGTAGGCTGCCTCACACCCTTTGCCATCTGGCAAATCCTGCAACTCTGCACAAACTTTGCCACATCCTGCTGCAATTGTGGCCAGTAATAGTTTTCACTAACCAATGAGATGGTCTTGTCACGACCAAAGTGTCCAGCTAAACCCCCACTATGCTTTTCTTTAATGAGGTTCTCTCTCATTGAGCTCCTTGGAATGCACAATTGGTTCCCTCTGAACAACATCCCCTCTTGAACCAGGTAATCCAACCACCTACTCCTATCCAACGTAACAGGTGTAGTGCAGGCCTTCCAAGCTTCTACAAAATCGGGGTCTGCAGGGTATAAGTTCTTGAGCTCAGCGAACCCTACAACCTCCACTCTCAGTTCTGTCATCAGACATTGCCTCCTACTCAATGCATCTGCCACCCTATTGGATCTTCCACTCCGATGCTTCAGCACAAAGGTATAGCTCTGCAGGAATTCTACCCATTTGAGGTGCCTCTGATTCAATTTACCCTGGCTGTTAATATACTGCAGCGCTTGATGGTCGGTATAGAGAACAAACTCTTTCGGCAACAGGTAGTGCCTCCACTTCTTGAGCGCTTGCACTATGGCGTAGAACTCTTGGTCATATACCGAATACTTTCGCCTGGCATCATTGAGCTTCTCGCTGAAATATGCAACAGGCCTACCCTCTTGGCTCAATACTGCTCCTATCGCATTGCCACTCGCATCGCAGTCCACCTGGAACACCTTATTGAAATCTGGAAGTGCTAAGACGGGTTGCTCAGTGACCTTCTTCTTCAGCATAGCAAAGCTTTTATCTGCTCCAACTGTCCACTGGAATTCCTTCTTGTTTCCCTTCATTGTCTCAGTAAGAGATGCACAAATACTGCTGAAGTTTCTAATAAATTTTCTGTAGAAACTGGCCAGACCGTGAAATGATCTAACCTCGGTCACACTCCTTGGGACAGGCCATTCTAGGATAGCCTTCACCTTTTTGGGGTCCATTTTGAGACCGTTAGCTGATATAACAAAGCCCAGGTATACCAGCTCCTTCTTCACGAAGTTGCACTTCTTCAGATTGATCAGTAACTGCTCTTCCCGCAGTTTCTCAAACACCTTTCTGATGTGCACCAGGTGTTCCTCTAAGGTCTTGCTGAAAATCAGTATATCATCCAAGTAAACAATCACAAATCTGCCCAGAAATTCTTTCAAGACTTCATTCATCAACCTCATAAAGGTACTAGGTGCATTGGTTAGCCCAAATGGCATGACCAACCACTCATACAGCCCCTCTCTGGTTTTAAAGGTTGTCTTCCACTCATCCCCTTCTCTAATGCGGATCTGATGGTATCCACTTTTCAAATCAATTTTTGTGAAGTACTCAGCTCCACTCAAGCAGTCCATGATATCATCCATCCTTGGTAGTGGGAATCTGTATTTAATGGTGATCTTGTTGATTGCTCTTGAATCTGTGCACATCCTCCATTCTCCATCCTTCTTGGGTGCTAGTACTGCTGGTACAGCACATGGACTGAGACTTTCTCTAATCAGCCCTTTCTTCAACAAGTCTTGAACTTGTCGATTCAACTCCTCAGTTTCCACAGGTGTCATTCGATGTGCAGCCTTGTTTGGCAAACTCGACCCAGGCACCAAATCTATGTGGTGACTGATCTTCCTAACCGATGGTAAGCCTTCAGGGACATTGTCAGAAATGATATCAGGGAATTCTTCTAACAGTCCCATGACTTCCACTGGAATCTCCTTGCATCCTTCTTTTTTAACCTTGGGGATTATAGCATAGCACATATGATCCGGCTTCAGGCCTTCCAAAAATTTTCTGCCATCAACTAGACAGATTCGTGCACTGCTGCATACCTTCTCATCAGCCTCCTTCAGGGGTTTCAACTTATGGCGAACTCCATTCTTTGACAGAGAATAGGTATTAGCTCGACCATCATGGACAACACTTCGGTCAAACTGCCATGGCCTCCCAAGCAGTAGGTGACATGCATCCATGGGCAAGATGTCACATAACACTTCATCTTGGTAAGTTCCAATGTTGAACTTCACCAGACATTGTTCACTCACCAAAACCCGATGGTCCTTTTGCAGCCATGCAATCCGATAAGGGTGCGGGTGTTTTCTCCTTTCCATCCGTAGCTTGGAAACCATTTCCTCCGAAACCAAATTGTCAGTGCTTCCATTATCAATGATGATATTACATACCTTGCCTGCACACTTGCATCTTGTCCGAAACAGGCTATTCCTTTGGTCTCCCTTCTTTTCTTCATTTAACAGGACCCTTCTGATGATCATGGCTTCCCCTCTTTCTGCCTCCTCTGAGTGCTCAGACTCTGCACCTTCGTCTGCTACAGTAGCTCGGGCCTGACCCTCGGGTCTTCGGTTTGGCCTCTCTTGATGCTGCGGGCAGTTGTATGCCCTGTGTCCTTCCTCTCCGCAGTTGAAGCAGGTTCCTCTGAAGACACCTCTTCCAAACCCTCGCCCCGACCTACCTCTTCCTCTTGGGTAGTTGTTGCTCTGACCGCGTGGGCGTTGGGCATCCTCCTCCTTCACTTCTTTTTGCCTTTGGTTGCTGCTAGCTTCTCTAGCTTTCCCAAAATCTTTGTATCTTCCACCAGCTCTTCCACCCCTATCCTTCCCTCTCTGCTTACCATCAAATCTTCTATTTAGTTTCTCCTCCACTTTTAATGCAAACTGATATGCATCTTCTACTGTGCTCATTCTAACCAGCCCCAGCTCTTCTTGAATGCTGGTCCGCAATCCATTGATATAACGTGCGACCTTCTCCTTATTCGCCTCCGAATGGCCGGTTCTGATGGCGATTTGAAAGAACTCTTCAGTATATTCCTTGACAGTCTTATTAGCCTGTCGAAGACTCTGCATTTTCTTTAACAAATCCAGCTCATAGTCTGCAGGGATGAACTGCCTCTTGAGTTTCTCTACCATCCTGTCCCATCTGGTGATCCTTTCCTTTCCCCTCCTGTTCCTTTCTAACTGCACTCCCTTCCACCAGATGCTAGCATGTCCCTTCAGCTTGGATTTCGCAAACCTGATCCGATTTGGATCTGATATCTCTTCGTATTCAAAATACTCCTCCATGTCATTAATCCAGTCTATCAACTCCTCAGGGTTGAGGTTTCCAGAGTAAGTCGAGACGTCAAATTTTGGCTTCTTCCCAATCTGGGAGATGGCTCTATATAGCCTAGCCTCTGCTGGATCCAAGGCCTCTTCCTCATCAGAAGCAACTTCTTCTTCCCACACTTCATCTTCGCTGGGTTCTTCCCTTCTCGGCTCGACTCCTCTTCTTATTTCCTCTTGCAGGGCCTCAACTTGCCTCTGCAGGGCTCTTAGATCGACCTCCTCCCTTCTTGCTTGCCTATTCCTCGCAATACCACGTCCTCTACGCGGAGGCATCCTGCTTTTCCTTCGCAACCCACAACCACGTCCTGGCGCAAACTGCCTCACTGTCGGCGATCGGTTTGCACTCTCAGAACCAACCCGCTCTGATACCACTTGATATAGGGCTACGCACAACACACAGCAAGAATGCAAAAATTAACAATGCACAGGCAAAATTCCAGCAAGCTTCATAAAAAAAATAGAGGTCTCTTCTGCAATACACAGCAATTCCCCCAAAAATCAATGGCCAAGAGTCCCCCCCTCAATACAATGCATGCGCGCCTTTTATCCTCGGCCGCCACCTCCTTCTCCATCATTACGCAAAGTGCGGGCCTCCCTCCCATCCATGCCCCCCTACCACCCGCACGTATGCCCTTTCCCGCCTACCATGATGCTCCTAGGTGCATTATCATGGCTCGTGGTGGCGGCAGTGCCCTACGGCCGCTCGTCGAGCCTCCGCCAACATCATACCAAGGAATGCGCCTGGTCACTTGTCATTTGGTGCCACGTGTCCCCGTTAATCGCTCCATACTCGTGAGCCACCTGTCACTTCATGCCACGTGTCCCCTTGCATTGGTCTCTGCAGTCGCCGGTTGGTCAACGTCGTGAGCGTTCTTGTCGCGATATCGCGACGTATTTGCTCCAAGGCTTTTTCTCTCCCCCTTGGTCGCGATATCGCGACGTTTTGACGTTGGGCTTCTCTCTCCTCCTTGGGGCCGCGATTCCGCTACACGTCACGAAATCGCGACGTCTAGGCCCTTCTTACTCGCTCTCCTCCCTTGGGCCGCGAAACCGTGACATGTCGCGATTTCGCGACATCTTTGCATTCCGTACATCTTGGCTCGGAAGTGTCACGATTTCGTGACATCTTTGCATTGTTGAACCTTGCCTCTGGATATGTCACGATTTCGTGACATCTTTGCGTTCCGTACACCTTGGCTCGGAAGTGTCGCGATTTCGTGACATCTTTGCATTGTTGAACCTTGCCTCTGGATATGTCGCGATTTCGCGACATCTTTGCGTCCATACCACCTTGGCTCGAAAGTGTCACGATTTCGTGACAGTTTGGCGTCCCGACTGTGCTTCTTGAGAAATGTCACGATTTCGTGACATTTTGGTGTCCCGACTGCGCTGCTTCAGAAATGTCACGATTTCGCGACAGTTTGGCGTCCCGACTGCGCTGCTTAAGAAATGTCGCGATTTCGCGACAGTTTGGCGTCCCGACCGTTCTTTTCAAAAAACTGTCGCGATATCGCGACATTTTGGCCCGCTGGAGCCCTTCTTCAAAAAGCGTCGCGATATCGCGACAGTTTTAGTACTTAAGAAAAAAAAAACACATTTTTGGGTGATGCAAGATTGCAACTTCGCCACCGGATGCTCCTGCATCAATTTATCTAAGTAGTCTTCTAAGTTTTCATCCTCTTCTTGTTTCATTTTGAACAATTCATCCTTTCAATTCTTTACCTTGCAATATTCTTAGTATTTATCCATGAATGCTCTCTCTATTTCTCCCTAAGTGTGAATTGAATTTTGTACTAAACCCGTGAACCATCGCATTGCATATTCTTTCGAGGTGGAAGGGAATAACTTGATTTTTTAGTTTTTATGTATATCATTGTATGTTTGACATAGAACTTTAAACTCAAACAAGAATTGATCAAGATCTTTTGACACAACTCCTTTGAATATTGGTAAGGATAACTAGTATTCATTAGAACCTCTATGACAGGATCTAGATGGATGGGGTATTGAAAAGTCCTGGTAGGGTTACTATTTTCTCCATGATGATGCACATCACTAGCCCTATCCATGTCTTCATTTCTATCTATCATTATGTTTTCCCAAAATAAATTGTAAATTTTATTAAATACCTCAAGAGGTCCTGAATAGTTTGGAGTAGGTGATGAACTACTTGTTAGAGACTCATTTTTTCCTAGTTGGGATAATTCCAAGGTTCCAAAATTGAATAATCATTGTGCTTCTTCAAAACTCCTAGTTCCCTCACTAATTTTTGTTATGGATGGTTCAAATGTTAATATTGGTGCAACTTCATGTTGTAAATGGTTCTCTCTTGTGGTTAATTAAGGGTTTTATTTAATAAATCTACCTCTTTCATCATATTGGGGATCAAATCTAGTCCTTATGCTCCAAGTTCCATGACCACCTACATGTAGTTCATTGAGTGTATATGATGCTTGTGCCTCATGTGGAGAACCAATTTGGAAATTTTGGGGAGCATGGGACATGGCTCCTCTAGATGACCTCTAGAATTTTATAAAGGTTGGATCCTTATTGGATGTGATATTCAATGCCTTACTTCTAGCCTTACCTGATAAGGAAAAGGGATAGAGATAAAAGTAGTAAAATCTAACTAGCCTAACTAGCCTAAACTAAGGGTGGAAATGTGCCAATACTACAAGATCCATTTTGGATATTAGTGGGATTAATGAACACATGCATAAAAATACAATATTTAAGAATGAACATGATCACAACTTGATATGACTACAAACCAAAATATCTCCTATGAAAACCAAGATAAATACTAGCCATAGCCCTCCATATAAATATATATACACATAATTACTAAAACAAAAATTTTACTAGCCATAACTTCTTGTATTCATATTATATATGCAATTACAATCATATATAATTAAGAGAGGATTGATGGCCTATACATGTAGTGACTCTAAGATTGAGTCCAAACTGATATACAAAATGGAAAGTGAGAAAAATTATCTAAGGCCATATACTAGGCACAAAAACAATTATTCCTCCCCATCATAAAAAAAAACCTTTACTATTATAGACAAAAAATGAGAAAGTTTTCCCTCCAAAAATTTAAAATCCTATTTCAAAAATCTTGCTTGAGTTCTCCTGCATTCATTGTGCATGCTCTTGATGTCTCTAGATCTGGAGTCATTGAGGGTGAGATCTTTCTACCCATGTAGGAGATATGCCATAGAGATTTCCTACCATAAATGTTGTTAGGTTTGTGGTCAATACTTGATAATATCTTGGTTGTTTTTTTTAATTTTGTACCTCTTTGCAGGAGGAGAACTATTGCATTTCTAGCCATATTATCACAAATCTCAAATAACCATGATCTTGAGTAGACTCGAATATTAGAGAAACTTAATATAAATGGTTAAAATAAATTAACATAAAATTCATAAAAATAACGATAACAATATATAAATGACCAATATCATTCATGCAATAACAAGAAAAAAACTTACAATAATATTGCTCAAATATTGTATACAAGCTTTACTCAATTCCCATTCAATTTCCTAATCTTCGATACAATACATGGATATTTTTCTCCACAATATAACCTTAGAAATATTACTCTTGGGCTCTTTGACTATTGCTCCTCACATATCCAGGAGATACCACCTTTCATATTCCATACATAAGATAAGTCTCTCATGCCTCTTGGATTCTCATCTTACCATTTGTATACATGACTCTTGACTCTCTATTTAGTATTTGTTGGAAATATTGAAGCTTATTGAGTTGTCATTGATATGAGTTGTCATTGATGTCAAAAGGTTGATGTCAAAGAACTTGGTAAGGCAAAAATATTCTTCTATGGTTGGACATTTATTCATGGCAAAATACATCTCAAAGGAAAAGAAATTGTGGTAAGAAAAGGATTATCAAAGGAAAAGAAATTGTGGTGAGAAAGGATTATAATATTTATTTTTAAATATTATAAGAAGGACAAAGACCTAGAAGAGAAGAAGGATTATAATATTTATTTTTTAAATATTATAAGAAGCATAAAGGGTTTAAGATTTGAGACGAAAGTAAGAAAATATTTTGGGCCAAAGGTTAAAATTTTAAATTATAATATTTTAATATTTTAATTATTATAATTAAATAAAAGATTTAAAAGTTTGGGTGACAAAGGTTCAAAATGATAATTTATCATTTCACATTTCTAAGCACCGACATCATGAAATCAAAGGGCAAGGACATATATATATGAAGCATAAATTATTTATGAAGGCTAATGTGTTCAAGCACCATTCAAAATATTATGGTTGTATTTCGTTCATGGAGGCAAATAGGAGAAAGGAAAAGGGTGCATGTTTTTAAAGATGAACTTACAATTCAAAAGGGATTGTATGTGATGGAAGTTTTATCTGGTTAGTTAGCCCAGATGGCAGGGAGTCCCTACGCTCAATAGCTGGTAGAGAAGAGGTTGTGGGTTCAAGGTACGGTAGGGTCATTTTGATGACGTTTTTGCTGAAATGGATATAGCATCACAGAGGCAGATTAAAAGCATGATTCGTATGTTTTAGTCGTTGTGTGGGTAACTAGCCCACACGGTAGCCTAGCTTTGAGCTAGGGCACATGCCAACAAGAGGTGGCAAGTTTTATTCATAGTGACTACAAAATTAAGGGTAAAATTTTTGAATTAAATTTATCCTAAAGTCTAAGGTATGTGCTCCATTCGCTTGCATTAGGGAGTCATAAGGTTAAATTTTTGTTTTATCTTTTGAAGTCAAAAGGATAACATGAAATTTAAATTCAATTTTACGGCTATGACATGTGCATGAGATAGAGTTGATATTATGATTTACACCTTGAAAGTTTGAGTGCATTAAAAATAATTTTATTTCAAGTAGGAGGTATAAGGTGTATGTGGTAATTTTAATATTGTAATTTGTGCCTTGTAATGGTAATTGCATTGAAAATTATTTTATGAAAGTAGGAGGCATGAGGTGTATGTGGTTGATTTAAATAATAGTAAATTGTACCTTGGGTTGTTAAATTCTATAAGAAATATTGTGGTGTGTTGAGAATTATTTCTTTTAAAAGGAGTTATAAGGTGTTATTATGGTTCAATATTTGATTGTAATATTTGTGTGGTGGAAAAGAAATTGGAGAGGCTTTTGATGCTTTATCTTTTGGGAACAAAAGGAGAGTCATAGAGCATTATTTTCATATTCTATTGAGCATATTTTTTTGAAGAAAAACTTAATGTGGATGATTTGAAAAAGAGATCTACTAACCAGTTTTGAAGTGGCACTTTGAAAGGAAAATTCTTTTGAGACAGGTTTTTGAGGGCACACCTTCATCAAAGCAAATTAAGAGGTATGGTGACATTATTCCTTCTTTAAGGTGTTTGGTTGAGAAAATATTTTTGAATCATAAGGTGGAGAAATAAGAATGATTTATGCATTGTTGGAAATATATGTGTTAGGTTTTATGAACAAGTTGTGCTTCATTGTTAAAGAAAATTGGAAACACATGTGCTAGGGTTTGTAAACAAGTTGTGCTTCATTGTTAAATGAGATTGGAAACACATGTGCTAGGGTTGAGAGCAAGTTTTGTGCATAATCTTGATTGATATTGGGATAAACTTGCAAAGGTCAAAAAGCATATTTGTGAAGTAATTTGTGAATTGGCCTTGAGTGATATTTGGAAAGAACATATTGTGAAATTGTATTGCATATCATTTTCTATATGTTCTTGAAATAATTCTAGGTAGAATATGTCTAAATTACCTAGTTGAAGAAAGCATTACTAAAAGAGATACAAGCATTGTTTTGAACATCATTGTGTGCAATATTTGGGACTAGTTGAGCATGTGCTATAAGTTATATTGAGCCTGTTTTTATGAGAAATTTTGAGCATGAGTGATGAGCAGTCTTGAGCAGAGTTGAGAACAGGTTTGTGTGTTGTTTTGAGCAAGCCTTTTGAAAAGAGTTGTGAGTATTTTTGTGCAGAGATAGTAAGAAAATTTTATCAAGTCTTGTGAGAAGACTTGAAGTAAGTTTTTGAGGTAGATTTGAGAAAGTATTTTGAGAAGACTTGAAGTAGGTTTGAGATATATTTATGCATGTAATGTATGCAAATTTAGAACAGAGTTGAGACATATTTGTACATGTAATGTGTGTAGATTTAGGACAGAGTTGAGACAGATTTGTGAATGTAATGTACGTAAATTTAGGAAAAAGTTGAGATAAATTTGTGCATGTAATGTCTGCATATTTGGGATAGATTTGAGACAGATTTATGCATGTAATGTGTGCAAATTTAGGACAGAGTTGAGATAAATTGAGACAAATTTGTGCATGTAATGTGTGCAAATTTGGGGTAGAGTTGAGATAGATTTGTGCATGTAATGTGTGCAAATTTGGAATAGAGTTAAGATAGATTTGTGCATTTAGTGTGTGCAGACTTGGGGTAGATTTGAGAGTAGATTTGTGATCAAACCTAAGTAAGCCTCATGAGTAGGCTTAGAGCAGAGAGGAGAGGTGTCTCCTATGGATAGAGTTCCATGAACCAGAGCAAAGAGGAGAGGTGTCTCCTATGGATAGAGTTCTATGAACTAGAGAAAAGGAGAGGTGTCTCTTGTGGATAGAGTTCCATGAATCAGACCAGTAAGGGGATAAATTTCTCCTATGGATAGAGGTCCACAAACTAGAGTTTAGGGGATAGATTTTTGCTTTGTATAGAGGTCCATGAACTTGAGCATATGGGATTGGTGTCTCCTTTTGATAGGGGTCCATAAACATTGTAATAAGGATTTGGTTCCCAAGAGATTTATTAAGAAAATTTATAAGAAATATTTTCTCCATGGACGTAGCCCACATTGGGTGAACCACGTTAAATTTATGTCTTTCATTGTGTGTGATGATATGTGTATTTATTTTCTATTGATATTGATGATATTGGTTAACACTACTTTGGAAAGATATTGCAATTGATAACATTGGATAATACTGTTTTGGAAAGAAAAGAAAAATATTTTCTTATACTGTTCACCCCCCTCTCATTATAAGCTTATGTTTTTCACTCTTTGCACACTTTATTATGTGAAACATGCACATTTCTACTTGTGCACTTGCACACTTTACTATATGAGACTTGTGCACATATACACATTACTACATAACACATATGCACATATACACATTACTACATAACACTTATGCACATCCTACACATAAACACATACATAAACTATAGACTCACATCCTAATCTATTACATATTTGTATTTATACCATCAAGGTCCCATGGGGGTACATTAGCATGTATTAAATAATATAATATTCTCCAATAAGAATTTTACACCTAGGAAGACTAGACATCCCAATATAATGTGTGAATCCTAGGTTCATGACCCCAATAGGGGGTATTTGGGGCTAGAAGCCCTCCATGCAAAGGTTTAAGGGTGGGAGACCTAGAGAAAAAAATTTCCTCATAAACTATCAGAGCCTGAGTGGTGTAGGCCTAACCAAAATCTAGATCACTACTTTTTTGTGCATAGTTTTCCCTTTAACCTTCAACTAGAATTCTGGACTTCATGCTCTTATGCATTTTTGGACTAGTTGGTACATTTTTTAGATGAATTATCATCTTCTCTTATCCAACATATAGGTTATCACCGCTATTGAATATCTTAATTGGGTGGGTGTACCCAAGTCATTTTTTCTTTCGATATTGACTATTTCTCACACATCTAGCCTTCTTGGAACTTTGGTTCTATCACCTTACTATTAGCTTTATCTTTGAGGGTATAATATTCAAAATCCTACAATTGCCTTTCCCTGAAATCTCCCTTGGAAATCTAGTTCATGTGTATTTAGTATTGCCTCAGATTTCATTCATATTTTAGATTTTCTACTTCCCACCAGAGCCATCTTTCTTACTTCTCTTGAGTGTAGTGATAATTCACTAAAAATCCCTAGGTCTACTCATACATCCTATTAATTTAACTTTTACCTAATTATAAATGAAATCCTTCTATTCCTAAAGGTAAATATAGTCTTCCAATATTTTGGGCACAATTATTAACAATGTAACTATCCTTATGCAAATTTGGTTTTTCTAAAGCTATTATATATATGGAATTAAAATTAAATATTTTTCTGTGCAACTACATAAAAAGGTAATTAACATTGAATGACTAAAAAATTCCAATGATTCCTTGACAATGATGCCAAAAAGTGATGAGTGTTGTTTATCTTGCACTTTAATCTTATCAATATAGGGTGGCATCCTAAGGTTTTATGTGTTAAAGTCCTAAGAATTATTTTTTAGGCATTGGATCATCTAGATTTATCTTTCAAAAATGAAGAATTAAAGCATGTTTGCAATATACTTTTAATGAAATGTAATTAAATCCATAATTTTCCTAAGGAAATATTACAATTGAGCTTTAATTCATACCAAAATAGAAATTAAACAACAATCCTCATTGAATTAAAAGGAATTAATCAATACTTAAGCTAAAATATAACTTTGTCCATGATTGAAACAAGATAGAATTAAATAGAATCCATAATAAAATGAGTTGAAATAGAACTCATTATAGTAAATGGAATCTAGCTGAAATGCAAAAACCAAACTAAATTAAAACAAACTGCAGACTTAGAATTAAAATAGAGCTTAGTTGAAATAGAAATCAAAATGGAAATAAGCTAACTATCATACTTAATACAAAGGAATATTACTATGTTTACTAAAATAAAATATAGAAATAAATTAGTAAATAAAACTTGTAACTACACTTAAATCCCTTCTACTATTCCAATGGAGTTCCCTTGCTCTGATGTCCAGTGGGAGGTAGAATAATTTAGTAGTAAAAACTAGTCTATGCAATCAAATTCATTCATAAAATAGGATAGATTATTTCTAATTCAAAATAGTGAAGGTTAATTTCTCATTCATATTTTTCAATCCCTTGATATTTTGATAACATTATTATTTACTTTTTATAGATATTCAACTAAGTATCAAGCTTCTATTTATCAATAAATTTGACAAATATTTATTTTTCAGCTTATTAACATAATCCTACATATTTTGGCCATCCAAAAGCTTGTAATAGCCAATCTGATTAGATAGGGTACACAAGAATTTATCCATATAATAAATGAAAAATAATATTTATGTTGCATTATCCTCATTGATTGGTTGTAATAATTCTAGAATTCTCCATGTCTCTTCCTCCATCCAAGTTATGATCATCTTGTTTCTCATTGTGTGTGTAATCACACTACTGTATTGCTATGTGGAATCGACAAATTCCAGTGCTTCACTTGATCAATGTCCTCAGCATCATGCATGACCAACAAATTAGATCTTATTGCAAAACTTGGTCAACATCCTAACATTCTTTTATAGTCAATAATTTAGGTATTGTGCATGTGAAGTGGCTTTGTTGTTGCTTTTCCATTATACCTTGCACATGGTTGCTCTAGAGCAATCCCAACATTCATTTATTTTGATGCATAGATCACTTTGGCATATAGTTGATGCTCAAATTATTTTGGTACATAACTAGCACTTAGACATTCTGACATAGTCAATATAATACATAGGCAATCTAGCATAGATATTATTTGGTGTACAAATACTCTAGATCACATAACTTCTTTGGAACACCCATTCAACAAGTACTTCTCTATGCTTCAATGTATTACAAAGTTGAGTGTTCAATCATAGAATCCTATAGATTTATTAATATGCTAATTTATCGTTTAAACAAATATTAAACATGCAATTAATCCCTTAAAAATGTGCAAAACTATTTCAAACAAATAAATAAAATAAATCATTTTATTCACTATAATCATCATTTTTTTTTATTTAAGGATTTTCATTAAGTACGAGTTTTTTTTATGTTGACCCAAAACCTTTATACAAAATACAGCTTGGAAGCTGAACCAACCAAATCTTGCAGAACTAAGGACCCTCAATCCTACGTAACTTCTAACAAAAAATATAGCATGGGAGGTGAAACCCCCTGACCTAATATAACTAAGGACCCTCAATCCTCTACCACTACTAACCATACTAAGGATAACCCCCTTACTATAGGCCGATAGAAAAATAAAACATCCATACATCCGGACACCCATACTTCCAACAGGACAGATAACAAAAAAGCAAAAAACGTAAACCTACAAACCAAAAATAGCTCCACATAGGGCAGCCAGTAGGATGTAGTAGAAGGCCACAACTTAGGCCTCCTTAAAGTCTTCATCTTCCTCCTCATCCTTCTCATCGTCCTTGTCCTCTTCCTTCACGTCCACCTCAAAATTGGCCTCCACAATCTTAGACTCACCCAGGCCCTGATGGCCTTCGTTGAAGAACAAGATGTTCAGCACGTCGAGGAGACCCTTCATCTACTGGATGATGTTTGAGGATGTCATGATGACATAGCACTTTAGAATAGGATTGGTGTGATTAGGATCCTCATCCTCAGACTCCACCTCCAGGATCTTTGAGCTCCCCTGGATTTGCTTGTTTTTTAGGCACTGTGAAGATCTTGTGGGGCCTTCGAAGTCCTTGGACTTCAGCCTCTTCCTCGCTGGCCCTCCTTTGGCTATAACATCCACCACCCTTTTCTTCGACGAGGACACCGTAAATGGTTTAGGAAGCCTAGGACTATCCCTACCTCTGGAACTCTCAGCTTGGGGAATGATAGGGGGTTCAATCTAGGAGGAATTAGCCATAATATGGGTGTAAATTATCTTGTATAAACCCTGGTGGATGGGCAGGTCAGACCCTTTCTTCTTCCTGCAAGAATTAATGGTATAATTGATGGATTAAATAGGAAGTGGGGGATGCTGATGGGGTTTACATCTCAAAAGAAGTTGACAAAGGCATAGTGAAAACTGATGAGGACCTTGCTAGGGTCCTCAATAGTAATAAATTCCATCACATTCTTCATTACAGAGTTCCATGGGGTAGGGAGGTTAGTCCGTAGCAGACCATTTTTGGCTTCCTTGTAAATCCTAGAGTTATCTTTAAATTATTTTAACTCCACCTCCCAGTTATGTTTCTCCCTATGAATTAACCTACCTTTGGCCACCTATCCAGTGATGGTTTCCAATTGATGAACATCAATAAAAAATTCTTGACCATGGACCAACACTCTTCCTCCATCCCATGACTCTAGCATCACCACGGTGATATCATGCTCAACCCCAAAAAATAGGTTGAATAATGGGATGAAGCCCCTCTCAATGAGAATGGCTTCCACAAGGGATTCCATCTCAAAATGCAACTCGGCTCAATGAAAGTCATGGTTTCCTCACACTCACAGTTGCTATCAACCTCAAGGAAATTTGCTAGGAAGCTGCTCTCAGACTTCATTTTTGAAAAAATAGTATTTGTCAAAATGCCACTCTTGCTCTTAATAGAAAGGTGATAAAGCTTTTGGATGCCCTCATGACTAGAATGTGAATCATCATGGAGGATGGTGCCTTGCATGGGGATGTGTGCCAATCTGGAGTCCACCTGACTGGAGGTCCACTTGGCACCCTTAGTCAAAAAAAAGCTTGTGCCAACATTCATGGTAGCATAACTATCTGGATCACCAATCTTGGAAATCATGGTCATGTTTGAAATGGTAGGCATGGTGAGAAAAATTATGCCTCTAAAGTTGATAGTAACGTTGAGCACGTGGGGAGGAGCCTTCAACCGCTCACCTCGGGACCACGTCCAACATTGATTAGCACTCCTAGAGTGAGTGTGACCCACCTTGTCAATGTACCTATTAGGATCATGCTTGATTCTATGATTTTCAAGGCTGCCCACTCCCATAAACCTGATATACCAAAGTGGCCAAAAAGGGGATTTCCTCCTTGGGGTCTGATAATGAGGGCCAAAATGGATAATTTTTGAAAATGTTCTCATTACCCTAGTGATAATGATCCACATCATCTCTGATTGTTTTGAATAAGAGCTTCCACATCACACGACACTCCCTGGGTCCACATGATCAATCCATCTGAATTCACTCCTAGATTTGCCAGCTTGTCCACCACCTTGTTGGATTCTCTGAAAGCATGTTGGACTACCGTGTCACTTTTGTATCCTAGCAGGATCCTCACCTCTTTGATGCAGACCTCAATCCTCTAAGGGGTTTTTTTATAATTTCTAAGGAGGTTAATGATATTGAGTGAATCACCCTCCACTATCAACCTGCCCTGGGCATCCTTAGCCAAAACCACTCCTCTCCACATGGCTCTGGCTTTGGCTTCATTATTGGTCTGGGTACCTAGATGTTCTACAAAGGCAAACATAATGTGACCTTGATGGTTTCTCAACACTCCTCTAGACCCAACCCTACCAGGGTTACCCTTGGTGGCTCCATAGAAATTTAACTTGAGCCAGTCCAGTGGGGGGTATCCACTTAGACTCAGATCTAAGGTTGGGATGACCTAGAGTGGATGTGTCCTCTAATGGGATACTCAAGGACTATCCTAAGGACTTCTCACTGGTAGATACTATTTGATAGGATAAAGGGTGTACTATGGTATTCTCTCTAGTGAATGCTAGGATCTTGTTAGTTATGGATACAGGAGAACTTCTGGACTCATAGAAGGCTCTATGGTTTCTCTCTAACCAAATATGCCATAGGAAATGGTGGAGACAAATATTCCACATGAATATTAGTTGGATGTTAGCAAAGGGGTTGGGTCATTGCTAGAATAACTCAAATATAGATGCTGATTTAACCCAGTAAATGTGGAAAATTTGGAAAAGCCCATTTAGGATGGAAGTTGAGACCGAGTAATCAAGAAAAATATGCTTAACATACTCCCAATTTTCCCTACAAAGATAACATCTATTAGGGACCATAATATGTATCTTAATAATGTTATCTATGGTGAGAATTTTGCCTTGGATGACAAACCAGGAAAAAAAGGATATCTTAGGAATCAACTTTTTAGTCCACACTAGTTGAGCTTGAAATGGAGGATCCTCAGGACTTAACAAGAGCTTATAGGCCGACTTAATAGAAAATTCACCACTCTCCATTATGGCCCAGCAGACATGGTCCTCTTCCCCACCTGACAGGATGAATTGCTACCTCAAGATGTTTTCTAAAGCCTCAGACTCAGCCTCCAACCCTTGAATTTTTATAGGTCTCCACCTGGGCCTATTTCTATCATGGCCCATAAAATCCACCACTTTTTGCCCAAACATTTCATTAGTATAAACTTTTAACCTAGCCACGTTAGGATCATGAATTAGGGCTTCGCCTCTAGCCCACTTGTCCTCCCAAAACCTGATATTTTGGCCATTCCCCATGATCCACCTCAAGCCTTTGCTAACTGTGTCTCTGCTTGTCAGTATGGCTTTCCAAAAGGTCGATCCTCTACTTGGGATTGCACTACTCAAAAAATCTGATCCTTGAAGATACTTCCTTTTCACAATCGTAGTCCACTCATTCTCAACATTTGTAATCAAGTGCCAAGCTTGTTTGGCCAACAAGGTTGTATTGAGGTGGATAACTCTTCTAAGGCCTAGTCCTCCATTCTCCTTTGGTCGACAAACCTTGTTCCAACCAACAAGATGGATGCGCTGCCTGTCTTCTGAGCCTGACCAAAGGAAGTTTTTTTGAAACTATTCTATTTTATGGTACACCTTGGTAGGGGCCTTGAACACTGATAAAAAGTACACTGGGATGCTTTGGAGTGATGCCATGGTCAGAGTTGCTTTGCCAGCCTAGGATAAGAGGTGCCCTTTCCACCCTGTGAGTTTCTTTTGAATTCTTTCCAACACATTATTCCACATCGACTCAATAGGAATACCCGTGAACAGTGGTAGGTCCAGGTAAGATGTCGAAAGGGTGGATATAGGACACTCCAAAATCCTAGCTATCTTGGCTTACTTGGGACCAAGGGTATTGAGGAAATAGATCTTGCTTTTGTTAAAGTTTACCTTTTGACCCGCAACATCCTCGTATAGAGTCAGGATATGTTTGATGATCTTGGCCTCTCCCATGAAAGCCAGGGTGAGGAACAAAGTATCATCAACAAATTGTTGGTGAGTTACCAGATTGGTTAAGGACGTTGCTTTAATCCCAGAGATAAGGCCAGCATTACAGGTGGCTTTTATTGTCCTTCCAAGGGCTTCTACAACAATTATGAAGAGCATAGGGGAGATTGGATCCCCTTGTTTGAGGCCTTTGTTGCTCTGAAAGTACCCTACTGTGGACCCATTAACGAGGATCGAGAACCATGGATTACATATACAACCTTTGATTAGCCTGACCTAATCTGGATGAAACCTAAACTTTAGTATAATAGCATTCATAAAATCCTATTTATGTAGTCATAATCCTTGTTCATATCTAGTTTTAGGGTGAAAGCATATTTTTTGTATTGAGACACAAAGTGGAGGACCTCATGGATAGTGATGACTCCATCTAGGATTGACCTTCCTTGGACCGAAATTCCTTGGCAAGGATCAATGATTAGAGGCAACACTTCTTTCATGTGGTTTGCAATTGATTTGGTGAGGATTTTATAAATAACATTGCAAAGGTTGACTGGTCTAAAATCCACCATAGATTTGGGAGTAGGCCCTTTGGGAATGAGAGCAATGAAGGTTGAATTGTAACTTTAGGGAATGTGCTTGGAATATTGGAATTATTTGATGGCTAAACACACATCTAGCCCTACTACATCCCAAAAGGTTTGAAAAAATTGGGAGGGAAGCCATATGGGCCCGGGGCCTTGTTTGGATCCATGGAAAATAGGGCTTGCCTGATTTCCTCATTCGTGAAAGCTGCATTGAGTCTAGCATTGATGTCACTAGTTATGGACTGAGGAATGAATTGCAACATGGTCTCTTTAGTAGTGGCCAGGCAAGGGGTCTCATCTCCAAGGAGGGAGCTAAAGTAAGAGACTACTTCATCTCTAATATCATTGATGTCTTGAGTCAAAGAGCCATCCCCTTTGACCAACTCCCTGATCCTATTATTGCTTCTATTCCTCATAGTTGTAACATGGAAGAATTTGGAATTTGAATCACCATATTTGAGCCACAGAGCTCTAGACTTCTACCTCCAAAATATCTCCTCACAAGCCAAGATGTTGTGGTATTCAGCTAGAGTGTTTCTTTCCTCTGTCCTGGTAGCTTCATCACATGTTCCATTTTGAATTTTCTTTTCAATGCAGGTTAGTCTTTTGGACACTACTTTCTTGTTCTCAAATAGGTTCCCAAAGATCTCCTTGTTCCACACTTTGAGGTTGTCTTTGACTATCCTTAGTTTTTGGGAGAGTTTGAAGGATGGGCTTCCCTGAAAGGATTGTGGCCACCATTGGATGATGTGGTCTCTCAAATCATGATGTTTTATCCACATTGCTTCAAACCGAAAGGGCTTTCTAAAGGAATGGACCTTCTACAAATCTAACAAGATAGGGTTGTGGTCCAATCCGATCTTAGGCCAAGCTTGAAGAGTTGCATCTCCAAATATTGTGATGGCTTCCTGGGATAGTAGGAACCTATCCAATATTTCTTGAATGAGTTGATTCCCCACCCTTCTGTTGCTCCATGTGAACTTAGCATCTTTGAGCTTGACGTCCATGAGGTCATTGGAGTTTATGAACTCATTGAACTCATCCATGCTTCTAATGGGTAGGCCTATCCCTCCTCTTTTTTTTAAAGGATAGAGGGGTGTGTTGAAGTCCCCTGCAACCACCCAAGGAATATTGTGGAATGCCTCTTTCATGTTGCTCAGAGATTCCCACAATGCTACTCTCCCTTGAAGAGAATTAGGTGCATAAACATTTGATAAGATCCATGAAAGGTTATTGTCCATGTCATGGAAGAAAACACTCAGGACCCTATCATCTAACTGAATAACTCTACCTTCCACCTTCCTCGGGTCCCATAAACACATTAGTCCTCTTGAGGTGCCTCTAGCCTGACTGAAGGTAACTTCCCCTTGTTTCCAAATTTTAGAGGTAATTTCTTTTGATAGCACTGCATCTATTTTTGTTTCTTGTAATATGAAAATTGTAGGATTAATTTCTCTCCTTAATGAACTAACCACCCTTTGTTTGGTTGGGCCATTAAGGCCTCTCACATTCCATGAGAGGAACTTCATTTAGAATGTTTGGAGTTCTTCCCTCTCCCCCTACCCTGAGGTGGAGGAGGTTTGTTGGATTTGTTATCATATTTAATGTCGGTGATAACTGGAGGAAAAAGTGTCATTTGAGTCCCATTTGCAATCTCATTTTCAAGCCCTATTCTGAATTGTTTGGTCGTTGAGATCCTACCTCACTTTTTTTCACTACCACAATCGATGGGTGATTTCATTGAGCTCCTTGTTTATTTGGGGCTGAATTTGGGAGGAATTCTCTATTGAAGAACTGGGCTAACACAACCCTTGTTCACCATCCTTTCGATGGTTTTAGTCCTGATGACTTCTTCATCCATACTCGGACTATAATATTCTAGGTTTTGGGGCATGCCATAAGGATAGTTTTGGGGGAGGATGCATTGAGGGGGTGTTTGAGGGCCCTAATATTGATGGGGACTCTAGGCTCACTGGGAGGTTCATGACGGTCTCTTTTGATCCCTCATTGATATGTTCATCCTAAATCTTAGCTAGTATTTCAAATTTATCATGATTGGAAGTTGAATGGCTTACTTGTTCCTCCGGGTCTACCTGACTTGCAACATTTTGCTTTCCTTTTTTTGGTTGTTGGGGTTGGACTCTTGGATATTTGTTGTATTGGTCACTCCTTGCTTTCCTGTAGACTCCTTTGTTTGGTGGAAACCAAAATCCTTGATTCCTTGTGTACCCTTTTCCATTAAGACCTCTTGGATCTGGTTTCTTCGATGCTTCTTTTGGAGCTACTAGATTTGGGCATTGATTTTTGAGGTGGCCCTGAGTTTGGCACTCCACATAGAATGTTGGCTTGTTCTCGTATTCAATGGCCTGCTTCCTCAAATACTTTCCATATCCAAGTTCCATAAAAGTGGGGAGCTCAGAATCTAGATTAGCATTCACACATATTCTTGCATGGGTCATTCTTGATCTAGATAGGGTGGAATGATCAATCGCTACTAAATCACCAATCATCCTTGCTATCCCTTTGAGGAAATATTCATGGAAAAACTAGGCTGAGAGATTTGGTAGATGGACCCAAATGGGTGTAGTATTAATGCTTTGCGTTTCAGGATCAAAATCCTCCCCCCATGGTCTAAGGAAGAGGCTTCGCCTGCCTAAGAACCATGGCCCTCCCATTAGGATGTGGTTGGCATCTTCCTAGTTATTGAGATGAATGATGAAAAAACCTCTGGACAACACTACTAACTCCATGTTTCCAGCTATCCTCCACTTGGAAAAATCCCATGTCCTTATGGTTTCAATTTCTGGCCTCCTGCCTATGAAATTTCCCACCAGGTAATATGTTTACAAAGATAAAACCCATCCATGATGTTAGAGTGAATTATTACTCTATTGTTATCAAGAATGAGGGGTGGGAGGGAATTGAAGAAATCGTTCCTTTTACCATTTAGAGCCTCTACGAAGGAAAGGACATTTTTGGGGCCCACAGCTCCCAAATGGGACCCCTTTTCAGGATCTTTTTTGGGGGGTTCATGTCCCCAAACTTTTCCAACTTGATACGAGATGGAATCTATTGGACATTTTAAGTAATTGAGTCGTCATTGATGTCAAGAGTTTGTTTCAGTGAGCAATGCAAGACGTGGTTCCGAAATCAATTTAAAGGAAAGTTCATGTCCAGTTGGTTAGATCCGGTTCCAGGTGGTCAGATGAGGTTCAAAGAGAAATAAAGAGGCCCAAGAAAAATAATATTATAATATTTTATTATAATATTAAAAGGGGAGATTTAAATTAATTATAAATTAATTTAAATAATTTCATTATAAATTAATTAATAAATTAATTTAATTAACTTCTAAAGTTATTAAGTTAATTATAGATTAATTATAATTTAATTATAAAATTAATTTATGTTAATTAAAATAATCCTAAATTTAGGATTATAAAGTTTGATTTATAATTCGAATTCAAAAATTTGAATTATCCATCGACGTTTTCAAATCTTGGTCTATGCATATAAAAAGGGGGTAAGACTTTGTCTAAACCCCATCCTCCAATTCGTATGTGCTATGCTATCGACTATCGTGCACAAAGGGAAGAAGATATTTTGTGTTTTCAAAGGTTTCAATGGCAGAAAATAAGATAACATGGAGGAGAGCCCCTTCTTCATCGCACAACACTGTGTAGTGCAACTAGAAGTCAGGAAGGCACTAAGTGTGGTAGGCTCATGGTGCAAGGTTTGAAACCTACCAACTTTGGTTTTGCAAAGCGGGGGTGATTATTTTGTTGAGCGTTGCACCATCGAGGAAGACACAAAGGGAAAGTGCTAGCTTTCCTCTTTGTGGGAAGGCATGTAGCCCACGTGGTGGGCTAGCACCTTGCTAAGGTACTCGATTGGGAGAGGTTCCGTGTTCGAAACCCATCGAGGCCCTTTTTGCATAGAGAGAGGTATGTGCTCATGATTTGCCAAGGTTAATTGTTGTTTTGGATTTGCTAAAGGTTGAATAAAATAAATATTTTTGAGGGTTATAAAGTTTATTTTTTAAAGGTTGATTATTGAGATTTTGAGGGAGATAAAAGGATAGGAAGCATTATTTTTTAGGGTTTGATTTTTGGAGGTTGTTAATTAAAGATTGGAGATTATAAGGAGTAATTGAGTAATTAATTTTTGTATGCTTTGATGATTTCTAATTTCAAAGGAGTAATAAGGTGTATTTGAGTTTGATTATTTTTGTGATTGAGAAATATTTTTGAAGAGAGTTAGTGTGATATTTTTTTCATCTAACCATTGAAATTGGCAAAGAAGAAAATTGTGTTTAAGACAGGTTTTGAGGTCATTTTCTTCATCAAACAAAAAGGTATGGGCACATCTTCCTAGTGAGTGATTGTTGAATGTTGTGAATGCTAAGTTGGAGTGAAAAGGGTTGTTTGATAAGTATTGTTGAGTTTGGTTTTTCTAAGTGAGAGTTGATGATAAAAACCTTGTTTGATAAGCATTGTTGGAAATATTGAGTAAATATTTCATATGCTTGAACTAGGGTTTGTGCAAAGAACATGAGTATCATTGTTATGTGAAGTTGTAAAGAACATGAGTATCATTGTTATGTGAAGCTTGTTTGGTTGAGTGAAAAGAACTTGAACTAGGGTTTGCAAATATCATGAGTATCATTGTTATGTGAGGATTACTTGATAAGCATTGTTGTTGAAGTGATTGGTTGAGTGAAGAACTTGAACTAGGTATTTGCAAAGATCATGAGTATCATTGTTATGTGAGGATTACTTGATAAGCATTGTTTTTGAAGTGATTGGTTGAGTAGAGTTGGTTGAGCCTAGTCAAGTGGATGTGTTGAAGTGATAGTTCAAGTTCTATGAAACAAATTGTTCCATATTCTAAATTGATTTGAGAAAGAGGTTGAGTGTTTGTAAGTGTGAAACATATTGAGTCTCTAACAATTCTCTATATGTTTATGTGGTAAAAATAGAGATTGAAAGTGATTGAGCATTATTTGTAAGTGTGAAACATATTGAGTCTCTAAAAATTCTCTATATTTTTCTATGATATTGGACAAGTTCTAGTGAGGACTTGTTGAGCATATTTGAGGTAAGTCTTTGAGAAGACTTGTGGATAGTTTAGTGTGAGCGTTTATGGAAGATTACAATACAGAGTTTAGGATAAATATTATTGAGCATATTGGAGAAGTTCTAGTAAGTACTTGTTGAGCAAATTTGAGGTAAGTAATAGAGAAGACTTGTGGATAAATTGGTGTGAGATTTTGTGGAGCTTAAAAAGAGGGTGAGATGAGCAAATTGGACAAGTTCTTGAGAGGAATTATGGGTAAAATTGAGATAAGTCTTAAAGAAGACTTAATAGAGATTGGACAAGTTCTAGAGAGAACTTATGGATAGATTAGTGTGAGCTTTTGTGGAAGCTTACAAGGTAGATTTGAGATAAGTCTTTGAGAAGACTTGTGAGAAGAGTTGATTGATTGATTTGTTCAAACCTTGAGTTAAGATTTGGGGTAGATCTAGAAGAGTTGATTTGTGATTGAGTCAAGCTTTGTGTTAAGGCTTGAGGACAGATATTGAGGATATTTATGCTAGATCGAAGGACTGTGTTTAGTGTAGATCAAAGGATAGATTTGTGCTAGATCGAAGGATTGTGTTTAGTGCAAATTTGATAATGATTTTAGTGCAGATTTGAGGATAGGTTTATGCTAGATTAGAGATAGAGATTGAGCAGATTTGTGCTAGATTGAAGGACTATGTTTAGTGCAGATTTGAGATAGAGCTTTGGAGGTGACATAGTATAGAGGATGATAGTCTCTAGTGGATAGAGATCCATTAGCTAGGGTAGTGAGGACATGTCTTCTGAGTGAGGACATGAGTCTTTAGTGGATAGAGATCCATTAGCCAGTGTAGTGGAGGCAACAGTTCTTCTAGAAGATCACCAACCAAAGTAGAGGAGAAAGGAGTTCTCCTATGGATAGAGATCTATAAACCAAGGATTGGTAGAGATCCATGAACTTGATTAGGGGATTGGTGTCTCCTTTGGATAGAGGTCCATAAACATTGTAATAGGGAAAGGTTTCCCAAGAGATTTGTTGAGAAAATATTAGTGAAATATTTTCTCCGTGGAGTAGCCCACATTGGGTGAACCACATTAAATTGATGTCTCTATTGTGTGTGATGATTTGTGCATTGCTTTGGTTATTTCTATTGATATTGCCATTGATTATATTGGATAATATTATTTGGGAAAGAAAAGTAAAAAGTGGTCTTATACTATTCACCCCCCTCTCAGTATAAGCTTGTGTTCTTCAATTGGTATCAGAGTTGGTTCCTTTGAAAAAGGTTTAATAGCTTGAAGGAAGATCTTACAAGAACACAAATGGCAAAGAAAGGTAAAAGTAGAACCATGAGACACAAGAAGAAAAGAACACACATGGTCATGAAAGAAAAGGAAGATAAATTCAATTATGTTGTTTTGGGAGGAAGAATAGAAATAGATTCAAGAGATGAATCAAGCAGTGGAGAAAATGCCAGATTAATAAAGTTTTGTACAAGATGTAGGAAGACAGGTCACCTTGCAGCTTATTGTTCACAAGAAGGTGAAGAATATTTTGTTTGTGGTCAACTCGATCATGATGCAAGTTATTGCAATGGGTTTAGTAGCGATGAAGATGAAGATGATACTTTCAGAATTGAAGTCCTAGAGGATGGTTCAGAAAAGGATAACAGGGACATTCAAAATAGGTATGAAGAAGAAACTCTACTTTGGACAATAGAAGAAATTGAAGACCAAAGAAAAGAGAAAAATTTAGAAAAAGAAAAGGAGGAAGCCACTCTTAAGGAACTTGTTGAGTTGAAAAGAGAGAACTTAGAATTAAAGGCTCAAATACAAGAGGATGAGAAATGTAAGACAAAGCTTCTACAAGATCTCTCTGACTTGAAAGATAAGGTTGAAAAGGCAAGGAGAGCTGAAAAATGGTATGGTTGAACAATCAAAGGTAAAAGAGCTAGAATGTGAAAGACTTATTGTTGATCTTGAAGAATTAAAAAGTGAGAACTCAGGATTAAGGGTTCAAGCTCAAGAAGATGAGAAAGCAAAAGCAAAGTTTCTACAAGAGCTCACTAACTTCAAAATTAAGGTTGAAGAAGCAAGGAAAATTGAAGAAGGTATGGCTGAAAAATTAAAGATAAAAGATCTAGAGTGTGAAAGATTAGAACATGAGATAGTTTCACTAAGGATGGAAGTGAAAGACTCTAAGGAAAAGCTACACAAGGTTGAGAAAAATTCAAAATCCTTGGATAGGATTATCAATGCACAAAGATCATCAGTCACCAAAACAGGACTTAGTTTTGAAGAAGAACAAGGGAAACAGGAAGCAGAAAAAGGAGAGTCAAGCACCAAAGAAGAAGAAGCTTCAAAATAAGAAAGTAAAAGAGAAAGTGAGACTTCTAAGGATAAGTTGGACAATAGAAAGTTCAACAAGGAAAGGAACAATGCACAAATGAGAAACATATGGAACAGGAAATAACACAGGGAAGAAGAGACTAAGATACCAATGGGGTCAAGGCAAGGTTTCTTCAATGGACGATGCTTCTCATGTCATAGGTTTGGGCACAAGGCTACACAGTGCAAGACACATGAAAGACAAGAATATGGAAATTTTAGAAACAAGCATCTCTTTCAAGGGTATTGCTACTCTTGTAATCAGTTTGGTCACAAGGCAATGAATTGTAGGGTTCATGATAGGAATGGATATGGCTTCACCAGGAGGAACTACAAGATATTTGCACCTTCAAGGAATCACAATATTAAGTGTTACAAGTGCAATAATGTTGGGCATATAGCAAGGTGGTGTAGAACAAAATTTCTAGATCTTCCAAGGATAGGCAAGAAAGAGGATTCTCAAAAGGTTCAAAAGGGTATGACTTCAAAGGTATGGAAAAAGAAGATGGACAAAAATAAAGATCAGTGCATGTTGGGAGTAGAAATACTCCCACCCCAGAATTAACCACCTCAAGAGGAGGTGGGGGAGGGGCTAAGCTAAGAGACTCATTCTTAGCCCCGAGCCCCAAAGGTGACCCTTTGCCATTGATGTCAAAGGGGAGAGATTTGAGTAAGGGGAAGAGATTTGATTTAAGGAGAGAGCATTGAGTCAAGGGGAGCAGTTTTCCAGGGGGAGTAGAATAGAAAAGGTCAAGGAAATGGTAAAAGGTAATTGGGTTGCCATCAATGACAAAGGGGGAGATTGTTGGACATTTTGAGTAATTGAGTTGTCATTGATGTCAAGAGTCAGTTTCAATGAGCAATGCAAGAAGAAGTGGTTTTGAAATCAATGCAAAGGAAAGTCCACGTCCAGTTGGTCAGATCCGGTTCCAGGTGGTCAGATGAGGTTCAAAGAGCAATGAAGAGGCCCAAGCAAAATAATATTATAATATTAAAAGGGGAGATTTAAATTAATTATAAATTAATTTATATAATTTCATTCTAATTAATTTAATTAACTTCTAAAGTTATTAAGTTAATTATAGATTAATTATAATTTAATTATAAAATTAATTTATGTTAATTAAAATAATCCTAAAGTTAGGGTTATAAAGTTTAATTTATAATTCAAATTCAAAATTTTGAATTATCCGTCGATGTTTTCAAAGCTTGGTCTATGCATATAAAAAGGGGAAAAGACTTTGTCTAAACCCCATCCATAATTCGTATGTGCTATGCTCTTGACTATCGTGCACAAGGGAAGAAGACATATTGCGTTTTCAAAGGCTTCGATGGCAGACAATAAGATAAAGTCGAGCAGATCCCCTTCTTCATCGCACAATACTGTGTAGCGCAACTGGTAATAAAGAAGGCATTATGTGTGGCAAGCTCGTAGTTTAAGGTTTGAAACCTGTCAACTTCAATTTTGCAAAGCGAGGGTGATTGTTTTGTTGAGCACTATTCCATCAAGGAAGACACAAAGGGAAAGCGGTAGCTTTCCTCTTTGTGGGAAGGCACGTAGCCCACGTGGTGGGCTAGCACCTTGCTAAGGCGCTCGGCTGGAGAGGTTTCGTGTTTGAAACCCGTCGAGGCTTTTTGCATAGAGAGAGGTATGCGCTCATGATTTGCCAAGGTTAATTGATGTTTCGGATTTGCTAAAGGTTGAATAAAATAAATATTTTTGAGGGTTATAAATTTTATTTTTTAAAGTTGATTATAGAGTATTTTGAGGGAGATAAAAGGATAGGAAGTATTATTTTTGAGGGTTTGATTTTTGGAGGTTGTTAATTAAATATTGGAGATTATAAGGAGTAATTGAGTAATTAATTTTTGTATGCTTTGATGATTGCTAATTTCAAAGGAGTAATAAGGTGTATTTGAGTTTGATTATTTTTGTGATTGAGAAATATTTCTGAAGAGAGTTAGTGTGATATTTTTGTCATCTAACCATTGAAATTGGCAAAGAAGAAAATTGTGTTTAAGACAAGTTTTGAGGTCATTTTCTTCATCAAACAAAAAGGTATGGGCACATCTTCCTAGTGAGTGATTGTTGAATGTTGTGAATGCTAAGTTGGAGTGAAAATGGTTGTTTGATAAGCATTGTTGAGTTTGGTTTTTCTAAGTGAGATTTGATGATAAAAACCTTGTTTGATAAGCATTGTTGGAAATATTGAGTAAAGCTTTCATATGCTTGAACTAGGGTTTGTACAAAGAACATGAGTATCATTGTTATGTGAAGTAGTGAAAGAAAATGAATATCATTGTTTTGAAGTTATGAAAGATTCATTGTTATTGAGTGTGAACTATATTGAACTAGGATTTGCAAATATCATGAGTATCATTGTTATGTGAGATTATTGATAAGCATTATTGTTGAAGTGATTGGTTGAGTGAAGAACTTGGACTAGGGTTTGCAAAGATCATGAGTATCATTGTTATGTGAGGATTTCTTGATAAGCATTGTTGTGAAGTGATTGGTTGAGTGAATTAGGTGTATTATAGGAGTTTTTTGTTGAAGTGATTGATTTAGTGTATTTGGTTGAGCCTAGTCAAGTGGATGTGTTGAAGTGATAGTTCAAGTTCTATGAAATAAATTGTTCTATATTCTAAATTGATTTGAGAAAGATGTTGAGTGTTTGTGAGTGTGAAACATATTGAGTCTCTAACAATTCTCTATATGTTTATGTGATAAAAAGAGATATTGAAAGTGATTGAGCATTGTTTGTGAGTGTGAAACATATTGAGTCTCTAACAATTCTCTATATTTTTCTATGAGATTGGACAAGTTCTAGTGAGGACTTGTTGAGCAGATTTGAGGTAAGTCTTTGAGAAGACTTGTGGAAAATTTGGTGTTAAATAAGATAGAGATGTGAGTAGATTGGACAAGTTCTAGTGAGGACTTGTTGAGCAGATTTGAGGTAAGTCTTAGTGAAGACTTGTGGATAGATTTGTGTGAGTGCGAGATGATGGATAAATTCTAGAGAGGACTTGTGGATATATTAGTGTGAGATTTTGTGGAAGCTTACAAGGTATATTTGAGACAAGTCTTTGAGAAGACTTGTGAGCAGAGTTGATTGATTGATTTGTTCAAACCTTGAGTTAAGGTTTGGGGTAGATCTAGCATAGTTGATTTGTGATTGAGTCAAACTTTGTGTTAAGGCTTGAGGATAGATATTGAGGATAGATTTGTGCTAGATCTAAGGACTATGTTTAGTGCAGATCAGAGGATAGATATTGAGGATATATTTGTGCTAGACTGAAGGACTATGTTTAGTGCATATTTGAGGACATATTTTGGTGTAGATTTAAGGACAAGTTTGTGCTAGATCAAAGATAGAGATTGAGCAGATTTGTGCTAGACCGAAGGACTATGTTTAGTGTATATTTGAGACAAAGCTTTGGAGGTGGTAGAGTATAGAGGACGATAGTCTCCAATGGATAGAGATCCATTAGCCAGGGTAGTGAGGATAGGTCTTTTGAGTGAGGATAGGAGTCTTTAGTGGATAGAGATCCATAAGCCAGATGTAGTGGAGGTAATAGTTCTTCTAGAAGATCACCAACTAGAGTAGATGGAGAAAGGAGTTCTCCTATGGATAGAGATCCATAAACTAGCTAAGGATATTGGTGTCCCTTGGTCACTTGATTAGGGTATTGGTGTCTCCTTTGGATAGAGATCCATAAATATTGTAATAGGGAAAGGATTCCCAAGAGATTTATTGAGAAAATATTAGTGAAATATTTTCTCTATGGAGTAGCCCACATTGGGTGAACCACGTTAAATTGGTGTCTCTATTGTGTGTGATGATTTGTGCATTTCTTTGGTTACTGCTATTGATATTGCCATTGATTATATTGGATAATACTATTTGGGAAAGAAAAGTAAAAAGTGATCTTATACTGTTCACCCCCTCCTCTTAGTATAAGCTTGTGTTCTTCAATTGGTATCAGAGTTGGTTCCTTCAAAAAAGGTTTAACAACTTGAAGGAAGATCTTACAAGAACACAAATGGCAAAGAAAGGCAAAAGTAGAACCATGAGACACAAGAAGAAAAGAACACACATGGTCATGAAAGAAAAGGAAGATGAATTCAATGTTGTTATTTTGGGAGGAAGAATGGAAATAGATTCAAGAGATGAATCAAGCAGTGGAGAAAATGCCAGATTAATAAAGTTTTGTACCAGATGTAGGAAGATAGGTCACCTTACAGCTTATTGTTCACAAGAAGGTGAAGAATGTTTTGTTTGTGGTCAACTCGATCATGATGCAGGTTATTGCAATGGGTTTAGTAGTAGTGAAGATGAAGATGATACTTTCAAAATTGAAGTCCTAGAGGATGGTTCAGAAAAGGATAACAGGGACAGTCAAAATAGGTATGAAGAAGAAACTCTACTTTGGACAATAGAAGAAATTGAAGACCAAAGAAAAGAGAAAAATTCAAAAAGAGAAAAGGAGGAAGTCACTCTTAAGGAACTTGTTGAGTTGAAAAGGGAGAACTTAGAATTAAAGGCTCAAATACAAGAGGATGAGAAATGTAAGACAAAGCTTCTACAAGATCTCTCTGACTTGAAAGATAAGGTTGAAAAGGCAAGGAGAGCTGAAAAAGGTATGGTTGAACAGTCAAAGGTAAAAGAGCTAGAATGTGAAAGACTTATTGTTGATCTTGAAGAATTAAAAATGGAGAACTCGGGATTAAGGGTTCAAGCTCAAGAAGATGAGAAAACAAAAGCAAAGTTTCTACAAGAGCTCACTAACTTCAAAATTAAGGTTGAAGAAGCAAGGAAAATTGAAGAAGGTATGGCTGAAAAATTAAAGATAAAAGATCTAGAGTGTGAAAGATTAGAACATGAGATAGTTTCACTAAGGATGGAAGTAAAAGGCTCTAAGGACAAGCTACACAAGGTTGAGAAAAATTCAAAATACCTTGGACAAGATTATCAATGCACAAAGATCATCAGTCACCAAAATAGGACTTAGTTTTGAAGAAGAACAAGGGAAACAGGAAGCAGAAAAAGGAGAGTCAAGCTCAAGCACCAAAGAAGAAGAAGCTTCAAAAGAAGAAAGTGAAAGAGAGAGTGAGACTTCTAAGGATAAGTTGGACAATAGAAAGTTCAACAAGGAAAGGAACAATGCACAAATGAGAAACATATGGAATAGGAAACAACATAGGGAAGAAGAGACTAAGAGACCAATGGGGTCAAGGCAAGGTTTCTTCAATGGACGATGCTTCTCATGTCATAGGTTTGGGCACAAGGCTACATAGTGTAGGACACATGAAAGACAGGAATATGGAAATTTTAGAAATAGGCATCTCTTTCAAGGGTATTGCTACTCTTGTAATCAGTTTGGTCACAAGGCAATAAATTGTAGGGTTCATGATAGGAATGGATATGGCTTCACTAGGAGGAACTACAAGATATTTGCACCTTCAAGGAATCACAACATTAAGTGTTACAAGTGCAATAATGTTGGGCATATAGCAAGGTGGTGTAGAACAAAATTTCTAGATCTTCCAAGGACAGGAAAGAAAGAGGATTCTCAAAAGGTTCAAAAGGGTATGACTTCAAAGGTATGGAAAAATAATATGGACAAAGGTAAAGATTCATGCATGCTGGGAGTAGAGATACTCCCACCCCATAATTAACCACCTCAAGAGGATGTGGGGGAGGGGCTAAGCTAAGAGACTCATTCTTAGCCCCAAGCCCCAAAGGTGACCCTTTGCCATTGATGTCAAAGGGGGAGATATTTGAGTAAGGGGAGAGATTTGATTTAAGGAGAGAGCATTGAGTCAAGGGGAGCAGTTTCCCAGGGGGAGTAGAACATAAAAGGTCAAGGAAATGGTAAAAGATAATTGGGTTGCCATCAATGACAAAGGGGGATATTGTTGGACATTTTGAGTAATTGATTTGTCATTGATGTCAAGAGTCAGTTTCAATGAGCAATGCAAGAAGAAGTGGTTCGAAATCAGTGCAAAGGAAATTCCACGTCCAATTGGTCAGATCCGGTTCTAGGTGGTTAGATGAGGTTCAAAAAGCAATAAAGAGGCCCAAGAAAAATAATATTATAATATTAAAAGGGAAGATTTAAATTAATTATAAATTAATTTAAATAATTTAATTATAAATTAATTTATTAATTAATTTAATTAACTTCTAAAGTTATTAAGTTAATTATAGATTAATTATAATTTAATTATAAAATTAATTTATGTTAATTAAAATAATCCTAAAGTTAGGATTATAATGTTTAATTTATAATTTGAATTCGAAATGTCAAATTATCCACCGACGTTTTCAAATATTGGTCTATGGATATAAAAATGGGGCAAGACTTTGTCTAAACCCCATCCTCCAATTCATATGTTTTATGCTATCAACTATCATGCATAAAGGGAAGAAGGCATTTCATATTTTCAAACTTTTTGGTGGTAGATAATAATATAAAGTGGAGTAGAGCCCCTTCTTCGTCGCATAGCGCTATGTAGTGTAGCTAGCAATAGGGAAGGTGCTAAGTGTGGTAGGCTTGTGGTTCAAGGTTCAAAACCCATTAGCTTCATTTTTACAAAGTGGGGGTGATTGTTTTGTTGAGCGATGTGCCATCAAGGAAGAAACAAATGGAAAGCACTAGCTTTCCTCATTGTAGGAAGGCATGTAGCCCACGTGGTGGGCTAGCACCTTGCTAAGGCACTCGGCTAGAGAGGTTCTATGTTTGAAACCCACCAAGGCCCTTTTTGCATAGAGAGAAGTATGTTCTCATGTTTTTCCAAGGTTAATTTTTGTTTCGGATTTACTAAAGGTTGAATAAAATAAATATTTTTGAGGGTTATAAAGTTTATTTTTAAATGTTGATTATTGAGTATTTGAGGGAGATAAAAGGATAGGAAGCATTATTTTTGAGGGTTTGATTTTGGAGGTTGTTAATTAAAGATTGGAGATTATAAGGAGTAATTGAGTAATTAATTTTTGTATGATTTGATGATTGCTAATTTCAAAGAAGGAGTAATAAGGTGTATTTGAGTTTGATTATTTTTGTGATTGAGAAATATTTCTGAAGAGAGTTAGTGTGATATTTTTTTCATCTAACCATTGAAATTGACAAAGAAGAAAATTGTGTTTAAGATAGATTTTGAGGTCATTTTCTTCATCAAACAAAAAGGTATGGGCACATCTTCCTAGTGAGTGATTGTTGAATGTTGTGAATGCTAAGTTGGAGTGAAAATGGTTGTTTGATAAGCATTGTTGAGTTTGGTTTTTTTGAGTGAGATTTGATGATAAAAACCTTGATACACAAATATGTATTTCAAGTGTATCCATTACTCCATTAAAATACGGATTTGCATATGTGACTAAGGATTAGTCAATAAAGTATGACCCCTAACATTTGCTACTATAGACATACTAAACCCATACACCCTATTGATATTTTAAATGTGGTCTTGTTTTTCATAACATTAATTGTTATGTTTATTTTAGTTTTAATAAAGTACATGCTTTTAAGATATTGATCCCTATAAAATTTAAAATATATATTTCTTGAGTAGGAAAAATACTTTATAATAATAATAAAAACAATATTAAAGACCATGGGGTTTGTACAAGTAATGGGCAATGAGTGATCATATGTTTGATATTGTAAACCAAGTTTCCAATCCTAGGGTGAAATTTAACATTGAGCTCAAGTGGTTAAAAATGTGGACTTTCAAGGTGAAGACCCAGGTTAGATCTTCTCAAATGATATATACATAATTATCAAATATTACTATGTGGTTTGTTGAAATACCTTGGTAACATGGTTACAATGTAATATGGGTAGAGGGCATTTCAATCCCAAATAAAAAACTATATAATAATAATAATAATAATAATAATAGACTGCTTTGTGGTCGAGGCAAGTCAAATTTTAAATTTGTAGTACTTGCATGTAAGTGATGCTATATTAATGTTTGGCTCAAGCTACAAGTTTTGTCAGTTACAACAATAAGTTACTTATTAAAACCTTCAAACATTTTGATCAAAAATATTCACCAAAATGTCAAAAGGAATTGTGACAACTCCATAATTTGGTGCCTTGATACTGTGATCAATTCTTTGATGCCTCAATATGGGATCTAGAAATTTTGGTCAAATCTTATAAAATTAGGTGAAGAAAACAAAAAAAAAAGAGAAGGAAGCTAAATTTTTTTGCATTGTTAATAAATTAACACAAAATATTTACTTGTATTAGGGTTTGGTTCACAAAAAATAGTAACACAACCAACAAAAATCTTATATATTGCAACAAAGACAATAATTTGAATTAAAGAATTATTGGATGTTTTCAAATTTAAGACAAAATTCTTTACAATTTTTGGTAGTCTTTACAAAATGTGATCTTCTAGTATAAGTTGTTGCAAAGGCTTCCTAACAAAAAAGAAGCAAACAATCACAAAAGAAATAAATTGTCATAATATAATTTTTACTTGCACTAAGGTTTTGAAAAAAATAATGAACAAACATAAAAAAAAATAAAAAATAAATAAAATAAATATACAATTGATAAGATGAAATCATAATAAAAATAAATATAATTAAAAAATAAATTATATGGTCATCTAAAATGCTTCTATTAGGTTTTCAAACTCTAAAACTCTTCTATTAGCTCTTCAATATTAAAAAAAGTATAAATGCAATATTATGATTTTTTAAGATTGAAAAAGTGTACTCCACTCATTTTCATTTATTTGTAGAGGCTAGCTTTGTAAATTTGATTGTAGAAAAAAGAAAGGACTTCTTGAACTCATATATTTTACTCTTAAATCACAAAGCAAAACCTTTATGAACTTCATGTTTTTCATTGTCAATATAATATATCAATGGTTTGAGTTTTTTTGGCACTCAATAATGTTTCTCATGATCTCAGGTCCTCTTGCATGTGTAACATCTTTAAAAACTGACTCAACATTTTTATTTCAAATTAGAAAATCAACCTGTGCAACCTCGGGAAGCGTGCACCTCTACTCTACTTGCAACATTATACTGAAATGAAATGAAAGACCATGGAATGCATATAACTTGAAAATAACAAAGAAGTATCCTTTTATTTATATTGAATCTCGGTTACATGTCAGTCCCTCTAAGGGATACCCATTTTGATATAATGAATTACAAGTGAACAAAATGTCCCCTTGCAAATGGGTGGTACGATTTCGTAGGCTTCTCGATCTCATACATGAAACTGTATGAGGGCTCACAGGTGCCTCCTTATTCTCTCATCTAGGAGGGATCCCATAATTTGAATGTCTTGATCTGGTCTTGTAAACCTACAGATCTACATACATAGAAACAACAAAGCCCACTTAGGCTCTTATTAGCAAATATGATAATCTGGATGAATAAGCATAATGTGCATTGATATATAGAAGATGTAAGAAATATGCATATGAAAATAAAAAATATTAATCTAAATGCAATGAAATATTCATATCTATGCTAAAGCCATGCAAATGAAATAATGATAAATAAATATCTATTGCTTAGAACAAAAAAATCTACCATTTTAAAACCTGGCTGTGACTATGGGTCGTTGTCAAAGACAATGAACTTTGACTTAAAGGTTACCTAAGGTCTTATGGGCTATGGAAGTCAATCCCTTGCTCAAATTGATGTTCAAGGGTTACCTATTATGTCTCCTACACTAATTGGTGGTTGGGAATGATGGATATGAATATTGATGAGTGAATGCAACTTCACAATATGGTGCTCCAATGCTCTTCAAAGGGGTATAGATTTACTCTCCATTTCAACAGGGCTTCACTACACACAATTTGAACTCTTTGTCTCCCCCTTTTGCCTTCTTGGAAGTCTATATATGTAGCCTTCTTGGTTTTAGGTCCAGATCTAGGGCTTGGCTTCTTGGGGAAATCAAACTCCAAATATACATGTCAACTAACTATTCTAGAGGGATGGTTTAGCCTTGGATTGGTATGGAAGGAGCAATTAGGAGGAACTCTAGGAATTCCTCGCCAAGATCCCTTTGAAATGCATGCAAACTATCGTTACTGCTTGTAAAGTGGGTAATCCCTCATGATAGTTTGTATTTTAGTGCTAGCCGCTGTCATTAAAAGTGGCTAGTTGTGGCCTCTCTCAGCTTAAACAACTAGGATTATGGCCACTCTTAGATTGAGTGGCTAGGATTTCCAGTCACTTTGGTCGATAGTGACCAAGCCTAAGTGGGCTACAACTACCCCTTTTGAGTGGTTAGGACCACTTTTGCTCTTGGAAATGTCCAAGATTGGTCATATGGTCTATAGATGTGCCCATATGAGTAGTCTCCTAAACATGATACATTTTAGGTGTCTACAGATGCCCCTTTTTGGGATGCATTATGGGAAAACATAGTGCGAAGCAAAAATAGACCACCTAAGGTCACATTGTAGGTTGGATGATGATCATTGATCTGATCAACATTGGATGCCCTAGTCATGCAGGAGGGCATGAATCCTAGAATCATTATTTCCAACAGAATGGAAGGCTTAAATTTTTGGAAGTTTACACTCATGCATCAAGTGATTGGGTAGCTTTAGTACTACTATAGGTCCGAAAGAAGGAGAGCTACAAACTTAACTGTCTTATTTGCTTTTTACCCAAAAAAGGGTAAGCTTATGATAGTTGTTGGTAATGATTCATAATATGAACATGATTTGACATGATCAGTTGATATTTGTTGACTTTGATTATGATTGTTTGAAATTTTGACTACCCCCTCAAGCAATGAGTCAATGAGGAAAGGACACTTAATAAAGCGATGAGTCGCTTGACCAAGATGAATGATATGGACCTCTTTTTAGAGGGTTGCTTTGATGATTTGTTCAATGTTAGATGCCCCAATAATTGAAAGAGCATACATCATTAAATCACTACCTTCGATGAGTTGAAGAACTTGATTTTGGTAAGCTTAAGTCAAAATCCTAGCCTTGGCGGTAATTAGGAGATAATCTTAAGTCTAATCCTAGCCTTGGTGGAAATTAGGAGATAAGCTTAAGTATAATCCTAGCCTTGGAAAAAATTAGGAGACAAGCTTAATTCTAATCCTAGCCTTGGTAAAAATTAGGAGAGAAGCTTAAGTATAATCCTAGCCTTGGCGACAATTAAGAGACAAGCTTATGTCTAATCCTAGCCTTGGCGGAAATTAGAAGATAAGCTTAAGTCTAATCCTAGCCTTGGCAATAATTAGGTGATAAGCTTAAGTCTAATCCTAGCCTTGATGGCAATTAGGAGACTAGCTGTCTGGCTTGCTTGAATTTTATTTTGATCTTTTACTTATTTTCCCCAAGCAAGGAGGATGCATGATAGTTTTTTAGCAATGAGTCTTGAACGAATGCACTTAGCTGTGATTAAGTGTTTAAATATTTATTTTGATTACACATGTTTTTATTATTGCCAATGGGTTTAGTGGATGCAATTAGGACATTTTGGGTGACCAAAGGGTTCATGATGCCTTTGGAGCCTTTTGGGTGACCAAAGGGTTTATAGATGCCTTTAGGGCATTTTGGGTGAACAAAGAGTTTTTGGATACCTTTGGAGATTTTTGGGTGACCAAAGGGTTTTTGGATACCTTTGGAGCCTTTTGGGTTGACCAAAGGGTTTTGGATATCTTTGGAGCTTTTTGGGTTGACCAAAGGGTTTTGGATACCTTTGGAGCTTTTTGGGTTGACCAAAGGGTTTTGGATACCTTTGGAGCTTTTTGGGTTAACCAAAGGGTTTATGTATACCTTTGGAGCCTTTTGGGTGACCAAAGGGTTTTGGATACCTTTGGAACATTTTGGATTGACCAAAGGGTTTATGGATACCTTTGGGACATTTTGGATTGACCAAAGGGTTTATAGATACCTTTGGAGCCTTTTGGGTGACAAAAGGGTTTTGGATACCTTTGGAACATTTTGGGTTGACCAAAGAGTTTATGAATACCTTTTGGGATTTTTGGTTTGGCCAAAGGGTTTTGGATACCTTTGGAGCATTTTGGGTTGACCAAAGGGTTTTTTTGGGGCTTTTTAGGTTGACCAAAGGGTTTTTGATACCTTTGGAGCCTTTTGGGTTGACCAAAGGGTTTTAGATACCTTTGGGGATTTTGTTGGGTGACCAAAGGGTTTATGATGCCTTTGGAGCCTTTTGGGTGACCAAAGGGTTTTGGATACCTTTGGAGCCTTTTGAGTGACCAAATGGTTTTGGATACCTTTGGAACATTTTGGGTGACCAAAGCGTTCATGTATACCTTTGGAATGTTTTGGATTGACCAAAGGGTTTATCGATACCTTTGGAAAAAAAAATTGACCAAAGGGTTTATGGATACCTTTGGAGCCTTTTGAGTGACCAAAGTATTTTAGATACCTTTGAAGCCTTTTGGGTTGACCAAAGGGTTTTGGATACCTTTGGAGCCTTTTGAATGACAAAAGGGTTTTAGATACCTTTGGAGCATTTTTGGTTGACCAAAGGGTTTTGGATACCTTTGGAGCCTTTTGGGTGACCAAAGGGTTTATTGATACCTTTGGAACTTTTTGGGTGACCAAAGGGTTTATGGATACCTTTGGAGCCTTTTGGGTGACCAAAGGGTTTATGGATACCTTTGGAGCCTTTTGGGTTGACCAAAGGGTTTTGGATACCTTTGGAGCCTTTTGGGTTGACCAAAGGGTTTTGGATACCTTTGGAGCTTTTGGATTGACCAAAGGGTTTTGGATACCTTTGGAGCATTTTTGGGTTAACCAGAGGGTTTATGGATACCTTTGGGGTGTTTTAAGGTTGATTGTTGATTAGGGGAGGTATGATACCAATAATGCCCCAGTTATGTTTAGCAAATATTTTTGTTTTGATTTTATGTTATGGATGCAACGATGGATGCAATGCATAGATAATGATTTGATTATGCTATACGTATGCAATGTATTGATGACATGTACTAGGTATATGATAGATGTATTCTTAGATGATGTGATCTAGATGTGTAGATGGACTACTTACAATGTATGGGTATATGGATGTAATGATTTATGTTTAAATGCATGTTTGTTTTGATATGATTATATGCATCTAATTTATGTTGTTATGATGTGGTAAATGCAATGTGTGTACTACAATATTTATGTGATGGTGATCTAATGTAAATGAACCTGTATGCTTTAATCACTTAAAACATAAGGTATGCATGTGATATAAGTTTAAAAATCTAATGGGTGACACCATAGAATGTAAATCAATCATGAATAAATAATAACTCGTATAATACAAATTAATCATTTACACCTTCAAATGTTAGATGAGATGATGTGATGTGTATGTGCTTTCTTGATGAGCTTCTGTAAATCAAATATATGCACAAAAATAGTCAGTGGCCATCTAAATATCATTGTTGAAATTCATCTGGTATCTATCCTATTTCATGAACACCCTTTAATGAATAAAACCTCGTAAATAAATTTGATGATTTGACTAATGGAATGATTTGTTTCTACGAGGGTATTTTTAAGGTTTTCCATGAGACTTAAGCACCCTACTTGATCAAAAATTGTATACTGATCATACAGTGCTTCTGAAGGATAAATTTCTTGTTATGAATATCTAGATACTCATTATCCTTGTGTGTCAAAATTAATATATTATAAAAAACATAAGCATACCCCGATGCCAGGTGGGATTCATTCAACCCATTACTATATTGGGGATCCTCAAATTTTCATCTTGATCCTAAGTTGGACTCAGTTGGATTAGACCACTAGGCGATACAGGACACCTAAAGCTAGCTCTTCCACATGTAAACATTGGTCTATACAAAAGTAAGATGCTCATGTGACAGACATATCATTGTGCGTAAGGATACCTTACATTTCATCCATGCTGAGAATTCTTGGGATTCAAGTTCAATACTCCCTCATTTTCTTCACATTTATTTGGGATACTTGCTCATGCTTAGTGATGAGAATCACTGTTTATTTTAAATTTTTGTTTTTCTTTTGAGCAAGGGATTTATGTAGTGATGATAATCATTGGTTTATTTTGTTTTTGAATTTTTTCTTTGTTTGGGAGTTTTGCTTGTTTTGATCAAAGCAAGGGATTTCTTTGGGTAGGGGTGAACTTGTCCTTTTGCCAATTCTTAGCATTTCCGAACCGGTCACATAGGGGTATGAGCAAGATAAACTTTTCACCTTAGGATACCTAATACCGCTTTGCAACATTCATCTTTCCCTTGTTTCAACTAGGATTTTAATGTTTTGATTAGTGATAGGATTCTAAAATATACCCGGTTCTATCAAAACTAAACCTCACTTATCAAAAATAAAGATAAATTTCTACACAGTTTGGTAAAACCACTATGTATGGTTGAGTGACCGAAAAACCCTAGTATATCCCTTGTAGCAACATGAGGGTTTGTGTTGAAAAACACAGTTACTCACATGGGTGATGGATGATGATGGATTTTGAAGATGCATGATTGAGGTACAAATATGGTGTCATTTGTAAGATTGCAAACATAAATGTATCTAATGCAAATGTAATGGATGCAACACCTATATGCAATGCAACTATATGAATGCAAATGTGAAATGCATAATGTAAATGTTTTTGTATTTTTGATGCTTTCAATTATTTTTGAGTTTTGATTATTCTGAATGTTTTTGAACTTTTTGATTTTAAATTGTTTTTGTGATTTTATGTTTTGCTATTGAAAAAAGGGCTTATGGTGCCTTTGGGGCTTTTTTATGAATAGACCAAAGGGATTATGATGCCTTTAGAGCCTTTTGTGATTTTACCAAAGGGCTTATGATGAATTTGGGGCATTTTATGATTTTACCAAAGGGCTTATGATGCCTTTGGGGCATTTTGATTTTGACCAAAGGGCTTATGATGCCTTTGGAGCTTTTTGTGATTTGACCAAAGGGATTATGATGCCTTTGGGGCATTTTGATTTTGACCAAAGGGCTTATGATGCCTTTGGATATTTTTGTGATTTGACCAAAGGGCTTTAAGATGCCTTTGGATCCTTTTGTGATTTGACCAAAGGGCTTATGATGCCTTTGGAGCCTTTTGTGAGTTGACCAAAGGGCTTATGATGCCTTTGGAGCCTTTTGTGATTTGACCAAAGGGCTTATGATACCTTTGGAGTCTTTTGTGATTTGACCAAAGGGTTTATGATGCCTTTGGAGACTTTTGTGATTTGAGAAAAGGGCTTATGATATATTTGGAGAGTTTTTTGAGTTGACCAAATGGATTATGATGCCTTTGCAACCTTTTATTTTTGGTTTTAATGTTTTTTTATTTGTTTGTGTTTTTATGTTTTATGTTGTTTTTGGTGATTTTGAAATTTATGAATGTTTTTCGGTTTTGTTGTTTTTATAGGGGGAAGGTATGATAACTAAGGTACCCCCAGTGTGCATTTGGCCTACTATAATGTAGTCATCTTGCTTAGGAAGAGTGATAGAAATTATCTCTCCCAATTGGGGCATGGATCTTTGTAGGGTGCCCTTGTCTTGGTGGGGAGAAATGAGTGAACCATCTTCACAGAGCTTATTTTGTTCTAATAGGTCTTGGACCACATTCTAAAATGAATGACAACTATGAATGTCATGCCCCTATATATGATGATACATACAAAATAGGCTTTCATCAATGGACCCATGTTTGGGATTTCTTTGTTTGACTTCTGGAAATACAAATGCATTTTCCTTGTACAACTTTTGAAATAAATTTGTAGTAGTCATTTCAAATATGACCACTCATTGAGGTTGCTTATTTGGACTATGAGGCTATGAATGACCTTGGGGTCTCTTCTGGGATGGTGTAGCCTCTATTTTGGTAGGCTGGGGTTTTGTGGATGAACCGTATATGGGAAAAGCTCCACTATCTATGAGATCTTGGACCACATTCCTGAACCCATAATAATTGTGAATGCCATGGCCCTCTATTTGATGGTAGGGATAGTAATGGTCCTCCCTATAACCCTTAGGTTTGGATTTTTTTGTGTCTATAGATTTTATGTCATTTAATGTTAATACCTTAGCCTCTTGCAACTTTTGAAATATGATAGACATAGGATCGTTTAAAGGAGTCCATATGCACTGTGGATGCCTTGAGCATGCAACGTGCATTGGCTTGGTTTGAGGATCAGGTTGAGCCTTAGGTATATCACTTGCTTTCTTAGGTGCTTCCCTTGCATTTTGTATGTAAGGTATGGATTGTTGACTATAATCACTTTTTGGTTGACAACCCGAAGTTGCTTCTTTTTAAGCATGTTATAAACTATGGTTCAAAATATTTGACATGATTTAATATCATGACCATTTTGTCTATGATATAGACAATGTGATTATTCCCCATACGCTTGTGGTCTTGGATTATCTAGGTCTAAATAGTAAACCTCAGGTAATATGATAGCATTTACGGTACATAATCAATTGAAAACTGATACCGCATGCTCAATCGATGAGGGATGCTTGCCAGGTTGCTTAGGCGGTTGAGTTGGCCCTTGCTCTTACTGAGGTTTTTCATGTGGCTCAGGAGGTGGTTTGACCTCAGATGAGGGTTGATTTTGTATCTTCTAGATTTAAATTTGATTCATGATAAAGTGCAATACCTCATTTTGTTGCTCCATTTATTTGTCTATATTATAGAGGTGATTTTGCATATGCTCTAATACTGATAAGGCTCCCATGTGTATTTCTAGCGATTGGTTTGAAATATCATTTTCTACTGAAGGAGGTGAAAGAGTGGGTGTTAAAAATCCATCTGGTAACTTTAACTCACATATTTCCTTCATTTGAGTTGATGTGGAGGCTTCATGATGATCCACTTTGATAGTGGTCTCCACATGCTCATGTTTATGACTTAGTTCATGTTTCTATTTCACTTTTTCATGTTGAAGTGTGTCATATTTGGTACCCCCAGTCTGATGTGGAGAAAACACCTGTTCTTGTTCTTGAGGAGGCATCATGAGAAGTGAGTCAGGGGTGACTAATGCTAATGGTTTTAACCCTTTCAATATAGCAGCAACATCTACTTGCACCATATCTTGTTTTATCTGCCTTAGAGTCACTTGGTCTTTTGAATTAATGTTAACCATTGCCACGAACTCTTGAGAAGGCACTTTAGCTTTTGGACCAGTCGAAGATGCTTTATTCATGTTAATTATTGTTTTCTTCTCCTCAGCAGGTAATATGATACCATGATTTTTGGTGATGGGAAAAGGTAGCGACTTCTTGATGCAAGCCTCAGTTGAATATTTGATGATTTTATCCAATTGAATATTTGGAGGCCTGTATGTGACTAGATTTTCTTGTGGCTCATCAAACTCCTTGTAATACTTGAATGGATCAGGATCATGGGGAACCACATACACTTTTCCTTGGTGTAAGAACTTTAGATTTTGGTGTACTATGGAAGGCACACATTCCATATCCCTTATTCATGGTATACCTAGAAATATGTTAGACTGCCTCTCACCCCCCAAGATATGGCACAATGTAGGTATTGTCTTTATCACAACCTGTATAGGTAGGATTACTGTACCAATTTTTGGGGAAGTGGCATTATTAAAGGCTCTCAATGTGAATGTTGAGTCCTTAATGCGTGAAGGTGGTAAATTTAAATGCTTCAAAGCTACAACCATGATGATGTTGATAGCTGACCCAGTATCAATCAAGACTCTCTTGTACAAAATTTGATTGATGCTTGCTATGATGTGTAGTGGAGGATTGGGTTCATACACAGATATTGGATTAATCTCTTGTCTATGAAAGGTAATCATAGGGTCCTTTTGTAAGTGAATTGAATTCATTATTGGTGTGGACCATGATAGATTATTATCTTTAGTTGAATTTTTTGGTATGTTGGGTTGATCAAGGTATATTTTGCTTCTTGTTGTAGTATTGATCATATCGATAAAACCTTCATTAGGTGGTGCTATGCACACCTCATTGACATGCTCCACTTGATTATTGGATGCTATTTTTGCTTCACGTGTAGGCAAGGGGTCTTGGAAGACTCTTATCTAAAGTTCTTGCCTCTCAATCATATCCTGCACTAAATCTCTAAAAGGATGACATGTCTGAATGTCATGATCCCTTTGTCGATGGTACATGCAATATAGATTTTATTAGTGTGCCTTTGATCTATGCTTTTTAGGCTTCCATGGATGGATCTCTAGAAGACTGATTCTTCATGCCTCATATAACTGATCAAAGAGTGATGCTAATATCTCTAGAAAATTAGTATATTGTCATTGTGGTCGATGTTGTTTTCATTGTATCTGATTCTGTTGCATATGATTTTGGACCAGAAGAGGCTGAGTTTGGTAATTATACTACACTGGAAGAGGTGGTGTGACCTAGTTTGAGGATTTAGGGATACTCAAAACAACTTGATTGAATAGGGCCACCCTTTGTTGTGTGTTGCCACCTATAATATTCTTGTTTGGCCATTCATTTTTGTGGAGTTGAATATCATCCTCTTGTATCTTGATTGCCTCAATGGACTCAGTCTGTTCTAAGGCCTCCTCAAATATTTGATATTGTTGCAATTATAAGATAAGCGAGATTTTTTTTAAATAAATTCTCATAAAAAATTGAATGAGATCTATTTTTGGTAAGGTAAAAGGTAATTTTAACATCACCTTTCTCTATTTATTGCCATACTCAATGACTAGCTCATCATCAAGTTGATGAGGCTTACCAATTAATTCAAGTTTATCATTTTCTTAGCACTAGAGGAAAAACGTTGTAGGAATGCATCAACCAATTGATCAAATTTTTGTATGCTTTGATGTGGTATACAATTATACCATTCTAAAGCATCCCCAGTTAGTGTTGTAAGAAATACTCTTAACATCAAGGGATCATTGTCTTGAAAATGGAAGCACATATTGATGAAGGTTGTCATGTGCTCTTGTGCATTTTCATCCTCTTTGCATTTTTCAAGTTGAGGCATCTTGAAGTTTGATGGATATGTCGATGATGACACTGATGGATGCAAAGGCTAATTTCTAAGCTATTTTAGTGTAGGTTTTTGATAAACCGACCTTTTGTTTTGTTTTTTGAATGAATTTATTTGATCATCTAGTGCTTTGTATGGCCCTGACAAAATGATATGATCTTCTTATTGTGGCCCTTGATTAGGTGGAGGAGGTCATGCGCGCACCTCTACTCTACTTGCAACATTATACCGAAATGAAATGAAAGACCATGAAATGCATATAACTTGAAAATAACAAAGAAATATCCTTTTATTTATATTGAATCTTGGTTACATGTCAGTCCCTCTGAGGGATACCCCTTTTGATACAATGAATTACACGTGAATAAAATGTCCCCTTGCAAAGGGGTGGTGCACTTTTGTAGACTTCTTGATCTCACACATGAAACTGTATGAGGGCTCACAGATGCCTCCTTCTCCTTCTCTTGTCTAGGAGGGATCCTATGCTCTGAATGTCTTGATCTGGTCCTGTAAACCTGTAGATTTGCATACATGGAAAAAACAAAGCACACTTAGTAGTACGGGTCACCTCTTCGAAAGAGGCTCTTATTAGAAAATATGATAATCTAGATGAATAAGCATAATGTGCATTGAAATATAGTAGATGTACGCAATAAGCATATGAAAATCAAAAATATTAATCTAAATGCAATGAAATATTAAGATCTATGCTAAAGCCATATAAATGAAATAATGATAAATAAATATCTATTACTTAGAACAAATGAATCAACCATTTTAAAACTTGGTTGTGACTACGGGCCGCTATCAAAGACAACAACCTTTGACTTAAATGTTACCTTAGGTATTATGGGCTATGGAAGTATATTCCTTGCTCGAATTTATGTTCAAGGGTCGCCTGTTGTGTCTCCTACACTGATTGGCGGTTGGGAATGATGGATATGAATAATGATGCGTGGATGTAGCTTAGTGGGACGGTGCTCCAATGATCCTCAAAGGGGCATATATTTTCTCTCTATTTCAATAAGGCTTCACTACACACAATTTGAACTCTCTGTCTCTCCCTTTTCCCTTCCTAGAAGTTTGAATATGTAGCCTTCTTGGTTTTAGGTCAAGATCTAGGGCTTGGCTTCTTGGGGAAATCAAAATCCATATCTGCATGCCAACTAACTCTTCCAAAGGGATGGTTCAGTCTTGGATTGGCATGGAAGGGGTAATCAGGAGGAACTCTAGGAGTTCCTAGCCAAGATACCTTCAAAATGAATGCAAACTACTATTACTACCTGTGATTTGGGTAATCCTTCATGACAGTTCGTATTTTAGTGCTACCTGCTATCATCGAAAGTGGCTAGCTATGGTTGCTCTCAGCTTGAGCGGCCAAGATTTGCGGTTGCTCTAGTCGATAGTGGCCAAGCCTAAGTGGGCTAGAGCTACCCCTTTTGAGTGGTTAGGACCATTGTTGCTCTTGGAAAGGTCCAAGATTGGTCATATGGTCTGTGGATGTGCCCATATGAGTAGTCTCCTAAACATGACACATTTTAGGTGTCTACACAACCCTTTAAATATTTAATTCAAGCAAATTGTAAATTTTATATCTAATACAAATCTAGTAAAGAGAATAGGATATTTCAAGCTCAAAAAATTGGTCAAATACAACAAATATATGATAAAAAAGGTTTTATTTTTGTTTTTTATAACCAATATGTGGTTTCTATTTGGGGCCACTCCCATAAAAATATTGAAATATTACATTTTCTGTAAGATCAATTAGACCACATCTAGCTTGTCTTTTTATCAAAGATATTTTTCATTTCATTTTATGTCAAATAAATTATTTGTATTTCTCAAAGTCTTATGTTATTGCAATCAATTTCTCGATATAATTTATATTAGGAGATACAATCTCACTTGGTTAGTTGCCTTTTAAAATTTAACTATCAAAGATATTTTTCATTTCATTTTCCATTAAATATATTCTTCATCTTCCTCAAAGTCTTATGTTACTGATATCAAATCCTTGACATCATTTCATTAGGAGATACAATCTCACTTGGCTAGTTGCCTTCTAAAATTTAAATTTCACCAAGACAAAAATCAACATTGTAATTGGCTAATTTTTTTGCTACCCAATTTCCTTTTCTATAGATATTATCACATTTCCAAGAAATTGCCTCCCATAATAGATGATGAACACAAAAAATAATGCTATTTTTATCCAATACCCACATCCCTTTTTGTTAATAGCATTAATGATAATTTGTCAATCGCCATCATTTGAAATATTTTTCATCCTTTTTCATTTGTAATTTCAATCCCTATAAAAAGTACCTTAGCCTCTGCATAGTTCTTCGTTCAAGTTCAATGTTATTTGAGTGAGGAGAATTTTGCCTTCATTATTTTAAAAACACCACCTCCACTAGAGTTTTTCAAATTTCCTTTGGAATCACAATCAAAATTAATTTTTATTAACCAAACTTATAAACATTTAAATTTTACCATAGATCAAATAAGATATTTTGTTTTAATGCCATTGTATCAAAATACTCTTCCATATATATTCAACTCCTATAAAAAAAAATAGTTAACACCTATTTTTCCACACTTGAGAATTCCCATGATGAGCACCATATCTATGGATATTATGCAAGAGAGACAACAATACAATTCTAAACTTGAGCATGATTTTAATATTTATTTTTAATAATTCTATTATTCATTTCAAGCCATAAATTCCAAAAAATAAAGGCAAGACCAATCCTCCACATAATACATGATGCTTTAGCTTTGAAATAATTAATCCAACATTTCATAAATTCTTCCAATGTTGATGGATCTCCCCATTATATTCTCATATTATTTTAAAAAGTAACCCAAATGGTGTGAGCAAAGGGAAAGTGAAGAAGTAAATGGTCTGATATTTCTAATTCTTCACACAACACACATCTGAAAGGTCCATGATATCCTCTTCTTTGTTGACTCTATTTTGTAAGAATATTCTTTGAACTACTAACAAAGGAATATTTAGACCTTATGGAAAGCCTATAGTGACCGAACATTCTTCCAAGGGAAATATGTGAGAGTAGATAATTTCAATTACTCTAAATCCTCATATCCCAACTTTACCAAGTATCTACCATATTTATATAGATTCCAAACCAAATCATCCTTTTGTGTAAAAATAGGTAAATAAAACTCTTGAATCATATTTGAATCTCATTTGTAATTTGTTTGAGTTCCTCTTCTTCAACTAGGTTACTAATAAAAATTCATTATTTGGAGTTGTTGCTCACGTTAATATAATAATTTATCTTTGAACCTTTACAAGTTAGGAATTGCCAATCCAATGGTTTCCATTTTGAATTAAAATTAAGAGGATAAGGTTTCAACCAAGCATCGAGCCAATAATTTGCATAATTCCCCTCATTGATTGACCATCTAATGCATTTTTTGATCAATTGCAAACTATATATTGTGAAGTTTCATGTTAGTGATCCTTTGGGTAGGATTATTTTCCATAAATAATCTCATTGCATTGAGAGAACCTATAAATTTTTAAAGTAATATTTTCCCCAACTATTTCCTTGATCTCTAAATAATCTCTACCCAAGTTTTTTTCCCTAAGTTCAAACTTATAACTTTGCAATTTTGCAAGCCTACTCCTCTAATATTATTTCCTTTGCAAACCCTATCGTATTTATAGAGAGGAAACCTAAATTTTTTCTTTCATCCTTTTCAAATAAATTCTATTCGAATTTTATTAAATTTAGATGATATACCTATTGTTGATATTGAAAGTGACATCGTATAAATAGTTATTGACTACAATAGTCTTTATGAGTTGTAGAATTCCTACCATGTTTAAGAGCTTATATTTTCAATCTATTAAACAAGTTTTCATTCTATCCAAACAATATATTTAAAGATCTTTATATTTTCTCCATGATACAAAAGAATAGCTAAGTAGATTGATTGAAATTTTTCAATTTTAAACTATAAAGTATCCACAATAATTTATTGTAAATCTAGGGTAGTGTTAATAAAAAATCATGGATTTTGTAGTATTAACTAACTATATAATAGCCTTCTCATAGCATGATACTATTTATTTAAACTCCATCGCATCACTGACTAAGGGATGGTCCAAAAGAAAAGTATCATCAATAAAGTGGGGGTGCGATTTTAAGAGATCATTTTTTCCAACTTGAAAATTTTGTTTTTTCCTTCCATTTTTGCCTTTGATAAAGTTCTCCCTAATGCCTCCACAATATTAAGAAATAGATAAGGATATAGTGAGTCACCTTGGTAGAGTCCACAAGATGACTTAAAGTAACCAACAAGAGAACCATTGATTAAAATAGACTGTTTCAGAGTGCTATAACAACATTTAATATAGCCACACAAACCTTTTTTTTTGGATAACATCATGTAAAAAATATAGCTTTGTTCATATTTAATTTCATGAGCATACTTGGATTTTTCATGAAATGAAGAGAATGTATGGCCTTTTATTTAATGATTACACCATCAAGAATTTATTTTCCATGAACAAAACTACCTTGTTCCAATGAGATAATACAATCTAGAATGATTTTCAACTTGTTTGCCATAATTTTTGAAATGATCTTATAAATCATATTACAAAGTCTTATTGTACGAAAATTATCAAAATAGTTTGTCTTTCTTGGAAAATAATATACTAAAAGTGATATTTATGTCACTTACAATAGCTTCCTTTTATAGGCCTCTTCAAATATAACCAATATATCACTATTTAATAAATCTCAAACATTTTAAAAGAATATTGCAGGAAATCAATTCAAGCCAAGTGCCTTGTTAGGAAAATTGCTACATGTAGCCTCTCCATAGATATCTTCTTCATAAAAATTTCATTTGTCCCTATGTGATCATTGATGGAATATTTCACAAAATCTTATGTTGTGCCTCATCTTTCTCATCATCTAACAAAATATTTTTGAAACAAGTAATTGCTTCCTTTCAAACATATTCTTCTTCCTCAATATTTCTTGCATCTAGAGTTAAATATTTTTGATGCGATGACAAAATTTGGTATTTCTATCTCCTTTCTTGATCCATTTATCCCTAGATTTTTGGAACCAATATGATTTGTTCTTTGATGCATTATGATAGTTAGGAAGTAATTATTTTTCTTGCACAAGAATCTTGGTCCATTCAATTAATTTCTACTATATATTATATTTTTTGAGTTTGGATTAAATTTTTCTTTCTTTAAAAATGTTACCAAAATATTTGGTATTCCAAATATTTATTTTATCCTTTAAATATGTTTTCTTTTGAACAAAATTGTAAATCCATGATCCTTAAAATATGATTCATCCCACCATAACATAACTATTTGGAAGAAATAAAGTTCTTGGAGCCATATAAACTAGAAGAAAAATATATTTGGATGGCCATTATTGGGTATATTATAATTCAAAAAATTGGGTTTTTTATCTATTTTGCTCCAATAAAATATCTAAAAATATTTTATACTTTGTTTTCAATCATGTGTTGGAGTACAAGAATCTACCCAATATTTTTGTTATATGAGTTTACCCAATGCATCTATTATCCCATGTATATTGAAAACTTGAAATAATAACATCCCAAATGCCATTGGAATTGACAAATAATGCAAATAATTTTATTTATTTATACCATTAAGGAGTACCATCCTTCTTTTCCAAAGGAGATACAGCTATGTTAAATTCACCCTTAAGAATCCATAGATCATAACTATGAATCATCATCATGCTTAAAAAATATATGCAAAGGACCTTCCAAAATATTTCACAAGGAGTAACTATAGTTGGATCATATATATTTATAACCCCAACTTTTATTGTTTTCTCTTTTTCACAAAATAGTCCAACAACCCAATTACTTTTTGCATCTACAATTTTCCATCCCATTTGGTTATAAAAAAGGTTGCATTTTTAAAAAAAATTAAGAAACATATATTTTTAAATTAATTTTATTCTTTGAAAGCATTCTTATAAATATTTTAGTGAAAATAATTAACTTGAATTGTTGTATGAAATAGTATAGCAATAGTCTTTATGGTTTTAATTAAAGCTAAGTGCATTATTGTTGATAGCAGGGGATCATTATGAGCAAAGATCAAAACTAAAGGGTTCAATATTTTCTAAAGTTATATGTTATTTCTATAGGGGCAATTCTTATAAAATAATAAAATATTACATTGTTATTATGCTATTCAAATCATATCTAGCTTGCCTTTTTATCAAAAGTATTCTTCATCTTCTTCAAATTGCTATGTTTCCACAACCAACTCCTAAAAGCCATTTTACTAGGAGATACAATATGACTTGTCTAGTTACCTTCTAAAATTTAAATTTCACTAAGATAAAGATCAACGCCATGATTGGATAAATTTTTGCTACTCAATTTCCTTCTATAGAGATAGGTTAACTTTTTTAAGAAACTACCTTCAATGATGGTTTTGTTAAGTTGGTTATATGAGATTGAAAATAGCCCAACCCATATTACATCATGACCACATGGTGGTGTTGTCCTCTATGATTGTTTCAACCATCAAATGTGAGGGACTAGATGGTTGGAACTATTGTATCTCATGCAAAGCCATATAATAAGGCTACTTTTGAGAGCATGAGGTTTGGCTCTATCAGGGGCCTCCAAAATTTTTGACAAGGCCAACTCCTTTTAAGATGTGAATTTGAACACACTTTTCCTACTCTAGCCTAATATACAAGTTGTAGGGGGAAAGGGTTAGAGAAATACAAAAAATATAATAATAAGTAAAAAACCTAAGCTAACAAAGGTGATACTCCAATATTAGAATACGATTCTCCTATAAAACAACCTTGACTATAATGTGTTAAAAATTAGTAGTTTGAACACTTACTTGTCTAAGAATATATATAAGCACAAACTAAAATATCAACACACACACACACACACATACACACACACACATATATATATATATATAAGAATCAAGATAGGGAGAACCGAAGAATTGGAACCAAATAGTCATAGGCCTCCATTATATACATGAGTATGAAAATATTACAAGATTATGACAAAATTAGGGCTTTAGACTCTTCCCACATGATCACTTAGGAATCTAAGTACTGCTATATAGAATAAAACAAAGCAAAATTTGTACAACTTGCAGAGATATAACTTGCCAATGCTTTACAATGTTGAGAAAACAAATATATATATATATATATATATATATATATAGATAAAGGAAACAAGATAGGGAGAACCAAAGAATTGGAACCAAATAGTCATAGGCCTCCAATATATACATGAGTATGAAAATATTACAATATTATGCCAAAATTAGGGGTTTAGACTCTCCCCACATGATCACTTAGGAATCTAAGTACTGCTATATAGAAGAAAATGAAGGGAAAATTATACAACTTGCAGAGATATAACTTGTCAATGCTTTACAATGCTAAGAAAACATATATATATATATATATATATATATATATATATATATATATATATATTACAAAAATGGGAAGATTTTCCCTCCAAAATTTTGCAAATATTTGAAAAATGGTTGCTCCTTTTACATTTTGGATCATGTCTTTATTTAGTTGTTGGTTCCTTAGGGGTCCTTGAATCCAATCCCATTAATGTTGGATGGTTATGAACCTTTTGATGAGATGCTACTACCATTGTTGCCATCTACTTTTTTGGGAGTCCCAAATTCTAAGTAAGTGAAATTTATATAATCAATGCTCTAGATTCGACATTGCTCATGTTGTACCTTTCCATATTGTCTTTAATGTGCTAACCATTCTTATTAACTACCAAAATTAAGATGTACAGATAGGTGAGTTTGAGGTTTATCAACCATTGTTGCCTTTATGGCTCAACTACTGCCTTTGGGAGACATGCTTTGATGCCATTATTTCTTCCCTAATAAAATTGGATGATCCTCCCTATACCCCATCACTTGAATTATTTTGGATGACTCTACTATTGAGGCTCTTACATTTTTCAACCTTTATTTACCTGATCCTTAAAATTTTTATGTTTATTCCTTTTATTGAACTCTTAAAACTACTAATATTTATACTTCTCACTCCTTTTTTGCATTTTGGGACTTTTCTCCACCTTCTGGTTTTCAAAATTTAGATATTGCATTCCATCAAACCTTTTTCCTTCCCATTCCTATAATAATTATTGAAAGTGCCATCAATTTTTTATTAAAACTTTTGTTATCTAAAAATACTTGCTCTTTGTACCTTATTCTATCCTCTAAATTTTGGAACTTTTTTGTCAAAACTTTTTCCCATGCTCATACACCACTCTATCTTTCACTGAGTTTGTCTCATGAAATTTTGCTATGGCTTTCTTCTTCCAAGTGTAGTGAGAACTCACTATATTTTTTGTGACTCATAGGGGATATTAATCTTGATGAAGATAAAGAACCCAAAAAAAACTATTGCCCTATCCATTGGTTGTAGAATCAATAAGTTAAAATTATGGTGGAAGCGAGGATATTTTGAGCATCTGGACTACAATTGCACATCTATACCACTCTTAAAGTCTACAATTTTCATAAAACTAGGATTAATCCCTACTGAATTAGGATTGCTTCCCAATTTTATGGAAAATACATGTTCTAGTTATCACTTTATCAATCTTACTATCTAGAAAATGATTCCATTGTTGTCATCCTTCTTTCTTGCTTTCTAATGTTTCAAAGTTGCCTTCACACAGGATTACTAGACCTCTTAATTTGGTGAGTGTTCCTGAATTATGGGGTCTAAAAATATTTTCTTTTATTTAATACCACAACCAAGGTAACCTCTTTATAGACCAATAATACTATATGATCTATGGAAGTCTAACCACTATTTTCATAGATTGTAATCTCTATCAAATTATACCAATTTCTTGTTTGGTCATCCTAGGTCCCTTCTTGTTCTTCCATTATTCCTAAGTTTTATTTTTGTGGGGCTTCTTATGATGTTACCTTGGTAATAATAGTGATAATTAATGACTTATTAAATAGTCACTATGAACTTAATCACAAATGGAGGATAATTTTGTTTTTGAACCCACCCATCTTGATGATTGGCTAGTTCATGGTCATTGTATAAGATGGGATCTTGATAAAGATAGAGTCCTTTTAGTTATCATCGAAAAGACTTCAAGAATCTTAGCAATAGTGAGATATAAATTATCTACCACTAGAAATACTATAGGTCATCATATTTTCTAGTTTTGTGGGTCAACATAGTCTTGTGGTGTAGGGATATTCAAATTTTCTAGCAACTTCCTTTAACAACCTTTATTTTTCAAGATATTTGACCTCTTTATAGCATCAAATACTTGATAAATTGAAGGAGATTTAGGTCCTCTCATCTTATTCAGTTCTTTGATGATAAATTCACTCAAAATTCCCCTTCAAGTTGGATTTGTCTAATGAGGTAAAATTTACTATAGTCTTACGAATCACAAAGAAATTTTGCTTGTAGAAGGAAAAGAACCCAAAAATAGAAGTCTTGTCAATTAGGCATGGTACTAAATTATTGAGACCTAAGGATATGGGAGGCATATTTCTTGTGTGAAAGGTAAATTTGGTTGGGGTGATGAAGTGTTGAGAAGGGGAGTTTCCTTATATAGACTTATCCAATTGGGAAAGTCATTGAAATAACTCATCCTTCAACTTGATCTTCATTGGAAAGCTCATGGGAAATGATATTTTCAATATAGTTAAATCAATAATGACATGATTATCCTCCATTCCCTAGCTAATTTGTTTATTGTTAGCTCTCTTGATCAATGCAGCCCTCCTTCAAATATGCATGTGAATATCACTTGATGCACTTTTCTAAAAATTTGATTCATGCTAGTGTTTTGATTTCTTTCCTTCTTACATGCCACCACCTGCTCTAACCAATAGTTATAAAACACCTAGCCTCATTAGCTTTATTTATATATGCTACTTATTTACAATATAATACATGATTTTGGTATATTTTTAACACACCATATTTCTCATATGAATCTCATTCATTGGAATCTACAGTGTTCGAACCAAAGTGTTCCAAACTTCCACCACTCTCATGTGTTCATTGTCTTGAATATGTGACTTTATGTAGCCAAATATATTTGGCTAATTAGTTCTAACAAATGATGAGTTCCTAGTTCTATGTAGATTAATGCATTGAGACCGTGCATGGAAGAATCATCCTCTATTTGTAGCTCTTTTATTATTTCCTCTAGGTTTGGACACTATTAAATCATCACTTGGGAACACTTGGGACCATATTCAACCATGTGTACATATTGATCTTCTGTTGGCCCCTTATTGACCTTTATCACATCATCCAATCAAAATTATGGTATGCTAACTACCAGGTCAACCAATCCATCAGATACAATATCAACTTCTCCCTCATCTCAAGAAAGAAATATCTAATCTCATATAGTGCAAGCCACTTCAAGGAAGAATTGAGTGGAAACAAATTAACTTGCTACTAGGATTTTAATTTTGGAATGATATTTATATACTTAAGATGGAATTACTTGACTTGGTATGGGTGTAGTTGTTGGCTTTTAAGCCTAACTATATCAAGTCCTAGTATAATTAAACCATAATATGTTAGGTCTAAATATAATTAATCAAGAGTAGAATAAATTATAAGAGCAATCAAAGTATTTACTAGACAATACAAATTATAATAATATTCACTATAATATCAAATATGAATATAAATTGCCTAAATCATTCGTGTACAAGCATGAAATATACTTACAACAAAATTACTTAAAATTTGTATACAAGCCCTAATATTATAAATGCTTGCTATGGTGATTGTTATAGACCATTTCACCCATCCATTGTATGGATATTTTTCTCTATAATATAGACATATAGATGTGACTCTTCAATACTTGACTATTGCACTCCTCATATATCCAAGAGTTGCAACCTTTCATATTCTTTACATAAGACAAGACTTTCATGTCTTTTGGCTTCTCATCTTGCCACTTGTATACAACTCTTTACATGTATACTTAAATATATAACACTTGCACACTTCTACATGACACTTACTATCCTACATGCACTCCTTACATGAAACTTTTGCACATACTCACATTATATATTTGCACACTTACATACATGACACGCTTGCACTTTCTCTCAGTACACACTTGCTTACTAATATGCATGACAATTGTGCATATTCTACATATTACACTCTTACATGAAACTTGTGCATATCCTGCACATAAATACTTACATAAAGAGGAAATATAAATCAATCTCCTAAACTATAGACTTAAACCCTAATCTATTACATATTTACATTTGTACCATAAAGGTACCATGGGGGTATATTTACATGTACCAAATAATGTAATATTCTCCAAAACCCCCTTGTATTATATTATTTGGTTATTGAAGAATTTAGTCTTCAAAATTCAATCTAGATCTTGTGTTCATCCATTACCTCTATCTATAATATTTGTAATGTAATCTTGGACTATGTCTAATCCATTTTCTTATTTCCTATATTTTTGAAAAATCAAGCCACTTATCATTAATTTGATATTGAGGTAATAAATGTTCAATGATTTCTTGAGAGAATCCCATTGTATATAAGGAAAATATTCCATTCTTGATGGACCATGTAGCTTTAGTTTTATTTTGATTATTTATAATGCATTTTGTATGTTCATTTTTATATTTGAATTCCACTATTCTTCCCTTTTCAACCAATTGAGCAATTGAGATAAGATTAGTTGATAATATGGGAAGATATAAAACATCTTCTAGTACACAATCTATAAATGACATGCTAGGTATTACTTTTCTAGTTCCTTGAACATGGTAATTCTTATCATTTTTAAATTTTAGTGAAATATATATTTTTGATTTCCAATGATTCATATCAATGTAAATCTCTAGTCATATGATGACTAGCACTTGAATCTATATACCAAACATTTTTTTCTATTTGTATTTTTTGATGTGATTCAAGTGACGTTATTTCACATATTTGATAAGAATTTTGAAAAAATATTTTAATATTTTACCCTTTGAACTCAAAATATTGTTTTTGATACATATTTTTATTTTGAAATCTTCCTCATAAAATATGGTTCTTTATATACATTTTAAATATTTCTCCTATGATGTGAAACTCCTATTTTTCTTTGCCATTTATCTATTTTTAAAATTTCTTTATTATTTTGAAGTTGAAATCCTTTTTACTATTTAATATTTTTCAAAAAAATTCAAATAATCACTTAAACAATAAATTTGCAAATTTTAAATATCTTCAAATTTTAAATCTTCAAAATTAAAAAAACTTCAAATATTCTAAAAGCTCAAATTTTAATTCTTCTTCAAATTCTAATATTTTGACTCTTCAAACCAAAAAATCAAATCTTAAAATTCAAATTTAAATTTAAAATTTAAAATTCTATTTGAAGTAGAAAACCTTATCACTCCATAATTTAATAAATATTAAAAACTCAAAAAATTGAAATATTAAATTTCAATATATTGTAGAAGTCCTTATAACTCCCACTTAAATATTTTCTTCTAAAAATGTTGTATTCCTTTTATCTCCCACTTATTAAAGTTCCTAAGATTTAAAAAAATTTAAACAAACTCTTCACTTAGGAGTTTAATTAATAATTTAATAAGGTAATGTTGCTTACCTCAATAACCTGACAGAATAATTCAAGAGCATGAATGATGCTTCCAAAAATGAATGCTCCCAAAAATAGATGTTATGATTGCAATATAACACTCTAGAGACATTACTCCAATGGCATAAATAATTCTACATTTTTATCTCACGCTCATTAAAAAATGACTTGAATCTCATAAGGTACACTATTAACCTATTCATATTTGAGTTCTTTTATATTTAATAGCGCCTTGCTAGATACGATATCTATTAAAGTTCCTTTTAGTTTGGTTGGATATGCTAGCTACCATTAGTGTTAGCTACTATGGCTACTCAGGTTTCTTCTAGTTTGGTTGGCTATGTAGGATTGTGTTGTATCTTCTATAGATGTTAGCTTTCTATTGTAATGCTCTATAAATGTTGGTTCTCTCATTGTATCCTCTATAGATGTTGGCTCTTTTTTGTTATGATATATAGATATTATCTCTCACTATATCCTCTATAAAAGTTGGCTCCTTGCTATATCTTGTGTATGCTAGACCTTTTCTAGCTTTTATTAGACATAGACTTTCTGGTTATCCACTGTGAAAGTAATGGCTCTCTGATTAGCTATTATCTAGGCACTAGTTATTTATTTAGCTATTGTATAGGCACTATCTTTCTAGTTAGCCATTGTGTAGGCACTGACACTCCTATTAGCCATTATATAGATACCTCTTGTTAGATGCTATTCCCCTTATAGTTGCTATCCTCTTAGAGATATACCTGGCCACTATCATCTTCCACTATTGCTTTATCTCCTAGAAGGATTAACGCTCCCAAACATCATATTCCTAGGGAATGTGATATTTTATGCAAACTTTACATTATCATGGAACATGTTCTTCTTTGTAGGTCTCACTTTCTCACAAAATATGTTCTTCTATGCAAGTCTTATGTTATCTTAAAACATGTTCTATTTCCTCTGTGCTAGGGATACTATAGCACTACTCTTTAGCTATGTGATGTAATCTAACTTCTAATTTTTATTTTAATATAATAGTTATGGTTTGAATGTTAGCTTAAATCACCACTCAATAATAATAATATTTCAATATATCATGTAGAAATTTTCTTTTCCTTTCTACTATACTATGGATTTTATCCAAGTTTTCTTTTATCCTTATGCACTCTTTTTCTAAGATTCTTCTAATTTTTTGGAATATTATATTTCTTCTCTATTCTCTAGAAGCTTTGATGCTTCTCTATTCTTTGGAATTATTGATTCTTCTATATTCTCTGGTGTCTCAGATCAAACCTAAGAAAAATGTGACTCTCATATTTTCTAGAGAATCCATCTATTATCAGGGTGACTTTGAATGTCCCATCACATCCAACTTTCTTCTAAGTTCTTAATCAATTTTGGTCGAGTCCTTATCTTCACTAGTTTTCTTTGAACCAAGTGGATAGATCCTAGCATCCAAATCAGGGTGACTTTTCTATACCCTTAATATATACTCTTTTAGACCTTTAACATAGAGTCCAAATCTTTACTACTTTTAAAGTGGAAAAAATCCAATATAATGGTGGATTTAGAATATGACTCGATCAAAAATATATAGAATTAAGCGATAGCTCTAATACCACTATTGGATTTTAATCCAAACTATCTCAAGTCCTAGTATAATTAAGCCACAATATCTCAGGTCTAAATATAATTAATCAAGAGTAGAATAAAATATAAGAGCAATCAAAGTATATATTGACCAATATAAATTATAATAACATTCACTATAATATCAAATATGAATGTAAATGATCAAAATCATTCATGTACAAACATGAAATATACTTATAATAAAATTGCTCAAAATTTGTATACAATATTTAATATTATAAATTGTTGCTATGGTGATCATTACAAACTATTTTCCACATCCATTTTATGGAGCTTTATCTCCATAATATAGACATAGAAAGGTGACTCTTCAATACTTGACTATTTCACTCCTCACATATTCAGGAGTTGCAACCTTTCCTATTATTTACATAAGATAAGACTCTCATATCCTTTGGTTTCTCATATTACCATGTGTATACATGTCTCTTTACATGTAAACTTAACTCTATGACACTTGCATATTTTTACATGACACTTACTTTCCTACAAGTAGTCCTAATACATGATACTTGTGCATATCCTCACATTATATATTTACACACTTACATACATGACACTTGTGCACTTTATCTCAATACACACTTGCTCACTAACATGCATAACACTTGTGCATGTCTTGCACATTACACTCTCAAATAACACTTGTGCATATCCTAAACATTACACTCTTACATAACACTTGTGCATATCCTGCACATAGGCACTTACATTAAGAGGAAATATAAATTATTCTCCTAAACTATAGACTCAAACCCTAATCTATTACATATTTATATTTTTATGTACCAAATAATGTAATATTATCCAAAAATAGTCAACCAAGAACTTTCTCCAAGATAGATATAAGTGGCATAGGCATTTAGGGGTAGGAAAGTAGGCTCCTCTAGATAGTTATTTTAATGGAACCTATCTCTCTAGCAATATTACAAGGCTTTTGCTATAGAGAGATCAACATTAACAATATCTGTTGGTTTTGGCTTTGATCTTGACCATCTTATTGATTAGCTTAGATATCTATCCCATCTACCTTTTCTTCAAATACTTCCATTAGTAGGGCAACAAGCTAGTCCCATTCAGTAATCAAGTGCAGGGAAAGAGAGTCATATCCTTCATGATATTTACCTTTAAATGAAGCCACTAGTAGTCTAAAATCCATATTTTGCTCTATAATATTATGCAATTGATACAATAGGACCATCTTCTATATATGATTCAATGGTGTTGTCAAATTCTTGCTAGTGTAATTTGATAGGTACTCAAGTGCCAACATTAGAATTTTTCCCCAAACAATTGGTGGCTTTGGAAGTCATAAGATGTATCTTTCATTCCAAGCAAGAAAAAATTTGAGTGGCAGAGTGACCATACTTTGTCTTTGAAATATTCTTTAAGGAATAACATCAAGTAGTAAAGGACTTGGTAGTTGATATGTAATTCATACACTTTTAGCTCCTTTAGTTTTCATGGGGTCACCATGTGAATATAATGTGTGATTTGTGAGTTGATAGACTGAGGTTTTCACTAGTATCTCAATCTAATATTGTTTAGTGTGGTTTCTTCTAGAGATTCATTCTTGAGTAAAGTCACCAAGTGATTTTTTAGGTGCTTTAACAAGCAAATAGGTAGATCTTTGCTAGATTCAAAGCCTAATTGTTATTTTTATTGCAAGATCAATGATGAATCAATAGGTTTCCATCGAGCATACCATTAAACTATTGTACACTTTGATTATCTTGGCCATTAAATTAGAGGGACTAGATGGTTAGGTTTATTGCACCTCTTGTGTAGTGACACAACAAGCCTGCTTTTGAGAGCATAGCATTTGACTTGATCAGGGACCTCTAGGATTTTTTACAAGGTTAACTCCTTTTAAGATGTGACCTTGAGTGCAATTTTTCTAATTTAGTCTAATCTATTAGCTTTAGGGGGAAAGGATTAGAGAAATATAAAAAACAAAGATAGCAAAAAGAAAAAAAATCTAAGCTAACAAAGGTGATGCACCAAGATCAAAATAATATTCTCCTACACAACCTTGACTATGATGCATCGATAGCTAAGAGTTTGAAACTTTTCTCCTCTAAGCATAAATAATCTCAAAATAAAATATAAACATACATATACAAATAAATAAAGATAAGAAGAACCAAACAATTGGAACCAAATAGTCATAGGCCTCCAATATACATGAGTATGAAAACTTTACAAGATTATGCTAGAAGTGGGGGTTCATACTATCTACAAGGCCACTCAAAAATTCAAGTACTTCTATACATAAGAAAATTAATGGAAAGCTATACAACTTGCAAAGATATAACTTTTTGATGCTTTACAATGATAAGAAAACTAGCATATATATTATAAAAGGGGGAGATTCTCCCTCCAAAGTTGTGCAAAGATTTAAAAATGGTTGCTCCTTTTACATGTTGGGTCATGTCTTCATTTAAGTCTTTGGATTTAAGACCATTAATACTGGATGGTTTTGAACCATTGGATAAGCTACTTGATGAGGTAATAAAATTGTATTATTATCAATAACCAAATATATTTTTGCTTATTTTTGTATGGTTTTTTAATGAAAAAAGACTAAAGTTTTTAATAGAAACTAGATTACATAGTTGCAATGCCTTCCATACATGGTCCTTTACCTAGAAGTGCCTCCAAATATACATCCTATAAGCCCATGAGGGATACATACCCAATTAGAGAATAAATACAAATTGCATAAAAAAATATTGCTACACCTAATCACTGAATAACATACCAAAGGAGAATTCCTCAAAACTACAATAAGGCAAAACCCTTGGTTTAATTTCCTTGTATACACCATATCCTCTCAAAATCATATTTGAGAGATCTTCATTTCTAGTGGTGATTGCAAATTCTTGTAGCTCCACCAACTCATCTTGCTAATCCCCACTGTTATATGTCCATCCTATCCCCATATTCCCACATACACAGTGATTCAAACAATTTCTAAACATAAAACACCAAGGCCTTCAATATCTATGTGTGAAATTACTCCATCCTCCTAGGAGTTTTCATGTTGGTTCTTCTTCCTTCCCCATCATTAGGATAATCCTATCAAAGAAAAACTTGCAAGTCCATATAATCTTCTCCAAGTTTTACCCCTTGTCATAATCCCACTAATGATGACCTCTCTCTATTTCCCAATTAGCCAACTTATCTACAAATTTATTATTTTCTCTCACCATATGGAGAAATTCTATCTACACTCTATTTTTTAAATCCATAATATTATCCAAGATCCACTGGATATTTCATCCCATCCCCTCCTCTTGCTTGTTCAACCTATTTATTAAGCCCTAATATGTATACTCCACCTCAATTCTTGAGTATCCTTGCTTAAGATCCATGGCTAAGACTTCAAAAATAGCCATGGCCTCTGCCACCATGTTGTTGTTCCTACCAATGCCTTGATGGAAGCTATAAACCATTGTCTCTTTGTGTGTATGACATACCCCTCCAAAACCTACCTCTCTTGGATTTCTATGAGCAACACCATCAGTGTTAACCTTAACCCAATCCATTAGTGGTGGCTAACCAAATAAAAATTTTGACTTTTGGATAAATACTTGAATTACACACCTTCTTCCAAGTCATTTCATCCCTACCCAATCCCTCTGTGAGCCAATCATATCCCTTCTTGATGGAATATTATCCATTTCTATCTCCCCATCCCAAAGAGTCCTTTTTTGATCATGATCATTGCATTTGATCCAAAATAGCCCTCAAACTATCCCTATCTTCTTTAGCTATCTATCTCCAAATTGAGAGCTCTTTCCACCTCCTTAAACCCCCTTCCCCTTCATATTCCTCCTAGAAGTCCTTAACATAGACCCAATTTATATTTTTAAAAATCTCCATAGTATTACCTAGGTTCGAGAACTAGGAAGTAATTGGTTGGTATTGATCCCACACCATCCCAAATTTTTCTTTCTCCCATTTCTAACTTTTCAAAAGAGCTCTACGTAATAATAGTACTTTCCTTTTAATTGTAGTTCAAATGATGGACTCCCCATTAAAGGGGAGGCTATAAACTAGTTCCACCTCATCCCCATACTTTACAGATAGAACCTTCAACTTAAGGCTAGACTGGTCCAACATTCAATTCCATAATAGTTTAGCCGATAAATCCAAGTTATGATCAACCAATCTATAGATACCCAACCTCAATTTATTTAGTAGGAGGTATAATGAATCCCACTTTAACAAACTCCATTTATTTTTCAATTTTGAGCCTCCCCAAATAAATTTTCTCAAAATTTTGTCAATATCCTTAACACAGTTCTTGGGACCAATCATAGTTATAAATTGACAGATTGAAATAGCCTATAACACCAATTTTATTAGAGTTAACCTTCCCCCTAGTGAGAGCCATTTATAGGTCCAATTATTTAAATTGCATCAAATATTATCTATAAGAGTCCTCCAAGATTCCTTTCCAAGATGTCGTCATGCCACTAGAAGCTTGAGGTATTTAAAGGGGACCAAGCCTTTCTTGAAATAAAATTTAAGGATACGGGTTTGAACCCTATTATAAACATTGAAAAAGAAACCCTTTGATTTATCTTCATTAATAACTTGACCTAAATATCTCCCATATAGATCCAAATATATTTGTAACACCTTGGCCTCCTTGATCTTTGCTATCCTCATACAATAAAAATCATTCATAAATTGCAGATGTGTAAGAAGTATGACCCCCTTGGACACTACAAAATATTTTATTTTTGGGATTCCCTATATTTGTAGATAGTCCTACCCAAGGATTTTTCTTGAATAATGAATAAGTAGGGATATGGAGGGTCTCCCTATCTTAGTCCTCTACTTGTCCTAAATTTCTCTGATGGGACACCATTTATCAATACTGAGTAAGCAGGATTGGAAAAACAAGCCACCACCCAATTGATCCACCTATCCTTGAACCCAAATTTTGTAGATATTTAGTCAAAAATATTCAATCAACTCGGTCATAGGATTTGGACATATCTGGTTTAATAAATATATTGCTTTCCTTACTAAGTCTGGTGGAGTAACATCCTGTACCAATATAATTTGGTCCATAATTTGTCTTCCTTGCACAAATCCATCCCATTCCTCAGATATAATAGCCATTAAAAACACTTTCAAACACTCTACCAACACCTTAGAAATAATATTATATATAAATTTACAGAGGTAAATGGACTAAAAATCATCCAACGAGGAAGCCCCATATTTTTTTTACATAAGAGCAATAAAAGTACAATTCATAGCTCTTACTACAAATTTAGACCTTTTGGTCTATTCAACTACTTGTAGGATTCCTCCCCTAGATCCTCCCAGATAAATTGAAAGGATTCAATTATAAAACTATCTAGTCATGGAGTTTTACCTTTTTCATCTTAAATACTACCCTTTGCACTTCCTCCAAAGATACCTCTCTAGCCAGGAATAAATTATGCTCGACCAAGATACAAGGAGGAATCAACTCTAATATCTCTTGCTACACCTCATCATCCAAAGGAACCTTAATTTTTTTTTATATAAGTACCTCCTTGCTTCCCCTGCATGTCAGTTCATGTTCTTACAATTTTCCCTCTTCCACAGGTTAGAGACTTAATAAAATTAAACTCCCTTCTAGCCATGGTTGATCTATGAAAAAAAATTATATTTATATCCCCCTCCCTTAGCCAGGTGGTTCTATACTTTTATTTCTATAAAACCTCCTCCTTTCACTCCCATTCCTCCATATTCATTACTAAATCCATATATTGGGTCAATATCTCCCAAGATAGACCTTTCAAATGAATCCTCTCAGTCACCTGCTTAAGAGCCCACATCACCTCTTGGGACTCTTGCTCAATATTCCCAAAAACTAGATGGTTTCATTATTTTAGCCTCTCTTTCACATATTTTAGTCTTTTAAAATATAAAAATTGTAGTTCCAAATATTAGGCATCCATCCATCCACCATCTAAGGATCAAATCCTTAAAACCCTCATGGTTGAGCCAGGCAAGTTAAAACCAAAAGGGCTATTCCTTAGTTTAATCCAAATCAAGATGTCAAGAGATATTGGCTAATGGTCAAATCATGCAAAAGATATAATATCTAAGTACAACACTATTCCTATTGCCACCCAAGAGTTTTCAACTAGCAAATTATCCAATATTTCTTGGACATGGTCCAAGTTTAGTCTCCTATTACTCCAAGTGAACAAGCAACCTTTTGAAACCACATCTTTAAGACCTAACCTATCCATTTGGTCAATGAACAAATCATTCCCTACTTTTGAGACTCTATATCCTCCTTGCTTTTCCTCCAATGAAGCAATAACATTAAAATCCCCTCCAACTATTTGAAACATCTCCTTCCCTTTTTCTAAAATTACCTCCATTACCCTCCACTACTCTACATTTTCTTTTATATTAGCTAGAGCATAAAAATTAACTACCTAAAATGGATCTACATTTGAAATTAGATACCCTCTTATCTCTAAAATTCATATAGTTGCCATTGCATCCACAACCTCTACCATCCTAGTATTCCACATACAAAGAAATCCTCTAGATCTACCCTTGGTAGCAACTACTAAACTCAAATATTTCTTCCAAATTCTCTTGTAAATTATTGAACTTCCTTCTAAACTCAATTTGGATTCCTAAATAAATAAAAAATAAAGATGATACTATCTAATCAAATGCTTAACATCATTCTACTTGGGTATTGCTACCAAAACCCTCACATTCCATGAAATAATATTCATTTGGAAAAATAGTTAAAATGTGAATCAATAGTTCACATAATCCTTGCTTCCATAAAATGCTCTCCTTCCTTATCTCACTTGTCCTTATTTGATTATCTTCCAGCTGCATGTTTTTTTTCTCCTCGATGCTTTCTTGAGGCACTTGATGTAATCCCTAAGGTATTACTTCTCATTTCTCTCCTTCCATCCCTCTCAATATTGATATCTCTTTTCTCCCTCGCTATATCATCCTCAATTGCATCCTTGGTCTTCACTAGAATTGACTCCTCTAAGGGCCCAACCTCCTTCTAAGTTCTAAAATCTTCTTAAGTGCACATCTCTATCAAGGCCTCACCCTCACTACAATGGAATGACACCAAATCATCCTAAAAAACCTACTCATGAGAGGATAAATACCCCATAGCATCCAAATCCACCTCGTTGGGCCCATATCCCAATAAATCAAACTATTTTTTGAAATGAACTTCCAAATTTTCCTTACCCTTTCAACCCCCAACCTTCGATATTTTCATATATATATATATATATATATATATATATATATATATATATATATATATATATATTGCATAAAAACCATCCTCCACCACTTCTATACATTTCCCTTGATGAGTCTCCTCCTACTTCATATTAGTATTCTTGGGGTAATCCCTTTCTAAGTGATCATAAAGATGATAGTTTCTACACCTATAGAGGATCTCCTCATAGTCAAGAGCCTAAACCTGTACTATTTTACCAATCTATATGTCAATAGAATATGAAAGAGGACTAGATATATCTATCTCCACACAAATACTATAATAAGTAATAAACTTTCTCCTCTTCATAATATCGAAGACCAAAACAAAGGTCCTTATGTCCTCTCAAATATCTCTAAAAATCTCCTCCTTCCAAAGCTCCAAAGGCAAACAATGAAGTCTAGTCCACACTGGAACAAACAACTGAAGGAAGTTCCTCCATAAAATTGAACCCTATGTGCCATAGTTTCATGTATAACCCCACTCAAACCATGCAATAATAACCAAACCAAAAAAAATTATTCTTATCCTCCTTATAAAAAATAACTAAAAAATACCCATTTACAAAATAACAATGCCATACTTGCCTTCAGTTTTTTAGTATTACAATGTCCATACCTTAATCCTTATTAGGTATTATTGGGGTCTGAATTGACATCAAGGAAATATTGAACTATGACTATGAATATATGAATTTTTGGGAGGCACACACCCACTAATCATAGTTAAAACCTCGACATTGGATGGATCAAAGATTGCTTCAATCCAACCTCTAGAGGAGGATGGTATACCTTGTCAACTAACTATATGTTGACTCAATTAAGCTTAGTTTAAAGTATAAAGCTAATGATATAAATAGAGTAAGGTTTAGCAATAATTGAATGAATAATGGTCAAATAAAGCTAACAACATTGACAAATACCAAGAATCCTATGATTAATCACATTTCTAGTATGCCACACTTAAGACTAACAATATTCAAAACCAGTAACCTTCGCCATTAAATAATAATAAAACACCTAGAGAACTATTTCAAACATATAAAATTTTAATAATACAATTAACATAATTAGATCAACCTTTAGACTAATAGAAAAATAAGTTATTTACAACATTTGTTTAAGAATGAAGCATTCCAATTTACTCCAGGTTAGTTGTCCAATATCAACAGAAGTGACTAACCATAACAACAATAGCAAAAATGAATTCATAGAATAAAAGCACAAAATATGAAGATACAATCCTAAGGAAAACATCCAAGTAATGCTCCTTCTATTTATTTCTCAAAATATTTACAATAGTATAACAAACAAACACTCTAGAGCCAACCCTTCAAATCGAGGGTTTGACCTCTTTATATAGATTTTACAATGGAAGTAGGAGAAATAGGAATATTACAAGGATTTTCATGCCATATCAACAGGATGTTGAGATGGTGGCCTCTTATTTGCTCACAAGAAGAAAGAAAAGAGCTACACTCCATGAAACTCTACAACTCTAAGATCTACAAGTTGCTTATCCCTCTATGGAATTTAGTGGCTGCACTGATTGTAGGTTGATTTGGGCCATCCCATGTTCTTGGCTAGGCTTCTCCACCATAGATCTATAACTGAAAAGCCAGGTGGATCTTGATTATGGTGATCCTTGGTATCCCTTGGTTTTTTTTGCTTGCACTTTGTGATCTCATGAATTGAAGTTCAACAGTGATGAATTTTTCCCCTTTTAAACTCAATTTTATACTCTTCATCCACCTTTGAAATGATTGCAATGAAGGTTGAGTTAGTACATTGGGTCCACATCATCACATGCCTCTTTTCAATTTAAAAAATCTACACCTTCAAATTTTGATCCAGCTAATATTTGCATCCTCTTCAGTTTTAGAATCCGCTCCTTCAATTTTCATTGAGTCATGTTTGACCATGGAATTAGAACTAGAGATGCTTTGCCTTTGAGAAAATTCCACTGTGAGAGCCTTTATTTTTTAGAATCTACTCCTCCAATTTCTATTGGGTTAGGTTTGACCATGTTGACCACATAATTTCATCTTGCACTATAAATGAGTGGAGAAGAACTTAGAACCTTGTTGGGTGAGGTAACTAGACCTTTCGTTGAGTCTTCACTTTTTTAAAAATCTGCTCATATTTTTTCTAGGTCGGGTTTGACCAGTTTGACTACGAATTCTAGCACTTTCATTGTAATTTGACATGACAACCTTTCCTACATGGAAATGAAAATTAACCTAGAGTTATCTTCACCTTCCTCTTCAAAATCCGCTCTTTGGAATTCCACTGGGCACTGTTTGATTGTGTTGACCATGGAATTTTGACATTGTGTTGGCTCTCGGTGAAATTTAACACTGCATTACCTCTTCCTAATTCAAAATATACTCCTCCAATTTTTTCTAGTTGTTTTTTTACTGTGTTGACTATGGATTTTGCACTCCAATAGATGTTAACTTTACATTTGATTTTATTTTCAACACTTAGATAATTTTTTATAGAATTGCTAAGTATGTGGTCTTTTTGTACCTACATTCTGGTACCTCTTAGGGAGCTTTGATAGAAAGGCTTATGAAATCAAATCCTTATCCTTTGGGAACTGAATTAAAAAAAAAAAAATTAAATAGAGGATATTGCACCATAGCCATGGAATGAATGACAATAATCCACCATCTTATGCATCGTTGAATAATCTCCCTGAGATAGTCATACTCGTAGATATCTATAAAGCTTCTTAGAGCATAAATATTCAAAAGGAGACCACACAAGGTGTAAAAAAATAATATAGACACCTCTACAAGGAACTACTCCTTTCTCCTTTAGTTTAGCTTTAAAAAATGACTCAGTAGATGACCTCATCTTGGGCTAGTGAAATCCACTCCAGATGGTTGCAGAAGATGACTCTAGGAATAAATTTTCTATAAACCTCACTCTTTTAAGCCATTAAAGAGGGACTCAAAGAATAAAGGTTCATATGGAGGCCATGCTAGAAGCAGTTATTGATATGCTCTAGAATTGCATGAAAGTATGATCCTTTATAGACTTGATAAAAAAAAAGTCATTCTACCATCAATTTTTTCTTCACAGCTTTTACATGTCTTGATAGGCTCATGCTTTTCTTGTCTTATGACACTGTCAGACTAAAAAATGGTTACAAAAGTGCCTTTATGGATATCCCACAAGCTATAGCACTCAAAATTTTAGGTATTTTACAACAAAATTTTGGCCCTCTCATGCCTTCACTACCGGTCTTTCTTCTAGCTATCTTGGATATTTGCAATGTCCTTCGCCTTCTATTTTTTGGCAGTATCTTCTAAATCCTTATCTTCTTGATGTGTTTCTTATTTGAATTTCTCTTTGTCCTTGACCTACTCTTCTTATTCCTCCTCTTGATCTTCTTCATCTGCATCTTCCTATTCTCCATCCTCATGCTCCTCATCTTCTTGTCTTTATCTTCCTCAGCTTCCTTTTGCATAGCTTCCTTCTGTTCTACATCTTATTTTAAGATATGAGTAGCCCGATTCAAAGTGCTCATGGCATTATTCCAAGATGCTTGGGAAGGTATTTTTATCTTCAATAATTTTTTATGAATATAATGTAATTCAACAGTCTTACCATATGAGATCAAAGTTCTCCAGTCCACTAGATCTCCCATAAAATATTTTAATTTGGTCAAGTCTTTAATTAACTGTGTTACTTTATCCTAGTTTATTTACTCTTGCCATGCATCTATATTTGATTCATTATTTATCATTGCTTGTATGCTATTTTTGAGACCTTCTTTTGATAATATAATATGGTTCTCATCCCTAAAACCCTTGAATCCATATTGCATAATATCTTCATTTATGTCTACAATTTTTTGAAGCTTATCATCAAGTTTAGCAATCAAAAACCATCCCTTTTGCAACAACCTACTCTTCTTGAGGACATTTTTTATTGTGATCCTAGAAGTGCTCCACCTCTTGTTGGTAATGGGCATGGCCTATTGATTACACCTAGCATCAAATAGATTGAGGAGTTTACTGGCCTGAGGGGCTATGAAATGTACCTACTTAGTGATATTTTCCAAATTCTCCTTAGTTTTTTGGAGCACATGGCTGGCCTCTTCCATGTAGTCAAGGATGGGTTGGATATCAGAGCACTTCCCCAAGATGACATAATTTATTTTCTAACTTGTTTCAATTTACTCTTGGAGAATATTGCAGCCCTAGTACTCTCAACTTGGAGATTCTATTGTAAAGCTTGTATCTGCTTCACATATCCTTGATTTTGCTCTTGTAGTTGATAAACTTACTCTTTGAAGTTGATCATTTTCTCAAAAACAATTTACCATTTCTTAGCCTCATTCTCCAAATATTTCATTTCCTTCTTTTGGTATTTAATGGTGGCTTCAATCCTAGTGACCTTTTCTTCCATTTTGGAAGATTTCTCCCTATAGACATCAAATTTGACAAACATGGTTTTCATCCCAGCTTTGGCTATGATAAACTCATCTTCCATGACCAATTGTGAGATATCCTAAGTATTTTTATCTAACTGATAGTCTTCCATTGTCATATTTTCTTCTATTTTATCAACTAAGGGAATCATCTTAAATTTTATCCTTTGTCTAGACATAGGGTCAATAATTACTGATTTTATCACCCTAACAACTTCCTTAGATGATTGAGCCAATTTCTTGCTCCAGAAGCTTTGTGCTCTTAGTGAAGTACTCTTGATATTTTGCAAGGGTGCTACTATAGGATGATCCATGGGGGTTGATCCATTGGGGTGGATTAAGTTATATTTGTAAATAAAATGGGGACCACCATGGCTAGGAGGGGAGTGGTGGTGATGATGGTGGACACTATACCCACATTGAGAGTAGCATTTGTACTGGAATTGATAGCTACAAATGTTGGAGGAGTTAATGGTAGTGATATTCCCACTATTGATGTTGGAAACGATGATGTGGGAAGTGAGTGAATAAAAATTTAAGATGATGATGATACTAGAACTCATGGTAAATTAGGAGGAGATGATGATTTTGGGCTTTCAACTGTGTAAGATGGAGATGGAATCTGGTGAGAATATGGGGGTGAATGAGCTGGTGATTTTTATGGAGAGCTATGGGGAGGAGATGATATATTTTCTCCTTTTTGTAGCTTATAAGGGGAGGGATATTTTATGGGGAATTAGAAGGAGAAGTAGGGGGGGAGAGATTAGAAAACATACCTAAGCTTACTAAAGTATACTATTTGAAAATATCATCGATGCTTTTTTGCCCTTCTTGTTGGCTCTTATAGTCCCCTATTGTAATAGGAATTTGTTCCACTACTTCTACTTCATTTCCCATTTTGTTTCTTTGAAGGTACCATGTCTATCTCCTATACTACACGTTCTACCTTCCTCTTGAATATTATAGTTTGCTCTTGTTGTTGTTGAGGAAGTGATACTGTGATCCCTATCATGAGCATCTTCCCTGGTTTTGAAACTATATCATCAACAGAGGTTAGGTCTATAATCTTATATTTCTTTTTCTTTTCAATTTTTGTAGGAGTCTTTGATTTAGCATATTTACGTTTAGATATTCTCCTCTATGGGATAACCTTTGCAGTACTAGTTTCTTTTGGAGTTGATGAAGCTACTCCAAAGTCCTTCTATTGAGCAAGGGTAAGGAAGGCATCTAGGGATTTTGATACTTGTTTTTTCTTGGAGGTTTCAAAATTTTTACTTTTCACTTTACCTTTTCTAGTCGTGCTTGTCTCTATTTTACCCAAACTCAATGCTAGGCTCTTCTTTACCTTAGCCTTCCAATTTGAAAAGTGTTCACTATACCTATTTTCAAACTCAGCATTGATTGGCTTAGGTTAATTACTCTTAATTGCATTTATTTCAACCCTCATCTGCCACCATTCTAGAATTTTGGCTTGTGACCATTTATAAGTTTCCTCCATCTCCTTGATTATGGCATCACCAAGCTGATGAGAACTTTTAGTTGGGTCATAGTCTTGCACATGCTCATAGTAATCTCTCCAGGGTGGAAGCGTTTCCATGGTGTTCACATTCCATTGGAGGGGAGATTGTTCTCTATTGTTTTTATACTTTTATATCTGTGAGCACTTTGATTTTATGAATTTAGCTACTTTATCTCCATGCAACTCTTTAATCATTTCTACAAACAAATTATTTTGGTCATATCCCCACCTTTGAGGGAGCTGACAAAGACCTAATATTTTGAGGATTGTATTAATTTACTCGTATTATCCCCTCCTCAAAATAGTGATATCACATTCCTTAAAAGAGTAATCAACTATCACTTTTCTCTTATTTCCAAAGCTAAACTTATAGTTTATATAGTCCACCTACCTACAATATTCTAGTGTGAATATGCGATGGGTAACAAGAATGGCTTCTCTGTGAAACCATATAGTCTAATGGTCATGCCTTGTATTAAGATGTATCGGTATCCTTCTTTAGCCCCTTCGACCCTTATCTTCTTTTCTATTTTTGGGGCTAGTATAGGGAAATTATTGTACATAATTTGTAAAGTCGGTCCAAGAAATTCCATGTTGAAAGTGTAGTAAGACTCTGCTCTACTCAAAACCCTAGTTTAATAGTAGACCTATAATGTATGTCCTTGTGCATATTTTTCAACCACTGATATCCAGGGGTAATCATCCCTAGTGGCACTGAAGAACATCCAAATTAAATTGGAGAAATTTTTGAATGATGGGTTCTCCTCATCTCTCTTCATGGCCAATAATTGCTCATGCATTCTCTTGGCAAGGAACGTAGACCAATTGAAGTAAATTGGGGTATTATCATTATCCCCTGGTGGTGTCATATACATCTTGGTATTGGATATGCAATATGAAGTGGCTAACTGATAGTCCCTCACATCCAAATTAGACTCTAGGCTAGCTACCATAGATAACATGGAGAATAAATTAGGATATACAAATTACTCCATGGAAATTGAAGTTTTTTGTAGGGTTTCCCTAGACTTTATGGTTTTAAATTGATTGTATACCCAATCCCTAAAATGGATTTCATTTTTATTGTGGGTCTCCAAGGTATGATACTTAGCTTGTTGCTTTGGGCTAAATTCTTTGGGAATCACAGGGGATCGCTGTCCTATTGCAAATAAATCTTGATAAGCTTGCTCAGTTAAGTGAAATAAGACTTTACCATGGGACATCCTTGCTGACCTAGTTGAAGGGTCATAAAACTTGGCTATGGTAGAAATTAACTCTAGGAAAGGATGGACTGCATCACAATTGTAATAAGATATTATAGAGTACATAGCACCAATACCTTGATCTATAAGAGGCTCATACTTGAAGAAATTTACTTCATACCTCCTCCTAAGCCAATATCTAGTTAAGTATGTTATTTTGGTGTCCATGACCCCTACCTTCTTGTCAATGTAATTCAACTTTTCAATATTTCTTGATTGCCCAATTTTCCTTACCACAGTGAATGCCATTTTAGATTCTGGGTGACCCCTTTATAGATATTTGTCTTTGGAATATGCATAAATTTCACTCAGCAACACTTTGATTCTTTAGCTAAACTTATTCAAAATGATTAACTTTTGAATTTCCTCATTTAAATAGATATTCAAGCACCTCTCTACCATTAATGACAATGAACAAGTAGTTATTTCCAATGAATTCAAATGAGTGAATCAAATGACTGTAAAGCGTGGATCGTATAATAAAATACGCATCACTGATTGGATAAAATTCATAGCATATGGTAGAAAACTATCCATTGGTACACTCTTTGAGGTTCATTTACTCCTCCCTTGGTGTATTTTAATGTTCAACATATTTTAACACTATGCTTTGATATCCTCAATTCTTCTCATTAAGAGTTGCATGTTCCTTTTGGGTGTTTCCCTTGAAATTTCACTAGCTGCATTTTTGTGATGGTAACTTTCACCAAGTCGACCATAGATTTCAAAAATGCATCTATTTTAGGAACTTTCAGTGAGTTCACTATCTTTTGAATTTTTTTTTGGACTCAAAATTCTGCTCCTTCAATTTTTTCTAAGATCTGTTTGACCGTGTTAACCATGGATTCTGCACTTCAGTGGATTTTAACACTGCAAACCTTTCAGTGCAAAAACTAATCTTAAGCTGAAGTCACCCCCTGAATTCTGCTTCTTCAATTTTCATTGGGCACTGTTTGACCTATTTGACCATAGATTTTGAAACTAATTTTATATTAGGTACCGCCAAGAGTTACGTTATCTTTGGAAAATTATGCTAGGCTCAAAAGTTTGTTGGATGGATTTTCGTGATAGCAACTTTGACCAAGTTGATCGCATTTTTTTTTTTGTAGTACCTCCTCGCATAATATAACACAACTTCAAATGAAAGTAAAAAATAACATTTTTTTTCCATTTTTTTTTTTTTTTTTTGGAATACAACAAAGAAAATATAATACAAAATATGTACATATATTACAAAAGAAGGGATTCTCTATCTAAAATACAATTTGAGATAATACCCATTGAACGGAATAGGCTATATGTTTCCATCATCATCTTGAAGTTGAAAGGCATTGTTATTTTTAACTTCAACAATCTTAAAGGGGCCCTCCCAAAAGGAATAAATTTTTTTATGGTTGCTCGATTTAGCTTTTTCTACATTCCATCTTAATACTGAATCTCCTTCCTTAAAATTATTGAATTTTGATTTCTTGTCAAACTACTCTTTCATATTCATGGAGTATTATTGAAATTTTTCATATTCTTGAGCCCTCTATTTTTATAACTATAGGAGGTGCATCAACCTGGCCTCTAGTGGACTCTAATATAGCTCTTGATATTGGCTGGCCCATTTTAAAACTGGTATTTCAATATGGGTAAGCAAAACAAATTCCTTACCATAAACTAATGCATAAGGAGATGTCTTGATGGACCTCTTGATAGTGATCCTATCTACCCATAGAACTTGGTCTAGTAATAAATTCCAACTCCTTTTGTTCTCTTCCAACACCCTTTTCAAAATTCTAAACATATTTTTATTGGTGGATTCCTCCAATCCATTTCCCCAAGGGTAATAGTTAGAATAATTCTTTATATTTATGCCATAATTACTTGAAAATTCAATATATTTTGCACCTATGAAATTTGGGCCATTGTCACTTACTAGTGCCTCTGGAATTCCAAACCTTGTGATCATATTTTCCACAAATTCAATCACTACTTCTTGGTCTGACTTCTTGGTTTGAATAACATCAACCCATATGGTGAAATAATCAGTGGTAGTAAGAATGAATTTATGATCTACCAATGAACTTGGGTTAATGAATCCAATAAAATAAAATCCCTATTGTTAAAAAGCCTCTTCCACTTGAATCGATTTGAGTGGAAATGCTACATTCTTGGTCCTTCCCACATACCTCTGGTACTTATCACATTACCTAGTTGCTTTTAAAGCATCTACAAAGATAGTGGGCTAGTAGTATTATGCCCTTATTATTTTCATAACAGTTACTTTTCTTGAAAAGTGACTTCTAACAAGCCTCCATGAAATTATTCAATGACCTTTTGTTTTTCATTATCTCTTAGACATCTTACAAGTACTCCATCCAGGTTCCTTTTGTATAATTCTTAATGAAGCAATACATACTTTAAAGCTTGCAGTTTAAATATTCTTATCTATGAAGGACTAAATCCTTAAGTACATACTCCTATTTGGAAGTAGACTATCAATTGGTCTACCCATTCTGATCCTTTCAACAAACTATCACTATGCTCTTCCGCTACTTCTTGACAAGCTACTATCTATTCTGAGTCTACTTTAGCTATAAGTTCTTGGTATAACACTCTCCCTTTGACCAACTTGGTGAGATGAATCTCTATATAATACTCCTATATTTTAGTAATCCAAATAGCTCTTTTACCATCCAATTCTTCATGAAGGATAAGTTTTCTTACATCTGGGTGCACCACATAGACAAGATTCTTGCTTTGAACCAAGTGCTACCTAATTTTTTTAAAGGATTTCATCACTGCAAATACTTTCCTCTCAATGAAATTATACTTTATTTGATATTCATGCAAATTTTTTCTCTAGAATAATATGGGGTGTTCCTCTTCATTCTCATCCTTTTGTGTGAGCACCAATGCATAGCTTTCCTGAGCTCCATAGACATAAAATAAAGTATTTTTTGAAATAAGGATTTATCAATACTGGTGTAGTTAAAATTGCTTTATTTATAGCCTCAAAGGCTTGCTTTATTTTCTCAGTCCACTTCAACTCCATCTTCTTCTTGAGTAATTATGATATGGGCCCGACTACTTGTGCAAAATCTAAGGTGAACTTCCTCACAAAATTAATTTACCAAAATAAGGACTGAAGGCCTTTCTTATTTGTGGGGAGGGGAAGGGCTAGAATTGATTTTATTCTATTAGGATCTATTGCCATACCTTATTTGGAGACTACATGTCCCAATAAATTACCTTCATGGATATTAAAAAATGATTTCTTTGGATTGAGGGAGATGTCAAACTCTCTACATTTCTATAAAAATTTCTCTAGTTGCTCAAGATGTGATTCCTTTCTATGATAAAATATAGTCATATCATCCAGATAAATCAAAATTATTTTGTTGATCAATTCACAAAATTCATAGTCCATGGCCTCTAGAATGTAGCTCCTTATTGGATAGGCCAAATTGTATTCTCTGATAAGCAAATATGCCCCACTTAATGGTGAAGGTTGTTTTGAACTGATCTTCATCCTTGACCCATATCTGATTATATCCAGAGAAGCCATCTAGCAAGGAGTACCTTTCCACCCCTGATACCATCTATAAAATCTAATCAATCTAGGGGAATGGATAATGATATTTTGGTGATGCTCTATTCAAGTTCCTAAAATCCATGCATAATCGGATGTCTCCATTCTTTTTTCTTACTGGAACTAAATTAGCAACAAATGTGGAATATTTGATAAGATAAATGATCTTCCCTTTAAGAATATTAAGCAATTCCTACCTCATTATGAATTCAATTTTAGGATTCACAAGCCTTTGTCTCTATCTAAAAGGTTTTGCATCAGGCTATGGCTCAATGGTATGTTGAATGATATTCTTATTGTAAACCTTGAGGTCCTCATATGACTACGAAATAATGTTTGGGTACTTAAAGCAAAGTTCCTTGACTCCCTCAACTTATTTTGAAGAGCATATTAATCCAATATTGATATTCTTTTTCTCTTCTATTTCAATATCACAACAGATTTTATCATCTACTTTTATAGTCCTTGAATTCTTTCCATCCTCGTTGTCAAACAATCTCTCCAATGTGATCAGGCCTTTAGGAATGTGATTATTCTTCAACTAAATGATATTTGGCTGGTCTATTTCTTGAGAAAGCTCTTCCTACACATTAGCTAAACAAGCTTCTTTTACTAGAAATTCAATTATCTGATCATCATTCTCAAAAACTTGCTAGAATATTTGTCTATTCGACACTGCAGGTCTAAAGACTAATTTGAGTATTTTATTTTTAGTTGACCCAAGGTCTGAGGAAGGATTGAAATTAGAGCCCTTAACTACCAAAGCATCAACTAAAATATTCTACTTCCTGAGGATAGAGTGGATATTTATAGAAACAAAATTCCATCAAGTCCCATACTCTATTTCTATGTCTTCATATAGTGGTGTTTATTGTTGCATCTCTTTGTAACTTGGTTGACCACCAAATCTAAGTTGCCATAAATGTCTAACATCTTGAATTCCATTTTTTTGCTTGCATAAAACCTAAAAATAGAGCTTTATATTTAGCAACATTATTTGTACAAGCCCAAGTTAGTCTAAAACCAAATCTCTTCACATATTCTGAAGGATATTTCAACACTACACTAGCTACAGCTCCATTTTTGCACCTTGCTCAATCAAAATGCATTATCCAATTTTTTGACTGCTTGAGTGACTAGTTAGATATGGTAGGGATATTCTTTTTTGCCTCTGAGAAAATACTATAAGTACCCAACCCTATTTTTGATAGGCTATAATAATCCTTGAAGGGCAACTCATCTTCAATTTCTAACTCTTCTAGAACTTCTACTAACTCTAGCTCTTCCATTACTGAATGGTTGTACAAATCCTCCTTAATTTTTTCAATATGGAAAGATACATGTTTCTCTAGAGTAATTTTTATTCTCTTGCCTTTCTATGAAACTATCATAGCAGAGTAGTCCAAATACATACATCCTCCCATTTTGGTAGTAAATTCTCTTGAAAGGCATATTCCAAAATAAGGTTCAATATCAGCTACCACAAGTTCTTGAATAATGGTAACCTCCAGGGTTCTATACAATCTCATTAATACATCCTTTATAAACCCCATAGTTTTAACTTGGGTACCATCGAGTTGCAAGACCCCCTGAAATGACCTTGTGTACTTCATACCCATATCATTATAGACTACTTTTGGTATTGTTAGCGTACTATATTATTACTGTTACATTGTTTCTATATTATTGTCTGTATTAGGCATACAGTTGCACTGTTACAACCATGTAACAGTTCCGTTCCGTCGGTGTGCTATTCCCGGCAATTGTAACATTATTTAAACTGCACTATGAATAATATTTCCTGTTCGTTGTTTAACATGGCATCAGAGCCAGTGGCGTAGAGGGAGAAGCTGGAGGCGGACGACAATTTTGCTGTGCGTGGAAAATTTTGTCTTTTGCTGTGCGTGGAAAATTTTGTTTTAAAAGTTTTTTTTTAGATCACGCCATCGCATGATTAAGCTTAGAAGAAAAACAAAAAAATAAAAATGCAGTCCGCGACGCCGCGCTCCCTGTGCCCAGTCTGCACAGAGCGCAGACGTCATCTGGTCTGCGCAGGGCGCAGACGCCCTGCCTACGCAGATTGCAGACGTACAGTCTACGCAGGGTGTAGACGTCCTCTGCGCAGACGTCAGTTGGTCTGCGCAGGGCGCAGAAGGGGAGAAAGCGGGAAGCGGGAATTTAAAATTCCGCTCCCGCTCCCACGCGGGGTATAAACCCCCCCCTTGCATGCAGCGTGAAACGCGTGCGGCGAGCGCCCTTCCCCCCCCCCCATTTTTTTTAAAACGGTGCCCCCCCCCCGCGTTGTTTTTTTTTTTTTTTTTTTTTTTTTTTTTAAACCCCCCCCCCCCCCGGTTGAAGGCGCCGAGACGCGCATTTTTTTTAAATAAATAATAAAAAAAAAAAACCAGAGACGGAGGGCAGAGGCAGCTGCGGAGGTGGCAGAGGCAGGGACCAGGCAAACGACGGAGAGGAGGCTGCCACAGAGGCAGCGGGGCGGCGATTTGCAGACGACGGGAGAGCAGCAGAGAAGGAACCTGCGCTCGGGCAGCAGGTCAAATACGAAGGGCTCCAACGACCCTTCCGGATCAGCCCGCTAGCTCACTTGGCAGTGAGCTGTGCGGTAAGGCTCAGGGAGCCTATAGGTCGGGGGTTCAAATCCCGCCGACTCCCCCCAAGGTATAAAAATTTTTTTTCAAAGTCATTTTTTTAATTATTATTTTTTAATTAAAATTTTTAATTTTAATTTTTTTTAATATAGTTTTTTAACTTTATAAATTAAAATTTTAATTTTAATTTATTTTTTTATAAGTTTTAAAACTATATGAATTAAAATTATTTATTTTAATTTTAAATATATAATAATTATTAAAAATGCTTTGTTAAAGGAATTTTTTTAAGGGGGGATATTTTTTCAAAAAATCAAAGGGGGATTGTGAGTAATTTTTTGAAAAGGCAATTTGGCGAATTGTAAAAGGTGCATTTTCGGCTGTGACCGACACCTTGTGGGTTATTCCTGTGGGCATTTTTTTTGTTGTATGTTGCATATTTCATTTTTGCACTATAACATTAAAAATTAAAATCAAAACACTCCGTAAGTCCCCAGAATAATTAAAACCCATCCATGCAATTTATTGCACTACAGCTTCGGTATTTGTGATACCTCTGGCCAGCACTTACAGGTAAAGCTATCATGATTTGGCTACTGTATCCGCTGCCTAATATAGCTGCTACAACGACGTCTGAGCTTGTTCTCTATAAATCATCGGGGAGAGATAAGTTAGCCATTTTTGCATTTTTTTACTCCATCCACTACCCTTTATCGCACTTGTGTTTAGGCATAAATCCTGACGAAGTATTCTTCATAGTGTTTAGGGGAAGTTACACCCCATGCATGAGAAGAATCTTCTATGGTAGGTGCCATCAACAAGGTGATTCCCTTTCAGTACCGCTTATGTTCCACGTATCGTATGATCTCTAAAACTCACCTATAGTCTCCCTCACATAAGGGCGGGTGATTTTTTTGATATTTCTAAATACCTATAGTTTCCCTCATGTAAGGGTGGGTATTTTGTACGGTATAACGGCCTAGCAAACGGTATATCGAAATGGGGACCAATTGGTGATATAAGGAACCTTCACTATGGCAGCTATTGCAAAGTTGATGACTGATCCTCATCAGTTATTGAAAGGTCCAAATTATACACCATGGAAACATAAGATGAAGGCAATTCTCCAAATGGAAGATTTGTGGGATATTGTTACTGGAGTAGCAACTAGGCCTTCACCAATAGCAGGATCCACAGGTCCTTCTGTAGATCAGATAGCTTTTGATAAGAAAGACAGTCGAGCAAAGGTGCTCATCTTGTTTGTTGTTTCAGATGAAGTGCAACCTCATATAGCTGACAAAGCAAGTGGTAAAAAGGTATGGGATGCCCTTCAAACCATCTATGAGGGAAATAATGATTCCACCATTCTTCATCTTCAACAACAACTTCATAACCTGAGTTTGAGACAGGGTGAAACAGTTGAACTCTTTCTGTGCAGAGTGTCTGAATTGAAAGAGAAATTGAATTCTTTGGGAGATATTGTGGACGAAAAGCTTCTCATTTCACTTGTGATGAGACCTTTGCCTTATTCATTTGATATGTTGATAACCTCCATCCAGGTGTCTCAACGACAAATTACCTACATCGAGTTGGTCAATCTGCTTCAACAACAGGAGGCATGCCAACTTCACAAGGATGATTCTTCCAATACAGCCCTATACACCAACAGGCAGGGTTCTAGGAAGAAAGGTAATGGGCAAAAAGGAGGCAACTTTTAGAAAGGAGGAAATTCTCAACAAGATACGAAAGGAAAAGTCAAACAACCTCAACAGAAGAAGAGGTGGTGCAAGATCTGTGAGAAAGACAACCATGACACCAACAGGTGTTGGCATAAGAACAAGGAGAAAGGCCAAAACAAACCACAAAATAAAAACAAGCAACCCCAGGTGAATGTTGCTGTTGAAGAATATGACTCAGATTTTGAATGGGCACACAAGGTGCTCATGACTACCACAGATTCCACACAAAGGGATCCTATTTGGTATGTCGATTCTGGAGCTAGCAAACATATGACTGGCGATAGATTGTGGTTTGAATCATTTGTGGCCAAAGAGGGCAAACCTGTCACCATTGTTGATGATAAAACCTATAGGGTTCAAGGAGAGGGTACAGTTTCAGTCACTCTTCCTGATGGCAAGTGTCAGATTGACAAAGTCCTCTATGTTCCGGGATTGGCCAACAATTTGTTGTCAGTGACACAAATCCTAGATAGAAATATGGTTGTCAACTTTCGTGTTGAGAATGGAAAGAAGTGTTGTACCATTACCAGGAAGGGTAAGCAGATTGCAACAACTTCATATAAGCATGGCTTATTTGCACTAGATGCTATCTCTACTCCACATGTTGCCATGACTGTCTCTACCAAGGAGGCAACTTCCCTATGGCACAAGAGATATGGGCATCTTAGTTCCGGCTACTTACTTGAGCTCAGTAATTATGAGATGGTAAAGGGTCTTCCTTCCATTTCTACCACATTGCCAGTGTGCTCTGACTGCTTGGCAGGAAAGCAGCATAGAGTACCATTTGAGAAGAGCTCAACAAGAGCACGAAAACCTCTAGAGTTAATTCACACCGATCTGTGCGGTCCTTTCACACCCAATAGTTGTGGAGGGAAGAGGTACTTTTAGTTATTCGTAGATGATTACTCACGAAAGATGTGGGTTTTCTTTCTCCAACTAAAATCTGAAGCTTTCGCATTCTTCCAGCAGTTCAAGAAATCCATTGAGAAGGAGTCAGGAGCTTCTATTAAAACCCTCTGCTCAGATCGAGGGGGAGAGTTTACCTCTAATGAATTTTCTGCATTCCTAGATAAGCATGGAATCAAGAGACAGTTAACAACTTCCTATACTCCTCAGCAAAATGGAGTTGCTGAGAGAAGGAACCGTTCTATCATGGAAATGGTTCGTTGTATGCTCACAGGAGCTACTCTTGGGCAAAAATATTGGGCAGAAGTTGTCACCACTGTAGTGTATCTGTTGAATAGGGCACCCACAAAGGCCCTAAAAGGAATGACTCCACGGGAAGCATGGAGTGGTCGAAAACCCTCCATATCTCATCTACGTATTTTCGGATGTCACGCTTTCATGCACATACCGAAAGAGAAAAGGAAGAAGTTAGATGAGAAAACACTGAGATGTATTTTTCTTGGTTATTCTGAGCACTCTAAAGGATATCGGTTGATAGATCCTTTGACCAAGAAAATTCATATCAACAGAGATGTTATCTTTGATGAAGCTTTCACATCATAGAGCACATCTAAAGTACACCAAGATATTGTAGAATCTAAGGAAGAGAAGATTCCTTCGTCAACACAGACAAGAGGTCCTTCTACATCTTCTTCAACTCCACCGAAGAAGAATCCTAAATGGTGTACAAATACAATCAGAGACGCAAATTTATCCACTCCTCCCAATTTGAATTTGGATAGACCTCGTACATGCAGTATGGCTCAAAAGGAAAAAGAAGCCAAAGAAACTGGTGAGGTTGATGATCTTTGTCAATATTTTGAGGAACTTTCTGTAACTCCAAGTACAAAAGTAGAGGATATGGATATTGATGATGACAGGGCGTTCATGTCTACCATAGATGATCTTGAACTTGCATCGATGCAAGATGCTCTCAGTGAGCCTCAGTGGAAGGCCGCTATGGATACAGAGTATGAGTCTTTGATGAAGAATAAAACTTGGAAGCTTGTTGATCTGCCACATGGAAAGAAACCCATTGGCTGCAAATGGGTATATAAAGTCAAGTACAAGGCAGATGGAACAATTGATAAGCATAAGGCCCGTCTTGTTGCAAAGGGCTATGCTCAAAAAGAAGGCATTAACTACGAGGAAACTTTTGCACCTACTGCTCGGATGACCACAATTCGGGTTATGTGTGCTATGGCAGCACAATATGGGTGGAAAGTTCACCAGATGGATGTCAAAAGTGCCTTTCTAAATGGTGATCTCCAAGAAGAAGTCTACATGACTCAGCCAGAAGGATTTGAAGCAGAAGGCCAAGAGCAGAAAGTTTGCAAATTGGTCAAATCCTTATATGGTCTGAAACAAGCTCCTCGAGCTTGGTATATAAAAATGGACAATCACCTTATGCAGCATGGATTTAAGAGATGTCCATCAGATGCAAACCTCTATTTCAAGAAATAGGGTTCTAAGATAGTGTTGCTTGTACTCTATGTGGATGATCTACTCATTACAGGGAGTTCAGAAACTATGATCTCTACTATCAAAAGAAACTTGTGCAAATCTTTTGAGATGACAGATCTCGGACTTCTCCATTACTGTCTTGGTCTGGAATTCAGCCAGAAGGAGCACTCCATCAAAGTGTCTCAGAAAAAATATGCCAAGACATTGCTGGAAAAATATCGCATGACTGATTGCAAGCCAATGGCAACTCTGATGGAGAATGGACTTCATTTATCATGATATGATGATTCACCTCAGGTAGATGGTACTCTCTATCGACAGTTGATTGGGAGTCTCATATATCTGACCAATACTAGGCCAGATCTCGTATTTTCTGTCAACTATCTTTCGAGGTTCATGCGGGAGCCTAAGACCACTCATTGGAAAGCAACAAAACGTGTTCTTCACTATGTCCGTGGTACTATGGAATATGGCCTAGAATACAAGAGGAACAACAAATTCTTCTTGCAAGGATACACGGACTCTGACTATGTCGGATCATTTGATGATCGCAATTCAACTTCTGGATACATTTTTCATCTGGGATCCAGTCCTGTCTCTTGGCATAGCAATAAGCAACAGGTGGTTGTTATTTCATCAACAGAGGCAGAATATCGCACCGCACGTGAAGCTGTGTGCGAAGTGATATGGTTACATCGCATTCTGAAAAGTATGGGCCATCCATCAAAATCTCCAATACACTTGTTTTGCGACAATCAGGGTGTTCTGAACCTCGTCAAGAATCCAGTCCATCATGAAAGAACAAAGCACATTGACACACAATGTCATTTCATTCGAGATGAAGTTCCAAAGCACCGAATTCAGCTTAAGCACATTCCCACCGATGCTCAAGTTGCGGACATTTTCACTAAGGCACTTGGACGTGTCAAATTTGAATTGTTTCGCAGCTCACTTTATATTGCAAAATAATGTAAGGGGATGTTAGTAGTCTAGTATAGCTATTAGTTATTACATTACCCAAATAATGTAATAAAGGGGGATGTTAGCGTACTATATTATTACTGTTACACTGTTTCTATATTATTGTCTGTATTAGGCATACAGTTGCACTGTTACAACCATGTAACAGTTCCGTTCCGCCGGTGTGCTATTCCCGGCAATTGTAACATTATTTAAACTACACTATGAATAATATTTCCTGTTCGTTGTTTAACAGGTATAACAATCATTGAAGCCCCTTAATCTATCATACAGTTGTGAACTATCCATCCTTCCATCCTAAAAGAGATATAAAATGAAGGAGGTTTGTTCTTCAGGATGGTGGGAGACATATTTTCTTTATCTTGTACCAAATTGAAAACTATTACGATTTATTTTCCTTGGGAATTTTTATGCAAAGAAGCTTTCAAAAAATCTATTTGACCATGAAAAAAAGTGTATCATACAGACTTTCTCTAGATGGAACTCTTTTCAATTCATCCACAATATTATACTCAGAATGAATTGGTGGAAGCCTCTCATACCTTTTTCTGGTTCTTCATACTTCCTTTTGTACTGCTAAGTAGCCTCTATTATTTGACCATTCTTAATGGAAGGAAACTTAAGTTTTTCATGTGCTTCCCTTTTAGCACTTTCTTATTCTTTACTATTTTCCCTTTCACCTTCTCTTAGAGCATTTGATTCCATTTCTTGTCTCCTAGGCACTACATCACTTTTATCAGTAGCTTGCAGAATGGGGAACTTTTCATTGCCCTAAAGTGGTGTCTCTATTTTCTTCTAAGAATGCACCTGGAAACCATCCATTTTCTATGGGTCTACTTGCAAATACTTCCTTCCAAACCTAGTCATGACAAAGAACTTCTATTCCTCTAGAAAATCTTGTCCAACCATAACTTGATCATGCTACCACAACATATTAACTTTTCCTTTTTGATTTCTTTCAATATTTTTCATAGCTTGTTGCACATGATGTTGGTACATCATATAGGTCTCAACATCATGCAGATCATTGCAAACTAAGAACAAAAAATTGACCAAACTAGTTTCCAGTGCAAATTCTTGCTCTACTTGATTTGCATTGACTATGGGTCCTACACTACCACTTGTACTAGGCTTCTAGTATTTATTAATATAGGGGAATATTCTTGGTTTAAACCTCTAAATATCCCTCTTTTATATTGCATTGATCTTGTTGTTGATTGTTTTCAAGGTGTATTGTATATCCAATAATACTGAGGATTCTTTGGAATTTTGAGATGGGAGATGAGGAAAAGGAACGGTAGGGGATGTTTTAGGAGGAAATGGTAGAGTTGATTATGGAGCTGGTGGAGGATCCATATATGAAGGAGTGGCTACCTTGGGTGGGAATTGAGGAATCTCAGAGCAATAAGGTATTACCATATTTTGTGAAAGTCTTCCTACAATAATTATTACATTTTTTGCTTGGATAACTGCTTGGTAAACCTGTGGGAAGGTGTTTATACCTGATTGCTAAGTTTGTAGCCCTAGGTTTGACCCAAGGGATCTAATTTAATACATATATGCTAAGGATATCATTGGTCTGGCCTCAAGGAGAATCCTCTTCCACATACTGCTAAACCTCAAATTAAAATAAGAGACTAGCTCATGTTGATGCTTTTGCATAGCTATAAATTGATTTAGTAGGGAAAATGGGTCAAATGACTCATTGAATTCCTCTACAAAAGGGTCTGCTAGAACATCCCATGAAGTTATGGTTTGGTCTCCTAAGGTCCTAAACCAGTGCAAGATATTTCTTCTAAAATAAAGGGTTAGAATCCAAACTATAACATCTTGATTCTTGATATTATGAATAGTTGCTAATTTCAGTATGTCTTGGTAATGCTCATATGTAGTATTTCATATCCCATAAAATGTGGGTATGGATTTTATAACAACCTAAGGGATATCATGCATATTAGTAAGCCCAAGAGGACCAGAAGTATTCTTTTCTAAGGTAATTTTGTGGGGACTAGTTTTGATTGGCATTTTGATTGACATTCAGATTTTGAGCCATTGCAAGTGGTGTTTTTAACAAAGCTGGTTTGTGAGGTAGTGTAGGGGATACTTCAAATGGGACCTCTTATGATTGTGAGTTTGATAATAAACTTCTTATGATATTGGACCCTCTCAAGAGAAGTTCATAAAATATGGTAGGATATTGGCTATTTTCAATAGATGATCCAAGTAATGCTCCTATTGATTTCTCAAAAAAATATAATAGTTTGACAAACAAACACTCTAGAGCCAACCCTTCAAATCGAGGGTTCAACCTCTTTATATATATTTTATAATGAAAGTAGGAGAAATAGGAACATTACAAGGATTTTCATGCTAGATCAATAGGATGTTGAGGTGGTGGCCTCTTATTTTCTCACAAAAAGAAAGAAAAGAGTTGTGCTCCATGAACCTCTATAACTCTAAGCTCTTCAAGTTGCTTGACCCTCCATGGAATTTTGTGGCTACACTAATTGTAGGTTGATCTAGGCCATCCCCTATTCTTGGCTAGGATTCTCCACCATAGATCTATAACAAAAAACGTAGGCATATCTTGATTATGGTGATGCTTGGTCTCCCCTAGATATTTTTTCTTGTGCTTTGTGATCACATGGATTGAATTTCAATAGTGTAGAATTTTCCTTATTTTAAACTTAGCTTTATACTCTTCATCCACCTTTGAAACGATTGCGATGTGAACAACACAAGATTATACTAAGAGGGGGTGAACAATATAAGACCAATTTTTACTTTTCTTTCCCAAAAAATATTATCCAATATCAATGGAAATATCAACAATAGTAATAAAAACAATGCACAAATCATCACACACAATAGAGACACCAATTTAATGTGGTTCACCCAATGTGGGCTACTCCACGAAGAAATTATTTCACTAAAAAAATTTTAATAAATCTCTTGGAAATCCTTCCCTATTACAATGTTTATGTAACTCTATCCAAAGGAAAAACCAATTCCTAATCAAGTTTGTGGATATCTATCCATAGGAGAACTCTTTCCCCTTTTATGGTTCATGGATCTATATCCAAATAACTCCTTCTCCTCTCCTCTAGCTGGTGATCTTATAGAATACTACTACATCCACTACACTGGCTTGGGGATACCTCTCCATAGAAGACCTCTATCCTCACTCAGAAGACCTCTATCCTCACTGCATTGGCTAATGGATATTTATCCATTGGATACTACTATCCTATGCTTTATCACCTCTAAATCTTACTCTTAGCTCTGCTCAATCTCTATCTCTAATCTTCACTAAACACTATCCTTCAATATAGCACAAATATGCTCATAAGTCTGTCTCTAGTCTGGCATAAATCTACCCTTAAATTTGCACCAAAATTTGTCTCTGCTATGGCACAAATCTATCCTCAAATCTACACCATACTCTGTCATCAAATTTTTCCTCAAGCCTTAACACAAAGCTTGATCCAATCACAAATCAACTCTTCTCAAATCTACCTCAAGCCTTACTACAAAGCTTGAATAAATCAATCAATCGATTATGCTCTCAAGTCTTCTCAAATAATTGCCTCAAATCTATCCATAAGTCCTCTCAAGAACTTGCTCAATCTACTCTCAAGTATTCTCAAAGACTTGCCTCAAATCTACTCAACAAGTTCTCTCTAGAACTTGTCAAATCCACTCAACAAGTCTTCCCTAGACTTGTGTCAAATCTGCTCAACAAGTACTCACTAGAATTTGTCCAAATATTCTCAACAAGTCCTTACTAGACTTATCTCAAATCTGCTTACAAGCTTTCACAAAAGCTTACACAAATATATCCTTAAGCTTTCACAAAAGCTTACTCAAAGTTATGCTTAAGATTTCACAAAATCTTACTCAAATCTATCCTTAAGCTTTCACAAAAGCTTACTCAAATATGTCCTTAAGTCCCCTCTAGTACTTACTCAAATCTTATCACAAGCTTTCACAAAAGCTTACTCAAACAACTGTAATACTTGCACACAAAACTCAACTTAAACTCTTTTAGAAAACCTCTTTAATTACTTAAACAATTTTCACTTAGAATCTTGTTTAATCATAGAAACATATGGAGAATGGTAAGAGACTCAATATGTTTCACACTCACAAATAACTTTCAAACTCACTTTCAAATCAATTTATTATAAAGAATAATTTGTTTCACAAATATTGAACTATCACTCCAATACTCTCAATCAGTAACTCTCAATCAACTTCACTCAATGAAACATAACTTGCTTAAAAACCCTAACCAAGTATTTCACTATACTCTCAACAACTCACACTATGGAAATAAAGTCTTAACTCAAGATATTTCTAAATTCACATAACAATGATACTCATGTTCTTTTACAAACCCTAGTTCAAGATAGTTCTTAATCTTACATAACAATGATACTCATGTTCTTTCACAAATCCTAGTTCAAGATAGTTCTCAATATCACATAACAATGATACTCATGTTCTTTCACAAACCCTAGTTCAATATTATTCTCAACTTCACATAACAATGATACTCATGGTCTTTCAACATCCACAAATCATGCACATGAAAACTCACTCAAATATTTTCAACAATGCTTATCAAACAATCCTTTTCACTCCAACTTTGTATTTCAGAATATTTCACTCATAAGGAATATGTACCCATACCTTTTACTTTGATGGAGATATATCTTCAAAACCTAGCTTAATCACAATCAAAACCTCTTTGCCAATTTCAAGGTTAGGTAGCAACAATCTATCACAAAATCTCCACACAGAATTCTTCTCAATATTTAATTCACCATGCCAAAATAACAAGTCTCAAGTACACCTTATAATCTCCAAAATTTTCAAAATATAACTAGAAAAGGTTCAATTAACTCACTTTCACAATAATTAACTTCAAAATTTTAATGCATAAAATAATCAAAATAACTCCCTTATATCTCCCTACTCAAAAATGCATTATCAAATAATCAACACCACTTTCCAGAAATAATTCAATTCACTTTTTAAGCCAAAATTAAATCCTTCACAATATTTAACTAAGGTAAAAATAAAATTTACCTTAATCACCTTATATCTCCCAAGGCACTCACAAAACAACCTTAGACCACATGCACACTATAACAAAAATTAAAGTACCTTTGTGCACTCCTTGATGGGATTCGATCCCCTATCGAGCTGCCACAAGGGCTCTAGCTGTGGCCTAGCTGTCGTGTGAGCTAGACGCTCACATGGGAGGTAAAAGTGCCTCATGCACTTTGTTCCTTCAATCGACACCAAAACCAAAACAAAAAGGCTTTGCCCCTTTGTAGCCAAATGCGGAACCTCCGCTCACCCTGTGCCTTACACACCGATGACTTGCCACTAGCCCAACCAATTGGTTGGTGACAAGGCTTTAAGCCTTGGTCAATTTATCTTTCATGTTTTTTAGTTGCTTTTAAAAAATAATACTCTTGTATTATGCGCTCATGAATTTTTGCATTCCACACACTTTCCAATAATTGCACATGCATAATATTTAGAGACTTGCTTTTAATGAGGTAAGTCCTCTGGTATTTATACCATATGCCACTTTCCTTTGAATGTCGATAGGGGGAAGAAATGTTAAAACGAATTTGCACCCAACCCTAACTTAGGGTTAAATAATTTTATTTTATAAATTAATTTATAATATAAATATTATAAATAATTTATTAATGACCTTAGGCTTTAATTTTAAACCTTTAATATTATAATAATAAATATTATAATATTACTTCCTTTGGGCCTAGGTATTTTTCTTTTTCAATCTGACCACCTTTAATATTATAATAATAAATATTATAATATTATTTCCTTTAGGCCTGCTTTATTTTTAAACCTTTAATATTATAATAATAAATATTATAATATTATTTCCTTTGGGCCTAGGTATTTTTCTTCCTTCAGGGTATTTAGCCATCCTTTTAACCAATCATGTGAAGATTTTAAACCAAATATCTTGGGCTTAAAATATAAATATTTTAACCCTTCTTTTTCCAAATCCTTGCACTAATCACTGACACTGACTCTTGGCATCAATGGCAACACAACTACTCAAAATTTCCAACACAATGAAGGTTGAGTTGGCATATTGGGTCCACTTCATCACATGCCTCTTTTTGATTTCAAATATTTGCACCTTTAGATTCCATACCAGCTACTTGCTACATCCTCTTAAATTTTAGAATTCGCTCCTCCAATTTCTACTGAGTTATATTTTACCATGTTGACCATGGAATTGGAACTAGAGATGTTTCACCTTTGAGAAAATTTTAATTGCAAGAGCCTTTATTTTTTAAAATCTGCTTCTCTAATTTTTGTTGGGCTAGGTTTGACCATGTTGACCATAAGATTTCATATTGCACTGTGAGTGAGTGGAGAAGAACTTAGAACCTTGCTGGGCGGTGGAAACAGACCTTCCATTAAGTCTTCAATTTTTAAAAAATCTGCTCCTCAAATTTTTACTAGGTTAGGTTTGACCAGTTTGATTGTGGATTCTAGCACTTTTAGTGGAATTTGACACAACCTTTCTTGCACATAAATGATCATAAAATTGGAGCTATCTTCACCTTTCCTCTTTGAAATCTGCTCTTATAAATTCCATTGGGCACTGTTTGACTATGTTGACTATAGAATTTTGACATTGCATTGGCTCTCGATGGAATTTAACACTACATCACCTCTTCCTTATTCATAATCTTCTCCTCCAATTTTCGCTAGGCACTGTTTGACTATTTTGACTATAGATTTTGCACTCCAAAGGATTTTGACATTACCTTTGATTTTATTTTCAACACTTAGCCAATATTTTACAAAATTGCTAAGTATGTGGTCTTTTTGGTCCTATAGGTCTAGCCTAATTCCAATAAATCTATAAATGATGGCCTTGGATTATAATAAAATTACCTTATTCACCACCACTTTAGGTTGCACTTGAATTCATGGTCGCTCCTCCTTGCAATGAGGGCAACCATTCACATTTACATTACCATCCATTGATGCTGAACTTACACCACTAGCCCAAGACTTATTCATAGGATCATAAACTTTACCAACTGTATTTGGGCTAAACCTTGAAGAACACACAACCATCCCCTTAAATTTTAAAACTAGGTGGCCCCCCTCTCCCTCCATCAATAGTCTTCACAATAAATTTAATTCTTTATGTCACAATATAGATCCCACTTAGATCTCATCTAGATCCTACTCTATTACTCAGATCCTACTCAAATCCTACTCCTCTAATTAGATCCCATTTAGATCCCACTCTACTCATATCTCACTCAAATATTGCTCTATTGCTCAGATCCCACTCAAATCTATATCTAGATTGCTAGTTTCCTTCTACTTCCTCTATCCAAGGAAAACAAAATTTAACTTCATGATACTTGATTAAAACCCCTCTATTGGCTAACCTATATGCATATTTTTTTTCTTCCCTTAACGTATGTGTAAACCTGATTTCTTCAAATATTATAAAAAGTTCTTGAATTTCCAAAAAAAATTCTTGTATGTTCCATGGAGGCTTTGCTTACCTCAAAATTACATTTATTACTATGAGTGAGTCCATTTATTTTTGTATGATTAATATAATTATGTCATAGACTAATCTATAATTTAGTTGATATTAATGATGATTATAGTATGTAATTATGCAATATACCTTTTTCTATGAAGAGAGACAAATAACACATCAACCTCCTTTTTCTAGAAATTCAAGACTCTGTCGAGAGAGGAGCAAAGGAGGAGCAATGATGATAGTAGAGGTGGAATTCAAATTATGGAAGACGGGAAGGATCCTCAGGAACTAGGTCACCAAGATGCGATGGATGAGGATCCAGGGGCAGGTAATTCACCTGATGAGCTAGAAGACAAACAAGATTCTAAAGAACACAAGCATATACTGAGAGGGGGAATGAACAGTATAAGACCACTTTTTACTTTTCTTTCCTAAACAATATTATCTAATATAATCAATGGCAATATCAATAGCAATAACCAAAGCAATGCATAAATCATAACACACAATAGAGACATGAATTTAACGTGATTCACCCAATGAGGGCTACTCCATAAAGAAAATATTTCACTAATATTTTCTCAATAAATCTCTTGGGAAACCTTTCCTTATTATAATATTTATGGACCTCTATCCAAAGGAGACACCAATCCCCTAATAAAGTTTATGGATCTCTATCCACAGGATATACCAATCTCCTTAGCTGGTTTGTGGATCTCTATCCACATGAGAACTCCATTCTCCTCTGCTCTAGTTGGTGATCTTCTAGAAGAATTGTTGCCTCCACTACTCTAGCTAATGGATATATATCCACTGAATATTCTTGTCCTCACTCAGAAGACTTATCCTCACTAACCTAGCTAATGGATCTCTATCCACTAGAGACTATCATCCTCTACACTCTACCACCTCCAAAGCTCTATCTCAAATTTATACTAAACATAGTAATTTGGTCTAGCACAAATTTTCTCAATGTTTGTTTTTGGTCTGACACAAACTTGTCCTCCAATATGCACCAAACTCTATCCTCAAATCTGCACTAAACATAATTCTTTGATCTAGCACAAGTCTATCCTCAATATCTGTCCTCTGATATGCACTAAACATAGTCCTTTGATATAGCATAAAACTACTTAATATCTATCCTCAAGCCTTAACACAAAGCTTGAATTAATCATAAATCAAATCTTCTAGATTTTCCCCAAACCTTAACTCAAGGTTTAAACAAATCATTCAAACAACTTTGCTCACAAGTCTTATAAATACTTATCTCAAATCTACCTTGTAAGCTTCCACAAAAGCTCACTCTAATATGTCCACAAGTCCTCTCTAGAACTTGTCCAATATGCTCTTAAGTCTTCTTTAAGACTTATCTCAATTCTGCCCACAAGTCCTCTCAAGAACTTGTCCAATATGCTCAACAAGTCTTCACCAAGACTTGTCTCAATCTTTGTCTTCAAATCTATATTGTAAGCTTCCACAAAATCTCACACCAATCTATCCACAAGTCTTCTCTAATACTTACCTCAAATCTTCTAAACAAGTCCTTACTAGAACTTGTCCAATCTGATCAACAATCTATGTCCTCAAATCTGTATTGTAAGCTTCCATGAAAGCTCACACCAAATTATCCACAAGTCTTCTCAAAGAATTACCTCAAATCTGCTCAATAAGTCCTCACTAGAACTTTTCTAATCTCATATAAACATATAGAGAATTTTTAGAGACTCAATATGTTTCACACATACAAACAATGCTCAATTACTTTCAATCTCTCTTTTTATCATAGAAACATATAGAGAATTGTTAGAGACTTAATATGTTTTACACTTATGAACACTCAACCTGTTTCTCAAATCAATTTATAATATGGAACAATTTGTTTCACAGAACTTGAAATATCACTTCCACACATCCACTTGACTAGGCTCAACCAACTCTACTCAACCAATCACTTCAACAACAATGCTTATCAAGTAATCCTCACACAACAATGTTACTCGTGATCTTTGCAAACCCTAGTTCAAGTTCTTCACTCAACCAATCCCTTAAACAACAATGCTTATCAAGTAATCCTCACATAATAATGATACTCATGATCTTTGCAAACCCTAGTTCAAGTTATTCACTTAACCAATCACTTCAACAATAATGCTTATCAAGTAATCCTCACATAACAATGATACTCATGATCTTTGCAAACCCTAGTTCAATATAGTTCACAAATTCACATAACAATGATACTCATGTTCTTTCACAACTTCACATAACAATGATACTCATGTTCTTTACACAAACCCTAGTTCAAGCATATGAAAGCTTTACTCAATGTTTCCAACAATACTTATACTAAATAGTGTTCAATCTCAAGCAATAGTAGCATTAAAAGTTGTATCTAGAAATTAAATTTATGTGAATATAAAGCAATATAAAGGAATAATGAGGTATAGATAGTCTTGGGTAAAACCAAAGTGTAAAAAAGGTACATAATAGATGGTTACCTTTGAGTTAGAAAACGATGGCAAAGTGTGTAGCCTCACATTAATCCCTCTTACCTAATCATCATATTTGTACATGCAACAAGTACATGGAAGCTAGGGAGCATAAGAAATACCATAAGATTAAGCGAATCATGGAGACAAATAAAAATTTGGAGGATGATAATATAACTTTAAAGGAACAATTAGTAGAATTACATGTAACATTAAATACAAAGACAAGAATGACAAGTCCTAAAACAACATATGTAAACAAAAGAGGAATCATCAAAAGTAAACATGGATCTAACAAGTAGATTGGAAGGAATAAATATTGCACAAATCAAGGAGTCACAAAAAAAAATGATAAAAAATATAAAAATTATGAAAAGTATGATATAAAAAACTTATAGAGGAGACTAAAACATGTGCAGAAGTGGTAAAAGAACCAATAGACAAGCAAAAATTGATGATGTCAAAACAAGTCATGATTCAAGTGAAGCAGGATAGAGCAAGGTATATTATATTAATGAATATAATCATTTTAGGGATTATGGAGAAAGAAAATATATGAATCTTGCAAGGGATTTCCCTAAATTACCATGAAAATTATAGATTTACCAAGTAAGAAAGCTTATAAAAATAAGAGGAAGGTATTGTTGAAAGTGTAACTAACTCGTGACCAAGGCTAATATTGTATGATATAATCTTATATATGCCTAAGCATAATCAATGTACAATATATTTAATTTATTGTTATATTTTATGATGTAACCCTATGGGCCATGGTTAACCTTTTTATGATTAAACCCATCTTATAACTTGTAATAAACCTTAATCCCTCTGGTTATATCAGCTCTAGTCAAATTCATTAATGTAATTAGTATTTTTATACTAGTATAAATACCTTCTACCACTCTATCCATGGAATCAAAGTGTTGTGATTCGTATCCATAGATAATATAATGATTATTTATGATGCCTATGGAAACCCAACAAATTATATATCTCCTTTTGTTTATTTTATCTTTTTATACTTTATGTATAATATTTGAGTGAATGGATTGCTTTTGTTTGTTTCTAGAAATAGGTATGAATTCCAACATGGTATCAGAGCAAGAATGGAGTGACATTGCTTGGTTATGGAGAATATTTTCAGAGCCTCTAATCTTTCTTTTGAATTTTAAGGTAAATTAATTCTCAAATTTTCATAAGCATGTTTGTATAAGAATCCAATAGGATATCTTTTATCCATCCAATTTCTTAAAAAAATGAAATTCTTTTACCAAAATTTCTTCTTACTTTGTTGTTATTAAAGCAATTTTGACTCTTCATTTAAAGACTCATGTTGGATTTTATTGGTCATAATTTTCTTCACTCTTAAGGCTATGGCACAAAGGAGGGAGCAAGAAGGTCTCAATTCAAATTCAAATTCAAATTTGAATCTAATTAGTGCTCTTCACAAATCATTCGTGCTCATGGGTTTATGTGCTTCACAACCAATGCTTCTTATTTTTACTATAGTAGGTGGTTTTTCAGTGAGGGTACAATTATTTCTAATGACATTGGAGGAGTGGCATGTTGTTTATGTGAATGTTGGTAAGGGCAATAGAGATCTGAAATTTCAAAACCCTATGTGTCATATTTTTGAATTTGTTCAAGGGTAAATTTGGATTCAAATTTATTTTCAAGGTACAAGTATCCATCCAAAAGTAGGGAATAATGGCCAAAAAGGTGACTAAAAAAATGCAAAAGGAAGAAGGTTTCAATTTCGAGCCTCTATAGCAACCTTCTTTTCTTGGAAAAATCATCCCACAAGGTATCATTTATAGAGTTGTCATCGTACTATTTACTATATTCGATCATGGCCCATTGGAAATGTAATGCTGTCAAAAGCATTTGAAATCCTTTGGTCATAGGGTCAAGTCCTTGTACATGCATTTTTTATTGTTATTAATAAGGAAAAGGGGCCTTCATTTAAAAATTACTCCTTGTATTTCAAAGGGGGCTTTGGAATCTTGGTTAGACCAAGGCTCTTAGCAAGGAGGAGGTTTGAGTTTAAATCTCATCAAAGATGCTTTTGGAATATTTGGAACAAATGGAGAAATAGGTTGATATGGTAGCCAACATGGCCATATGTAACAAATTTTCACTTATTTATAACTTATGCATTAAACAAAGAGCACCATCTAGTGCAATTTCACAAGAACAAAGATGTTGAGTTGGAAAATTATAAGTAGACACTAACAAATGATTGGATTTTATTTTTCTAAGGTGTGGGGCTTTAATTTTTGTAATTTTGAGGTCCATTATAGAAAAATATTTAGAGGCCATAAAGTTTTACATACATAAGTGTTTTAAGCCTTTTTTCTTAATCGCATAATTTCTCAATATCTATGGACATGTACATCAATTTGAGGACCTATTCTAGTGTTAGGGTTTAGAATGTATAACATGGTTCATCAAGCCTGAATTACTTTCTCAATGGGAAAAATTACAATATTTGGTGAACTCAAATTATTAGTCTATTACGCAACAAGAACCTATGTTGTATTTTTTAAGATAAAGCAACAACCCTTGATGAAGAAACTAACCAACATAAGGAATAAGAAGTGTTGGGATCCAAATTGACATTAAGAAAAACTCAAAATTGTGACTGTCTATCTTCCAGCATTTTGATTAGATGTGCACCCACTAATCACAATTCATATCTCAAAATTGGATGGATTAAATATTACTCTAATCCAACCTCTAGAGTAGGTTGGTTCCTTGTCAAATGATAAGGTGTTGACTCATGTAAGCTCAGTTAAAATTTTAAGAGATAGGGATAGAAACAAATTTAGGGTTAAGGAATTATAATAAAAATAGTGGTCAAATAGAGCTAACAGCATAGACATCCATAGGTAAAACCTCTCTGACAAATAATTTCTAGTGTACCACACTTGAGATTAACAACATTCAAGAAACAAATAATCTTCCTCAAGATACATAGAACAGAGACATACTCCAAGAAGCTATTTCAACATCTATAATACTAATAATCCAATTTAGAATAATAATATCAGTATCAAGATTTAACAGAAAATAACTTCTTGCAAGCATCGATTTAATTATGAAAAATTTTCAATTGCTCTAAGCTGGTAATCCAATATCAGTAGAATAGACTAACCATAACAGCATTATCAAAAAATTAATTCATAGCTTGAATCTCTTGATATAATTATTGAAGACACCATTTTTGAGGTAAACATCCAAGTAATGTTCCTTCTATTGTCTTGTAGAAAATATTACATAGTAGGGCAAGCAAACACTCTAGAGCCGACCCTAAAAATTGAGGGTTTGACCTCTATTAATAGTTTTTCATTGAAGGAAGAAAATGGAACATTACAAGGAGAAAGAAATTCCAGATCGATAGAATGCTAAGGTGGCATCGTTTCATTCATATTTGAGATCTTAAGAAACTACGCAATCTTGTGTTCTTTCACAGCTCGACTCTGCAACTTGCTGATCTTTCATGATGGTTCAGCTCCAGCTTGTTAAAACTAAGATCTAGGTTGTTTATCATTCTTGCAAATTTTAACTAGTCATATATTTATAACTAATTGTGTTCTTTATTCTTGGCCTTATGGATTATTTACATTCTAGCTTGCTTCAATCAACTGGTTCATGTTTATAAAGACTCTGCTTTTGTATACCTGGGATATCATCAACATAAACCAACTGTTTGTCTTCTCATAAATGACCAAGATCAATACTTCAAAAATTCTTGGGAGTGCATGGTATAGAACATGTTATAGCCCACTCTTAAAAAAATTTTATGGCTTACATTGACCACTTTGATCGCATATAAAAATTTTATGGCTTACATTGACCACTTTGATCGCATATTGGAAAATACACTTCAATCTACATGGGATGGAAAATCTCACTAGATCATTGTCCTTGCTCTTAAATTTGTCTAAGTCCTTTTCGTGTTCATGGCATAGAACAAATTTTTCATAGCCCACTCCTAGAAATTTGTTCTATCAAACTTTGACCATCACTGACCGCGGGGTAGAACATCTTGCTCTGGTTCACTCGAAATGTAGTGTAAAAAATATGCTTTATGAAACTTGGTGCTAGCCTATTGCATTATTACTTCATTTGATGCATTTTGGCTACTTTGACCATGACATGGAATATGTGCCCTTATCCAATCTAAAATACACTTGAACCTCAGTGGAACAGAACAATGTTTACGGGCTGGAACAAAATATGCTATGCCACTATTTGGAAAGTAATGACATCATCTTTGACTAAGGTTGATAGCGAGGTATAAAACCTTGTGTTGCACTACTGATAAATGTACTAAATCTCACATGGGTTGGGACATCTCCCCTTTGCCTTAGACAATATACCGTATCCCACTCTTTAGGAGTAACCAAAATGTAGCTTTGATCGCTCTAATCGCAATGTAGAACATCTTGCACTGCACCGCTACAAAATACACTAAAGTATCCAAGAACTAAGACACTTTTAACTTAGAAAATATTTTCAAATTTTTCCTAAGGATATGGCCATTTTAGGCCTACATTCTAGCACCCTCCTGGGGGGGTTTTCTTGTAAAGCCTTCAAACTCATAATCTTATACATTGGGAAATGAAAGTCAAAAATATGAAATCAATGATCTATGCTTGATAGAATAAATTCTATATGACCATCACCCTCTAGAACCTTAGTGAAGTTATTCAAATGCTAACGGTTCATATGGAAATCATGCTGGAAACAATGATACTTGCAAATCCTCCTGTTGAGAACTACTTCATGTCAAACAATATGGAACTATGCTCTCCTTTATAACCCTGACCAACATGATCAAAATATATTCATGAATTTCTTATTTTTTTCTCTTATACTTCATGCTTTTATGATTGTTTTATGATAGTGCCAAAATCAAAGCAATATACACATGAATACAAAAATTGATTAAGCTACAAGGCTTTCTACTCCTGCTCATTCTTTCATTAAAACTTGATCATTGAGTTGTTTTTTCATGTATCTTTGGAGTCTTCAACAACCTTATCTGATTGTTCTTCCTTCTACTAGGTTCCTTCTTCATCATTATCTTCTTGTTCTTGATCAACTTCTTCTTCTTGGAAAACTTCTTGCTAATATTTAGGTTTTGTATCATCCCCAAACATTTGGATCATCAATTTTAGATTTTGTAAAGATTGACTCCAAATAGCCTCAAAAGGATTAGAATTTTTTTTAAGTTGTTTATGGATATATTCCAACTTAAAGGTCTCTTCATAATTTGCATATCTACCTTTATTCATCAGTTCCTTCATCAAATCGCTTTGCCTAGTTAAATCTATTCATTTGGGAGACTTGCTCTTGATCAATTAGATCTTTCTAGGCATCTATCTCAGATTCATCTTGGATGATCAAGGATATGTTCTCCTTGATATCCTTGATATAGATGATCTGTCTATTTTTTACCTTATCACTAGATCAACAATCATTGTCTTTCTCTTTATAGCCATATTTGAGTGCTTAAAGAGTTTCTCTGCCCAAAAATCTTGAATCTTTTGTGAAACTTATTTTCCTTTCTATAGAGAAGCCAAGGTGGGATGACTTGTAGGGGGAGGAGAAGTTATAAAATAAGGGAGGATAGACTCAAAGGCTGATGATAGTGGAGTAGTGGTGACAATAGTTGAATCTATGCTTATTTCTAGAGTTGCAATTGAGAAGGACATAGGAATAGAAGTAAAACTCATGGAATGAGTTGAAGGAGATGAAATAACTTGTCCTTCTAACAACATTGGAGGTTTTGAGGGTAAATATGGAATTATAGGAGGTGAAGTGACAGGGATTTTAGATGAATGCAAAGGAGATATATTGGTTTGACCCTCTGTATCAGCTGATGAAATAAGTGGTGAGTTATGAAGGGGAGAGGGCACCTTTTGTTCAAAATTTTCTTGAGAATGGGAAGGGGATTTATTTGGGGAAGAAGAAGGAGAATAAGGGATAGAAATAATACCTTCACCTGTAGAAGTAGGGTGTTTGAGAATCTCCTCTGCACTTTGGTGTTGCACTTGTACTAATAGCTCTGCAACTAAAATAGGGACTTGTTCAATACTTTACCCTTTATCCACTTTTATTTTCTTGTATACTTCCTTCTAAGTTTCCCCTAGTGTATCTTTTGCATTTCTTTTAAAAACTTGAAACACTACAGGCTTATCACTCTCTGTATCCTCTTCAGATTAATATTCTTATGGCACATTTTCAGTGGTAGGATTTGACTTAGTTATAACCACAATAGTGAAACTCATAGGCGTTAATACGAAGTCATCATATTTTTTCTTCCTATGAATGTGGGGAAGGAGAATCTGATGCTACTTGAGTTTTCTTCTTTTCTTGTACTTCAGCTTTCTTATAACTCAATACCAAATTCTTAGCATCCTTAGCTTTCTAGGTCTTAATATGTTTGTCATATCACTCATAAAATTCATCATCTGGTGATCGACTTAGTCTGGATTTGTCTGCACCTGTTTCTACTCTCATCTTCCACTAATCCACAATTTTACCTTCATCCCATCCCTTTTTATTTTCATCCTTAATTTTAGAATGCTTTAAACAGTGGTCTTTATTTTCCACAGGATCAAAATCGACTATCTGTTCATAAAATTCTCTCCATGGGGATAATTGTTCTATTTTGGCAACATTCGATTCCAATAGAGCACTTTCTTCATTATTCCTCCCCTTTTCGAAGTGAGGCCTCAAATTTTTCTTGAACTTGAGAGCTTTTTTTTATTAAGGATGATATTCCTTTTTGTGAACTTGTTGTCAGGGTCATACCTCCATCTCTATGGGATGTATAAAAGGCCTAACCTCTAAATATTGGGTGATTTGTTTGACCTCTTCTGACTATTTTTATATCATCGATGTTATGGGAGTAAGTCAACAAACTTTTCCTCCCTTTACCAGAGTCGTAATTCATTTTTATGAATTTTTCCTAACTCAAGTACTCCAATGCTTATACATTCTCTCATTTAAAATGCATTATACAATATCTATTTACCAATCTCTCACATACTGGTCAGATTCTAAACCTTCTAAACAGGCCAACATGGAGAAGAGCTCTGGATTAGCAAATTACTCAATAGGAATTGGGGTTTTGGAAAGCCCATCTTCATTTTTTATATGTTTAAATTGGGAATGAATCCATTTTTTAAAATATCCTCCCTCATCAGCATCCAACTATAAATAATAATATCTAGCTTGCTCTACTATATCGAATGGTTTAGGTTCTATAGGTGGATCTACCCCTATAGCAAACAAATCATGACAAGCTTTGGCTATGATATTGAATAGGATTTTGCCATCAACTGTTCTTACTACTTTTGTCTTAGGATCATAAAACTTGATGATTACAAAAATTAACTCTGGGCAATGATGGACTGAATCATAGATGTAAAAGGATAAGAAATAATTTATATCGATGATACCTTGGAGAGAAATTGGCTGCCCTTCAAAGTACCTATACTCAAAATTATTTTTGAGCTTGGTTCTCCTTATTTGCATCATTATAGTGTCTGATAATGCTCTTGTATACTTCACATAGCTTTCCAAATCTACAATTTTTTGTTGCATATCCTTTTGGGCTACTTTGGGAGCCATTATCTGTAAAAAAAATTAGAACGTTCTCTCCTTTTCTTATTTGTGAGCTTCGTATCTCTATTCCTTTGGTTCTTTATGAGTTTAATGTCACTTTGATAAATTAATGGGCTTTGCATTTCAAGTTTTTTAATTCTCCTGCATGCATACCTTCTGCCATTAATGTGATCGGTGCAAAAATTATTTATTGTATGCTTTTTAATTCAAAGGTATGAGTCTTGGTGGTAGGAATCATCATGTCCATTTCTAATTGGTTGTGGCATGAAGCACTCATTTAACTCATGGTGCTTTTCATCACTTTCCTTTTCTTAGAGTGACGGAGATCACATGTTGTAGTCCACAGATATTTTTGTTCATTGGAGAGCAGCATGGAACACATGTATCCTGTTGCCATATTCACTTATTGGAGAGCGGTGCAGGACACATGTCGTAGTTAGCTGCTATCCTTAGTTGATTTTACAACCTTACCTTTTATCCAAAAGCTTATTTTCAACCACTCAACTACTTTGAAGCAATATTTTCTCTTTTTTTACTTTACAAAACAAAAACTTTTAACAAAGGAAAAATAATATAATACAATTTATGTACATATGTTACAATAAATGTGTATCTTAATCAAAGTAGATTTTCAGATGAAAACCTTTGATCAAAATTGACTGCATGTTTCCTTCTAGATATTCAAGCTGTAAAATATTGCTTTCTTTAACCTCAGCTACCTTGAAATGACCATCTTAGAAAGAATCAAACTTTTTATGGTGCCCTGGCTTTGCTCTTTCCACATTCCACCTTAGAATAGAGTCTCATACTTTGAAATTTTTGAATATGGTTTTCTTGTCAAACCATTCCTTAATATCAAATGAGTGCTTCTATAATTCTTCATATGCTTGAGTCCTTTCTTCTAGTTGAAGCAAATGTGTTAACCTGGTTTCAATTGGATTCTGCTCAGACTCTTCCTCTATGTCTATCAACTTGAGAGATGGTATTTCTAAGTGAATAGGTAATACTGCTTCTTTGCCATACACCAAGGCATAAGGAGAGGTCTTAATGGATTTTTTTATGGTGATCCTATCTACCCATAGAGCTTGTTCTAATAGTAGGTGCCAGCTTCTTTTGTTATCCTCTAATGATCTCCTCAAGATTCTAAGCAGATTTTTGTTAGTTGACTCTGCTAATCCATTCCCCTAGGGATAGTAGTTGGAGGTGTTTTATATAGTGATGCCATACTTTCTATAAAACTCAATGCACTTGGATCCTATAAAGGTTGGTCTATTGTCACTTACTATAGCTTCTAGGATACTGAACCTTGTTATCAAGCTCTCCATGAAGTCGATTACCACCTCTTGATCTAATTTCTTCATGGGAATGGCCTCTACCCATCTGGTAAGGTAATTTATGGTAGTCAAAATGTATATATGTCCTATTAAGGAATTTGGATTAATTATCCCAATGAATTCTAACCCCCATTACTAAAAATGCTCTTCAACCTAAATTGGTTTAAGGGGAAATGGTGCATTTCTGGTTCTCCCCACATACCACTAGCATTCATCACAAGCTCTTGTAACCTTGAAGGTATAAAAAAAATAGTAGGCCAGTAATAACCTGCCCTAATGATATTTAAAGTTGTGACCCTTCCTAAAAAGTGTCCTCCAAATAATCCTCCATGGAACTCTTTAATGACCTTTTGCTTTTGATCTTCTTTCAAACATATTAAGAGGACTCCATCCATATTTTTCTTGTATAGTCCTTCTCGTAGTAAGATATAATTCAAGTCTTGAAGCCTATATCTTCTCCTTTGTTATGGGTTAATATTATAGGGACAAACCCCTATCTGAAATCATTTGGTCATTTTTCAACCCAATCTGATTCTTCTGACTGCATCTCTTCAATCCAGTCTTCCTTTGATGTCTAACAAGTTGTCATTTCTACTATAACTACTCTTTCTATTAAACCTAGGCATAATACTCTACCTCTAGCTAGTTTAGTAGGATGTATTTCCACATCATACTCCTGGATATTGGTAAACCAACTAACTCTTTTATCACCTAGTTCACCTTGCAAAATGAAACTTCTAACATCTACGTGAACTACGTATATTAGGGTTTTACTCTGAACCAAGTATTGCTTGAATTTCTTCAATGACTTCATCACTAAAAATACTTGTTTCTCAATAAAATTGTACTTGACCTGATATTTGTGGAGAGTTTGACTCCAAAATAATATGGGGTGTTCTTCTCCCTCATAATTTTTTTGAGTGAGGACATATGCATAGCTCTCTTCCACTCCATAAGTATACAAAATGAAATATTTGCTAAAGTTAGGATTCACTAGAACTAGAGTATTAGTAATGGACTGTTTTATGATATTGAAAGCTTGTTTTCTCACTTCAGTCCATTTGAAATCCACATTCTTCTTCAGTAATTCTAAGATAGGTTTCACCTTTTGAGCAAAACCAGAGAATAATTTTATAATAAAATTGATTTGGCCAAAGAAATACTATAAATATTTCTTGTTCATAGGTAATGGGAGAGAAATAATTGACTTAACTCTATTTGGATCAATAGCCATACCTTATTTATAAACCATGTGGTCTAACAAATTTTCCTCATGGACTGCAAAAAATGACTTCTTCAGGTTGAGAGAGATACCAAATTCCTTGCACTTTTTAAACACTTACTCTAAATGTACCAGGTAATCTTGCTTCTTATGCAAGAATATAGTCATATCATCCAAGTAGATTAGAATGACTTTGTTGATTAGCTCTCCAAAGGCATAATCCATTGCTCTTTATAATGTGGCTCCTATGTTGGATAGACCAAAAGATATTCTCTGATATACAAAAGTAACCCACTTGGTGGTAAATATTATTTTGAATCGATCCTCATATTTCACCCAAATATGGTTGTAACCAGAGAATCCATCTAACAATGATAATCTCTCTGCTCCTACAACAATCTACAAGATCTGATCAATTTGAGGGAGTGGATAGTGGTATTTTAATGATGCTTTGTTGAGATTCCTAAAATCCACACACAAGCGGATGTCTCCATTCTTATTTCTTACTAGAACTAAGTTAGCTACCCAAGTGGAGTGTTTGATTGGATATATGATCTTAGATTTCAGTAGTTTTAATAGTTCTTCTCTCACTATGGATTCAATTCTGGGATTCAAAACCCTCTGCTTCAGCTTGAAAGGTTTTGCATTTGGTTCTAGCTCAATTGTATGTTGGATCACCTTTTTATCATATACCTTAAGATCTTCATATGACCAAGCCATAATTTCTTGGTATTTCAAGAACATAACTTTCATGTCCTTCTCTTCTTCTAGAGAACATCAAACTCCAACTTTGAGCTTCTTTTCCTTTTCGATCTCAATTTTCTTGTAGATCTTTTCATTTATCTCCATGTATTTGATCTTCTTCCCATATTCATTATCAAATAAGCTTTCCAAAGTGACCAACCCCTAGGGATATGGTTATTTTTAGTTGGATGACATCTTGTTGTTCTATCTCATCTAGAATTTCCTCTTGAATAGTTGATAGATAATCTTCCCTTACTATAAAATCAATGATCTATTCGTCGCTTTCAAAAACCTACCAGAAGATCTACTTGTCTGGTACTACAGGCTCAAAAACTATTTTTATCCCTTTGTCTTCTGTAACTCCTATATCTATAGAAGGTTTGAAATTATCTCTCCTCATTGCCAAGGAATCATTGAAGGTATTCTATCTTATGGAAAAAAAATTAATATTTAGGGCATCAAAGGATTCCATAAAATCCTATACCCTATTCCTATATACCTTTAGATAATGATGCTTACTATTGTACCTCTCTCTTACCTTATTAACAATTAGTTTAGAATCATCATAAATATTTAGTATCTTGATTCCCATGCTCTTAGTCTCCATTATCCTGAGGTACAAAGCCTCATACTTTGCAACATTGTTGGTACAGGACCATGTCAGTCTATATAAAAAACTCTTTGCATCTTCTGATTGAGACTACAAAAATACACCAGCACTAGCCCTATTTCTGTATCTTGCACCATCAAAGTGCATGGTCCAAGTATCTATCTCTCTTAATGATTGATTGGATATGGCAGAGACCCTTTTATCTATTTCTAAGGAGATGCTATATGTACTTGTAGGCCCAAAATTGCCACATACTTAGTAAAATTTTGTACAAATTTGACTAAGTGACAAAATCATCATTCCGTAAACCTTGTAGTATGCTTTTTTTTTAAACCGGGTCAGAATATATGAATCTGCTCGGTAGTTAGTCCAATTTTCTTGTTTGGAGCAATTTCGGACGACTTTACTCCAGCTCTAGAATGAAGAGATATCTCAAATCCATAAAAGTTCCTAAGAAATGATGATGTCAGTAGCGAAAAAGTGTGAAATGGCGATTCTGGGAAGGTCCTTTTGTTTCTAACTTTGGAATGATTCAAATTTTAAAATCCATAAAAGTTCCTAAGATATGATGACATCATTGGTGGAAAAGTGTAGAATGGCAATTCCATAATGGATAAGTCTTCCCTTTCTAGAATGAATATAAAACAAGGTACAAAAATAATGAAAGCATAGATTCTAGAATGAAGAAGTATGTGACTAGCTCTGGACCCAGATTGAAGGATATAATACTAAAGATTAATATCCCAAAGCGGATCGAGGTTTAGAGGTCCAGATTGGAGATTCTACTATTTATGATAAGAAAATAGGACGTCATCATTTTTCATTTATCTTATGCCAGATTGAATCTGAATCGTGTGATGAAGAAGATCGACAATTGAGATTAAGCTACAAAATATTGATTATTTTAGAGACATTGCTATATCAGAATTATAACAGTCTACCGAGAGATGAAGCATCGATGTTTTCCAAGAAGATCAAACCAGAGGTAGTTATAGATCGATGATGGTAATTCACTCCCAAGAAGGATCTACAAAAATGCATGATCTTTAATGCCTGAGCTTCAGTCCCACTGAACGATCAGCAAGTTGCAAAGATCCTGAGCTATCATGGCAGATTTTCTTTCAGCAAATTTCTTGAAGTACGAACCAATGAACTGATGCCAGCTAAGATCTTTGTTGTAATGTTGTAACAATATTATGTGTATTGTTTCTTGATTATTGTAATAGAGGTCAAACCCTTATTTTGAAGGGTTGGCTCTAGCGTGTTTGCATGTGCTATTGTAAATATTCCTAAAGAGCTAAATGAAAGAAGCAATACATTGATCTTTGCCTCAAGTTCATGTTCTCTTGCTTGATGTCAGAGGTTTAGATTTCATAGTTGCATTTCTATAAATACTTAGATGGTTAGTTTGTGCCTGTTTTGGATTACTAGTTGTTGTGAGTAATTAAAATCTGCTTTGAGTTCATTCTATGTTATTGGAAAGTATATTTTTGTAAAATATAAGTGTTTGGTGAATTCTATTATTTGGATTATCATTCCTTGGGTATTGATATTGCTTGTTATAACATTTCTCTATTATGCTTTAAATATATGAAACAATTTATTGTGAGATAAATTTTGATCTGAGTGTATGTCCTTAATCTAGTTTTTTGGAAGCTTTTTATGATGGTGCAATGTTGTTAACCTATCCATCCATTTTTATCTACCTCTCTCTAACCCTAACCTTATATTACCCTAAACTCTAAACCCTAAGTGAGCATAATTGTATCAACAACCTACTAAGTTGACAAGGAACCAGCCTACTCTAGAGGTTGGATCATAATTCCCTATTTTGGTCCATCCAATGTTGAGTGCTAAGCTACAGCTATCGGGTGCAAGCCTGGATAGAAACTAGGAATATAGACAGCCACAGTACTAAGTGAAAATTTGGTGTAATTCAATGCCCAATAGTTTTTGGCATGCCCGATGGGACCAGTTCATAAGAAACACGAAACCCATCAAAATAGTTCTTGTTATCTCAAACCGAAGGAATCAATATTGGGTGAATTGTCTTGACCTTGTTAGCAGAGAAAAGAAAGTTCACCTAGTGACTCCCTGGTCAGAAGACCCTGAAAGAGTATTGTAGACCAGTACCTTTTCATGTATACCAGGTCTTTCAAGAGGAACAACCTTGATTCTTTCTTTCATTGTGAGTTCCCTCAAAGAGGGGTTGCTATTATCAGAAGTTTGAATCAAGATTTTATTGAAGAAGAAGAGCTTATGGAAGAAATCCCAATAGTTCTCCCAAGAAGACCCACAGCTAGAAACATGGCACATAATGTGGCTCCTAATCAGGCACTTCAGAAGTACCCTAACTGGGATTCAACTAGGCCCCTTAGATTAGCACAAATGGATGCCATTCCCTAAGCTATATCTAAGGCAACCCCCACATATGATGGATTTGGGAAAATATCTTACGAGCACTGCCAAGATATCCTAAATCTGGCAATAATCCACAACATAAAAGAAGAAAATATTATTATCATAATTCTAGCCTTGTCCTTTCGTGGAAAGATATTGCATTGGTTCAGAACTCTGAAAGATAATGCCATAACTTCATAGCAATCTTTGGCTGAGCCATTCATATTTTTATTTTTATTTTGAGAATACTATATACAACAACAAACTGCAAAATTTTTGAAGCTAAAGTGGTCTTATGAATTTTATGAATTGGGCTTTAATTGTTCCACCTTTCTCAATAAGAGATTGTTGTAGCTTGATATGATTATCATATTTTTTTGCATATCTAACATTCATGCATTTCAATTCATTCTTCCACCTAACTATTTTCTTAACTTTAGAATAAACTTTTCCATAATATTTTTCTATTGTATCTATCTTCATTTGCATCCTATGACCCTTACCTAGTTTTCAACTACAAATTTTGCATATACTTTTTTTTATCGTCACTATTGTTATCCATCAAGACTGGCTCTATAAAGAGAATTTTTTATGCCCATTCAACTTGAAATGACCTTACAATAGTCCAGCTAGATAGCTTTCTATATTTAGTTTTAATGCTTGAATATTCTCCATAATTTTATATTGTATTTGATTTATCACTTTATTTTTCAACGGGCATGTCATCTTGAGGAATATCTTCAAGTGTTTGTTGGATTTCATTGTTAATTTTCATTAGAAGGCATCTCTTGATGAGGAATATCTTCAAGTGGGGGCACATTAGGGTCTATAGAGTATTCTACATACAATAATATTCCTCATCATTTTTGTATTTAACAAAAAATAATTACAAATAGAAAAATGATTCATATCTTCATGCAATATGGCCAAAGACACTGAAAATTAACTTTTTGAGGAAGAAAGCATTATTTTAAATAACTCACATAATACACAACTAATTGTTTAGTAGGTAAAAAATATTTGTTCCTTGAATTTGCACAGATGTCAATGGCTCATTGGATTTCGATATATTTTAGGATACTCTTTTAAGTAGAATATTTGTCACCCTTCTTTCCATCACTAGTAGGTGTCATTTTATTTGTCATTTTAGAAAATTAATAAAATGTTGAAGACATCTTGTAACTAGAATAAACAGATGGTTGGTTGGTAGAAAATACATACCAGTTTCCAAGTAGGCTTTATCATGATTTTTTAGTGGATGCCACTGAAGTAGGAAAAAATGGTGCACCAAATTATAATAAACAATATGCGTATATGTGTCCTATTGCTTATGAGCATAAAACGGAAACATGCAAGTAAGATGGAAATGATAGCAAATAACAAGAAATGATGCAAAATAAATTGGCTTCTTATTAATTGGATAGATCAAATCCTTGTTACAAAATGTCCCCTTTGAGGGCTCAAATGGATGATACAAATGTTTACAAATAGGGTGCCCAAGGATCAAAATCCTTCAAGTAACTCGGGTGCACATCCAGTGTCTTTCCTCGTACCACAATCAAAGTGGGTTGGCCAAGGTTACCTTTGCTTGTATCTTTGATTATTTGAGGTCCAATGCTAATCCCCAATTCACTATATAACCTGCACCTACACACACAATAAAAAAAAAAAATTCAAATAGCGAGTGTGTGTGATGAGAAACATGTAATCCCCTTAGGGACCAAATAGCTAATAGTGAGAAAAAGCATCAACTTAACTCCAAATGACTTGAAATTATAGAGAGATATAAAAAAGAATATTTTGGGGAGATATCACCAGAAATTATGCCAAGATTGAGTCTGATGGTGCCTCGTAATTGCAATGATCGTGCGTAACCTGTAAAACACAAAGCAAACAATTTACAGCCCTACGCATATCCAAAATGCATGAAAATTGGAAAAATATATAAAGTTATATTCTAAGAAAACCCATTTGATCAGATTTTCAATATCAGTTACTGTTTAGGTGTTCTCCCAAATGACCGTCGAAAACCTGCATGAGACCCTGCAAAACACTAAAAATGTAATATCTCAGCCAATATAGCTTAGAATGACATGAAATTTGAACTGTAATATAATAATAACATGTAGAAAATAACCAATCAAAAATAGTTTGAAAATTGTGCATGGAGTTCTATTCATCATAGGGTGGTACGAATAGGACTGTCACAAATTGGGGGCATCTGGGGGTGGGATGCCCACCATTTCCACATAAATTTTACCACCAATCCCACTAAGGATTGATGCAAAACACTATGGGATGTATTGTTGTTGAAATTTGGTGAGGTAATTCACTCATATGGTTCGGTTATGTGACAAATTGTGCCTCCTATTTCACTCGTGAACCTCCTTTTCTAGGTAGAGATTTCAAGGGAAAAATAGGCACAAAAGGTGAGCTGAAATCTTAGCAGCACTCTGTTGCATAAAACTAAAACTCCTCTACCCTTTTGTGTGGAAAATGCATTCAATTTATAGCCCAAGGAGTTTTCATGGGTCAAAGGGTATGCAAGGGCATGCAGGGCAAGAGGCGCCATTTGGCCATTAAGGCAGCATGCATTGGAGGAAGGAGAGAATATCCCAAATTGGCCTCATTCATTGAGCATGTCATAAGATATGCTACGTGCCCTAACTTGTGGGTAATAATAGTCAGTAATCTAATTGTTATTGGGCACAATTGGACCAAATTTGAATTTTTGCTAGTCAAACCTGCTATTCGCCCCACCCTAGGATGAATGTTGCTATTCACTCCAAGGTGGGACGAATAGAATCTGTATTCATCCTAGGGTGGTACAAATAGAAAAAAGGTGTTCAAAAGGTCCTAAAAGTGGCCTAAAACCTTTCAAAACCTTGCACTAAGTTGTTAGAACCACTGTATACCTGCTGAGGGCTGCCCTAGGGGTCTTGGTGTGTCATTTAGTCGTTGCTTATGGTAGCATAATCGAATTGACCATATTTTAGTGTCTACAGATGCCCCTTTTTAGGATGCATTATGTGCAGCATAGCATTGAGCAAAAATAGATGACTAAAATGTTCAATTATTAGGGTTACTCAATAACATAACCAACTTTAGATGCCCCAATCCTGAAAAGAGCATGTGTTCTCGAATCCTTGCTTCTAACGAGCTAAGGAACTTGCTTCAAGTACAACCTCTCCAGTGAGGTTGAATTGATCTTGGAAATTTTTTAGTCATAAATATGATTCTATAATGCCAAGCATTTGTTTAATTTGTGCTTGTTTGCTACCCCAAGCAGGAGCGTGATTGTCTTTGTTGAAGATTCACTGAACGAACATAATTTGCCTGATTGAGTGTGTGCTTGTTGATTGTGATATTGAGTATGACTACCCCCTCAAGCGATGAGTCGATGAGGGAATGACTCGTGAGAAAAGTGATAAGTCGCTTGATCCAGATGGCTTTTGTTGAGGTTGCCTTCAGTTGTATCCATTGAAGAATGGCCTAGATTTGAAAGGATTTTAATGATGCTAGGGGGGTTTCTTGGAAGCAAAAAGTTGAAAACTTTATTCTCGTGGGGCGGTCCGGCCATAATGGTCTTCTTGGGGAGTGAAATAGTAACTTGCTTATGCATCCATGAAAATTTTGCATTCCATATTGACCCTGAATGAATTCCATTATATTTGACTTGTTTTTGGTGGGTTTTGGACCCTTTTTTGTTGTTGCTTTCGGGAGGAAAGGAATGAAAAACCTCACTCCCATGGTGCGATCCGACCATACTAGCCTTATTAGGGAGTGAAGTAAGGTTTTTTCCAAGCATCCAGGAGTGTTATTATTTGCACTATGGCTGAGAAACAAAATTGACCAAAATAGAGTTATTTTGGTGCTTTTTAAGTTGTTTTACCTTATAGATTATGTATTCTTCTTAGGGTGGAACGAATACAAATTATGTATTCATCCTAGGGTGGGATGAATGGCCAAAAGTGTGTTCGTCCCACCCTGGGATGAATAGAACTATTGTAAGCCTATATAAACCTCAAATGCAAGTTTTGGGTTCATTATTTCATGTTTTATATTACGATTTGAGAGGTGAGGAAGAAGAGGGTATTTTTTTGAAGTGAAGCGTTGTTGAAATCACCCTCCAGCCATCATGAGTCAGCAAACCAAGGTGTCCAACGGAGGAGCCGATGTGAAACAGGTATGCATTTACTCACCTTCCTCATTATTTTACTTTTGAAATTGCAATGTTGTTGTACTGTTTATTGTCTTTGGTTAAACTAAGTAATTAAACCTAAATTTAACTGAAATGTACCAAATTTTAACCTAAAACATATCACATCACATAACAAGAATGAAACCGTAGGGTAGATGTAACATGTAAAATTTTTGAATTTTTTGTATTTTGTTAAACATATCACATCACGAGATAGGGAATGAAACCCTTGGTAGATATAACATGTAAAAATTTTGAATTTTTTGTATTTTGTTAAATATATCACATCATGGGATAGGGAATGAAACCCTAGGGTAGATATAACATGTAAAATTTTTGAATTTTTTGTATTTTGTTAAATATATCACATCACAGGATAGGGAATGAAACCCTAGGGTAGATATAACGTGTAAAAAAATTTATTTTATTTTTGTATTTTGTTTTTGGGTCATGTGGCGGCCTTTGTGAGGTATAATGACTATCGATTTATTGTTGTTCTTATTAAGTTTATTGTTGTACCAAGTGGTGAAGAATCGCTATCGCACACTAAAGCTCTTCTAGACCACCCGAGATACCTTGACTGAGGCTGACTAGGAGTGGCTTGATGCCATGGGGCTCAAGCAGGTTACTCGATTGGAGCCTGTGATAGGCGATCTGGCCTACTTGACTGCTCTGATTAGCCTATGGAATTTGTGCACAAACACCTTTCACCTACCCATGGGGGAGATGATAGTGATGCTAGAGGACATCTATCAGATTCTACGAATCTCAATAGAGGAGTGACTTATTCGCTCAATGCACCATGACCAGAGATGTGCAGTGCTGACGAGGTACTTTGGGAGGATGCGGATGCGATAGAGCTAGACTACCATAATGGAGGGATACTAGTGGGGTTTTGGTACGAGGAGAAGGTATTGGAGGTGAGGCATGTGCTACTAATAACCCTCATCTCAAATATGTTTCTCTCAAACTCTTCAAGATCCAAGTTCCCTTGGAACCTACTAGAGCTGGTGTACGCCCTAACGGGGTGCACCAAGGAGGAGCTACTGGTGATGGGTTGGGAGATGACCCTACTGGCATAATTGTATGACGAGTTGTACAAGATCCGCTATCGTCGATAAAATGGCTTGGGTTGTAGCTTCTTTTTGTAGTGCTAGGGATGGAAGCATATAGTTTTGGAGTGGCCACATGGACTTCCATGGATGACTCAGGTGCAGCTAGTTGATAGGGAGATATAATATGCTATCCTATGACAGAGGGCAAAGGAGGTAGGGTAGAGCCAGCTCCATGTAGATGATGTGGACTATTAGCCTATGGAATTTGTGCACAAACACCTTTCACCTACCCATGGGGGAGATGATAGTGATGCTAGAGGACATCTATCAGATTCTACGAATCTCAATAGAGGAGTGACTTATTCGCTCAATGCACCATGACCAGAGATGTGCAGTGCTGACGAGGTACTTTGGGAGGATGCGGATGCGATAGAGCTAGACTACCATAATGGAGGGATACTAGTGGGGTTTTGGTACGAGGAGAAGGTATTGGAGGTGAGGCATGTGCTACTAATAACCCTCATCTCAAATATGTTTCTCTCAAACTCTTCAAGATCCAAGTTCCCTTGGAACCTACTAGAGCTGGTGTACGCCCTAACGGGGTGCACCAAGGAGGAGCTACTGGTGATGGGTTGGGAGATGACCCTACTGGCATAATTGTATGACGAGTTGTACAATATCCGCTACCGTCGATAAAATGGCTTGGGTTGTAGCTTCTTTTTGTAGTGCTAGGGATGGAAGCATATAGTTTTGGAGTGGCCACATGGACTTCCATGGATGACTCAGGTGCAGCTAGTTGATAGGGAGATATAATATGCTATCCTATGACAGAGGGCAAAGGAGGTAGGGTAGAGCCAGCTCCATGTAGATGATGTGGACTATTATGTTGATGCATTCTCACGGTTGGTGCCAGGGCAAGTTGTATGGTGATTGTATAGGGATTGTCCAAACTGGGTGGATGCTAGATAGTAGCTTCGATGGGTGAGGCGAGGAAGATGGTTGATTGCCCGACATGGTATCAAGTAGGAGTACTTCCTATTTTCTAGGATTACATGATAGTTTAGAATGTGTCAGGGGTTACTCGAGGAGCCAGTAACATATCGATACCACAGGTATGATAGGACACTAGGTTGGCTAGTGGTGGAGGAGGTGGGAGAGGAGGCATACCCGATAGTGGAAATTCCTAATGTGGATGATGTTGGGACTACAACAGAGTATGACTCATGGTGGGTGATGCACCAGTGGTGATGCACAGGGGCTCTCGAAGGTGAGGTAGTTGGTGGTGCAAATGAGGTGATGGAGGACACTGTGGAGGTGGACTAGGTAGAGGTGGATGAGCCATATGGGAAGCACTAGCAGGTATATGAGCATGTGGACCTGTTAGACCTGGGGGATCATGGTGATGAGGAGGAATCTGAGGTCCAAGGGGTACAAAGATAGCAGGGTATCTAGGATGATAGGTACCTAGAGATACAAGCTAAGCTGGTCAAGGTCAAGTAGGAGAGGGATCTCCTATAGGCATAGATGAAGGAGGATCAGGCTGAGATATCATCCCTACGGGCATAGGTGAGAGCATAGGGTCCTAGGTAGGAGGGGTCTAGCATTGGGGAGGCAGAGAGGCTACGGGTAGAGGTGCTTCGACTATAGTCAATAGTGGATACCTACCAGTCATGGGGGCAATGGATACAGGCTTATGTGGATAGACTAGATATGGAGGTGGTGCACCTTGGAGGGTGTCTTCCTGATGATGGGGAGACCAGTGGCTCACATCAAACTTGATAGAGTGAGATGGTGTAGTCATCATCTAGGTGAAGGACTGACAAGGTTGGTGGCAACAGACTAGGGGGATCACAGTGGACCCAGACTACAGGAGGTAGTGCGATTCACAACACAGGTCCTATGTGACCATGGTGATGGGCACTGTTTAGGCTCTTTTTTATTGGCTATTCTTTTTGTGATACTTGTGAGGTCTTAGGACCCATGTTATTGTAGCCCACAGGCATTTTTGGAAACTATGATGTATGTTTTTGCCCCATATATATATATATGAGATTTTTTTATGGTCATCATATGTCTCATTTATTGTTTTATGAGATGGATCCCATGTATGTATGTGATGTATGATGGTATGTGAAATGTTACTGATTGTTGTAGATGGATATTGTTATGTGATTTTTTGTATTACTAATGGATTTTGTACCACATATGCACATGTATGCTTCTATGATGTAATGCAAATGTGGTGGATGTTTATTATGTATGCATATGGATGCTTTTGTGATAGGATTTGTTGCTTATGTATATGTGTGGATGCATAGTGAAATGGATGACTTGCATGCTTTGATATGTTGAACTGTAACTAATGATTTGTCTCACTATGTTAGCACCATAGACTGTATAAACTGCATTAGTTCCTTTTTTTTCTTTTGAAATTGTTTTTGTGTAATGGATATATGGAAATGTGTTATTGCAATGTGGTAAAATAGAATGAATGAAGTGAGATTCTATATATTGTTGATGAGATTTTCATGAGACTCAAACACTCTAATTAACTTGATCAAAGTTGTTTACTGGATATGCAAGACTTTCCGACAAGGTATGAATCTACTAGGATGACCAAGATACTCCATATCCTTGTGTGTGTAAGTGAGTTCATTCATGTGATATGCATAAAGATACCACCATTTCCAAATAGGCTATCCACCAAACCTGGAATGAGGATCACCCTATGAATGTCATGATCCTAGGTTTTGTACTTGATAGTATTAGACCACTATGCAATCTAGGTTACCAAAAGCTAGCTCATCCACATGTAAACATTGGTCTACACACACACCAAAGGCTAATGTGACATACATATCATCATACGAGAGGCTAATACCATTGACAAGTAGGCTATCCACCAAACCTATAATGAGGATCACCTGATGGTTGTCCAAATGTTGAGAATTCCAGGGATTCAAGTTCAACTCCTTTCTTTTATTCAATTTTATTGAGATAATTGCTCATATGTAGTGATGATAATCACTGTTTATTTTATATTTTGTTTTCTTTGAGTAAGGGATTGGGGAGTGATGATGAACACTATTTATTTTGCTTTTGATTTTTGCTTTTTGTGGGATTTTGCTTTTGACTGTTGGGGAATTTGATTTTTTTAACATTTAGGATTTTGGAAATGGGGATCTTTGATAGTGGTGAAAACCACTGTTTATTTTGGGGAATTGGATAGGGAAGAGCTTGTCCTTTTGCCAATTCTCAGCATTCTTGAACCATTCACACAGGGGGATGAGCAGGATGACCTTTTTTCTTAAGGTAACCTAGACCACTTCATAATTTCATCTTTCCTTGCACAAAACTTGGATTTATTAGTGTGAAAATATGTTGGGATTTGTTGTATACAAGGTATAATCTAAGCAAGACTCTACCTCCTAAAAATCATGATAGCTTTCTACAAAATCTGAAAATAAAACTAGAGATGGTTGAATGACTGAAAACCTTGAGGACATTCTAGCACCAATGACTATGATATGGTAACGAACACTATTATGACCAGTGTGGAATGTAAGTTAACATGATAAGTGGAAAACTAAAATGATGCAAATAATGATTTTGACCCGATTGTTTTGGAATAATGCATAATGTACAGTCTTAGTGCTAGACACGTGTGAGCAATCCTAAGATGCAAAATGCAATGATGAGTATACCTAATGCAGATGATTTTGATAATGCAATGAAATGCGATGTGATGAAGTGCAATATGATATTTTTTGTATTATTAATGTTTTGCTGATTTTTGAAGATGTAGTGCGATGCAATTTTTTTGTATTTTTGATTGATATATATGATGTTTTTGTTTTTTTTTTATATATACACATGACCAACGGGCTTATTGGGGGCCATTGGGGCATTTGGGGTGACCAAAGGGCTTATGGATGCCTTTGGGGCTTTTGGGGTGACCAAATGGCTTATGGATGCCTTTGGGGCTTTTGGGGTGACCTAGTCGATCGCAGACCATATAGGAGCATTTAGGTTGACCAAGCGGGTTAAAGGCACCCTTGGAGCATTTTGGGGTGACCTAGATGGTCGTAGACCACCTAGGAGCATTTTAGATTGACCAAGTAGGTTAAAGGCACCCTTCGAGCATTTTGGGATGACCTAGGCGGTTATAGACCACCTAAGAGCATTTTAGGTTGAGCCATAGTACTCTAAGCATGGAAAGGCCGCAAGTGCAGGACGTTTAAGGGTTTAGGGTCCTCGACACCTTCAAGGGAAGCTAGGCGATAAGTTTTGGGTCTGATCTGACTGGTGATGACATAAGGACCTAACCAGTTTGTCGTAAACTTGTCCCTTAGATGGGGTGGCAAATTAGCATTATGTTGGTTCTCTTTCAGAACATTATCACCAACCTAAAAAATCTCTAATATGGACTTTCATATTGTAGGCTCTTTTAATTCACTCTTGATAAACACATAGGTGCTCGAGAGCATTAACACATTGTTCATCAAGCAACATAAACTGATCTAGGTAAGCCTACAATGCGGTGTCATCATCGATGAACTCCTGCATGGATATGCACAACGATGGGATCTCTAGCTCTAAAGGCATGACTGCTTCGGCATCATACACTAGTAAAAATGGGGTGTCCCTAGTGGGTATCCAAATGCTAGTGTGATAGTCCCATAGAGCAAGGGGCATTTGCATGTGCCAATCGACGTGATTCTCTTTGATAGTTTTCTTGAGAATGGCAATAAATGTCTTGTTGGAGGCCTTTGCTTACCCATTTGCTTACAGATAGTAGGGCATCAAAAAGTTATGCTAGATATTATACTTTGTTGTTAAAGCACGCACATATTTATTCTTAAACAACGTCCCATTATCCAAAATGATCTTGGATGGAATACCAAAATGACAAATGATATTATGTAAAATGAACTCCATGATGCGGGGTCCTATCGTAGTGGTAAGGGGAATTGCTTCCACCCACTTTATAAAATACTCGATGGCTGTAATGATAAAAGTGTGACGACACAAGGATGCGGGGGAGATTTTGTCGATTAAGTCCAACCCCCATTGCAAAAATGGCCAAGATGATTGGATCGGCTACAAGGCCTGGGTAGGTACGTGTGTCAAGTTAGCATGGTGTTGACACTTCATGCACTTCCTCACATATGTGCAAAAATCTTGCTTCAACGTTGGCCAATAATAGCCCATGCAAAGAATGCACTTTGTGATGGCCATACCATTAAAGTGGCCACCACATGTACCATCGTGCGCTTGGGCTATTGCCCAAGCTGACTCTTGATGCTCTAAGCAATGAAGGAGGATCCCTTCGTAGCTTCGACGATACATAATGTCTCCTAGCAAGACATATTTTGTCGCCTTCTATTTAAACATCATTTTAGCGATGTGCGATAATCCAAGAGGGAGATTACCTAGCTTTAGATATTCCTTGATTTGTGTGGACCAGTCCTGTTGAGAAGAAGCCTTAATTGCATGAATTTCCTATACCTCTTTAAATTCATCCCAAACAAATACTGAGTGGGAAAGAACTTGTAATAATAGCATTGTACTGTTATCAAAATGGGCTTGAGGGAACAAAGTCCCCCAATCGGCATGATTCAAGCTCTCATGAAGGTGCAAGAATCTCTCTTGATGAGGTTCAATTTGAATCAAGTGGACTTATGGCATGGCCTGAGTATCCTCACGCTCAATCGTAGACTGCGATAGCATCTTGACCTAAATGGTTGCAATCTCATCAGGAGGGTTCTACGGGATCAAGGACCCTAAGGAGGCCATTGTATCTACGAAATGATTAGACAATCGAGGGAGTGCCTTGATGTCATACCATTTGAACTTTACCAATAATTTATCCACAAGGGCTTTGTAGGCTTGCAGAACTAGGTACTTGCACTAGTAGATCCCTTTGACCTGGTTAACAATGAGCAAGGAGTCACCAAAGATGTTAAGCTTGGTGATTTTCATGGCAATAGTCGTTTGAAGACCTATGAGCAAGGCTTCATACTTGACATTGTTGTTGGTGCATGGGAAATTGATTTTAAATGACAGGGGTACGGGAGCCCCATGCAGTGTGAAAAAAATGATCCCTATACCACCTCCTTTCTCGCATTTGGAGCCATCAAAGAACAGATTCATGTCTACCTGTGAATCAAGCGCCTAAAAATTAGGTGATTCCAAGATTTGGAAGACTCCATCATTGGGAAGCTCCATGCTCAAAGGCTGATCATCCTAGAGAGGGGCCTCTGCGAGTTGCTCGACGATGACCTGACCCTTGATGGAATTTTTTCCAATGAATTCTAGGTCGAACTTCGTCAACAACATGATCCATTTCATCGTGTGACTGTTATGATAAGTGTGACTCATCATGTATCACAATGGATTCTCTTTAGACACAACATACGTGGTATGGCTAAGCATGTAATTTCATAGCTTCTTGGTGGTGAAAACCACCACTAAGCACTTCTTAATGTATGCATACTTAATCTCATAACTGACCAGGGTGTGGATGAGATAGTAAGTAGCCTGCTCCTTATGTAGTTCATTGTTCTGGGCTAACATGGCACCCAATGCAATCTTAGTGGCTGAGATGTATAAGAGGAACGACACTCCTGGTCGAGGCAAATCCAACACTGGCGATGAATCTAGGTACTATTTTATGGCATCAAATACCTCCTGGCACTCATCATCCCAATGGAATGCGACCCCCTTGTGCAACAACTTGTTCATGGGTCGACACTTGTTCGACAGTTGTGCTATGAAGCATTTGATGGATGCTATCTTGCCCTACAGACTTTGAAGTTGCTTGATGGTAGTTGGGGGAGGCATATCGAGGATGGCCTTGAACTTGCTAGGATCTACTTCAATGCCTCATTTAGAAACAATGAATCCCAAGAGCTTTCCAGATGTGATGCTAAATATGCACTTCTTTGGGTTCAGTCTCACATTATTCTCGATAAGACGATCGAGGACTTTGCACAAAATATCGAGATGCTCATGGCGTAACAAAATTTATCTAGTAAGTCATCCATGTAATATTCCAAAATTGTATGCATGTAGTCATAGAATATGTATGTCATGGTACGCTGGTAGGTGGTGTCGATGTTTTTAAGGCCAAAGGGCATGATCGTATAGCAAAATGTTCCCCAGGGCATTGTGAACGTTGTTTTGAGTTGGTCCTCCGAGTTGATACAAATCTGATTGTATCTAGAGAAGCCATCCATAAGGGATAACATTTCATGGCCTACTATGGCATCTACCAGGGCATCGATGCTCAACAAAGGAAAATCATCCTTAGGACTTGCTTTGTTTAGGTCTCAAAAATCAGTGCAAATACGAATCTTCCCATCCAGCTTCTTGATGGGAACCATGTTGGAAAACCATGGTAGATAGTCTACAAAAATAACAAACTAGGCATCCAAAAGCTTCTGTAGCTCATATTTGACCATTAAGGCCACTGTGGGATGCATATTTCTCAGCTTTTGCTTGATAGGCTTGACCTTGGGGTCAAACGTCAGATTGTGGGTGACTAGATTTGGGTCCAGTCTCGACATATCTTTGTAAGACCATGCAAAATCTGCCTTCTTTTTTATAATAAGGGCTATGTAATCAGCTTTCTCTATGGGGGATAAAATTTCCCTGAGCTTGATACATTGCAGGTTCTCTGGATCTGAGTCAATATCTTTGTCAATCGTGGGCTCGATTGACATATGCGACCCCTCCTCCAATTGGTGGGGGGTAGAGATCAAATGGATGTCATTCACTAGATTTAGATCATTAATGGGAACTTTGGGTTCCTCCTCAGCTTGGGAGACATCATGAGTTGGCCCTGGAGAGAAATGAAATGGTTGTAATATCTCATCACAAGGCCAATACTCAGAGGACGAGGGCGGTGAATCTCCCCGATAAAAGTCGATTTCCCCCATGTTAAGGTGCCATGGCTCCAACGGGTTATTCGGATCTTGCAGGGGCTCAAACAGGTCTGTGAAAATTATATTTATGTATGGATGATTTCCCCTATGTGGTTGATGGTTCCCACATACCTCCGGATGTCGTAAGATCTGAGGAGATAGTTGTGGGGTGGTGGAATGATTGATGGTGGTCGGTGCGGCTGTGGGTGAGCTTGCTCCTCTAAAGGTAGAATTTGTCACCAGATGGGATGATGCAATGGGAAAATGCATAAATAAAACTCATCCTCATCATCTATGGGGATGACCCGAGGGTCTTCTCCATCTAAGCTACTAGAATCGATGGGCGCGACTCTATAATCTGACTCATAATCTGGCATCCACTCATAAGAGGACCCTAGGTCCTCTTCCTCACCATCATGGGGAAGAGTACACGAACCTTAACCTCTCTCATAAGAGCGAATATCATCACGAGGTGGTTCATCATCTCCTAAGGGTATAGGGAATTAGTCCCCCAGTGAGTATAAGTGGTTGGGATTAGCGAAAGGATCTCGTGCAAGCTCATCTCTACAATCTAGAGTCATGCGTACTAAGCTATCTATAAGGACATCCAAGGACATGGGCTTGTTGAGTCCCAAGCAAGAATTATCATACGATATTTGAAACTGTGGCTAGTAGGGAACTTGAGTGCCCTACTCATACAGGCCCAACCCATAACTGTGCCAATTGCATAGGTCAAGGTACTTCAGAGCGAAGTTAGGGTTGGATAAGTAGTTAATGTCTTCTCCAAAGGGCTCCTCATCTTCTTCCTATTGTTGGTAAGTATTGATGCCATAGTCAAGGCCCACATAGACGAAATTCATTTGAATAATGGAGAAGCCGAGAGGCATGATGGTGCCTATGGGAAGATGGGACCGACCCATATCTTGCACCCACTCTATAGCAGGGGTGGTTGTAACATTCCTAACCATATACTTCCCCAATCCGATGGAAGCCAGGCGTACTATGACCTAAGGTTGCAAATAGAAGAGGGATGAGAGTGAGACCTGATCTGATTCATCATTATCTCATGTGGTAGTTCCTCAACTACTATGCTAGGAACCTCCTCTGTGGAGATGGTGGATATGGTCGAAAGGGCCTCCTCAATATGCCACTTCCTCAGGTTCCTAAGCAAAGGATCCATAGGTGCACTAGACATCTGTTGGGGTGTCGACGATGTGGATGGCATGGCCTGTGATGGGAGCGGAGTCAAACGTTGGCTAGATTTATTCGGTTGAAAATCCAAATGTGTTGATGGTAAGGTTGACTCAGGGATTTGTTGCACCATATTGCAATACTTGAAGGGCTCTAGATCTGCAAGGATGACATGAACTTGCCCTTCATGAGTGTACTTAAGGAACTAGTGAGCGATGGAAGGGACACACTTCATGTCCCTAATCCATGGTCTACCTAACAGGATATTGTATGTCATCTCATCCTCTTTTCTCCTACCTGAATAAGTAGAACGATCATACCAACCATTGAGCATATGGCATAATTGAATGCTTGGACGGTGTAGGTAGATGCGATAATGTGGGATGTTGGGAGCTTTAAATGCTTGAGAGCTATTGTCGTGATGATATTGCTAGAGGACCCAATGTCTATCAACACTCTCTTGTATGGCATCCCGTTCACACATGCGACAATATGCAAAGGGGGATCTACCATATCATTTGGAATCGATTTAATCTCATCTTCTCAAAATTTATTTACCAGTTTTGTGCATTGTCGCACATGCCCCACGAAGTTGTTGAAGGAGTCAGACTCCTGGGGTTGAAGCTCGATTGCTTTAAGGATATACATTAGGGCCTCTATGAGGTGTTGATTGTTGAATGAGCTCATAGATGGAGAGTTGGGCATACATTGTTCTTAAGCTCTAAGCGATCTTGCTCTTGATGGTGACAACAGGTCTAGGTGGGAGGCTCAGCATAGGAGGCGACGAAGGTTGTGACATTGAGGGGACATCATTCTAAGCTACAGGTGGTGTGGTTGGACTTGGGTACCACCTATTCCTCATTACAATGCTAACCATACCTACATACCCTTGCTTAGGAGGGGTATGATGAACCTCATTCACTTGGGGTGCTGGCTTGGCCTACTCTGCATGGGCAGGCAAGGGGTCTTTGAATACCTTTATTTGTTGGTTGATTGGCACAACAGGGTTATCCACCTGAAGGGCATTCCTATAAATCATGTCTTGCACCAAATTCTTGAACTTGTAGCACATTTGCACATCGTGCCCATTTTTCCTATGAAACTTGCAATATAGGTCTTCTCTGTATTCCTTTGCCTTTGGTGCATTCGGGTTGATAGGTCGACTCTTGGGTAGGTGAATCATATTAGCCACTAAGAGGCAGTCAAACAATGAGTCCATGAACTCTACAATGGACGTGAACTATCAGTTTGGACGGAGTTGTTGATTTTCCCCTTGACTATTTTGGTTATCCTTGGCATAGTTCCTAGGTGTGGCCTAATAATTAGGCTTTTGAGGTGGCATGACTTATGCTGGCCCCAGGACACTAATGGCAACTTGATTTACTATTTTTGGCTTAGACTGCACTGGGGTGCTTTTGGCGTTCTTATTCCACTCCTTGTGAGGCTTTGCAATTTCACCCTCTTGAATTTTGATTTCTTCAATGATCCTAGCCTATGCTAGGGCATCCTTAAGAGTCGAATATTGTTGCAATTGCAACAAGAAGAAGATTGCTTTAGGGGATGAGATAAGGTAGCTTGGCGAGCAAGGTTCACCATCTATTGTCGTAGTTTGTTATTGACTTATCATCATACTATTTCAACCTAGCTAAGTCGGCCAGCTTCGTCTTCCTCTTGGTATTTGTAGAACTAAGCGTGACATTGATAGGGGGGTGAATTAGTGTGTATTAATAATTTAATCCAACTATGAAATCAAATCAAAACAAGCAATCACACAAACATGCATCACATAACACTAGATTTATAGTGGAAACCCGATGTGGGAAAACCACTATGCCAATGGACTATTTGGACTCCCATCCAAATCCAACCTCAAAAATATTTGGTCTTTACAATATTTTTGTATCACTAACTGCAGGTAATAGCACCAACCAACCCAGACTTTAGTAGCACCAATTGCAAGGAGCATCGACCCCGATCGCCAAGCACCCACTCGACAAAAACAAAAACTATAGTAAAAAAACGGATCTTTGTTCCAAAAGACCCTTAGTGGTCTAGCTCATTGCTTCTCTCTACACATCCACTCTGACTAATCTCATCTGATCAAAATCTCTATCTCACACCCTTTTTTGTACTCACACTGACTCCTTTTAAAAACCTTTTTGCAATACCTTTAACTTCCAACACTTCAACTTCCTAACAAATTTTGAGTTGCAAGATGACCGTTTCAGCATTCAATAATGTCTCCCTTGGGAGACATAGCATGCACTGGAAAAAGAACGGACTCAAAAGGAGTTACGGATCAAAATTTATGACCTTTTTAAATTTCACTTTTATTTTGGAGAGGCATTTTGTCAAACAGTTCACGGACAAAGTGTTGTGCACATTACTCGTTCTCACACTTGGAGGCCTCGAAATTACTCCGACCAAAAAGAAAATATGTTCAATTCGATGAGATTTACATGAAACAACACTTAAATGGCACATTCGGTAACAAGAAAATATGAATTTGAGTATTCGAGCGCAAAAGCACTTGGCTGCCCAAAACTGGAAAAAGTGCTACAGAGGCATTTTGCAACTGCTGTCGTTTCTTCCTCGGGTCTCCGTTCGGGCTGAAATTTAAAAAATAATCTCTCTGTATATCAAACTACCTCAATTAAAAATTTCAAAGTTTTATTCCTCACATATTTCTTAATATAGCTCCGACAAAGTGGCCTCTGACGCTGGTTTTACACCTGTCACATAAACTGCAAAAAGTGCTGCAGAGCCATTTTGCAGCGCTTACCGTTTATTCCTCCGAACTCTGTTTGGACTAAAATTTAAAACTTAAGCTCTCGGTATATCCATCTACCTCAAGTAAAAATTTTGAGGTCCAATTCCTCATGGATTTCTTAATATTCCTCCCGCAAAGTGACCTCTGACGCAGATTTTACAGCTGCAGTTCATGACCAACAATGCACCGACGAAGCAACCGATCGTTCCAACACTGCAACCACACTTTATAATGATAAAAAAACCTCCAAATAGTATATGGGGTTGTCCAACATATTCCATTGACATTTTGCCACTTTGACAACTTCCTTTTTTGCTACTTTGACAACTTCCTGATGATTTTTGCAACTTTTGCAAATTTGCACAAACAACCTATAACAACTTCATCTGAACATCACAAACATTCTCATAAGCATTGAACACCACTTTACATACTCCGAACAACCTCCGAACAACTATCCACTGCATCAACCTATCCATCTGAGTGTGTTGACAATAATGACAATACTGTCGTTGCACCTTGCTCAACAATCTCCCCCTTTGGAATTGTTGGCAACACACGCACAGTTTCCTGTAACTCTTCTCCCCTTTGACAACAAGACCAAAGGGCTGTTGCAAACTCCCCCTTAGTCAATGCACAACATTCTCAGGCAAAAATTATTACACTTAGCAAAAATCACAAACATGAGCAAAAAGATAAACAAAGACACAAATGCTCCCCCTAAGAATGTGACCCCGATAGCTAGTAAATGCTTGGGAAGTGTGACCACTCATAATTTCTTGTGAAGGTACTCAAAGACTTCTTTGGGTAATGGTTTGGTGAAGATGTCCGCTACTTGCTCTGTTTTTGGAATAAAATCCAACTTAACTTCACATTCTGCAACTTTCTCCTTCAAAAAATGGTACCGGATAGCAATATGTTTTGTGCGAGAATGCATAACCGAATTCTTTGAGATATTGATTGCACTTGTATTTTCACACATGATCGATATGGGCTCACTAAAATTTATTCCAAGATCCTTCAAAGTTTATTTCATCCAAAGTACCTGTGTACAGCATGATGTCGCTGCAATATACTCTGTCTTTGTTGTCCTGCTTTTTACTATGCCACACAACAAGATTATCACCAAGATAGAATGCACCTCCACTGGTACTCTTCCTGTCATCTACACATCCTGCCCAATCTGCATCTGAATACGCAATAAGGGTGAAGTCCTTACTTTTCGAATACCATAACCCATACTCCATAGTACCCTTGAGGTACCGAAAAATCCTCTTTACTACTATCACATGAGTCTCCTTGGGACTAGCCTGAAATCGTGCTACCATGCATACTACCTGCAAAATATCTAGTCTAGTAGCTATCAAGTAGAGTAACCTCTCAATCATGGATCTGTACATAGTTTGATCAACAGGTGGAGATTTGTCATCCTTGCTCAACTTGCAACCTGTCATCATGGGAGTGCTAACTAGCTTGCAATCCTCCATTGTGAACTTTTTCAGCATCTCTTTCACATATTTGATTTGAGAAATAAATATGCCCTTCTCCTTTTGATTAACTTGCAATCCAAGAAAATACGAAAGTTCACCAATCATTGACATTTCAAACTCTTTCTGCATCTTATTTGCAAAATATTTACACAACTCATCTTTGTTGCTGCCAAATATGATATCATCTACGTATATAACAACAATATGATGACCATTTTCTATTTTGACATACAAATTTTATCCACCATACCTTTCTTGAACCCTTACTAAGTAAGATAACTATCTAGCCTTACATACCATGCCTGGTGTGCATGTTTTAAGCCATATAACGCTTTCTTCAACTTGTAAACCAATTTGGGATCATCACCAAGTTGAAAACCGTCTGGCTGCTCAATATAAACCTCTTCTTCAAGTTTCCCATTCAAAAATATTGATTTCACATCCATTTGATAAACTTTGAAATTCTTGTAAACTGCTAAAGCAAGAAATATTCTAATTGCCTCTAGTCTGGCCACAGGTGCAAAGGTTTCCTCAAAGTCAATACCTTCAACTTGCGCATACCAATATTGCTATGTTCCTGACTACCTGTCCATCTTCATTCAATTTATTTCAAAAGACCCATTTAGTATTGATTACATTTTTATTTGCGGGTCTTGGTACTAACTCCCAAGTCTTGTTTTTCTCGATCTGATCTAATTCTTCATTTATTGCCTTTACCCAACTTTCATATTTGCTTGCTTTGGCAACATTTTTGGGCTTAATGTTGGATAGTAAAGAGTAGTTACTTACTAATCTTCTTCTTGTCTGAACACCAACTGTGGGGTCTCCAATTATTTTCTCTCTAGGATGATCTTTCTACCAGCTACCTGCTTTGAATTTCCTGTTTTCTTCCAATTTTGGATCACCTTTCGAATCCTCTGAGTTAATTCTTGATTTCTTTTTTGTTTCCTCTTCCTCATCTCCTTCAATGACCTCTTCATAAATTGGGTATTTCTCTTCATAGCTAATTACTCGTTCCCTTCATCAACTTTAACATCGACACTTTTCACAATTTTTCTTAGCCTCTTGTTGTAACATTTATAAGCTTTGCTTTTTGATGAATAGCCAAGAAAAATACCTTCATCCGCTCTATCTTCAAACTTACCAAGGTTTTCTTCAGTTCTTTTGATGTAACACTTGCTGCCAAAAACTTTAAAATATCTTGTTGTTGCCTTTTTATCGAACCACAACTCATAAGGAGTTTTGCTTTCATGCATCCTCAACATGCACCTATTTTGGATGTATACCGCAGTATGGACTGCCTCTTTCCAAAATTTGTCTGCTACTTTGCTCTCAGTCAACATAGTCCATGCCATTTCCTGCACTATCTTGTTCTTTCTTTCTACCACACCATTCTGCTGAGGTGTCTTGGCTACTGAAAACTATCTCCTGATGCCATATTTTTCACAATACTCTGTGAAATCCTCTGAAATGAACTCTCCTCCTCTGTCTGAACTTAAAAATTTAATTCTTTTTCCTGTTTAATTCTCAACTTGGTTTTTGAAAACCTTGAACATCTCAAAAGCTTCTAATTTATGCTTCAAAAATAATACCCATGTCATCCTAGAATAGTCATCTATACACAACATGAAATATTTGTCACCATTTATGCTTTGCATTCTCATGGGTCCACATAAATTAGTATGTACTAGTTCCAAAGGTTTGCTCATGTAGTACTCTTTTGTTTTAAATGAGACTCTAGTTTGCTTCCCTTTTTGACATGAAGCACAAATGCTATTTGATGGTTTGCCAATGGTGGTAATATCTCTCACTGCTTTCTTTGAACTGATTTTTACTAGATTATCAAAACTGATATGACCAAGCCTCTTGTGCCACAACCAATTCTCTTCTTCTTATCCAATCAAGCAAGCTCCTTCTGAAGTCTCTAAGAGAGTGTTCAGGTTGCCAGATGTCCTTGATCCAGCTACTATCAACTTGCCACTGTTTACCTTTCTGATTTCACAACCCTACTTCTTAAAAATCACATCATGACCTTTGTCACAAATCTGACTTACGCTCAACAAGTTATGCTTTAGATCAACCACAAACAAGACTTCTTCTGATCTGATTTTTCCATCACTGATCTTAATTGAACCTCTGCAAATTATCTTAGCTCCATCATTTTTTTCGAATTTCACTGAACCACCTTCGTATTGCTGCAACTTCTCAAATTTTTGTTTATCACCTATCATATGATTGGAGCATCCACTATCAAGTATCCATGGTGCGGATTAATTCTACGCTTTAAATTTCATTTGCACGATTAAGGATTCATTTTCTTCCTTAGGTTGCTCTTTTTCTTTCCACTATGGTTTGATTACAGTTTTGGGCTCTTGTTATGGCTTTTCTTTTTTAGTAGCTTGTGCATGTTTTTCAAGAAATTTTCTATTCTGTCTTATTCCATTTGGCTGAAATTTTCTTCTCTGAAATTGATTTTATGCAAATGTACTTCTACAATTTCTTGCAATATGCCCAAAGTTATGATAGTTATAACATTCTACTGCATAATCCATCAAAGGTGAAAAAGTATTTCTACTGACAAAATTCCTTGGTCCTACATTATACTTACAATCTGAAATCTTATGTCCATAACCATTGCATTTAAAACAGTAACCAAAAAAGGGATGATTTAACCTAGGTGGTGGTCTTTGCCATGTTGTTTTAGGAGCCATAAATCTTCTTCTTCTTTGATATGTGACATTGGTGAAACCATCATTGTCAATTCTCCTTTCTTGCCTTGCATTATTGCTTTCCTTTGTATGATTCATTTTTTCTTGATTAACCTGTTTCTTTTCTTCATTCTTTGTGGATTCTTCATTTGTGGCCTTTGATCCATTTGATGATTCTCCTTCGTCAAAACCCAAACCAAATTTGATGCATGTAGTCTTCTAGTTATTTATAATCTTATCCAGCTTCATAGAACTCTCTTCACGTTTGTGATAAGAGCTAATTTTCTTATTCATCTCTTCTAGCTGCATCCTTAAACCAACAACATTTTCTTCTAACTTGCTGCAATAATCTATTTTTATGGTTATTTGCACTTCGAGATCTTCAAAGATCTTCTTGAATTCTTCTCTCTGCACTTTTAAACTTGTTATTATTTCATTTGCATCCTCAAGCTTTCTTGAGATTTTCTTTTTCTTTTTTCTTTCTATCTTCAATTCATCCAAAGCTGCAATTAGTTCCTCTTCCAAATTCACTTCTGCGTCAATTTCTTCTTCATCATATTCCTGTTCTTTTTATGGTTTTTCTTCTTCGAAAACCATGAAAAGAGCTTTACCTATTTCTTTTTTAGAATCCTCACTGGAGCTATCTTATGATGAACTGACATTCTTGGAGATGAAACTTTTCTTCTTGAAGTTACCTTTTTTGAAATTTGATTTTTTCTTTCAGTCACTTCTTTCTCTGTGCGATCCTTCATCGCTTCTATTCTTCTCATTAAGTGGAAATTTAACTACGAAATACCGAACACCTCCACAGTTGAAACATTTAAACAGTAACTTTCCTCTGTATTTTCCTTTTCCTCTTTTTAGTTTTCGAACAAAGTTTGCTTCCATTTCATCTGATGTCTCTTCTTCCTTGGATTCTTGTTTTGCTTTCATATTTTTTTGGGCTTTAAAAGCAGCTTCTCTATCGATGGGTTTAGATTTTTCTATTCTCATATCATATGCATTCAAAGAGCCATGCATCTCATCCATACTAAAAGAATTTAGATCTTTAGATTCTTCTATAGCTAAAACTTTAGAATCAAACCTTTGAAAAAGAGATCTAAATACCTTTTTGATGATTATTGGGTCTTTGATTTCCTCTCCAAGTCCTCTGATAGCATTTATGACTTCATTAACTCTCAGCATATATGCCTCTATATTCTCATCCTCATTCATCTTCAATCCTTCGAACTGAGCTTGATGTGTTTGTAACTTGGCCTCCTTGATCTTATCGTCTCCTTCATGAATGCTCTTCAGTTTTTCCCATATTTCCTTTGTCATTTTGCAACCTATAGTCTTTACCAGTTATCTATCCACTAATCCACACATGATAGCATTCTTTGCTTTTGAGTCATTCTCAAACAGTTTCTTACAAGCAGCAATGGTTGGAGAAGTGATGAGTATTGTGTATTCACTGTCTACTGAATCCCAAATGTCGTATCCCAAAGCACAAAGATATGTCTTCATCCTGAGTCTCCAAAATGTGTAATTAGTTCTATCAAACAATGGTGCTTTGTTTGATGAGAACCCTTCACCACCTACCATTGTGTCACTTCCAAGATCACCCTGGCCGGTTAAGCCTGTTCAGAACTTTGCTCTAATACCAATTGTAGAACTAAGCGTGACATTGAGATGGGGTGTGAATTAGTGTGTATTAAAAATTTAATCCAACTATGAAATCAAATAAAAATAAACAATCACACAAACATGCATCACATAACACTAGATTTATAGTGGAAACCTGATGTGGGAAAACCACTGTGCCAATGGATTGTTTGGACTCCCATCCAAATCCAGCCTCAAAAATGTTTGGTCTTTACAATATTTTTGCAACACCAACTATAGGGAATGGCACCAACCAACCCATACTTTAGTAGCATCAACTGCAAGGAGCACCGACCTCGATCGCCAAGCATCCACTCGACAAAAACAAAAAACTATAGTAGAAAATTTGATCTCCATTCCAAAAGACCCTGAGTGGTCTAGCTCATTGCTTCTCTCTATACATCCACTCTAACTAATCTCATCTGACCTAAATCTCTATCTCACACCCTTCTCTGTACTCACACTGATTCCTTTTAAAAACCTTTTTGCAATACCTTTAACTTCCAACACTTCAAATTCCTAACAAATTTTTAGCTACAAGATGACCATTTTAGCATTCAATAATGTCTCCCTTAGGAGACATAACATTCTTCTATATTTTAAAATTTTGCATGCACTCAAAAAAAAACGAACTCAAAAGGATTTACGGATCAAAAGTTATGACCTTTTTAAATTTTACTTTTATTTTGGAGAGGCATTTTGTCAAACTGTTTTTTTTTTTTGTAAATAAAAGTCTTCATTAATTACCGAGTTTTGCAGGTTAACCCAAAACCTATTACAATATCCAGACTTCTGCTGATATTGTAGATCCTAGTCATCCTTGAAACTTTCTTACCAAAAATTGTGTTGAATCCCCTACAACACCTTACTAACAAAGCACACCCATACCTAAACATAACTGTAAACATTACTTACATTGACAGGAATTGAAGTTTGGAATTTTGCACTTGTGAAACCTGTTGCTTGCCCATTTCCTATTCTCTGTCAAAATCTTCCAAGGCTTACACCTTATTACCTTCATTTCCAATTTGGTATGATTTAGAGGGAAACCCCATAGTTATTACCAGCTCCATGGGGAAAGAACACCCATTCATCTTTCTCCTTAACGGGTAGGTTTCTTTGCGTGGCTAATAATGTTTTCCACTTCACGTGGCACACCTTGTGTCCATGTCACCAAACTACCAACATCAACACCTATGTTGGCTAATTTGTCATCTGACCTGTTGGCCTCACGGTACACGTGACGAGCCCTCCTGTTTTGTCTTGCCGCAAAAAGGATCCTCACTTCATGGATGACTCCCTCGATTCTCCATGGAGGTTTTTTGCCATTGGTTAAAAAGTTGATGATGTTCATAGAATCACCTTCAATCATCAAGTTACCTTGAGTTGCTTGGGCTACTTACAACCCTCTCCAAAGGGCTCTAGCTTCTACTTCGTTATTAGTTCTGATTCCCAATGGTTCAGCGAAGGCCTTGACCAGATTTCCTTGATGATCCCTGATTATTCCTCCAGCTCCAGCTCTTCTCGAGTTCTCCTTGGCTGCACCATCAAAATTTAGTTTAAACTAACCCTGAGGGGGTGGCTCCCAAGAAATCATATTTCTAGGATTAGGCAAATGAATGGAAGGTTTGTCCTCAATACCTAAGGCCCGAGCTAATTGTTTTTCTTGGGGAATAATTGAGTGGATCTCATCCACTAAGGTGCTAAGGTTTTCTTTCGCAAAGACAATAATCCTGTTGAGGATGGTTTTTGGGTTGTGAATGGTATCCTTAAAGGCTCTATGGTTCCTTTCTAGCCAAATCTGCCAAAGAAAATGATGCCAATAGATTTTCCATAGGTACTTAAGTTTTAGGCTAACAAAGGGTTGAGGCCATTGATGGAACACTTCGGATATAAGAGCAAGCTTAACCCACGAGATCCTAAAGGCTTGGAAAAGTTCATCCAAGATGGACTCTGCAACCGGACACTCCAGAAACAAGTGTTGGGTTGTCTCCCATCCTGCCCTACACATGTAGCAACGGTTAGCAATAACCATACCTTTGGATAATATATTGTCCATAGTGAGGATTTTTCCTTGAATCACCAGCCATGAAAAAATTATATTTTAGGAATTAAGCCTTTGATCCAAACCAAACTCGGTTGAAATTTTTGACCTTCCACATTGAGGAGCAAATTATAGGCAGACTTAACTGTGAAGTCACCACTTTTAGTCTCATCCCAAACAATGTGATCTTCATCCTCTCCAGAGGGAATAATTTGCTGAGTTAAAATGTTATAAAGCTCTTCGGACTCTGCTTCAAAACCCTATACTCTGATGTGTTTCCACTTGTTGATATTTATATCCTGCCACATATAATTTGCAACCTTCTTCCCAATATGCTGCTCCATATGCTCTTGAATCCTATCCAAACAAGGATTCTGGGATAACTCCTCAGCTCTCACCCACCGATCCTTTCAAAAGTCTATTTTTTGCCCATTTCCTAGAATCCATCTAAGACCTTTCTTGACAAAATCCCTACTCATGAGGATTGCCTTCCAAAAAGCAGACCCCCTTCTTGCTAAGTTGTCATTAAGGAAGTTCACACCTTGGAGATATTTCCTCTTAACTATGGCAGTCCATTCATTATCGACCATAGTCAATAACTGCCACACTTGTTTGGCTAACAGAGCTGTATTGAGATGAGCAATTCTCCTCAATCCTAACCCCCCATCAGCTTTAGGTTTGCAAACCTTGTTCCAACCTACTAAATGGATCATTTTCTTATCCTCAGTCCCTGACCAGAGAAAAAAAATTTGAAGCTGCTCAATTTTGTGATACACCTTGTTGGAAGCTCTGAAGACTGATAGGAAGTAAACGAGTATACTTTGAAGTGAAGCCATAGTTAAAATTGCTTTGTCTGCTTGAGATAACATATGTCCTTTCCAACTTGCTAGATTTTTTTGGATCCTCTCCAGAACTATGTTCCACATTGATCCTTCAGGTTTCCTCGTAAATAGGGGAAGACCTAAATAGGAGGTGGGAAGGGATGCAATCCGACATTCCATGATCCTTGCTATGTTGTTTTGCCTAGGAATGGGGGTATTTATGAAATAAAGTTTGCTCTTATCAAAATTCACTTTATGTCCAACCGCTTCTTCATACATTATGAGAATATTTTTAATCTTTCTTGCCTCAACCACAAAAGCCAAAGTCAGTAGCAATGTATCATCAACAAATTGTTGATGTGTCACCGGGGTAGTTAGCGACATGGCCTTGATACCTAATATGAGTCTAGCTATCGCTGTTGCCTTAATGGTTCTTCCCAAGGCCTCAGCTACAATGATGAACAACATAGGACTTATGGGATCTCCTTGTCTTAGACCACATTTGCTTTGAAAAAAACCTGCAGTAGACCCATTAACCAAAACTGAAAAACAAGGCTTAGAAATACACTCTCTTATTAACTTGACCCATTTCATGTTGAAGCCAAATTTTAATAAAATTGCCTCTAGGAATTCCCAATTTATCCTATCATAAGCTTTGTTCATGTCTAACTTTAAAGCCATGACTGCTTTTTTGGTCTGAGTGGTTGTATGAAGAGCCTCATGAACAGTAATAACTCCATCTAAGATTGATCTTCCTTGTATAGAACTTCCTTGACTTGGATCAATGATAACCGGTAGAACTTTCTTCAAACGGTTGGCTAAAACTTTGGATAGAATTTTATAGGATATATTACACAGGCTAACCGGCCTAAAGTCAGCCATAGTCTTGGGGTTGGGGCCTTTAGGGATCAAAGCAATGAAAGTTGAATTGAAACCCCTTGGAATATGATTTGAACTTTGGAACTCCTTGATTGCAACAATAACTTCTGCTCCAACAATATACCAATAAACTTGGAAAAACCGCGGTGAAAACCCATCCGGCCCAGGAGATTTGTCATGATCCATGTTAAACAAAGCCTCCTTGATCTCTTCATCTAAAAAAGCTGCTCTTTAATTGTTTCATCAATGAGTTGTGGAATGAATTGAAGGAGAGAGTCCTTTGCTTGGGCATTACAGGCCTGTTCTTCACCCAATAATGAACTAAAAAAATTAATAGCCTCGTCCCTGATCTCCTAAATGTTTTGAGTTGAGGATCCATCCACCTTAGTTAAATTTCTAATATTATTGTTGCTTCTATTGCTCAATGTGGTAACATGGAAAAATTTTGAATTAGAGTCCCCTTCCTTTAGCCATAATGCCCTTGATTTCTGCCTCCAATACATCTCTTCACAAGATAAAATATTATAAAACTCACAAAGGGTTTCCTTCTCTTCAGTCCTTGTCACCTCATCATAGGTTCCATTTTGGATTTTGCTTTCTATTATTCTCATTTTTTCCCCCACTGCTCTCTTATTCTCAAAAATATTTCCAAAGACTTCTTTATTCCATATTCTAAGGTTGTTTTTCACCATCTTAAGTTTTTGAGATAGTTTGAAGGAAGCACTTCCCTGGATAGGTTGCTGCCACCATTCCTCTATTCGTTTCTTGAAGTCTAGATGTTTAACCCACATTGACAAAAATCTAAATGGCTTTTTAAAGGAGTTAGCCTGAAATGCCTCCCATAGAATAATATTATGGTCTGAAGTGCATTTAGGAAGGGCTTGTAATGCTGAATCACCAAACATTGTTGTAGCTTCCTTGGATAACAAAAACCTGTCCAACCTTTCTTGAATCAACTGACTTCCTATCCTCTTGTTACTCCATGTAAATTTGGCTCCTTTTAGTCTTACATCCATCAATTCATTTGTGTTAATGAATTCATTGAAGTCCTCCATGCTCCTTGAGGGTAACCCAGATCCTCCCTTATTATCAGATGGGTAAAGGTGGGTATTGAAATCTCCCCCAATCACCCAAGGAATGTCTTTAAAAGCTTGGCTCAAATGCCCCAAAAACTCCCACAGTTCATACCACCCTTGGACAGAGGTGGGGCATAAATATTTGACATAATTCAATTCTTATTAGTATCAAAATCATGAAATAATACGCTTAAGAATCTTTCATTTGCTTGAATAATACTTCATTCTATTTTAATAGGATCCCATAAGATCATGAGGCCCCCAGATGCTCCTCTAACCTGTTGAAAGGCCACTTCCCCTTGCTTCCAAATCCTTCTAGCTATAAGTGCTGATTGTGCCGCATTTGTTTTGGTTTCTTGAAGAAAAATGATAGTAGGATTCCAATCCTTCCTTATAGACTTCACCATCCTTTGTTTTGGTGGGCCGTTTAGGCCTCTCACATTCCATGAGAGAACCTTCATTTAGACTGTTTGATATTTTTTCCCCACCCCCTTCCCTGATCCAAAGGGGGTTTGTCAATTTTGCTATTATCCTGGCCAGGAATAGCTTGCTGTAACAATGTTCTTTGCTTTCCGTTTGCAATTTCTTCATTGATTCTCATTCTATAGTGCTTTGCTATAGATATTCTCCCTTTCTTTCTTTCACTTCCATAATCTATCGGAGGCTTGGTAGTGCTTCTAGTCTGTTTTAGACTGAAATGATGGGGCATATACTGTGATAGTCTAGGGCTTGAACCTTCTTCCTCATTTTGGGGTTTTCAATTCCCTCTTCATCCTCAGCCTTATTTTGGTTCACCTCTCCTATCCGGTTCCTAAACAGGGGGCTTTCCTTCAAGGAACCTTTACCGTTGGGCTCGTTTGATAAGGGATAATTTGCTCCACTACCGGATTAGTAACTACATTCATGGCTCTTGTTTCCACAACTTCAACTCTTGACTCTATTTTTTCCATGTTTAAACTGAAATGACCTGGCAATTTTTCTTCATTTTAAGCATAGCTTTTGGGGCTTTTTGTCATAGCATTGGATGGTCCCGATTTGGATGGGGAGTCTAGGGTTTCAAGAAAATTGACACTGATGGTATCATCCTTACTGTTTTCTTTTTCAACTTCTAGATTTTCTAGGATATCAAACATGTTCAAGTTAGGATCTTTATTACATGCCTTATGATTTTTGCCTCCCTCATTATGTTGCTTTCCTTTCTCCCGAATTTTTGCCAGTTCTATGTTGGCTTGGTCAGCCTTGTTATTCTTAACTTGTCTGTGTCCTTCCAAGTTAAGACGCGGTCCTTGAAACTCTGGGATCCCTCTCCCATTAGATTTCCCCAGAAAACCTTCGCTCGTGACTTCCTTGTTTGCAGTTATTGTCAGACATTGGGCTTGAAGGTGGCCCTGGGTTTTGTACATGCTACAAAATGTCGGTTTGTTCTCATACTCCACAGGCTAAATCCTTAGAAACTCTCCATATGCTAGTTCCACCTGAGAAGGTAGATCGGAATCCAAGTTTGCATTTACATAGATCCTGGCATGCGTCAGTATAGTCCTTGCCCGGGTTGAATGGTCTATTGCCACAAGCTCTCCTATCGTCTTTGCTATACCACAAAGCCAGTACTCATTAACAAACTGGGCTGGGAGGTTTGGTAAGCAGACCCAAATGGGTGCTATATTAATGCTCTGCTTCTCAAGGTTTAAATCCTCCCCCCACTTCCTCAGAAAGAGGCTACGCCTTCCTAGAAACCAGGGTCCTCTTGTCAAGATGCGCTCTGCATCATATTTGTTGTTGAGTCTTATCATAAAAAGACCTCTTGACATGGCTACGATTTCTAAGCTTCCTAAATTTTTCCACTTTGATGCGGCCTATGAGCGAATAGTCTTAATGTTCAGCCTTCCTCCCAAAAACTTACCAACTAAGGATGATGCCTCCATATCCAAGAATCTTTCCATAATCTCCACTGGCGCAATTAACCTATTATTTTTTGGTATTAGGGGCGGTAGTTCGCTGACTGGCTCCTTATTTTTCCCTTTCAGCATTTCCAAAAATGTTGGGCCCTTGTTGCCATCTCCCGAACCCCAGTGGGACCCTTTGTCTAAGGGCTTATCTGGAGGATCTGTACCTTTAGCCTTTTCGAACTGAACTAACAGGGAATCCTTTTCCTTTCTAGCTACAACATTCTGCCCTGCCTCTGGATCTTCTCCTTCCATTGGATCAAAATTCCTTCCTGTCGTTTTTGCTCCTCCTCCGCTTCCCATTTTGTCAAATAGTTCACGGACAAAGTGTTGTGCACATTACTCGTTCTGACACTTGCGGCCTCGAAATTACTCCGACCAAAAATAAAATATGTTCAATTCTATGATCTATACGTGAAACAACACTTAAACGGCACATTTGGCAACAAGAAAATATGAATTTAAGTATTCGAGCGCAAAAGCACTTGGCTGCCCAAAACTGGAAAAAGTGCTACGGAGGCATTTTGCAATTACTTCTGTTTCTTCCTCGGGTCTCTGTTCGGGTTGAAATTTAAAACATAAGCTCTTTGTATATCAAAATACCTCAATTAAAAATTTTAAAGTTTTATTCCTCACATATTGCTTAGTATACCTCCGACAAAGTGGCCTCTAACACTGATTTTACACCTATCACATAAACTGTAAAAAGTGCTCCAGAGCCATTTTACAGCTCTCACCGTTTCTCCCTCCAGACTCCTTTTGGGATAAAATTTAAAACTTAAGCTCTCAGTATATCCAGATATCTCCAGTAAAACATGTGAGGTTCAATTCTTCATGGATTGCTTAATATTCCTCCCGTAAAGTGACCTCCGACGCAATTTTATAGTTGTAGTTTCATGACCAACAATGCACCGGCAAAGCAACCGGCCGTTCCAACACTGCAACCACACTTGCTAATGATCAAAAAACCTCTAAATTGTATTTAAGGCTGTCCAAAACATTCCATTGACGTTTTGCCACTTTGACAACTTCCTTTTTTGCTACTTTGACAACTTGACGATTTTTGCAACTTTTGCAAATTTGCACGAACAACCTATAACAACTTCACCTAAACATCACAAACATTCTCATAAGCATTGAACACCACTTTACATAATCCGAACAACCTCCGAACAACTGTCCACTACATCAACCTGTCCATCTGAGTGTGTTGACAACAATGACAATATTGTCACTGCACCTTGCTCAATAGTATTGAAGGTGAAGCGTTCTAAGAACGCATCTGCAAGTTGGTCCAAAGTGCAAATGCTATGCTTAGGGAGTTGGTAAAACCACTCTGAGGTGGGGCCTGAGAGGGTAGTCATGAATATCTGTAAAAGTAAAGCATCATCGTCATGAATGTCGAAGCATTGGTCCAAGAATTTGATGACATGTTCCTATGCATCTTCCTCTCCTTTAAATGTAGCCAACTGAAGTAACTTAAATTGCTCTGGATAAGGAGGTGCAAGAATCGAAGGATGGATGGTTTGACTATGTAGTTGGCACATAGTGGGTTTTTGAGATCCAGACCTAGAGGTCTTATACTCTACTGACTCTAGGCGCTCTTGCAGCTCTTTATAAGGGTCTAAGGATTTAATCTCCTCGTCCTTGTTCACATCCTACGATGGAGGTCAAGGATCCTCCAACCTATTGCAAGACGGTGGCATGTCACGCCCCCTACATTGGTAAGGCATCTTGAAGTACTCTACTTCTGGCTCATGCTCATCATAGGTTTTGTAGGGCGTCTCTCGAGCCGGTCTATAAAGAGGGGTATTTTCCCACCATGGGTGCCCGATGTTTGGCCTGGGAGGTGCATCTCAATCTGGCCTAGGAGGTCACAGAGGCAACGTTGGATAAGGCCTGGGAGACCTATCTCGAATGAGCATGTGCTGCCTCAGGTGTACTTCCTGCCTATGTGTCTTAGGGGTAGGAACCCTCTCTCATAGAGTCTTCTAGAATAGCTCGTTGGTCTATCGTTCAATTCTCTCTTTCTCAAGATGATGCAAGTGGTCTAGTTGCTCTTTGTCTTGTTGAAGCTACTTAAACTGAGCTTGGCATTCCACGTATCTTGCAACTGCTTGATTAATTTATTTCGTTGTGCGGGGCCTAAGAGGCCTAGGATTCTCACCTTGAGGTCGACCTCGTTCAAGATAATCTATGATATTCATCGCATGCTTCCCTCGATCGAGGTTTGCTACATTAACTTGAGGTTCAGGCCAGGGCATATGCTCATTATACTCAGCGAATGCAGAGGCACATCATGCATGCATGAAATACTGCTCCTGAGGAAAATCTGGGATTTCCTCATTCTTTCCTGGCAGAGTTAGCTCTTTTCGAGCGATGAGTATCAAACCCGTCAGTATACCTAATCTATTGTACCCTATCAAGGTGATGCATAGGCAAGGTCATGCCGACTTGCTCTACCCAATGTGTGAATTCATGCTCATGCCTATGAATAGGTGTGTCAGCCCTAAAAGGTATGCGAATGCATGGCATCGCTCTATCGACTAGTGCCTCAGTGCACTATTGCCTTTCATTCAAGAAGGCATGTGACGTGTCTAAGTATCGGGAACACTCTCCCAAGTAAATTCCATCATCCCTGGGGATGTCCCGCATAGGGATCCCTCGCAGGTGTGGCTTATGCCCGGTTATCTTAGGGCTAGGGTGAGTATAAGCTCGCCAGGGATGTATGACCAGGTCCCTGGGGCTATAACAGAGATGACTCATGTCTCCTAGTCCACTCTCCACAGCATTCACCTGTGATTGGGCCTAGCTGCGGGTGCACACCATCGTAGCTCTCTACCAAACCCTAGATGACTATCTCCGTTACAAATTCTTAGTGAAAGAACAAACAAAAAATAAAACACTCAATAAGACAAATGATTATCTCTTTTAAGTTTTTAGATGTGAATCCCTAAATTGTTTTATGTTTTTCAGATGTGCTGTTTGTAAAGAATGACCTTGTGTCGCGTGTTTGAAATATAGTTGAATGATAATATTATGTTAAATTGGATTTCACCTATATACTCGTAGCTCGACAACCTGGCTATGAACTCTAGGTCACGTTATCCCATCTATAATGTGTGGTGATGAGGTCCACACATGGCCAGGGAGCACAGGTCCTACCAGTTCCTCACCCAGTTCACCCGTAGTCTGCGATATACCTCTCTGAAGAGAGATACGTGCTATAACCCAAGGGCTATGACAGATCTTGGAACCGACCTTGGCAAAGAATAAGGTTTGTGGGATTTGAGACAACGGGTGGAGATGAAAGCCACCTCATTGAACTCTACTAGTGGATGGTGATGAAATCCACCTCACTAGTGTTTAAGTGGATCGTGGTGTGTGTGGTTCTTTTTAATCCAAAGAAAGTAAACCAAGAAGCATTCGATGATCATTCACTAGATGCATGCAAAAGGTGTGTTTTACTTTCATAAAGTTAGTGTAAAAAGAACTCACGAGTGTATCTATAAATGGAAACCCTAAATGCTAGCCTACCCATTGGGTAGGCTACAAGCAAGCAATCCACGGAGATGGATTTCTACTTTGACTTTCTTTTGATTTTTCTCATTTTATATTTTTTGTTATTTTATGTTTAAGAAAAGGAAACAACCTCTAACCTTTCTAAACAAACAAATATGCGAGAAAAATCAAATAACAAGAAAACTAAACAATTTCTAAAAGTAAAAAACAAATATGGAAGATTCAGGGACCTACCTCATCACTGCCAGAACTTGCTATTTTTGGAATTCTGCTCTGAAAACCCTCTAGTTTCTATTCACTCTAGGGTGGGATGAATAGCAAATTTGTATTCATCCCAGGGTGGGATGAACTCGTGTTCACCCTAGGGTAGCACGATTAGCAGGTCAAGGTTCGTTTCAGCCCAGAACGAATAGCATCTGCAACATAGAAATATAGAGAATGAGTTCCAAAAATCACCTAAATAAAAAGGGACTAGGTCACACCATGATCACCACTAAAGTAGGGAAAAGCGGTGCACCAAATTATAATAAACAATATGTGTATATATGTCCTATTTCTTATGAGCATCAAACGAAAACATGCAAGTAAGATGGAAACGATAGCAAATAACAAGAAATGATGCAAAATAAACCGACTTCTTATTAATTGGATAGATAAAATCCAAGTTACAAAATTTCCCCATTGAGGGCTCAAATGGATGATACAAATGTTTACAAATCGAGTGCCCAAGGATCAAAATCCTTCAAGTAACTCGGGTGCACATCCAGTGTCTTTCCTCGTACCCACAATCGAAGTGGGCGGGCCAAGGTTACCACCGCTTGTATATTTGATTATTTGAGGTCCAATGCTAATCCCCAATGTGTTGTATAACCTGCATCTGCACACAAGGAAACAGAAAATGTCAAATAGCGAGTGCGTGTGATGAGAAACACGTAATCCCCATAGGGGCCAAATAGCTAATAGTGAGAATAAGCATAAACTCAACTCAAAATGACTTGAAATTATAGTGGGATGTAAAACAGAATATTTTGGAAAGATATCACCAGAAATTGTGCCAATATTGAGTCTGATGGTGCCTCGTAATAGCAATGATCGTGCGCAACCTTCAAAACACAAAGTAAACAATTTCTAGCCCTATGCATATCCAAAATGCATGAAAATTGGAAAGAATACATAAAGTGATATTCTAAGAAAACCCATTTGATCATATTTAGAATATCAGTTACTGTTTAGGTGTTATCCCAAATGACCGTCGGATACCTGCATGAGACCTTGCAAAACACTAAAAATGCACTATCTTGGCCAATATAGCTAAGAATGACATGAAATTTGAACTGTAGCATAATAATAGCATGTAAAAAATAACCAATCAAAAATAGTTAGAAAATTTTTTACGGATTTCTATTAGTATAGGGTGGGACGAATAGGACTGTCACAAATTAGGGGGCACCCAGGGGTGGGACACCCACTATTTTTGCTTAAATTTTACCTCCCACTGAGGATTGATTCAAAACACTATGGTATGTATTGTCATCAAATTTGGTGAGGGAATTCACTCAGATGGTTCGATTATGTGATAAATTGTGCCTCCTAGTTCACTCACAAACCTCCTTCGCTAGGTAGATATTCCAAGGGAAAAATGGGTATAAAAGGTGAGGTGAAATCTTAGCAGTAATCCATTGCATAAAACTAAAATACCACTCCCCCTTTTGTGTGGCAAATGCATCCACTTTATAGCCCAAGGAGGCTTCATGGGTCAAAGGGCATACGAGGGCATGTAGGACAAGAGGTGCCATTTGGCCACCGAGTCGACATGCATTGGAGGGAGGAGAGAATCTTCCAAATTGGTCTCATTCATTGAGCATGTCATAAGATCTATTGTGTGCCCTGACTTGTGGAAAATAATAGCCATGAATCTTACCGTTATTGGGTGCCATTGGCCTAGATTTGACTTTTTGTTGGTCAAACCTACTATTCACCCCACCCTGGGACGAATATTACTATTTGCTCTAGGGTGGGATGAATAGAATATGTATTCATCACAAGGTGGGATGAATAGAAATAGGGTGTTCAAAAGATCCCAAAAGGGGCCTGAAACCTTTCAAAAACTTGCATTGAGTGGTTAGGACCATTGTATACCTACTGAGGGCTGCCCTAGGGGTCTTGGTGTGTCATTTAGCCGTTGCTTATGGTGACATAATCAAATTGACCAGATTTTAGTGTCTATAGCCACTACTCTATCTTCTAGAGATAGCACTTGTAACTATTAAGAGCAAAAATTTAATCAATATACAAAATATAATTAGAGGTACAAATGTGAAAAAATATCATATTATAGTACAAAGGAAAAAAAATCCTTGAAAATAGTCACTCATCAAATAGAGGAAAATAGGGGAAAACATATTCTCTTTGAACTTATATTCTTTAAAAATCAAGAAAAATAGAGAATACCAATGTCTTAAGAGAAATAGAGCATTTGACTATTTAAAATTTTATGACAAAAAAGCAAATATCAAGAGAAACTAAGAATCAAAGTGTCTTAAGAGAAAAAGAGAATTACATTTCCTTAAGAGAAGGACAAGTAGCTAAAAAATGCAACACAACATTCACATGCAAAACAGGCCAATATAGGGGAAAACATGGAAAACAAAGCATGGACATATTTTCAATAAATAATAGAAAAAATAGCAAAAGAAAAACCTGCAATTAGATGAGAAAAAAACAGATCTTATTACTACAACTGCATCAAAATGCTCAAATATGGAATAGAGGAAAATTGGGGGAAAACAACAAAAAAATAAACTTGCAAGAAGAGAATAACTACTACAAAAAACACATTTTTACTACTACAACTACTTGAAATCATATTCTCTAAAAATAATTTAGGGAGGCAAAATTTTGTACCATTATTTTTCACAACTGGTGCATGATCCAGATATGGTCTGAATACAAAATATGGTCTGATAGTCAGTTTGGGTGCAAAACAAGGTCTGACTTTCAGTTTAGGTGAAAAACAATTTTTGGCTTTCGATCTGGGTGCAAAACAAGGTTCGGCTCTTGGTTTAGGTGCAAAACAAGGTTTGACTCTTGGTCTAGCAAGAAAACCTGGTTCAGCTCTTGATCTGGATGCAAAATATGGTCTAATTTTTTATTTGGATGTAAATTAAGGTCTAGCTCTCATTCTGGGTGTAAAACAAGATCTAGCTCTTGGTTTGGGTACAAAACAAGGTTCGACTCTGAATCCAGGTGTAAAACAAGGTCTCACTCTTGGTCTGATTGGAAAACCTAGTTCAGCTCTTAGTTTGGGTGCAAAATATGATTTGGCTTTTGATTTAGGTTTCAAATTAAGGTTCGGCTCACGCGCTTCAGGTGCAAAAAATATTCAACTCATGATTCATGTGCAAAATAGGGTCCATCCCAGTGTGAGTGTAGATATGGTTTCGATTTCCTACTTGATTAGAAGTTGTATATGGATTGACTTGAGTTTGATAGAATTCTGCAACAAATCAAATGTTTATGTTCTTGTCTTTTCTATTGGAAGGTTTTACTTTTCATTTTTGTTGCTCGATTTTCTAATAGTTTGAATGTTTTAGATGAAAAGTATTGCTAGCGTATTAATTATATATATTGGTATAATAGGCGAATTTGGTGAGATAATTTAAAAAATTTATAATTTTAAGGTGAAAACGGACTTATATTTAGGTGGGGGTGCTAGAAAATTTTAAAAAAATATGTAATATTATTATCAATGCATGGAGAATCGACCCCTAAAAAGTTTTTGGCACAAAAAATTTAGGCAAATGGGTCGACGTCCAAGGTCCCCAAAATTTGCCAATTTGCATTTTTTAAAATGCTAATATTCATCATTGTGCATAACCCTCGTTATGGTTGTCAGCAATATGGCCACCTAAAGAATAAATGCTTGGTCATTAGGTTGTTCTTTGATTCCTCCTTAGTGGAGGAGAAGGTCCTACATGATCTAGAACCTTCAAACGTCCTAGTTCACAAGGAAGAAGCACATCCTCCAACTACACCAATTGTCTAGCAAGAATCAAGCGAGCAATAGAAGACTCAACTCTAAAAGGAGAATTCAAATCAGGTCATTGATAAAAGCCAAATGTTTAATAAAGACCATCTAGTGAGTTCCATGGAAAAAATAGCACCTCAGATAGTATTCTTGAAGCTAATTTTTAAATAATCGATGATAGTCATTTTTTTTAAAATGAAGATCATACAAAATGTGTTACAACTAGATATTACCTCAAGAGCTTGAAGTGTAAAAATGCATTCTCATATCTTGCCACTCTAAATGAGGAAGAACCTATGCTACAGAAGAAAAATAATTAAAATACCCATCGGCTACGAAATCCATAATAGCCCCAATGATTCTGGATTACTATTTTTGTTATGATTGGGTGGTAGCTATAGTTTTTTAATATAGTTTCTATTTTGGAAGTGGTCTACTAATCTATCATGTTTTGGAAGTTTTTTTAATATGTGGTATTCTAAGGTTCAACTATAGTAGTAAGTGGATGATAGTATTTTGTAAGTTTGTTGCAACATATTGTACTATCTTACACAGCTTGATGTATAGTTTCGAGGACCCTAAAACCTCTTTTTACCCTAATTTAAAAAATAAAAAGTTAAATTTTTTTATAGTCTTGACAAGGACACCACAATGGCAAAAGGCATCTAGCTCTCTTAGCAAAGATCCAATTTCAATTCACGGTGAGGGTGGCCCCTAATGTGCCCCCAACTTTTCAATCTATATAAAAAATAAGAGAGTTTTAGATTAATTACAACTTATAAAGAGGTTTTAACCATAATAAGGTTAAACATGATCCATAGAGCATACATAACAGATTAATACAACTAATCAATACCTTGTACATTGAAATGTCCTTAGGCCTATCCAATACATCACACATTGTTGGCCTTGGCCATCAATTAGATTACAATTTCAACACCCCCCAATAAACTGAACTAAGGGGTCAATAAGAGGAGTTATTAGTAACAATAATAACACCCCTATAATGGATGCTCTAGTGGATCTTTTCATTTTGAGGTAAACTCACTAAATACCCCCTATCATTTTATGTTTGTTATTGCAAAAATATTTCCTACACAAGAGTCTTCGTAGGCTGGATTGTAGTCACAAATACCACTATTATACACTCCTGCACACATCCAGAAAACACTTCCGCTAAGACTTCAAATGAGGAAGAAAATTCAAAACCACCTCTTTTAAAAATAATCTCTTTAAATCTTTCATTGTCACATAAGGTATGTCTTTAAGGCACAACTTTTCCACTCACAACATACACCACACTATTTGAAGACTTCCTCTTGCCCATAGGCCACCTAGTTTTAGTCACCAAATGAGGCTTTGTATTGAACTGCTTAAAAGAAGAGTTGTAACAACCTTCGACGAGTACCTAGCCAAAAATTAGAAGAGGTCATGAATAAATAGATCTTCATGAATAAACTAAATCAATCTTCTAAATAAGGAAGAGGGATTGACTAAAGCACATTCTAAATATTTTTCTTGTAAGCCTCCAAAAGACTCAAAACTTCAAACAACTATCACAAATCCATCTAAATTACCCAAAAATCAGGCCAAAAATTATGATTACATAGAAAAAGTAAATCCACCCTTTCAATTAGGGTAATAGAACTTGAGAATTTTTCCTAAGGAAAGTAAGGGTTGTTTCATCTATGTTTCCTTCAGGCTTCTTCTGTAATCAATGCTTATGATGTTTTGAGGAATAATTCATCCTTGAATTTGAAAGAAGGATCAAAAGCTCCAAAGAAATATTTTGAATGACCAAGCAATGTTGTTCCATACCCACTTTGATGCCATGTTGGAATTCATAGTATTTTATAGAAATGAACAGAAGCAATCTATCCACTCAAATATTTTGTAGAAAGCATAAAGGACGAAAAAGAGAGAGATGGTGAGCACCCATAGGCACCATAAGTAATTACTATATTTGTAGATAAAATTACATACACTCTGGCTATTAAATGAGTGGTAGTAAGGTATTTATACCAATACCAAAACCCTAATTACATAATAATTTTTTACCTACATCAACATAAAAAAAAGGCTTTAGGTTAATTATAAGTTATAAAGAGGCTTTAACATAACCGCAACCCATAAGGCTTACATAATAAAATATTACAATTAATTAATACATTGTACAATGAAATTCCCTTAGCCCTATCCAATACATCATACAATGTTGACCTTGGCCATAAATGTTAATAGTATTTTATTCTACTCTAAAAGATAATATATTGTTTTTGGTTTAAAGGCATGCAATTTTCTCATAGGAAAGATGAAGATGCTATCAAAGGAAAAATATCTACAAATATGAATCGTGTTAAATATGTCATTGTTATTTTCATCCAAGATTAAGAGATTTAATTTGATATATTTTAAATAGGGTAACTATACTCTTAAGCATGCCAAGGGATTTGGGGCACGCACACTATAAACCAAGGTTCTCTATCCCATAACTGAGCCTTGACATTTTATTAAATGGCATGAGCTCAAGTGGTGAAAAAGGTGGGCTTCTAATGTGGAGACCCATGTTTAAATCTTGCTAAAAAATATAATACCACAATGGTTTGTTAAAATACTATGATAACATGATCATGATATAATATAAGTAGCAACCATTTCAATACCATATAACTAATCCAAAATTTATCCTCATAAATATATAACAAATATTAATATAGTTCTTAGCTATCATACAATTATAAGCAAAAATGCAACATGGCGTAGTAGTACTCAAAAAAATGCAAACTAGTTTCTGATTCACCAGATCGCTTACGCACAAATGAAGAGCGTACTACTAGTGTTGGAGGTTTTTTGGTTCACCAAATCACGTTATGCACAAGTGAAGAGCATAATACCAACAACAAAAGTGTGGTAGAAAACAAAAGAAAAATATTAAATTTTATAAAAAACACGAGTTAGGAAAGGAATAAAAGACATGAGATTGAATTTTATTTCGATAAAAAGAAGTAATACAACATCAAAACTCTGAACGTGTTTCGACCTATCGGTCTTATCAGTGGAGTATGAGCTTTGAAGATGTACAACCCGTTATTATAAATCCTAACCTTAGTGGGGAGTCGAAGATTAATGCATGTGAGATAAAATAATACCCAGGCATTTAATACAAGCCACAAGTTTATAGACCAAGACGGTAAAAATAATTAAATCCCAGGCTCAACCCCCAATAAAAATACCCTCCCCAAGAAAAATAAAAGCGCATTAAATAATGTGAAAGTACAAGGTGGGAAAGAGAGTCCCTTAAACAGTTTTGTTTTTACATATATAATATCAAGAGGTTTCTGATTCCTCCAAAAAATGATGCCACGAGCAATGTGTTTGAGCTCCCTATCTTTTCTCCATATTTCAAACATTGGATAGATAATATATGTTTTAATGCGAAGATCTCTGGAAAAGCTGCAATTGTCCAATTTCAAAAGAAGTAGAACTATTTTTATTTTGGAACCATGTCTGCATGTTGCTTGCTTCAAAAATCTAGCCAACAATGAGGGCTTCTATCAATTTTAATTTTATCAGAGGAAGGAGAAAGTTAATTTGATATCCCCTTGCTCTGAGTCTGTAAAAAAATTTATATTTAATAGAAATAAATCCTTCCCTGGAACTTTCTCTAACCAAGAACCTATTGAGTTCACTTAAGATGAAGGTCTTATTTTGGTGAACAGGATGATGGGAGGAAGCAGGGATATACTAGTAAGCATTCATCAATTTTTAGAATAATTTAGTGCAGAGAACTCTAGTCTGAGCAAAATTAAGCCCCTTGAAATAAACCATGTCCAAGAGAGTCACCTCAGAGTTAAGAGATAGAGGCAGTAATTTTGATACTTGAATGGAAGGAACCATAAGTAGTAATAAAAACATCAAGATATTTTATGGGGCCATGCCAAACTCCATTGGCATCATCAATATATCTTTTATAAAATAAAAGACAATCCACAACAACCTTATCAAATACCTATTTTCCAAATGATAGAGAAATAAGCAAGCATACACCATAGCAAAATTACTTCCCATGGTTGTCCCCCTTATTTGCCTGTATGTTTTATGCCTGAATCCCAAATAGTGTTGGGTTAACACCATTTCTACAAATCTCACCACAAAATTGGTTTTAGCTTAGTCAAATTCAAATTCTAGAAAATGACGAAAAGCGGTCAATCCTTGAGAAGTGGGGATACTAGGATAAAGGTTTTCCACATCAAAGGAAAAAAAGATAATATCCTAAGGAAAATAGTGACCATGCAGATCTTTGATAAGGGAGATAGAATCCAGAAGATGGTTTTCCTAGCTTAAGCAAAATGGGCTGGAGTAAATGGTGGAGTCATTTGGAGGTTGGTTCAAGCATAAACGCACAATAGGAGCAAATGGGTTGACCAAAAAGCTTAGGCTTATGGATTTTGGGAAAAAAGTAAAAAACACAAACTCTGGCAAGGGAATGAGTAAATTGAATCATGAAATTTTTATGGTTTTCTGAAATCAAACCCCACCTAACAGCCTTTCCAAGTAGGTTTTGGAGTTGAGAAAAAATATCTAGCCAAGGGACCTCGTAAAATTTTGTGTAAACATTATGATTTGAAAGCTGAGAGAGGCCTTCAAACACATACCAATCCATAGACAAAACATAAACACCTAAATTTTTATCTACAGGTCTAATGAAAATGGATTTGTCATTAGCAAGGGAGCGAATGGCAAACTAGATATGGGGTGAGAAGGTATTATGGCAAAAAGGGTTGGAAGCAGATAATTTCTTTATGAGAAATATTTAACCCTTACCAATAATATATTCCAAAGGCCTGTAAAACTATGGAGTATTGAAACCAGGGTTGGAACACGAAAAGGGTCAATGGGCTTTGGAGGATTAAGAATGCCACCATTAGGTCCAAAAAACCACTCAAGACGAAGTTGTCTACAAAAGGTAAAAAATTCTTGTTTAATAGCTTCCTTGGCCATGGGAGGCGAAAGAGGGAGGAACTTTAAACTCAGGTTGAGGGCCTCAATCTCATTCTGGGTAAGTTCTCTAGAAGATAAAGTGTGGATGACAAGATTTGCAATTTTACCATCAATAGCCCAAATATGACTCTTGTATAAAAATCGGTAGCCATAGCCCTGAGGGCTAGAAATTACAGCCCAAGAGGTTATTTTTCATTTTCAATGTCATTTTGGCAATGGAAGTACCTCTATCCTTGTTGCTTCTATACAAATACCTCCATTGTTCTATCACGATTGTTGTTGTGTAGAGAAAGTGCAGTTCTAAAATTTTCTTCTTTTCTTTCGTCTTTATGGAGAAGGGCCTTGGTAGTTTAAATTATGATGTTGTTGTTGTGGTTACTTTTGTTTTTTTTTTTTGCGGCTACCATGGTGGTTGTTTGTTTGTGTGGTTGAGGTTGGTGTTGCGTACACCGCTTTTGCATTAATAAATTCATGTGGTTAGGCCCTCTGTTATGACTTCTATTCTTGTTGTGCTATGCAAGGGTATTTTGTTTTATTTTTTTTTATATCCATGATAAGTTTCTCCAAACGGGCCATCTGTTGCTTGATTTCTTTTTTGACCAAGTCAGCCACACTATCTGTAGTATGTTATGTTGAATTTTGGGACATCTTGGACAGCATTTTCATGAGCTACTTGAGCTTTCAGTTGCACATCTTTCTGGATCTATATTTTGACTCTCCAGGCTTGGAGCTTTCCTTCAAAAAGTTTCTTTATCTGAGATTCTCAAGTTGTGACAATTTCTTGAGAAATTATTTTGTGCTTGTTCATTGAATCAAAGAGAAGTTCTTGGATTGTAGGTAGTAAGACATTGGGAATGTACTCATTAGCTTGAGTAGTCAATTTATTGTGTATTTTTAGAAATTATAGATATAAATTTTGGCCATCTCTAGGCAAAATATTTCAGTGAGTGCCTCTGACTCATAAAAAAATTATTTGTTGATTTCTTCATTTAGAAGTTGTAAGCATGGTTTCTCCATTCGTAAACTATGAGGGACTATGCCATTGTCAAGGTTCTCTTCAAACTTGGCTAGCCTAGATTGGCACTTATCTACTTTTTTACTCAATACCTTAAACTCTTCGAACCTTGTCTCTAGTAGTTTGTCCAAAGAGTTAGGTCATGGAGGGATGTCATGCATCACGTTGATTCCATCAATGAAAGTCCTTTGATCTTGTGAGGATGGAATTCTCCTATTCTAAGAATAAACTTTTATTTCTGTTAGACCTCTAATCATTTTATCTGGACCGAAAAGTGTTTCTACAATCTCCCAAACTCTGTTGTCGTGAATCCGCTTGTCATTGTCGCTTGCAAGAAATTCGAACGAGGGAATTAGAGGGGCTATCAGGAATTATGGGAGAGGATTTAAAATTTGAGAGGTCAATAAGGGGAAGAGCAGCGTGTGCTATTAAAGGGTTTATATTTTAAGAAAAAATGAAACATGGTGTAGCAGTACTCAAAAAAACATAAACTAGTTTCTGATTCACCAGATCGCTTATGCACAAGTGAAGAGCATACTACTAGTGTTGGAGACTTTCTAGTTCACCAGATCATGTTACACGCAAGTGAAGAGCATAATACCAATAGCAAAAGCGTGGTAGAAAACACAAGGAAATTTTAAAAAAAAAATTTAAAAAATACGAGTTAGTAAAGGAACAAAAGACATGAGATTGAATTTTATTCCGATAAAAAGAAGTAATACAACATCAAACTTATGAATGCGTTTTGACCTACAAGTCTCATCAATTGAGTATGAACTTTGAAGAGGTACAAACTGTCATTATAAACCCTAACTCTAGGGGGCAAGTCGAAGAGTAATGCAAGTGGTATAAAATGATACCTAAAGATTTAATACAAGTTGCAGGTTTATAGACCAAGACGGTAAAAAAAAATAAAGCCTAGGCTCAACCCCTAATAAAAATACCCACCCCAAGAAAAACAAAAGCGCATTAAAGAATACGAAAGTACAAGGTGGAAAATAAAATCCCTCAAACAATTTTGTTTTTACACAAATAAGATCTAAAATATTTTTTATTCCTCCAAAAAATGATGCCACGAGCAATGTGTTTGAGCTCCCTATCTTTTCTCCATATTTCAAACATTAGAGAGATAATATATGTGCTAATGCGAAGGTCTCTGGCAAAGCTGCAATTGTCCAATTTCAAAATAAGTGGAACTGTTTTTATTATGGAACCATGTCTACGTACTGCTCGCTCCAAAACACTAGCCAGCAATGGGGGTCTTCTGTCAAATTTGACTTTCTCAAACAATACCCCCTTGCTTTGAGTCTGTTAAAAAATTTATTTTTAATAGAAATAAATCCTTCCCTGGAACTTTCTCTAACAAAGAACCTATTGAGTTGACTTAAGATGAAGGTCTTATTTTGGTGAGCGAAATGATGGGAGGAAGTAGGGATATACTGGTAAGCATTCATCAGTTTCAGGAATAATTTTGTATAAGTAAATATTTTGTATTAAAGCAGGTTTTGAAAGGAATTCCAAAACCTTGTTACAAAACCAGCATTATGGAATGTTGTGAAGAGGAAAACATAAACCATAGAGGCCACCAACTTGTAAGAAAAACAAAAAGGAACATCACCCAACCGAACGTAGTCACGAAAACCCCAAAAAATGCAGCCTAGAGAACACCTGCATCCACAACCTCATAAGCACCCCAAAATATGTCACCTAAGCGACGTCCTTGCTGCCATCCTTCGCCGATTTCTTCACCATTTCCTTGGCCACCTTAGGTTCATTAGAATCCTTAGGTTCATCTGTGGTTATGGCAGAGAAAGCTTCATGGAAAAATAACAGGTTCAGAGAATTCTGCATTTCCTTAAGGGTGGACAAAAGATCCTCAGACTGAGATATTGCTATCGAGATCATTTTTATTATGAGTTTCTGAAGCACTAAAGACGAGTGGTCATCGTCGTCATCATTGAAAACCACCTCCTAAATCTCATGTTGGATCTAAAACATCTTCCTTCTGAGGCAAGCAAAGAATCTGGTAGCACTGGTCGTTTCATCAGTCTTGACCTTATTTCCCATGGGATCCTTGGCATCCTTGTCTAAGCCCATCGACTTTATTTTCCTTGACAAGGAGGTCGACCTGGGGCTCATGGAAATGTCATCCTCAAGGATGACCTTGGAGGGGCTGGAGTTGTCTTGGGGATGGTCCGCGAGGGAAGTAGGGTCGACCAAAGAACCTTTAGGACAATGAATCAGGAAATGACTATAGATGATTTTGTATAACCCTTGGTGGGACAAAAATGTGGAATTTTTCTTTTTCCTATAGGTCTCAATGGAATAGTTCATGGAGCAAAAAATGAATTTGAGAACATTGATGATATTAATATCCCTAAAGTGTTTGACAAAAGCAAGGTGGAAACTACATAGGGTTTTTTTAGGGTCATTGACTGTAATGTATTGTATGAGGCATCATAAATCTATTCCAAGGATACGACAAGTTAGAACGGTGCATACAAGTTTTGGGTAGCTTGAGCATTTTTCTTTTGTTAGGGAATTCTTTGATATCCACCTCCAAGTTGTGCTTCTCCCTCCTCACGGATATTCCAATCAGAGGCTATCTCATAATCTCCGTAAGGAGTTGGGTGTCCACGATGTAGTCTCTTCCATGAATAATCACCTTGCCTCCATCCCAGCTACAGAGAAACCCCATGGTTATATCATAGTCATTTCCAAAAAAAATCTTGAGGAAAGGAAGATAACCCCTTTCGTCGAGGATAGACTCAGTGAGAGCATCCAGCTCCAGTGTGTCTAGCTCAATGTAGCACATGATGATGCAACGAAGAACCTAGAGCCAAAGCCAATTAACAAGGGGATGGATAAATTGAAACAGGGAAATAAAAATAGGTGTACTCGACAAAGTCCATATAGGAACATGGTGCCTACACGTTGGGAAGAAAAATCTTCGGGGATCAAAGCATAGATTAGGAAATCTAACCTCGGGAGGAAGAATAAAATAATCACCACACACTCTAAAAAGTCGATGTTGCATGTGACTCCTGAAGACACACAAGAAATCCCTCCAATTGTAAGCAAACAAATCAAACATAGGTACCCTTTGGGAAGCAAAAAATAAGGCAGGTGAATGGTGACGGTTGAATGGATGAAGACGATGATGATTTGGAACAAGCAATGGGGGTGAAGGGTCCTGATGGGGAATAAGTGGATGCACCTCTAGTCTAACGAGGGTGAAGGGTCATGATGGGGGGTTTTGGAATAATTTAGTGCAAAGAACTCTAGTCTGAGCAAAATTATGCCCCTTGAAAAAAATTGTCCAAGAGAGTCACCTCAGAGTCGGAAACAAAGGCAGTAATTTTGATGCTTGAATGGAAGGAACCATAAGTAGTAAGAAAAACAACAACAAATTTTTTGGGGACATGCCAAACTCCAATGGCATCATCGATATATCTTTTATAAAATAAAATACAATCCAGAGCAATCTTATCAAATACCTATTTTTCCAAATGATAGAGGAATAATTAAGCGTACACCACAGCAAAATTACTTCCCATGGTTGTCCCCCTTATCTGCTTACATTTTTTATCCCTAAATTCCAAATAGTGTTGGTTTAACACCATTTTTGCAAGTCTCACCATAAAATTGGTTTTAGTTGAGTCAAATTCATATTCTATAAAATGATGAAGAGTGGTCAGTTCTTGAGAAGTGGGGATACTAGGATAGAGGTTTTCCACATTGAGGAAAAAAAAAGATAATATCCTGAGGAAAAGAGCAGCCATGCATATTTTTGATAAGGGAGATAGAATCCATAAGATGGTTTTCCTGCTTAAGCAAAATGGGTAGGAGTAAATGGTGGAGCCATTTGGAGGTTGGTTCAAGCATAAATCCACAATAAAACACAGACTCTAGCAATGGAAGGAGTAATTTGAAGCATGAACTTTTTGTGGTTTTTAGAAAGCAAACCCCACCTAAGAGCATGGCCAAGTAGGTTCTGGTGTTGAGAAAAAATATCCAACCAAGGGACCTTGTAAACTTTCATGTAAACATTATGGTATAAAATATGGGAGAGGCCTTTAGACACATACCAATCCATAGACAAAACATAGACACCCAAATTTTTATCTACAGACCTAATGATAATAGATTTGTCATTAGTAAGGGAGTGAATGGTAAACCAATTATGGGGTGAGAAGGCATTATGTTGAAAAGGGTTAGAAGCAGACAATTTATTTTTGATAAATTTTTCTCCCATACCAATAATATCTTCCAAAGGTCTATAAAATTGTGGAGGATTGAAACCAGGGTTGGGAAAATGGAAAGGGTCAATGGGCTTTGGAGGATTAGGAAGGGCACCTTTAGGTCAAAAAAACCACTAAAGATGAAGTCCTCTGCAAAAGGCAAAAAAATCTTGTTTAATAGCTTCCTTGGCCATGGGAGGTGGAAGAGAGAGGAACTTTAAACCCAGGCTAAGAGCCTCAATCTCATTCTGGGTAAGTTATCTGGAAGATAAATTGTGGACAAGATTTGTAATTTTATAGTCAACAGCCCAAACAGGACTCCTATATAAAAATTAGCAGCCATAGTCCTAAGGGCTGAAAATTGTGGCCCAAGAGGTTATTTTTAGTTTTCGATGTCATTTCGGTGACGAAAGTACCCTTGTCCTTGCTACTTCTGCACAAATGGGACAAAATCTTGTCTTTGATTCTCGAAACCAAATTTTTAGAAATTTCCTCCATTATTCTGTCGTGATTGCTGCTTTGAAGAGAAAGTGTAGTTCTAAAATTTTCTCCTTTTCTTTCGTCTTTATGGAGAAGGGCCTTAGTAGTTTAAATTACGATATTGTTGTTGTTGTTGTGGTTTATTTTGTTTATTTCTTTGTTTCGACTGTCGTGGTGGTTGTATGTTTGTGTGTGGTTGAGGCTAGTGTTGTGTACGCTGCTTTTGCATTGATAAAGTCATGCGGTTAGGTCCTTTGCTATGACTTCTATGCATGTTGCACTATGTAGAGGTATTTTGTTTCATACCCATGATAAGTTTCTCCAAACAGTCCATATGTTGCTTGATTTCTTTTTTGACCAAGTCAACCACACTTTCTGTAGCCTCTACCATGTTGACTTTTGGGACTTCGTAGGCAGTATTTTCATGAGTTGCTTGAACTTTCAGTTGCACTTATTTCTGGATCTGTATTTTGACTCTTTAGGCTTGGAGCTTTCCTTCAAAAAGCTCCTTGAACTGAGATTCCAAGTTGTGGCAATTTCTTGAGAAATTTTTGTGTGCTTGTTCATTGAACCAAAGATAAGTTCTTGGATTGTAGGTAGTAAGACATTGGGAATGTACTCATTAGCTTGAGCAGTCAATTTTTTTGTGTATTTTTGGAAATTACAGATAAATTTTAACCATCTCTAGGAAAAATATTTTAGTGAGTGCCTCCGACTCGTCGAAAAATTGCTTGTTGATTTCTTCATCTGGAAGTTGTAAGCGTGGTTTCTCCATTCGTAAACTATGAGGGGCTATGTCATTGCCAAAGTTCTCTTCAAAATTGGCTAGCCTGGATTGGCACTTATCTACCTTTTTACTCAATACCTTAAACTCTTCGAACCTTGTCTCTAGCAATTTGTCCAAAGAGTCAGGTCATGGAGGGATGGCGTGCATCATGCCAATTTCATCAATGAAAGTCCTTCATTCTTGTGAGGATGGAATTCTCCTATTTTGAGAATAAAATTTTATTTTTGCTAGACCTCTAATCATTTTATCTAGACCGAAAACTATTTCCACGAGCTCTCAAACCTGTTTTTGTGAATCCCCTTGTCATTTTTGCTTGCAAGAAAGCTAAACGAGGGAATTGGGGGGCTATCAGGAATTATGGTAGAGGATTTAGAATTTGAGAGGTCAATAAGAGGAAGAGTAGCGTGCACCATTAAATGGTTTATATCTTAAGCAAAAATGAAACATGGCGTAGCAGTACTCAAAAAAGCGTAAACTAGTTTCTAATGCACCAGATCGCTTATGCACAAGTGAAGGGCATATTACTAGTGTTGGAGGCTTTCTGGTTCACTAGATTGTGTTACACGCAAGTGAAGAGCATAATACCAACAACAAAAGTGTGGTAGAAAACACAAGGAAATATATTTAATTTTATAAAAACCACAAAAAAGACATGAGATTGAATTTTATTTTGATAAAAAGAAGTAATACAACATCAAAACTCCGAATGTGTTTCGACCTATAGGTCTCATCAATGGAGTATGAGCTTTGAAGAGGTACAATCCTTCATTATAAATCCTAACTCTAGGGGGGAAGCTGAAGAGTAATGCATGTGGGATAAAATAATACCCAAGCATTTAATACAAGTCATAGGTTTATAGACCAAGACGGTAAAAAGAATTAAATCCCAGGCTCAACCCCAATAAAAAGACTTGCCCCAAGAAAAACAAAAGTGCATTAAAAAATGCAAAAGTACAAGGTGAGAGAGTCTTGAGCCATTATCCCACATGTACCCCACAATGGCCTTCATGGTGGCAAATAAAGCACAACACCCACATAGAGCTTTGGAAATCAAGGAGGAGGCTTTTGGGTGAAATGCCCTAATGGAAGCAGGCAAACCATGACCTAGTCCCTCAAACAAGCGAATCATGGCCTAGTCATATGCTTCATCCTCTTTTATGGGAGCATCGCTCGATGGTGGTGAGTGTGGAATTCTCCCCATGTGTGGTTTTCATTGGTTGATTTCCCTTGTGGGCCCCATGTTAGCTCTAAGATCCATTTTTTGCTCCTCCCTAATCTCATACTTTTTCAAATAAAATATTCTAAAAATACCTTGAGCAATGTTGTGAGAGTCTTGAGCCATTATCCCACATGTATCCCACGATGGCCCTCATGGTGGTATATAAAGCACAACACCCACATAGAGCTTTGTAAATCAGGAAGCAAGCTTTTGGGTGAAATACCCTAGTGGAAGCAGGTGAACCATAATCCAATCCCTCAAATGAGAGAATCATTACCTAGTTGTATGTTCGAACCTCTCTTGTGGGAGCATTGCTCGATGGTGGTGAATGTGGAGTTCTCCCAATGTGTAGTTTTTGTTGGTTGATTATCCCACATGTATCCCATGATGGCCCTCATGGTGGTATATAAAGCACAACACCCATATAGAGCTTTACAAATTAGAAAGCAGGCTTTTGGGTGAAATACCCTAGTCGAAGTAGGTAAACCATGACCCAACCTCTCAAACGAGCGAATCATGGCCCAACTGTATGCTTCATCCTCTCCTATGGGAGCATCGCTCAATGGTGGTGAGTGTGGAGTTCTCCCCATGTGTGGTTTTCGTTGGTTGATTTTCCTTGTGGGCCCCATGTTAGCTCTAGGGTCCATTCTTCGCTCCTCTCATACTGTCCAATCTCGTATTTTCTCAAATAAAATATTCTAAAAATACCTTGAGCAACTCTGTGAGAGTCTTGAGCCATTATCCCACATGTATCCCACGATGGCCCTCATGGTGGTATATAAAGCACAACACCCACATAGAGCTTTGCAAATCAAGAAGTAGGCTTTTGGGTGAAATACCTTAGTGGAAGCAGGCGAACCATGACCCAACCCTTCAAACGAGCGAATCATGGCCCAAATGTATGCTTCATCCTCTCTTGTGGGAGCATCACTCGATGGTGGTGAGCGTGGAGTTCTCCCCATGTGTGGTTTTCGTTGGTTGATTTTCCTTGTGGGCCCCATGTTAGCTCTAGGGTCCATTCTTTGCTCCTCTCATACTTCCCAGTCTCGTACTTTCTCAAATAAAATATTCAAATAAATACCTTGAGCAATGTTGTGAGAGTCTTGAGCCATTATCCCACATGTATCCCACGATGGCCCTCATGGTGGTATATAAAGCACAACACCCATATAAAGCTTTGTAAATCAGGAAGTAGGCTTTTGGGTGAAATGCCCTAGCGAAAGCAGGTGAACCATGACCCAACCCCTCAAATGAGTGAATCATGGTCCAATCGTATGTTCCATCCTCTCATGTGGGAGCATCGCTCGATGGTGGTGAGTGCAGAGTTCTCCCCATGTGTGGTTTCCATGATTTCCCTTGCGGGACCCATGTTAGCTCTAGGGTCCATTTTTTTCTCCTCTTGTACTACCCAATCTTGTACTTTCTCAAACAAAATATTCTAAAAATACCTTGAACAACGTTGTGGGAATCTTGAGCCATTATCCCACATGTATCCCACAATGGCCCTCATGGTGGTATAGAAAGCACAATACCCACATAGAGATTTGCAAATCAAGAAGCAGGCTTTTGGGTGAAATGCCCTAGTGGAAGCAGGTGAACCATGACCCAACCCCTCAAACCGTATGCTCCATCTGCTCTTGTGGTAGCATCGCTCGATGGTGGTGAGTGCAGAGTTCTCCCATGTATGGTTTTCGTTGATTGATTTCCCTTGTGGGCCCCATGTTAGCTCTAGGGTCCATTCTTTGCTCCTCTCGTACTATCTAGTCTCGTACTTTCTCGAATAAAATATACCCTTAAGCTTTGGCCCTTGTGAATAGAAACATAGACGAAACAACCCATAATTTGAAATCATAAAGTATTTTGGAAACCCGCAATGAAGTTCCCCATTCTTGCTACAATTGAGAAGCAAATTCATATCTCAATGCATGGTGCTATTTGCAAATAATGTACTAATGTTTAGATGTTATCTTTTGTATTATATGAATTTTAAAGTGACTTTTTTGGCTTATGGCCTAGTTTAGGGATTCTTGAATTTGCTTAGATGATATATTTGTTAAAAGCCTTCCATCATGCCTTGCACTCTAGTCCATACATTTGTATCAAGTTATGATCATTGCTTTTATTCTATTCCAATGATATGGAAAATGCAATGCATATACTTTTCAAATTGTATATTAAAGGTGGAATTAATGCTTAAGTTGCAAGGATTCTCTAGATAGTATGTCGGATTCAAATAGCAATCGCATAACATCCAAGCCCTTACGGATCAACCGGAAATGAAAAACAATCATATAGAATTGAACCAAGTTCAAATTCCAACACTCTAATAAATACTCCCATGATAGTAATAAATGTTTTGTGAATATGCCCTGTTAATGCAATCATAATGTAATATGGGCAAGACCTGTTTTAATCCATATAACCAATTTAAAAAATAAAAAAGAAGATTGCATGATAAATTGCACATATGTTTATTTGCAGAAAATGAAGTTGCATTATTATCTACCCTTATTACATCATAACCACATAGTAGTATCATATCATCTCAGCTATTATACATGTATCATTTAGCAAGGTTTGAACCTAGGTCTCCATGAAAATTAAAGAATTTAACCGGTTGAACTAATAAAGTATTAAAATGTTTTATATTTAATTTTATTGATGAACGATTGTTTTTAGGATACCTAAGAATAGATATTTGGGGATATATTATTATATTGTGTAAGAGTTGGCATGGGCCACACATAATATTATATTATATTACAATATAATATTATATTAGTAGTAGGCTCCCCAAAGTAGAATTAGAAGATGTGTATATAAAGAAGAGATATTGTCATTGTAATCATCATGAAGATCAATCTTATGTAATCGTCTTTGCCTATGCAGTGGCTTGTGGGACTTTGCCTTCCTTAAGTGGCTCTCTCATCTTGGGAGATCTTGTGGAGTTATTCCTTCCTCAAGGAGTATTATTGATGTTTCCCTAAAGGGTATTATCTATCTCTGTCTCAATTGTGGATTGTTACTATAGATGAATGATTTGATATTTCTGCATATTGGTGAATGATTTCTATTAATGAAAATAAAGTTTTGTAACAAGTGGTATCAGAGCAACGATTATGGAAAAGTGAGGATTATGTTTTGGAATTGCAGAATTAAGGCAGATTTTTTTTTGGAAAAACGTCTCATCTTTCAAGAGCCATATCTCTGCGAAATTTTATCCAATTCAGACGATTTTTGGATCAGTTTGTGCGGAATTTGAAGATTTTTAAAATGAGTGGTCATATGAAGGATTCTGATCAATATTGAGAGAGATACGACTTTTTAAAAATCAATCGTCTATAACAAGGGTAGTGATGAATTTTCAAATCGCAAATTTTTTGAAAGACAAAATTTGTTAGTTCGGGTAAGCAAATCAGTTGCAATTTATTTTGTTTGGAAGAAAAAATTGCAAATCTAGTTGTCTATGTGGAATTTTAGCTTCAAATCAATGGAAAGATATATATTTTCATAAAACCCTACTTTGCATTGGGGCATGATATATATTCTCATAAAACCCTAGTTTGTAGTGGGGCATCAACTATGGAACTACAATTGTTTTTTGGAGAAGATGATATTGATGTTAGAGAATGGTGGAAACTATTTAGATCCTTGTGTTATAATAATTATCTTACTTGGAAACTCATGCTTCCTCGCTATCTTAGAGGAGCAGCTCTCTCTTGGTCTAATAGTTCTAATAAATCTAACTTCACTTGGGAGGAAATGAAGCATGCATTCTTGAGTAAATGGGACCCATATAAAAAGATAGCCGCTTTGAAGGTCACTATCAAGGGATATGAAGAAGAAATAAACATGCTTCAAAAAGAACAAAATGAAGTAAAAAGAGAGCTAGCAAATTTCAAAGTGGTAGAAGATTAAAAAGAGATGTCAATATGCAGACGGAGGAAACCATACCTTTGATAGAATATAAATTAAAAAGTGGACAAAGGGATTTGTTTAAATCCAAAAAATCTATTTTGCAAGTTCATGGAAGCATTTAAAAGGCACGGGTTATTAGTCCCATTAACCCTATTAGCAGATATAATTTTATTCATATTGCTTTGGCTAAGAGGTTGCAGGTTCAAGCAACAAAAATAAAGAACATACATCTTGAGGGTGAGAATGTTCAGATTTTTGAAGATTTGAAGATCACCATGGATAATAATGTTTTACATTCATATTTTTATGTTATTGAGATCGATGATGAGGATATTGTTCTTGGTTATCCTTGGTTAGATTCTTTGGGTACTGTTGCCATTAATGTGCAAAAGAAGTTTAAGAAGTTATGGTATAGGAAAAAGAAGATAACATTATAGGATATTTCTCAGATTAAGGAACAAGGATCCAAGGAAAAACAAGAAGTCTTTGCAGAGAAACAAATTGAAGAACAAATAGAACCTAAAACAAAATCTAAGTAACAACAACAGAGTCCATGGAAATAACAGTAGCAAAGTCTTAAGGAATATTTGTTAGAAGAGCACAAGGACATACCAAACAAAAGGAACATAAAAGAACAATGTGTAGAAGATTTTAAAACAGTGGAGCCAAATGTTGAGGAGTCGAAGAAGGTAGCAACTTATCACCATCAAAGAACAATGTGTAGAAGATTTTAAAACAGTGGAGCCAAATGTTGAGGAGTCAAAGAAGGTAGCAACTTATCACCATCCACACCACCATGAGCAGCAACAATATTGGAGGTATGGCTCAAGGCAGCAATATTATGGTTCTACATGGAATCAAAAGGGCACCAAGTATGGCAGTGTTTGGAAGAGAAAGCATAGTGATCCTGGTTTTCAAAATGGTTCATCAACATCAAGGAACAAGTGGACCCATCATTCAAATTATCAAAATACAGTAGCAAAAGCATGGAGCCAACGAAGCGGATTTGGATACTCAAGTGGCAAAATGGCATACCAGCATCAACGTGTTTCACTAGGATGGATGGATGATCGAGATTGATACTAGTTGCTAACATTGCTTGGCAAATCATATTATCTTGTTTCTTCAAATGTTTCAAGGACGAAACATTTGTAAGGAGGGTGGCATGTTAGGGAACCTAAGAATATATATTTGGGGATAGATTATTATATTGTATAAGGGTTGACATAGCCTACACATAACCCAAAGTTGATTGTATTATAATATTACATTAGTGGTAGGCTCCCCAAAGTAGAAATAGATGGGTATATAAAGAAGAGATTTTTCATTGTAATCATCATGAAGATCAATCTTATGTAATCGTCTTTGCCCACATAGTGGTTTATGGGACTTTGCCCTCCTTAAGTGGCTCTTTCATCTTGGGAGATCTTGTGGAGTCGTTCCTTCCTCAAGGAGTATTATTGGTGTTTCCCTACCTTACGGGTATTATCTATCTCTGTCTCAATTGTGGATTGTTATTGTGGCTAATTATGTGGATGAGTGATTTGATATTTCTGCATATTGGTGAATGATTTCTATTAATGAAAATAAAGTTTTGTAACATTGTTCTTCAAATCTTTACCCATCTCACCAAAAATAAAAATATTAACCTACCAAATGCAAATATTGAAAATCTATTTAGTAATACTACTATAAACCATCAAACCAGACAACATGTGAAGATGTTCAAAAGGGATATCGTACAACTCACTCCAACAACAGCATGATCAACTTGGTTTGAACAGACTTACACTAGAATTAGAGAGTGATAGAACTACATTATTTGTGCTATCATCTTCTATAGTAACTGAATGTCCTTTCAGGTACCATTAAAATATATTTTTCTTTATTTCTTTGTCCAAACTGCTTTTGAGATGTTAAAAGGCCAGAAAAGAGAAGCATTTTTTCTCTAAGATATTATCAAATCTGCTTTTCAAGTTGTGTCAATGCATTTGCATGGATTATAAGAACAAAGTTGCAATCCCTTATAGAAGGTATTATCTAAAAGGTCAATATCTGAAAAGGGCAATAAAATATGCTGCTGCTATTTCTGAGCATTTAGGCATTTATTATATTGACAACAACATGTAGTCCGAAGAACATAGAAAAGTCAGAATGTTACCATGTAAGAATGTTACTGTGTAAGTTGACGGGGTACATCAAGAATCAGACTATATCTTATTTCATGAAAATATTTTAAATTGCATTAAAAGACAGTATCGTGCCAGACATTTGTCATATGATAGTCTACCATAGCATCATAGCCCTTTAGGCATTCCAAATTGTCTTCCAAATTGTCCAAAGCTAGGCGGGGAACAGTCTAATTCCAAACTTAATTGCTTTCATGAACTTAAGAGTGAAACTGTGACACTGACAGAAATTTTTTTTTTCCAATGAGTTTACACATGTTTTTATGAGGGGTCATGGTCCCCTCATACTGAGTGGGTTTTGAACCTTGGACCTCTCAAAGAGAAGCCAAAGCCCTTACCACTACAGTAAGCTTGCATCTATAACAGAAATATTATTGAAATACCAGTAAGCATTTTTAAAGATAAAAAGTAAGACTGTTTAATAGGTATTTTACATCAGACAAAGTTACATAGGATACACTAAGAAGGCTTCAGAACCCTTCAATCAAAACCCTCTATGGTTAGAATGATGCAAACTAATAAATTTAAATTGGGCACTAAGCCGTCTTCTGTTTATTTAGGGTTCTGAACCAACTTCTTGACTTTTGTGTAAACCAAACAAACATCGTCTAAGTGACATGGATATCTCCATAACCTGATGTGGGTGTTGAAGTGCCACACAGATTCCAGCACAAACAGCAAGGACACCAATTGTTAAAATAAAGACACGACGATTCATCCTGACATCACGTTTTACCTCAATGTTTATCATTTGAGCACATCCCACAACATCGATTGTCTTCTGAACTCCTAAATTTTTGTTATGCTTCAACTCAGTAGAGATATCGCTACAGCATTCCTTCTCAAGCAAGGGCATCAACATGCTATTTTCATCAACTGAGAAGACTCGTGCATCCCCTGATTCTAATCCACATGAAGGCCTAATTCCTGTTTGGGACTCCTCAATTTCCTGCCAAACAGAATAAAACAGCATTGCTATTAAGATCTCTTCAATTTGTACACATGCCCTTGCACATGTTGATGTGGGTCAGAATAAATATATCAAGGAGGCATGCAACCAATTTCAAACAAGGGCGGCATCAAACCAACCACATGTCACCATATCAATTACACGGGAGACACCTATAACATTGGAAATTTCCATTCCTCTAAAGTAATTAGCATAGGGAAGTAAGAACAACAATATTGCCTGAGTATGGGTGCCAGTAACAAGAATGATGCCTGAAAATAATTCATGTTAAGGCTAAGGAATACTAAATTGGCTTCCCGCAGAACAGGTGCAGATAAACAAATAAAATTGATAATTAAGCACATTCATACATCGGTTGCAAATATATGTTTGAATAAGAGAAAACTTTTTATATTATAACTAGTAAACCAGTTTCAGAGTGTTGCAGAAAATGTCTTACCTCACTTTCACCAGAACATTCATAGGGATGCTGATTCCCAAGTTCACTCGCAGAGTTTAATAATGATGGTTGTCCTTGCATTACCACCTTATCCAGGAACTGCTGGGAATCAGTATTACCTTTGTAATCCCGTTTCTTCCTAACAGATAGCCATGCATGCTTAACATAATTGTGGAGCAGCTCAACATCAGCATCATTGAACTCGTTTGACTTCCCATACACTTGTTTTAGTATTCTGATCACTTTAGGTGAATACAGGACTTTAGCCATGACAGAAATAAACTGGCCATTTATCAAGAAACTGAACAAGCAGTTCAACCTCTGTATGTGTGCATGATTCACTGGAAGATCATTTTCATTGGGTTCAGGACACTTAAGAACCCAACCTACATCTAAAACTAGCTCCAAGATACCTTGCCGCTTCACTAAAGTTTGTTTGCAAATATCAAAATTTGAGCATGCAATGTCTGCATGTTCATAACCATTTCTGCAGCAGAACCTGCAATCCATGAGTTCTTGCTCCAGTACTTGGAACTCCGAACAAATTTGTTTGTCTCCTATGAGAATAGGAATAAAATTGGATATTCCACATTCATTCTCAACCTGCAAGGATCAGAGATCATAATATGTTGTAAGATAAGAACACATGCATACTAGCACCTCTCTCTCTCTCTCTTTCACACACACACACACACATTTAGTTAGAGATGGGTTACCTTGGTCCCACATGTACTGGACATAATAACAAGGATTAGTTTACCAGTTTGACACCAACCACCAAATGGGCACCAATTTGGACAACATATTTGAAAGGATGAAAATTGAAAAGGCTAAAATATGGCTGTCTCAAGGGCCTAAGGCAAGCAGCATAAACCCTGCTGCTGGGGATTTCATTGACAACTGTCTTTCCTATTCCATAATTTGTTGCACTTTTTAAGGCATTTCTGCCTGCTAGTGCTTGGCTTCCTAGTACTAACAGAGGTGATAGTCAAGGTCTTCAATTTTTTTTGCCCCTTTTCCCCCTATATGAAAGCAACAGGAATCTTTTCGTGTAATTCATACTTGCCTTTCAATGTTTGTTGAATCTCCAGATTGGCAAGCTAGAGCAGGTATCATTTCTGTTGGTTATGCAGATATCAAAGGGCCCTTTTTTTTAAGGATCTTCTAGAAAAAATGTTGGATGAAGCTGCCCAACATGTCACCAAATTACTTGATGAGCATTCTGTCTCTTGGACGCATGTATTAGCTTGAATGTCTAATGTGTGGGCTCACAGGAAATCATAACAGCTTTGAATTTCCCTGTCACTCACCTTGGGGGTATTATAGTAAAATCAATTGATGCATCAGACAAACATTAGAAAGAAAGAAATTATATTAATGTCCACATGACTAAAAGTAGGTAAATAGGACTCAAAAGTACAGAAAGTTATAATGGCTAATCAGGAGTCCTAAAAGGAGCACCAAAACCAGAAGTATCTAAAACTAAAACTAATAAATGCAAACTTCAAAAAAAAAAAAGGGAAATGAACCCAAAACAAGTAAATACTAGATGTGGACAGTCAAATAGATATGAAGCCAAATTCCATTACACAACTTTTTTACAACCTTGTCCAGGGCTGCAAATCGATGTGGATCATAGAAAACAAATACTGCCACAGATTTCATATCCATGGCGATACTTTGTGATAAAAATGCAAAATTGAAGAGAAATGTTTCTTTCAAGAATGGACAAATTAAAGCTCTAGCAGGAAAACAGTAAAATCAATGCTTTGGAAATTGTGTTTGATAAAGCTTTTCGAAAGGTTGCTTAGAACGTGATATAGTAGGACTATTAAGGAAGATAAATACTGGCAATCTTGGTTGATCTTGTAACTTGTTTCAGGTAATGAAGATTAGAATTCATGAAATATGAACATTTTACATAACATTTGGTCCTTATAAAGCTAAAAGTATTTTATGTTTGACTGAGCATAGGTTTTAAGTCTGGCTATTTAGTCATTGTTACACAAAACATATTTATTGTTATGTTTGTTAACTTAATTTCTTAAAGAATAAAAAGTTCTCAATATACCTGTGAAGATTCTAATAATTAACAAATATTGAGTACGAAGTCAATCTTCACTCTAAGGTTTGCTAAGTCATTGACAAATTGGAGCTTGGTGACTGTGTTTAAAAAAAAAAAAATCAAGAACTTGGCCTCATTGAAAGCTATAAGTTTACCAAGAGGGAAGAGAGATTAGAGCCTCAAAACTAAGAATACATTCTCTACGAGTGCTAATGTGATACACATGGTGAAAGTACTTTATTACATTAGAAATTGGATGAGATCTTAGACTCGATAGGTGGAGTTTATATTCGATGCCCACTAACTACATAAGAAGCCACATCCGTAAGAGGCCAATAAGACAAAATCTCAACAATATGATAAGACATAACACGCCCTTTCCAACAAAAGAATATGAAAGAGCAATGTTTTCATCTCTAAGGATGTTTTTTCATGTTTAGTGCTAAGACTCACATGTATGCCTAATTTCTCGGTATCATTAAGCTGGTTTTGATCCACAGTGCTGAAACCAATGTGTGGTACTACAGACAACTTCAAACCCAAGAGAATTCAGAGCTATTAATGAAAAATTAACATGCAATGAACTTAAAGAAATGAGCTTTTAAAAAAAAACAAAATAGGAATGGAAATAAATACTAGTCAGAACTTTCATATCCATTAATAAACAAGGTTACCAGGTGCGGGGGTGCGGGGGTGCAGCGGGAATCATGGATGCGGGTGCAAGTGCAGCCCCTGTCAAAAATAGGGTTCGCTGGTTGTGGGTGCGGCTAGTTTTTAATTAAAAAGATATATATATATATATATATATTTCATCAAAAAATTAAAAAATATAATAAATACGCACATTGCGAAATAATTAAATAAATGATTAAACATTTACATTGTGAAATAAAATAAATCATTCATACACATTGCAAAATAATAAATATTTAAATATGGCATCATAAAAGAATATTTAAATATGATATTTGATATTCATGTAAAAAAATGACAGGATGTCAAGTCATAAAGAGTCTAAGAGATAACAATATATTATATAGTAGTGGATATGTACAAAGATAACATCAAATATCTTATATTTGACTCTCATTCGTCATATTCCTCATCATCATCTTCTAGGCCCTCCTCCTGTGGATCTGGTGGTGGTAGATCTGAAAAGCCATCACACCTACTATCATCTTTGGTGTCATCAAGAACTGCATCCCAACGTGCAAAAGGCCCCTTTGTATAACCCTTGTCCCTACGAGACATGAGTCGAAGAGTACTATGGACATACACGAGGTTCTCTATTTTTTTTTTAATAATTTTTTTAGCCCGTATGGGCTGGGCCCACCTTGAAAAAAATATTAATAAAAAGAAAAGTTTTTATTTTCCTATGCTAATGCCCAAACTGGGCAGGGTTCAGCTGGGTAAACCCTGACTGACAGGGTTCGGTCAAAGATGAACCCTGTCAGACAGGGTTCGGATGGGGTTCGGCCCAGCCGTACCCGATCGTGAACCCGCGAACCCGGTGAGGGTACGGGAGCGATGCGGGTGCGGGGTCGCGCACCCGGTTGGCTGGGTGCGTGAACCCGGTTACACTGTTAATAAACCATCATAACAAAAATAAAGAAATGGCACTGCCTGCAAGAATTGTGAAATTGAGAAACCCTGTATGTCTTGATATTGAGAAATCCTGTAAGCCTAACTCTGAAAAGAACTTCTGGGCACAATTTTGTATGATAAGAAGTACACAAGAATGGCTCAACAGTTAACAAAGCAAAGAAATAGAGAACTATGGATGTGATAGTTATCTAGAAATATGATATTCGTATTGTATATTGGTGTTATGCTAGTAGTTAGCATAGGCCACACATAGCCTAAAGGTTATTAAGTTAAAAATTTATATGAAATTATATTGTAATAATGAGTCAGCTAGGGTATACCCTCCCCTAGTATTATTGCTAGAATATATAATGAAGCAATCAGCAAGTTGTGGATCATCCTCATCATTTATTGCATTGTAATCATCTTGCCCCCAATGTGGATTATGAGACTGTTCTCTCTCTGAATAGCACTCTTATTTTGGGAGATCTTGTGGAGGAACTCCTTCCTTGAGTATTACTGGTGTTGCCTTAACTTAAGGGCATTCTATATATCCATTCTCATGTGTGGATTTATTGTATTATGTTTTATTTATTGTTATTTTTGCATATTCTATAGTGATCTACGGTATTGAGTATTAAGATTCATAACAGGTTGTAACCAAGCCAGGTTTGGGCAATGTGGGGAAATTTTTTCAGAGTTAGAAAATTTGTGGCAAATTTTTCCAACAAAACACTCCATCTTATATGTGCTCAGAATCCTTCAATTAGGATAGTTCTTGCACCATATTTTTTTTTTAATTTCATTTGCTTGAAAGGGAGTGGTCATATGAAACAATCCGTGCAGTATCAAGGCAGGACATATGAACCCATTAAGTCACTCATATAGAATAGTTGCATTGACATTTTTCCAGGGAAGAAAAAAATTGATATATATTCCACAGTAGGTAAGCATATCAGTCGTCATTTATTATATTTTTAAGGAATTTTTTAGATCTACTTCTTGTGTGTCACATTTTGGCTTCAAATTGATCAGGAGACATGAAATACCATTTTATGAAACCTTAGTTTCATGAAACCCTAATTTTCATTGTGATTTTCTTAGGAGATTATAACATTTGTCAAAATTTTCTACAAAGGATGATAGTGATGCTAGAAAGTGGTGGCTCAACTATGAATCTTTATACTATGGTGATGTTCGTTGGCAATTTAAGCTTCATTGTTATTTAGAAAGGGAAGTTTTCAACAATGATAATGCACTCGGCAAGAAATTGGAAGAGCATTTTTGAGCAAATGAGAACCTTAGATAGTGAGGATAAAAAGACAGATATCCGTAAAGGAGATCTAGAGAATAAGGATTAAAATATAGCTAGTTTAAGGGATATCATTCAATATTATGATAAAGAAATGAAAATTTTTAAGTAAGACAAAGGGAAAAATAAGAAAGAGTGTGAGAAGAAGGAACTACATCTTCGGATTCAGATGAGCAAGACAAGGGTCGAAGGGAATTGCCCTCATTTAAAAATTATATTTTATAAGTTCATGGATGCATTTATAAGGAGGTTATTATTTCCATAAACGCTAACAAGAAGTATTATTCATCAATATTGACTTGGTCAAAAAGTTGCAGAATCAAGCAAAGAATATCAAGGATACACAGGTTGAGTGTGAGCATCATACTTATTAGATCTGACTAGATTTGGATGAAATTCAGACCAGTCTGGATTTTTTAGGCATGTCATAATTTTATGGTCCAGTTTGGCCTCTGTCCATCTAAAAATAATAAATGGATTTTGATGTTGTTGCAGGTTTAGATGTTGTCTATGTTTAGCACTTAAAAGTTCATTTCAATTCAAGCTTTTAGTCTCGGATATTCTTATATATTTTTATGTTATTGAAGTTTGAAACTCATACATTTGTTATCTTAGCATAATTCTGCTCATGAATTATTGTGAAATTTTATATGCTCTCTCTCTCTCTCTCTTTGAGATTCCCCATTTTTGAAATATTTTAATCTCCCAAACGAGTAACTATGGTGAAAATGTTCAGATCTTTGAGGATTTGAAGATCACTATGGATAAATATATTTTACATTTAGAATTTTATGGTATAACTATACATAATGATGATTTTCATATTTTTCTTGTATATCCTGGGTTGGATTCACCAAGTATTGTTGATATGTAAAGGAAGTTTATGAAGCTTTGGTATAGGAAAAATGCAGTGTTCCACGGGGACGCGTCCCCCCGTTTCCCACGTCCCTCAGGACGGGGGGACGGCAAGGGGGACGTTTCCCCCCGTCCCCCTTTTTGGGGGACGGCTGGGAAACGTCCCCGGGACGGCTGAGGCCTGTGGCCTCCCGTCCCCGGGACGTCCCCCTTTTTGGGGCGTCCCCGGGGATGGCTGGGCGTCCCCACCAAAGGGGAAAATAAAAAAAAATAAAAAATTTAAGTTTTTAAGTTTTTAAAAAGGCTGGGCGTCCCCACCAAAGGGGAAAATAAAAAAAAATAAAAAATTTAAGTTTTTAAGTTTTTAAAAAGGCTGGGCGTCCCCACCAAAGGGGAAAATAAAAAAAAAATAAAAAATTTAAATTTTTAAGTTTTTAAAAAGGCTGGGCGTCCCCCACGGCTGGACTATTTCAAATTTCTTATTGCTGTCATATTTGAACAGTTAGTGACTGAAAATTGTTAAACATGACAGTCTTTGTTTGAACATTGGTGGCTGAAAAAATGATGACTGTTATTACTTAAAATGATGACTGTTTGAACATTGTTTGAACTTGATATCCTTGGCTGAACCTTCAAGTTATAGTTGTTGAACTTGAAACAATTAAATGGCTGCAAATTAGTAACTAATATGAACATGAAAATGTTAAATGACTCAATTATGGCTGCACTTATGTGTTAGTAACTAATCTGAATATGAATGGCTGCACTTACATAATTGATTAGTAATATGAAATATCATTTTTGTTGGGTGTAGAATTTTGAATGTGTAGATTATTCTAAATTTCTAAAAAAAATCATTTTTTATAGTATTATACCAGCCGTCCCCCCCAGCCATCCTCGAGCCATCCCCTAAAATCGACCTGCCGTCCCCCGCCGTCCCCGGAAACCCGTCCCCCCGTCCCCCAGGCTCGTGGAACCTTGGAAAAATGTAAGATAATTATTACATTATTTACAGGAGATTTGAAGAGAGAGGAAACTAAGAGACATGCTGGTCTCCACTAGAATGGGAAGCACCAAGAGTCTGTTGAGACACCAAGAGAAATCTCATATTATATATATATATATACAGCCTTGATGTTTTGAATTTGAATAATCTCCTTTCCTTGCTTGTTCCATCGATGGTATCAAAGCAATATCCTGTGCAGCCTTATAGGCCTCCATTGTGTGTGATTTGCCACCAATTTTCTCTCCGTATTTAAACTCCGCCAAATAGTGATAATAATCGCTTTTGTCTCGCTAGAGCCAGCATTAGGAATGAGAAATTTGTCAAGAAGCTTCAAAACTCCATTGCAGATCCCCACTAGTTCTGCTTTGTCCTTGGCCTTGTAATCCCAGACAGCGGCAAACCTATAGTCATTACCGTTCGCTCTTCTCCATCTCCTTAATCAACGAAATAAGCCGCCAAATTGTCCACATCCGTTGTGGAGCACATCTTCCAGAGCACCATCGATTTCCAAACATGATAGACCCCTGCTGATGTGTTGAGCACCTGTTATGGCAGCATTGACAGGCTGCATTTCCCCAGATTTGACGCTCTGCCTATGGCGTGTCTGGGTTGCACCTATGGCTGCTGACTCCCTCTACTAGAGAGACCCTCACTTGAAGAAGATGAGACAACACCACACAGCCACGAAGGAGAGGACCATGGTCTGCACTGCTCGATGAAACCACTTGTCATTTATTTTATTTTTTTTCTGCTAACAAGACATCCCTGAATTTGGTCTGAGAAAAATAATTGCACAATACGGATAATTTATTCCTTTCTACGAGGCGGTATGTTCGAGGCATATTGAAAAAGCTTTATACAAATGTGTGCATATACAATTGCTTGAGGCTTTACACCACTCTTGCACAACTAGCTGAACCCGGGCACATATTGCACGAGACAGTCATTCCACTAACGGAAATTTCAGGACTGTGATAGGTGCTCCGTGGCCAGCAGAATCGAAGCTATAATTTTTTTTTTAAAATACCAAAAGGTACACAAAAGCCTTTACTTTCTTTAATGCATGAAATCAATAATAGGGGAGTTGATACTTTGAAAGAAAGTATGAAATTTTAAAATAGAGGTTAAGGAATCAAAACCTACCAAAGACAACATTAGTTTTTTTTCTACCTCTAGGAAGGAAATTATTTTAATTTTGAATTTCCTATAGTTCTTTAAGGTCAAAGAATTGAAAAATAGACTATAGTGAATATTTTGCAAAATTAAAGGGGGTAGTAAAATTTCTTTGTAAAAGATGCATTTTTGAGGGTGACCGACACCTTAAAAAAATTTTAAGCAATTTGCTTCAAATTTTTCATACTTTGTATACCAATTAAACACGTGCTTAAGCACACTCACAATGTTCAGTATCAACGGCACCTCTGGCTTGCATTTACAGGTAAATTTGTTGGATTGAACTACTGAATCTATAGCCTAACAAAGCTGCCATAAATATGTTTGGGCATTGACCCTTTAAATCGTTGGGGAGATATAAGGTTATCAATCTCTTGATACTTTCACTCCATCACTTTCTACCCTATTTGTCACTATCACTAGACATAAACCTTGAAATTGAGAAATTCCAAGTATATAGGGAAGTTACATCCGCATACAAGGATTTCTCTTTAAGCAAGTGTCATTGATAGGGCGAATCCCTTTCCATACTGCCTTGGTACCTCATATCATTCTCTTTCACGTACCTTAAAGTCTCTCTCACATATGGCTATGTATATCAAGAGGACTAGCTTCTTCCACGTATCGATAGGTATATAGAAAGGTTTAGTAAATCAGACTGGTGATATATTGAAAGAGGGACCATTTGGGAGTCATAAGGAACCCTTACTATGGCAACCAATTTTTTCTTACAGAATCATAGCTACTCAAATGCCCAAATTTTAGACCTTGGAAGAGTAAGATGAGGACCATCCTAGTGGTTGAGAAACTCTAAGACATTGTCACCAGCAACATCACTCAACCTGAAGAGGATGAAAAGGCTCAACAGCAATTTGATGATGTAGATGCCAAAGCACAAATGATCATCACCCTTGCGACAGTAGATGTCATTCAGCCACACATTTGTGAAGCACGGACATCCAAGGAGGCATGGGACTCACAATCTAGTTTCTACCATCTACGAAGGGAAGAATGAATCAACAAATCTTCACCTTCAGTCTCAACTCCACACATTAAGAGTTTAAGATGGAGAAAGCATTGAGGAATTTCTTCGCAAAGTTGCAAAATTGAAAGCCAGATTGAATGCCATGGGAGAAATAGTAGAAGATAGGCTCTTAGTACCCATCATACTTAGAGCCCTACCAAATTCTTTTAGAGTGTTGATTACTTCTTTGCAAGTATCAAATAGGAAGGTGTCCTTTGATGAGTTGGTGAATATGCTTCAATAGGAAGAAGCAACCAACCAGTTGAGGGATCAGTTGACAAACAATGCACTCATTTCCACAAAGAAGCCACAGAAGGATCCTTCCTCATCATCATCATCACAAAAACAACCTCAAAAACAGAGGTATTGTCATATATGTGAAAGAGAAGGAAATGATACAAAGTATTGTCAATATAACTCTATATGACTTGAGGTCAAGTCCGCAAACCTCCTCAGCAAAAGACAGTTCAAACTACATCCAAGCAACAACAAGGGCATGTTGCACAGGAAGAACCAGAATCTGATTCCAAACAGAACTTCGAACTAGCACACAAGATACTAATGTCCAAGGTAGTGACAAAACCGAAGCATGAAATTTGGCATATTGATTCAGGTGCTAGCAAGCACATGACTGGGGACAAAATTGTGGTTTTACTCCTTACAAGAAAGCCTCCAAAATGGCTCACTAATACCATCAAAGATTCTAAACTTGATGCACTACCTAACCTCACTTCCATACATACTCGCAATAGTACATGGCAAGAAGTAAATCTCAACTTGATGATTTCAGTAATGGAGAATTCAGAACCAACATCAGCGAAGGGCGCAGTTAGTTTGCCACAATGGATGGCAGCCATGGATGCAGAATATACATCTCTGATGAAGAACAAAACATGAGATCTTGTTGATCTACCAAAAGGAAAGAAGCCCATAGGCTGCAAATGGGTCTTCAAAATCAAATACAAGGAAGATGGATCCATTGATAAGGCACAACTCATTTCAAAGGGCTATGCACAAAAGGAATGAATTAATTATGTAGAGACATTTACACCTACAACAAAGATTTACTACCATCCATGTATTCTATGCACTGGCAGCACGGTTCGGTCGAAATATTCAACAAATGGATGTCAAAAGTGCCTTCCACAATGGTACATGACACAACCTAAAGGCTTTGTTGTTAGTGTTAGGAAGTGAAGTCACTATACAGGTGCACAATCAGCAGAAAAGGAAGTTGCAGCAGACTAGACATCTGGGCTGCTAGACGTCTAGGTCAGACGTCTAGGCAGCAGGCCAGACGTCTGGGTGCTAGACGTCTAGGCTAGACGTCTGGGCAGCAGGCTAGACGTCTGGGCAGCAGGCTGACCTGCTGCCTAGACGTCTAGGTCAGACGTCTAGGCAACAGGTCAGATGTCTAGGCAGCAGGCTAGACGTCTGGGCTGTAGGCCAGACGTCTGGGCTGCTAGACGTCTAGGCAGCAGGTCAGATGTCTAGCCTGCTGCCTAGACGTCTGGGCTGCAGGCCAAACGTCTGGGCTGCTAGACGTCTAGGCAGTTAGACGTCTAGGCAAGTAGACGTCTAGGATAGACGTCAGGACATGGAAGACGAATCGCTTCAGTTCCGCATGGAAATGAACAGTTTTGCGGAGGCTTCCTTTGGGAGAGGAAACGAACGGTTCAAGGTCTTCCCTTCATGCTCTATAAAAGGGACTTGATCCCTTGCATATCAAAATGATTGATGAAATGTTGGAAACGTGAATGTAAAGTTTTGCTGAAAATAATAAGAAAAAGAAGTTGCCATTGCCTCGTGGTTTTCCTGCACATTGCAGGTTTCCACGTAAATATCTATGTTACTTGTGTTGCTGTTTTTGTTCTCTGTCATTGTGTTTCTAAATTGCAGGTGTAAAATCTGAAGTTTATCCTAACATTTGGTATTAGAGCTCAAGGTTTTGTGCGAGTGGGAGTTGCAACAATGACAGGAGGTGTTACCAAGTTTGAGATTGAGAAATTTGATGGCAGCAACTTCGCTCTATGGAAGATGAAGGTGGAAAATTTGCTGGTTCAGAATGACCAAGCTCAAGCCTTGAAAGGGGTCGCGAGTAAACCGAGAAGCATGAAAGATGAGGAGTGGGCAACGCTGGACAAGAAGGTTGTTTCTACAAGTCGTCTCTGCCTAGAAGACTTTGTCTTGTTCAATGTAGCTGAAGAGAAGACCGCGGAAGCCCTTTGGCAAAAACTTGAAAAGTGTATGAAACAAAATCAGCAACAAATAAGGTTTTTCTGAAAAAAGCAGCTTTATAGCTTGAGGATGAAGGAAAGTTCATCCGTTGTAGATCATTTGAACGAGTTTAATACTCTTATCAGTAAATTGGTTTCAGTTAATGTGAAGATGGAGGATGAAGATAGAGCTATCACCCTACTTTGTTCCCTCCCGGACACTTGGGATCATATGGTGATGATCATCAATAATTCATCATCAGGAACTCTCAAATTTGATGATGTGGTAGTCGCTTTGTTGGCAAAAGAGTTGAGATGAAAAACGTTTTTGAAACCCTCAACCAATGAAGCCCTATCTGTGAGAGGTCGATCTTTCGAGGGGAGTAAACAAGGTAGAAAACAGTCCATATCTAAGTCTAAAAGACATAAGCAGAAAGGGAAGTGTTGGCATTGTGGGAAGCCAGGACAATCAAAGAAGGACTGTTGGCAATTAAAGAATGGTGAAAAGCAAAATCAGCCATCAACTGAGGCCAGTGCAGCAGATTCAGGAGAGACGACAACATGTAAAGCCTTATGTATCAGTAACAGCAGATTTGTTTTATATACTTGGGTTTTGGACTCAGGTGCATCTTTCCACATGTCTCCCCACAGAGACTGGTTTGACAAATATCAGCCATACTGTGGTGGAAAGGTCTATTTGGGTGATGATCACCCTTTAGAAATTGTGGGAAGAGGGGATATAAGGATCAGGCTAGACGATGGTAGAGAAAGGATGTTATGTGATGTACGACATGTGCCCGATTTGCTGAAGAATTTTCTCTCAATCAAGATGATGGATAAGCTAGGGTATTTTGTCACTTTCAATAACAACTATTGCAAAATTACCAGAGGAGCTCTTGTAGTAGCAAAGGGATAATCTTATGGGACCCTATATCGTTTATGCGGTGATATGGTGACAAACCATGCAGCAGCAGCAACTTCTGTTCAAGATGCAATAATGCTATGGCATCAACGCCTAGGCCATATGAGTGAAAAAGGCCTGAAAATTCTGCATGACAAAAGTATGCTTTCTGGGATTACGTCTTGCAATTTAGACTTGTGTGAGCACTGTATTTTTGGTAAACAAAAGAGGGTTCGGTTTACTGCAAGTCCTAGTAAGAGTTATGATTTTCTGCAACTTATACATTCGGATATATTTGGACCAGTCCCCACTCAGTCCTTAAATGGCGCCATCTATTTTTTGACTTTTATAGATGATTATTCTAGGAAAGAGTGGGTTTATTTTCTGAAGAAGTTGGAAGCTTTGCAAAAATTTAAAGAGTTCAAAGCACGGGTAGAGAAGAGTTTGGGCAAGTCGATTTTATGTCTCAGGTCAGATAATGGGGGTGAATATTACTCCGAGGAATTTGATAAATTTTGTATGCAGGAAGGTATTAAGAACCAAAAGACAGTACCATATACTCCACAACAAAATGGTGTGGCTGAGCGGATGAATCGCACAATCATGGAACGTGCAAGAAGCATGCTTAGCACAGCCATGTTGGAGAAAAAGTTCTGGGCAAAGGTTGTTAATACAGTTGTTTATCTTATTAACAGGTCACCTACAGCTGCGTTGGATGGACAGATTCCGGAGGAGGTTTGGTGTTGCAAGCCAGTGGATTTCTCTCATTTGTGTACCTTTCGTTGTGATGTGTTTGCCCATGTACCCAAAGAAAAAAGGTCCAAGCTTGACCCGAAGTCAAGCAAATGTGTTTCTAGGCTATGGAGATATAGTGAAGGGGTATAGACTGTGGGATCCTACTGCCCACAAGGTAATTATTAGCCTGGATGTTAATGTTGATGAAAAATCCATGCAAAGGAAGAAGGTACAGAAAACTCCTAATGTTGTACCAGTTGAAGTAGAAATGAGTGAAGATGAATATGAAAATCAGCATGCTAAAGTTTTTGATCAGCATGCAGAACAGCAAGTAGAACAACAAGTAGAGCAGCCACAATGGTCACAAGACCAAGAGCCACAATCAACAGATCATTGGGTTATCAGATCTAAAAGTCCACAAAAGTGTCTAGAAAGGTATTCTCATGTTTATCAGTCCTCTTTTGCTTTGTTAACTGATGATGGTGAACCTAGTTCATTTCAGGAAGCTAGAGAGTCTGAGAATGCAGAAAAGTGGAGGAAATCCATGGAGGAGGAAATCGAGGCACTTCACAAGAATAAAACTTGGGAACTTGTGGATCTCCCACCTGGAAGAAAGAATGTTGGAAATAAGTGGGTGTACAAAGTGAAGAAGAACAGTGATGGGTTGTTGGAACGCTATAAAGCTCGCTTGGTGGCAAAAGGCTATGTGCAAAAGTCAAGTATTGACTTTAATGAAATTTTCTCTCCAGTTGTGAAGATGACTACTATTAGAGTTCTACTTGCACTTGTAGCTGCACAGGATTTAGAACTGGAGCAGCTTGATGTAAAGACTTCTTTCTTGCATGGTGATCTCGAGGAAGATATTTATATGGATCAGCCTGAGGGCTATGAAGAAAGAGGCAAAGAGCATTTGGTTTGCAGACTGAAGAAATCATTGTACGGGTTGAAACAGGCGCCAAGGATGTCGTACAGGAAATTTGACACCTTCATGAAGAGCCAAGGTTTCAGCAGGAGTGAAGCTAACCATTGTGGATACTACAAGAGGTTTGATGATGGCAGTTTTATTATTTTGTTGTTGTATGTTGATGATATGCTGGTTGCAGGCCCCAACATGAAGAAAATCATTGAACTTAGGGCTCAGTTGGCTAGGACATTTGAAATGAAGGATTTAGGAGCAGCAAACCAAATTTTAGGGATGAAGATACACAGGGACAGAAAAGGAAGAAAGATTTGGTCAAGTCAAAATTCATATATAGAGAAGATTTTGCAGCGCTTCAATATGCAGAATGCAAAACTAGTTAGTACCCCACTTCTTCCACACTTAAAGTTGTCTTCCAACCAGTGTCCTAGAACAGAAGCAGAGAAGACAAGAATGTCTCGTGTACCGTATTCATCAGCAATAGGAAGCCTCATGTATGCCATGGTGAGCACCAGACCGGATATTGCCCAAGCAATGGGAGTAGTCAGCCGGTACATGGAAAATCCTGGTAAGGAGCATTGGAATGCGGTGAAGTGGATATTTAGATATTTAAGAGTCACTTCAGATGTTGCCATTTACTTTGTATCGGCAGATTTGCAAGTTAAAGGTTTTGTGGATTCTGATTATGGTGGAGATAGAGATGGGAGAAAGTCCACTACAGGATATACCTTCACCCTTGCTGGTGGAGCGATGAGTTGGGCTTCTAAGTTGCAGTCTGTTGTGGCTTTATCAACCACTGAAGCAGAATATATTGCAACGACTCATGCCAGCAAAGAGGCAATTTGGCTAGAGCGACTGTTGGGTGACTTCAAGGTAATGCAGGAGAAAATTATGCTGCATTGTGATAGCCAAAGTGCTATTCAGCTAGTGAAGAATCCAACATTCCATGATCGCACGAAACACATTGATGTCAAGTACCACTTTATAAGAAATGTGGTGGAAGAAGGTAGGATCCTATTGCAGAAAATCGGCACTGAAGTTAATCCTGCAGATATGCTTACAAAGTCGGTCAAGGTAGAGAAGTTTGAGTGGTGTAGAACTTCTCTGGGCTTGCTGAAAAAGCAACAAGGGCAGCATTGGGCAATTGGCACTGGATGAAAATCTTTGGTAGAAGAATTCCTGAATACTGACTTCAAGTGGGAGAATGTTAGGAAGTGAAGTCACTATACAAGTGCATAGTCAACAGAAAAAGAAGCTGCAGCAGACTAGACGTCTGGGTTTCTAGACGTCGAGGTCAAACGTCTAGGCAACAGACTAGACGTCTAGGGCAGACGTCTGGGTTGCTAAACGTCTAGGCCAGACATCTAGGCAGCAGGCCAGACGTATGGGCTACTAGACGTCTAGGCCAGACGTCTAGGTAGCAGGCCAGACGTATGGGCTACTAGACGTCTAGGCAGCAGGCCAAACGTCTGGGCTGCTAGACGTCTAGGCCAGACGTCTAGGCAGTTAGACGTCAGGAGACAGAAGACGAATTGCTTCAGTTCCGCATGGAAACGAACAGTTTTGCGGAGGCTTCCTTTGGGAGAGGAAACGAACGACTCAGGGTCTTCCCTTCATGCTCTATAAAAGGGACTTGATCCCTTGCATATCAAAATGAATGATGAAATGTTGGAAACGTGAATGTAAAGTTTTGCTGAAAATAATAAGAAAGAGAAGTTGCCATTGCCCCGTGGTTTTCCTGCACATTGCAGGTTTCCACGTAAATCTCTGTGTTACTTGTGTTGCTGTTTTTGTTCTCTGTCATTGTGTTTCTACATTGCAGGTGTAAAATCTGAAATGTTTCCTAACAGTTAGTGGGCAACATCAAAAGATCTGCAGACTGAAAAAGTCACTGTATGGGTTGAAGCAAGCTCTCAGAGCCAAGTACATCAAAATTAATGATGACCTATTGCAATATGGTTTCACCAAAAGTTCCTCTAATGCAAATCTCTATATTAAAAAAGTTGGATCTGAGAGAGTGATCCTTGTGTTGTATGTTGATGATCCAGTCATCACTAGTAGTTCAGATGAATTGGTGGATGGTGTGAAGGCAGCAAAGAGGACATTGCATTTTGTCCTTGGTACATTAGAATATGGCCTGGAGTACAAGAAAAATGATAAACTCTTTTTGCAAGGATACACTCAGATTATGTCGGATCTATAGATGACAAGAAGTCAACATCTAGACATGTTTCATCTAGGATCTAGACCTGTCTCATGGCATATCAAGAAACAACATGAAATGGCATTGTCATCCGCAAAGGCAGAATATCATGCTGCATGAGGAGCTGCGTGTGAAGCAATATGGTTACAAAGTATAATATCATATATGGGTGTGTGCAAAAATCGACCAACATTATTGAATTGTGACAATCAAGGTGTTCTGAAATTGGTCAAGAATCCAGTCTTTCATGAAATAACAAAGCACATTGAAGCTCAGTGTCATTTCATTCGAGAACAAGTTCAAAATCACCAAATTCAGCTCCAATACATTTCCACCAGAGATCAACTTTACAAAGGCAGTTGCACATGTCAAATTTGAATTGTTTCGTAGTCCTCTTTGTATACCAAATAATGTAATAAGAGGGGGATGTTAGATAATTATTACATTATCTATAAGATATTTGAAGAGACAGGAAACTAAAAGACATGCTGGTCTCCGCTAGAATGGGAAGCACAAAGAGACATCTCATTTTATATATATCTCTACAGCCCTGATGTTTTGAATTTGAATAATCTCCTTTCCTTGCTCGTTCCATTAAAATAGAAGATGACATTGTCGGACGTTTTGTAGCAGCCAGTTCTGACTTGATGCCACCTCGAGCATGAACAAGAGCGTAGAGAGACAAGTACACACAATTTTGATTGTACATAAAGTTTTGTCGTTTTGTATAGTTTGCACACTAAGTGTTTGCCAAAATGTCGTTAGACATTATTAGTGTGCGAATAAAAAGAATGTCATGCAATATGAGGTGTCATGTAAGGGTAATTAGGGATAGATATGAGGAAGTTGCAGAAGTTGGCAACTACCTCCCCTGTCTATGAGTAGTATAAATAGACTCCTTACAGTTTCTAAATAGATAGTAGCGTATGAATATAATTGGCATTGTATGATTGTGTGACATATTTTGTGAGCATTTGTTGTGAAGAATACATGTTGTAGACTTGCGATAGTGTTGTTGTACATGGTTGTGTAATTGTTGTTCATAAATAAATACAAATGGCATGTGCATTTTCGTTCCATTTTACTTCTAAGTATCCTTTCTCGCGATATGGTGAATGTTGTTTACTGTTGATATTTTCTGTCGTTTACTCTTTTATGTTCCTTCAAACATGGAATACCATTGTTGTGCTACATTTGGCATCGTCCTCTGAAGTTCAAAGTAGTGATTGCAGAGACATTTTAAGGGAGGAAGTGAATGATAGATAACCTAACACGAGGATGTAGGAGACGTGGATGCGGAGGGCAAGCGGAAGAACAAGAGAAGAACCTACAAGAAGAAGTCAAAGGATTGCACAACATCAGGGATAAAAAGTTCATGAAAGTGTAACATGTGACGACGAAGAATTGCATGACAATGGAGCCATGTGATGATGGAGAGTCATGTGACGGAGAATCGCATGATGACAGGGAATCATGTGAGAACGAGGAATCGTTTGAGAGCGAGGAACTATAGGACGGAAATGAGTTACACGACAACGAAGTTGGCGACATGCAAACTGCCAACATGTTGAGTTAAATCGCTAGCAAAAATATATGCGTAAAAGATAGCAACAGAGTTGGAGACTCGTCGCCAAAAGTGGAGCGTGTGTGGAACCCTTCGGAGGAGGGAAGCCGAACAAAGATCAAGTTGAGCGGTGGCAAACATTGTTTTTGACTACTGAGGAAGACATGCAATTGGAGGCACAACAAGCAAACCAGAATTGGGCAGAAGAAAATGTTCAGACAAGTGGTGAAGGCGGCACCAATGAGAAGCATACACAAGATGAGACAAAGCAACTGGTAACACCAGCACACGTGCAAGGGAGAAAGCCTAGAGGCATAGAGGATGGGAGTCAAGAACAAGGGCAACCACAAGGGAGGGTGCTTGAAAGACCAAAAGTGACGCTTATGTAATCACAAAGGAGATCATAGGGTACAAGTGCAATAGGAAGCATCTAACGATTGTTTGCAAAGGACAGGTCGTCCAAAGAATGTTTGTTGAGCGACGAGGAATCCAACAAACCACTATCACCAACAATAGAGATGGTTGCAACAACAATGGGCAAGCAAAAATGCCCGAAATTCACAGATGATAGGAAGGAAGATCCCAAATGCCATATTGGGATGTTTGAGACAATATGGCGAGCAAATGGCATGACAGATGAAAACACATGGTTGCAACTGTTTCCAACAACATTCCGTGGAGTGGCGATTGGTTGGCACCTGAAAAGAGCACCATTCGCTGACTAGGGAAATCTCAAGGAGGAATTCAACAAAGAATTTAGACCACTTTGGGATGATACAAAACATAGTCTTACAACAAGAAAATGGAGGTAAAACCAACAAATGGGTTGCAAAAAAGGTGGTTTCTAGACAGGTTGTTACCTCATTAGAAGAAGATATTGGTTGTTCCACCAATAACCTAATAGGAAGCGTTCGACCATGCACAAAACCTAGAAAGTGAAATGAAGATGGCAAAAATAGGTAGTGGAAGTATGAGTCATGATCGAGATGACAACTCAAATAGTAATCAAGATGACCTCGATGAAACTATCCTGGCAATGCAAAAGGACCTAGAAAGGATGATCAACAACTTAAAGGTGAAGAATAAGGAGAAAAAGGATATTTGGTGTTCAAAATGCAAGACGAAGAGACATACAAACACAAATTGTCCGAAGAAGACGTATTGCAATATATATAAAGTGGACATGCAATTAAAGAATGTCCATTTAACCTGCAAAGTAAATGGCATCAAACAATGATTGTGCAGGAGAGAAGAAAAAACCAACACTTCCAAAAGCGGACAAGGAGCAACAAGTGGCTGTTATCGAAATAATCGCCAAGGGAGGAGACAACTACAAGCAGGAAATTGGTCTGGCAGTGGTGGCGATGAAGATCAATTGCAATACAATTCGAATGGCAGGCCAATCATTCAAAGTTGAAGATGTTCAAAGTGGGGACACTTCACACGCAATTGTATGAATGCACCCGCTGGTGGAGGCAAGAACACAACAATGATGTGTCGATGGTGCGGACCTGGCAACCATAAGGAGGCTTGTGAATCCCTTTGCTTATGTCGATCATCAGGCGTTGTTGTACCTTATCAATAAGCCAACAATTCATGGATGAGTTAGCAAGTGGCTCGTCACATTGCAAGTGTTTGTGTTTCAAGTGGTGGTCAGAATGGGGAAGAAACATATTATAGAAGATCAGTTATTAAAATTCGCTCAGGAGAACCCGTAGAAGGAGAAGGTTAGAATGAATTTCCCAACACTCATTTATCTTCAATCACTACGTTGTCATTGTGGTACAAGTAAATTGGAGAATACTTGTCAATGGGACAGCTACCAAAGGAGTTTTTGGCAATCGAGAGGAAGATCATAATAAAGTCAATACCATTTCAACTGAATGCTAGACTGTTGTACAAAATTGGACCAAATAGAATTTTGTGAAGATGCATAATGGACAAGGAGGTGAACACAACACTAAAGGAGACTCATGAATGGTTGGAGGGAGGACATATGCGACCACGAGGAAGGTGCTTCTAGCAAGGCTATGGTGGCCCACCCTTTGTTGTGAAGCGAAGGAGTTTGTGACTTCATGCAATATGTGCCAATGAGTTGAGAAGCAATTGTAGAAGGACTTCATCCCATTGTACACATCTCAGTCACAAGAATTGTTCAAACAGTGGGGTGTGAATTTTGTTGTACGTTTTAAGACCATTCGAAGCGCATTGCCAGATAACTCCGCAAAGAGCACTACACAATTCCTGTATGAGCAGATCGTTACAAGGTTCAGAGTGCCTCTTCAATTGATGAGTGATCGTGGAGGCCACTTTGTCAATGAAATTATTCAGAAGCTAACCACAAAGTTCAAAATTTTGCATTCGTTGTCAAGTTCATACTCTCCAAGGAAAAACAAATAGGTAGAAGCAACGAAAAAAAATTGGTCTCAATAATGAACTAAACATGTGAAATTGAGACTGCTAATTGGGAGGAGAAATTGCCAGCAATCCTATAGGCATACAAGACGACATATTGGGCCGACGACAATTTACATGCCATTCCAGCTTATGAATGGTTAGGTGGCAATGGTGTCGATTGAATATTTGGTGCCACGTTTGACAGTAGCAATGAAGAACCCTCTTGGTGACCAAGAGAGTCGGGTGAAGAGGTTGATGAAACTCATTAAATTGGATGAGAAGAGAGTGATGGCTCAATGGGCCACGATGGTTGTCTAGTGTCGACGCAAACGTTGGAACGACAAGTATTTGTGGAAGTTGAAATTGAAGGCAGGTGATTTTGTGTTTAAGTACAATGGCAAGAAAGAAATCAAGCCTCAAAAGTTGAAGACTCTATGGGTTGTACCCTTCCAAGTTGAAGAATTGTTGTATAATGGTGCAGCATGATTGAAGAGACTAGACAACACACGGTGTCCTAAGACAATCAATTGTTTGAAGCTAAAATTGTACAAGGTTAGGACTCAAGTGAAACTTGTCAACCACGAACCAGATGGTCAAGAGACAAGTACAGGTAGATTGACAATCGCACTAAGTCAGTCTTCAAGGTCCTTAGAGTGGATTTCGACACATTAAGTTGGAGAAGGTAGCCAAGCAGGAGAATATGGTGCGGACATAAGTGACTTTGAGAACAATGAACTTGCAAAGTAATTGGCATGGTCGTACAAATAAGAAGTCGTAGGGAGTCAACGAAATGACATGCAACCAATGGTCAAGCACAAAGAGTTGAAGTCTGAACCCACTAAGCATAGGAGACTGTGGATAAATGTTAGGTTCCCCAAATTTGCGGCGCTTATTGGATGTTATGGCATAAGAATAACCTCTAAAATTTCTCGTAGCATTACATTGGTCAACATATAGCATTGTTCCATTTGCATTGTACGGTGTAGAAGTTGTCGTCATTCTAATGAAACAAATATACGTAAGTGAATAGTCAGGTGAACAATTGCAATGAGTACAATGCACCTTCATTTGCATCCTCGGTTTGGACTTTGAGTGCCAAATCAAATTTATGTCTTTCACTATCAACATGCTATTAATTTGCGGTCATCATTTCACATCTATATTTGGTGATAGCCCTAATCTATTTGTATGTTCTAACTCGACAAATTTAGCGATCTGGAATTGTATACCACCTTTGCAAGCCTTCATGGGACAAGTTTTGATGCTCTTTCCAGCTCTCATTGCCAACTTTGCAGGTTTTCATTCAACTAATTTTGTCCAATGATAGTTGTTGTTGATGCCTACTTTTGCATGCTATCTCTAATGACAACTACAACATTTTGCATTGGACTCTTAACCATCCACATGGAATTGGCATTGGATTACTTTCCTACACCAAATGTATTTGTGTCATTTCAGAAAATAAAATAAAATCAGGACGTTAAGTCAAACCTTGCCCTTGAACAAGGGGGATAATACGGTGCCCTTCGGCCAACCTTTTTGCTTTTGGAAGATCTTCATGGCATTTTAAATGTTCAACACTCAATTTTATACCATGGACTCCTCATATTTTTATTGGACGATGCTTTCCATTTCCTACCACAACCCTCAAAGCTCACCTTATTCCATTCAATGACCCTCTTCCCTCATTTCACTTCTTTTGGGATCTCAGATTCGGATTTTGGTATTGTTGTGCATACGCTGGAATTTGTTTTGGCATTTGTATGCTTTTGGGTACTCAATCAGGTATAGCAGTTGCCTCTCCAATGTTTTCCACTTGTTTTCTTGTGGAATCATGCTATAGTATGCCATCCTTTGGTTTGATGTCACCTTCGCATTGCATCCCCTTTTTCGGGTTCTTGTTATGACTAAGTCAATGACACACAGTTCAGCTCCATTGCTTTTGCTCCTGGTCACTCAAGTTTACCAGACCAACTTTTCACCTTGGGTTTATTCATTGTTTCGACATCCATATTTTCACCCTATTTGTATGCTTTGGAGTCCAAACCTTCTACTGATGAAGAAATGATGAGAATCCTCTATCTCAGATTAGTTGGGTAGATTATATGTCAATCATAGCATCAATTTATAAGGATTGTTTTTTCTACTTTCTGCTAATTGTTACTATTTAGTTAGACCTTGTATTTGTCATCATTAAACATATTTAAGGCCTCTTATGTTAATAGAAAATTCAGCTAGAATTTATTTCCATATCAATAACCTCCCAAACTGCTCCAATGTGGAATATAATTGAATTCGTCTAGATGTACTGTTTTGAAGTGGATTGAGTGTGATACCTTCAGGCATCTAAGAAGGTTCAAAACAATATTCAATGATATCCATTGGTGCTTGCCGCTGCCATTAGTGCATGCATCAGACCTACAACTGCTGTGCCTCTATACCATGGCATCCTTTCAGCCTCAAGTATCTCCATTCTCTTTACACTTCACTCATACCCAACGACCATGTTTCCTTCTTCCCGCAGTTCCTCCGACAAAATAGAGGCAATTTGCAAGCCTTGCGATGTTGCACAGTATGCATGACATGGTGTATGCTTTGATATCTCTGTGCATGTTTGGCTAGTATAAGTGTTGCTACACAGCAACCAAAGTGTCCAGATGATTCAGAATAGTGTGTTCCCCAAATCAAAAGATTACGCAATGTTCAGGATGGTACACAAATGTCCAGGTCGATATAGTATCTTGACCAAGTAGTTCTCTATGAACTCTTGATCTTACAGATGATCATTTTAGTTTTATGCAAATTCATCCCAATTTTTCAGCTACCTAAAAAATAGCATACAACTCTTACCACGATGGATTACTCTGCATAATATTGTTGATGGTTTCAGAGTGATGCAATCCAGTGTCCATTTTAAGTGAGAAAAACTGTCAGAAGCATAATCTAAGGTGTTTGCCTCAATCTCAAAGGGATAGTTGATAGTCTGTATGGCCAATACCAGTGTGGAAAGCCAGTATGCAAGTGTCCAATGGATGCCTTGCTTTTGCGCATTATCAAAGTCGATGACCATGACATATTGATAAAACCTATCACAAACATTCCATAGAGAATCATGGGGTTGAGAAAACTTCCTAGCTCTAAGAGATTTTGCAACAGCGAGGCCAAATCCTTGATGACTTTGATCTTGTCCAAGTCTATATATCTTTTGACACGAAAGACAATATAGCCAAGGGTACACTAGCCTAAGTTAGCTTTCAACTTGTGTCTATGTAGTAACACTAAAATGCCACAGATAGTCCTCCCATGTTATGCTATAGTAAGGATGTTATCCAAATGGACATTGACAAAATCAGTTGGTGAATGGCCCAAGCATGACATTCAATAGATGTACAAATGTCGCAAGCTCGTTGGTTAAGCCAAAAGGCATAAACCACTCATACAGGACATTTTTGGTCTCTGACGTTGTTTTCGAAATATATTCTTCATTCACAGGTACATAAAAGTAGCTAGACTTCCAAGTCAATCTAGGAGAATATTGTGCATCTTGAAACTAGTCTGAAAAATTATCGATATGCAACAGTAAGGACTAATACTCAATAGTGATCTTGTTGAGTCCACAAAACTCTGCACAAACACCATCTTCTTAGGTGCAAGTATAATGGGACTACAATAGAGAGATGCATTCAGCTTGACCTTCTCTTGTTTGATGTGTGCTTGTATCTGATGTCATATCTCACCATCATCCCAAAATGATCTCCAATAGAGTTGGCTTTTTGGAAACAGAGACCCTAGAACTAAATTGATTTGGTGCTTCACTATACAATGTGTTGGGATACCTCAGGGTTCTAAGAAAATATTGCCATACTATTGAAGAAACGCACCAAGTTGCTTTTGCATTGAGGGTTGAGTTGTGCATGCAAAAAAAAACCAAGTCTGTTTCAGTGTGTGCATTGTCTTCTCTGGGATGACCATGAGGAGGACAAACTTTTGCATGTGCAAGCGACTTGTTTGCACACTGGAAGAATGCCATACTGGAAAATACACTGATGCATAAATTTGAGCTTTTTGATTTGTTGAAGCCATATAATGGTGTAGGGATGAGAATGTGTTGCAATGACTAAGCCAAGGCATTTCATAACTCTCTTGTAATCACATTCTTTAGTTCCACTGCCAATCAAAAATGCATACTGGATATTTTGGGTGTAGATTGATTCAGCTACAGAATGCCAGAATAAAAAATGCAACAAGGAAGGTCTTCCCGTAATTTTATAACTAAATAAAACAACTCACTGCCTGACTAGGATATATGGAAACAACATAGGAGAACTTTGAATGAACTTCTTACTGGGAAAACATATACAAGCTTTTCTAGAGCAGGACACAGGTAGACACATGATTATCTTTTTTTTACTGAATTATGTCTGCCTCTCAAAGTTTAGAACAAAAAAGCATTAAACATTGTTTCACCTCTTAATTATCCATGGAACCTTTGAGAATGTGAAGCAAGCAATGAGGATCATCAATTTAAAAACCAATTATTTTCAAAACAACAAATTTAAAAAATAAAAATAAAACATTTAAATTCCGTAAGGAACAAAATGATTATGGCCTTGGGAATCCCTTGACACTTTTAACATTTATATTTCACATTGGAACATGTATTTCAGCTTCTAAAGATACCAATAATACTCACGTAGGACGTAAAACAAACATGAAGAGGGCAGGTAGTTAAAGATATTAGTGAAAAAGGTTGTAACAAAAGCAAAAGTGCTGGCAAAATGAAGAATTTCAAAATATTTAAAGGAAATGAAGTGATAAGAAAAACAAGTGGAATCCAACAGGCTGTCAAATCAGCATTCGAAGGACAAAAAAAAAAAGAGATACTTGACAATGCCAAACATAATAATCAGACAGACACGGAAGATGGAGAACGAAAGCATGCACCTGTTGGTTATGAATCTGCCATGAGGAAAGGATTTGTTGTTAATGCGCCCAGATTCGCCCACCAGATTGAAAGGCCGGAAGGAAGGAATGCCTTCCGTGCCAATCTCCGGAGAAGGCCGGCTTCCTGTGGGGGTTTTTGTGTTTTAGGTTAAGAGTGCAGGGAAAGAGATAAAAGTACAGAAAGAGATTCCAAATATGATTGGAGTTGGTGGGGGGAATAAGCAGCACGGCAACGAATCAATCACCACTACTAACAACATTCCTTTACAAAGCACACATTGAAACTACCACCATCATTAATCCTATGTATCCTCTGATCTATGCATTCCAGGAATACTTGACCACCAAATACCAGAGTCCAGAGTTCAGTACAACAGTAAGCAATGATACAAGAAACATGAGGCAGAAATGACAAGGAGAGGCAGCATACAAGAAAAAGGACAGTGAGCAGAGCCAAGTATGTGCTTGTATTAGAGGCAAACGCACAGCTACAATTGTTCCCTAGCAATATATTCCCCTTCCACCCTTTACAATGAAAATGAGTGGGCTATTTATAGCCCAAGTTCCCCCCGATTACATTCTCGGACACAAAGTCCCAAACAAGACAGTAGCTGACACGAGCGGCTGAGGAGCTGCTGATGCTGACTTCTGTCGGGCAGGACTGTACTTGCGGCATGGTCTCCCTGAAGGCTGTACAGCTACGTGGCGGTATGTCGGGTCAAACCTTTGGTCAGCAGGAATGCGGGTAGGTGCGGCAGATGGCACTTTACATCGACTTAAATGGTGGCAGTTGGTGCAGATAGTGCAGCCCATGCTTTGTCCTTTTCCCGGTCATGTCTTGGCTCGATTCCCGAAGTTGGACACTTGTCGGGTGCTGATAAGTGACACGTGTCTGCCTTGAAAGGCAGTTTATCCGACTTCGCCCAGGATTTGAGCGCTGTCGGGTTGCGCAGGTAGAAAACAGCGTAGTTGGAAGGGTCAACTTGCCTTAGTCACTTTATGGTCTTGCTTCCCCAACTGCGCACCGGTCAGAGGGCGCACCCCGACTTCGCTGCGAAGTCGGGTTGCGCACCGGCACTTGCTGTCTTCTTCCGTTCGGACTGCGCACTGAGGGAAGGGCGCACCCCGACTTCGCTGTGAAGTCGGGTTGCGCCCCAACACTTAGTCATTTTTCTGCCACACTGCTCTCCAAGTGCGCCCAGGAAGAAGGGCGCACCCCGACTTCGTTGCGAAGTCGGGTTGCGCCCCAACACTTAGTCAAATTTCGCTCACTTTCCTGTTTTGTCGCACTTCGCACTGTCCCTACTGCGCTCCAACTGGAGGGCGCACCCCGACTTCTTTGTCGCACTTCGCACTGTCCCTACTACGCTCCAACTGGAGGGCGCACTCCGACTTCGCTGCGAAGTCGGGGTGCGCCCTGACACTTAGCCATTTTCAGGGGACACTTGCTGGAAACTTTACTGGGGGAAGAAAAGGGAGGAATGAAACTGCAAGGAAGAGGAGAAAAAGGGAGAAATGAAGAATGGGAAAAAAGGAGGAGGGAAGGAACAGAGCAGATCACTTACAAAAAACGGAAAACATGGCACCCCGTGCAAAATGTGGCAACAGCACCTTAAGCTCGGTAAAACTTAAAGACCATTTTAAGGAAAAGTATGGGTTGGCAAAGTGAGAAAGATTCATAATATAAGTTGTCAAACAAGAAGAATTAGACCAAGGGAGAAAAGCAAACAAGATGTACAAAGTGTTTAAATCTGGAAGAGGTTTAGATGCATGCAGTGGAAATTTTGATGGCAATTACAGACTTCAATTGAAATGGGCAGAGTTCTGTACTAAATCTTCCATCAAAGCAGGAGGAAAATATGAACCAATTGCTTAAAGCAAGAATCATTTCAGACTCAAGAAACATCACAGAAAACGTAGTCTAATTAACCAAGAAACATTGTAGAAAAGCAATCGAACATCATATGTTCATAGGGGTAACTCTGCAATCCCTGAGAAATTCTTCTCTGATTAGTTTGATTTCCAATCCTTAAATTTTCTTTAGGGTAAACAATGAGGAATTTCATAATAATTAGCATTCCAAAATATTTCAGAGCCTTCAACTTCCAACTCCCCTGCATGTTTGTAGGTACATATTTATTCACTTCACTGATAGACTTGGAAAACAGTTCTAATTGTATTATTTTCACAAGTGCTTTTATTATGCATGGTAAAATTTATGTTACAACATACAACATAATAGTAGAATATTGGTACTGAAGATAATGAATCTATTTAACCCAATTCAAATGGCAGGCCCAATGCCACCCACAAAAGCATGCAGCAAGAATGGAAAAACAGACTTGTGATTGGCAAATTAACAATTTAACACGTGTCCATTTCCATCAGAAAACAGTTTAATTATATTAAAGCATGTAGATTAACTAATTTTTGCTATCCTATAGAACCAATGTGCATGATTCAATCTGTATCAGCTAGCCACTTAATCCATGGAACCATCAACTTCCAATTCTGACACATATTAGGATGAGCTTATCCATCCCTCAGGTTCATGTAAGGCCTAGGTTTTTCGGGTAGCCGGGCACAGAGTATGTGGAAAATATCCATCGGTTAGTTCCATATCGATAGAGAATGCAATGCGTATTTTCAAAACTTGCCAAGATGAACTGTTAATGCCATAAAATCTAGATATGCATGGTGAAAGAGTGGCAAGCTAGCTGAATAGTCCATGGCAGATGAAAAGACTAAATGCCAAAAACATGGAAATCAAACAAGGAGGCAAAAACATTCTGAAAAAAATTCATTAAGTCCTTCACAGGGCAGCACACATGCAGAGAACATGAGGGACAGCTAATCTCAGCCTGCACATTACTATACTTTTGACTTCAACTTCTCTTTTACAACAACATTTCAGAGTGTACGCATGCATTCTTTTCAAATATGCAACTGCAGAATAATCTCGAAGGCTGTTACCTCTATAAATGCCGGCCCAAATAGCCTTGAATCTGTGGATGGAATAAGTATCTTGCATGATTCGTGACTTGATGCATGGAAAATATTTTCTGTGCTTCTAAAAGTTGAATTTGCATGAAGAGGAATAGTTTCACATGAAGCATACTGAAGATAGCTTCCACCAAATGAGATAAGAAAACTGCACAGCAAAACATTCTACGATTATATAAAGAACAATCCTTGCTTTTAAGAGATGAGAATTGCTTGCAATGTTAATATCAATAGCAAGGCAGAAATAAGATGATTGTGAAAGAGAAAAGGCTGGAAAGAATAAAATTCTCTACAATCATTAAGTATTGTCTTTCATTATACTATCTTTGCATCTAAAATGTAAAAATAAAAATAAAACCAATAGAAATAGCCATTTAGATTTAAAGCTTAAGAAGAATAAAACCAATAGAAATACAACCATACAAGTAGTTACTCTTCTAAAGCTTAAGAAGAATAATTGCTCTCAGTAATAGTCATTTAGATTTAAGAGACAGAACATGGCTTACTACATGCTAAAGCACCACGTCACTTGAATTTTGCACATAGGACAACATCAATCAAGTCAAATTTCCTCTTACAAGTAATAGCAGTTAAAAGAATGTACAGGCTTAATCAGAAGCAGTTAAAAGAATGTACAGGCTTCTATATTGGGATACAACAATGTGCAAAAGTTAAATTAAGAAGACAGAGATGGCGAATGCAGGAATCATACTAATGTCCATAAAGACGAAAAAAGAACTACGTAACTGCATTTTGTATCATACTCAGAGTGAAAAACAATTACAGACATACACTTCGCATCCCAACAAATAGTAGAAAATGAATCTATACCAAACTCTTTAAAGAATCCTACACGATCCTAATGAAATCTGTGAAAGAATAATTAAATCATGCAATTGCAGCTTGCACCCTAATATAAGTACAAAAGCAAAGCAAGAGAGACACTTCAAATTCTGCATCATCCACTGCTACATAGGAGACATAGATCTAGCAAACAAGGTCATTTTTATGTGACTACAAATGGGCAGGATATAGTAGAATCTCAATGCAAATATGGAACACAACACTTCTTTTACCAACCCTTAACAGTACCACCTTCATTGTCCACTGTTGAAGCCCAATTATCCATTTTCTTTCCACTCTACAAGACATCAAACAAGTTTTGAGTGTCAATGTTGTTTAATTTTATGCCCATACCTATGTTCATACCATTAAAAAGAGACCCCTCTGCCTGAGCCCTTCCATGAAAAAGGACAGCAGCAGGTTGCCAACGTAAAATTTCTCATTTTGAAGTGTCATTTGGATGTACTGATGAACATGCAATGGACAAAAGAATTATTTCAGGAGCCACTGGATTGAGTACCACATGTGGCCACCCATATACGAGGTGCCTTTGTTTCTTGTAATCCAGACTTAACATTTTTATGAAGTGAAGAGTGTTTTGTTTTCAATACAGTTCTATTCTGGATGGTTTAGGAGCACATCTGTCTATATTGTCTTTGGAGAAAAAAGTCTTTGCATTGCCTGTTCATAAAATTATTAACTGGCTTCCCAATAAGGAATCCTGTTTTCTGTCTATTTGCAAAGAAATTTATTGATTGTGAATGTACATGAACTGAAAAACTGACATTTGGTTTCTGATACCAACGAACAGTTTAAATTTGTGAGTAAAATCAAATAAATTAGTACACGAAATAGTAAACAGAATTATCAGAACCTGTATTTAGGTGCTGGTAAATCAACATCAATCAGTATCTGAAACCGTGTGCACTGTGCAGATGGTCTTACAAAATCTGCTATAATTTATCAGCAAAACACAAGGTTAGAAGCCTGAAAACTGAAATTTCAAAGTCTGCTGTATTTTAACAGCAAAACACAAAGTTAGGAACCCGAAAATTGAAATTTGTCTGCTGTGAAAGATCATTTGCTCAGATTAGTGTGTGACAGAGTTTGATATTTGCTGATTTCTAAAAAACTAGAAAAGGATTGTGATATTCTGTTCTGGAGACCATTATCATTTCGGAGAGAACAGAATCACTGTATGATATACCAGAAACTATATTTGAGTTCTTAAAAAAGCAGTCAATGTGTGAAATCTGTGAGTTTTTATTCTTGTTGTGTATACTAAGGTCAATATTAAAAATCTTTTTTTTCCTGTATCCCAATAACTGTTCAGGCAGAATTTTAACATCTGGAATCAAAAGATACTCACAATCAGTGAGTATCACAAATATGACAGGATAGTTTTGGGAAAAGAGGAAAAGCCAGTCATCGATCTTGCCAACTTGGACAAGCAGCACAAAGAAGTCCTACCGTCTTTTGGAAGAGCTTGTAGAATAAGTATCAAATCTAGGAAAAGGGCAGGGTGTTGTATATGGAAAACTTGTCTTTCACCAAAACGTTAGAAGGAAGTTCTCTGTCAGATCACTTGTTAAAACTAAAAGATCTCAGTTATTAGTTGGCTGCCATTGGAAAGCAGAAATAAGATGAAGATATGGTGGCTTTGGTGTTGAATAGTTTGTGTCCATCCTATGGAAACTCTGTTAACTCTTCAAATCCATTGGCAAAAAGTCAAACTGGATATTTTGATATAGTGCCAACTCTTTTGCTGCAAAAGGAATGAAGGCACTCTCATATGGCAAAGTGTCATTCAGAGGGAACAGAAAATACCTTTGCCACAAAGAACATGGAAAAAGGGAAACAAAGCTGTGCTAGAAAACCCCAACAATTCCTCCTGAAGAAGAGATTTTAACTCTAATTCAAAACATAGAGTTATGCATTGTTATTGCCCTAAATTTAAACATTTCAAGAAAGACTGCAAAGTAAAGACAATATAATCTCTAACAGAAAGGCCAAAAACAGACAAATGTAGCAGAAGTTGATGGACAAGTGTGGGGAAGAACTTGCTTTTGTAGCATCATGAAAAGCAAAATATTTCCTTTTATTGGTAGATGAATGTGTATGTCTTGAAGAACAAGTCTGGTTTTGTGTCTCGAAGAAGTAAACTTAGTGGTTCTAAGCAATGCATCATAGCAAGGGGACCATTGTTTGATACCTAAAGACATTGAAGAAGAGTTGAAATGGTGGAATTGTATACCTGATATTGTACTGAGGTTCACATCTCCTCGATTAAAAGGAAAACTAGCATTTGTGCACGTCCAAATAGTTTTTAGAATTTTTACATTATAAGGGTGATTTATTGCTCCTTGTGCCACGTCAAAGATTGGGGCAATGGAAAGGAGAAATAGGGTGGGTGAAGAAATGATGAGGCACACGTTGAACAAAAGGCATTGTCGTATCAATACCCTTGTTGAGAAAATTGCAAAAACATCAGCAGAATCGCAATTAAATCGCAATTTTTTCACTGGCCGATTCAATCGGCAAGCTATCATTTCATTGCTGATTTTTTGCCAATTTTTTGAAAAATATGGCATCGGCGATATTTTTTTTTCTTTTGTTTTTTTTGGCTGTGGCCGATTTGGGGTTTTTTAATGCAAGCCCATTTTTCAGCTGTTAATGTTTGAACTTGGAATTTTAAATTTTAAACCCTAAATATGAAACCCTAGTTTAGGGTTTTGGGTTTTTTTCCCTCCTCTTTTTAAGTAAATATTGCTGCCTGATAACTATGTATGCAAGCCCATTTTTCAGATGTTAATGTTTGAAACTTTGAAGTTTATGTTAGAAAATAAATGTTACAAGCAAGCAAAACAATAACACAAAAAAACAGTAACACAAAGATTTTTATGTGGAAACCCTGCAATGTGCAGGTAAAACCACGGGGCAATGGCAGCTTCTATATTTTATTGATTTTGGTAAACTTTTTTACATTCGCTAACTTATTACATGCAAGGGGTCACTCCCCTTTTATAGAGAAACAAAGGAAGACTCCAAAAAACTGTTTGTTCCCTCTCCTATGTACGGTTGTACGGACGTACATTTTCGGGTTGGGGGCTCACTATAAGCTACACCACCATGCACCTCGCTGCTGAAGAACATTGGAGATCTGGATATTGACTTCACCTCCTAACAATTTAAACCCTAAACCAAAGGCCCTAGGGTTTGGGTTTAGGGTTTGTTTTTTTTCTCTCCTCTTTTTCAGTAAATAAGTAAATATTGCTGCCTGGTAACTATGTATGCAAGCCCATTTTTCAGCTGTTAGTGTGGGCCTATTGAGGCATTTTGACACTTTGTAATTTGTACCTTTTCATATTATAAGCAATACAGGATGTGTTTTGTCACTTTCATGTGTACTTAAAGCTTGAGCCTTGTATGATGTCTTGACTTGAATTGTTGCTTTTATTGCAATATTTGATTTGCATAATGTTAATTCATTGTAATATGCATAAAAAAAAAATATTCAAAAATAAAAATTCGTTTTCTTCGGTTTTTTTTTTTTTTTTTTTGCCGATTCCGATTTTTAAAACTGTCGATTCACTCCCAATTCCGATTTTCTCAACTATGATCAATACTAAGCAAATATAGTGAATATGATAATATACCTTCTCAACCAAGGTTCTTGCAAAGCAGTACAAAATTTCACTCCAAAAGTATGGTAAGACAAAATGCCTCGGGTCATCACCTTGTATCTTTGGCTTGTAGTTTTTGCTTTACTTTCAAAACAAAGAGAAAGTGTGCAAATAGTATTTGTTTGTTATCAAATAACATTAGCTCAACAAGTTAAATTCCTCTACGAAGGAAGGATAAAATGGCTTCTTCCCCCCTAGGACGAGAGAGAATAACTTGAAAAGGATGAGTGGTCCTCGACCTGCTTGCAGCGAGAGGATTTGGGGCAGCCCCTCTATTTTAAAACCCCCTCTCCCAAACATTCAAGAAGGAGACACAGGATAGAATCTTGCCAAGCAATACGTGCATAATAGCCAAGCTATTGTAATACACCATGCGGTCATGATGTAATATGGGTGGGGCCCATTTCAATCCCATATAACCAATTAAAAAAGGATTTGTTTGTTGGCTAGAATGAGCAATCTAAGGCATATAGATTGCTTGGTGTCTCTACCAATAAAATCATAGTAAGTAGAGATGTAATAGTAGATGAAAATATCTTTTTTTTCTTAGATAAAGTAGAATCACCTCTAGATGTTCCTATTGAAATTGATGATGGTGTAGACAACAAGGTACACAAGGTCTCAATGTCGTCACTTCAGTCAATAATTCACAACTAGCCTCAATGCCATTGGCACCAAAGGGAACTAGTTTGAAGGAGGTGGATGACAAAAATGAAACTGTCGACATCATCGCATCAAGACTCAGACTTCACAAGCCTATTTATATACCAAGACTCAGACTCAGGGCAAACCTTAGAAAATGTGGGAAGTGACTTGACAAATAAGGAAAATCATAAAAGCAGATATTATAAAGATAACTACAAATAAATGCAATCCCTCGCTGTTAAGTGAGAGTGAAATTGAAAAAACTGCAAAGATAGAAAAGGTAAGCATGAATAGAGAGTGAGAAGTGTTTAAAAAGTTTAAAATTGGAAAGATAGAAAATATAGTGAAAAGAGAGTGGAAAGAGTGTTTAAAAAGTATTTCTACACTATAGGTTTGAAGTTTTACGAGTTGCTTTTCCTAAGGTATATGTTGTTCCCCTGCATCCTTTCACGACTCATGAGTCACAAGGGGCTCATGTGCGGGATCTCAATGAATCAATACTAGGACTTGTGAGCCACAGCTAGTAAGATAATTTTGGCTTGTAGCACCCCAGTCACAGCTAGTAAGACCATTTTGGCTTGTAGCACCCCAGTCAGCTTGCATGACTCATGCAAGTCTCGACATTGTGGTCTAATCTCCATCTGCAACAAAAATCTATCATAGGAGACCTAAGTAGTATTACACCACATTTTGAGATTTCTGAGAAGATGAACTTCCTCAACCTCAGTCATATAAGGGTAGAGGTAGACCTACAAGGCCTAGGAAAGCAAGTGATAAATCGTTCCTCCAAGCATCTAGATTATGCTCTCACTTCCACTGTTTTTAATACTTTTAAGCCTCATTCTTTGATGAAAGAAAAAGGAAGCCTGAATTGGAAAATGCCATGAATGCTGATTATGAAGCTCTTATAAAGAATAGCACTCGGGTGTTGGTGCAATTGCCTCTGGGAAACAGTCCATTGGATGCAAATAGGTATATAGGATCAAATGCATAGTAGGTGGTTCCTTGGACAAGTAAAAAGCATGACTTGTTGCCAAGGGTCACGCACAGCAGGAAGAGTTAGAAAGAAGCATGAGCCTCTTCAGCAAAAACAGTAACCTTTTAGCTGCTTCTCTCCATGGAAGCCCAGATTGTTTAGAAGGTTTTTTATATGGGCATGAAAATTCCCTGCTAAATGGGGGCATAGAAGAAGTATAAATAGCTCAACCACAAGGTCTCCATGTTCCAAGCAAGAAACATCTGATGTGCAGGTTGATGAAGTCCCTTTATGCACCCCAGCAGGCTCTACAAGCCTGGTACATGAAATAGACCACCATTTTCTAGATTCTAAATTCAGAAGTTCTGAATCTCTATGTCAAAAACGATGGTGGTAACATTGCCATCATGGGTAGTGGGGCCAATGCAATTCAAAAGATAATCTTTGTATTGCTTTTGATGTGACAGATTTAGGACTCCTCCAACTATATCCGTGTAGTGTTTTGGCAAATTAACCAATGCTACATTTCTCTCACAAATGAAGTTTGTCAAAACACTGCTGGAAACATTTTAAATAAATAATCACAATACAACATCTACATGAAGAGCTATGTAGGTTGAGCTGAAATTTACAGCCAGTATTGATTCCATTGTTTAGTCAATTAATGTAGAGATAATTGATGTGTAGCATCATCTGTCTCACATCCACTAGACCATATTTGTGCTTTGCAATCAGCTAAAATTCTCACTTTATGGGCAAATCAAAAACAGATAATTGGTAGGAAGAAAAATGAGTGCTACAGTTATCAAAGCTATACTTGACATTGGCATTTTGTAACCGAAGATCTACTGATTTCAGGCAATCAAGATACACAAACACTAAATGGGCTGGATCATATGAAGATTGTAAATCTACCTAAGAATAGATTTCTACTCTACCTTTGTGGGTAAAGCAAAAAGCAACCTAGAGTTTATTTGTCATCCGTAGCAGTAGAACACAAAGCGATTGTCAGTATTGCTTGCAAAACTATTAGGTTGTAGAGATCACTTACCAATCTGCTGATAGAATAGTTTAAGCCATCTCTGTGGTCTTGAGACAATCAGAGTATGTTGAAATTGATGAAGAGCCTAGTTTATCATGCCAAAGCAAGCATATCCTATACTATCGGGACTCCAATTCATTTTGGACTTGGCAAGCTTTTTTGTTTGACCTGGACTCTGGCTCAGGGTAAACCCTGACAATGACCCGGCAAATAAGAGAAAACATAATATTTATAGAAGATACAAAAAGAGACCCAGATTATGGAATTGCAATCACTTGTAGGACTCATGAGAGTCTCATAACTATGGCATATCAAGGTTCAACACCATCATGTCAGACAACTAGTTGATGATTAAGAAGTTTAACTTCGCTATTGTGCCATTGAAGAGAAGCCTATAGATGTAACTAAACCACTCAGTCCAAAGAAGTTTGTCAAATTTTGTTATGAACATGGAGCTCTATTTGCTATTCATTAAAAAGATAAAGTTCATTACATAGTATATTAATAGTAATGAAGTATTAATCCTGCTGGGTAGTTATTTATGGGACACCCTGACACACCCCTCCTTTATATAAGGACAAACAATATGATAAAACAATGTTTGTACTCTTTTTATTCTTTTAATTAGTTATTTGAGATTGAAACGGGCCCCACCCATCTTATATCATGATCATATAGTGGGATTACAACAGTTTGGCAATCATGCATGTATCACTTGGCAAGTTTGAACCTGAGTCTCCTCCTTGAAAGCTGAAGAATATATATGGTTGAGCTAATGCCATTTGAAAATGTTTGTACTCCTTTACACTATTATAAATAAATATTTTTGAATAGAGAGGAAGATTTAGGCCACTCAGAGTTAATGATGAAAGCTTAAAAGAAATTAACTCATGAATACTTAGGAGAGAGACTTCAACTCTTTTGCTTGGATATACTGCATAGAATGTCACACAAGCAGAAATAACACATGGAACGGTTGAACCAGGGAACTGTCCTGACTTATAATTTAATGATGCGCCCCAATTTTAGTTTCAACAGAAGGAACAGTCAATCACTCCTCCCAACCTCTAGATTGAGCCACTATCCCTGTGGAATACTCCTACAATAACCTTCACTATTTGCATGAAAAGTAATGTGCGGAAAATAAACATATATAAAAGGTTAAGGATGCGAGGGATTCAAATGAAATACGGTGTTTAGCCATAGTGAGGAACTGTGCATGATCAATCAACATATGAAAAATCAAATAACATCAATGTTTTCTCATTCATTAAGTATGAAGTTGCTAAGTGAATGACAAGATGGGCGAAAGGGCAATGCCTCAAAAGATAAAGTTTATCCTTGTCAAATTTTGTTATGAACATGGAGCTTTGCTATTCATTAAAAAGATAAAGTTTATTACATAGTATATTAATAGTAATGAAGTATTAATCCTGCTGGGTAGTTATTTATGGGACACCCTGACACACCCCTCCTTTATATACGGACAAACAATATGATAAAACAATGTTTGTACTCTTTTGTTTCTTTTAATTAGTTATTTGAGATTGAAACGGGCCCCACCCATATTATATCATGATCATACAGTGGGATTACAACAGTTTGGCAATTATGCATGTATCACTTGGCAAGTTTGAACCTGAGTCTCCTCCTTGAAAGCTGAAGAATATATATGGTTGAGCTAATGCCATTTGAAAATGTTTGTACTCCTTTACAATATTATAAATAAATATTTTTGAATAGAGAGGAAGATTTAGGCCACTCAGAGTTAATGATGAAAGCTTAAAAGAAATTAACTCATGAATACTTAGGAGAGAGACTTCAACTCTTTTGCTTGGATATACTGCATAGAATGTCACACAAGCAGAAATAACACATGGAACAGTTGAACCAGGGAACTGTCCTGACTTATAATTTAATAATGCACCCCAATTTTAGTTTCAACAGAAGGAACGGCCAATCACTCCTCCCAACCTCTAGATTGAGGGCAACTTCCCACTATCCCTGTGGAATACTCCTACAATAACCTTCACTATTTGCATGAAAAGTAATGTGCGGAAAATAAACATATATAAAAGATTAAGGATGCGAGGGATTCACATGAAATACGGTGTTTAGCCATAGTGAGGAACTGTGCATGATCAATCAACATATGAAAAATCAAATAACATCAATGTTTTCCCATTCATTAAGTATGAAGTTGCTAAGTGAATGACAAGATGGGCGAAAGGGCAATGCCTCAGTCACCACGCACTTAGCAAACTATGAGGGTGGTGCCACTAATGGAATGCATATGGACTTGCCAATTTCTCAACAACCTCATGAGATACAAAGCACAATGTGGGTTTCACATAGTGTAGCTCTAAATTCTCATGGTCAAAAGATGTTTACAATGGATCCCATGGCTCCTATTTATAGTAGGAGTTTATCCTTGAGTTACTTGGGGTGAGAAACTATTACTCCCAGTAAAAATAAATATTTGGGGGCATCTCTAACAAAATGATGCACCTCCAAATGTTACATGAATATGCTTATAATTGGTCTAGAAGCCTCCTATGATGAGTTATGGTGCAAAAAAAAGACAAAAGGTCACTTTCTAAAGATTCTCCTCAGATATGCGTTTCTCTCTTTAACCCTCCACAGGCCTGTAAGCAATTCGCTCCAAAACTGAGTGAATCGCTCGATTTTGCTATCGATTCGCTAGCATTTGATAGTGAATCACTCTTGCAAGTCAATCGGTCCACTTTGCAAGTGGATCGCTTCGGAGCCAATTGACATTTATGAGAGAATCCGCACTTTGAGAAAATCGGCCCACCTCAAAGACTTAGCCAATTTTGTCAAGTTTAACAAACTTTTGCTGTTTTGCAATGCTGTCCCTCCATTTGCAAAATCCATTTTTCTATGGCTAATTCCTTGGAATTAGAAAGTAGTAGCCTAGCCACTATAGGAAGGGAGAAGTCAATTCAAGTTTTTGTCGCACTCAATTGGCCCAGTACACAATTAATCAGCATTGCCAAAAGAGGGAATCCCAATATACTTCAGCTCCTTAAGGCCTTGCATGAAATGACAGAAGCAGAGGTAGTAGGGGCATGGTCTGCTTGGAAGGCAACCCAAGTATACCCCAATGAATGTGTCATAGTATTCAAGGAAGCCACAATTTATAACAGCATCATGTCTATCAAGGCAAGTAAAACTTGACAAAAGTGGAGACTTGATATTAGCAAAGGCCATTCCCTTTGTTTGTTAAAGCATTCTCACATGAGAAAGTTGGAGAGGTGAGGTCAAAGACGTTGCCAGAGATTAATGAGCCTTAATGTTCCCCTAGGGCAGCAAGCACCTGGCTGGTCTTATCATGTGGAATGCTAGTTATTAATGCTTGTTTGAAAAGCCTTTTGCTCCAACAATATTATGCTTGCCTTGCTGTGCTAACAAGAGTTGCAGAAACAAACTAAAGCAATCCAATTTTTTCCCTCTTTGCTGGAGACTGGGATGCAAAATACCAATAAGGAGGATAATTGCAGATATTTGCCAGGAAGACCACCAAGATTGCTAAGAGTGCAGCATATGTGACAAAGAACCATGTCACTGGATGGAACTGCTAACAGGGACAAGAACAATGGAGAAAACCACACATGTTGTCTTGTTTATTGATACTACCATGAGGACTTGATTTGAGACAAGCAAAATTTTGTCAATGGAGCTAAAGGTGATGATGAAGGCAAAGCATGAGGGGTACAGCAACAATATTGTTTCAGTGGTGAACTTGTTGACTGACAAAGGCAATTTTCAAGCGGCACAAACTGAAAGGAAGCAACACAATTATCTATGTATCAATTCCTCAAGAAAAATAAAGATAAGGTGCTCAACATGGAAAGGACACTTGAATTTCCATGATCATCTATTAGAATGGAAAAGGACAGAAAGCCAAAGTGACAAAATTGTTAGCGTTTTGAGGTGTGGGTTTTCGCAAATTTGAATTTCATTTGAATTTTACTGATGTTTCCATGAACTTAGCTCTCTGTCTCAACATTTTACAACTTCTAGTATTACTGGTTTGCGGTTATGGGATTCATCTACTTTTTATTATCTGTTTTGCTTTAAAAGGATAAGATCACATGAACATTTTCATGTCTACCTTTTTGATGAAGTGTGGTGAAAAAATTTTACGAATTTAAAAAAAGAAGAGTAAATAATTTTGAAACAACTTTAAAATTTATTTAAAAACACATCAAAACATGTAAACCACGATAAATTGATCAAAAATAAAAACTTGAAAAGTTTGTCAAATCATAAAAATGTTTTCACAAAAAGTGATACACTAAAACCTGGAAGACTAAATTCTTGATTTCGCAGAACCTTTCACATTTGATCCAAAAAAAACAAATGTTGCAAAATTAAATTTAGAAACTCAAATTGTTCTCTTCAAATGTGCCAAACCTTGTAACGTAGCTAAGAATAGCATGCTCCTATAAATCCAAGTTAAATTTGGTGTGCTATACTGTAAAATTGTTTTTCTGAGTTGATCTAGGTAACAAACAGTCAAACGCTCCAACTACCCACCCCCTTTTCTCATGTTTAAAAGTAACATAAATAGGTCAGTGGGACTCAATAGTTACATAAAGTCAGAAGTGTAACTTGAGAGGGTTATACTTTAGTACATGTTCAAAGGAAGTTTTAAATAGTTATATAAATGAAAAAGTAAATGCAACAGAGTACAAATAACTGGATATGTGGGGAGAAAACCCTTTGCTGACAAATAGGTAACAAAGACCAAGGAGTTAAAAATGACGGGGACAGAGTATCTTCGTAAAATATCAAAGGCAATGGTCATCCCTGTGTTGAAATGTGTAATCTGACCTTATTCGCCAAGGCCAACAATGTATGATGCAACCAATTGTGTATGCCTACAATCTAGTACTATATAATATTTAATGAGGATTTATGTATTAAGTCTATGGACCCACAATTTAACCTTGCATGATTAACCTTATTATACCCTAACTTTCTGTTATGTCGGTTCACGGTTATGTAATTAGTTATCGAATTATAAAGGTATTTATACACCTCTCCTCCTCAATTCATTGTGCCCGGCGTGATTTTGATCATTTAGTCTTGCGTGCCTAATGGCATTTTCTCATCCTTGTGTATAATCACTCTTTCATTTCACACTATTCCTCTTGCTATGAGATTTGAGTGTGAACTCCAACAAGGTAATAGAGTAAGCATGAAACATAGCTACTTGGTCATGCAAAAGATTCTCCTTTGAAGCCTATATTTTCTTCTTCCAATCACAAGGGTAAATTATCTTGTGTATCATAATTTGCACGAGCAGAAGAATGGCTATCTTCTTCTTTTGTCTAAAGGCCAATTATGTTGGTATCATTTTAGTGGGGAAATTTCAAAAACTTGAAAAGGGGTGCCACTATACACTTGTTTTCCATTTGAATGAACATCACCCTTTCCCTAGATCACTAGACATGCATTTGAGATTAGTACTCAAGGCAAGGGATCTTACCAAGGTTATCCCTTCGTTCTCCCCTCAATGTCGTGGCAAGATTGATTGGCTAGACAAGGTGTGTGTTCATTTACTTTTCATGGCAGTTCCGGGTTCAAGATGCCTCCTGGACAGCATGTTTTCATCATCATTTTAAAAAGGTTTTAGTTCCAAAGAACCGACCCTTATCCTCACCAAGCAATGGGCCATGCTAGAGTGGTCAAGGCACTTATGTGCAACTCATGAAGTTTGTTGTTCAATTTTTGTGCTGTCATTTTTGGGGCTTGTGCAAGCGCCCAGGGATGTCATGGAAAAAAAAAATTGTCAAGGCAGGGCTCTTCCCCTTGTCCCAAATAGTTGCTGCCTAAGCTACGAGGCTCGAGTCTGGGTTCAAGTTTGAGAAGGATAAAAATCACCATAGGAAAAAATAGTTGTGAAGTTTGTCATGATGTTTGAAAAAGAAAAATAATTGTTTCATTAATGTAAATATCTAAAATAAATATAAATATGTAGAAAGAACTTCATATTTCATACAAAAATGAGCTCGACTTAAAAAATGGCTCAATGAATAAATTGTAGTAAAATAATTTTGCCTGTCTTTAAACATTTTCTTTAGTTGTTCTGTTTCAATCATTACCTTTAATGTTTCACCTAAAATAATGTTACCAAGGGATGTGTCCCCAAGGTTGTAGACCGTGACAACACATTCCTCATTTATGCAGGAACACCTAGAGGACACATACGCAGCTCTTGAGAACCAAAATTTCTTTTTCTTTTTCTTTTTTTTTTTGGGTTCGAGGATGTAAAGAGACAATAATACAAATGGATCAGTGCTTCCACAACTGAAACAGAGAGATTTGTTTGCATAATATAGAGAGTTGTCAAATTAGATATACAGTTGAAATCTGGAAACTTAATTCCCACAATATTCCAAAACTTTAAAACTTTTTAGTAAGACAAAAATGCAAATATATGGGTGCTTACATAGCTTCTGTTGAAAGTTGAAACATAACTCTAATATCTCCATGGAAGTTTTGCAACCCATTTATGCACAGTCAGCAAATGAATGACATTGCAACATAATATTTTTTTAAGTTTTGGGACAGCTACAGATCATCGAAATAGGAGTCATCAGAAACAAGAAGTTGAACACGATACATAGAAGAGCATCCTTGGCAGTCCAGTTCACATTGAACCAGTCACTGTAATGTCCGAATAATGCATCATTGTATTTCCATTTTGTCTTTGATTTCTGATTAGTAATGGGAAAACCAGTGATTAACTCAAATTTGTGCTTTTTAGAATGTTTTTTCACTTGTAAATTTTTTTTTATATTTCTTTAATATTTTTTTATAGCCATCCCCTTCTTACCAAAATTTAGGTGTAGCATTTCCACATCCCCGCCAAAAGTGTACTCTGAGTAACAAAGCTTTGCATAGATGTAGAATGGAATCAAGTAGATGTCGGAATGAAACACAAAACTGGGAAAAGTTGTAGGTGGTATATATATGATTTTTCAATGACTATTGTTTGTTCATAAATGTTTGTAAAATTTGTTCACCTAAGGTAGAAAATTGCTAAACTTCAAATATTTTAATAAAATTTATCAAATCTTGTGTTGGTTGCAGCTAGGTTGGTCAGTGAGGGGTCACATAGGACATTCTTTGGAGGGGACATTTTTTCACTTGAAATTTTAAATTTTTATATTTCTTCAAAAAAAATTTATAGCCATCCCCTTCTTGCCAAAATTTAGGTGTAGCATTTCCACATCCCTGCCAAAAGTGTACTCTGAGTAACACAGCTTTGCACAGATGTAGAATGGAATCAAGTAGATGTCGGAATGAAACACAAAACTGGGAAAAGTTTTAGGTGTTATATATATGAATTTTCATTGACTATGTTTGTTCAAATATGTTTGTTGAATTTGTTCACCTAAGGTAGAAAATTGCTACACTTCAAATATTTTGATAAAATTTATCAAATCTTGTGTTGGTTGCTGATAGGTTGGTCAGTGAGGGGGCACGTAGGACATTCTTTGGATAGGTCATTGGTTCAACTGAAGGAGAAAAAATGATCAGTTTGGTGAGGTTGAGGACTGATTAGGTGCATCACATAGTCCACCAAACTTGACTCCTTCAATGGCTCGTGGCCTATAAGTTTCACCTACACATGGACCTTATAGGGTTTAAGTTTCGAATTGTTCACCATGTCAAGGCACTCTATCTCATCTAACCTTCTCCAATGGGCAACGTTCTTCTCCAAGACCTTGCCGACTTGAAACGACCCAAGCCACAGGGTTTTCAATCTCCATGTCTTGATCTCCCTTTTGTCGTTAAACCCTAGCACAAAGGCTCTATTTTTTAGCTTCATTTGCCAAAATGCCTATCATGCCAATGTTTTCGCCTATGCTAGCAATATTCATGGCCCAGTGCTCCATCACTTGCACTTCATCCAACTTCACTAGTGTCGTCAACCTCTCCTCTAGGTTCTCTTGATCACCAAGACGGTTTTGCTTCGCCATTATCATGCTCAATATGAAAAACTCCAATAGCACTACATCCTCTTATCCATATATGAGTTGGAATGGAAGGTGATTTGTTGTCTGCTTATAGGTCGTCTTGTATGCCCACAAGACCATTGGCATTTACTTTTCCTAGTTGACGCCTCCCACACCATAGGTTTGTATAGGATAGAAACTAGCAATTTGCTACTTGCTTCCGCTTGCACATTGGCTATCGGGTAGTACAAACTCAATAATGATTTAAACACTTAGAAATCCTTCATCAGCTTTTGGATGATTTCATTCAAAAAGAGGCCTCCCAAATCAATTGTCAACTACATTGGTATGACAGACCAAGTGAGAAACTGCTTGTACACAAAACATGTACTTCTTGCAAAGTTGATAGGCACCACCTTTGCCTCGATCCACATAGTCAAGTACATTGCAACCACTACAATGACATTCACTTTCTCCATTGGTTGGTTTTCACAGATCTAACAAAATCCAACACCCATCTTTCAAACAACTCATACTGCTGCAAGGAACACAATAATATGAAGTCCCAATGTAGTGGCTTCCTAATTCTCTAGAAAGTATTGCACATAGTCACAACTCCTTGTCATGATCAAGGGTGAGCCACCACAGCACGACCAAGAGGGCCTTCCTTGCAATTATGTCCAAATACATGTGTCCTATCAAACCCTCGTGGGCTTTCTTTAGTGTGTTGTGCACTTCGTCCTCAATGACACATCGTCGTAGTATTCCATAAGGTCCCATCTTGTTAAAAAACCCATAAATCAACTAGAATGGTCCCAAATTCAACACTCTCCTTCTTTGTTTTGCTTCTAACAGCTCTCTTGGTAGATCTCCTATGGACAAGTACATCCTAATATGCTTATACTTGTTGGTCACGAATCCGCCCTAGGAAAGGATTTGTTTTGCATACGCGCCCTAGACCCGGACCAACCTTGAAAGGCTGGAAGGAAGAGATGCCTTCCGTGCCAATCTCCGGAGAAGGTCGGCTCCTATACTACACTACTTGGGGTTTTAGATTAGGGAACTGCAAAGATATTGGGAAATTGCAGAAAGAAATGTAAATTGCATAGCAGTAACAGTGGGGAAGAACAAGCAACACAATCACTTATCTATATCTAAACCAACAGCAATCAATACAGAGAATGAAACAGAAACTAACACTGCGCTTACTTCCCTATGTATCCTTTGGAAAACTTCCAGGTTCACCTATCCTCCAATGCTTAAATCCAGATAACAGGATTACATGAATCACAAAAATAAATGAAATGAGCAAAAATGCTTGCCAAAGGCGTCATACAACGAAGATACAGAATCAGAGCCAAGAATTCTTAGTATTTGATTGAATACAGCAGCTTTCTAGCAATATGTTCCCCCCCTTTTTTACATTACAATGAGCGGATTTTATAGAGGAATTCAACCCCGTAATCATTAATGTCAAAACCCTAAAACCGCCGGGGCAGCTGAGATTTGACCCCTGTCAGATGCCAGAGTATCCATGGAATGTGGCTCACCCATGTCAGCAGTTATGAGGTATGGCTTCGGACAGGCTTTACCGCCGAGAATGCTTGTCTCATTAATGCGGTTGGTGAGGAGATTTCCTTGAGCCCAGCATCACCGTTTTGATGGGATGGGCGCCTTAAATTTATACCCACCTTCTCCTTCTATGGAAGCGTGCCCCTCGAAAACAGCACCGGTGTCAGAAAAAGTTCCGGAGAAGCTTCGCTGAGAAATTGGCCCGAACTGGCAGTTCGTTGGATTTTTGGCCGAAGTGGAGCTTTTTGGCCGAAGTGGAACTTTTTGGGCCGAAGTGGGCATTCTGGGCCGAAGTGGGCACTTAGGGGCCGAAGTGAAGCTTTCTGGGCCGAAGTTGCCATTCTGGGCCGAAGTGAAGCTTTCTGGGCCGAAGTTGGCATTCTGGGCTGAAGTGGGCACTTAGGGACCGAAGTTAAACTTTTTGGCCGAAGTAAACTTTTCGGGCCGAAGTGGGCATTAGGGGCCGAAGTGAAGCTTTTTGGGCCGTGCCTTAGCCAATTTTTCAGGCCCGAAGTGGGCTTTCGCTGGCTCTGCTTCTCGGGGCCATAACTTTTGATCCGCTGACCCGATCGCCTATTGTAATATATCGTCGGAAAGCTTGCGAAAAGATCTGCAATGACGAAATATCCAAAGATCATTTCGTCCACTTTATCATCCTCTTTTAGAGCCGGCGAAAATGCCAACACTTTTGCATGTGCTTTGCCGATTTAAAGCTCCATACTTACGCAAAATTTTGTCAAAAAAAAAAAATTAATGTGGCAAAAATGCCAACAATACCAAGGTGACGGCATGGTAATTTTGAACAAAAGAGCATTGGAAATTTGTCCAACTCCTACAAGTTCCCTTGAGTGAATTCATGATAGTTGGTCTACTATCACATGCTTCTTCCAGAGTATGACCACCATCCAAAACACAAATTCGTATAATGTGACAAGCCACCTACTAACTCATCCATGGATTATCGGCTTATCCATCAAGTACAAAAGGGCTTGGTGATCAACGAATAACACAAATGGATCCATGAGCAGGTAGTGGCGAACCATTTGCACTACGTATATCATCCCCAACACTTTGGATTCCATTGTATTGTAGTCCTTCACGCAAGACAAAAGTAGAATTGCAAAATATATGGGCTCTTTGAGCCCATGTTGCCCCTTTTGCACCAACTCGCACCCAACTATGAAGTTAGACGCATTGATGTGGACATGAAATTCCTTCACTCAATCTAGAAACACCAAAATGGATGCACTGACCACCTTGACCTTCAACTAATCAAAGGCCTACTAGTGCTCCTCCATCCACCTATGGGGACACCCTTGAGCGCATCCAATACATGAGATATTTAGGAAAAATTCTTGATGAACTTTGATAGTATCCCATGTACTGCAGGAAGTATTTCAACAAGTTGACGTCATATCACTCCTCCATGCTCACTATGAGCTGATCTTGTAGGATCTGTCTTTAGCTTGTTCTAACAAACTATGTGGCCCAACAGTTTCCCATAGTGCACCAACAACTTGCATTTCTTCAAATTCAAGGAAAATCAAGCACTCATGCACAAACTCATGCACTCCTCCAGTTCCATGAGATGCTCTTCCTTCTTTTTAAATAGTGACTAGTCATCCAAAAACACCTTAAACTTGCACATCGACATCTACTCAAAGATGTATAGGATGATCTTCTAAAAGGTAGCAAGTGCATTGCATAAACCAAAAGGCATTCGGTTGTACGCATATATCTCCTCCAAGATAAAGGTTGTATTCAATATGTCTTCCTTAGCGATACTGATTTTATTGTAGCCAAAGAATCCATCCAAAAAGGAATAGATCTCATGTCCTGCTACTTCCTCCAAGATTATGTCATTGAATGGGATCGAGGATAGGTCCTTTATTGAAACTACATCCAAACTCTTAAAATCCAAACAAATACGAATAGAGGTGCTCTCCTTCAAACTAGTCACAATCAATGACACCCATTAGTTCACAGTTACTTTAAATATGATATTCTCATCTAGCATTTTTTCTATCTTTGCATTAACTAAGGTTGAATATTTCGATTCATGCAATATAGCCTACACCACTTTGATTACATGCCTGGCACCAAAGGTATCCATTGTACACATAATTCCAAAGGAATCCCTTCGTGGTCCTCATACATCCAAGCGAAGACATATTTATACAAGAAGATTTTGAAAGCTCCTGCCTTTAAAACTAGATCCCAATTATTGCCACAACTTATCATCCTTCTCGCCAAGGTTCTCGTCAGGCTCTTGAGTTACCTTTGTCATGCCAAATATGTGTTGGCTTCTCATCAAACTGCACATCTCTAACATTGCACTCTGCAAAATTGCCTCTTCCACATGTGTGATCATCACTTCTCTCTCCTTCGCCATGCGACTTGATTCGCCTATCTCACAAATGTTAAGTGATGTTGTCATTTTCTCTTCCACTACACCTTGATTTTCCTCTACTCCCAAGCAAAAACATGCCAGTTGGAAGACTTCGTAGTCCCCCATTTGTCAAAAAAGTAGGCCACTATTTAAGTGTACTTCGTCCTTCGTGAATTCTTCAAATTCCAAAACTCCATCATCATTGGGTTTCACATTAATCACCTTCTCTTCTTTGTCAGAGGAAGAAACCTCTAATGCATCGAAAGATGTGAAATCCTCATTGACTAATTGGTTCCTTAAGTTTATTGTATGCTTATGTGAGCCTTTCTTGAAAATAATGCAGTTCTTCTCCCAATTGTGATCCACCTTCATCATGTGCAACCACTCACGTCCCAACAACACATCATAGGCAGCTCTTTACAAAGTTATGACCATAAAATCAAGAATAAAGGTTTGCTCGATAGTCTTGACTTTCTGCTTGTAAGGACTCCCCTCATCTTAATCCCATACTAATCAGCTCCAAGCACTCTAAAGTTAGGTGGCCACAGGGCTAGCGCACCCAACTCTCTCCACGTTTTCACAGGTTGTGCATTTACACTAGAGCTACCATCAATGACAACTTGGGATAAACATGTGACCAAATAGTTCAATGTGAAGCAAAGTAGGTCATTTCCTACTATTAATCATCAACACCATCAGCTCCAAGCACTCTGAAGTTAGGTGGCCATAGGGTTGGTGCACCCAACGCTCTCCACGTTTTTGCAAGGAGTACATTTACACTAGAGCCACCATCGATAACGACTTGGGATCAACATGTGACCAAGTAGTTCAATGTGAAGCAAAGTAGGTCATTTCCTACTGTGAATCATCAACACCGTCGGATCAATTAATTGATCCTTAGTCTCATGTTGTGGCGAAGCATGACTATCCACGCCATCCTTCCCTCTTTTGCAAATTAATTCTCCAACCATCGGATTAAGCTCTGGTATTGTGTCAAACAAGTTCACCACATTCATGAGAATGCTTAACTCCAACAACTAGATGGCCAAGTTCCTTGCAAACGAATCATCTTCTTACCTTCTGGTGAGCTCCTTTGCTTTGTTGCTTTGCTCCCTTGCCACCTCTTCTTTTGTTTACTCATAGGCTTCCTGCCACTTTTCCTTCTCTTTGGCAAGTTTGGGGTACTCCAAAGCTTTCTTCAATTGTGTCGTGTGACGGCAAGGAGGTGTTTTGTCTTCAAAATTACTTCTTCAATATCAAGGAGGTTTAAATTCTAACTAGTCCCTACCTTATTGAAACAATTCTCTTCAACATGGTTGCATAAACCACACCATCAGCACATCATCCCTGCTATTGTTCTAGTAACCCTTGCTTGTTGCATCGACTTCGCTCTTTGAGGTGCTCAAATTTTGCTTTGCTTCTTCATTTTAAATGGCAAGACTCTAGTGCTTTTTTCTACTTCAATTTAAACAACGTCAAAATCCTGTCCTACTCACCATTGCACATGCTAACCTCCAACTACTTTGTTGTTAGACTCTCGTCATTCACACTGTCTAATGGACAACTTGCTTCAACCTCTATCATTATTTCTTGATAAACCATGTTTTTTCCTTTGTTAGACTTGTCATTTTGCACTTCATCACGTCTTGCGTTGCCACTCACACCTTCATCGTGTGTTGTCGTCATGTACACTTTCATCACAACTTTTGTTAACATGACTTTGCCATCATGTATGCCTTTGTCATGGACACCTCTATCGGTTGTGTGCATGCGCTAATAAACTTGTTCAGTTGTAGTTCTCCTACACAAACTTGTTCGATCTTATGCACATCTTGTTTGCATCCATGACTTCTTAATGCGTTGCGTCGTCACACATGTTTTCAAACATCATCACGCATGGCTCTGTTCATTATGTAGTCACGCATGCCTTTGTGGCTTGGCCCTTCACCAATGTCAACTAGTCTACATCATCTTTTGTTGCAACTCCAATCTTCCCTCTTCCTAAGGAAGCAATGGCACACAGACTACATCGTTCATAAACCACACTGTAATCATCACGTTGTCATCATTGCATACCTTCTTGAGTAATTACAACTCCATGTCACCAAGTTCAACCCAACATATAAGCAACGATGCCATTATGTAGAAATAGAATACAACACAATACATTATAATTCCATTATAAATATATCAACAAAGGTACACAAGGAATAACTTACAAACACACATGGATACATTATACACAAGACATGTATGATACACACCCAAGTTATCTACAATACATCATGGTCGACAAGCACATAACACACAAACTTGCGTTCCCCAACACCAACCAACATCATATATGATGAACAACCTAGCCAAAATCTCCCACATAAATGCATACTTGTCGGTATCATGGGAGCAGTGGGCAATTGGCAACTACCTAACTACAATCAAACTACTCATATACACTAAAATATAAAAATTAACCATCCATTATTACAAACACTTATATTGCCATGTACACACAACAACATTGTATAACAACACCTACATATGGCAACCCCTATTTGCATGTATCATCAATGCATACACATAGATTCATGCACTTGTGCGTTCATGCAAACATGACATTTATTCATGTGTCAATTCATTTGCCTACAAACTAGATGAGTTAAGATATGATCAATAGTTTGCAATCCTTCTTGCAACTAGAGTGTCCTGTTGCTCTGAATGTTTAAACTAATAAAAAGTCTCATGCTGACCGTTGTGGCATATACTTTGGCAAAGGTTTGGCCAATCATAATAGTCCTATATTTATTTGGGTTTGAGGCACTTACTAATTATGAATTAAAAAGATGATATGCCCCGACCATGAGGTGGGAAATCCCAAACATAAAACCTCATCAAAAAGTTATGCAATTAAGAGTTTCATAACATAGACCAAGGTTCTAATCTCATGGGTGAATCTTAACATTTTAATCAAATGGCATTAGCTCAACCGGTTATATTCCTTGACTTTCAAGGAGGAGACCAAGGTTTGGATCCTACCAAACTATACATGAATAATTGCCAAGCTGTTGTAATACTAGTATATGGTCATGATGTTATAGGGTGGGGCCCATTTCAATCCCATATAATCAATCCATTGAAAAAGAAAACAAAGAACGAAAAAATAAAGGTATGCAATCCAAAGAACAAAGTGAGCCTGCACCATATTTAAGGAACTCTACCTAAAGCCCCTTGCAATCAGTTGACACACTAATGCATGGTTTTCCAAAAATCCATAAAAATATACAAAAAAAAATGGAGAAGGGACATAAATATGTTCTTGATTGGGTAAATCACAAAGAAAACTAGCTTAGGAAACCCAAGTTTGGGTGTGGATATTGGCTGGAGGCATTTTCCTCAAGCAGAAGGTACTCCAAAAAGTCTTTGAGGAATGGTGAAGGACACTGAGGCATTCATGCCTTCTAACAATAGGAAACTCACATTTCTTTTGGTGACTAGAGATGTTGCTATTCTACATAAATCATCACTAAAAAAGGAATCATAAGCAAGAGCAAAGTGGATTTTATGATCCACATAATTACATTCCTCATCATATCACTGATTCATGGGATGGAAGCCATGTAGACAAGGTGGGTTTGGATTGTACATCGTGAGGAGTAAGGACTCTTGTGCTTCTTCCAAAAGTATATGGGAGACAAAATCATACTTGATCATGATGGTTGACAGAGAAAAGTATCATCTCATAAACTGTAAAAGGCAAGCAGAATAGTAAACGACGTGACCTGCATAAAACTGAATCATTGTATGAGTCACAATGGGGTTATCAGGAAAAGGTAAGGATTAGCAAGATATACAAAGAAAGAAAATCAGGCAACCATGGCCGTGAAGCTAATAAGAAACCTAAAAGCCCCGAATATCTAAGATCAAAAAGTTCCCAGCGATATCATAATCTACCACCATGGTCAACCCTCCACAATGTTGGACACAAATTATATTTGCTTAGGCCAGGATAACAAGGCATCAATTTAAGAATATAATGGTCATATGACTCACCCAAGTGGAGAAGATCTCTCCCGTATATTGTGATAAAGTGAGTCCCATTTGTTTAAGTTCCCCGTAATCCAAAAACATTGGAATCCAAGTTGCAGATACAAATCTCATCCTCTTAAAGGTCATGAATAAACATTTATAAGTCCTCGGGTCATAGTTATAGCTGCCAAAAAGGTCATAGTTATAGCTGCCAAAAAGAATGATGTTGTCCAAAGAAGACTAGTGTTCTCTGTTGAGAAATATAGCTCGGACAGGAACTTCTTGCACAGGCTTCAATATGAACATGCGAGAAGTGCTTCGAGACATTTCGAATTCTATTTTGAAATTCACTTAAGTGATTTTCTATTTTTAAGTTCACTTAATTGATTCTACTTTGTAATTCACTTAAGTGATTCTATTTTGAAATTCATTTAAGTGATTTTCTATTTTGACAATTTGATAATATAATCAGATATGTTACAACTAGTTAGTGTGAATCTTAATACATTTTTTTACAATGATGGAGGATCAAGGAAAAGAACAGGTTAAATTATGATAATCAGCACTTATAGAATCTGTAAATCAGATCACAGTTGGCAGCTTGTTTGTGTAAAATAATGCACAAGATCATATACAAAGGTAAATTAAGAGTCATATGGTAAAAGGGGTAAGTATTGTACAAGATAGTGCCCCTTAATCACTGTAGGAAAACTGTGTTGTGAAAGGAGCTTTCTATCCTTATCCAGCCTTTACGTTCATGAGGATCTGAATCTTTTGAGCAGCCTGATAAATCTTCCATGGAAAATATCTGTTGGGTGTTTTTCTATATTAGAAGAATATGTTATGTTATCTAGGGTTAGGAAAATTTACATTTTCTGTTTAAAGATCAAGTTATAAATCTCCACCATTACAAACAACAAAGGATGAGGAAATTGGAGGGAAACAGCAAACCCCTATGAACATATCTTAAACAGGATGGGGTTACCCATGGACTTGAAATAACATGTACATGGAATAAATATTAAAAGCAAGAAGGGACACCTTAAACCCTAAGACCATCTTGGATGAGACATGTGACATCTGCTGAACCTTGTACTATGCCACATTTCCAAGTCTTAATTGTAAAATCCAAAACCTGCAAATAACTTGCAACAAATAGGAAAAACCTGCTCAAGTCTTTCTTTGATCTCAATTAGATCGATGAGATTGTTTTGAGGGACAATGTCATGGAAAACATCTAGGGAAAAGCACATGACAACATTGAAGTTCTAGAAGAAAATAGAGATTCCATCATCACCAAGTGATGCTCAAAAGTATTATTATTTGGACGGCTAAGGGCACATCCAACTGAGGGAAGGGGAATCCAAAAACAGAGCCATGCAGTTTTGCAGTTTTGAATGATAGCCCAATTGTTCTCCTTTGTGGTGGCGAACTTGAGAACAAGCCTGTGAAGCTCATCAAATGAAGTCAGGCGAGGTCTGCATCTAGGTATATTGTCAGGAAGGAAAATAGCTGCATCTCAACTCTGAAAGCTTGCAAGCATTCCTCAACAAAGTGAAATCAGATAACATGGGCCATCTGAAGTCATCCACTTGGAAAAGATATTCTTCAGGTCCAAAGTCTCATGCAAGAAATGTAGCCAACCTAAAGAAGGTCAATGTGCTTAGAAAGCCCATGAACTCGAAGGTTGATTTCTGGCTTGCCTTGGCTGCTCCTCTTCAATTTTTTCTTGTATCCCCATTTTAAACACAAGAGGGAGCTTTTTCCTGTTAACTACATGGGCCCCCAAGTTGTGTTCATCCATCTATTTTTTAAGGGTTTGTTGGTGGGTTTGAGTTTCTCTCTTCAAGTATTCCTTTTGGGAGACAATTTCCAACTGTTTATTTCATATCTCAAAGACCACATCCTAAGGATGCAAGAATCCTTCACTATATGAATGTCCAAAGTTCACCAAAGCAGGTCAATGGAACTCCAAAGCACAAACTTTTACAATGAAAATACTAGGGTAAAAATTATTCTAGCAACTGGAAACTAACAAGCATGCAAGGCCAGTTTAAAAAAAGCCCTGAACATCCAATACAATAACTAGAAGAAATAGCCACAAGAGGGGTGGATTCCTCATGATAACCTAAAAACTTGCAGAAACCCAAGTTGAGAGAGATACATAGGAAATGCGTTCATATATTCCTCATTTTATAAATTCAAACTATTCACCAATGAGACAATATTCAGAAAATCCATAACTTCAAAGTTTCCCCTAAACCAAAACTTAAAGCAATATATATGCTAAAAACAGCTAAATGCAAGAAAAACATGGTTGGAAATTCAATTGACCTCAAGGGACTCAAAGTGTAATGGACAAGCATGTAGAGATAGAAAAAGTAAATTCACAGAACAAATGTCCTATTCATAGAGAAATACATCCAGCAATTCATGCTTACATATGACCAAAAAGGACAGCCACAAAAACAATCAAGAAAATGAGCATAGCAAGGTGGATCCATTTAGGTTCACCTCAATTTAATCCAAGGATTTTTATTTACTTTTTAATTCTTTAAGATGCTTTTGAAAAAAAAAATGGATTTTGATTGAAATTTTAAATTCTTCTTTGATAACCTACCGAAATTTTGATTGAAACAGGTTCTTGCCGCAAGCAACAATTTCGATAGGACGACCAGCCTCAACAAAAACAGGATGGACTGAACACAACCTTGGAACTCGCTGATTCGTCTTGGCATTCACCAAGGATGCATCACCTACAGCCGATAGAACAGACAAATGTTATCTTTCAAATGCATGTAAGACATGGAGCAGACTAAATGTTTAAAATTAAAAATAAATTTATTAAATGAAACCCTTAACAAATAAAATAAAATAAAATAAAACAACTGTTCACTAAGGGCAAACCCAAACAATCAAATTCCACAAATGCCACTGTGAATAATTTGAACAGCAACAGAATTTATCACATAGACCTTTACTCGGTTAATACAATGCCCTTCAAGCATGCCTACAAAATAAGTAAAATTTTGAAAAAACAACAAATCTAACACATTCAATGGAAATCCAGGATCAGATCAGTAATGCTTGTTGAAGCCAGCTCTAGTTTCTATAGTAAAAACAATCATGATGCCCTGCTGCATGTTAAGAGATCTTTAGCAAATACATTAAGTCACAGTTTGACATTTAAAATGATCTAAATTTTCTTTCCAAATTGTGTCTATGAAAAATTATAAATGATTTCTGTATAAAAATTGATGGATAGTTATTTTTGCAATAATTTGAGTCAACATAATATATCCAATTAGCATGGCAATCACATTTGTTACAAGCTCAGCGTTTTCCACTCAGCGCCATGAAGAAAACAAGAGGGGCAAACCTGACCAACTATTCCTAATTTTAGTGATATTTAAGCTCAGAAAAGAGTAAAAGACATAGAGATGGAAAAAGATGGTTTCTTTTAAAGGTTAATAAGAAGCATAAGCATTGTTCACATCCATAGCAAATCTATCAAACAGGAAGAGGTACCAAAGATTTGCAATGATGTAGTTGAAGAGCAGCTATTGAAATTGAAGTTGTGGAATCCTACCACTTCATGAGACCATGGCCTTCTGTTAATACATTGTGATGGATGACTAAAGTCCTAGAAGTTTAGAGGTAATTCCAAACTTATGGTTGTTGCAACTACAAGACAGCATTTTATGGTGCTTTCAGCAAGCAAAGACACATTTTAGTGAGCTTTGTGGTTCCCACATCAATGGATGCCTAATGTAATATTGGAGTGTTAGTTCCAATCGCATAGAAGAATCTAGATAAGTAGTTTCTTCATTGCAATTTTGAAATCAAACAAGGCAACTGGAGATGAAATGAGAGAGTATAGTTTATGTCTTACATCTCACTCTCATCCTAGGTAATGTTACCTGTGGTTAATTTTGCGTCAATTTGGATTTAGATAAAACATTTCCAGATAGAATCTGTCTTCACCTCTCAGACTATGTCCAGGAGCAGTCTTTGGATTATGAAAACAAGCACATGCCAAGTTTGGCACAAATATCATTATGAGTGAAGTGACACATCATTTTTGGTTCAAATTTACTTGTTCTTGCCCTAGGAGATTAAAGACAGCAAGAAGAATTATATGTACACTTAACATTGTAATGAACAGGTTGAACAGATAAGAAATTGTTGAGTGCAAAGTGACAAGAAACATAAGAGGTGTCAAAACACACACACACACACATATACACACAGCTAGATGACTCATTTGTTCTCTATCTTGTTTTGTTTTTGTCCCATTATATGTTTATCTGTATATACATGGCACTTCTGTAGTGTTTTTGGATGATAAATTGTTCTCAAAAAAATTCTTGCATTTTAAGTACAAATGTTTCTTGTGTCTTCCCCTGAAAATGAAGAGAGAGTTCAAGCCATACTAAAAATGAAAAGGGAGTTAAAGCCATACTACAAATCCTTCCTCTTATTTCCTTGTTCCCTGCTCCCAGATGACTGAGCTTATCTATCCCTCATGTTCTTCCCATGTGGGCTGCCCACTCAAAGAGAAGGTAATAACGTTGGTCACCATGATGCAAGCTCAAGATTTGATCCTCACAACTCCCTTGGACCATTTCACTGGATTACCACAATGCCCGCATATACATTTTGCTTAAATAGCAATATTAGATCATTTTGGAAGTTTGTAAAATGTCCACTGCATATTCTTCTAATATAGAAAAACACCCAACAGATATTTTCCATGGAAGATTTATCAGTCTGCTAAAAAGATTCATATCCTCATGAACGTAAAGGCTGGATAAGGATAGAAAGCTCCTTTCACAACACAGTTTTCCTACAGTGATTAAGGGGCACTATCTTATGCAATACTTACCCCTTTTACTGTATGACTCTTAATTTACCTTAGAATATGTTCTTGTGCATTATTTTACACAAACAAGCTGCCAACTGTGAGCTGATTTACAGATTCTATAAGTGCTGATTATCATAATTTAACCTGTTCTTTTCCTTAATCCTCCATCATTGCAAAAAAAGGTATTAAGATTCACACTAACTAGTTGTAACATATCTGATTATATTATCAAATTAGATAAGAATAAGATGTTAAAAATGTTAACATATCATAGAACAAAACAATCACAGATGCAACTTGAAAGATTTTGAATTTTCTAGTTAACATCTACAATTCATTTCTATCTGTCAAGTTATCTACTGGAATATAAAATAATATCTTAAGCCGTGAAAATCACAATGGTACAAATTGAAAACATGCAAAGTTATGTAGTTTACCATTTTCAATTTGCATGACTATGTTGTTCAAATAGACAAGCATGCTGCCCTTGCCTGATAAAATGCTTTCATTCCCATTTAGAAGATTGTACACATAGCTTGTTGAGTCTGCAGACAGCTGGCAAAAGTTCAACATAGCAGAGATTATGTAAATATTGAAGAGAACAAAGTGAAAGACATAAACAACAAATACAATTATAGCTCATCCAACACAATGGAAAATATTAGAGAGACCATAAAGCTAGAATGCATAACAGACCATTGTGAATATACAATAGTATAGACACTAGATGAAATAAGGAGCTGTTACTAACATTAAGGTAGAAACCTGCTAATTTATGATGAAAAGCACAAGAGAACAAAAGGATATAAGGCCTAAATATTTTGCCAGGCGCAAATTTAATGCTAATAAATAAACTTTGTGGAAAGAAAAGAAGTAGATCAGTAAAGAAGTAATTCTTAAGTTAACAAAGACTTCTTAAGCTAATAAATATACTTAAGCAGAAGCGAAGATGCAACTAAGAAGTTAAGGAAGTCTTGTTTATAATTAATACTGCCTTTGAGAGGTCACCCCTAAGGGGTGCCATACTGCAACTGATGGTGCCTTTTAGATTGTACACAATGCACATGAACTTCAATCCTGCTTTTGAATACCATCCCTCTTCTATCTGTTATATCTGCTCGTCTAATTCTCAGAACATGAAATGCATAGATAGCTGCAAATTCCTTCATGTTACTCTTCGTTGTTAAGGCGTGCATTATCCAAAGTAGCTTTACAAACTTCTAAGGAGACAAATCTCATTTATGACCTTGGAAATTTTGTACTTGGCAAAGCATATATATGTCCTAAGAATCTGTTGAAATTTGTGTAATCTGATCTTGTTTAGGCCAAGGCCAAAAGTGTGAAGAGGTGCTTATAAGCATCATTTATGTAGCCTACGGGCATGTGATTATGTAAGCCTATGGGCATTCATCATTTATGTAAGCCTACCGGCCCCTTCCATATTTCACCCTTAGTGATATAGGTTAATTCACCTTTATGGATAACCTTGCTTAAAAGAGCAATTTATTATTATTTGATTGTAGGGTTACGTTTATGTCAGCCTAAGGTTAACCTCTTATTGAGGATTTGGTATCACTATAAATACCCCTCAATGAGGATCCATTTGAATTATAAGTATGAATAATATGTGATATCTCTGTTACGAAAAATCGCCAAAAACTTGCCAGAATCGCGAGTCATTCGCGAAATGAGTGACTCGGCAAACTATCGCGAGTCCGACGATTCATTGCTGATATTTTGCCATTTTTTGAAAAAATCGAAATCGGTCATTTTTTATCGATTTTTTTAAATTAAAATCGGCCGCAATCTCTACCCGCGCGGTTGCGGCCGATAAATAGAAAAAAGCAACAGTCTTTTTTAATTATCTCTCCTGACCTCTTGCAAAGACAAAAAAACACTCTCCTACCTTGCTACCACCTGGACCAACTTCGCCAAGGCATCCTAGGAGCGCGAGCGATTGCGGTGTGAAGGAATCCGGCAGCCAACAACATCCAACCAGAAGATTCATTCAAGGTCAGAAATTTTTTTAAAACTCTTTTGTTTTTTTGAAAATAGATTAGGGCTTGTTTGAAATTATATTAGGGAATAGATAATGAATGATCGCCGCCCCCCCTAGACCCCCCTAGCGACAGTAGTAGGGGGGACAAGCCCCCCTACACCCCCCTTCGTGGAGTGGGTCCAAGTGAGACTGAAAGCAAGACCTCCAAATTAGAGAGAGAATCAGGCTCCACAACCAACAAACCCTAGTCTAGGGTTTTGGGTTTAGGGTTTTTTTTTCTCCTCCTTTTAAATAGATACAAAATTGATATATGCAAGCCAAATTATTAGCTAGCTGCTATCCTATCAATATTTTTTAAACATTAAATGGGTTTAGGGTTTTTAAATTTTTTTAGGGTTTTTTTGTAAGGGTTTAGGTCCTTAGGATTTTTTGAAAACTCTTTTTTTTTTGGAAAATAGATTAGGGCTTGTTTGAAATTAGATTAGGGTTGTTTATCGCCTCAAATTCCATTTGGCACGGATAGCAGGAAATAATATAGCAGTATGTGATAAGGTGCCAGAAGATGTTAAAAACAAAGTAAACGCATGGCTCACTGCGGCAGATGAAACCGCTAGTCACAAAAGAAGTTATAACGATGCCATTTCATCCCCCCCTCCCGAGGTGCTCGTACTAGTGGGCGTGGCAACCTTAAGCGGTTCTTTCCACAAAGTAGTTCGAGTCCTTCAAGTGCACAAGGAGCTAGTGGGATGGGAGAGTCCTCTTTTGTAGACCGTTTTGTGCCAGGGGCACAATCCATGCTTGAGGGTATGGCTGCGTGGAACCAAGAGAAGCACAGTGCAACGAGGACAGCCATTGCCACTTTTTATACTATTATGACATTGCCTTCAATGTGGCAAGGTCTCCATACTGGCGGCGCATGATAGATGTCGTCGCAAGCTGCGGCGCAGGATTTAAGGCGCCAACTTTTGATGACCTTAGGGGCCCTCTCCTTCAACAATTTGTGCATGACATTGGTTGTGTCATCGTGCTTGACTAAATTTTTATATATATTGCATGATTAAATTTTTTTTTATATATATTAATATGATAAAAAAAATGTGCAATGTGCACACCGAATTTTTTTTTTTATATTTCAAGTTGTGCTTGACAACCAGCGTCAGGTATGGAGAACCAAGGGTTGCACTATAATGTCTGATGGTTGGACAGATGGGAGAGGAAGAACCTTGATTAATTTTTGGTTGCATCTGCAAAAGGAACTGCATTCCTTAGGTCAATAGATGCATCGACACAAGTTAAGAGTGCCGAAATGCTTGCAGGGTTGTTGGAGGAGGTTGTCTTGGAGGTTGGGGAGGAGAATGTTGTCCAAATCATCACGAACAACGCAGCAACGTATAAGGCAGCGGGGAGGATTTTGGAGGAGAAATTCCCCACCATTTTTTGGACCCCATGTGCAGCCCATTGTCTTGATTTGCTCCTCGAGGACATTGGGAAATTACCTTGGGTGACAGAGGTTGTAGGGAAGGCTAAGGCCATCACAAAATTCATTTAGAACCATTCATGGGTCCTTAGCCTCACGAGGCAATTTACCAATGGGAGGGAGCTAGTGCGGTCTGGCATTACACGCTTCGCCACAAACTTTGTGACATTGTGGAGCATTTATGATGCAAGAGGGTTAGTAAAGCAAATGTTTGTGAGTGATGAGTGGAATTCTGAAGTAGTTGCAAGATACCGAACATCATCTGAGGGGCAAAATGTTTATACTTATTTGTTTGAGGAGGACTTTTGGATGGCCATGGATGAGGCCATCAAGGTACAAGACTACGCTTATTAATTTGTTTTATTTTATTTATGTTGTAAAAAAATTTCTTTAAATTTTTTTTTCTTTTTTTTCAGGTCTCAGAGCCATTGGTGAAGATTCTTCATCTTGTTGATGGACAAGAATTTCCAATGGGATTTATATATGAGGCTATGGATAGGGCAAAAGAAGCTATTGTTGCATTTTATGAACATAATCGTGCCAAATATGATGCCATTTGGATTATCATTGATAACAAATAGACATCATAACTCTAGCCCTCTTCATGCAGCGGGTTACTATTTGAACCCCAAATTCTTTTATACCCCTACATTTCGTGCTGATTATGAGGTCGAGATTGGCCTTCAAGATTGCATTGACCGTGTGTTCTCCGCGAATCCACAATTGTGCGATAAAACGCGTGCCGAGATACAAGATTATAAGGCATGTCGTGGTCGCCAATTCCCATCTCAGCAATGCAAAAATGCTATTAAGTATATGAGGCCAAGTAAACCGTAAACCTTATCGAATTATTATTTATTGTCTTCCGATTTGGTTTAAAATTTAAACTTAAGTTGTTACATGTGAAATATTAATTTTTTTTTGTTGTTGTTTCTAGATTTATGGTGGGATGACTTTGGTGATTTTATGCCCAATTTGCAGCACATGGCGGTTAGAATCTTATCTCAACCATGTAGCTCTTCAGGTTGTGAGCGCAATTGGAGTATGTTTGAGCACATACACTCCAAGAAGCGCAACAGACTTACACAAGAAAGGTTAAATGATCTTGTGTTTGTGCACTACAACCTTCATCTCCACCAAAAAAACTTTTGAAAAAACAAATATTGAGCCCATTGACCTAAGTGACATTGATCCATCATCTGAATGGATCACAGATGTAGAAGCACAAGAGCAGCAGGTACGGCAAGAGCCTCTATTCAGCATGGAATAATTACAAAACTATGAGACCCTAGTAGAGGAGATGGTAGCAAGGGACCAAGAAGAGGCCTTAGCACGAGAAGCAACACAAGCATCTACAAGCACACATCAAGCAAGAGAGACTAGGGCTTATGGTAGGACAAGGGGCAAAAGAAGACAATAGATAATGGGCCTATTGAAGCATTTTGACACATTTTGTAAATTGTACTTTTTCATATTACAAGCAATACAAGATGTGTTTTGTCACTTTCATATGTACTTAAAGCTTGAGCCTTGTATGATGTCTTGACTTGAATTGTTGCTTTTATTGCAATATTTGATTTGCATAATGTTAATTCATTGTAATATGCATGAAAAAATAAATAAAATTAAAAAATCGTTTTCTTCGGTTTTTTTTTTGTCGATTCTTTCCCTGATTTTTTGCCGATTCCGATTCTTTGCCGATTTTTAAACCAGCCGATTTACTACCCGATTCCGATTTTCTCAACTATGTGTGATATATTACCCTATACTTCCTATCATCTCCCTTTAACTTCATTTACTATTGTTATCTTTTAATCGCCTTTTCCTTCTTTTCAGTATACGATTGTGGTGAATGTATGTTTTGGAATGTTTCTAGAAAATATTGCAAATTCAAACATGGTATTAGAGTAGGTTTTGGAGCTCACTCATTCAGCAGAAAAGATTAATTCCCTTGCGAAGGGCATCACACTCAAATTCGTATCTTTTGAATTTTTAAAATCTTGAACTTTTAAATTCTAGCACATACAGGCTTGACGGTTCTTCACGAGCAGTTCATTCATTCATGCCCCCTGTGTTCCACACAATTTGGCAAAAGGTACACCGACATGATGAGTGCAATGGTGTGTCTAGGTGCTAATGGTCAGGAGACGGATGTTCGAATCCCGACATTTCTTTTTAGTTGTCTGCTATCACATTAGATTATGCTTCTCGAAATCCCTCTCCTCCACTCACTAGAAGATGATGGCATGTTTGTAGAGGCAATGCTTGTTCGAGAGGTTGTCATGGAGTCGAGTCGTTGGGACTGATTAGTTGCAAGTTTTTTCTTTGAAATGAGTGAAGCATAAGTTCCATAGAATGAAACTTGCAACACTGCTCCTAACAAAAGGTGGTAGCGTAGTGGTTTGAATGAATGAGGTCTCTGGATCAAATCACGGCAGTGGCTTTTTCTCCTACGAAATATCCTAGAAAACAGTTTAAAGGGACTTCCTCTCTTTCCTTTTCATTGCATCGGGCCATATAGCGCAACGGTTAGATAGCTTGGTTGCAGCACGGAGGTTTGCAATTCAAATCCCCCAGGCTTAAGTTTCTTTTATGAAGTCCTTTTTCTAGAAGATGGAAGGCATATGCACCAAGTGGATGGAAGGCCTCATGAGCCTCAACACACTGCATAGCATAGTGGCTGGGCAATTGGTTTGTAGAAGGGAGGTATCGAGTTCAAAGCTTGGTGTTGGCACTTCTTTTTGCTCTGAGCAATATCAAAGACTGCATTGGTCAAAGCATACTTCTCTCCCCTTTACTCTCAGTGCGGGCGTTGCATAGCGGTCTACTCTCTTGCTTTGAAGCAAGTCGTCTCGAGTTCGTCTACTCACTTCCATCCTATTGAGGTATGGTATACTTTGAAAGATCTCTATGGAAAAGTAAGTGATTGTGAAGTTAACAAAATTTCATATTTCAGTAATATTGAAGACTATAAATCTCACTTCAAAGCTCTAAAAGCTGATCTAGCTATGGCAGGGGGTAAGGTAAAGAGTGATGAAGAGTATGCCAAAACTATTACTTCCAATATTTCTCCTCCTTTTTGTACAATTGGTTTGTTTCTTTATGTTAATGCTATGACTATCAAAGAACCACAACCCATCTCTCTTGAAAGGCTTTTCAAGGTTCTAATCCATTATGAAGAGGCAATGAAGAATTGTGTGAAGAACACAAGCTTATACTGAGAAGAGGGGGTGAACAATATAAGATAAAACTTTTCACTTTTCAATACAAATGATAACAGCAATAATATTAATGCAATAATGAAACAATGCACAAATCATCACACATATGAGAGACACAACTTTTACGTGGAAACACCCTTTCGGGAGAAAACCACGGCAAAATATTGCTTATATATTTCTTCAATAAATTTCGTGGGCACCAACCCATAGGAGACACCAATCCCCTATTACAATGTTCGTGGACACCAATCCACAGGAGACACCAATCCCCTTGCTCAAGTTTGTGGACACCAATCCACAGGAGACACCAATCCACAGGAGACACCAATCCCCTTGCTCAAGTTTGTGGACACCAATCCACAGGAGACACCAATCCCCTCTCAAGTTCGTGGACACCAATCCACAAGAGACACCAGTCCCCTCTCAAGTTTGTGGACACCAATCCACAGGAGACACCAGTCCCCTCTCAAGTTCATGGACACAACGCTGCTCACGTCTGCTCCAAACCTGCTCACAAAACCTGCTCAAATCTGCTCCAAACCTGCTCACAAATCCTGCTCAAACCTGCTCACAAAACTGCTCAAATATGCTCCAAAACCTGCTCACAAAAACTGCTCAAATCTGCTCCAAAACCTGGTCACAAAACCTGCACAAATACCTGGTCACAAAACCTGCTCAAATCTGCTCCAAACCTGCTCACAAATCCTGCTCAAATGTGCTCTAGAATCTGATCCAAAACCTTCTCAAATGTGCTCTAGAATCTGATCCAAAACCCACTTACAAACACTGCTCAAATCTGCTCCAAATCCTGCTCACAAAAACTGCTCAAATTTGCTCCAAAACCTGCTCACAAAAACTGCTCAAATCTGCTCCAAACCTTGCATACATACAATGTTCATCTATTCCCAAATCTTGCATACATACAATGCTCATCTATCCTTCATTGTGCTTTCCTCTACTATAGCAATTCAGACATATTCTACCCAATGATATGCACTAACAAATGCCCAATATGTTCTTCACATTCATTAAGTCTATTGCTTCCACATGTCTCACATTTATTATATTAAAAGGTAGCTCTAGTCTAGCACTTGATAACTGACCTTGTAATTGCTGATTTGCACCTTTCCTTCCCTTTTGTAGATAGCTGAAAATCTTTCTTTTCAATTGAATCCTTTCACACTATCCTTGCACTATGTGACACTTCCAAATCTGCCTCAACAATAGGATGCACTCCAAATATTTCTTCAACAATAATGATGCACCTCAATTCTATCTTCAACAATAATGATGCATCTCAAATCTATCTCAACAATAATGATGCACTCCAAAATCTATCTCAACAAAGATGATGCATTCCAAATCTATCTCAACAAAGATGATGCACTCCAAAATCTATCTCAACAAAGATGATGCATTCCAAATCTATCTCAACAAAGATGATGCACTCCCAAATCTATCTCAACAAAGATGATGCACTCCCAAATCTATCTCATAATTTTCCTTTTTGATTTAAATATCAAATCAAAACACTTTAAACCCTTATTACTCCTTTTAAGACATACATAGTAAAGCTTATGAAAGCAAAATAATTCCTTACATTTTTGTTCTTTTGTCCTTTGTCTAAATGTCTTCTTTTAGCGTTGAAAGCTTTCTTGAACCATTTACACTGATCCACCTCCACACAGATTTTGATCATTTGCTTTGCTGCCCCTTGCACTATTTCACTGCCATGCGTATACCTATCTGCTGGAGTAGCGCAATCGAAGAGGTCTACCTGCACTCCTACGTTGTCCGTGTGGAAACCCTAGCACACTACATGTAACCATTTCAACTTCGGCAACCGCGGCTTCTAGGTTTTGTTTGAACCTGCTAACAGTTTCAATTTTTACTCCTTTGGTGGCACTATCTCCTTTCGATGGTCTGAGATCAAATCTTCACAAAGGTGCTTTAACTTCAAGCTTGACGTCTTGGTGCCTTCGTCACAGAGTTCCAACAAGAAACTCTTTTTCAATTTTGATGACTGCACCCTTTCGCGAAAACATACAATGTCGTTCATGGAGTTCCTTGAGTTTGTAGTTAAAACCACCACTACCGTATATCCTGATGCTCTGGTTTGATTTCGCTTGGCAGATCTTCAACCACCTTGAATACTAGTTTCAAACTTGCTCTTCATGTCTTTGTCGCTTCTGATGAAAAACTCTAGTCTCCTCAGCAATTTCTAAATGCGAAATGCTCCTGTGAGCGCAAATATCTTGTCACTTTACTTTGTTGCTGCTGAAACAAACATCACCTCCGTCGTTCACACTGCTGCCTTATATCCTGTGTATTCTATTCTTTCATTTCACCATTCATCCATATCAAGACATCCATTTTGATGTTGCTTCTCGAGAGATATTCCAGCGAAGTCAAAATGTAGCTCAGATGCTTATTGTTTCGAAAACATGCCTTCGTTCTGCCTTATCTGGATTATGTTGTGAGTCTCTCCAACATAGATTTCTTCTGTTCAGAATGATGACACTAAGACCCTTGCCTCTTGACGTTGCCCTGCGTTGTAATCAGTTTGGAACACGAACATCTGCGAACTCATGCAAATCCTTCTTGATCTTTCACCGTTGCTCGATGTGGTTTCTCCTTCAAACGCAAGACAAAGGCTCTCTCTCTCTCTCTCAACGCAAGACGAAGGCTCTCTCTCCCCGAACGCAAAACGAAGGCTCTCATCCTCCAAACGCAAAACGAAGGCTCTCACTCTCCAAACGCAAAACGAAAGCACACTCTCCAAATCACACTCAACCATAATGTTTGGATCATATATATATGAATAATAATTTTTGAATTTCAAACATAAAGGTCAGCCCTTACATTATTTTTCAATTTATATTTAAATCCTTTGATTTAAATACATCCCACTTTTAAAAATATTACTTTAATATTTAAATATTTAATTTAAATATTAAAGTATACATCACCACTTCATACATCATCACTTTATTTGCTCAGGCACCTTTTGATAATATTGACAACTCACAATTTCATCCTTGAAGATATTTCTGCCTTTGACATCATTGATAATATTGATATCTCACAATTTCATCCTTGAAGATATTTTTGCCTTTGACATCAATGACAACTCAATATTTATAACATTGTGGAGCTCTTTCTCATACACAAGCTCATCCAAAAGTCTTCAAGTCGATGGAATCTAAGGCCCAGGTGCCTAAGGGCAAGTCTAAGATTTCAAAGAAGTCTAACACTTGTGAGTATTATAAAAGGGAAGGACACTCCATCAAGAATTGCATTACAAGGCTGAAGAAGATTGAGACAATTCTTGAGGGCTTGACAAAGGCTTCCTAATGATGAAGATGAGGACGAAGGAGGAACAACAAAGGCCCACTAAAGCATCCATTATGAGGGGGATGTGTTACCTCTAATGCCTTCTCTCCTTGGCCCTCTCAGCTCAGATTATAGGAGGGTGTTGAAATTTGTGTAATTTGATCTTGTTTAGGCCAAGGCCAAAAGTGTGAAGTGCTTATAAGCACCAATTATGTAGCCTAGGGGCATGTGATTATGAAGCCTACATACATTCATCATTTATGTAAGCCTACGGGCATCGTCATGTAAACCTACGGGCCCCTTTCATATTTCACCCTTAGTGGTATTGGTTGATCCACCTTTATAGATAACCTTGCTTAAAAGGGTAATTTATATTGTAAGGTTAACCTCAAGGTTAAGTTTATGTCGGCCTAAGGTTAACCTCTCATTGAGGATTTGGTATCACTATAAATACCCCTCAATGAGGATCCATTTGAATTATAAATGCAAACAAAACATGATATATTGGGGTGCCCACGAGCACCCACCCTATACTTCTTGTCGTCTCCCTTCATATCTTTACTTTGTTTATAATTGCTATCTTTTAATCGCCTTTTCTTCTTTTCGGCATATGATTGTGGTGAATGCATGTTTTGGAATATTTCTAGATAATATTGCAAATTCGAAATAAATCTTATTTATAGTGACATCCCATAGATATGAGCTTATTTACACTAAAAAGAGAGAGAGAGAGAGAGAGAGAGAGAGAGAGAAGCTCATTTGCACTTCATGAGCAAGCTAACTCAAGTCTAGTGCAAAAAAGGTCAAACATTGAAGTCCACACCAATATAAAAAATAAGAAGATTATGCTAAGCATCTCATGAGAAGATTATTCTTAGAGCTTATCCATGGCAGAAATAAACAGAAGCATTTATCATATGAATAGATTCCATCGTCAATGTACACATATAAAGCCAAGTATTGGGGACACGATTAACATAAGATGCAAGCTTCTCAAGCACTAAAAGGATTGAGATGATTAAGTCATTAGACCACTCAGAAAAGGTCAAAGGAGAATCTTATCAACAAATCTCATAGAAGGATTAACTCCTACAGTCAAACAGAATATAATTTCATCTCCCCTTGTACAAAGTTGGCTTACCAGTTTGTCGACTCTGCAAACATCATCATATCCACACAATCACTAATATTATTTTTGTAATATAATAGCATCATCCAATAATAACCACTTTCTTATAACTTCCAATCAGACTCCTTATAACTCCCATACAAATAACTCCTCAAAATAAAGAGCAACAAACAGGGCCTTAATCATTATGCCAAATCAATTCCCTATGGCTCATGACATGCAGTGTAAGAAGCATATAGACGAGGATTAAACTCATCCATATACATTACAAGTGCATTAATCGTAAATAAACCATTCACACCTATATGAATAATAAACTAAAACTGAATGTAAAGAATGCCTCATACTCGTTGGTTTGTGCAGAATACTTGAGTCAAAGAGACTCCTCTGACCAGTTTGTTCCTGCTTAATAGCATTGAATTATTTTGCTTTACATTGTCACAGGTTCAGACTCAAGATGGTTTCCTCTTAGTAAAAATGGTTACAGGTCTAAGATGATTCATTTTCCTTAGCAACTTCAAAACGTCCACAAATTTTTTATTTTCTATTAGAATTTAGTGAAAACATCTGCACATCTGCACAGTCTAAATCAGATTGTTACCAAGAACAGATATCATAGAGATTTTCTGAAATGCTTAAATGAATTGTTGTTTGCAACGATGCCAAAGAGTTGGATATGTCTTGTAATGACCAAAGTAAATGAATGGAACTCTTTATAAAGAAAAAAATAAAAATAAAAAAGAAGAAACTAATTGCAAGGCCTTGTAGAAGTCAAAAGAGCAGGCTCATCAAAAAATATGAAAGTAAACAATTAAACAAAAGATTCTAACTATCCAAGCAGATCCTGAAATGGGGAAGCCCTGTAGATGTTAATAAAATTATATTAATGCCCACAAATGACCAACTTAGACCAGGAATTGAGAATACATGTTTCAACAAAAAATATGAGTAAAAGAACATTGGAATTAAAAGGGCAACTGACAATAAAAACTAAAATTTAAACAATGCAAACTAGAAAAAGAAAATGGGGTAAAACCAAAAAGGGTAAAACCCTAAAAACTAAGTAAATGGGTTTGCCAAATTTTAAGCTTTAAGTTCAAAATTCAACAGTTTTTAAGCAAACTGATTTTATTCATTGAGATTCGCAATTGTATTTGAATAATCATGAAATTCGTTCAAGTTCACCTTAAAAAACATTCAAATTTGTTTGCTGACAGCAGGAAAACAAATGCATCAAACAAGTGGCATCGACTAGAGGAATCAGAGGCAACAAATCTTTTTTTTTTCCTCCTCTTTTGTCTCATTCAGCTCTGAAGGGTCAGACTCTATGTCCTCCCAGGATCATCCAACCAGGCCCCCTTAGTCCTGCCGATTCTCCTTGGAGCATCATTAGATCCTAGATTGGCCATTTAGGGACGGTTGGTGACGACAACTCCGTTTCTACTTTACATTCCACTGCAGATTGGGGTTGATACTCGGATCCATTTGAGCAGTTTGCTGTTTTTATCTTTTACCTTGACTACTGGTTCTCTCTTTTCTTCATCATTACCTTCAGCATGTTAGGGTTTTATCCATGTTTGGGTCCAGCCCTCAAGACTGTAATTTGAAGCTATATAGTTCTTCCACTTTAGTGTAGTTTACCTTAGTTTCTTTACTTTGGTTTAAATTATTTTTATAATATTTTTTGGGTTATTACAGTGCATTGTAATAGCTCTTTTCGGCGAGTCATCTGTGGACATTAAACAAATTATCTTATCTAACAAAAAACATCATTTTCTCTCTTCCTGTCTCTATGTTTTTGTCAACCATTGTTTTTTGAGTATTTGTAGTGGGCATCTCTATCTGTGGATTGATTTCAGGGTTCTTTATGCTTTCCTTCAAAGTCTCAAGGCCTAAGACTCTTCTAAGTTTCATCAACAAGTGATACTGAACAATTTCTAGCAGTAACAGTTGACATTGGAAGGTTTCTACCAGCAGAAGGCTTCACTTTTATAGCAAACTAAAAATAAATTCTCTAATTTTCCTTCTTCAAACTTTATCCAAAGTTCATCAAAAACATTACAAGCCAAATTTATTTTGAACTTCAGCTCACAAACCCAGGTTCAAACTTGAAACTTGTGACCCAGCCTAGCACATATTATCGAAGAACACGTAGAAATAAAAATGAAAGGAAGTATCCTCGGTAAGCCATGACCTAGTAAAGATCAAAGCTGGAAACCAATCATACTGTGGTTCAAAAAAAGTCAACAAAGATCCCAAAAAATCATTCGGAAACTTTTGAAATAATTAAATTCATTAAATTTAAAGGGAAAATAATGTATCTTATCCTGTCAATACTGTAAAAGAAAAATCTAGCATACTCTCAATTCTTCCAAAACTTAGAAATTTGTTGGAGATTTATGTTTTTTGCCCAAAATTCAAAATGACAAGCGATTGCAAAATTTTCCAATTAATTTGTGATTTTGGTAATATAGTAGACTGTTAATGCTATAAAAATAACCCAGCAAAGGATAATACACATTTTCAGATGGTATATTGGACATAAGATGTATAAAGCACCTCTCTCTCTCTTTCTCCCTATATATATATATATATATATATATATCACAAATTAATTGAAAATTTTGCAATCACGTCATTTTGCATTTTGGGCCAAAAACATAAGATGGTAATATAGCAGACTGTTACTGCTATACAAATAACCCAGTAAAGGATAATACACATTTTCAGATGGTGTATTGGACGTAATATGTACAAATGGCAAATGACTCTCCTTTTCTCTCTCTCTCTCTGCTTTACAAATAACCCAGTAAGAGATAATACACAGGAGTTTTCAGATGGTGTATTGCACGTAAGGTGTACCAATGGCCAATGACCCATACTCTCTCTCTCTCTCTTTGAACTTCTTCAGCTAAGCCTTGATCGATGAAACAACAAAGTCCTTCACTTTATATTCTACCAAGGTCAAGGATTGGAAAGCTTCCCTTATTTCCAGCTAATCACATTGGAAGCTTTCCATCCATTAATTCATAAGTATATTTCACTATTTATTAATTATTCCTCAATGATATATATGAATTAATCTTACAGAAACTGAGACGTCTATCTTGTTGCCTATATCCCATGAAATTCTACTCATATCCACATAGATTATTGTAATAAGATAATAAAAAGAAAAAGATCCATTGATATTTTTTCCATGTGAGATATAGCTATGAACAACTGGATTAAACAATTTTTAAGTGTTTAGAGGAGAATTAACTGCGAATCAAATCCAGCCAAATGTTCTATTTCAAATGATCTTATCAAATAGCAACAACAGATGGTACCTCCATATTATCTCCAAGGACAGATAGTTACAAATTGTCATGATACTGATATACACAATCTTTGTCAAGCTTTACTTTAACTAACAAGTTGTAATGATGTTACAAAAATTAAAATAGAATTGATCCTTCTAGAAGAGGTTGCGATGATATTAGAGAAATAAAATTGACTTTGACAAGAGCCTTCTCTAACAGACTCAAATTGTAATTACTATAGAGTGTCGTCAAAGTTGACAAAGACCCTTCAAGATTCTTTCCTCCACTGTCATGCTTTCCCCAAAAACAATTGCTATGTACACATCATGTTCCCAAAACAAAGTCTCTTTCCTTTTAGACTATGAGGTTCTAGTGGAACATAGATTCTTTTTCTATTTTATGTTACAACTTAATCGCAAGATTGCTCTCTTGAAATTTCTGCCTTACCTTTAAGAGATATATCCTAGGTTGATGATGTAGGCATCTAACAAATCACCTAGTGACATTGTGGAATCTCTACTTGTGTCAGCATGAGTTGCCAACTTGTAATACCTTTCAGACTGACGTCAAGCTTAATCGTATTTTATATCTAAACTTGCCTTGGAAGACCTTTAGGATTTGAAATTATTATGGAAGTGTTTGTACAAATGAAGATCTCTCATTAAAAGATCACATTGCGTCATCTTGTGGTCCTTCACACTATTCTTTGACTACAGCAATATTATTTTGGATATCTATTGATACCCTTTATATCTCTTGGTGCCTCTCTTTTGTTCATTGCTATATGGAATTGATTGCATGATTATGAACCTGTGACATGAATTTAATGTCATATCAAAGTATTTCATCCATAATTTATGCAATTATGGGAGACTTGGAGATCACTTATCAGCATGGCTGCATCTGTTTCTTTAGAAGTTTATTTGAGAAAGGTCTACTTCTATGTTACCAGGGCTTAGATCACTGAAGCACCCTCTGAACTTTGGATATCTATTGATACCCTTTATATTATTTTGGTGCCTCTCTTTTGTTCATTGCTATATGGAATTGATTGCATGATTATGAACCTGTGACATGTATTTAATGTCATATCAAATTATTTCATCCATCATTCATGCAATTATGGGAGACATGGAGATCACTTATCAGCATGGCTGCATCTGTTTCTTTAGAAATTTATTTGAGAAAGGTCTACTTCTATGTTGCCAGGGCTTAGATCACTGAAGCACATTCTGAACTTTGGATATTTATTGATACCCTTTATATCTCTCGGTGTCTCTCTTTTGTTCATTGCTATATGGAATTAATTGCATGATTATGAACCTGTGACATGAATTTAATGTCATATCAAAGTATTTCATCCATCATTCATGCAATTATGGGAGACTTGGAGATCACTTATCAGCATGGCTGCGTCTGTTTCTTTAGAAGTTTATTTGAGAAAGGTCTACCTCTATGTTGCCAGGGGTTAGATCACTGAAGCACCCTCTGAACTTTGGAGGGTCAACTATGGCTGTTGAGGCAAGCGAAGGTTGGATGTTGTATCTTCAATGCTATAAAGAGTTTTGTAAATCCATCTAATGAATTAGGTGATGATGGTTTGAAGATCCTATGGATGAATGAGGACTCATGAAACTCATTTGTGCCCTTGAAATCTCCACTTTTTTTTCACAAAACCCTCAAATATATTGCACATATAATGGAATGCTTTAGATGTGTTTGGTAAAGTTCTGGGTAATGAGCCAAACATCAACACCTAAAATTATCTATTGAAAATTTTAGATATTGTTAACTGAAAGTATTTTAGAAACCTCTCATAACTTAAGCACATATAAAGAGAGTCAGCAAAAGTTTACATCGTTCACAATTTTGACAACTCAAACTCAACAAAGCTCAAAACAAGTCAATAGAAACTTGGGAAATAAATTATTCTTAAAATAAAGTTATTTTCCCAAGAGTATTGTGTTTTCATCTGGCGTTCAATGATCTTGAGTAACAGAAATTCAAACAGAGCATAAATTCTCTGACAAGAGGTTCATCTAAGAAAACGGATAGAACTCGCATCATATCAGAATTTCCTAAAGAAGAGTCAATCCAATTAAATTTTAATGAAGCCTCTAAGGGCAATGTTGGACAAGTAGGTGGTTGTGTGCCTTCAAGGGCTGTAAAGGAGATTTAACACTTGCATATGCCAAGGATTATGGATTTTCATCAAATAGTATGGCTAAAGAAAAAGCATCCTCGAAGATCAACCTTATGCATGAATGGAAGAAACTGCAAATAAATGGGGATTTTAAAGTCGTAATAGAAGTAACCAATATCAAAAGATAGAGACCACGACTATAGGATCCTGCCCTGATTTGAATAAATTTTAGATTGGATCTCATGATTGATTGCACAACACTGTGATAGCATCTTTTTCTATCACTTCATTTTTGTTGCAGTCTTGCAGATGAGCATTACATATGTTAAGGGGAAGACCTCTTCTTGTGTGTAACTTGTTGTGCCATATTATTTTTGCAGCTTTCTTTCCAACCATGCAAATTGATCCATGGCAGGTCTTTTGTGCTTTCTTGAATCATGTCTTAGTGCCTATGCCTTGCTTGGATCATTTCTTGGTGATCTTCAACTTTTCTTATGAAGCTTGACAATCACATCAGATGGAGCTTTAAAACTAGTTCCTTACCTTCATTTCTTAGAGTTCTTTCAACATCCAGTGGCAGTTGATTTCAGAATTAAAAGTTTCTTGCATTATGCATACTATTGTTCGAAGTCACGGATTGTTTAAACTTTGAGCAAACATCAGAAGCAAAGTCTATAGAGTTCCAGTCTCTATTAGAACTCATGGAAATTGTCACAAAGGGTGGATGATTATGTTATCACGTCTTCTTAAGTGTCTCCAAGTCAAGCTCATGAGGGGATGCTAGTCATAACGTGTGTATTCACGGGTTAGCAACATGTGTTATCTTTGGCATTAGCACCAACCTCAACAGCATCTTACATCCTACTTTGCAGGCCATTTAAGCTCAAGTTTGCGCTTTGGTTTATAGTGATTGTGAATATATATAGAGGATATCTCTCCTCATTGTACCATCACATGGCTCACCTTGTCATCTCATGAGTTGATATAGAAAACATTGTTTTGGGTATCTATCAATACCCCTGGTGTCTCTCATGTTTAATTGCTATCTGGAGTTGAAAAAATGATTATGAAACCTATGAGAGAAATCAAACAAAAATCTATGAAACTAGAACATGTATTAAATATATCTCATCAAGAGATCACTTCTATCTTTTTGCCATGGTAAAAACAATTATTATCCAGTTTTCACAAAAAGACAAGTATTTGATTTTGTGTATTTTTATTGCATTCATATTCATGGTTCCTATGCTTTCAAGATAATCCGTTCATTTTTCAATATGTAATTGTTGGGTATATGACCCATCATGAAAACTTGAAAAGGTTCTAACTGCCTCAAATTTTGAAGACCTATTAATTTATTTTGACAAGTTGTGTTTGTTTTAGCCAAGTTTCTAGTTCCACAGCAATGCAGCATATGTCCCCATTACTTTTTGCATTATAAAATTACAATATTCCACCAAGACAGTTCTATTTTTCTATGTGGGTCTTATAAAACAGCAGTATCTATCAAATCCGACTTATTTCACCAGCCACTGAATACCAGAACATAAATAAGATAAGATAAGATTATTCTTTTGATGTCTGTAGATGGCCAAAGTAGGCAAATGGAACTCATTGAAAAGAGCCGTTACAAATTAAAATGCATTGTAATAACCACAAAGGACTACGAAAATAAGCTAAACTAGAGTAAATAATCTAGGGTAACCTACTCTAAAATGGAACAACAGTAAAGTAATGATTAACAGAAAGCTAGAAGTTGAGGTAAAATAGAGATAAAAAGGAGCTCGAATGGATCCAAGCGCCAACATTAACCTATAGTGGAATGTAAAGTAAACGCATAGTTGTTGTCATCACTCCTCAAGACTCCTCTAGCATCCATGGTTGTGGAACGAATAGAAGAGGACAAGAATCTAGTACGTTGCGCTTGTTTACAACTTTTCGCTATGTGAGGGGTGGCCGAAACCCAACACCAAAGAACTACAATCTTGTCCTGTTGCAAGTAAGAAGAATAACTTAAGCCCTAGTAGCCACTCTTGTATGCAAACAAGGGCACACAGATCTGTCATTAACATTTTGGACAGTTGTAGCTTCAAATGAGTGGTTATTTCTCTCGACTATAGAGATAGAGTGAAAGAATGAGCTAATTAGTTGAGTACACCAAAGAGTGATAGCTTCATTGAGGTAAAGAGCCAAGCATCTTTGGTCAAAATAGCTGAAAAAAATGGCAAGCAATCCACCTAAGTCTCTATACAAGCAATAGTACCTCCCTCGAATCTCATAATAAACAGGACACTTAAAGATAAAATGTTCTTCAGCCTCCACCTCCCAAATAGAGCAAAGACAACATACCCTATCCTCTCCAAGAATATGGTGGTCCATCTCCACCCGCAACTGGTGTGAGGTTGACCAAGAGGAATCCTAAGGTTGTGTGTACAATGTCGCTTGATATAATTAGTACGAGTAATAATGCCATTCTCAATCTTCATAAAATGCTTAGTGTAGAAGGCCAACTTAGGACTAAGAGGTTGAGATGGAGCAACCCAAGTGATCTGAATATATTGTCAATAAACATCATCTCTGACTGCTTGATTAATTACCCTCTTATTAGGAAGAAGGCAAGGCAGAGCATTTAAAGAGTATTTGAAAGGAGGTAATTGATCTATGGAGATGCCAACTAACTAAAGAAGAGAAATAACTTTTGAGTACCATCCACGATGACAACCAAAAGAGCCCCTAGAGGTAATTCATTCTAAGGAGCAAAGCGCCAAATATGGGTATCTCTGAATGGGTATCTCTCTTTCAGCCTAAGGTGCAATCACTCGTGGATCAAGGCAATAAAACTGAAAAATAATTCTGAAGATGCTCTCAAGGCAAAGAGGATGAGCACCAAACTCAGCCTAAACAATACATTGGGGAATTGTTCTTTTACATTGGATAAATCACTAAAGCAAAATAGTCTGGACCCTCTCAATGTGAACCCAATCAACACACCCTAGACTTGGACCCCAAATCTCAGATCCATAAAGGACTGTGAGTTTGATGATGCAATCAAAGAGATGCATCTTTGTAGGTATGTCTTGAAAGTGTTGTTGGAAGCATTGGTATTCCAACACTAAGAGAGATGTGTACCCCTTCCAAAGACATGACTATGAAGCTAGCCGAAGATTAAGGGAAGGACATGTAAACTAAACCCCCAAGCAGGTGTAAGCAGTGGTGATCTCTATGGACTGACCCTTATAGAAGAACTGAAACTTAGGGTACTCTTTGATGTGTTAAAATTCATCAGTTGTCGAATTTTTTTCCCAAGTAGTCTGAGAGTATCATCACCGACTTGCCATCAATAATTGACTGATCCTTCACTTAGCCTCTACTTTAATGGAATGATTCATCTATTTTTATGCTCAAAAGTACTATGTTTTTCAAAAAAATAATCCTTCACAAAGTATGCCATCATACATCTCTAGGATTGTTCTCATATAAATGCCCATCAAGTTGTTATACTGCTTAAATATGAATTTTCCCTTTTGTCGTTTTCCATCCAAACACTTATTATGATATTTAGGCTTTTATTTATGATTTTGATGTGGTAGTTTGTTATTTTTTGTCTAGTATAAAGCACTTCTAGGAGCATCTCTAGGCTGTCCACCCGCTATAAGTGTCACCACAACAAGCAACCTTATAAGTATGTTAATCCATGAGTTTCATAACAAAACCTCTATTGTTTAGTCAGGTCCCTTTTTGAGGAGGGCAATGGAATAAAGGGACACAAAAAAAACACATGGATGGAAGTAACTCCAAATCCCATGGAATAGAACAGCAAAGGGGACAAGATTACTTAAAAACCTGAGAATAAAAAACATAAATGAAATAGTTCCATGGGATTTAGGGCAATTGGTTGCAAGGGAAGAGTTTCACATTGTAAACCAATGTTCAAATCCCATGGGTGAACCTTAATATTAGCCTTTGGTGTTTATGACAATTGTAATGAAACAACTTAAAGTAATATAGTAATGGCAATAGCATTCCAAATGTAGAAATAACAACACCCACAAATAACAATAAATTTAAATTCAATCCCAAAAAATCAGAAGCACAAGTAACCAAATTCCAGATTCAAATCAATACAAATTCTGAGCCACACAAAGAGGGCAAAGTCTCATAGCCACAAAGAGAGGGCGAAGTCTCATATGCGCATCTAAGATTCAAATATAAAAGATGATTCCAACTACAACATAATTGTTCCTATTTATAGACTAAATCATCATTAACCCTTAAACCTAATGCTTAAGGGCGGACTACCACACCCTAGGGCTTGAGCTAATAAAAATAAACATAGCCGACGTGGTTATATGGCTCCCTCCCAGAAAGCTTTGCCCTCAAAGCTGGAAAAGACTAGAAAATGCTCTCAAGCTCCCACGTAGCATCTTCTTCTGGAAGAGCCTAACACTTGATGACAAACTCTTGAATCTAGCAAGACCACAAAAGACAAACTCTTGAGTGCAACACTACTTCTGGTTGGAGTGTGATTCAATCTTCTTCATTGAGTACTAGAAGCTCCGTCTGGGAGTGCGCCTTCTAGCTGTTAGCATATTTTATATTTTAGCATATAGTTATTACATTATTATTGGGCGTATCTGTTTATTTGAACGTCCCATTATTAATAGTGTGTTGCAGTTGATTAGTTCCTGATTCCCTGGACTAATCCTGGCACCATTTTGTATTATTTAAGCATCATATGTTTAATGAATATTTTGCTGTTTACTCTAACATGGTATCCGAGCTATTGCAGAATTTTTTGCAGACGCTTGCTGGGACGTGCGACTGTAAATTCTTTTTGGCTGGAAACACAGCAATTTAAAAAAACGGAGTTTTTTTTTTCTGGGAACACAGCATCTGTTTGCTGTATTTTTGCTGGGAGGACGCATTTTTTGTGCTGGGAAGGAGCACTGATTTCAGTGCTGGGAAGGCGAATTTTTTTTTTTTTTTTTTTAAATTTTGTTGGGCTGATTGAGGATCGCGCAGCCCATCACGCGATCCCCACCTAACGTCGCGCGCAATCGCGCGACGTATTTTTCCCAACCCCCCCACCCCCCAACGTCGCGCGCAATCGCGTGACGTTTTTTTCTTCCCAACCCCCCCATCCCCACCCCCCCACCACGCGCGGGTTTTTTTTTCCCAGCCCCTCCCCCCCTCAGTGGAAGGCTGCTATGGATGCAGAGTATAAGTATTTGATGAAAAACAAAACTTGGAAGCTTGTCGATCTGCCGCACGGAAAGAAGCCCATTGGCTACAAATGGGTGTATAAAGTCAAGTACAAAGCAGATGGGACAATTGATAAGCATAAGGCCTGTCTTGTTGCAAAGGGCTATGCTCAAAAGGAAGGCATTGACTACGAGGAAACTTTTGCACCTACTGCTCGGATGACAACAATTCGAGTTATTTGTGCTATGGCAACACGGTTTGGGTGGAAAGTTCATCGGATGGATGTCAAAAGTGCCTTTCCGAATGGTGATCTCCAAGAAGAAGTCTATATGACTCAGCCGGAAGGATTTGCGGTGGAAGGGCAACAGCGAGAAAGTTTGCAAATTGGTCAAATCCTTGTATGGCCTGAAACAAGCTCCTCGAGCTTGGTATATAAAAATGGACAATCACCTCCGCTGAGCATGGTTTTAAGAGATGTCCGTCGGATGCAAACCTCTATCTCAAGAAACAGGGTTCTAAGATAGTGTTGCTTGTACTCTATGTTGATGATCTCGCTCATTACAGGGAGTTAGAAACTATGATCTCTACTGTCAAAAGAGACTTGTGTCAATCTTTTGAGATGACAGATCTCGGAATTCTCCATTACTGTCTTGGTCTGGAATTCAGCCAGAAGGAGCACTCCATCAAAGTGTCTCAGAAACAATATGCCAAGACATTGTTGGAAAAATATCGCATGACTGATTGCAAGCCAATGGCAACTCCGATGGAGACTGGACTTCAGTTATCGCGATATGATGATTCACCTCAGGTAGATGGTACTCTCTATCGACAGTTAATTGGGAGTCTCATATATCTGACCAATACTAGGCCAGATCTCGTATTTATTGTCAACTATCTCTCGAGGTTCATGCAGGAGCCTAAAACCACTCATTGGAAAGCAGCAAAACGTGTTCTTCACTATGTCCGTGGCACAATGGAATATGGCCTAGAATACAAGAGGAACAACAAATTCTTCTTGCAAGGATACACGGACTCCGACTATGCCGGATCATTTGATGATCGCAAGTCAACTTCTGGATATATTTTTCATCTAGGATCCGGTCCTGTCTCTTGGCACGACGAAGAAGCAACAGGTGGTTGCTATTTCATCAACGGAGGCAGAGTATCGCGCCGCACGTGAAGCCGTGTGCGAAGTGATATGGTTGCGTCGCAACTCGACAAGTATGGGTCATCCATCCAAATCTCCAATACACTTGTTTTGCGACAATCAGGGTGTTCTGAACCTAGTCAAGAATCCAGTCCATCATGAACGAACAAAACACATTGACACACAATGTCATTTCATTCGAGATGAGGTTCCAAAGCACCGAATTCAGCTTCAGACATTCCCACCGATGCTCAAGTTGCAGACATTTTCACTAAGGCACTTGCACGTGTCAAATTTGAATTGTTTCGCAGCTCTCTTTGTATTGCAAAATGATGTAATCAGGGGGGATGTTAATATAGCTAGTAGTTCTATCATTACCAAAATAATGTAATAAGGGGGGATGTTAGCATATTTTATATTTTAGCATATAGTTATTACATTATTATTGGGCGTATCTGTTTATTTGAACGTCCCATTATTAATAGTGTGTTGTAGTTGATTAGTTCCTGATTCCCTAGACTAATCCTGGCACCATTTTGTATTATTTAAGCATCATATGTTTAATGAATATTTTGCTGTTTACTCTAACACCAGCCAATAACCTATTTGAGACAAAAAACATGAAAGACAGGACAAATACAGGAAGATGATGGAAGCTCCAACTGATATGCCACTTCATCAATGCAACGAACCATCCAGTAGGACCCATAAAATCGAGAAGCCAACTTCTAACTGGACTTGGTCTTCAAGGACAATTACTTATAGGGTTGCAGGCACAAAAAGAACATATCCCCACAACAAATTGTCGTTCAAAACGGCACGAATCCTACTGCTACTTCATGTGGTTCTAAGCCTAGGTCAAATTATCTTTTAAAAGTTGAAGCACAAGTCATCATTACTGTAACAAGTCATCTACCTGGGCCACCTTGGAGGATCCTGGAACATAGTTTGTCACTGATGGAGGTTTCTAACCACACAAGGCCTCAAATGGGGACATCTTGAGGGAGGAATGGTAAGAAATATTGTACCACCATTCAGCTAACAAGAGCCAATGAACCCAGTCCTATTACCTGTCTTGAGCAAAACAACAAAGGTAAGTACCCAAATATTTATTTACAATCTTTGTCTAGCCATCCGACTGAGGGTGATAAGACGAGGATATATTCAATTGAGTACCACTAAGTTGGAACAATTCCTTCCAAAAGTTACTGGTGAAGACAAGGTCACGATCACTGACAATGGACGGGGGCATACCATGCAATTTAAAAACAGAATCGAGAAATACCTTGGAAACCTTGTTGGCTGAATAGGGATGCTATACTCACATAAATGAGCGTACTTGGAAAGGCAATCCACTACCACAAAGATCACAGTTTTACCCTCAAATTTGGGAAGGCCCTCAATGAAATCCATGGATATGTGCTCCCATTGGCGGTCAGGGATAGGCAAAGGTTGCAACAACCCAAGAGATTTAATAGTTTCCCCCTTGTTACGCTAACATACCTCGCATTCAGCCACAAAGGTCTTGACATCTGATTTTAATCCTTTCCAAGAAAAAGATTGCTTCACCCATTGATACGTTTTCAAGGATCCAAAATGTCCATCCAAAGGGGATGCATGCAATTCTTGGAGGATACTTGTCTTAACAGTCGAGGATTGAGGAAGATAAATGCGATCCTTCTTGTGGAGAACCCCATCAACATATGAGAAACAAGAAGGCAGTGAGGATCCAACCTCCACTTCCTAAATGATTTGAGCAATCTTTGGGCCAAAAAGCCAATCCTCCCAAAGTTGAGAAAGCCATCGTGGAAGAGGACTAGAGATGGCACTGACAACAACAATGTCTTTATGTTTGCGAGATAAAGCATCTGCCACCACATTCTCATTTCCTTTTTGTATTCAATGACAAAACATACCCCAAGAACTTGGTCAACCATTTATTTTGTTCAAGATGAGAGACATTCTAAGAAATGCTTGAGGATGCTATGGTCAGTCTTGATGATGAAGTGACGCCCTAACAAATAAGGCCACCATTTTTCTATGGCATGCAGAACAGCTAATATTTCCTTCTCATAATAAGATTGTCCCAAATTCTTGCCAAAGAGTTGCTTACTTTCAAAGGCCAAAGGGTATCCATGCTGCATCAAAACAGCTCCAATACCTATGCTTAAAGCATCACATTCAATGACAAAGGGTTTGCTGAAATCAAGGGTGGCCAAAACAAGGGTGGTATACATAGCCTCCTTTAGGGCTTGGAAGGCTTGGGAAGTTGCTTCAGACCAAACAAAGGCATCCTTCTTAGTCAGAGGAATGAGAGGATCAGCATTCTTGCCATAGTTGTAGTTAAATTTCCTGTAGTAGCCTGTGAGACCTAAAAATCCATGAAGTTGTTTAAGGGATTTCGGTAAGGACTTGTCTTGCATTGCCTTGAAATTGTTAAGATATACCTTAACTCCCTCTTGAGATACTATATGTCCTAAATTCTACCTCAAGGACCCCAAAGGAACATTTGGACCTTTTGACAAAGAGTTTTCCCTTTTGTGATAGGTGAAGAACTTTGTCCACATGAACTAGATGATCTTCCCAAGACTTGTTATAAAATAAGTTATCATCAAAGAAAACTAAGACAAACTTGTGAAGAAAAGGATGAAATATAGAATTCACGAGGCTTTGGGAAGTGGAAGGAGCATTAGCAAGACCAAAAGGCATGACTAGGAACTCATATTGACCATCATGTGTGCGAAAAGCAGCCCTAGGGATATCATCTTCTCTAACCCTTATTTTATGGAACCCAAAATGCAAGTCCAGTTTTGTTAAGTATTTAGCACTATGCAATTTATCCAACAAATCATCTATAATAGGGATAGGATATTTATCTTTGATGGTGATCTTGTTGGAAAGTTGAAAATCAAGACACATGCACCAAGAATTGTCCTTGCACCACACCAAAACCAATGGGGACGAATAAGGACCGATGCTTGGACAGATGATTCCTTGTTCCAACATTTCCTGAACCAGCTTCTCAATTTCAGACTTTTAGGGCTAAGGATAGAAGTAAGGATACACATAAGGAGGTTGACTTTTTGGAATAAGGTGGATAGTATGATCATGTATGCACTTAGGGGGAAGACCAGTGGGCTCACTGAAGACCTCCACACAGCAAACCACAATCTTCTGCAAGTCTAGAGGAAGAGCCGGAAGAAGCGACTCCGACGACTGAACTTCCATGCAATTGACCTAGGCGAAGAATCCATGACCACCTTTCTTCAATATATTTTCCATGCTATGGGAACTAACCACCTTGGAGGGAGGAGGTTGGATTCCTTGGAGACAAATGACCCTTCCATTCTTTGTCCACTTGACATATAGTTGTTGCAGATTAATAGTAACATCCCTAAGTTGAGATAGCCATTGTGCCCCCAAGATAACATCTACACTACCCAGATTCATGGCAAAGAGATTGCCCGACCAAGTATGATTCCCCATCAGGATGTTAACCTTGGTCATTAGACCCACTGAGCAATAACCCTATTTGCGATCAATACTTGAAATTTATCCTGATTTGAAGATTTGATATACAAGCCCAAAGACTTTGCTATCTTACTATCAATAAAGTTATGTGTGCTACCTGAATCAATCAACACATTGGTGCATTGTCATTTGATGAATCCTTGGACCTTGATGGTATGGTGAGCTTGGAGCCCCATAAGGGCATAAGCAAAAAGAGTCATGGTATCATCCTTGTGCTCAACCTCATCTACTTCAACTGGTTGCTCTTGCTGCAATGAATCTTCATCTTCTGACACTACTACTTCTTCACCTTCCACTTGAAAGTTACGAGGTTCTTCACAGACCTGATCTTGGGGATGGTGAGAACAACATTTGAAACAGAAGAATCCCTGGGAACGTTCATTATTGCGATTATTGAAGTAAGGATGTCGAGGGTTGAAATCACGCCGAGGTTGGGGACTGGGCTCTTGGAGCTTCTGGCTGCCAAAGCTATATGTTGAGCATCCTCGAGGGTATAGGGATCGAGCATGTCGTCTTCTTGACAAGTTTTATACTTAAGACCATGGCAAAAGGTTAAGACCACCACTTTTGGATCCAAATGGTAGGTCTAGGTGAGAAGACATAAACTATATAGTGTTACCGGGTTCGCACACCCGGCAAGCCAGGTGCGCGAACCTGCACCCGCACGGACACGTGGGTTTGGTTGGGGTTCGGCTAGACGTGAACTATACATAGTGTTACCGAGTTCACGCACCCGGTAGGCCAGGTGCGCAAACTTGTACCCGCACTCGCACCGGGCTTGTGGGTGCGGAGTCAGGTTCAGTTTGGCCGAACCCAGACGTGCATCCCAACCGCACCCAACCCAAAAGGGCATAAAATATCTAAAAAATAAACATTTTAAATCGTGTACCCACCACAACATGTTGGGTTCAAATCGCATCGTCCGCCACTTCGACGTGATCGCTTGTCTTTTCTCAAATGGTTGTCATCCTGCTTATGAACTCCTATCCATGAGTATTTTCTTAAATGGTCGTCGTCCCGCTTATGGACTCCTATCCATGAGTATTTTCTTAAATGGTCGTCGTCCCGCTTATGGACTCCTATCCATGAGCAAAGCTTATAAATTCTCAACGCCTCTTCTAATTTTTTGTTTTTTCTTGGTCTGAAACATCCCTATAATCTTCTGAAAAGGTAGGATTTACCTAATCTTTGTCATGGCGGACACTTATGCTTGAATTTGGCCAAACTCCACGTTGTGGAACAATGAAGTGAACTGAAACAATCACTCCTTTTAAGTAAATAATCTCTCCTTATTTTTGCAATAGGGAAATATAGGTCGAGTCCGTGAGGCAACCTATAAAGAGGGCTATTATTCAGTAGAATTCAACAATAATATTGAAAATTTATTTTAGTGTAGGTATTTCGTGGACGAGCTTTATTTATATTGTTTTCCTCATATGATGAGTTCCAACTTCCTGGCTATTTTGTCAATTATGTTAACTTTTTTATTTTTTTTAATTTAAATGGGTCTCAGCCACACGCCCCAACCCAAAAGGGGAAAAAAACTTTACTTTATAAGACGCAATTAAAAAAAATTGAACGTGGTTGTTTTCGTGGACATTAAAAAAAATTATTATGGGTTTAGTTTTTATTATAAATCTAAAATTTGATTGATTTGGACCCAAAAAAAAAATTAAGATTAAACTTTTTTTAAAAAATTATATATATATATATAATTAAAAAATAGCCGCACCCGCACCCTGCAAACCCTGTTTTTGGCGGGAGCAGCACTCGCACCTGCAACCACAATTCCCCGTCGCACCCGGTAAACTTGACTATATACAATACTCCTCCATTGTTCCTGTTGTTAGCAAATTACTACTATGTTCACAAGATTAACAATCTCCAAAATCATAACTTAAGAACATGCATATATCAATCCCCAATATTGAACAATAAACTCACTAAAATCTTAATTGAAAAACTACTAAAGCAATGCATAAATGCAAAGCTTCTTCGAGTTACATATTACAAGGCTTTGTCTTCAATATATACATACATGAGACTCTTCATATGCACATGAATCTTGACTTACATAGACTCTTCATCTCCTCATACTCATGGGAGATCCAACTCTTCATATTTCTCTCTTACATAATAAATCTCACATATTTATATAAGGACAAAGTCTGTCATGATAGCAAAAACTCCTCACTTCTAAACATGACACTTCACTTTTATAACTCACACTTACTAACTTGACACCTCACACATATAACTCCTCACTTCTAATCATGACACTTCACTTACATAACTCACACTTACTAACTTGACACCTCACACATATAACTCCTCACTTATTTACATGACACATACTCACACTTAATAACTTGACACATACTATGGACTCAAATATTAAACACACCCTAATCTAAATATTTACAAAGTACCAAATAATGTAATACCTCCAACACCTGTTTGCTTAGTTTATATCAAACGGACCACATACGATGTGGACAATGCTTTGTCAAACCTTCAGAGGAATCGTGTTTTGAAATCAAGCACAAAAAAGAGGTCCTCAGTTGGTGAAGCTACAATAACAACCAATGATGAGCATGGGTTCCCAACTTAGTAGAAGCTAATGTGACATGACCTTCTTCAGGAACATGGTGCAGACGTATGATGCTATCCATCTTGGGTAGCCACCCACCCATGTGGATTGGCACCCTCAAAGGTGGGATGTCTATGCATAGAACAGGAACATCATGAAGCCAGTATAGGAAATTAGAAGCACCTCCTGCACTAGGATCTAGATCAAAAGCAAAGATTGAGATATATCCACCCATACCTAGAAGAGTACCTCTGGTAGCATAGTGAGTCGTGTGACTGCAATAGGAAACTGGAGGACTATGACCGGATGGCAACTGCTGAAGAGCGCTTGTGTCCCTTGGATTTGGTGCCTGTTGCATGCTCGAGGCTACCTCCTAGTGACTTGTTGAGACCATAGTTGAGAAAATCGGAATCAAGTAATAAATCGGCTGGTTTAAAAATCGGCAAAAAATCGGGGAAAAAATCGACAAAAACTTGGCATTTTTTATTGAAAAAACCGAAGAAATGCATTTTTTCATTGAAAAAAAGTTTTTTTCATGCATATCAGAATTTTTCGGGGAAAAATCGGCTAGCCTGTTTATCGGGAAAAAATCGGTAAAATCGGGATTTTTTGCAGAATTTCTCAACTATGGTTGAGACTCATGGTCAACGGAATACGTAGTAGAGGATATTTTTAGGACGCTTTGGATGTCGAATAAGGTACGCTTGATTTCATTTTGAGAGATCACAAGGAAATTAACCATATTTTTTTGTTTCTCATATAGGTACGCAAACCAAAAACAATAGTATCGAGGATAGCATTACCAATTGAAGGGGTAATGGGAGGAGTGGCAAGAGGAGGGTTATTGGGAGGAGGAGAGGAAGGAGTGGTGTTGGGAATAGGCAAAGCCATGTCGTTTAAGGAAGAAAGAATACGTTGGTCAAAACTATTAATATAGGAGTGTTGTGATGCTTACCAGGATTTATGGGTTGGTGCTCCTTTCTACTCATGCACACATCCTCTAGATGACCAATGCACTATAGTCGATCATTGATTCGCAATCAACCAGTAAACACAACAAGTTCATTCATACCCCTTATTTTGATCAGTCTGAAGAGACGGTCATGATGACATAGATCTCCCGCAAGGGTCCCAACACACCCTATTCCCGAAAAAGTGTTGTTGGAAATACCCCTTGTTTTGACTAGCTTGGAGAGATAATCGCAATGGGATAGGTCTCCCACAAGGGTCCGGCCACACTTGATTTTTTTTAAATTGGTTTGAAAAAAAGAACAAACTCAAAATATTATAGATGGAAAAATGCATCAAAAGATGGCCCGAAAAAAATTGATGAAATATTACCAGGAAACAGGAAGTAGAACTATTTGACAGAGGTTTTGGAATGGTTCATGTGCCTTTCTGCCTCAAATTCGCACCACCACAAAGAGCCAAGATCAATGTTCCGATACCACTTGTAATGAAAGAACTTCAAGAAATACAGTAATGGCAATAGCAATTCAATAATGCACAAATAACAACATCCACAAAAACAATAAATTCAAATGCAATGCCTGAAAATCAAAAGTGCCAGTAACCAGGTTCCAAATTCACATCAATACAAATCCTTAGCCACTTAGAGAGGGCGAAGACTCATATGTGCAACAAAGGCAACTAAGATTTGAATAGGAAAGACGATTCCAACCACAACATAACTCTTCTTATTTACAGACTAAATCAACATTAACCATAACCCTAACGCTCAAGGGCCAACTACCAAAACCTAGGGCCTGAGCTAAGAAAAACAAAGATTGACAACATGGCTATATTGGGGCCATTACAACAATTGGTCAGGAATGAAGAAATTCACTCCATAGACCAAGGTTCAAATTTCATGGGTGAACCTTAAAATAATCAAATGGCATGGGCTCAACCGGTTGAATGCCTTGATTTTGTAGAAGACCCAGGTTTGAATCTTACCAAATGATACATGTATAATTGCCAAGCCATTATAATACCACTGTGTGGTCATGACGTAATACATGTGGGGCCCATTTCAATCCCATATAACCAATTAAAAAAAACATAATAGAAGATAAATTATAAATTAAAACATATCTAAAAGTAGACAAAATTTAACTAACCATTGATTTTCTCATTCATAGAGGTAGGTAAAATGTTTCTACTGGGTTTCCCTTCTTCTTCTTGAGTGTTTCTCTTAATTTTTGTGGGTAACCATTGATCTAGCATTTTTCTCCATCTACCTAATCCCAAGACTATGAATTTAGAATATGCTCTAAAGATATTAGAGAGCCAAAAGTCCATAGTCCAATAAGCAGTCAGGACTACAACTATGGCAGACAAAAATACAAGCGCAATCTGAAGAAAAAAGCTCATAATTTTATTCATTACGATCAAAATGAGACAATAGCTACACTAATCGTTTTTAAATTAGATATGCCTATAATTAACAAGTTAAAGATGATTAGAATAAATAAATTTCCAGGCAGTGGATTGAATGCATTTATGAGCATAATTATCTGTAATGTTTTCTTTATCTAATCATCTTCACAAATCATACAATTCTTATGATTTTTCTGATCAAATTTACAAATAACTACAATATCAAAAGGCATATTCAAAATTACCTTATCCCACATGTGTTGTGGCAAGGCAATAAAGGCAGTCAAAATGGTACATCCTGGACGGATATACCCCTCCAACTCAACTGGCATGTTGGCCAACCATTGCAAAATCTGGCCATATTCAGATTTTATTTTATTTACCTAATCATAATTTTATAACTTCACATAAAAAAGTTTACACATTGTTAAAATCTAATCTTAAGCACTTAAAGAGATCTTTCCTGCATGCAATCAGAAAATAATGGCACCAAAAACGAAAAATGGAAGATGATTGATGCAACTAAAACATAGATAATCATTTCACATACTTGTTGGCGCAGCCGTCGAGGAAATTCTGCAGGATTCCAATCATAAAGCTTGAAGGAGACACGACCTGTCGGGCACTAGAATTTGAGGAATGTTTCTTAGTAAGAATAATTATCAGCAAGACAGAAAAATAAAATAAAAAAGAATTAATAAATGAAAAAAACCATGTCCTTAACTGACAAAAGGATATATTATAAAGTAAAAGTCACGCAAATAAGGTATCTCCAGCAGGTCTGAGGAAAAAGCAAAACAAATACAACTCAAAATACTTACTTAATCATAAAATAGCCATGAACTGAGGAGATCTCAAATCCTCATTTTGATGTTTGAACCATAGTTGCCAAGCTTGGTTCAATTCGGAGGTTTGGAAGGCCAAAAGAGTTTGGAGGTTTAGTTTTATAAGTTCGGTTTGATTCGGTCTATATATTTTTATATATTTTTACACACAACTTTTATGAAAATATATGAATAAATACACAAAAATAGAGAAATTCAAATTTCATAATGTAAGATTATAAAGTTACACTGTATGTTTTTATTTTTATTTTTTTCATAGCAAACAAATTTAAAACTTTTATTAAAAAATTAAAAATAAAAAGAGAGGGCTGAACCAGACCAAACTGGTTCAGTCTGGCCCAGAAAGTCCAGGTGCGGCCAAACCTGGTAACAATGGTTTGAACCAGCATAATGTTTTGCAGTGATTATATTCCTTGACTAAAATCTAAGTCAATCACGCTCTGAATGGACAACCATTCGCTAAGCATGCTACAGCAATCATAAAGATGTTGTATAGATAGCCAAGACGTTGGTTATATGACTTACCACAGATGTATATGAAAAGTGTTTATCATGCCCAGATGAAGAAAGAGATGATCTTAAAGGGCCACTTCCTTCATCTCCATGGTTCCAACGACTTGAACTATGTAGCAACCTATCCTTATGAGAGTTCTCTTCAATCAACAATCCAGTATATGATTGGTCATTGAACTCTGCATAAGTTGAGTCATCACCATCTTGAGGCCCCACCAGTGTCCTGGAAGGAGAAGCTGGAGAATGTTCGACAACCTTTGTTTCCTGATCATTAACATTTTCTCCAAGTCCCATACCCCTGTCTAGACAATGCTTCCCTGCAAGTGCTCTTAAAAAAGTTAAGGCAAGAACTGATGTAAAAAATTTGCAATTAGCGACATTATTTTACATTTTGATAGCTCCAAAGCACTAAATGATTCCTTTATACAAAAGACATAGACAAATGCCTCATGAAATTATTCATTTCAACCTCAAGCTTTAAAATGCTTTCCATAAAAGCTCCTGAATGATTTGTACAAATAATCTCATCCTATCTGATTGATGTGAATTGTTCAGACAGCATATTGATCTTATCTTCCACAAGCCGCAATAAAGTTGCACTTAAAATGCAAATGATATGTTACACAATTATCAACGTTTTTTTGTCTTCAAATGCATATAGTACCTTCAAGTCCTGTTGGAATTGTTACAGGCCTGGAGCTCTTAGAAATATTATTCACATCTGCAGACTTCAGTTCCACATTATTCGAACATGAATGATCTTTACATGGCTGCTCTACTTCTGAAATCTGCAGCTCATCACTTCCACTGCTAACTTGCTTTTCACCAGTGCCAAAAGATGACAGTGACTTTGACTCTTCATGTAAAAGTTCAATAAATACACTTTGTGAGGAACATACAACAAATCACATACAATAATCATCCAAAACCTTTAAAAAGACACAAGCAAAGGTGCAGAAAATAGAATAGATCAATATGGCTTAGCATCAATACCCAATTATCTTTATATTTATTTACTAGTGATCAATCATGAAAGAAAATTGGGATTGTAACCCATCAACAAAAGAAAACATCAATCCACCCATGAGGTTTGGGACAATCGGTGGGGAATGAAAATTCTCACACCATAGACCAAGGTTCCAATCTCATGGATAAACATTAACATTCAATCATATGGCATGAGTTTAACCTGTTAAATACCTTGACTTTCAAGGAAAAGGCCCACGTTCAAGTCTTGCCAAGGAATACATGCATGATTGTCAAGTTGTAATACCACTATGTGGTCAGGATGTAATAGGGTGGGGCCCCTTTCTCCCATATAACCAATTAAAAGAAGGAATTTGATAAAAAAAAAAAAAACGAACATCAATCCTAGGATAGATTACCATGGAGCATCCAAATTTCATTTTCTTAATATTTATTTCCTAGTCATGGAATAATCAAAGGAATTTCCGTTATTCCCAAGAGTGTGAAAATTAATGTCTGGGAAAGAAGCAAAGGAAGCATTCGGAAGGATAGGGAAGGAAATTGCTGTGACAGATAAAAATCCATTACTTTAATGCCAAATTTGATCAGATCAAATTTGTTGTGCTACCAGGTCACTGCAAAACAGATATATTTATTTTGCTTCCTATAACAACATAGATGAACTTGAGATGCACTAGCATTATTTCAATTTCAGTAACCCATTAATTCTATACCATATCCTTAAAAGAAGGGAAAATTGAGGCTATACAGAAAAACTGTATGAGCATGCACTCAAGTCTTCATAAAAGGGCTTAACCTACGCAAAACATTTAGTATGTAGAAAAATATTAAACCTGGACTACTAAGTAGTTAAGACCAGTGCTGGCTGAAGGAAGGACAACTAATTCTGTAAATACAGGTGTACTCAAGATGACAAAACTGAACAATGTTTGCTGCAGTAAATTCAACTGAACCTGATCATATAACAGCAAATCACCAGCAATGCCCTTCCCATACATCCTGTGATATTGCAGTGAAAAAAAACAAAAGATTGAACACAATCAAAATATTAAAGGGCAGAAAGAAAGCATAATTATTTGAGTTAAACCCAGGAAGCACATTGAATGATTGAATTAATTATAGCAGCCAAATTTACCCACCTGAAGATTCATAGGTGAATCAAAAAGCAGTTAAGAGTTCTCAATGGTCACAAGCATGCCTGAGGTGATCTCATGGGAGACATGTCAACCTATCACATGATTAAAAACACACATGAATATAATTACCTCATTGAAGGTGCTCCGTTGGAGGTATATTTTACAATTCTCTGATGCGATGACTTTTAAGAAGTATAATAACGCACTGAAAAATAAATCTCTGCGTTAGAAAAAGGATGCCCTCATGGTAAGAGCTTGCTTGAGTTTTGGATCAGTTTAATGTCAGAAAGCTGCTGTAAGCATTCCCCATCTCCTTTGACATTCAGAGTGCACAATGCACTCCACTGCAGCATTTAGACAAAACAGGAATTTTATAAATTCTGCTAAAAACAATATAGCCAAGGATATCACGTATCAGGAATTTTTGTCAAGGAATCAACCCATCAGTTTCTTGGTACTTCAATTACTTATTTATTGACAATATAATACTCCTTATACAGGATTGTAAGACTTGTCAGGGGTTCATGAACAAGATTACATCAGTATAAAAGCACTCCTTTAACTTTACAGTCACATAGAGCTCGAAGAGACTTGTAGACAAGACCAGGTTGATGCTTGGGTATTATTATATTTTATATGCAGAAGCATCTTCACTCTTCCTTGATAGGTAGCAATGGAGAAGGGTTAATATACCGAGTTTCTAGATAGCAGCCAACATGTCACAAATAAAGAATGAAGGTTTCTACATTATTCAAATTGAAGACTATTTCTGCATTTTCCAAATCAAAGTTCTGACCCTGGCATTTCATGTGAACTCCATTATCATCAAAGAGAGAACTTTATGGATGTCTACGCCATAATGACAATAAATGAAATCCAAGAATTAATTTTGGTAGAATTACTAACTAAACCAGCATAAGTAAATTTACTAAATTATCAGATTTCCCCTGCATGAAGAATGTGCATTTCAATTTAAAAAGAATCATATTCTCATTTTCAACAAGTTTTTTGTATTCGAACCACTACTCTGCTATAAGCTTGAAATAAACATATTTATATTCCTAAGTTCCTGGTTTTTAAATTTGAAGGACCCTGCCACACCAGCACCAAAAACACATCTGCACCCTCTCTTATTATTATCCTAGTTAGATCTGTCAATTTCTAAGCATTGATGATTTTTACAAGCATTGATGATTTCATTCCACATTAATACCTGTTATAGTGCATACTATCAGTGTGCATTTCCTGCACATAACTACTTATCCTGGGATCGTCCATATGTAATCACAAAGTGGGCAAAAAAAACATATATAATTTTTCAGTTAAATTATCAGACAATATTTCCTTCTCCTTTTGGCATTCAGGTTGTTACAAACTTTTTCTATGAATTTTTCAAGCAACGTCATTCAGTTTTATGAAGAATTGGAATTTGCTCAACCATAAGATCCATACTTTAAAGTAATACTTGTTACAACGCACAAAGGAAAAAAATACAATGCTCGGCCTTGCAATTTCACTGCCATAATGCCATAAAGCCTTCAATACAAACTTTTGCTAGGGGAACATCATTGCAACATGGTTCATAATGAACCTAATAGTTTAAGAGAAGCCATAAACGACAATTCAATTAGAAAAAATGGCAATGAATTTGTAGGAGGAAGCACAAAGAGAAGTCAACTTCAGCATTTATAAAAAACATAATCAGACTACAATGATCACTATACATCTTAAGCAATAACTTTCGTTGTACAAGTCTATATTATTCTATCAATGAAGGTGACCCCATAGAGATCACAACAGCTTATACATACTATGGTCTTTAGCTGATAGGTCCATTCTCTAAATAGTAAGCCTACCTCTTAGTCATAACTTTGTAAGAAAGTTTCAGATTTTGCACATCAGTGTTTCCAGATGCATTTCCAGAATATCCTCTGAGAACGCATCTCTTTGACACTATCATCAAGCCCATAGGTCTTGATGCATCTTCAATTTGGAGTATGTGCTTGGGACCTATGATTGGAATAGAAGCATTGCCAGGGTTCAAACTATGCTACTTCGTCGCATGACTTGTTGTGAATGAACAGTTTCTTAGAATATTGTCCAAACTTACTCTTTGTCTCAAAAGCAACTTCAAACTCATTTTCCATCTTCATGGGTAATTTTACCTTGGGCTAGGACAGAAATTTGTATCTGGCCCATGCTCTCCAAGGAGGGTTGCTTCCTTTAATCTCCTTAGACAGTGGCAAGGCTGATACTCAGAGTCAAGACTACCAAGCTAAGTATTTCCAGAGACAGACATCACCCTTCCAAATACACTTTGGATTCCCCTCGTCTTCATGGAGAGAGGATAATCAATAAAGCAATCAGGAACAATATACATCAACAATATATTCAGTTTACTGGAGCCTTTTCCTCACAATCTCTGAGTCCTAAGACAGCTTTTTATGCTAAGTGTCTCCTACGCATTGTTAATTGCATCATCATCCATTCCAACAATATACAGAGTCATTAGAATCACTGCCTTTGTCATCCTCTTGGCTAATTGAGAGCATGGTTACAAAACTTGGTGAGTTTTTGAAAAACTTGCCAAGTCCGCACCTGAGTCGACCCTCTTGGATTTTTTTGAAACGGCTTGGCGAGTTTTTCTGGACTTGCTGAGTTTTTTTTTTACTTGCAAGTGCAACCAAAAAACTCGGCTACTGCGGTAAAAACACAGAAAGCAGCATAAAACACTTATTTTTCCAAATTGGCCTTTCCACTTGCAGAGAGAGCAGAGAGAAGGTGAAATCAGTCCCAAAAAACCACTCATTTGCATCCTAAACCCAATTTTTTTTCCCAATTTTCAAAAGTCATCCAGCAGTTACATATGAGGTAAAAAAACAATGTTTCAGCTGTCGACGCTTAAACCCAAGGGCTTTCTTTTCTAATTTAGGTTTCTAACTACTTGATATTTGTTTCCATGTGCAGCCAATAAGGCAGTTCACTAATGAGAGGGAGCTTGTGTGAGCTAGAGTTAAACAATTTGCCACAAACTTCATTACAGTGCAGAGCCTTTTTGATGCAAAGGGGGCATTGAGAAAATGCTACTAGATATCGATTCTCCAGTGAGGGCCAAAAAGTGTACGATTATGTGTTTGAGGAGCCCTTATGGACTGCTATGAATGAGGCAATCAAGGTACAAGACTAAATTGTCTTTTCCTTTTAACCATTTGCAAATTTTAAATATAATCCAAATTTCAAATAGCTAAGTTGCTCACAATAACTAAAATCTCTCATTTGACTTCAGGTGTCACAGCCTTTGGTGAGGGTTCTCCATCATGTTGATGGAAAAAAATCACCAATGGAATAACTATATGAGGCCATGGATAGGGCTAAAGAGACAACTGCCTCATTCTATAATTATTTCAAGCCCAAATACAATCCCATTTGGGAACTAATTGACTGGCAATGGACTTCTTAGATCCATAGCCCACACTACATGCAGCAGGGTACTAACTCAACCCGAAATTCTTTTATGATGATTCATTTGAGGAAGACTATGAGGTGATGTCAGGCCTTCAGAAATGCTTTACCCGGATGGTACCAAATGAGGACACTCGCAATATGATACAGGATGAGTTGCAAGATTACAATAGATGTGAGGGCTACCTTTTCACAACACAATTACAATATATATGAGGGCTATCTTTTCACAGCCCCATAGTGTATTCGGGGAAGGGCAACTCGGAGCCAAGGTAACCCTTATGAATTGAATTACTATTGATTTCATCTTTTGATTTTGTTTTCAAAAATAAGCTCAATTTACAATTTTGCATAAATTATTAAATTTCCTTTTCTTGGCATTTTCAAGATTTATGGTGGGAGAATTTTGGTGCCCATACACCCAACCTTCAGTGCTTCACCATCAAAATTTTATGTTCAACCATGCAACGCTTCAGGTTGTGAGCGCAATTGGAGTATGTTTGAGCACATTCACTCCAAGAAGCGCAATAGACTCACACAACAAAAGTTGAATGAGCTTGTATTTGTTCATTACAACCTTCGAATCCACCCAAAAAAACTTGCGGGATCAAATTAGGAAGCCATTGATTTATATGAGATTGATCCATCATCTGAATGGACCACAAAGCAAGAGGAGGAGGAGCACTAGCCTCTCTATTCAAAGGATGATTTTGAAATTATAATGGAGTTAGTGGGAAAAGTATAGGAAGAGGCATAGGCACGATCACATAGAGAGAGGACTAGAGCTTCAGTAGGGCAACAGGCAAAGGCATTGCTAGATGCTAGATAGATTACTTGACTATTGTAGTGGGCCCATTGAGGCATTTTGACACATTTTGTACCTTTTTATATGATAATCAATACAAGAATATTACTTGGTGTTAAATTTTCTTTAATTGATGTGTGTTTTGTCACTTTCATGTGTAGTTTAAGGTTATATCGTTTACGGTATTAATTTTGGATTTGTAAAATGTTAATTAATTGTGATATGCATGAAAAAAAAATCCAATGAAAATTTGCATTTTCTTCGGGTTCTTTTTTGTCGAGTTTTTCTTAGTTTTTTCGCCGAGTCTGCACCGATTCCAAATTTCTCTAATATGATTGAGAGTATGTTCACACCAATTACAAATCAAGACCAATCATCATATTCCCCAAGGTAAGGGTATTGATTGCCTTTGTTCTCTCTAGAATGTGGACACTCAGAAGCACATTTTTTCAGTCGCCTCATATATAATGATATCCAAGGGAGTTTTGTTTATTGAACATAGATATAATTCAAGAGAATTACTCGTTGCCTTTTATTTGCTATCCTAAAAAAAGGTGTTTGGCTCTTTACCTCCAAGAAGTGATCACTCTTAGACATTAGGCGCACTAGGGTTCCTAGATCCTACCCCTATAGTTGAAGATGCTAAGCAACCTTTGGATGTTACCAATGCCAACAAAGATGGTGATAGGTTTGTGAGACTGTATCCCCCTCCAAGAGCAGTTGTTGAAGTATCACACTAGAGTAAGTACATCTTCCATATGTAGCGTTTTGGTATTCTATACACAGGGAAACAATATGCAAGAATAAAATGTGCAAAGCAAAAGCTAACATTACAAGTAACAATCCATAAACATGCAATTAAAGGTTGCACAAAGTAAATATATTACCAAAGAATATCCAATGCAATGTTTGTAACACTAGAACACAAAAATATCTGAATATTCTCCAACTATGCTCTAACAACAACACAGTAAATGATACAATGATATGATATCAACACTCAATGATAACCACAATTGGAAACAAGGGATGTATATATAAAATCATGTGTACGGGTAGTTGCGTAACAGCTAACTGCCCACTCATACAGACAAAAACTAAATTTCCCACTTTACCTACAAAACAATATTGCACATCCCCATTCTACATCCTACATAACCCAAGTATAAACTATAGACTATGTACAATAAAATGCTCTCGTCCATGTCATGGACATGCAACTCATTATTGCAATGCCATTTGAGGTAATGCCATGTCAAAACTACCACCTACATTTGCCCCCCTCTATTTTGGTCGATGTCCCTATCAACTACATCACTCAAACTTCACGGCAGGTTGTACCGCCGAAGTTGGTACTAGCAATAGTGCTAGAGCGAGTGTTGATGCTAGTGGCTACCAGCAAGAAGCATCGCCCATCTCTCAACTTTTGCATGTGTGGTATTGTATCTCTCTAATCTTCAGTTAGCATTTTTGGCCTATTGTTGGACATAGTGCTCCAACTCCTGGGTACTCCTATAAGCCTCCTGCTCAAGAGTGGCAATCCGCCACTCAAACTCCTACGCCTCGGCCTCTTTCATATGCAATGTTACTTCCCCTTCACTCAATGCCACTTCGTCAATTGCAATCCTTTAATCCTACTCTATCATCTACTAGTTGCACTCTAAAAGGTGATCTTAGTGCTAGTGACATCAAGACTTAATCTTAGTCATCCACAATACAACTTCAAGTTTGACTCTTTCCCCCAAGAGTCACACATCATCCTTGGGCTTCTTTGCTTGAGTTCCCTCCATATCAGCAAGCACTTGTAACTCCAACAACTCATACAATTCATGATTTTTGGACGTCAACCACTAGATTAGGTATGCAAGATAGTTCAACTACCTATATGACACCTCAAGATCATCAGCTATGGTGTACCTCTTCACAATGGGAGGGGTGGTGTATCCTTGCATATGTGCATTTGTCAAGTAGTACACTGTGGGTGTTTGTATAGGAGGGGGGTTCCAATTGGCAGCTCTAGTAAACCAAGTAGGGATTAGTCTACACATCCCCTTTTGTCTCCCATGCTTGCATCACAGTGAACCTGTCAAACTATGCTTGTTGGATTATCACTACGAGACCAATTATACACCTTGGTAATTTCACTCACCATGTGCATTGACCATATGCACCACTATCCCATCAAGCTGGCTAATAAATCCTAATGTGCACAAGTCATCATGTCTATCATCTGTTCAACTAAACTCATAAAGTGCTCAACAGCTACCTCACCCAACACTTTTCTGCAGCCCAATGCTTGCAACTCAATCATCCTATACTGTAAGTGGTCAATCCTCATCTCACTTGTCCTCGACCCCTCAATCCAAAAATCAGTATCACCCATCTCCTCTTATGTTTTAGTTGCAACAATGTTCCCCTTTCGTGGATCCTACTGCAATGGTTGTTGCTCCAACTCCTCTAGGATTGGTTCCTCCCTAGGAACAATCTCCTCTTGAGTAAGTTCTTCTCTAACCAGCTCCTCAACATGAAGTATAGAAATAGAATACAGCACACTAAATATTTCCATTAGAAAGATATAAACAAAGGTACACAACTAGAATATCTTACAAATACATATGGATACACTGCGCACACAGGTTTAATCTTGCACAACCCAGCTATCTGTAATGCATCATGGTCTGATCAAGCATACAACACACATAGACTTGCCTTGACCAATATCACCATCAACATACTTGGATGAACAACTCTACCAACAAGCACCTAGGCATCCCTCACATAGATGCGTACTTATAGGGTTTATAGGACTGGTAGGTAGTTGGCAATTGCCTAATTACCACTAACATCAAAACAATAAAATACCCCATAACATTACATGACATTATTACAAACACATTGTCACGTACACTCTCAACAACACTACATGACAACACTTACATACAACGATTTGTATTTACATGTATCATCATTTCGTGCACATGCATTTAGGTGTGCATACATTGTATGCTCGTGCATGACACTAATGTAATCATGTCAAATCATCTACCTACATCTATCCCCTCCTTTAGACTTGTCGCAATCCTTGCCAACAAACTAACTGAACACTAAGCTAAAAGCACTTAATGTAGTACTTGGGTCTCTGAACACATTCCTTCCGCTTCTTTCTATTCCATACATTTTCAATAGTTGGCTACACTTCAAACTACTACCAACAAAACATTGCTCTCTGATTACTTGCTCCACTTCATGCAACTGGTCACATCACAAGTATGATAGACAATGCTTGTTACCCCCTGTGTTAAGGGTCACGGTGGAAAGAGTTGCCTTGTAAGGTCAAGGGGCATCACTCAACTCATATGAAGCTAATTCCTTTACTATCTGAGCCAAATTTTTACCATGAATGGCATTTTAGCAGCCTTCACTCAACTCACGTGTAGCACTCAAGTCGTTGCTCAAATGTTCAACTGCTACCAGATGGCCCTAATATCACCCCACAAACGGTTGCCTTAGACTACACGCTTCAAATGGCATGCTTTGAACAGTTGCAATCGGCTTACCTTTGATGATAGGCCTAGATGGCCAACCCCAAACGGCCATCCCCAGCCTAAGGTCCAAACAACCAACCTTAGGCTATTGCCCCCATCAACTAGTCCAAAAGGCAAGGCCCAAATGGCCAGTCCCCAACAAGCTACCTTCATTGACCAGGCCCCAAACAACTATCTCCATCGGCCACTTGGCCTCTGTTAGACAGCAAAGAAACTTCAAACAGCAACTTGCAAACACCATTGGCAATTTAACCTCAAACAATTTCACCACAACTTTGGTCGACGACAACACAACTTTGAATGGTGACGCTCGAGTTCATTTTGGGAACACTTAAGGCAGTTTTTCTTTTCTTGTTAAATAACCTAGACAACCAGCTACCAAACGACCAATTTCTACCAAACGAACAACAATCAAATGGCTTGTCTCTCCGAGAAGATACGCAAAAGGCCAATAATTACACGACCTATCTCTCCCAAACTACTAGCATTCAAACAAATTGTCTCTCTTGGACAGCCTACACTTTGGCCTAAAAGAAGTATCTTTCAATGCGACAATTCCAAGGACTTAGAAAGTTTCTTGGAAGAACAATTTTTGCACACAGACACTCTTTTCTACCTCAAACAGCCAACTACATCCAAAAGACTCATTCTAATTACCTTATAGCGTTGAACGGATGTCACCAACTACAACTCCTTGACAGCAAAAAAGGTCACCCTAAACAATGTATAGCCTAAACACTTGATTGACAAGAATCTATTTCCTTTACTATCTAAGACGACTGTTTCCCATGAATGACATTTTAGCAACCTCAACTCAACTCATGTGTAGCACTCAAGTCGTTGCTCAAATGTTCAAGCGCTACCAGATGGCCCTAATATCACCCCACAAACGCCCACCTTAAACTGCATGCTTCGGATGGCATGCTTTGAACAACGGTTACCATCAACCTATTTTGGATGATAGGCCTAGATGACCAAACCACAAATGGCCATCCCTAGCCTAAGGTCCAAACAACCAAACTTAGGTTGTTGCCCCCATTGGCTAGTCTAGATGGAAAGGCCTAGATGACCAGTCCCCAATGGGCTACCTTCATCAACTAGCCCCAAACAAATGTCCTTGTCGGCCAGTTGGCCTCTTTGTAGATAGCAAAGAAACTTCAAACAACTTGCAAATCCCGTTGGCAATGTAATCTCAGATAGTTTCATCATAACTTTGGTCGACAACAGCACATATTTGAATGGTGAATGAAGCTCGAGTTCATTTTGGGAACACTTAAGGCAATTTTTCATTTCTTGTTGGACAACCTAGACATCCAGCTACCAAAATGACCAATTTCTCCCAAATGAACAACAATCAAATGGCTAGTCTCTCTCAGAAGATAGGCAGAAGGTTAACAATTAAACGACCTATCTCTCCTAAACTACCAACAATCAGACAAATTGTCTCTTGGATGTCCTGCACTTTAAAAGGAGTATCTTTCAGTGCAACAATTCCAAGGACTCCAAAAGTTTCATGGAAGAAAAATTTTTGCACACCGACAAACTCTTTTCTACCTCAAAAAACCAGCTACATCCAAAAGACTCATTATAATTACCTAATAGCCTCAAATGGATGTGTGTGCCCTAGTTCCATCTCCCAAATGGGTTCCATTTAGCTTGGCTTGATGTAGCTCCTTGACAGCAAAAAAAATACCCTAAACAAACCCTTCACATTCATTTTCCTTCAAAAGACGTTAAGAAGTCTTTGGCTTGTTTTCTCTTTGCAAAACCCTAACTTAAATCTCAACACCTTGTTCTTTACCTTCTTAAATGTCAGCAAGGGTTTTTTTTGGGTAGAGGTCTTTGGAAAACTTCCTTTCGTGGACAATAGTTACAAACCCCAACCCATGTTTTCCTCAAATAGCAGGTTCTTCCTTGTCAATGCATTTAAAAATAACTGAGTGATTTCACCTTGTGGTTATTGGACAGCCTCTTTTGTTGTCCAAATCATAGTTGAGAAAATCTGCAAAAAATCCCGATTCAATCCAATTTTTCCTGATTCACAGGCTAGCCAATTTTTTCCCAAAAATTCTGATATGCATGAAAAAGTTTTTTCAATGAAAATTTGCATTTTCTTCAGTTTTCTCAATGAAAAAATGCCGATTTTGTCCCCGATTTTTTGCCGAGTCCCGATTTTTCCTGATTTTTTTCCATGTCGATTGCGATCCGATTCAGATTTTCTCAACTGTGGTCCAAATGACCCATCTAAGAACTTGAATTGTGATGCCTCTAGAAAATCTCACAAACATCTATCTACCGGACACTAAAAATTTTACCTTCCTCTTTGTGAACTTGTCTTTGGATTTGCACATCTTCTATGTTAGCTCAAACGGTCCTAGACTTACCCCATATGGCCTTTGGCTTAGTCCACTGTGTGGTTTAGGGGCCAGATTGTTCGGACATGGGGCCAAACAGCTTGGGCTTTAGTTCAAAGTTTCAAACAACTTAGACCCAAACAACTTAGGGCCAAACAACTAGGGCCATGGGCCAAACAGCTAGGGCCTTGGACTAGACGGCCCAATGCCAAATGACCTGCGTCGTTCTGTTAGTCATTTGCACCACTAATTGTGTTGTCTACATCTAATACTTGGCCAATTTCTTATTCTGAGGTATGTTTGCATCATCTATCTTCACCGAGTTGCACTATCATTGCATCATCCACCATAGCCTAAATGTCCACCATGTCTCTATGTTGTATAGCCTCATCTTCCTATGCATTCTCAACCTCTTGCATAGTCTCAACCAATTACGCAATCTCAAACACCTGCCCCATATCAACCCCCTGTGTAGTCTCAACCACCTACAAAGTCTCAACCAATTGCACAATCTCAACCTCCTATGTAGTCTCAACCAGTTGCATCATCTCAACCACCTTGATTTCAATCAAGTTCACAGTGCCCTCTACTTCTTGTTTAGGGCTTTGACTCTTCTCTGGATTTTTGAGCCTTCTACACATTATTGGCTCATCTTCACTCACGTCCCTCTAACAATCTCATGGGAAGTGCCCCCAAAAATGACATCTTTGGCACTACACAATGGGTCTACCTTGTGCATCATACTCAATTTGGCATCTTCCATTACTTAGGCAGTTGTCACAAATTGCACCACCAATGGCATCTTCCATTACTTAGGCAGTTGTCACAAAATGCACCACCAATGGCATCTTCCATTGGAATAGTCTCCCTTTGTGCTGCATATACCTGTAGCGATGATTTTACATCATTGCACATGTTCTCCATGTCACACTCATTCTCAAGTCATCACTCATGGCTCTCGTTTTCAAAGTCACTCTCTTCACTAACTTCTTAACCCCAACAATTAGATGATGCCCTCAAATCATTCTCCATGTTACAGTCATTCTTGGGTCCATCACTCTTGTCTTCAGAGTCACTCTCGTTATTAGAGTCACTTTCATGTTTGGCGTCGATTTCGTTCTCATTAAGATGACCCCAAATATTAATGATGTCTTGCATTGCTTTCTATGTTCATGGCCCGCTCAAAGGCCTTTTGATGTGACGTCAAAGGAACCACCCTGATCTTCTTTGGATACAAAGGAAGAAGTCCCTCCATGAACTGTCTTCTTCAATGCATCTACCGACTCTTCTCCAAATGGGTAAACAACCCATTCAACCTCCAAATGTAGGACTGAACAAACTCTATCTCACTTTGCTCTATCCTATTGATTTCTACAATGACCTCACCGTCGTCGCAAAACAATTTAAATACCTTCATGAAGGCTCCTCATAACTCCTCCCACGTCTAGTACTTCACCTCTAGTAGTTCTATCATCTATGTATCAATCCATTGTAATTTCAAGTAGTGTCGCAGGGAATAACCTCCTCTAATCTACTTCATTAACTTGCCCATCGACCTTCCACATTGTAAGGCAAATTTCCAATGCCTAACTAGGTCCTCTCTTCCACCACCATGAAACATGAGACTATTATGCATTACACCAAAATTGGTCATCGTGATCAATTGATTCAACATAGGTAATACTTGTCTGCGTATCTCACTTGCATCACCCACATCGTCAAATGCACCACACCAAAATTTCTTTCGTGCCAAGCTCTCGTCTTGTACACCATCAAATGCGTCAATCTCTAGTTGATCCAATGTCGGACTCTCGTCCCACTCACCATTGAGCACACCAACTTGTAGTTGCTCTAGTGCCAGACTCCCATCATGCACACAACCAAACATGTTATCATGCATTTGCTCCAATGTTGGACTCCTATCCTACTAACCATTGGACACACGAACTTGCACTTGCTCCAATGCCAAATCTCGTCATGCACAACTTGCTCCAACCACTATCAGCCTTTCTTGTTGAACCATGTTTTCTCCTTCACCTGACTTGTCATCATTTTGCGCTTTTCACGCCTTGTGTCGTTAAGCACACTTTTATCATGTGTTGTGTCATCATGCACACCTTCGCACATTATGTCATCATGCACATCTTTGCACGTTGCATCATCGTATGGCTTCATCATGGATACCTCTATCAATTGTGAGTACGTCTTCACCTTTGCAAACTTCTTCATTAGTGCAAACTTCCGCCTATGTGCACATCTTCACTTGCACAAACTTCTTCGATTGCATGCATGCCTATGCGAAGTTCTACATCTTTGCACACATCTTCACTTGTGCAAACTCTTTCCTCTACACATGCCTGTGTGTACTCGTTCCTCTATGTGCATGTCTTTGGCTACGTGATTTCGTCTATCTGCACGCTCATTTGCACTTGCATAAACTTCTTCGTTTGTGTGCACATCTTCACCTACAAGAAGTTCTACGACTACATGCACATCTAAGACTTTTTCATCGGTGCACATCTTCGCCTATACAAACTTCTACGTTTGCATGCACATCATCGCTTATGCAGACTTCTTTGGTTGTGCACATATCTTCACCTACACAGAGTTCTCCGTCTCTACACATATCTTCACTTGTGCAAACTTCTACGTCTACATGCACATCTTCGCCTATGCAAACTTCTACGTCTACATGCACATCTTCTCAAACCTTCTCGTTAGCTTGCACACCTTTGTCTCTTGACCCTTCATTGGCATCAACAAACAAGTCTACATCACTTTCTATTGCAAACTCCAATCTTACCTCCTCCAAGAGGGGCCAACAACACACTTAGACCACACCGTTCGTCAACTACACTAAAATCATCCCATTGTAGTCATTGCATACCTTCTCAAGCAATATGCTTGTCACAACTCCATGTCACCAAATTTGACCCAACTTCATATAGGCAACAATGCCAAAATGTAGAAATAGAATACAACACATTATAATATAATTCCATTATAAATATATAAACAAAGGTACACAATGAAAATAACTTACAAATACATATGGATACGCTTCACACACGACATGTATCCTACACAACTCAACTATATGTAATACGTCATAGTCCAATCAAGCGTACAAACACAAACTTTCCTTGACCAGGATTGACCAACAACATACTTTGATGAGCAACTCTGCCAACAAGCACCCAAGCATCCCCCACATACATAATTTTAGGATTTATGGTACCATTAGGTGGTTGGCAACTACCTAACTACCACCAAACCACCCATGTACATCAAAACATTAGAATACCCCATAACATTACATTACATTATTACAAACATATATATTGCCACATGCACACACTTAAAGTACATGACAAAGCTTACATATGACAATTCTTATTTATACGTATCACCAATTCATGCACATGCATTCATGCATGCATACGTTCTCCTACATGGAACCCATGCAAACGTGTCAAACAATTTGCCTACATGAAGTGACTCCCTCTCCTCTAGTCAAGGTCCTATCTGCTCACCATCTCACCAATGTGCAACTCCATAGTCGATGACGTCTAGAAAGGGCTCACTTTTTCCACGAACTCCTTTGGAGGTTATTGCAGCTCTTTCGAATCACCCCTCTAAGATGGCCCATCATCTAATTTGGAGGTTTTTGTGCTACTCCCATCTAATTTAGAGGTTTGTTAGGATGGGAATCGCGCATCTAGCCTCAACTCACGTAGCATGTTCCATGAACTCCTCTACTTAGCTCTTATTGCATGCCATACAAGGATGTTTGTGTCATCATGCTCATAAAGGGTTGCTTTTTTCATTAGTTCAAGTTTGTATCTCTCACCAATCATCGCATCCTCAACATGTGTGATGACATCACCTCCCATCTCCTTATTGTGCGATGCCTACATGGCATCTTCCTACTACATGACCTCCATTTGTTGCATAGCTTCTTCCTCATCATGTGCACCACCTCGTTGCTTAGTTGGTTGTGTAGTATTGACCGTAAGCTTCACCTCTTCTATGCGCTCTATTTCCTCCTATGGGATCTGGCCTTTAGGGAAATGCAGGCAGAATGATCCTGACCGCACATCAACAGCATTGCAAGGACTACTCCAAACTACTTAGTTATTCCTCCACTTTCCCCCATCTTCCTCCTCCTAGATCTCCTTGTCATCGACTAATGTGACAATTGTCTTCCTCTTCTTCCTACCACCTATGCACTGCACAAGTGTGATGTCAACCCAATGAAAGATGGTCAAAGTACCTTCTATAATTGTCAAGGGCTGTCCCCGATCTAGCACACTAGCATTTTGCCCGTGCGCAATGTCCAACACCAATGTCTTGGCATGGAAATGCATGGAGAAGTTTTTCATCATGTGCATCAAGAAGTTGTGGATGTGGTCACACAAGTAAGATACCCAATCATACTTCCGTCTTTCCATGACCCCTGCATGTGTTGTACAACTCATGTGGGCATCTCTGAGGCTCACTACTCTCGAGACAGGCAAGACATGGCTAGATGCATCGTGCATTGTAGCTCTTTGTTGCACAACATGTGCATTTTCAAACTCTACTCCCATGGGTTGATAATCTGGCCAACTCTTTTGGTATCAAAGCACACATTTTGCAATACTAGGTAAGGCAATCTTGCAATCTTCGCTTTCTGACCTCCTACCTGCCCATCAATCCATGTGGAGGGCCAAGTATACCCAATACACGCTAGAAATCTTACACACCAAATGTGACTCACAACATATACTACCCCTTGTCAACCTTGTTGTAATGTCTCTCTAACTCATACAAAACAATTCCATCAAGTAGGCTTTGAACTACTCTTTGTCAAAATGTGGAACCTACAATATATAGTGCACGAATGCTTCCATGATAGCCTGTTTCAATGCATGGTCATTATAATGCTTGTTCCGTCACGTTGGGCACTTCTAACCCGTGGACTAGCTCCACGTGATCTCTAAAATGGGGAAGTGTGTTTGCGCATTCCCTCTCCCCCTTGCTAACAGCAAAGACGCGTCTCATGTATGCTCCTATCCCCTTTGGGTAGTTGTCTCGCTTGCGACTATGTAGAATATTGTGCAAAAGAAGACCCTCTTTGTAGTATTAGGTGCGTACACCTACTAACTAGGTGTGCTTTCAAGACCTTCTAAATCTCTGGCTGGTGTGTTGGTCATGATGGTGGATGTTTCTTTTTGAATTTTATGCGGTCTTTCTCTCTATTGTGATCTACTTTTTCCATGCGCAGCCACCCATGACCCAACAATGTGTTGTATGCGACTCCTTGCAAGGTGATAACCACAAAATCCAACATGAAGGTTTGTTCTGCACTAGAGACCTTTTGTTCTGTCAAGACTTTTTTTAACTTAATCCTAAACCGGTCTACTCGACACAATCTGAAATTGGGAGGCAACAAGGCTAGCACACCCTATTCCCTCCATGTCGTTTTTGAGGGTGCATTTACACATGAACCACCATCAAGTATAAGGTGTGTCAATGTATGACAAAGCAATTTCCTGTGCAACAATGCAAGCCACTTCCCAACATCAATCATCAACACCATCGGGTTAATGAATTGGTCCTTGGTCCAAGTTCTTTATGGTGAGGTTTCTTTTTTTGGTTCCTACCTTCTTGTCCTAGGCACCAACTCCCCTCCCATTGCATGTAGGTCTAGAATTGAACGGAACTAACTTGTCAACTTAACAGGTTTGCTTGACTCTATCAACTGCATCACTAGGATTTATGATGTTGATGTCTCTTCCATTTAACTCTTGATAATTTGATTCCCTTTGTCACTCTCTTCTCTTGCCATCTCCTCCTTGAGCTAGACTCGACCTTCTTGCCACCTTCTCCACTCCTCAACAAGCTCAAGATACTCCACCTTCTTGGCTTATGCTCAAGTCATGGCAAGCACCTATATCATCCCCAAATAATTATCTTCTATATTCAGCAAATTTACATGCTAACTACCCACAAAAATTTTGGGACAATTCTCCTCTTCATAGTTGCCTGCTCTACACCATTTGTTTACTGTTTTTGGCAGCATTTATGCAATTTCATGCAAAACATCCCCATTCTTGACATTTCTTGCATTGCAAAATTGACCTCCTGGCCATATCATACAAAATGCGGTTGTTTGCCATGTTTCTTGTACCAAATTCAATTTGACCACCATTCCTTCTCCTATAACGGTTGTCCTAATATTTGCCATTGGTTGCACTAGCTCCACTTTTTTAATTATTGGGTTTCTTCTCAACTTCCTTCTGAAGAGCCAATGTCTAAGGATTCTTCCTCTTCAAATTAAATAGGCATTTTAACACCAAATGCTCGTTCACCTCACATACGTTGCAATACAAGTAGTTTGGGCATTTGGCATTTATGTATTGTTTTGTCCGACATTCCAAACTCAGATTTCCTTTTTATCCTTCTCTTTCTTCTCTTGTTTCCTTTTGCACAGTATGCGTAACATATCCTTTTTGAGCAGTTGGAATGATGCGCCAGTCTTCTCATCTTCATTATCACTGTCTATATTATTATTATCACCTTTACTCCGACTCCCCACCATCATCGTCTTCACCTCACTTTCCAGGTTTAGGGTCTACTCAAATGAATCTTGGTATGAGATCTTGGGCAAGACCTTCATCTTTTTCCAAAACTTTGGAAGAACTCCATCCACGAACAACCACTTCTAGAGTCCATTGGCCAGTTACTTCTCCATCTTCGCTATGAGCTCCACACACTAGTTGTATGATTTGACGTCCTCGTCCTTTTTTATATGTGGCAATATAGACTTCATTGATGATCTTCGTGTAAATGCACAAAAGTATAAATTCCTTTTCAAAATCATGTTTGAGTTCGTCCCATCAATTGAACGGAGCTTGTAGCTATAAATTCCAAACCATGGATACACCTTTGAATGTGGCTAAAAATATTTGCATCCACGTTGCATCATACAAATGTCAATATCAGGCACTTTTGCTTGCTTGTTGCGACAACCATTGTCGGATGTGTTGCACTTGTGTTGCTCTTGGTGGTATATTAATCAGCTCACTCTACTCGTCAGTTGATGGCACTTCCTCTAACACTTGCTCAAAAATCAAACGTTTTCCAATGTCAATGCTAATGCTTCGTGACCACCTTCGCATGTACATGAATGTAACTCCATCCAAGTACCAAAACTCCACCCACTTCTCACACTTTGTTGAGATTGTCTTTGTGCTAGACACCCATCCTGTACATCTCTAAACACTCTTCCCTGCACTTGTCACTACTACAGTCACCTCTCTAACGCCTTGTTCATCTATACGGTTCTCTTTGTCATGTCTAACTTCGTCTATGCAAACTTTCAAGCCTACACGAATGTCTTTGTCTACAAGAACTTGTTCAATTGCACATATGGCTTCCCCTACATGAAATTATTGTACTATGCACACATAATCTATGTGCATGTTTTATTCACCATCTTGCGTGCGCATGTTTTCTTCACCATATCATATATCTACAATCTAGTCATCTTTTGTCGATGGCAATAATGTTTCCCACCATGATTCTTGTTCATTTATTCCCTCATAGGAAACCAACCTTTCCCTCAAAGAACTTCCCTCCTCCCAAACATGTTAAATCTCTAGCAACAAGACTCCTTCCACCTCCCAGTTAGTGACGTCACTATTGTCCATGCGTCTTCGTTTGGTGAGAATGGGCATTGGTATTTGCATACCCTATCTTCCCTCATTGCGAGGGGACTCCACAAAAGGTTCATCTTCTATACTTCCTTTTGTCTATGGAAGGGGTTCTCATGATTGCATCACAAGTTGTACGTCCCCATGCACGTTTTCACTATGTTTGTTGACTAGTTGTGTCATTCACAATCCTCTTGGACCTTCATGCCAACTCTTCTCTCGCACATTTATGTCCATGTCCACTCAATGGATTGTTGTTCATTCAACTTTCTTTAACACTTTCCTTCATTACTACAATACTCAATCCAAACTCACTATGGCAACGACACCAAACATAGCAAAACAATTTGGTATTCTATACACAAAAGTTAACAATCTATGACAAAGAATACGCAAAGCCAATGCTAACATTACAAGTAACAATCCATACGTATGCAATTAGAGATAGCACAAAGTAAATATATTACCAAAGAATATTCAATGCAATGTTTATAACAATGGAACACAACAATGTCATACACTATTCTCCAACCATACTCTGACAACAATACACTACAAATGGTACAATGATATGCTATCAACACTCAAAGATGCCCACAACTGGGAGCAAGGGATGTATATATACAATCGAATGAGTGAAAGGTAGTTGTTGCATAACGGCTAACCACCCGCTTGTACAAACAAAAATTAAATCCCCCACTTTCCATACAACATGTCACGAATCCCCATGCGACTTCCTACATAGCCTAAGTATCAACTATGGAGTACGTACATCAAAATTGCTCATGTACGTGTGGTAGACATGCAAGCTTGAGTTGGCACCACATTAAAACTACTACATAAATGGATTTCCCTCGGTCTTCATGGAGAAATGGTGATGAAAACAATCAAGAACCATATATCGACAATATATTCAGTTCAATGGAGCCTTTCCCTCACAATCTCCGAGTCCTAAGACAACTTTTTATGCAAAGTGTTTCCTATGGGTTGTTTATTGGAACATCATCCGTTGGAAAAATGTCTAGGGTCATTAGAATCACTGCCTCGGTATTCCTCTTGGTTAATTGAAAGTATATTCCTATTCCCACCTATTACAGATCAAGACCAATCACCGTATTCCCCAAGGTGAGGGAATTTATTGTCTTTACTCTCTCTAGGAGGTGGAGATAGAGAAGCACATTATTTTCAACTGTCTCGTATATAATGAGATCCAAGGGGGATTTTATTTCTTGCATAGAGAAATGATTCAAAAGAATCACTCATTACCAATTTATGCTATCCTAACAAAGGGTGTTATGCTCTTTAACTCCTACAAGTGATCACTCCTAGACAGTAGATGCTTGCATGCTTCAACTACTAACAAAGATAGTGATAGGTTTGTGAGACTATATCCACCTCCAAAAGTAGATGTTGAAGTACTTCCATCTTCTTTATCCTATCACACTAGAAGAGTAGATCAATTTGTTGCTGAGTGTGGAGGGTCAACAACCCCTCCTTGTCCACAACCCAACCAGTCCAGATATATGCATATGGCTAGCTTCCTTCCAAAATTTAGAAGGATTATTGTCCATGGATTGTATAAGAGTTTCTAAGTGAATTTTCTTGCACCCTCATAGAATTTTTTGGCTAAGGCCACTAAGTCCAGGCCAATCTCCTGTTGATGTCCCCAGATCTTGCATTTGGCTCTTTCGTGGTGGTTGATGTTGATATGAGTCCTACTTCAGAGTCTGATATAAATTAGGGCCACTTTTGCCCTTAGTCATGGTTTTTGTCAAATTTACCTTCTCTTCATTTAATTTTCCCCTGAAAATGGGTCTTCCTTTGACATGGTTGCTTGTAATACTGACGTTATCTTCCCTAACATGTTGAGAGTTTACCTCTTTTGGGTTTACTGATCCTAGTTAAAATCTTTTCCTCGGAGGCTTTAGTACTTAGAATGTGATTTTTCCCACTGCTTTTAGACTTTCAAGTTCCTGTTTTAGATCACCCATGCTATAGTAATTGATTTCATTTTTGAGACCCATTGACCTGTTTTTGTCATTCATGGGCATTTATATAATTTCTCCTTTTTAATCTATATCTAAAAATTTTGCAAGTTTTGATTCTCAAATCTTATATGCCTCGTAATTTTTTCTAAAAATAGATGCAAAGAATTGAGTTACTTGCTTCATCTTGTTTTTGCAAGATGAAGAATGTTTCCAGTCAAATTTGACACATCACGAAATTCCAAATTTAAATGACTTCTACAATACTATCTCTCATTATCTCAACTAACAATGATCCTCAAAGCCTAGGACTCTATGCACATCCTCTTTGATAGAACACAAAGTTTCTTGGTTTTTCTTCTTGCACTTTCATACACTGCATTGTAAGAAGCATCTCTAAATTCTCAAGAGCCAAACAAAATAAAGAATTTACACCTTACAAAATTTTAGTATCTATCCTAGTTTCAAAATGCTTCAAAGAAACCTAAAAGATATGTAAAAAAACTCATCCTGTATAATATCCGAGCTGCAATAAATCTCACACTGTATCAATTATATTCCAGAGTTATAAATATGCATAGGACCAGATACCTGTGGGCTTGGATGCTTGTTAATGAAAGCATGAAGCACGTAATGGAGCATAACCGTCATACTTCCCACCAAGTCTTGTATAGTAGTTTTTGGCCAAGAAGATCATAGCATTTACATCCAAATGCAACAACACAACAGGTTTTTTCGTTTTGTAAAGCCATAATGGCCTTTAGCTAACAAGTGATACAATTTAGTTAGGTCTGGGTTAACATGTCCTAGTCTCAGATTCAGTACAAGTAATACAATGTTCCACTTAACAAAAAATACTAGGGATGGACTATAACAGATCTATCCAGACATCCACATCAAACATATAAAGCCAGGAACTCAACTGTAGATCATTTTCATATCACAGAGAAAACAGGGCTATAACTTCCAGTACTATAGATTTCTATACAGAAGAACATTATGTAAAGATAGACACAGCCATATAGGAAAGACTAGTCTCTATTAATTCCTTTTGATTTTCAAGGATTAACAGCATACAACATATCCAGGGATGCAATCTAACAAAGAACAAATTCAACCAAAACCCAGGATCCACGGCCCACAGGCAAAAAATGTATGGTCACTATGGTGTACCCCAAGGCATCATTCAAAGATTCCAATAAATGACACCGAATGCAAAATAAATTAAAACCAACGTGCAGCTGCTATATCTTCCAAGAAATTAAAAATAAGGCTAGCTGGCACAAGCTCCATAATCAAATCAAACGGCCATGACATTGGAAGAATTTAACCAAAAAAAGCATGTAGAGTATGTTAGTTTAACAGGAAGAATATATCTAAAAGTGCAAAAGAAGTTTGGACTTCATTCACATTCATCAATAGAAAATGTTAAACTTTTGTAAACAGCACACCTTGACCACTTTTACCACCATTATAAGTTTCTGCCTCAGCATTCTGCAGGAGTGATTCTTTCTGTGAGGTTCGTCTTTGCACTGAAGCTTTGTCACTAACAGGTTTTCGTCTCCTCCTATTGTTGTGCCTCTCCAATTTCCTTCTACAGCTTCTTTTGCCCTCATCAAAATCTGGGAGTAGATGAAATCTGCAAATCCGATTTCATTGAACTGGTTAGATGTTTCATCCATGCATAATATGTGAACCATATAAAGTATTCTACAAATATGTCTGTCATCAAATCATCTATAAAAATTTAGATATAAGCATGTAATAGTTCTAATTCATTTGCCTACAAGAATTGGGACATGCAGTGGGGAGCAAGAAGCTTCATATAGTAGATCCTGTTTCTAATCCCATGGGTGAACCTTAACATTTTGTGTAAGGCATTGTGGGGCAATGGTAAATGGGATGCAACCAAATGAGCACCACCAAAATTCAAATCCCTGCACTGTGATAGAAACTCCCACTACAAGGCGGACCATGATTGGTTTGTCCATATTATTGTAATACCACAATAATGTGGTTCATTGAAATACTATTATAATGTGATCAATGATGTAATAAGGATGGGGCCTGTTTCAACTCAATATCATCATTTGAAAAAACATAACAGTTCTAATTCGTTCAAGCAAAGCATTGAACTTGCTGCTAAAAGTAACACAAACAAATGTATTAACCATGCCTTCATTAAATATTAATATAGATAAAATCCAGTATGCGGATTTCCATGAGCAACCAAACAAAAAAAATGTCTCCTTGTAATGGCACGTCCGAACTACTTACAGAACAAGCATGCAAAGGATGAGTCAATGACAGCATTCACTGATCAGGTTTCTCAGTCATTTGAAAATTTACAACTTTTGCATTAAGCAGAGAAATCTCACTACACACAGCTAGTCATCCAGAGCTGTATAAAACATCTTTGATACCTTGCTAATCACTCGGGAAGACCAACAAAAAAACACAGAAATTGGATGTACCATGGTGTGATATATCTCGGCAGTTTACATATAAAAGAGTCCTGCCCCACAACTTCTATGGTTTTCAGTAAGAAACTCTAGGGTTGACCTCATGTGATTGTGCATAGGTTAGAAAGTATGCAAATTTCATTCCCATCAACCAAATACAAGCCCAACAAAGTAGCAATGCTGATTGATTACAGATCCAAAACTTGAGCAAACTCCAGGAAGAATTTGTGAATGTAATTGACTGGTACTCTCCAGTCCTTCCAGCTAGCATTTAAAAGAACGATAAATTGGAACAGTTAAAAAATCTTTGAAAAGACCTTCAAATTTATGTTCATTATGAGTGATCAAGATGGACTAAATACTTGGTAAATCTTAGTAAAAGGCCGCTTCCATTCAATATATATTATACAGAGATGACCTGCGAAAAGGGCATCCCTGACAGTCCCAACGAGAATTTCACTCCAGATCAAATTCAATGATTAAAAGGAACAGCACCAAAGAAATAAATTTCAGCAAGACTTGACTACAGATTATATCACAGGCTTAGAACCATTTTTTCACTAGCTACAGCATCATCCTTGTACACCCTGAAACCACAGTATGAGGTTGCGTGCATATTAGCATTGGCTGCTAGTGCAATAATTCATAATAATATTCAGACTTCACTTTGACAAACAAATTTAACAGCACAAAAGCACAATATCATCACTGACTAGTTGAATACTATGGTTGACTTAAAAGCCCACTACTCTAGCCAGATCTCATCCCTTCTCAATTAGGGGATTCCAGGGTAAGAGGAACCATAGGATCTGAAAAGTAGCCATATGCGAAAGCACTAAAGCAGCAAAACAATACAACAAAATTAGAGGGAGTAAACTAAAGGATAGGGTGAAAATTAATTCTGACAGAAATGTTAATGGATGTTGGTGCATAAACAAGAATTCTCTCATTTACCAAAATGCACATTGTGCATCACTGTTTACTGTTGCTTGTTACCCATAGAATGACTTGTGACAATCTAATGAAGTTAACAGACAGTTATGTTGCAAAGAAACAAGTTGAACAAGACCCAAACCCTTACGTCATGCTTGGACTCAACAGAGTCTCAGCAAGTCCATTTCTAACTCCGACTAACTGACTCACAAAATAAATAATACATAAAATAATGTAATTTATCCCCAATGCAAAAAGATTTTTTATGCATGTCACATTTAATTAACTATAAAACATATGAAAATTTAATTTAACCTGAAGAAAAATAAATACACATTAAATAAGAAAATTTAAAGGCGGACTAATTTTTAGACTGAGTTCAAAAACCCAATTATGAAAGTCCATGGGTTGAAGTCCGACTAATATTTTTATACTGAGTTCAAAAATCCAATTATGAAAGTCCATGGGTTGAAGTCCAACTAGTGAGAATATTTGGCTCACAAGGAGCACACCATAGTTCAATTCTTATTGGTGTCATGATAATATGGTACAGGTGGGGCTCATTTCAAACTCATATAGCCAATTAAAAAAGGGTCTCTCTCTCTCTCTCTTTGTCAGGATGTACACGTCTCGGCAAGCAGTAAGTTCTGCAAAAATAAAAAAGCCCCATGGGTTGAGCCAGAAAGACTCATTGAGGGTGACTTGTTATGCAAAATTAAAAAAAAAAAATAACAAAAAACTACCCAAGTCTTGGTACTATGATTTCAACAACCCTCATTAATTGGTATTTGATCACTTTCATTGTCCATTAACTGGTCGAATAGTTACTAATGTCATTATCAACTCTGCTTCCATCATTGGGACCACACCAAAAGGATTTACCGGGTCTGAATAATTCTTACACTTAGTGTTAGACTGTAAAAGGGGCAGCATCATATCTAAGGCCTGGTAATGTCAAGTTAGACCAAAGGCAATGTGGCTTATGCAGACAACATTGACAACAAATGATGAATGTGCTTTCAATTGCTAGTCTAGGGTTTGAGGCCCCAACATATGATGAATCCAGAGGTCATTTGTTGGAGGAATTTGTAAAATATTTGCAGACTCCAGTTGATGAGCAAAACAAAAATTATTGAAAGAAGGGCTGCATAACCATGTCCAATGAATGGACTGATGGGAAAGTTAAAACACTGATCAATTTTCTGGTTTCTTTGACAGTGGTTTTGGTACTTTTAGAGTCAGTTGATGCCTCTATGAAAATTAAAATTGTCTAAGTGTTGGCACATTTTGTAGCCAGTTGTCATAGAAGTGAATGCTGAGCATATCGTCCAAGTAATTACCAACAATGTAGCAGTTTATTTGGCATGGAGGAGAGTCCTAAGGTAAAATTTCAGTGTTCTTTTTGGACTCCATGACATTGCCTCAATTTTCTTAAGGACATTGGAAATTCTTATAGCTGAAAGAGGTTGTGTATGTATACATATCATGAAGGACAAGGAGCTTGTCTGACCAGGGGTAATACAATTTGTAACAACATACATCACTTAAGTAACTGGATTTTTTTTTGCACTGTAACATTATTTGTTGAATAAGTGACTACTCGTGGTAAATGGTCATTGGAGGACAACTCAAGTATTAAATACTATACTTAGTCAAAAATCCCACGAAGTAAAATAAAATCTAAAAATTAATTGCTTTGCAGAGCTCATAAATGTAAAAGATGGCTCGAATTGTGTTCCTATATACCAATTCTTCATAGTTCAAGATCCTATAAAGATCATGGAGAAGTTGGAAAATATATAGATCCTGTATTAGTAACGGCATTGGCAATCAACACAAATTTCCCCCTAAACCCTGGACAAAAGTGAGTGAGATTCTTAGGGCGAGAGGAGCTGACACCAGGAACTTTCAGTGGGCTAGTATGGGTCTGAGAACCCCAATTCGCACGGAGGTTTCACAAGGAACAGGACCGGTTACAAAGAACAATAATTTGAAAAACTATAATGGAAACGACACAGTGCCTGATGATTAAAATGGATAGGAAACCACAACAATCAGAGGAAAGTTTCTTGAGACAGTGGCCAATACTCCAGAAGCAATTGTGTAAAACCATACTGAATAGAAAAAGAACAGGGAAAAAGTTCACTGAAAGAACCCTCCTTTACGCTGGGCGAAACTTAATTTTTGACACACTTCAAAACAAAATCCACGAGTGTCTGAAGTTAAATGTGTTATTAGGGATAACAAGGATGAGTTAGTTGCATTTAATGCAATTCCATCAAGCAGAAATAGCCATAATGTTATTGATGCAGAGGTTGTTGTGGTCAGTGCATTACACAGATAAGATAATTCTATTAATGTCCACAGAGCAATTCAACAAGGAATTAAAAATTTAATGGTGGTAAGTGACTCATGATTAATCATTAATTGAGTAAGGGATATGTATTAATTGGACATTGGCAGGCATCTTGTAATAAATTGAGAATTGAAGTCGTGTCCTGTGATCCCGGAGACACATGCCATCCCGAGGGCTTCCCGGAAATATGTCCCATTGTCTCCAATCCTCCCCGTCCTGAAATCTTCATAGTACATAGGTCAATTTAAAAATGTGAGTTTCAAAAATCTGCTTTTGCAATTGTTTTAGGAAGGGTAACAAAGTTGTTAATTTGTTAGCTAGCTTGGAAGTACAACTAAAATAGGCTGGATGATGAATCAAAGGTTGAATGGGGAACTTGGAGGTATAACTAAATGTCTCAAATGCTTTCAATGATAGGAATAATAGAATTTTGACATTCTGCTCTCCAATTGTATGGTATTGGTTATTGAGATGTGACTGCTTCCTTCCTACCTCTAGGCTGTGGTCACACTAGCCTGCTAAGAGGGAGCTACTAAAATTTCTGAACCCTTTCCGCTGAATATATTAAAGAGCTGGAGGGGTGATTATAATCTCATATCTTTATCTCTACAAAGCCGCTGCAGTTTTTTTTTGAAGGAAGAAGGTTTAAAAAATATATATCTGTGTTTTAGGAACTAGCAAATAGCAATTTATATTTTTAACCAACCTGTTTGATCCATGTATTTGCTGGGAATCACAGGCAATACGAAGAGTTCTCAGCACTTGCAAACCACTGGAAGCTAAGATTGACCTCCAGGAACTCTTCCTCCGCTGTTTTTGAGGAAAAGGTTCTTTGCTTTCTTCTTTTGATTAAAAATTTTATTTATGAGAATGCCAGCTACAGATTTCTCGAACCATAATACGTCCACTCGTCTCAACCATCCACAGACCCTACCTCACTTAGCATCACATGTCTGCAAATTTTCAGTAGATCATGGTGATCCAGTTTCATAATTAGGTTATTTTTATACCATGTGGTAAAGTTATCCAACCCCACCTTCCAAATGGTGCTCAAATTACATCATTACTTCATGAAGGATAAGTCTGCTAGGAACCTGGACAATCCTCGCGATAACCACTCCAATTCACTAGTAGAACACAGTTTAGAAGTCAACAGAGCCTCCATCCTCCAAACATTTGAGAATCAATTTTCACATTCATGGCGGAATTTTCTTCACGAGAACGGTTATATTCTATTGCAACATTAAATGCTCTAACTTGGAGTAAATTATTGTTATCTGTTTGCCCTTTTGATGTTGATGTTTTCAAAACGGTCCTTTTAGCATTCTCCTTGTTTTCGGTTTCCTTTAACTCTCTGCAAAAGGTTCCATTTTAAGTGAAAAATAAAGAATTATTCACCATTTCAGGAATTTTATAACATTTATCATGGACCTACTTTAATTCTACCCTAAATCCTTATAGTTAAGGAAATAGTTGAAATTTGCCTTTCTTCTCACCAAAAACTATAGCATTAGACTAGATGCTGTTGTGACAACACTGCCCCATTGCGCATTGAAATTAATAATTAATCTCGTTGAACATTAAATGTCTTAAAGGTCGTAACATTCAGTAAAGGAGTAAAATGAAAATGAACTGACTTGCCGCATTGCTGACAGTATCGCTGAGAGACGCCGTCAAGAACAACGGTGGCGGCATTGGCACAACGTAAGCAGACACGGTGGCGGCGATGGTAGCCTTTGAGGTGACTGATGTCAGCCTCACAGCTGGGCACCTGGCAACGGACCACGGCAACGCCAACCTTGGCGCGCTTCCGACTCCCGTCGTTGTCCTCGTTGTCCTCAATTTCCGGGCACGAGCAGGGTACCCGCCCCGCCAAAAAATTCTCGCAGGTGAGGCGAGGATCCCTCTTGCGGATCCGGCTCAGCTCATCTTCGTGCTCCTCCACCTCCGCCTCCGCCTCGCCCGGCACTGAATTTTGAGTTTCCAAAAGTTGCGGTTGAATTTCGATGCCCTGCAACGATGCGGGCTCGCCGAAATTAGCGGCAGGTTCTTCGGGATGCCAGGGGAATATGTTCGCGGGCGAGCCTACAGGAAAATCCAAAAACGAGTCCCATTCCCAGTTAATCGTAGGTATGCCTGGAATCGAGGGATCATCGTGCAAATCCGCCATGGAGTCTCCTTTGAACCTCTTCAGGGTTTCAGATTCATCTACTCTATGCACGTCAATGCAGTCCACTGCACTCCAATTTCTCTGTTTTCTTTCACCAATTTTAGTTCGGTAGCTTTTGGTGGCTTAACGGTAGCTTTTGGTGGCTTAACGATTGACTTTCCTATTTTTGACTCCGCAATAGTCTTTGCATCGACCGATATTATAGCTCTCTTCAATTAATGGTCTCTTTTCCCCAAGTTTTGCGTGGGACTGACCTGAGAAAGGAAAGGGACATTAGAGGCATTGGCATTACATGTGATTCTTCTTCGAGCTTTTCTTCTGTTCTGTATGTGAGGTTGCCAGGCTCTCTCTTTTCCGTGCCTTGTTCCCCACCACATCATGGGGGACGGAATTGCATGCCTGAGAATGATGCTCCCCGCCCTCGCCTTCGCTTGTTGTGGTCATTGGAATCCAATGTCGACATGAATGTCGACATATTATAAAATATGATTGCTTGTACCTAATATCGGTCAACCTACCTACAAGAGAAATTGCGTTAGGATAGATGAAATTGCAAGGCAGTCGTAACATCGTGCCAAGTGTCATGTTAGTTGCAGTTAGCTCGTTGGTAATAGGTAACATGGAAGCTTCATTCGGGGTGGAGGTCATGATTGAAAAGATCTAAACGTGAGAAAGGGGCTTTACCGAAACCTAAATGTTCGAAGCCAAGGGCATTTAAGAGAGAATTTCCATCAAAAAGCTCAGAAGTACCCATCTATCTCAAGGTTATCTCGTGAACTAAGTTGTTAAAATGAGCAAAAAAGTTGTTACTTTGTGTTTTTCCGTGTTAAGAGTAGGAGCTTGGCCATACAGGCAAGGTAAGTTGTCCAAGACGGTTGCATGGTGTCCTCAAGCCCATGGGTGGGAAAGTGTATGTTGTGTAAGAAAAGCAAGTGAAGGCGTTCTATGGACACCAGATGGGCGTCGAGCCAAGCAACCCAAGACGGACTTGGGTCATAGTTTGTGTGATTAAGAGTGAAAGGACAATTGAATAAGACTTGGGACTTGTGAGTCCATCGAGCACCAATAAGTTAAGTCTCGAGTCTATCCCTACTGTATCGGTGAGCCAAGTTGGCCACAGTATTGTAAAAAGGTCGAGCGGTCGATGTTGGACTCTCGATCCCTTGTGCAATACAAATAAATATTTTCTTGGCTCAAAAATGATGTGTGCACTCTTTCTTATGTTGTATGCTTCCATTGTAATGCAAATGTATGTTCATGCTTCCACTAACCTCTTGAAGATATAGTTTTGTGTGACCTTTAAGGGTTAGGTGGATTGGTAAGTGCAGGTGTGGCTAGGCATTTACCAAGAAGAGACCTAAGTTTAAACCTTAGGGGAAACCAACCCTTTGCAAAGGTAGTAGTCTGCTCTGAATCTTCTGAGTGCACGCTAGACTGACGATGACAATACCAACCCCAAGCGACTGATGGTCCCCATCTCACGTCGAGTCAACAAGAACGAGACGGATAAGTTTATTGGGAGTGGTTTGAACCCTACACTGGCCAATTACTAAAAATAGTGGTTGTAACCAACTCTCCTATGTAATTAAAAAAAAAGATAGTCTTGTGTGTGGGTTGTTTCTTGTGTTGTGTAGGGCCACTAAACACTAGAATGCATAACTTGTGGCGTTTTGTGTGGGTTGTTTTCTTGTGTTGTGTAGGGCCACTAAACACTAGAAGGCATAACCTGTGGCATTGTCGGTGAGTCAACTCCCAAGGACTTAAAGAGGTGTACACAGTGTCGCATGGCTAAGGGTCACTACCTCAGACCCTAACCCCATGATACTTGACATGGCTAATAGGCATTTTTTTTATACATAGGGGAGTTGATTACATCCACACTATTTTTAGTAACTACCAAGTGCAGGGTTCAAACCATAGGGGTTGCTCCCAACAAGCCTACACCACCTCGTTATTGTTGACTTGACATGAGGGCGACCATCGGTTGCTTAGGATTCGTACCGTAGTCATTGATCTGGCACACACTCAAAGGATTCAGATTAGACTACTACCTTTGCAAAAAGCATGCCCCCAAGGTTTGAATCTAGGTCTCTTTTTGGTAAGTGTTGGCTAAACAAACAACTACCAATCCACCTAGCCCTTGGGGCGCTAATAGACATTTGTATTCCTTCCATCAAATTTTACTTAGATTTTACTTATTAGTTGGTGGCATTGTAGGTAATAAAATTATAAGAGTATGTTTTTTTTGTTACATAGAGGAATCGGTAACTACCCATTACTTTTTACTACCAGTCTTGGGTTCAAATCCTAGAGCTACCACTATAACCCCTACCTCACCTCGTTGTTAGGACCCGGTATAAGGGAGACTATCAATGGCTTAGGATTGGTACCGTCGTCGTCACGTTAACACGCACTCAACGGAGTTAGGTCAGACTACTACCTTTACCCAAGCAATCTTACCTCCAAGGTTTGAACCTAGGTCTCCTCTTGGCAAGCACCAGACCTTATCAATCCACCCAACCCTTGGGACTCTAAAAGAGTATTGTTAAGGACTTCTAAATTATAAATGAGTAGGTATATAATTTTCACTAGTGAATATTTTAATTAAAAATATAAAACTTCTAAATTCATGTTCCTATCACCATACCACAACATGATGTTAAGGACTTGCACCTAAAGGAGTTTGATAGGTGATGGACCTCATAAAGCACTCAAGTCTCATATTTTAGGAAAATGTGGGATTAATAAGTTTATCATGTTTTTTTAATTGGCTATATTGGATTGAGATATGTCTCACCCTTATTACATTTTGACTACAATGTCGTATTACAGCAAAGATAACAATTATGCATGTGTCTCTTGACAAGTTTTAAACCTCGGCTTCTCTTTGAAAGTTGATGAATTTAACAAGCTGAGCTCATGTCATTTAATAATAAGGTTGCCATATTATAATTTGTTTTATTGATAGTGTAAGTTTTATATTATAATGATGTTGATATTAAAATTTGATGGCTTTTAAAGCCTTACACCAAATACAAAACTCATAAGGTTGCCATATTATAATTTGTTCTATTGATAGTGTAAGTTTTATATTATAATGATGTTGATATTAAAATTTGATGGCTTTTAAAGCCTTACACCAAATACAAAACTCAGGAATATAATCACATGATCGAATATAATAAAGTTGCAATATAATGAAACTAATATAATGACTTAGAATATAATATAAAACAAAATAATAGAATAACACAAGAATAACTCAGAATGCTCATAAAATAAAGGTCTACTAATGCATACAATGAGCTATGCACTTTCGATACAAAATACAATACTTTGTCATACATATAATTGAATGTGACTCCCCATAAAGGTTTACTAATGAATACAATAAGCTATGCAATTTTGATACAAAATACAATACTTTGTCATACATATAATTGAATGTGACTCCTCATATGCTGCACTCTTGATCTTCACTCTTCTTTGAAACTCTTCACTTTCCTATTCTAAGGATACATGTGCACTCTTACATAATGAACACTTGTGCACATTTACACTCACAACACTTGCACACATAATTACATGACATTTGTGCATTTTCCGCACATTATTACATTATATGGAATATTAACTCACACTCTAATCTAAGACACGCACCTAATTTAATAATTTAATAATTTACGAAGGTGGTACATTGGCATGTATCAAATAATGTAATATTCTCCAACAAAATTATAAGTAGTAGTGCATCTAAAATTTAATATTTCCATATAAAATTGTTTAATTAGCATTAAAAATATATTATTATTTTTATATTAAATAATTTAACTATGGATTATGGATAATTTAGAAAACAATAATAATTAAAGTGAAAGGTAAAATGGTCTAAGCATTTTGGAATAAGCAATGGGAAGCAATGAGTTTCACACAATACCAAGGTTTTAATCCTTTGGGTAAACCTTAACAAAACAAAAGTGAAAGGTAAAATAGTCTAAGAATTTTGGAATATGTGGTGGGAAGCAACGAGATTCACACAATACCAAGGTTCTGACCCTTTGGGTGAACCTTAACAAAACAAAAGTAAAAGGTAAATAGTCTAAGAATTTTTAAATAAGTGATGGGAAGCAATGAGTTTCACACAATACCAAGGTTCTAATCCTTTGGGTGAACCTTAACAAGGCCCATGGGGTTTGGACAAAGTGGCAAGGAACAAAGAGTTTCACAATTTAAACAATAGGTTCCAATCCCATGTTTGAACCTTAACATTTTGTCCCATGGGGTTTAGAACAAATAGTAATGAGCGATGAGTTTCACACCCTAAACTAGGGTTCAAATCTCATGGGCAAACATTAATATTTTTGCCCATGGGGTTTGGGGCAAGCAGTAGGGAACAATGAGTTTCACACCATAATCCAAGGTTCCATTTCCATGGGTGAAACTTAACACTTAAGTTTTGAACCATAATTGAAGGTTCACCTTAACATTTTATCAAATTGCATGAGCTCAAATAGTTAAATGCATAAACTTTCAAAGAGGAGACCCAAGTTCAGATATTGTTAGGCGATACATGTAATTGTGAGAAATATTATTGTAATACCACATTATAGTCATTTTGTAAAATAAGCAAGGCCTTTTTCAATCCCATATAACCAATTAAAAAAAGAGAAAAATAACTCATTAATAAAAGTGATCTTCAATTATATTTGTAGTTACGACCTTCAAGTTATTGTAAATAATTAGCTAATGGATGACAAGAGAGAAACATTTTGCAGCCCCCAAAACAAATGTGCAAGCTAAACAAATTAGAAATTTTTCCAAAAAATTGGTTGTCCCAAAAGTATAATTCGTCGCCAAGAGTGTAGTTCATCCAAAAAGTTGTGATTCATCCAAAAACAAGTGTTTCCTCTAAAAAGGAGTGACTCCCTAAGAAAATCACCATTTTCCAAAATTGGCAACAATCAGAACAAGGTTAGCACATAATTCGAGAAAAGCAATATTTTTTCTATACATAGTGCCTAAGAGGAACTAGAAGCCTACTGAATAAGTTTACAAGTATTTTTGGAAAAATGTAAATTTTAGAGTTGCATAATTTTGCTAAAGATGTCCTTAATCTAGAGTTTTTACTTATAGGTAGAAAATATTTACCTTAGGTAAATAATTTCGTGCGAATAGGAGCTAAAGGCTCCATTGTAAACAACTTTTTACTATTTGAAAAAATTGGAGCCACACTTTATGGATTCCACATTGTACTCTTATATGCCTTTTGGAACAATTGAAAGATTGTACATGACATTTGCTTTTCAATTGTGGCACTTCCTTTTTTATTCGAGGAATGCATAGTGATTATGACACTACCCTTTCACTTTACATTAGTCATTTCCTTCTATTATTTTCAATTTTATATCTATTAGAGCACACTAATGTTTATTAATTTCTTCTTATGCATTGACTAACCACACATTAATCCTACTATGGTTACAATATTATTTTTTTTTATCATATTTACTTAAATCTCACACACCCTAAACTTCTAGTTATTACTTTGTAGCACTTAGAGTAGATTAGTTTAGTATAATTGGTGGAAACCAACCTAAATTCAAAGGTTGAAGAGAACACAATTTTCCTTCTTCCAATTGTTGAAATGGAGTTGTGGGTGTAATAATAGTCAAACCTTTCTACACTTTAATTGGCATGCCTAGTGGAACAAGGGCTTGATTCCCACGTGAAATCAAGCCTAGTCTCTTTTCCTAAAATTTTAAATATACCGAAACAATTTTTCATTGATTTATATGTAACCCAAAATTCTCTTAACTTATTTTGCACTTTAAGATCTGCAAGTAATTCAAAGAATGGCGAATTTGTTATAAAACTCAAAAAATTATAAGATCAACATTCTAACTTTAGAATAGCAAATGAAATTTATGTAATTCAAACTTGTAGAATTGAAGACTTAGCAATTTAGTCCAAAAACTATCAAGATATTTGATAAAGGATAAATTGGGAAATTTGTCTGTTTGGCCCAAGCTATGATTCGCTACCCAGTGAATAACAATTTCCAAATTATGAGAAATTTGCATCTTTTGGCTCGAATAATGATTTGTTATTGGCAAGAAGCAATTCGCCAAATTTATAAAAAAAATATTGTAAAATGAGTAGTGAACCACCATTTTCAAAAATTGTGAATTGCTAGAAATATTTGCAAGCGATTCACACTTTTCTTGTTTGATTTTTTTTTGCAAAATTTTATTTTCTGAACAAAAAATATTTATGGATGCAAAGGCAAACAAGATTGAACCTAGGCTTATGAATACCAGATCCAAAAGTTTAATTTAGCCTTCCAAATATTGTGAAGTGTGGAATTGATGATTCACCATTTCTTGCTTATGGTTCATCATTTTTTAATTATACTTTTTTATTTTTTGGCAAAAATTACGATTTTCCATTGGTGAATTATGATTCCTCATATTTGAAAAATTCTAAATATTCTTAAGTAAAATTTTGATGATTCACCATTTTTCAAAATAGTGATCCATCATTTTTGGAGATCCCAAAAGTTTTCTAAGTGAAAAGTTGTACTTTTTTTTAGCTAGAGAAAAAGGGGTTGTACTAAGGTCCCCCACCCCTAACAAATCACAACTCTCTCTTTTAGAGATTGAGAGTTTAGAAACAAATTCAATTCTCATCTCAATTGCGTTGTTGTAGCTAGATACCTACATTTATTTTCATAGTGTCTGAATTCTTTATTTTTCATTTTCTAAATCTTTTTCAATTTTCTTTGTAAATACAAATATTCCAAAATTCAGCATCATTTTTCTTGATATTTTCCTACAACAACATTTACAATATTAAAACTTCACCTCTCCTATCTACGCACTGCATCTTAGTAGAGTAATATTCCAAAACTTTGAGCTATCACAACCCGCTTTATCAGGTTTGGATTGTTAGTTTCCTTCCTGAAGCATAAGTGCAACCACATAAATAGTTTATATGAAACACAATACAACAAATATTACCAATGAAAATCATTACATTAAATAATTATTTGATTCAAAAAGTCAACATGTTATTGTTAGCTTCAACTAAACTTACTACTTTCTCTAACCATGGAAAAGAGAATTTAACTTCATGATCTTCTATTAAAACCCCTCTATTGGCTAGCCTATATGCACATTTATTCCCTTCCCTTAACATATGTGTAAACTTGATTTCTTCAAACTCTATAACAAGGTATTGTAATTCCACAATGATCTCTTGTATGTTCCATGGAGCCTTTGCTTTCATAAAAAATGCATTTATTACTATTAGCAAATTGTCTTCCATCCATACTTTGTTCCATTTTCATTTTTCTGCATATTTTTAACCCTTCCAAAGTTGCCCAAGCTTCAACTTCATTATTTGTCTTAAACCACTATTGAAATCTTAAACCACTATTGAAAGCATAATGTGATAAAATATCATCCCTATTATTTATAATCATTTCTCTTCCCCCTACTCGTCTTGGATTTCCTTTAGATGCTCCATTAAAATTCAATTTGACCAACTCTACTTTTGGTGGTTTCCAATTTATATTCTTTGCCTTTCTTTTGTTTCCTTTGTACTCAACATCATAATTCCATTTGATGATTTCACTCCATCTATCAACCTCTTTGCTTCAAGATTAGGGATTATGTGAGTTGATAGGGTTGGTTTAGACTCCTCTATGGCTAAACAAATCTTCCTTTTCATTACCTTTGAATTGCTTTCCCTTTCTTTAAATTATTATTTTGTTTCTTTTCAACCATATAATCTAAAGTATTTTATCTTTCGATGTATCCCAGATTATCTGTAACGCCTCACTTTTAAAATTTCTCTGTCATTACTTTATCCATTCTTTAATTTTGTCATTCATCAACATGCATTTACCAAATATATTATAAATCCATTATCATAGTTCCTAGACTATTAAATAGTGTCCCAAGAGATGGTCTTTATTCTCCTCCTTTTTACATAGAACACATTGTGAGGGGCCATGAAAACACCTTCTCAATAGGTTATAATATGATAAAAAATTCCTTTGACCTACTAGCTATACAAACATTTTGACTTTTGAAATGCTTGAGCTATCTTAAATATCTCTCTATACTCTTGTGATATTCCTATTTTGTTGGTGCTTTACATTATATCCACTTCTTACTATATATTCTTTTGAACTATTCAACTCCCATATCAGCTTATCCTTGGCTCCCCTCAAAATAATCATTGTTGTTATCTTTCTGCCCAACTACCTCCTAGCAATAATGTTTGTTATACTTGTAAAAAACTTCTTTACATTTGTATCTTCCTTCTTGATCCTTGTACACAATGTTTGAGACCTTACCATTATATTTATCTTGAACCAATCTCATCCATGGTTTCTAAATTAGATCTAGATTGAGTGGTTTTTTATCACACCAAGTATACATCCAAATCAAATATATTTTTTAGTTTTAACCACGCATATTAGACCTTTAATCACTAAATCAATTGATTTTTTTAAATTGTTTTATAGTGCAAAACCATCTGATAATGAGGATGCAGTAAAAATTAAGCTTGGGTTATTAAGCTCAACATACTTAAAAGAATTCTTGCTCATTGTCTCTGACTCTCTTTGTACAATCTCCAAATTCCTTTTCCCATTAGAGCTAAATTTGCATCCGTAAGAACTCTTAAACTGAAACTTTCTCTATTTTTATAATCACAAACCTTGCTCCATTTCACTAAAGAAATTTTCCTTTTATTATGTAATGTTGACCACAAAAATGACTGCATAATATAGATTAAACTTGTTTTTTCCGATTTTGGCATAATATACAAGGACATAATATGTTGGAATGGCATGCAAGACTGATTTAAGATGCACTCTTCTTTCTAACAATAACCATATATCTTTCCATGTTGATAGTTTATTTTAAACTTTACTTATTGTAGACACAAAAATTGACCCACTTGAGTGAGTTATTTTCCCTAGACCCTCAGAGAGACCCTCCAACTTGCCCAAAGGAAGTTTGGGCCTCTCTCCCTCATTTTTCCCATTTTTTTTTTGCTCTGGCAAAATCATGGTCGACCCTTACAAGGCTTGATTTAGCCTAGTTAGGGTTTTCTCTTAGAAAACCCTAACTTTTCACTTAACCTTCTTTGACATCGAGTTTTCCTTGGTTTTCCCATCCATTCTTGTTTCAAATCTCTTATAAATAGAGGGTTTGAAGCTTTCTTTTTTCCTCCTAACTCCTAAATCATTTTTAATCATGAATTCTAAGTGAAGCAGTCTAACAAGCTGCCAACAAGTGTTGATGCAAGTGCTAACAACATTCTATTGAAGCTTTTTGGATTTTGTGGAGATATCTTTTGTTGCATTTGATTGTGTGTTGTTGCCCTTGGTGGATAAGTGTTGGAGACCTAAGGAGGAGTCTAATATCTTGGAGGTCTTCATCCTTTTGTCTATTTTTTTGCTACCACCAGGTTTTTTTCGCTTATTTGCATTCATACATTGCTAATTTTGCATCTATTATTAGTTTATTTGTATTGCTATGCTACATTTTCCTTCTATTGCAAAATCACACCCCGTAATTACAGGATGCAATTTAATCAGAAGCAAAATCATGGTCTCCCCATATAGGGCACAATTTCGTAGGTGCTAAGCTCAGGGGTAGAAGTTCACCCCCAAAAACCTAAATTTGTATTTCATGTTACATCTACAACATAATTGTATAATCTACATTCTATTTATCATACTATTATGTTGTATTGTATTTTGTTTGTGCATCTTCCAAAAAGGTCAACTTTTGCTTTTGCATTCTAAAGGTCAACTAAAAGGACCTAAGGGGCTTGACTTTTGTGCCTCCAAGTACAGTCATACATCGACCTAAGGAGGCTCTCCAATGCTAATCATATTTTATGAGGGTTTTGTGAAGTTATTTTGCAGGATAGAAGCTATGGGACATTGTTGGATGCAAGATAAAGCTTGAGACAACCACTGAATCAGATAAGTTCTCTAATAGATATTTAGGTTGTTTGGTGTTTGATTTCTATTCATTTTTTATTCAAAAACCTAGATCACAAGTAAAGAAAAGCATTTGATCAAAATTCTAAGCATTTGAAATAATAAAAGCATATAATGTGCATCTAGGGTTTTAACCTTGTTTGTGCATTTCCCTTGGACCCTTGCTCAAAGGCTTTGTTTTTCAATTCTAGGGTTAATGATCATTCAAGTAAAGAATCGTTCTATGAATAACTCTTTTATTCTTGCATATTGTATCTTGCATTGTTCTTTGATGCTAGAACTGTGGAATCCAATTATAAGTGTAAAGGGCATAAACTGCCCTATCGCGTATGTTTCTTGAATGGATCCGCTGTGAGCCAAGGTGAACCACAGGGGTATGTTATAACTCTACATTCAATGTAAAAGGGGGAAGGGTTCACCAGGAATGATTTTAGGACTCGTACCAAGTCCAGGGTGGAATGTGTTTGAATGTATCAATTAAGCATGCACATTGCCTCCTCCATTTAAAGTAACTTGCATATCCTTGCTTTAATTTTTTTTTGAGTGTTTAAGAAGTAAATTTTAGATTTTTTTCATATTAATTTTTTGCCCTAATGCTCTTTCATATTCCTTTAATATGAAGAACACAATCTTATACTAAGAGGGGGGTGAACTGTATTAAACCACTTTTTACTTTTCTTTTCAAATCAATATTATGTAGTGTATAGATAGCGGTATCAATAGCAGTAATCAAAGCAATGCACAAAACACCATACATAATAGAGACACAAATTTAACGTGGTTCACCCAATGTGGGCTACCTCCATAGAGAAAATATTTCTTCTAAATATTTCTCAAATAATCTTTTGGGAATCCTTCCCAATTACAATGTTTATGGACCTCTATCCAAAGAAGATGCTGATACCCTAGATTTGGTTTGTGGATCTCTATCCACAAGAGAACTCCTTATCCGCTGCTTTGACTGGTGATCCTCTAGAAGATACTGCCTCCACTGCACTGACTGTGGATCTCTCTCCACTTGAATACTCTTGTCCTCACTTAGAAGACATGTCCTCAATATCCTGGCTGACGGATCTCTATCCATTAGAGACTCTGTCCTCTTTGCTCTGTCACCTCCAAAGCTCTTCTCAATAGGTTCACTTAGAACCTTCTCAAATCTGCTCAATAGGTTCACTTAGAACCTTCTTAAATCTGCTCAACAGGTCCACTCAGAACCTGCTCAAATCTTCTCAACAGGTCCACTCAGAACCTGCTCAAATCTGCTCAAAAAGCTCACTTAAAACTTGTCCAAATATTCTCAACAATCTCACTTAGAACTTGTCTAAATATGCTCAACAAGCTCACTCAGAACTTGTCTAAATCTGCTCAACAAGCTCACTTAGAACTTGTCCGAATCTACTCAAAAATCTCACTCAGAACTTGTTCAAATATGCTCAACAAGCTCACTCAGAACTTGTCCAAATCTGCTCAACAAGCTCACTCAGAACTTGTCCAAATCTTCTCAACAAGCTCACTCATAACTTGTCCAAATCTGCTCAACAAGCTCACTCAAAACTTGTCTAAATTTGCTCAACAAGCTCACTCAAAACTTGTCCAAATATGCTCAACAAGCTCACTCAGAACTTGTCCAAATTCGCTCAACAAGCTCACTTAGAACTTGTCCAAATCTTCTCAACAAGCTCACTCAGAACTTGTCCAAATATGATCAACAAGCTCACTCAAAACTTGTCAAAATTTGCTCAATAAGTCCTCTCTAGGACTTGCTCAAATTTGCATTGCAAGCTTCCACAAAAACTCACACAAAATCAATCCACAAGTCTTCTCAAAGACTTGCCTTAAATCAACTTAACAAGTTCACACAAAACTTGTCCAATATCATAGAAGCATAAAGAGAATTGTTAGAGACTCAATATGTTCTATACTCAATGCTTAATCACTTTCTCAACTCAATATCATAGAAGCATAAAGAGAATTGTTAGAGACTCAATATGTTCTATTCTCAAAACTCAATCTCAACTCAAATCAATCTCATATAAGCATAAAGAGAATTGTTAGAGACTCAATATATTCTATTCTCAAAACTCAATCTCAACTCAAATCAGAATATTGAATAGTTTGTTTCATGGAACTTGAACAACCACTTCACATAATCACTTGACTAGGCTCAATCAACTCTACTCAATCAATCACTTCAAGGAACAACCCTTTCTCACAAACCCTAATCCAAGCATGTATCATCCAACTCAAAATGTTTCCAACAATGCCCAACACAAATCTCACATAACAATGATACTCATGTTTTTTTCTAACTCAAGTTCAAGTTATTTGCATAACCAATTGGCTTCAACAATAATGCTAATAAAAAATTCTTCATCTAACAATGATACTCATGTTTTTCTCAAGCTCTAACTCGGGTTTTTCATACAACCAATGGTTTCAACAAAAATGCTTATAAAATAAGGTTTTAATCACAACTCTCAAATCAGAAAACCTTGAAGCATTAAACCAACCACTTTTGAAAAGGAAGCCCTAATCAATTCCTTTTCACTCCAAACTTATGTTTTAATCAAGCCAATCACCTAACTCAACAAAGAAGAATTTTGCCCATACCTTTTCTTGAAGAGTAGTTGTCTTTGCAAATCTGCCACACTCACAATTACTTCTTTGACAAACTCAATAAGGGTTAGAGGATATTTATTTTCTCAATAAATCACAACACAAAAATAATATCAACCAAAATACACCTTATCACTCCATCTATAAAACAATGCTCAATATCTTTCAAAAATAATCTCCTTGGCAAATATCTCTTTCACAATAAAATCAACTCTATTAAAGTCTTACTTCTCAAATATCCAAAATTTATTATTTAATACTTTAATTAAAACAATACCTAAACTCCTTATTCCTCCTAACTTTATTTCCAATCAATAATTCTCAGTTGGCAGTTTTCCAAATAATAAAAACCTTTTAACTCCCACTTTGCTAAAAGTAATTAATCATCAACATAGGCAATATTATTCAAATGTTCAACAAAAATATTACCTCTGCCTTGGAGGGGATTTGAACCCCTAACTCTGCCCACGACCTGCGCCTTAGTCGTGGCTCTATTGCCACATGATCTAAGCTTTCGCTTTGAGCATTGAGAGCACCACGTGCTCTAAGTTCCTTATGCTGTCGACGAAAACAAAAACATGCATAGCGCTTTGGTGTTCCCAACACCAACCAAATTGCGTCTTGCCAGGATTCGAACGTATCTCAAATTTCCACAAAAACTTAACCAATGTCTCCTTGCTACTACGTCATGCTTCCTAGTTGGCTTGAGGGTTTCAATGCACTCTGGTTTATTTTTATCATCGTCCTTCCAATCTATTCGTTGTTTCTCATGAGCTCAACCACCAATTCGTATGCCTTTTCTTATTTCGAGCAAGGATGAATTAATCAATGTCTTTTAGGCATTATATATAGTGCCCTTTGTCTTCTATGCAATCACGTCGACGCATCAATTTAATTCGATGTTGGCTTGGTTGATTAGGTTATAAGGTATTTAAATTTAATTAAAATTAAATTTAAATATTATAAATTAAATCAAACCAACCTTAGGCTTTAACTTAATTAAACCTTGGGGCCTTGTCTTATTGCACAACCTTGTAACGAATTATTATTTATAAAATTTAAATTCCTTGTGAATTTAAATAATTTATAAAATGAATATTGGACCTCCTTTTTAACCTTTGCAATAACCCTTCTTGGGTTTTTATGAACCAATCACTTAACCTATGCTCCCAATAATATTAAAATATTATGGAGCCTTTTTACCTTTAACTTTTGCACTGTTGAAGCTTTTTCCTAGATGATAGTGACAACCTTTGACGACTTTATTTCTTGCCGAATTCCTTGATATGAGTGATAAATATATCATGTGACATCAATGAGAACTTTGAATTAGAGGACTCAAAATGTCCAACATAATAATTTATTCAAAGTTTTGGACTCATTTTTGCCCGTCCTCCCAAAACAAGTTATATCATCTACAAATTGTTGATGGGTGATGTTGTCGATGTTATTACTAGCCTTAAGTCCACTTCTTAGCCCATCTTTGTATGAATTATTTAAGTTCCTTCCCAATACCTCTACCATAGTAATGAAAAGGTGTGGTGATAGAGGTTCTCCCTATCTTACATCCCTCTTGGCTTTAAATTTTTTTGTTACTAGCCCATTGACCAACATTGAATATGATACTGTAGAGACACAAGTTTTACCCATTTCTTCCCAAATCCAAACAATTCTAATATTTTAAAAATAAATTCCATTTTAATCCTATTATAGGCTTTACTCATATCAAGTTTTAAGATCATTGCTTTCTCTTTTCTTGAAGTTGTTGAATGTATAACTTTATGAGCTACTATGATCCCATCCAAAATTTGTCTCCCTTTCACAAATCCTCCTTACTCTTCTAAAATAATTTTGTCTAATAATGGCCTTAATCGATTTGCCATCACTTTGGAGATTATTGTATATGTCATATTACATAGGATTATGGGTCTAAAAGAATCAAACAATTCAACATCCTTGTTTTTTGGAATTAGGGAAAGATATGTTGCAATCAATTTATAAGGTATGTATTGTTTTACCCCAGATTGTTCCACTACCACCAATAAATAATCCTTCACTATTTCCCAGTTATGTTGATATAATGCTATAGAAAGTCCATCCAAACCTAGGGATTTATCTTTATCAAAAGAGAAAAGATTTGAATGAACTTTTTCCAATATAATAGGCTCCATAATTTTGCTATTGTCTTCATCTGTTATAATTAAACATACTTCTTACAATAGTTGATCATTAAGAACTTCAATCTCCTCTGATCCTATAATTTTTTGGTAAAAAATACTTGCCTCCTTTCTAATTTCGCTTTGATTTCAATCCAAAGCCCTTCTATAGAATTAATTCTACTAATTATAATTGTTGATCTTTGTACTACTACCATCCTATGGAAATACTTTGTGTTTCTATATCCTTCTTTTAACCAATTCTCTCTCAATTTTAATCTCCAAAAGTTATCTTCCTTACTCAAAATATTATTATAATCACTAAGCAACTCCCTTTCCTCTGATCTTGGATTATTGTGCTGAATTATTTGAAATTTTGAAAGTTTCTCTTTAAGTTCTTATTTCTTCTAAAAAATATTCCCAAAAGTGTTCTTGTTTTATTCTTTTAATCTAGTTGTTATTGATTTAATTTGTTTTGAAAGTGCATATAGTCCACCATTTCTTGAATAATTCCATGTTTGCGCTATCATAACAATAAATTGAGGATGGTCTTCCCACATTTGATCATATTTAATATATGATATTTTTAATTCACTTACCACCATTTTAGCTCTTATTGACTAGTTATTGAACCAATCCTTGTCAAGATATTAGTTTTAGCACAAGTGTCTTCATCTAGCCAATGATTTGAGAGTATGTGCTTGTCTATTTTTTTGCTATTAGGTTATGGTTTATCCTGTTGTTGGCCTAAGAACAATTGTCCTCTTCAAACTCAACCTCTCATAGATTATTTTTTTGAATGAAAGTTGAGAAATATTTCATACTTTGGGTTATTTTCCTAATTCTTCCAAAATGTTCATTCAGTTTGGTTATGGCATTAAAATCTCTTGTGATCATAAATAAGGTTTCTTGGTCTTTACTTCTTATAAAGGATTCAATCCTACTCCATACTTTTGATCTTCTTGACTAAGTTGTAGGTTTATAGACACTGGTAATGATGAAATGAACATCTACAAAGTAGCATATGACTGAAGAGGCTATCCAATGCCTGGTTTTATGAATGGGTTCACAATCAGTTCTCACTAGATTCCAACATGTTAGAATTACTCCTACTGCTCCTAAATCCTTAACATCCCATTCACATCTTGCTCATATTGCTTTCATATTTTGAAAACTTCTTCCTTTGTCATTTTAGTTTCTTGGATACAAAGAATATTAGGCTTATTAATCAAATAGAGGTCCTTGATACACCTCTTATTTGAGGAGGTCTCAACATCCTTTATATTCCATGAGATGGTAATAATATCTCATTAGGGACTCTTGGGCCCTCCTATGAATTACCAATATTATTTTTTTGTTTCGTAAAGATAAGTTCAACCAACTTAGATTGTGTTCCTTTCTCTATGTTTGCTTTTATTTATTTTTATTGGTAAAAAAGGGGTTTTGAAAGGAACCCCAAACCTTTTACAAAGTGCAAAAAAGATCTCAAAATTTCAAAGAGAAGCATAGAAGAGGATACAAATCAAAATAATCCTTGAACCATCAAGCAAGGGCCAAAGGAAGACAACAAAGAAAGACAAAGAAACCAATTGGATACAAATTTGATGAGGGATCAAAAACCCAAGTAGGATTCAGTTCTTTCCTTTGGGATTATTTTCCAGACTATCAAGCTCTTCTTTGGGGTAGATGCCAACCATTTCGTTTTAACATCTTCCATGTGGGAAACCACCTCTTCAACCATCATACTAACCATTATATTAATTCTTAGAACAAAGTCATTCAAATATTTGATTATTACATAGTTGTTGCATAGACCAAAAAAGAATGGGTCCACATCCCAAATCCCCATTGAAATTTGAATATTCTACCTCCAACCTTGATGAGGTACACCTCTAGATCTCTTTCTTTTCAGTCGATCATAGAAAACTAATCCTGTTGTTGAACAGTGTGATAAAAATCATAGTTTTTAATTTTCCATTGGAAATACCACAATAGAAGGTTAGAAAAATAAAACCACTTTTGGGATTGGGCCACAATAGTTTGTGGTTGATAAGGAATAAACCATTGTAAGGAGCAGTGGAACAACTAACACATGTGGTTGTTCCATTGTCACCGCTACCATAACAATTTTTGGTTGCTTAATCACTATTGTAGTTTGTGGTTATTGTGTCGCAGTCGTCACTATCACTGTAGCAATTTGTGGTTACTCCATCACTACCACAATTTGTGCTTTATTCACCATCACTACCACAACTATAGTTTGTGGTTGCTCTGCCACTATCACCATAGCAGTTTGTGGTTGCTTCTCCATTGTCACCATCATAGTAGTTTGTGGTAATTTCATCATCATCACCATTATAGCATTTTATGGTTTCTCCATTACCTCCAGATCTCTTCCTTTTTAGTTTGCCATAGAAAACTAACTTTTTCTTGAACAGTGTGATAAAAAACATAGTTTTTAATTTTTCATTGGAAATACCATAGTAGAAGGCTAGAAAAATAAAACCACTTTCAAGATTGGGTACAACTGAACAACCTAACCAATCACCAAAACCTACAACATTGATATAAACAAGAACCCACTTCCTAATAAAATAATCTATATCTAGAAACTCTTATAGAACATGGAACTCACTAGAAAAAAATTGCATCAAAAGGTCACCCCAAAAAGGAGAAAATAAAACAAAAAATGAAACCACTTTGAATTATTTTGTCCAAATCCAAAATAAAAACAATACTTCTAGTCTAAAAGAAAAAATAGGAAGGATCAATGTAGAGAACCAAACCAGAAAACTGAGTAAGAGAAACATTGAGGTTCATCCAAGCACCCAAACATGAACTAACCTCCCAAAAATACCTACTAGACAAAACAAACACCCTGGACAACAAGAAAGGGCTAGGGTAAAGAGAAACTTTACCCCTAAACACACTATAAACTCTCCCATCATCATAGCTAAATTTTTTGGGCCTATCATTCCCATCAGGCAGATCTAGAAAAATAACTTCAAAGAACCACTTAGCCATTCATATCAACCATATGAGTGTCCTTTCTATCCGCCTCCAAAAGAATAGGAGAAAAATTTTGAATCCACACTATTAGCTCCTTAAGGTCCACCCCAAGGTTGGCCATATAGTCTATTGAAGCATTCCCTTCCCTATAAATATGATTAACTTGGTTATTCTCCAAGACCTGTAGAATTTATTTAACCTCTATCAACATATCCTCTATACTCTAGTTGGGCTGATGCAAGCCTTTGACACAATTTATAATGTTTAGAGAGTCACCTTCTATTATAAATATGTTGATATTTAGTTTTTTCATTAGATTAACACCTTGATATAAAATTCATGCTTCTATAAAATGATTGGTTTGAGATCCTAGACCTTTCGCATAGGCAACAATTAAGGTTCCATATTTATCTTTGATAACTCCACCAACACCAACTTTTCCAGGATTACCCTTTGTTGCACCATCAAAATTTAGCTTAGCCCAACATTTGGTAGAGCTTTCCATCTCGTTTGAGAGCAAGTGGAGGGAAGTATCTAATCAAAAAATTCCACAATATTGGAAAGACCCCATCTTTCCACAACAACTAGATCTTCCTTTGCCTCTCTAGGAATTTCAAAGTTTAGGCTATGAATATTTTCAATCAATGTGACACATATCCTGGCTCCAATGAAATTATAGTCCTCATTGTTAAAATCTCTTTTATTCCTTTCATTCCATAGACTCCACATGATATGGGGAAGACTAAACATCCAAAGAGACTTTAAACGAGGACTAGAATAGGGGAAGAACCATTGGAGATAAAGATCTACCATATTATTTGGAAGGACCCAAGAGATACCAAACTTTTAGAAAATCAAGGATATCACTTCCAGTGAAAATGGGCATTTGAAAAATAGGTGTTTAACACTTTTAGAGTCCTTTTCACATAAATAGCATTTTTTGGGTAAGGCCATATCTCTTTTTTGAAGGTTATCAATTATCAGAATCTTATTTTGGATACATAACCAGTAAAATAAACTGATTTTAGGAATTAGACCTTTTAGCCAAAATTTGGAAGTTGGGAACCAACTTTCCTTATTATCTTCCAAAAACTGATATGTTGATTTCACAGTAAACTACCATTGTTTTGCATTTTCCAGAAAATAGAATCCTTCTCTCAAAAATTATTCAGACTTTTCATTCTTAGCAAATATTTTAAATTTTCCAAAGCTTATTTACCATTTTGGTCCAAGTCTTCTATATGAAGGGGTTTCTAACTTTTCCCATTTTTATCCTTTTGAATAAAGTTTGAGATCAATTTACCATAAGTTTAAGTTAGATGAGGTTCCAATATTACCAAATTTTGATTATCAATCAATGGGGTCTGTTGTACCCAATAGTCCTTCTAGAAATCAACCTTACTACCATCTCCAATTTTCCAGCCAACACCTTTCCTCAGAAGGACTTTGGACTTGAGCACTTGATTCCATAGATAGGATCCTTTAGGTGGGTTTTCCTCTTCCATGAAGTTCTTACCATTCCTGAGGTATTTTGCTCTCAGAATTTCTAACCATCATGTTTGGACATCTATAAGCAACTTCCATCCAATTTTAGCAATTGATGACTTGTTCATTCTCTTTAATTTTCTCAGACTCAGGCCTCCATTTTCCTTGGGTACACAAACCTGATCACATGCCATCAGGGCTAACCTTCTATTTTCCTCTATGCCAATCCAAAGGAAAGATTTTTGAATCTGCTCAATGGAAGATTTAACTTTGGCAGACATCTTGAATAGAGATCCACCCTGTTTGGACATCTGTAAGCAACTTCCATCCAATTTTAGCAACTAATGCCTTATTCATTCTCTTTATTTTTCTTAGACCTATACCTCCCTTTTCCTTGGGTACACAAACATGATCCCATGCCACCAGGGCTAACCTTCTCTTTTCCTTTGTGCCAGTCCAAAGGAAATATTTTTGAATCTGCTCAATGGAAGATTTGACTTTAGCAGACATCTATGTTTGCTCTTGCTTCCATGGCTCTCACTTGATAATTTGAAGGTTTTTCTCTTTGTTCCTTGACAGTATTGAGAGTAGGTCTTATTATTTTATTCCTCAAAATTATTTTACAACTTTCCTTTTCATTATATTTATCCTCTACTAAGGAAGATTTTGACTTATCATGCTCATTTTCTTGTATGTTAATGGTAGAGGTATTAACATCTAACACTATGTTTTCTCTACCACTTTCCTTCTCTTGAATGGTGCATCAGACTTCAAGAGAGTCTTATAAATCTAATGAGGTACATTCCTTGGGTTTAATAGGAATGTCCATCCCTAAATCAAGATTATACTTAGTAAACAATTCCTTACTAATATTCTGATATTGTTGTATCACGTCCTCTAAGATCTAATCTACTATTTCTTCATAGGCTAAAACCTCAATATTTCTTCCAATATGTTTACTTGTTGATCTCTAGTATTTATTTACTTTCATTTGTCTAAATCTATTTTTTGGAAGTTGAAAACCATCCTCATCCATATCTATTTGTAATTTTATCATATGGTTTTCTACATATGTTTATGTTGGAATCTTATTAGGGCATGATCTCTCAATATTTTCCACCTTATGACATCTTCTACATCTAAAAAATATGTTTTCATCATTCATGGTTTGGACCCACAAATTACCCCAATACTTAAGAATGATTGATTCTGGTTAAGGTTTACTGATATCAATCATGACCAATATTTGGGCATAAATAGCTAGGAATCAATATTTTATAGTTGTTGAAATCTCAAGGAATTCTTTTAGTGTGTTTACTATTGTTGTGAAGGTATCCATTTCCTAAAATTCAATGGTAAACCCATACATCCTGACCCAGACTAGTACTAGGGATAGATTTACATTTTTAGGTGTAAATCCTTCATACCAATGGGTAAGGAAGAGTCATACTCTTCTCATAAACCAAGGAATATATTTTAGGATTCTATCTATTTCCTCCCTAGAATAGAAAATGGATAAGAAGAAATCTTTGGGAAAAAAGGATAAAATCGCTCCTAAAGACTTCCAATTCCTATCAATCCATTTTCTCAGAGCTGAATCCCCTAACCAAGACCCATTAAATTTACCAATGTTTGTCTTAACTTTGAGCAACAAGGATCTATGCTCAGTTTGGTCCTCCCTTACCTCTACTACTAGGGATGAATCAAAGTATTTAGCTATAAATTGATCCATGGGAAGGAAACTATAACTAGAAATCTATTGAAATTTATTAGTATATCCTATAACGATTATATTATTTGAAAATAAACCTACAATAATTTGCATGCAAAACTTCTAAGATAATGACGGGATAAATGAAACTTAGCTAAAATATTCCATATCCAAATAGAGTGTCCTACCTTGGTGATTCCCTAGCCCTCCATTACTCCTCCCATCATCCAAACCTTGGCTAAAAGATACCTAAAATTTTGTTTTCCATGACTTGCAAAATTGTCATTGCCCTTGTTTCAAATGGTTAATTTCTTAGAGTTATATCTCCCTAAATACTACTTAGATTCCTTCATAATATAATTTATTTTAAAGCTCTTCAAATTATGCATAAATTTTTTCAAGAATCATCTAAATCAGACAACCCTTCACAAAGATATAGATCCTAAAAGATGATAATTTTTTGGAAAAAATTGCCCTAACACTGCCTTCATTTCAAATGGTTGTCTTCACATGCTCATATCTCCCATAATACTATTATGACTCTTTCATATGATCAATAATTTCAAAGGTCTTCAATTTCCAAATAAAATGGCACAAGAATCATCTAAATTGGACAACTCAATGCAAAGATATGGCTCTAAAAATTGCATCGTTTTTCAAAAAAAATTAACCTAGCTCTGTTGACTTATAATTGCTTTCAAATTTAGTGTTTAATTGTGATACAATTCATTTTCATACATTAATTGCGGTGTATTAATTTTCATACATAAAAAGTTATAATTTACCAAAAGATAAAATGATAATTTACCATTTTCAATGCAAACATAAAATTGCCATTCACATTTTTATTTAGAAAATAACTTTTGACCCTTTTTTTGACAAGCACAAGCTTTGGGAAGCTTGATAACAACACTAGTAGGTGGTTACCCTTATAATGTATAATATGCCATGGATTTGAATTTCAAATATCACTTAGAATCAACAAATTCCACAATCTCTACTATTCCTTTGGAATCAACAAAACATGTAAGCTTGTCAAATAATGTAGAATCTTACTCTGCAATAGGTATATTAGAGCCAAAATCCAATGAAAATTTTGAATCAACATTCATGCAACAACAATAATTGTTGCTTAAAATTCATTAGTGTGCGAAATCAACAACTAATTCAATATCCTCAACAACCAACATCCTCTTCAATGAGACTATGCATCAAATGTCATATGGGTAGTGATAATATAACCCACAACTACAATATGTACAAGTGCATCAAATACAATAGCAAAACACATTGACTCTTGATGTTGATATATGAAGATGGTTTAACTTAAACCTTACATTTTTTTCCATGTATTAGTGTAGAATAATGAATTCAAAGGGAAAATATGTAGGTGACCATTAAAGTGCACAACAACATGGGAAATATAAATTTAAAATTTTGGTGCTTCACTTGTAATATGGGTCATGATCCAACAAATTGTGCTATGAACATCCACCATGCACAAGTGATGGACCAATGAGTTGAAAATAAACTTATAGTGATAAATAAATTTCTAGTGATAAATCACTTCAATGTCATTAGCCAATAAACCAACCAATGGTAAATCAAGTGGTCGCACCTCAAGTCAATGTGACATAAACCTGCACAACGCCTAGAACAAATAGTTGAGTAGATGTTACCTCCCTACCCAAGATGCAACAATGTGTAATTCTCATTGTATTAAATTAATAACTCCTTCAAAGAATCCTTTGTCTACTCATCAAAAATTGTACTTCCCTTACTCAGAGAAAATCTGAGATGATAAGAGAAGATTCAAATAATAATGCATTGACAATTCTTATAGGATAGCCACAATCCTCTCATCCATAGGAATGTCTTCTATGGTCTAAGAAAATACTTAATATTGAAAGCAAATATGATTAATATGAATGTGTTGAAACTTATGAATCTAATCCTATTTAGTTCAAGTTCAAAAATGTGAAGAAATGCTTTTGAGCACCATCTATGTAGCCTATGGGTATGCAATTATATAATTCTATGGGGATTCATCATTTATGTAAGCCTATGGGTATGCTCATGTAAGCCTACGTGCCCCTTTCATATTTCAATCTTAGTGGTATTGATTAATTCACCTTTATATATAACCTTGTTTAAAAGGATAATTTATTATTATTATATTGTAAGGTTAACCTCAAGGTTAAGTTTATGTCAGTTGAAGTGAACTTCTCATTAAGGATTTGGTATCTCTCTATAAATTATCCTCAATTAGCATCCATTTATAACCATAAGTGTGAATAAAATGTGATTTATATTGGCGCCTATGGGCACCCACCTCATAATACTTCTTGTTGTCTCTCTTCATTTATTTACTTCATTTACTATTGTTATATTTTATTCATTTTTTCTTCTTTTTAGCACATGATTGTGGTGAATGCATGTCTTAAAAGGTTTCTAGAAAATATTATAAATTCAAACATGATATTAGAGCAAGATTTAATGTAGCATCACTCATCAATAGAAGAGGAATCAATCAATCGATAATTAAGGGTTGTAATTAGTTTATACTTTTGTTTTTTTATCTTTTAAAAAAATCTAATTATTATTTTTGGTACCAAAAGAATTGATACAAAATCTTGACTTGCACAAAATTCACATGCTATTTGTAGGGGATGTCATTGACCATATATGAATTTTGACACAAGAAGTTCATGCCAAAATAGATGACATGGCGATAAGACTGTGTGTCTGAAGCTAGTAGGACACATATTCGGCTCCCCACTCAATTGCTATCATGTTTTTCAGAGAGGCTTTCACCCTTGATTATGCCGAAGGGAGTGATGTAATGACAAAGACTATCTATTGTATACAAAGGGTCACTGATTCAAAACCTAACCATAGTTTTTGGTATACAAACAAAGATAACAGGTCTTAGGAGGCTCTTTTCATCTCAGTCATTTTTGCTCATTTGGAGTAGTGTTGGACATATTATTTGTAGCAGGAAGGTTAGCAGCTAGAATTCCATAGCCAATTTTTATGATTGTCCTCTTCTAACAAATGAATGACATACACTAGGGGGAAGGTGGTCTTCATATGCCTCAATCGACTATGTGACACAATGGCTGGGAAGTTCATTTGTTGGAAGAAGGTGTCGATTTTGAAGCTTAGCATAGGATTTTCTATCTTGCTCCAAGAAAATATGTCCCTTACATAACAATAAAATGGTGTTTTCTCTTTCTTTATCTTAGTGTGCATGTGTGGCACACTAGTTAGTGCTCTTGCTTGCTCATAGGAATTCTTAGGTTCAAGCTCCGTTGACTTCAAAACCACTAAATAAAATTATATATATGAAGAGATAAAAATGCAACACCAAACAATGCTAAATAAATTGAACTCAAAGAATACATAATTTCGCAATAGATGATCTTATATTAATGGAAGGAGCCTAAAAACTCCATTGATACAATGCAGATATTTGAATCCTTTTTTATATAGATTTACAATGTCTAGGGTTCTCCGAAACCCTACCAAACAAGACTGGTGGTGTCTTCAGGCGCGTCCTTGCTCCCAATAGAAGTGAATGGGCTTTTAGTTATCCGATGTCAGGCCACTCCAGTTTAAGCAGTTTTCTAATGTTGATGTCACACTTCCACATCTACACATACTAAAACAACAAATGAGTTAGTAGCAACTGTGAGGGCTTCACAATGTGAGGCCCTCTATAAGCAATGATAAAACCCTAACTATTTATTGTAAATAAAATAGATAGAAATAAAAGTGCATATAATGAAATAACAAACAAATGGATTTACCTTACGTATTTGCTATCTTCTGATTTGATGTAGCTCGTTGCAGTGAACTGATGTGACGATGCCCTAGCATCGCTTGGAGGCTAGGGAAACTTTAGGATCTCTAATGTAAAATGCCAATGGATGCTTAACATCTGTAGGAAATACTTATGGGCGCTCGGTGATGGTAGAAGGCACCCAAAGGTGCTTGGTGGTGGGGAAGGGAATGCCCAAAGGTGCTCAGGAGTGACAGGAAGCGTTCGAAGGCTTTCGACGACTGAGGAGAAAGTCTACAGAATTAGATCTAGCCAGGCAAGGGATGCAACGATGGATGTGGGAGCTATGGCAAATAAAGACGAAAGGTGAGGATGCTCGGATTCTCCAAGGGACTCAGGGACGAATGGCTGAGGACTCAAGTTCTCAAGATTTAGGGTATGAATTGCTTAATATTTTCTAGGGATTGCTTCAAGAAAACTTAGGGGTTGAGCCATCAAAATGGCTCCTATTAATAATCCAACCTAGGGCATGCTAGGGTTTCAACGACACTAATCGTGTGGCTGAGATAAAATCATATCGGAGGGTGGATATTAAATCTAGGATGTGGCATGGATTGACGTGAATGAATGGATAGGATTAAGTGAAATCGGATGGTTGGGATTAATTCACTTATATAAATATATATAAAATAATATATAAAATATTAATATTTAAATATATATAAAATAAATATATATGAATAATGGGTGAAAATGGTGGGAAAGCATAGATGGAGGACAAGTGGCTAGGTTTTGGTGTCTATAGATACCTCTTTTTGTACTGCATTGCGTAAAACACAATGCAGTGAAAAACACAAGACACCTGTTTTAGCTAGGTGCAGAAGCAACTTTCTCTTGGGATGTGAAACACGAGCTTGGAGATAAAAGAATGAAAGAATTTGAATTTTGCATAGCTTACCCCCTCAATTGGCAAATGAGTTTGCGGATGAATCTCACGAGCCAATTGAAAAATTTGTGCAAATGAATGATGCAAATGTGATATTGATTTTGCCCCAATGGTGGGAAGGGGGCTGGTGAAAAATGTGAAATGATGCATCTATTTTTGCCCTAACAGATGAAGGGTTTTTATGAAATGTGGGATGGAAAATGTGTCTATTTTTTCCCAAACAGATGAAGGGATTTTTTCCAGTGTAAATGTCATGATCATGTAAGATGTATCCCATTGTGGGAAATTCAAAACCAAATGTGGTTGCCCCAAATTTGGGGTGATTCGATGTTGCTAAAGAATGTGCCTTTTGACGTCATTGATATGCAAGTATGCAAATGCAAAAAGAAAAGAAAAATAGTCTATCCTTAGGGCCACTCATGATTGCAGCAATTCCTACACAAAATTCCTAAATGGTTGCTCAATCACTTTACACGACCTGCATCCTCGAAGACTGGTGTAAAAGGAGATGATGAAAAGTTATGATTTTATCCGTGTTTCAAGCCTCACGAACAAGGCCATCAATGATAACTTTTGAACAAATTGGTCTTGGCATAGTCTCACTCTAAATATGAGGTACCAAAATTGATTTTTATTTTTGAACAAGGAGATAGTGGATGATGAAAATGGCCAAGTGTCCTTATGGTGGTTTATTCATCTTACCGAATTGCATGGACACAAATTGCTGCAATCACCAAGGAGATAGACTAGACCACTAGATACGAGGTTCACTTGAGTTTGTGTTTGAACTTGGCAAAAGTTGAATGTAAATGCAATTGTTGATGGATTTGATGTTGACATGAAGATGTGATGATGAGAAATGTATTGATGGATGCAATATGGAGTGATTTTGTGGAGGTAAGCTACCTTTTTGAATATATAGATTCAAGTGACTGAGTCTATTTGTACCCCAACATATGAAAGGGATTTTTTGACATGGAAAATTGTAATGCAATGATTGTGTCTGTTCTTTGCCCCAATAGATGAAGGGTTTTTGATAATAAAAATGAAATGACTATGAAAAATGTAATGATTGTGTCTGTTATTTTCCCCAAAAATTGAAGGATTTTTGATGATGCAAGTGTCCTTATGGTGATTTACCCATCCTATCGGATTGCATGGATAACCAGTCGCTACAACCGCTAGGTTAAATAGGATAAACCACTAAATACAAGGTTCACTTGTACTTGTGTTTGTTCTTTGCCCAAATAGATGAAGGGTTTTTTGGCATTTGTATGATGCAATAATTGTGAAAAAATGCAATGATTGTGTCTGTTCTTTGCCCCAACAAATGAAGGGTTTTTTATAATGAAAAATGAAATGACTGTGAAAATGTAATGATTGTGTCTGTTCTTTTCCCCAACAGATGAAGGGTTTTTATGAAATGGGGAAAATACGATGAAATGAATTTTTCTATTCTTGACCTAATAGATGAAAGGGGTTTTTGAAAAGGAATGAATGCAAGGTAAAGTGCACAACCTTTGACAAAATAACATAATATTTTGAACCTGACAATTGATGTGCTGATAATGTGATGTGTATGTGCGATTGAATTATTTTTGAATTGGTGGGGAAGGTGTGATACCTTGAGCACCCTCAAGTTGTATGCTTGTTTGCTTGATTAGGGGGAAGGTGTGATACCTTGAATACCCCCAAGTTGTGTGATTGTTTTCTTGATTTGGGGGAAGGTGTGATACCTTGAACACCCCCAAGTTGTGATGTTGTTTGAACTTTCTAGCAATATTTGCATATGCAAGTTATACATATATACATACATTACTTTTAATTTTGTGTTATGCTTTTATGTGAATGCTTTTGTGGAATTCTTATGTGGATGCAAATGTGTATGGATGATTAATGCAAGTTATGGGATGCAAATTTTCTAATGATCATTTATAGTTTAAATCTTTCTTGGTCAGTTTCTAGCATTGTTGTTTAATCAGGGGCACCAAAATTGGTGGTATATAAAATGGAAGACTCATGCAATGACATGGATGGTGATATGGGAGAAGATATGGATGTTGATATGGAAAATTGATTGTTTTGTAGAGTGATATTAAACAAACTCATTAAAACTGCCTAATTCCTCTAGGACCAAATGTGTGTGCAGTGAATTCATTTACCGAATCCTGAGCATGGTAATGACTCGAGGTAATAAATAACCAATGTGTATGCAAGTGAGTTCATTAACCCATATTGAGTAAATTGGGTGTGACCTATTATGGATGAGACCAAGAATATAGCTTGTACTTATGTGCGGTTAGAGGTCTCTTTGAAAGAGACGTGTCGCCACGCATGAGCGTACTCCACTGCTAGTCAAGCGTCTATAGCTCTAGTGGAGGCTAACTCCAGAGTCCAAGGATTTGATCTCTTAGGTTTTGGGGATGACTACTTAACCGTATGATTGAAAATGTAGTACGATCCTTACAACCCAATGATTAGTGGTGTGTGATGTAAAATATTTAGAGTTTTTGTTAGGGATTTTTCCCTACTCTTTCTTTTATTTTTGGAATTGTGATAGTGGTGAGAAACACTATTTTTGTGGACTATGTTGCATGATGGGATAGGCGAGGATTACCATTTTCACTTCGAGGTTCAACCCAAGTATGGTGTTATCTCTCTTCGACACAAGATGTTTTTAAGATGTGAAATTATGTTTGGTTCAAGAATGTTTTGGAGTCAATTCCAAAAACTAATTGTAGATGTGTAATGGTCCTAAAAGGAACTCGACATGTATTTTGGAGGTTGCTTAACACACTAGGAGTGGTTGAGTGATTGAAAACACCTAGGAATTTTATGGAAATGTGGTTTGTGCAAATGGTAATTTGACTTGGTGGAATTGTGTGGATGATGTTGTGAAGGTGCCCCTAATTAAGACAACATGATTTTATTGGACCAATTCAAAACTTTGAACTTAATAAATGATCCTTAATATGAAATGTGGATGATATGTCTGATGTGCAATTTGTGAAATGGAATGTGTATAATGCAATGTGAAATGTAAGGTGTAAAATGCAATATGTAAAATGAAATGCAATATTTTTGTGTATTATATATATATATCTCATTAAGCATAGACTACTCTCGAGGGGGGTGGTGTTCAAAGGTTTTGAATTCTTTTACTCCCCCAACCTAGAAAGCTTGTAAGACAAACAACCAATATGTGAAAATGCAAGATGATAAAATAATTAGAATGCAACGCAAGAATTTTTAGAGTAATCCAAGGTTTGGCTTTGTTTTTGCCCTAATAGAGAAGGGGTTTTTGATTTGGAGAATGAAATGATTATGGATGAAAGTGAATGTTATTATGATGAACTGATTATGGAAATGTAATGGTGGAATGGCTATTGTGGAGCCATGTTAATGATGGAATGGATAAGATGAAGCTATGTTAATGATGGAATGGCTATTGTGGAACCATGTTGATGTGAAAATGGCTGATGTGGAGCTATGTTAATGATGGAATGGCTAAGATGAAGCCATGTTAATGGTGGAATGACTGTTTTGGAGCCATGTTAATGATGGAATGGCTATTGTGGAGCCATGTTAATATGGAATGGTTGTTGTGAAGCCATGTTAATGTGGAATGGTTGTTGTGCAACCATGTTAATGTGGAATGGCTAATATGAAGCCATGTTAATGATGGAATGGTTGTTGTGGAGCCATGTTAATGTGGAATAGTTGTTGTGGAGCCATGTTAATGTGGAATGGCTGTTGTGGAGCCATGTTAATGTGGAATGGCTGTTGTGCAGTCATGTTAATGTGGAATAGTTGTTGTGCAACCATGTTAATGTGGAATGACTGTTGTGTAGCCATGTTAATGTGGACTGGCTGTTGTGCAACCATGTTAATGTGGAATTGCTGTTGTGCATCCATGTTAATGTGGAAATGTTGCAATTTTTTTTTGTGATTATCTCTTTTAAAATTTTCCAAGAAAAAAACACACAAAATTTTTGTGATTATCTTGTTTAAATTTTTGAACAAAAGCACACTAAGTTTTGCAACAACAATTTTGTGGTTATCTTCTTAGATTTTTTTTTTTTACATATGTGGGGTTTGTGTGTTGAAATTTGCTTATACCTAATGCCTATGTGATATGCCTAATGTGGAGGACAAATTAGAGAACTTATGATGATGAAATCGAGACTCTTCCCACAGGTTACTATATTTTATCTACTTATATGAGTCAGTGGATGGAAATGACTGCCACCGTCACTGAACCCGAATCAACAGTTGGTGATGAAATCAGATGGCTTGGATTAATTCACTTATATAAATATATATCTATTCAATATATATATATATATGAAGAGAAATATAGCTAATTATATTATTCAAAGTGTTAAACTCATTTTCATGAGTTGATTATGTAGCATTCATCTCATGAAAATGAGTTTAACACTTGGTCAATTCAAATGGCAAGATTACTTAGGAGTAGAAATATCTGGTTAATATTCAGTAATGAATCAAAAGAAGGTCTAGTGATCATGAAATCAATAAGATAAATGAGGAATCTCTTGGACTTTTCTTCATATAAGTTAAATTAGATGTACTTTTTCAAATAAAAGAGAAAACTAATCCTTTTGAGGTATGGTATACTTTGAAATATCTTAAGTGTTGGTGAGGTTAATAGGATACAAATAGAGCTCTCCAATCTCAAAATTTTAGATTTCAATAATATTGAAGACTATATATTTCACTTCAAAGCTCTAAAAGTTGATCTAGCTATGATAGGAGGTAAGGTAAAGAGTATGTCAAATCTATTAGTTCTAATATTTCTCCTCCTTTTCATACAGTTGGCTTGGTTCACTATGTAAATATTACAACTATCAAAGATCCACAACTCATCTCTCTTGAAGGACTTATCAAGCTTCTTATCCATTATAAAGTTTCAATGAAGAATTGTGGAGCTCTTTGTCATACACAAGATAATACAAAATACTTCAAGTCAATGGAATATAAAGCTCATGTGCCTAAGGGTAAATCTAAGGTTTCAATGAATTCAAATACTTATAACTATTATAAAAGGGAAAGACACTCCATGAAGAATTACATTACAAGGCTAAATAAGATTGAGATAAAATTCTTGAGGGATGGACATAAGATTTCTAATTATAAAGATGAGGAAGGAGGAATAACAGAGGTCCACTAAATCATCCATTATGGGAGGGGAAGGTGTTACCTCTAATGCCTTCTCTCTTTGGCCCTCTCAAATCTGATTATGAGGGGTGTTAAAATTTATGTAATTTGATCTTGTTTAGGCTAAGGCCAAAAGTGTGAAGAAGTGCTTATGAGCATCATTTATGTAGCCTATGGGCATGTTATTATATAATCCTACGAGAATTCATAATTTATGTAAGCCTATGGGCATGTTCATGTAAGCCTACAAGCATCTTCCATATTTTACCCTTAGTGGTATTGGTTAATCCACCTTTATGGATAGCCTTGCTTAAAATGGTAATTTATTATTATTATATTGTAAGGTTAATCTCAAGGTTAAGTTTATGTTGGTTTGAGGATAACCTCTCATTGAGTATTGGGTATCACTATAAATACCCCTCAGTGAAAATCTTTTTGTAATCATGAGCGTGAATAAAATGTGATATATTGGGTACCCATGTGCACCCACCTTATACTTCTTGTCATATACCTTCATTTTTTTACTTCATTTACTATTTCTACCTTTTAATCGCCTTTTCTTCTTTTAGAATACAATTGTAGTGAATGCATGTTTTGGAAGGTTTTTGGAAAATATTACAAATTTAAATAGAATGAGCAACACTTGTATAGGGAGTTGAATTGTAAAAATATCCCTTAGATAAAGAATCAAAGTTTACAAAAGATTATGAATTTAACTATTTCTTAAACGAGAAGTCAAAGGCTATAGAAGAATGTTCGGTGTTTAGTTTTTCCTTAAAGAAAAAAATATATAATGGAAGCAAAAATTGATCCAAAATATAAGGGTTTTAGTTTCCCTTTTAAATATGAGGAACCTATGGAGGTAATAAACGTAAATTTTCAATCAAAACATGAGACATTGGTACTTTTTTTAGATAATGTTTTGAAGTGTATAGGAGCAATGAAAATAAGAATTGGGTCAGAATATGAAGAGGAAAGGAAGTTTGCAAGATTTTAAGGATTGACATATGAATCCATTTTTTGAAAGCATTTTACTTCTTTGAAGAGGAAAATTACCAATTTCCTAGGATATCATGTGAAAGATAAATCAATGTAAAACTTGAAGCACCTCAAATTGCAAATATCATCTTTCCACCCAAGATGTTTTCATGTGCAATCACCATGAATCAACAACTCCTCTAGGGGAGTCTCTATACTAGGAGTGGAATTCTTTCCAGTCAAAGAGAGGGCCTAAACCAAAAAATGAATATTTTTAAAAGGAGTTAAAGGTTAGAAAGGAAAGTGAGATATTTGGTCTCCCAAAATACAAGGTATTTGGTTTCTCTTTTGAAAAAGAGAAAGAGGAACACATAGGGTTAATAGAGGTGAGTCTACAACCAAAATATGAGGTATTGTACTAGAGCCAATAAGAGCGGTAGAAGAAGGAATTGAGACAAAATATGAAATTTACAACTTTATATTAGAAGAGAAAAGTTTGCAATAATAAAAAAATTCACATGGTAGTCCTCCTTTATGGAAGCATTTTACATCTTTGAAGAGAAAATTGTAGAAAACGACACCACTAAACAAATAGAAAAGGACTTGCTTATAAATCTTAAATTTTTTCAAGCTATTCCAAATGAAGGGGCCACATTAAGTAGCATAGAGGATATTATTCTAAAATGAGATAACTTTCTACAATCGTAGGAAGTGAATCTGAGGTAAAATTTATATTCCAATAACTTGATTTTTTGAAATATGATATTGAAATTGTCAAATATAAGCAACAAAAGGTCCCACTATTGTTGAGTAATGATATGCTACTTGATTTCACAAGGATAATAGTCCTTATTTGATACCATTGTCAAAATTAATCATGGAATGGGATAAAAAATGAAATTACAAAATTTCTAGGACTCACCTATTCTCTTGACCACTTTTAGTCTAAAGAGAGGTATCATTTTAAGGTGATTAGTATTAAAAAGTACATCTTAAAGGAATAATATGAGAGTTTTTTCAACTACTCAAACTTTGGCATTCACCCATGGCCCATCTTGTAATTTTTGTGAAGAAATATTTTATCTTCTAAAGTGCATCAATGAAGCCCTAAATTGAAATAGAACCCTTGGTAAAGACCCTCCTTATGCACCATTATTATTTATTTTTTCTTGAGATAAAGGGGTTGAACTTAAGTCCCCCACCTTTGACAAATCACAACTCTCATTTGTAAATATTGAGAGTTTACAAACATATTCAATTCTCATCTCAATTGAGATGTTGTGACTAGATAACTACATCATTTTTCCACTAAAAATATGAATTTATGATATTCATGCTCAAGATCTTCTTTTTTTTTTTTTTGTAAATACAAATATTCAACATATTTTTTTTGAAAATTTCCAATCTTGTTCATCCATCCATCCAAGTGAAATATTGATTAGTGATGGTCTTTGGTTATGTCAAGCTATCATTGTGCCACTTTAATATCCATAACTGCTCTGTTGACTCCATGCTTCTATTTCTTTGCTTTGATATTTCGAATGATTGGTCTGTTGTTCCCTGGTGTTCTTGTACCCTTTATAATCCAGAAACATCATGCTTTTTCTAACAAACATTGCCATACTTGATGCCTTTTTGACTCCATGTAAATCTAACATATTGATGCCTTAAGCCATGCCTCCAAGATTATTGTCACTCAAGGTGGTGTGGGTGCTGATATGCTACAACCTTAACCAAAAATTTTGTTTTATTTTATTCTTCAACAATTTTTTTTTTTTATTTTAATTTTTTTTCACAATATTCTCTCTTAAACCTTTCTTTTGGTGCATCCTTATGCACTTTTGACAAGGCTTCCTAGGAATTTTCTGCTTCTTCTTCTATGTACTTCTATTTCTATTGCTACCATAAATTCAACTTTTGAGTTTTCTAATGGTTTTTCAACTTGTTCCCTTGCCATAACTACTTCTTACTTCTCCTTGGATCCTTGCTTCTTAAAATTTTTCTTCTAAATGCAACCATGAACTTGCACATTATCATCTATATTTTTTCCTTCTATTATATCCTCTTTATTCATTTCTTTTAGTTCCCTCTAAAGCCTTTTTATTTCTTCTTCATATTTTTTTATGGTGACCTTCAAACTAGCTATATTTTTATATGGGTTCCACTAACTCAAGAATGCATGCTTTATTTCATCCTAGGTGAAATTCCCCATAGTAAGATTTCTCCATCAATCATAAGTTTCCTCTTTTAAAGGATAAAAAAATTTACATATCCAAAAATGATCAGTAGAATATAGATATCTAAACTTCATCCACCATTCTCAAACACCAATGTCATCATTTCCAATGAAAATTGGTAACTCCATGATATCAACCGCAAAAAAATCCAAAAGCAGTTAAGGTTTTGGAAATTTTTTAGGGTTTTTTAAGTTTTTCTAATCTTCTCTAATCCTTGCTATCATCGAAAAAACAATTTAAATGCAAAGTAATTGACATAAAAAATAATGTAGCCATACATTAGGACTGTGCATTAATCCATTACCGAGCTTTGCCTCCAAAGGGTTCAACACTATTGCACAAACTACTGCTGCTATTGTGAAGAAGTATGGTTGACTTTAATGGTAGCATAATTCTTCTCAATGGCAGTAACAACAATGCTAGAAAATTATTTTATCAATAAATAAGAAATTGCAGTTGAAACTCAAATTGCTTGTCTTTGCTGGTAATATTCAATTTGCTTCCCTTTGTTGGTAATATCATTGGTAATCTTTTCTTCATGTAATCTCCTCTTTTGCAAATCTCTTCTTCTTGGGTACCAACTCTCCTCTTATGCACCATTATTATTATCTAACTTATTGTGTTTAAATAAGTGTTGGAAAATCCTAAGTTGAAACATTGGCATCAGAAGGGAGGACAACTATTTTCCTAAGCTTGTAAATAGGATTGTTTTTTATTCGTAAAATAGTTTCTCAAATAGTTTCTTTTTTAAATTCCTTTTTCTCATTTATCCATTCTTTTATTTCTTAATTAGAAAAAGGTATTATCTTACCTTAGTGAAAATATCACAAGGGATACTTGGGTTCCCATTTATTTTTATCCATTTCTTTCTTAGGTTGGTCAAGGTCTCTTCAAACTCAACGAAAAAAAAAATAAAATACATAAAATCTCAAAGTTTTCTCTAGGCCTATATAAACTAACTTATTGACAAGACGAATGATTGTGATAAGATGACATTCTAACCTGAGAATATGTTTACAACAAGGTGATTTCCAAGGTACAAACTATTTTTGGTTAAGAAAGGGTTTTCTTTCTTCTTGAATCTATAGCCCAATTGATGAGGCAAATTCTAGGTAAAGTCTAATATAGGCCTTACTAATTAAAATAGCTATAAAAACAACAACCAACATGGAAGTTGGTGAACATGAATCATTCCTAGAGATATTTGTTGCAAATTAAAATGAATATGAGGTCATGGGACCTTTAATGACTTAAGGGAAAAAAGGATAAAAATGAATATAGAAATTATTAAAAAACCTAAAAGAGAAGGGATATAGAAGGGAAGTTTTGCTTACTAGGAAGAGAGTAGCAAGAAAAAATGTCACTAAACTAAAGGTATAAATTGCTTCCACTATTTTCCCCCATGACCACCTTCACTTCACTTCCAACCCCTTTTCTTATATTTCCATCATTACTCTATGTTCCTCACTTATTTCTTCTAATCCTACTTCTTATGTTAAGACTACTTTTTTAGCCGCACCCATATCACCTCAAGTAAGCATGACCTTAGGGTCACTAGTAGGTATGTGCTCTAGTTTTAGGGCCATATCAAATAACTATAAAAAACATACAACATTCTATTTTATTTTTTTACACCATCATCGATGCATCGTCATCAACTATTCCATCACCATCATTTGACTTCTTTGGTTCCTCGTATTGTAAACACCATTACATAACATTATGTGTTATCATATCAACCCCTCGCATTACCCACCACCACCTAGTAGTTCATGCCATACTCACCCACTTTAGTCTATAGTCCATTGTAGGTACAATGATACTCTCTTTTCCAACAACATCAAGAGTGTTCAACGTAATACACTCTATTCAAAATATCCCACCCTTACCATTAATTAATCATTTCTTCACCATATAATACAAAGTTGTGAGAGGAAAGACATAGATAAAACACTAGACATCATATAAGAGGTAAGAAAAAAAACTAATCAAGATATTTCCAGTATACGAGCTTCAACATCACCTGTGATCCACCAATCCCAACTAGTATAAAGAGGAAATAAAATTATTGATAGACAAGGTATTTTTAATATATCCAAGTAGGTAAAAAACCATTATAACTAGCTACACCATGAGGATGTCAAAGGATGGCCCCTTATAGATGATGCAATAAGTGGAATAGTTACATCAAGCCATTGTTGTTAAATGTACATAATTAACTGGTAAAATTGAAAGATATAGAAAACAAGCATGAGGTAGCATGTATACTTTGAAACAATTATCAAAAGAAAGAAAAAGTCAATTGACACAACTATAATAGGAGTTGGAGAACTTGAAGAATTAAAACAATGATTTGAGAAGGCAAGTAGTAGCAAAGGAAGGAATGAAGAAATAATTGTTCAAGCTGAAAATACAATTGGCATGAGGGCAATATCAACTAAATCAAGAAATTAAGAAGGAAAAGAAAAATATATAACTTCAATTAGATTGACTAAAAGCAATAATGAAAACTAAGGATAAAAAAATAAGGTATAAATTGTAGAAGCCTATGCCTCAATGGTTGAATAAGTCAAGTCCTTATGGGATAAAAATATATGTTGAAGTCACCCCATGCCAAGACCTACTTTGTATACATGGATGAATGTGAGGCCCTCCTAAATAAAACTACAATAACAATTTAAAAATTTGGAAAATGAGCTAGTTATTGGGTGAGGTATACTAAAGTGCTTCCCTAGTTACCAAAAATGTCTAATAAGTAAGCAAACCAACTAGGTATATCCAAAAAGAAGATACTAATCAAGCAAATGAAGAATATACCAAACAAGCAAAGTAGACTCAAATAATGTAAGGTCGCTTATAATGCTCTAGAATTTCCAGTTGAGGAGATGAGAAAGGAAGTGTAGTAATTTATAAATGTAGGATTGTTCAATAATCGCTCTAATTAGGGACAATTATTTGCACCAAAAGTAAAAGATCATCCACATTTTTTAGCAAATACATTGGATTAATCCCATAAAGGAACAAGCATTATGCAATTTTAATAGTTTTTATATGATAATTTTTCAAAGTGGTAGACAAATACCCTTCCACTTGATAAATAGTATCTTCTAAAAATTTTCCTTTAGAAAAGGAATAAGCCAAAACAAAATATGGTGTTGCATATGATATTTCAAGCAAGGTCACTTCGTTAAAAAACTTGTTGTACATGTTAAAGAATATAGTAGAGCATATGGCAAAGCCTCTTGAAGGCCAACATGAGTATCTGACATTAGATGATGAGATGTTGGATGATTTGGACCTACCTTATGATGTAGATTAACATGCACTTTTAATTTTGCTATGAGATGACCTCAATTTTGAATCTATACCTAAGGATAAAGGCACGATCTAGGATCTCTCACTAATTTAGCTTGGAGCCCTATGAAGTCACCATAAAGGTAGTAGTTTGGCTATTACATTTAAATTTCTACAAATAACTAGCCAATTGATGATATGGAGGAAAGATTTTATAGTCCTAAAAACAATAGTGTGAACTATTTTTTTTGGTATTTCTAGGAAATTGGCTAAGTCCCAAAAGTGCAAATTATCACCAAAAGTGTGACTTGTCATTATCACTAAAAGTTCAATCTATCCAAAAAGGAGAAATTGATCCAAAAATGAGTAATTTGTTAAAAAATAGCAATTCATCCAAAAATGAGTGATTTTTCCAAAAAGGAGTGATTTGCTAAAAGGAAGATCCATTAAAGTAGCAAAATCAAAATTTAAAAAATTGGCAAATCACCACTTATTGTTCAAGTAGGATAGGGCCAACATGAGATTCAAGGAAATATATTTTGTCTTCACATGACACATAAGAGGAGTTAGAAGCCTACTAAATAGATTTGAGGCATTTTGGGAGGAATGCAAATTTTAAAGGTGCATGATTTTGCTAAAGATTCCTCTAAAGTAGAAATTTTATTATGGGTAGAAAGGATTTACCTTAGGTAACTCATAGGTAGATAATTTCTTATGAATTGAAGATAAAGGCTTCATTTTAAACGTCATTTGGCCATTTGAATAAATTAGAGCTGCACTTTATGGACTCTACTTTGTACTCTTAAAATTATTTTAGAACAATAGAAAGACTATTGTAGGCCCAAAATTTTTTGCACCCCTTTCTCCTAGGCTAATGGATCTGCGCCTAAAAGGGGGAGGGAAAATAAAGGATCTGCATCTTAGATGAGAACTGCTTCTGTTGAACTCTATTTGGTGTTTGTCAACGAATGGGGTGGGGTTCACCAGGAAAAACTTGCTATGGTGGTTTCCACGCCTAGGTGAGGTAATGTTTTGATTTGATTGTTTTGTCTTACATACAATCTAGGTTTGGCCAGAATGCAATTTCTACCTAGCTAGATGCAATTAAATTTTAGATGAATGCAAGGCATACAGATCTGTCTAAAGAAGCATTATAAAATTTAACTATGATGTAAGATTTCTAAGTTGACATGCTTTTATTTTGGTGTTTTGTATTTTATAAAAAAGTATAATAAATCTACGTTTTTAGGGTTTTTCTATTTTTTTATTAACTACAGATGCTTACAAATCAAAAAATATAAATTTGACAGTGATAGAATGAATTTTGATCACTTACCTGATCCAGAAGTTTGATTCTTGATGAAATTGGTTGCACTATACGAAATCGAATGCAAACAGGACAAAATTGGACGTACGATTTTGTTTGACAAAATCGGATGCATACGATTTCGTTCAAAACCTACAATTTCATAGTAGAACACTAGATTTTGGATTTAGGGAAGGGGGATCTGCATAGGCCACAGTAGATCATGGTATGTGACAGTCAAATCCCCTTGGTTCTTTTAGCCAACCATGAAGAAAGTAAAAAGTTGATTATTCTAATCATAAAATAAAAATGCTAGATCTAGCAATAACAGAGATTTGTAATATGAAATTGCAAAAATTAAAAGTGCTATGATGTTGGTAATGTAAAATAAAATATCTAGAATGCAAAATTTTACCCCCAGAGGGATGTAGATATGAAACTGTATTCTAAGCACGAAATTGTACACAAAGCACAAAATCGTACGCAACTGGATTTATCTAATGAGTTTTGAAAAGCAAAATATGAAATCGGACGTAATAGGGACGGAATAGAATGCAATTGATTTCGTACAAATAGTGAAAAAATGTAGTAAAAATTAAGTAAAAGCGAGCTCTGAGTATACTAAAAGTGATGTCATGGTTGTATGCTCCTTGGATGATGATTTGACATCGATATCTCCTACTGCAACCTACAAAAAAGCTTCAAAACTCCTATTTTCCAAGCTCTTCTGCAAATATCATCAACCAGGTTGATTATTGTGGATCTGAGGGATTAAAATGACTATTTTTGTTTGAGGGATCAGGTGAGTGGCAGAAAAAATTAGGTTCTTGGGCCAAATTAGGCTTTTGGATTGATTTAGATGAAATCGGTTGTATCCGATTTTATCAGATTGTGCAATTTTATTGGGAGGCTGGAGATACCTAGATTAGGTTCAAAATCAAATCTAGGTGCTTAAATTAGATGCACATGGGATTTGGATGAAATCAGATGCATCCAGTTTTATCGGATACATCTGGTTTCATTAGGATCATTTGATTTTATCGAAGATAGTACAATTAAGCTATTTTTTTATATATATTTTTGGCACGAATATTGAGGTAGGGTTTTTTAGGGTTATTTACACGTTATTAGGATAATTATGATGTCTTAATAACATTAGTAATTTGGAGGTGTGTCCAAATTTGGCGGTTACATTTTGCCCCCTCTCTAGCGCATTTATGAGCAATAAATGCATTAAAGAAAAGTAGCAAAAATGTATGGTATTTTGCAAAAAAATCAATTTTCATTTTTATAGTTATTATCATGGATACCCCCTTCGATTTTTGGAAGAAAATATGTGATTTATTACAAAACTCAAAATTCGAGGCAAAAATAGGGTAAAAAATAAAAATTAGGGGAAAACCCTAATTCATATTTCTTTCTTGTTTTAGTCTATTTTTCTCTAGAGAGAATGAGAAAAATGTCCACCATAGAGCATCGGAGAAAATTGGTTTACATTAGAAGTGATGGTAGCGACGGTGCCATACAGGTAAGTGATTCTATCCATTTTGATTTGGATGTTTTTGGTTAAATTTTTAGGATTTTTAGTATTTTTATCGCGACCTATCGTCGAGTGATCATAGCGACGAAATCGGATTGTCGCGACAAAATAAAACGTTTGAATTTATCAGAAACTACGGTTGATTTTGATAAAATCATATGTAGCGATGAATTCATACGTATGATTTTGTACTTTAAAGGTCCGTTTTGGCAATTTTAGATGTACGATTTTATTTTCATGCGTCTAAATTTGTAGATTCAGACATACAATTTTGTCTTCTGTGCATCCGATTTTGTACTTTAGGTCTAATTTTGGACATTAAGGCAAATTTGAAAGAAATTTTGTCATTTTTATTATTTTGGTTGTGTAATTTTATGACTAATTTGTGTATTATTTTTGTTTCTTTTGTAGGGAGGGACCCTTAAGGGTCGCAAGTGGCACCATACTGGCTTTGAGGGTCGGGTGGGAGCTCTCAGTGTAGATGAGAGGAATACTCTCACCGTAGTGGAGCTCAATCACGTGGTGAAGATGCCACATATAGAGGTAGATTATAGTCTACTCACAGCATTGACAAAGCACTGGTATCCTGGCTCATCGACATTTTGATTACCGACAGGGGAGATGGCTCCTACGTTAGAGGACGTATGGAGGATTTTGAGAGTGCCCATCAGAGGGAAATATGTATACCAGTCCTTGGCCCAAGGTCAGGCCATGCGAAAGTTGAAGTGAGCATTGATCACTTGATATTGATAGAGGGGGTTTTGGTGTTGATTGTCGTACTACCAAATATTATGGGTGGATTACTACTATGCCATTAGAGTGGCAAGCACTTGCCACGGGGGTTAGCCGAAGTTGTGGCTGACATACGGGACACCCGAATACGGTTTGCATGGGGTCCCTATATTTTATGTCACTTGTATCATATCCTATTCAAGGTCGTGTACAAGAATAATAGCAGTTTGGTTTTGATTTCATTCATATAGGGTGGTGCTGGGAGCACATTACGATGAGTAGGTCTAGGGGGTTTCCTCTACAGGATATTGAGGATGGGCAACCCGCAGTCTTTTTATGGGGTATTTTGGTTAGTCAGATTCGAAGGAGAGATGGCCTAGAGGAGGCTAGACGGGTATTGGATGAGTTGATCGTGACATGTATTTGTTGGATACCCTAGAGGGGACACCGCAGTTGGGATGATGATCAAGAGGAGTTAGCTTACGTAAGGCGAGTGCAATGGCTTCGTATGGAGCATGAGGAGATAGAGCTTCATTGTGTCGATCATGTACTACATAAGTTTGGCATGGTACAGGGGATTTTTAAGGTTCAAGATTTCACTTATTCTTGAGTAGTACAAGATACGACTACCATGAGTGGGAGGCTAGATCTCACTCATTTTCTTGAGGTGGATGAGGATGATGCTGATGTCACCCTGGTAGAGGGTGATGATGTAGGGGTTGCAGATGGATATTCCACATGGTATGCTATTGTTTACCCCATGAGACTCACTTAGGTGTGGGGCATTGCTGGGCAGCTGTAGGAGGCTTTTGGAGATGTGCACAGACGTCACTCTGCTAGATTAGGTGAAGCAGGACAGAGATAGAGGCCACTGCAAAGAGAGGGGCCTCAAACATGGGGAGGTTTTTTGATCCCATGGGGTTTGGATGAGAGGAGGACTACGACCACCAGGATTGCATCAGCAACCTCTTATGGTTGAGGGGGAGAGGATACAATTCCATTAGGAGGGGGGCTCACAATAGGATGTGCCATCACCAGGACAGATAGTTTCCTCTCCTCAGTGAGAGATGTTTATAGCCCCTCATATAGATTTGCCTAGAAAGGACATTGTGATAGAGAGGAGAGTCGAGCAGCATCGAAGAGGTGGCTACTCTATGGATAGAGAATGATAGTATGAGGAGTCAAATCACCATTCAGGTGACTCACATTCAGTAGTTGGAGGTGCAACTTTCATAAGTGTAGAGCCTTGTGAGCCAGGCTCAGGCAGAGTTGGCTAGGATGCAGAGACACGAATCATCACAGTAGATAGTGTTGTGATCACATCCTTTGAGGAGAATGGCTTATAGCCAATCCTTAAGGAGTAGTGCATTACAAAGTGCATAATTTGTAGCACAAGCTGATGCTACCTTATCAACATAGTGGATGATATTTTATCAAACATTGTATTTTTAGTTAGTGCCAAAGGGTTAAAGAGTTTCATTGCTTCCCGAGTTAGCTACTCCTAGTCATTTGAGATCGGTTTTAGTGTCTAGAACCCCTTGATTTTGTGAACCTAGAGCATCTCCAGGTGATGACACCCAAATTTCTAGGGGTTCTATGGGATGATACACTAAGCTCGTTTTTGCAGTGTACTCTCTAGTGATTGAATATATCGATGTTTTGATTGTGGTATACCAATTGATATTTCGATTGTATATTTTGATGATATATATATATATATACACACACACACACACACACATATGCTTATGGTCTATTGATGTGTTTGATGATGTGTGATGTAATTTTAATTTCTTTTTGGTAATCTACATAATCATGCTTTTAATTCTTGTTTTTATGGTTTTTGATGTTCATTTTCTCATGCTTTAATCAAAATATCATTGTAGTGTAGTAAAGTATAATTTGAAGTAGTTGATGTTTTGGATGTAGTATGATTGAATTATTTGAAAAAGAAGAGTAATTATGTTTGGTATACCCTTACGATCTTGATCAATTAGCAATAATACCTCGAAGATGTGTGCTTGTTTATGATTGTTTATGGAGGTTGTTTGCTTGCTTTAGTCATGAAGCAGATCTTGTGTGAGGTTTTGTTATATTTATAACCTCGAAGGGTTATGATCCGAAAGTATTTTGGAATGTTAATTGATTGAAAGTAATGTAGTTGATAAGTAATGTGTGTGACTTTTAAGATTAATTTTGTTTTAATATTAAAAAAGTTTTTAAACAATGATAATAATAATCAAGCATGATGCTGCAACATGTCGCGATATCGTGACACTTTTTCTCCTCTTGCCACGATTCTGCAACATATCGCGATATCGTGACACTTTTTTTCCTCTGGCCGTGATGACGCAACATGTCACGATATCACGACACTTTTTCTCTTGGGTCACGATGATGCAACATGTCACGATATCGTGACACATTTTCCTTCTTTGGCCGCGGCAATGCAACATGTCGCGATATCGCGACATTTTTTATCTTTTTTTCGAGACGATGCATCACGTCGCGATATCGTGACATTTTTTCTCCTTAGGCCGCGATGATACAACATGTCGCGATATCATGACACTTTTTCTTTCTGGCCGCGACATTGCAACATGTCGTGATATCGTGACACTTTTCCTCCTTTGGCCACGACAATACAACATGTCGCGATATCACGACACCTTTTCTCTTATAGCCACGATGGTGCAACATGTCGCGATATCGTGACACTTTTTCTCCTATGGCTGCGACAATGCAACATGTCGCGATATCGTGACATATTTTCTTCTTTGGCCTCGACGATACAACTTGTCGCAATATCGTGACACCTTTCCTCCTCTGGTCGCGATGACGCAACTTGTCACGATATCGCGACACTTCTTCTATTATGGAAGCGACGTTGCAACATGTCGCGATATCACGAAACTTTCTCTCCTTCGGCCGTGATGCTGCATCTTGTCGCGATATTGCGACATCTTTTCCTCCCTTGGTCATGACGGCACAACATGTCGCGATATCGCGACACCTTTTCCTCCTTCCTTTTTCTCTATGCTTGGGACCACGAAAATGCAACATGTCACGATATCACGACACCTTTCTTCTTGTGGTGTTTGGATTTTTCTTTGATATTTAGCTCTTGGGCCTCTTCGGTCGGTTTGGATAACATGTAAAAAATACTTGTACAAGGTTCAGGGACCTTTCAACACCCTTTCAACCAATCAAAAAAAAAAAATCAAGCATGATAAATTTGGCTAAAAGACTTGCGCTAGGCATAAAATTCCTAAAGAGATTTTTATTAGGGTTGTTTCATGCCATCATCACGAAGTTAATTTGTAATTGTTATAATAGATTATGTATGATCAAATGCATGTTTTGATGAATGATAAGTGTTCATGAAATGAAATTTGATATATTAATGTTAAGTAATATACAAAAATGTAAGGGTAATTATTTTTGAGGATCAATTCCATAGGCTAGTAGTCATACAAATCCATGATGAGATGATGACGTTTGCTAATCAACCTTCAAGGAGAATTTTGGTTATTTCAAAGATAGTTTCAAATTTATCAAGAACTAGTGTGTGATTTGTGTATTCATTTTCCATCTTGACCTTAGTTATGATACAAAATCTCTCAAGGATCAAAGGTGTGTGCTAATAAAGTTCATTTACCAATTTTGAGTAAGGTAATGATGCAAGCCAGTTTTAAGAACCAATGTGTGTGTAGAAGATATATTCATTTACCATGATTTTATGCATATGGTTGGAATTAACAACTAGGTAATACAAGCTACCAAAAGCTAGCTAATCCATAAGATGACATTGGTCTGTACAAAAGAAGGTCGCTAATGTGACAGTCATATTGCCACGCATAAGGATACCGCCATTGCCAAGCCTACTTGATGCCACCTGACCTGTAATGAGGATTACTCCATGGTGTTCAAATAACTGAGGAATTCCATGGATTCAAGTTCATTACCCCCTTCTTTTATTTTGATTTCTTTGAGTAGGAATTCTTGTTCACTTTTTTTTTTGAACAAGGGGAAAATCATTTTGCTTTTGCTCTTTTTGCTTTTCTCTTTTTTTTTTCAAGGGATACTTGCTCGGATTAGACAAAGAGCAAGGGATTTTATTTGGGTAGGGAGGAGCTTGTCCTTTTGCCAATTATCAGTATTCTAGACCATGCGCATAATAGGATAGCAAGGAAAACCTTTCACTTAAGGAGCTAGAACTACTATGTAGTGTTATCTTACCTTGTGCAAAATCATTTTTAATATGTGTAAGTGATTCTTGGTTTAAAAAGTGGCAATATCAGTTCCCAAAACTTCAAAATTTACTTAGTGAAGTAAATAATGTTTTTGGTTCAAGAGAGATCAATAATCAATACTAAGAATCAAGATTTTATGAAAAATGTGAGTTTTGTGAGTGGTTCAAGATAATATTTGAGTTCTCCCAAAGTAAACCAAAATTAACTATGAATTTTGACAACATCGGTCAAATAATAATAAATGGATGCAACCATATGACATGAAATTGAGTTCCCAAAATTTTTGTTTTTAATTTGGATAAGTAGATGTGATAAATGTAACTAATTGATATATGATTTGAAATATGATAATTTTAAATAAAATGCAAGAAATATGATTACAAAGTATTTACAAGTATATACAATGATGAGATCGTTTGCTATTATGCGTAATATCATTTTAGGTGCATTATATTCATGGGTTTCTTAAGATCTTTTCCATATAAATTTGCCAATCGATATGCATCAGATCCAAATTTTGCAGTAATAATAAATGGTACCAACCAATTTGGTTAGAATTTTCCTTTTAAATCATTTCGAGCATTCATATTTTTTTATTTTCTTTAAGAACTAAATCACCAATCTCAAAGTATCGAGTGTGGACTTTCTTAGAATATGATCTTTTGAGTTTATCTTGATATGAGCGAAGGTTCTCTAAGGCATTTATGCATTTTTCATCTAATAATTCCAATTGGCTTAATCGTCCAGCACGATATTCATCTCCTAATTCAAAATTTTGAAGTAAAAGATCTAAAGAAGGGACTTCAAGCTCAAATGGAAATATGATTTCAATACCATATACTAAGACAAAGGATGAAACGCAAATAGGGGTTCAAAAACTAGTTCGATAAGCCCATAGTGTTGGATAAAGTTGAGTATGCCAATATTAGTCTGATTTATTAACCAAAATTTTTAAGATTTTAATTAAATTTTTATTATATGCTTCAGTTTGACCATTTTCTTGTGGATAATATGGAGTAGACCATCTATGTTGAATTTTATGTTTGGCACAAAGCTTTTTTATATCTTTATTTTTAAAACATGTTCCATTATCTGAAACAAGTGTGGATGGAATCCCAAATCTGTAGATAATTTGATTAAAAATAAATTTTGAGACTTGGTTCCTTTACAAGAAGCTAATGGTATAACTTCTACCCATTTGGTAAAATAATTTTTTGTGGTAATAATGAATTTATGGCCATATGAAGAAATTAAACTGATTTTCCTAATAATGTCTATACCCCATTTTGAGAAAGGCCAAGGAGAAGAACTAGCTTGAAGTTCTTGGGCAGGAGCATGAACAAGGTTTGCATGCTTCTGATAGTTTTCACATTTATGTACACATTCATGAGCATATTTTTCCATGGAGGGCCAAAAGCATCCCATTCTTATGAGCTTTTTGGCTATGGTCTTGCCACTAAAATGACCTCCATAAGATCCATCATGAACCTCGTTTAGAGATCTCTTGGATTCATTAAGATTGAGGTATCGTAAGAGGATGCCTTCAAATGATATTTTATATAACTTACCTCCAATAATTATGAAGCAAACAACTCACTTGCGCAATGCTCGTCATTGGTTTCTATCGAAGCCATCTGGAAATGATCCATCTTGGAGAAATTTTAAAATATCCTCATACCATGATTTCAAAACTGCTTCTTCAATTGTAAATATTTCTAAATGTTCTAAGCATGACTCTAATGATGCGGGTTCTTGAAGTTGACGAATGATTATAGTAGCATGATCATCATTCAACTCCAAAGGTATAAGAGAAACAACAACTACCATAGCGTTCGTAGAATGATTACTAGTACACGAGATAACTTCTATTGTAACTTTCTCAAATAAAGAAATAAATTTTAAAACGTATTCTTTATAAGGATGGAGATTATCATATTGGGTTTGGTAAATTTCATTAACTTGATTCACCACAAGTTGTGAGTCTCCAAAAACTGAAAGTACTTTGATATTAAGAGTTAAGACTGCTCGTAATCCAAGGATTAAAGCTTCATATTTTGCTATATTATTTGTGCAAGTAAACTAAATTTTAAAAGATAATAGAATAAGTTGTTTTTGCGGGGATACCAATATGATACCTACACCTGTGCCACTCATACAATGGGCTCCATAAAAAAATAGAGACCATAATTATGAAGAATCAGTATCTAGATTAAGACATTCATCGAGGAATTATATCATCAAAGGGTGAGTAGATTCAAGAGGAGCAGGGACGAGTTGATTTGCTATGACTTATCCTTTAATGGTTTTTTACCCAATAAAGGTTAGGTCAGATTCACTCAAAGCAAGAATTCATTTTTCTACTCATCCTGATAAATAGGGCCTACTCATTAAATATCTCAATGGATCAAATTTTGCTATGACGTAAGTATTTTGACTAAGCATGTAATGACATAGTTTTGTGTAGAGAATACAACATCTAAACAAAGATTTTTTAAAGGAGATTATCGGGTTTCATAACTTATTAAAGTTCTGCTTCTATATTAAATGGCTCATTCTTTATTATCCTCATCATGTTGTGCTAACATTGTGCCTAACGCATGTTCTAAAGCAGTAATATATAAGATGAATGGGTGCTCTGGTCTAGGTGGAACAAGCACCAGTGGGGTAAGTAGATATGTCTTAAGGGTTTTGAAAGCTTCTTGACACTCTTTATCCCATAAAAAGCTTATCTTTCTTAAATATTCAAGAAAGGGTTTACATTTATCTTCCAGTTTATCAATAAAGCGATGGATATACTGGAGCTTACCTTGTAGACTCCTTAGTTTTGTTAGATTTTTAGGTGGTGGCATATCAATGATAGCCTTAATCTTGGTAGGATCTATTTCTATGCCACACATGGACACTATAAACCCTAACAACTTTCTTGATTTTACTCCAAACACACATTTATCTGGATTCAATCAGACTTTGTATTCATGGAGTCTACCAAAGACTCATCGTCGTAAATCAGGGATATGATCTTCTCATTTTATAAATCGAGCTATGATGTCATCCACATAATCATGTAAGATATCATACATCATATCATGAAATATGTACGTCATAGCTCGTTGGTAAGTTGCCCCTACATTATTTAGACTGAAGGGCATCACTTTCCAACAAATTGTTCCCCAGGGTGTTATAAATGCAGTTTTAGGTTGATCTTTCGATGTTATACGAATTTGATTATATCTTGAAAATCCATCCATAAGTGACAACATTCCACATCCGACTATGAAATCAATGATATGATCCATATCAGGAAGGGAAAAGTCATCTTTGGGACATGCAACATTAATGTCCCTAAAATCAGTGCAAACCTTGATTTTAATAGCTTCCTTTTTGGTTACAGGAACAACATTGGATATCCAATCGAAATAGTTTATGGCTTGAATGAAAGTTACATCCAAGAGTTTTTGTAGTTCAATTTTAACCAACAAGGCTACTTTAGAATGAATTTTCCTAAGTTTTTTTTGACGGGTTTAGCATCAGGGTGAACCACTAAGTGGTGCATAACCACAAAAGGGTCTAGGCCTAGCATATCAACGTATGTCCAAGCAAATATGTCAAGGTATTCTGTGAGAAGTTCTGTATATTTAGTTTGTTCTTATTTATTTAAATCCTTCTTGATTTTAACTATACGGGGATTGCTTTCTATACCAATATTGATTTTTAGGATGGATTCTACTTCAATGCTTAGATATCTTTTGAAATTAGGAGGAGCGGGTGAAACACCCATTTCTTGAAGTTCTTCTAGCGATAAATTAGCTAATTCTTCCTACGTAATTTTTTGAATGTGGGCTATACATGGGATAGACCCCTCAAAGAAGAACCTATTTCTCATATTTTTTTCATGAGGAATGTCATAAAAGACATCACCTTATACACATTCATCTGAATTAGCTATCATTTTTGGATGTATGAGTGATAACATGTTGTAAGAAAACTCACAAGTTCTCTTACATTTCTTTAATTGTTCTTGCTTTTATAAGTATTTCTCATATGTTATAATATGATCATCTTCATCAAAAGGAAATGATTATTTTTTTGTGGGGATATAGCCTATGCCGCATTGGATATGCCATTCCTCTACTTTGATTGGTTCAAGTATCCCATTTTCTAGGGGATCTAAACCTTTACCTTTATATCCCATATCACACATTATTTGTTTAGATTTTATATATTTATTAGAAAAGAAGCATCAAGCAAAACCATCTTCATCAGAAGTTGAAGTAGGGAAAAATGGTGCACCTAATTATGAATAACAATATATGTATCTATCCTATCTCGCTTATGAGCATCAAATGGAAGCATGCATGTGAAAATGAAGCAATACCAAACAATAAGGAATGAAATGAAACAAGTCTCTTTCTTATTAATTTGGTGGATCAAATCCAAGGTTACACAGCATTCCCCTTGAGGGCTCAAAGGTGATACAATTTTTACAAATTTTGGGTGCCCAAGGATCAAATCCTCCAAGAAATCCGGGTGCACATCCAGTGCCTTTCCTCGTACCCACAATCGAGGTGGGTGGGCCAATGCCGATGTTGCTTGTATCTTTAATATCTGATGTCTGATATTCCTTCCCAATGCCTTCTAGGAACCTGCACCTACACACAAGGAAGCAAAAAGGGTCAAATAGCAAGGGCGTGTGAAGGAAAACATGCAATCCCCATAGGCACAAAATGGCATATATATTAAAAATATATCAAATCAACTCAGAATGACTTGAAAATTTATGGGGATGTTAAATAAGAGGTTTTGAGGGGATATCACCAAAAAAATATCTGAAATTGCATCCGTAGACCCCTCGATTTTGTGCCGCCCGCCTGCAACCTACGAAGACCAAGACAAACAATTCCCGCACCTAAACATGTCCAAAACACATGAAATTTGGATAGAATGCATAAATAAACATTTTAAGACAACCCATATGGTTATATTTCCAAAATGAGGTGCAGATCCACCTGCATGCAACTGGGGTGCCCGGATGGGCCATGCGAACCTGCAAAAACTTAAAAATGCAATATCTCGGCCAATTTAACTCCAAATTGCATGAAATTTGAACCAAAGCATAATATGATAGTCTAGAATAATATCATTAAAAAATAGTAATAAAATTATGCAAGGATTTTTCCTCATCCCGGGGGACGGTGGTGACTACAACTAATTGGAGGGCACCCTGGGAGGGGATACCCACCAATTCTGCCCACCTTTTGCTACCAATACCACTGGGGAATGATCCTAAATAGTATAATGGGTGTTTTCATCAAATTTGGTGAATAAATTCACCCGGATGGAAAAGTTATGCTCAAAGGACCCTCTTGAAGTCACCCGGTAACCTCCGTCGCTAAGGAGAGATTTCGAGGGCAAGAGAGCACAATAAAGTGAGGGGAAATCTCGGCAACACTCCATTGCATATCCTAGAACTCCTCTCTATATGTGTGTTTTTTGTGGACATTGTATCCATTTTATAGCCCAAAGGGGCTTATGTGCAAAAAGGCATGCAAGGGCATGCATGGCAGGAGGCGCCATTTGTCAAAAAGGAGGCATGCATTGGGTGTGGAAGAGAATATCCATTTTGGGCCTCCATTATGAAGTATGTCATAAGGATGCAGTGCCCTCTGACCCGCATGCTTCAATTGGTGGGGTAAATGGTAGTTTATGGGTGCCATTTGTCCCAGATTTGACTTTTTTTGGGTCAAACTTGCTCACCGTCCCACCCTGGGATGATGGCTCACCACCGTCCCAGGGTGGGATGGTGGGAATCTGCCACCATCCCAGGGTGGGACGGTGGTGAATTTTGGGCCAAAACCTCCAAAAATTAGGCCAAAATCCTCCAAAACCTCTTTCGAAGTGGCTAGAACCATTGTGAGCCTTCTAAGGGCTGCCCAAGGGGCCATATGATGTCAATTTGATCATTGTTTGTGGATGCTTAATCGGGTTTACCATATTTTAGTGTCTAAAGATGCCCATTTTTGAGATGCGTTGTGTGCAGCATAGCGTTGAGCAAAAATAGATGACTAAAATGTTGAATGATTAAGGTTACTCGATAACCTAACCAACTTTAGATGCCCCAATCATGGAAAGGGCGTGCGTTCTTGAATCCTTGTTTTTGACTCGCTTAAATGAGCGTGCCTATGCTTAAACATTGTCCGTCATGAAGGGATAGGGCCCATGACTTCATGATGCCAATAATGTCAAGCGTTATGATGTGATATTGTGTGCTTGTTTGCTACCCCAAGCAGGAGCATGATTGTCTTTCTCAAAGATTCATTGAACGAACGCAATTTGCATAATTGAGTGTTTAATTTTTTATTTTGATTATGAATTTGTTAAGTATGACTACCCCCTCAAGCGATGAGTTGTTGAGGGAATGACCTAGTGAGAAAAGTGATGAGTCGCTTGACCCAGATTTGACTTAATTTTGGTGGGTTTTGGATCTTTTCTTTAGCTTTTTGTGTTGTTTTTGTTGTGTTTTAATTTTTTTTTTTGAATTTTTGAGTTTTGATGAGATTTCATAGAAGAATACCTCGTCAACATTGGATGCCCCAACCATGGAAAGGGTATGCCTCTCAAAATTAATGCCTTCGACAAGTTAAGGAACTTGATTTTGGTGTTCTTTGGCATATTGGCAAACAAGCTTAAGTCTAATCCTAGCCTTGGTGGCAGTTGGAAGACGAGCTCAAGTCTACGCTTTAGCCTAGCCTTGATGGCAATTAGGAGATAAGCTTAAATCAAATCCTAGCCTTGATGGCGATTTGGAGATAAGCTTAAATCAAATCCTAGCCTTGATGGCAATAGGAGATAAGCTTAAATCAAATCCTAGCCTTGATGGCAATAGGAGATAAGCTTAAATCAAATCCTAGCCTTGATGGCAATAGGAGATAAGCTTAAATCAAATCCTAGCCTTGATGGCAATAGGAGATAAGCTTAAATCATTTATGATCTTACTAGTTTGCTTGAATTTGCTTTTGATCTTTTGCTTATTTACCCCAAGCAAAGGGGGTGCATGACTGTCTTTGGCAATGATTCGCAAGATGAACACGATTAACTTGATTAAGTTATCCATTGTTGATTTGGATTAAACATGTTGTTATTATGACCAATGGACTTAGTGGATGCCATTGGGGCATTTGGGGTGACCAAAGGGTTTATGGATACCTTTGGAGCTTTTGGGTGACCAAAGGGTTTATGGATACCTTTGGGGCTTTTTGAGGTTGATTGCTTAACTGTTTGATTGTTGATTAGGGGAGGTATGATACCAATAATGCCCTAGTTGATGTTACAAAAATGTTTGCTTGATTTGCAATTATGATAATTTGGAGCGTTAGATGCATTATGTGTTATGATCTATGGATGCATTGATGGATGCATGTGTTGTACTATGATGTTATTTGATGATATGCAATGTGTGTATGCATAATGAAATGGATGATCTATTGATGTGTATTGATGGAATATGAACACTATATGACATACTATGTTAGCACCATAGACTGTATAGAATTCATCAATTCATGTGGAATATTGTCATGAGACTATGTAATGGATTTGTGAATAATTTAACTGAAATGGATGTGGTGAAGTGATATGAATAAAATGAATGTTCTAGAAGGCCTATGAGGTTTTCATGAGACTCAAACACTCTAGTCAACTGATCAAAAGTTGTATACTAACCATGCAGGACTTTTTGACAAGGTATGAATCTGCTAGGATGACCAAGGTACTTCATATCCTTGTGTGTGCAAGTGAGTTCATTCTTGTGAGATGCATAAGGATACCGCCAGTGCCAAGTAGGCTCTCAACCAAACCTGTACTGAGGATCACCCAATGAATGCCACCATCCTAGGTTTCGTACTAAGTATGACTAGACCACTAGGCAATCTAGGTTACCAAAGCTAGCTCATCCACATGCAAACATTGGTCTACACATACGCCCAAAAGCTAATATGGTAGACATATCATCATGCGGGAGGCTACCGCCATTGATGGATAGGCTATCCACCAAACCCATAATGAGGATCACTTGATGGTTTTCCAAATGTTGAGAGTTCTAGGGATTCAAGTTCGACTCCCTACTTTCTTCAATTTTATTGGGATACTTGCTCTCATATAGAGTGATAAGAATCACTGTTTATTTTTCTCTTTTTAGTGATAATAATCACTATTTATTTTGAGTTTTTTTCTTTTTCTCTTGAGCAAGGGATTTGAATTTTGAGTGATGGGGATCACTGTTTCTTGTGCTTTTTGATGTGTGCACTTTTTGATTTTTGTATTTTTTTACTTTGAATTTTTTCTTTGTGGGGGTTTGCAAATTTAGACTGTTGCAAACATGTGACAATGTGGGATTTTGATGACAAAAAAAGGGGAAAACCACTTATTGTTGTGGGGGGAATTGGGTAGGGGAGAACTTGTCCTTTTGCCAACTCTCAGCATTCTTGAACCATTCGCACAGGGGGATGAGCGGGATGACCTTTTCACTTAAGGTAACCTAGACCACTTCATGGATTTCATCTTGTCTTTGTGCAAAACTTGGATTGTTAATGATTAATTGTGTTTGGGATATGATGTACACAAGGCATAATCTAAGCAAGATTCTACCTCCTAAAAATCACGCTAGCCTTCTACAAAATCTGAGTAGAGACTGGATATGGCTGAGTGACCGAAAACCCTACTGACATTCTAAAACAAATGGCTAAGTGAAGGGAATAGACACGACTATGGAAATGTAAAAAATGTAGGTGAAAATGATAATTGCAGCATTGAACTATGAGTACTTTCACAACATTGATTTTGAGCGGTAAGTAATGTACCATCATAGTGCTAGACATGTATGAGCAACTCTAAAATGTAAAGTGCTAATGATGAATATGCCTAAATTCAAGTGACGATAAAATGCAATGGGATGCAATGTGATGTGATGCAATATTTTTGAATTTTTTGAAATTTTGATAATGTTTTTTTTGAAATTTTTATTGATATATATGTATGAAAGTGCAATGCGATGCAATGTTTTTGTATTTTGATGTTTTGATGATGTTTTTGAATTTTTGATTGATATGTATATATATGTGACTACCAACGGGCTTATTTGGGGCCATTGGGGATTTGGGGGGACCAAAGGGTTATGGATGTCTTTGGGGCTTTTTGGTTGACCTAGATGTGGCAGATGACACTTAAAAAGTGTCTAGGACTGACTAGGGGTATTTGGTGTGACCAAAGGGCTTATGGATGCCTTTGGGGCTTTTAGGTTTGACCTAGATGATTGTAGATAGTCTAGGAGCATTTTTATTTGACCTAGATGGTGAAAACCTGCTAGGAGCCTTTTGGGTGACCTAGATGAGCAGCGGTACTTAAAAAGTGTCTACGACTGCCTAGGGGTATTTGGCTATGACCAAAGGGCTTATGGATGCCTTTGGGGCTTTTAGGGTTGACCTAGATGATCGTAGATAGTCTAGGAGCATTTTTATTTGACCTAGACGGTGAAAACTGCTAGGAGCATTTTGGGTGACCTAGATGGGTAATGACACTTAAAAAGTGTCTATGACTGCCTAGGGGTATTTGGTTGTGACCAAAGGGCTTATGGATGCCTTTGGGGCTTTTAGGGTTGACCTAGATGATCGTAGATAGTCTAGGAGCATTTTTATTTGACCTAGATGGTGAAAACCCACTAGGAGCCTTTTGGGTGACCTAGACGGTCAATGACACTTAAAAAGTGTCTACGACTACCTAGGGGTATTTGGCTGTGACCAAAGGGCTTATGGATGCCTTTGGGGCTTTTAGGGTTGACCTAGATGATCGTAGATAGTCTAGGAGTGTTCTAGGTTGACCAAGCGATATGTAGATACCCTTGGAGCCTTTTGTAACTTTGCTTACTTTGTGTTCTTAGGAGGAAGGTGCAATACCTTATATACCCCCAACATTTACTGTGATTGATGCGATGTTAAACAGGACCTATCCTAATGCAAGTATAATGGCTGAAAAATACCTAATGCAATGCAATTAAAGTATGCAAGGGTACATGCCAAATATTTTTGTGTTTTAATGTTTTGCAATATTTTTGAAATTTTGATTATTTTGAATGTTTGTGGATTTTGACATTTTATGATTTGTTTGGATTTTTGGTGTTTTAAATTGTTTTTGAATTTTGAGTGTTTTGCGAGGGGGAAGGCATGATACCTTAGGCACCCCCAGTGTGTGTGCTACTCAATGAAGGTGAGAAAGGTGTGATATCGTTAGAGTTCTCACTATGATTCATTGGTTGTGATGTGGATGGTGGGGAAGGTATGCTACCTTTGGGTTGCTCAAAGTGGTTGGCAGATGTTGTGTTTGCTTCGTGTATGGGCCAGAGGTCTTGGAAGTCTCCTATCGATTGGTTGTTAGGAGCAAGAGGATTGCCCACCGGAAGCTCTTGCCTCTCGATCATATCCTGAACTAAATCTCTAAAGGGATAACATGTCTGGATGTCATGACCTCTTTGTCTATGGTAAACACAATATAGATCTTTCCTGTGTGCCTTTGATCTATGTTTGTTAGGTTTCAATGGATGGATCTCGGGAAGCGTGATTGCTCATGCCTCATACAATCGATTGAAGATTGATGCTAAGGGCTCTGAAAAATGAGTATATTGTCTTTGCTTTTGTTGCAGATGGTTTTTGGCCAATGGAGGCTGAGCTTGGTAATTAGGTTGCACTGGTAATTACGGTGGGGGAGCTTGGTTTAAGGGTTTAGGGATGCTTAGAACCACTTGATTGATTGGGGCTACATTTTGCTGCGTGTTACCACCTTTAATGTTCTTGTTTGGTTGTTCCCCTTTGTGGAGTCGTACATCACCCTCCTGGACCTTGATGTCCTCAATGATTTGGGCTTGTGCTAAGGCCTCCTCGAATGTTTGATATCGTTGTAATTGTAAAAGAAGTGAAATCTGCTTTGAACAACTTCTAGTAAACATTCGGATGAGTTCCATTGTGGGTAGGGTGAAAGGTAGTTTTAACATCACCTTTCTCCATCTATTACCATACTCCATGACTAGGCTCATCATCAAGTTGATGAAGGCTAGACAAGTCAGTCAAGTTTATCCTTTTCTTAGCGCTAGAGGCAAAACGTCCCAAAAATGCATCGGCCAATTGCTCAAAGGTGTTTATGCTATGACGTGGTAGATGATTATACCATTCTAAAGCATCTCCAGATAATGTTGTAATGAATATTCTCAACATCAAAGGGTCATAATATTGAAGATGAGAGCACTTAAGAATGAAGCTTGTCACGTGCTCTTCTGCATCTTCATCATCTTTGAAATCTTCAAGTTTGGGCATCTGGAAATTTGATGGGTATGTCAGTGATGACACTGATGGATGTACAGGCTGATTACTAAGTTGCTTTAGTGTGGGTTTTTGATAACCCAAAATTTGATCTGGCTTTTCTAATGCCTTCAACCGATCAGCTAGCACTTTGTATGGCCCTGATGACATAATATGATCATCCTGTTGTCGCCCTTGATTAGATGAAGGAGGTCGCTTTTGATGTTGAGGTGGATGATAAGTATGATCATTAGGTACCTCATCATAACTGGGTTCAGGGTAGGCATCTATTTGATCTTGATGTTCCCATTGGGACTCTTCATATGATTCCTCCTCGTATTGATCTTGGTACTGTTGAGGAGTATGAGGCTTTTGATGATAACTAGATAATGGCCTTTGATGTTGAATGCAAGTTTGGCATGGCCGAGGGGGAAGATTTTGAGATTGTATTGGGCGTCTTGCCCGTTGTTGCATCCTATAGGTGCTAGGTGTAAGCACAACTTTAGGTACTGCATTATGTAATTGCTCTTGTTGTATCTTTTGTTGTTCTTGTATCTTTCGTTGATACAACTCTTGTAGGTGTGCTCATTGTGAGTCCACCCATTGTTGATGTACTTGTTGTTGAGCCAACTGGAGTTGATCTGTATGTTGTTGCCTATTAATATTTGGCCTAATTTCTTGATGAGTATGATCTGGTTGCTCCATTGCATGGGGTTTGTGTATCCTCATATTTGAAATATGGATGGGTTTATCATGTCTTTCCCCCCTAGTAGGGTCTAATGCTTGTTTTCCATGCTCCCTAAGGATCACATTACCTTGAGACTCTAATTTATGAATTGGCTTTGTATAGTCCGATGATGTAGAGCCATCATATGGTTGCACCAAGTACTCTTCACGAGGAGTAGGTAGATGGTTGGGATATTCTCCCTCATCTATTAGGAAAGCCTCATATTCAGTTTTGGATGTAAGCTCTATATATTCAAGCTGCACATAAGCATGATGTGTGGATGTTGAGCGCTCTCTGTGAGGAGTATGAGGGCGACTTGCTCGATCAAATGGGGTGGTTTGCTCATCCAGGCTAGGCCATGGTGTACTCTCATGTTCATATTTTGATTGATGTATAGAGTAAGTTGGGGTGTGAACCCATGATATTGATCTATTAGACCCCTCAGTGGGCAGATTATTTGCTATATAGAATTCTATCAAGGTATCCCAATCAGGGAGTTTTCCTAGAGGACCTATGGGTGCTTCCCTAGTAGGGGTATCTCGAAGGTTTGCCCCCCTAGGGATGATATTGTTGTTATGATAGGACCTAGGATGCCATTCAGGTATGGGCATGTCCTCTAGACTTATTTGGAGATATTCACTGGCTATGGAGCTTGAATCTCTCACTAAATTGGAGGTCTTGTTTTTAACCGCCTTTGGACCAAATTGGTAAAACGGGGGTCCGTCGACCATTTTTAGAAAATTTTGACTTTCCCAAAAAGGTTATAAGTGTTATATATCAAAATTATCAGTGCGAAGAGCTGATCATAATGGGCTAGGTCTCCAAAATTTGATTTTTGGGTCAAAAATTTGTATTTTTGAAATATTTGGCTCACCGGGGCCCGTGGGGAAATGCCCACTTTTAGGATTTTTGGGGAAATTTTGAACCGTGAAGAGTTAGGACTCAAAATTTTTGGGAGAGGTGCATAAGGGGCTAACTAAGACAAAAAAACAAATTTGGCAAGTTTTGGAGTTGTCTAGACCATTCTATGACCGTTTTACTGCAGTTTTTCCCTATTTTTGGCCTCGAAAATAGAGTAATCATAAAACCAAAATAACTTTTTCGTTATAGCTCCATTTTGCACGATTCTTGAAGCGTTGGATGCAGAATAAAAAAGTAGATTTTTACTTGTTTTTTTTGAAACCCTATTTTTTGAAAAATTAGGGTTAGGGTTTTGTCCCAAATAACAAAGAAACACACAAAGCAGATAATATGATTATCTTTTTACTGATTAAATGTGTGTCCTAAACTGGTTTCAGTGTGTTTAGATTTGTTGTTGTTCTTTGCTCTTGTTGTGGAATTAGAATGAGGGAACTCAACCAAAGTGGTGACTAGGGACACTAGTGCCAAACATGATTTCTCAAAAGAGTCTAGGGTACACCGCTTAAATCCCAGTGGGGGGTTCACCTAGCTCTTCCACTCTAAAACAATGTTTCCAATAGTGGGAGGTAGTTTGAACATTAGTGACCTATTCCATATTGAGAGAGTGCCCTATTATATCTAAGGAATATATGGGCAAGTTGGTGGAAGGAGGTGAAATCCAACGTCACCAGTCTGAATTGGGGGTTGGTGATGAAATCCAACCTTACCAATGTTATAGTGGAACGTGCAAGTGTGTGTGGTTCCTTTTAATCCAAAGAAAGTAAGAAAAGAAGCATTCAATGATCATTCACTAAATGCATGCAATAGGTGTGTTTTAATTTAAAAAATCTAGGATAAAAGGAACCTACAAATGTCACTTATAGATGCAAGCCCTAAATGCTAACCTACCCATTGGGTAAGCCACAAGCAATCAAGCCATAAAGATGCATCGCTACTTCAAGTTTCTTTCGATTTTTCTTCTTCCTTTTGCTGCTTTATGTTATAATAAAAGTAAAAATATGACTTTTAACCTTTCTATGCAAACAAATGATGCAAGAAAAACCAATTTTAATAGTCTCTAAAAATGCAACAGAAAAACAGAGGGTTTAGGCACTCACCTTATCAGTTTTGAGACCTCCAAATTCTGGATTTTTGAGCAGAAATTTCTCTGTTTCTTCAACGCTCTAGGGTGGGATGATTAGAAGCCTCACCACCATCCCAGGGTGGGATGGTGAAGCCACCATCCCAGGGTGAGCCAGATAAAGGCTCTGCCACCGTTCCAGGGTGGGGAGGGGAGCACCTGCAACACAAAAAGGGCAAAATTGGCAAAAATGGAGTCAAATTTTCACCCAAAGCATAAGGGAAAAGGGTCCCACCATGATCGCCACTAAATTAGGGAAAAATGGTGCACCTAATTATGAATAAAAATATATGTATCTATCCTATCTCGCTTATGAGCATCAAACGGAAGCATGCATGTGAAAATGAAGCAATACCAAACAATAAGGAATGAAATGAAACAAGTCTCTTTCTTATTAATTTGGTGGATCAAATCCAAGGTTACATAGCATTCCCCTTGAGGGCTCAAATGTGATACAATTTTTACAAATTTTGGGTGCCCAAGGATCAAATCCTCCAAGAAATCCGGGTGCACATCCAGTGCCTTTCCTCGTACCCACAATCGAGGTGGGCGGGCCAATGCCACCGCTGCTTGTATATTTAATCTATGATGTCTGATATTCCTTCCCAATGCCTTATAGGAACCTGCACCTACACACAAGGAAGCAAAAAGGGTCAAATAGCAAGGGCGTGTGAAGGAAAACATGCAATCCCCACAGGCACAAAATGGCATATATATTAAAAATATATCAAATCAACTTAGAATGACTTGAAAATTTATGGGGATGTTAAATAAGAGGTTTTGAGGGGATATCACCAAAAAAATATCTGAAATTGCATCCGTAGACCCCTCGATTTTGCGTCGCCCGCCTACAACCTACGAAGACCAAGATAAACAATTCCCACACCTAAACATGTCCAAAACACATGAAATTTGGACAGAATACATAAATAAACATTTTAAGACAACCCATATGGTTATATTTCCAAAATGAGGTGCAGATCCACCTGCATGCAACTGGGGTGCCCGGATGGGCCCTACGAACCTGCAAAACCTTAAAAATGCAATATCTCGGCCAATTTAACTCCAAATTGCATGAAATTTGAACCAAAGCATAATATGATAGTCTAGAATAATATAATTAAAAAAATTAATAAAATTGTGCAAGGATTTGTCCTCATCTCGGGGGTGGTGGTGACTGCAACTAATTGGGGGGCACCCTGGGAGGGGATACCCACCAATTATGCCCACTTTTTGCTACCAATCCCACTGGGGAATGATCCTAAACAGTCTAAGGGGTGTTTTCATCGAATTTGGTGAATAAATTCACCCGGGGGGAATTTTTTCCCCCGGGCCCCCCCTGGCGGCCCCCGGGCCCCCCCCCCCGCAAAGAGAGATTTTGAGGGCAAGAGAGCACAATAAAGTGAGGGGAAATATTGGCAACACTCCATTGCATATCCTAGAACTCCTCTCTATATGTGTTTTTTGTGGACATTGTATCCATTTTATAGCCCAAAGGGGCTCATGTGCAAAAAGGCATGCAAGGGCATGCATGGCAGGAGGTGCCATTTGTCAAAAAGGAGGCATGCATTGGGTGTGGAAGAGAATATCCATTTTGGGCCTCCATTATGAAGTATGTCATAAGGATTCAGTGCCCTCTGACCCGCATGCTTCAATTGGTGGGGTAAATGGCAGTTTCTGGGTGCCATTTGTCCCAGATTTGACTTTTTTGGGTCAAACTTGCTCACCGTCCCACCCTGGGACGATGGCTCACCACCATCCTAGGGTGGGATGGTGGGAATCTGCCACCGTCCCAGGGTGGGACGGTGGTGAATTTTGGGCCAAAACCTCCAAAAATTAGGCCAAAAGCCTCCAAAACCTCTTCCGGAGTGGCTAGAACCACTGTGAGCCTTCTAAGGGCTGCCCAAGGGGCCATATGATGTCAATTTGATCATTGTTTGTGGATGCTTAATCGGGTTTACCATATTTTAGTGTCTACACAGGTAAAGCTCATTTTTCTGATATTAATTTTGTCTAAAGCACATCCAACACCAATGAAAGTACAACTTCCAAAATGATAGATTCTTGTTTGTTTCTACGGTGGATGTACGTGGGGATGGTGGTAATTGAGACAAAATAATGGAATCTTGTACATTTTAGTAATCTTATTTTATGGGTTCCAATACAATAGATAAATATTGTAAAACTTCACATGTCAAAGGATATGATGTAGAAGGATTGTCCTTATTAGAAGGTTTTGATGATTCAGAAGAGGGTGATGGTTCTGATTTGATCGAAGAGGTATTAGAAGATTTTGGTTCCACTGATGACAAGGTGGGACAAAAGGGAAAATTAATGGGTTCTACTACTGCACACATTTTAAATGGCCTGGGATCACCATGAACAATGACCAACTGGTTCTAAAATTCAAATTTAACACATTGATGCAAAGTAGAGGGGAATTCCCTCATGGTATTGATCCAAGGACATCCTAAAAGGATGTTATACGATCTTAGGTATGGTACAACAAATATGGATGTGTCTAAAATCCTAGGACCAACTTGTAGTGGAATGGAGATCACACCACAAGCCTCTTGTGTTTCATCATTGAAAGCTTTAATAATCATTTTAGTTTGTCTCAAATTTTCTTTCTTAAATCCAAATATTTGGAAGAAATCATAAGTACATATGTTTAGGGATGAGTCATTATCAATTAACACTCTTTTGACATAAACATCCCCAATTAAAGTTGTTATATAAAGAGGATTTTCTCTAAACATACTTTGGAAAGGAATTTATTTATCATGGAAATCAATGTAGTCAGTTTCATGAGAAGCTACAACATTGACTACAGTAGTTGGCTCTATATCTTGATGTACCATAATTTTGATTAAAGCATTCATTAATTCCTCTCTATGGATGGTTGAATTTCTAAGAAGGTCTAACAGGGAAATCCTAGCTAGTTGATCATTGATATCAAATGGAGTCTTTTGTTGGGATCTAATTATGTTTTTTCCCTTATGTGGCAGTTTTAGAACAATAGGTGATTGGTCAACATAATTTGTTTGAGTGGGAGGTTGAAAATTTTAGTTTTGGGCTTGCTGTCGAGTAACAAACCCAATTATACCTACAATATTGTTTGGTTGCACAATTTGTAGTCTTATAGTTGAACTTTTTTTGATAGGAAGAATTTGTCGTGATGAAGGACAAGTGGTTATGATTCTTGGAAATGGTTCTTTTGGATTTAGTGAATCAGTAAATGGTCAAGATCAACCCTGAATCATCTTCTGAACTATTATCATGTTGTGAGCTAATATCTACTTAATATTCTAATTCACTTTTAGTTTTATCCAAGGATGATGGTTGTGGTTTTCTTCCTTGAAGTTGTTTGATTGTCATGTTGGATTGAGTAGGCACAACAATGTTTGGTGAAGGTTGAGATGGTAAATAATTTTTGATTGTTCCCACATATCTTGTTGGATGATGTGTATTTTTGTAATCTAATTTATTTACAGCTTCCTTGCCATGATTTGGCAACAAGTTTTAAAATATGTCCAGATTTTGGTTTACATTTTGTGCTTGTTGTGGTTGAGTATTTGCTTGAATATTTTTATTTGGTGGACTTTCCACTTATAGTTTTTGTTCATCAATTAGGTCTTGTACTATATGTTTTAATCTTCTACAAGTATTTGTTGGATGTCCATCAACTTGGTGATAGTCACACTGTTGGTCAGGTCTGTACCACAGTTGAGAGGGGTTAGGTTGCCGTATCTCTGGAAATTTTATTAGACCTCTTTCTACTAGTTGAGGTAAGACCGTTGTCAAGGATTGATTCAATCTTGTGAAATTTTGCAATGGAGGTTTTTGGGGGGCTTTCAACACAAACATTTTTGTAGTATCTGTGGTATTAAAATTTTGAGGGGGTCAACTATCCGTGACCCCATATCCTACCACATGTTTGTTTTTGTATTAATTTTTAGACGATTTATCTTCATATTTCTTTTTAACTTGTCCCCTTATGATTAGGGCTTCCTCTACCCTTCTGGATAAATCTATAGCTTGGTCAAAGGAAGTCATGGTAGTCGTGGCTAACTCGTAAGACAATTGTTCTTGCAAATTTCCAATAAAGATGTCTAACATTTCTCTTGGAGGTAAGGCAAAATGTAATTTTCCCAAAATTTTCCTCCATCGGGCTAAGAATTCTCCAAAACTTTCTTCTTTTCCTTGTTTAAGATTGTATAAGTCTTTTATTGTAACATGCCTTTCTATGTAAGCACCAAATTGATGTACAAACATTTTTGCGGTTTCTTCAAAATTTCTTAAAGAATGTGTTTGTAGCTGATAATACCATTCTAATGCCATTCCCCCTAAAATTTTTAGGAATAATTTTAGCAATAGCATATCATCATAAGCGATGTCATGACATGATATCCTAAACATGCGAAGATGTTCTATGGGAACTTATGTTCCTTTATAGATCAAAATAATAGGTATAGGGAACCGTTTAGGGTATGGATTAGGAATGACCGTAGGATCTAATGGTTGATTACACATATATTTATAGCTATACATATGATGATATGGGTCGATTTGGTCTAAGCATAAAGCTAACTACTTCACTATAGATTCGAGATGATGTGATGGATCGTTGCTTTTATTTTGGTTTATGTTGTTGCCATGTGGCGGATAGTAAGTTTGTTGTGCTACCATATAAGGAGTTATGGTGGGAATACTGTTATGCATAGGGTTTGAAGTAGGAGGAGGATATTGAAGTTTATAAGGTGTATCGCTCCAAATTTTTTGCATCCCTACCTTCAGGCTATTGGATCCGCGCCCGGAAGGAGGATGGGAAAAGGATGGTGCGGTACCTCGGACGAGAGGACTTTACGAAGGTCCCGCCTCTCAAGGGAGGTGTGTTTTGGTGATTTTTCGACGGATGGTGGGTTCACCAGGAAACATTTGGCGGCAGTTTCCACACCTAGGTTTTGGAATGTGTTTAGATGAGTTCGTTTTATCCTTTAAGCATTCATCCTAGGTTTGGCCGAATGAATCTAACTTAATCTATATGAAAATGCAACTTTCAATGAATACAGAAAACAGATTTTGAAAGCAAAAAATAGAGAATTTACAGGAGGAAAATGGGGAATACCTGATCCGGATGTCTGAAGAAGATTCTGGCGGTTGATGTAGTCTGGATCATCTGGAATTCTACAGAATCGCCTGCAATCAGACGAGATCATCTGAGATCTGACGAATTCGTCAGAAACCTGCAAAACAGAGAATAGATGCAAAATGCAAGAACTCCTACTGTGCAAACAGAGGCAAAATATGCCAAATAATAAACTGAATACTGAACAAAGTTTAAAAACAAAAATAAAAGTAAATTGCTGTACTTTAATGGCAGATTGTGAGCTTAACATGCAATCTAGACTAGATGGGTGAACTCCAGATGCAAAATAGGATAAAAACTAAATAGATTATCTAATTTGTAAAACAAAATAACTGAGGCAAAGTTAAGAAAAGCAAACTCCAGGCACTGATTGCCTCGATGTGGACTGCAGTCGAGATCGTCTCGCATCAGTACGAAATCGTCTCGAATTTGACAGGATCGCCTTCGATCTTGACAGGTTCGTCGACGGCGATGGGTGCTGGCTCCGGTTGAAAATCAGTGGTGTACCTACATAAAAACTGCTATAGGACTAGTGCAAAAATAAGATTAAGGTGTTTTAGTGCAGAGGGATTCAACTTGCAGATAAAATTCAGCCAGGGGTTGGGGAGGGAAAATCCTAGAGTTTAAATAGGCTTAGGGAGAGTTGTTGGGAGGTTGGAGATCTTCCCAATTTGGGAGATCTCCAACGGGGGAGGGTCCCAACGGTGCAGACACGCTTCTGCCCGGATTGGAGACCCGTTGGAATGGATTCCAACTATGCAAATTCAGTTTTGCGACAAAATCGTTTGGACGTTCTAGTCCAGACGAAATCGTCAAATCTGGGGCGATATCGTCTGATCGGCGACGATATCGTCCAACGGTCAAAACAACCTCTAAAAATGATGCAAAAAAGGGGAAACGGGTTTCTCGACGGTTAACGGGCGGTTTGGGAGGTTAAATTTGAATTTAAATTTATTTACTAAGGTGAATGTAATTATTCCAATTTGACTACGCCAATTTTAGGGTGCTACATTTTGCCCCCTCTTTAGCGAATTTTTTGAAGAAAATGCGTTAAAGAAGAGTTCTTCTCGATCTACGAGAAAGCAAAAAATTATTCCCATTTTTAGGCGACGATTCTTGGTCGAATCGTATGACAGCTTACTATGGTTCCCCCTCCGTGTTTTTACCCAAATCGAACGTTTGAGGTAAAAATGCGGAAAAGCAAAAAAATTATTGTTGAATAAAATTAAGAAAAATAGGGTAAAACCCTAATTCATTGTTACTGTTCATTTTACTGTTTTAGAGCTCTGGAGCAAAAAAATGGTTGAGACAGCGCACAGATCTGCAGAGGTCCGACGCGGTCTATGGGTAAGGGTCTAAACTCAATTTAGATTGATTTAAGTTGCTTTTACATGCTTTCTAGATGAATTTTTAAGTGAATTTGGAGCATCGCGGCCGTTTTTGGCCGTCGACGTCATCGGGACGAAATCGTCCCGATTTCGACGAAATCGTCTCAGGTGAAATCCTCGAAAGGGGGACGATTTCGTCAAATTAGAGACGATTTCGAACTGCAAAATCGGAGACGACTTGGCTGCTCTCACCCAGGCAGAGCGGGATCTACTGGCACAGGCCGGATTGCAGCATGTGGCAGAGATGCCGCAGGTTTCCATAGACATGGGGCTACTGACAGCCCTAGCAGAGAGATGGTATCCGGGGTCTTCCTATTTCCGGTTATCGATAGGGGAGATGACTCCCACACTGGAGGATGTATGGAGGATTTTGAGAATCCCCATACAAGGACGGATGATCACACCGACGGCCAATCAGGGCCACGCGATGGGACGACTGTGTGGTGACCCGAGCTTCACCCTGGAGAAGGGCGAAGTTAATATTGAGGCACTACGCCAGATGCCTGGGGCATCTAGACTCACACGAGTTCTGGTTGGGGTAGTTGGTGGACTTCTGCTGTGCCACCAGAGCGGGTGCAGGGTGCCGTGGATGCTGGTAGATGTGATCTGCGACATGCGGGACCACGGCTACAGGTTCTCATGGGGTAGCTTTGTACTATGCCGGCTGTACAGGATCCTTTACGGGGTCGTGTACAAGGGCGGGCGATGTCTGGTGATGACATCGCTACTATAGGTTTGGTGCTGGGAGCACATTGCGATGCGGAGGCCGGTAGGGCTTCCACTGATAGGGATAGACGAGGAGAGGCCCCGAGTCTTCTACTGGTGGCTCCGGAGAGGATAACAGCGGTGGATAGACCTTTCGATGTCCCGGAGACTACTGGATGACCTTGTCTTGGACTAGATCACTTGGAGGCCATGGAGGCAGCATCCAAGGTGGGCAGAGGACGGACAGGAGCTGGATCGCATTAGGCGAGTCTGCTGGCTGAGGATGGAGAGGGGAGAGGTGGAGCTCCACCGCTACGACCGAGTTTTGCGATAGTTCGGTCTACAGCAGGGGATCCCATCTCTCAGGGATTATGAGTTTTCCCGGACCGTCCGGGATAACACCATCGTTAGCGGGGCTCCAGACATGCAGTGATTCTGGAGCCAGGACTCGGATGATGCCCCCATTCAGCCAGTGGATGGGGACGATGCAGGAGTAGCCGATGGCTACGATGCCTGGTATGCAGGCATCCACCCTCCTCGGATGATGAGGGCACAGGGCCTGATCCACATAGTCGTGCGTCGAATAGGGAGGCGGCGATAGAGGTAGCCCAGGGTCGCAGCGAGAGAGATCAGAGGAGGCCACAGGCATAGGAACGGCCATGGCAGAGAGAGAGGGAGAGGAGGGAGGCGAGACCCCCATCTCCAGAGAGGCCACCATCGCCCGATAAGGGCAAGGGCATGGATATAGGAGAGAGTAGCGAGATGGCTACTCTTCGAGTAGAGAGAGATCATCTGCAGACTCAGGTGCAGACACTACAGGATGCGGCCGCACAACACCAGGCTGAGGTGTCGCAGCTGCGAGACGAGAATGCACGTCTCAGGGCACGGGGTGGAGGGGTGAGCACTCAGGAGCTACTGCGGTCAATTTCTTAGACCGCATTCTATCAGGCTCTATACTACCAAGCGGTGCCGGAGGGCCAGAGGGTACGACTACCGGCTGCCATAGCAGATCCGATCAGGACAGGGTCATCGAGGAGCTCATCCCGATCGACGACGAGGACTCGTAGTACCACACATACTATGATGGGACCACCTCGTCCTCCATAGGGTGGGGGAGGAGATGAGGCTAAGAGCTCTAGGGGCTCTCGAGACACTGCTCGGAGGACACTTGATTGAGTATGCCAAGATATCGATTGTGGCATACCAATCTATCTGATATGATGTACATATATATTTTTGAGATATATATATAGATGAGATATTTTTGGTCATATGACTTATGTTATGAGTATATTGATGATGCTTTGATTAATTGATTTTGATAATGCTTGTAATTATGTCGTTGGAAAAGAATTTATACCTTTTGATGTCATGCTGTAATATTGATGAAATAATCTGATGTAACAAATTGTTTGTTTGTGATGCAATGATTTGATAAAACAAAAGGGGACTTTTAACAATAATTTCAAAGGACATTGTCGCTATTATAGACCATTTCATGGAGTCGCTGCTCACTCGGTCGTCAAGCTAATCCCATTTATAGAAATATTGTGAAAAGTGAAAGAGTGCTTAAGAGACTGTCTTAAGACTTTGTTGTGATGATGCAAATGATGATGATGATGATGGTTTGTTTTCAGATTTCCATAAAAATATTATGCATGAAATATTTGTAAAAAATGATTTTTTCTAGGCATAAATTCCTAAGTGTGATAAAATTGTTGAATAATTCCTTAGGAATTATACCGTCATTGCAAAAGGTTGACATAAGGACATGAAATAATGAAAATGTGCATTCTTTTGAAAAGTAAAATTTGTTGTAAGAAAATGAAGTCATATGGTTTTTATGAGTTTTGATAAATGGGGGAATAAAAATTGTTACAATGGTTTGCGCTAGGCATAGAATATGTAGGTATAGACTTATACCATCATCGCGAAAATCAAAGAAAATAGATAGTTTTATTGCATGATTGATTTTTGATGAACATAAAATATGAAAATGAGGACTTGCGCTAGGCATAAAATTTCAATTTTGGTTTTGAAACTATACCATCGTCGCGAAAGTCGATATGATATATATGATATGTTTTGAAAGAAATTTGTGATTTTTCTATTATATAGTTGTCTTTTAAAAAATAATTGTACTTGATTATTCCAAACAAGTTGCAAAAAATAATATTTCAAAGTATTTTGAAGACAAAAATTAGATTTATAGGGAATCCCATGTGCATATGTGAATTCATTTCCAATCTTGATTTATCATAATGATAGACAAAATCTCTCAAATACAAATGTGTGTGCAATTGTATTGTTCATTTACCAGGTTTGAGCAAGATACTATGATACAAGTGATTTGAAGAAACCAAATAAGTGTTCATTAACCATGATGTAGATGCATATAACCATATTAGGCTACTATGTAGGTCGGATTATCAAGAGCTAGCTAATCCATAAGCAGACATAGGTCTGTACAAAAGAAGGTCGCTAATGTGACAGACATATCGCCATGCTAGGAGTTACCCAAGGCCAAGCGGGGTTGGGCACAAACCACCTGTTATGGGGCTTACCTCACAGTTTTCGAATAATTGAGAATTCCAGGGATTCAAGCTCATCAACCCTTCTTTTCTTTTCAAAGGGTAGGGAAAAGGATTTTATTGCTTTCTTGCTTTCTTTTGAACTTTGTTTCTTTTTCTTTTGTATTTCTTTTGCTTGATAATGCTTGGAATATTGCTGAAATAACATTTTTCTTTTCTCTTTTTTCTTTCTTGAACTTTTCTTTTCTTTTCTTTTTCTTTGCTAGGGATACTTGCTCGGATTAGTTGTAGAGCAAGGGATTTTTATTCTGGTAGGGGTGAGCTTGTCCTTTTGCCAATTCTCAAAGATTCTAGACCATGTGCATGATAGGATAGCAGGGGAAACTTTTCACCCAAGAAATCGGTTCTACTATGTAGCAAAACATGGAAATTACAAATATAATCATTTTATTGTGAAAAGATGTGCTTGGTTTAAGTAAATAACAAGATCAATTCTCTATGCTCAAACTTTATTTAATTTGAATTTTGTGAACTTTGATATAAGAGAGATTAGTAATCATGCCAGATAAAAGCAAGATATTTATTTTTTTGTGAGTGTGCAAGTGAGGGATGCCAAATAAATGCTAATTGTATCCAAAATAAGTTGAAACATATAACTGCAATAATTGTAAGAAAATATATATAAATGATTTTTGAGAAGTTGGAGAATGTTGACTCTCTCTTTCTTCTGTATATTGTTTTGGTTTCGAAAGAGTCAAGCATATAGCTGTTTTTAGATTTTTATTTAGATTTTTGTTTTTGAGCAAAAGGAACTTAACTGGTGCTTTAAATAAATGCAATAGATAGTTTTTTGAAGAGTTTTGGATGATTATAAATGTTTTTGATGTTTTTGAATTTTTTTTTTTTATAAATTGAAAGAAATATAAGAGAGTAACTTTGAACAAATATATACATGGATGAAATGACCAAATTTATGCATAGTAACGTTTGAGATGTAAAATATTCATGGGTTCTTTAAGTTCTTTACCATCTAAGGTAGATAATTTATATGCTCCTGATTCAAATTTTGCAGTAATGATGTATGGTCCGAGCCAGTTGGGCTCAAATTTACCTTTAAGTTCTATGGTCGGCTGCACGGTTGCTAGTTCGAGGAATGGCTTCCAAAGTAACTTGATCAAACAAGGACATTAGTTGTAAAACATAGGCCTTATATGGGCGAAGTTTATCATCTCTGGTTTGATAAAATTCATTAATTTGGTTTATAACCAATTGGGAATCCCAAAAAACTAAGAGGTTTTTAATTTTTAGTGCTAAAGCAGCTCGTAATCCAAGGATTAGAGCTTCATACTCAGCGAGTATTGTTGGTGCAAGCAAAGGTCGGTTTGAAGGACGAGAGGAATAAGATGTTTTTGCGAAGATGATTAAAATAATACCCGCACCAGCCCCACTCATACATCGGGCTCCATCAAAGTATAAGGACCATTGTTCAGGATGGTCTGCATCTAATTGAAGGCATTCATCAGGAAACTCGATGATGAGAGGATGAGTAGACTCTAAGGGTGCAGCAACTAATTGATCTGCTATGATTTGACCCTTAACAGAGTTCTATCCTATGAATGTGAGATCAAACTCGCTTAGAGCAAGAACCCACTTGGCTGTGCGACCCGATAAATAAGGTCGACTCATGAGATATCTTAAAGGATCATATTTGGCAATGACATACGTTTTTTGGCTAAGCATGTAATGTCGTAATTTTTGCGTAGCAAACACGACTGCTAGACATAACTTCTCTAACGCTGTATAGCGGGTTTCATAACTGATGAAAGTTTGGCTAATGTAATAATTAGCACGTTCTCGCTTTTCATCATCAAGTTGAGCTAACATAGCTCCTAAGGCAGAATCTGAAGCAGAAATATATAGAAGAAATGGGCGATCAGATTTAGGCGGTGAAAGCACCGGAGGGTTAAGGAGGTATTGTTTGAGAAGTTCAAAAGCTTCTCTACATTCTGTGTCCCAATTAAAGGGGACGTCCTTCTTAAGGAGCTTAAGAAAGGGACCAATTTTGTCCGCCAGCTTATCAATGAAGCGACGAATAGCTTGAATTTTACCTTGTAAACTTCGTAGTTCAGATATATTAGTGGGGGCGGGCATATCTGTGATAGCCGTAATTTTGAGAGGGTCAATTTCGATACCACGTAAAGAAACTAAAACCCCTAATAGTTTGTCGGATTTAACTCCGAATATGCATTTTGCTAGATTTAATCGAATGAGATATTCTCGTAATCGATTAAAAACTTTTCTTAAATCATCTAAATGATTATTTTCAATAAGAGAGCGAGCTATAATATCATCTACATAATCATGTAAGATATCATGCATCATATCATGAAAAATGTAGGTCATAGCCCGTTGATAAGTTGCACCGGTGTTCTTTAAGCCAAATGGCATCACTTTCTAGCAAAAGGTACCCCAGGGGGTAATAAAGGTTGTTTTAGCCTGGTCTTCAGGAGCTATCCTAATCTGATTATAACCGAAGAATCCGTCCATTAAGGACATCATCCCACTTCCGACAGTAAAGTCAATGATTTGATCCATATTTGGAAGAGGAAAGTCATCTTTAGGGCATGCAACGTTAATATCTCTAAAATCGGTGCAAACCCTAACTTTGGTAGCTTCTTTCTTAGTGACTGGAACTACATTTGAGATCCATTCAGCATAATCAATAGCTTGTATGAAGATAACATTCAAGAGTTTTTCTAATTCCCCTTTGACTAGCAGAGCCACTTTGGGATGCATTTTTCTGAGTTTTTGTTTAACCGGTTTAGCATCCGGATGGACCACTAGATGATGCATGACTACAGAAGGGTCTAGACCTGGCATATCTTCATATGTCCAAGCGAAGACATCTTCGTACTCTTTAAGGAATGCAATGTATTGTTCTTGTTTGTCTTGACTTAGTTCTGCTCCAATATTGATTATGTGAGGATTGTCCTCAGTTCCAATATTAATTTTAATGACATTTTCTACCTCCATGTGTAGATCTCTTTCAAAATTAGGTGGGGCGGGTGAAACACCCAACTCTTGTAATTCTTGTAAAGTTAATTTAGATAAGTCATCTTGAGGATTAGTGGTCTCAAGCTGAGCTATGGTTGGTATAGAACCATCAAAATAGAATCCATTGTGCAACATCTCTTCAACAGAGACATCATGGAAGATATCTCCTTCCAATTCTTCATCGGGGTCGACAATCATTTCGGGGTAGGCTATGGATAGCATGTTGCATGAAAATGACTGATTTTTAAGAGGCAAATCAACATGCCTATCCAAATAATCTTGATAGCATATGAGGTGATCATCATCCTCAAAAGGAAAGGGTTGTCCCTTACTAGGAAATAGGCCCACACCACAGTGGGCAGGCCACGGTTCTACCTCGAAAGGCTCTTTCATGCCATTTTGGAAAGGTCCTAAGCCTTTCCCTTTATATCCCATTTTAAGCATCATGGGTTTAGCTTTAATATAATCATTGGTAAAATAACATCGAGCATATCCCTCATGATGAGTTTTGATATTTCGAGGGATTCTTCCCCAGTCATATCCTTTATAAATGAAGGCACAACTCCCGACTTGGTAAGTACTTCCCATAGGTTGTGGGAGGCCCAAAGTACGAGGAGAGGGTGGTAATTTATTTAAAAGGTTTGAATCTTGCATGAAAGCATTCATTTTTTCTGATATTAAGGTTGTAGATAAATCTGGTAAAAGTTCATCAGAAAGGGCATAAGATGTAGAAGGTTTATTACTTATGTCTTGAGGTGTGGAAGGTATGATGGATGTGTCTAAAGGTTTTGAATTTATAGGAATAATAGTTGAAGGATTAGTTGTAGATTTGAGATCCTTTTGAGATTCTAAAATTTGTTTAGAAGGTTGTTGGTCTATATAGGAAGATGAAGTTAATGGAGGAGGAATAGATGAAGTTATGGGTTTATGTTTCACAGTTTTAGATGAAAAAGAAGAACTAGAATGTGTGGATGACAGAGCAGGGAAAAATTGCACTCCAACGGGTTCTGCCAAAGCACACATATCAAAAGGTCTAGGGTCACCATGAATAGTGACCAACTGATTTTTAAACTCAAATTTTACACATTGGTGTAAAGTTGACGGGACTGCTCGCATGGCGTTAATCCAAGGGCGACCCAAAAGTATATTGTACGATGCTGGGCAATGTACAATAAACACGGTTGTTTCTAGGGTTCTAGGGCCAACTTGCAATGGGAGGGTAATGACTCCACACGTTTCTTGTGTTTCGTCATTAAAAGCTTTGATAATCATATCAGTTTTCTTCATTTCATCACTTCTAAAACCAAATCGTTGGTAGAAGTCAAAGGTGCAAATGTTTAGAGATGAGCCATTATCAATCAGGACTCGTTTGACAGCTACATCTCCAATTAGAGCAGTAATGTACAAGGGATTATCCTTGTGTAAACTGTGTTGTGGGATATCTTTATCCCGAAAGTCAATACAATCAATCTCTCGAGTGATGATAGTATTGGCCATAGCTTCAGGTTGAATGTTTTGAGGTACCATCATTTGGCTCAATGTAAGCATCAACTCATCCCTATGTGTGGGAGAGGATCTTAATAAATCCAAGAGGGAAATTCTAGCCGTGGTATTAGACAATTGTTCATTAATGCTGTAAGGGGGTTTAGGTTGAACAATAGGAGCATGATTCCCTTTATTTGGGTTTTTCAAAATGAATGGAGCTGATCCATCATTCTGGTTTGGTTCTTGTTGGGAGTTTTGAGCTTGTTGTCGAGTAACGACTCCGATGGTACCTACAATGTTATAGTGACGACGTTGAAATGGTCTCGATTGAGAATTTATGGCTTGTTCATAGGGAAGGACTACATTAGAAGAAGGTCGAGTAGTGACTCTTCTAGGAAATGGTTCTTCTAGAACATTAGCATCTGTGACAGGTTGAATAGGATCTGATTCATTTTCAGAACTATTCGATTGAATAGTGTCTACTTCACTTTCACTATCTGATTCTATATCACTAGAATCCGAAGTTTGAAAATTATGTAAGGGCCTGGTTGTAACCAGGGATAAGGTTGTGTCAAATTTTTGAGAATCCTGAACAGGTAATTGTCCGCTAATGGTTCCTACATATCGAGTAGGAGGGGGAACATTATGATGTTCGATTTGATTGGCTACCTCTTTACCATGTCTTGGTAAAGGGTGTTGAAATATGTCTAAAGTTTGATTGGCATTCTGATTTTGATTTTGGGGAACAGTATTTTGGGCATTATTAGGAGGGTTTTGTTTGGGTTGGAAGGCTTGCACTTCCATTTCATTATTGTCAATCAAATCTTGTATTTTATGTTTCAATCTCTTACAAGCGTTGGTAGAATGTCCAGGTCCTCTATGAAAGTCACAGTGCAAATCAGCTCTATATCCGGGTATACTTGGGTCGGGTTCCCGGATAGCTGGTAATTGGATTAAACCTCTTTCAAGCAATTGAGGTAAAATGGTTGACAAGGGTTGGTTTAATCTAGTGAATTCTCGAGGAGGCTTGTCAGGGGGTTTCAATATGAATTTTTCTGTTGTCTTTGTTGCATTGACATTAGCAACATTTTTGCTGTCAGTGACTCCATCACCAACAACCTGTTTGTTTTTATATTGATTTCTAGATGTTTTCTCATCATCCTTCTTCCTAAGTTGGCTTCTCCTAATGAGGGCATCTTCTACTCTTCGAGCTAAGTCTATAGCTTGATCGAAGGTAGTTAAAGTAGCTGTTGATAGCTCATAAGAAAGTTGTTCTTGTAAATTATTGATGAAAATGTCTAGCATTTCCCTATAGGGTAGCACAAAGTGTAGTTTTCCTGTCAATTGTCTCCATCTAGCCAAGAAATCAGCAAAACATTCATCTTTATCTTGTTTTAAATTGTATAGGTCTTTAATAGTTACATGTCTCTCGATGTAGGCACTAAATTGATGAACAAATGATTCAGCTGTTTCTTCAAAGTTTCTTAAGGAGTGAGTGGGCAATTGATAGTACCACTCTAATGCCATTCCACCTAAACTTTTGGGGAACATTTTTAGTAATAGCAAGTCGTCATGCTTAATGTCGTGACATGCTATCCTAAACATGCGAAGATGTTCTATGGGATCTTCGGTTCCTTTATATATAGGCCAGGACGGGCATGGGAAAATGTTTAGGGTATGGTTGAGCTACCACTATGGGATCCAATGGTTGGCTACAAATCTCTCGATAATTGTACGAGGGACGGTAGGGATCTATCTGGTCCATACGTGAAGCCAATTGTTTCACCATAGCTTCCAGATTACTAGTTTGCCCCCCATATTGATTCGGTAGGGCATTGACATGAGTTTTATGAGCATAGGATGGAGGAACATGTAGATTAGATGCCATGTTACTATTGTGTAAAACATTAGTAGGAAAAATGTTATGGAGGAATTTTGAAGTTGGATTATGTTGTGTTCCGGATTGTTGAAAATTTGTATTTGGCTTTGTTTTAGATTTCTGTTTATTTAAAGCATTTTGCTCAATAGTTTGGCGGAACAAAGTAGTGAAGGGAATTTTCTTTTGTGCGAGGAGTGGTTTTAGGTTGAGTAACGAGGTTCCTTAGGAGGTTGGGTAACCTGTTGTTTTGACATGGCTTGGGCTATAGTGACCATATCCGTATTGGATGGTCCACCCTTATCACTCTCTTGATCAACAAAAGATAAAGGATTAGTGTGTATATCAAGCGCCCGTTCTATAGCTGCTTGAGCGTCACTAACTTCCCCTCTATCAATACGGACTGCTACATTAAGGATGTCGATATTCTGATTGAGAAATTTTTGAAAATGTTCTGCGTTGTCAAAAGCGATGGCTCCATTGGGAGCTATTCTAGGGGATGAGGATTCATTCTCTTTAACATTTCCTTCTTGTTCCTTATCTTCACCTAAGTCTTCATCTGATTGACCTAGAGTTTCTCCTTCCGGATTTGTATCTCCAAGAAGGACATTTGGGTTTTCAGTTGTATCTTGCAACCAATCTTCTCCTTCCCCTAAAGTTTCTTTACCATTCCTAAGTCTAGTCATGGTGCTAAGTTTTGATTTCAGCAAATATATATATATATATATATATATATATATATGCAACAAATTAAAAGGTATATATTTATATATACCTAATGCAATATTTGAAATGAAATGTTTAAGTTTTTACTATGTTGTTTTTGATTTTTTTCTTTTTTAGTTTTTCTTTGAAACAATATAATAAAGACAGCAAATGAAACAATAAATGCACGCAATAATAATAAAACTGAAAGTAAATGAACTAATCTTCTATGAATAACTTATGAATATCATTAATAGGTTCAAGTTGTTCAGGAGTCATGAAATGTTCTTCTTCAAATTGAAAGTTTTCTTTTAAGAATTTGATGAAAAGGGCTATGAAAATACCATGTATTTCAGATTCTGGTTTATAATAATAATTCTCACGACAATATTCACGATACCACATAGCTCTAGGAATTTTGTTCCATCTTCTTCTAATCATAAGATCGGTTTCTAAGGAACCTATATGATCTAAAAATGGGAGTACCACAATTCTGTCATTGAGATATTCCTCGAAAGCTAAGACTTTTGAAGATACAAGGGCTTTCCTATAAGCTAACCATCTACGGCAAGCTCTCTGAAGTTCATGATAGAAAACTAATTGGTGAGGATCCAGGATTCTATCCAAGACTAGCCTCTTAATCTGTTTAAGTTGTGTGGACCTAGATGAAATAAGCCTAAGTCTCCTATCAAGTTCGTTCCACAAGGATTGATTTCTACTTGTTTCAGGGATATTAAGGACAAAATTAACTTCTATAGCTGCCAATTGGTTTTCTACGTTTATAGTAACTGCTAACCTCTTTTTAGGAGCTACCATCTAAACATGATTTTGAACCTTAAATGTTTTAAAATGCATCTAAGTTTTAGTTGTTCTAATTTTTTGTTTGTTTTTGTTTTTGGTTTTCAAAAGGTTATGATGCATTCACGTCGGGTTCACCAAAATGTATCGCTCCAAATTTTTCGCATCCCTACCTTCAGGCTATTGGATCCATGCCCGAAAGGAGGATGGGAAAAGGATGGTGCGGTACCTCGGACGAGAGGACTTCACGAAGGTCCCGCCTCTCAAGGGAGGTGTATTTTGGTGATTTTTCGATGGATGGTGGGTTCACCAGGAAACATTTGGCGGCAGTTTCCATGCCTAGGTTTTGGAATGTGTTTAGATGAGTTCGTTTTATCCTTTAAGCATTCATCCTAGGTTTGGCCGAATGAATCTAACTTAATCTATATGAAAATGCAACTTTCAATGAATACAGAAAACATATTTTGAAAGCAAAAAACAGAGAATTTACAGGAGGAAAATGGGGAATACCCGATCCGGATGTCTGAAGAAGATTCGGCGGTTGATGCGATGCTGGATCGTCTGGAATTCTACAGAATCGCCTGCAATCAGACGAGATCGTCTGAGATCTGACGAATTCGTCAGAAACCTGCAAAACAGAGAATAGATGCAAAATGCAAGAACTCCTACTGTGCAAACAGAGGCAAAATATGCCAAATAATAAACTGAATACTGAACAAAGTTTAAAAATAGAAATAAAAGTAAATTGCTGTACTTTAATGGCAGATTGTGAGCTTAACATGCAATCTAGACTAGATGGGTGAACTCCAGATGCAAAATAGGATAAAAACTAAATAGATTTTCTAATTTGTAAAACAAAATAACTGAGGCAAAGTTAAGAAAAGCAACCTCCAGACACTGATTGCCTCGATGTGGACTGCAGTCGAGATCATCTCGCATCAGTACGAAATCGTCTCGAATTTGACAGGATCGCCTCCGATCTTGATAGGTTCGTCGGCGGCGATGGGTGCTGGCTCCGGTTGAAAATTAGTGGTGTACCTGCATAAAAACTGCTATAGGACTAGTGCAAAAATAATATTAAGGTGTTTTAGTGCAGAGGGATTCAACTTGTAGATAAAATTCAGCCAGGGGTTGGGGAGGGAAAATCCTAGAGTTTAAATAGGCTTAGGGAGAGTTGTTGGGAGGTTGGAGATCTTCCCAATTTGGGAGATCTCCAACGGGGGAGGGTCCCAACGGTGCAGACATGCTTCTGCCCGGATTGGAGACCCGTTGGAACAGATTCCAACTATGCAAATTCAGTTTTGCGACAAAATCGTCCGGACGTTCTAGTCCAGACGAAATCGTCAAATCTAGGGCGATATCGTCTGATCGGCGACGATATCGTCCAACGGTCAAAACAACCTCTAAAAATGGCACGAAAAAAGGGGAAACGGGTTTCTCGGCGGTTAACGGGCGGTTTGGGAGGTTAAATTTGAATTTAAATTTATTTACTAAGGTGAATGTAATTATTCCAATTTGACTACGCCAATTTTAGGGTGCTACATAAGGAATTGCATGTTTTTGAACATTTGGGCAAGGCGAACTTGGAACTTGTGTATTTTTGTTTTTTTAGGAAGAAAAATTTAGGGCAAATACATGTTCAAAATATTATGAAAGCAAAATAGGATTTTTAGAATAATATTGTTGCTTTTGATTGAAGTAGTTGTACCAGTTGCACCAACGAATTGTTCTGGCAATGGTTCAGGTACCTGTTCTTGGGAGTTATCTGCCAGAGGAGGCATATTTTTTAGTATTATCTAAAGAGGGATCACCATCATTGGCATGTTGTAATGAAGTGTTCATATATGATTCAGGTTGTGGGTGAAGTCGAAAGGCTACTTCTAGGGTTGCCTCTACTGAAAAATCACCCTTTGCAAGTTGGTATTCTATTTCCAACACATCAGTGATGGCAGTTTAATTTTGATTTAAGAATTCACATAAATGGTGCATGGATTGAAAATGAACACTTCCTCGAGGTCCTAGTTTTGGGTCCACATTGTTAATGGTTTCATACTCTTCACTTTGTCCTATTTGATGTTCTTGTTCTTCTAAAACTTCTTCTATTTCTGCTTCTACATTAGGATCAATTTCTAGCTCATCTTTGGAGCTAGTTGCCACTTATTTACCACTTCTTAAGTTTTTAGGCATCTTTCCTAGCGATGCTAAAAAGGATTTTTTTTTTGAGCAAACAATTCACTGTGCTTTAATTCAAATATTTACAAGATTTTAGAAAATGACCTTAAATGGTTTCAATCTTCTCCAAAGAGCTTGTGGATATCATTTATAGGTTCCAAATATCCTGGGCTCATGTAGTGTTCTTCCTCAAAAGAGAAATCATCTATTAAGAGTTGAATAAAATGGATAAATGTAAATCCTTTAGTCTCTGAATTGATAGGTTGGCCTTGTAACTCGTAGCAATACTCTCAAAACAAGATTACCCTAGGTGCCTTTTGAAATCTTCTTCTTTGCTCTAGGGTGACTTTGTTATTTTCTAAGTATGCTAAGAATTTATGAACATTTAAGGCTTCTTCCAAGTAATTATCCCAAAGATAAATGTTTGTGTGGACACCAACTTGTTTGTTTGCAAGCCAATGCTCACTCCCTCTTTTTATTTCAAGGTAAGGAGAATAATAACTAGGTCCTAAGGCTCTAGTAACATCATTTCTCCTAATTTATCTAATTTATTGGGATTTTTTTTCAAGGATACCAAAGTGTTTCCACAAATCTACTTGGCTTTGTGTTCCATCACGTTCATAGGAGATATTAACCTCTTGTTCAATAAGTGTTCTCCTAAGATCTATATAGAAGGATTCATTAAGTCTGTTTTCTACCATTTAATGAGATTTTATTTTTTTGTTTTGTTTTGTTTTGTTTTTTTTTTTAAAGTAAAATATAAAAAAGTTGATAATTAAGGTGTGGTTCATGTCGATTTCACCAAAGAATGTAGGCCCAAAATTTTTACATCCCTTTCTCCCAGGCTAATGGATCCGCGCTTGAAAGGGGAGGAAAAATAAAGGATCTGTATCTCGAACGAGAAGTACTTCTGTTGCACTCTCTTTGGTGTTTTTCAATGAATGGGATGGGGTCCACCAGGAAACACTTGCAATGGCGGTTTCCACGCCTAGTTGAGGTAACGTTTTGATTTGATTGTTTTGTATCACATACAACCTAGGTTTGGCTAGAATGCAATTTCTACCTAGCTATATGCAATTAAATTTTAGATGAATACAAGGCATACAGATCTGTCTAGAAAAGCATTATAAAATTTAACTATGATGCAAGGTTTCTAAGTTGACATGCTTTCTTTTTGGTATTTTATGTTTTATAAAAAGTATAATAAATCTATGTTTTTAGGGTTTTTGTTTTCTAATTAACTATAGATGCTTACAGATCAGAAAATATAAATTTGACAATGAAAGAATGAATTTTGATCACTTACATGATCTGAAAGTTTGATTCTTGAGGAAATCAGCTACACTGTATGAAATTGGATGCAGATAAGATGAAACTGAATGTACAATTTCGTATGACAAAATTGGATGCATACAATTTCATTTAAAACCTGAATTTTCATAGCAAAACACTAGATTTTGGATTTAGAGAAGGGGGATCTACATAGGCCACAGTAGATTATAGTCTGTGATAGTCAAATCCCCTTGATTATTTAAAACAATCGTGAAGAAAGTAAAAAGTTGATTATTCTAATCATAAAATGAAAAATGCTAGATCTAGCAATAACAAAGATTTGTAATATGAAATTATAGAAATTAAAAGTGCTATGATGTTGGTAATGTAAAATGAAATATCTAGAATGTAGAATTTTACCCCTAGAGGGATGCAAATATGAAACCGTATGCTAAGCACGAAATCATACGCAAAGCACAAAATAATACACAACTAGATTTATCCAACGACTAGTTTTGAAAAGCAGAAGATGAAATCAGACGAAACAGGAATGAAATCGAATGCAGCTGATTTCGTACAAATAGTAAAAAAATTGCAGTAAAAATTAAGTAAAAATGAGTATACTGAAAGTGATGCCATGGTTGTATGCTCCCTGGATGATGATTTTACTGTTAGGAAGCAAGACAATGTGCATTAATTTAAATAATAAATAAATAATACAATAGTGGTTTAGATTAGCCCATAACCAACAGAGCTAACTAGCCAACTTAGGTAGGAGTTGTAACAATATTAACAACTAACCTAATAGTGTAATAATGAATAGCATATATGCTAACATCCCCTCTTATTACATTATTTGGGTAATAATATAACTACTAGCTATGCTAACATCCCCCCTTATTCTATTATTTGGGTAATACATATAACTGTCCCAAAAATAGTGAAGAAGAATAAGAGAAATGAAAGAATGGTGGCTCATGCTTTGTCTTCGGATTTGGCTCTGGCTCTAAGCGTACCTCTAGATTTGTACCTTTGGGTCTATCTCTAGATATGTCTATGAATCTACCTCCAGATTATTGCCTCTAGAAATGCCTGTAGATCTGCCTTTGGAACTTTGTCTCTGGGTCTGTCTTTAGGTCTATCTCTGGGTCATTGTCTCTGGGACTGCCACTCGGTTTGTCACTGGATGTGCCTCGGGGTCTACCATAGGTTTTACCTTTTTGGTAGAAGCAATACAACATTTATTTCATCATGGTCCATTGTGTGTGATTGTCCATCCAAAATCTATATGAACCTTGTTGGCCATTTTCATTTTGTACCAATAACTTGAAGAAGAGTGATTCATACATCCACAAGAATCACAAGGATGTAATCTCCAACACTTAGCTACAACATGTCCTATTTTTCCATAATGATTGCAATAATGCTTTTTAGGATTTGTAGGAGATTTAGGTTTTACAAACATGGAATTACTGGTACTTGCATGTCCAGTATAGCCAAGGCCTTCATTCTTTGCCCTGACATTTAGCATTATTGGAATTTTAATGCCTTGTTCATGTTTACCTAATATCTCACCATTGAATCCCATTTTCTTCATTAGTTTGGAACCAAATCATTTTGTATATTTTTTAAAACACCCAATTTCATCATCTTCATCAATGCTTTTAAAAATATTACATTTGTCACTATTGATGAGATTATGGTGCTCTTTTTGAGGAGGTTCAGTTTTTAAGTCACTAGTGTCACAAGTAAAATATGCTACTGTGATGAGATCACCTGTGCTACAACTGATATCTGCCATCATAGGCATGAGGTCACTTGTATCACAACAAACATTGGCCATCATGGGCTCAATATCACATGTGTCACAACAAGAATTTGCCACCATGGGCTGAAGGTCACTTGTGTCACTACAAGCATCGACCATTAGGGGTTTGACCTCTGTTTCCTCACTAAAGTCCTTGTACACTTTACGTTGGGCAATATCAAGAGAAATCAATGATATGTAGACTGCCCTTGTGATGCCTATAGGGATTTGAACACCATTTTTATGAAGGTCTTCAAAATATTTGAGAATGGATTTTACACCATTGCATAGTGTAGAATATTTTTCATCCTCATAAAAATCCATTCCTTCCATCTCTGGTGGAAAGTAAGGACCTTTAAATGATTTTTCAATAGTATCAGTTTGTTTAGGGGCTTGATTTTTCTTTGATCTGCCCATTTTTAAGGTGTCGATCTCTACCAAAAACACACCTTTTACAATGAATTTTGCAAAATAATTTTACTAAGGTGTCAGTTTCCATTGAAAATGCACCCTTATAAGTCTTCTCCCCTTGGGTTTACAAAATTATCTCCCCTATGTTCAATATAGGATATGGTGGAGAAAAAAATTGTGTCCCTCCCTTTAGTGCAAAAAAACTACAACAATGAAGCCTCAAAAAGGCTCTTACAAAGCTAGCCTCATAGGTAGTTTAGCACAATATGTCACCAAAAAATCCCCCCTGTGTGAAGTACTTCAAAAAAAAGATGTTTGCTATTTATGAAGCCTAAAAAAATAGGTTTGGAGGTTTGATGATTTTATGCCTTGTTTGATAGCTTTTGAAGAATTGCTCAATGAGGAAAAAAAATCCCCCCTTCACTTATGCAGCAAAAAAATGCAATTTTGCAAAGCCTTGAAGGAGTGCAATTATTTTGTTACTTATGAAGCTTTTCAAGGCAGGTACAAAAAATTCCTTTCTTAGTGCCTTCATAAAAAGTGAACCAAAAACAAAATTTGGTCTCTTGATTTTAATTTGCAAAAGTAAAAGTTTAATCAACAAATTAAATTAATAATAAAATAATTGAATTAAAAAAATCATTTATTAAAAGAAAACAAATGATTTTATAAATCAAAATATTAAATTATTAATAAAATAAATTGAAAAAACTATATAATTTTTTTTTTTCAAAAAAAATAAAAAATTACCTTGAGGCATAAAAAAAATGCCTTTCGACTGCGCAAAGTTTTGAACCCTCAACGTCTTGTTGGGGCTGCGCCTTAGCATTGGAATTTGAACCAACCCAGCTATCATTTTCGGTGGAGAGAGTAGGGAAATATTCCCTATTAGAAGACAATCTCCCATGACTCCTTCAAGCGGGCGACTCTCATAGGTGGTGCCACTCGAGCGACGACTTGTCTGCTATTTTGCAATGTAATCTCCTCCTACGCGATAGTCATTGGTAGATCTGTAGGTAACTGGGGTGCATCCATAATGCTAAGTGTGGCTATGATTCTGACATTCTATCATTGGCTACTGCACTCGCGTCTTTTGTATTGCTCCAAAAAAATTGACAGAAGTATCACTTTCAATCTGTGATCAAATCATTTTCTGATGCCCATTCGATCGCCTACAAAATTGCCTGGTTCGCAAGTTGTGTGAGCCTCCAACGCAGTCTTCGATGCAACCAATCAACATGAACAATTTTCACACAAAAACACCTTCCAATGCTTTTGGTTTGGCTACTGACAACGAATCACATGATGCTGCAAATGAGATTTGCATCCAAAAATTTGTCTGCCAATATTCACATCGACTACGATTGTCGATAAATGGATTTGACTACGAAATACCGTGCCTATTATTGCTTGTGATAGTTTATGCATTACGATCGGCTAGCGTCCGATAGACACCTTCGATAGTCTCGACTGTTGTGACTATTGAATTAGTTAAAAAAAATTTGCTTCAAAAAATGCAATCGGACTGCTCCCGTTATAGGCTGTCAGATAAAGCTGAGTCATTATTCACAGTAGTCATGCATGAAAAAATAAAGATCCATATATAGATTCATCTACTGCTCCAAAATACGATGCATAATTGCAAGTCACCATCAATAGGTTGTTCATCTTAGTAACATAAATGCTACACCGATCACAGTGATCACAATGTCAAGCGAGGACCAAGCTCCACAAAAATCAATCATCACAAGTTCACTGAGCATAATGTCCCACATGTAGGATGCCAAAGAAATTATGGGATTTAAAAAATAATGTCCTCACAAAGAACTTTGATTGCCTTTGGGAAATCTATGCCCAATGCTCCCTTACGCTATAAACCTCTGTGCTAATTTTGATCAATGCCTACCAAGAGTTTATGTTGGTCTCATATCCTTTCATGAGTCACGTGTCTAGTTAGGATCACCTTCTCGTAGGATGTAGAGGTCCATATAGGTTGTCATAGAGTCCCAATCCGCCATGCTGTCATGTCCTCCGTCGTCACCTAGGGAAGTGTCCAATCATGTCTAGAGTGCGGTTGAGTCCATGTCACATTTTGATCTTCGCCTTGGTGTCATCCCGTAGCCACTAGGAATAGTATGTCTAGGTCATCTAGGTGGTCCACATGTCTAGGGTTCTGTGTCCACTGGTTACCAGGTCATCGTCCAATGATCTACCTCTAGGTCACACCACCTAAGTTCTTGCTAGGCAGGTCTGCATTAGCCATCTAGACTTAGGAGTTCGGTCTAGCCAGATCTCAAGCCCTTTCATGTTTGTGTCAAAGTCCCAAGAATCTATTAGCTTTCCTCAGCTCTCAGGCTACAATCGAGCCGAGAGCGATAATTGCTCTGATACCATGTTAGGAAGCAAGACAATGTGCATTAATAAAATAACAAATAAATAATACAATAGTGGCTTATATTAGCCCGTAAACAACGAAGCTAACTAGCCAACTTAGGTAGGAGTTGTAACAATATTAACAACTAACCCAATAATGTAATAACAAATAGCATATACGCTAACATTGACCACGATATCTCCTACTACAACCTACAAAAAAGCTTCAAAACTCCTCTTTTCAAAGCTCTTCTAAAAATATCATCAACTAGGCTGATTACTGTGGATCTGAGGGATTAAAATGGTTGTTTCTATTCGAGGGATCAGGTGAGTGGCAAAAAAAATTAGGTTCTTGGGCCAAATTATTCTTTTGGCTTGATTTAGACGAAATCGGTTGTATCTGATTTTATCGGATCATCTGATTTTATCGAGGGGTTTGCGACACCCAAATTAGGTTCAAAATATAGTCTGGGTGCCTAAATTAGGTGTACGTGGGAATTGAATGAAATTGGACGCATCTAGTTTTGTTGAATACGTCCAGTTTTGTTAGGATCATCCGATTTTGTCGAAGAGAGTACAATTAAGCTATTTTTTATTTATTTTTGGAATGGATATCGAGGTAGGGATTTTTGAGGATGATTTACCTGTTATTAGGATAATTGTGATGTCTTAATAACATTAGTAATTTGGAGGTGTGTCCAAATTTTGTGGCTACAACTATGCATGACATTTGCCTTTCAATTTTGACACTTCTTGTTTAATGTGAGGAATGCATAGTGATCGTGGCACTACTCTTTCACATTTTGTTAATCATTTCATAATAATATTTTTGATTTTATACATATTGGATTATGCTAATGTTTATTTATTTCTTCTTATGCTTTAGTTTATCACATAGTAATCCTTCTATGGTCATGACTGTATTTTCTTTTATTGCATTTGCTTTAAATCTCTCTCAAACTAAACTTCTAATTTTTACTTTTTAACACTAAGATTAGATAGTTTAACATGATTGGTTGGGAGCCAACCTAAATCTAGAGGTCGGAGGGGACACAACTTCTCCTTTTTTAGTTGTTCATTTTTTTTTTATGGGTGTAATTATAGCTAGATATTTCCATAATTCAATAATAGGTACTAATGATAATCATTCTTGGTTGGCATCCCTACCTTGCCAATGCATTCAAGTTACTATTTTAAGTGTAAATCATTCATGTTTTAAAACATATGTTTTAGTAGTCATAACCATAATAGTTCAAATGTATGGGTTCCTACTACATCAAAATTTTTGACAGAATATTGAGAAACAATATTATAACCCCAAGTCAAAATAGATATGTGAAGCATTACAAGAAACTTTGAAAGAAGCTATATACTGATTGATTATTCCATGGGATAAACTTTGTATAAATAGCAAAGTTGATCAATGTGAGCCATTGGATTACAACAACTCAACAGATCTGAACTAGTATTAACTGGGAGTTTACCTACCTCATGCAAGAGTGGTAACTCAAGTTTAAACTATTCTAGTAGAACTTAAGATTTATTCTAACACCCCCCCTTAAGTGATACTAGGGGTAAAAAGGCTAGAAATGAGTCCTGACAACAAGGCTTGATTAGGTACTCATGTACAACATATAAAGAAAAAAATGAGTCCTGAAAACAAGGCCTGATGAGGTACTCATGTACAATAGAATATTTTGGAGAGATGATGAAAAAACCATGTGGGAAAAACCATCTTCCAAAAGAAGAAGAAGAAATTGAATAAGAAGAAGGATGAGAAGAAGAGAGGATAAAGCCTCTGCAACACTCTCCTAAGATAGCTTTTGTACCCCAAGTTTCTCATGCAATTGATGGTAGCATGGAGAAGCAAAGGGTTTGGTGAAGATATCTGCAATCTGACGCTTAGTCGAAATATATTCCAAGCAAATATTCCCATCCTGAATGTGCTACCAAATGAAGTGCATGTGAATCTCAATGTGCTTGGTGTGTTGATGCTCAATAAGATTGTGAGAAATATGAATTGTACTTTGGTTGTCACACCAAAGTATGATAGGCTAATCATGGAAGAAACCAAACTCTCTCAATATATGATGAAGCCAAAGTGCCTCATGAATGGCCAAAACTGCTGCCCTGTACTCAGCCTCTGTAGATGATAATGCAATGGCCTGTTGTTTTTTGCATGACCATGATATAGGTGAAGAACCAAGACAAAAAATATATCCAGAGGTGGAACATATATCATCAACTGAAACTACCCAATCAAAATCAGTGTATCCTATAATTTCTGTAGATCCTCTACCATAGAATAGTCCAAAATGTGTAGTACCCTGCAGATAGTGAAGAATTATTTTTGCTGCTTGCCAATGGCTAAAATGAGGGGTTTGAGAAAACTAAGATATTAAGCCAACAACATAGGAAATGTCAGGGTGAGTATGAGTCAGATATAATAGACTCCCTACAAGATGTCTGTATAGAGTAGCATCACATAGAGGTGAAGTGCAAGAAGAAGTTAGAGTTACTCCAGACTAAAAAGGCATTGAAGAAGGCTTGCAATCAACCATCTTAAACCATTGTAGAAGATCTAGAGTATACTTATGCTGACATAATGAAATCCCTGTATCTGTTTGGGTTATCTGAAACCCAAGGAAGTAATGAGCTAAACCCAGATCAACCATCTCAAATTTTTCTAAAAGGGAGTTTTTCACAGTCTAAATGTGAGAAGTGGCACTACCAGTGAGGAGTAGATCATCAATATAGAGAACAAGAATGGTGATGTTATCATATTCACGCCAAATGTAGACTATAGCATCAGAATCACAACAAGAAAATCCTATGGAAAGAAGGAAAGAATCCATCTTATCATACCAAGCTCAAGGAGCTTGTTTGAGACCATAGAGAGACTTTCTTAGTCTACAAACAAGGGAGGAGTCTTGAATAAATCCAGTTGGTTGCTCCATAAATATTTCTTCTTTTAAGTCACCATGCAAGAAAGCACTTTTGACATCCATATGAAAAATAGGCCATTTTTGTGAAGCAGCAAGTGCAAGGACCAACCTAATAGAATCCATATTTGCAATGGGGGCAAAGGTCTCAAAGTAGTCAATTCCCTCAACTTGTGAAAAACCCTTAGCTACTAAGCGAGCTTTGTGTTTGTCAATTGTTCCATCTGTTGCATACTTGGTTTGGTAAACCCATTTACAACGAACCAATTTTCTTCCTTTAGGAAGAGGGACTAGATCCCAAGTTTGGTTTTTGATCAAAGAAGAATATTCAGTTTCCATGGCATCATCCCATTCTTTAATTCCATTTTCTTGATTAAAGGATTGAGGATCAATAGAAATGGATTGATAGACAAGACTAGAACCCATGGAGTGACTAAGCCTGGATGATGGAAGATCTTTGATATAAGGGGTGGCCTCTTGAACTATGGTGCGGGCCCATTTTGGCATTGTTGGAGGAGTAATGGGTGTGGTAGGACTTTGTGTTGGTGTTTCAAGAATAGGATCCTCATTGTGATCATTTATCTCAAGGATGGGTTCTTCATCATATTGAGGCTCAAATATTGGATATGGCTCATTGGAATCAAGGTTGGTAGAGGAAGATGGATGAGGATCTTTAGAAGGGAATGTTTCATCAAATTGAACATTTCTATGAAAAAAGACCTCATGAGTGGTAGGATCAAGTAGCCTGTAGGCTTTCATATCCTCACAATAGCCAAAAAATACAAGTTGTTTGATTTTCTTTTCTAAAGATTTCCTCTTTTTCTTCGGGATGTGGGCCCAAGCACTACAACCAAAAATTTGGAAAAAAGAGACATCAGGTTTTAAACCAGACCAGGCTTCCTCTGGAGTTAAATTCTTAAGGGATTTGTGTGGTGTGCGGTTTTGAATGTAATTTGCATAGTTTATTGCCTCAACCCAAAAAAATGTTGGAAGATCCCTTGAGTGGAGCATACAGTTAGCCATTTCCTTTAAAGACCCGTTCTTTCATTCTGCTACACCATTTTACTATGGATTATGGGAGACTGAATGTTTATGAAGTATACCATGAGTGGAGAGGAATGTAGAGAACTCATTACTGAAGTATTCCCCCCATTGTCTGTTCGAATCTTTTTGATTTTGCATGTTGCTTGATTTTCAACTAAGGCTTTAAAATTTTTGAAGTGAGATAGGACATCACTTTTGTATTTTAGAAAATACACCCAAGTTCTTCTTGAAAAATCATCAATGAAGGTTAAGGCATATTTTGCTCCTTTGAAAGATGGATGTGGGAAGACCATTAAGTCACTATGGATTAGTTCTAGTGGGGATGAAGCTTTTTGAGAACTACTTGGGTGAAAAGGATCTTGATTTTGTTTTCCAAGAGCACATCTAGGACATACTCCATCAATAGAAGAGACTTTTGGCAAACCTATTACCATTTCATGAGTATTCAACTCTTTTAGATAGCTATAACTAAGATGTCCAAACCTTTCATGCCAAATTTTGCTTTCAAGATCTCCATGAGCAACAAAACAAGAGGCTCTATTAGAATATTTGAATCCCTTGAAGTGAAATAGGTGAGCTTTATGATCAATTTCACCCCTTTCTATAAGTGAGTATGGTTCTTGAAAGTCCTTTATTTCAACTCCTTGTGGTGAGAAGAGAACTGTTTTGCCTTTTCCAGATGTACAAATTTGGTAGATAGATAGAATATTTGTAGCTATATCTGGAACATAGAGAACATTATTGATATGACCACCATCAATGGATATGTCACCTTTTCCTTTGATAAGGATAAATGATGAGTCACCAACTTCAATGCTGCAAGTTGAGCTTGAGGAGAGGGAAGTAAATGACTCATGTGAAGAAGTCATATGATGAGTTGCCTCTAAATCTAGAACCTAATATTTTGATGAAGTTTTTATAGCTTTATATTGAAAATTTAAGGCTTTTCCTATATGCTTTTTAATGTCTATTTTGTGATCCTTCATTGCTGCCTCTAGCAGTTGTAGTCTTTTCCAACATTTATTCACAAAATGACCATCCTTTTTGCAATGAGCACAAGTTATAGGGTCTCTTTCTTTCTTTTTGAAATTTTTTCTTAGTGGAAGCTACTAATTATTTTGATGAGGAGGGAGAGGTTTCATATTTTTCAAGCTTTATTTCCTCTCTATTTAGTCTATCACAAAACTCCTCTAAAGTGGGCATTGTAAAACTTGTACCAAGTGCATCTTTTGTAGATAAAAAGGTGGTTGCAAAAATTTGAAATACTCCATTTAATTTTGAAAGAATAAGATAGATGCATTCTTATTCTATTTTATTCTTACCACTGCCTTTTAATTGTGTGAGGACTTCTTTAAATTTGGTGAGAAAATCAACAATAGTGCTAAAGTCTTCAAGAGATAATGTTGTTAACTCTGCCTCTAGCTGCATTGATCTTATTTGATCCACTTTACCAAACAAGTTATTTAGTTTCTACCAACTCTCAAATGGAGTTTTACATTCTAAAATATGAAACCATAAGCTTTCACTTACATTTGTGCTGATAATACCCATTGTTTTATACATCTTCCCTTTATGAACAAAGATTTCATATTCTTTTTCAAATTCAGGATACTTCTCTTCTAGCAAGTGTGTGAGCCCTTTTTGATCAATGAGATTTAATATTATGGGTTTCTAGGTATGATAATTATGAGGGGTGAGTGGGTCAATTGTATTTAAAAAATTCATATTGGCCAGAAAAGAAATTGCCAAACCCCCCCAAAAAAAAAAATTACTCAAAAAAAATGCAGCAATTAGGCACCAAAAAAACACCCCCCTTTGATCCAAGGCATAAAACAAGTGCAATAAGTAGCACCAAACCCCCCCCCTAAAAAAAAAAAAATTGTATTAATAAAAGTACAAGTAGACTCTTCACTTTTTGATTGAATTTATAGAACAGGCTCAAAAAAGAATAGTGAGAGGAGTCAAAGATAAGGATGTTATAAGGTTACAATGCTTCTTCAAAGAAGAATAAAAGTTTCCACTAGGATAATAAGGTGCAAAAAATTGAGCACCTACAGCTGGAAAATTTTTGTACCTCTAAAATTGCTAATATTTAGCCTTATTGATAGACTATAGAAAAATGAGAATAAAAAAAATGTGACTCTGTTACATTACTTTACTTCTTAGAGTCAAAAGAGTGACTCTGTATCAAATATGAAGTAAAAAGTAAACCACTTTGAATAGCTATGCCTTATATTATAAGATCATGCAAAGTAAAGTGGAAATGAGACCCACTGTCCACTTTTGCAGGTAATCCAAAGTAGACGAATGGATGAGTGAGGATCCACTGACAGGTAAGCCATGGCCAGTAAAAATAGTGGGAATCCTTAACCTACAAAATAAAATTTGGGAGAGCGTTGGGCAGCAAGATGGCAGTATATCGTAAAAAAACATCAACAAGGAGCATAAATATTGCTATCCACTGCAGACGCTCAGACTTGGTGAAAAATTAGACAACAGCTTCGAAAGTAGAGCATGATGATCAAAAAAACTTCACAAGCAATATGTTATTTTTTGAAAAGACACCACCTGCATATTTGTATACTGTCAATGAGCCTGCAAGAAAAATATCAGCTAGTGCTTTGTGTAAGGCAACAAAATTTTAGAAATAGCTTGTTGTTGGTCTTTGATTAGACTTCACACATTGGAAGCAAGCACATTCTTATGTAACGTCCTTCGTCGTAGGGTTCTGGTAGGTGCCGGTGTCTAAGTAGCAACAATCTCATATTTCATACAATTTTACACACCCACATGATAGTATAACCAGCAATGAAAACTTAGAATGCATACTCCTTAGAAGCAACTAAAAAAAATTATCACAGATCATTAGAGAAAAAAAATTTGGGTGGATGATATGCATTTTCTTGAGGTTTATTTAAATAACCTCACAACTGCACCAAGTAGAGTAGAGCAGAGTGTCGTTGAGAGCTGAAGTAGACCAAGTAAAACTGCTAGTGGATCATTGACGTTCTCTCCTTTTATCATGCAGTCCTTCTACAGTTAATTCCACTGCATTAAACTGGCGTGCTCTAGTGATGAAAGTGGTGGGTGCTAGAAATTACGTGGTAGGAGATGTGCTTTTGGTGGAGGTGAGACACAAGCTAGGTACTTATGATGCAGGTGGAAGAGAATCATGGATTTTAAGGTAAAGCTGCCAGTGGTGAGCGGGAGTCAAAGAGCGATAGAAGATGATGGGAAAATTTTATGCCACCATTGCCAAAGTATGAATGGCGCACAAGGGAGACGTTGAATCGATTTTAGTGCTCCATGATGAGGCTTCAAAAAAATATCTGGTAGTTTTCAACGAGTTCTCTGTGGAGCTATAATAAAACAAGCATTCGACACCGAGGAAGTAGGTGCTAAAAAAATTGAACTTGTGGCCAAAGAAGAAACATGTTCTTCACATCCGTTTTATATGTAAAAAGGCTTGCCCACTATACTCCCAAAAGACAACAGATAATGCTATATATAAGAACATATAATAAATTTTTAAAAGGAAACTGCCAAGAAAAAAATGGATAGAATGAACCAGTTAAAGAAAAATTCAAGAGGCAAGAAATCTTGAATACAAGCATCTACTAAGGCTCTGATACCATGATAGAATATTGAGAAAAAATATTATAATCCCAAGTCAAAATAGATATGCGAAGCATTACAAGAAACTTTGAAAGAAGCTATAAAATGGATTGATTATTCCATGGGATCAACTTTGTATAAATAACAAAGTTGATCAATGTGAGCCATTGGATTACAACTCAATAGATCTAAACTAGTATTAACTAGGAGTTTACCTACCTCATGCAAGAGTGGTAACTCAAGTTTAAGCTATTCTAGTAGAACTTAAGATTTATTCTAATATTCTACATCTTTTGATGAAATCCAAACCTAACTAAAAGTTCCTTGAAATGGAAGACAAAGAAAAGAAAAATAGAATATACTAAAACAATAATGTTACAATAAATTCCTTAGTTCTCTAGGTTCAAATATTATATATAGTAAGTACAATAAGATAAAACAAGAGTACTTAGGGATTTTATTAGATTCTAACAAGATAAGATTTTTTGCTATGAACTTTTTTTTGATAAGGTTGTAAGAAGGGATTTTTGAAAGGACCTCAACCCTTTTACATTATCACACAACATATATAAACCTTATTTTTAATGCAAAATGAGATAATACATAGGTCATCCTATTCAAGGATACACCCCATATTAAACTACATGAACTATCCCATATATCCTTAACTATATAAGATGATATATTACAAACTTAGACACAAATATAACACCAACACCACTAAAAAAATTGAGACCAAGACTATAGAAAAACATTGATGCAAGAAACTAAACACCATTAATGAAACCAAATAGACTAAACACCATATTGACCAACCCAATATGACACAAAATATTCATTTCGAGTGTTGTCCTTTCAACATGCATGTAGTCACAACCATGCGTTCTTCCTTCTTGGCCAAGGCGATCAACTTGATTTTGGTATCCATTACAAACTCTTGAATTTGATTGGTGATCCAGTTGAAGTATTTGGTACTACATCATATTGAGGAGGCCAGATCATCCAAGAATATTAGATTGGTACCTAAACTAGTTGTAACAATAAATCTTTCAGTATCATCTTCAAAAACCTTGGACTCCTTAACATGAATCTCTTCCTGCACCATGGCCTTCACAATATTTTGATCCCCATTCTTAGATCGATTCATATAAGCCAAATCCATGCCCTTTAGTTTCTCCATTTGATAATTCTCCTCACCATCCTATAATATAACTATAGAAAATGCAATAATCTGTCAAATATATTAGATGGTGCTTTAAAGGGGTATTGCAACCCCTTACATTCCAAGAAATGATCTTCATTTATTAGATCTAGTGGGATGCTTATGGTTGCTTAGATTAAGAATCATTTTAATTCCATTAGCCATATATATAATTGTTTCTCTTTATAAAACCTCCTTATTTGAAGGTCTACCAAGTGGTTTAGATTCTCTCCCTACATCAATTCCAGTCTTCTTACTATTTCTTGTAATTTAGGATGTGGTTTTATTATCCTTTAGTGATAATCCCTTTTCACCAGATCCACGGGGTGTCATATTTCATTTTTCTCCCTTGCTAACCTCAAGTGTTATAAGCTCTTTTTTTGACACTTCATCAATATTTTTATCCCTAGTTTCAAAAGTTTTATTTATTTTCTCATCTACAATTTTCTCCTTTTTCTCATCTAGTTTTTCAATGAATCGAATGGATTTTTGGTAGGAATTTCATTTATAGAAAGACTTAGAATAGAAAAATAAGGTCATACCATAATATGTTTGTCCATAATATCACCCTCTTCAAATAATGCAATAGCTAATCCACCATATTATTTGCAGGAATTCATTTGGTCTCCATCATCTGGTCCTAGCTTCCCAAGATCATTTTTTATCATTTTGCCTACATTTATCTTTTTCTAGATATGCAGCTACTATTTCTTCCTACATTAGAGAAAAAAATTCTAACATGACCAAATTTAAAATACCCATTACACTTGACAAAAAAATTCTCAAATTCAATGACTTGTAACCACTTGTAAAATTTGGAGATAATTTCAACAATATTTGATAGATCTTCCTCCATATCGATACAAACACAAAATCTTGCATAGATCAACCTAGATATTGCAACAGTGGCTGAATCAATTACTATAAGCTATCCAAAATTCTTTGTAATCCCTTCAAAAATATCGTCCTACAACAAATTCAAAGGAAGTATAGGTAATATGACCCAAAAAGAAGCATATAGGATGTTTTGGCTATAAGGATCAAAATTTGGAGTCTAACACTTTAGAAACAAACCCTTTTCTATCAAAAACCAAGGACCCTTTTGCAAAATATATCCATATCCTTAGTGAAAGTTAATTTAACAAAAACAGATTGTTAGGAAGGGCCATGAGCTCCGTAAAGCCCAATGGTTTCCATTTAGCATGGGCTCATTTTTTAATTGAATCCAAATAAGGTCTAGTACCCAATTTTTTTCTAGCAAAACATAGATCACCTTGCCACATCCATTTTAGCAAATTTGTCATATATAATCAGTTTCCCTTTCTCAATTGCTAGATTAAAATTCTTATTTGGGTTTTTCTACTTTCTTCTAACAATGTCCAACCATGGTCTAGCTCCATGATGAACCTACTTCTCTTCAACCAAATATCCATAAGATCTAAACCTATACTTTCATACAAAATTCTCTAGTGAAACCGTTGAATCTCCAACTTCACCATGAAAATGACAATGCCCCTCCTCATTCTAATCACAAAAATTTGAATCCTACCCTAAGTCATGTACCATTATTCTGAATAATTCCAATTATTAAAGTCCAACTTCATGGTGCTTGCAACATTATTACAATTTGATGTGTTGTTGATGTGACAACAATGATGGATAAACCATAGGCTATTGAGGCAACAATGATAGTGGATCAACCATAGGCTATTAAGGCAATAGATGAACCATAGAATACTAAGGCAATGATGATAATGGACCAACCATAAATTGCTATGACAATGGTGACAATGGATCAACCATAGGCTATAGAGGTGGCAATGGTTATGGATCAACCAAAGGCTTTTGATGTGGTGATAGATCAGCCATAGGCTACTATGATAGCAATAGATCAACCATAGGATATTGAGATAATGAATTAACCATAAGCTATTAAGGCAAAAACAGATCAACCATAGGCTACTAAGATGGTGGATCAACCACATACAACTACGATGACGATGAATCAACCACAAGCTACTAAGATGATGGATCAACCATAGGTTGCTATGGCAATGATAGATCAATTATTGGCTATTAAGATGATGAATCAACCATAGACTATTGAGATGATGATAGATCAACCATAGGATACTGAGGTGACAGATCAATCACAGCTCTCCTATGAACTATTTTCAGATTATAAACTATCAACTATAGTTTTAAAGTTGAATTTAAGTAACTTTTAAGGTCCATTAGCGTTATGCATATCACCACCTTGTACTACTCTAGTTATATTGTGCATGGAAGAATGTACTCTTTTGCTATTTTCCTATGAGGCATACGTACCCTACCCTCCTTTGGATTTGAATCTTGGACCTCCTATTTGGAGTACCCAAGCCTTTATCACAACAACCATTAACACAATTTGGATGGATGATATTTATTACACTATATAGTATCACATGCAAATGAAATTATCTCGCTATTATTTGTAGAATAAATATACCCATAATCTGATCAATTAACACCTTAATGTGCTTCTCATTATTCAAAGATGATTGGAACATAAATTATATCAATCACCACATAATTTTAATTTAAGAAAAATAAAACTTTCAATTTCATAGAATTGATTTAAAATGGAATACATTTTTTTTGATTGATTGATTGTGGAAGGGGTTTTGAAAGGATCCACAAACATTTTACAAAAGGAAAAGGTCTCCAAAGAGGATCCTACAAGGTAAACTCCTAGGAACTAAAGGGAGAAGAAGAGAGAACACATCCAAAATAGGGGAGACCCTCAAAACAAAACCAAAAGAAAAGGATCCCCTAGGATCTGAAATGAAAAGCCATAGTAAGAAACCAAACCAAGATAGGAGTTTCAAACCATAAAGAACTGAGATAGAGTCTCAGTAATATGGGAGCAAAAGAGCCATTGAAAACTATAGAGTAGTGAAAGAACAAGATCCAATAAAGAGAATAAGATCCAAGAAAGAAGGATCCACCTAAGCTTTGATCCAATTAATCATCAAAGGACAAAAAATCTTAGAGAAGACATAAAAAATGCTTGGCCATATGCTTCTTTACTTTGCCAAAGGTTAGGGAATAGAGATATCTAAGGATAGAAAAAGTAGCAAGATCCACATGCAAGGTCACTAAACCTTCAAAGGATAGGGTAGGATATCTTGTAGGAGAGTCTTGAGCCCCATGCTTCTGTTAGAAATAGAGTTTATTCCATCATTTGGGTTATGTAAATGTATCTTCCAAGGTACATACTTATGACATTAGATTACTTTAGGGGGAAGTTATCTAGTTACTTCATGCAATGTAATAAATGTACAAGTGTCAATGTGCAAGTTGTATATGTGCAAGTTGTCTCTTGCACAACTAGGTAGAGTATTGGCCAAGGAGCCTATATTTCTATGTAATAAATACCTAATTTTTAGATAGATATGAGAAAGAGAACATTTCACAGGAGTCTATTAATGTTTTTATTTTTCAAATATGAGACTTTTTAGATATTTTTATTTATATCCAATCTTATTCCTATTCTATCATTCTCAATTTCCAGAGCTTTGGCCCCTATAAATAAAGGATCGGAGAAGTCCACTAGTTATGAATCAGACATAGAACCAATGGGGGATACTTGGATCCAATTTAGGATTCGTTATTATATGTTCGCTCTAGTTTTTGTTGTTTTTGATGTTGAAACGGTATTTCTCTATCTGTGGGCTATGAGTTTTGATATTTTGGGTCTATCTACATTGATAGAAGTTTTTATTTTTGTGCTTATCTTAATTGTTGGTTTAGTTTATGCATGGTGAAAAGGAGAATTGGAATAGTCCTAGCTTCCAAGGTTTTGGGTAGTGGAAGAGAAGAAGAAAATTCCATAAAACCAACTATAAATCCTATAGAGTTTGATCGAAAAGTAGTGTAGTTTTGTGTAGATCACCATATATTGGTTATGGGTGTAATGTAGTTTAATAGTTTCATTAATGAAGTGTTTATTTCCTCCATAGCTGCATTGTATTCATTTATGTTATTTCTATTTACAACGTACAGGATATCTAAATTCTGTTAACTATTACCTAAAATTTCTTTTGTTGCAAAAAAATAATTCTTAGAGGATTAGGACTCCTACAAAAAAAATCTAGGAGACTCCAAATTCGTTGCCTGAAGGTCGGTGTGCCTTCATAGTGTAGAGATTAATTCCTTGTGTAAGAGAAGAATATTACGAAAGAAGAATTATGGTGAAGAGTCATGGTGAAGTTAGGAGATTGAATATCTCCATTGCTGGATTTAAGAACTTCATAGTTGAAGGACATGCCATAGAATCCTTGATACAAAAAGGCCATAGAAGCCTTGAAGAAAAGGCCATAGAATCCTTGAAGAATAAGCCACAGAAGTCTTGATACTAAAAAGGCCACAAAAGCCTTGATACTAAAAAAGGCCATACAAGCCTTGATACTAAAAATACCACAGAAGCCTTGATTCTGGAGAAGAATTCGAAGAGAATATCTGATTCAAAAGTAGACTAAATATTCTAGTACTAATAATTTTTTGTAGGGAAAGAAGATTCAATGAGTTGGGAAACTTCCTACAAGAAATTTAGGAAGGGTATCTTCTTTAGAATCAATTCAACACCCGAAGCAAAATTGAAGAGATCAGGAGAAGATCTCATTGAAAATTTTCCAGTATTTAAAGAAGAAGGACTAGGTGAGTCCTGCTCAAATCCAGAAGTAGCAAAAATAGATATCTAGAATAAAGTCTCACTACAAACAGTTTAAGCAGCAGAAGGTTGAAGAGAAGGTCTCAAGGAAGACCATTAGAAGCTGCAATATCAAAGACCTTGGGAAGGTCTCATCGAGCATCTAGAAAAAGGCTAGGAGAGCCTTACTAAAAAAATTCTCAAATAAGAACTCATTGGAGAAATCCACTATCAAGGAGAAGCCCCTAATAGTGAAGGACTTGGGACAATTATCACCATATGACAACAAGCCCAAGAGAAGAAGAATTTGGCAAGGAGTGTTAAATTAGTGAAGAAGAATTTGGCAAGGAGTGCCAAATTAGTGAATAATAATTTGGCAAGGAGTGCCAAATTTGTGAAGAAAAATTTGGAAAGGAGTGCCAAATTCATGGAGAAGATCCTTCTTGAAATCAAAATTTGACAAGAAGACTAGAAGATAGAAGAAGCTCACCAAATCTTGGAGATTTAAATATTACCTCTCACAGCAAGAAGGCACCACTTTAGAGACAAAGACTTCTCCAAATCTGCATCAGAAGGAGGAGAACAAGCCACTAAATCCTAGGCTTGTGAAATAAAGTTTGAGATCATCATTTGGTGAAGAAGGAGCTGTTAAGGATAGTCTATAAAGAGCTGCAATATCCTACTTGAAGTAGCAACTTGGTGATTCTAGACACCGAGATCTACATCCTCTATAGAAGCGAAAAAAGAGCAATAGAAACTTTAAAAAAGGTAAGCAAATTTTGGTGCAAGTAGATTCATTAATTGATTTACTTATGAGATTTGTTAAAGCACCTAATATTGGATTAATGTTGCAACATAGAAAATTGGATTACTGTCTTCAAAAGTGCAAAAAGAAAAAAAAGGTTCTTTTTAAGGTTCATTTGCACATTAATTACGATTTGATTAGATTTCAGAATTGCTTCTATCGACTACCTATCATCTACTTTGGAAAAAGCAAAAGAAGACTAAGTCTTACAATATAAATTATAATGAAATTGCAGAATAATTATTAAATATTCATTTTAGATTATTCTTGATTAGTTGCAGTAAAGTTGATTAAGTGCATTAATTTGAGAGTTGATTGGAGTGATAAGGTGAAATTGTTAGTGCATTAAAAGAAAGTATATTAGATTTATTTGCACTATTCTATTGCTCTCAAAAGGATTATTGTTTATGTTCTCGAGAAGGGCACAAAATAAAAAATTATCAAAGTGTCTAAAGACACTATTAGTGCTCTCAAATTTGCAACACATATTGGCTAAGTGAAGCCAGCAAAATAGGTTAGAATTCTCTAAAATTTGGAGAAGAATATGAATAAAAAAAATAGAAATAGAAGCTTCAAATATTGAGACTTGGTGAGTCTCAAATCCAAAGCATTATAGGGTTAATTGCAAGGAGAAAAGTGTAGAAAATTGCATCATATAAGGAGCTTTCTATCTACTTCTATCCAAGATTGGATTCATCATTATAATACCCAAGAAAAAAGGGGGAATGTGTCTAAGCAAAAATACAACTTCAAAACCCCTGCACTGCATTCAAAATTCTACCATAGAAATCAGAATATTAGACCTACAAAAAGGATTGCAAGAAAAGGTGCAAAAGGCATCTTATTTACAAGTAGTGTTATATTGAGTTGCACTTATCTAACTCATTCTACGTAGGAAAAAGGTAGATTGGAAAGTGCCTCAAAGGTACACTATAAGCAGGTTGAATCAGCCAAAGGCGTATGAATGGTATTATTCTCCCAAGCATAGCAAAGAGCCTCCTTTTGGCTCATATTCTATGTATCTTGGATGACTAAACCTATAAAAGACAACATAAATCTAGGGAGAAATCTAGCAGTGTATAAGCAAGCATACATTCAATCAAGGAGCATTCCTATCAAAGCCAACATACATCCAATTAAGGAGCATTCCTATCAAAGCAAGCATACATTCGATCAAGGAGCATTCCTCCCATTAGCGGAGCATCACAGGGTCTTTATAAAAGTGCTACCACAACTCCACCAAAGCTTCACCAAAGCTGCTCTATATATTTTCCATATCTCCAACATAAGCCTTGCTTACATTTCAACATCAATGAAGTACAAGAAATAACAAGGTCGAAGAACAGGTTGAAAGGCTTGCAAGAAAGCATTGATAAGACAAGGACATGCAAAGGAAAGAGGACACCACTTGTCATACTCCAAAATAAACTTAGAAAACACCCATGAAGGAGACATTACATCATCATCTTGGTGGTAGAGGAGTTACGTACAACAAGGAGCGTTACAGTTAGGTAAGTGTTGAAGCAAAAATATCTTTCTAGACAACACATGAAGAGGGAGTGAAGAGTAACATCTCAAGAAAATATGACACTTGTCACAAGCGTTTAGACAAGATTGAGGTCTCCATAAAATATTTAAAGCTCACTTGTAGGGTTTAAAATATGGTTGTGACACTTGTCACACCTTTGATCGCCTATTAAATATGACTTGGATGCGGTAACGAATGTAAGAAAATCGATAGCAACGGTAGCAAGTGATTTTGAAGTGACTCAGTGATAACATGGTAGTATCTTGGTTGTATCATGGCAGTAGCTTGGCAGCTACACAACAACGGAATGACAACAACTTGAAGAGCAATCTGAGAGCAATTCAGAACATCCAAAAGTAGCGAAGAATATTACTCCTGGTCAAACGGGTCAAGGAAGCATTAAAGTGAGTGTTGAAGCAAATAACAAGTTGAATAATATTCCATTACCATAGTGCCCAAAAAGGACAATCTACCGTTGTTTTCATAAAGGTACAATTTTCCATCTAATTTGCTTTCTTTAAAAAGAGAGTTATAAGGTTGAATTATTGAAATAAATCAATCTTCATTTGAAAGCAAAACTTAGGGAAATTAAAATATCAAAGTTGACTAATATTTGCAAAATATAACCTAGGATAAATAAGGGATACTACTTGGAATTAATCCATTTAAAATTTTCAACTATTAAGGTGTTCTAATTATCCAAATTTGGGAGTCATAAGGGCTACAAATCCAAACTAGGTTGGAAAATATAACATTCTTGTCTCAAAAACTTCTCAAAAGGGATAAAAGAAATCCAGCATTAAAACCTCTTCAAATTGAAAAGCGCTTAAGTTCAATAGGAGTATGAAGGTGTTAAAAAGTTGATTTTTTATCTTTACAAAATTTATACAAAATCAATCAAAATTGAACTATATTTTTACAAAAGCACTATATTATATTCCAAAATCTCTAGGGAGTCATAATACATTCTACAAAACTTGAAAATAATAATATCCTTCAAATATTATAAAGTTGGGAAGATATAAGCTTTCTACAAAAACCTAAAATTAGGTATTCATACTCTCATTACTAGGGAGACATAAAGAAGTCTACAAACCTAAGGATTAATAAAGGTTTTATAAAATCAAGCTTATATACTTCAATAAGGGATCATATATCCTAATATTGGGAGCTATAAGGTAGACTACTAAAGATTCTATCAAATTTCAAAGAAAGATCTATCATGGATGAAATTTTGAGAAAAGCTTTCAATAATGAAGAACTATTCCATGAAGTAGAATTCTACTCTCAAAACTTAATAGATACTCTAGAAGGATACGAGTATCTACTCTCTAGAGATAAAGATAAATTCTCCTTATTTCTTAAAGAAGCCAAAGAAGGTAACTTTACAACATTGATTAACTATCTTCATGAAATCCTCTTCACAACATGGTGGAACTCACAAAGAGTGGTTATATTTTCATTGAAAGAATTTTTGATAATGTATCTATCATTAATTGTGTTTGTACTTACTCAACACAAGAAACAAGCTGGAAATAAAGAACAATACTATTGTGATTATAGACCAAATTTTCATGAAATAGATATTTCACCAGCACCAATGCAGAATCACTGGAAGAGAAGGAGAAAAGGAAGAAAAGACATACTAAAAACATGGCATCATAAAGACTAAACCAGGTGAATCCATACCAAAAAGCAGAAGAATATTCAACTACAACTTAGTTTACATCATATGAAGACACAGATTACTTGCTAAACCTAAATACAATAAGCAACAAAGGAGAATATAAATTCCACTATCTGTTGAAAGAAGATCCATATTGAAGACTAAAGTCTTCACTACCCAAATAATGTAATAAAGGGGGGTGTTAGAAATAGAGTTTATTCCATAATTTGGATTATGTAAATGTATCTTCCAAGGTACATACTTAGGACATTAGATTACTTTAGGGAGAAGTTATCTAGTTACTTCATGCAATGTAATAAATGCACAAGTGTTAATGTGCAAGCTATATATGTGCAAGTTGTCCCTTGTACAACTAGGTAGAGTGTTGGCCAAGGAACCTATCTTCCTATATAAGAAAGGCCTCATTGTTAGATAGATATGAGAAGGGGAACATAGATAGAGATGCTTATAGCATAGTTGTAAGTAGTAGTGTAGTGCTGTGTAGTTCACCATATATTGGTGATGGGTGCAATGTAGTTCAATAGCTTCATTAATTGAGTGTTCATTTCCTCCATAGCTACGATTTATGTTATTTCTATTCACAACATACTTTAGTCATATTGTATATTTACTTTATTTTATATTATTCTACATCTGGTGATTGCTATCTCCCTTTGCTCATTACATCAAAAGCTAACAACTTATGGGTAGTAGATCAATGCAAACTCTTGAGGGAACCCCCCAAATAATCAAGTCAATTCTAGGGGAGGACCTAGAATTAGAACCAACCAGATCACCATCAATGTATCACATAAGAGCTATGAGGATCGTGCTACTAGGGGGCTATGAGACCATTCTAAAACTAGAGAACACCTTCCCACTGTGCGGATCGACTCCAAAAATGCACTTGCTTTCCTTGCTTTCATTCAAATTACCACTCCTTTTTAAATTTAAATTTAAAATTTTCCTCCCAAATCCAAAACTTAATTTTAGGGGGGAATATATTTCTTTGCTTTCTTTTAAGTTCTTGATCAAAATTAATTCAAAAAATTAAAAATATTTCTCTTTTGTGACAAAGGCCAAGGAAGGGTTTTCTTGTGTGGACCTCATTGAAATCACTTTTCCTTGGTGTTCCTATAATTTCTTCCCTAGTTCCATGCTATTAGGGTAATTTTGTAAGATATTCCCTAGATCTACGAATCCTGGATCCATAATACCAGGGTTTTCCTACTAGTGCTTCTTTGGATCCACGTACCCAAGGTATTCTTATAAGGGCTTCCCTGGATCTATGATTCCAAGGTGAAACTATTAGTGTTTCCTCAACACCATGATCCTAGGGAAATTTTGCATGGTCTAGGAGGGGGTTTCCTACGAGGACCTACCCAAAACCATAGTTCTATGGTAAATCTACATGGGCTTCCTTGGATCCATGATCCTAGGGAGTTACTGTAAGTGCTTCCCTAGATTCATTATCCTAGGGAGACTCTGCATGGCCAAGGAAAGGATTTCCTATGAGGGCCTCCTTGAAACCATAGTTCTATGGTAAATCTACATGAGCTTTCCTAAATCTACAATCCTATGGAGATACAACAAGAGCTTCCCTAGATCCATTATTCAAGGAAATTCTACATCGTCCAAGAAGGAATTTTATATGAGGGCCTACCTAAAACCATAGTTCTATGGTAAATTTGCATGGGCATCCCTGGATCCATGATCCCAGGGAGATACAATAAGAGCTTCCCTAGATCCATGATCTCAGGGAGATTCTGCATGGCCAAGAAAGGAATTTCCTACAAGGGCCTCCCAAAAACCATTGTTCTATGGTAAATCTACATGGGCATCCCTAGATCCAGGATACCAAGGAGATACAACAAGAGCTTCCCTAGATATACGATCCTAGGGAGATTCTACATGGCCTAGGAAGATATTTCCTATGAGGGCCTCCCTAAAACCTTGAACTTGAGATAAAAATTCATGGGCTTCCATGGATCCATGATCCCAAGAGGGACTAGATTCACTCAGAAACCATAAGGCACAAACCCACCTAGAAAAACAATACATCACTGATCCTAGGATCCAATTTTATTCCCGTAGATACTAAACCACTGGGAAAACCATCACCAACTCTGCTCTTGGGATTTATCCTAATTTTCAAAGGCTCCAACCCACCCAAAAGACCAATTGTAGTCAAAATGTATGAAAAATGAAATACATTTTGACTACATCAAAGATCATTTTAAAATATGCATTTCACATATTTAGAGATATAATCTTGGATGTGTTAACAACAAAACTAAAACATTAACATGTCATGGTGAGTTCAAAATTTATTCATTATAATAAGTTTAAACCTTAAAATCAATACAAATTAAAGAAAATAGAAATTACAATGTATGGTACATAATATATGTGATCTTATTCATTAAAATATTGTAGTCTATTTTTATCAAAAAAGAAAGCTATAATATTAAATCTCATCCCATAACAAGCAATCGTGATAATGCACAGGAAAAATCACGTCCCGTAGAGAGCCGGGTGCAATTTCATAGAAACTATACGAAAAATAAAAGACAAGAGTGATGACTCGATTGAATCACCTAAAATATTTAAATATGCATGCAGAAGAATGAATTCACCTAGTAGAGAGCATAGAAGCAAAATAGAAGGGTTGAGACCTCCCAAATGGTAAATCTCTCCTTAGGGCTTCAACACAGATCCACCAAGAGCGAGCAATAGCAATAAAAAATCCAATGTAGTATAAAACCAATCAACTTCAAACTTCAAAGTTAACTTGCTTGTGAAAGAATAAGGAGGATGCAAACCAAATAAGAATACTTTGTGAGAAATAATTGTTAGCATTAAATCATTAAAATTTATCATGCAATAATGTTGTGTGTGAAAAGTGAATTCAAACCCTCCTTATATAATGTATTTTAAGGTAAGAAAGGTAGGAAAACCAAGGAGGATCAACGTAAAACATGCTAAACCCAAAGAATTAGAGTTTTCTTAGACCAAACCCTAAAAAGGTGAAATCATGCCCCGTCAAGGCTGACCATGATTTTGCCTATGTAAAGTTGCACCCCGTTAAGGGCAATCATGGTTTTGCATAGAGGAAAAAATATCAAAATAATGGGGGATAAGCCTAACCCTTGACTTCAGCAAGTCTAGAGGGTCTCCTAGGAGGTTCTAGGAAGATTTCCCATTGAAGTGGATCAATTTTCCATGTCTACATTTTGCCCCCTCTTTGATGCATTTAAGGCCAAGTAAATGCATCAAAGAAATATGTAGATCCCTATAAGCAAGAATACAACAAGCACATAAAGAAGTGGCCAGGTTTAGAAAAAAGATGATGCAAAAGGGGTATCACAATGGGTACTCTAGACTTTTGCATGCTAGACGAGATATTATTACCGTTAATGTCTCTATGGCTGGGGTGCCCCCTCGAGTTTTGAAAGGAATGAATATTCCTTAGGAAAATCAAAAGAAGCAAGGATAGAAAGAGCAAAACATGAAGAATGAAGCAAGAAACAAACAACAGAGTAAATATTACTAGGTATAGCATGAATCTAATGTAGCTAACATGAAATGCATGGAATGAAAAGAAGAAATAAGAAGGGAATATAAAAGAAGAAGAATCCAAAGGCCACCCATAGAAAGTGAGATAAACCAATAAAAGAACCTTGAATGAAGGGTGTTATGCCCAAAATAATGGTCCAGGTGTGGAGTGAAAAACCCACTATGGGTGTAGTACTCGCTAAGATGGATAAATGGGTAAAATATGGAGCGTAACCTGCTATGGGTGATTTCTCAAATGATCAAATAATAGAGTGTAATATGCTATGGATGATTGCTCACTAGTGACTACTATGGGGTGATTACCCGCTAGGATGTATGTCTAGGCCTACTAAAATAGCCAAGGAGCTTATCCTGTAATGGGGTGTTGAGCTCGCTGAGTCAAAAGAAGCATAACCCAATAGGGAAATACATTTATTGCTGATGTGAATGATGTATTAGCAAGTACTATCCGATAGGGGTGTGTAAAAATATATATAGACCAATCAATATGAGCATAACACAAAGTGAGTGTGTGCATGTGCTGGAAGAAATAAGAAGAAGAAAATGAGGAGCAGAGAATTGTGCATGTGTGCCCCCAGTTTGAATTTTTAGCTATTGAAAAGTCAAGAGGAGGGAGATGTGCAAACAAAGGAGAGAAGAAGGTATATCCTTATATGAATAAAGAAAACATAGGAGAAAGAAGAAACATGCAAAGGACAAGGATATACCAAAAGAGGATTGTATCCCTTAAATTTGGAGAGAAATTATAGTCATTGTAAAACTTTCAAATTCAAGGAATATAGGAAGAAGAGAGGAGAATGAAAGAGCAAAATAATATGAGAAGAGAAGAATGGATGAAAATGCATAGGCCCTAGGTTGGGGCTTCACTAGGCATCATAATCCTAGTGAAAAGTTCAATGCATGTGAGCTATGACCTAACTAGGTATCATCACATGCGATTGTCACGAGTCCCTGAAAGCAATATGAACAAGCAATCATGAGCAAGCAAAAATAACATTATGACAATAAAAAATGCTAGAGAAATAGAATGTCAGGAAATCATGCAAAGTATGACAGACAGTCATGTAATATGAGCAGGCAAACAGATGCAATATGATCTAAATTAAATGCAAAATGTAGATGATAGATCAAGAATAATATATTTTTAAATGCATTATATTCATAGGTTATTTAAGTTCTTTACCATCCAAAGAAGCCAAACAATAGGCACTTGAGCTAAACTTATTCTTTATGACAAAGGGCCCTAACCAATTGGGTTGAAACTTACCTCTAAGATCAGCATGAGCATTGGTGTTCTTCTAGTTTTCCTTGAGGACAAGATCCCCAACCACAAAATAATGATTGCAAAATTTCTTAGAATAAGATCACCGAAGCCTATCCTGATAGGCTCGTAAATGCTCTAAGGCCTGAATGTGCTTTTCATCTAGTAGCTCCAATTGGTCCAACTAGTCTGCACGATACTCATCACCAACCTCAAAGTATTGCAACAAGATGCACAATAAAGGAATCTCAAGCTCAAAAGGAAACACCACCTCAGCCCCATATACCAAGACATATGGTGAGGTCCCTATGGAGTACGCACACTAGTATGATAGAACCAAAAGGTAGGATAAAGCTGGATATACTAGTCACAATCAATATTACTAACCAACTACTTCAAGATCCTGATAAAAGACTTGTTGGATGCTTTGACTTACCAATTACCTTGGGGTTAATAAGGAGTTGTCTACATGTGTTGAATCTTGTACTTAGCACAAAGATCACAAACTTCCTTATTCTTGAAAGGAGTGTCATTGTTATAAATAATCACTAAGGAATCCCAAACCTACAAAGAATCTGGTTGAAGATGAACTTAGAAACTTGAGTTCTAGTCACCATATATAGGGGTATGGCTTCGACTCATTTAGTGAAATACTCAATCGCAGTAATGATAAACTTGTGACCATTCGATGATACTAGGTTAACTTTCCCAATAATATCCAATTTCCACATGGAGAATGGCCAAGGGGAAGTTATGACTTGAAGATCCTGAGAAGGAGCATGGATGAGATGATCATGGCACTAAAACTTATCACAATACCAAACATAGTTGCATGCATATTTCTCCATGGAAGGTCAATAGTACCCCATTTGAAGGAGATTTTTGGCAATAGCATTGCCACTGAAATGACCTCCACATGAACCTTTATGAGCATCATTAAGATAAAGTTGGGTTTCATAAGAGTTAAGACATATCAAGAGGATACCTTCAAAAGAATATCGATACAAGGTGTTACCGATTATGACAAATCAACACACTCTTTTACGCAAAATCTTATACTGATTATTATCTAAACCATCAGGCATCAAACCATATTTAAGAAAATTAAAGATGTCATTATACCATGGCTCATATGGGGAAGCTTCTATGGTCAAAGAATCTAATGGGACAAGATAAGAACCAAGAGATGTAGGTTCCTTGCATTGTCTAATGATAATCGATGCTTGATCATCTTCTAACTCTAGAGGGAACAAGGATGCAGCAACAACTATGACATCCACATGGTGGTTTGAGGATCTAGGGATAAAATCTATGGTTACTCAGTCAAACGAGGATAAAAACCTAGTAACAATCTCCTTTTAAGGTTTATTTTTATCATCTCAAGTCTAATAAACACCATTAATCTAATAAAACACAATTTGAGAGTCACCAAATATCGATAGAACTCTAACCTGCAAAGCTAAGGCATCTCTAAGGCTAAGGATAAAAGCTTTAGGTTTTATAGTGTTATTCATGAAAGAGAAATAAAGCTTGAAGGACAAGGGGATGAGTTGCTTTTATGGGGTGACTAGAATGACTCCAACACCAGTGCCCTTCATGCATCGAGTTCCATCAAAAAACAAAGTCCAAGACTCAGACTCTTCAATTTAAACATTGAAGCACTCATCAAGAAAATCAACAACTATAGGATGGGCAACTTCTAGGGGAGTGGAGGCTAACTGGTTAGCAATCACCTAACCCTTAATAGCATTTTGACCTATGAAATTCAAGTTGAAATCACTAAGGACTAGCACCCATTTAGTAGCTCGACCTAAAAGGTGGGGCTTAGACATCAAATAGCATAGAGGATCAAACTTTGCAACCACAAATATTTTATGGTTGAGCATGTAGTGTCTTAAATTTTGAGAAGTAAACACTATGATAAGGTAAAGCTTCTCTAAGGGAGTGTACCTAGTTTTATAGCTGACCAAGGTTCAATTGATATAGTAGATAGCTTGATATTTATTTTGATCATTATTTTGGGCCAGCATGGCTTCTAAAGCATGAGAAGTGGCTACTATATAAAGCATCAAATGCCTACCAGGCATAGGAGGAACTAAAATAGGCAGGGAAGTGAGATACTATTTGAGATTATCAAAAGCTTTCTAACACTCAAAATCCCACTAAAAAACCACATCTTTCTTAAGAATCTTAAGAAAGGGTTGACACTTATCAACTAACTGGGCAATGAACTGATGGATAAACTAAAGCTTAACTTGCAGATTATGCAGTTCGGTCAAGGTGTAGGGAGGAGGTATATCAGTGATGGTCATTATATTAGTGGGATCCACTTCAATTCCTCACCTAGAAACTATGAATCCTAACATTTTGCTATATGTGACTCTGAACACACACTTAGTGGGTTTAAGATAAACATTATATTGTCGAAGTCTTTCAAATATTCATCTTAATTAATAGACATGATCTTTTCATTCTATGGAGTGAGATAGAAGATCATCTACATAGTCTTGGAGAATATCATGTATCAAGTCCTAGAAAATACAATTAATGGCCCACTGATAGGTAGCTCCTGTATTATTTAGGCGAAATTGCATGACCTTCCAGTAGAAATTTTTCCATGGAGTAGTGAATGATGTCTTAACCTGATCCTCAGTGGTAATAATAATCTAATTGTAGCCTAAGAAACCATCCATAAGCGAAAGCATTCCACATTTGGCAATGAAATCTACAATCTAATCTATGTTGGGCAAGAAAAAATCATCCTTAGGACATGCTAAATTAATGTCTCAAAAGTTAGTACATATTGTGATTGTCCCTTCCTTCTTAGCTATAGGAACAATGTTGGATATACAATCAGAATAGTTTATAGCCTTTATAAAATTGATGTTAAGGAGTTTTTGGAGCTCTTCCTAGATTGGGAGGGTGACCTTAGAATGCATATTCCTAAGTTTATGCTTAACGGGCTTAGAAATAGGTTTAACTATCAAATGATGCATGACAAGGGAGGGATCAAGCCATGACATGTATGCATATGACCAAGCAAAGATATCTTGATATTATCTTAATAAATTGGTCAATTGCTCATGCTTATCCATGGACAAGGCTTTACCTAGTTTAAAAATTCTAGGGGCTTCCTCGCTTCCTTAGAACCTATGTTCACATCTATGGTCTCCTAAATAAGTATGGATAAGTCATCCTCAAGAGGAGGTGGAGTAGGAATTACTCCTAAGTGCTCAAGGTTATTGGGAGGCATAGAACCAAAGTCCACTTGAGATCTATAAGATTCAACCTACGTAGTGCAAGAGATAGACCCGTCAAAGCATATGCCATTCTAAGGTGCATTATCATATTTGGCATATTTCTCAAGGGTTATCATCGACAAAGAGGGAGGGGGTGGTCCCTCATCCTCAATACTCCACTCTAAACCTTGATGAGATTCATCTAAGAGAGATTCTTGATGAGAAGAGTTGAATTGATTTTGTGATGAGATATTGATTGGTGATTCCTCATAAAAAAATTTAGGTTTCTTGGTTTTGTTAGATAAGGAATATAATGAATGAAACTGAGCTAGATCATCTGGTGAGCAAAATTCAAATGGACGAGGATCACCCAAGATCGAAACAAGTTGGTTTTCAAATTTAGCTTTCACACATTGATTAAAAGTAGAAGGGATAGCCTCCATCGCATGGATCCAAGAATATCCAAGAATAAGATTAAAATATGTAGGACAAGATACCACATAAAACAATGTATCTAAAGTCTTAGGTCCAACTTTGAGGGGAAGTGATATGGTATCATAAGCTTCTTGGGACTCATTATTGAAAGTTTTAATGATATCACCAGATTTAGTTATATTTTTCTCTTTTAATCTAAACTTTTGAAAGAAATGATATGTGCATAAATTAAGAGAAGAACCATTATCAATCATAACTCTTTTGATAAAAGTATCCCCAATAAATGCAGTGATGTAAAGAGAAGAATCTTTTTGCAAGTCTAAGAAATAAATATCAGCATCCAAGAATGTGAGATGATGTATCCCAAGATATATTACAATATTGGCCATATCACTAGGGGGAATATCTAGAGGGATAGATTGTTGCCGTAGAATATTTATTAAGGCTTCTCCATGAGTAGGAAAATTTTGTAATAGTTCCAAAAGAGATATTTGCTAAGAAACTGATCTCTTGTTGAGATCGCTGGATCTATTAATTTTGCACTAATTTTTCTAAAGTGGCTATTATCATACCAACCATATTATTATCATAATGGTGTGGTAGAATTATGTAATATACTTTATTAGCTGTCTAATTAGTTACATTATGATTAATAGATGGTTTTTATTGTAAATTTCCTAAATCAAGACGTTCTACATCAATTAAATCTTGAACCACATGTTTTAACTTCTTATAAGAATTTATCCAATGTCCTTATACTTTATGATATGCACAATTTTGACCTACCTTATACCAATGAGTTGTAGTATCTGGTTGCCTTATAAGAGGTAACTCAATTACATTGGCTTCTAAAAGTTGTCTCAAAATTGCTTCCATATACATATTAAACCTTGTAAAATTCCTTTGTGGAGGTTTCTGAAGTACTATTTTTTGTAGGTTGTTAGTAACTTTATTAAAAGGTCTACTATCCATTCTACTATCACCTCCTATGTGTTTATTATTATGTTGAGACTTAGTAGGTTTCTTTTCTTTGACTTTGAGTTGGTGTCTTCTCGTAAGAGCTTGTTCTACTTTTATTGCTAAATCAATCGTTTGATCAAAAGATGTAATAGTAGTAATATATAATGCATAAGATAATTGTTATTACAAATTTCCAATAAATATCTCAAGCATATCATTTGGAGGAAAAGTATATCTCAATCATCCAACTAAACTTCTCCAACGAGCCAAGAACTCTGAAAAGTTTTCTTTTTTTCTTTGTTTTAAATTGTAAACATCTTTCATTGTCACTTACTTTTCAATATAAGCACCAAATTTTTGAACAAATAACTCTATTATTTATTCAAATCTCTTCAAGGAGTAATTGGGTAACCTATAATACCATTCTAATTCCATGCCACCAATACTTTGAGGAAATATCTTAAGTAACATGTCATCATAAATAAGATCATGGCAAGCTGTTCTAAATCTTCTTAAGTGCTCAATAGGATCTTATGACCCCTTAAAAATAGGCAATACTTGCATAGGAAAATGCTTAGGATAAGGCCTAGCAATAATAATAGGATCCAATGACATATTACACATTTCCTTATAATTGTAAGTGAAACTTGAAGGTTGAATCATCTCAACTTTTGAAACCAATTGCTTTACCATATTTGTTAAATTTTGCACTTTTGGATTACTGTTATGCACTATCCCCAGATTCCCTAAGGGAGGAGTGTTGGACATATTTATACTATTGAAGTATGTGGTATCTTGTTGAAGAGGATGACTAAAATTTGGTAGAATAGAGGCAATAGTGTTGAGATAAGTAGATTGAGGAGGAAATTGAAAATTTTGAATGACACTACTAGTTGGAGGGACTTGTAGATTCCTCCCAATGTTTGTGGTTACAATAGTAGCATAGGTTGGAAGATGAACAAGATTACCATGATTCAAATATTCACTCAAGGAGTTATCATTAGATGGTCTAACTTCCTCAAGTAGTGATTCTTCCTCTAAAGCTGCATCCAATGCATGCTTATGATATTTATAAAAGGTTTGCACATGCTCAAAGGATTTAAAAATGAGATTCCCATCAGGTTCCTTAATAGGATCAAGACTATTATCAATATCTTCTTCCTTAAGGTTAGGATTTTCTTTATTAACTTGATCATTCTCTTGAAAAATATCATTAAACTCTAAAATACTTCTTCCATTACCAATGTTGGAAGCCATTGAGAAAAAGAGAGAGGGACTAAAGGTAAAAAAGAGAGAACTAAGACCCAAAAAAACAAGCACTAGAAATTTATTTCTTAATATTTTTTGATATAACACACAAATTTAATGATTTTGATTAAGGTTTTAAAAGAAAATCAGGTGTTCACATCGGGTTCACCAAATATGTAGAGGGGGAAAACTGCCCTATCGCGTACAATTCCCAAAAGCTAGATCCACAAGAGATATCATTGGGGTGAACCACAAGGGTATGTTATTATCTACACTCGGTGCTAGGGGGGAAGTGTTCACCAAGAATGGTTTAAGGACTTGCTCCAAATCCTCTAGTTTTCAAGAATATTTGATGATTATTGATGTAATGATAATCAACAACCAAATGTATTCAATGAATAATATTTAAATACAAATGCTATAGACTATAGATAGCTTTAGGAAATATTCACGGTAACCACTAACCTATTAACCTAAATCAATTTGCCTACTACTTGCCGTCCATAATATCGGTCGAACAAATAACTTAACCTAGGTGAATAGTAAATGAAGATTTACCTAGTGGTAAAAAGTAATTAATTACTTTTTACCATGTGGTAACTAAAAACTACCTAATGTAGGAAATGGAATGATGGAATATTATTCTAACATCCCCCCTTATTATATTATTTGGGTAATACATACATATCTCGCTATACAACAATATTTGGGTAAAGTATATAACTGCCCCAATACAATGAAGAAGATGTTGATCTGTTGGTTCTTTGCTCTGTCACAGTGCTCTGGCTGCTCCTTAGTAAAAAGTGGGTCATTCCTAACTTTGTCTTCATGCCAATGAATGTCCTTATGGTAATCACATCATCCAACCAAATTGCATGGGTAACCAGCCATTACAATCACTAGGTGTAGTAGAATAGATCACTTCATGCAAGGTTCATTCATTTACAATATGAATTTGCAAAAGATAAGGTAGCTAAGGTGTCGGTCGCTTTCGGAAATGGACCCTTATAAGTTCCCCCCTTCTTGTTGCAAAACATAGTGTAATTAATTTTTGAAGGAAGTGTGACTAAGGTGTCGGTCAAAGCCAAAAATGCACCTTTATAAGCCATCTTCCCTTTTTACAAAAATTGTGAAGAAAAGAAATTTATATCCCCCCTCAATTGCAAAAAGTGTGCAACACAAGAGTGTTGTGAAGGATTTTACAAATATTGCCTCCTAGACAATTTTACATCACAAAAAGTCGCTCCTCTTGTTACAAGTACTTCAAACACCTATAATTTGCTATTTATGAAGCCTAAAAGAGGTACAAGCACCCATTATTCCAAGGTCTTCAAACAAAATACTTATGCTATTTATGAAGCCAAAAAGAGGAGAGAGAAAAAATGGTGCTTTTGCCCAAGGGACACATGTGTTTTCCCTCTACAAAACTATTCTAGCAATTAGCACTCTGTGTGCTTTCTCTGAACCATAATCAGAATATGTATTAGACATCTCATTTGCAACATTGCCTTGGTTTTTCATTTGACCTTTCTCTTTGGGAGGCTTGTTCTTAAACCAACATCTCTTGGTTTGATGAGTGTCTTTGTCACAGATTTTACAATACTTGCTTCTTCTTAGTGTCTTGGCCTTGACCTTTGTTTTTGTTAGAAGAAGAGCCTTGTTGTTGATTCCACTTTTTCTTTCCTTGTTGTTTATGTGAGAAAAGTGCATTGTTGGATGCATCATCTCTTTGGAATTGATTAGCTTCTTCAGTTTGAAGCATGTTCACCAACTCTACAAAAGTCACTATCCTACCAGAGACTTGAAGGGATGTAATCAAAATTCTATAGGAGTCTGGAAGAGCTCTCAAAATAATTGAGATTAAGACTTTGTCTTCCACAGTTTCTCCTAGGGCTTGCAGTTTTGTTTTCAAATCGGCCACTCTGCAGAGGAATAGCTCTACTGTTTCTCCAGATTTCATGTGAAGTGTATGAAGATGTGTTTGAAGGTTAAGAATCGTGGATTGATTCTTTCCCTCAAATATGGTAGTTAAGGCATCCCATGCCTCCTTTTCAGTTTTAGCTTCACTTATATGAGGTTGGATATCATCAATAATAGCTAGCAAGATCATTAAGGATAATTTTTTATCCTTTTTATCAAAGTCTCTTTGATCTGCTCCAGTTGATTGAGGTCTAGTGACACTTCCATCCACTATTGACCACAAATCCTCTACAGTTAAGATAGCTTTCATCTTAGTCTTCCAAGTTGAATAATTTGAATCTTTGAGCAGTTGGCTCTCAGTGAGAGACTTGTGTATCATGGCCATATTTTAGGTTTCAAATTTGATAGGACTAAGATGGTTGTATACCCTCAAAAGAGTATATAGAAGTTGGTTACAATTTGCCTCTAGAAGATATTTAATGGCACCTGCCTTAACACCCTTACCAAGGGATGAAAAGTTGGAGGAATTTTAAGCCAAACAAAATAGAGCAAATGAAACAGGGGTAGGTTTGTGTAAAACTTTTGATTTTGCCCTTTAGGATATTTAATGACACCTACTTTAAAACCCTTGAAGAAGGATGAAAAATTTGAGGATATTAAGCCAAACAAAGAGAGTGAATCAAGGTGATTTAGATTTTTGATCGTTTGATGGGGAGTAAAAAAAATGACTTGTTTTAACCTATGCAAAGTTTAGCATGGTTTTTGAGTGAAGTTTGGGTTTTGTGAGATGCTTCTTTTAATGTTGTATTTGAATTTTTAATTGCACACAAAAAAATAAGTGTTAGTGCAATAATAAAAACATGAGAGCAACCCAAATTCCCAAATTTTTATCACTCTAGGTGTCGGATGCAACCGAAAATGCACCTAGTACAAGCAATTTTTAAGAGAAGGTGTCGAGTAAAATCGAGAATGCACCTTTCTTACTCTGAAATATCCCCCCTTTTTTGTTACAATTTTGCAAACTATAGAATAAAAAAAATGAATTCTATCCCCCTTAATGTTTACAAAATGTAGAATTTAGAGCACTCCTTTCAAAACCAGTCGACACACGACCTGCATTCGAAAGGCTTCCAAAACCAGTCGACACACAACACAAATTGGTTTTAGTAGACCCAAGGTCTTCAATTTCTTCTCAATTTTGCAAAAAATGAATGTGCAATTTTATGTCTTATATCCCCCCTTGGAGAAAACAAATGCACACTTTGCCTTTGAATATTACAAAATTTTAAGTCTCCTTGTTTTCAAATTTGCAATAAAGAATCAATTGTTTTGATTTTATCCTTCTTTGAAATGTGCAAAATAAACAAGGTTTGAAAGGTTAAGGTTCCCTAATTTTGCAATAAAAAATGCTCTTCTATGTCTTATATCCCTGTTTGTGAGAAAACAAAAGCATTATTTTGTTACTATTGCAAAAAAAATAGGGTTTCCCTCTTTGTTTTTAATATGCAAAATTTAAACAAAAAAAGTTTAATCTTTAAATTTTAATTTTAATAATAAAAATAAAGTTATATATTAAAAAAAATCAATTTATAAAAAATGGATTTTTAAAGATATAACTTATATTTAAATTATGAAAAAAAAAATATAAAGAAAAAACTTTAATGTAAATAAAGCAAATTAAAAAAAATATGTAAACCTTACCATTTTTTTTAATTGTCCATAAGCTTTATTGAAAAATCTTATCGCGCAAAAGAAAGGAGCCCCGACGAGATTGGAACTCCTTACCTCCTGTTGGGAGCCTTAGCTCCAAGCCCATCGCCAATTAGGCTATCTAACCCGACTGAAATAGAAGCGGGCCATCTTCTATTTGAAGGCGGGCTCACGGGCGGGCGGGGCAAAATGGGATTTAATCCCACATTGCTCCCACAAGCAATCTCATGTGCTTTAAAAGTGCTTTCGCCCCCCTACTTAGTGATTGCCTTTGGGAAATCATGCCCTTTGTTTTACCATGCAACCCGATGAATAGAAACCTGCCACCTCAGCCATGTTAGCCTCCACATGTGCACTTGCATCGAGATCAATGCCGAAAACATCAACAAGAGTTGCCACCTCAAGCGACCACCTCGATTCTCATGTCATATCGTCACACAGTCACCATGTCAGTAGATTTACAGGGTAGCTTGTCATATATTCTAATCTACGGGCTGCCACGTCAGCAGAGTGCCAAGTCAGCTCGGGGTTCTAGGTCACAATCTGTGGGTCACCACATCAGTAGATTTCTAGGTCAGCTCGGGGTTCAGGTCATGATCTATGGGCTATCACATCAGTAGATCTCTCTCCTTAGGATCTGTGCACCAATGGGTCGTGGACCACCACGTCAACAAATCTCGCTCCTCGAGATCTATGCGCCTATGGGTTGCTTAAGCTCAGATCTCGACCTACGGGTTGTGACATCAATAGATCTTGCTCCTTAGGATCCAAGCCTCTGTGGGCCCTCAAACTCCTATGCTAGCTAGGTGAGTGAACGCTAGTGCATCGGGAAGCATGCCAGATCGAACAACACTTCGAGAACTGTGCCTAGACCAACTCCTGTGGGCCACCTCGAGATCCTTGCAAATGGAACGAGATGTCACACCCGTCTTGTCCAAATGCCTCTAGCAAAAAACAACTGAGTCATAGGTACCAAGTAGAACCCAACGAATGATACCAATGATGTAATGATAATCAACAACCAAATGTATTCAATGAATAATATTTAAATACAAATGCTATAGACTATAGATAGCTTTAGGAAATATTCACGGTAACCACTAACCTATTAACCTAAATCAATTTGCCTACTACTTGTCGTCCATAATATCGGTCGAACAGATAACTTAACCTAGGTGAATAGTAAATGAAGATTTACCTAGTGGTAAAAAGTAATTAATTACTTTTTACCATGTGGTAACTAAAAACTACCTAATGTAGGAAATGGGGAAATATCCCAAATGATGGAATATTATTCTAACAATTATATTCAAGACAAACACCTAGATTTGGCCTTTCTAGATCTATGCTATAAAAGATAAAGGACAATACAGGAATATATAATGTAAGAAGATAAGATCTAACACTAGTATGATTATTTATTTGAATGCTTTCTAACCCTATGGTTTCAAGACAAACAATATTTAAGCAAGGGCTCAAGAAGAGATGCACAAAATTAATTAACCCTAAGTGCACACTATATGTTGTTTATATTTCAAATGCCTAGAAATTAATTAGATGTATTTCTTAAAAATTAGATCTAGGTTTTACAAAAAAAATATAAAGCACTCAACAAACAACCTAAATATTAATCAGAACACTTAGCTTATCCGGTGATTTATCCTTGCATTTATCCCTTTACCCAATGCTATCAATAATTCTTGTTTCTGCAAGATAACTTGATAAACACTTTGAAAAATATGATTAGTATTAGGGGGCCTGCTTAGGCTATTGTATATCAGTGCTTGGAGGTGCAACAGTCAATCCCCCTAGGTCCTTTTAGTTGACCTTTGATAAATAAAAGCAAAAATTAACCTTTGGAAGAAAACAAACATAATACAATACAACAAAATAAAATGATGGAACCATAGAATAGAATGTACTACTATGCTCTAGATGCAGTCTCAATTATAATGATAAAGTCTAGGACAATAGTTTATCCCTAGATTTAGCTTAGGAAAAATTATGCCTCGTAATAGGTAACCATGATAATGCACAGGCAAAATCACACCCCATAGATAGATAGGCACAGTTTTGTAGAGAATATATAATAAATATAAGACAAGTGCAATGACTTGATTTCATCATCCAAAAAATCTAAATATGCATGCAGAAGAGTGAATTCACATGGCAGAGAGCACAGAAGAAAAACAAAAGGGTTGAGACCTCCCGAATGGTTGATCTCTCCTTAGGACTTCAACACAGATCCACCAAGAGCAAGCACCAACAATAAACAATACAATGTAGCAGAAAACCAATCAACTTCAAACTCTAAAGTTAACTTGCATGTGAAAGAAGAAGAAGGATGTAGGCCGAATAAGAATACTTTGTGAGAAATTATCGTTAGCATTAAAACATTAAAAGTTTCCATGCAATAATGTTGTGTGTGAAAAGTGAATTCAAACCCTCCTTATATAGTGGATTTGAAGGTGAGAAAGGTGGGAAAACCAAGGAGGACCAACGTAAAACACACCAAACCTAAATAATTAGGGTTTTCTTAGACCAAACCCTAAAAAGGTGAAATCGTGCCCCATCAAGGTTGACCATGATTTTTCCTATGCGAAGTAGGTCAAAAGAAGGGGGGAGAAGCCTAAACCTTACCTTAATAAAGTCTAGGGGGTCTCCTAGTAGGTTCTAGGAAGATTACCCATTAAAGTGGGTTAATTTTCCATGTCTACAAAGGGTATCATCTCATGGATCCTTATACCAAGTAGTCATATATCAATAAATATGTTGTGTTTAATGAGAAGAATGGGTGTATCTCTTCTCCTAAGTGTTGACAAAGCACCTATTGTTTTCTTATTTAATGACAACGATGAAGCCGCTAAGAGAGAGGATGTTAATTTTGATCAATATGAAGAATATTTTCTAGATGGAATTGATGATCCAAGACCATCCACTTTGAGTACCACTCATAGATCCAAGTGGTATCTCAGTATAATTCTTGATTTAGACTTAGATCATGTTCTAGATGCATCTAGTTATGAACCAAGAACTCAAATTAGAGTTTAAAATAAGGTCAATGTAGCCTTAATGAGCATTGTGGTGTAAATATATTAACCTTTAATGATTTTCAAAGCTCTTAAATTAAAGGAGTGGAAGGATTTAATGAACATTAAATATTAAGCATTGATGAAGAATAAGACGTGGCAACAAGTTGATCTTCCACATGGAAAGAAATCCATTGGTTGTAAGTGGGTATTCAACACCAAATACAAAGTTGATAGGAGTATTGACAAATACAAAGCAAGACTTGTTGTAAAGGGTGATGCACAAAATAAGGAATTTACTATGATGAAACTTTTGTACCAATAGTGAAGATCAAGACTATTTGGATGGTTTTCATAATGGATGCATAGACTGGATGGAAATTGCATCAAACGGATGTGAAGAGTGAACTTTTTAATGGTGACCTCAAAGAAGTCTACATGACACAGCTAGAGGGATTCATCATGCCTAGTCAAGAAAATAAGGTATTCAAACTTATCAAAGCTCTCTATGGGCTAAAGCAAGCACTGAGATCCTGGTACATGAAGATCGATGAGCATATTCTACAACATAGATTTTATCATAGTCCATATGATCCAAACCTATACTTCAAAATATTATGATCATCATTGTGTATGTCAACGACATGGTCATCATTAGGAGTTCAATGAAGCTAATCCAAGAAAATGTTAAAGTATTGATTCAACATGGCTGATCTAGAACTAATGTATAACTATCTTGGATTGGAAGTGTAGAAAATTGAGGACCATGTGTTCATGTCAAAAATGAAGTATGCTAGGACATTTTTCAAGAAGTTATAGATGATATATTTCAAGCCCATGGACACTCCAATGGAATCATGGTTGAAATTTTCATGCTATGATCCATATCCATAGGTAAATGGAAGTCATTATCACCATTTGATTTGGTGTCTCATTTATTTGACATACATAAAATATAGAATTAGTTATGCTATGAGTTATCTTTCATGGTTAGTACAAGAACCAAAGATTTGTTATTTGAAAGAAGATAAGTGGGTACTTAGGTATATTTGTGGTATGACTAAGTGAAGTCTAGATAACAAGAAGAATAATCAATTCTCCTTGACAAGTTTCATGAATACAGACTATGTAGGATCCATTAATGATAGGAGATCCAATTTTGGATGTGTATTCTTTCTAGGATCCAGTCTAATTGTTTGGAAAAGTAAGAAGTAGCATGTTCTTGTTTGTTTTTTACCAAGATTGATTATTGTAACATATAAGTACTATCAAAAAGTTGATATGGTTACATCGCATATTTTTAGGAATGGGCATCCTCCAAAAGAAACTTGTGATTCTAAGTTGTGACAATCTAGGTGTTCTAAATCTTATTCACAATCTAGTTTTTCATGATAAAACAAAACATATTGAGATCTAGAACCATTTCATATGTGATATATTCAATAAAATAACATATAGGTCCAATTTTATCCCACATAGGAGCAACAAGCAAACATTTTAACAAAGTTTCTTGTACATGTAAATTTTGAAAATTTAAAAATCTTTTTATATGTACTTTGATTGAACATTGATGTAATAAGAGGAGAAATATTGTGAATATTATGTATTAACCTAATAGTTATAGAGGTTATGGGAAGTTGGAAAGTATTTGTAACTCCCAAACTCATAAATTCTCTATTTCACATGTATATATAGTTCCATCACATCAATGTAAATGTTGATTGCAATGTGCAAATATATTATTTGTTTCTAGCACTATATACTCCTTGTCTTGTTAGAGCTAGGAGAATAGATGGTTCATCTATGATAAGATTATTCCCAAGCTCATTTTCTTCATAGTCAACCTTTGGATCCTATTCATATTAAAAACATCAATTAATATATCTATTTTAGATTTTTGTTCATATTTAGGCCCTTGATCATCCTATAAAAATTCTAGAAGCTCATTCTAGTTTATAGTGTCATCTTTATCCATCTTGTGTAGTAGGTAATTGCAAGGAGGATCATTCTTAATTTTGATAATTTTATCATATTTAGGTGCATTCATGTAAGTATAATCCATTTCCAAGTAATCATCTCTTGGCAATTTGTGTGTCCACTCTCTAGACAATATCATACCAAAGTATGGGGTAAGGTTGAAAACTATCACTTCTTACACCACTACCATATTTAGGTGCTTAGGTATGATCATGATCAAATCTTCAAGGAATCCCACTACATTTACCCTAGTGTCATCCATATAGATCATACGTCTAATCATTTTTGTTTAGGGCAATCCTATATATTCATAAATTGCTTTTGGCATCATTGTTACCATTGCCTCTGAATCAATATTCAACTTCTTAGAATATAGTTTTGATCTTCAAGGTCACATAAAATGGAGGTAGCTTCAATGTTTTCCTTTGGAATATTTAATACATAAGTTGTATTGACTTGGATATGTGTTGGATACTCTATTATCAAGTTTTGCTTATCATCTATGTTGGTTTGAGATAGCTCTAATTGTTTACTCTTAGCATAACTTTTTTTTTCTCTTTCTAAGCCTCTTGGAACAATTTATTCTAACTAGATAGGGCAAATGATTCTAACATATTCATGTTGGTAGGTGTATTATTCATATCTTCAATAATGATGAACTTAAATTCTATAGAGATACTCTGGCTTCGTATAGTGAACGTATGGTATTACCTTGTGGTTGTTGCATGACCTTTGATAGTGAAGGAAGGATATTTCAATCATCACTCAACATCTTTCTAGAGTTAATACTTTTATTTATCACTCCTATCTATGGGTTTATATGTTCCCTATTCATTCCTTCTTTTAGTTTTGAGTCTTTTATCCTTATCTATCCATCTATCCTTACCAGTTTATATTTATATTTTTTAGTTTGAGGTGTACCTAGGGTATTATTTTTTGCAATCTATTTGTATTTCTATTTTTCTTGTTGTGGGACTACTAGCTCTTTATATTTTAAGTGCAAGGGTTAACTCATAGAAAATGTACCATGTTTATTGATATTTAATAAGGTATTACAAAGAGTGTCATTTTTATATATTTGGCCCAAGGGCTACAAATAGGGCCTTCAAGAGAAGGGACCCTTCACCAAATGTCATTACAACATCGCAACGATCTTCTACAAAATCCTCAAAGGAAGTGGGCTTACTACACGTGGGCCATTATTAGCTACACCAATCCTCTTAATTTGCATAACCCTAAAAAAATTATTAGTAACATTTGAAGGCTTGTCTCGATCAAACCTCTCATGATAATAGAAAAAATAACTCAAAAACTTGATTGAAATGCATGAATGAAGTGCAATAAGACTAAGAATGATACAAACATAAATGCTTACCTGACCAATGATTTTGGTAGGATTTTTATGGAAAATATACCAAGGGGTATATTCAATGTTATGTTGCTCCAAATGAAATGAAATTTTGTGGGAACATTCCTCTAGATGTCAAGAATATACCCTCAAAATTTTGTGGCAATTTAATTATAGATGTGTAAGTTATGACCAAAATAGTGAGGGTATATCTAGCTAGAAAATGTACCAAGAGGTATGTTCATAAGTGAATGTACATGTTCATACATTCTGCATTATGAGACCTAAAATGAGTAGTCTTTTGTCTAGGGACCTTCTTGGTTCAATCTAACCTATTGTTGGATGTTGCAGAGAAGCACAAGAACACATAAAAGGAAGCTACAAGGGGGGAGTGTCTAATGTTCACAATGCTCAAGAGGGTGGTCTACAATAATTACAATAGAATAATGACGCATAAAATCATCCTCCTTTCATATGGTATAAATGGGTTCCTTTTATAGAGTTTATAGCTAGGTGAGAGGAGGGTGAGATGGTGGTTAAGTGGAAGGAGAGAGAAAAATGTTTTAATGGGCATGGGATGAGGATAATGCCTTCCTACCCATGCATATTAAGTGTGCATGGGTGTACCATACCCATTTAATACCTAGGGAAGTGAGAAGAGGCTTTATTTAATAAAATTACCTTAAATACCTTTAAGGGGGTGTAGGTGTTATGGGAGGGGGGTAGGTACCTAGGGAAGTGTGAGTGCTTAGGTGGGTAAGAATACATAGGAAGAGGTATGAGGTAGATCTAGGGTTAGGTTGACCTAGGGTTTAGGATCAACTAGGGTTTTAGGGAGTGATTTAAGTGTATTTACCACTTTTGGCCCAATAATTAGGTTTTTGGGTTTGATTTTCCAAGTGCTAGGTACCAGTATTGTGCGAGGGACAATGTGATATTTTTTAGTGTGTATAGTTGTCCCTTCTTGTACTATGTTGTGTGAGAACATGATGGAGTGTAAAAACTTTATGACACCAGATTTATGGTTGATATGTGATGAGGATGGATTGATAATGACTGGTTGTGGTTAACGCATCATTGATTGTGATTGGTTGCAACCTTTTTCATGACATGATGATTGTTGAGGAAGGATACAAATGATTACCTTGGATAATGATCAATGTAAGATGCCCCAATTGTTGAAGGGATGAATGTCCTTGAAACTTTACATTTGATAAATTGATGAGATAATTTGGTTTGGTAAATCATCTAGCCCTTAGTAGGTATTCTCATGATGTTTTTATCGCAAGTGGTTTACGTCTACCACTTCGAGGAAGGGAATTCATGATTAACCATACAATCTCGGATATGGGGTGTACCAAATATATATTTTTTCAATTTTAGTTTTGATTGAGAAGAGAAATTTTGCTTTTGTTTTCCCCAAAAAATGAGAGCTTGTGATAATCTTACACAAAGTTCTTGAACGAATACAATTTCCAAGGTGGATTTTATGATGTCTACCCCCTCAAGCAATGAGATTTATGGGTGAAGAATGAGCAGACAATGGTGAGTCACTTGACAAAAATATCATTATGGGATGGCATAGAGGCCAAGAAATATGGAATTTGGAAAATTATGAAGTTTTGCATAAATTTTTTGTAAATGTATGGAGGGGTACATTTGGTGGTAAATGTACCTATTCATACAATTGAAATTATGTGACCCATTACAAATTTTCTATAGTTTGGGAGACCAAATGATGTCAAAATTTGGTAAAAATTTATCATAAAAAATATCTTTTTGAGTCTAATTCAATGGTGGTGGTTTTGGAAAATTTTGAGAATATTTGGTAAGGGAAACATTGGATCAAATATGACCCTACTTTTGGAAGTGATAAATGCTCAATTTTAGGTTTTTGAAGTGGAAATTTGGCTTGGTTGTTTAGAGGGCCAATGTTTGATGGTGAGTTGATGGAGATTGATGCAAAGTAGTTCAAGAGTGTATAGAATATAATGGATTAGTAGCAGTGCATGATATATGTACTGTAGCAATAATTTTGGTGTGGCGGATGTGCCACAATTTTTGTAGTATTATTTTTATGAGATGAGGATGATGTATACATGATGATTTGTTGTGTTGTGTACCTTTGATTGTGGTAGTGATTGGATGTATATTATTTGATATGGATGTGATGTGATATTTGTCATTCATTTGATATTATTGATGCTATGAATGAAATTGTATGGTTGTGTAAATGCATTTTGAAAATTCTAATGTACATGTGTAATAAAAACTTCTTTGATGTGTGTATTGATTTATACAATCATGTATGGTAGAAGTAATCAATAAAAAGTGAACATTTACATTAACAGGTAAACATGTAATGTGTATGATGAATGTAGATCTAAGGATGATCATATGTAGGTTCTTATAATGATGTTTGGATGATTGACCTAAGGAAAATGCATGCTGATCCTTATGGTATGTTGGTTATGAAACTAAGCATGATGTGTGTTTGTTCCTTTTGCTAAGGATTTTTAAATGCTAGAAAGATTTTTAGGGAGTAAAATATCTAATTTCAACCATCAAAATCATCTATTAGTTGAGTAACATTCTTTTGAAATCTAGACCATCATGTTTGAGGTTAATCCTAGCATGAACTAGTGTGTGTGCAATGATGTTCATTTATCCATTTTGAATGAGGTTGGACTAACCAATTATAAACTTAGCCAATGTAAGCTAGCTCATCCATGAGTGTGTAGTGGTTTGTACAAAATAAGGTTGCTAATGTGATAGACATGTTTCCACTTGTAAGGTATACTTCACTTCTAGATAGGTATCTATAGCCCCGATAGAGGTTATCCCCACAATCCATCAATGTTGCTCCACTACCAGCTAGGTGTATATAGCCTCGATGGAGTCATCTATAATTCTTGAGGATACCAAGGAGTCAAGTTGTTTGATAGTGCTCTTTTGTATTCTATTTTTATATTATATTCTCTCCTCTCTTTTTTTCTTTTTTTTTATTCAGCTTGTCCTCTTTGGATCCTCAAGGTTAGATCATACAAATAATAGGATAAATAGGGAAAACCATTTATTAGGTGGTCAGTGTACTCAAGGAGTTATCTTCCTTATAATCAAACTTTGTTTAGTGTTTGTCATGTGTTTGGTTCATGAGAGAACTCTAGTCAGTCAAGGGAAGTCTAAAATTGTATTATAACCCAATGATGTTCCATAAAGGTTGATGGGATCAACTAAAATAGTTTACTAGTAGAAAACACTTATATTACCAAGCAACCTAAGCAAGGGGTTGAACAAGACATCACGATAGTTATGATAACTAGTGTATGGTGTTGAATGCAATGAGATATGCCTATGTGCAATCTAATGGACACAATGATATGATAAGGAATATGCTAATGAAATGCATGGCAATGTAGTAATATGTATGACAAACTTTGTCATTGATTAAGTGAATCAAGTTTGATTGGTTAATGTGTATTCATGTATCCAAAAATATAGAAGTTTTATGAGGTGATATATGCATGAATATGATGAGTGAAGTAAATACAATTGGATGTGAGGAAGTTGAATGCTCTTACATTAAGTGGATGAATGAAGAATTGAACAAATATCAGAGTAGTTTTGAGCATTGTTGTTGAAAAAGTTTTTGTTGTTTTTAATTTTATGGTTGTTTTTGAGATAGATTCTATAATAATGTGAGAGAGATAAGATAAGGGATAAAATAGAGAAGAAAATGGTGGGGAGAGAAGAAAAGAAAAATAGAATAAAGGAGAAGAACTAGTCAAGGTTAGGTAGCCACTTGAAGCATGACTATACAATAATGAATGGGAAGGGAGGAAGAGGAGGATAAAATAAGGAATGAAGAAAGTTAGATGAAGCAAAGAGGAAATGAAAGGTGTGATGAGAAAATAAGTATGAGGATGCAATGTGAGAAGGGGTGGAAGAAATGGGATGATGATACCATTATTTTTATTTTGAGATAGAATATACGAGAATGTGAGAGGATTGGTTGCTCTTGTGGTAAGCGGTTGAATGAAGATTTGAAATAGTTATTGTATTTGTACCCTTTATATTGAATATATTTTTTATTATTTTTGTTGTTTTTGCATTTTTGTTGTTGTTTTGGGATAGAATGTGCAAGAATATGAGAACCAAAATTTGATAGAAGGGTAGTAGCACCCCTAGGATGGAAGTTGATGTGTTGAGAAGAGGTATTGGCACCCTCAATCATGGGATTGATTGAATGATAAGAGGTATTATAACACCCAATCATGAATGTGAAGATGACTGAAGTAAATTTGAGGCCTTTGAAATAGGATTTGACCAATTGGATTTGGTACCTTGGAGTTGTGTTTGAATTTGAAATGGGGCCAAATGGAAGGGTGCCTTTGGGTTGTATTTGAAGGGAAATTTGGTATTTTTGAAATGAAATTCATTGCTAAAGGTATGCAACAATAATTACATCTTGTAGAGAGTTACCTCTTGCTCTTTGTAAGGAGAGACCTTTATACTAAGGACATGAAAAAGTAAATTGTTTCTTGTAGGGAGCAACCTCTTGTTCTTTGTAGGTCAGCATCTAAACTAAGGATATGAAAAGTAAATTACTTCTTGTAGGAAGTGAACTCTTGCTCTTTGTAGGGAGTGACCTCAATACCAAGGGTGTGAAAGGTAAATTGCTTTTGAAAGAAAATGAAGCCAAAGGAATTTTATACATTTGGAATGGAATTGATTTTGGAATGAAGCCAAAGGTATTTTGCACCTTTGGAATGGATGTAATTTTGAAATGAAGCCAAAAGAATTTTGTGCCTTTGGAATGGATAATTTTGGGTTTATACTTTGAAAATAAAATTTGGCCAAAGGGCTTTGGTGCCTTTGGAGCCTTTGAACTAAAATTGAAACTTGACCAAAGGGATTTGGTGTCGTTGGAGCCTTTGAACTAAAATCAAAACTTGAACCAAGGGATTTTATGCCTTTGGAGCCTTTGAACTGAAATTTAAACTTGACAAAAGAGGTTTGGTGCCTTTGGAGCATTTGAACTAAAATTGAAATTGGATTTGTACTTTGGAAATAAAATTTGACCAAAGGACTTTGGTGCCTTCAGAGCCTTTGAACTAAAATTGAAACTTGACCAAAGGGGTTTTGTGCCTTTGGAGCCTTTGAACTAAAATTGAAACTATATTTGTACTTTGGAAAAAAACTAACCAAAGGGATTTGGTACCTTTGAAGCCTTTGAACTGAAATTGAAACTTGACCAAAGCGGTTGGTGGAGCCTTTGAATTAAAATTGAAATAGGATTTGTACTTTGGAAATAAAATTTGACCAAAGGGCTTTGGTGCCTTTGGAGCATTTGAATTAAAATTGAAGCTTGACCAAACGGGTTTTCTACCTTTAGAGCCTTTGAACTAAAATTGAAACTAGATATGTACTTTTGAAATAAAATTTGACCAAAGGACTTTGGTGCCTTTGGAGCCTTTGAACTAAGTTTGAATTTTGACCAAAGGGCTTTGGTGCCTTTGGAGACTTTAAACTAAAATTGAAATTGGATTTGTACTTTTGGAAAAAAATGACCAAAGGGATTTGGTGCCTTTGGTGCCTTTGAACTAAAATTGAAACTTGACCAAAGGGGTTTGATGCCTTTGGAGCCTTTGAACTAAAATTGAAATTTGACCAAAGGGTTTGGTGCCTTTGGAGCATTTGAACTAAAATTGAAATTGGATTTGATTATTTTTTGAAAGTGAGGCAAAGGGCACAACCTTTGATAAAAGGATACAATTTTTTGAACTTGGTAGTTTATTATTTTGAGAAAGTGAGGCAAAGGGCATAATCTTATTAACTAGGTAGTTGATTTATGAAAGTGAGGAAAAGGGTGCAATATTTTGAACCTAGTGATCAATTTGTGAAAGTGAAGAAAAGGGCACAACCTTTTGAACCTAATAGTTGATTTGTGAAAGAAAATCAAAGGACATAACCTTTGACAAAAGGACACAACCTTTTAAATATGGTGATTTATTTGTGAAATTAAGGCAAAGGGCACAACCTTATAAACTTGGAAGTTGATTGTAAAATTGATGCAAAGGGTGCAACCTTCTAAACCTAGCTATCGATTATGAAAGCAATGCAAAGAGCACAACCTTCTAAACCTAGCTATTGACTGTGAAAGCAAGGCAAAGGGTGCAACCTTCTAAACCTAGCTATTGACTATGAAAGTGAGGTAAAGGACACAACCTTCTAAACATGTCTATTGATTTATGATTGAAATATTTGGTGGCATCAACTTGAGTGGATGAGAAGGGAGGTCTAACACTTTTGGATGCAAAATGAATCAGAGGGAGTGGTAACTTCCCTATACAACAAAATGGTTTGATATAGGATGGGACTCCCCCAGTCATGAAGAGGTAATTAGCTTAGAGCTAGGGAGGGAGTAGATGATGCCAAGGGTGTAGTAAGAGGGTCATGGCATTGGGAATATTACCCTAGATGTCATTTATTACTGGTTGTAAGGTTGATAATACCAATAAAAATATGATGAGAGGGGATGCGGTTGACATGATCGACTTGGCATGGCATGGGTTATGATGTTGAGGCCTCGTATTATGATTATTGTACCCTATGTTGGGGTAATGAACTATTAGATATACTCATGTTTATATTAGGAGATGATATGGGATTGTCCAATTGTATTTCCTCTTGATCAATTAGATTGTGGACTAGTTTATTGAAGGTGCAATAATCATTAATGTCATGGCTTGGTTTTCGATGGTAAAGAAAATACTCATATTCATTGTATCCTTTTGGTTTAGGCCAATTTGGATTATTTGGTCTAGTTTTTTGCAATATTATTTTCCTTGTGTTATGCAACTTATGGAAGAGATTATCCAATGGTTCAAAAAGAGACATCATGGTATGAGTTGATGATGAGGATGTTGAGGATTTGTATGATTTTGGGTAGGTGGATTTACTATAGATCCCATCACAGTCAAGTTATGGGTAGATGTTTGACACCTATAGTTGTTGAACCATAGCTTGAGATGGTTGAGGTGCTCTAAGATGTGATGCATATCAGTCTATGGATGAATTGAGGTTGTTGGGATAGAGTTGACATAGATGACTAGAGGGGAATGGGTCAATTGATATGGGTAGGGATGCATAAATTATTAAGGTGAAGAAGAAGGATGGTATTGTTGTTGTGGGACCCATTAATTTGGGTGGGACATAGGAGGTTAATTTGGATATAAATAAGCTTAAGGTGGAATTTTATTTAGTCTTGCATGATATATTTGCATTTTATTAAGTGTAGGTGTGTATGCTTGATGGTACACTTGATCATGCATTGGGTATGGAACTTGGACGTGTGTTTGTTGGGGTGGAACTTTGTTATACCATTCTTATTTTGGCATTTGAATGTGTTTGTTGAGGTGGCACTTGTGTGTGCACTTGTTTTGGTGGCACTTGTGTGTGCACTTGTTTAGGTGGCACTTGTGTGTGCACTTGTTTTTGGGGCATTTGTGTGTGCCCTTATTGAGGTGACACTTATGTGTGTACTTGTTTTTGAGACATTTATGTGTGCCCTTGTTGTGGTGGCACTTATGTATGCCATGAAGGTGATTCGTATTGAGATGATGTGGGTGGTTAAAAAGGTGGCATGGTAGGTGGGGTTGATTTCCAAGAAGGAGGGAAAGTGAAGAATTTGGTTTGATTGGGATGAGGGGAGGTGCTTGTTGGTTGACTAGAGGGATTTAGCTAGAGAGGAATGAGGGAAAAGAACTAGGTTGAGGTTGCAATGGAGGACAACTAATGAGGAGATAAACCTATGTGGACTATAGGTTCAATGAATGAGGGTATAATAGAGGGATGTTAGAAGAAGGTGCAAAATTTGGGTAACCAAAAGAGGAGGTTCCCTATGTCCCTATTGAAAATGGATTGGAAGAAGGGAAGTTGGAAAAATTAGGGGTTGCATTTGTGAGATCATAATTCGAATACACAAAAGAGGAAGGTGGTTGGGAGGGTGGGTTTTGCAAGGCAAATACTTGATCTAAGGAATAAGTAATGTCATATGACTGGGGTGGTATAACAACATCAAAAGTTGATACCTCAAGTTGAGAGATGACTAGGGATTCTATAAAGAGTTATGAAAGTAGACACAGGTTTTGATTGGGAATGTGGATAGGGGATAGAAAATTTTGGGGTAAACTAAGCTACAAATGGTGAAGAAGAGAGGATGAAGAGGGAATGTTCTAATATTGGTTATAAGATGATGTAGGTGGATGTTGAGGTGGAGGAAGAAATGTTTACTTCTAGTGTTTGAAAAAGGCGTTTACCCTGAGGATCTCTATGGAAATTCACTATTGTTCATGCACATAGCTTCAAGTAATAACCATGATGGAGAAGAAATGGTAGGCCTATGGATTCTCGAAGGAGGTTAGACAAAATATTGCAAGTGACTAGATAATATTAGGTGAAACTCTAACTATTTGAGAGGTTTCTATTTAAAACATACATGTTCATACATTTTTTTAATGGACCTATCCATGCATTTTTTATAGGATAGGTTTTTCATAGGCATAATGAAAAAAATCAACACCCAAAGGTTTCTAAGGCAACTTGCAAGTCTAGGTTACTGTGTTTATGGTAGTTTTTGCAACAAAAATCACTTTATTTAATCTAGAAAATATGGTCACAAACAACAAACAAGTGTTTAGGTGGTATTTTTTACCATGTGTGCACTGATGTGTTTGAAGTTTGGTTTTTAAGCTAGTTAAAATGTGATGTTGATTTTTGTTGAATTTTGCTTGCTCATTTGATGTTTTTGTGTGTTTCTAAATTTTGCTTAGTTTCTTTACAAAATGCACCAAAAACCTATTTGGTCACATGCATTGTTTGTTTAGCATATATTCCTTTTAAATGGAGAATCTTAGCATAGATTTCTTTTAAACAAAGTATTTTCTTTTAAAATTGTATTTAGACATGATCTTGAAATTGTTGTTATAGTGTAGTTCCCTTTTCACACTTCAATTTTTAAAAGGAAATTAAACCACACACACTCACACATATTATAAATATTTTTCAATTTGGATTTCATCACTAACCACCAATTGAGATCAACAACGTTGGCATTCACTAGCAACTATTGACTCAGCCTCCCTAAACACCTAGTATCCCCCTTAAGTGATTTTCTAGACTTCATTGAAAAATACCCTACTATTGAGATTACCATAGGGTAGGATAGGATAGATACCCCTATTCATAGGGCTACACATAATCGGTGAGAGTGCAATTATCATTAGTGACTAAGACCGATTGAGGATGAAGCGAAAGCTAGCTGGCATATGTAGGTCTTAGCTAGGTGTTAAAAATGTGTTACAAAGGTGTTATAAAGTGTGTCCTTTTTATAAAATTTTCCCAATGGTTACAAATAAGGCCTTAAAGATAAATGACCCTTCACAAAATATCATTACAACACCACAACGATCTTCTATGAAATACTCGAAGGGAGTGGGCTTACTATGTGTGGGCCACTATTAGCTACACCGATCCTCTAAACCTACGTAACCTTACAAAAATAATTAGTAATTTTTAGAAGCCTATATCGAGTAGACCTCTCATGATAATACAAAAAAATTACTCAAAAAGCTAATTGAAATGCATTAATGAAGTGAAGTAAGAGAATGAGAATGATACAGACAAAAGTGATTACCTGATCGATGATTTTGGTAGGATTTTTGAGGAAAATGTACTAAGGGGTATGTTCAATGTTATGTTGCTCCAAATGATATAAAATTTTGTGGAAAACTTCCTCTAGATGTCAAGAATATACTCTAAACATTTTGTGGTAATAGAGTTTGAATGTGCAAGTTTTGACCAAAACAATAAGGGTATAACAACCCAAAACTAACCAACCTAAGAGAGATTTTTTTTAATTGCAATTAAATTTCACCAAAGATAATTCTAGATAGATCATATTCATTGATGCTTCAACACATTTCAAGTCCATGATACTAGAGACGTCAATCAAGTGGATAGAAGTGGCCAAAATCCAATAGGTTCTAGGGTTTACCTTGTGTACCTCTGTGGCACAAAGGACTCTTCAAATGGTCACCCTACATTCCTTACATCCTTTGCAATGTAAGGTATATTGACCATAGCATTGGTATTACTCCTTCTCAATTTTTAGAGAATGGGACACCAATAACCTTACTAGCATAAGTTCATCTATGCTAATGAATAGGTGTAAAGCCTCTTAGTTTAAATAGTGCACCTCCACAGTGGATTGAATAAACTGATGATGTGGAGAGAATGGGCAAGAAGATATAGAATTGCAAATCAAAATCCAAGTATTCTCATTCATTACTTTTCAATATATATATATATATATATATATATATATTACATGAATAGGCATGATTTGAATAGACATGCCTCTTTATAATATAAATTTTCATAAAGTCATATTAGTTATTAATTAATAATAATTAACTATTAACTAATTATTAGTTAATAATAGTTAATTACGATACGAGGGGGAGAGGTGGAGGAGAGGGTTTGTTGGAGGTTATCATCACTACCGCACTAGGTTGTGGTTGATCCATCATCGTCGCTACCCGGTAGTAGCTGAAGACCCATCTACAATTTTGATGAAAGCTCAAACTATGAAGGAGGTAAGCATTCCTCTTTCTTACATTTAAATTTTCTTTTGAATAAGTTTGTTGGCTGTAATCATGAAGTGCATGTAATGAAGCTAGGGTTTGCAAAGTGAAGCACAGAGGAATTAATTTGAAGGGATGGAAGGATTTACTTTGCTAGGGAGGAATATTTCTATGCATGTGAACAACAGTTTGAAAAAAAAATTATTTGGCTAGAAATGTGGAGTGCACATAGTAAAGCTAAGGTTTACAAGTGAAGCACAGAGAAAAGTAAAAAACACAAGAAGTGGTAGTATTTTATTTTTCCTGAAACTAGAATGTACTTAGATCTACTCATGTGAATAAAATGAAGGTGGATATAGTTCTTGACTAATATCTTTAAAAAATGATGCAAGAAGCATCATTTTTTTAAACAGAAGTACCTTCAGATTTGTTCATGTGAAGAAAATGAAGGTTGGACAACTTACTTTCTAAATTCAAAGTATGCAAAAGGTGAAAGGAGTTAATTTGATTGGGAGGAATATTTATGTGCATGTGAATGGTTGTTTGAAGAAGTTTTTTTGTTGGAATCATGAAGTTCATGCAACAAAGCTAGGTTTTGTAAAAGGAAAATATCAACTTTTGTTTTTATTTGGTATTTTTAAAATGGTAGTATAATTTGGAAAATTTATTTCTTATTTTTAATGGAGAATGAAGATGAACATTTGGATTTCTCAGATGATTCCTTTGAGGGGCAACACATCGAATCAAATTTAGGGACCAAGGGTTCCATTTTTGAACAAGACATAGAAGTTGAGAACTGGGGGTCCTTGGGTTTTTTGAGTGATCAGAATAATACTACAAGTTATTATACTTTAGTGGATAGAGGGGAGTCTATGTCAAAAGGTTCATATTAGGTCAGTTGTCCTATTGATGCTCACTCTTAGTTATCTCAAAATACTCTACTCAAGTGATGGATCTGATGAATGGGCAAGCATTTCATTACAGGGAAGAAAAAATTGAGCAAGCTCCAAACAACCCAAACTCACTTTGTCAGACAAATTTTCCTTTGTTTGGTTTGGGTTTTATTGGTAAAAGTCTTGATTTGGAGGTCCTAAGTAGAGTGGGTCTAAATTTTCAATCAACATAGTCTACAAATCCAGTTACTAAGGTGTGTAAGGCACAAAAAGTGGTTAAAAAGAGAAGGTTGAAGATCAGAATGGTACTTGGGAAGACTTGAGGATGGAACAAGTTCTAGAGTTTTCAAGGAAGACCCTTATTGGAAAGTTTTATGGGCATAAAATAGCTAATAATACACTAAATGAGTGGTTTCAGAAGGTATGGGTCCCAATTTTAGAATATGGACCAATTTTTCACTTACTTGCCAAAGGATGGATAGGTTTCCTTTTTTGATCTGAGGAAGATGCACAAAATTATTTTGGAGGTTGTTGGGATTAGGGGTCTTCTTTTTTGTCTTTGAAGGCTTGGACAACTTGCTTTGATCCTAGGACTAAAGTTCCTAGGATAATCCCAATCTGGATAAAACTTCTACGTCTACCAATGGAGTTATGATCAGAAAGAGCTTTGAAAGATATTGAATATTCATTAGGTAAAACCTTGGATATAGATATTTCTTTCAAATCTAGTGTTTTTTGGTATGTAGCTTGGATTTTGGTTGAGATTGATATCAATGAAGGCTTACCGAACTATATGGAGATAGTTGTGAGGAATAAAATTCATAATAAAATCTTAGATTAATTGAAGATTCCCTTTAGGTGTGTTCATTATCATGTTTATGGACATATTTCTAAGGAATGTTCCCAAGATTTCACACAAAAAGTATGTAGGAGAAAAAAATGAGTAGTGGGGATTTCAAGTCAGCTAACAACAATCAAGAGATACCTATTTTTTAGAGCTCAATAGTGCCCCATGATTTGGCACAAACAAGCAAAAATAATATTGTTGAACTTAGAACAAAAACTCTAGAGAAGAAGGAAGAAAATTTAGACCTAGCTTTGTCTCGATTTCATTATTCACAAGATATTAGAGAAGGAGATAGAGTCATAAAGAAAACTATGAAAGGATTGGAACCCAATACTATTAAGTTTGTTGGTCATACATCTATGCATTATGATAATTACTATCAAATACATGAGAATAATATGGACTTAGGTAATAAAGAACTTTGTACACTTCCTTATGAATCTTCGAAGAGAAGTCCTAGGGATAAGAAATTTTCTAAGATTTTGGACAATGGACTGGTAACCTCAAACATATTGAATAGGGATTGTGATCCAAATATTTCTACTATTGGGAGAAGTCTTTGTGATCTATTAGGTGAATCTTCTAGGGAGGTATCTATTTTAGGGAATGGTTTGGAGATAGGCTCCTCTTGCAGATATTTATTGTGTTCTAGGAAAAGTGAATTTAAGATGAGAACTTGTGCAATTTTTGGAAGGTTAGGGTTAGGTTTGGACCATATAAATGAATCTTCCACTACTTTAGCAGGTAGAAAATATTTTTTTTTTCATGCACAAGAGAAGGCTTTGAGAGAAATTCAGTAGGGTAAACAAAAATCTATCAAAGGGGTCCTTAGAGTGGGATAAAACCCCTCTAAGATGTTTAAATGATCTTGTTATCCCTTAATATTCAAGGTCTTGGTAGTCCCTCTAAAAGACTTTCCTTAGCCAAGCTAGTGGAAATTCATAATTTGGATATTATCCTTCTACAAGAAACCATGGGGGCAAGTACAAAAGTCATTGAAGGGTTAAGTAAATTTCTTAGGGACTAAGAGTTCTTGGCTCTAGATGCTACCAAAAATTCATGGGGTGTTTTGACTAGCTGGAATAACTCAGTATCCTTAATTAATTATTCATTTATGGTTTCGGTCTTGTGGACAGAATTATTTTTTAAGGAATTGGGTTTAAGGTTATCAGTTATTATTTTTTATGGTCCCTATGAAGATAGATAGGTCTTTTGGGAAGATGTTTTCTCCCAAAGGTGTGTTAGGGATGAAAGAGTTATCATTGGTGGGGACTTAAATTTTATTATGAATAGAAGTGAGGTATGGGGATAATCTGTAATCCTCGATAGAATTGCAAATTAATTCAAGCATAATATTGAAGAAGTTGGTTTAATTTATTTGGAACCAATAAAATTAATTTCTACGTGGAGAAATAATAGAGTTGGAAAAGCTGGGATCTCAAAGAAGTTGGATAGATTTTTGATCTCAAATTCATTATATAATAAAATAGACAGAAAATGGTCATGGGTTGAGACTGGAGGTGGATCATATCATTCTCCCATACTTCTTCAATTAGAAATTCAAGAGGAAAAACCTGCCAATCCTTTTAAGCTCAATCCAATTTGGTTGGAGGAAGAAAATTTTCAAAAACTGATTAAAAAATAATGGATTGTTTATGATCAAAGTTTTAGGGCATCATCAAGTTTTCAATTTGCTACTGCTTTTAAAAAATTAAAAGGAGTTCTATCATCTTGGATTGTAGTTAAAAAGGAGAGTATGGATAGAGATATCAAGTTGGTGGAGAAGGAAATTTCAGAAATTCATAAAAATAATGAGGCTGGTTTATTTAAAGAGGAGGAGAAAACAAGACTGGTTGAACTAGAAATTAAGAAGAAAAAATTCTTGGAGTGGAGGGAAGCTGAATAGAGAATGAAAAGTAGAGTTGTATGGTTAAAAAAGGGGATGAAAATACCAAGTTTTTTCATAATTTTGCTAATCACAGGAAGAATGTTAACACTATCGGGGAGATGTAGAATGAAGAAGGGGCCATCATTAGGAGTTTTTTTGAGTTAGTAGATTTAGGAGTAAAACATTTCCAATTTATCTATAAAGAACCTGATAGAGTCAAATATTGGATAAATTTTAAAATTAACTACTTTCTTCCCTAGTTTTGTGATAGAGGAGGACAATCAGTTACTTATGAAGGAGGTCACAAAGAAAGAACTAAAATTTGTCCTGACTTCTTTCAAAAAGGAGAAAATTCCAGGGTCTAATGGATGGCCTATGGATTTTTTCCTAGTTTTATATGATCTAGTTGAGGAGGATCTTCTTAGAGTAATGGAGAAAGTTAGGTTGAGTGGTCAAGTTTTGGGGTCTTTTAACTCCACTTTTTTAGCTTTGATTATAAAAAAGGAGAAGCCTGAAACCTTTGATGAATTTAGACCTATTTCAGTGTGTAACTGTATCTATAAAATCATTACAAATATATTTTGGTTGTTAGATTGAATAAGATTTTCTCTGAAGTTATTTCTCAAGATCTGTTTGTATTTTTAGCAGGTAGATAGATTTTTGAAGCCATAGGAGTTGCACAAAAGGACCTTCACTCTATTAAAACTAAAAATATTCTTGCAATGGTTCTTAAACTAGATCTATCTAAAGCTTATGATATAACTAGTTGGTTGTATCTCAGATTGATGCTCCTACATGTGGGTTTTAGCTATCCGATAGTAAAGTGGATTATGGTATGTATTTCTTATGTATATTTTGATGTTCTTATCAATGGATTAGCTTCCAAATTCTTTAGACCCTCGAGAGGATTGAGATAGGGATGTCTTTTATCTCCTTTAATTTTTTTTTTTGGTTGCTGAAGGATTAAGTAGAGTTGTTTTGGATGCAAAGAGGGTAGGATCCTTTTATGGGATCAAAGTGGGGTCCTTTATTTATCTCATTTATTTTTTGATGATGTATTATTGTTCACAAATGGTAGTTTAAGGGAAGCTAGAAAGTTGAAGGAAATCTTGGACACTTACAGTATTGCTACCAGCATGGAGAAATGTTTTCAAAAATCCTCTATTTGCTTTAATAGTCTAGAGTAGGAGATTGAATAGGGTCTAATTAGAATTTTTCCTTTTAATATCTTAGATTTCTAGGAAGGCTCTAAGTATCTGGGTTTTGTATTGAAGCCAAATACTTATAGGAAGAGATATTTGGGGATGGCTTTTAGAGAAGATTAAAATTAGGATTAACTATTGGTGTAATAGATGGTTGTCTATTGGTGGGAGATTAATACTTGTAAAGTTGGTTCTTGAGGTAATTCCTATGTTTTGTCACTCCTTAGACTTCATTCCCAAAGGAGTTCTAGAGAAAATAAGAAAACTATGCTTCAAATTTCTTTGGACTGGATGCAAGGAACATAAAGCATTCCTTTATTTAAGTGGCAAATTATTGCTAGGCCAAAGGATAATGTGGTTAGGGTCTTAAAAATATCCATCTTTTTTGTTCTTCTTTGGCAACAAAAAGTTTATGGAGGATTTTGACCGAGGAAGGATTATGGCAGAATATTATTGAACAAAAGTATATTTGTCTAGGGACCTTTATGGATTGGATTAGAAGTCCATAGGAAGTATTAAAAATATTTCCATTCAATGGAAGGCACTAGTACAGGCCTTTCCTATGATTGGAAAATATTTGGCTTAGAAAGTGGGCAATGGTGAACAAGTTAGAATAGGGTATGATTCTATTTTGGTTTGTGGAGAAAAATTTTTGTTGGTAGAAGCTATGATAAGTTCTTTACAAGACAAAGGTTTTTTCTTTCTTCATCAGGTGGGGAATCAAATTCTTCTAGTTTTTGGACCCAAGGTTGGAAGCTGTCTTAGGTCTTGGGTATTTCTGATGAGCAGGCTATTTTGTGGAAGGTTTACACTCATAGACTTAATAAGAGTCATATCAAGTTGAGAGTTGAACCAGATACTATTTCTTAGGCATACAACAAATCTTGGGGTCAATAAACGGTTAAACATGGTTATAAAGCAATTTTTGACCCTCATCCTCAAGGGTCTACTTGGTGGTGGAAGCAAATTTAGAAATTATCTACCCCTAAAAAAAACTATTTTCATGTGGTTAGATTTAAAAAATAAGGCTTTGTCTTAGGAATTTTTACAGAGGAGAAGCAGACAAGGTTCGAGTATTTGTATGTTGTGTCAGTTAGAGGAGGAAAACATCACACATTTGTTAATCAAATGCCCTTTTTCTCAATAGGTTTGGTTAGAATTTGAACATATAACTAGAGTACAAAATATTTGAGAAGGAGAAATAGTAGAGGTATGCTTAAGATAGTGGTTTTTAAAAAAATAGTTGAAACAATTTATTTCTTTACCATGTCTTATATGTTGGGGTATATGGTTGGCACGAAATGCATCTATTTTTTAAGGGAAGTTAATACCCCCATTTTAGGTCATTTTTCAAGTGAGGACTTTGGTCTCAATAAACAAAGGGCCTGATAAACATAAGAAACCTCGACAAGTAGATAATTTGTTCATTGAGAAGTCTTAGCCATGGATTTTTTTTTATGGGGCTAGTCAGAGATAGTCAGCTTTTAGTAGTGCAGGAGGTATTCTATACTTCTCGGATACCCACTATATCAAATTTAAACTAGTTCTTGGGATAGGTTCCAACAATTTTGTTGATTTTAAGGCATTGAGATTGCTAATGAAGTGTGTTGTGGAGAGAAATGTGAAAAAATTACAAATTTTTGGATATTCTACTCTAGTCATCAACTAGATGAATAGATCCACTCAATTAAAAAATAATCTACTTAGACCAGTGGGAGATGAACTACTGGAGGTGATTTCTCTTTTTAAAAATATTTCTTTTACTCATGTTTATAGGGAATTAAATCAAGAAGCAGATTGGTTATCAAAATAAGGTCAACAAGTTCTATAAGGTTTCTTGCAAATGGAAGAGAACAAGGATGGAGTTTCTTCTTTCACCCACATATCATACCCCTAGTTCCTATGCTAGCTCAAGGTTTTACTGTGGGTCTATTCCTTTTATTAGATCTTTATGGCAGATTTTAACTATTTCTTTTCATTTTGCTAGTTTATTTTTCACTGATTTCTATCTAGGTTTTGTACATGGAGGTTGTTTGGATGATTAAGTATTGATATATAAGGATACTTATCCATATTATCCCAATGCTATTTCAAAGATGCATTTTTTTCCTTTTGGATCTACCCGATTTTAATTATATCCTGAATCCTAGTAATCTACTTTAATATGGGTTTTTATTTGTGCTAAGGCACCTGAGAAGTGTAATTTTCATTCATTCTTGAAATAAAATTATGATTTTTTTCTTGTAAAAAATAATAGTTAACCACTAACTAATTATTAGTTAATAATAGTCAACTACTAACTAATTATTAGTTAATAATAGTTAACTACTACCTAATTATTAGTTAATTGAATGAGGAATATTATTCCTCATCAGTCCTCCCAAAAATACGCATATTGGACCCCAATGCATTCAGAATTTGAAGGAACAAAGATCTTGAAAATGAAGAGGCAACCATGGTGGAGGTCGATGACATGGAACTATAGACATGGAACAAGTGAGTAGGAATGGTCTTTGAAACATATTAATGGTACTCTCTTCCTAGGAATTTATATCCTTCACAATGATGGATTTGATGTTTGGAATAATAGAAGCAAGTGTGCCAAAATTTAACTCTGCTTGGACAAAACTTCCAGCTAATAATATGTTTTTCAATTTTGTATGTCGAGAACAAGTATGCATAGAGTGATCATGGTCCACTCCTAATATAAGTTGTTGAGTGAAGAAATGAGTCTCATCCTCAATGACATCACCTTTAGATGTATTTTCCAAATTGTTTTCAATATTATGGTCCACTAAGCCACTAACAAAGGATACTTCTTGAAGTGAAACAAGAGTAGAAATATCATCTTCTATGATATACATTGGTGGTGATAAAGGATAATCCTCAACTTCAGGAACTTTTGGAGCCATAGCAAGAAATTTTTTTGAAGGGATTGTTACTTTTGCACATATGGAAACAAATTTGTGCCAACCTGTAGGAAGAGGAGTAAATTGTAAAACACAACATTTTCCATTCATGCACATATTTACCCTTGTATGTAGGGTCTCCAAGGATTGGGTAAGAGTCTCAATATTTTCCATCAAATTATATTTGGTCATGCCAATATTGCTAAACTCTTTCCAAGTTATCTTCCATATTTGACACATTTTTAATTATTTGAGTACACAACTTTTTGGTTATCTGTGCTAGCTCTTGGATCTCCTGTAGATCCTAGAGATATTTTGGGCTAGGCAACATGGTGCCAGCTCCTAGATATTCGTATCAAATGGACAAAAGGCTAAGACATTCAAATACTCCTTAATGTTTGAATGGTCTAGAAATATAGTCGACCGTGTTGAATGAACAAAAGGTATGCCTTGATGTCTGAAAAGTCTAGAAATACAATTAGTCATGTTGAATGGATAAATCCAAAGGTCAAACTATGGAGTGACTAGATCCACAGGTAGATTGATATGCTTTGATACCAATGATGTGGAGAGAATGTGAAAGAAGATATAGAATTACAAATCAAAAGCCAAGTATTCTCATTCATTACTTTTCAATATATATATTACATGAATAGGCATGATTTGAATAGATATGTATCTTTATAATATAACTTTTCATAAAGTTATATTAATTATTAATTAATAATAATTAACTACTAACTAATTATTAGTTAATAATATTTAACTACTAACTAATTATTAGTTAATAATAGTTAACTACTATCTAATTATTAATTAAAATAGTTAACTACTAACTAATTATTGATTAAGAATAGTTAACTACTAACTAGTTATTAGTTAATAATAGTTAAAAACTAACTAATTATTAGTTAATTGAATAAGGAATTTTATTCATCATCAACTGAATTGCTCAACTAAACCATCTCTACGATGGTGTAATTGAGGTGATTATCACTCCACATGATATCTTCACATGGATACCCAACGGTCATTCAGCGTACCATCACCTATCTCTAATGCATAAGGGATTCCTAACCTTCATAGTAGGATAATATATTTAGCTAACCCACAATGAATCTTATACAAAGAATCCTCACATTTGGATCACACTTGAATATATTTTATCAAATGTGCCCCCTCACAAAGGTCCTGGGTGTTACCTCCATGAATACCCTCAATATAGACTTCATCTTAAAAGGATTTTATACGAGGTTACTTAGATTCTACCATTAACGATTTCTCCCAAGCAAAAGGAACAACATAAAAACCTTAACTATATCTCTCTTAATTCAACAAGAATGAAAGTATGTTCATCTTATTAAACATAAGAATTAACTCAAAGTATCTAAAATAATCTCTATCATAATATCAAATATAATTTATACCATAATATGATATCCTAATTCCATAAGCATAATCATCTAACAAGATCCATATACCATCCATTCATATTTCTTTTTTTCATTCATAGAAACATCCTATCATTCTATAAGAAGAACTAGAATCTCCTAATGAAATAGTAAAAACTTTACCTAAATTATCAGTATACAAATCTCTTCAAATGATCAAACTCATTTTACAATGTTTTTCTCCATAACAAAAGCCATTAAAGAATCCAAAGCTATTCATTTAAGCTTTATCCAAAAACCACTATTTCTTCATAACTCTAGTTACATATTAAACACAAATAGAATGCTTCTCAACAACCATAAATAACTCTTCTTATTCAAATCTTTACACGCTAAGGTCCTTGAGCTTTACCAAGAAATGGATAGGTTAAGGGATCAGGACAACTCCTCCAAATAATAATGCAATCCTAAATGCTTATTATTTTCAATGCATCTAGTAAACACAACATATACATTTCTTTCTTTCATATTTCTAACTCTAAAAATAATACAAAGGAGGAAAACCCCATAATTTTCTCCAATAAATATAGAAACCACATTTCATATGATTAAATTCCATTTTAAGCAAAAACAATGTATTTCCACAATACAATTCCATATATTTTTAAGGAAACCCCCATAAATTTCCTTAATATCATTGGACTCCATGTCCATTTTAATCTTCATTAATTTCCATAAACAAATATAAAATTCCCTTTTATAAAATAAAACATCTATGTCTCTCTTTTAACATAATATAAGAAAGTTCCTTTATTTCCTTATAACAAATAATTCTTCTACATCTTTAAATATTTCATTTTAATCAATAATTTTTAACCCTAAAGCTATTGATAAAATAATAAAACATAACATTACATAATGAAGAGGTCCGAGGTGTAGACCAATTGGTTTGACCAAACCCTATAAGGAGGTTGGAGGTCCAAGGTTCAAATCTTGGGCCTCATCGGATTGAACGCTTGTCCCTTTTCTAGTGCTTTCAGTGGCGTAAAAGGTTTAAAATGATTGTGGCATGGTGGTTATAGGGATGGACTGCACGAAGAACTATGTAACAAATTTTGGAGTGGACAACACAAAATACTATAGCAGCCATAAAATCCAGACAACCTATCTAGATTCATGGTGGCTATTGTTTCCACCATGTAAATTCAAAAAAAAAATTACATAATGAAAACCTTTTATTTTAATCAAAATATTTTAACCCTAAAACTATTGATAAAATAATCAAACGTAATATTACTTAATAAAATTATTTCATTTTAAATAATAGCTTTTAACCCTAAAACTATTGATAAAATAATCAAACGTAACATTACATAATGAAAACATTTTATTTTAATCAATAGCTTTTAACCCTAAAACTATTGATAAAATAATCAAATGTAACATTACCTAATAAAAATAATTTAATGTTAATCAATATCGTTTAACCCTAACATTGTTGATAAAATAATAAAACACAATATTACTTAGTAAAAATATTTCATGGTAGCAGGTCAAAAGGTTAATTACAGGAAAAGTGTTATTTTTTCATCGATACTCCTCCAACAAGGCAGTTGTGGATTGCGTATATTCTGGGATATAATATTGGGTCTCTCCCTTCAGCCTACCTAGGGATGCCAATGTTTTTTAGGGATTCAAGATCATCCCTATGGGAACCGGTTGTGGAGCGTGTCCAGAGAAAGCTTGCAAGCTGGAAAGGGGCTCTCCTAAGCCAAGCAAGAAAAGTGATGTTAGTTAAGGCCACCCTTCAAAGCATCCCAGTATATTTCCTTTCTCTATTTTGAATCCCAGGTAAGACTCTTGAAAGAATAGAACAGATACAACACTCACTTCTTTGGTCAGGAGCAAGTAAGAAAAATAAATTTCATCTAGTGGCATGGGACCAAGTATGCAGCAACAAGGAGGAGGGTGGTTTAGGCCTTAGAAGATTAAAATCCATGAACAAAGCTCTTGTTGCCAAGAAGGGTTGGAGACTGGTTCAAGAGGAGAAAGTGGGATGATTTGATACTATCAAAGCCAAATACCTAAATTATGGGAAGCAGTTTATTAGAGACTCGTTACCCCTCCAGGGTTCAACTTTCTAGTCTATCCTGATTTGGTGCAGATCAGATATCTATAGAGGGGGTAGGTGGTGTTTGGGAGATGGTAGGTCTATTGACTTTTGGAGTGACATGAGGGCGATTGAGGTTTTGTTGGATTCAATATCAGAGCTAGATTTAGTCAAACCAATTAGAGATCATTTATGGGAGAATAAGGTTTGTGATTTCATTGAAAGGATTGAAGACCGCCCTCGATGGAAACCATTTGACTTCCCAAGACTTTTGGTGGAGGAAAGGATGTCATTTGATAAAATTTTAAATATCATTAAATGGATTATAATTCTTGGAAGATAAATTCCAGATAGATTCATTTGGGGATTAGAGAATGATGGGAAATTCTTTGTCAAATCAACTTATTTTATTGTAGATGGTCCTTCTGATCCTTGGTTTCTGATAGATAAAATTTTTCTGAAAGGACTAACTCCAAAAATCAATATTTTCTTCTAGGTGGTCATACAAGAAAATTTTTTAACTTTAGATAATCTCAAAAAAAGTATGATTTTGCCTAATGCAAAAATATGGAGGAATATCGATTCCATCTTCTTTTTAGCTATCCTTTCTTGCAGGAGGTTTTTAGATACATTTTCAAAGATTTGAATATCCAATGGGTGTTTCTGAATAACCTAGAGGATGTGTTGACCCAATGGGTTTCTCCCTTCCTGTATCTCCACCTTCGTTGGTTTTGGAAATTCAGCCTTCGTCATACTGGTGGTAGATTTGGAAGGAAAGAAACTCAAGGGTGTTTAAGGATGCTTATCATTCAACTAAAGCTATGGATTTGCAGGTAATTTATGTTTTCGTGGAGAACATTAGAACCCTAAATATAAATATTGTGATCGTAGAGTAGGAACGATTAGTGGAGAGATATCTTGGATTCAATACCAATCCTCAACTAGTTATACATGAATTTTGACAGTGCATCTAAAGGAAATCTGGGTCCTACAGGTATTGGAGGGATTGTAAGGAACCATGATGACATGATAATTTTAATCTTTACTGATAATCTGGGCCATCAAACCAATCACTTCATTGAAGCTAGGGACATATTCCAAGGAGTTTCTCTATTGGATTTTGTAAGTTGCAGGAAACTAATAATTGAAGGGGACTCCCTTAATATTATAAATATGGCAAGAGGGACTCAATCTCCTACCTAGACTATTTCGAACCTTCTTCTAGAAGTTCAAAGATACATCCAAAATTTGGAAGAGGTTCAATTTAAGCATACATGTAGGGAAGGTAATTGAGCGGACAATCTATTGGATAACAAAGGAGTTATTTAGAATGGTTTAGTGGTATGGTGGGATAATTTTCCATTGGATATTGATTCTATCGATAATGACATCATACACAATTAGCCACTTTGGTCGATTTGTTGTTGATGACTTGGATACAAAACTTGGAGGCACTTGTTGATTTTGGGTTTCCACACCAAAATTCATATCTCCAAGCTATTGTTTCCTCCCTGCAAGTTATAATCTCCAATGCAGAAGAAATTCTTGCCCTGATGGGATGGTAGGCTTGGGAAAGCAATGAACTCATGGGGGAGAATGGGATTGGTGCATGGCTCGGTTTGTGGTTCAGGTCCTACTACTAATTTGTGTTTGGTTGGTTATCTATGACATCCTAATTTGATTTCAATTTGTTTTAAGTTTTAAAATTTATATAGTCTTACCTATGTATTGGTTTGGATTTGTAAGGGATAACTCATTTGATTGGTCATTCCTCGATTATTACTAGATGTAAGTAATTTTGGCTCCCTCTTTTCGGATGGGATTTAGTCTCTTTTGTACAAGTTTTGGATATCCTTTCAAAACTCCTTCATCCATCTAATGAAAAATCTTTCATTTTAATCAATAGCTTTTAACCCTAAAATTGTTGATAAAATAATCAAATGTAACATTACTAAGTAAAAATATTTCATTTTAATCAATATATTTTAACCCTAAAACTATTGATAAAATAATCAAACGTAAAATTACTTAATAAAAATATTTCATTCAATAGCTTTTAACCCTAAAACTATTGATAAAATAATCAAACGTAACATTACTTAATAAAAATATTTCTTTTTAATCAATAACTTTTAACCCTAAAACTATTGATAAAATAATCAAACGTAACATTACTTAATAAAAATATTTCATTTTAATCAATAGCTTTTAACCCTAAAACTATTGATAAAATAATCAAACGTAACATTTAGAGGATACACTCATACAACACACAACAACAAGGTAATTCATTTAAAGAGTAGAGTAAGCAAAAGGGATTATTCCACATTTTCATGGATGAAGACAAAGACTCACTTTTCCAAAAAAAAAAAAAATTATATATTTATATATATATATATATATATATATATATATATATATATAGAGATTACCTCTTTCAAAGATCCAATGAAAATATCTCATTCGTTTGAAACTTCAAGCCTTCCTTCTTTTCTTCCAAAATATCGTTCTCTTCCCTGTTCTCTTTTTCTTCCTCCTTTTTTCCCTCTTTGGTTTCCTTTTTCAACATGGTTTTAAGGAGCAAGAAGATGGTCCGCCCATGAACCGAACTCTTCAACCACCCAAATTAATTATTTTCTTTTAAAATTTATATTAATAAAATAAAAGCTCTTTCATTATATTAATTTTCATTTTCTTATTTTAATCTCTCTTTTTTAAAAGCTTTCCTTCCAAAATTAGGATCATGCCCTCCATTTATCGTATTAATATTTCCACAATATTAATGTTTGCTTTTCTAATGTTAGTTATAAAATATAACCTTAAATATTAATAAGTCCACATTATTAATATAAATACAACATTAGAAAACATAAAGTAATTTAATCAAATTATTTCCATCAATAGAAATTTTATCTTACAAAGCAACCAATCACATGTGCAAAGAAGGTAAACACACACAAACCAAAATAAAATGGAGTAATTCACCACCATTCCCTATTGCCCATATCCTTTACGCAAAAGAGTTTACAATAACTTACAAGTTATCAGCTTTTGTTGTGGATGGATTTAGTTGATGATTATTACCTTCAAACACAATCATATGAATGCAATCTAAATTGGGTAGCTTTTACCCAAGAGCTATCATCAATTTACACTTACCATCATTTCCCTTTTTTGGTATACCATTTGTTAGAAATAACTTATATTACATTATTTAGGTCATGTAAATGTACCTTCCTTGGTACATACTTAGGATATTAGATTACTTTAGGGGGAAGTTATCTAGTTACTTCATGCAATGTAATAAATGCAAAAGTGTCAATGTACAAGTTGTAATGTGCAAGGTGTCCACTTGTACAACTAGATAGAGTGTTGGCCAAGGAACTTATCTTCCTATATAAAGGACCATACATATAGAAGAGATAACACCATAGGATAGATAGTAGTGTAGTGTGTGTGAGCTATAATATCATATCTCATTCATTAAGTAGTAGCTTGTATCATGGAGTGTTCATTTCCTCCATAACTACTATTGTACTCATTTTCTTCATTTCTATTTATAGCATATTTTAGTCATCTTGTAGAGTTACTTTCTTTCTTATTATTCTGCATCTTGTGAATGCTATCTCCCATTACATGTTGTATCAAAAGCTAATAGTGGTATCATAGCTATGGTAGATCCATAGAAAAATCACCATTATCATTGACCCTGAGGTTTTTTTCAACCTGATGTGCCATTGGACCAGTCACTGTCAAAATTTCTTAGAAGAGTCTAGGTGATAGAATTAGGGAGAGCCACAAGTGAGGACTGAATAAAATATCAATTTCAAAAATATTGAGATTGCATATGACTAGAGTCTTTCCACAGAGTTACAAAAAAAATCGTGAAGACTAGGACTCAGAATTTGATCCACTAGTTTGATGAAACAACTAGTGAAACTCATATAAGAGATCTGGAAATATTTACCTCAAGTTTCTTTTATTGCAGGGAATTAATTCTCAAATGATTGGGACACATCCTACAATAGAAAGCTAGGAGACCTCAACTTCGTTGCTCGAAGGTCGGAGTGCCTTCATAGTGCAGAGTTTAGTTGTTGTAGAAAGCAGAATACTTCAAACAATTTTTTTGGAAAAGAATCATGGTGAAGTTCACAAAAATAAAAAGTCCAACAAAATTCATAAAAATAAAAAGGCCATGGAAGCCCCGATTCAGAAGAAAAGGCCATAGAAGCCTTGATCCATAAGAAAATGCCATAAAAGCCTAGAAAAGGCCATAGAAACCTTGATCTAGAAGAAAAGGCCATAGAAGCCTTAATATCGAAGAAAATGCCACATAAGCCTTGATACTAAAATAGGCCATAGATGCCTTTATCCTGAAGAAGACTCTAGAAGAGAGTACTTAATTTAGAAGAAAATTTTAGTACTAATATTTTTGTTGTAGGTAAAGGAGATCCAGTAAGTCATGAAAGATTCCTCCAAGAAAGTTAGGAAGAGTAGCCTCTTTAGAATCAATCCAACATCTGAAGCAAAAGATATCAGGAGGATATCTCCATGAAGAGATTCCAAACAAGGAAGAAGAAGAAGGACTAGGAGAGTCCTACTCGAATCCAGAAGTAGAAAAATAAGAGATCCAAGAGAAGATCTCACCATCAACATTTATAGAAGTAGAAGGTTGAAGATAAGGTCTCAAGGAATACCAAAATAAGATGCAATATCAAAGACCTTGGTGAGGTCTTGATGAGCATCCAATAAAAGGCAAGGAGAGCCTTGCTAAAGAAATTATCAAATAACTCATTAGAGAAATCCACTACCAAGGAGAAAACCCTAATAGTGAAGGACTTGGTATAATTATCACCATATGACGACAAGCCCAAGAGGAGGAGAATTTGGTAAGGAGTGCTAAATTTGAGTGAAAGAAAAATCTAGTGAAGACCTCAAGATATTTAGAATCTTGAGAATAAGATCCTGCTTGAAGTCAAAATACGACAAGAAGACTTGAACATAGAAGAAGCTAGACAGAACTAGAATATTGAATATTTCCTCCTATAGCAAGACGATACCACTTCAGAGACATAAACTTCTCCAAATATATAGTAGAAGGAGGAGACCACAAGAGGAGAACAAAGTCACCAAATCTTAGGTTCGTGAAAGAAAGTTTGAGACTATAGTTTGGTGAAGGAGTTGTTCAAAAAAGTCTACAAAGAGCTGCAAGATCTTACTCAAGGTAGCAACTTGGTGATCTAAGACACCAAGATATACATCCTCTACAAAAGTGGCAAATAAGCTACAAAATATTTCAAAAAAAGGTAAGCAAATATTGGTGCAAGTAGATTCATTAATTGGATTACTTTTTAGATTTGTTAAAGCACCTTCATCTAGATTAAATTTGTAACCTAAATTACAATCTTCATAAGTGCAAAATAAAAAGGTTCCTTTTGGAGTTTCATTTGCACAATAGGAGTTGATTAGATTCCAAATATTAATTATCTATCAACTACCTATTATCTACTTTGGAAAGTGAAAATAAAATTGAATCCTACAATACTAATTATAGTGAATTTGCAGAATATTTGAAGGTTCATTTCAAATTATTCTTGATTAGTTGTAGTGAATTGATTAAGTGCATTTTCTTGAGAGTATATTGGAGTGATAAGGTGTAATTTGTTAGTGCATTCAAAAGTAGAATTTTTTAGAGTCATTTTCACTATTATTACTCTCAAAAGAAATTAGTTTTGTGCATTGAAAAAAAGGTACAAAATCTAGTTTTCATAAAGTGTCTAAAGACACTCTTAAAGCAAAAAACCTACAACTCTTAGTGGCCAATAGAAGCCACAAAAATTGGTTATTACAAGCAAAGAAAAGCTAATAAAAAAGAAGCTTCAAATATTGAGACTTGGTGAGTCTCAAATCCAAAGCACTAAAGGGGTTAGTGAAACTAAAAGAAAGCTTCTATTTTATAGTATTTACAAGGCTTGGATTCACCATCAAATATCCAATAAAAGAGGGTAAGAATTCTAGCCAAAGATACATCCTCAAAACCCTCATAATGCATTCATAAAATCTGCTACAAAATCAAAATCTCAGGCCTGCAAAAGAGTGCAAGAAAAGGTGCAATAAAAAAGGGTTTTATATACATGTAAATGTTACATGGTATTGCACTTTTACAATACATCATATACAAGGAAAGGAGTAGATTTGAAGGTGCCTCAAAAGGCACAATATGTATAGGAAAATATATCCAAAGAAGGGTCAAAATATTAGCGCTCTTCAACCATCAAAAGGATATACTCTCTATGGATGAACCTGCAAGACAAAGGAAGCTCATCAAAGTGATTTACATAAACCAAAGAAAGCTTATCAAGTACATCTATGAAGATAAAAATAAGAAGCTTATTTATGTAGATAGAAGAGAGCTCATCCACGAAGAAATAGAATCAAGCTTCCACTCCTACCAAGGTGAACAAGTAGCATAACAGGAAGCACATTGAAGGTAAGAAGAAAAATAGAAGGATAGATTCTAGGTTGAGAGTAAAATCCATAAAAGTAAGTACTATCATCCATGATCGGAACTCCAAGACACCTCAAGAAGCCACTTGCAAAATAATAGGTTGCTTGCTACCCAAGAAAAAAAGCAATCCAGGGAGTAATATAAGCGAAGGAGTTACAATATCCTTCTTGACGGTGTTACATAAAAAGTATCATACAAGAATATTGAATGCCACTTGGCATAATATTCTCTAGAAGCTCTCATTTCCTAACACTCAAGAGACCATCAAAGGAGAATTACAAGTTCCAGAGCAAATTCTCATACATTACAAAGTTGTAACGTGCATCATAGAAGAATTATAAGATATTGGCATTACACAAGTGACAACGCTCTCAAGAAATGGAAAAGACACTTGGACACCCTTGAACTCCAATAAATGCAATCTAATTTTGAGGCAATAATAGGGTGAAGATGAGAGCAAAATGCAATCAAAATAAATGAGGAAATATTACAGTCAAACCAGTTCTAGCGTAGTGTAGAAGAAAGGAAGAAAGGAGTATTTAAAGCTCCATAGAAGAAGGACATATTACCAGCATCATACTCTCTAGCATCAAAGAACAAGACTAATCATTTCTCACTTAGCCATACCACACTTGGCCCATCCGGATTCGTCAACTCAAGCACCATAGAAAGGGTACGTAAGAGGACTATTATACTTAGTCAAAACTAGTGTTATTCAAGTGTGAATACAAGGAGCTAAGGTAAGCAAAATATCTCATTAATATTGTTTTCAAATATAAGAGATATAAGGCTATAAAATCAAGGCTAAATTTTAAGGTTGTGAAAGAAAAAGATATAGGAGATAACTTACCAAAAATAAAAATAATATTTGTAAGCTAACCTAGGAGATATAAGGCCTTCTACTTAGGTAGAACTATTTAATATTTTTCAAATATTGTTATCTTTTCTAATTTTCTGAATTTGGAAGTCATAAGGTCTACTACATCAAATTGATTTATTGGAAATTAGAAAAATTAAAATCAAATTTCAAAGGGCTATTATAAGAGGTTTATTTAAAACATTTTAAAGGTTGGAAATTTATAATATTTACTTGTCTCAAATATTCTCAAATCAATACAAAAGGTCCAACATTAAAACCTCTTTAAATTTGGGAAAAGTGCTTAGTTCAATAGGAGCAATAAGGATAATAGAATTTGATTTTGTTATTTACAAAACTTTACAAAATCAACCAAAATTGAACTAAAATTTACAAAAGCACTTTATATATTTTCCAAAACATACTAGGGTATCATAATGCATTCTATAAAACTTAATAATATCAGCATTTATCAAAATTATCAAGTTGCAATATATAAGCTTTCTACAAAACCTAAAAATCCTCAAGATTATATATTCTCATTACTAGGGAGACATAAGGAAGCCTAAAAAACCAAGGATTAATAAAGGTTTTATCAAATCAACCTTATATACTTATATCAGGGATCATATATCCGAATAAGGAGTCATAAGATAGACTGCATTGAAGATCCTATCTCATTTATTCTATTTCTTCAAATGGAAAAAAGAATGTCATATAATGAATGTGGAATTTATTCCAACAAAGACAAGTCTAGAAAACATGTAAATATGTGGTACATTGACTTAGGAGCCAATAATCATATGATAGGAAATATGCAATGGTTCGACTATCTTGAAGATACCAAAGGCTAGAGACTAAAATTATGGATAACAAAACTTATCCTATATATGGATATGGATGTGTAACACCTAGCAGATCATTTCCAAATCTTCTACTACAAAAAGTATTATTTGTTCTGAATTAACATTCAATCTCATTTTTATAATGAAGCTGGTAGAAGATAACTATATGATCTACTTTGGATATATGGATGGAATTAATACATGTCTCATCATGAATCAAGGTGAAATAAAAGCAATAGGTTCAATCCATGGAAATACATATATCCTGGATTCAATGGAAATCTCACAAGATACTATGATGTTTTAAAATGATACTAACATATTTTCAAAGGAACAGGTTGATGAAAATGAAGAACCAGTAAAACACAGAGCCAAGCATAGAAGAATCAAAATCAAGAAGATGGGAGAACAAGTGCACCATGCTCTACTCAGCCATCAACATTCAGAACTAAATAAAGATACTTGCAAAGATACCAATAAAGGTGGCTAGATAGAAGACAGTGATGATGAACCTAAAGAAGCCAAAGATCATTTTCAAGAGGAAGATCCACATTGAAGACTAAAGTCTTCAATACTCAAATATTGTAATACAGGGGGTGTTAGAAATAGCTTATATTACATTATTTGGGTTATGTAAATGTACCTTCCTTGGTACATACTTAGGACATTAGATTACTTTAGAGGGAATTTATCTAGTTACTTCATGCAATGTAATAAATGCACACATGTCAATGTGCAAGGTGTCTACCTGTACAACTAGATAGAGTGTTGGCCAAGGAACTTATCTTCCTATATAAAGGGTTATAGATATAGAAGAGATAAAATAGTAGTGTGGTACTATAGTAGTGTAGAATAGATGGTAGTGTAGTGTGTATGAGCTATAAGCTCATAGCTCATTCATTGAGCAGTATCTTGTATCATGGAGTGTTCATTTCCTCCATAGGTACTATTGTACTCATTTTCATTATTTCTATTTATAGCATATTTTATTCATTTAGTAGAATTACTTTCTTTCTTATTACTCTACATCTTGTGAATTCTATCTCCCATTGCATGTTATATCAAAAGCTAACACCATTATATTTGATCAACTTCCTCATCCACCTATGAGAGTACCTGGTCTTGCAAACATACAAAATATCAATAGTACCATATTCTCATATAAACAAAACATCAATTGTAAATAAACATTCATAATGCAATTAGTACTAAGCATTGAATCATCACATCAATACATAATTCATCTCATAATGAGTCCGACCAGGGTGGATCATGACATACTACCCCTCTTGGACTAAACACAGTCCTCTATGTTTTTTTTTCCTACAATAAACATTACATTACACTTTCATTCAAATAAATAAGGAAAATATATTTTCATCTCATCCTATTTTTCCAAGTGGCCTTTTTCACATAATATTGGTCCCACTGGACCTTGCATTGTTCTAGAGTTTGTTTCCTCATCATTTTGGAATGAAACTTTAGAATCTTCACTAGTTTTATCTCAATGATCGAGGGATCTGCCATTTGCAATTTGAAACATCCCACACATGATTAGGATCATCAATGTACTTCCTAAGCAAGGATACATAGAAAATATCATGGATATTTGATAGGTTGGGTGACAAGACAACATGATAGGCTACTGGATTTATCTTCTAAATGATCTCAAAAGGCCCAACATATTAGGGATCCAACTTACTAGACTTGATGGCGCTTTTATGGTTTTAAATCTTAAGAATACTTTATATCCCATAGAGTATTATCTAGGAAATATTTTCAAATTAGCATATCTCTTCTGATGATTGATGGTTTCCTTAAGCCTTTGCTAGATCATCTTGAGTTATTTCTTCATCACTCAGATCACGTCTAGTCTTATGACAACTTAATCCTCTGGATTATCCCAAGATAGAGGAGTTTTGCATCTAGTTCCATATAAGGCTTCAAACGGGACCATATTTAAGGAAGCATGATAACCATTATTATAAGCAAACTCTAACAAATGCAAAAATTCTTCCCATCAAGACTTTTGACCCATGTAGTGCATGCAAAATATGTCTTCTAAGACTTGGTTTACCATTTCAGTTTGACCATCTATTCTAGATGGTATGCAGAACTTATGTTCAACTGTATGCCAACTACACGATGAAGACCTTGCCAAAACTCAAATGTAATATGGAGTCTCTATTTGATATGATTACCTCAAGAAACCCATGTAACCTAAATACCTCTTTGGAAAACCTATTTACCACCACTAGAGAATCATCCTTGGTACTCTTGGATGTAAAGTGTGCAACCTTGGTTAACTTATCAACCACCACAAGGATTGTGTCATGTTGGTACCTATTATTAGATAATCCCATAATAAATTCCATAGGTATGACCTATCATTTCTACATTGGTGTATCATGTGGGTATAATTGTATTACCAAATGCATGTGCTTAGCTTTCACTTTTCGGTATTCCATTCACCAAGCAATAAAATTAATGACATCTCTCTTCATACCTAACTAGTAGGTGGTTTTTTTCATGTTCTCTCTCATTTTAGCCCCACTTGGATGAGTGAAGTAATGAGATCTATGCGCTTCTTGCATGATGAGTCTCCTTAAGTCTCCAATTTTAGGTATAACTACCCTATATTTAAAGCATTAAAGACTATATTTTATGCTAAAATCCTTGTTCTCTTCAATATTTCTTTCCATTTTGGCTCGAATTTCACTGCAATACTGGTCCTAAGATTGCATTTTCTTGACTTGGTCCATTAAGTCCATGTGACTACCAATCAATTTAACTATATGTCTTCTTCTACTTAAGGCATCAGTGATCTTGTTTTCCTTACCTTTGATATATTTTATACCAAATTTGTACTCTACTAGGAACTTGATCCATCTTATTTATCTATAATTAAGCATTGGCTGAGTAAAGATATACCTCAAGCTTTGATGATCAATCCTCAACTCAAAAGACTTTCCTAGAAGGTAATATCACCATATATTAAGAGTGTGCACAATTGATACTAGTTCTAAATCATGCATAGCATATTTTACCTCATGTTTCTTGAGTTTACTTACCTCATATGCCATGATTGAATCATCCTGGGATAGAACTCCTCCCAAACCCTCCAAAAACACATCAGTATAAACTAAAAAATCCCCCTAAGGATCTAGAATTTTAATAACATATATAGTAGTAAGCTTTTGCTTAAGCAAATCAAAAGTGACTTCACATTTATCTATCCATTTGTATTCCTTACCTTTCATTTGAAGGTTAGTGATGGAGTAGGCTATTTTGAAATAATACTTCACAAAATATCTATATTATCCTATCATGCCCATGAAGCTCTATACTTTAGTCACATTAGTAGGTGATACCCAACTCAAAATGGCCTCTATATTTTTTATATCTATAGTTATCCCCTCTATAGATATGATATACCCCAGATACTAACATTTAGAACATAAAAGTCACACTTTGACAAATTCCCATAGAGTTGGTTCTTCCTTAGAAACTCGAGCATGACTCTCGAATATCAATCATGCTCTTCCCTACTTTGGGAGTATATTAATATATCATCCAAAAAATATCAAGATAAAATTATTTGGATGTCTTCTAAACACCTTGTTCATCATAATCATGAATGTTTTTGGTGCCTTGGTCAGTCCAAATGGTAGTACTGTGAAATCAGAGTGTTCATACCTAGTATTAAAAGTAGTTTTGTGAGTATCCTCCTCTAAAATTCTCAATTTATGATATCCTTATTTTAAATCAATTTTTAAAAATATGGTGGTACCCTTAAGTTGATCAAACAAATATTCAATCCTGGGTAAAGGGTACCTATTCTTGATGGTTGCTTTGTTCAATATTTTGTAGTCTATGCATAACATTAGCAAACCATATTTCTTTTTGATAAATTGAACAAGTGCACCCCATGGTGACACACTAGGTTTAATAAACCCTTCTTTTAGCAATCCTTGAAGTTGTATTTTTAACTCTTGTAACTCAATAGGATTCATCCTATAAGGATTTTGCACCTAGAATCATTTCGATAGTGAAATAAAATTCATGCTTAGGTGGTAGCCTAGGGAGGTATTCAAGAAATACATCCCTAAACTCATGCAATAATGGATGATTTCTAAATAATTCTTCATTTTTATCATCCCTAGTCTTATGGTTCAACTTAATGACATAGACCATACTACCTTTCCTAATAGCTTTCTTTAGTTGCATTGCAGAGATCAACTAAGATCAAAAAGACCCTTGCTCACTATAGATTCTCAATATTTGTTTATCTTTATTTGTATATTCTAACCATCTATATTTGACTCCATGAGCCTTTAACCAATTCATTCCCAATATAATGTCGAAGGTATGTAGCGACGTTACATAAAGGTGTCAAATGGTAGAGTTGTTGGGTAGGATAATCTTGAGTATGGGAAAATATTAATCCGTTGAGTAGGTCTATCCAGACCCATACTCGAATTTCCACAGTTGTGCCAAAAATCTTGATCTTTTTGGCATATCCCTGAATATACTAGAAGAAATGAAACTATAAGTAGCTCCACTATCTGTCAAAAGTTTAACTTTCTTATCACATATTTTATCATTCAAGAGCATAGAAATGACTTGCCCATCCATTTTTTGTTGTCTATTATTGTATAGATCCTATGGTTGGGTTCCTCTACCCTTTTTCTTGGTCCTGACTGATTTGGACATCGGATTACATAGTGTGAACCCCAAAATCATAGCAACCACCCTTGGGACCTGGGTGTTTTTCCTGGTTCTGCTCCCTTATATTTTTGATCTATGTCATTTTAGGCTACCTTTGAGGTTGAGGATTGTTATTATTATTATTCCACTTTTGGAATTTCTTCTTAAAATTCCCTTGTTTCCTATTATTATTTTAAAACTTTGGGTTACCTCTATTTTTCTTGCTCTACTCTTCTTCCCATTTCATAAAACTAGCACTTTTCATTTTTCTCAACGATTGTCGATCCTCTTCTAACAATTTAGCATAATTAAAGTGAGTCATATTTAACTGTTGATTGGATTCCACTTGTCAAGCTAGGTCATAAGACTTTTGCAGAGTCTCAGGCTTTACTATCGATTTAATCTTATGATCCATTCCTAAGATAAATTTTTGTACTTTCATATTCTCATCCTTCTCATATAACGATACATACTTAAGCAACTTTATAATTTTTGGGTAGTATATTTCCACCATATTTGTTCCTTGGAGTGTGGAGAATTCCTCAAATTTCTCCACAAAGTGTTGTTCCATGAGGAACCTCTTCTTAAATGCTTTAACAAAACCTTTCCATGTTAGATTTATTACCTGAATATTTTTCCCATCTTTAAAAGTATTCCACCATTCCAACCATACCTCTAATAAATGGATAAGGTCACTAAGAAGTAGTTTATCATGGAGAAGTAAGTCTCCAACTCTCTCAACCAAGCCTTGGCTGAATCACACCCATATTTTCTAGTGACTTTGGAGGTTTTCATATTCTTCAAATATTTAGTGAATCTTGCCTCAATAAGGGCCCTAATTTCCTACTCTCATGTAGTAGTATTTTCATCCTACCTAACCTCAAGATTTCTATACTATGAATTTTGACTCATTATAGTTTCTAACATCTACTTTTGTTGGTTCATTTGTTCCCTCTACTACTCTATTTTCTCCTATAATAGAGAGATAATAGTAGTGAGGTTATCCACCTCTCTGTTTGAATTCCTCAAACTTTCTCCTTGGGGTCTAGCCTCGGTACTGTCTTGTCTAGTTTTCCTTGGTATTTTGGAATATCCTCATCTTCCTCTTCTCAATCTTGGTACTATATTTCTTGGCCATACAAAATAAATGTCAGGTTAGTTTACAATTTTTTCTTCAAATTGCACTTCTAACCACTAGTTAGTTACATAATTTGTGTAAACTAACAATAGAGTATTAACATCCACTAATACTATTGATGGCCACTCTTACTCCATGTAAGGCTTAATTCCCAATCGAAGATCTTTTATTCCAAAATTCACTCATCAATTTCGTCCAATACCAAGTTTCACTTTATGAAAGTTGCTAGTCCTACGACCTAGAGCTTTGATACCAACTGTAAAAACCCAAAACTAACTAATCTAGGAGAGATTTTTTTTTTGAAATTGTAGTTAAGGTTCACCAAAGATATTTTCATATAGATCATATTCATTGAGGCTTCATCACATTTTGATTTTATGATACTATAGATGTCACTCAAGTGGACAGGAGTGGCCAAACTCCTATAGGTTCTAGGGTTTATCTTATGTACCTTTGTGGCACAAAAGATGCTTCAAATGGTCACCCCACATTTCTTACATCCTTCATGAATGTAAGGTATCTTGACCATAGAATTGGGATTATCCCTTCTCAATATTTAGAGAAGAGGATGCCAATTTCCTTACTAGAATAATTATGTCTATACTAATGTACAGGTGTAAAACCTTTTAGTTTAAACATTACATCTTCATGGTGGATTGAATAAACTAAAGTGTTCAACTAAACCATCCCTGTAATGGTTTAATTGAGGTGATTATCACTTTGTACGATATCTTCACATGGACTGCCAACGGTATTTCAAGGTACCATCACATATCTTCAATGCATAAAGGGACTCCTAACCTCCATGGTAGGATAAGAGATTCAAATAAATTGTAATGAATATTATCCAAAGACTCCCCACCTTTGAATCACACTTGAATCTCTTTTATCAAATGTACCCCCTCATAAATATCCTAGGTGTTGCCTCCCTACAACTCCCTTAGGATAAATTCATCTTAAAGGGATTCTATACAAGGTTACTTAGAGTCTTCCCTTAACGATTCCCCCCTAAGAAAAAGGAACAACATCAAAACCTTAACTATCTCTCTTAATTCAACCAGAATGAAAGTATGTTCATATTACTAAACATAAGAAATGACTCAAAGAATCTCAAAACATCTCAAATAATAATATCAAATATGATTTACACCATAATAGAATATCCTAATTCCATAAGCATAATCATCTAACAAGATCCATATACCATCCATTCATATTTTTTTTTTTTTTTCATTCATAGAAACATCCTATCATTCTATAAGAACTAGAATCTCCTAATGAAATAGTAAAAAATTTACTTAAATTATCAGTATACAAGTGTCTTCAAATGATCATTCTCATTTTACAATGTTTTTATCTATAAAAAAATCCAGTAAAGAATCCAAAGCTATTCATTTAAGCTTTGTTTAAAAACCATTATTTCTTCATAATACTAGTTACATATTAAATACAAATAGAATGCTTCTCAATAGCCATAAATAACTGGATAAATTGTGTTAAACCTTTTAAAGGAGAATTTTAGAGGTACAACAAGTTGGCTATGTAAAACTATAAATTAGGATCTCTGCAAACTTAGGGTTTTGAATTTGAAAAACGAAGAAGGAAGCTAGAATGACTGGTTTTTTAAAGAACTTTATGATTCTACTATTTTACCCCTAGTCTAGGGTAATTCCAGACCATGCTTAGCTCTAAGCTACTTTACAAAATCCCTAATGGTTGTGGCTTCCATATTTACTCCAGGTAATGGCTATTTTTCTCTATTTTCACATCCTCATCCATTTGATGAAGGGAATATAGATCCAATGATTCAAGCTCTTAAGCCAAGAACTAGACTACAAACACAACCAAAAATGCATGCTTCTCCTTCCAAAGGCACCTTCATGCTCAAACTGGATGCAACCCCTATGGTTTAGGAACTATCAACTTTCACTCAACACTCTATTCTTACCTTATTTTCTCAGGATTTAGCATGCAAGTTCATGGGTTTGTGGTCTAGTCCCATTACAATACATAAATGTATCAACATGAACTAGGGAGCCAAAGTCTCTTCTTATGAATTTATGATGGCAAGAAGAGGTTACTTTGTAGTAACATTTACCTCCATAGAAGATATAAACACCATATTTCATGGTGGGCCATGGTTTCTTGGTTCTATCCCATTGTATATGAATCCTTGGACCATAGCATTTGACCCACAGGAGGAAGAACTTGAAGAAATATCATTATGGGTAAGATTATCTTTCTTGCCCCTCCACCTATGGAATAAACCCACAATTGAGATCATAGGAAATATCATTGGATCCTTCATAGATTGAACCCTCCCAAAGACAATAATTTTATTTATGCATGAATATGTATGCAGGTTATTCTAAAAAAAGGATTTCTAGAGTACATTGGAATCAAGTTGTTAGACTAGGTACATTATGAACACATCCCATTCAAATGTGTTACTTGTCATGAGCATGGTAAATTCTCTAGGAACTATCCAACTAGAGTGGAACACAAGGAGAAAAGGATGAGGTACAAGTCTTCCAAGAAATTAGAAGAAAATCAAGAATATCAAGGAGCCAAAAAAGACAACCACATCAAAAGCCTACTCATCAAAACACAAACAAGTTCTATGTTCTTATTTTAGAAGAGAAGGAGAATCCAACTACATCATCAAAACCGATCAAGGCACATCTTCCTAAGATAAAGAGGAAGACACTCCATATATTCCAATGGAAAAAAACTTGGAGGATATCTTAGGCGAAACTCGAACAAAAGAAAAAGATCCTCTAGAAGAAGAAACAAAAGAGGAGGTTGAAGAAACACAAACTGAAGAAGTAGTTATTCTAGGAAGAACCCTAGCAACATGATCTCTTCAAGGGGAGGAAAACAAATCAGTAGTTAAGAAATGAATAGGCCCAAAAGGAAATACAGGCTAAAACACAAGCCAACATATTAGAGAGCTTCTCCTAGAACAAGTAGTCTAAAAAATGAAGTTACTCTTAACTTGCACCAATAGGCACAACCATAACTAGATAATAGCTAAATTTGAAATGACAAATGGATAATCCAAAACAATTATCAATTTTTATGGGCCAAATCATCCAAAATAAAAGAAAGAGACATGGAAACATATTGCTCAATGGTTGACCATTGAAAAGCCTAAAAACTTAATCATTGGTGGAGACTTGAATATGACACTCAAACATTGGGAAAATTCTAGAGGAGCTAGATCAAAAGTCCCAAATAAGGAATTAGTAGAAATAATTATTATTGATGAATATCTCCAAGAAGTTATCCCAAAAAAAGAAAAATACACTTGGACCAAAGGAGATCAGGAACACATTTCATAGCTAAAAGGCTTGATAGGTTCCTAGTGAAAGAATATTTATCAGTTCATTTTACACTCCTCTCAAGACACATAGTCCAAAGTTCCATATCAGATCATAAACCCATCATATTGGATATTGGCCAGAATCTGTTGGAACCAAGGAGGATCCCCTTCAAATATAATTTGGATTGGATAGCTCACAAAAAATTCATCACTTTGGTTGAAAATACTTGGTAGTAGTAAGTCTTGACAACCAATCCCCAAGAGATATGGAAAAGTAAAATTCATGCCCTCAAAACAGTTATACGAAAATGGCAATTAAATAAAATCAAATTCAAGACAAAAAAAAAACATATTGCTTCAACAGGCTGAACAAAAAGAAGTAGAAATTGGAGACTCTCCTCCTCTGCCACACTAAGAGAATGCAATGAGAGTTACAATAAAATATTTACAAGATATTTACAAAATAAGAAGCGCAATTGAGGCTCCACTCAAGAATTATTTGGCTGAAAAAATGTGATAAGAACACCAATCATTTCCATCTCAAGACAATGCAAAACTATAAGAGGAACACAATTAGAGAAATTGAGCACGAAGGGATAAAATATACAGGGAAAGAGTAAATCAAAGAGTTGGCAAGCAAGCATTATTCTAACCTACTAACCAAAGAACATGGGAATCTTTAAGCTCAAGAGTTGCTTCTGCAAAATATTTCAATAGTTCTCAATGAGGAGGAAAAACAGGAAATGAGCATACCACTCACAATGGATGAGTTAGAAGAAGTTGTCAACTCTTTTTCAAAGGATAAAGCTCTAGGTCTTGATGGGTTCACTAGTAACTTCCACCAACAATTTATTTATATTATTCACAAAGATCTATTGAAGATGATTGAATATGTCATACTAAATGGTAAGCTATTGGGTACTATAAATTCCACTTTTTTTACCTTAATCCCTAAAAAGAAAAATATTGTAATGTTTTCTATATTTTAGACCAATATCGGTATACAATTCTTCTTATAAAATTATCTCCAAAATCATAGCCAACTAGATAAAAAATAAAACTGGCAAATTAATTATTGAAGAGCAAAGAGGATTCATCTCCAAGAAACAGATATATGACAACATTATAATGGTGCATGAAGCTCTCCACACTAGTAGGAAATCCAAAAAGAAGCATATACCCATTAATATTGTTATGTTTAATGCCTTTGATAGGGTAGATATTCAATTTCTTGAACAAGTTTTAGTTAAGTTTAGATTTTTTCTTTAGCTTACGAGATGGATTGGAGCATGCATCACTGCCCCTTGGATATCCCCACTGAGCAATTGGGAACCTTCAACATTTTTAAAGGCTTCCAAGGGCATCAAGAAAGGCTGCCTTTCATCCCTATATATTTACATCCTACTAGTGGAGACTCTAGGGAGATCTCTCAACAAGCTAAGGGACCGACATATCATAGGTCTTAAGGCAGTTGCAAGATATAGATAACTTACTCATGCTCAGTTTTCTAATGACACCATTCTTATGGAAGAAGCATCAAGGTAAAATATGAGGTATATCAAATAATGCTTAGATGAGTTCACACAAGCCACTAGAGCATTAATTAAGACAAAAAAAATATTTTTCAACTAAAACAGCTCAAAAAATGAAAACAAAAGCTTCAGTTTAATTCTTGGATTCAAACAAGGAAAACAATAGCAATTCGGGTATTCTAGAGTCCTAATGGGTTTCAACATTAAGCCTAAGTATATTTGGAGTCCAATGCTGGAAAATTTGATTAAGAGAATTCAAAACTATAGCAATGGTTGGCTAAGTTTAGAGGGTATAATAGTGTTGATTAAATTCATTCTATCCACTCTCCCAATATATCATATTCTTAATTATCATGCTCCCAAAAGCATTCTTCATATGATTGATGGCATAATCAAAAAATTCCTATGGTAGGGAGGAAGGCAAATAGAAAGGAAGAAATTTCATTTAGTAAATTGGGATTTGATCACCAAAGCTAAAGAGCATGGTGGCTTGAGAATAAAAAAAATGGAAAATGTAAGCAACACCGTAGGTGCCAAACTCTTGTGGAAAATGCTAAAGCCACCCCAAGCTCCCTGAAAGAAGATCTTGATCCAAAAATACATAAATAATTCCACAAGCATGCAATTATTAAGAAATATAGAAAACTAGCAAGTGCAACATTAATATGGAAGCATATAGTTGAGGCCAAGGCAATAATTACAAAAAAAATAGCTCTTCGGTCCTTGGAGATGGTAACAAGATCAATTTGTGGGAATATTTGATCCTTGGAAATCCTCTATTGCAATAAATATGCAACCCTAATTTCCAAAACCAATTGTAAAGTTTGGGAATTGAGAAGCTTAGTGACCTTATATAATGGTTAGAAGAGGAACTTGCCTAGAAATCTCCTCCTCTCCCTATGTGTCTCCAAGATGAATGGGATTGTTTCAAGAGGCAGAATACTGGTATAAGACCCATCAAGAGGTATCTATCAAATCAACTTATGTGGGGGGACATAAGAAATATAGGGGAGTATACAGTTAAACTTGGAGTTCACTCCCAACTGGTTGGAACAGTCAATAAAAAATTATCCTCAGTTTGAAAAAAGAGGATTCCACCTAAGCTGCAAGTCTTCACTTGGTTGGTGTAGTAGAACAAAATCTTAATAGGGGATAACTTGCAAAAGAGGAACATAGTGGGGCCTCATGTTTGACCAAGATGTTTAAGGGAGAATGAGACCATCAATCATCTCCTATTTGAATCCCCAAAAGAAATAGTTATCTGCTTGGAAATTACTAACATATTTGGTTTAGTCTTTTCAAGGAGATTAAACATTGAAAGTTGTTTAAACCATTGGAGTGAAAAGTACAGAGGAGACCTCAACAAAAAACATCAAGTAAAATTTATATGGGAATCAATTCTAGACACTATAATTTGGCACATCTAGCTGGATAGAAACCAATAAATATTTGAAGGGAAAGGAAATAAAATAGGTGCAATAATAGGAAGAATCATTTGGGATATCACAACTAATGTCAAAGTAAATTTTACTCAGAAGCAAAATCAAGAAGACTTGACTCCAAAAGAGTGTGATATGAGTAAAATTCATGATCTCCATGCATTCTTGGTAATAAGGTGTCACCCTATTGACTTGGAAGCTCCTGTCATCCACTACCCTACACTGTTCTTTGATGGAGCATCAAAATCCAATCTAGGACAAGCGGTAGCAGGAGGACTGATACTTGCAGGCCTAAGGAAGGTACTAATTAAATTCAAAATCAATTTAGAAATCACATCCAAAAATGTGGTTGAAATATTTGTATGTGAGATGGGGATGAGGTTCGTTGTGATAGAGGTAATTAGACACTTGTTAGTGTATCGAGATTCAAAACTAGTCATGATAACACTCTCCAAAAACAAAGATCTTCAATATTTACAATTGAGGATTGTCTAAGACAAGATCAAGTGTTGGAAAAAAATATGACTAGCATCAAATATTCCCACATCAGGCAAAAAATTAACAAGGATGCAGATGCCCTGGCTAATGAGGTAATTAACACCGCTCATCTCCTGTGTAGAGTAACAAAGATCAAAATCAAATAATAATAAGGAGATCTGCCTATTATGGAGTAAAGAATTGCTCTAATGTCTAATGCTCCCTCTTTGTGTGCTCTGTTTACTTTATCTTCCAATTTTTTATTTGCTTCTGATTCTTAGTGTTACTGTTCTTAGTATGTTACATAGTAATTTTGTTATGGTTCATGTTAGACATCCTTGCCTATTATTGTATTTGTTCTATACTTAGCTCTAGCTTCAACTTCCTTAATTTCTAGGAGACTTTGTTTTTGTATTTTCATGATTAGTAATAAAACTCTTTCTTAAAAAAAAATCAATTGTAAATAACTCTTCTTATTCAAATATTTACACACTGAGGTCCTTGAGCTTTATCGAGAAATGAATAGGTTAAGGGATCAGGACAACTCCTCCAAATGATAATGCAATCCTAAATGCTTATTCTTTTCAATGCATCTAGTAAACACAACATATACATTTTTTTCTTTCATCTTTCTAACTCTTTATAAAGAATACAAAGGAGGAAAACCCCATAATTTTCCCCAATCAAAATAGGACTCCACATCCCATCTGATTAATTCTATTTTAAGCAAAAACAATGTATTTCCACAATACAATTCCATATATTTTTAAGAAAACCCCCATAAATTTCCTTAATATCATTGGACTCTGCATCCATTTTAATATTCATTAATTTCCATAAACAAATATAAAATTCCCTTTTATAAAATAAAACATCTGTCTCTCTTTTAACATAATATAAGAAAGTTCCCTTATTTCCTTATAACAAATAATTCTTCTACATCTTTAAATATTTCATTTTAATCAATAGTTTTTAACCCTAAAGCTATTGATAAAATAATCAAACATAACATTACATAATGAAAACCTTTTATTTTAATCAAAAGCTTTTAACCCTAAAACTATTGATAAAATAATCAAACGTAGCATTACTTAATATCAAGCTGATTCCTAAAGCTGGTGATCTTGAACTTATCACTAATTGGCATCATATTACTTTGCTGAATGTAAATTATAAAATCATTGCTAAGGTCATTGCTCTTAAGCTTCATCCCCTTCTTCCTTTGATTTTCCGACCTGAACAGACAGGGATTGTGCAAGGCAGATATATCTTAGACAATGTGATTGCAGTTTGGGAAGGAATGGACTGGGCTCACTCTTCACAATAGGATATGTTATTTCTTAAAATTGATTTTGAGAAATCTTATGATAAAGTTGAGTGGTATTTTATTCTTTCTAAGCTTGAATCCTTAGGTTTTGGGCCAACCTTCATTTAGTCTGTGAATATGCTCTTTCAATATTCTTATATTGTTATTACCTTGAACGGTTGTCAATCTGAAGCCTTTGGATTGTTTAGATCTGTTCGACAGGGTTGTCCCCTTGCTCCTTCCCTTTTTATTTTAGCAGCTGAGGCTTTTGGGTATTTACTAACTTCCAAAGTGGCTCACAACTCTATTCATGGTCTTGCTTTACCTGCTTCCTCTTCTTAATTGGTTCATGGACATTTTGCTGATGACTATTTTTTAGCCATTTCTGAATATGAACACTCTTTGTCTACTACTCCTCATTGCCTTGACACTTTTTGTCTAGCTTTTGGGTTCAGTATTCAATGAAAAAAACTCCTTGCTTTAGGCAATCTAGAAAGCCTATGCCTCCTTGGCTTTCTCACTGTCCGTGGTGTTGGATTCAACCTGGTGAAATGTTTAATTTTTTAGGTATTCCTTTTGCCTTTCACAGCACTCCAACTTAGCTATGGAAGTACGTCATTCAAAAAGTGGAAAACAAATTGACCTTTTGGATCATTAAACAACTTTATCTGGCAAGAAAATTTTAGGTCTGCTATAAGATTCTTGCTACTACTCATGTGTATTATTCTTCCTATTGGCTTCCTTCAAAGGCTTGCTATTTGAAATTGGAAAGATTATTGAGGGATTTTTTATGGTCAACTACTTCTCACACAAAAGGATTTCATCGAGTTGCTTGGGATTTTTGTTGTCTTCCCAACCTCTCTGGTGGCCTGGGCCTTTTGGATTGTCATCGGTAGGGAATTGCCTTGTGTGCAAAATGGGTTGTATGAGCTCTTGATGGCAATGAAGCCTCAAAAATTCTTCTTAGACATTGCATTTTTTCTGGTCTCCCCTTGGGAAAAATGGTATGGTGCGGATTGAATTTGCCTACTCTTCTCACTGCCCTTGTTCCTATTAAAATTATAGGTTCCTTTGTTGTCAAAATTATCTAGAAGGCCTAGGAGTATCTCAAACCATGGCTTATTTAGAAAGGCATTGGAAAAAATAATGGTGCTTCTATTTCTTCTATTAGTTTTTGGTGGTCTCTTATTATCAGAATTCAGTCTTTACCCCTGGTTCAAGTTCAGTGGATTCATGCTCAATGCTTTTATAGGAAAGGAATTACCTTTGTCTCTGATTTTTTTTCTTTCTCCACCAGAGACTGGATTTCTTGGGATATTTTTAAACATTTTTATCGGCTTAAGCAAGATGATCAAAGCACTTATGAGGTTGTGGTTTTTAATACTCCATTTTCTTTGTGGCCCAGAATTTTTAAACACTTTCAGAAGGCTTGGTGGGCTGATTGGTGTTGGCCTAAGCATAAATCCCTATCGTAGTATAAAGCCCATCTGGGCTATTCTTGGTTATCTCCTTATATTCCTATGGCTGCTATTTTAAATGCTTGTTGAGATCTTCTTTATCCTTCTATTTTGTGAGCACGGTTAAAATGGTCTGGGCCAATTATATTGAACTTAAGCAATCTTTTTTGTCTAGATTTTACTGATGCAAGGCCTCCCATTAGGGCACAAACTTATCTATCTTGGTATTTATCACCCTACATATTATTTTTGTGGTGCGTTGGAGGATTTTTTACATGTATTATGGTCTTGTCCCAAGGCTTGTTCTACTTGGATCTAGATTGAGTCTTTTTTTTATCCTTCATTATCTCTCCTTTTTATTGGTAGAAAATACTTCTTGGCGATTCACCTCCTTTTTTTGAACCTCTGCTGGAAGTCTGGAACATCTTTCACATTAGCATTCTTTATCATATTTGGAAGTCCAGAATAAGATTGCTTTTTCTCATGATACTAGTTCACAAATTTTTCCCTGGCTGATCAATATGCAGTGTTTTATGATTCTTGGCTATAAATTTTTATGCATGTGGATAAGGTTAATGTGGAGATTTAGCATCTTTGTAGTCTTATTGACTACTGGGTTAATGCACCTTGCACTGTTAGTCTCCTTCCTACAGATCCCTCCTCTCATGGTCGATCTCACTCCCTCTCTCATTCTCATCGTAATCCCTCCTCTCACAACCATGGGTCCCATTCCCGATGAGAGCGACTTTGCAATCATGGAGTGTTCGAGGTAGATTCTTCCAAAAATCTTAGAGGATGGGATGTTCAGGCTCCTGCTCCTTCCCCTCTCCCTGTGACCATTTGGGGACATGAAATTCTTGTTGTACCCAATCCTCCTTCTGGTTCAAGTTGAGGAGATCCTATTCACATTTCTCCTATGGATAATGCTTGCACTACTGGATCAGGCTGGGATGTTGGGCCTCCTCCTGCTGGTTCTTATGAGCAGCCCAGTGTTGCTAGCTGACCTCTTTCTATACTTTCAAATTCCAAATGACATTGCATGGGCATAAATGAGGCAGATGCGCCTCCACATCTTGTTCTTTTTTCCTGCCTCTTTGTGGTTCTCCTTTGTTTCCACCCAGTTTTGATGTTTTGTTAGTCGTGGGCTCAATGTTTTTCATTTTTTTTGTTGCCTTGGTTTTCTGATATATCCTAACCTTGGTGGTTAGTTTGAAACCATAATGGGGTGTTATCTTCTCCACCCATTTTTTGATGTAAAAATGCCTAATTATTATTTAATGGAAATTTTCAGCTCTTTTTCATTCAAAAATAACTAAAATTCTTTCATTTTAAACAATAACTTTTAATCCTGAAACTATTGATAAAATAATCAAACGTTGACATTATGTAATGAATTTTTTTTTTATTTTAATCAGAAGCTTTTAACCCTAAAACTATTATAAAATAATCAAACGTAACATTACCTGATAGAAATCTTTAAACAATAGTTTTTAACCCTAAAACTATTGATACAATAATCAATGTAACATTACTTAATAAAAATCTTTCATTTTAATCAATAGCTTTTAACCCTAAAACTATTGATAAAATAATCAAATGTAACATTACTTAATAAAAATATTTCATTTTAATCAATAGCTTTTAACCCTAAAACTATTGATAAAATAATCAAACGTAACATTACTTAATAAAAATATTTTTTTAATCAATAGATTTTAACCCTAAAACTATTGATAAAATAATCAAATATAACATTACTTAATAAAAATATTTCATTTTAATCAATAACTTTTAACCCTAAAACTATTGATAAAATAATCAAACATAACATTACATAATGAAACCCTTTTATTTTAATCAATAGCTTTTAACCCTAAAACTATTTATAAAATAATCAAACATAACATTTAGAGGATACACTCATACAACACACAACAACAAGGTAATTCATTTAAAGAGTAGAGTAAGCAGAAAGGGATTATTCCACATTTTCATGGATGAAGACAAAGACTCACTTTTCAAACTATATATATATATGTTGAAAAATATTGTAAGACAATATTGAAATACGACCGAGTAGACTTGCAAAGCATTATTGAAAGATCAAGAACTGATTTATTATTCAATGGGATCAACTTTGTATAAATAGCAAAGTTGATTAATGTGATTCGTTGGATTAAAACAACTCAACAGATCTGAACTAGTCTTAACTGGGAGTTTACCTACCTCATGCAAGAATGGTAACTCAAGTTTAGACTATCATAGTAGAACTTAAGATTTATTCTAACACCCACCTTAAGTGATACTAGGGGTAAGAAAAAAGCTAGAAATGAGTCCCGGTAGAAAGGCCTGATTAGGTACTCATGTACAATATATAAAATAAAAATAAGTCCCAAAAACAAGGCCTGATGAGGTACTCATGTACAACATATAAAGCAAAAAATGAGTCCCGACAAAAAAGGCCTGATGAGGTACTCATGTACAACATAATATTTTGGAGAGATGATGAAAAAACCATGTGGGAAAAACCATCTTCCAAAAGAAGAAGAAGAAGAGGGGATAAAGCCTCTGCAACACTCCCCTAAGATAGCTGCCTTACCCAAATTTTCTCACGCAATTGATGGTAGCATGGAGAATCAAAGGGTTTGGTGAAGATGTCTGCAATATGACGCTCAGTCAGAATATACTCCAAGCAAATATCCCTATCCTAAATGTGTTTTCGAATGAAGTGCATGTGAATCTCTATGTTCTTGGTGTGCTGATGCTCAATGAGATTGCAAGAAATATGAATTATAATTTGGTTGTCACACAAAATTATGATGGGATGATCATTGAAAAACCAAACTCTCTCAATATATGATGAAGCCAAAGTGCCTCCTGACTTGCCAAAACTGTTGCCCTGTACTCTGCCTTTGTAGATGATAATGCAACTACCTTTTACTTTTTGCATGACCAAGATATAGGTGAAGAACCAAGACAAAAAACATAGCTAGAGGTGGAACATATATCATCAACTGAACCTGCCCAATCTGAATCAGTGTATCCTATAATCTCTGTAGATCCTCTACCATAGAATAGTCCAAAATGTGTAGTACCCTATAGATAGCGAAGAATTATTTTTGTTGCCTACCAATGGCTAAAATGAGGGGTTTGATAAAACCTAGATATTAAGCCAACAACATAATAAATGTTAGGGCAAGTATGAGTCAGATATAATAGACTCCCTACAAGTTGTTTTTATATAGTAGAATCACATAGAGGTGAAGTGTAGGAAGAAGCTAGAGTTATCCTAGACTGAAAAGGCATTGAAGAAGGCTTGCAATCAACCATCTTAAACCACTGAAGAAGATCTAGAGTATACTTATGTTCATATAATGAAATCCATGTATCTGTTTGAGTTATCTGAAACCTAAGGAAGTAATGAGCTAAACCCAGATCAACCATTTCAAATTTCTCTGAAAGGGAGTTTTTTACAATCTGAATGTGAGAAATGGCACTTATAGACACCTAAAACATGTCATGTTTAGGAGAGATACTCACATAGACACATTCACAGGATCATATGACATAATCTTGGACTTTCCAAGCATCAACAGTGGTTCTCACCACTCATTTGGGGTATTTTTAATCCATCCAAGCCTAGAAGCTCAAGCCAACAATAGTCAGATCTTAGCCGCTATAGATGATAGCAGCTAAACCCTAAAAGTAGTTTTGCCAACAAACAGGCCCAATCATGGGTGGAAGTGGCAGTCTACATGCAATAAAGGTGAGCGGGAGTAACTTTGCATTCCCTTTCATGACCAGTTCACATAGGAGGCTTAAGTTTGTATTTAGATGTTAGTTAACTGACATCCTAACATAGACAAAGGATAAAAGCTTCTCATGTTAAAACAACTAGTTTGCATAGGAGACTCAAGTTGGTAGTTATATTTCAGTTAACTGGCCTCCAAACATAGACAAAAGACAAAATCTCCTCATGCTAACTCTCACTACGCATGAGGAATTCATTCCTAGGGCTTGGGCATAGACCTAGGGTTTTACACACTTTAAAAGGTGCAAGCCTGAGAGCACCAAAGGGACGAATTTATCCTGAATTTATCAGAACAGGTCATTGAGGAGAGCTTTTGAGACTTAGAGAGCTTTTCTTTGAGATCATGTTTATAGTGAAGCCCTGATAAATTGGAGAGCAAAAGTGTCCACCATTTCAACATCCAATACAAGCTTTGACCCATAGCTTTGGGGCAAAGGGAATGAAATTCACCTTGGTGGCCGTTGTCTCGGATAGTGGCCCACGGGCCTAGCTTAGGGTTTTACACATTAGTTTCATTATTATGTTTAGCATAGCATTAGCATAATGTCATTTCATTCATTTGACCTCATAGCATAGGTTTAATTTGCACTTGCTTCCATTTGATATATTCAGTACTAACAACCTCATCCAGGGAGGCATTCTTGGACATCTAAGCGTGTGTTGTTTCATTGCTTATAGGGCCATAGGTTCATCTGACGGAATATGCAACATATGAGAGAAAAAGGGATCCCTCCAAGAAATAGGCCTATAGAAGGAGGTATCTGTAAGCCCTCATACATTTCCATGTGTAGAATCAGGAATCTTTTTGAAAGTGCACCAGCTCTTTGCAAAAGAGGCACTCTTTTCCTATTTTTAACCTTATTATATCGAAATGGGTATCCCTAAGAGGGATAAAAATTTAACCGAGTTTCAATCTAAATAAAGAAATCTATCTTTGTTATTTCCCTATTATATGATTTTCATTGTCTTTCATTTCATTTTGGGTTTTTAATACATTGCAAGTAGCGTAAAAAGAGTGGTGCATGCATCCTAGGGTTGGTACATATGGCGATCACGATGGGACATCCACTAATTTTTTATTTTTTGCCTGAATACTAACTTTATTTTGTGTACAGACCTAGCCGCTCTGATCTACAGTGGCCAAAATTAGCCGCTCTGAGCCACAACGGCAAATAGAGCCTTAGTCGCTCCTGCTAACAGCGGCTAGGAACCAGTTGCTCTGGTCGACAGTGGCCAAGAACCAGCTACTCTGGTCGATAGTGGCTAGCATTGGAGTGCAACAAAGGTCAAAACACTGACTCTCTGAGTTGTATCAAAGGTTGGTACAGTCTCTCTGATATTTTATAGCTTTCTGTTTGCTTATGTGTGTCTAAAATAGAGAACTTAAAGCACATTTATGTTTGGAAATTGAAAGAATAAAAGAGCATTTTGCATATCTTAGATCTTCTTTTAGATTTTCACTAGGTGTTGCTAGGAACAACGACTTATGATTGAAAATCTCACCCTAGAATCCAATGTGCTAGACATTGTGTGTTGTTTGCTTGCTTTGAGACCTTACAAAGGCCATATTTGCATAAAATAAAGTGCGCTCATACAAATCATAGTAGTTCATGCATATTTTTGAATATTGAAACGTATTTTGTACTTAGGCATGTAGGAAAGACTCATGGCTGCTATATGATGCACTTTATATTACACAAGCTTAAAATGAACACCACATGCACACGTATCATTTAAACATTAGGGAGTTGGATTTCATCACCAACCCTCAATTCAGCCTGGTGACGTTGGAATTCATCTCCTTCCATCGGCTTGCCCCCTAGATTCTCCTAGAAATGGATTGAAGAACTTCTTCATAGTGGCACTAAGATACTCATGTTCAAACTATCTCCCACTATTGGAACATTCATTGGTTTAGATTGGAAGAGCTAGGTGAACCCCCCACTGGTATTTCAGCGGTGTACCCTAGTCTCTTTTGGGAAATTATGTTTGGCATGAGTACTCTTGATTATCACTATGAATGAGTCTCCTCATTCCAAATCTAAAGCAAAGAAACAAGAAACAACAAAACATCCAAATACATCAAATAGTTAGGGCACACTTAAATCTATAATCAAGATAAACATTTGTGTGATATTGTTTGATCATATTTAAAGTGCAACACAAAATCTAAATTCAAAGATGATGGTTAAAACAAGAAGTAGACATCCCCGGTCTGACATCGAGGGAGGGTCTGGAACAACACATACCCTTAGGTGAAGTCATAGTAACATTGAAATACCTACTCAAAAGACCGTAAGACATAGTTCTATGAGTCTAAGGGGTGATAACTCAACCTTTCAAGGATCTCCTCGAGAAACCCCTCATAGAAAACCACAACATGAAACTACATCTCATAAACACAAAGAGGCCTCACAACCATCATATTCAAGGAGACATGAGGAAACATCAAAGGCTTCCTCTAAACACACAAAAACTTCTCAGAGACACAAGGAGGCTTCAAGAACTTCCTCCTCACATAGACACAGAGAGAGTTCTAGATCTTGTTCTTCACACAGAGATTGTGAGGTTTCCCTTTCTCTATCCTCATAGAGGGTATAAAGTACCATGAAACCCTCATCACCAAAAGGGCATATGAGAGCTGAAATATCTCAACGCTCACATGAAACACTTAGAACAGATAAACCCACTGAGGGGCAAGAAAATAGAAACACATCTAGTCATAGACATCAAATAGAATATATCCTTCAAACATGAGGAAGGATTCCATTAGACTATGACCTCATTGTAGTGAATGGCACCCCGCAGGATCAGCCATGGAGAACAAAATAGTTGGATTATTTGGATCTGTTGCATCCGAGGCCACCTCCCAAAACCATAGCCACAAATAATTTCACATCTGGAAGCTCACAAACCGTGACTTCTAAACCCGCTTCTCAAATTGGGTGTGTCTTAAGATGACCCCACAACAAACACACAAAATCTGATCATAAAGACACTCAACAATATACTGAACAAGTCACATTAGCTAGCAAGAGCGAAGAAACAATAGAAATATTTGAGAGATATCTACGAATCAAAATAACTATGACAAGGTCAGATAAGCATGAGTCCTCTATGACTGTGCAAGTTGACCATGTGTGACGGTTAGAGAATACCTTGTGCAAAGAGTGAGAGTTTGTGGATGCTCTTGAACATGATAAATAGATAGAACGATTGTTGCACCAACATGAACAACGTTTAAGAGAGAAAGTTGAGCAACTATTTTGCAACAACCAAAAAACAACTAGAAGTGATCATCAAAGATATCAGCGTGCTAACTCACCAAGAGAAGAGCACATTAGACAGTAAAGTAACTCGTAACAAATTCACCCTCCAAATCATGATAGGAACCCAACTGAGGAGGAACAGATAAACTTAATAGAGCCAGATCAGACACATCTTGAATCCCCTCACAGAAGGGAATAAAATAGAGTAAATCAAATGGATAGAGTATTACCTCCATCATCGCCATGAGTAGGCCTACAAGAGGAGGAAATTCGTGCATCAAAGGTATTTCAAGAGCTTGCTAAAAAGATGAAATCCTTTGATAAAAAAGAGGTATCTGGGAACTCGCCAAAATTTAACAAGATACACAATCAACCATTATGTCTATCTGTCCCTAGCCCCACATACCCTAAGAATTTTGATATGCCTAGGCTAGAGAAGTTCAAAGGGGAAGAGGATGCACAAGAGCATGTCACCAACTTCATTAATGCATATTTTCATCTTGAAGACAATGATGCTCTCATGCTCAGGACATTCATTATGACATTCACGGGCATCGCCACCCAATGGTTCAACCAGCTGCCCAAACATAGCATAGCAAATTTCAAAAAACTAGTGAACGCTTTTCTAAAGCATTTCTCTTTTGGTGCTAAGAGGAAAGTGAACATTTTAGACCTGGCCAATTTGAGACATTACAATGACGATCCAGTAATATATTACGGGAATAGATGGAGAAAAATCATGGTAAATTTATCATTCTCTGTTCCCATAGAAGAAATCGTCTGGATGTTCACCAAGAGTTGTTCCAAACACATTTCCATATTGCTACAACTACAACAATACCCCTCATTTGAGGAAGTTTTGGCACAGGCTAGGATTATTGAGGAGATAAAAGTAGATGAGGGAACCATAAAACTCTGGACCAAGAAGGAGTGGAACAAGAACGACAAAAATGGCAAGTACAATCAGAAGCAGGTAATCCCTGCCCTAGTTAATCAAGTGGTATTAGCCACACCTAAGGACGGGGTTGGGCACCAACCCTAGAATTATCAAGCACAGCCTCCATGAATTATGAGCAAAATTAGGGCTGGAACAAAGAGTGCAATCCCCCTCGTTATTTTACACCATTGACATAATCAATGCAATCAATCTTCAATCAATTGAGTGAGGCGAGAAAAATTAGATTCCCTGATATACCTCTTATGGATCCCAACCATCCTAAGCCAAAATGATATAGGGAATATCAATTCTATCCATATCATAGGATACCAGGACATAATATTGAAGTTTATATTCATTTCAAGCATTAGGTCCAAAACATGATTGAGGCAAGAGAACTTAAAGTGGACAACCCACTAGCCCCTAACAACAGAGATATGAGCATCTATAAAAACTTGTTGCCAAACCATGAGGCCCCTAAAGGGCAAGGGGCATAAGTCAACCAGGTTCGAATTGATACACCTACCCATGGGTGTGTTGGGATGGTTGAAATAGTCAATATAGTGACCAGGACTAGACGATATGGTCAACCACAACCTCTTGTAGCTCCCAACAATGTCCCAGCTGCACCTAGGCAGAGGTTGGGGTAAGACAACCTTCCAGGTCCACCAAATCGACCTGTGGTAACTATCTGGAGTAGACTTGAGCAAAAATTACAAACAACTCTAGCTAAAATATCAATTTATGAGCTCATACAGTAGTCCCCAAAGCATAGGGAGACCTTGATGGAGATTTTACAGTCGATTGAGATTTAACTACAAGATCCAAATGCATTCACCCATTTTGTGGGACAATTACAAGAGTGCCAAGAACCTGTAATTCGATTCTATGATTATGATATTAAGAAATTATCTACTGCTTTACCAGCCCCTTCACTTCACATCGTGGAATAAGTTAATGATTTACCATTTAAGCAGGTCTTGATCGATACAGGTTCATCCATCAACATCATCACAACAACAGTAATAGAACACCTTAAGATCCCCAAGTCTAATATCATTATAGGAGCCTATACATTAAGAGATTTCAATGATGCTTTATGCAATACTATGGTAATGATAGTCCTATCTATCAAGGTGGGGCATAATACCATCCCTGTGATGTGTCATGTCTTGTAAGAGGACTTGCAATACAACATCCTCCTAAGGATACCTTGGATAAGGGACATGAGATGTGTTCCATCGATCTTACACCAATGTGTCAAGTATGTGCATGGCAACAAATTCTACATGGTGATGGCCGATGAAGAGCCATTCAAGTACGTTCACCAGGTGGATTGCCCAGGAGAATTTGTGATTCCTTCGACCCACTTATCGATAGGGCCTTCATCTTTGAATATTCAACTGGACAACAAAGACAAAGGGGCATAAAAGAACCCATCTACATCAACACCTCATCTTGCACACAAAGCAACTAATGCTTCTAGTAAACCATCAATGCCTAAACCAAAGAATGATTAGAAGATAAAGGCACCTATGGTTGAGAAAAACAAACTCAAGGAAATGCTAACCATAGCTATTGAAGAGAGTCCAACTCCCATGGAGGAATAAGGTCACCAAGACCAAGTCAACGATGATGACTATCATCCCACTTCACCAGTGTCATCCATGGGGTCATTCACCTCATATGCAACTATACACTTGGTAAGCACAAGGATAGGAGAGTATCTTGTGCAGAAAATAACTTTTACACTTATCATAGAATCTATGCAGGACATGGGACGACCGAAATATCTAAGACCACCAGTGGGAACAGTGGTTCCACTTGGAATCCCTCCCAACCAGAAAAACTTCATCTACGTTGGCCTAGATTGCACCCATAAATCTATGGATATAGACGAGGACAATGAGGACCTATTTACTATCAATGTTTGCTACCTCTCTAATCCTGAGTTTGATCTGACCTAATTTGATAATTGTCATTGGCATGGTTACGATCTTGGTAGATATGAGCAGGGATGTAGGTGACCATTCAAGCCACAATACCAACTTCCATATAATGTATTTGGTCTAGGATACCACATCAAAGGTCGATATGACCTTCTAGCAACAACATTAGATAGATTAACCTCGGGGTTAGGAGAAGACATCAATTTTATTTCTTATCATCCACCAAGTGCAATATATATGAGCAACAGGCAAGTGGCCACAGTGAATATACCACCTCCTGAGATTTATCATCCAAGATCCACAATTTATGTCACCCCAACAGGTTACAACTTATGGGATGATGAGCAAGAAGAAAATGCATATGTGGCAAGTGATGATGAAGCACAAGAGGGCTTGGCCTATCATGAGACTCACTATTTACAAAGATTTACCTGGTCCATCCACAATGAGAGTGGGTACATATCGGATGAAAGTTACTACGAGTTAGAGGACTCAGTAGAGAGAGCCTACTTAGGGGTAAGGCAATGGCCCCATGACTTGGGGAAACATACTAATACAAATGGATTCTTCATAAGTGACGAATAATATGAGGATGAAACAGAAATGGCCTACTTAGGGCCAAGACATGAGCCCCTCACGTTGGGACCCCATACTAATGCTAATGGTTTTTGGATAAGTGATGATGATTTTGAGGACAAGACTGAGATGGCCTATCTTGGGCCTCACCATTTATGACAAGTCAATATGTTGGTGGAAATAGAAGCAGTACTTTAGGCCATAGACCTTGGCTTGTAGTTTTTGAGGAGACTAGTTGACTTGAATGTCATTCATCGCATGGTCAATCCCCCTATGCCTACATTCAGGGAACTCTTAGAGCCTAATGATCCTATTATCCGACTAGCTCATGGACCAGATCTAGATATTCCCATTCCTCCAAAACCTCATCGTAAGCATGGAAGGGAAACCCTTAAAACAAGATTACACCCATGTGGTCCTGGATATTTCATCCCATCCATCAATACAATCTCCATTGATTTTACCACTCCACTTCATAACCTAGCAGATCCTACTAAACCTTTGTGTCTCGACATGCAAGCTATTCATTGGGATCACTCTAATTCACCAATAGAGCCTGAAGATCTTTTCCCTAATGAAGAGATGTTACAACCATTCCATTTTGTATCAGGTTGTGCATATGACGTATTCCATGCTGGTTTGGATCCTAAGTCAGTAGGACCTATAAATCCCACTGATGACATTCATTTGATACCCACGCCTCATAAACTAGAGTATGGATCACATATGGCCATAGAAGCAACTTTCAAAGTGGACATCAACGATGATCCTACCCAACCAAGGAAAGTCAAGTTCGGAGAAATTCTATCTCCAGAGGAATAAGCCATCATAATTCCTCTCCTTAAAGAGAGGTCAAATATTTTTAGTTGGACTTACAAAGACATACCAGGGATAGATCCAAAGTTAGTCATTCATAACCTTTCATTGGATCCCATGAAGAATCCAGACAAGCAAAAGCTGAGGAAAATGCATCCAACCATCGCTTTGATGGTGAAGAACGAATTGCAAAAACTACTGGATGTAGTGTTCATAGTTCCTATCGACTACCCTAGATGGGTGTTGAACATGGTACCCATGGGGAAACTCGACAAAAGAGTCTGTATTTGCATAGAATTCAAATATTTAAATAGGGCAACACAAAAGTATTCATTCCCATTGACAAACATAGATGCCCTGGTAGACGCAACCGCAGGTCATGAGATGCTCTCCCTAATGGATGGTTTTTCTAGATACAACCAGATCTAGATTAAGCCTGAAGATCAACACAAGACTATTTTCATAACTCCGTGGGGAACATTCTGTTACAAAGTGATTCCATTCAGTCTTAAAAATGATGGTGCCACATATCAGCGGGCCATGACATACATATTCCATGACTATATGCATAATATCTTAGAGGATTACATGGATGACTTATTGGCCAAGTCCCTATTGTAGCAAGAGCACGCTGAAGTCCTTAAACAAGTATTTGATCACCTCATTGAGCACAATGTCCAATTGAATCCTAAGAAGTGCGTATTTGGCATAAGTTCTGGCAAGCTTTTGGGATTCATCGTATCTAAGAGAGGCATTGAAGTCGATCCTGCAAAGGTAAATGCTATATTGGAAATGGCCTCCCCTACCAACATTAGGGAGCTAAGGAGCCTACAAGACAAGATAACATCCATCAAAATATTTTCGTGCAGTTGTCAGATAAATGTCGACCCATGAATCGATTGCTACACAAGGAGGTCCCCTTTCATTGGGACGAAGAATGTCATCAAGCCTTTGCAAAAATCCAAACATACCTGGCAACACCGCTAGTATTGGCTCCACCAAGGCCAAACATACCATTTTTACTATATATATCGGCTACTGATTTTGCATTGGGCACCATGTTAGCCCAGAAGAATGCACAAGATAAAGAACAAGCCATATATTACGTTAGCTGCACCTTGGTGAGTTATGAGCTAGGATATGTGTATGTAAAAAATTTATGTTTAGCAGTGGTCTTTGCAACTCGAAAGTTATGACATTACATGTTGAGCCATATGACCTACATCATATCAAAATAAAATCCTTTGCAGTACATGATGAGCGAGACGTATCACAATACACGTACCGCAAAGTGGATCATATTATTGACAGAATTTGATCTAGAATTCATAAGCCAAAATTCCATCAAGGGACAAGTCATAGTAGATCAATTAGCAAAAGCGCCTCTTTAGGATGACAAGCTGCACACCATAGAATTGTCTGATGATGCGATCTTTGCATTATTAGATCCTCCAAAACTCGAAGAACCTAAGAAAGAAAGGGACATGTCATTGTTCTTCGATGGTTCAAAGTGTGAACAAGGGGGTGGAGCAGGGATTGTCTTTATCACACCGTAGGGTGCTCCATTGCCCTTATCATTCAAACTAGACTTCCCTTGCATAAACAACAACATGGAATATGAGGCATTGATCTTGGGATTTCAAACAACCATAGCAATGGGTATTAAAAGATTGAATATCTTTGGTGACTCCTTGATCATAGTAAACCAAGTCAAAGGACTATTTCAATGTAGGTGCCCACTCTTGAAGACTTACAAGGAACTTGTTGTGATGCAGGAGCATCCGACAACAGTGGAAAAATCTTGCATCTTCAAAATTTTTCTCGATTTTCCAAGTATTTTTCTTCAGTTTTTCCCAAGGGGGAAGTGTTTCCAAAGCATGGAGAAAGGGGGTCGCGAAATCGCGACATGTCACGATTTCGTGACCTCAAAGGCTGCATTGATGGCGAGGGTGAGTTGCGTCGCGATATCACGACGTCGCGATATCATGACAGTTCTTCAGAGAAATGGCAGAGGGCGAGTTGCATCGTGATATCGTGACGTCGCGATATCGTGACAGTTCTTTAAAGCAAAGGCAGTGGGGGAAGTGTCGTCGCGATATCGTGACGATAGTCAGGTTAAGGAGCAGATGGAGGGCGGGGGTCACGAAATCGTGACCCCAATGAACTTTGGCATGGTGGAGATGCTGTGGGTCACGATATCGCAACATGTCATGATTTTGCGACCTGTCGCGATATCGCGGCCAGGAAAAAGCACAGCCGAAAGAAAACCAAGTTTACACGTGGGTGGCCGGGCAAGGCAGAAATGGACACGTGGCTGCCACGTGTGTTAAGAGTGACGTAACATTTGGAGGAAGGGTTGAAATTCGCACGCGGGAGCATGCGTGTATAAAAGTAAGCTTAGAGGCGGACGGCCAGACAAGGTCAAAAATTGACACGTGGACAGCCACGGAAGTTGAAGAAAATAAAGAGCAGGGTAAGGCCCGAAAGGGGAATGGTGGACGGTCGAGCAAGGCCGGATTTAACACGTGGATAGCCACATGTAGCTTGAAAATTATGAAGGACACGTGTTTGAAATATTTTACATCCAGGAGGAGGCATGGCAAATTTTGCACGCGGGAGAATACGTGTATCCAAGTGAAGATGGAGGCCACGTATCATGGAATGAAATTTTACAGCCGCATGCATTAAAGAAAGAGAACCACCTTTTAGAGGGATTTTGTTTTTCGACAAAACGACAGTTCTTCAGAGCATGGACAGTATGGGTGAGCAGAGGCTCGGAAGGACAGTCTGACCGGAGCGGCGGTGCAGGTCAATGAGGCCATTAATGAGGGCTTCTTGGTAGGTCGGGCGGTGGCCCATTTATGATCGAGAATTTTGAAGCTTCGACAGGAGGGAAATTCGAGCGGGAAGGTTGGTAGGTGGAGGCATTGATTGCCGGGAGGGCCGGGGCCTCGATAAAAACCCGAAATTTCAAACTGTGAAGGGGGGTGGACCGGAGAACAGGGGAGTTGCAGCAGTGGAAGAACAAAGCCGAACTCGGCCATTGTAAAGCCTGCGGGCTGTGTTATTTAATGCCGGTAAATATTTTATCTGGTAAATATTGTAAACTCTGGATCGGGAAATAGATGCAGAGTGTGGAAGTGAGACGACCAAGCCGAGCGCTGGTCATTTGTAAGCCTGCGGGCCGTTTGTAATGTGATTTTCCAGATTAATGCAAAGAGAAAAAATTGGAAATCGGGAGTGTGAGTCTGTGTCTATTTTCCGGTGCCCCGTCAGTGGTATCAGAGCCAGTGGTTCCTGAGTGTGCAGCAGATTCGCCGAAGGTGAGGCAGTTGCACCAGGACCTGCGGGAGAGTTCTGAGAGAGAGTGAGTTCGGTCTTTAAGTGCGTAAGCAGATTCGTCGAGCGGGAGGCAGTTTACGCCAAGACCCGATAAAAAAAAAAAAAAAAAAAGAGAGAAGAATGCATTCCCGAAGAAGACGGGACAGCATGGAGGATATGGTTTCGGAGGAAGAAGTAAAAGCATTGCAACGACAATTAAAGGCCTTGCAAAAGGAATGGTCCGTAATGAAATTACGAGAGAAGGAAGAGCGACAAAGAAGACGGGAAGAAAGAAAGAGGAAGAAAGAAGAAAAATTAAAGAAAACCGCATGTGAGGAAGAGTACAGCGGTACCGGGACCTGCCCGAAAGAAGGCACAAATTTTTTTGTGCAAAAGGAGGAAATACAGCAGGCTGCAGAAGAAGTTTGCAGCAGTGGAGAAATCTGTCCGGTGGAAGATAGAAGTGTGGACCCGGAGCCGGGGTTAGAGCAGACTGTAAAGGCAGAGATGAGTCCGGAAGTGTTGCTGGGCCAGCAAGTGAAGATCACTTCTCCTTTTTACCCGGGGTGTCTGATGCAGGAGCATCCGACAACAGTGGAAAAATCCTGCATCTTCAAAATTTTTCTCGATTTTCCAAGTATTTTTCTTCAGTTTTTCCCAAGGGGGAAGTGTTTCCAAAGCATGGAGAAAGGGGGTCGTGAAATCGCGACCTCAAAGGCTGCATTGATGGCGAGGGTGAGTTGCGTCGCGATATCGCGACAGTTCTTCAGAGAAAGGGCAGAGGGCGAGTTGCGTCGCGATATCGTGACGTCGCGATATCGCGACAGTTCTTTAAAGCAAAGGCAGTGGGGGAAGTGCCGTCGTGATATCGTGATGATAGTCAGGTTAAGGAGCAGATGGAGGGCGGGGGTCACGAAATCGTGACCCCAACGGACTTTGGCATGGTGGAGACGCTGTGGGTCGCGATATCGTGACATGTCACGATTTCGCGACCTGTCGCGATATCGCGGCCAGGAAAAAGCACAGCCGAAAGAAAACCAAGTTTACACGTGGGTGGCCGGGCAAGGCGGAAATGGACACGTGGCTGCCACGTGTGTTAAGAGTGACGTAACATTTGGAGGAAGGGTTGAAATTCGCACGCGGGAGCATGCGTGTATAAAAGTAAGCTTAGAGGCGGACGGCCAGACAAGGTCAAAAATTGACACGTGGACAGCCACGGAAGTTGAAGAAAATAAAGAGCAGGGTAAGGCCCGAAAGGGGAATGGTGGACGGTCGAGCAAGGCCGGATTTAACACGTGGATAGCCACGTGTAGCTTGAAAATTATGGACACGTGTTTGAAATATTTTACATCCAGGAGGAGGCATGGCAAATTTTGCACGCGGGAGAATACGTGTATCCAAGTGAAGATGGAGGCCACGTATCATGGAATGAAATTTTACAGCCGCATGCATTAAAGAAAGAGAACCACCTTTTAGAGGGATTTTGTTTTTCGACAAAACGACAGTTCTTCAGAGCATGGACAGTATGGGTGAGTAGAGGCTCGAAAGGACAGTCTGACCGAAACGGCAGTGCAGGTCAATGAGGCCATTAATGAGGGCTTCTTGGTTGGTCGAGCAGTGACCCATTTATGACAAAGAAATTTTGAAGCTTCGACAGGAGGGAAATTCGAGCAGGAAGGTTGGTAGGTGGAGGCATTGATTTCCGGGACGACCGGGGCCTCGATAAAAACTTGAAATTTCAAACTGTGAAGGGGGTGGACCGGAGAACAGGGGAGTTGCAGCAGTGGAAGAACAAAGCCGAACTCGGCCATTGTAAAGCCTGCGGGCTGTGTTATTTAATGCCGATAAATATTTTATCTGGTAAATATTGTAAACTCTGGATCGGGAAATAGATGCAGAGTGTGGAAGTGAGACGACCAAGCCGAGCGCTGGTCATTTGTAAGCCTACGGGCCGTTTGTAATGTGATTTTCTAGATTAATGCAAAGAGAAAAATTTGGAAATCGGGAGTGTGAGTCTGTGTCTGTTTTTCGATGCCCCGTCATGTTGACACCTACCTAGCCCGAAAATAATGGTATGACATCGAGGCAATCCCTCGTATATCAAATAGATTTGTAGACACCATGGCCTCTTTGGGATCCTTAATCCCTCAGAATCCATCTATTTAGTTTACGACCATTCATGTGAAAGTGCTTTCACACCCAACAATACACTATGAAGCTTTTGACAATCAAGAATCAGTCAACATGATCAACATAGAACCAAATCAAGATTGGTCCTTCGTAGTAAGATATTTCTTGTAAACAACACCTTGGGGATATTTGATTTCCCAAGGGCCTATGGACTGTGGTGCAACCTTACACCATAGAGTTGTTCCTTAGTCCGTGTTCACCAGATCAGGAAAACAAGAAGAGCAAGCCGTATTTTCCATAGAAGTCGTGGCTTATCAGGATTGGATTTCCCAACTGCGAGACTTCCTAAAACTTGGAATAATACCTCAAGGTCTGTCGTATAATGAAAGGTGAACATTCAAACAGAAAGCAACAAGATACATCTTGCTAGGATAAATCCTCTTCAGATGAGGATATGATGAAGTGTTACACAATTGTCTTGAGCCCGAGGAAGCATCCTGGGAAATTTTGCAAGCTCACGACGGCACATGTGGAGGGCATTTTAGTGGCATGGCCATCATTAAGCACATCTTGAGAATGGGTTACTATTGGACCACCATGGAAAAATACTACTACGAGTATGTCAAGAAATGCATTAAGTGCCAGCATCATGCAAATCTAATGCACTTACCATCGCAAGCCTTGCAACCCATCCAGGAAGCATGGCCATTATCGCAATGGGGACTAGATTTGATTGGGAAGATCTCACCCCCATCCTCAGGCTGACACACATTCATCATAACGACCACTGAATACTTCACTAAATGGGTTGAAGCGATCCCCTTAACATCGACAACTGGACCAAGGATTGCGGAGTTTATACTCCACAATATCATAAGTCATTTTGGGGTCCCTTCAAAGATAATATCGAATAATGGGCCATCTTTCAAGAACAAAAATGTGTGTGCTTTAATGAACAAATACCATATTCAACACAATTTTTCAATGCCTTATTATCCACAAGAAAATGGGCAAGCAAAAGCCTCAAACAAAATAATAGTCTCCATCTTGAGGAAGATGGTGCAAGACAATCACAAGGATTGGCACATGCAGTTACCTCTTGCACTATGGGCATACAGGACTAGTATACGGATGCCCACTGGGGCAACACCGTTTTCACTAGTGTATGGCACTGAGGCCATCATGCCACTAGAGTTAGAAATTCCAACTCTACGCATAGCATTAAAGGACTTCATAGATGATGATGCCACGCGGCAAGGCCACCTTGATCAGTTGATGCTTCTTGATGAACGTCGAGTCAATGATTTAGAGCATCTTCGCATCTACCAAGATCACCTTGCATGAGCTTACAATAGTAAAGTCCACTTAAGGGAATTCAAGGTTGGAGATCTAGTGCTCAAAGAAAACCAACAAAATTTGAATCTGTCGCCGCACCTGCGAGACAAGTTCATGGTAAATTGGATAGGCCCGTACATGATTTCACAAAGAGTGGGGCCTGGAGCATATCGCCTTATATCATTAGATGGTGTTGAAGAGCCTGAACCTCTCAATATCATTCACTTGAAGGCATTCTACACATAAAACACAAAAACATTCAAATATGTCATAAAAACAAAAAACATTCAAATATGTCATAAAACACAAAAACATTCAAATATGTCATAAAACAAAAAACATTCAAATATGTCATAAAAACAAAAAAACATTCAAATATGTCAAAAATACAAACAAATCATAAAAACATAAAAATTCAGATCCAATCAAAAAATGCTCCAAGGGTATTCAAGCCGCTTGGTCAAAAATTCAATCAAAATGCTCCAAGGGCATCCAAGTCGCTTGGTCAAAAATTAAATCAAAATGCTCCAAGGGCATCCAAGTCGCTTGGTCAAAAATCAAATCAAAATGCTCCAAGGATACTTCATGCTACTTGGTCAAAAATTAAAAATCCCCAAAGGCACAATAAGCCCTTTGGTCAAATTAAGCAAAAATACAAAAACAACATAAAAATCAAAAATACAAAAACAATTGCATCTCACATCTTGCATCCACATAATTGCATTACATTTTCATATCCATTACATTTTCATATGTCATGAGAGCCTTAAAAGTGATGCCACAGTTTGTCTCACAAACCATTCAAATCCATACCTCCATCAACATGTGTGTCATTGTGTTTTTCAACACAACCATTATCTGTTGCTATACATAAATATACTAAGGTTTTTCGGTTATTCAACCACACCTAGTGATCTTATCAAATTTTATGGAAAACCATCTTTGTTAGTAGAGAATAATGTCTAGTGGTGACAAAGCCTAGCATATCTCAGAATCCCACCACTAATTAAACACTAAATTCTAGTTGGTACATGGGAAGATGAAAACTACAAAGTGGTCTAGGTTACCAAAAGTAAAAAGGAACTTCCTTGCTTATCCCCCTGTGCAACCAGTTTAAAGGTGTTGAGAATTGGCAAAAGGACAAGTTATGCCCTACCTAGAAATGAGTGATTATCATCACTGCATACATCCCTTGCTTTCATAAAAATAAGCAAAATCTCGAAACAAAGCCAAATTCAAATCTCAAAATCGAAAGTTCAAATATCAACACCCATATTCATAGCTCAAAATATCAAAAGAATAAAAGCAAAATAAATAGTGATTATCATCACTACAAGAGTCCCTTGCTCAAAAGAAAACAAAAAAAATCAGTCAAAATAAACAGTGATTTTCATCACTAAGTATGAGCAAGTATCCCAACTGAATGAAGAAAAAAAGGGAATAGAACTTGAATCCCTGGAATTCTCAACATTGCACAAAATTGGAAGGAGAAATCCTTACGCATGACGATATGTCTATCACAAAAGCTCCTGGAATTTGTATAGACCAATGTTTGAATGTGGATGAGCTAGCTTAGGTAACTCAAAACCGCCTAGTGGTATAGTCCAACTAAGTCCAACATAAGGATGAGATGAACACTTGAGGATCCCTGATCTTAGCAATGGGCTGAAAGAATCCCGCCTAAAATCGGAGGAAATGCATGGGTTCTATCTAAATATATTCATTTGCACACATAGGGAGAATGAGTATCTAGGACCATGATGAAAGCCTAATTTTCAAATGCTTAAATGATCAGTACATAATCATTGATAGGGTAACTAGAGTGTTTGGATCTCCGAAAAGCCCCAAAATTCTTACATAGCAACAAATCATATCATCATTCACACCATCACTTTCTTTATAAGATTCTATAAATTAGGGGGTATCAACATAGTAGGACAGATACCGCATATATATTAGAAATAGTATATAGACGACCACTGACTACTTTATATCTTTTAATTTATAGAAACTTATCAAGAAAATACATCTCACACCATTACATCTCATATATGAATGCTTAATCAATTCTTATGATAAGAGTGATTATTTAAATTCATGATTAATTTTTTACTTTTTGTGGTATCACCCATTAAGATTGTCAATGTCATATGCATTCCTTATGTTTTAAGTGATTAGAGCATACAGGTTCGTTTATACCATCCCATCACATAAGTTAGATGCATACAATTAAAGCAAAATTAAACATGCATTTAACAATAACATCGCATCCACAAACACAAGTCATTAATCATCCATCATCACATCATAAAGCACATCATAAAACATATAGGCAATATCCATTTGCATACAATCATAAATTCATCATTTATCAACTCAAAATACATCACATCATATCATCAAATCATATAAGCATCTACACATCCATATAAGCATCTACAATATCATCTATCATCTAACATATACATCAAGTCATCATAATGCCATCATCACATCACATCATAAAACAAAATAACAACAAAAACATGAGCAATAAATGATACACATAATGAGTCATAATGCAAAGATATCATAAAAGTATGTGTGTCAAGTCCATGGATATACAAAAATACCTGTGGGCTATAGTCATATAGGTCAACCAACCTCAAAAATGAATCAAAACCAAGTGAACCATCAATCAAATACTGGGCCTACACCCCCTGCAACACCACCCCCTATGGACGGATCTCTGGGAGAATGGTGCGAGCTAGACCCTACTGGTCTCTCAATACGAGTTCGGGCCCCATGACCAGGTCGAATGGAATACTACCCTACTGTAGAGCTCCTGCTGACCTGTGACCCACCTGTGGCTCCTCTCTCCCTAGGGATGGCTCCTAGCCTCCTGATCTACCTCGAGAGAGCGGCAATATGGGTTGCATCCTCAGCAATCTGAACATCACTCTCATCTAACAAACCCTATAAACGATTGATCTCATCCTCGAGAGCTACCCTCGAAGGACCCTCGAGAGTAGGAGGAGCAACAACAACTTGCATCCGGGTAGCTCCTCCCATAGCAGCCTGCAAAGCCTGTATCTGGTCTGACAGCTACACTATAGTGGTATCCCATTGAGCTATGATGGCATCACGTTGTTGTACCTGTATCTTGGCCGACTGGAGCTCGGCCTCCACATCATGTAGTTATGCCTTGAGAGGAGAATCTCTCTCCTCAGGCTCCATCTCCTCCTTCGCCTCCTCAGGAGCCTCCTGCTCCTCCACTACCACCTGCTCTACCAATTGACCCTATGCCACACTCCTAGCATGAACCCTGCACCCTGATGGATCTGCCCATCTCCATAATCATTCTCTTGGCCTAGATTACCCTCGATGCACCACATCAGGTCACCCCACCACCACGTAAATACATCTGTGACTCCACCAGCTACTCTAGTATCAACAGCGAGGGCATCCTCCTCATCAGCTAACTCTGTAACCTATCGGGGAGGGAGGTCTCTCTCTGCTTCGATGCGCCTATACAAAAATGGTACTAATGGCACATCCTACTGCAACCCGTACTAACGAAGAACTCGAGAGTAGAATAAGTACTCCCAGATGTTGATCTTACGATCGACGAGCCATCGCTCGCATCGCGTCCTAGCAGTAAAGTTGTTAGGGTCATCCCAAGTGGGACACTCATGATACGGGCGCCATATGACATCTCCAGCTCGGAGTCCAATGAAAGTATCGATGTAATGAGTCAACTCCCCTGCAAAAGTGTGACTCTTGCACTCCTTGCTCCCTCTAGCCCATCTAGCACCATAGCACTACATTTGCACATCCACAACTATGATCTTAATAGGAAGCCCCTTAGGGCGATCTACCCTAATGTGCTCCCATCCCCAGATCTACAAGAGCCAACTATAGGCGATGCTGACATGACCCCTTCGATGGATGTGGTATAGCTCATCATAACACTAAGCCAATAGAGACCTACCCCATGCATAGATGATGGGTGCCTCATTGTCCATCAGGTCCTGAACCATCGCAAGGAGGTTCCAAGGGAACCTCAAGCCTGAACAATCTAGGATAAGGATGTTGCTAATGACCATCAACAATATTGCATGCCTCGTTGTGAAAACATGCTCCTGATACCAATGAATGATAGACACTCCCCCAGACTTGGTGTCCTTGAGGGCCACCTCAGAGCGCCCTTCGAACACCCAAGTGAAAATAGCCACCTGATCATTAGTGGTCGAAGAAATAATCACCACTCCATCAAAAGGGATCCGAAAGATCCTGTACACATCCTCCGATGTAATGGTCATCTCACCGATCGGGAGGTGGAAGGTATTAGTCTGAGGGTCCCAACGATGGGCCAAAGCTATAAGGTAAGCCTAGTCTGACATAATGTGAGGCAGTCTGGTAACATACTGGAGCCCATGAGCCTTAAGCCACCTCCAATCAGTGGCATCCAGAAGGGGTAGAAGGTCAATCATGAGCTTCGGGTCCCGAGCCCGAGCAGTAAGGATCTAAGCAAAACAAAAGAAATATGAAACATAACTATAGTGCATCTAAGGCATAAATCCTAATAAAACATAAAAAAATTGACACTCTCCTAAATCTGAGCAAAGAGGGGGGAATAAATGCACCTAGGCATGCAACACATGCTAAAGAGTAGTTCAAAATTCCAAAAAAAAATATTAAACTATCTCAGAAAATCCAATAAAAAGCAAAAATTTGTGCAAAATTGGCTAAGGGGTTTAGTCATTGTCGCCTACAATGGCCAGAATCTAGCCGCTAGAGACAATAGCGGCCAAAGCCCAATGGTCAAATTTCTGACCGTTGGGGTTCAAACCTAGCCGCTCTGAGCGACAACGACCAAATTTTTTCCGCTCTAAGCGACAATGGCTGAAAGGTAACACGACAAACCCATGAACCCTAGGCCGTAAAATACAAAAAAATTTGGAAAAAACAAAAATGGGGACCAACCCACCACTTAAAAATCTATACTAAGCCTAACTACGGATTTCGTTCGTTACCAACAGGTTTAGTGAGGTTCATTTACCAGTTACTTAGTGAGGTTCAGTTTTACCCAAAAAAGAAAAAGAGGTTAGGGTTTGAAAAAAATACTCGAGAAGCTCCGACTCCTCCAACAGCTGATGCCTCACCCTATGCAGCCATGTCCTCGATGCAGGTATCTTCAAAAATCACAAACTATCATTGTCTCACCAGAGCTCTAAAAAGTGAATTGACAACAAACGAAAGTGACAGGTCAAAACCCTAAAAGTGCATTTTATATATTTTCAAATTATGCCTTGGTCATTGCTAGTGTCAGTGACCCGAACTTCATGGCCGCTCAAGGCGATAGCAGCCATAGGAAGAGACTTAGAGGCCGTTGGACCTGACAATGGCCTGCTCCACAGATAAAAACAAGAAAATTCCTTCCATGGGGGATAACAAAAATATTAAATAAGCACATTTTGAAGACTTCTAGTCATCATAATGACCAAAATAACAAAAAAAATGACATAAAAGCATAATCTCAAGCAGGCCTCATATCCAGTTACTTACTCTATCCACTCGACGATTGCAGCGATTCACACTCCATGCACTTCGATGAGATGAGTAAGTTACCATAAGGCCACTTGGGGCAAAAACATTTCATTTTGGAATTACGATGTGTCACCCTTCAATCCCGAAGAAGACCAAGATGGTCGGACTGCTCCATGGGTGCGAAAGGATCATCCTAATTCCCCTATGATACAAAAAACATTAAGCCAAAGTGATACAATATGAACATAAATAGAATCACTCATCCTAACTCCCTAAGAAGGCTATTGATAGCTGGACCGCTCCTCGGGATAGGGATGGATGATTATCATAAACAATTGGAATCACACTTGAATGTGGATTGCCCATTAAAAGCAACAAATGCTAGAAAGGATACCAGATTAGTCATATTGGTCAAGCGACTTGTCACTTCATTTATTGTCATTTCTTCACCAATTCATTGAGTGAAGAGGTAGTTCAAAGCTTCAACATAATCATAATCAAATCAACAAAATATCACTCGATCACATCAAAATCATGTTCATCCTATGAATCATTGCATACAACAATCACAAATTTCCCTTGTTTGTTGGGAACGTAAGTAGACATGACATATTCAATTGTAGCTCTCCTACCGATCAAAACTATTGTAGCAGTTGAAGCTACCCGATTGAGTTTGAGGAATGAGTGCAATTTAACATGCCCAAGCCACTAAGCTAAGCCCTCCGAACATTGAGGCAATGATTCAAGGGATGCATGCCATCTTGCATGATTGGGCCATCCAGCGTTGATCAGACCATTGATCACCATACACCCTACAAACAGATCAGTCTACATTTTTGCTCAACGTTATGTCTTCCACATAGCGCATCACAAAAAGGGGTATATGTAGACACCTAAAACATGTCATGTTTAGGGGAGCTACTCACATAGACACATTCACAAGATCATATGACATAATATTGGACTTTCCAAGCATCAACAGTGGTTCTCACCACTCATTTGGGGCATTTTTAAGCCATCCAAGCCTAGCCGCTCAAGCCAACAGTGGCCAGATCTTAGCCACTGCAGACAACGACTAAACCCTAAAAGTAGTTTTTCCAACAAACAGGCCTAATCACGGGTGGAAGTGGCATTCTGCATGCAATAAAGGTGAGCGGGAGTAACTTTGCATTCCCTTTCATGACCAGTTCACATAGGAGACTTGAGTTTGCATTTAGACTTTAGTTAACTGGCCTCCAAACATAGACAAAGGACAAAAGCTTCTCATGCTAACAACCAGTTTGCATAGGAGACTCAAGTTGGCAGTTAGATTTCAGTTAATTAGCCTCCAAACATAGACAAAAGACAAAAGCTCCTCATGCTAACTCTCACTACGCATGAGGAATTCATTCCTAGGGCTTGGGCATAGACCTAGGGTTTTACACACTTTAAAAGGTGCAAGCCTGAGAGCACCAAAGGGACGAATTTATCCTGAATTTATCAGAACAGGTCATTGAGGAGAGCTTTCGAGACTTAGAGAGCTTCCCTTGGAGATCACGTGTACGGTGAAGCCCTAACAAATTGGAGAGCAAAAGCGACCACCATTTCAACATCCGATACAAGCTTTGACCCATAGCTTTGGGGCAAAGGGAACGAAATTCACCTTAGCGGTCGTTGTCTCGGACAGTGGCCCGCAGGCCTAGCTTAGGGTTTTATACATTAGTCTCATTATTATGTTTAGCATATCATTAGCATAATATCATTTCATTCATTTGACCTCATAGCATAGGTTTAATTTGCACTTGCTTTCATTTGATATATTCAGTACTAACAACCTCATCTAGGGAGGCATTCCCGGACATCTAAGCGTGTGTTGTTGTTTCATTGCTTACAGGGCCACAGGTTCATCTGACGAAATCCACAACATACGAGAGCAAAAGGGATCCCTCCAGGAAATAGGCTTGGAGAAGGAGGCATCTGTAAGCCCTCATACATTTTCGTGTGCGGAACCAGGAAGCTTTTGAAAGTGCACCACCTCTTCGTGGAAGAGGCACTCTTTGCCTATTTGTAACCTTATTGTATCGAAATGGGTATCCCTAAGAGGGACCAAAATGTAACCGGGTTTCAATCCAAATAAAGAGATCTATCTTTGTTATTTCTGTGTTATATGCTTTTCATTGTCTTCCATTTCATTTTGGGTTTTTAATACATTGCAAGTAGCATAAAAAGAGCGGTGTGTGCGTCTCGGGGTCGCTACAGCACTACCAGTGAGGAGTAGATCATCAATATAGATAACAATAATGGTGATGTTATCTTCTTCACGTAAAATGTATACTGTAGCATCATAATCATAGCGAGAAAAACCTGCGGATAGAAGGAAAGAATCCATCTTATTGTACTAAGCTTGAGGAGCTTGTTTGAGACCATAGAGAGACTTTCTTAGTCTACAAACAAGGGAGGAGTATTGAATAAATCTAGTTGGTTGCTCCATAAATATTTCTTCCTTTAAGTCACCATGCAAGAAAGCACTTTTGACATCCATCTAAAAAATAGGCTAATTTTGTGAAGCAGCAAGTGCAAGGACTAGCCTAACAAAATCCATCTTTGCAATTGGGGTAAAGGTATCGGAATAGTCAATGTCCTCAACTTGTGAATAAACCTTAGCTACCAAGAGAGCTTTGTATTTGTCAATTGTTCCATCTATTGCATACTTGGTTCTATAAACCCATTTACAACAAACCAATTTTCTTCCTTTAGGAAGAGGGACTAGATCCCAAGTTTGGTTTTTGATCAAAGAAGAATATTCATTTTCCATGGCATCATCCCATTCTTTAATTCCATTTTCCTAATTAAAGGATTGAGGATCAGTAGAAATTGATTGACAGACAAGACCAGAACCCATGGAGTGACTAAGCCTGGATGATGGAAGATCTTGGATATAAGGGGTGGCCTCTTGAACAATGGTGCGGGCCCATTTTGGCATTGTTGGAGAAGTAATGGGTGTGGCAGGACTTTGTGTTGGAGTTTCAAGAATAGGATCCTCATTGTGATCATTTATCTCAAGGATGGGTTCTTCATCATATTGAGGCTCAAATATTGGAGATGGCTCAATGTAATCAAGGTTGGTATAGGAAGATGGATGAGGATCTTTAGAAGGGAATGTTTCATAAAATTGAACATTTTTGTGAAAAATACCTCATGAGTGGTAGGATCAAGTAGCCTATAGGCTTTCATATCCTCATAATAACCAAAAAATACAAGTTGCTTGCTTTTCTTGTCTAAAGTCTTCATGTTTTTCTTTGGGATGTGTTCCCAAGCACTACAATCGAAAACTCAAAATAAAAGATACATCAGGTTTTATGCTAGACCATGCTTCTTCTGGATTCAAATGCTCAAGTGCTTTATGTGGTATGTGGTTTTGAATGTAATTTGCATAGTTTATTGCCTTAGCCCAAAAAATTGCTTGAATATCCCTTAAGTGGAGCATACAATTAGCCATTTCCTTTAAAGATATGTTCTTTCATTCTGCTGCACCATTTTGCTACGGGTTATGAGAGACTGAATATTGATAAATCATCCCATGAGTTGAGAGGAATGTAGAGAACTCATTACTGAAGTATTCCCCCCATTGTCTGTTCAAACCTTCTTGATTTTGCAAGTTGCTTGATTTTCAACTAAGGCTTTAAAAATTTTGAAGTGGGATAGGACATCACTTTTGTATTTTATAAAATACACCCAAGTTCTTCTTGAAAAATCATCAATGAAGGTTAAGGCATATTTTTCTCCTTTGAAAGATGGATGTGGGAAGACCATTAAGTCACTATGGATTAGTTCTAGTGGGGATGAAGCTTTTTGAGAACTACTTGGGTGAAAAGGATCTTGATTTTGTTTCCCAAGATCACATCCAGGATATACTCCATAAATAAAAGAGACTTTTGGCAAACCTGTTACCATTTCATGAGTATTCAACTCTTTCAAATAGCTATAACTAAGATGTCCAAACCTTTCATGCCAAATTTTTCTTTCAAGATCTCCATGATCAACAAAATAAGAGGCTCTATTAGAATATTTGAATCCCTTGAAGTGAAATAGGTGAGCTTTATGATCAATTTCACCCCTTGCTATAAGTGAGTATGGTTCTTGAAAGTCATTTATTTCAACTCTTGTTGGTGAGAAGAGAATTGTCTTGCCTTTTCCAGATGTACAGATTTGATAGATAGATAGAATATTTGTAGCAATATCTGGGACATAGAGAACATTATTGATATGACCACCATCAATGGATATGTCACCTTTTCCTTTGATGGAGATAAAATATGAGTCACCAATTTTAATGTTGCAAGTTGAGCTTGAGGAGAGGGAAGTAAATGACTCATGTGAAGAAGTCATATGATGAGTTACCCCTGAATCTAGAACCCAATATTTTGATGAAGTTTTAACAGCTTTACCTTGAACATTTAAGGTTTTTCCTATATTCTTCTTAGTATCTATTTTATGATCCTTCATTGTTGCCTCCAACTGTTGTAGTCTCTTCCAACATTTTCTCACATAATGGCCATCCTTTTTGCAATGAGCACAATGTATAGGGACTCTTTATTTCTTTTTGAATTTATCTTTATTGGAGTTGGAAGCTACTAAGGTTTTTTAGGAGGAGGGAGAGGTCTCATATTTTGTAAGCTTTATTTCCTCTCTAGTTAGCCTATCACAAAACTCCTCTAAAGTGGGCATTTTAAAACTTGTACCAAGTGCATCTTTTGTAGACAAAAAGGTGGTTGTAAAAATTTGAAATACTCCATTTAATTTTGAAAGAATAAGATAGATGCATTCTTCTTCTATTTTATTCATGCCACTGCCTTTTAATTGTGTGAGGATTTCTTTAAATTTGGTGAGAAAATCGACAATAGTGTTGAAGTCTTCAGGAGATAAAGTTATTAACTCTGCCTCTAGCTGCATTGATCTTATTTGATCCTCTTTACCAAACAAGGTTTTTAGTTTCTCTCAACTCTTAAATGGAGTTTTACATTCAGATATGTGAAACCATAAGCTTTCACTCACATTTGTGTTTATAATTCCCATTGTTTCGTACATTTTCCCTTTATGAACAAATATTTCATACTCTTTTTTAAATTCAGGTTGTTTCTCTTCTAGCAAATGCGTGAGACCTTTTTGAGCAATGAGATTATGTATTTTGGGTTTCCATGTGTTATAGTTATAAGGGGTGAGTGGGTCAATTGTATTTAGAGGATTCATTTTTCCCAAGAAAAATATGTAGAAAAAAACATTGACCAATAATCCCCAGAAACCAATGCAACCAATGCAGCAACAAAAAACTCCCCCCTGAATTAGGGCAACAAAATGGTGTAGAAAAATTCCAAACTCCCCAGAAACCAATGCGACAACAAGAAACTCCCCCCTTAATTAGGGCAACAAAATGGTGTAAGAAGCAGCACAAAAAAATCCTCCCTAAAAAAAAATTGTATTATGTAGTTACAAAGAGACTCTTCACCTCTAGAGTGCCTTTATAGAAGAGGCACAAAATAAAAGAAAGTGAGAGGAGTCGTAGAAGAGGGAGGGAGAAAGATTACAATAATAATGAGTTTACAAAAAATATTCAAGTTTTTGAAAACTCAGAATGATATGAAAAACTTTATGAAAGAGCTATTCAACACTTCTTCTGAATTCGCAGCAATATAGAGCTGCGTCTGCTCAGAGCGTGTCACTAGCAGCAGCGCAAAACTTCTTCTGAATCTGTAGTAGTACAGAGCTCCGTTTATATGCTTCTAGCTTTAGAACAATTCGCGTCACAGACGACCTTATCCGCAGCACGTCAAAAAATGAGTGAATCTCCACCCTGTAGAAGCACAATAACAGTGTGTTTATAGCCACATTAGTTTGGTGTAGCGTCTTAACGAGTTAATTCTCTGTCACTCTTCACTGTCTTCACAGACCTTCGTATCCCGCAGCAGCTTTTTTCATCACGGTGAGCGGCATGCCTAAGTGACAGAGGAGGATCCCTGCAAAATAAAAAATAGACGTAGCGCAAAAGAAATGATTTACGATACTTACAGCGTGTTTCGTCTTACGGAGCAAGTGCAAATTTCGTATGAGCTTCGTTGGCAATCGAATCAGGCGTGGGCTTATTTCAGTGTAGACAGAATCTTACCGAGCCAAAGGAGCATTGAAACCAAAGCATAGCATTTTGTGGTGCTAGAATGAGGAGGATGGTGCTAATATAGCCTTCGAAGATTGTCGCGCCGAGATTGAAACTTTGTCCACGTCTTTGAGTGTCGGTTGACGCCAAGCGAATTGCGTGACGTGCCAAGGGACGATCGAGTAGACTTGCAAAGCATTACTAAAATATCAAGAACTAATTTGAATGGCGAACAACACTAGCACCAACCAAGCTAACTGTCGCACGTGCCAATGAGGCTTGAAAAAATCTCAAGAATATCGTGCAAGATTGCAGTGACGTACCAAGGGACGAGAAACACCGCGCCGAGTGATGGACGCCAAGCTGACTGCCGCATGTGCCAAGGAGGCTTGAAAAAATCTCAAGAATATCGTGCAAGATTGCAGTGACATGCCAAGGGACAAGAAACACCGCGCTGAGCTGGAACTGTTTTGGAGGGCGAACAACACTCACACCAACTTCACCGTTATGATGGGTGCCAAGCTAACTGCCGCATGTGCCAAGTAGGCTTTAAAAATAATCAAGAATATCACGCGATACCAACTACAGTGACAATGCTCAACGGGCCAAGGGAACTTCAGAGGTGTGATGAGCCAAAGATGAACAGTCACGAAACTCGAGATGGGGTCCAGTGTTTTGAAAAGCTCCGCAGAGAAAAAAGGACACTATTTGGTTTACATGCATCAAGAAAATTGAAAATTTCCTGCGGGAAAAAAACACGGGAAAGATAGAACAGTGGTGGCCACACAAAAAAAAAAATGAGTTGCGCAGTCTCGATTGGAGAGCGCGACGTCAGTGTATGCATGGGTGCCTTGCGCACGATTTTAGTTGCCTATGGTGGTGGGCGTGTAAGGATTGGGAGGTGTCGGATATTGGAACGACCAACATGCCTAAGAGATTTTTGTATTAGACCATATAGATCTTATATAGTTACAATCTCATTTGACCAGTGTAACATAATAATATATGCACACTAACAATTTCATTTGAGAAATAAAAGGCTATAAGAGTGAGCAGCAACAAAAAACAATGACTGTTCATGCTTCCGAATTCATACGCAGCTGGAAAATGGCATCAAACACCTCTTTTTTTTTTTTTTTTTTTTTGTTATTATTAAAAAAAACTTGCTTTCAAAAAAAATAAAATGAGTTATTTTGTTGAAAAAAAATCAGTGGCTTATGGATAAAAAGTATGACTACTCTATAACTTTCAAGCAAGCTGAGTTAATCAAAAAAAAATTATCCAAAGAAAATGAATTAGATCTATGAAAACCTGAATGCTTGCAAAATCTAGCCTAGCTCTAGTATCATGTTGAAAAATATTGTAAGACAATATTGAAAGACGACCGAGTAGACTTGTAAAACATTACTGAAAGATCAAGAACTGATTGATTATTCTATGGGATCAACTTTGTATAAATAGCAAAGTTGATCAATGTGAGCCATTGAATTACAACAACTCAACAGGATTACAACAACTCAACAGATCTGAACTAGTCTTAACTAGGAGTTTACCTACCTTGTGCAAGAATGGTAACTCAAGTTTAGACTATCCTAGTAGAACTTAAGATTTAATCTAACAATATATATATATATATATATATATATATCAAAAATAGATTACCTCTTTCGAAGATCCAGTGAAAATATCTCGTTCATTTGAAACTTCAAGTCTTCCTTCTTTTCTTCCAAAAACATCGTTCTCTTCCCTGTTCTCTTTTCCTTCCTCCTTTTTTCTCTCTTTGGTTTCCTTTTTCAACATAGTTTTTAAGGAGCAATAAGATGGTCCACCCATGAATCGAACTCTTCAACCACCCAAATTAATTGTTTTCTTTTAAACTTTATATTAATAAAAGAAAAGCTCTTTCATAATATTAATAATATTTTTCTTATTTTAATCTTTCTTTTAAATAAGCTTTCCTTCCAAAAAGAGGATCATGTCGCCCTTCATTTATCGCATTAATATTTCCACAATATTAATGTTTGTTTTTCTAATGTTAGTTATAAAATATAACCTTAAATATTAATAAGTCCACATTATTAATATAAATACAACATTAGAAAACATAAAGTAATTTAATTAACTTAGTTTCATTAATAGAAATTTTATCTTACGAAACAATTAATCACATGTGCAAATAAGGTAAACACATGGAGTAATACACCACCATTCCCTATTGCCCATATCCTTTACGCAAAAGAGTTTACGATAACTTCCAAGTTATCAACTTTTGCTATGGATGGCTTTAGTTGATGATGATTACCTTCAAACACAATCATATGAATGCAATCTAAATGTGGGTAGCTTTTACCCAGGAGCTATCATCAATTTACACTAACCATCATTTCCCTTTTTTGATATCTCGTTCTCGGTGGTCAACTTTCTCATCCACCTACGAGAGTACCTGGTCCTGCAAACATACAAAATATCAACAATATCATATTCTCATATAAAAAAAACATCAATTGCAAATAAACATCCATAATGCAATTAGTACTAAGCATTGAATCATCACATCAATACATAATTCATCTCATAAATGAGTCCGACCAAGGTGGGTCGTGACAAAGGGTGGGTCTGGTTGAAAATCGCACCAAGGGGTACATTAAAAAATGAGTGTACATGTCCATACGTTTTGTATTGTGAGACCCAGAATGAGTGATTGTCTGTCTGGGGACCTTCCTAGTTCAAGATGAATTGTCATTTGATGTCGTAGAGCTTGGATATGTACTTGCAAGCACAAGAACACACAAAAGGAAGTTGCAAGGGAGGGATGTTTGATGTTCGCAATGCTCGGGAGGGTGGTCTATGATAATTTTGGCAGTGTAACAGTGCATAAAATCCTCCTTTCATATGGTAGAACAGGTTCTTTTTATAGAGTTTCTAGCCGGGTGAGAGGGGGGTGAGGTGGCGGTTAAGTGGAAGGAGAGATAAAACTCCTTTAATGGGCATGGGATGAGGATAAGACCCCACCCATGCGTATTAAGTGGGCATGGGTGTAACATGCCCATTTAATACCCAGGGAAGAGAGAAGAGGCTTTATTTAATTAAATTACCTTAAATACCTTTAAGGGAGGGTGTAGGTGTTACGATAAGGGGGGTAGGTGCCTAGGGAAGTGTGAGTGCTCATGGGGTTGTGAATGCACAAGAAGAGGGGTGAGGTAGACCTCAGGTTAGGTTGACCTAGGGTTTAGGGAGTTATTTGAGTGTATTTACCGCTTTTGGCCCAATAATTGGGTTTTCGGATTTGATTGTCCAAGTGCTAGGTACTAGTATTGTGTGAGGGACAATGTGACATTTTTGGTGTTTACAAAGGGCGACCTCCCTCTCCCAAGTACTATTGTATCCTTATTTTCCTTGGTCTATTTTTGAGTCGTTTGTTCTTCTGAAACTTTTCTCTTTCCCCAAGTCTTGACCCCTTGTTGGTTAGCACATATAACATCATCTTCAAATGTGGACTCTTCATCTATTTCTATAGCACTAAAATTGGCAAAGATAGCATTGTTGGGGTTTGGTAGGACAAGAACTAACTATTGTTGTTGAGGCTATTAGTACATAGGTTGTCCTGTTATAGGCACCAATTTACCTAAGATAGTGACTTGTTGAGCCTAGCATTGTTGGTCATACTAGATTTTTTGAGAATGTCTGATGGCTCCAACACATTCTCTAGAATCATGCCCTACATTGCATGGAAAGCACCACAATGTGTCGATCCTTGTATTTGTGCTCATCATATTGTTATAAACTTGATTTGTTCCTTGGTTGAAGCCTTACCAAAGCAGTTGATCTTTAATGAGGTATGGGGTTTTTCAAGGTTGATAGTTTGGAGGTTAATGTCATTGTTTCCTTTCAATGTTTTTCTAATTTATCAAAGTTTTAATCACTTCCAACATCTCACTCATTGTAAATTTATTGGTTGACTCAGTGTTAGTGTTGGATGAACCAAGAAGGGTTGAAAGTGGTGGCTAAAAAGTGATGATGATGAGTTGTGGCAAAGATGTGTATCAATATATGGAGATGGAGATGGATTCATAGTAGTATTTTATTGGGGGTTCATAACGAATGAAATTGGGGATGTAGGACCAAGACCTTATGGATTTTTGGTAATATGGGCAACACAGGCCATAGGTGGTGCAAGTGGTAACTTTCATACTCTAATCACATATTTTGCCCAGGTTGCTTCTTTGAAATATGCAACTAATGTGTTGATATCAACATTACAAATCATCAAAGCTAAATAAGACTATAAACCTTTGACGTAATAAGGCAGTGCTTGTTCTTCATTAAGCCTAACATTCATTGGAATTAGATTTAAGGTCCTCAAGAATCTAGTGTTAAAATCATGTATGTTATCTTGGGAATGCCTTTGGATTGTATTCAATTGAATCAAAATAGAATAATCATTACCCATACTACCAAATGTACCCATAAATGGTTATACAATTGATACCCAACTAGTAAAAGAATTATCCAATAAACCTTCAAACCATGTTGTAGCTTTATCATGCAAAGAATAAATCAATAAGTGTATCATTATGTACTCCTAATTGTGGTGAATTGATTTGAGCATAAACAATTCACTAAGGTGATCCAAAGTCATCTTATTCTTGCTTTTATTAAAAGTAGCTAAAGCTTTCATAGTAGCAGGGGGATAGGGGAATAAGCAACTAAGTTTAATGGGATTTGATAGGTCCAGTCATGAAGTTAGTTTGTGGCCTAGGTGGAGGCACCATATTATTCTATGGCAGTAGGGGAGGTTGACCATATTGTTGTTGTGGTGGCAAATAAGGATATACCACATAACCTTGAAGTGGATATGGAGGATACTAAGAGTATTGGTATAGAGGATACTAAGGTGGAGGATAATGAAGATTTGTCATATGGAAAGGAGTGGTGGATTTTGATAACCCCATTATTGATTTAGATAAGGATGCATATTCGAAAAAGGACAAGGGTAATGCAAGCCTTGCTGATGAATTTATTGGTTAGGAGGAGGTGGGCCTTCCACATTTTATCGTGTCTAATTGACTAGAGGTAGTGTTTATCCCTAAGTGTTTCCCAAGATCACCTATATCTCCACTTGTCTAGTCAACATTTGTGCATTTTGAATGAGGCCTTAACTTTGATTCAAAAATATTTACCTTTAAGATCCTACGTTTTGACCTAGTTGAAGGTTGGATGTGTTGGATAAACTAGATCTAGGTGGACTTTGCATTCAAGTAGCACTTGTAGGAGGCGTGTTTTGGGTACTAGATGCAAAAGGTGAACTCATGTTACCGACATAGTAATGGTTTCCAAAAAGTGGATTATTAGCAACATTATTTACATTGAAGGGTATCCCATAAAGAGGGTTTGTGTTAGTTAATTTCTACTAGGTATTTGGCCAAGTTTGATTGGCTAAAGAGAATGAATAGCTCATTTGTTGGCTTGAGAAACTAATCTCTTGGGATGTGAGAGTTTGGTTGACAGGGTTGGCCATTGGGCTTTTTCATTTTGAGGAAACGAGATTAGACATTGAAATTTCCTCAATTTCATTATCTTGATGTACCCATGCAACGGTTTGTTCCTTTCTTTTTCAATTGGCATTTCTTTGATCATGCACAACTATCTTTGCAGGTTGATGTTATTTTCCTGATTTTTGTGAGCTTAAGTTTTTATTCATATACCTACGTGTTCGAACCTACATGGATAGATTTTCAAGGTCAAAACTTACAAAAATTTAAAATTTGGGCTTATGGAGCAATTTGCTTGCAATTTTAGGCAATTTGCTAGTAGGAATTAAACTTAATAGAATTTTCCTTATGGAGTGATTCGCTTGTAATTTCAAGCAATCTGCTAGCAAGATTTAAACTTTGAAATTTTTGAAATGTAAAGGGTCGAAGCGAATAACTTCAAACCTGGAACAAATCGCTCTTAAGAAGAATCTTGTCTTTCCTGGCAAACTACTTTGTAGAGTCTAAGTGAATCACCCTGTAGATTCAACTTGGTAAGAATTCATTATTTTTGGAGTGAATCGTTTGATGTTAAGATCTTCAACTTTGTAATTTTATCACTAACTTTGTAATTGCAAGCAAATTAGATTCAAATTTGAGGTTTGAAACAATTCTAATGTTCATGTTGCCAACTTTGTAAAGATTTCAAAATTATAGAGTTCTTGTTGGAGTCGTCATTTGCAAAGCATCTGCAAAAATCAAGCACAAATAATGAAAATAATGTGAATTTTAAGGTCAGTTTGAGACTAGGCTTGATAAATCAAGTCTGGCCTTTTTGAATCACTCCATATTCAATCTATGCAAATGCGGTAAATTCAAAGTGAATTGCTTACAAAATGGAGTGAGTCGCTCACAAAAATGGACTTGGATAATTTTCAAGCAATTGACTCAAAACAGAGAAAATCGTTACCTATATGAGGACTTGGCAAAAATGCTTTTCAATTTTGAGCCAATCGCTTCATTTATAATGAATGCAAATTTGGCTGAAAATTGAATATCTTGAGCAAAAATGATGGATAATAAGAGTTGGTCCCACCTAGTATGCTACAAACTATGTTGAAGCGAGGAATTATCCTACTTCTAAATTAATGATGCCCCTCTTCCCAACCTTTGGATTGAGGCCGACTCCCCACTCTCCCTACATAAATACTCCTATGCTAACTTACACTAATTGCATGTAAAGTGTGGAAAACAAACATGCATAAAACATTAAGGGTGCTAGTGATTTAAACATAATATAGTGTGTAACAATAGTGAGGAAGTGTAAGTGATCAATCGGTACATAAGAATTTCAATAACATCTATGTTCTCCCACTCATTAAGCATGAAATTGCTAAGCGAATGACAAGATGGGCAAAAGGGTTATGCCTCAATCACCATGCACTTAGCAAACCAGAAGGGTAGTGCCACTGATGGAATGCCTAAGGACTTGTTAATTTCTCAACATAAGGTCAAAGCACAATGTGGGTTTCATAAAGTGTAGCTCTGAATTCTTATAGCCAAGACTATGTTTAAAATAAAGCCCATAGCTCCATTTTATGATAAGATTTTACCCCTAAGTTACCTACAATAAGAAAGCATTACTCCTAGTAAAAGTAAATATTAGGGGGCATCTCTAACAAAATTATGCACCTCCAAATATTACATGTCTCTAAATGGGCCTCTAATAGGCTTCCAAAATGAATTAGTGTGCCACCACATGACAAAATTTCACTCTCAAAAGATTCACCTTAAGATTTGTGCCTTAGTTTGTACCCCTTCAATGGCTAGCGAGCAATTTACTCCAAGAGCGAATTGCTCACTTTTGCTAGCCAGCCTTGAGCAATTTTACTCTCAAGCCAATCGGGACACTTTGCAGGCGAATATCTCCTACACCAATCAAGCCATTTTGCAAGAGAACCAATCCTAAGCTAGTTGGCACCTGAGTTGGACTTAGCCAAATTTTGGAGGGTTTTGGATGGTATTGGCTGCTTGATTTCACTGTTTTTGTTCTAAAATTGCATTTCCCAAGACAGACACTACAGGAATGCATTGCTTTTTGCTTAGGTATCCTAACTCAGCCTATCATTTATGATGTTGTAAACCAACATGTAGCGAATAATACTTGTCATGCAATATTGTGGGCAGGTACTTATTTTAACCAAAATAATATATAATGGCTGAAACTTCAATCTTAAGGTTGTTTAAATTGTTTTTTTTTAATGGTTGAAAAGTTAGGGGCATATTAGGCTAGCCTTCCTCTGAATTGAACAAACCAATACCTTTTGTCATTGTGGTGTCCCTGTCGGGACAAGGTTGTTTAAATTGTTAAAATCCAACCAAAAATGTAATTCAAACAGGTTTAGAATTGAAATCTCTAACGCTACAATAAAAATTTGGAATTTTGTTTAAAAAATGAACACCTATCCAAACATTGCCCGAGAGCTGTCGTCTGCTACAAGATTAGATTACTCTTCTTAGAGAAGGAGGTTCAGTCACTCTTGAAGATCCAATTCCAGATTTTCAACAACCCCTAGTGGATGATACTCAGCTCAATGTTCAGATTTCCCTGGACCACAATAAGCAAACGACACTTCGCTAATGGAGGCCAAGTGGTTCTCCAACTTGCAACAAAGTTTCTTTATCTACTGTAAAAGTCGGGAACAACTTCCAATAAACAGAAAGAATGAGCAATGAGATTAAAATGCTTTACTTTCTATACGGGTATAATAGAATGTTTTATGTTTTGTAGCATACTTTCTAAGTAAATTATCTTTATAATTAGAACTTTCTAATTATTATATATTCTATTCTGCATAATACACATTTATATTCTTGTACATTTATTTAATAGATTTCCAATAAAGAGTGTAAAGCATCAGTCTTCGCAGCTATCTGCTCTCATTTTTGCTTCTCAGTCTGTTTGCAACTGATTAGTGCATGCCTCTGTTATACTGCAAATTCGTATCACCTTTAGCATGTTTATAGTTATTAATGGAGATATTTTTCAAAAATTGTGTGGTAGACTAGTGAATATTGTGGTTTGAACTCCCTATGGTGTAATTTGAGAACTATTTTCTTTTGATAGTTTGAGATTCTACAGCTATTCATATCGCTGCTGGACATGATCTTCTGAGAGCATGCAAAGTGATTCCGGAGGTTAACCAAGTTCGGATGTCCTATGGAAGTGCAAAGATTACAACGCAAAACTTGGTTGTTAAAATTATTAGTGTATAAGGTGCCATTTGTACTAAATGCATGATGGGTTTGTTGAGGTTTCCAGCTACCTCGATCACATATCGTTCATACAGTTGGGCTTGCTTATAATTTGGAGGAAGAGCCAGAAGATAAACTTTCCAATGGATATAAATAAGCTCTCATTTCTTAGCAATGATGACATGGGAGTAACATCATGTAATTTGTACTTTCTATGATATAGTGCTTTCTTATAAGCTCTCAAAACAATGTCCTTTGCTGCGAGGCAGGAGTCCTCTTGATACAGCAACAGAGAATCGGATATTGCATTCCCTGCTATATATGGGTTAGTATTAAAACATAATGTCCGGCGATTAATAACAAAGACAAAATATTTCAACAGTATTGGATACATTGTCTCTCAATTCATTATTGTTGTTATTGGGAGATGGCAATGTGGACTCATGTAAAAATTCCTGGACGTAGGTATCTCCATGAAGAAGCAGCTGAAGTATCACCGACTACAGTTAAAGATTGCTCAGAAGATTTGAAAGAGGTTAAACATCTTACATCAGACATCATAGTAACTTTATGGCAGGCAGGTAATTGCTTACAGTTTTTGACGATTTAGTGAATTGAAATGAAGAAAATTAAGAGATTAAGATCTAATGCTTGGGAAAAAATAATATGGAAAAAGGATTATTTAGAAAGAAACATAATTACAGTCAATAAATACTTAGATTTCAAAAAGAAGGAAGCCAGAAAGATCTTACAAGCATGTCAAGGCCTAGGACATGTAGTTAATTTGATTTTTTTTTAATTATAGTTACCATTAATCAGCCATTTGGAACATGTGGTTGTTTTAATCTTGTGAACTTCGAGGAAATTAACTATATATTTTCATTTTTTCTACTAATTTTTTTTAGAACCTCTCTTTATATCAAAAGATTAACCTTAAACAACATGTGTTCTGCAAATTTCTTGTGCAATATATTGGGCATATGCAATATCTGCAATGTATGTTGGGCAATATGTTGCAGCAGCATATGCACAATATTCACCTGCCGCATTAGTAAGCAATTAGCATACCATATTCCCAAAACCCCCGTCCCTTCCCCAGGATGTTCCTAATAACTGATAACTAGCAAATAACTCCCTTTGTAGATGTTATTTTGATAGGAAACTAATAAGTCAATCCATTGAATAATAATGGAAGTGTTCCAACCTGAAGGAGGCCGTGCAGGGTAAGTCACATCAGGCCCATGGATTCTAATTGTCAGGTTAGTAAGCTGTCACTCACGGCACTCTTCTACTGAGTCTTATTGGACAATTACCTCTCCCAGTGTTTAAGCGAATAAACGCCAAAGAACCATTTGGTCTTTTGTTTCTGCAGAGAAAAAGGGTTGCATAAAAGGATTTCCTTCTTTGACCCTCATCCAGTCGCGAGTGGCACTAAGCGCCCCTCTCATGATATAGTTGCATCCTTCTAAGATGGGGCTAGAAGAGGGAGACTATACCTTCCCTGTATAGCAGCCACCAAGATATCTTCTCTACATATAAGACGCAGTAAACAACATTTTCAGATTACTGTGCATAGACCTTGGGTGACAGGAGGACTCCTGTGACCCAGCCTCGTACATTTTGTCCTGACTATTCCTCTTTAGATATCATTAATCATATGCTGATTCATCCACAGTGGCTAAAGATGATTCGACAATAGACATAGACCAGTGATGACAGCTTGTAGTCAAGATCTCTTCTTGCACTCAACTATCTCTGTTATCTGTACTGCATGAGAAGTATATGTTCCACCAATGGCATTTAACACAGACATGTTCTGCCCATTACTTTTTTTAATCTTAGGAGCACTATTTTTGGTTCCCCCAGGCTACTGTCACTAGACTTTGGCCATTCCTGTTCGTTAACAAAACTCTTTCTATATAGGTAGCATCTATTGAATGTTCACAATAAATGAAAAAAAGAATCATATGAAATTATAGTAATAAGAAGACCACTCTAAAAATCAAGAATAACAACTGTCATCCTAAAACAAACAAATTCAACCAAAGAAATGAACAAATCTTGGACCTGAACAAAAGTATGAAGATAAACAAGCCCTGACAAGAAAACACACATATTGATGAATTAGAAATGTTGAAGAAAAACAAGGGCATGAAAATGTTAGGTTTTTTCAATTGCCTTTTGACCATGTTAGTCTCCTTCTAATGAAAATATGTTGAAATCATAAATTGGTAGCCTAAGGGAGGATGAACAATCATTAATTGATTTCTGCAGTCAACCTCAAGCATTTTTATTTTTTTTTATTTTTGTTTTTTGAAAAAGGTTAAAACTTGACCAGATTTTTATGTCATCTCTCTCTCTTGCTTTGGCTTGCATAAGCCTGTTAGAATATAAGCCTGTTAGAATCCCAGTGAATGCACTTGCCTTGAAAGTATGTATCTGTGAATAGGTCAAAGGATTGAGTCCCATTTTGAACTTGACAGTGCCCCTCATGGTCTGATGTCCAAGTTCAACCCAACATCTCAAAAAAAAAAAAAAATGTTAGTGGTGATTTTAAATAGAATTTATTTTAGACTGGTATGAACCTACAAAATGTAATTTTAAATGCAGTGTAAAACTACATAATACCATCAAATGGCATTAGTTCAACTAATTAGATTTCTCAACTTTCAACGAAAAGACCAAGATTCAAATCTTGCCAAGTGATAAATGCATAACTACCAAATTGTTGCAATACCACTTGATCTTGATGTAATACAGGTGAGACCAGTTTTAGTTCCATATAATCCATTAAAAAAAAATCTACATAATACCATCTTAAGCTAACTTTCCTATATACATAATCCCACATATTCATTTCTTTAGTCTTACAACTAGGTGTGAAAAGGTCCTATTTAAGTGTTCATTTCTTTAGTCTTACAAGTAGGTGTGAAAAGGTCCTAGTTAAGTGTATCTCTAATATGATATGCTGCAAAGATAAGAAGATGATGTTATTAAAGGTATTGTATTTCTGTAGTTAATAACTCCATACTAGTCCATTTGAGTTCCATATAATCCATTGCACAAAAAACTAACTACATAATACCCTCTCAAGACTCAATACTGATCATTGCAATATTAGATCGGAAGTTTAGCACAACTTGAAAGAGGAACTGAGTAAATAACTTGGCATGTATGTAACATGAACAGAATATCCACATGGATCAACATTTATTGGAGTGAACATTATATAATGACCTTGTATTGAGTTGAAGAACAAATTCAATTTCATGAATAATGGTCTATATTATTTGGCTATTAAGCCAAGCTTGATATATGTATTAAATCATCCAAAAGCTTTTCCTAGAACACACTACCAAAATTTTACAAAGAATGTTAGTTTAGCACATTGACAAACTTATCTTATAGGGGGTATTCTTCAGAAAGTTTTTGAAGTCAGTAGATGTGAAGAACTGAGATCTTCATAATTTCCTCAGAATAGACAAAACCAACACAAGTTTTTATAGCACCTCTGTAAAGTTGACACCATTGTTGTTCACAAGCAGCAGTTTCTCAAGTGCAAGAAAACTACAGAGCATTCTACTCCACCTCATTTCAGTTTTAGATTCTGCACACAATATGAAATTACTCCAGACGTTGAAAATATTCTGGCTTTTCCATAGTCAGTCCGTTAGAAGGAAATCAAGTGGAAAAATATCAATGAGACTTTGGTAAAAATTTTATGTATATTTGAAACATCACCTTTATTTTATGTATATTTGAAACATCACCTTTTGTGAATTGAATAACGGTTGTAAAGACAGATGTATGATTCAAAAAACTAATGGAGATTTCTGAAGGCCACAATATGATATACAGTTGTTTGGCTTAAGCTATATGTTTTCCATGGTTATTTATATTTTGAATTTTTGAAGGGCCGAGTTTATTTGGTTCTTTTGACGGGCATTTTTTTATCTCTTTGCTTCGCTTGCTTGGAAGGCTTGGTTAAAAAGAGCCAATGATTTATTTGAGGAAGCTTAAACGGAGATAAGATGGGATAAATTTATCTTTCATATAAACTCTGGCCATGCAAGACTGAGAATATTAGTTCGTGCAGGAAGGGCATCTTGTGGACTCAAAATAAAATTTAATGTAAATGAATTAGCTTGTTATAATATAATAGAACGTTAGAGTGATTGTATTTCTTCTTATTTGTTTTTCCTTTAATAATAAAGAGGGTCTTTTCCTTGAATCTGCACTAGTTAACCCTACTGTTGCTTATTCAACAGATCTTTTAGTGAAATCATGATGTAACTGCTGCCTATCTTTTTCTTTGTGATATACTTTTATAAAATATTTTGAATTATCTTTAGCATTTTTTTTTTAAATTGTTGTTATTGTTGTGTTCATTAAATTCTTCTTGTGTCTGTAATTGTCAGACAACTTAGATTAGGTTGTAGATTTTCATATAAGTCATACCTGAATGAATATAGATACGTGTGTATTGTCCAATGATAAATCTTTGTTCCAAAAAATTTAATTCAATAATTTCAAAGGATATACCAATTTAAAACAAATACTACTAGTATGTGGTAAAGCTTGACAAAGATAAAACTTAGTCGTAACGCAACCACTCCCTTTTTGTGTAGTAATCTTAAGAGGGAATGGCAGCATTATCATATAAGAAGAGAAAAAATCCTAAACAAAGCAACTACCTTTAAAAAAGAAATTTAAAAAGGATAGATGCTCCAAAGAAATTCAGAATATGGACTAGCATTATGGAGTGCTTTTAATAAACTTAATGAAATTTGGAGAACAATTTAAAATACAGTATTTTTTCTTAATATTCTGCTATTGAAGGGATCAAAAGGCAAGCAAGAAAGGATAATTCATTAATAGCTAAATTATTGCAATGAACAAGAATTTTTTTCTATGTAATTTATTTCCTAAAGTATTGCCTGGATTTCTCATTGATACAGAGAAGACGCAGTTTGATAGAGAGAATGATGCAGTATATAATGACCTTAAATATTCAACTAAGGTTGGAAATCTTTAATTCATTGTATCAAATATAAGGACCTGAAAGCTATACTATTTTTATACGAAAGAAAAGGACATTTGACTTCAACATTCCTAACCTCATTTCCCCGTATCATATCATATGGATTATTTGACATTGCAGGACAGTGCACACCATTACATTGATGTAATACACAAAAGGATAATACACCCAACTACTTATCATATATTTATACCTTTCAGTTTAGTTTAGGCTCCCCTTATAGACATATTTCGAAATATTGACTTCAACATTGCTAACCTCATTTAAAGATAATACACCCAACTATTTATATATTTATACATTTCAGTTTAGTTTAGGCTTCCTTATATATATGTTGTAGAAGTTATAGTTTTACCAATTAATACTTAAGGTAGGCTTACTTGGAGAGAATAAAATAATTATGGATATGTGCAGTGAGTGTTTATCCATGCTTCAAGTGGGTTCCAAACTAACCCTCCCCCACTCCACCAAAAAAAAAAAAAAAGACCATCTTCAGAACCTGAACCCTTTAGTCATATAGATCTAGAATATCCTCAGAATCTGAATCTTTTAGTCATCTAAATATTTAAGTGCTTATAGTCATAGAGAAATGAAACCCCTATATTCAGGAAGTTTCTTTTTGGTTTTAAACAGACTTCTGTCTACATTTTTGGAAACATGAGAGTAATAATGGAGCTTCCAGAACTCTATGGGCTTGGTTCTGAGTAGTCTCTGGACTAGTAGTTCTTTGAATACATGTTCTCTGCATACAGTTTTGATGTAACCTTATTTTGATGAATATAAACTCTTAAACTTTCTGCCAGAGAGATTTCTAAACTCGAAGTCTAAAACTTACATTACAAATGGAGAAAAAATAACCATTTCAGAATTTTTTTCTAAGCTGTCTTTGCATGCTAGAAGTCCACAATCATGTCCTTGATGCTGAGTATGTCTTCAAAGCTTATTTGAGGGAGCATAAAAGCCAGGATCTGGCTGGTAAAACACGATCTCTCCTTCATCTTTAACATAACGATCTTGTGATATGCTCTTTACCAGAGGCTTGAGCAACTCAACAGGAATAGGACTGGACTTTTGAGGAGCACGATAATACTTGCCAAGAACATGTTTGGCTGCTTCAGTCTGCACCCCAAAGATTTTGAATAAAATAGATATTATTTGGATCAGTATTCGAAATCGATGGCAAAAGGCATGTGCATATTTACTTCTCAGTGTATTTAGGACACCATAAAGGCTTAGGTTATACTTTAACCAAAATTTAAAAATAGTTATCACAAAAATGACTTTTCTCTATGAAAAACAATGCAGAGCCTAGCTTTTTAGTATCTATTATCCATACCGCTTCTACAAGGTGGTAATGCGGGATTTGAGGAAACAAATGGTGTATGATATGGGTTCCAATATCATGATGAATTTTGTTGAACACTCCATAGTCACGATCAATAGTAGAGAGCGCTCCCCTGAGGTAGCTCCACTCCTAAAATTTCACAAAAGTATTTAGGTATCTATCAGCAATTTGGAAAGGAAGCATTCTTGATTTCAATAATCTCATGATTATGTTTGTATACAAATAGCATAAAAAGGTTGGTCCTTGCACAAGGCATACCTTCCCCCTATACCATGGGATTCTCTGGTCATGGCCATGATGATGCAAATATGTCACAAAGTCTAACCACATAACAAAAATCTGCCAAGCCAACCCAAAATCAACAACATAATGTTAGCATGTTTGCAACAACAATAAATATAGTTTTCAGTTTTAAAATTTTATAGAGCAAACCATCAGTGGTTCCCAATACGTGTGCCGGAAAAAGCACAGTGGCATCCCTTAACAACAGTGCAATCCTTAAATGCATGCCACACTATGGAGAGATGGATACATCTTTTCAGAACCAGCACTAACATAGATGAACACCATTTGCCCAAATGATACATGTTGGGTGCACTAAAAATGAACATATGACCAAGGGTTATGCTCACCCAGTATGGAATAACATAGAACTTGATAATCCATGCGGGACTGATGATGATAGTAAGAGCAAGAAGCAAAGAAACCATGGAAGACCAGCACAGAGTTGATGTAAGAACATCAGTCCTCTCATCCGGAGCAAAGAGATCAGAGTTGGGATCAAAATGTGAGCCCTTCTTGCCAGGACTTCTAGTCCACTGCATAGAACAAAATTTTACAGCCCCAGGACAGACCAAATGTTATGAAAGTTCAAAAAATGCAATTGTAATTTTTTTTTTCTTTTTTCTATTTAACAATTATGAAAACTTAACACTACATGAAAAAAAAAAAAAATGTCCACGATGCAGGATTTCTATGTTTGAAAATTACTGTGGGGGAACAAGGGTATACTGACCAAGTATATAGGGTATACAAACAGTGCCCATGGAAGAGAAAAACGCATGAGTAGAGTTTCTGAGTCCAAATTCTTGTACATCTTCTCTGAAATCTGTAATCATAGAATTCAGATCAAAAAAGAGTTTCAACACTATCTAGTCCAAAACAATGAAGTCTAATTTGTCAAAGTGCAGTTTTCAAATGTAGTAGGTTTACTAGTGGAGATGCTGGAGAATATTAGTAAAGAGCATATCTTCAGGCAATAATAATCTGCTTATTTCCTCATCAATCAGCTATACTAATGACCTAAACCTCTTACAAACAAACAACAATGCCCAACCTTTAAGCCAAGAGAATAAGAGAAACTTTGACCAGCTTAACAGTGGAATTCTAGCATTGAGTGGCATGCATTTTTCATTAGGACTTAAACCGGACTCCTATCTAAAAAATCACGATTAACATTGAAACACTCTGGACAAGTAAACGGTTATTTGCCATTAGGTAGTCCCTCTTTCAGATCCAAACAAGCCGAAAGTATTGACTAGGAGAAGACTGTCACGCACGTATACCCTTTATCTTTTTCAAATGATCATGTTGTTCCCATGCACGAATAGAAAAAAAAAAAACATGACAAAACTTTGCTCCAATCACAATGTAAAGACACACTGACATATACAGAAACATTATAATGAAATTTTTTCTGTCAAAATAGCAAACTTGGTTTAGAATCCTCACAGGATGCCAGGACTCGTCCTTCTCCACATGGCCATGGTTCTGATGATGGGTTCGGTGACTGATTCTCCTGCATACAAGTTACAACCAAACAAGATCACTATTTCTATTGCTGAAAAAGCAATGATGAATTTACAAATTAAAATGGTTTGTCCGGTAATAATAAACTGGCCTCCATTGGTGCTCTGATCTACTTAATCACAAAGACTGGAAAAACCCAAAACCTCAACTTCATAAGCGAATGATATGGCCAAAATATTCAGATATCCATTGTTCTAGATCTATTATACTAAACGATATTCACAAATGATCTTTGGAAATGGGTATGTTCATGCTTCTTGTTCAAAACTTAATATGTTTAGGCAGTCAATGGTCTGCTATAGCTACTTATGATAGGCCCCCTGCCCCAGTAAGAGTCCACATTAGTTTCCTCTGAGTGCCATTGCATTCTTCATCAAGTTAAAGCTACAAACCATTTTTTATATAATAACGTACTTGTAATAAAAGATGGACAATATCGCATATTTGAAATTGACATTTCCGTAGAGACATAACTAGAATAACAAAGCACCGGCAAAATGAGATCTAAAGGGTCAGTACCAAAAAATTCATAGTGGATTAGGATGAGATTTACCAGCCATTGTAAGGTACCAAAATAAAAGAGTGAGTCAAATGGCCAACGACGCTGTTGAGCATCTTGCTGTCTGAAAAGCTTCCATGACCACTGAAATCCAAACAAACACAAATATTGACATTGTTTTAAATAATGCCGGAGAAGAATAGAATAAAGTAGACGACAACATAGAAGACATACCAATCGTGTCCAAGAACAAACAATGCCCAAAACATGGTTCCTTGAGCAAACCAATACAGGGGCCAAACAAAGCAGTTATTGAAATAGGCAGCAACAGCTGCCAAGATGGTGACCATCATCACATCTCTAACAAAATAGCTCATCGACCTAACCGCGCTCTTCTCCCAACAATGCTTGGGAATTGCTGCTCTTATGTCTCCTATTGTAAATGGTGGCATTGCACATGGATCAAAATTTTCTTCATTCTTCTCCTTCTCCTTCTCATATGTATTTGTAGAAACCATCTTCTTTGGTCTAAGCGGCGCAATCACAGCAGCAGCTGTTGTTATAAACCTCCTTACAGGCCCGTATGGATTCAACCCAACTAGGGAAAAGGCCGATGAAGGAGGCTCAACCATAACCATCTTCAAGGTGTTGCTGCTCGCTATGGACCAGCCAACCAGCTCTTGCTTACTCACTGTTAACACTCACTTATTCACCGCTTCTTTATAGGAAATGAGAGTGGTGTTAATCCCGACTAGACCTTTCCTCACTAAAATATACTTTTTAATGGTCGAATCAGTGCTTTGTTTCGTAGTGAAGCAAAACCGGATTTCCTTTATTCTGTGATATTTTGAATTGGGTGGAAATAAAATCCTATGCCACACAGTTGATGTAATTTTTTTTTAGGTTAGCTGTCGCGTTTGGCCAGTACATGGGCTAGAGGCTGGAAAGTGTCGTTATGAAAATATCACTTTTGGCCGTTACTTGTGGTGGTGGCGCTTGTTAATAGTTTTTTTATGTTCAAATGTCAGAACCCAATCTTACACTCAAGCACATGCAAAGGAGATTAGATGTTTGCTTTCGGAAATCTAGTTATGCTCGAGAATCACTTTCAGCTTTTAAAAAATGGCGTGCGTGAAATTCAATGAAAGAGGATGCTAGCCAACAAAACAAATAGGCAACATAAATGGAGCCCTATTATTTATTTTTTCCCTCGGGAGAGGGACTTTTCGACGGTCGAAGTCTAAAAATTCTCGTGTATTGCTAAAGCTCATGACCAAAATTTGTAGCTTAGAATATCACTTTCACAAGGCTTAGAAAGGGATAGGTGGTACCATGTTCAATGGATTAAGAATTATAGAGGTTTCATTCACAATTAATTTTTTTTTGGTATTGATAAAAAGGGATCGGAGGACCTCGACCCTTTACAAAGCGTTTGAAAGATGTACAAGAAAAAAAAATAAAAGAAGACCAGACAAATGTAAGATAGTTTTATCTTAGTAAAACAAATAAATATGGGCTAAACTTGCTTATGGAGAAGCTGAAAAATATCCATCTCGCTATCCTTCTATTAGATAAGGCTTATGTAATACTCAATGTTTCACATGACTGATAAAAAAAACCGTTGATAGCAATGTAATTTAGTGTGCTCAAATCCTTCAACGCATGATCCTAATAATTATTCTGCTTTGTTCTCTTTATTTACTAGTTCTTATAATTTCTTTCAATTCCATGGGGACGTATGACCAGACCTTGAAATTCTCGAATCTAACTGCTATATTAGCTATTTTATCGACAACTTTGTTTCTCTCTCTATAAATATGTTCAATTCGACTTTCTTCTAGGTTTCCCAAAATAGTCCTCGCATCTGTAATTATTTAAAAAATGTTAAAATTATTTAGCTCCCCTTTTTGAAGGGAAATAATATTTTTGGAATCCCTCTCAAGAACAATTCTCCAAAAACTCAAATTCATCGCAATTCGAAGGCCTATAAGAATCGCCCTTGCTTCGGCTTGGTGATTTGTGGTAATTCCTAGATCCTCAGCATATGCAGTCACTACCTGACCTCTGTCATTCTTGATGAGACCCCACCACCAGCATGACCCGGGTTGCCTTTTGCAGCTCCATTGAAGTTAATTTTTACCCAATATTTGTGAGGACGTTCTCATCTAGTATCTAGTCTCACCTTATTGATTTTTTCCATATTTAAGATATATTTTTCTCTAGAGAGGATCATTGCAATATTTTCCTAGCAGACAATGTTTTTAATACAATCCTCCAAGGGGTTGTTCTTATCCCAACATAAACCCCAATTATTTCTTTGCTTTTATTTTTGAACACTTGTATGTTTTCTTTCCAACCAAATCCCCTAGCAAATATGTAGTATGTATTTTTGCCAAAAAATAATGCTTCATAAGTGCCATTGTTCCCAAATCTTGATTAGAGAATCTAGAATGACCCAAGCAACATTAACTTCTCTCAATAACATATTTAGGATATCTCAAAAAAATCACAAGTTCCAAATAGGTGGTCCACGCACTCATCCTCTTTGTTACACAACACACAAACAGTTGGAACCACAATTCCTCTTTTGAACATATTGTCTTTCATGAGGATCTTATTGAGAATGATAGTCCAAAATAACATAACAACCTTAGGGATGATGTTTAGCTTCAAAATTCTTTTAAGCTCGGGTTTCTCTAAAGTTACTTTGCCCAAGACTCTATACTCATCCTTCACCAAGTACTGGCCTTGCTAGTTTCTTCCCCAAATTATTTTATCCTCCTCTGAGCCTTTGCCTAAATAATAACCTCTTAAAACGTTTTGCAGATCTTTACCCCTTAGGCCTTGCATATCTTCTTGCAGGATTTTCCACTCCTGAAAATCACCCAACCTATGAATGTAACCGTTAATTTTTTACCATAGGTTCTGGTTAAATGTTCTTTGATATCTTTGAACTTTCTGTAGTTCGTTAAAGGCTCCTCTTGAATCCAAGGGTCTTTCCAAAAGTCTATATTGTCCCCCCTGCCTACTTTCCATTTTAGCCCTTGCCATAGAACTTTTCTACTGTTGATAATATTTTATCAAAAAATAGACCCACGTGGAGGATTAGAACAACTGATAAAGTGGTTTCTGCCCTCCAAGTATTTGTTTTGTACAATGCTAGCCCATTTCTCTAATGCTCCAGTGCAAACCATGTTTAGCTAGAAAGACTCTATTTAGATCTCTCAACTTCCTCAATTCAAGACCCTCATTCTGTAAAGGCTGGCAACGGGTATCCCAGGCTACCAGATGTATACATTTTTTGCATTCAGTGCCATCCCATAAGAATTTTTTTTGTAATATGTCTAAAGTCTCTTCCACTTTTATTGACATATTTAAGAAAGATATGAAGTAAATAGGGAGGCTTATCATGGGTTAAAATACTAATAAATTTCAATTGATTTTATATTTGTTCTTCCACTTTAGATTTGAGGCCATATCTACACTCTTGTTGTTGAAGTTTCACATCAAATATGCTATTTGCAGGTTTATTTCACATCATATCTTGTGTAGATCTTCTCTCTTGTGCCAAATGTAAGGTATATTTGCTCTCCTATGCCAGATCTGAGGCTAGATCTGCTACCATTGTTGGGGTTGATATTCCTTACCTGCTACGTTGTTGTAGCCTCTTTGGGCTTCCAAATGTGATGGTGAGAAACGATAAGGGGGTGGATTATGTACAATTTCCTGAATGGCAGTGTGGCTTATGCCAAAAAATATTTATTTCAGAGAAGTATCTTGACCAACATTGTGACAATTGTCACTATGATTTGTTGAACAATGCCCCAATAATGGTGAGAAGTGGTAAGGAGGTAGGCGATACAAACAAGGGTTTGATCTAGGGGCAGGTATTTTGATAGGGACATAGCAAGCCCTAGGAATGGTGAACAGTGAAAAGGATGCCATTGAGACGATGCCAATAGCATATCAACAACAAACTATTACAATAACAAAAAGAATAAAGACGACAAGGAGACTGGCGTTGGGAACAAGGGTTTGCAAGGCCTAGGGTAGGACCATGGATAGGTCTTTTGACGATGCCAGGTGGACAACAAGCCCCAAAGGTTCTACAAAGTCTTTTGACCTAGGAGCACATGGTCCAATATTGTGAAAGGAAAATTGAAGGGTGTGGATTTTCATTTCAATATTTACCCTGAAAAAATGAAAACTCTACATCTCATCTGAACTCATAGCCTTGACAATGGCTCATGTTGCCTAGAATTTGGTTAGGAAATTTATGGGTGCTCGCCCTGATTTGGATGCCATTCGAAAATGGGTATTCTTGAAGTGAGGCCCGCAAGGGCATACAGAGATAGTTGCATTACCTCAAGGAATTTTCATGATAAAACTTAACTACAAAGAAGACGATGATCCTATCCTCTAGAGGTCCATGGTTTTTTGGGTGACGGGGCCTCTTTTTGTCAAAATGGAGACCAAATTTTAATCGAAATACTCAAAGCATCCATAAGGCTCCAATATGGGTAAGACTTCTAGGCTTACCTTTATGATTTTGGCATGATAAGGTTCTTTTGGGTATTGCAAAAGAGATAGGGGACTTAGTTACCATCAACCCAACAACGAGAGCCAAGTCAAGGTTGATCCATGCAAGGATGTGCATGAATGTTGATTTGGAGTTGGAGCTTCCTAGTTCTATTGAACTTATCTCATATTTGAGGAACTAGACGCAAGATATTGAATATGAGAATATACCTCCTTTTTGTAATCATGCAAAAAACTAGGGCACTCAACAAAGTACTACCCTAACAAAAAGAAGGAAAGTAATTTGTGTTGAGTGTGGCAACCGAAAGGAGTCTTTTGACTCAAAAAATAATCAAATGGAAGATCTTGGCTCTTCAAAGGAGAAAATTTTGAGCCAGAACAAAACCCAAGAAGTCCCACTTGAAGTTTTATAGGCTAAGATAATAGAGGAGGGAGAAATCTTGGAAAACGTTGCTCAAGTAAGTCTTCCCACTTCAAGCCCTTTTAATATCTAGAATAATATTCCTCAAGCGAATTCCTTTGCATATCTAGGGGGTGATTTAGATGATCCTATTGATGTATATGTCAAAATCTATAAATAAGTGACTGAATTAGATAAAGACCTAGTTGCTTTAGAGATTCATTATGACTTAAATCCAAAAAATGGCACTAAAATCCCCCTGGGTGGGGATAAGGAGATAACCTTGTTTGATGTTGGAAAAAATAAGGGAAAAGCATATGCTACTCCTAGTAGAGTTACTAGGAATCATAAAAAGGGGTCGATAGATGTAGGATATGAATCCAAACATGGGAGACCCACTAATCAAGAGATCAAATTGAGAGTAGTTGTAGATATTGCTAATGGCACCCAATCAATTTTGGATCTAAGTGGGTGGAAGAAGCAACAATCTAAACCCAAAAATGTAAGCAAGTTAGATGGTCCAGTCTAAATCTTTTGTCATTGTGAAGCAACTAGCTAAGTTCATGCGGAGATCCTATTATAGTAGGGACTTTTCTTGAAGACACTTATAGTAAATTGAGCTCCATTGGGTCTAAGGAGGCATTGGACTTTCTATAGTACTTGAATTGTGTGCAATAATTCTATGTTTATGGTGTTTCTATATTTGGTTGGTTTGGTTTTATGGTAATATTTTAATTTTAGTTGGTCGTTAGTGTGTTGTCTTAGTTTTGTCTTACAAAATATTATGGTTCAACCGATATTTTTAATTTTCTTTTCAACAGGTTGTTGGGTCTATTAAAAATCTATTTACAACCTAATGTATGGGTTTGGGGACCCTAAAACCCCTTCTACCTTAATAAAAAAAAATCAATTAAAAATTATAAAGGTTTTATCAACAACTAAAAAATATCACAGGCCAAAATACTAATAAATTTCAACTAATTTCAAAAGGACTTACTTTGACTATAAAAATCATCTAGCAATTATGCTCATTGATTTGTTTTTAAATTTAGTTTTTGATGTTACTTATGATAGATGATTGGGACAAGGGACTTGAGATTATGAAGAAAACAATCAAGCATACAAGGGAACTTAAACTTTTCTAGACATTTTTACATTGAAAAAACATGTTTTATTTTAAAAATGTTTTCAATAAAGATATGTCAATATTTTATGTAATAATAATAATTATTATTATTATTTAAAAGTTCAATTCAACTTGGTTAATATTTTGCGAAGGATTAGGACAATTTTTTTTCTAAAAAATGTCTCATCTTTTAGGATTCATATCTTCGTGAAGGGTTATTCGATTCGGTTGATTCTTGGACCAACTTGTGCATAATCTGAATAGCTTTAAAATAAGTGGTCGTATGAAGGAATCTAAACAATATTGAGGGAGATATGACCTGTAGACACTAAAATCTATCCATTTATCCTCCATCCATGCTTTCCTGCCATTTCCACCACAAAAACATAGCCAATTTGTCCACCATTCCCATTTCCCACCATTTTCGAATTAAATTCATATTTATTTATGTATATTTATTTTATATATGTATATTTCAATATAATATTTTATATTATATTTCAATATAATATTTTATATTATATTTTAATATATATTTAATAAATATGTATTTATTTAAGTGAATTAATCCCAACCATCCAAATCCATTTAATATCGACCACCCATTTACATCAATCCATGCCACACCCTAGATTTATTATCCACCCTTAGATGTGCTTTAATCTCAGCCACACGATTAGTGTCGTTGAAACCCTAGCATGCCTTAGGTTGGATTATAAATAAGAGCCATTTTGATGGCTCAAACCCTAGATTTTCCCTTGAGTTCCTGATTGCCCTAAGTTTATGAGTTCCATGAGTGCTCAAACCCTTAAGTGCCCTAGGTCACCTCGTGTTACTTTTGCCACCACCCTCGCTTGTCGTCACCCCCCATCATCATCGCCATCCTTTTCCCCTCATCGGATATACTTTTGCAGAGTTTTTCCCCTCAACCCCAAGCGTCCATGTGCGCTTCCTACAACAGCCAGACTCCCATAGGTGTTTTACACTATTACTCCTGAAGATCCCCTAGCCTCCGGGCGATGCTAGGGCATCACTACACTAGCCACCTACATCATACATCTCACATCAAAGTGTAGTAAGTAAAACAAATCCATCATTTATTATTTTATGCATGTGCTTCTATTTTTGTTCACTCTATTTGCAACACTTAGTTAGGGTTTATTATTGCTTATAGAGGGCCTCACACTATGGAGCCCTCATAGGTATTACTAACTATTTTGTTGTGTCATTGTGTGCAGATCTAAAGTACTACATCAGATTTTGGAGTGGCCCAACCTTGGATATCAAAAAACCCACTCAACCTTGTTGGGATCAAGATGTGCTTGAAGACATCACAACTTTGCTTATTAGGGTTTCAAAGAACCCTAACCCCTTGTAACATTGTATCAAAAGGATTCAAGGATCCAAGATTGTAAACAATGGAGTTTCTAGGCTTCCCCCGTTAATGAAAATTATTCTATTGTGCAATTTTGTGTTTCCTTGTATTTCATTTGTTCAAGCATTGTTTGGGTGTTGTGTTTTGCATCTTTCAAATGGCGATCATGGTGGGACCCCCTAAGGGTTTCTATTTATGATCTGTTTTACTAATTCACTTATTTTTTTCTATCATATTGCAGGTTTTTTAGAAGCATGAATTTCATAGATTTTGTTGGATCTAGGGTTTTTGAAATCTGTAGAAGCTTGTAGAAGGTGCGCTAAACGTCTGACGATGTTCGAGGGCAACTTAGAAACGCCCAGGGGCATATCAGAAGTATCCAAAAGTGCCCAGGGACATTTATGGAGAGCAAGGAACAAATACATAGACTTTCTAGTAAGTCTGTTGTTTAAAACCCTAGTCTTCTATTTTACGTATTTTGGGTTATTTGTTATATTTTTTGGATTTTAAGTTTAAAATGAACCATCATTAAATAATCTGGAAATGAACTCATTCTAGTTTACACTTTAGGTTTGCATCCATTCACATACATTCAAATTTAAAGTTTCTATTTTTAATGTATTCACAAACATAAAATGTTGCATTTTGTTTGCATTTGAACTAAGAAATTGCATAACATAGTATTGCATTTTAGGGTTAAAAGCAACTATTTTCTTTTATCTAAGTAGGAACACCATTAGATTGCCAAAAGTATCCCTGCCATTGGGTGATTCCAGGTAGAGGGGTGGATGAACCCTCCGGTTGTTATTTAGATAGGGGGTCTTAAGCGATGTACTTCACACCCTTTGGAGAACTTGGCATTCTCTTGTTGGATTCTTATTTAGATTCATGAAATTAATTATTTTTAACATTGTTTGTACACAATAGAAAACATAAGATTTAAAAAATAATTCACACACATCACGGTTCATTCAAAATAGTAATGGTTGGATTTCATCACCAACCATTGCTTGAGATTAGGTGACGATGGCATTCATATCCATCCATCAATCTCTGCCCATAGCCACCATAGGATATCCCCGAGAAAACTTGTTAGATTTCATCACCAACAAGAATCTCGTTGCCCTATCTTTGCCATAGTTTTTCACTTTTGTTTCATTAAGAAAGATTAGAAAATCAAAACACACAAGACTAACACATAAAATGAATGCACATTAATAAGGAGATAATTAATGAACGAGGTAAGCCACACTGGTTGAAACTTAGCATTGGTTATTTATTTCCTTAAGCATCCCAAATTTTGTGTTATATTTGGTATTTTAATCTGTATCTTGATTTATTTTGCTTATGGTATTAAGTAGAAATCTAAAGAAAGCTATAAGTCAAGATAACTTAATGGAACCTTCATCCATATTGCCCACCAATTCTGTGGTAGAATCCCTGAATGTGACACAGGTAGATTTATCTGCAGGTCCCTCACATTCCTTGCCATCCACATCCTATCACATTATCATACCCCAAGAGGAGTCCACCTCCCCCATCATTGACAACCACATCACCTATATAGACATGGCAAGAGTAGAAGTTTTCATGAAGTCTTCTAATTATGTCATAGAGTCTATTACTAATTCACCTAGACATGATTCTAATTTACAACAAGAGCCTATTTATTCCCAATCCCCATCCACCTTTACCCATGTGTATACTAACCCTATTTTTGAGGCATCAGTTGCACCTTCATCCCATATGTCCATCCCCAGCCCTCATGTGCTCCTAGCACCTCATATACCTCCACTTATACCAAACACTTGTATGAAGTACATGTCAATGCTGCTTCACAAATCTTGGCCTCACAAGTTAACATACTTAGTATAACTTGTACCCAAGCCACATCTTCCATACCATCTGCCTCTATATCCTTAGCCTCTGATAGAGATATTAGTGAGGCATGGGAACACCTGAACAAATTGCTTAGACAACATCAAAATGCTCAACAACAAGTATAGGTAAACCATAAGCCTTGACATAGCTCTACTCAAACTATCTTGGTCAACCAGGGTCCATCATGGGCACCATAATATTCTGTGGTTTCTATCCCTTTTCCCCCACCTAGTCACACCATCACCCATCCTATTCCCATTGGCCAGCCTAGCCATAACCTTCACCAATGAACATCATTTCATAACTCCCCATATTTTCACCAAAAATCTCCCATTCATCATATCCCATCCAATTTTCCTAGTCATTAGTACCAATCTCCTCATCATTTGATTACTCCACAAAATCTCTCCATGCCATCACAAACCCATTAGGTAATTCAGGGTTTCCACATTCCTAAGGAAGACCCTTGAATTGAGGCCATGCAAAAAAAAATAGATTAGTTGATGCTCCTAGTTTTTCAAACTAGAAACCAACCTTACACCAATTGATCAATCAACCAATTCATCCTTCGATACCAACCCCACCATATTCGATGGACTTTATGATACCCAAGTTTGATAAATTTAAGGGAATTGAGGATCCCAAAGAACGTGTGAGCACCTTTGTTCATGCATGTTTCAAAAATTCAAGACGCTAATGCTCTCATGCTTTGAAATTTTCCTCAAACATTAGGAGGAGATGCCATAGAATGGTACAATCAATTGCCAAGCCATAGTATTTATACTTTCAATCAATTGATCAATTCTTTAATCGTTTCATCCTAAATGTTAAAAAGAAGATCTCATTATCTGATGTCTATGCCTTAAGACAACACGATGATGAATCTATCTATAATTTTAGAAAAATTTGGAGGGTTATCATCACTAAATTGCCATTCACCCTACCAATGGATGAGCTAATTAAGCTATTCACCAAGAGTTGCTTAAAACCTATCTCTTGGATGCTCCAACTACGAACCTATCAATCATTTGAATAAGATTTAGCTAAGGCTAGTGTAATTGAGGATATCAAAATCCAAGAAGGCATTCTTAAGCCTAAGAAGAAATAATGGCAAAACAAGGGCCAATACAAAAGCAATTATTTTGGCTAACAAAAATTGACACAGGCTACCCTAGCCACCCAATCCTATAAAGTCAATCAAGTGGTCATGAGCCAGCCAGTAATGGCTCAACAACAACATGTGCAACAAACACCACAACAAATTTCATATCATGTGGTCCCCTCAACAATACAAGCTCTAATAGTTCAAAATATAATGCTAGTTGTGGAAGACCGACCTTGGCGACAGTCTGTTCATCAAAATCACCAATACACCCTGTAGACACCAAATTACAGCTATTAATCCTCCATCCTAACCATCCCACCACCCACTTGTCCACCATACACCTTTCCCACCAATTATTTGGCCCAATTACACCTTTCCCACCAATTATTTGGCCCAATTACACCTTTCCCACCAATTATTTGGCCCAATTCCACCTTTCCCACCATTTCCTAACCCAATTGGGCTTATTTTAATATTATTTTATATTTAATATAATATTTTATATTATATTATAATATATTTATTATAAAATATGTATTTATAAACTCAATTAACCACAGCCGTCCTATCCAATCTAATCTCCATCGTCCATCTTCATTAATCCATGCCACACTTAAAGTACAATCTCAACCGTAAGATATGATTTAATCTTAGCCACATGATTTAAAAGGTTGATCTAAAACCCTAAGAAACCCTAAGGTTGGATTATAAGTAGGGGCATTTAAAAATGCCCAAACCTTGGAACCCTGGAATCTTGATATTGGAATGTGCATCTTGAAGAAATCATTGACGAAGCCCTAGTGAAGCAGAAAGCAACAGAGCCCTAAAAATTCAAATCCCTAGCTAGCCATAGTACTTCAACTATTCTAGCCATCCCCACATCCATTCTCCATCATCGTCATAGTCCCCATCCATCCACCGCATCCTTCACACCCCCGTGATCTGCTTTTGCAGATTTACCCTTACCTGCAGGCACCATCTTGAGCTTTCCAAGCTCGCTATAGAAGCTTGTTAGGTGCTCACCAGAGCTTGCCATTCTGTAGGTGCACGCCAGAGCCTACGAAGCTCACTATAGAAGCTTAACAGGCACTCACCAGAGTCTGTCATTCTGCAGGTGCACGCTAGATCCTATGAAGCTCGCTATAGAAGCTTGCCAAGTACCCGCTAGAGCCTGTTGTAATCATCAAAAGTGTGAATCAAAGTCTGCTGCACCATACCATCTGCCATCAGATCTACAACAACGAAGCAAGGTATCACTACAAGCAAAGTAAATCTAAATTTTTGTTATCATTTGTTGTTATTTCATCTTATATATCCGGCTTACATAGATCTAGGGTTTTTAGTTTTCATTTTTGAGGGTTCACACTATGGAACCCTCCTTTTGTTTACTAACAACTTTATTGTTTGTTGTGTGTGTAGGATTGGATAATATCAATCAAAAGAGCATTGGAAGACTATTGCAGTTAGAGTGGTTCGAACACACGGATACCTGAAGCCCACTCACCTTGTTGGGAGCAAGACACACCATTCAAAGACACTTCATTATTATGGCTAGGGTTTTGGAGAACCCTAGCATCTTGTACATATTTGTATCAAATACTCATTGAGTACAAATTGTATCAAAAGGAGTTTATTAGCTCCACCCATATTTTAAATAAAATTATCTTTTTGTGCAATCTTGTGTTTCTTTGGGTTGTTTGCTTTCTTTATTGTTTAAGTGTCGTGTCCTTGTCTCTGCACACCCCATTAGCTGAATTATATGCCTCCCTTTTTAAAATGTTGTATGAGACCAATAAACTTGCTTTGGTCGACATTAGACCGGATGATCCCACCAAACGTAGTAAAAATTACTGGGAACACCTATTTTGTCCTTATCATAGGCAAAACGGGAATGACATCAACAATTACCATGTATTTAAAAACGTAGTCCAAGACCTCATTGATTTGGAGGCAATTAAAGTTAATAGTCCCCTTTCTCAACAAAACCAAGACCTTGGTATATTTCAAACACCACTTCCTCATCACGAGGAGGTGCAACAAAATGTAGGAGTAACTAACACTAAAATTCCTCCTAACCAAGTCAACCACATTCAACAATACCAAGGGTTTGTAGGGGCCATCCATGTGTTCACAAGAGGTCAACGAAATAATCAACAAAGGCAACCACCTCAAACAAGTGTGTCACAACCTTCTACATCGTCACCCATCCAAGTTTTCCCTAGTCCTTCATCACCCATATATATTCCTAGCCAATCAAATCCATCAAATCCTCCCATCAATCGTCCATCTCGATCAATTATCTCATTGAGTAGCCGACTAACTACAATTTTGAAAATGGCTTCCTCCAAACTATCGATCTATGATCTAATACAACAATCTCCTCCACATTGGGAAGCATTAATGGATATTCTGAAATCCATTGAATTGCAATCGCAAGACCCTAATGCCTTCAAAAACTTTATGGGGTGCATCCAAACATGCATGGAGCCTTCCATAATATTGTATGAATATGAGATTAAGTCAATCTTATCAAAAAAAGTAGATCCTCCATTGCATATAATGACTCTAATTGATAATAAGCCTTTAAAAAGAGTCCTAATTGACACTGGTTCCTCTATCAACATCATCACCACACCCGCCCTTCATCATTTGAACCTTCCTCCATCTCACATCACTAAGTCATCCTTCAGCCTCAAAGCATTCAATGATGCTTTATGTTCCACAGTTGGCACTATTGTTTTACCCATTGAAGTAGGTGCTAAAACATTGCACACAATGTTGCACATCTTGGAAGTATCCATGGCATACAATGTACTCCTTGGAAGACCTTGGATGAGAGAAATGAGATGTGTCCCTTCAATATTACATAAATTCTTAAAATATGTTCATGAAGGACAGGTACATTGCATACTGACATACGTCGAGTTGTTTAAGTATTACAATTTTATCTTAAATTCTTATGAGTCCATGCTCCCTTCCACTCATATTTTTATATCACTATCATCCAATCCATCCACCATATCACCAATCTCTTCATCAAAGGATCCCATTATTGAAGAGCTCCCCATCACCAAGCTTCAACAAACATCCATATCACCATCATCATCATTAGTGACCACATGCACATGTGGTCATAGGAAGTCCACATCATCAACATAACTACCATCCCCATCATCATCATCCACTCAGCAATCCTCCCAAGCCAATCCATTGCCATCACCCAATATTTCACAAGTTGAATTGACAAATTGTGAGATACTTCCATCTTCACCATCGCCTGCACCATCAAATGACCATAATCATTCCATGTCATCCCAAGTCAAGGTCCATCTCACCAATCTTGGTATTGGTGAGTATGTGGTCGACGATATCACCATTATGCCCCTCACCATCCCTAGTGCTAAGGATTTTGGTCACCCACATGACCCACCTTTAGTAATGGGAGCAGTCTATATCATGGGTTTAGATCCAAATAGCATAAATTTTGTATATGGGGGAATTGAATCTTCATCAAGTCCAGATCCCATATAGGAACCCAACGAACCATGACTTGCCAACATTTCAAACATGACGAGATTTCCATATCAATATTTCCACATAGTCAATTGGCAAGGCTATGGTCTAGGATCGCATAACTAGGAAGTACATCAACCTAACGATATTTCATATGAATAGGTGCATGCCCGTTCAGGTTTAGGTTACCACCCACTCCCTACCACCTCTTCTTTTGAACAAACCTTCCAAAGGCTCAACCTCGATTTAGGAGAAGAAGCCTTTCATACCGATAATTATGATGAGGAAATCTAAGAAGAATTCAAACTTATATCAATAATTTTAGATGAATCTGAAGAAGAATCAGAGCATCATTACCCATTTTGAACAAGATGATTTTTATCTCAACATGTTCCCCATCCATAAGCCCATCTTTCACTTGCTTCTTCCACAAGAATGACTTGCCCCTACTGGTGAACCTCCACCTCCATTCCATTAAGCCTTTCCATAATCCAACTTGTAACATATGTACATAATTCAAAAATAGTGGTTTTCACCACTACCATAAAATATAAAAATAATAAAAATAAAAATAAAAGATCAGTAAAAAAAATAACAAAAAAAACATGTTTTCTTTTTCAGCATTGCATGTATATATCATTTAGTAAAATGCATTTTGTGTTGATCGCTGCTATCTAGGTTAACCAAGCCCCTAGCACTGATTCCTAGGTTCCATCCATTCCATCCAACCTTATCCATAATCCATATGATTCGGCTAAGCCAATCTCAATTGATATAAGTCTTATTGATATGGACCGAATTTCCTCACCTCCAACCTTTTTTGAATTTGTCTTGTCCAAGGAATTGTTAAAGGATTTCGTCAACTACATTCCTCCATCCCCTCTGCCTTCACCTTCACCTTCATCTTCATATCCTAAGGTTTTCCAGGTAAAAATATATGAGGATAAGCCAAAAGAGTTTGATTGGTATGAAATCAATATCTTGCCACATTCGACTAATAGATTTGCAGATATCTCCCTTGGATCATTGATTCCAAAAGACTTCTTTGTAGAGGTATAGTCCCTTATCATTTCAACAGTCTCTAAATTTACAATTTCTCATGCTGAGTCAAATTATGAAAAGGATGTTTGCTTTATCCAGTCGGATTCATATGAGCCTTGGTTGAGCCAAATAGTAGCCTTTCTCAAGTTTGGAACACTCCCATCTAACATATATCGAACTGCCAAACATAATTTTAAGCAAAAGGTAGCCTATTTCATTCTTTTGGGGGATGTGTTGTATAAACAAGGTTATGATGGAGTCCTCCTTCATTGTATCGAGGCTAGTGAGGCTCAAAGAGCTATAGCTGAAGCTCATGATGGTACTTGTGGTGGTCATTTTAGTGGAATGGCCATTGCAAAGCGTATTTTATGCATGGTTTATTATTGGCCCACAATGGAACGTGATTGTTGCACATATGTTAAATATTGCAAAAAGTGTCAAGAACATGCTAATTTAACCTATGTACTATCACAAGCTGTGCAACCTATTCAAAGCCTTTGGCCCTTTTCATAATGGGGTCTAGATCTAATTGGTAAAATTTCACCTCCTTTCTTGGGACAACATACTTTCATTATCACAGCCACTAAATACTTCATAAAGTGGATTGAGGCAATTCCTCTAACCAGTACGATATGACCTAGAATCGTGGAGTTTATACTTCATCATATCATTTGTTGTTTTGGTATCCCTTTGAAAATCATTTTAGATAATGGCAATTATTTCAAGAACAAGGATGTTTGAGCACTTTACGAGAAATGTAATATTCAACATAGCTTCTCGACTCCTTATTACCCACAAGAAAATGGACAAGATGAAGCTTCCAACAAGACATTAGTTGCTATTCTCAAGAAACTTATTAAAGAAAATCATAGATATTGGCACACACAAATTCCCTTAGTATTATGGGCTTATCGAACAAGCATCTGCACACCTATAGGGGCAACAACATTTTATATTCGAAAAGAAAGAAAAACTTTTCAGCAGTACCTTAGCATGATAGAAATCAAATAATGAAGAGGAAGTAGAAGCACAAGCGATCAATGCAAAAAAGGGCACTTCACGACATAAGAAAAAGAGATGAAATGAAAGGGAAAACTCTGAAAATGTGTTTCACACCTTAAGTGCGTATATATATATACGCACTTAAGGTGTGAAACACATTTTCAGAGTTTTCCCTTTCATTTCAGTCTCTCTTTTTCTTATGTCGTGAAGTGCCATTTTTTGCATTGATCGCTTGTGCTTCTACTTCCTCTTCATTATTTGATTTCTATCACGCTAAGGTACTGCTGTGAATTTTTTCTTTCTTTTTGAATATAAAAGCAATCATACCTCTTGAGCTTGAGATCCCCTCCTTGCAAATTTCTTTGTAGGAATTCATAGATGATGACACTGCTAGAAAAGCACGTCTTGACCAAATTACACTCCTTGATGAGAGGCGAGTCAATGCTTTAGAGCATTTATAAATTTATCAAGACCGTCTCAAACGTTCTTACAATACCAAATTTTATCTACGTGAATTCCAAGTAGGATATCTTTTCCTTAAAGAAAATCAGTAAAACACCAATGCAGTGTTGCATCTTCATGATAAATTCACGGTCAATTGGTTAGGTCTATACATCGTTACACAAAGAGTGGATAATGGTACTTACAGACTTGTCAGTCTAGAGGGAGAGGAAGAATCTGAACCGCTTAATGTTATACACTTGAGAGTATTCTATGCATAATTACTATATATGTATATATACATGGCTAATGCACAAAAAAATATTTGCATACACATCATTCATAACATTGCATTTCATTTTACATTTTACATTTTATACCTTACATTTCACATTTCATTTCATATATTGCATTTCACAAATTATATTTCATACATTGCATTCACATTTCACATTTCATATTAGGGATCATTTATTAAGTTCAAGGTTTTGAATTGGTCCAATAAAGTCATGTTGCCTTAATTAGGGGCACCTTCACAAAATCATCCACACCATTCCATAAAGTCAAATTGCCATTAACACAAGTCACATTCACAACTCCTAGGTGTTTTAGTCACTCAACCACCTCTAGTGTTTTAAGCAAACTCCAAAATATATGTTGAATTCCTCTTAGATTGCACATATTACATTAAGAAAATATTGAGTTTTGGGAATTAACTCCAAAATATTCTTGAACCAAGCACAAATTTCATATCTTAAAATCATCTTGTGTCAAAGAGGGATAACACCATACTTGGTATGTATCTCAAAGTGAAAAGGGTCATCCTTGCTAGTCCCATTATGCAACATAGTCCATAAAAATAGTGGTTCTCACCACTATCACAATTCCAAAAATAAAATAAAGAGTAGGGAAAAATCCCTAACAAAAACTCTAAATCTTTTACATCACACACCACTGATCAATTGGGTTGTAAGGATCGTACTACATTTCTTGTTATATGGTTAGGTAGTCATCCCCATAGCTTAAAATATTAACAAAAAAAAGTCATGGACTATAGAGTTAGCCTCCACCGGAGCTATAGACGCTTGACTGGCAGTGGAGTACGCTCATGTGTGGTGACATGTCTCTTTTAAAAGAGAACTCTGACCGCTCATACAGATAAGATAGCTTCTTGGTTTCATCCATAATAAGTTTACTCAATTTACTCAAGATGAGTTAATGAACTCACTTGCACACACACTAGTTCTTGATTGTCTAAGGTCATTACCATACTCTTGATTTGGTAAATGAGCTCACTACACACACATTTTGTCCTAGAGGAATTAGGTATTTTTAGTGAGTTTGTTTGATGCCACTAGGATGTTTGAGTCTCTGCAAAATAGGCAGTGTTCCATATCAACATCTATTTCTTCTTCCATATCAACATCCATGTCTTCTTCCATGTCAGCATCCATGTTAGTGCATAAGTCATCCATCCCATTCGCCACAAAGTTCGGTACCCCTGATTAAACAACAATGCTCAACAAATGGCCAAGAAAAGATCTAAACTACAAATGATCATCTACACATGACATATTGCATTAATCATCCATAACATATCATATGCATAACCATAAATATCAACATGCATTACACAAAAGCATTCCACAAAAGCATACACACATAAACACATATAACACAAAAGCTAAAAGCCATGTGTGTACATATATATATCAATGAATGCCAAAATGCTACATATAATGGAGCACCAAGGCTCATATACAAAAGTGCATCTAAGCACTAACTACATCCTCCAAGAGGATCCCTGTGATCTAGTAGGAGCCTGTGACCTAGCAGGAGCCCTAGACCTAGATTTATGCCTAGAATCGCTATGCCTCGCACCCTCGAACATAGATGAGGTCGAAGAATCAGAAAGAGGAATATGATGTTCCATTAACCTATCCTCCAAGGCCTCGATATATCTCTGCCAAGACCGTAGGCATTCCGTGTCAATATTATGTTGATTCTCCCTCTTTGCTAGCTCTTCTTGGAGCCTCGCGATCCTTGCATCCTATTCTACCACTTGATGCTCCAGTTGTGTCCACTCCTCCTTGCTCCGGCCTGGGGGTACATCTGGAACTACCTTTGCATCATCATCATCTTCTCCATATTCCCCAATATTAGGATCCTACTATACCACACCCTTATCCTTCTGTATTAGATTGTTTGATCTAAGGTGTCACTACCACTTGGGGTTCTCTTGGATCCCCTCATCCTGAGTCTCTTGGGAACCCTCATACATCGTCTCTCCACCACCATCTCCATAAGTTGCACCTTAAGGTGGTACCCATGGTGGCTGAGCCATAAACCATGCATCATACTCTATGATCATCCCTGCATCCTCCAAATCAGGGATATCCATCTTTATATCGTCCTCCAAAATTACCCTCCACGACTTTGCGCAAGGTAGCTCGATCTCCTCCCGATACCTCCTGTAGCGTATTGGATCATTAGGGACATATTGTCTCAACCCAAATTGATGGAGTACTTGTAAAAACTAGAAGTAATCTATCTCACTTCAGTGTCACCCAACCACCCACCAACCCTGTCACACGTACCGTAGATGCTCTCCATCGTTGGTCCATTGGGCACCCTGCCATGGCCTCCATACCACTTGGGCAGATGTTAATCATACCCATAGCTCCATGTACCACTGGATCATCCTCATAGGATGACTCAGTTGAACCTCCTCTACCAAAGCCCATTGCCTAGCTTAGGGTTTCTCCCTACCAAACTCCTCCATAAGCAACCCCTCTGGTTGAGCAACCCTAAAGTGCTTCCATCCCTAGTATTGCAGCAACAAGTTGCACCCCAAATGCTTCCACCCCTACCTAGCCACATCTTATAGCTCTTGGTACACCTATGCTAGTAAGGTGGGATCCCACACAGACACCTACCTCATCATGAGCATATCGCTCACCACCCCGATCAAGTTCCAAGGGAACCTGCACCCGATGTTGTTCGGGGCCACAATGCTGGTCAACACGAACATCACCAAAGGTTAGAGGACATACAACTCCTTTTCCACATACATGGAAAATTAAGGTATGTCCCCACTCTCCACCTTCACCCTCTACCATGAATCCTTGAACATCTTCATCATATCCATCTTTCGGTTGAAGCCAACCTCAACCTGAAGACCCTACACTGACACATTGAGAATGTGATATACATCCTCCAAGGTTACAATCACCTCGCTCGTGGGGAGCTAAAATATCCCTCTATCTGCATCCCACCTCTCTACCAAGGTAGATAGGTACCCCTCTTCAACCCTCACAGCATCCAGTCAGGCTACCTCCACCAGTCCCACCTCCCCCAGTAGCTCCCACTCATCGTCCGTAATTGCCTTTCTCATCCTAGGGATGTAAGGCAAAAATGATGTCGAGCCTCCAAAAATCTAAGCTATGGCACAACACAAAAGCATTTGTTAATAATTACAATAAAAACCCACAAAAACAAAAAAAACTTTGCACAATACAACACCTTACCCCAGCAATCAGTGCCCTAACAGCAACCCCGACCTTCACACCAGCTCCATTTGCTACCATAGTTTTTGTGCCCAAACTCAACCACCTCACTTTACTCACCACTTCACCTCACTCCTCAGACACAGATTCTTGAAATCCCAAACACACAAATGAGCTTCAATTTTATCCAACAAGCTATGTATAGCTGCTTCAAGCACCTTGGGATGCCCATGGGTATTTCCTGACGCACTGAAGTGCGTGTAGGTGTATCTACAAACCATAAGCGCCCATGGGAATTTAGCGTCAACATTGAAAAAAGACTTAATTGGCATAAAATAGTACCTTCCCCCAACCACATCACTCCAAATTTCATTCATTAATACATTTCATCATCTTATCAGGTTTTGTGAAGATTTCAACTAATTTGGATGCATAATCTTCATTTGCGACCATATTTTGCAAATTCACCAAACATGCTATAAAAGCACCTCAAAATGGTCCAAATATTCACAAAATTATGATCATCAACATTTTCATCATTCATACATCATCTCCAATTCATTTCACATCATCATTTGCATATTTTCCAAGTTCAAATAACATTCAAGTGAACCTCGTATATAGTGGGTTATTCTATATAATTGACGATTGCATCGGTTTACCTCCATGCTATTTGGTAAGATGAATAGCCTACAATACGGAAACTTGTCCATGATAATCATCACCTATCTCCTTGATCGATATCACAATCATATTTGATACTTCATATTTTGAGTGAAACATTGCCAAGAACAATTTGCACAACCGCTATGATTGGTGGCCTAGTTTTTGGGGCTTAAAACATAGAAAAATCTCAAATTTCATCATTCAAAAACTCCTCAACACCACAAATATAGGCAGTAGTTAGGATTATTGGTTCCAATCATGGGAATTATTCACACAGTCACTAGAAAGCCCTCCAAGGTTGATTCTTTGTTTTTCTTTTTTTGCATTATCATCTTTGCATATCAATGACGCCAGAAGGTATATTTTTCAATAGCATCGAATCACCCCAAATTTGGGGTAACCATATTTAGTTTTTGACCCTCTTGCAACGGGATGCATATTACATGATCATGGCATATACTCCTGGAAAAAATCCCTTCATCTATTGGGGCAAAAATAGACACATGTTCCATCACACATTTTCACAAAACCCTTCATCTGTTGGGGCAAAAAAAGACACATTTTTCAACAATCCCCTTCCCACCGTTGGGGTAAAAATAGTATCACATTTTACATCATTCATATAATCCATAATCCACTTGCATAGATTTTTCAATTGGCTCATGAGATTCATCCGTAACCTCATTCACCAATTGAGGGGTTAAGCGATGTAAAACTCAAAAAAAATTTATTCTTTTGTCTTCAAGCTCACATTCCACATCCCAAGAGAAGCTACTTCTGCACCTAGCTAAAACAACTGTCTCATATTTTTGTACTTCATTGTGTTCCACACAACACAGTACAAAAAGGGGCATCTATAAACACCAAAATCTATCCATTTATCCTCCATCCATGCTTTCCCGCCATTTCCACCACCAAAACATAGCCAATTTGTCCACCATTCCTATTTCCCACCATTTTCGAATAATATTCACATTTATTTATGTATATTTATTTTATATATATTTAAATATAATATTTTATATTATATTTTAATATATATTTAATAAATATGTATTTATTTAAGTGAATTAATCCCAACCATCCAAATCCATTTAATCATGACCACCCATTTACATCAATCCATGCCACACCCTAGATTTATTATCCACCCTTAGATGTGCTTTAATCTCAGCCACATGATTAGTGTCGTTGAAACCCTAGCATGCCCTAGGTTGGATTATAAATAAGAGCCATTTTGATGGCTCAACCCCTAGATTTTACCTTAAGTTCCCTATGTCCCTAAGTTTGTGAGTTCCCTGAGTGCTTAAAACCCTTAAATACCCTAGGTCACCTCGCATCACTTCTGCCACCACCCTCACTCACTATAACCTCCCATCATCATCACCATCCTTTTTACTCATCGGATATGCTTTTGCAAAGTTTTTTCCCTAAGACCCAAGCGCCCATAGGCGCTTCCTACAATAGCCAGGTGCTCATAGGCATTTTATGCTATTACTCTTAAAGATCCCCTAGCCTCTGGGTGATGCTAGGGCATCGTCGTACCAACCACTTGCATAAGACATCTCATGCCAGAGCACAGTAAGTAAAATAGATCCATCATTTATTATTTTATGCATGTGCTTTTGTTTCTATTCACTCTATTTGCAGCACTTAGTTAGGATTTATTATTGCTTATAGAGGGCCTCACACTGTGGAGCCCTCGCAGGTATTACTAACTATTTTGTTGTGTCATTGTGTGCAGATCTGAAGTGCTACATCAAATTTTGGAGTGGCCCAGCCTTGGATATCAAAAATCCCACTCAAACCTATTGGGATTAAGACATGCTTGAAGATATCATGACTTTGCTTGTTAGGGTTTTAGAGAACCCTAATCCCTTGTAACATTGTATCAAAAGGATTTAAGGATCCAAGCTTGTAAACAATGGAGTTTCTAGGCTCCCCCCATTAATGAAAATTATTCTATTATGCAATCTTGTGTTTCCTTGTATATCATTTGTTCAAGCATTATTTGGGTGTTGCATTTTGCATCTTTCAATGAACTTGTGAAGTCAACCATCCAAAATAAAGGCAGTGACGATTTTTCAAGTCATAAAAAATAAAATTGCAAATATTTGTCAACTAGGGTATTGGATTATGGGAAGAGCAATGAATGGCTAGGAATTCAATGAGGCAAGATATTCTATCTAGACATAGAATGTTTCACCTAATTTTTTCCCCTTCTTTATCTTAGAATTTTGAATGCAAATTGTTATAAATTTTATCAAATATTATATTTGTTATAGGACATTCTGATAAATTTTAATAGATTTTGAGTTTGAATTTCCTTTTCATAGACTAAGTTATAGTTAAATCCTTAAAATCATCTCTAGTGGTAGAGGTTAGTGAGCCCACCTCAGAGAGATCCTCGTTGCTCCAAGATAGTATAATTTTTGGTAAATTTAATGGGCATTGGCCATGGGCTTTAGCCTTGAGAAAATGGACTGATAGAAGTTGGAAGTCTCCAAGAGTGATTCTATCTTTTTTCCCAAAGGTTTATTCCTAGTCATTTTTTGTTCTAGGGAAGAAAGAGAAAAAAAATCCTAAAAGGAGGTTCTGTTGTAGCCTAGTTTGTCATCCAACTCATGCTAGAACTGTGATTATCATCTCTTGAGATTTGAAGATGAGCACCCACTGATCATAGCCCAGACTAAACATTGGGAGAACCAAACTACTTTGACTCAACCTCCAGAGAAGGCTGGCTCCTTTTCAACTTAATGAGTGTTGACTCTATTTAGCTCAATTATAGTGAAGTTAAGAATAGAAATGATAGGGTTAAAAAGAATGGATCTAAGCTAGTTGGATGAAACTAATAGTATAGATAGCCAATTAGTGTTCTTTAACAAACAAATTTTAGAAAATCATCCTAGAGGACTAACAACATTCAGAATTCATGTAGTTACGCTATTGAAATGGTGTTTTGCACATTCACAAAATTATTCCAAATATCTAGAAATATTGATTATCCAATTTCAGCAGAATAAGATCAATACCTTGATTTGACAGAAAAGAGAATTCTCGATAAATGCAGAAACAATTAACTCAATCTACTCTAAGTTAGCTTGTCAAATTAACAGAATAAACTAACCATAGCAGTAAGATGAAATAATAAGTCCACCATTAAACATGAGCACAAATTCGAGGTAAACATCCCTTATAACACTTTATTCATCAATTTTCAAAGAATTATACAATGGTGCAAGTAAACACTTTAGGGCTGACCATTTAGAAGGAGGTAGCTACCCATATTTATAGACTTTACAATAGTAACTTTACTTTTAAGCAGTATAGGGAGATTTGATTTTCTTTTGGTTTTTCTAACCACTTGTCGTTCATGATGCCTGTTAACTATGACTCTCTGGTTCTGTTACAACAACCTTCTTGTTGAGCCCATCATCATTGTTAGTGATTCTTGGAATCAATTCCTCTCTATCGATCTCTCAACTGATTTTGGTTCTGCAGGATGCTTCTGGAAGGTTCTAATTTTCTGGTATTGGTTACAACTTTTCCCTATTTCTTGGATTAAGTGCACCAAAGTTCATCAAAAATCCTTAAGGGAGGTAGAAGTTTAATTTTGGTCATAGAACTGTCCATCGGACGACTAGGGTACCATTTCCTATTTTCACGATGGCAACGAAGGAGGGAAAACACGATTTTTTATTTTTTTATATTTTTGTATTTTCTTAGTGCTTCTCAACTTCGGCCTTATCTCGGTGCTTTCCAACTTTAGCCTTTTCTCAATGCTTTCCTATTTGCATGACTCATACGAAGGAAGAGGAAAAGCATGGTTTTTTTCTTCTATATTTTTTGCCTTTTTTTGGCGCTTCTCAAATTTAGACTTTTCTCAACATTTCTCAACTTTGGCCTTTTTTTAGAACTTCTTAACTTTGGCTTTTTCTTAGCACTTCTCAACTTCAGCCTTTTCTTAGCACTTTTCAATTTGTGCGGCTTATGTGAAGATGACCGAGAAGAACGACTTCTATGACTTCTTTATTTTCCTTTCTTTTTAGCGCTTCTCTACTTTGGGATTTTTTTGACATCTTTCAGCTACGCACTAGATACAAGGAAGGTTGAGAAGTGCAATTTTTCTAGACTTATTTAAAGCTTGATTTCAACGCTTTTTCACTTTCTATATTTGCACAATGTTTTTTTAGTTTTTAAATGCTCTTCACTTCTACGTGGTGAATACGAAGGAAATTGAGAAGTGTGCCCTTTGCCAACCTTCTCACTTTTGAGCCTATAGATGTAAATCGAATAACACCAAATAACTAAACTTAAACAAATGAACAATTAAAGCAAAATAAACACGTATGATTGCATACAAATAAATTTGATCTTTTTATTTCTTGGTGGATTCTTGATATTACAACCAAATATGCCCCAGATTGAGGTTTTTACAAAGGTTTATTGCTCAATAAAATAATCTCAATATGTTAGGGTTCTCTAAAACCCTAGCCAACAAATCAGAGTGGTGTCTTCATGCTCGATCGATCCCAACAGAAGTGAGTGGGCTTTAGATATCCTTTGCCTGAACCACTCCAGCTTAAATAGCTACTCAATGCATGTATACTTCCAGATCCATACATAGTAAATGACACAAAAGATTTAGTAGTAACTATGAGGGCTCCACTGTGTGAGACCCTCAAAAATCAATAAAAATCCTAAATGCCAAATAGTAGACTGCATACAAATATGGAAATAATGAAAATAGTATAACAATAAGATTTACCTTGTTGAACTTGATGTTTTTTGATCCGTAGTTGTTGTTGTAGGAATATGGTGCATGGATGCCCTAGCGACACTCAAGGGTTAGTAGGGCTATAGAAATCTGGTCTAAAACACCCATGGGTGCTCAATGATAGCAAAGAATGCTCATGGATGTGCGGGGAGAATTCAAAATACCAAGTGGCATTCGAGAGTAGCATGTGGGTGTTCGGTAGTAGGATATGGGTGCTCAAGAGTAGTAAATGGGTGTTTGGGGTTGAAGCAAGATTTATAGAAGTAGATCTACTTTATGCAAGGACAAGGGAGATGGATGGACAGGAAGGTGGTGAAGGTGAGGATGTGAAGGAATTAGAAAAACTTAAAATTTTGGATTGCTTATAAAACTTAGGGTTCTAGGGTTCTTAAAAAACTTAGGGGTTGAGCCATCAAAATGACTCCTATTTATAATCTTCCCTAATGCACGTAGGGTTTCAATGACACAATTTGTGCGGTCAACATTAAAATATGATGGAGGGTGGAGATTAAATCTAGGTAGGTGGAATGGATTAAGACGTATGAATGGCTAGGATTAGACCAAGATGGATGGCTGAGATTAATTTACACATATATATACATATTTATTAAATATATAAAAATATATAATATAAAATATTAATATTTAAATATATATTAAACAAATATATATATAATATATGTAAATAATAGGTAACAATGGTGGGAAGACCTGGATGAGTGATAAGTGGCTAGGATTTGGTGTCTATAGATGCCCCTTTTTATATTGCATTGTGTGAAAAACAATGCGGTGCAAAAATACGAGATACTTATTTTGGCTTGATGGTGAAGCAACTTTGTTGAGATGTGGACATAAGCTTGGAGACAAAAGAATTTTGATTGCGTAGCTTACCTCCTTAATTGATGAATGAGTTTATAGATGAATATCACGAGCCAATTGAAAATTGAGTGCAATTGGTTGTGTAAAATAATGATGTGATTGTGGACGATATGAATGATGTAAATGTGATACTTTTTTTGCCCCAATGGTGAAAGGGGGATGGTGGGAGATGCATGTAATGAACTCTATTTGTGCCCTAACAAAAAAAAGGGGTTTTTTCCAAGTGTAGATTCCATCATCATGTAAGATGTATCCCATTGTGGGAAAGTCAAAACCAAATGTGATTGCCCTAAATTTGGGGTGATTCAATGTTGTTGAATAATGTACCTTCTGGCATTATTAATATGCAAATATGAAGATGCATAAAGAAAAAGAGTCAACTTTGAAGGGCCAACTAGTGGTTGTCAGATAATTCCTATGATCAGAACCAATCATCCTATTTAAGGTCAGTCACCATGATGACTATAAATAAAATGAGGAATGATGAAATGTGATTTTGTCCATCTTTTAAGCCCCATGAACTAGGCCATCAATGATAGCTTTTGTGCAAATTATTCTTGACATTGTTTCACTCAAAATGTGAAGTGCCAAAGATTATTGTAATTTAGAACAAGGAGATATGAGATGATAAAGATGGTCAATTGTCCTTATGGTGGTTTATTCATCTTACCGAATTGCATGGATGTAAATCATTGCAATCACCAAGGGGATAGAATAAACCACTAGATACGAGGTTTACTTGAAATTGTAGGTGAACTTGATAAATGTACAAGTGTTATGATTTGATGATTTTAAATGATGTGCAAATGAAATATTGATGATGAGAATGATGATTATGTTTATTTTGTGAAAAATTGGACTGTTTTGGAATGCTTTTGAATTTTGTAAGTGATATTTGCGCCTTTGGGATGCAAACTAAAATTATACATCCAAATAGATTTGGACTTTCACAAAACCTGATAATGTGATGAAATGGATGCATGGATGAAATTTGGAGTGATTTAATGGGGGTAAGCCACTATTTTGCATTGATTTGGTGTTTCTTGTCATTTTTTATGCCAAACCTCGGTTGGTGCTTACTACATATACAAACACCCACCGGTGTTTGGGCACTTGCAAAACACCTCGGGGTGCTTCAATGCACCAGGAAACACCCATGGGCATTTCAAGGTGCCTAAAGCAACTATAAATAACTTTCAGGATGAAGATGGATCTCATTGTCGTGTTTATAAATCTGTGAAGCTACGTCTGGGAGATTGAGGTGAAGTGGAGTGAAATTAAGGGAAGTGGGATGAGTGTGGAAGCTATGGTGGCAAAAGGTATAGCTGAAGTAGGAGTGTGAGCGATTGCGGTCAAATTCCTCTTTGAAGATTTTATTGTTTTTGTGCAAAAATTGTATTTTTAATATTATGAACATGTTTTAACAACAAATGTTTTGCATTATTTTGTAGTTTAGGATTTTGGAGGCTCAGCACCAGTTCTCACCTCTCATATCGAGGATGAGAAAGGCATTGTGGAGTGAGTATTACGACTTATTGAAGGCTATGGGGCTAGCGAAGGTAGCCCAGATAAATGTGGTGAAGGTCGATGAGGGGTACCTCTCTACCTTAGCAAAGAGGTGGGATTTAGAGAGGGGAACCTTTTAGCTCCCCACTAGAGAGATTACCCTCACACTTGAGGATGCGTATCGCATCCTCAAGTTGTCGATGGAGGGGATTCGTGTCGAGGCTGGACATGATCGAGGGATAGAGATGAGGAATATGTTTGGAAATAGCTAATGGAGTGCGGTGATGATATGTGGGGGTATTTCATACTTGTCCATGTATGTGGACAAGGAACTAGATGCCCTATCGACTTTGGTAATGTTCATGTTGGCCAACATCATGGTCCCGAATAGTACCGGTTGTAGGTTCCCTTGGAACCTCATAGGGTTTGTGAGCGATATGATCCCTACACCATAGGTGTATGCATGGGATCCTACTTTATTGGTGGATGTGTACTACAAGCTTTATGAGGTGCAAAGGTAGGGGAGAAAGGGTTTGGGATGTAGTTTGTTACTACAATGTTGGGGGTAAGCGCATTTTAGCATGTCTCAATCAAAGGATCTACTAACTGTAGGTTGGGATAGGGAGTAATCCTATGTTAGGAGATGGGTGGTGGTGGAGGAGATACATTCTAGTCATCCTATGTAGACGAGTAAGTGGTATAGGGATTTGTGGGTTAGATTGATATTCGTACAAGTGATATGGAGGCCATGATAGGGTGCCATATGGACAGGATATGGAGAGTAGCTGCGCTAGGTTAGGCAAGCTAGGTGGGTGGTTGGGAGGTATCAAAGTAAGGCTAAATATATTTAGTTCTCATGGGTCCTCTAGTAGTTTTGCTTGAGTTAGGGGGTTCCTAATGAGCCAATGCTCTATAGGAGGTATCGAGATGAGATAAGGCTACCATGTGCTGAGGCATGGAGGGATACATATGAGGATGACGAGGAGATAGATCTCCCTGATGTGGATGATAAAATAACTATTGTAAAGTATGATGTATGGTTTGCTACATAGCCACCATGGGCACCAACTCTAGTAGTAGTTGGTGAAGATGGGGATGAGGCTAAATTTGAGGAGACCGATGAGACTCCTAAGTGGTCGAGGCATCTTTGATTTGACAGTCAAAGGAGAAGGGCTAAGGGTGTGGTGAAATAGGCTCCAGGGAGTGGAGGAGAGAACAAAAATAGGGATGATGTGGAGGATACTCCATAAGGATCTCCAGGTTGGATTGAGGATTGGGTGAGGTTGGAGTAGTAGGTGGTAGAGCGGGATGCGATGGTGATGGCTCTGGATGAGAGGATCATGAGGCTCCAAGCAAAGGTTTTAGAGAGGTAGCATCATAATTTTGGCATAGCACACCTTCAATATCAGCATAGGTATATCGAGTCTTTGTAGGATAGGTTGATGGAGCATTATATTCCACTTCCTGATCCTCCTACCTCATATGTATTCAAGGCTACTAGGCATAGTGATTCTAGGCATAGCTCTAGGTCTAGGGCTCCTTCTAGGTCATAGGGGTCTTCTTGGAGGGTTTAGCTAGTGCTTAGATGCACTTTTTGTATATGATCCTTGGTGTTCCATTGTATGTAGCCTTTGGGAACTCATTGTATATGCGGTATTTATACATATACATATATATATACATGGATTTTACTTTTGTGTTATGTTTTTGTGTGAATTCTTTTGTGTGGATGCATTTGTGTATATGGATGATTAATGCAAGTTTTGGAATTCAAATGTTCTAATGATTATTTATAGTTTATATTTTGCTTGGTCATGTTCTAGCATTGTTGTTTAATCAGGGGCACCAAACTTGGTGGCATATGATGTGGATTACTCATTAAATGACATGGATGTTGACATAGAAGAAGATATGGATGTTGATATGGAAGAAGATATGGATGTTGATATGGAAAACTAACTATTTTACAAACAAACTCATTAAAGACTATCTAATTTCTTTAAGACCAAATGTGTGTGTAGTGAATTCATTTATCAAATCATGAGCATGGTAATGACTCGAGGTAATCAAGAACCAATGTGTGTGCAAGTGAGTTTATTAACCTATCTTGAGTAAATTGGATGTGTCTATTATGGAAAAATCCAAGAAGCTAGCTTGTCTGTATGAGCAATCAAAGGTTTCTTTGAAAGAAATGTGTTGCCATGCATGAGCGTACTCCACTGCTAATCAAGTGTCTATAGCTCTGATGTAGGCTAACTCCATAGTCCAAGGATTTGATCTCTTAGGTTTTGGGGATGACTACCTAACCATCTGACTAGAAATGTAGTACGATCCTTACAACCCAATGATCAGTGGTGTGTGATGAAATATTTAGAGCTTTGGGGAATCGGATTCTCAACCTAAGTGTGATGAGAATTGTACCCTATACTTACTACTCTATATTTTGAATTTGGAAGCAACTATGATAGTGGTGAAAACCACTATTTTTGTGGACTATGTTGCATGATGGGACTAGAAATGAATACCCTTTTCACTTCAAGGTTCAAACCAAGTATGGTGTTATCCCTATTTGACACAAGATGTTTTTAAGGTGTGAAATTGTGTTTGGTTCAAGAATTTTTTGGAGTCAATTCCTAGAACTCAATATTTTCTTAGTGAAAATTGTGTCTTGGTCCTAAAGAAAACTCGACATGTATTTTGGAGGTTTCTTGAAAAACTAGGAGTGGTTGAGTGATCGAAAACGCCTAGGCATTATGGATATATGGAGGCAAATGACAATTTGACCTAGTGGAATAATATGAAGGTGCCCCTGATTAAGGCAACATGACTTTATTTGACCAATTAATACCTTGAACTGAATAAATGATCCCTAATATGAGATGTGAAATGTGGATGGAATGTATGAGATGCAATTTTGTGAAATGAAGTGTATGCATGCGATTGTTTTTTATGAAATGTAATATTTTTGAATGAAATGTGTGCAAATGAAATGCAATGTTTTTGAATGAAATATGTGCAAATGAAATGCAAAATGTGTGCCAATAAAAATGTAATGTTTTTGTGTATTAGCCATGTATATATACATATATAGAAATCACACTATGCATAGAATACTCTCAAGCGTATAACATTAAGTGGTTCAGGTTATTTCTCTCCCTCTAGAATGGTAAGCCTATAAGTACCATTATCCACTTTTTGAGTGAATGTATGGAACCAACCAATTAGATGCAAATTTATCACGAAGATGCAATAATGCATTGGTTTTTTTTTTTTTTTGTTAAGATTCTGCTATAAAATAAACTCAAATAACACACTCTCACACGATTGCTTGGAAATAAACTCACATAAACATCATATTAATATAAAAAAATTTTGCATAAAGGAACAATCTCACAATAAGATAGAATCACAGGCCTCTTCGAGGGGGCAACCTCCTTCAACACTTCATTAATTTGCAAAAATATGGTTACATTGGTGCCTTTTCGGGTATTTAAGGAGTTTCCTTCCAAGGTTGGCTTACATGCAAAATGCCACCTGGATTACATGCATAATGCCACCCGAATTACATGCATAGTGCCACTTTGAATTACATGCACAATGCCACTCGAATTACATGCATAATGCCACATGAAATACATGCACAATGCCACCTTACCTAACCTATCTACCATTTGTTACATAAAAAGGGTGCCATTTGTCATAGGCACTACCTAAGCTAAAACTTAGAACATTACAAAATATTAATCATGGGTACTTCCCACATTCACTAGGAATTATTACATCAGGGAAGTTATTACATTAAGGATTAGGATGAGATCCTAACATGCCCTTCTCCTTGAAGAAGCTTTGTCCTCAAAGCTGAAAATGAGGAAAATATTGCTGGAGTTGATGGAGAGACTCCCATGTAGCATCCTCAGGTTGAAGTCCATGCCACTGAACCAAGACCTCTGTAATGGTACGGTTGCACAGAGTGCGAGTTCGACGATCCAGTAGCTGCTTCGATGCAAGTAATATGGAGCCTTCTTCATCCAATTCAGGGAGTGTTGATTGAACTTGTACCTTTGTGCCCACAACTTTCTTGAGAAGGGAAACATGAAAAATAGGGTGGATCTTGGAAGTGGGGGGAAGAGCCAATTTGTAAGCTGTCGGACCAATCCGTTGTAGAACCTGATAAGGACCATAGAATTTTGGAGCGAGCTTTTGACACCTACGAAGTTGTAGGGATGATTGTTTGTATGGTTGTAAGCGAAGGAAGACCATATCACCCACATCAAAACTACGCTTAGAACGATGCTGATCAACTTGTTGGTGCATCCAATTCTGGGCCATGTTCAAATTTTGCTTGAGTTGGCAGAGGACCTCGGTGTGTTGACTCAGAGTATTGTCAACGGCCTGGACCTTGGAGCTACCCGGAATGTAGGAGGAAGGCGTGAGTGGAGGGCGCCCGTAAACTGCCTCAAACGGTGTGAGTTTGGTGGTGGTATGATAGGAAGTGTTGTACCACCATTCGGCCAAGGAAAGCCATTTTGCCCAATGAGTAGGATGATCGAAGGCAAAGCAGCGAAGGTAGGTTTCCAAGCATTTATTAACAACCTCTGTTTGACCATCCGTTTGCGGATGGTAGGCTAAAATCATTTTGAGCTGAGTCCCCTGCAACTTAAACAACTCTTGCAAAAAATTTCTAGTAAAGGCGGGATCACGATCAGATAAAATGGAGGTTGGCATGCCTTGAAGGTGAAATATGGAGTCAAGAAAAATTTGGGCAATAGTGGATGTTGTGTAAGGATGGGTTAGAGCACAAAAGTGAGCATACTTTGAAAGGCGGTCCACTACCACAAAAATAACAGACTTGCCTCCAGATTTAGGTAGCCCTTCTATGAAGTCCATGGAGATGTCAGTCCACACATGATCTAGTATCGACAATGGTTGAAGAGTTCCCGAAGAGCGCATTGTTTCCCCTTTCATCCTTTGACATGTGTCGCAGTCTGCTACAAAAGAGCAAATGTCCTATTTCATACCTTTCCAAAAGAAGGTGCGCTTGAGTTGCTCATAAGTTTTTAGGAACCCTGAATGGCCAGCAGATGGGGTAACATGTGATTCCTTCATGAGGAGCTCTTGAAGTTGGGACTTAGGAGGAAGAACCAGGCGTTGATGGTAACGCAGATCCTGGCCATCCCAACTATATCCTGGTGTAGACTCCGGATCATCCCTAAGTGAAGCAACCAGGTCTTTCAAATCTGCATCCTGAAGTATTTCTTGACGTAAGGGCTCAATCCATTGGGGCAATGGTGCAGAGATGGCACACAACATACTAAGGGTCTCAAATTGGTGAGAGAGAGCATCTACCACAAGATTTTCCTTCCCTTTTTTGTACGTGATGTCATAATCATAGCCCATGAGTTTTGATACCCACTTTTGTTGTTCGGGGTGGCAACCCGTTGTTCTAGAAAGTATTTCAGACTCTGGTGGTCAGTTTTGATGGAGAAATGGCACCCAATGAGGTAAGGTCGCCAATGCAGGACTGCATGCAATATTGCCAACATTTCCTTGGCATATGTGGATTTCCCCAAATTGTGATCATATAGGGCTTTGCTAGTAAAAGCCAAAGGACGTCCTTCTTGCATCAATACCTCCCCAATACCATGACCAGAAGCGTCACTTTCAATGAATTTTTTTTTAAAGAAGTCTAGCATGGCCAAAACTAGAGTGGTGGTCATGGCATGCTTGAGTTCTAGGAATGCTTGCTCAGCCAGCCCTGTCCAAGTAAAAGAATCCTTCTTCAACATGGAGGTGAGGGGGGCGGCTATCTTTCCATAATTGCAAAAAAATTTATGATAATATCCTATAATCCCTAAAAATCCTCGAAGCCCCTTGAGTGTGTGAGGTTTCGGCCATTCTTGGACTGCTTGGATCTTCTTAGGGTCAACCTTGACACCATACTTTGAGACAATGTGTCCCAGATACTCTACTTCAGTCAAACCAAAGGAACACTTGGACCTTTTTGCAAATAGTTTATGGTCGGCCAATAGTTGGAGGGTTTGATCTACATGCTTGAGATGCTCTTCCCATGTGTGACTGTAAATCAAGATGTCATCGAAGAACACAAGGATGAACTTCCACAAAAAAGGGCAAAAGATGTTGTTCATCAGGCTTTGGAATGTGGAAGGAGCATTTGTGAGAGCAAATGGCATTACCAAGAATTCATAATGACCTTCATGAGTGTGAAAAATAGTTTTAGGAATATCTTCATCCCTGAGTCGGATCTGATGGTACCCAAAGTGGAGGTCTAGCTTGGTGAAGTACATGGTCCCATGTAATTCATCAACCAAAGGGATAGGAAATTTATCCTTGACAGTTATCTTGTTGAGTTCTCGGTAGTCAATACACAGTTGCCAAGAGCCATCCTTCTTGAGGACCAGTAAGACTGGTGCAGAGTAGGGACTAGTACTAGGCCGAATGACACACGCATTGAGTAATTCCTGTATCATTTTCTCAATCTCTGACTTCATGGCATGGGGGTACCTGTATGGTCTGATATTGGGAGGTGTACTATCCAACAATAATGGAATGGCATGGTCGTGAGAGCGATGCGGTGGTAGTGTGGTTGGTTCTAAAAATATGGCCTCATGTTTGTGGAGAATCTGTTGCATGTCTGGTGGGATTTCACCCATTTGAGATGTGGATGGTTGGATGGAGAATAGTTGTGCAATGACCCCATGTGATGATTTATTTAGCAATTTCTCCATGCCATTTGAACTGATAATTTGAGGTGTTCCTGCCGGGGAGCCCTTGATGATGTGTGTTTGTCCATTTTGGAAGAACTGCATCCAAAGTTCAGCAAAGTTCCAACTGATAGTGCCCAATGTACTCAACCATTGAGATCCCAAAACAATATCACATCCACCCAACTAGAGGGTAAACATGTCCTGCTTGAGTTCATAGTCCCCTATATTGATTTTAACATTGCGACACTTTCCTTTACAAGGTAAGGTTCCCCCATTGGCTACCATGACCTTAAAGGAATTACAAGTGTGGATATAACAATTTTCCCGCTGAGCAACTCTAGGGTCAATGAAGTTGTGTGTGCTTCCCGAATCCAGAAGGATGGAAAGATGTTGGCCCTTGAAAAATCCTGTAACCTTCATGGTTTGAGGAGTAGTAATGCCTGCAAGAGCATGGACTGTATTTGCTGTCTCAGGTTCCTGTTTCACTTCTTCTTGTGGAGGAGGTGTTTCTAGAGGGTCCTCATCCTCATCACTATCATCAAAGGTATCAAGTTCTTCAACATCTATCAAGAACAATTTTTTGTGCGCACACTTATGCCCTTTGAAAATTTTTTCATCACAATTGTAGCATAATCCTTGGGCACGATGTGCATCCATATCTTCGATGGTGAGGCGTTTGGGTGCAACAGGTTTATTATTAGCTGGGTGTTGGGCTCGAGGAGGAAGTGAAGGTCTATTTTGAGGAAACTTTGATGGGTGTCTTTGGGCAGAGAGTTTAGATTTGGCCAAACGGGCCAAACTGATAGCTTCCATCATAGTTCGTGGTTTCAACATTCTTACTTCCGCTTGGAGTTCCACCTTTAACCCATTGATATAAAAACTCTAGAAGAACCCTTCATTCAATCCTCTTGTCTTATTGGCCAATTTTTCAAATTGAGCTTGGTACTCTCGGACTGACCCTATTTGTTGTAGTTTGGTCAAGGCTCCTATAAAGTCCTCATACTCACTAGGACCAAATCGAGTGAGTAGTTGGGATTCAAAATCCTCCCAAGAGAGATTTGGGTAGGCAACACGTAACCATTGAAACCAGTGTAGAGCCTTAGACTCCAAGTTAAAGGAAGCCATCTGGACTCCATGAAATACGGGTACATTATGAAGTCTAAATAATTGATCAACCCTACATAGCCACCCATCAACATCCTTCCCACTAAATTTGGGAAAGTTCAATTTGGGCATTCTAAAGGGTGGATCATGGTCATGATTCCTTGCAGAACTCTCGACTTGGTATTCCGATTTGGGTGGTCCTCTTTTCGGCTTGTTTGTCTACTTCTGTCAATGCTTCTTCTAAGCGGTTGCTAGTGGCCTCATGCTCTAGGCGAAGACCTTGGACTTCTTCCCTTATGGAGTGAAAAGCCGAGTTCAAGTTCTCAATGGATTTTTTTAGGGATTCCAAGTGTTCTAGTTCTTTTTGGTGTCCACGGGTACCCTGGGCCATTTTTTAAACCTTTTGTGACCAATTACTAAAAATAGAATTGAGTTTTTAGGACTTACTATTTTTAGTAAGTGCCCAAAAAAGTGCTTGGGTGCTATATATCAAAACGATCAGCTCAAGGAGGTGGTCACAATGAGGTATATCTCTCAACACTACTTTTTGGCACCCCAAACTTTTTTTTCTATCTCCTGTTTTGCTGAGTCTAACGTTGTTTACAGTTTCTTATTCTGAGCTACAGAGAAAAAGTTTGGTACTGAAGCACTATCTATAACTGGCCTCATTTCATACTCAATATTCTCTGTATTTTGTAGGTGACTGTTATGACAATTTTGTTCTGACCCTAAAGACTATGAATTCTCGCTCGATCGTGTCGACCTCTCCGACTCGATCGACTCGATCGTGGATCGCCACTATAAATTTGACTATTATTCTCCAGACTGTCAAATTAAGTGTCACACTCATGGCTTATCTCGAATGCATGTCCTTTCTATTATTTTTTTGGTAGAGGACTCCTTTCTCATATGCTCACTTTTGAAATGCAGGTTTACGAACAGGGAGGTTTGGATTTTTATTTTTTTATTTTTTTGCATTTTTTATAGGTTGAAGTTTTAACAGAACCAGGGAATGCTAAGTATAGGAGTATGTACCACCCATAGGCCCTCTAATATACCGATAGTGATGAACAATAGTGCTCGAACCAATATTTCGAGCCACTACTCAAGGAGGATTCCACACATACCCTTGAGCACACTACCCGCCTCTCTGACAATACGGGAGGGTAATCGTCCAGGATGCTGTGTCCCATAGACTATGAGTAATACAAGGTCGAAGAGCTTCCTAATGGCTAAAATTTTGTTTAATCCTAGATGGTATCCCGATATACCCGAAGATACGTGGGAGCTCAAGTCCGTGCGCGAGTTCTATCTGAGGCCTGGGTATTGGAGCCTGATCGCCCATCACTTCACTAGACGCTTTATGGGCTATTTAGCTTATCCAACAACAACAGATCCTTCACGATATTTTAAAACCCTTGGCACAAGGTTTCTACCTACTCAACTAATTTTTTTTTTTTTTTTTGGTCTGGAAAAAAAAATGCACTGTATTTTTTTGGATTTTTTTTTTAATAAGGAAAAACAAAAACAGGAAAAACACACAGAATTTATACCTAACAGGCAGATTGGATGGCAATAATCATTGCAGTTGCAGTAGAACTTGGTCCTGGAAAGCGCTCTGATACCACTTGTTAAGATCCTGCTATAAAATAAACTCAAATAACACACTCTCACACGATTGCTTGGAAATAAACTCACATAAACATCATATTAATATAACATAAATTTGCATAAAGGAAAAATATCACAATAAGATAGAATCACAGGCCTCTTCGAGGGGGCGAACTCCTTCAACACTTCATTAATTTGTAAAAATATGGTTACATTAGTGCCTTTTCGGGTATTTAAGGAGTTTCCTTCCAAGGTTGGCTTACATGCAAAATGCCACCTAGATTACATGCATAATGCCACCAGAATTACATGCATAGTGCCACTTTGAATTACATGCACAATGCCACTCGAATTACATGCATAATGCCACATGAATTACATGCACAATGCCACCTTACCTAACCTATCTACCATGTGTTACATAGAAAAGGGTGTCATTTGTCATAGGCACTACCTAAGCTAAAACTTAGAACATTACAAAATATTAATCATGGGTACTACCCACGTTCACTAGGAATTATTACGTCAGGGAAGTTATTACATTAAGGATTAGGAAGATATCCTAACAATTTTTTTAAGGACAAGATATCCTACTTGGAATTCATGTAGATGAACTTTGGCATTGTAAGCATGCTTTAGGTGGTCTTGATAAACTCTTAAATGCTCTAAAGCATTGACTCACCTCTCATCAAGAAGTGTGAGTTGGTCAAGATGTGCTTGTCTAGCAGTGTCATCATCTATGAATTCCTACAAAGAAATTTACAAGGGGATCTCAAGCTCAAGAGGTATGATTGCTTCAGCTCCATAGACCAATGAAAATGGTGTTGCCCCAGTAGGCATGTGGATGCTTGTTCGATAAGCCCATAATGCCAAGGGAATTTTTGTATGCCAATCTCTATGATTTTTGTTAACGAGTTTCTTGAGAATAGCAATTAAGGTCTTGTTGGTAGCCTCAGCTTGTCCATTTGCTTGTGGGTAATAAGGAGTTGAGAAACTATGTTGGATGTTATATTTCTTGCAAAGTGCTCGAACATCCTTGTTCTTGAAAGACTTGCCATTGTCTAAGATGATTTTTGAGGGAATACCAAAATGACAAATGATATGATGAAGTATGAACTCCACAATTCTAGGTCATGTCATACTGGTTAGAGGAATTGCCTCAACCCACTTTGTGAAGTATTTAGTGGTTGTGATGATGAATGTATGTTGTCCCGAGGAAGGAGGTGAGATTTTTCCAATTAAATCAAGACCCCATTGTGAAAAGGTCCAAAGGATTTGAATAGGTTGTAATGCTTGTGATGGTACATGAGTTAAATTAGCATGCTCTTGACATTGCTTACAATGTTTAACATAAGTGCAACAATCTCATTCCATGGTGGGCCAATAATAACCCATGCGTAGAATACACTTTGTGATAGCCATCCCACTAAAATGACCACCACAAGTACCATCATGAGCTTCAGCTATGGCTCTTTGTGCCTCAACAACCTCGAGATATCGAAGGAGGATTCCATCATAACCACGTTTATACAACACGTCCCCCAAGAGAACAAAATGAGCTAATTTTTGCTTGAAAGTGTGTTTAGCAGTTCGAGACATGTTATATGGGAGTGTTCCAAACTTGAGAAAGGCTACTATTTGGCTTGACCAAGGCTCATATGGATCCGAATGGATAAAGCAAACATCCTTTTCATCCTTAGATTCAGCATGGATAATTGTAGATTTAGAGATTGTAGAAATAATGAGTGGTTGTACCTCTCCTAAGGTATCCTTTGGAATCAATGATCCAAGAGAGGCCATCACATCTACAAATCTATTAGTCGAACATGGTAAACTATCGATTTCATACCATTCAAATTTAGATAGCAATTTCATTGCTACTTCATGATAAAGTTTAATGGTAGGTTCTTTACATTGGTATTCTCTATTGATTTGCTTGACAACAAGTTGAGAATCACCAAATATCTTGATATGCTTTATACCCATAGCTATAGCTGATTGAAGACCTAAGATTAAGGCTTCGTACTCTACAGTGTTGTTTGTGCATTGGAAGTCAAGTTTGAATGATAAGGGGATAGGTACCCCCTGGGGTGTATGAAACACGACTCTAGCACCTTGACCTTTCTCGCACTTAGAGCCATCAAAGAATAGTGTGATATCGATGTCTTCCTCTCGAAATGACATCTTCTTCTTGTTTAGTGATAGCAAATATCAAATCATCTAGGAGCTCAATAATCAAGGGATGATCACTAGGTAGTGGAGCTTCCACAAGTTGATCAGCTATGACCTGATATTTAATGGATTTTTGGCTAATGAACTCAAGGTCAAATTCAGTAAGAAGCATTATCCATTTAGTGGTATGGGTGTTATTGTAAGTGTGAGATATCATATAACGTAGAGGATTTTCTCTAGCTATGACATATGTTGTGTGGCTAAGCATGTAATGTCGAAGTTTCTTAGTGGCAAAAACCACTGCTAAGCACAATTTTTCTACATAAGCGTATCTGGTTTCATAGCTTACCAATGTTTGACTAATGTAATAGACAACTTGCTCTCGATTTTCTTCATTCTTTTGTGCAAGCATTGTCCCTAATGCAAAGTCCATTGCTGAAACATAAATATAGAAGGGGACCCCTAGACGAGGAGGAGCTAAGACTGGTGAAGAAGCTAAGTATTGCTTAATGTCATCAAAGGCTTTTTGGCACTCATCTATCCAAGAGAATGGCACCCCCTTTTGTAGCAGGTGATTGAATGGCCTACATTTTTCAGAAAGTTGCACAATGAAATGATGGATCGATTGGATATTTCCTTGTAAACTATGCAATTCCTTTAAATTGGTTGGGGGAGGCATCTCCATGATAGCCTTGACCTTGTTTGGGTCCACCTCAATGCCTCTTTTGGAGATAATGAACCCTAGTAGTTTGCCAGAGGTAACACCAAAGACACATTTCTTGGGGTTCAACCTTACATTATGCTCTAGAAGTCGATCAAAAACTTTCTCCAATACACCAATGTGCTCTTGTCGAGTTTTGGATTTTTCCAAGAGATCATCCACATAGTCTTTGATAATCTTATGCATATAGTCATGGAAAATGTATGTCATGGCATGTTGATAAGTGGCACCTACATTTTTAAGGCCAAAGGGCATCACCTTGTAACAAAAGGTTCCCCAAGGTGTAGTGAATGTTGTTTTGTGTTGGTCATCAGGATTTATTCAAATTTGGTTGTATCTTGAAAAACCGTCCATGAGGGAAAGCATTTCATGGCCAGTGTAGGTGTCAACAAGAGTATCAATGTTTGGGAGAGGAAAATCATCCTTAGGACATGCTTTTTTAAGATCTCGAAATTCAGTGCAAATGCGTATCACCCCGTTAGGCTTACGAATGGGAACCATGTTTGAGAGCCACTCAGGATAGTCAATGGGTACAATGAAACCCACATCTAATAGCTTTTGGAGCTCTTCTTTGACCAAGAGGGCAATGGTAGGATGCATCCTTCTAAGTTTTTGTTTGATCGACTTAGCATCTAGGATGTAAGGTGAGATTATGGACAACCAACTTAGGGTCAAGACCAGGCATGTCTTTGTAGGACCATGCAAAAATTCCCTTCTTCCTCTTGAGGAGAGCAATTAATTGCTCTTGTTCATCTTTGGATAAGCTTTTTCCAAGCTTGAAAATTTGGGGATTGTCGATGTCTGAACTAAGGTTCACATCGATGGTATCTTCAATAGACATGTGAGAACCTTCCTCAAGTTGATGGGGAGTTGGGATTAGATGAATGTCATCTAAGATGTCATCAAACTCTTCTAACTTATCCTCATCTACGTCTACTTGGAAAACCTCAGGGTTCAAAGGTGAAGGTGAAGGTGAAGGTGGAGGGGATGGAGGAATGTAGTTGGATGAAGCCCTTAACAATTCCTTGGATAGGACAAACTCAAAAAAGGATGGTGGTGAGGAAATCTGATCCATATCAATAAGGCTCATGTCAATAGGAATTGGCTTTGCCAAATCATATGGATTATGAAGGGGGTGAATAAGTCAGTAGGATTCATGTTGACTTATAAGGAAAATGGATGAGGTGAAATGGATGGGATGGATGGAGCCTAAGAATCGATGCTAGGACCTTGGTAAACCTAGACAATAGTAAGCAACACAAATAAATACACTTAACTAAATGTTATATACATGAAATGTAGAAAAATAAAATGTTTTTGTTTGTTTTATGTTTTTCTTTTTTTGCATTATATACATATGTTACAATTTTGGTTGATGAGATGGATTAATGAGATGGAGGTGGTGGTTCATCGGTAGGTTCAGCTCACTCTTGTGGAAGAAGCAAGCGAAATATGGGCTCATGGATGGGGAACATTCTGAGATAAAACTCATCTTGTTCGGTATGGGGAATGATGGGCTTTGATTCCTCATCAAATTCATCAGAAGCTATCGACATGAGGTCGAATTCTTCGTACATTTCCTCATCAGAGTCATCGGGGTGGAGGGCTTCTTCTTCTGAATTCAGATTAAGCCTTTGGAAGGCTTGTTCAAAAGAAGATATGGTGGGAAGTGGGTGATAACCTAGACCTGAATGGTCGTGCACTTCTTGATATGGGACATCAATAAGTTGAGGCACTCCCTATTCATATCGGCCTAAGCCATGTCTTTGCCAATTATGTCTGTGAAAATAGTGGGATGGAAAACCCATCATTTGTTGGATATTGGTAGGTGGTGGTTGTTTGGGTTCTTCAGGAGGAGTAGGATTAGACAAAGATTATGTCCCCCCATACACAAAATTTATGTTGTTAGGTACTGAACCCATATTGTATACCGCTCCTATAGATAAAGGTGGGTCACGTGGGCGACCAAAATCCTTAGTAGTTGAGATATTGAGTGGTGTGATGGTGATGTCTTGGACCACATATTCACCAATACTAGGGTTGGTGAGGTGGACCTCAACTTGGGATGATGAGGATGAAGTGGAAATGGGAGGCTCATGGGTGGCTAATGGCTCAGATGATGGGGAAGATGTGGGCATCTCACAATTTGACAATTCGACTTGTGAAATGATGGTTGATGAAGGTGGATTTGGTTGTGAAGGAATGAGTGTGGCCAATGAAGGGGATGATGATGTGGATGGCATAGATTGAGTTTGACCACATGTACATGTAGTCAATGATGATGAGGATGAAGGTGTAGAAGTGGATGCTTGGTTGGAATTGGTGATGGGAAGCTCTTCAGGAATGGGAGCTTTTGATGAAGGATTGGATGGAGTGATTGATGATGTGGTGGATGATGTGAGGAAATGGTGGGTAGAAGGAAGCATGGATTCATAAGGATTCGAGATGAAGTTGCAATACTTAAACAGTTCAACATCCATTGGTATGCAATGTACTTGCCCTTCGTGTACATATTTCAGACATTGATGTAATATGGAAGGGACACATCTCATTTCCCTCATCCAAGGTCTTCCAAGGAGTACATTGTATACCATGGATCCTTCTAAGATGTGGAACAAGGTATGCAACATTTTTACCCCTACTTCAATGGGTAAAACAATAGTGCCAATTGTAGAGCAGAGAGCATCGTTAAATGCTTTCAATGTGAAGGATGATTTGGTTATATGAGATGGAGGAAGATTGAGATGATGGAGGGTAGATGTGGTGATGATGTTAATGGAGGAGCTAGTATCAATTAAGACTCTTTTGAATGGCTTCCTATCTATTTTAGCCATTATATGCAATGGAGGGTCCACTGATTCTGATGAGATTGGTTTAATCTCAAAGTCATAAAACATGATGGAAGGCTCCATGCATGTTTGAATACTCCCTACAAAGTTATTAAAGGCATTGGAATCTTGAGATTGGAGTTTGATGGACTTTAGGATATCCATTAATGCCTCATGATGTTGGGGAGATTGTTGAATTAGGTCATAAATAGATAGTTTTGATGAAGCCATTTTTAAACTCGTGGTTAATCGACTACTCAGAGAAATGATTGGCCTTTGGGGGTGGTTGATGGGATGACTTGATGGATTAGAATGATTGGGAATGTGGATTGGTGGAGAAGGATTTGGGGAAATTTGGATGGGTGGTGATGGAACAGGTTGAGACTCCCTTGCTTGTGAATTCATGGGTTGTTGAATGGGTTGTTACTATGCATTTTGTCATTGTTGACCTTGGGTTACCACATGAATGGCACCTACAAAACCTTGGTACTGTTGAACATGGTTAACTTGATTGGGAGGGGTCTTGATGTTAGACCCTCCCATTGTGGATTGCACCTCCTCATGATGAGGAAGTGGTGTTTGGAAGATACCAAGATTTTGGTTTTGTTGAGCTAGGGGGTTGTCAAGCTTGATGGCCCCCAAGTCAATGAGGTCTTGTACTATATCTTTAAATACATGGCAATTATTTATGTCATGCCCATTTTGTCTATGATAAGGGTAAAATAAATGTTCCCTATAGTTTTTACCATGTCTGGTGGGATCATCTGGTTTGACCTTAGGCAAAGCAAGTCTATTGGTGTCATACAACCTTCGAAATATGGAAGCATAAGATTCAGATAGAGGGGTGTATTGATGATTTTGTTGAATATATTATCGATGTTGGTGATTCTCCATAGTTGGCACTGTATTTTGCATAGATTGGGTTACTAAGGGTACCACATGATAGGCAATTTGTTGTAGTGGTTGTTGCATTGGTTGTTGTTGAGCCATTACCGATTGGCTCATGACCACTTGATTGATGTGATTGGCTTGATTGGCCGGATTGGCTTGTGTTGATTTGGTTTGGCCAGAATAATTGTTTTTGTATTGGCCCTTGTTTTTCCATTCCTTTTTTCTTGGCTTAAGTATGCCTTCTTGGATTTTTATCTCTTCGATGACACTAGCTTGGGCAAGAGCTTCCTCAAATGAGCGATATGTTTGCAATTGAAGCATCCAAGAAATAGGTTTTAGGCAACTCTTAGTGAATAGCTTAATAAGCTCTTCCATTGGTAGGGTGAATGGCATTTTGGTTATGATGGCCCTCCAATGGTTGCTAAAATCATAGATAGACTCATCATCATGTTGTCTTAAACCATAGATATTAGATAATGAGACTTTCTTTCTTACATTAAGGGCAAATATTTCAAATAATTGGTCAACCAATTGTTCAAAAGTATAAATACTATGACTGGGCAATTGGTTATACCACTCTATGGCATCTCCCCCCAATGTCTGAGGAAATGTATGGAGCATGAGAGCATTATCATTTTGAATTCTGAAACATGAGTGCATGAATGTGCTCACGTGCTCTTTAGGGTCCTCAGTCCCTTTAAATTTGTCAAACCTTGGTACCATGAAGTCTATCGGATATGGCGGTGATGGTATCAAAGGGTGAATTGGTTGATTGATTAATTGATGTAAGGTTGGCTTCTAGTTATTGTAACCAGGAGTATGTTGTATCAAATTATCAATCTATTGTTGCATAGCCTTGATTCTAGGGTCTTCACCAGGAATGTGAAAGCCCTGAATCACTTGATGATTCTGTGATGGGGTGGAAAGATGTTGTGGAGTGACAAGATGATGATGGATAGGCGGAGTGGATTGGAATTGAGGTTGATGAGATTGATTGAGAAATGATGGTGATTGTTGAAAAGGGGATAATGCATGAGGACTATGGTTGGGTTGGCCTATGGGAATGGAATGGGTATGGGTGGATGGAGGTATAGGGATGGAAACCATCAAATATTATGGTGCCCATGATTGAATTTGTGTGATGAAGGTGGGTTGAGTGGAAATTGGTTGAGGCCTAGGGTTCACTTGAACTTGTTGTTGAGTTGTCTATCACTTCTTAAGCAATTTGTTCAAATGTTCCCATGCTTCATTAATTTCCATATCATCATTGGAAGGCATGGATGAATATGGAATAGATGATGTGGATGGGGGACAAGTGGCAATGGGAATTGCAACTTGATTGGATGAAGTGGGTACTTGTGAAGCAGCATTGACTTGTGCTTCATACAAGGGGTTGGTATAGGTGGATATATATGATGTGCTAGGAGCACATGATGGTTGGGGAATGGAGACATGGGATGAAGGTGCAATTGATGCCTCAAAAAGAGGGTTAGTGTACACCTAGGTGAAGCTAGATGGCTGGGAAGGAACAAGTTCCTATTGTAAAGAAGGATCTTGATCCGGGATATTATGGATGGGTTGTAAGACATAATTAGTCGATTTGTAGAAAGCCTCTACTTGGGCCATGTCTATGTGGGTAATATTGTGGTCAATTGTAGGTGAGGATGATTCGGTTTGTGGAAGAGATGTGGAGGTGTATCTATGTGGGACATCATTAGCTTGCACAGTGTGTGATGGGCCCACAAATAAATCTGTGCAATCTATCTGAACCACACTGATGGGATTTACCATAGAAGTGGTAGGAAATGAAGATGAACAATCCATAGATGTATTGTTTTGGTTTAATGCTTTCTTTTGATTTCTTGTTAAGACCATAAGCTACTAAACCAAGATACATATTATGCAATAAAATGAAATGCAAAATTGAAACTTCACAAGAATCAAAATAAACAATCAATGCTAAGTTTGTTCAACACATGTGTCTTACCTCATTCATTGATTATCTCATTTTAGTGTGAATTCATTTTTTTAGATTTTGATTTTATGTGTTTCAATGTGCTAATATGAATTAGAAATGGGTGAAGACTAAGGCTAGGCTAGGGCAATGAGATTCTTGTTGGTGATGAAATCCAACAAGTTTGCTTAGGGGTAATCTAAGGTGTCTAGGGCAGATATTGGTGGATGGAGATGAAAGCCACCATCACCAGATCTCAAGCAGTGATTGGTGATGAAATCCAACCACTACTATTTAATGTGAAATGTGAAGTGTGTGCAAAATTCCTTTTAAAGGTTCTATTTTTTATGGTGCACATACAATATTAGAAACAACTGATTTCACTAGTCTAAATCAGAAGCCAACATTAAGAGTATCAATTTCTCCAAAGGATGTGAAGTACACCGCTTAAATCCCTCTCTAAATAGTGGGGGGTTCATCCACTCCTCCGCCTGGAATCACCCAACGTGGGGATACTTTTGACACACTAATGATGTTCCTACTTAGATCAGCAAAAGGAGGAGTTTCTAACCCTACAATGCAGTCTAATTTATGCAATTTAATAATTCACATGCAACCAAAATGCAAGATTTTTCAATTGCAATACACCAGAAAACCAAAAACTTTAAATGGAAAATGGAAATGTGTGAATGAATGCAATGACTAATCTAATGCCTAGAATGCAAACTAGAATGATTGTTTTTTTACCAGATTTATTAGTGATGTTCTTTTTAATCCAAAAATCTAAAAAAAAACATAAAATGCCAGAATACATAAAAATAGAGAGGTTAGGGTTTGACAGTAAACTTACAAAGAAGCCTACGTTTTTGTTTTAACTCTCTATAAAATGCCTCTGGGCACTTCTGAAATACCCTTGGGCATTTCTGGATGTCCCTCGAGCATCGCAGGGCATTCACGCACCTTCTACAACTTTCAGCGAACCTTTAGAAACCCTAATACAACAAAAATCGTGCGATCTATGCTTCTAAAAACCCTACAAGATAAGACAAAAAATAACAAGTTAGTCAACAAAGTAAATCAAAATGAGAAACCCTTAGGGGGTCCCACCATGATCACCATTTGTAGATGCAAATCAAACAACACCAAATAACTAAACTTAAACAAATGAACAATTAAAGCAAGATAAACACATGTGATTGCACATAAATAAATTTAATTTTTATTGTCGGGTGGATTCTTGATATTACAACCAAATATGCCCTAGATTGGGATTTTTACAAAGCTTTATTGCTCAATACAATAATCTCAATATGCTAGGGTTCTTCGAAACCCTAGCCAACAAATCAGGGTGGTGTCTTCACGCTCGATCGATCCCAACAGAAGTGAGTGGGCTTCAGATATCCTTTGATTGGACCACTCCAGCTTAAACAACTTCTCAATGCCTATATATCTCCAGACCTGCACACAGAGAATGACAAAATAGGATTAGTAGTAACTATGAGGGCTCCACTGTGTGAGACCCTCAAAAATCAATAAAAACCCTAAATGCCAAATAATAAACTGCATACAAATATGGAAATAATAAAAGTAGTATAACAATAAAGATTTACCTTGTGAACTTGACATTTTTTGATCTATAGTCATTGTTGTAGGAAGATGGTGCATGGATGCCCTAGCGACACTCGAGGGTTAGTAGGGCTACAGAACTCTAGGTCTGAAATACCCGTGGGTGCTCGATGGTAGCAAAGAATGCCCGTGGATGCTCAGGGATGGTAGAAAGCACCCAACAATGCTCAAGAATAGCAGGTGGGCATGTTAGACAGTAGTGGATGGGCGTTCAAGGGTTGAAGCAAGGTCTATAGAAGCAAATTTGCTTTAGGTGAGGGCTACGGTGATGGATGCGATGATGGATGCAAGGGCAAGGGCAATGATGGATGAAAGGAATTCAAAGACTTCAAAAATTAGGGCACAAATTACTTAGGTTTAGATCAAAAAATCTTAGGATGTTCAAACTTAGGGGTTGAGCCATCAAAATGACTCCTATTTATAATCTTCCCTAGGGCACGTTAGGGTTTCAACGACACAATTTGTGCGGTCAAGATTAAAATGTGATGGAGGGTGGAGATTAAATCTGGGTAGGTGGCATGGATTAAGGTGGATGAATGGCTAGGATTAGACCAAGATGGATGGCTGAGATTAATTTACACATATATATACACATTTATTAAATATATATAAAATATAATATAAAATATTAATATTTAAATATATATTAAACAAATATATATATATATTATATATATATATATATATATATATAAAATATGTAAATAATGGGTAAAAATGGTGGGAAGACCTGGATGGATGACAAGTGGCTAGGATTTGGTGTCTACAGAGCCGATTTCAACGCTTCTCAATTTTGGGTGATTTTTAGCGCTTTTGCGTCTCCTTTACATAGCTGGATTTTACAAAGTTTTGGCCTAAGTATGAATGTAGCCTTTTTTGGCCTAAATTATTGGCATCTCTTAGGGAATCTTGCTCACAAGATTTCTAGAACTCAGAGCCTTATTCATTGGGTTTACGAAGTTGATGGGATGAATGATTTATGGAAAGAAAAACAAGAATGAGATGAAAGGTATGATTCAGGATGCGTAGGAATGGATGGAGGAGTGGAGTGGGTAAGGATTTATGAGATGATATGGAGGGAAATGAATGGCAAAATTAGACTCAACATCATGGCTCAAAAATTGCTCCTTCGTGGCTACCGACTTCTTGATTAGAGACAAGTCATCCAGTAGCCGATAGTCATGAAGAAACTATTTGTGAGGCAAAAATGATTCTTAATTTTTAAGAGGGTTTCTCTTATAGGCCACTTCTTAGAAATATTCCATGCCATGAGCGTGAGGATTTGTACGTGTTCATGCTTTAATTATTTTCCAACTATTGTTATATTACAAAAATTTCATCAAAAATGTGTTTCTGATAGGTCTCTTGTTTAGACCAATTTATCTGTTCTTGGTAGGAACCTAGGGTTCCTAGCACATAAAATGATAAATAAATAATAAATAACCTAAATCTAAAAGAATCACCTTTTGATATTGTCGGGAAGTCCCTTCAATAAATTATATTATATTTTATATTCATGGATATATTAAATGATAGAATCACATAGTGTCTTATACCCTTTTAGGGTTATGAGTGAAGAGTCACCATGCTTCCTAACCCTAACCCTAATCTTATAATAATATAATAATTAATATAATTAATTATTATATTATTTATTAATATAACCATAGGATAACATGTATTATTATTATTAATTAATGTTAGGATAGTATCCTAACATGCCATCCCTCTTTGAAGAGCTTTGTCCTCAAAGCTAGAAAAATTTGGAAATATGCTTCTACAAAGTTCGCCAATCTCAACATCACAGGCTTCTTGTAGTTAAGTTTGTCTTTTAAAAAAAAAACTCAATTGTCACCTATAATGCACATTAACATCAACCACTTCTCGTCTATTCACAACTTCTTTCTGTCAACGGCTACCTGCGTGACGTCTATGCACAATCTAGATGGATCGTTGCATTAGATTGTATGCACAGAAGCCCAATGCGAATGCATCTTATGGCTTCTTCATCAGAGTAACTTCCCCTAACTGTCCAATCCATGATATTCATAACATTTTCTTCCTCGTATAGTTTCTATGCCCGTTCTAATAGGATTTGAATTTCCTAGGGAAGATTGATATAATCTCTTACTTGGAACTCCAAGGAGAAAGGCGACCAGTGTCAGAATCACACCTCCCGCAACCCCCAATATTACGGGTAAATTCTTTGAGGACTTCCAATGTGGTCCTAGGAAAAGACGATAAGCAAGGAATGCTATAAAATGAGTATGATAGGTATTGAACTCCCTCTTTTTTAGAATAACAATGCTCTATATTATTTAGTGCATAGGACAAACATGATGTGCAATCTTCTATGGAGATGGTCTTTCTTCTAAGTTGTGATCGTGATAGTTGGTGAATTTGATTGTGTGATTCTCCTCCATAGTATGTTTGATGAAATAAAAGGGCTCTATGAATTCGTTAAGTGTGGCCATCTACCAAGTGTCTGTTACCAACTTGAGTGCCATGTGCCTATGAATTTCTTCAATGTGGCTTGATGCTTGTAAGCTTACATGTCGGTAAGTTGTACACATAATACCTGCAAACTATGTACACTTTCAATGAAATGAAAACAGGCCCATCTATCAACAATCATCATTTCCATTAGTAGTCACTACTCGGTAGTATTTATATCATCTTATTTTGAAGTTCATCTCGTATCCAAACAAAATGGAACAATTTTCACTTCATTTTTTTTTTTGAACGTAGACAAAATATGATATAGATACTTAATTATCCTTCTAAATTGTATAAAAAAAGCTTCCATTTTAACCTTATAAGAAGAGACAACAGTTAGAAAACTTCTCTTTTAACTTTACTGATTTTAACCGCCAGTGATATAAGAGTCCATCTTAAATCTTATTGATGAACACCGGTAATAACTAATGTTCACCACAATGAAAAAGGGCGGCCTTTTCTACACGTAGGCTATGATATATTATTTTTGAGATAATTTGCTGTCATTCTGATTCAACTTTAGTGTATCCCATCACTTATATGTTATCATTGAACTAATGCTCTATTGGCACCTCCATTAATATTTTCTTCTCAAACTCGTTCAAAATTTTCAATGATCATGAGATGTCGCAAAAAGACATCCCTAGGATGAAATCCATGAATAGATAGAAAAAAATATTTTGAATAGACAAATCCCTCGTTCATTCTCCATGTATGGCAGAGTATGCACACAATAGATATTATCACCCATAACTTAATCGATGTGTTTTAGAACCGACTACTGTGTTTGACGTTCGTTCGCAACATAGGAGTGTGAGAGCTTGTAAGGAAGAAATTTTTCATGGCACTTAGAATTTAAGGGAAGCCAAATGTATTTTTGTTTTTAATTTCTTATTTTATGTTTGAGCAGTCATCTAGCTTGGCAGTGTGGTTGGTGTGGTATGTAGTTGGCCTATAATTTTTGGACCGAGTTGCTACTAGATTTCATCTTTGAAGTGGAGAGATCGTTCATCAGCACTGGTCTCCTGGTTTGGATGGTCACGGTGGGCTTAGGCTTTGAACATGGCTTCGATGATGTGATTCCCATAAAGCCTATGGTTCCTCACATTTTTAAACACATATGTTTTGTTATATCTCAGGCTCGATTTCCCTTTCGAAGAAGAGTAAGCTTGAGTTACTGACGAAAATCTACCCAACAAAACTCTAAAAGATGGCATTGAATTTGAGATGGACGCTCACAAAGCTTTATATTTTGTCCATTATCTATGATTTGTTCTAGGTTTTTGTGAACAAAATTAAAGACGTGAACCACTATTTTATACTGTCCACATTTTTCAAAACCAAAAATTGATGATGAAAGGATTCATACTGAATGTCACTAAGAATGAATGACAGTGCATGGCGTTGGTCCTCACATGTAGATTCAGAAAATTTTGACAAATCCTTCACTTTATGTGCCCAATTGTTCGAATTACCACCAAGCTGAGCGACCATTTCAATCAAATAGAAAGGATGGTAAAGGTACTTTATAATTTTTAAATACGAATTCAACTACAACTAGACAATTCCACAAAGAAGGATCATTGACACTGCATAAGAAATGGGAAATGGCGGAGGTGGCTATGGAGGCGGACGGGCAGGGCTGCATTCCTTAGATTTTGTTTCTTTTGCTTTTGTAATCTAAAATTCACTTACAACTAATTTGGAGCTATGAGAATACTCAAATGTAACCTCGCTAGGAATGATGCCCTTCACGAGGATTGGACCTCCTAAATTTTGAGAAACAATTTTAGTAGCACCGGGTGAAGGAGAGAAATAAGGAGCTTTAGTGGATGTTAGTGCAATGGAAATAACTTTATGATACTGAGAACCTTGAGCCTCCATTTTTTTTGCATAGGTGATACTAGGTTGGCTTCCACTTTGATATGCATTGTAATTTTTAGAAACTTTCGTTTCTTCCTCTGCATTAAAAAGAACATTACAAACAACATTGGAGATATTGCAAACAATATTGGAGATATTTTTAGGGTTTGGATTTTTTTCGTTCTTATCTTTGGTATCTCACTTTATCAAAGTTTATTCTCATTGTTCATTATTCCATTCAAACTGATATAATAAAACTTACAACGAAAGTTTCCATAAGATACCATCTAAACCATATACATTTTACGGATTCCCTTGCAGCATATCAAATTTTAAAACCTGGTCATTATGTCATTCCTTGTGCATCGGCCTTCATATCTTTAGGATTGAATTGCTTAGAGTATTTGAAAATTTGGACGTATCCGAAAAGGGAAAGCAGCATTCCCTGATAACATTGAATCTTGCCCCATCATTGTTCTCTGAGAACTTTATAAATTATATTTCTTTTCTAACAAAATGGTAGACCCCGGTGGTTTAGTCTCCAACTTTGTTGGCATGGGCATAGACAAGGCAATCAAAGATATCCTTCACCACATCTCCATTGTCGTCCATTGCAGGAAGCAATTGGAAGACCTTCAAACTAGACTTAGCAGTCTTCAATATATCAACTCCACTTTGCAGAAGTATCAAGTGGCCCTCACCTCAGGTCAGTTTAGTTCTTCTAAAAATATTATTCCTAAAGTTGTAAATAAGTGGCTCAAATAGTTAGACGGGATTCTCCATCAAGCAAAAGAAATGGTTGAGGAGTGCACAATTTCAAGATATAATGTCATTTCTCGTTATAAAATGAGTAGTTATATTGCTAGTATTATGAGAAGCATAGAGGAGCATCTACAAAATGCAACGTTGATTTGCATCACCACCCAGCTTGTCCAAACCCTAAGCTCTGTTCAGTAGTCTAACAGACAAATCGTCGCATCAACCAGCTCCAGCTCAGCGCCATCTGTGATAGAATTGACAAAATATATAGGGGAGCCACTTATTGTTGGTCAAGACTCTATTTTTCACAAGAGTTCAAGGCCCTTGCAAAAGCTCGCTTCGATTAAGCTATGATATTTTTGCTCAGACTTATGTTTCCTTGTAGTTGTGCTTTCTCTACATTGCTGCTTTCCAAAAAGATGCTATTATAGTCACTGTTTACGCAGTTTTATTATGGATGGAAGAAGGTTTGCTACAAGGAGATGATCCATTCCACACTGGGCAGAGTTATGTTAATATTTTAGCTGACCGTTGTCTGATTGACACAATTCAGAAAGATATTCATGGAGTCATGATATGTTTTAGGGTGTATGATGTGTTGCACGATCTAGCAGGATGAATCATTGAGAAAAGAAGAGATTTTTTTTTTTTTTCATGCTGGTGGGGGCTTCCAACAGTTTCCAGCCGATCATTATCTACGATAAGAAATAATTTCATTGGCCTATAACAGGTTGACAAGTGTTCCTGGGACATTCAAAGATCTAGATATACGCTCGTGGGTAATGGAGGGAAAGTCTTATTTGAAAGTAATTCTAAGAAAAGTGATAGGGAGCATGATATCGCTAAGAGTCCTAAATTTGTCAGAGACGTCCCTTGAGTCATTGCCTGAAAGCATAGGAGGGTTGAAGCATTTGATTTACTTAAGGTTAGCACATGTGCACATCAAGAGACTGCCTAAGTCTATTTCTTCACTTAATAAGCTTCAAATATTGGACCTGTGGGGATCTACTATCAACGAACTACTGTCCAAAATCAACCAGTTGAGTTCCATCTTTAGAGAAAGTGTATATTACTAGTTGATGGAGGTATGGTAGAACTGGCTATCATTTTCTACGAGACATGATTTTTAAGAAACCAGGTTCATTGAGGTCATAGGGAATATCAAATCCTTGAAAAAGCTCACGCTTGTCTACATGAAAACATATGTTCCAAGCAGCACAGTCACAATAGTTTCTGTACTATTGGAATGACTTCCACATCTTGAAGGTTTGTCAAAGAATGGGTAAAAATGACATTTGATGTTGTTTGAGTGATATATTCTAAACCTTAATATATTACATGTTTTTGTACTGATATGATTTAGAGTAATTTTATCATTGATATAAATTAGACTTTATAAATATTTTAGCCACTGTTAAGAGACAACTATTTTGGATAAAATGAATAATGTTGAAGTTAAATGGTACCACATTATTGCTGGCTGGAGAAATGGCAACAACTTTGATAGCAGCTTTCATTATTTTCAAGCCATATCACATGTGTCATTTTTGATTTGGAAGGAGGACAAGGTGGAGGATGAGAGTGTAACACAGATTTTGAAAATACACTCCCTTCAACATCATCAACAAACTCAATTTTTTGTGAAGTTATCTCATGCCAAAAGTTCAATCTCAAAATTCTGGCAGGCAAGGTTGCAAAAGTAGATAATTTATGAGCAATTAACCTGTTTGTTATTTCTTGAATTTCATAGAAGGGATACTTTCTTCCACTTATATAGTATTTATTTTGATCTTCATAATACCCATTTGTAATTTTAATTGGTTGCACCTTTGGAAACCATACAATCTATGCATTGTTGTCCGAAAAATCTTCTTCATCATTCACTTTTTTAATAAAAAAATTTGCATTATTAGGGTTTTGATTAATTTCTTTCGGAAATGCAATAGGTATTTTAGAAGTTCTCTGGTTATGGGCTCATCCTCCTCCTCATATTCCATGGCTAAGGGCTTCTCTTCTTCCTGGGATTCCATGGCTAGGGTCTCCTTTTGCATTTCCATTAAATATTGTATAATACGATCAGAACGTTCCATTTGTTTTTTTTGTTTTTGTTCAATCATTCTTCTAATTTCTGCAATGTCATTTTTAATTTCCTTGACCAATGTGGTTGGATCCATAAGGCTCTGATACTAGATGGTAGGAACCTAGCACATAAAATGATAAATAAATAATAAATAATGTAAATCTAAAAGAATCACCTTTTGATATTATCGGGAAGTCCCTTCAATAAATTATATTATATTTTATATTCATGGATATATTAAATGATAGAATCACATAGTGTCTTATACCCCTTTAGGGTTATGAGTGAAGAGTCACCATGCTTCCTAACCCTAACCCTAATATTATAATAATATAATAATTAATATAATTAATTATTATATTATTTATTAATATAACCATAGGATAACATGTATTATTATTATTAATTAATGTTAGGATAGTATCCTAACAGTTCTGCTCTTATTTTTTGTCTTCTTCTCCTAGGTGAACCACTTCGATATCTATTTTTTCAAGGATGAATTCACGTATTTTAATGTTTTTTTCATCTTCTCTGACTTCATCATCGATCTTATATTCCTCTTCTTCATGACATTCATCCTCAGAACTATTTTCATCAGACTCATATCCTTCACTTCCCTCTGCAGCAACATTGATATCATCATCATCATCTTCTTCATCAAGTAGTTGGGTAACATGGCTTAGTACACTCGAGTCTTTTTCCTATATATATTTTTTGAATTCTAGGCATCAATGATATATTTTGATAAAGCATCTATAAGTTGGATAACCTCTTGTGGGATGGTTTAGAATTGCCATTTCCCAATTCAGAGATAACATCTTTTACCTTCGTCAAGTTCTTGATCAACTGAATTACTTGTTCTTGCTGGATTGGTTTGGTCTACCCTTCTATTTCAGATTCATCTTATATGATGGAATCTATTCAACTTGATAATACTTCATCTTCGATGAATTGACGATCTTCTCCAAAATAGTCGAGGAATCCCATCTGCCTAAGGTGAGAGAGTTTGCTCAACATATTGTTATTCTTCTCTTCTAGTATGGATAGGATTTGCATACCTTTCCACAACAACTTATTTTTGTTCAGGATATTCTTGGCTATTCCATTGACTATGTACCATTGCCTGTTTTAAATGAGTCTGACCATGACTCTAGACATGGTCTTTGCTAGGTTACAATTTTTTTGCTAGAGCTGTCTTATGTTGAAGCTCATATTTGACTTTATGAAGGGTATTTATTGTACTTACCAATTCATTTGTGAATTCATCTAAAAATACAAAGACTGACTTAACTTTTGAACTCTTTACTTTGATCTTTGACCACACATTTCTTCGAGCTTGTTTTACAGTTTCTTTGGAAAATGTAGCAGGTTTGGCTCTTTCTAATAATAATTATTGATTTGTCTGGTTGTTCTATTTTGTAAGAGTTGTTACCTGGGCCTAGAGGCCCTCTGCTTGTTCCTTGACATTAGTTATTTTATTATATTTACATTACCACTCTTTCACCTCATCTTTGAGAGTTGGTCAAGTCTTCCTGTTCTCTGAGAGAGGTCTCCAACTGCTCTATTCTTTATTTTAGCTCTTTATTTTCCTCTCTTCTAACATATCCTTACAAGAATATTGTATCCATGTGAGCTTTGGCCATTAAAAACTTGTCAGAAGCTAGTAGCTACATGATATCTACAGACTTTTTGCCTATCTTGTAGTCTTCCAGCGTCATCTCCCTTCTTGGTTTCTTCACCTTAGGAGTGGTAGTGTACTTTGTCCTTTTTTGGATATTGGATCGATGACTGTAGTCTTTATTTTTTGTGCTACCTCTTCAGAGTCCTTTGCCATATGTTCATTACATAAGGATGTTGCGTTGAAGGTTGTTTCTTCTATTCTCTATTGCTAAGCTGCAACAAAGTCTATGGTGGGAATAGATGCAGTGATCAAGGATGACCCCAAGCTTATAGGGATAAGTGGAGAGGTCAAAATAGTGGATTCTTGGTGTGAAGGAGTAGTTATCATGACCTCTAATAATGTAGGGGAAGGGAGTGGTGTTGTGATTTGTGGACCTACTGATATGGTGGATGGAATTATGGGGGGTTCTTGCAACTATGAGAGTGGAGTTTCAATGGAAACTACTAGATGTTGTATGGATGGAGCTGAGATGGTTGTAACAATATGGGGTGTTATGAGAGGAAGAACCTTTGCTTATGAGACATGAATTTTAGAATGGTAGGGGAGGTTCTCTTAGGAACTTAGATGTGAAATATTATGAGGCTATGAGATAAAAAATGTACTTGGATCTCTTGGTGGGTACTGATGTGCATCTTGACATGTGCTTGATTGCTCGTTTGATGGAGCTTGAATCAAATCTTCTTTTGTCCCTCTTTCCTCTGGTTCTTATTTCTCTTCTTGAGGCATTCCAAAGAGGGCTACCATGGATTGTGACCTAGAGATGTCTGCCATATATTTCTCTATTTGAACATGCTCTTAACTATGCAATTTTGGAGCATTGAGTTGTTCTTGTCATTGATGAGAGGTAGAACATGTGAATCTCACCATGTAAGTACATAACATGATTTGTTCTTGATTACCTCTGTACCCGAGTTCCACATAACCTTTGGTATATGCTCCTAGAGCTAATATTTCTAGTATTTTCTCGACCGGGATAGGCCTTGCATTGCTTGAATTATTAGGACTTAGTCCTTCCCCTTGGTACCCTTGTATTTGCATAAGTTGAGCACCTGGTCCATGTGTTTGTAATTCCCCTGTTGGAGATTGGAAATCAACCTATTTACCTTTCCCAGTAGGGATCTCTTTTGTAGTACTCATAGTTCATTGAGGAAAGGACAGAGGTATACAAATGGTGAAATACCTTAGTCTTGCCCTAGTGGCATGTTCATTACTTGCCTCCTTCATTGGTCCAGTAGGCCTCTTGAAACTTAGAACTAGGAATTTTTTGGTTCCTTGCCAGGTGTTGGCATGTGCATCATAATAGTATTCGAACATCCTATTATTTTTGATGGGATATTTGGAGCTTATGGTATCTATTTCTACCTGCATTTTCCAAAATTCAAACAACTTTGCAGAATTCCAAGTATTTATTTTCACCAAAGCTTTAACATCATCTTCTATAAAAACATGCATTAGGTGATTTTAAAGCTCATAATATACCACCTAATCATAAATTTCTCTCCAAGAGTTTCATCATTGTTTTTGAATTTCTCAATGCAGGGATGGAGAGATCATTTGAACTTACTTACTTTCTTAGAGAACTTATTTTCTGGGTTGTACCTCCATTTATTAGGAAGTTCTACTAAACCCATTTCTTGCATGTATTTGGTAATGCTTTTGTGTTGTCCTTTAACAACTATATCACTCACTTGTAAGGGATAGGTGTAGGTGCCATTCCTACCCTTGCCCATTCTGAAGATGATGTTAGTATAATATTTCTAGTGATAATATTCAAGAGAAAAAATTCGCTCAGTGACATATTGAGATAGGACAAAAGGTTTCTCAGTTAAACCATAAACATGAATGACTATCCATTATGTTAGGATATATCAGTCACCTTCATATTCACCCTTCTTCCTCAAAATATCTCTCGCTAATTTGGAAATTATGGGGATTTCTCCTTTTATCAGCTTCAAGGTTGGTCCTAGGAATTCTCTATTGAAATTATAAAAAGACTCTCCTTTGCTTAGAGCATTCATCCATTTATAGATGGGTCGAGTGGTTCCATCAGGATTTGCTCTTTGCGTAGGAATAAATGGCAATTCTTCATGGTTAAATTAGAAGAAAAGCCAAGGCAAATGGGAAAAATACCTAAATGAGGCCCCTTCCTTCTTTGCTTTCATTCAAATTAGGTATTCTTAAGACTAGACTGCTAATTATTGAGGCTAATCAAAGAATATTGGATTGTTGATGTATCCAAAAGACTCATAATTTTTTGGATTGGAGATGTAGTAGGCTGTAGCTATATACCAACTAGACACTTGTTTGTTCTACTTTAAACCATAAATTATAGCTAGCATAGAGTAAAGTTTTGAGTCTTTGAATTCTTCCAATTTGATGGGGACTGGAGGTAGGGTATTGCCACTCCATGTTTCCTTTAACTGTCCTACTACCCAGTTTATAAAGTTTCTCTCCCCTTCGGTATGCTTACTCAAGGTGTGATATTGAGCTTGGGTCTTAGTGGAAAATGCCTTGGCTCTTGAGCCTGGTTATACCCTTGGGGTGAAAGCATTGTTGAAGAATTAAGTTTTAAAATGCATCAGGATTTTACCCTCGATGCTCTACATTTTCTCTTGTTTGGGGTCAAAATTCTATGTGATAGCTTGGATGAGTTTAGGGCATGGATGTACAAAATCACACATGTATAAAGATAGTAATGAACTTACCACTATCACATTTGGGCTCCAGGATGATATGTGCTTGGTGACCCTTTGTTCTACCTCAATCGTCATTTGGACCTTCTCCTTGAAGCTGGTAACCGTATCAGTAATTTTTCTTACATTATTTAGAAATTGGCTATTGACTTGGGTTTCCTTAGAATGTCTCTTCTTGGTAGCAACATATGATGATGCCATGGGATTGGGTAGAATTGAACTACTTCTCTTCGAAATAAATTCTGAGCTCTTGGTTGCTCTGCAAAAAATCATTCTCCTATTTCCCTTGCAATAAGAGTAAACTCTATTGAGCAGTACCAAACATATAGTTGTCTTAGTACATGCAATTTAAATAATGTGGTTACAACATTCTTCTGCATGCAAACCAACATCGATACCATTATTTCCTATGATTGGGTCACCTTCGAGGTTGATGATTCTTATTAGACACGTATAAACTTCTCATGCTTGGAAATATAAAAATAGCGTTGGCTTTTCTTTGGATCATGGGCCTCACATTGATTTTGAGTTTTTCCTGGCTGAGTGTAATATTCCTTGGATATCTCTTTTCTTGTTTATGTAGCAACATTATTTTCTTGTAATGAGGTGACACCACTGTGAGCCACGTAGCATGGTTGACTTATGAGGCATTTTGGCATTGCATCTTGTGAGGATACTTTGCCACCGTGTATCAAATTTTATCTTTTAGTTACCCATATCATAAAATAAAGTGTAAAATTAAAAATATTTACAATTTTATGATACATATGATACAAGGGACAGATCACTATTGGACGTACAACTTGAGGTGATATCCATTTATTAGGATGGGTAGCCCCTCTCCTTCTTGATTTTTAAACTGGAAGGCATTCTTCTATTTGACATATTCTATTTGGAAGGTGTTGAGAAGCAACACACCCCCACTGAAAAATGAGATTCCATCCTTAGAAAGCCCTGAACTTCCATTTTTGCAGCAGGGACCCTCTTGATAATTTTCAGGTTTTAAATCCAAATTTGCTTGCCTCCTTTTTAAAGTTGTGCTTTTTCTTGCATTCCAACTGTGTTATCCAAGAATTCACTTTTTACATGTTAGAATCATTCATGCACAAATAAAATCTTGCACCGGTACCGAGAAAAATCCGAAAATAGTTGCATAAATTCACTGAAAAACCAAAACTTTCCATTTTTGGTAGTGTCGCGATATCGCGACACTTCCATTTTCGGAAATGTTGCGATATCGCGACGAATTTTGGCAAAAGCAACTAAGTCGGAAAAGTGTAGCGAAATCGCGACACTTTCCATTTTTGGAAGTGTCGTGATATCGCGACATTTCCATTTTTGGAAACCGTCGCAAAATCGCTACCGGCCGGAGGAGAGAGAAGAAAGTTGTATGGAAGGGCGCGATTTTGCGACATGTCGCGAAATCGTGACATGTCGCATTTTCACGGTAGGAGAGAGAAAGTGGGCTGCAGAATGAAAATCGGCTAAGTCGCAAATGTGTCACAAAATCGCGGTCAACGCGGTCAACGCATGCAGCTACGGGAACTGTCGCGATATCGCGACGTGTTCTATTTTCGCGGGTTGTTGATGGAAAAACGCTTAAGTACAAAAGGTGCAGCGCGTCGCTAACATGTCTCAAAATCGCGACATGCTTGAAAAAGTTGTGCGACAGCTAGCAGGAGGCGCGATTTCATGACATGTCACGAAATCGCGACATGTCACGTTTTCACGGCCGACGGGGGAAGAAGTTGCATGGCGCTGGGGACGTCGCGATTTTGTGACATGTCGCGATTTCGCGACATGTCGCAGAATCGCGATAGGAGAGAGAAAGTTGCACAATGAGCCTGAAGTGCATTCCAGCGGGAAACAGAAGGCATCCTGGGGTAGCGACACGTGTCAAAGCGTGAAGGAGATAAAAAGAAGCCGACATGCAAGCTTGCTTTAGGGTTTTTAGCCTGATTTAATCTGTTTTAACCTTTAAAGCTTCTGATTTAATTAAAGTGCTAATCTAATGCATCTTTTTGTCTTTCATACAAGATTCCATCTGGCACTTACGGGACAACCGGGAAAGACCATAAAGGCAAAGTTAAAGTGCGGATTTAGTCAAGGACCGCCATGCTAGAAGAGAAGATGCCGGTGAGGGCATTCAATGACAGATTTATTGCAGAATTAATAGCATGAAGACCATTTCAACTTAGGGATGGCTTTGCGGAGATCAAATTGATGGAGAAGTGGTGACTCATCCGGCTCACCAACAGAATTAATGAGAGCATTTATTTGCAGCTATGGATGAATGCAAGTGGATTTAGATTTTATCTTCTCCATTTATGGCAGCTGACTGCACTGATTTGCAGAAGGGTTAAGTTCTATCCAGAACTTGATTTTAAAGGACTTTATATTGTAAAACCCGGGTCCTAGGGTTTAGAAAGATAAGATTTGCAGTTAAAGAAGAAGATATTTCTAAAAAGATCAGGGTCTATCCTGAGTCTATAAATACTTCTTCTCAATGTAATCGCGAGAGGCGGAGACTTAGAAATAAAAGGCTTATAAGCAATTTCTTGCAAATTTTGTGAAATCCTTTGTTTCTGGACTTGGAGTTGATGTGCTTTAGCTTTTCTGTGATAGCATGGCCAGGAGCCTAATATTTTGTAGAGTGTGATAAGTGTATCTTCTTTTGTTATCCATTCCATTAAAGTTTGTTAGATATATGCTGTGAATCTGCCATTATCAAGTTTAAATATGCTGTTAGACTTCAGTTGTTCTATTTTTTGCTAGGGGAAATTACAGATTTGAGGTTAAGTTTGTTCTAATTGCTCGTCTTCACCGTGTGAGCTAGGCTGTCGGTGAAAGATACCAGTTTTAACCAACTGCCCTTGGATTTATAATTTTCTGCTAGATCTGTTTCACTTTGCCTTGTGCTCTTAGTTGAAAGTGATCTTAGACTGACTGGACACTTTCTTCTTTGATTTGTTCTGTTGTGAAGCTAGTAGCATAGATAAAATTGATAGTTTAGGGTTTTACAGTTTAAAGTCTGATAAACTTCTCTTTCTGCCCTACCCTACCCTCTCTTTGTTTTTCGTGAATGATCCATTTTTATTTTCTTTGTTTGTCTTTTATTTAAATCTGCTGACCCATGAGAGCTAGATCAAGAATTCAAGTTAAATCTGATAAACAAGTGACAACTACTGAACAAGTTTAGGAACCCCCTGTAAGGTAACAGAAGCGATCCATATTGAAATCTATTCCGTAAGCGAAAAAGAGTGAATAGCCATTCGACCCAACTCTGTAACTCGCACCTTGGATAACCAACTAGATCCTAAAGTGAGTGGGATTCGTCCCGTGGGTGTCTCCGGAGCTTCCTGCCCATCCTTCGCAGGGTGCGTATGAAAGCCGGACCAACACCTAATTGGCGCTAGAAGGAGGGCCTGTTGAACTCAGTTCAAGTATTGTAAGTTGTCAGTATAGTTTTTAAAATTGCCAGAGAAGACCTCAAGTTAAGAACAGTTTTATCTCCACTGGCAGTTATCCAATTACAACTCAGAATATCACTGTCAGCCAAGTAATAATGGCAAATTGGTTGGGCCCCACTGCTTTGAATATCCCGGGTATAGCCCATGACCTGCCCAGAAGCCCGGAAAGGTATCTCCCCAGATATAAACATGATGGGACAAGAACCGCAGAAGAACACCTGCTAGCTTTCAAAAATGCTTTAAAATTGTTAAATATACAAAGATGAAGATGTCGCCTGCAGATTGTTCCCATTCACTCTCTAAGAGGGAGCTTATGACTGGTTTTTAAATCTCACCAAAGAATTCCATTACTAGCTGGGATGACCTAGAGAAAGCTTTTATATCACAATTTGGGGAAGTGATAGACCCCAAGGTGTTATACCAACAATTTTCCAAAGATCAAGAGAGAGTCGGAGAAACTCGCCGGGTCTTTCAATATGAGGTTCCAAAGAGCTTACGGTAGAATGACTAGCCATTACATCCCAAATGCAAATCTGGCCTTAGAAATCTACAAGAATGCATTGGATTCGGTGACCTCTATTTTCCTCAAGAGAGACATTAATATCACAACCCTGGCAGGGGCTTATAAAGAAGCCTTAATTCTTGAGAGACAGCTTAGGGCCTCAAATTATGAGCAGTCCTTTGATATCCTATGTTACACATAACATGCCTATTTTGAATCCCATTCCACATCATGAGTTAGTGCCAACATGTCATGCTCTACCCAAGGAGACTCCGTTAACCGTGACATCCACTCAGCATGTGCAAAATACAGAGAAAAGTTCTGACAAGTTCAAAGTGGAAGAGCTTGAAGTGAACAACTAGTGATCTAGCATTACCCAAATCTGAAGTTTTTCCCGGTGAGTTAAATTTTCCTAGAGATCAAAGAAATATTGATATTTCTAGTTCACCCAAAAATAGTACAACCAAGGTTTCAGATTCTTTCACTTTTCCTCGAAGAGACAGAAAGTCTTGTACAGACTCCTATGGATGAAATGCAAGATTTTCAACAGTTCAAAATGGACAGTTATAATTTGAGATGTCGGAGTCCATAACCTAACAATGATCCTTCCTCATCGGAGGATGATGAAAGTGAGATTCAATGTCACTATGCGTAAGTAATCGAGGAGGATAACATCATTGAGGATATGAGGGAACTTAAAGCCGACATCACCCTCTATGAACTCGCCTCGCATTGTTGAACAAAAGGTTAACTTGATTGAGGCTTACTCTGGACCACCTGTTGAATTTCAAGAAAAGGAGGAAAATATAGTAAATATGAATGTGGTCAGCCAACTTGGAATTGATGAACTGTCTCAACATAAGCCTGCAACTTCTCAACATAATATCAAAGAAAAGGTTGTAAATCATGTTGATGCAAATATTGGATTTTATAATTTGGCAACTGAGAAGGTGGGAACAGTTACAGCTCTAAACCATCACAACAATGATGTTTGGATATTGCACATTGATGAGGTTAAATCTAAGCAAGGCTCAGGTGAAAAGGAAAATTGTAAACATTTTCGCTAGAGGGATAAAAATTGAAGTCCTGGATATTGAAGCAAGACAACAACCACAAAATGATCAAGTTGTTAAGAACCAGGGCATACAGATAAAACATGATTTCTTTCACTTGTCACATAATTTTGAAGATGTGGTGGTCTCGGGTCCGTCAAGATTTTAAGGTATTTGATCCTCGGGGTTTTTACATTCAAATTCTTTTGAAAGAATTCTGCAAACCCTTCAAGTAGAAGCATAAACATGTTATCATATGATTTGTTATTATATGATTTGTTTAATTTGAAGGAGTTGCAGATTTGTTTTTCAAATGGGACAGGGAAGACAGTAAACACAAGTCTTTCCCAGATAGCAAATTTTTGAAGCACAGTCTGGAGTGCATTTCGTCAACAGGACCTGAAAGGTAATTTTTCTAAATTACTTGCACATGGTCCAAATTTTTTAAGGCACCATTTCTCTGCTCTTCCATCTGCTACATATTTTGAATGATCAAAGAAGTTGTAATATGTGTACATATTGTAAATGGCTCTGCAAGTTTATTTTGCTTTAGTTTGGTGCTAGATTTCTGTACATTTGCTTTAGTTGTTTATTTCAGTTTTTTTTTCTTTAATTGTCTGTACAGTTTTAGCTTGTGCAGTTTATTTCTTTTGTCAGTGCTTTTTATTTCCTTTCTTTGTCTTTTTATGTCACCTTGTCGTTTAAGTCTCGTACGTCTTTTGTTTCAGTTTTATTTGCTTTAGTTCTTTATTGCGTTCTTTTTCTTTGTTGTCTGTACAGTTGCTTTAGTTTATTTCTTTGTTCCTTTCCCTTTTTTTTTTTTTTTTAGTTTATCCTTTTCCCTATATAGTGTCTTTTGTTTTAGCTTGCTTTTATTTTAGTCTATGCAGTTTTATTTTTGTTTTGCTTTAAAGGCCTGTGTCTGTCCTTGGATGCCTGTACAAAGTCCTTCAGCTTTTGAAATCTGTCTTTTAACCTCTGCCTGAGCAATCAATGGGATAGTCAGCCTTCAAATTGTTTTATTCTGAGCTGATCAATCCACAATCCAATGCCCATGCTGTTCACCATTCTAATAGAGATAGTCTGCTTAAATTGAACAGTGGAACTATTTTGTTAGTCAGAACAAAGGTAGAGAGATGATTGGATTTTGTGTCTTGCTTGCCACAGTTGTTTTAATGATAGAAAAACTGCTATGCTGTTTGGTTGGAGGAACTCCTGGGAATCCAAGAAAAGCTGGTTATAAGAGGGGACTATGGTTCATGCAATTATTTGGGTATCCACAGAGGCTATCAGTGCCTAGACTGAGACAGTTCCAGATTGATCAAATGATAAAAGAAAATTATAATTTCTCTAATGCCTTTCAGGTGTTGATATATAAAAAAAAAAGAAAGAGAGAGAGATGAAAAGAAAAAAAAGAAAGAAAATAATTAAATAATGAAGAGGCAGCCAATATTAGATTCTGCCCTACAGTTGTAAATTTGGGTCGTGTAAATCTAAAGGGTAACTTTGTCTAGGCTGTAAAAGGCTAAACTAGTAAATAGAGCTCTACTCGGTTTCCCCTTTTACAATCTAGAAAAGTTGATTAATCCAAGTTTATCATTCAATCCAGTCATCCTGAAGAAAGTTTTATACCCTTTGTAATTGCACATCAGAAATCTTCCTTGAAGTATTTCAGCCTAGTATGTCCTTGGGAAATTTTAACAGCTAGCAGTTAGTAGTCAATTTATTGTGAAGAATGTTTGTGGCAAGGCATGATGCATGGTCTTTTTTTTTGAAACTAGAGTCCTGGGTTCTAAAATAGTGCTACTATTTTACCCGCAGATATCGCCATTTGTTGAGAAGCAACACACCCCCACCGAAAAATGAGATTCCATCCTTAGAAAGCCTTGAACTTCCATTTTTGCAGTAGGGACCCTCTTGATAATTTTCAGGTTTTAAATCCAAATTTGCTTGCCTCCTTTTTAAAGTTGTGCTTTTTCTTGCATTCCAGCTGTGTTATCCAAGAATTCACTTTTTACATGCTAGAATCATTCATGCACAAAGAAAATCTTGCACCGGTACCGAGAAAAATCTAGAAAACAGTTGCATAAATTCATTGAAAACCAAAACTTTCCATTTTTGGTAGTGTCACGATATCGCGACACTTCCATTTTTGGAAATGTCGCGATATCGCGACGAATTTTGGCAAAAGCAGCTAAGTCGAAAAGTGTAGCGAAATCGCGACACTTTCCATTTTTGGAAGTGTCGCGATATCGCGACGTTTCCATTTTTGGAAACCGTCGCAAAATCGCTACCGACCGGAGGAGAGAGAAGAAATTTGTACGGAAGGGCACGATTTTGCGACATGTCACGAAATCGTGACATGTCGCATTTTCACGATAGGAGAGAGAAAGTGGGCTGCAGAATGAAAATCGGCTAAGTCGCAAATGTGTCGCAAAATCACGATCAACGCGGCCAACGCATGCAGATACGGGAACTGTCGCTATATCGCGATGTGTTCTATTTTCGTGGGTTGTTGATGGAAAAACGCTTAAGTACAAAAGGTGCAGCGCGTCGCTAACATGTCTCAAAATCGCGACATGCTTGAAAAAGTTGTGCGACAGCTAGCAGGAGGCGCGATTTCGTGACATGTCACGTTTTCGCGGCCGACGGGGGAAGAAGTTGCATGGCGCTGGGGACGTCGCGATTTCGTGACATGTCACGAAATCGTGACATGTCGCAGAATCACGATAGGAGAGAGAAAGTTGCACAATGAGCCTAAAGTGCATTCCAGCTGGGAAACAGAAGGCATCCTGGGGTAGCGACACGTGTCAAAGCGTGAAGCAGACAAACAGAAGCCGACATGCAAGCTTGCTTTAGGGTTTTTAGCCTGATTTAATCTGTTTTAACCTTTAAAGCTTCTGATTTAATTAAAATGCTAATCTAATGCATCTTTTGTCTTTCATGCAGGATTCCATCTGGCACTTACGGGACAACCGAGAAAGACCATAAAGGCAAAGTTAAAGTGCGGATTTAGTCAAGGACCGCCATGCTAGAAGAGAAGATGCCGATGAGGGCATTCAATGATAGATTTATTGCAGAATTAATAGCATGAAGACCATCTCAACTCAGGGATGGCTTTGCGGAGATCAAATTGATGGAGAAGTGGTGACTCATCCGGCTCACCAGCAGAATTAATGAGAGCATTTATTTGTAGCTGCGGATGAATGCAAGTGGCTTTAGATTTTATCTTCTCCATTTATGGCAGCGGACTGCACTAATTTGCAGAAGGGTTAAGTTCTATCCAGAACTTGATTTTAAAGGACTTTATATTGTAAAACCCGGGTCCTAGGGTTTAGAAAGATAAGATTTGCAGTTAAAGAAGAAGATATTTTTGAAAAGATCAGGGTCTGTCCTGAGTCTATAAATACTTCTTCTCAATGTAATCGCAGGAGGCGGAGACTTAGAAATAAAAGGCTTATAAGCAATTTCTTGCAAATCTTGTGAAATCCTTTGTTTCTGGACTTGGAGTTGATGTGCTTTAGCTTTTCTGTGATAGCATGGCCAGGAGCCTAATATTTTGCAGAGTGTGATAAGTGTATCTTCTTTTGTTATCCGTTCCATTAAAGTTTGTTAGATATATGTCGTGAATCTGCCATTATCAAGTTTAAATATGCTGTTAGGCTTCAGTTGTTCTATTGTTTGCTAGGGGAAATTATAGATTTGAGGTTAAGTTTGTTCTAATTGCTCTGTCTTCATTGTGTGAGCTAGGATGCCGGTGAAAGATACCAGTTTTTAACCAACTTGCCCTTGGATTTATAATTTTTTGCTAGATCTGTTCCACTTTGCCTTGTGCTCTTAGTTGAAAGTGATCTTAGACTGACTGGACACTTTCTTCTTTGATTTGTTCTATTGTGAAGCTAGTAGCATAGATAAAATTGATAGTTTAGGGTTTTACAGTTTAAATTCTGATAAACTTCTCTTTCTGCCCTACCCTACCCTCTCTTTGTTTTCGGTGAAATGATCCATTTTTATTTTCTTTGTTTGTCTTTTATTTAAATCTGCTGACCCATGAGAGCTAGATCAAGAATTCAAGTTAAATCTGATAAACAAGTGACAACTACTGAACAAGTTCAAGAACCCCCTGTAAGGTAACAGAGCAGTCCATATTGAAATCTATTCCAAAAGCGGAAAAGAGTGAATAGCCATTCGACCCAACTCTGTAACTCGCACCTTGGATAACTAGCTAGATCCTAAAGTGAGTGGGATTCGTCCCGTGGGTGTCTCCGGAGCTTCCTGCCCATCCTTTCGCGGGGTGCGTATGAAAGCCGGACCAACAGAAGGGACCCTCCCAAAACAAGTCAAACTTTTTGTGCTTACTTGACTTGGCTTTGTCTATGTTTTATTTTAAAACCAAGTCACCAACTTTAAAATTTTTGAGCATGGTTTTATTATCGAACCAATATTTTGTTTGTGATAAGTGCCTTTGGAACCTCAGGTAAGATTCCTCTATCTATTCTTCCAAATGCATCAGTTAAAGCAATATTTCATTCACAGGGTCTTCCTTATTAGAATCGCTATCACTGATGTATTTCAAAGCTGGTAATTCTAAATGGATCGGTAGCATAGCTTCTTTTCCATAGACCAATGTGAAGGGAGATGTACCTATAGATTTTTTCATGGTGATTCGATCTACCCATAATACCTGGTTCATCAACAAATGCCAAGATTTCTTATTGTCTTCCAACGACCTTTTGAGCATCCTAAGGAGATTTTTATTGCTTAATTTTGCTAGGCCATTTTCCTTTGGGTAATAATTTGAAGAATTCTTCAAGTAAATGCCATATTTTCTAGTAAAATCTATATACTTGGATCCTATGAAAGTTGGGCCATTATCACTTACTAAAGATTTAGGGATTCCACCCTTGGTGATCAGAGTCTCAAGGAATTCGAGCACTACATCTTGATCGCACCTCTTGGTTGGTATTGCCTCCACCCATCTAGTGAAATAATTAGTGGTAGTTAAGATGTACCTATGGCCTATCGAAGAATTAGGACTGATCTCTCCTACAAAATCTAGACCCCACTATTGAAAAGGTTGCTCAACCTGTATTGGCTATAGAGGCATTGCAACCTTTTTATTTCTACCTATGTATCTCTAGAATTTATCACAAGCTTTGGAAATTTTAAAAGTGTTAGAAAAAACATTAGGCCAAAAATAACCTGCTCTTATGATTTTTAGTGTAGTAGATCTTCCCGAATAATAGCCTCCATATGGTCCATCGTGAAACTCCTTTAAGACCTTATGATTTTGATTTTCTCTTATACATCTTAAGAGGATGCCATCGAGATTATTTCTATAAAGTTCTCCAGAATTATGGTGTAGTGCAAGGCTTGGAGCCTATACCTCCTTCTTTGTGAAGCATTGAGATTTTGAGGATAGATTTTGATCTGGAAGTAACTTGTGAGTTGATCTATCCAATCAGCTTCTTGTGGGAGGGTCTCATCCTCTTGATCTAGTGCATTGATCTGGCATACTACTTCTTCTCGTGGATTTACTATAGTCACTAATTCTTGATAGAGAGCTCTACCCCTTACTACCTTGGTTGGGTGAATTTCAATGTCAAACTCTTGAATCTTTGTAATCCAACCTGCTCTTTTCTCACCAAGTTCTCCTTGTAAGATGAAAGCTCTTACATCGGGATGGACCACATAGACTAGTGTTTTTCTCTAAGCTAGGTATTGTCTAAAATTTTTTAATGACTTCATGACTGCAAATATTTGCCTTTCTATGAAGTTGTACTTTACCTGGTATTCGTGCAAGGTTTGGCTCCAAAATAAGATAGGATGTTCATTCCCCTATTCATCCTTTTGGGTTAGTACAACAACATAACTCTCTTCAGCACCATAAGCATAGAGAATGAATTCTCTATCAAAGTTTGGATTGACCAATACAGGAGCTGTGGCGATTGTCTGTTTGATTATTTCAAATGCTTGCTTTCTTTTATCGGTCCATTTATAATCTGCATTATTTTTTAGCAATTCTAAAATTGGTCTTATAATCTGAGCAAAGTCTAAAATGAATTTCCTTACAAAATTAATCTACCCAAAGAAGGATTGCAAAGCTTTCTTATTCATCGGGAGGGGTAATTCTAGTAGTGCTTTCACTCTATCAGGGTCAATAGACATCCCTTATTTTGATACTACATGCCCTAGCAACTTTCCTTCATGAAATGCAAAGATGGACTTCTTAGGATTTAATGATATGCCAAATTCTCTGCATTTTTGAAATACCTGTTCTAAATGATAAAGATGATCCTATCTTTGATGTGAGAACATAGTCATATCATCTAAGTATATTAGAATTATTTTGTTGATCAGTTTACCAAATGCATAATCCATAGCTCTTTGAAAAGTAGCGCCAGCATTTGATAAACCGAATGGTATTCTTTGATAGGCGAAAGTGCCCCACTTTGTTGTAAATGTGGTTTTGTGTTGGTCTTCATTCTTTACCCAAATTTGGTTGTACCCAGAGAAACCATCTAGTAAGGAGAACCTTTCTGCCCTACTACCATTTGTAAGATTTGGTCCATCTATGGTAAGGGGTAATGATCTTTTAGAGAAGCTTGATTCAGGTTCTTGAAATCCACACAAAGGTAAATATCACCATTCTTCTTTCTTACTAGGACTAGATTGGCTACCCAAGTTGAGTGTTTGACTGGGTAAATTATCTTAGCTCTTAGTAGCTTAAGTAATTCTTCCCGCATAATTGTTTCAATCTTGGGGTTTACTGCCCTTTGCTTTTGCTTGAATGGCCTAGCATTCGGTACTAACTCGATAGTATGTTGGATGACATTTTTATCATATAATTTTAATTCATTATAAGTACAAGCTATTATATCTTGATACTTGTGGCATAAATCTTTAAAACTCTCAGTTTCTTCTACAGTACACTGGATACCGAATTTCAACTTTTCTCCATTTTGCATTTCAATTTCTTTGTAGATTTGATCATCAACTTTCATTTGCTTTAATATTTTGTCATCTTCATTATCGAATAGGCTCTCTAGAGTAATCAAGCCTTTAGTTATGTGGTTGTTTTTCAATTGAATCATCCTCTTTTGATCAAACTCTTGCTCAAGCTCACCGTTTGAAAAAGCACAATCTGCTTCTTTGATTAAAAAATCTACAATTTGCTCATCATCTTCAAAGACTTGCTAGTAAACCTGTTTATCAGGCATAGATGGTCTAAAAACTAATTTAACTCTTATTTTTGGAGATCCATAATCTTCTAAGAGAGATAAATTAGCTCCTTTAACAGCTAATGCGTCTGCCAAATAATTCTGTTGTCTAAGGACAACCCATATATTCAAAGTATCAAAAGATTCCATCAGGTCCCAAACTCTATTCCTATAAGATTTTAGATAATGATGCTTACTACTATACTTCTTAGTAACCTAATTTATAATTAGTTTTGAGTCGCCATAAATGTCTAGCATCTTAATGCCCATCAGTTCTGCTTGCATTAACCCTAAATAGAGAGCTTCATACTCTATAGTATTATTTGTGCAAGACCATGCGAGTCTAAAAGAAAAACTCTTTGTTCCCTCGGATGGGGATTTTAGAACTACACCTGCTCCAACTCCATTTTTGCATTTTGCTCCATCAAAATGCATTGTCCAAATTTTAGACTCTCTTAATGACTGATTGGAGATTGTAAGAATTTTCTTATCTACTTCTGATATTATACTATATGTCCCCAATCCTGTCTCTAGCAGAGCTTGATTATTTTGGAAAGTTAGTTGGTCATCAACTTCCAAATCCTCCAGGAGTTCTACCATTTTTGGCTCTTCCATCACTGAGTGATTGTACATTTCTTCTTCTATCTTCTCAATATGGTAAGTGACTAGTTTTTAAGGGATCAACCTTATTCTTCTTCCTTTATGAGGTATCATCATACCAGAGTAGTCTAGGTACATGTATCCTCCCATATTGGTGGTGAATTATCTAGAAAGACATAAGCCAAAGTAGGGTTCAAGGTCTACCACTACAATATCTTGTACAATAGTGACTTCAGGAGCTCTATGCAACCTCATTAATACATCTTTTACTACTCCCATAGTTTTCACTGGGGTACCATCTAGTTGTATAATGCCTTGACAAGAGTGGGTGTATTCCATACCCATATCATCACAAACAACCTTGGGCATTACCATGGTAGATGCTCCAGAGTCAATCATACAATTATGGATAATCCATCCCTCCATTCTTAAGGAAATATAGAATGGGGGAGGCTTATTTTTCAAAGTAGCAGGTGTTAGTTGTCTCTACTCTAGGGGCTAGTTGAGCACGGTAGCCATATCTTTTCCTTGAGATTTCTTGTTAAGAGATGCTTTTAACAAATCAATCTGGCTAGGGAGGAAAAGAGTATCATAGAGACTTGCTCTTGATGGTGTCTTTTTAAGCTCTTCTACAATGTTAAATTTAGGTTTATCTAGAAGGATTTTTCTCTTCCCTTCTATCCATATCTCTGAATCTTCTTCTGTATTGTTGGGTAACTTCAATCCTCTACCTTTTAGTGATAGAGGGGAATTGTAGTTTTTCTCTAGCTTCCTCTTTAGAACCTGGTTGTTCTTTATCCCTGTATATTGGTTTTGGTGCAACTTTACCCTTTTCATATCTCTGGGGTGTCAACTTTGTAGTAGCTTGAGGAATAGGGAATTTGTCCTTGTTTTACGAGGGTTGGTCCTTCTTATTTTGAGAAGGAACCTAAAATGATCCCAATTTCTGAGAATCAACTTGTATTGGTTTCTTTCCAGATCTAGTCAATACTGTGACATGTTTTGATTCGAAAGAGCTAGGTTCTTCATCCTTTTGCTCATGGTGCCTCAACATATTAATTCTTCCTTTTTGGTTGTTTTTTGCTTTTTCCATAGCTTATCAAATATGATGTTGATACATATAACAAGACTCAGGGTCATGTGGATCATTGCAAACCAAGCACCATATATTAACTAGAGTTGTTTTAGGATTTAAATCATATTCTTCTTGATTAGTATTGACTCTAGGTCCTGCACTGTTGCTTGAACTAGGCTTTTGATATTTATTTATGTAGGGAAATATTCTTGGTTGAGACCTCTCAACTTCTCTCTTCTCTATAGCATTGACCTTGTTGCTGATAGTTTTCAAAGAATTCTGAATGTCAAGCAGTGCTAAGGAGTCTTAAGATGGCTATGCAGGAAGAGGAGGAAAATGTATGGTAGCCATTAAATTTGGATTCAGGATTATCGTTGAGATAGGAATAGGATTCATGGAAGGAAGAGATGGCATAGAGGGTTGCTACTTGATTTCAAGAGTATATGGAGTAACATGCTTGGAGGGTAATCTTCCAACTAAAATCAAGATATCTTCAGTGTGAACTATTGCTTGATAAACATTAGGAAATATGGTGATTCCAGATTGTTGAGTTTGCAAGCCAATATCTGGCCCTAAAGCTCTAATGTAATATCTGTAAGCTAAGGGAGAAGTAGGTCTAAACTCATTAGGGATTATTTTCCAAGTTTTGCTAAATCTAAGATTAAAATCTGACACTGATTCTTGTGGATGCCTCTGAATAATAGTAAACTGAGTCAGGAGTGAGAATGGATCTACGAAATCATTGAATTCTTCTACAAAAGGACCTACCAAATCGACCCAATTCTTGATAGAACACTTTTCCAAAGTTCTGAACCAATGCAAGATTTTACCTCTAAAAGAAAGAACCAACAACTTTACAATAACATCTTCATGCCTTATGTTATGAACAAATACCATTGATAATACATCCTGATAATGCTCATATGCTGTTCTTCCAATGCCATCATAGGTAGGGATGGATTTAATAGAAGCTTGGGGAATGTCATGTGAAGCTAGAAATGATAGTGGAGTTGGGGCATCCCAATATGGATAATTGTGCAAAACATCATCTCATTCTTCTGCCATATTAGTCTAAGTACTAGAAGAATCTGAAGAAGAGGATGTTGTTGGGATTTCCTCTGTGGAAGTTTTAGAGGAAGAGTATCTAGGATACTTAGATCTTGAGAATAGCTCATAGAAATTTGTAGGCTATTCACTTTTCTTAGTTGCGCCTCTAGTGAACATGAAAATTTGAAAGTTAGGATTGAGGCTTTACTGGATTTTATTTTCAAGGAGTCACCAAGTGAATTTACTTTCTCCACATATGAGGTCAAAAAAATTCACTAAATTTTGATTTCTTCGGGTAAAACATACGTGGTGGATTTGTCCCACCGAGCATGCCAAAAACTATTGTAGCCTAGTTTGTCATCTAGCTCATGCTAGAACTATGATTATCATCTCTTGAGATTTGAAGGTGAGCACCCGCTGATCACAACCTAGACTAAACATTGGGAGAACCAAACTACTTTGATTCAACCTCCAGAGAAGGTTGGCTCCTTGTCAACTTAATGAGTGTTGACTCTATTTAGCTCAATTATAGTGAAGTTAAGGATAGAAATGATAGGGTTAGAAAGAATGGATTTAAGTTGGTCGGATGAAGCTAACAACATAGACATCCACACAGTGTTCTTTAACAAATGATTTTTAGAAAAGCATCCTAGAGGACTAACAACATTCCAAATTCATGCAATTACACTATTAAAATGGTGTTTCACACATTCACACAATTATTCTAAATATCTAAAAATATTGATTATCCAATTTTAGTAGAATAAGATCAATACCCTAATTTGATAGAAATAGAATTCTCGATAAACATGTATGCAGAAAAAATTAACTCAATCTACTCTAAGTTAGCTTTTCAAATTAACAAAATAGACTAACCATAGCAGTAATATGAGATAATATCAAGTCCACCATTCAACATAGGCACAAATTCAAGGTAAACATCCCTTGTAATGCTTTATTCATCAATTTGCAAAGAACTACACAGTGGTGCAAGCAAACACTCTAGAGTTGACCATTTGGAAGGAGGTAGCTGCCCATATTTATAGACTTTACAATAGTAACTTTACTTTCAAGCATTACAGGGAGATTTTATTTTCTTGTGGTTTTTCTAACCACTTGTCGTTCATGATGCCCGCCAACTATGACTCTCTGGTTCTATTGCAACGGCCTTCTGGTTGAGCCCATCATCATCATTGGTGATTATTGGAATCAATTTCTCTTCATCAATCTCTCAACTAATTTTGGTTTCCCAGGATGCTTCTAGAAGGTTCTAGGTTGTAACTACCTTTTTTTCGGCTTTTATGGCATCAGTTGAAGCTTTTTCTATTTCTTGGATTACATGCGCAAAAGTTCACTGAAAACCCTTGAGGGAGGTAGAAATTTAATTATGGTCATAGATCTATCCATCAGATGTCTAGGGTACCATTTCTTGTTTGCACGATGGCAATGAAGAAGGAGGGAAAACACACTTTTTCATTCTTCTATACTTTTGCCTTTTCTTAGCACTTCTAAACTTCGGCCTTCTCTTGGTGCTTTCCAAATTTGGTCTTTTCTCAGCACTTTCCCGTTTGCGTGGCTTATACAAAGGAAGAGGAAAAGCATGGCTTTTGTTATTCTATATTTTTACCTTTTGTTGGTGCTTCTCAAATTCAGCCTTTTCTAAATATTTCTCAACTTTGACCTTTTCTCAACACTTCTTAACTTTGGCCTTTTCTCAGTGCTTCTCAACTTTGGCATTTTCTCAGTGCTTTTCAATTTGCGTAGCTTATGTAAATATGACATAAAAGAGTGGCTTTTGTGAATTATTTATTTTCCTTTCTTTTTAGCGCTTTTCTACTTTGGAATTTTTCTGGCATCTTTCAGTTGTGCACTTGATACAATAAAGGTTGAGATGTGCAGTCTTCCTAGACTTCTTATTTTAAGCTTGATTTCAATGATTTCTCACTTTTCACATTTGTGTAATGCTTTTCAAATTTTAAATGCTCTTCACTTCTACACAGTGAATACAAAGGAAATCGAGAAGTGCACCCTTTGCTAGCCTTGTCACTTTTGAGCTGATTTTAGTGCTTCTCAATTTGGGGTGATTTATAGCTCTTTTGCATCTTCTTTACATACTTAGCCAGATTTTGCAAAATTTTGGCCTAAGTATAAATGTAGCCTTTTTTGGCCTATAGGTCCTTTGTTTATGGGAAGAGCAGGACACTTCCTTACCCATAAGTATGAAGGATTTTCATATAAAAATGTAAATCTATCCCTAGAACTAGTTTGGGTTAGGATGTTTGGATTACCCATTGAATTTTGGGACCTTCAAGGAAATAGGCAACACTCTAAGAGAATTCCTTTAGATTTCAAATACTATGAAATATGGATTATTGGCTACTTATGCTCGAATATTGGTCATGATTGATATAAGTAAATTTTTACCAAAATCAATCATTCTTAAGTATGAGGATAAGATGTGGATCCAAACCATAGATTATGAAAACATATATCTTATATGTAGAAAATTTCATGAGGTGGGGCATATTGAGAGATTATGCCCTAAGAAGAGCCCAATATAATCATATGTAGAAAATCACAAGAGAAACTTACAAATGGTTATGGATGAAGATAGTTTTCAACTTCCAAAAAATAGATATAGAAAAATGAAAGAAAATAAATAGTGGAGACTAGTAAGGAAGAATATTGGAATAAATTACAACTCTTTTGAGGCATTAGACTATGAAGAAAGAGAAGATAAAAATTTAGAGGATATTGTACAATAGGTTCAACATATTAACAAGGAACCATTTATTCAGTATGATCCTAATTTAAGGAAGAATATTCTTGGCTACTTATGCTCAAATATTGGTCATGATTGATAATAAGTAAAGCTTTACCAGAATCAATCATTCTTAAGCTTGAGAATAATATGTAGATCCAAACCATAGATTATGAAAACATATATTTTAAATGTAGAAGATATCATGAGGTGGGGCATATTGAGATATCATGCCCTAAGAAGAGCCCAATAGAATCATATGTAGAAAATTGCAAGAGAAAATTACAAATGGTTATGGATGAAGATGGTTTTCAACTTTAAAAAATAGATCTAGAAAAATGGAAGAAAACATATAGTGGATACTAGTAAGGAAGAATATTGGAAGAAATACCAACTCTTTTGAGGCTTTAGCCTATGAAGAAAGAGTAGATCAAAACTCAGAGGATATAGTACAACATGTTCAACATATAAAAAAGGAACCATCTATTTAGTATGATCTTGATTTAACGAAGAACATTCTCGATGAACCTAAGGAATGTATCTCATTAGATTTTGAAGACTCTCTTAAAGTACCATGCACTATTAAGGATACAAAATTGGTATAGAAAATGTAGTTTTAGAAGTTAAAACCTCTACCATTAATAAGGAAATACCATAAAATAAGCAAGACAAATTAAAAGCTTATGTGGTAGAGCCAGGAGAGGATAAATATGATGAAAAATAAAATTGTGAAAGAATATTGAGGAATAGAATAATAATACCTACTAATATAGGTAAGAAAAAAAGAGAAAAACCCTCAAATTATCAAGAAAGATCTAGGGAAGCAAGAGCAAACATAGAGAAAGGAACACAAACTAATTTGGTTGAACTTCTATTTACCAAACAACAAAATGATATTGAAAATATGTAGGTGGGGCCAATAGCCCCTAATGAGACATGATTTTCATATCATGGAATATAAGGGGTGCTAATGCCCCCTCAAAGTAGAGGTGTATCAGGGACCAATGTTTAAGTAATAAGCCAAATATTCTTTATATCAAGGAAACTAAAATAACAAAATAAGTTTTAAAAACTATGAAAGTATTTGTAGAGGAGGAAAACTATGCATCACATACAATTATTGGTTGCATATGCTGGGAGATGAGGTGACTATGATGGCTATTATAATCTCTACACTTTGTGCAATAAAGAAAAGGGATTCAACAAGAACGGTTCTAGGACTCTCTCTAAGTTTGGGGTGGAAATATTTGATGTGTTGATTAAGAAAACACCTATTGTTTGGCCTTTCTAAACTAAGCTATGAGAATGAAATAACAATGCAAGATACATAAGATGCAAGAAGACAAGAACTAACCCTAGTATGATTCTTTTATTAGATATCTATCCCTATATTTTGTAAAATAATGAGATCTTTTCCTTTGAGCAAGGGTTCAAGGGAATGCACAAACAAGATTAAAACCCTAGATGCACACTATATGCTTTTATTCTTTCAAATGCCTAGAAATTCAACCAAATATTTTTATTTTACTTATGATCTAGGTTTTGAAAAAAATTGAATAGAAAGCAAACAACAAACAACCTAGAAGCTTTACTCAGGGTACTTATCTGATCTAGTATTTTATCCTAGCTTTAACTTGCATCTAGAACATCCAAAAAACTCCAAACCTGCAAAATAGCTTCACAAAAACTAGAATATTTGATCAATGTTTGGGGGTCTACTTTGGCCACTATTTTATTGAGCTTGGAGGTGTAGAAGTCAAGCCCCCTTGGTCCTTTAAGTTGTTCGTTCAAAAGAAAAATTATATTTGACCTTTGGAACATGCACAAACAAATTAAAACATATGTATAACAACAAAATTAAATGCAGATAACATAAATACGATATAATGCTAAGATGTAAAGTGTAAATCAAGGTTTTGGGGTGCAAAAGCTTACCTCCAAGCCCTAATTTACCAAATTTATACCATGTAAATAGGAAGCATAAATATGGCTTACCAAATATGCACTATGTATGTGTGGGGCACAAATTTGATTCAAATGCTCTTTTCGGGTCCCAAAATAGTGAAAAGCAGAGTGCAAAACAACGAAAAAAAGATTTGCAAAGCAAATAATATTGGAATATATTACATTATTTGGTGCTTGCTAATGTACCATCATGGGTACATATTTAGATTAGGAGTTTATCTTAGATTAGGATTTAAGTATTTGCTTAAAGCAATGTAATAAATGCACAAGTATTATTAGAATGTGCAATGATGTAAATGTGCATGTAGTCCACATGTACATGAGTCCTAAGAATAGAATAGTGAGGTGTCATAGGAATATGGAAGGCCAAGAGTCATGTCTCACTATAAATAGGCCTTCTTAGAGTAGAAGAGAGAGAGGATTTTGGAGTGCATAAGGTAGAGTAGTAGTAGATACAATGTAGAGCATTTTTGCAATATGGAGTGTTAGAGACCTCCATTGCATAACATTGTACATTTTCGTGAGCTTTCATTAATGGCTATTTCTTGAGTATTTTTAGAAGTTTCTCATCATATTTTCATGCTTACTAATTAGCCATTATCATAGATATAACATTGCATGCTTATTTCATTACTTATGGTTGCATTTCCTTTAAGTTTATAGCATCAAAAGCTAATAGTGGTATTAGAGCACTAGGTAGATCGATAGGAAATAGAGAGAGCCACAAGAGAGATTGAGAGTAGATAGTAAATCTCATTTTCAAAATTTTTGAGATTGCATTTGGCTAGAGTCTTTCCACAAAGTTACAAAAAAACTTGTGAAGACTAGGACTCAACATTGATTCCACTAGATTGACAAATCAACTAGTGAAGGTTATTTTCTTTTCAAAGAAATTTCTAGTATCATTTCCTAATACTTTGTTGCAAGAAAAAATGAAGATTCAAAGAAAGTTGGGAAGCTTCCTACAAGATCTAGGAAGAATATCTTCTTTGGAATCAATCTAGTACCTGAAGCAACAAGTTGAAGATTGAAGATTTGGAGGCCTAAGGAAAAATATCCCATTGCAATATTTGTAGATTGAAGACTCCAAGTTGGAGATTGAGAAAATATCTAGAGGCCAAAGAAGCCACATTGAAGATTGCAAATCAAGGAGGAGGTCCTAGAAAGAAGACCCCATTGAAGGAAGAAGAGACTCAAGGAAAAGAGTCCTGAAGAAGATTGGAGATTGGAGATCTCCATTGAATATTGAAGACTTTAGATTGAAGAAGACCCAAAGGAGGTCTCATTGAAGAACTTCCATATTTGGAATATTGAATATAGAGAAGGACTAGCAAAGGTCCTATTGCAAATTTTAGAAGCAGCAAATTTTAGAGATCCAAGAAAGAGATCTCATTGCAAAAATTCCATAGTTGAAGATAGAAGAGATCAAGGAAGGTCTCATTGAAGTTTTGAAGACTAGAAGAGAAGCTACAAAATTTGAAGGCCCTAGGAGAAGGTCTCAAGCTACTTGAAAGGAGAAACAAGGAGAAGGCTAGGAAAACCTCATTGAAGGAGAGTTGAAGAAGACCATTAGAGAAGAGTTTAGGAGAAATCATTGGAGAAATTTACTAGCAAGGAGAAGATCTTGATAGAGAAGAATTTGGGACAATTATGGCCATCCAAAAATAAGTCCAAGGGAGAAGGATTTGGAAAGAAGTTTGCCAAATTTTGGAGGAGATTAGTGAAGACCTCAGGACTTTTAGATTCTTGAGAAGAAGGCCAAGATTGAAGTCATATTTCAAAAAGGATAAAGGAGCTAGAAGAAACCACCAAACCTGAGAGGTTTGAAGATTACCTTTGGAGGATTTGAAGGCTTACTTGAAGAAGGAGGTTTGTTGATTTTATAGCAAAAAATTAAAGGTTTCTTGAAGAAAAATCTCAGTTGCGATTTGGAGGAGTTTCCTACCAAATTTGGGAGATTTGAGGACAACATTTCGGAGGAGAAATTGATTACTTTACAATCTAAAAATTTCAGATTTGAGGATAGTAAGAAAGCAAAAATTTGGGTAGCATTAAATATCTTCTAAGTTTTATATTTTTAGGGTACATCCTGAAGGAGAGTTGAAGCCACCAAACTACATTTTTGGGTAGCAAGTTAGAGGAGTTTCAAAGCTGCAAATTGGTGAGTTAAAGAGCTATTTTGGATAGCAAGGAAGAGCTAAAAATTCATCTAGCATAGGGTAGTGATTAGGTGATCCAAATCACCAAGAAATCCATCTACAAATAAAGGTTAAAAAGGTATGCAACTTAGGTGCAAAAGGTTCATTAATTGAACATCCATATTTGAGTTATTATTAATTTTATTAAGCACTAAATTTTGAGGATTAAAGTTGCAAGATAAGGTTTTTAGTTTAAGTCTTCAAGGAAGTGTAGAAGATAGTTTCTACAATATTTAAAACCTGCACATAAGAAATAGGAGTTAGATATATTTCAAGAAAAAGGAAAATATCAACATCCTACTATCTAGTAAAGAAAAGAAGACACTATTCTAAAAGTATAGATTGCACATCCTATAGTGCAAAGCAGTGTCATTCAAAAGGTATACTATCAACCTAATTAAAAGGCTTGGAATCATCATTGAAAGTTAACCAAGCTAGGATAAATAGTAGAAATTTTCCAAGGAGAAGAAGGCAACATTGAAACCCCTTTTTAGTGAAAGGAAGGGTGCAAGTTTAAAGTATAGGGGGGTAAGCACTTAAATCAGTGCATCTTAAGATTTCAAGAGCACCATATTAGAGCCATAAAATAGAGCTCTAAGGTTTAGTATCTCTAAGGTGAAAAGGAGACATCTTGGACATCATCAAACCTACACATTTACAATCAAGCAAATTAGATATTGCTTGGAGAAGAAGTCAATAAAAAATGTGAAAGCAAAAGATTGATTTTAAGACTTCTCAAGTTACATATTCATCTAAGGACTATTGAGCTAAAGGTAAGAGAACTCAATAGCAAAACTAAATTCATCAAAGCAGGTAAGTCCAACATTCAAAAGCCTTTGGTGAAGGTAAGGTAAGGTACATCTAGCATTCAAGAGCCTTTGGTGAAGGTAATATAAAGAGGTACAATGAAGTCTACCCCAAGAAACGTAATTGAAAGACACATCTTCCAACAAAGAGAGCATCATTTGGCATAGTTTCTATTTATAGACACCTAAAATACGTCATGTTTAGGAGACTACTCATATGGGCATCCTTGTAGGCCATATGAATGATCTTGGACCTTTCCAAGGCAAAGTAGTAGTTCTAACCACTCAATTTTGGCATCCTGGGTCTATTCAACCTTAGCTGTGGGTGACACTCTCAACTAAGATCTCAACCATGGCTGACACCCATGGCTAGGATTCTAGTTACGCTTAGGATCCGTGGCTAGCTTTGCAACTATATTAGACTCTCGAGCCAAGATAAAATTAGTTACAATGACCATGGCAATGATTTTGAATGGTTTCAAGTGAGGAAGCTTCTAGATTCTTCCTCCTAATAGCTCCAACCTCCCAATTCTTGATCATGGCTTCTCATGAAAGCTAATATGAGGAGTTGAGAGTGCTATAAGACCCCCTATAAATTGGGAAGAAAGTATAGAAGAGTTTTAAAGAGAATGCAATGAAGCCCTACCAAATTGAAGAGCCACATACAACCCTTAAGGAGTGTCTACATGCTACCAATTTGGAGAATCATGACTGCATTTGGAATAATGAGGATCTCAAGAACTTGAGAAGTAAACCTTGCCAATTGAACTTCACTACCAACATGTTATAGAATGATAAGGTGAATCTTGATCATAAATTCCTCGAAGGAATTAGGAGTTCCAAGCCCTGGTTGTAAGAGAAAGAGGACTTTTCCCTCAGTCACAATTTTCAGTCACAACTAACAGAGCTAGTTGCACTTAAGACCCACAACTAGAGTTTGAATTATTTTTTCCTTCATTTTATCCATAGGATTTCCATTTCATTCATGCAATTAGTTAAATCTAGCTTAGATTAACCTTCACTAGCACATTTGTATGGTTAATTCAAGAGATTAGAGGTAGCTTTACCTTGTTTCATCAATAATTGGTAGATTTACTTTATCTTCTTAGATAGCCTTATTTCATGTTCTTTCTTGCAAATTGTAGATTAAATCATCTAGATCTACTTATTTTCAAGTATAATTTGCATTATTTCAACATTCTTGCACATATCTTTGCTTACATTGACCTATATTTATGTTTTATTGTAAATTTTATCATATTCTTTGCAAATATTCAACAAAAGCCTCATCATGAGAGGTATCATATGCTCCTAATTGTGCTATGTTGTTTCTTGAATGTAGATTATAGATTCTTGACATCTTTGAAATATTCTTGGCATCAAATTCCTATAATCAAGTGAGAAGAAGGTATCTAGAAGCCTTGAGCAATTCGTGTCGAATCTAGAGAACCTATGAATTGCACCAACCCCGTTGAGGGGATTCAAAACATTATATTCATTGTATCAAGATTTTGGTATCCCTTAGAGGGACCTACTTGTAATCGAGATTCATCATGATTTAATAAAATAAGGCTTCACATTCTTGTTAATTCATTGTTTTACATGCTTTATTGCTTTATTCTTGGTATAATGATGTCAATAACTTAGGTGCATGTTTTTTGAGATTGTACAAATGGTGATCACGATGGAAACCCCAAAAAATTAATTGTAGTTACTGATTTATCTGTGTTTTTGTATTGCAAGTCTTAGTTGTCCTTGACAACCACAACACACAATGTCATCCATGATTAACACCCGTGGTTAGCATCTCAGCCACGCTTGACAACTATGACAAGTATAAAATAGAGAGAAATACAGTAAACAACCTATCTCTTCATTAGATGAGGGATTCCAGGTAATTTTCCCTTCTCTGTGATTTCTATATTTTTATGTTTTTCCTATCAGTAGGCTAATTAGATCATCTAGCCAAATTTTAGAAGGAAAATCATGAAAATTGCCTTATCTACTATTAGTTGTGGTTGACAATAGCAGCTAGCACTGTTAGCTATGGTTGTCACCCGTAGCTAAGATTTAGATCTCTGTTAGCTATGGTACAAAATAGTAGCTAACATTAAATATACGTGTTAGGATTTTCTTGCTTAGGGCCTGACTAAAGTCCAGTCTCACATGTAATTTTGCATTCTCTGATTTGGGAAATAGCATTTAGTTATGCATCTTTCTGAATTTAAATGTAAATTTTCTAGGCATATAGGAAAAATCATGGGCACTCTCTGATGCATTGTAATTTTATTGCAAAGTTTAAAATTAACCCTCACACACCACATAACATTTAAACATTAGTGAGTTGGAATTCATACCCAACCACTAATAGTGTTCAACGACAGTGGGTTTCATCTCCATCCGTTGGATCAAATCCTACGAACTCATTCTATTAACCAATACCGACTCCAAGAACTATCCTATCCATACAAAATAACATGCATTCCTCTTCAGAGGGGTGTATCATTGTACACAATGTGTTGGGTGAGGATCAACAAGACTTGTACTCCTTGACTAAGTGTGGGCTTCATCTCCACACTTTGGTGGATTTACACGATCATGACTTTTATTACTGATTGTCGAGCTACAAGCATACAGGTGAAAACTATTAAACTAAACAAATATATCATCAATAAATCTAAGAACAAAATGAAAGTTAGTTTATGATACAACACACATGAAACACACTAAAATAGATTAGGGATCACAAAGAAACTTTAAAAGAGATAAATACCCTTGTATTCTTTATTTTCTTTAAAATTTACACAAGATATAATTCAAATAATGGTCAACACATGGAGAGGTTGACCTCGGATAACCAAGGTGGATGCTGAAGCTCCAGAAGATACATAAAACAATGCATTGAACTCTCAACCACAAAATCCTCCTGAACTATGTTTGACGAGTATTAGAGGGGACAATTTAATGTGTGGGGATTTTGTTTAGAACATCCCAATTAGAGGAGGTAACCCACACTTCTTGCGGGATAGAGCTAAGGGTGGCTGAAGGCCCACATCATCTCATGATAGACAATAAAAAAATTTTCCCAATCAGGGGTAGGAAGAAAGGGCTACATCAGAGCATAGACCTATAAAGACTCCTAAAAATAATGAACTTGGGAAGTTCATCATTGACATGGATAGAATTGGAGAAAATGGTACACCACCAAATGAACCATGGAAAAGTAGGAAGCTTGATGGACTTGAATGAGTCCTAGGGCAATTAGGATGTAGAGCCTCATCTGCACATCCTTGTTCTGCAAGTTCGTGCAATGAGAACACGCATAGGCCTACCAAGGAGCTAGGAGAATGCTCAAAGCATTCTAGAAGCATACATGCTCTATCAATCTATGCAAGCATAGATAAAAGACAACACAACATGAATGCCATCTACATAGACAAAGGCAAGAGCATGGTAGACAAGTTTGTTGGGGCCCACACCAACAAGGTCCCTTGAACAAAGTTATGCAACTAGAGGTCACATATAGCCAATCTTATAGATCGTTCATAGAAACTGGTTTCAAAGCAAAGGCAACACATGCAAAGCGTGAGTACCTCGAGAATAAGGATACTCAACAATAGAGGTTGTTAAGGCAATATCTGAATGAGCAGTGAATGCATGAGCAACACATCCTTGACCAAAAGGAGCGTGCAAAGAGAGAGGATAGATTGGCTTACGCTAATTTGCCTCATCAAAGTGAATACAAGGAGAACCAATATAGATGAGCTACTTCGTAGCCAAAATTGCACCCTAAGTATACTAGAAATATTACTCATTATATGGCCCAAAGCACGTTACAATACCTAGTGCTAGAGAAACATGGGCGTACTTAGTACGAGGAGGTGGAAGAAGACGACCAAGATCAACAATATCCAGAGATCTCCTTGATAGAAGAGGTGGATGAGCCAATGCCTCCACCTTGATCCAAGAAGAATCTGCCTCCAAAAGCTCCCTAGAGACCCTTCAGGGAAGAGGAGATTCTATCTTTCCAAGCCTACAAAGCCTTGGTAGAAAAGGTAAGAGCCATTGAGAAACAAGGGACAAATTATCAAAAGCCTACCTTGAATAGAATCCAAAATATGCCTTTATGCCCCTTAGTGCCTAGTCCAGCGTATCCTAATAATTTCGAGATACCCAAGCTAGATAAATTTCTAGGAGATGAAGATGCACAAGAGCATTCCATAAGCTTCATGAATATGTGATTTCAAATACAAAGAGATGATGCTTTGTATTGAGGACCTTCATCATAATCCTTTCAGGACCTGCCTTGGAATGGTTTAACCGGTTAAAAAGGCACATCATAAATAACTTCGAACAATTGGCAAATGCTTTTCTTGAACGCTTCTCTTTTGGCATCAAGAAGAAAAAAATTTGTTTGGTTTTGTTGCTTTAATGCAATACGATGATGATTCAATAATGGACTATGGAAAGAGATGGAGAAAATTAATGGCTAAGATTCTATTTTCCATTCCAACAACTAAACTAACTCAGATGTTCACTAAGAGTTGTGCAAAACACATCTTGCTATTATTGCATTTGTAGCAATATCAGACATTTGAGGAGGCCTTGGCACAAGCTAAGGTTATTGAGGATATCAAGTTACACAAGGGAAACTTAAAACTCTAAAACAAAAAAGATTGAAATAATAAGAACACTAAAAATCAAAATCACCAGGCCAAGCCAACCCACGTGAATCAAGTAGTGTTAAATCTCCAGAAAGGGGACAAGGGCAAGCAACAATAGAACTATTAGGCCCAACCTCCCCTATGCAATATAATCATCACAATAATAAGAAGCAAGGTAAAAACAAGGATCAGTGCCCTCCTCGCCGGTTTACACCATTGTTAGAGATGATGGCATCAATTTTACAACAATTGTGCGAGGTTAACACTATAACTTTACCAGATGTCAAGTTGATCGATCCTAACCAACCTAAATCAAAAGCATTTAGGGAGGATATTTATTGTTTATACTATTGTGACATCCTTCACAATGACCCCAAAAAAAATTGGGGACACACTTGAAATTTGAGAAATTGTTTGAGTGTTATCTTGATGGGAAATCAAGGTTATTCATCCATCTGATGATGAGCATGCATAAGCATTTTACATACTATTTTATAAATGTTTTGTCATCAGATTTTTTTCTCATTATGTAAGGGTTTCCCAATGTCCTTATGTTGTTGTGTTGTGTTGATTAAATTCATCATGTTTTATGTGGTTTATATTATGTTGTGTCATAATATAATATGTTTTGTAGGTTTAATTATTTTTAGATTATTTTGTTAGTGTGTGGTGTTATGTATATGTTTTTTTTTTTTTTTTTGTATTTACATGGCGGAATCGGTAGCCGCCACGAATCCGGGCAGGTTGTCCAACTTTTATGGCTGCCACAGTATTCTGCGCTGTACGCCCTAGAAGCCGCCATAGATCTTCGTGCAGTCTGCCCCTATAACCACCATGCCACAATCATTTTAAACCTTTTACACTGCTGAAAGCACCAGGAAAGGGACAAGCGTTCAGTCCGACGAGGCCCGAGATTTGAACCTTGGACCTTCGCCCCCCTTATGGGGTTTGGATGAACCAATTGGTCTACACCTCGGACCCGGTGTTATGTATATGTTTGTTCGTATGTTATGTTTAGTTATGTCATGTTTTAAATTAATTAAATTATAAATTTTTATAACTTTATAATTTAAAATATTTAAAAATTGTTCGTTTATAAGTTTGTTTTTAAATTAATTAAATTATAAAGTTTTATAACTTAATAATTTAATATAGTTAGAATGGTTATGTTATAAATATGTTTTAAATTAATTAAATTATAAAGTTTTATAACTTTATAATTTAATTATATTTAAGAATGTTATTTTATAAATGTTTTATATTCTAATTAATATTTTTCTTATTGGCAGGATTATAATTTTAATTTTCGAATGCCAATGAGGAGAAATATTAAATCCTTAGAAAAAGCTTTATTGATATTAGGGTTTCAAGAATTCATTTTTTAAAAACTGACAAAACGGAGTAAACTAATCAAGAGGAACAAATTTCTCAAGTTATAAATGGAAATTAGAAACCAAAGAGAGGGCCATACATTTTTTGCAGAGGAGGAGAAAGGAGTTGAAAGGAGCCAAAACAATGTTATGAGGAAGATACAGAGAAGTCCATATTACAGAGAAAGGAGTTGAAAGGTTTAATTCTTTTTAGATTATTTTGTTAGTGTGTGGTGCTATGTATATGTTTGTTCGTATGTTATGTTTAGTTATGTCATGTTTTAAATTAATTAAATTATAAAGTTATAAAACTTTATAATTTAATATATTTAAAAATTGTTCATTTATAAGCTTGTTTTAAATTAATTAAATTATAAAGTTTTATAACTTTATAATTTAATATAGTTAGAATGGTTATGTTTTTTTTTGAAAAAATTGAAAAAACTTGTATTAAAACAAAGAACAGTTACAAGTGGGAGTAGAAACATCCCAGCCGAGAGCAGAGAAGCAAGATTACAACAAGGCGCGAAAACACGACATGTCGCGAAATCGCGACATGTCGCGAAATCGCGACACCAAACCAACCAAGGCCGCGCCACAGCAACAAGTCGCGAAATCGCGACAGACAGTCGCCGTGGCCGCTAAACACCAAAAGTGTCACGAAATCGCGACGACACAACACCAAAGCGCCCAGTCACCAAAAGTGTCACGAAATCGCGACGAGAAATCCAGAAGGCGCCTGTTCTCCAGAAGTGTCGCGATATCGCGACGAGTTCTCCCCTTGGCGCCAAATCTGCAAAAGTGTCACGATATCGCGACGTCTTTTCCCCATGGCGCCAGTTCTCCAAAAGTGTCACGATATCGCGACGAGTTTTCCCCTTGGCGCCCCTTCAGCAAAAGTGTCACGAAATCGCGACGAGTTTTCCCCTTGGCGCCCATTCCTCAAAAGTGTCGCGATATCGCGACGATTTTCCCCCATGATGCTTGTTCTCCAAAACTGTCGCGAAATCGCGACGAGTTTTCCCCTTAGCGCCCTTTCTTCAAAAGTGTCGCGATATCGCGACGAGTTTTCTCCTTGGTGCCCAATCTTCAAAAGTGTCGCGATATCGCGACGACTTTTCCCCTTGGTGCCAGTTCTGCAAAAATGTCGCGATATCGCGATGATTTTCCCCCTGGGTGCCCATTCTTCAAAAGTGTCGCGATATCGCGACGGCTTTTCCCTTTGGCGTCTATTCACCAAAAATGTCGCGATATCGCGACGATTTTCCCCCTTGGCGCACATTTTCCAAAAGTGTCACGATATCGCGACAGCTTCCAACCAAAGGCTACGACGGCGAAACAGGTCGCGAAATCGTGACAACTTCCCACCAAAGGCCGCGACGGCGCAACAGGTCACGAAATCACGACAGCTTCCCTCCAAAGGCCGCGACGGCGCAACAGGTAGCGAAATCGCTACAACTTCTCTCCAAAGGCCGCGACAGCGCAACATGTCACGAAATCACGACAGCTTTCCAGCAAAGGCCACGATGGCACAACAGGTAGCGAAATCGCGACACCTTCCCTCCAAAGGCCATGACGGAACAGGTAGCGAAATCGCTACAGCTTCTCTCCAAAGGCCGCGACAGCGCAACATGTCACGAAATCGCGACAGCTTTCCAGCAAAGGCCGCGACGGCACAACAGGTCACGAAATCGCGACAAAAACCACCCTTAGCATTTTTCTTACTCATTGTCGCAAGGATCGTTCCAGACCTTGCCTAATCACTTCATCCACCAGAGGCATGTCACTGTGCAGCTGCACCCCTACCTCTTTCTCAGCACCCATCTTCGCAAGGAAATCGGCCACCTTATTTAAATCTCTACTCACATAGACAGGGATCACGTCATCTAATTCCCTCCATAGTTCCTTGATTTGAGAGATCAGAATCCGCAACCTCCATGCTTTCGAAGAAAAGTTCCTCATGCAATCAAGAGCGCCAACCAGGACTTGAGAATCGGATTCGAGAATTATCCTCCTGTGACCCTGCTTAACAGCCCAGATGGAAGCAGATTTGATAGCAATGGCTTCGGCTTCATTGTTTGTGGCTCTGCCCAAGCCTTGCAGTTCCCAGTAGAGCACTGAACCAGCATGATCCCGACAAACTACACCAATACCCGCACTGCCCGGATTGCCTTTTGCAGCTCCATCAGTATTGATTTTGATCCAACCTTCTGGGGGAGGTTTCCAGCTAACTCTGTCTTGTCTCTCTTGCCCCTCAACTCCCTCTTCCAGAGGCCCAAGACCAACCTGATTTTCCTCTTCAGCATAGATGGCAACAGTTTCTGTGACTTTGCTCCAGATGACCTGCCAAACTCCGTCTATCGAGGAGAAAGTTTCTCTAAAAATCCGGGCATTTCTCTCCAGCCACACTTGCCACCAGATGAAAAGTAAGCCAAGCTCCCAACCAATTCGGAGAGCTATAGATTTAAATCTGCCCCTTTTCCATTTTTCCCAAATATTGGCTCGATTCAGATCACCATTAGCCTGGAGTTTATAGTGAGAGAACCAGCGCTTCCAAATCTGACGCGTGAAAGGGCACTCGAACATCAGGTGATCAGCTGTTTCCTCATGCTTGTGGCATAAAGCACACTGAGAAGGACCGATGATTCCTCTACTTCTGAGATTGTCAAAGGTGAGAATTCCATTGTGCATAAACTGCCAGGCAAAGAAATTTACTTTCGGCCAGCCCTTGGAATGCCAAATCTTTCTCCAATCTTGAACCGAAAATGAGTGTGGGGGAGGCTCTGGGAGGATCTTTTCGTATCCGTCCTTTACTGTATATACCCCAAGGTTCCCATAGCCCCAAGCTAATTCATCCTCCTCATCCCTCCCTGTGAGGAACCTTTCTGTCAAGATTTTGTTCAAGATGGGTGCCAGCTCCGGAGGGATTGTAATTGGCCACTCCTCCCACCTCTTAAACTTTTTAAACTTATACTCCCCCATTTGGCTGGTGTTAAAATAGCTTTCAATTTGAATCCAGCCCTTGGCTTCTATGGCGGATTTGATTGGTTGTAATTCGGGAAACGTAGCAATGATGGGTGGATACTGGTCCCATGAATCAGTCCAAAAACGTGCCTTATCCCCTCTCCCCACTTTCCAAAATAATTGGTCTTTGATAACCTGAGATCCAAGCTTGAGAGTCTGCCACACTAAGGATCCAGTACCATCCAGGGGGAAACGACCCACCTCATTGGGGTGGACATGACCCAAATATTTATTGGTGAGGATTCTATTGAATAAGGAGGTTGGCTGGGAAATCCACCTCCAATACAGTTTTCCAGCCAAAGCTTTGTTATTAAGCTTGGAGCTTCTCAGTCCCAGCCCTCCTTTATCCTTGGGTTGGGTAACTTTATCCCACCCAACCAAGGCCCATTTTTTCTCCCCTTTTGCACCTTCCCATAAAAATCTTCTTGCCATTTTGTCCAGCTCTTTCCATATAGTATGAGGGGCAGCCAGGATAGAGAATTTATAGATTGGCATGGCCTGAATAACTGACTGCAAGAAAGTTAATCTACCCCCATAGCTTAACCATTTATGAGACCAATGATTCATTCTATCTTTGATACCTTCCAATAGATCCTTCCAGATATCTATTTTTAATTTTTTGAAATGCAAGGGAACTCCCAAGTAAACTATTGGAAGAGAAGTCCTTGTGAATCCCAGGATCTCAATAACTCTATCCTGCAGCCTTTGGTCAAGATTGAAAAAGACCACTTTGGACTTCTTGTCATTGAGGGCCTGGTTTGAAGCCCTAAGGTAGACATTAAGAGTATCTCTGATTCCTCTAGCTTCCCTGAAACTGGCCACACCAACCAATCCAGTATCGTCCACAAACTGCAAGTGAGTCAAAGTTTCCTCCCCTACCTTGATACCTGTTAGCAGGCCTTGATGCCTTCTCCTCAAGAATAGTCTACCTAATCCTTCAGCCAAAATGAGGAAAAGATAGGGAGAGCAAGGGTCTCCTTGGCGAAGACCACGAGTGGCTCCAAAAGGTTGCGAGGGAAGACCCTTGATAAGAACAGAATAAGAGGGCGTAGAAACACAGCTCATGACCCAATCAATCCAGTCCTGGGAGAAGCCAAAGGCTGCCATCATTTTAGACAAGAAGCTCCACTCCACCCGGTCATAAGCCTTGGACATATCCAGTTTAATGAACATTCCTTTATTACCAGATTTTTGCATTGTATGGATAGCCTCCTGAGCGAGAACCACCCCATCCAAGATTTGTCTTCCCTCAACAAAACCCCCTTGTTCTGAAGAAATGATGTTATGAAGGAGAGGTTTGAGCCGCTCAGCCATTATCTTAGTGATTATTTTATAAATCACGTTGCATAAGGCAATAGGTCTGAAATCAGAGATATGAGTCCCCTCCTCCCCTTTTGGAATTAAAGTGATGAAGGTATGATTTATTGCCCTAAGCATTCTTTTATTAGTTCTGGATTCCTCTGTGACAGCCAAAACATCCTCCTCCAAAGTATCCCAAAAGGCCTGAAAAAACTCAATAGGAAAGCCATCTGGACCAGGAGATTTGCCAGTACTCATTCCAAAGACCACATTTTTCAATTCATCTCTATCAATGGGTCTAAGTAGGGCCTGATTTTCTTCTTCAGAGATAATAGAAGGTATGACATTAATAACTTCGTTCTGAGCCTCAACATCTTGCTCCATACTTTCCTTAAAAAGTTTAGAAAAGTAATCGATTGAGTGGTAGTGCATACCAGGAAGAGTATCAAAGGAATGTCCATTCTCATCTTTAAGGGCTTCCATGTTATTCATCTGTCTCCTAGCACAAGCTGACCGATGAAAAAATTTGGTATTTCTATCCCCTTCTAATAACCAAGTATTTCTTGCTCTCTGTTTCCAGTAAATCTCCTCTTGGTTATCAATGGCCTCAACCGCTTTGCGCAAGGCATCATCCTCGGATTTGAGTTGCTCAGTAATTGTTCCTTCCCTAAAGAGTTTTTGAACCTCCTCCCATCTGGCCACCAAGGGGGCTCTTTGGAGCTGGAAATCTGACTTATTATCTTTCCTCCATTGTTTCAGTTGAAGTTTGACAAAATGAAGTTGTTTGTGAAATCTAAACATTGCTGTCCCAAAAGGTGGACGGCCTTCTTCCCACCATTGTGGAATTTTCTTTCGAAGGTCCTCCTTTTGTAACCAAAAATTCTCAAATTTAAAAGGCCTGTGATGCTGCCCTGTCATAGTCCCTCCCTCCAACAAAATGGGAAAGTGATCTGAAACTGGGCCCTCCAAAATCTGGAATTTAGTATTCCACTTTACAAATGCCTCCTCCGAGACCAGAAAATGATCTAACTTGACCTTCCTGCTGTGTGGCTCCTTCCTCTTGTTAGTCCAAGTAAAGTAGGTTCCAGGACCTTTAACATCCACTAATTGAAAGGCCTGGACTTGGGCAATCAGAAGCCGATCCCCTGGATCCAAAATTGGGGTTCCACCTTCCTGATCTCGAGCAGATAATTTTGCATTAAAATCCCCTGCAATAATCCAGTCTAAGTCTTCCCTGGAGGACCTCATGTTATGTACAACTTTCCATTGGAGCCTCTGGCCATCAAGGTCTTGGGCCCCATAAAAATTAGTGATTAAGACATGTTCAGCTGTGACATTATTCCTAAAATGAGATGTGAGAACACCCCTCCAAGCTATATGTTCTAGTGCAGTCCAATCCAGAGGGTTCCAAAGAGTAACAATCCCCCTTGAAGCACCTTGGGCAGCCACATCCATATGACCAGCGCCCCTCCAGATTCTATTAACTGTTTTACACATAAGATCTAAAGACATTTTCGTCTCCTGGATAAGCAAAAAGTCTGTTTTACATTTTCCTAAGAGTCTTTGAACAACAGATTGATGGGTTCTACTGTTTAAACCCCTAACATTCCAAGATTGAATAATCATTGAAAACCTTGAGAGCAGTAAGAATCAATTGTCCTCACCGATCCTCCATTGATCAGCTTGTCTCCTTGAGCTGCAATCAGGTCCTTATTTGACTTTCTGCCCGCTCCTTGAGTGTTGCTGTTTTTGGATCTCTTTTCCACCTGAGATATCCCCAGGGCTGGCCTTTCTCTATTTTTTTTTGCAATTCCCATGCTGACATCCTTAATTACTGGCGGCGCTTGGGAGTGCACTATCAGTGCCCCTGCATTTTCTGGCTGCAGTAACTCAGTGGGCTCAATCACCTGTTCTAAGACAGGAGGAGATGAAGGAGAAACATGAGTGTGGATGTTATGGACCTCAATATTCCCATCCACTCCTTCCATGTCTTGGTCCTCCTGATCCACTAATGTCTTAAAAATTTCATATCTGTTGGTTGGCTTGGGTTGTAATTGCTCCTTACCATTTTTCTTCTACTTTCTCCTTCTTTTGGCCTGTTCAAAGCCATCTTTCTGACCCTCATTACCCTGAGGAGTATTGGATGTTTCTTTGGCAGGAGTAGACTTACCCTCTCTGGGGCGATTTGGCATTCCAAGCGGGGCTTCCGTTTTAGTGTTCAAAATATTTGGACAAAACCGGGCCAAATGCCCATGTTTGTGGCAGACTCTGCATCTGAAAGGCAGAGCCTCATAGTCTAACTGTTGGATCCAAGATATTCCTGCCAGTTCCAGTTCCACCTCTGTCGATAGAGGCTGGCTAATATCCATTTCCACGCAGATTCTAGCAAAGACACCAGAGTTACCTTCTATGGTGTCCTTGGAGACGCCCAGGTGTCTACCAAGGGAGTTACCGATCATTTCCAGGACCTGCTCCCCCCAAAACTCCATTGGAAGAGCGTACAGCCGGATCCAAACCGGGACAGCCGTGGGTTCGATGCGAGGATCGAATCCCACTCTCCAGGGTTGAACAAATAACCTTGTCGGACCGTGGTTTCTCTTCTCTGACTCAAACGCCCTGTTTCTATCAGCTAAAGAAGAAAAGCTAACAATGAAATACCCGTTACTAATAAACCACAGGGAGTACTCACCATGAGGCTCCCAGTTCTTTTTGACCCAAGTGTGCAAGAAATTCAGGGTAGGTCGGATACCCATGAATTTACAAATCAAATCATGGTTGGCTCTGTATAGGATTGTGTCTTCGACCAGCTTTGGTTCGATTACAATCTTGGGTCTTGAGGCGGATTGTGGGAGACATCCGTTAACTCGATGCGCTGCTGAACTCTTGCCAGCGTTCTTGAATAGCGTATTAAGAGTATTTCTCTGAGCTTCGCCGTTAGAAGACGAAGGATTGTCTTTTAGCAGTTCAGCGTAAGAGCTCTTTCTCCCAGAGAGAGGGTCTGGAGGAGACCCCATTGGGCCCTCCTGAGGCAGCAAGCGATCCTTCAGATCCATAATAACAAAACACTACGGGAATCCACCTGATGTCCTGGATTTTCCTTCGCTCCACAAACCCTAGAACATCGCCTGTCGCCTGCGCAGAGAATTTCCCGCCAAATCGCCAGAGCTCAAAATTTCCTCGAAAGTAGAAAATTATGATCTATTTTAGTTATAATGGTTATGTTATAAATATATTTTAAATTAATTAAATTATAAGGTTTTATAACTTTATAATTTAATTATATTTAAGAATGTTATTTTATAAATGTTTTATATTCTAATTAATATTTGTATTATTGGCAGGATTATAACTTTAATTTTTGAATGCCAATGAGGAGAAATATTAAATCCTTTGAAAAAACTTTATTGATATTAGGGTTTCAAGAATTCATTTTTTAAAAAATGACGGAACGGAGTAAACTAATCAAGAGGAAAGGATTTCTCAAGTTATAAATGGAGAATTAGAAACCAAAGAGAGGGCCAAACATTTTTTGTAGAGGAGGAGAAAGGAGTTGAAAGGATCCAAAGCAATGTTATGAAGAAGATATAGAGAAGTCCATATTGCAGATAAAGGAGTTGAAAGGTTTAATTCTTTTTAGATTATTTGTTAGTGTGTGGTGTTATGTATATGTTTGTTCGTATGTTTTTTTTGAAAAAATTAAAAAAAACTTGTATTAAAACATTGATCAGTTACAATTGGGATAAGACACATCCTAGCCGAAAACAATGAAAGCACATGATTACAAGAGAAGAGGAAGATTTGCACTGGATCCAAATCTCTTGAACCAATAGCAAGCTAGCGGAGAGAGCTAATAGGTCTGTTACAACAACTTATCGTGAAAATGTGCAACAAACACCAACTTCACCTCTAGCCGCGAAAAAGCTACAAGTCACGAAATCGTGACACAAGACTCCTCTGACCGCAAAAAAGTCAACCTATCATGAAATCGCAACAAAAATCCATCCTTGGCCGTGATAGAGCAACATGTCATGATATCACGACAACTATCCGCCAGCGGTCACAATGATGCAACACGTCGTGAAATCGCAACAACTTTCCTCCAGCGGTCACGATGGCGTAACATGTCATGATATCGCGACAACTTTCCTCCCTTGGCCGCGACGGCGCAACATGTCTCGATATCGCGACAACTTTCCTCCCTTATCCGTGTCGGTGCAACATGTCATGATATCGTGACAACTTTCCCTCGACGGCAGCGACGGCGCAACATGTCGTGAAATCGTGACAACTTTCCTCCCTTGGCCGCGACGGTGCAACATGTCACGAAATCACGACAACTTTCCCTCGACGACAGCGACGATGCAACATGTCGCGATATCGTGACAACTTTCCTCCCTTGGCCGCGACGGCACAACATGTCGCGATATCGCGACAACTTTCCTCCCTTGGCTGCGACGGTGCAACATGTCACAAAATCGCGACAACTTTTCCTCGACGATCGCGACGATGCAACATGTCGCGATATCGCGACAACTTTTCCACATAGGCCGCGACAGCGCAACATGTCGCGATATCGCGACAAATTTCCCTCGACGGCAGCGACGGTGCAACATGTCACGATATCATGTTTGTTCGTATGTTATGTTTAGTTATATCATGTTTTAAATTAATTAAATTATAAAGTTTTATAACTTTATAATTTAATATATTTAAAAATTGTTCATTTATAAGCTTGTTTTAAATTAATTAAATTATAAAGTTTTATAACTTTATAATTTAATATAGTTAGAATGGTTATGTTATAAATATGTTTTAAATTAATTAAATTATAAAGTTTTATAACTTTATAATTTAATTATATTTAAGAATGTTATTTTATAAATGTTTTATATTCTAATTAATATTTGTCTTATTGGCATGATTATAACTTTAATTTTTGAATGCCAATGAGGAGAAATATTAAATCCTTTGAAAAGGCTTTATTGATATTAGGGTTTCAAGAATTCGTTTTTAAAAATTGATGGAACGAAGTAAACTAATCAAGAGGAACAAATTTCTCAAGTTATAAATGGAGAATTAGAAACCAAAGAGAGGGCCGAACATTTTTGCAGAGAAGGAGGAGAAAGGAGTTGAAAGGAGCCAAAGCAATGTTTTGAAGAAGATACAAAGAAGTCCATATTGTAGAGAAGTCAAGCTTATTGTAAGATCAATATTTTATATTAAATATTTTGGATTCAAATATGTGTATTTGAAATTGAAAAAAAAAATGTTTAATATAATTTTTCAATAATTAATATTCCCTTGAAGATTGCATCATGTCATTGTTCTGCTGTGTGAATACTGGTAAACAGTGATTTGGTTTAAGTTTCTGTGATTGGTTTTGTCTGTGTCATTTGTCCGAGATAGAGGATTATTTTCTTATCATAAAACTTTTGATTATTTATTTTATACTAAATCATTTTTACATAGCCTAGTTCAATTTCATAAGAATTAAACCTTACACTAGGTTATCAATAATTTATTTAAATATTAAATTATTTTAATATTTAAATAAATAAATATATAAAAGATAAATGAGTACTCTGGTTTCAACTTTGATTTAATAAAGTTGAGAATTAGAGTTGATATCTTTTATTGAAATTTGTTTGGATTTCATGCTTCAAATACCATTTTATTTATTTACCGATCCAAACCCTACATTGAGAGGATTATATTTGTTATTAAATATTTTATTCCATAAATATTTAATAAGCAAATAATATGAGAAAAACATATTTATGAACTTGATTTTCAAAGTATAAAATTCATAGTTCATAGATCAGTTTTATATTAAAACCCTATGGATTATAATTATAAGATTTGAAAATCTTACAATTTTAGGGTTAAACATTATTACTTTATTTCATTTTCCAAATATTTTAATGTTGATTTTATATTTGGGATGAATAAAATGTTTTATAAATAAGTATTCTGGTTCTAACTTTGATTTAATAAGGTTGAGAATTAGAAGTGATTTATTTTATTAAAGTTTGTTTGGATTTCATGTTTTAAGTATAATTTATTTATGCACAAATCCAAACATTACATTGGAAGATTATGTTGGTTATTAAATATTTGATTTCATAAATATTTAATAAACAAATATAATAAGGAAGTACATTTATGAACTTGATTTTAAATCATAGAACTCACAATTCATAAATAATCTTTATAGCAAACCCTATGAATTTATGATTAATAAGGTTTTTAAAACCTTATGATTTTGGGGTTAAACATTTTTATTTTTTATTCATTATCTCAAATAGTTCAATGTTAATTTTATATTGGAGATGAATAAAATCTATTCATTGATTAAACCGTAGGTTTTAAAGGTGAATATTTATAATCAGTGGTTTATATCATCATTTTGAAATTTCACATACTTTAATTTTTATTAAGGTAATTGAAATTTCACATTAATTAAAATGCTAAGGCAAATTGTTATTTCAAATTAGTTTTGAAAGCATTTTAATCAATGGTATTGTTAAGTTTGCATCAATAGATCTTAATCATAAGGTAAATTTACTTTATCATTTGGATAATAGAATTTGGTGAAAAGCATGTTATACATGATAAACTTGAAATCATTTACTTAATTCCCAGGCCCCTTGTAAACAGAAACTTGCAAACCCAAGAGTTTATTCAGGCACTTATATAAACATCTATGCATGACACATAAAACATTAAGTGAGAACCTTGGAGAAATATTACGTTCTTTGCAAGAGAGAATTTAAATTCTAAGTTGTCGAGTGGTTTCGTAACCTGAAAAAATCACACCTCAACAAATTGGCGCTAGAAGGAGGGCTTGAAAGGTAAATATTTGATTTTCATTTGAAATCATTCAAATCTCAGTTTTAAAAAAAATTACAAATTGAAGGGTGTTATTTAATGCCAAGGTTTAATTGATGCATATCTTTTTATCAATTGATTAGTCATTTCATGCTTAGTTGCAAGATATATTTCTTTGACTAATAATATTGGCATTAAATTTTGTGTTCTTTGAAGTTCACTAATGGCATCGCTTACTTCAGTAAAGAAAATAATGGCATCTTGGATAGGTGATTATTATAGCAGTTTAAACATGCCTATTCATCAAATTCCTGAAGGTGTAGAAGTTTGTTTACCCAGATTTAGGCATGATGTGGATCAAGCCAAGGAACATATTCAGAGATACAAGAGTGTGTTAAGTCATTTGCAACTTATGCAGGGAGATGTTCCTTGCAGATTATTTTCATACCCATTGGATGAGGTTGCGCTTAAGTGGTACATACAATTACCTGTAAGGTATGCTACTTCTTGGGTTAAACTAGAGAAAGCATTTCTCAAACATTTTGGAAGGTTGGATGATTCAGTTATGATGTTAAATCAATTTGTTTCTATTCAAAAAATATTTAATGAACCCATGAGATCATTTAATGATAAATTCCATAGGTTGTATACCGAGGTGGGAACACATTATATCATTTCAGAAGAAAGAGCTACTCAAATATACATGGGAGCCTTAGATCATGTTACTGCTATGTTTTTGAAAGGTATTAAAATTACATCATTGCCTAGAGCTTACAATGAGGCAGTAACATTTGAACAACAATTGATATCTCAAGGTGTTAATATGGAGCAACTATACAGACTTAGACCTAAAAATCATAATCAAAGATCACAAATGAGTCAGGTTGAGGTTGATAGTTTAGATGTCACAAATACCTTAGATGTTGAGAATGAGGTGCAAGTTTTAGAGTCAATACCCATCAATGAACATTGTGATGATCAAGTTGATCAAAATGTAGAAACTGACTTAGAGCCATTATTCACAAAAGAGGATTGGGATGATCTTATAAAACAAAATACAGAAATTGATCCCACTGAAGAAACCCTTATCTTACCAAAATATGAATCTGAGGAAGATGAATTCTTTGAAATTGAGGAGGATGAATCTGAGAAAGATGAATTTTTTGAAATTAAAGAAAATGAATTTGAAAATGAATATGAAGAATATATAGAAGAAATGATAGATTTTCATCATTTGTTTCAGGAGGATAATGAGTGTGATGTTCAAACAGGTAAAGTTAAATAATTGAATGATCATAGATGTGATTTCATTGAATATTGCAAGGGATTACAAAAAAATAATACCTCGATGATGATTGTTCAAATGACTGATCCTAAAATATTATTGCTTGAGGAAGATGAATTGTTTGAAGTTGAAGATGAATTATTTATTGAAGAAGGTGAATCTGAAAATGAATCCAAATATGGTATGAAATAAAATATGGAATGTCACCAAGTGCTTCAGAAAGATAATGATTTTGTTATTTCAGATCATGAAGAAGAATTATTCACTTTATTCACAATTTCCAAAGAAGTTCTTATCTCAGATGATGTGCAGGAAATTGAAAGCCTTGTGTCACTTAAGGATCCTACAATGCTCATACAACAAGAAATCAATAGGTCTTCATCTCAGGTGATTGATATAGGTGAATTTGAAAAGGAAATTATAGACCTATCCGAAGTTTGCACAAAATATATGGTTGAACCTCACCCTTTAACTATAGAAGATAATTTTTATAATGGTTGGGGAAGATATGATGAATGTTTTTCTTTTATACCTACTGATAAGAATTTTTCTTCATCTGATATGCAGGATGCTAAAATTGATATCTTACATGAAGAGTCTACAACTCTTGTACAGTCAAAGAATCACATGTTTTCTAAAGCCACGATAAAATCTCATCCCTTAGCTTTAGAAGATAATTATTATAATGGATGGGGTATGTATGGTGAATCATTGTTTTCTCATACTTCTACTGATAAAATTTTTGTTTCACTTGATATGCAGGATGTTGAAACTTCTATTTCAAAAGAAGATTTCACAATTCCTACACAATCAAAAAATGACATGCCAATTGTAGAAATAGAGAAGGTTCCAAAATTGAATCACTTTGAAGATGAATTTATTGAACACCTTGCTGAAATTGAAAATGAAGAAATGGTAAATGTTTCTTATGACTCATTTGTTAATAATGAGGATGAGGTAAAGTCATCTCTTTTACCCGTGACTAATAAAAATTTGAGTACAAATTCACATGAATGGTTTGGATTTAATGTTGGTGATGACCTAAAGGAAAATGTTGATCTATCTAAAGTAACTCAGGTGGTTGATCAAGAAAATTTGTTATTTAACACATCTTGTGATCAATCAGATTTGTGGTTTGAAAATGATGGGCATACATTTAATTGGGTGCCTAATTTTGGTGTCTTTAACAAACAGGTATTTGATGAAGATGAAGAACTACAAGGTGATCATGATGGAGACCATGAAGAAAAGGAAAAAGTGATAAATGCTCATCAAATCTTGGTAAATGCTAATAATGATGTGTTGAGTATAAATGATGAGGTAAAATCTTCACCTTTCTCATTGGTTACAAAATTTTTAGGTAATGGGTTGCATGATAAGTTTTTGGATGCTAATGCTATCAATGATGAAATGTCAAATGTTGTTAACAAGAAGTTGGAGACAACTTCTAAAATTTTTGCCATAAATGAAATGAAGGAAAACATGTTTGAAATGCTTAATCAAATTCATGAGCAATCAACTAGTGAATCTTGTGCACAAATTTTTAATGATCTTCTTATACCAAATGTCCTAGATGCTTGTCAATTCTTGAATGATTGTGATTGCTTTAAAAACTTTGAAAGTGACTTGAATTTGAAATTTTTAGAAATAGGTTCTTATTTGCAAGATCTCCTATTTGAAAAGGGGAGCCTAGTTCTAAATTTTGAATCAAATTTTGAAATTTACACCTTTTTGAATAAGCAAAGGATAATTGAAAATCATGTTTTCACTTTTAAGTTTAATAAATCAAATCTTAAACATGGAACTGCTTATAATTTTGAATCAAATCAGTGGGATGAAATAGGCACAATGAGAATTTCTATTTTTGGCCTAATCTTATTTTTATTGGATTCTTATAAAACTTGTCAGGCATGTAATCATATATGTTTTCTAAAGTATGCTAATCGTATTTGGGATCCAGGGAAATGATGGCAGAAATTTTGTAGTGTCTTGTACATAATGTATATTTTTGTAAATAGTCTTTTGGATTTTGTTTTCTTGTTTTTGTGTTTTGTATAGTTTGTTGTTTTGTGAGTTTGTTAGTTAGTTATTTTGTTGATGTGTTAATGTGTGATGTTGTTGATGTTTTGTTGTTTTTTTGTTAAGTGTTGTCACATTTTGTTGTGTTTTGTTGAGTACAACAATAAATTGACTTTGCCAGTTTTGGAGCTTCATGATTTTGACGTGTGATTCAAGTTGATATAATTTCAAAGTGGGTTTTTCAAAAGTAAGGTAGTTATGATTGAGACGTTGGTCACTTGTTGGTTCTGTTTATGTTTGATCCTGGACTGTATAGGATGAAATTACCTGTTTTGAAAACCTGTGAAACCTGGAGAAAAAGAAAAATGAGATGTTAGTTTATGTCTTCATGAATGTGAACTAAGATAAGGAAATATGAAACATTGGAATTGTGTTGCAAAAGCTCCACGAGTATCACAAACACATTAAAGAATATCGTTTGAAATTTTGGATGCATGAAGTTGTCGGTTTTGCAAATTAGGGCAAAATATTTTATATACTCTTTCAGCCTTACCTGATCTCTAACCCAGGTGGCAGGTGGATTTGTTGCAAAGTACCATTCTATCAGATATATAAAAAAAAGAAAAAAATGATGAGAAATAAAAAAATGAGAGATAAAAAATGAGAAATAAAAAATGAGAGATAAAAAATGAGAGATATAAAAAAATGAAATGATGAATACAGTTGGAAATAAAGTCAAATCTATTACTAAGAACTAGATAATCTTCACCGGAGCTATAGACGCTCAATTGACAGTGAAGCAATGTCTAGAATAAAGGAAACACAACATCCACTTAATATCTGGGAGTTTCAGATAATCTCTACCGGAGCTATAAATGCTCGGCTGGCAGTAGAGCAATGCCTGAAGAGAATCGGGTGGAGGTTTTCCTTCAAAGAGAAATTGTTCATAGTCTAAAATGTGAAACTGACAATGGAATGTTGAATGGTTTCAGAAGATATGGAATGAATCACTTTGCACACACTGAGCTGATGCTGATGATTCTGGTGGTTCATGTCGAATTGGTCTATTCTCATTCTCTTGATATCACTGACGCTTATGATTTTAATATTTAGGTTTTGGTTGTTTTTAGAGTTTGGTTTTTAAATCCGAAATGTCCAGGGACATTTACCAGCAGAGTCGCCATTGTTGTGACGTCCTTCACAATGACCCCAAAAAAATTGGGGACCCACTTGAAATTTGAGAAATTGTTTGAGTGTTATCCTGATGGGGAATCAAGGTTATTCATCCATCTGATGATGAGCATGCATAAGCATTTTACATACTATTTTATAAATGTTTTGTCATCAAATTTTTGTCTCATTACGTAAGGGTTTCCTAATGTCCTTGTGTTGTTGTGTTGTGTTGATTAAATTCATCATGTTTTATGTGGTTTATATTATGTTGTGTCATAATATAATATGTTTTGTAGGTTTAATTATTTTTAGATTATTTTGTTAGTGTGTGGTGTTATGTATATGTTTGTTCGTATGTTATGTTTAGTTATGTCATGTTTTAAATTAATTAAATTATAAAGTTTTATAACTTTATAATTTAATATATTTAAAATTGTTCATTTATAAGCTTGTTTTAAATTAATTAAATTATAAAGTTTTATAACTTTATAATTTAATATAGTTAGAATGGTTATGTTATAAATATGTTTTAAATTAATTAAATTATAAAGTTTTATAACTTTATAATTTAATTATATTTAAGAATGTTATTTTATAAATGTTTTATATTCTAATTAATATTTGTCTTATTGGCAGGATTATAACTTTAATTTTTGAATGCCAATGAGGAGAAATATTAAATCCTTTGAAAAGGCTTTATTGATATTAGGGTTTCAAGAATTCGTTTTTTAAAAACTGACGGAACGGAGTAAACTAATCAAGAGGAACAAATTTCTCAAGTTATAAATGGAGAATTAGAAACCAAAGAGAGGGTCGGATATTTTTTGCAGAGAAGGAGGAGAAAGGAGTTGAAAGGAGCCAAAGCAATGTTTTGAAGAAGATACAGAGAAGTCCATATTGCAGAGAAGTCAAGCTTATTGTAAGATCAATATTTTATATTAAATATTTTGGATTCAAATATGTGCACAGTCTGTATTTGAAATTGAAAAAAATGTTTAATATAATTTTTCAATAATTAATATTCCCCTGAAGATTGCATCATGTCATTGTTCTGCTGTGTGAATACTGGTAAACAATGATTTGGTTTAAGTTTCTATGATTGGTTTTGTCTGTGTCATTTGTCCGAGATAGAGGATTATTTTCTTATCATAAAACTTTTGATTATTTATTTTATACTAAATCATTTTTACATAGCCTAGTTCAATTTCATAAGAATTAAACCTTACACTAGGTTATCAATAATTTATTTAAATATTAAATTGTTTTAATATTTAAATAAATAAATATATAAAAGATAAATGAGTACTCTGGTTTCAACTTTGATTTAATAAAGTTTGAGAATTAGAGTTGATATCTTTTATTGAAATTTGTTTGGATTTCATGCTTCAAATACCGTTTTATTTATTTACCGATCCAAACCCTACATTGAGAGGATTATATTTGTTATTAAATATTTTATTCCATAAATATTTAATAAGCAAATAATATGAGAAAAACATATTTATGAACTTGATTTTCAAAGTATAAAATTCACAGTTCATAGATCAGTTTTATATTAAAACCCTATGGATTATAATTATAAGATTTGAAAATCTTACAATTTTAGGGTTAAACATTATTACTTTATTTCATTTTCCAAATATTTTAATGTTGATTTTATATTTGGGATGAATAAAATGTTTTATAAATAAGTATTCTGGTTCTAACTTTGATTTAATAAGGTTGAGAATTAGAAGTGATTTATTTTATTAAAGTTTGTTTGGATTTCATGTTTTAAGTATAATTTATTTATGCACAAATCCAAACATTACATTGGAAGATTATGTTGGTTATTAAATATTTGATTTCATAAATATTTAATAAAAAAATATAATAAGGAAGTACATTTATGAACTTGATTTTAAATCATAGAACTCACAATTCATAAATAATCTTTATAGCAAACCCTATGAATTTATGATTAATAAGGTTTTTAAAACCTTATGATTTTGGGGTTAAACATTTTTATTTTTTATTCATTATCTCAAATAGTTCAATGTTAATTTTATATTGGAGATGAATAAAATCTATTCATTGATTAAACCGTAGGTTTTAAAGGTGAATATTTATAATCAGGGTTTATATCATCATTTTGAAATTTCACATACTTTAATTTTTATTAAGGTAATTGAAATTTCACATTAATTAAAATGCTAAGGCAAATTGTTATTTCAAATTAGTTTTGAAAGCATTTTAATCAATGGTATTGTTAAGTTTGCATCAATAGATCTTAATCATAAGGTAAATTTACTTTATCATTTGGATAATAGAATTTGGTGAAAAGCATGTTATACATGATAAACTTGAAATCGTTTACTTAATTCCCAGGCCCCTTGTAAACAAAAACTTGCAAACCCAAGAGTTTATTCAGGCACTTATATAAACATCTATGCATGACACATAAAACATTAAGTGAGAACCTTGGAGAAATATTATGTTCTTTGCAAGAGAGAATTTAAATTCTAAGTTGTTGAGTGGTTTCGTAACCTAAAAAATCACACTTCAACACGTACCATAGGCATAAAGGACATGACATTGAAGGATATCATAGTTTCAAAAATTTGGTGTAGAACATGATCAACAATAACAATCTAATCATTGACAACCCTCAGGCTACAAATAATCAAAACATGGAAATATTTAAAAACCCCTTGCCCAACCATGAGCCTTTGAGGAACAATGTCGACCAAGTGAATAAAGTGCAGATTGATCCACCTACACAAAGGCTTCATCGGTATGGTGAACGTTGTCACCAAGAATAGGAGATATGACCAACCCGGTCCTCCTCCCACTCCAGTTAGGATTAGAGTTGCATCCCCACAAAGGCTAACATAGAATAATCTTCTAGGCCCACCAACTAGATCAATGGTAACCATAAGAAATAGGATTATCCAAAGCCTACATATAATATCAGTAAAGCTATCGATTTATAAAATAATACAGTAGTATCCTAGGTATAGGGAGACACTAATGGATATTTTGAGGTCTGTAGAAGTTCAGTCCTAAGACCCAGAAGCATTTACAAATTTTGTGGGACATGTGCAACAGTCCAAGATCCCATGATATAGTTTTATGATCATGAAATCAAAATGGTCTCTATCGTTACAACGAATCCATAACTTCATATCATTGCATGTCAACCACACACCTTTCAAGCGAGTATTGATCAACACAGGATCTTCGATCAATATTATTACAACAAAGGCCTTAACATATTTGAAATTGCCAAAATTTCATATTGTGCCATCAACCTTCACATTACAAGCATTCAATGATGTATTATGCTTAACTATTGGCACTATAGTCTTATCTATTCAGGTAGAACTGAAGACCATCCCGATGATGTGTCACATGTTAGAAGGTGCAATGCAGTATAATATCCTCTTAAGTAGATCCTGGATAAGAGAGATGCGATGTGTACTCTTAATACTACATCAATATATCAAATACATACATTAGGGGCAAGTGCATGTGGTTCCTTTCAACGAGGAGCCATTCAAATATGTGAATCAAGTAGATTTACTAAGAGATTTCATACTTCCTTCAACCCATATGGATATAAGACCAACATCGCCTATTAAAAATCTAAAAGGTAAATCAAAGGAAGTGTGTGCTGGACCTTCAACATTAGCACCATGACCATTTATGCAAACAACAACTTTTACAAAACTTACAACATCGATGATGCTTAGAAATGACTAGAAGCTCAAGGTAGTAATGGATGAGAAAGAGTCAAAAGAACTGCCTGAGGTAGAAACTGCTAAAGTCTCTAATCCCATGAATGAGAGATATGTGCAAAATGAAGTCAAGGAGGTACAACAACCCACCTCACCTATTTATTGAGCTAGATCATCTACACTGTAGGTGACCATTCATTTGGTTAATCTTGGGTTAGTAGAGTACATAGTGTAGAATGTGATGTTCATACCTTTTATCAAAACTACATAAGATATGGGTAGAACTCAAACCCATAACTTTCCTGTAGGGACGGTGGTGCCACTAGGGATGCCACCCAACCAAACCAATTTCATCTATGGAGGTATTGATCAACTTACAAATCGTACACCCATATACCAAGATGATGAACCATTTGCAATGAATTTTCATTATCTATCCAACCCAAAGTTCATCTTGTGATATTTTGAATGTTACCATTGGCATGGTTACGATCTCAATTTATTTGAGTAGGGGCAAGAACTCCCTATGTACCGCAATATCAATTGCCAACTGATCAGTTTAGGTTGGGCTATAATATTAGAGTTCAAGACAAACTTCTAGTAGTATCTATTGATCGTCTAAATCTTATCTTGGGAGATGATGTGGATTGGAATCCTTATCATTCTAATACTTCTCATGTGTGAAGGGGTAACTAGAAAGTGACCTACATCGCTATAGAACCATTTAAAATCTATCATGACAACATTATGGTGGAGGTCAATCCAGAGGATATTTCGAGAACCAACTTGGTAATCAAAAACTTTGAAGATGCTGATGACATTGGCATGCAAATTCAAAATCTAGACCTAATAGTAGACACTAAATCAAAAGTTGCTTCTAAGGAAGTTAGAGTAGAATCCATTTCCAAAAGAGATGGACCAGAATGTGATTATAGAATAAATGATGATGAGGAGTCCTCAAACAATGAATAATATGAGGATGAGACTAAGTTGGCCTACTTAGGCCCTTGACATTTACATCATCTATTACTCGTGGAGCCAGTGGGCATGAATTATGGATACTTCATTGACGATAGTGACTATGAAGATGAGACTGATATGTCCTACCTAGGGCCTCAAAATTTATATCATTGCAATGAACCATTCAATATGGATGAGATGTATCTAAGAGTTTATCTTGGCCCACACCTCAGGGGAATACTGACTAATCCAGATGAAGTTTATCGCATAGTCTTCCTTGATCCTCATATATATAGGTAGCTCCTGCAACAAAATGATCCCATTTTCCAATCTATCCATAGACCAGATCCTGAGATCCCCATACCTCCAAAGCCACATATTGGGTATGAGAGTCACATCGAGAACGTAGAGTTGCACACACGTGGTCCTAGATATCTAACCCATTTCATCAACATGATCTCCATTGATTTGACCACTCCACTTCACAACCCATATGATCCTTCTAAACCATTGCATATTAATCTAGATGCTATTGATTGGGATCGCATTGATTCACCTCTAGAGCCTAAATATTTCTTCCCCAATGAAGAAATGTTACAACCGTTTCACTTTGCACTAGGCTGCACACATGATGTTTATCATGCCAAGGTTAATTCTAATGTGAAACCTTTAAACCCATTGGATGACATCCACCTAATTCGTATGCCTCACCAACTTGAGGAGGGATCACACATATTAGTAGAGAAAATATTTGATTTGGATATCAATGATGATCCCACTAATCCTAAGAAGGTCAAATTTGGAGATAATATATCTCCTGATGAGTGTGCCAACCTCATTCCTCTACTAAAAGAGAGACCTAATCTCTTTTCTTGGATGTATAAGGATATTCTGGTTCTAGATTTGAAATTGGTTACTCATAACCTTTTGCTAGATCCCTCTAAAAAGCAAATCAAGTAGAAGCTCAATAAAATACATCCAATCGTTGATTTAATGGTTAAATATGAGTTGTAAAAGCTGTTGGATGTAAATTTTATCATCTCCATAAACTATCCAAAATGAGTATCAAACATGATACCTATAGAAAAAACAAATGGAAGAATTAATATCTGTATGGATTTCAAAGACCTCAACAAGGCAACACCAAAGGATTCATTCCCGTTGCCCAATATAGATGCTCTTGTAGATGCAACTGTAGGTCATGAGATGCTTACCCTTATGGACGATTTTTATTATTACAATAAAATTTGTATTAAACCTAAATACCAACAAAAAAATATGTTCACAATGCCATGGGCAATATTTTGTTATAAGGTTATGCCATTCAGTCTTAAAAATACTAATACCACATATCAGTGAGCCATGACATACATATTTCATGACTACATGTACAAAATCCTAGAGGATTATATTGATGACTTAATGGCAAAGTCATTACTACGTGAAGAGCATACTGAGGTTCTTAGAAAAGTCTTTGATTTCCTGGTAGAGCATAATGTCAGGTTGAATTCCAAGAAATACGTCTTTGGTGTAACATCAGGAAAACTCTTGGGATTAATCATTTCTAAGCCAAGGATCGAAGTCGACCCAACAAAGGTCAAGGCCATACTTGAAATGTGTCCTCCCACCAATATAAAATAGCTAAGGATCTTGTAAGGAAAAGTAGCATCCATAAAGTGATTCATCACATAATTATCAAATAAATGCTGACCCATGAATCGACTGCTACACAAGGGGGTCTCCTTCAATTGGGATGAGGACTGTCAAGCGGCCTTTGTTGAAATCAAGCAATACCTAGAAATATTGCTAGTACTAGCTCCACCAATGCCATATGTGCCTTTTATTCTTTATATATCAGCCACTAACTTTGCACTGGGAACCATGTTAGCCCAAAAGAATGTGCAAGACAAAGAGCAAGCAATATATTATTTCAGCCACACCTTGGTGAGTTATGAGCTAGGATATGTATACATAGATAAGCTATGCTTAGTAGTGGTTTTTATGACTAAGAAGTTGCACCATTACATGCTGAGTCATACGATGTATGTGATATCAAAACAAAATCCTTTGCAGTATATGATGAGCAAGACATATCATTACACTCATACTGCAAAGTGGATCATGCTACTGACCAAATTTGAATTTGAATTCGTCATCCAAAAGTCCATCAAGGGATAGGTCATAGCTAATTAGTTGATAGAGGCACCTCTTAAATATAGTAAACCTCTTGTCTTAGAGCTTCTCGGTGATGAAGTCTTTGCATTATTGGAATCTCCCAAACCTGAATAACCAGACAATAAAACTGACATAACTTTATTCTTTGATGGTTTGAAGTGTGAGCAAGGGGGTGGTGCAGGAATTATATTTTTCATGCCACAATGTGATCCAATACCCTTGTCATTTAAGCTAGAATTTCCTTGTACCAATAACAACTCTGAGTATGAGGCCCTAATATTGGATCTCCAAACAAAAATCATCATAAAAATCAAAATATTAAACATATTTGGTGAATCCCTTCTTATTATTAACCAGGTTAAGGGACTATTTCAATGTAGGTATCCTAAATTAAAATATTATAAGGATCTTGTTGACACTTATCTAGCCTAGCTAGAGTGGTATGACATCGAGGCAATCTCTCATACATCAAATAGATTTGCAAAAACTATGGCATCTTTAGGATCTTTGATCCCTCAAAATTTATCTATCGATTTCACTATCATTCATGTGAAGACGCTTTGCATTCCACGATGCATTGTGAGGATTTTAAAAATAAAGAATAAGTCAACATGATTCGTATAGAACCAAACCATGAGTGGTTCGATAAAGCCAAAGACTTTCTTAAGAATCTACCCTAGGGGTATTTGATCTCGTAGGGTCCTATGGGGAATGTCACCACCATTCACCACAGGGTTGTGTCTTAGTATGCATTCATGCATATCAAATCATAAAGGGAACAAGTTGTTTTGTCAGTTGAGGTTGTAACTTATCAGGACTAGATGTCACAATTGCATGACTTCCTTAAGCTTGGATTAATCCCGTAGAGATTATCGCGTGCCGTGAAGTACACATTCAAACAGAAAGCAAAAAAGTATATCTTGCTAGGAGATATTTTATACCATCAAAGCTATGATGGAATTCTCCTTCGTTGTCTTGAGCCCCAAGAATCATCTTGGGAAATTTTGCAATCTCATGATGGTACATGTGATGGTCATTTTAGTGGTATGGCCATCGTCAAGTGCATCCTTCGAATGGGTTATTATTAGCCCACTGTGGAGAAGGATTGCACTGCGTATGTCAAGAAATGCATTAAATATCAACATCATGCTAATATTATGCACTTGCCATCATAGGCCTTACAAACCATCCAAGAGACTTGGCCATTTTATTAGTGGGGTTTTGATTTGATTGGTAAGATCTCTCCCCCATCATCGGGCTGACATACATTTATTATAATGGCCACTGAGTACTTTACAAAATGTGTGGAAGTAATCCCTATGAAAATGACAACAGGAGCATGTATTGTGGAGTTCATACTCCACAATATTATATGTAATTTTAGGATACCATCCAAGATCATATCAGATAATATAACATCATTCAAAAACAAAATTGTAAGGGCTTTAACATCCAAGTACAATATACAACACAGTTTTGCGACTCCATACTATCCATAAGAAAACGGGTAAGCTAAAGCTTCTAACAAGACAATGGTAGCTATCTTGAAAAATATTTTTCAAGATAACCACAAAGACTAGCATATACAACTGCCCCTTGTATTATGGGCTTACAGGACTAGTATATGGACACCCACTAGGGCAACCCCATTTTCACTAGTATATGGTGTTGAGGCCATTATGCCCTTGGAATTGGAAATTCCAACCCTATGCGTTGCATTGAAAGAGTTCATCGATGATGACACCATGTGGTAAGCTCACCTCGACCAATTAAGGCTTCTTGATGAATATTGCGTGAATGCCCTTGAGCATCTTCATGTTTATCAAGAACACATAAAATGAGCTTATAAAAACAAAGTCCATTTGAGAGAATTTAAGGTTGGTGATCTTGTATTGAAAGAGAACCAATAGAACTCAAACCTGTCATCGCACTTGTGAGATAAATTTATGGCCAACTGGTTAGGTCCATATATCATCTTAGAGTAGATAGGACCTAGAATGTATCACCTAACATCAATTGAAGGTGTTGAAGAGCCTGAACCTCTCAATATTCTTCATATTAAGGTGTTCCACACGTAATTAAAAAATTCAAAAACATTTAAAAAATTCAAAAACATTCAAAATAAGCAAAATTTAAAAAACATGGAAAACACCAAAATCCATAAAAATAAAAAAGCAACAAAATTGCAAAAACAATTTAAAACACAAAAATACAAAAAAAATTGTAGTATGCATTTCATTTTGCACATGCATTCATATAATTGCATTGCATTAGGCATGTTCATACACTACAATTACATTATAATAGGTTGTTTTTGCAATCCTACAAACGACACCATGTTTGTACTGAAATCATGCATCTATTCATCATCATCCATCCATCACCCTTGTGAGTAATTGTGTTTCTCAACACAACCCTCTCTGTTGCTATGAGGAATATACTAGGTTTTTCTAGTCATTCAACCATACCTAGTGATTTTATTAGATTTTGTAGAATTATTGCTTTGCTTTTGAAAATAAGGTATAGTTTTGATAGCACATGGCATATATCAAAATCCTATCACTAATCAAACACATTAACAATCCTAATTAGGACAAGGAATGATGAACACTACAAGGTGGTCCTAGTCACCTTAAGCGAAAGGTTTTACTTGCTCATTTTGTTATGTGCATGGTCTAGAGTGTTGATCATTGGAAAAAGGACAAGATCCCCCCTACCCAAGAAATCCCTTGGTTATCAAAAAGAAAAAAATACCATAATAAAATTATATCCCTTCCTCAAAACAAAATACAAAATAAACAATGATTTTCATCACTAAGCATGAGCAAGTATCCCAATAAATCAAAAGAAAAAAAGGGGTGAATAGCTTGAATCTCTAGAATGGTCACTACTTGAAACCATAGAGTGATCCCTAATACAACAATGGGCTGAATGAATCCCGCCTGACATTGGGGTAGGTCTAAGCAATTTACAAATGAGCTAGCTTTAGGTGGCCTATATTACCTAGTGGTCTAGTCCAACTGCGTCTAAACCTAGGATCATGGTGAATATTGGTGATCCTCATTACAACAATGGGTTGAATGAATCCTACCTGGTAATGAGGTAGTCTTATGTATCATCTAAAATATTCATTTGCACACACAGGGATAATGAATATCTTGGTATTTCATAGCAAAAAAATTACCTTTCAGGAGTTTGGTATGGTCATTATACAAATTTTGATTAATCAACTAGGGTGTTTGAGTCTGATGAAATAGCTCAAAAATTCCTCATAGCAACAAATCATCTCACACCATAGATCATTACATACATTTAAAACACATCATTTCATATGTGGATGTTTAAATGATTAATTCTTATGATAAGATTTAACATTTATATTCATGATTTCTATATGTTATGTGGTGTCATCCATTAGATTGTTAAACTCATATTGCATTCATTCCTTATGTTTTAAGTGATTAAAGCATACAGGTTCATTTACATTAGATTATATCATGTAAATAATTCATTACATACATTGCATTCATCATATCATAACAACATAATTTAGATGCATACAATTAAATCAAAATTAAACATGCATTTAATAATAAATATTGCATCCATATATACATACATAAGTAGTCCATCTACACATATAGATCATAGCATCTAACCATACATACATCATCTAGCTAGTGCATGTCATCAATACATCACATCATATAACATCCAATCAAATCATCTAAGCATTGCATACATATTGCATCACATAAACATAAAAGCATACATATAATACACATAATGAGTCTTGAATAAAAGATGATATCATATATATGTGTGTAGATCAAAGTACATCAAGATACATCAAAGATACCTACAGGCTACAATTGTGTAGGTCCTCATACCTTACACTAAAAATAGTACATGTATCTCACAAGCTGTACTAAGATGAGCTTGCACCCCCTGGAGCACCTCCACCATATTTGCCCTCTTTGTGAGTCCACCTAGAGCTGGTGCATGTGGATCTCTCTGATCTACCATCAGTCCTACAACTAGATTGCACCAAATATTTCCCAGACTCACCCTATCTATTTTTGTGGAAGCCCCCTGCTATAGACCACTCTTTAGGAGTGCCGTCTAGGAGCCTAACATCTGCATGTAGTGCCACAATGAGCCCTATATCTACAACCACCTATTTGGTAGCATTCTCTAATAGTCCCTATAGATATTTGATCTCTGCATCACCACTCAACCTTGTGGGTCCCTAAGCTATCGATATAACTACTATAGTCTGTGAAGTGGAAGGGTCACCACTAGCTGCCTTGAGCAGGTTTTGCTTTGTAGTCCTAAATTCTAGATGAGACTAGATAAGATCACGCTGCCTAGTGATCTTGTCTATATATGTAGTAGCAGATTCAATCTAAGACTGGTGAATAGTCCTCTCCTCTTGGTAACCGTGCAACTACGTCTATTCCACTATCAAATGTACCTGTAATAATCCCACTTGAGATTGCAAGGTCACAACAAAGGCATATCTCTCTAGTATCTACATTCAATCTATTTTTAGCTGGGTCTATAGGCTAGATACCTAGGCTCAAAGCTGTGATACCTCATCATATAGATCCTTCTCACCCTCCTCCTCATCCTGAGCCCCCTCCTCTACTATAGTGGCCTAGACCTATCCACCCTCTATCCTCTGGTGAATTTATTGTCCATCTAGATCATCACTCGCTACCTTTGTAGCCTCACCATCTCTAGATCGACCCAGAGGACCACCACCCTACCATATCATAGTAGTCCACCAGGCATCGTAGTCTACTATAGTGCCCATGTTAGATAACCCTAAGTACTAGAAGTCATTATCATCATCGTCCAATGGGATCACTCGAGGCCATGCTAACTAAGCCTCTACCTAAAGGTGGCAGTAGAGGACTGGCTCCTCTGGGATATCCTTGTAGATCCCAAAATGCTTGGAGACATGCAAGAAATGGAAGAACTATTGTACACCAATCTTACACCTGATGATCCATTTGTCACATCTTGTCTACCTTAGGTAGCGGTCCACCTGATCCTATAGGTCTCGACCCTTCTAAATAAATAAGCTACATACCATTGTGAATCATCTACTATTATGGAAATCTATAGGGGTAGCCCTCTAGGATGGTCTATCTTAATATACTCCCATACCCAAATTTGAAGCAATAGGTTGCACCCTACTCCTAATATACCTTATTGAGTGATGTGATATAGCTCATCATACAACTGCGTGAGTAGAGCACTCCCCTAGGAAAGAATCAGTGGCTCCTTCATAGTGCTAGCCATCAGGTCCTATACTCTGTCCAGGAGGTTCCAAGGGAACCTCACTCCTACAGTATCAGGTAGCACAAAATTAACAATAATGTGCATAAGTATGACCTTCCACCGTGAGAAGACCCACACCTTGTACCAATGCTCGATGGGCACCCCACCATGATCTATGTCCATCGCCTCATCCCTTTGAGAATTGAAGATCCTTTATAAGATTGTAGGTTTCACCTTAGTAGGCAAAGAGGTGATGGTGTCTCCATCAATAGGGATGTGGAAGATGCGATAGACATCCTCCAATGTCATAGTAATATCCCCTGTAGGAATACGGAATGTGTTGGTCCACACATCCTAGCGATAGACCAAAGCAGTCATGTAGGCCTGGTCAACCCTGATAGATGGTAAGTATAGGACATATCTAAGGCCCACAACCTCAAACTAATCTAAATTCACCTGGGTGAGTGTGATAAAGAGCTCATAGAGTAGATCTAATTCTTGCCCCCTTACAGTCAAAGTCTAAGGGATAATAATAACATAAAAAAATCAAAATTCTAAAAACAATTCAAATGCACTTCAAAAATCCAAAAAAATTAAAAAATACTTCAACAAATTTAAAAAAGAATACAAAATGTACCAAAATGTTAAAAAAAATCAAAAGTTGCACATGAAAAATAAAAAAAAATCAATTAAATCAAGTTAAACAGCAAAAAAATTAAAAAAATTAAAAAATTTCCCTAATATTGCTTAGCCACGGTTGGTACCTACGGTCGGTGTCAACGATCAAATTTTTGATCGTTGATGTTTGAACTCAGCCACGACTAACAATTGTAGCTCCCAATTGGTCAATTGGGAGCTGCGGCTACCACTCGCGATTATGGGAATGACCTCGTTTGAGGTCAATTCCTACCCCAAGCAACCCAAAAAAAATAAACCCACCCTCTAAGCTAGCCTAGACTAATCCTAACTACGGTGTGGTTCATTACCAATAGTTTAATGAGTTCATTTAAGCCATTAATTAATTTGGTTTATTTTATTAGATGTTGGTCAAATTGAAGGATGAGGCTCGCAATGCTACCTTAGAAGCACCAGCTTTGCCACTAGTGGACGCTTTCGGTTGGTCATCTATCAGGTTAGATTGTGGTTTTTGGTAGTGTTTCATGTCAAGATCACAATCTCACCTCTCAAAGCTCTCTCTGGAAAATTGTAAACTGGAAATAATGAAATTCAAAAACCCTAATTTTCTTTTATATTTCCAATTCAGCCCTCAAAACTAGCTACGATTGACAACCGTGGCTAGCAAAAAATAATAAATGCTTTCAAATTTTCATCGTGGATAGCTTTAAAATGTAAAATTAAAAATATTCAATGGTTTAGAAACCTCAAAAATTTCAATAAATAACAAAAATTACATAAATCAAAATTCAAATGTGCCTCGTATTTAGTCATTTATTCTACACACTTGGCGATTGCAACGACTTGCGCTCCATGCAATCCGACAAGATGAGTAAATTACCATAAGGCCATTTGGGGTAAATTAATCATTGTTGACTTGAAATGGCTTCACTTCAATCCTAAAGAAGACCATGATGGCTGGACTGCCCCATGGGAATGAAGCATTCATTCCATTTCTTCTATGATATCTTCAACAAATCATCAATAATAGTGATTCAACACAAACATAATTGCAATTGCTATCATCTTGATTCTATAAGAAGGTCATTATGACCGGATTGCTCCATGGGATAGAGATGTAAAATTACTATGAAAGGTTGAAATCATGGTTGAATTAGGCCTTGCCATATAATAAAATGCAAAAGTCTTAAATCATCCAAATTATTCATCTTGGTCAAACGACTCATTACTTTATTTATTGTCCTTCCCTCATTGACTCGTCACTTGAGGGGGTAGTCATAATATCAATAATCATAGTAAAATTCAATAAAGGATCACTCGATCTTGTAAATTGCGTTCATCTTACGAATCATTGCCAACAACTATCATAAGCTTACCCTTTGTTGGGGCAAAAAATAAATATGACAATTAAGCTTGAAGATATCCACCTATCAGAACAAGCATAGCGCTAGCTACCCAATCGTCATGGACACACAAAAGCTTTGAAAATTAAGCCTTCCATACCATTGGAAGTAATGATTCTAAGATATGCATCCTTTTATTGGATTGGGGCATCTAATGTTGATCAGATCAATGATTATCATTCAACCTATAACATGGTTTTACATGATCTATTTTTGCTCAGCGCTGTGTTTCCACAACGCATTCCAAAAGGGGCATTTGTAGATACCTAAAACATGTCATGTTTAGAAGACTACTCATATGGGCATCCTTGCAGGCCATATGAATGATCTTGGACCTTTCCAAGGTAAAGTAGTGGTTCTAACCACTCATTTTAGGCATCTTGGGCCTATTCAACCTTATCCATGGGTAACACCCACAGTTAAGATATCAACCGTGGTTGACATATGTGGCTAGGATTCTAGCTGCATTTAGGAGCCATGACTAGCTCTACAACTATCTTAGACTCCTGATCCAATCCAAAATAATTTACAATGGCCATGACAATGGATTTTGAATGGTTTCAAGTGAGGAAGCTTCTATATTCTTCCTCCCAATTGCTCCAACCTCTCAATTCTTGATCTTGGCTTCTCATGGAAGCTAAGATGAGGAGTTGAGAGTGCTATAAGACCCCCCTCCAAATTGGGGAGAAATTCTAGAAGATTTTTCAAGAGAATGTAGCAAAGCCCTAACAAATTGGAGAGCCACATACAACCCTTGAGGAGTGTCTACATGCTACCAATTTGGAGAATCATGATTGCATTTGGAATAATGAGGATCTCAAGAGCATGAGAAGTAAACCTTGCAATTTGAACCACCTCTATTGCAAATTTGATTGAACTTCACCACAAAACTATTACAGAATGATAAGGTGACTCTTGATCATCAATTCATCAAAGGAATTAGGAGTTCCAAGCCCTAGTTGCAAGAGAAAGAGGAATTTTTCCTCAATGACAGTTGTCAGCCATGGCTAACATAGCTAGTTGCACTTAAGACCCGCGACTAGGGTTTGAATAATTTTTTCCTTTGTTTTAGTTGTAGGATTTCAATTTCATTCATGCAATTAGTTAGATCTAGCTTAGATTAACCTTCATTAGCACATTTGTATGGTTAATTCGAGAGATTAGAGGTAGCTTTACCTTGTTTTATCAATATTTGTTAGATTTACTTTATCTTCTTAGATAGCCTTATTTCATGTTATTTCTTGCAAATTGTAGATTAAATCAGCTAGATATGCTTATTTTCAAGTATAATTTATATTATTTTAACATTCTTGCACATATATTTGCTTACATTGACCTATATTTATGTTTTATTACAAGTTTTATCACATTATTTGCAAATATTCAACAAGAGCCTCATCATGAGAGGTCTCATATGCTCCTAATTGTGCTATGTTTTTTCTTGAATGTAGATTACAGATTCTTGACATCTTTGAAACATTCTTGGCATCAAATTCCTTCAAGCAAGTGATAAGAAGGCATCCATAAGCCTTAAGAATTCCATGTCGAATCTAGAGAACCTACAGAGTGCACCAACCCTGTTAAGGGGATTCAAAATATTGTATTAATTGCATCAAGATTTTGGTATCCCTTAGAGGGACCTACTTGTAACCGATATTTATCATGATTTAATAAAAGAAGGCTTCACATTCTTGTTAATTCATTGTTTTACATGCTTTATTGCTTTACTCTTGGTATAATGATGTCAATAGCTTAGGTGCATATTTTTTGGGATCGTACACTATTTTACCCATGTAACAACATTGACACATTGGAGAAAGAATCATTGACACTAAAACTTAGTCTCCATTCTACCCTCACAACAACATCGACTTGCACGATGGTAAGAATTCTCGTTCGAACCACGTAAATAGTTTTGAAAAACTTTATAGGGTGTAAGGCAAATATAGAAATATTGCACCACCAAAGAGAGGAGAAGACACATCATATTGTAGCACTGAGTCATCAAGAGTGTACCAGTTCCATAAGGAGAAAAAGGAGAAGTTATTCACTACCTGAATCTACCCTACAAGCCACATCGTATACTTAGTTGGCACTTGAAAGAAGTATTGGAGAACAAGGAATATTTACACCCTCATAACACCATCTAGAATTTGTAAGGATTACCATCATATTAGTTGAAACCTATACCATTGAAGGAGGAGAAAATATTCTTAAAGCATTGAGTAGCTTCAAAAAGTGCAGTGAGAGAGCATTGAATAGCTTCTAAGAAAAATATTGAAACAAGATTAGGGTATAATGATTGAAGAGCATCCACCACTTGAATAAAATACCTCATGTCATTAGGGCAAGCAAAAGGAGAAGATACCTTGTGTTTGAATATATCTCAAGCATATCTTCATTAATAGTAAAGAGGTTACATACACTCAAGCATATAATGCTCTCAGGAAGCATTAGAGAATACCTCAAATATGTTGAAGAAAGAAGTAAGATTATTGGTGCCACTTGGCATAGGCATTGGAAGAGAAAGGTGTTGTAGAGATGTTATCAAAGAGGTTGAAGATCCTAAGTTCCACTTGGCACTATCTACCTTACATATCAGTTAGAATCAAGAGGAGAAGCACATCAAAGAAGCACATATATAGCACATGAGTTGGATAAAACATTAAAAGAGAGCAAGGCAACAAGTAATTCAAATAAAATAGGAGCGTGCAAAGTATTTACATAGAGGAGAAAGAATTCAAAGACCAGAGCACATCTATAAGAAGGAATTAATGCAATCAACCACCATTAATTCATAGGAAACCACGTTGATTGTAGGTCTTTTCCAAAGTAAACTACAGTGACATTACACGTAATAGTTAGCGCTTGTAAAGTAATATTTATCCTCATAATATTTGTAAAGTTCAAAGGTGAAATTAAGGCATATATTAAACTTGATATCAACCAAGTTTTATACTCTAGGGTTATTTAATAATAGGATTAATAAGGTGTTAAAATATACCCTAGAAAGTATATTGAATGCCTTAATAAAGGAGTAGAAAATAAAAGCATTAAAACCATTACTATTATTGCTTTGAATATTTGTAAATCATTAAACAAGGAGATATAAGGTTCCTTACAAATTGAAGTGAAGTTTAATTTTCAAATACATAGTTTTTCTAAATTTCTAAACTAGGGATATATAAGGAATCCTACATCAAATTGAATGAAATTTAGAAATAACATTATTCAAATATTGAAGGAAGCCAAATTCTAAAATTGCTTAAATGTTGGAAGATTATTTTTATTAGTCTCATATAAAAATTGAAGAGACATTGAGAATCCAACTTAAATATCTTAAAGATATTGAGAGTCTTATCCATTGAAATTTCATCTTTAAGCTTTCTACAAGGGGAAATAAAACATTGATTTAAAGTGATAGGATTTGAACATTATTTTAAACTTGTCATCACATTACTAGGGAGACAAAAAGTGATTCAACTCAATCTAAGAAAGCTAAAGTCTACTATCAAATCTATATTCAAATACTTGGGAGAGATAAGGTAGTCTACAAAATTCTAGAATTTAAAAATAGTAGTTGATCACATATTATCAACCACTAGGGAGTCATAAGGTTGACAACTTTAAAGGTTTAAAAATATAAAACTTGCATCAAAATTGTTCTCAATACTTAGGAGTTAAAAGGTATCTAGAAAGTTGAAAAATTAATTTCTTATCATAACCATTGATTGAACATTAAGATTCTCAACACACTAAGGAGCTATAAGGAATTCCACTCCAAAGAGTTATTTAGAAGAAACATGGATGAAATAGTAAGGAATGCATTCAATAATGAGGAACTATTTCATGAGTTGGAATTTTATTCTCAAAACTTAATTGATACTTTTGAAGGATACAAATACTTGTCCACTAGCAAAAAGTAAATATTTTTAATGTTTCTCAAGGAAGCAAAGGAAATTTTACAACATTAATTGGTTATATTCATGAAGTACTCTTTAGAGCTTGGTGGAATACTCAAAATATAGTTATGTTTACTTCAAAAGAATGTTTGATGATATATATATCATTGATTATTTTTGAATTCTTTTAAAACAAGAATCAAAACAACAATCCCAGTCAATATTATTGTGATGATATACTAAATCATCATGAAAAAGATATATCACTAACAAAATTACAGAAATTAAGAAGAAGAATAAGGAAAATGAAACATGATAGAAAATAAAATATTAAGATGGAAGAAAGCTCTTTCAATCTGAATCTAGATCAAAGTAAAATAAATAAACAAGATGAAGAAACTCATATAGATACAAACAATGGGTACAATAAAGAAAGCAGGAAAGGAGAACTCAAATTTCAAAATCAAGATGAAGACCATATTGAAGATAAATATGAAAATTCATATTAAAGACTAAAGTTTTCAATACCCAAATAATGTAATACAGGGGGTGTTGGAATATATTACATTATTTGGTGCTTACTAATGTGCCATCATGGGTACATATTTAGATTAAAATTTTATATTAGATTAGGATTTAAGTATTTACTTAAAGCAATGCAATAAATGTACAAGTATTATTAGAATGTGTAATGATGTAAATGTACATGTAGTTCACATGTACATGAGTCCTAAGAATATAATAGTGAGGTGTTATAGGAATATGAAAGACCAAGAGTCATATCTTATTATAAATAGGTCTTCTTAGAGTAGAAGAGAAAGAGGATTTTGGAGCGCATAAAGTAGAGTAGTAGTAGATACAATGTAGAGAATTTTTGCAAAATAGAGTGTTAAAGACCTCCATTGCATAACATTGTACATTTTTGTGAGCATGGCTATTTCTTGAGCATTTTAATAACTTTATCATCATATTTTCATGCTTATTAGTTAGCCATTATCATAGATATAATATTGCATGCTTATTTTATTACTTGTGGTTGCATTTCCTTTAAGTTTATATCATCAAAAGATAACAAATAATGTAAACACAAAACCTGATAAGCTGATGGAGAAAGCAAGGATAAATGAAGAAGTGGAAGAAGCACTTCAAGATCTCTCCAATAATCAAGACTCCTCCACTCAATCTCCAAGGGCAGCAAACACCAAAGCACAACACAATAAAACAACAATTTGGAGCAAATGAACACTTATTAGCATAAGCAATGACAATTCAATAATTAGATTCTCAAATAATTGGTTGGGATAAAAGAGGGAATCTAATCCTCTATTTATAAGAGGTTTGAAGGGCAATATATATGGGAAAATAAAATATCATCGCGGGCAAGGACCGACCCCAAAACGGGCCAATGAGGGGAGAGGTTTTTGTGAGAAAAATCCCTAGAATGCAAAATTCATGCCTTGCCATTACAAAATATGAATATGACAAGCCAAATTTATGCCCCATATGGACCAAGCACAAATTTGGTAAAGCTAAGGAAACAAGGCAAAGGGAGAAGGCAAAAAGGCCTCAAATTTACACTTGGTAAGCTTGGGTGGCTGGCTAAGGGTTTAAGGAAGAATTGACTCATTTTGGTGGGTTAATTTTCCATGTCTACAGTATTATGGGTAAGATGTGAATGGGATGTTGTGGATTATGAAGGAGTGATAGGGGAAATTATAACTTGTTGGAATACTTCTAGAACCTCTTGTGTAACCATTCATAAAACTAGGCATTGGATAGCCTCTTTAATCACTTGCTACTTTATAGATATTCATTTCATTCTTATCAATGTCTATGTACCTACAACTCATTCAGGTAGATTAGAATTTTAGAGTGGGAGTGAAGCCTTTATGAGAAGAAAAAACCAATATACTTGATTCATGATCATAGGGGATTTTAATGCCATAATAAAGTTGGATGAAAAATTTGGGGGAATTAGGAAATTAACCCAAAGTATGAGAAATTTCTTACATTTTATTCAAAACAATAATCTATGGAAGGTTGATTTTGAAGAAGATAACTATACATGGATCAACAACAAGAGAGGCCATAACCTAATAACATAAAAATTAAACAGATGCATACTTGCAAACCATTTGCTAGATGAAGGAACTTGTGTTAAAAATAATACCTTAATGAGGATTGGTTCATATCACTAGCCAATAAGAGTTAAAATGGTAGTAAGTAAATTAAAAAATATCATATTTTATATATGGGAAAATGTGGGAAGACCATCCTCAATTTTTTAATATGATAGCACAAATAAGGAATTCTTTAGAAAATGGTGGGTTGTATGCTCTTCCAAAACAAATTATATCTATGACATCTAGATTAAAAGAATGAAACAAGAACACTTTTGGAAATATTTTTGAGAAGAAAGAAGAACTAAAAGATACACTTTCAAAAGTCCAAAAAGGTGATCATAATAATCCAAGCTTAGAGGAAAGGGGGTTGCTTAGTGAATATCATGATATTTTGAGTAAGGAAGAGAAATTCTAGAGATTAAAATCGAGACTAACTTGGTGAAAAGGAGATAAAAATACATTTTTTTCATAGGATGGCTATAGTACATAGATCATCTAGAATTAGTAGAATTAAATCAATAGAAGGGTTTTGTATTGAAGATAAAAGTGAAATTAGAAAATAGGTAAAGTATTTTTATTAAAATATTCTAGGATCAGAGGAGACTAAAGTTCTTCATTATAAACTTCTTCAAGATGTACCTTTAGTTATAACGAATGAAAACATTAGAAAAATTATGGAGCCTATTATTCTTGAATAAGTTCATTTAGCTCTTTTCTATTTTAATAAGGATAAATCCTCAAGTCCAGATGACATCTATACAGTTTTTTACCAACATAATTGGGATATAGCGAAGGATTATTTATTGGTGGTAATGGAACAATCTAGGGTAAAATAATACATACCTTATAAAATAAATGCAACATATCTTACCCTAATTCCAAAAAATAAGAATATTGAATTATTTGATTTTTTTAGACCCATAAGCCTATGTAATGTGACATATAATATTATCTCCAAAGTGATGATGAATCGATTAAGGCCACTGTTAAAAAAAATAATTTTAGAAGAGCAAGGATGATTTGTGAAAGGGATACAAATTATGGACGAGATCATAGCATCTCATGAAGTTATACATTCAACAACTTCAAGAAAAGAGAAAGCAATGATCTTAAAAATGGATATGAGTAAAGCCTATAATAACATTATGAAATTTTCTTTTTGCAATTTTCGAAAAGTTTGGATTCAAGAAGAATTTGGTTAGATGGATTAAAGCTTTTGTCTCTATAGTTTCTTATTCAATGTTGGTCAATGGGTTAGTAATAGAATCTTTTAAAACCAAGAGAGGCCTTAGACAAGGAGATCCTCTATATCCTTATTTATTCATTATTATGGTAGAGATTTTGAGTAGGAACTTAAAGAAGATTTACAAATATGAGCCTATAAGTGGACTTAAGGTTAGTAAAAACATCAAAAACATTACAAATCAACAATTTATAGATGATACAACCCTTTTGGAAGGGCAAGGATAAAAGAGGTCAAAGCTTTGAATAACATTTTAAACGAATATGAAAGAGCATCAAGGCAAAAATTAATAGGACAAAACCTAAAATTTACTTCCTTAACACTCCAACTATTTTCAAAGAATTTACAGGTTACTTCAAACGGAGGAGGCAAATTTGCCAGCAAATTATCTAGGGATGCCTTTATTTGAGGGGAGAATGAGGATAGAATTATGGAATCCAATTATTAGTAAAGTTTAAAATAAACTTCCAACTTGGAAAGATAGATGGTTATCATTGCAGGAAGAGTGTAATTAATTAAATCAGTCTTACAAGCCATTCCAACTTATTATATGTCTGTATTCTATGCCAAAATTAGTTAAAAAAAAATTAATCTATATTGTATGATCCTTTTTATGGTCAGGTTTACATGATAAAAGGAAATTTCCTTTGGTGAAATGGAGCAAGATGTGTGATGATAAAACTAGGGAAGGTTCTAGTTTAAGAGTTCTTACAAATGCAAACTTAGATCTTAGGGGAACATTAATCTGGAGATTGTACAAAGAGACTCAAAGCCAATGTCAAAGAATTATTTTAAGTATATTGAGCCCAATAACCCAAGTTTAATATTTACTGCATTCTCTCTACCAAATGGTTATGTTGTCTGGAATGGTTTAAAAAAATGTATTGATTTAATGATTAAAGGTTTAATATGGGTTTTGGGAACTGGAGAAAAAAACTCTATTTGGATGGATACTTGGTATGATAAAAAACCACTCAATTTAGATCCAATGTCAAAGAATTATTTTAAGTAAGTATATTGAGCCCAATAACCCAAGTTTAATATTTACTGCATTCTCTCTACCAAATGGTTATGTTGTCTAGAATGGTTTAAAAAAATGTATTGATTTAATGATTAAAGGTTTAATATGGGTTGTGGGAACTGGAGAAAAAAACTCTATTTGGATGGATACTTGGTATGATAAAAAACCACTCAATTTAGATCCAATTTTGAAACCTTGGATGAGATTGCTTCAAAATAAATATGGTCATAGAGTTTCAAATATTTTGTACAAGGATCAGGAAGGAAATATACAAATGGAAAAAAGTTTTTTTTACAAGTATACAAGATATTGATGCTATGAGGCAATTGAGCAAAAAGATAACAACTGCGATTATTTCGAGGGGAACCAAGGATAAATTGATTTGGGATTTGAATAGCTCAAGATAATACACAATAAGAAGTGGATATAATGTAAAGTACCAATAATATAGTAATATCACTTGAATATGGAGATATATTTGGGATAGCCCAAGCATTCCTAAAGTTAAAATGTTTGTTTGGCTAGAAGGTTATATGATAATTTTATCTCGGGATAATTTGAAAGGGGGTTTTCATGGCCCCTCTCAATAGATCATCTCTTGGGACATTGCTCAATAGTTTGGAAAATATGGCAATGGATTCTTAATATGTTTAGTAAATGCATGGTGATGAATAAAAGAATTGAAGATTGGATAAAGCAATGGTAGAGCAATTATAAAAGTGAGGCTTTAAAGACAATATAGGATATATAAAAAATATAATACTTTGGACTATATGGATATAAAGGAATAGAATAATATTTAAAGGAAAGGAAAGCAATTTAGAGGTAATGAAAAGGAAGATATGTTTAGCCATAAAGGAGTCTAAACCAACCCTATCAACTCACCCAGTCCCTAATATGGAAGTAGAGATCCTTGATAGATGGAGTCAACTTATTAACTAGAATTATGATATTGGGTACAAGAGAAGAAAAAATAATACAAATAATATAAAGTGGAAATCACTAGATGTGGAGTTGTTTAAAATGAATTTTGACGGAGCATCTAAAGGAAATCTAGGACTAGCAAGAGGAGGAATAATAAAAATAATAGAGGAGAGATTTTGTCGCATTATGTTTTCAATGGTGGATTTAAGAAAAATAATGAACCTAAATATTGGGTAGCTTTAGAAGGGTTAAAAATATACAAACAAACGAAATAGGACAAAGTATGTATGGAAGGTGATTCTCTCTGAGTAATAAATGTAATTTTGAGGAAAGCAAAGTTTCCATGGAATATGCAAAATATATTTTTGGAAATTCAAGATCTTGCTAAAGAGTTTGAAGAAATTAGGTTTACACATACATTAAGGGAAGGAAAAAAATGTGCAAATAGGTTAGCTAATAGAGGGTTTTTTATTGAGGATTATGAAGTTAAATTCTCCTTTTTATGGTTAGAGGAAGTAGTAATTTTGGCTAAAGCAGACAAGAAAATGTTGACTACTTGAATCAAATAATGATTAAGATTTACTTTAATGTTTTCCATTGGTAATATCTACTATATTTTGTGATAATAATGCATTTTAATATAAACTATTTATTATAAGTTTTGTGGTTGCACTTGTGTTTCAAGAAGGAAACTATCAATCCGGATTCGGTAAAGCAGAATATGATAGTGCGATGTTTTGTAAATATTACTCTACTAAGATGCAATGCATAGATAGTAGAGGTGAAGTCTTGGTATTGTAAAGGTTTCTACAAAAAAATTCAAGAAGAATGTTGAATTATGGAATATTTGTATTCATTCAAAAATTGAAAAGATCCAAAAAATGAAAATCAAGAATTCAAATATTTTATGTAAAATGATGTTGGTTTTTAGCTATAGCATCTAAATTGAGATGATAATTGTATCTATTTTTAAAATCTCAAGCTCTAAAGAAGAGAGTTGTAATTTTGGAAGGGTGGAGAACCCAAGTACAACCCCTTATTATCCAGTAAAAAAAAATATTTTTTAATTTTACTTGAAATGTGTTAAAAATGAAGTTCACAAATAATAATTGATTTAATAATACAAACACACACACACATACATATATATGTGTGTGTGTGTGTGTGTGTGTTTGTATATATATATATATAAATTTTACTTGAACAACTTTTTAAAGATATTTCAAGTATATATATATATATATATATATATATATATATATATATATATATATATATATATATATATATAATTGAAGAAAACATGCTTATATTGAGAGGGGGTGAACAATATAAGATAAAAAATTTCCTTCCAAACAATAATTGCAATAATATGAATGCAATAATAATCAATGCACAAAATTCCACACACACAAGAGACAAGGATTTACGTGGAAACACCATTTCGGGAGAAAAAAATGACAAAATATTGCTTATATTTCTTCAATAAAAATTTGAGAACACCAACCCACAAGAGACACTAATCCCCTTGTACAAATACGTAGGTACCAACCTATAGGATGCACCAATATCATTTTACAAAATTGTAGGCATCAAAATATGGGAGACACGAATCTCCTTTTACAAAAATGTAGGCACCAACCTATGGGAGACACCAATCTTCTTGGGCACCAACCTAAGATTTGAAGGCACCAATATTGATCAACAAACAGGAGGATGATATACTGGTATTGGAAGCTTCAAATGGCTAAAATATCCTTCATATTCATTAAGTCTATTGCTTCCACATGTCTCACATTTATTACATTTTAAAGGTAGCCCTAGTCTAGCAAGACTTGATGACAGTAGAACAACTAACCTTCACACTGCATTGTATCTCTGCTTATCAAATATATCTTTTGTATTCTTGATTTTGCTACAAATATTGAGACCATTCCTCCAATTTTATAACATTCACTTTAATCAAAATAGAGTATATATATACCTCATGCACTATTCAACTTTGTTGGCACCTTGTTTGTTCACTACTTTTCTCCACGAGATAGCACTCAATGTGATGCATACACTACAATGATGATGGCCTAATTTCTTCTATGATGGTTTCTACAATAGAGTTTACTTCTATTGTGCTTAGTCATTTATAAAATTATGATGATTTATTGGGTGCTAAACTCATATTCCTTCTACGTGCATGCAATGACTTCAAAATCTATGGTACTAAATTCTCCAATACTTGTCTTCACTGTTCACTTTACCACTCAAGCTGGCCACTGTTCGTAGTCAATGCTGATCCAACGATCTTAGAACCTCCTCTATAGCTATAGTTTACATATTCTGACTACCTCTCCTATTATGACAAAATAATTCAAATTTAACGGTAATACTTTCCATAATGACGCTCTTATCAATTTATTATGGGAAACATCTTGTTATTATTAGTATGTTCTTGTCAACAGAGTTTCGTTGTGTGTCACTGGGTTTCTTTGTTATAAAATACAAAACCACATCATCATAGCATCGAAATGAATTCTACCTTTCAAAGACTTCTCCGAACATACTATAAGCATGCTCCACTAAGACTATCAAAAATGCGGATAACTGTTCCCTTTACACTCATAGTTGCCAAGAGATGACCTTCATTGTAGAAACATAAACAAGTGATATTTGAAGTACAAGCAGATATCAGCTTTTTGTTGAAAGCATATAGTTCCACCTGAACTCGCTCACTAGCCAAATCGAGGCATTTCAAAACATAGCTTCTTGATATATATTCTCCAATGCCACCACCATGAGGTCCCCTCCAAAATTCAACATAAGAACTTTAGATTTAAAAGGAATATGATGAATGCATTGGCTCTCCGAATGGTGTCATCACCTTACCTCCACTATGCCTGCAAAACATGTAACCGCACCAAGCATATATTTTTGTGCATATCGGATGGTATCACCACCTTACCTCCACTGTGTTGAATTCACTGATCTGAACAAGCTTCAACTTTCTTGATAGCCTTAAACCTCTACACTTTTTAGCGATGTAACGTTAGTAGTTGCATGCAGATCCTCTCTTCGATCAAATGTATTCACACCAAAGTCATTGCTCCATTCTTATCCACTCTTTGTATAGCTTATAGCTTCTCCACCGCTGCTCCATTCTTCTCAAATATTCATATAGCTTATAGGTTCTCCGTTTCCACTCTATTCTTCTCCACTTCTCCACTGCCACTCTCTCTGTGTTGCTCTTGTATATCGAAGATGTAGCAATAAAGTCCACACTTGATTTGCAATAGATAAACAAAATTAATAATGCAATAAAAAATAGAATGAAATATTATTGCCACTTAAGGAGGGCTACGTCCTTCGCCACTGAGGAGGGCTTAGTCCTTGCAATAATGCAAATGAATAAAATTTATGAATGATGAAAGATAATCAAAAGTAAATCAACCTAATCTATTTAATAGTAAATCAATGAACAAATAATAGTGATATCAAATATATCTGACTAGTTATATTAGGGTTGTAACATGACTTCCCTCCTTGAAAAGCTTTGTCCTCAAAGTTGGGAATGATTGGAAAATAATTTTTGGATTCAATGTAACATCTTCTTCTGGTAGGTCTTTCCATTTGATAAGAAATTCTTTGATGTGATGGAATCTTAACATACGTGTTCTACTTTGTAAAATTTCTTCAGGCTGGAGATATATATGTCCTTCTTCATCAAGTACTAGTAATTCTAACTGAGAATGTACTTTTTTTATCACTTTTTTGAGATAGGAAACATAAATAATGGATGTATACATGATGAGGGAGGAAGCTCTAGTTGATATACCACTTCTCTAATGCGGTGCACTATTTTGTAAGGACCATAAAATCGTGGAATCAACTTCTTATTGGTCTTGATATTCAAAGATAAATGTTTGTAGGGTTGCAAACACGGAAATACCATATCACCTGTACTAAATTGTCTTTTGAAATGGTGTGTGTCTTGTTGTTGTTTCATGTGATTCTATGCTTGGACCAAATTGTTTTTGAGAATGTTGAACATTGTCTGTCTGTGTTGAAACCAATCATCTATTTGGGCCACTTTGGAAGAACCTAGAACACAATATGCTATTGTTGGTGGTTTGATGCCATACAATGCTTCAAATAGAGGCATATTTATGGAGTAATGGTATGAGGTGTTATACCACCATTCTTCCAAGGAAAGCCATTGAATCCATTGATATTGTTTATCTTGAGCAAAACATCTTAGATAGGTAGCCAAACATTTATTAACTATCTCAGTTTAGCCATTTGTTTGAGGATGGTATGCATAAGATATATTCAACTTGATACTACTAAGAAAAAATAATTATTTTAAAAAATTTCTAGTAAATATGGGATCACGGTCACTTACAATATTTTTAGGTATTCCAAGCAATTTGAAAATTGAGTCCATAAATAACTTAGCGACTTTGCTTGCTGAAAATGGATGTTGTAGAGCATTGAAGTGAGCATATTTGGAGAGGCGATCCAATACCACAAAAATTATTGTTTTGCCTTCTAATTTAGGAAGACCTTAAATAAAATTCGTTGAAATATGTTCCCATTGGCGATCTGGAATAGGTAGTGGTTGAAGTAATCCTAGAGATTTGATTGTTTCACCTTTATTGCATTGGCATAATTTGCATTCGGCCACCCATGTTTTAACTTCAGATTTTAATGCTTTCCAATAAAATGATTGTTTAACCTGCATATATATCTTTAAAAAAACCTAAATGTCTAGCTGATGGGGAAGCATGTGATTCTTCCAAAATCCTAGATTTGATTGTAGAATTGTGTGGAATGTAAATGTGATTCTTTCTTCTTAATATCTTGTCTTCATAAGAAAAAGAGGATGCTTGGGTGATCCTAACATCAATTCCTAAATAATTTGAGCAACTTCTATATTTGAAAACCATTCCTCTTGGAGCTGAGAAACCCATTGGGAACATTGACCTGAAATAGTGTTGATAACCACTTCATCTTCATATTTATGTGATAATGCATCTGCTGCCACATTTTATTTTCCTTTCTTATACTCAATAATAAAATCATATCCCAATAATTTTTTTAGCCATTTTTTTTCTTTGGATAAGAAAAGTGTTGTTCCAAAAAATGCTTGAGACTACTATGATCGGTTTTAATAACAAAGCGACTACTGATTAAGTAGTGTCTCTATTTCTCAACCACATGTAGAATCGCCAGTATTTATTTCTCATATGTGGACCTTCCAAAATTATTACCTGAAAGTTATTTAATTTTGAATGCCAAGGGATGCCCTTCCTACATTAGTACTACCCCAATACCAGTTCCTAAAGTGTCACATTTAATCACAAATGATTTATGGAAATCCAAGGTTGCCAAAACTAGAGTAGTACACATTGCTTCTTTGAGAGTCATGAATGCCTGAGTGGCTAATTCCAACCAATGAAAAACATCCTTTTTTATGAGAACCATGAGAGGAGCTGCAATTTTACCATATTTGCATACAAACTTGCGATAGTAGTTGGTAAGACCCAAAAAACCATGTAGTTTATTGATGGTTTTAGGTAAAGTCCAATCATGAATTACCTTAATCTTATTAGGATCCACTTTAAAACCTTCATGAGAAATGATATGACCCAAGTACTCAAATTATTGAACACCAAAAGAATATTTAGAGAATTTGACAAAAAAAAATTCCTTTTTTAATATATGAAGAACCTTTCCCACATGCATCAAATGATCCTTCAATGTTTTACTATATATGAGAATGTCATCAAAAAAGACTAGGAAAAATTTGTGAAGGAATGGATGAAACACATGGTTCATGAGACTTTGGAATGTGGACGGGGTATTAGTGAGACCAAAAGGTATGACTAGGAATTCATAGTGACCTTCATGAGTACGAAAGGTAGTTTTAGAAATGTCCTCATCCCTTACTTGGATTTGATGAAAACCAAATCGTAGATCCAGTTTTATGAAAAGTTTTAGACCATGCAATTCATATAATAAATCATCTATGACAGGAATAAGAAATTTATCTTTGATGGTGATTTTATTGAGAGGACAATTAGGAAACATACACCAAAAATTATCCTTATGATTGGCCAAATCCACTGGTGAAGAATAAGTACTAGTCCTATGACAAATGACTCCATGTTCTAAAAGTTCTTGGACAATTTTCTCAATTTCTATTTTTTGAGGTTGAGGATAATGATAAGTATGGACATTAGGAGGAATAATTCCTAGAACTAGGTGTATGGTATGGTCATGAGATCATTTTGGGGTAGTCATTTTAGTTCTTGGAAAACATCATCATAGTTAGCCACAATATCTTGAAGATATTTTGAGTGAATTTCAGGGATATCCTATGCTTGCTTTTCCAAAAAATTGATTTGAGCTATTAATCCATGACTTCCTTTCCTTAATATTTTATCCATACTATGAGAACTCACTATTTTTGATGGAGGATTTGTAATTCCTTAGAGGCAAATGGTCCTTCCATTTTATTTCCATTCCACAAAGAGCTTTCTGAAATTAAAATTGATTGTGTCCAATTTTTCTAACCATTCAACTCCCAAAATAACCTCTGAATTTCCTAAACTCATAACAAAAAGAGTTCCTTTCCAAGTGCAACTGCACATTTGTATCAAGACCAAAGATGTTCTACCAATACATTGAGTGTTTCCTCCATTTACAATCAAAATTTAAAACATATCTTGATTAGAGGAGTGAATGTATAAGTTCAATGCCTTTGCAGTTTTTATGTCAATAAAGTTATGAGTACTACCTGAATATATTAACACATTTATCCTTTTATGTCAAATGAATCCTAGTACCTTGATTGTATGGTGAGTTGTTAATCCCATAAGAGCATGTACTGAGATAGCCATAGTGTCTTCATCACATGTTGCTTCATTTTGTTCATTTTGTTCCTCAGGCATGGGAGAGTCATGTGAAATGATATCCTCTTCTTCTTCTTCATCTTCCCTATTATCATATTCTATTTGGAAGTTTTATCTTGGTACACATGCTTGATATTTTGGATGGTGATTGTGACATTTATAGCAGTAATATCTTGATGGTTTCTCATTTTGATGAAAGGAATTGTTACAATTTTGAGGACGATTATAAGAGTCACATATGAAGAGTGTCTGATTTTGCACCTTTTTCTCAATCAACTTAGAATATTTATATTGTCATCTAAGGAGTATGGATCATATAGGTCTACTTAAATTTGAGTATTCTATTTTAAACCATGTCTAAAGGCCGATAGTACCACATCAGATGGTAAGTTTCTTGTATAATAGAGGAGACTAGTGAATTCTAAAATATAATCCCTTACTGATCCAGTTTGTTTAAGTGCCAAAAAATGAACCATGTATGAGGATGAAGTCCCTTCATCAAATATCTTGAGAAAAAGTGTTTTGAATTCATGCCATATGATGGGTCGACTATGCTCACATTTTTTCCAATCAAACCATTGGTAAGCTTCAGTACCTAGTTTGGAGGAAGCATAATGAACTTTTTTAGATTTGGGGACTCGATATAATTCTAAAATACCTTCTATTTTAGCTATCCAACCATGTGGATCATTACCCTCAAAGGTAGGCATATTAGCACATGGGATATTAACACCTATAGGCCATCTTGCTCGATGATAATCTTCCTCTGTATCCCTATCCTCATTAGCCTGCCTTCTATGGTAGTTATGTGGGGAATGAGGGGCTTCTTGGTTTTGTCTCTCCAAAACTTGTTGTAGCATTGCACTCATGGTGTTCATACTAGTCACTAGTTGAGCTATACTAGAATGGACATCTTGGTTATTAGCATTGGTGTTTCCCATTTCCTCATTTGTGATATTTTCATGGGATGAGTTGGAAGGAGCCATAGGGTCAATAGTAGGATGGTTGGGGTTAAAATTATTAATGCGTAAGGGAGAGTTGTATTGTGTATCTTTATTTTGTGGATGTCTTCTAGGTGACTTCGATGATCCTTCATGTGTATTATCAGTGCTAGATAATCGCTCATTTGGTCATTTATACCACCTTACACTCATGCACTTGCCAAAAAGTTTTGCTTAAAAAAATTGTTTTTAAATTCTGCAAAAAAATGTGGTTAATTTGACAAAAAATTGGTTTATTTTCCACTTCAGCTATCGCTTCAACTATGATGTAGATTTTGAATTTGATTTTCAATGGCTATAATAGGCTATCAATATTTTTTTCCAATGACTAGCAACTTAAACCTTATACGCTAGCATGATGACTAGATAACGACACGTGACCAATCGACTATATGACAAGAACACATAATTTAGAGACCACAATAAACACGAGGAGACCATAGAATGCATGACAACAATGACTATAAACACAAATAGACTTGGAATGACATGATGAAGACATGACCGATGCAAGGTGATTCTACAATCGACAAGGACCTTGGGACGATAACACGGAGGTAAGGTAGGACACATGGGACCACAACCGATGCGATGAGGACACGACCGATGCAAGATGACACTACAACTGAAAAGGACCTTGGGATGACGACATGAAGGTACAGTAGGACACGTAGGACCACTTGAAGTAACCACAAGGATGGGGAGGAACAACTTACACGTGTAAGACTGAAGCTACATGTGATCAAAGTCACAGTATACTAGTAGCATAAAAACATTTAAAAACCACCCGACGATTACCACACCCACAATATGGGACAATGGAGATTTAAAACATAAAAACACATGCAACCTTAGGTTTAATTATGAATTATGAAATGTGCTAGTGTTTTTATTGGCTGAAAATTGAATTTAATTGTAAATAACAATGAACAATTAACTTGGAGTGGACTTGCAAGAGGAAGCAAATGAATCGAAGAAAGAGAGGCACACACTCAAGAAGAAAAAAAAAATGGAGAAGAGAGATTAAATGGTTTTTGGAAGGATGTTAATTTAAACTAATGGATTCTCTCTGGATGAATTGCGATGGAAGTGAGCAGGGTGGACGTTCGGTTGACAATAGTTAAAATTTTATTTTTGGCTATTTACGCAATTTACCCAGTAGAAAAATTGAAACGTTATAGATTATAGATGCTTCAGTTCGATGGAAAGATACGGGTGTTACAATACACTTGGTTTTAAATTTTTATTACACCTAAACTATGGAAAAATTAAAACGATTAACACAACTTTGGATTATTATGACAAAAGAGGAGACATATACTATTATTTACGTACCCAAATATTCATTCATATGCTTTCTTAGGGAAGATAAATTGACGCCATCCGAATATTTGCAACTTTTATGTATCACCTTGATAAATTAAACTTCAAATTAATGATTTTTCTTTCGAAGACGCGATTATTTTAGTTGGACGAATGAATATTTGAAATTTCCTTCACACTGATTGGTCAACAAAAATTCTTTAGGGTTTTTCGTTGATTTTCAAAACTTGATTAAATATTTTGTCCTAGGTTCGGTGGCTACATAAGAAATTAATTGCTCCTAGATTTAATGAGAGATATCATGGATGCCTATGCTTCGATTGGTCTGAATGCAGACAGCACCCTAAGGAATACAAAGGCTAACCAATTCCAAACAGTACTGTAACCCACTTCTTCAAATCTAGATGAAAAATATTTGGATTTTTTATGGCCATATGATAATAATGCACACAAAACCGATAGCTCTGATACAACTTGTAGCAATAAATTCCATACTTGATTTGCAAGTGATAAACAAAACAAATAATACAATTGAAAATAGAATGAAATATTATTGCCACTTAAGGAGGGCTAAGTCCTTTTCCACTGAGGAGGGCTTAGTCCTTGCAATAATGCAAATGAATAAAATTGATGAATGATGAAATATAACTGAAAGTAAATCAACCTAATCTATTTAATAGTAGATCAATGAAAAATTAATAGTGATATCAAATATAGCTGACTTTCTATATTAGAGTTGTAACAGAAGACCTCTAAATAATCATTGCTTCGAAAATGAATTCTAGCCTTATATTAATATGCAAACATTTCATACTTACTTTTGGTGCCCAAGGTCGGCCCACTTACTTTTCAATAATATTTAAATCTTTTGATTTAAATATATCAAACCTTTATATTATATTTTTATTTTAAAACATCACTTTAATATTTAAATATTTAATTTAAATATTAAAGCATATACCACCACTAATATTAAAGCATACACCACCACTTTATTTTCCCAAGCACACCATGGTTTACCAACAACCAAGTCAGCCTTTGACATCAATGACAACTCAATAATTCTAACAAATTTCCCCTTTGTCATTGATGGCAACCTTGCAAAGAAACTATCCTATATTGCAACAAGATCACAAGTTGTTCCCCTTGACAAGTTGCTTCCCCTTACTGAATATTCCAAACTTCTCCCCCTTACTAAAATTATCCCCTTTTGACATCAATGGAAAAGGCTTCACGGGGCTAAAGGATAAGATACTTGACAACACCCTATTTCTAACTGCTTTCAATGAGACTTCAATCATGATATGGGAGTGAAATTACTCTCAAATTGCTATGCTCATTTTCTTGTTCTATTTTATTTTTCAATATTTGGAGGGCATATCCTTTTGAACAGTTTGACCATCCTCCTTCTTATAGGATTTCAAAAGTTCATGAAACATTGTTCTACACCATTTAGTTGTATGCCCAAAATTATCACATTTGTAACAAATGATGTTGTAGTCCACGAGAGGTGCAAGTAAATTGAAATTCCTCTTGGTGAAGCCAAAATAATTTTTAGCATGGACCTTGCAATGTACAACTTTATGACCAAACTGGTAACATGAAAAGCAATAACCCTAGAAAATATTGAAACCTGTATGATTGCCTTGGAGGATATGGCCGCATGGTTCTCTCATTGTTGTTTCTCAAACCTGATATTTTGAAAACATCATCCAAGATTTTTGTATTTAAAATTGAAGATCTTTGTATTTTGAAAATATCATCCAAGATTTTTGTGCTTTTCTCAAACATGATATTTTGCTGGAACTTATCATTAGATTTTTTTACTTTCTTCCTCAAAGAGATAATCACATGTTCTAGTTTTTCACACTCCAACTCTTTTTTCTTTAACTGCTTAGTCATAACTTCTTCAATCCACTTTGCCTCTTCAATTTTAATTTTTAAGTCGATAAGTTCTTGTGAAAACTTTACCTTTGTTTTCTCATCCTCTTGTACTTGAGTCTTCAATCTTGAGTTCTTCTTTCTAAGCATCTTCACCTCTTTAAGAGCAACAAAAATTTCCTCTTCTATGTCAACTATAGCTTCCTCTTCATTTTTTGGATCTTTCTTCTCTTCTTGTTTTTCAACAACAGGAGCATCTTCTTTCACCTCCATGGCCAAAAATAGGATTTCTTCTCTTTCACTATCGAAGATACTTTCATTACTACTGCTAGAAGAACTTCTTGCTTACTCAACATAAAGACTCTTCTTATGCCTTTGATATATCTTATTCTCATGCTTACTTTGACCGTGCCTCTTTTTCTTTTCATGATAAAATTTTCTTTCCTTCTTGTATTCCTCTTCTTCTTCACTACTACTACTTCCAACTTGTGGGCACTGATCTGCATAGTGACCAATGTTACCATAGTTAAAATATTTTACAATATGCTTAATTTTGTGTTTTCTTGGTCCCTTCTTATTTATTTGCACAAAGTTAACTTCTTCTCCGCTACTCGATTCTTCACTTGACTCTGGTTCTTTATTCTTTGTCTTATTTGAAGCTTTAAACATGACCTCCCATTTGGATGTTTGATATTTTTTAGTCCTCATATCATAGGCTATAATAATTATATGTAGCTCATCCATGCTTAAGGTTTTAATATCATTCATTTCTTCAATCTCTGAGACCTTTGCATCAAACCTCATGGGAAGTGACCTTAAGATATTTGAACAATCTTAGAGTCATCAATCTTATATCCAAGTCCACGAATGGTGTTGACAATTTCATCAATATGGAGTAAATATTTGGTAATATCTTCGTCATATTTCATATTTAAGTCTTCAAACTTCCTCCTGTGGGTTTGAAGTTTTACCATGTTAACCTTATCGTCTCCTTCATATGTTCTTTGTAACTTATCTCATAATTTTTTTATTGTGGTGCATTATATGACTTTCAAAAACTTTTATTCACATAACCCACTTAATATTGCATTCTTTGCCTTGGCATTGTTTTCAAATTATTTCTTGCCATCTTTATCCATGGGAGGGGTTGTAGGTGGTGTGAACCCATCCATGACATATTGCCATATATTATAGCCATGTGCCATCAAATAGGTTCGCATCCTCACACTCCAAAAAGTATAGTTAGTCCCATCAAACAATGGAGCCCTACTTGATGAAAAACCTTCTTGGTAAGCCATGTGTGTTCTTGTAAGATATTCCTTCAAGCGGTTAGGCTTTCACAAAGGAACCCACTCTGATACCAATTGAAGAAAAATACGCTTATACTAAGAGGGGGGAATGAATAGTTTAAGATAAAACTTTTCCTTTTAAACAATAACTACAATAATAATCAATGCATAAAATTCCACACACACAAGAGACAAGGATTTACGTGGAAACACCCTTTCAAAAGAAAACCACAACAAAATATTGCTTATATTTCTTTAATAAAAATGTATGGATACCAACCCACAGGATACACCAATCTCCCTATACAAATATGTAGGCACCAACCTACGGGAGACACCAATCTCCTTTTACAAAATCATAGGCACCAACCTATGGGAGACACCAATAGCATTTTACAAAAATGTAGGTACTAACCTATGAGAGACACCAATCTCCTTGAGGCACCAACCTCAAATCTGAAGGCACCAACCTTGATCAACAAATAGAGAATGATATATTGGTGTTGGAATCTTCAAATGGCCAAAATGTCCTTCATATTCATTAAGTCTATTGCTTCCACATGTCTCACATTTATTACATTTTAAAGGTAGCCCTAGTCTAGCAAGACTTGATGATAGTAGAACAACTAACCTTCACGATGTACTATATATTTGCTTATCAAATATCTCTTTTGTATTCTTTATTTTGTTGTAAATGTTGAGACCAATCCTCCAATTTTATAACATTCAATTTGATAAAAATAGAGTATATATATACCTCATGCGCTATTCAACTTTTTTGGCACCTTGTTTATTCACTACTTTTCTCCAGGAGATAGCAGTCAACATGACGTATACACTGCAACGATGATGGCCCGATTTCTTCGATGATGGATCCTCCAATAGAGTTTGCTTTTGTTGTTCTTAGTCATCAATAAAATTATAATGATTGCTTGGGTGGTAAACTCATCTTGCTTCTACGTGCACACAATGACTTCAAACTATGTGGTCTTGAATTCTCCAATACTTATCTTCATTGTTCGCTCTGTTGCTCAAGATGACCACCATTCATAATCAACGTTGCTCCAAATATCTTAGAACCTTATCTATAGCTATAGTTTACACATTTTGATAGCCTCTCCTATTATGATGAAATACTTCAAATTTTATGATAATACTTTCCACAATGATGCTCTTATCAGTTTATGATGGGAATCTTCTTGTTATTGTCGGCACGTCCTTGTCGACAAAGCTTCATCGGGTGTCACTAGGATTCTTTGTTATAGACAAAAAAACCACATAATCATAGCACCAAAATGAATTCTACCCTTCAAATCCTTCTTTGAAATTGCTATAAGCATGCTCCACTAAGACTGTCAAAAATACGGATAATTATTCCCTTTACACTTGTAGTTGCCGAGAGACGACCTTTGTTGCAAAGACATAAACAAGTGATCTTTGAAGTACAAGCAGATATTAGATTTTTATTGAAAGCATATAGTTCCACTTGAACTCACCCGCTAACCAAACCAAGGTATGTCAAAACACAGCTGCCTGACACATATTCTCCAAGGCCACCACCATGAGGTCCCCTCTGAACTTCAACACAAGAACTTTAAATTTAAAAGTAATATAAATGCATTGGCTCTCTTGATGGCATCAATACCTTGCCTCCACTACACCTGTAAAATATGTAACCGTACCAATCATATACTTTTGTGCATCTTGGATAGTATCACCACCTCACCTCCACTGCATTGGCTTCGCTAACCCAAACGAGCTTCAACTTTGCTGACAACCTTCAACTTCATTTTTTAACGACGTAACATCAAAAATTGCATGTTGATCCTCTCTTCGATCAATTGTATTCACACTAAAGTCGTTACTCCTTTCTTCTCCACTCTTCGTATAGCTTATAGCTTCTCCATAATTGCTTCATTTTTCTCAACTCTTCATATAAATTATAGCTTCTCCGCAACCACTCCGTTCTTCTCCACTTATTTGTTGCTGCTTCGTCCGTGTTGCTCTTGTATATCAAATACCTTCAAATAATCATTGCTTCAAAAATGAATTCTAGCCTTATATTAATATGCAAATATTTCATACTTTATTTTGGTGTCCAAGGTTGGCCCACTTACTTTTTAATAATATTTAAATCTTTTGATTTAAATATATCAAACCTTTATATTATATTTTTATTTTAAAACATCACTTTAATATTTAAATATTAAAACATACACCACCACTTTATTTTCCCAAGCACACCATGGTCAACCAAGTCGGCATTTGACATCAATGACAACTCAATAATTCTAACATATATATATATATATATATATATATATATATATATATATATATATATATATATATATATATATATATATATATTCTCATAGGAAAATTTTATAATCGTTGGGTAAAGACGAATTCAATGGGACCCAAACTTCAAGGAAATCGAGATGAGGTAGCCTATTGACAAGCACTGGGCCACTACCAACCAACCTATCTCTTTATAGATAAAATATTATAGTAAAGCATGGGTTTTTATGAGGGGTCCCCATCCCTTCATACCGGGGTTTGAACTTGGATCTCCTGAATGAAAACCCAAGGACTTACCACTGTGGTATCCCTCTCAGGATAAAAACATTTAGGGTAAAATGTAGGTTTTTTAGAGGGGTCATAGTCCCCATATATCAGGGTTTGAACTTGGATCTTTGGATGAAAATAAAAAAACATACCAGTATGGTATCCCTCACGAGACTATTGGATAAATATATATTACTAATCTTGAGCATTGTCTCATATAACTTGAACATTGTAAATGTAAAAATCTACTTACTTTTATAGTATTGAATGACAACAAATAAATTAGCTTGAAATGTAATATATTTCACAAGCACAATTAGTTTATAACAAGGAAGATGTGAAAAAGCAACGATACCTTGAGATATAAATAATGATCTTATTTACATCTACTAAACCAAATAATTCTAGAAAATTAAGAGCTTTAATATAGATTGAAGTATGGTGTATAACCCTATTTCTTTTGGATTTGAAGCTAAATATTTTGTTCAAAGTTTCAAAGTCTTAAAAAGATTTAAGAAAACAAAAGTTGTTCAATAAAGTCAAAATATATGTATATATAATAGTTTTTTTATAATTTTTATTTAAAAAAATTGTTCAATAAAATAAAAAGGTTTAAAATTCTTTTATATTTTTTAAGTGTATTTTATCATTGAATTTATTTCTTGAAGTGTTCTTGTATGTATTTATTTATTTTAATAAGTTATACGTGGCTTCTATTGGGGGCCACTCCCATCAAAATATCAAAATATTACGTTTGTTATTAGGTAGATTAAACCATATCGAGCATGGTTTTTTATCACAAATATTTTTCATTTATTTTTCTATTAAATATATATTTTTAACTTTCTCAAAGTACTCTATTTCCACAATCAACTCCTTGACATTGTTTTGATTAAGAGATAAAATATCACTTGACCAATTACCTTTAAAAATCTAAATTTCACCAAGATGAAGATCAAAACTGTGATTGGTTAAATTATCTACTACCCGATTCTTTCTCTATAAATATGCTCACAATTATAAGAGATTACCTCTAAGAATAGGTAATAAACATCAGCGATAATATTATTTTTAATCCAATCCCCACATTCGTTTTTGTTGATAACATTGATGATAAATTGTGAATCCCCCTCAATATAAATATATTTCCATATTTTTCTATTGCAATTTTAATCCCTTTAAGAAATTTCATATGATTCTAAGTGAAGAGCATTTTACCTTCATTGTTTCTAAAAAACCACCTCCACTACCTTTTCTTGAATTTCTTTTAGAAGCACCATCAAAATTAATTTTGATAAACTCAATTTCTAGATATTTTCTTTTTACCCTAGATCAAAGTAGATCCTTTTTTAATTCCATTATCGCAAATGACTCTTCCACATATATTCAAATCATGTAACTAAGTTGTTACCATCTCATTTTCCGTATTTGAGACTTCCCATGATAAGCATCATATTTGTAGACATTCTGCAAGAGAGACAATAATACAGTTCTAAACTTAGGCATGATTTTGAAATTTATTTTTAAAAATTCTATTATTCATTTCAAGCCATAAATTCTAACAAATAATGGCAAGGCCAATCCTCCATACAATACATAATGCTTTAAATTTAAAATAATTAATCCAACATTTCATCAACTCTTCAATGTTGATAGAGCTACCCAATATATTTTCATATTTTAAAAAAGTAACCCCAAATGGTGTGAGCAAAAAGACAGAATCTTGTTTTAAGCTACTAACCAAAGGAATGTTGAGGCCTTAGGGAGAACCTCTAATGACCAAATATTCTTCCAAGGAAATTCTTTGGGAGTGGAAAATTTTGATTGCTCTAAATCCTCATATCCCAACTTGACAAAGCATCCACCACACTTTGATAGATTTCAAACTAACTCATCCTTTCATTTAAAATTCGACAAATAAAACTCTTGAATCATCTTTTGAAGTTCATATGCAATTTGTTTGAGTTCCTCTCCTTCAACCATGATAATTGTTGCTCATATTAATATAGTCTTTGACCTTTGGACCTTTACAAGCTAGGCATGCTTGAGCCAATGGTTACCATTTTGAGTTAGAGATAAGAGTATAAGGCTTCAACCAAGCATCATATAAAAAATTTACATAATTTCCCTCATTGAACGATTGTCTAATATGTTTATTTATCAATTGCAAACTATTTGATATGAAATTCCATGTTGACAATCCTTTAGGTAGGTTTTTTTCCTAAATAATTTCATTGCATCAAGAGAACCTATATATTTTTGAAGCAATATTTTTACCCAATTCTTTCCTTGATCTTTAAATAATCTCCATCCAAGCTTTTCCCCTAATGCCAAACTCATAAGTCTGCAATTTTACAAGCTTGCTCCCCCAATTTCTTTCATTTGCAAACCTTATCCCACTTACCAAGAGAAAACTTAATTTTTTTCTCATAACCTTTCTAAAGAAAGTCTCTTTTATTTTTATCAATTTCTAATGTTATACCTAATAGCAATTTTGAAAGTGACATCATATACACAGGGATGGATTGCAATGTAGTCTTTGTGAGTTGTAGCCTTCTTGCTATGATTAAGAACTTATCTTTCCAACCTACCAAACAAGCTTTCATTCTATTCAAAAAAGAGACCCAAAGCTCTTTTTTATTTTCATTATGAGACAAAGGAACACCCAAGTAGGTTGATGGAAAATTTTAATTTTTTTTGTAAATCTAGGATAGTGTTAATAAAAAATCCTATATTTTTGTAGTATTAACCAATTGTCCAATAGCCTTCTCATAGCATGATAATATGGATTTAAACTCCATGTCCTCACTGACTAAGGAATGATCCAAAAGAAAAGTATCATCAAAAAATTGGAGATAAGATTCGAAGGGACCTTTTTTTGCAACTTAAATACCTTTTATTTTTTTCTTCCATTTTTGCCTTTGAGAAAGCTCTCCCTAATGCTTATGCAATAATAATGAATAGATAAGGATATAGTGGATCACCTTGAAAAATTCCACAAGATGACTTGAAGTAACCAATAGGAGAACCATTGATCAAAATAGTATATTTTACAATGCTATAACAACATTTAATTCATTTACACCAACTATAATCAAAACCAAAATTTCCAAAAATATCATGTATAAATTCTAGGAAGGCCTATCATATGCTTTGTTCATATCTAATTTCATAAGCATGCCTGGTTTTTTCATAGAATGAAGAGAATGTATGGTCTCCTATGCAATGATTATACCATCAAGAACTTGTTTACCACAAGCAAAACCACCTTATTCCTTTGAGATAACACAACCTAGAATGTCTTTCAATTTGTTTGCCATAATTTTTAAAATGATCTTATAAATCATATTACAAAGGCTTATTGGATGAAAATTATCAGAATATTTTGTCTCGTATTTCTTAGAAACCAAATTAATAAGTGGTAATGATCTCACTTATGATAGCCTTTCTTTTCTAGGCCTTTTAAACAACAACTAACATATCACCCCTCGATAAATCTCAAAAAAATTGTGTTGTCTTAAAGAATCTCAAATACAAGGAATAGCCTAATTTACATTTTCTTCTTTATGTTGCCTTGAAAACCCTAAAGTGCATTGATGATCCTCTATAGTCATTACTTTATTATGTTGGCCTAGAAACCCTAAATTTTCTTGAATATCCTTAATATGATTTTCTTTATTGTGTTGCTATTGAAACCCTAAAGTGCAATGAATACACTTCGTACTACTTTCCTTTTTATTGAGAGAAGATTTTATGCTACTTGAAAAAAATAAAGATGATTTACCTGGATTAAGCTTGACCTCCTTCATCTCATTTGCTTTAATAGTTGCCTCCCCATATTTCTTCACACCTTTAAATTCTTTTATATTTGAACATGTGCATTGTACTTCCTCATCCCTCATGTCATTTTTTCTTCTATGGTTAATTCGAGTGAATTGTAATGACCTTTGCTATCTGATGATGCAGAGGGGTTTTTATTACCATTTTCTTAGGGGTATAAAATCCTTCATTTGACCTAGCTTCTCCTATGATATGATCTTGTTTCATATTGAAGTAACCATCATACCTAAAATTTTCCATATTTTTCTTTGTCATTTTCACTTTGCATTCTCTTGTCATGTGTCTAGTTTCATGATATTTGTGACATTAAAATACAATATTTTCATAATCCACTTGTTGATCCCATACTCTTAATTCAAAATTTATCCTAATGAACTACGGTAAAGCTTTTGAAACATCCATAACAACAAATATTCAAGTGTATATAACATGCCTTCTCTCCTTAGTAGTTGGTGTCTCTTAGATGAACTCACCTAGAGTATAATCAATATTCTTCAAAACCTCCTTATTGATGAGTTGATAAGGACGTCCAAAAAGCCTATCCACACAGAAAGCCTTTTAATAGTCTATGTCTCTACAAAAATGTTCTCACTCCATGGTCTTATTTATAATGCATCTTTACCCCTAAACCAAGGGTCTCCATCTATTATTTTATTCCTTATTTTTAAACTGGAGAAGATAATGAGCAAAATTCCTTTCGGAAGAAAAGCCATGGAGTAATTTGAATTCAATCCCCACTTCCACTTGATCAAATTTTGAATCTCATAATAACCTGACCAACTTATATATTAACCCTCTGGTTTTAAGAACCATTATCTCATGTGCAATCATCTCATCCTTGATAATCACTTCTAATGTAGTATTTGCTACCTAGATAGGGTTTTCATAGATTCACTCTTCCTCTTATTGCTAACTAGGGCATCCATACTTCCAACTAAGGCATCCTTCCAACTAGGGCATCCTTACTTTTAGTAAGGACTTTCAAAAATGACTTTCTTGCCATGTTACCTAGATTTTCTTCACATGAATCCTTTAGTTTTTAAGTTTCTCCTAAGAATTGGAACAAGAAGTGGCACTTGCCTTTTTATTGCACTTTGCTTTCTACTTCCTGCTTCTTGCTCATGCTTCCTACGTACTTATCATGCACGCTCATTCTTCACTCATACTTACTCTTGGCTTGCACAATTGTATTCTATAATAGTAGAATGTCTTCGTATGTATTCTTGATACCTAGATTTTCTTCACATAAATCCTCTAGTTTTTAAGTTTCTCCTAAGAATTGGAACAAGAAGTGACACTTGCCTTTTGATCGCACTTTGCTTTCTACTTCTTGCTTCTTGCTCACGCTTCCTACTTACTTCTCACACATGCTCATTCCTCATTCATACTTGCTCTTGACTTGCACAATCATATTCTATAAGAGTAAAATATCCTCGTATGTATTCTTTATATCCTTATAAACTTTATTTTCTATGACAACATATTTTTCCGTCTTCAATGTTTCTCTGTGCAAAAACACACCTACCCTTATCCAATTTTACATTTGAAAAGTTGGAAAATACAAATTTATAATATACTTAATTAATAAGCACACTAATGTAAAGTGGTAGATTTGACAATCACATATTATTAATTATTCAAGAAATCTAAGTTTAAATTTCATCCGGCTGTGAGTGTGTATAATAAAAAAAACAGGCAATTAAAAAAAAGTTTGTTATGAAATATTCACACGAGAAAAATCGCATTGTAATAAGTAAATCATGTTTGTAATGCCACGGTGGACAGGACAATGACACCGTAATACTTTTAATGAAATGCAAACAATGACACCGTAATACTTTTAATGAAATGCAAACAATTATTATATATATATAAATTGCAATGACAATGACACCGTAATACTTTTAATGAAATGCAAACAATTATTTTATATATATAAAAATTGCAATATAATGAGGAGAGGACAATGATGACATAATATTTATAATGAAACGAGGAGAGGACAATGACATAATAGTTATAATGAAATGAAAACAGATATTTCGTAGAAAAAAATCAAAGTAATGTATCTTCGTGAGTGTGACTCAAGTTTAATCTCCATAAAATGTGTAAAAAATATTATATTTTGGATCTGTATGCGGGACGTGTCACCATCAACACCATCAACAATTAACACGACAAATTTGCAACATAGGCAATAAACACAAAAAAAACATGAATATTGGAGGATAATAATTTTGAAAGTAATAAGCAAATCATGCTGGTAATGTAACGGTGGCATAATAGTTTTAATGAAATGCAAACAATTATTTTTTTATATAAAAACAAGTCAAAGTAAAAAGCTTTCGATGTGGATAGGGCAAAGATGCCATAATATTTATAATAAAATGCAAACAAACATTTTACAAAAATAAATCAAAGTTAAAATATAAGCTTGCAACGCCAATTAGAGTGCTAGTACAAAATTTTAATGTTTTTTTAAGATCGTAATTTTTTTGTTGTATGGCTTATAAATTTATATTATATTATAGGTTTGTTTTATAATGGATTGTTATGTATTTTAATTTATGTTTCTCGCTATCTTATATATATAAATTTATAATAAAAAGAATAATTTATTTTTTATTTAATTTATATTATAGGATTTACGATAGTTATAAAATTTATTATAATTTTTTTAGTAAAAGAGTTTTAATATTTAAATTGGTTATTTAAATAATATTATTCTCTTTTGCATACTTCATAATTATATATTAGAATAGTATTTCAATAAATTAAATTATTGGAGTATTATAATATTTTAACAAATTATATTTATTTATTTTTCGGTTGGAAACACGTCCTTTGGGGAGAGCGAATATTCTGTGTTTGGGGGTTCTCTTCCATTAAAGTCACCCGAAGTCGCACTTGACCCCATCCACGCCAGCTAGAACCATCGATTGGACTTTGCATATCCACACCATGTGAGGGGGAGAGATTTGAACCGGAGACCTCTCTTTTTCAACTTAAGAGTTTTAACTATCCCTTGCTCTCCAACTCTCCCACATGAACAAAAACAATGTTATTATGAACCATCTGAAATACCCATAAAATGTAAGAATTTGAATGGGGATTGCTATTACACAATAACATCCTAATCTTTAAACAAATAAAATTACTTGAATTAATATTATATAAATAAAAGATTACATGGAAAGCCAACCTCATTTTTAAATTTGTTATTTAAATCTTAAAAAATTTAAAAATAAAAGATTCTCATAAGGAAAAATGAGAGAATACATGGGAAGCAAGCCTTATTTTTAGATTTGTTACTTAAATCTTAAGAAAAGTCAAAGATAAAAGACTCTCATAAGAAAAAAAAAAAGAGAGATTACATGGGAAGCAAGCCTCAAGTTTAGATTTGTAAAAGTCAAAGAATAAAAGATTCTCATAAAGAAAAAAATAGAGATTACATGGGAAGCAAGCCTCATTTTTTAGATTTGTCACTTAAATCTTAAGAAAAGTTAAAGAATAAAATATTTTTATAAAGAAAAAATATTAAAGAATAAAAGATTTTCATAAGAAAAAATGAGTAGTAACGACAATTGATTAAGAAAGCTTTAGTAAAAAGTAAGGATACTACGAGAAAAAAAAGTAATTTTATAAAAAGAAAATCTATGGCAATCCCTATCTAAGTAAAAAATGATTCAGTGATTATAAAAATAAGATGATTGAGCTATATATATAAGGATAAAATGTCATAGAATAAAAGATTCTCATAAGGAAAAAATGAGTAGCAATGACAATTGATTAAGAAAACCTTAATCAGAAGGAAAAAGTATCAAAGAATAAAATATTCTCATAAGGAAAAATGAGTAGCAATAATAATTGATTAAGAAAACCTTAGTCAGAAGTAAGGATACTACGAGAAAAAAAAGTAATTTTACAAAGAGAAAATCTATGACAATCTCTATTCAAGTAAAAAATGATTCAATGATTATAAAAATAAGATGATTAAGCTATATATATATAAGGACAAAATGTCAAAGAATAAAAGATTCTCATAAGGGAAAAATGAGTAGCAACGACAATTGATTAAAAAAACCTTAATCAGAAGTAAGGATACCATGAGAAAAAAAAAGTAATTTTACAAAGAGAAAACCTATGGCAATCCCTATCCAAGTAAAAAATGATTCAGTGATTATAAAAAAGCTATATATATATATAATTAAAGATAAAGGGATCAATAATGATACAGTAAAATGATCACCAACATTTGCAGAAAGGAAATGAGACAAGGGTTTTGAAGGGTTTCAAATAAAATTGTAGGGAAAATACAAAGGAAGGGGTTTGTTAAGTTCTAATGGTCAACAAAAATATTTTGACTTGGATGATTACAATAAGAAAAAGATGCAATTGGAAGAATCGCACTGGATTCAAAATACAATAGATGATCATTTTTTACAAGCCACTAATAGCGAGGGAAAAAGCAACAAGCACTTTCAATTTATAGTACAAAAAGAGATAAGAAATCACAATCTATCATGAAAATGAGGCCAAGGCTTCAAAGAGAACCATGAATAATATACAATAAGTAGATAAAATAAGATAAACTAAAGTAGGAAGAATCGATATGGTCTAGAACTTGAGCAAAATTGATTTGAGGGCATACCACAAAAAGGGGCCAACTATACCAATACCCAATATGGGGAAGGACTCAGTGGAGCTACCCCTAAAAATAAATTGTAGTGATGAAATTCATGGGGAATAGCCCTAACCATATGCAATAAATAACTCGAGGGCACCATAGAGGCCTTTGAGGATGTCTAAGATAGATTTCAAGAAAAATGAAACAATATGTTTAAAGGCGATGGATGGTCCCTCAATATTAAGGGGGATATGGAGGATATCTAGAATGGAATAGAAGTTATGGAGAGGAGAGAGTTGATATGCTAATTTATGGGGTTTAAACTAATCCTATTAGCATTTAAGCTGTGGGTTGTTAGATAGTGGCAAACAAAAAGTGAGTTTCAAATCTTTGCTTACCCCAATGCTTATTTCCTTGTTATTTTTTCTACTAAAGAATATGGAGAACAAATATTCCAAGGGAGACCATGGATTTTCTAGAAAGGTGACTCTCTTTATGAAACCTTGACATACTAAATTCAAAACAGAGTAAGAGATATCATCCACACGACCAATTTGGGTGAGAATTTTTGGCCTACCAGTATAATTTTAGAATTTGATAATATTTAAGACAATCGAGAATACCCCATGATGATTTTTGATAGTACATATAGATTTTAAAAAAATATTTATGCTTGGATATGTGTCCTAATAGACTTCAACAAACCTCTTCTAAAAAATATCACACTATACTTTAGGGAGGAAACATAAGAGCATGAGGTTTATTATGAGAACATACCTTTTTGCTGTAGAATCTACCATGAATATGGCCCTTTAGCAAGAGACTACATACATAAGATCCTAGAGCAACAAAGAGAGGAAATGGATCCTGAAGCATTCCAAGTACCCAACAATATGTTTGGTATTCTTCCCATTAATGATCTTTTGGATGATGAGGAGGATACTATGGAGACAAAGTCCTAGAGATATAGTTCCATGGTGGGAGAAAGGAATCCATGCCACACATGGTAAATAACACCTCTTCCACCATCCTAGCCTTGTAGAGCAATAAACAAGGAGTAAACCATCCAACACAAAACTACCAACCAAAAAGCAAGCAAAAAAGTAAGAATAAGAGCAATAGTCTATTAAAGGTAGGGACAACAAAGAACCTTTAACCTAGGGAATACCTCATTAGATCCACTAACAATACCTTGTTATTGTATACACATATGTCAAGGTTGGATGGTATTCTATAATCTAGAGGGGTGAGCTAGGAGACAAGTAAGAAGATGAAAATGGACACTAATCAAAAGGTAGGACACAACCCCAACTAGCACCATATGGTAAAATAAGGAGAAAAGTTAATAGAAAAATATAAGGTCAATACCCTTACCCAAATATTGAGCCCCTAATACTAATGAAGATTATCTTGTAGAATGTTAAATGACTCAAAGGGAGTCCCTCAAAATAGAACTACATTAAAAAAATGATATAGATAGATCAACCATAACTTATCTTCTTTTAGGAGACAAAGGTGTCAGATGGAGATAATTGCAAGGAAACTATGGATTGCTGAAGAGAGGAATATCTCAGCTCATAAGGGGCATCGAGAGGTATTGCATACCTTTGAGACCCTAAAGAGGTAGTTATCCACCAAGTGGGGGTAGATGAGATATCCTGGTAGTAGCAACATAGAGCAAGAAATCAAACCAAGTTATGTTATGCATGAATGTCTATGCACCTAATACCGTAGAGGAGAAATGAAGATAATAGAAGAAATTAAACTATATTATTACCCAATTCCTTGAAGCATGGGCCTTGGTAGGAGGATATTTCAATACCATCCTTTCCTTGGAAGATAAGTTGGGAGGGAAATAGTAGCTTGGGTAGGAGCACAAGCCTCATGAAGGAATACATTAAAAACCTTCATCTTGTAGATGTCATATCAAATAATGCCCTAATGACCTGGTCTAATAGGAGGTAAGGCTTTACCTATATTATGGAAAGATTAGATAAGTTCTTGTTATTAGATAAATTTTTGATCCATGGAAATATTCCTAGGATGAATATCTTAAACAATCCAAGCCCAGATCATTGGCCAATCATGATGAAACTATAAAAATCCAAAGTCAGACACTCACCATTCAGATTCCAACTAAAGTCGTTTAGATATATTTCTTTCATGCCCAAAGTGCAATAATGGTGGCAAGAAGACAAATTTAGGTATGGAACTAATATGTCCTAATTTATGAGGAGGCTTTAGTACATTAGACCCAAGATATAGATCTAGAACTAGGAAGAGTTTGGAGATGTCAAGAAGAAAAGTTGGAAGTGATAACTCAACTTGAATATTTAGATGAACAGATCCACATGGATTGCCTCATGAAGGGTTTGAGTATGGTAGAGATTAGACTTACATATCAACTAGAAGAATGGGAAAAAATAAAAGAGCTATTATGGAAGCAAAAATCTAGGATCCAATGGATCCAAGAGGGAGATCATAATACGAGCTTCTTCCATAAATCCCTTCTAGCCCATAGATCACACAACTTTATACCCTCCTTGAGAATATAAGTAGGATATTTTGTCCACACATTGCAAGGTATGAGGTATATTGTAGTAAATTATTCTACAATTTTATTCACAACAAAACCTCTGTATATTGAAGTAAACTATTTTGCAAGTTTATTCACAACAAAACCTCTCAATATTGAAGCCCAATAGGAAGTGTTACAAGAGATACCTACACTAATAATAGAGGAGGACAATTCAATTTTGACTACACCAATAACTACCAAAGAGTTATAGTGGGTGGTCTTCAAAATGCAAAAAGGAAAGACCCCTAGACCAAATGGATTTCCTATAAAATTCTACCAAGAATTTTGGGATATCTTGCATGAGGACCTTCTAGATATGGGAGAGAAAGCTAGAAAAGCTAAAAATGTGTTGAAGGAAATTAGCAAAATGTATATAAAATTTATACCAAAGGCACAAGATGAAAAGCACATTTTCAAGTTTAGACCAATAATTTTATGTAATGTCTTGCTCAAAATAATCACCAAGGTAATAGCAGAGAGACTCAAACCACTTTTATAAAATATTATCTCACTATAAAATGGTGGTTTTGTGGAAGGCATACAAATAGTGATTGAGATAGTATTGGATCAAGAGGCTATCCACTCCATAGAAGCACAAAAATCCACATCCATATTCATCTGCTTATACTTGATTAAAGTATATGATAGGATGGATTGGTATTTCCTCCTCAAAGTAATAAGCTAATTTGGCTTCTCGTAGAAGTGGATAAGTTGGATCAAGGGATGCATATTGTCATTCTCCTATTCAATACTGATCAATGACTATCCTTCAAAATTATTCATAACATCTAGAAGTATTAGACATGAATATCCCCTCTCCTCATACTTATTCATCATATGGTTGAATGCCTAAGAAGAAAAATAGCCAAAATTAGGAAAAATAAAACATTAATAGGAGTCACTATTATAATGGAGCTAGACCAATCACTCACCATTTTTATTGATGAATATGCTCTATTAGGGAAAGCAATGATGAATAAAGCCTCAAGAATTAAACATATTATAAGTTGTTTCTCAAGAGCCATAGGGCAAAGGATTAATGAGGAAAAGTCCAAAGTCATTTTCTTCCATTGCTCATCCAGATAGGAGATCATGATTTAACACGTAAAATCCTCATATTATTTCAATGAATCAAACACAAACAACAAAGACAATAATTTGACCTGAATTCTTTCAGAGTTCTTGCTAGCACTCTTTAGCTAGATACCACATGGCTCAAATCAACCGGAACACAAAGCACACATTGAATAAAGATGATTTCATATTTTACATCAAGCTCCCTTTATAGGTAGTAGCATGGAAACTAGGTGAACAAATGGCCAATCATGTAGAGAACACATTATCAGTATTTTCCAGATGGCATGTTTATTACAAGGCTCATGGGGGGTTTTAACGAACACTATACTTATTATAAGGAATAATATAATATATATATTATTTTTATATATTCTTATTATTTATATTTTTATTTAATAGTATAGAAAAATTATTATTTAAACTATAATTTATACTTTCTTGCATATCTAGGATGTGGTACTGCTATGGATTTGTGGTTGCAAGACAAGGTACCACCTTTGAGCAAGCTGAGAAAAATCAACTGTAAGATGACCAGGTACCCCTCCTTTAGGTGTTCAAATGAAAGATGACCACGAGAGGTAAGGAGAAATATGATGTAGGTGTGAAAAAGCACCACAACTCATGGGTACATGGAAGCCCATAAAGAATATGCATTCATATATGAGCTTTCTGACTGTCTGATTGCATTATGCGTGTGTTTGGATTGTTTAAATTGATTTTATGGTATGAATGCTTTATGATAGTTTGTTAATATGAAATGATTTGATACATACATACATACATACATACATACATATATATATATATATATATATGTATATATAAACAAATATATATAACAATATATATTTTTTTTAAATAGAAATCATAATATTCTATTTTATTTAAAATATTTATTAATTTAAATCTAGTACTTAGCAAGGTGTATGCACATATAAATATTATAAACATTTTTCATACAATTCTCCGTAGCTAATGGAAGTCAAACTCCACCTGGCAAGGCTTAGAAGGAAACAAGGTGGAATCATACATGTTTATAGACATGTTGAATTGCCCTCAGTTGTATGGTCTTTTAAAACATGCTATGCTTCATTGATTGTATGATTACCTTTTGCATCTTCAATACATTTGTTCAGAAGAATAGTGAAAGAATACGAAAATCTGCAGTGAAGTCTTTTATTTTATAGGTCAAATTTTTTGAAATTTCATAGGAAGAAATTGGATATTGATTCATTTTCATTTGCTTTTATATTCATTAAATGAAGACTTCATTGTTGAATATTGTGTGTTGAATGCTCTGTGAAATATTTGTATGATGTTTGTAAATAGGTAGTTGTAAAGAAAACACCTGAACTAGTTGCTTGCATGAAAAATAAAAAGAAGAAATTTGGATTGAAATCTGAATTAGTTGAACGTATTACTAAAAAGTGTTAAACTAATGGTTTACGCTTGATAAATTATGATACCATAAGACACCCCTACCAAAAAACTATTTAGGTGTTCGACTTAAATAAAGGAGGTAGAAGGAGGATTAGGCTTGGCTAGTGGATAGAGTAAAAAGAAAAATAGAAAAATGGACTAATTGATGGCTATCATTAGGGGGAAGAGTAACCCTAGTTAAATTAGTCTTGTAGTCTACACCTATCTATGTCTCCACAATTTTGGATATTCCCAAGGCAATGTTGAGAGAGTTGGATCAAATATATTATAAATTCTTTTGAAGGGGTACTAAGGAGGAAAGGAAATGGGCATTGGTGTGGTGGAAAATTTTATGTCTACACAAACATGAAGGGGTGCTAGGACTTAGATCAATAGTCAAGAACAATAAGGCACTAGAGACTAATCTATATTGGAGGGTGTTGAACAATCCCAATACACTATGGACCCAAAATCTAAGATCTTAATATATAAAACATAAATTTCTAGTAGATATTATTTACCACCAACTCCATAGTAGAGAATACCCCATATTGGTAGTTTTGAAATAGGAGAGGAGATGAAAAAGAAGAAGCTCTTTTGGATAATTCATAATGATCAACTCGTGAAATTTTGGATAGACTCTTAGGATCAACACCAACCATTGGTGGTTCAATTTCTAAAGTGTAGACCTTTCATGGAGCGGTTACACAAATAAAATTGGATAAATCTAGCAAAATATTGTAGATACTTGTAACATCCCCACTATTTGGATAATTAATTATTTAATTTGCTTGAAGAATGTGATATTGCTAAAGTCATTTGTGAGTGTAGGAGCAGGTCTTCACCTCGTAGCAAGCGATCCAGATGAGAAGAACACCCACCCTTGTCGTAGATAGAGGTTGAAAGCATATGGTAAGGTGGGATATGATGTTGTGCTCTAAAAAGCACCTTGGCCCATGGGTACATGGAAGCCCACTAAAAGATTTCATATAGGTCATTCTGCTTGTTGCTACATTTTTGTGCATATGTTTGATTGTGAAAAAAAGTGGATAATTTCCTTTTGCTGGGTAAAAATTGATTTTATGTGGTCTCTTTTCATTAAAAGGAAATTATTATGTTTATATTTATTTCAAATATTAATTTAAAAACATCACATAAAATATTAACATATAAAGCAAAATTTAAAAATTAAAAATAATAATAATAAAACAATAATAAATTTATATATAAAAATATAAATAAAATAATTAAATAATTAAATTTTTATTTGGAGAAACATCTAAGTGATGTTCTTTCATTCATCGGAGGAATGAAGACTCCACCACTTGGCAGTAAATTGAATAACCTCTTGCATGTTTAGGTGATAGGTGTCATCATAAAAATCATATATGGTTTCTATAAAATGGGGGGATTGCATTGCTTTAGGGGGAACTGGAAATTCCGGAAATATATGTGTGAATGTTTGTGCGATTTGTGCTTCCTTGATCTCTATGGAACATTCAACTTCAATTCGTATCCAACCACGGCTTGATAGCAAGTGAGTTCTTAATCGTTCTACTTGTGTGTTGTCGGATGTATAATAGATATAATCTTGTTATGTTAAATTTTTTTTATTGCCAAAGAGCAAATCGTGAATTCTGCCACATTGATGTTGTGTTAAATATTTGAATTGTTGCCATGGAGTAAATTGTGATTTTCTGCCATATTGATGTTGTGTTAAACTTTTGAACGATTGCCATGGAGCAAATCGTGAATTCTGCCATGTTGATGTTGTGTTAAACTTTTGAACGATTGCCATGGAGCAAATCGTGAATTCTGCCACATTGATGTTGTGTTAAATCTTTGAATTGTTGCCATGGAGTAAATTGTGATTGCCATGGAGCAAATCATGAATACTGTCACATTGATGTTGTGTTAAATATTTGAATTGTTGCCATGGAGTAAATTGTGACTTCCTGCCTTATTGATGTTGTGTTAAATTTTTGAGCTATTATCGTGTAGGGTATGTGTCTGTGGAGTAAATCATGTTTTCTGCCATAGTGGTGACTTAATATAAAATCATGTTGGCTCTAAAAATTTAATAGTAAAACCAAACCAGGTTAAATAATGAAACATGTCGACTGGGTGTGTATAGTGGTAATGCCAAACCATGTTGGGAATTTGTATTAGTTTTGGTATGTATTCAATATTGAATTCTATTGTTGTGCTTGAGAAGTATATTGTTTGGTTGTTGCATTATATTTTCATCTAGTTGAATGCATCCATTTTTGGGCCAAGCTGACCCAATTAGCTCTCAACTCCTCAATTCTCTGCCTCCTCGAAAACTAAGGGAAGTGTCGCTGGTGTTGACGCTCATCTTGGCATGGTAGCACACCTCTGGTGAAACGTCCATTTTGGTTAAGTTGGTTTGCCTGAGTAGTTTGTATAGACGTTGTTGTGTCTAGTATTAAATCATGAGAAATGATTATTAAAAGAGTCTTGTCTTCGACAACGGATTTATAGAACCAATGCAGTTCGTTGTGGCAAGAAACTTGTGTACAAATAAATTTTGAAAGATGAAATCTGAAGCTTTATACCTTCTATAATATGTCTTGTTGCATTGCAAAACTTTTCATATATTTTAAGGAAGCCAATTTTGATTGCTTGACTTGGTTATAGTGCTCTAAAATTCCTTGTGTATGTGGGCAATTATGTATATGTTGTTTTTGGATGCACCGCCTGTAATGTTTCGTAGACTCTAAAGTATGGGAATTTCTTTTAAAAGTATAATTAAATTTGTTTCATATGCACTCACTGGTTGAAGGTTTGTTATGAGAATTTGGAACCCCTTTTTCAACTTTAGAAATCTTCAAATAGAAGTTAAGGTTCAGGTATTTTAGAAAATCGTATTAAAACAATTGCATGGAGCTGAAAGTATGTATATAGGAAATATATATATATATATATCCAGTTTTCTTTTATATACTGTTGGATTACACTTCTAATGAAAGCAATTCAGGTAACCTTATTATCAAAATAAAACATGTCTTTCTATAAAGAAATATGTATATTAAACTTCCGTCGACATCTTTCAATGTTTTTAAGTCCACCTCTCGTAGCAGCGTATCGTTGTCTCTTCCATAAATAGGTTTCCATTAACATTGATATTACCTGTCCTCTCCAAGCAGAGTGACGTAGAAATCGTTGTGCAATAAAGATAGTTGTTAAACCAAATTCACCTTTTGGAGTTTCGCTAAATTAGAGAGTTATATTAAAATATACACTATCTCTTAGCCTTGGTATTCATGATAGGCGGCGCTCCAAATAGAATCAATGAGTTAATATTAATTATTTTTAGAATTGATAGGATTTATAAATATTAATTGAGACAATCGAGTAGAATGTTTATGTGTTAGACCTTGAATGATAGAATGGATTCATGTTAATTTTACCTTTGTTTAAAGAAAAATAGTTGGAGTAGAAAATATTTATGTTAATTTTATATTTGTTTAAAGAAAAATAGTTGAAGTCGAATATATTTAATGTAGCATATTTATGTGTTAAGATATTAAAAATTTAGACCTCGATTGATAGAATGGGTTCATGTTAATTTACCTTTGTTTAAAGAAAAATAGTTGAAGTAGAATATATTTTAATTTTACTTTTGTTTAAAGAAAAATAGTTGAAGTAGGATATAATTATGTTTGTTTTATACTTGTTTAAAGAAAAATAGTTGAAGAAGAATATATTTAATGTAGCATATTTATATGTTAAGATAATAATATTTAGATCTTGAATGATAGAATGGATTCATAATAATTTATCTTTGTTTAAAGAAAAATAGTTGAAATAGAATATATTTAATGAAAAGATTTATAGTTTTATAAAATTTAATAATATGAAAGATGGTAAAAGACTTTTTCATAAGTCTTGAAAACTAAGTTTTGATATTTTATAACCTATCTCTTGAAACTTGGAAAAGAACCATATACCGAAACTTAAACACAGAAACAACATCTAAGCTTTAATTTTCAATACCATCGAGGAGGATGGCACACTATTAAAACTTATTGGATTTTCAATACCATCGAGGAGGATGGCACATTATTAAAACTTATTGGATTTTCAATACCATCGAGGATGGCATATTATTGGATTTTCAATACCATCGAGAAGGATGGCACTATATTAAAACTTATCGAGAAGGATGTCAACCACCCAACTTCAACAAATTGTAGAAGGTGGTTGTTGTGAATTCGGGGATAATTATTCTCGGGTAGGGATTACATGAGGTCAGAGGACCTTCTACCATAGAGAGTAATGAATGGTGGTATGGGATGTCATTCCAGGTTATCGTACGAGGTAGTACGTGAGGGTTCTCACGATTCATAAATCGGTTGCGGAATAGCCAACGATAACTCAAGACTAGGGAGCTGGTCCTTGGGGTTGGAAGGTCCAATGATAGATGGTATGGGCAGCATTATCGTCAATCGAGATATGGTCTGAGAAACCTGGTCCCAAAAGCTAGAGTATTGGTGGGCCCTGGTTGTGTTCCAGAAGGTGATCTACAATCAGGCACCAGGTATAACTACGCTAACTCTAGCATGGGCATAAATGCTTAATCACCAACATAGACGAGGATAAGGTCAGTGGACCACTAGGACAAAGAAAAGGTCAGTGGACCAACGTCCTCCATGCTACGAGATAGGGAAAATATGCATCCACCCTTTCAGGTGTTATGGGCCTTGAAAGGATAACCCCTTGTCGAGAACCCAAAACTCGAGAATGAGAAGGGGGTCTCAATAAAATGGTAGCACTATTGTAGGATTTGGCCAATCTCGAGCACTCGTGATTTCGTCTGCAATGGTATTTTATCTCGGAGTGTAAATTTTATGCCTATGTACTAATACAAAGTTGGGTGTGCATTTGTCAGATGGTGACAACTATTTTTGAAATAAAATAAAATTTTGAATTTGTGTTTTTAACAACCAGTGAGTAGACTAGGGTTGTTACAGTTGGTATCAGAGCCTAGGTTGCAAAAACCCTAGGATATAAATATGACTTATTGAATTGACATAGCTCTTTTGTCACCAGGTAAAATGGCGGGGACCTCAAGAAGAGCAAACACTAATCTGCAAGAGGAGGTTGTAGAGGTTTCGAGAAGGGGACTAAGGTGACTCATAAGAGAGTTAGATCGTGTACAAACCATCGAAGCACCATGATGAGTTTTATAAAAATAAAAGGAGCCAACAACCGGGAGAGCTGCACAAAATGATGAAAATATGACAAAAATGATTCAGCTAATGCAAGAACAACTGAATCAACAAAAGGAACAAATGGAAATCCAAAGGGCTCAGATGAGTGAGCACATGGAACAACAGAGAATATAGATGTCTCAGCAACAAGAAATCATTACTCAACAACAAAAGGTAATAGAAAATTTGACTAAAAGTAAAGAACTAGAAAGAATGAGTGAATTTCCTGAGGGATCTTCAAGAAGAAAATTCGGTGTGGAATTGCAAAGAGAAATAAAAAAGTTAGATATTTCTAAATTTGATGGAAAAGGGGATGGTGAAGCAGCTATAAATTGGTTAAGTGAAGCTGAAGGGTACTTTTCCATTCAACCCTTGTGTGCAGAATCTAAAACTACATGGGCTGTAGCACATTTAACAGGTCCAGCCAGGGATTGGTGGACCACATACAAGAAAACCAACCAAAAAGAGGTTGTTGACATTCCTTGGGATGTTTTTGAGAAAGATTTCAGGGATAGATTCCTTACACCACAATTTTACATTGAGAAGTACATTGAATTCACCAATCTGCATCAGGAGAACATGTCGGTGATAGAATATTATCAAATATTTGTCCAACTATTGAAATATGCATCAAAATATGATAAACATGAGGAGTTTAAAGCTCACAAATTTGTACTAGGTTTACATCCCAAAATTGGATCTCCTATTGGGTGAATCAAACCAAAGAATTTGATGGAAGCCTTTGATGTCGCACGTTATGAAGAGTTATGCCAGAAGAATAAGAAGGCTTATTTTCAAAAGTTTGAAAAGGATGAAACTAAGAAAAGAAGATACCTAGAACCAGCTAAGGGGAAGAATCAATATAAGAAAAATCGAGATGGTGACCAATTCAGAAGGGACAATAGAAATAGAGGAAAGTATCAGGGTTTCAAAGGGCAACAAGATAGGAGGAACTTTTTAAAAAAGGCGACACAGAAAAATGCAACACCAGGAAAAGGAAACAACACTGCAAATTAGAATAATGATGGAGATAGATGGATGAACAAGGGTCCTAATGTATGCTTCATCTATGGAGCCAATGATCATTACGTAAATCAATGCCCGAAGAGAGCTGATAAAAGAAAACCAGCTGGAGAAGCTCCTCACAGAATTTATGCTACCACAGGTAATCCCAATATTTCAGGATAAGCCACTCCATTTTTATTAAAAGGGAAAATAGGTGAGAAAGAAGTTTGTATTTTGATTGATAGTGGTGCAACTGATAGTTTTATCTCCTCTAGTATTGTGAGGGACATACCGGTAAGACCTAGGATTATGGCAAATGGGTGGCAAGTTGAGTATGGATCAGGACAAACCTATATGGTCAACCAGTGTTTATTTGACTCCCAAATAGATATCCCCCAGGGAAAAATAAATTGGCACCTTTATGTAGCACCTTTGCATGCTTTTGACATTGTCCTAGGTGTTGACTAGTTAAAAGCTCACAAGGCTCTGTTAAAATTTGAAGAGAGATGGCTGGATTTCACGAATGATTCAAAACAATGAATCCGAGTCCATTGTAACCGAGTGACCTTAGAACCACACCTTCTATCTGCTATGCAAGTTAAGAGGGTTGTGAGAAAGGGTTGTAGACTTTATGTGGTCAAAATGAACAAGAAAGAAGAAACTGAGTCCAACTCTACTCTATATCAACAATATCCAGTTCTGAATGAGTTCAGAGATGTTTTTCCTAAAGATCTGCCTGGACTACCACCAAAGAGAGAATTTGACTTCTCCATTGAATTATTACCGGGAACATCACCCATAGCTAGAACCCCTTATAGAATGATTGCCCTTGAATTACAAGAACTTAAAACTCAGCTTCAAGATCTACTAGAAAAAGGACACATCAAGCCTAGTGTTTCACCTTGGGGTGTGCCAGTTCTGTTTGTCAAGAAAAAAGATGGATCCTTGAGACTATGTATTGATTATAGAATGCTCAACAAGATGACTGTGAAAAATAAGTATTCATTACCAAGGATTGATGATCTTTTCGATCAACTTAGGGAAGCAACTATCTTCTCCAAGATTGACCTTAGGACCGGGTATCATCAATTAAGAATCAAAGAGGAGGATACTTTCAAAACTACTTTTAGAACCCATTATGGGCATTATGAATTCATAGTGCTACCTTTCAGTTTAACTAATGCTCCTACTGCCTTCATGAATTTGATGAACAGTGTGTTTTGGGAACAATTAGATCAGTTTGTGCTAATATTTTTGGATGATATATTGATCTATTCTAGGAATAAGGTAGAACATGATCAACATATGAGAATAGTCCTAGAAATACTTAGAAGAAATCAATTGTATGGAAAGTTATCTAAGTGCGAGTTTTATACACCACAAGTACAATATTTGGGGCACATAGTTTTAGTTGATGGGGTTGCAGTTGATCCTAAAAATATAGAAGCCATAGTAGACTGGCCAACACCCACCAATGTAACTGAAGTCAAAAGTTTTATGGGAATGGTTGGATATTATCGACGTTTTGTAAAAGGGTTTTCAAAGATTGCCTTTCCCATAACCAATCTGCAAAGGAAGGGAAAATTTTTTAGATGGACTCCTCAGTGTGAGGAGGCATTTAAAACACTTAAGGAAAAGTTAACAACTGCACCTATTCTTCAGATTCTAGATCCCAATAAACCATTTATAGTTTGTACGGATGCCTCTTTGGAAGGGTTGGGTGGAGTCCTGATGCAAAATGAGGTTGTTGTAGCATATGAGTCCAGAAAACTTAAGAAACATGAAGTAAATTATGCTACTCATGATTTAGAGCTAGTCACCATTGTACATGCTCTCAAAATGTGGTGACATTACTTATTGGGCAAACCCTTTGAATTGAAAACAGATCATCAAAGTTTGAAATATATTTTCACTCAACCATTGTTAAATGCCAGACAATGGAGGTGGTTGGAATTTTTGGCCGAATATGACTTCGAGATAGAATATATTAAAGGAAAAGAAAACAAGTTGGTTGATGCACTTAGAAGAAGAAGACACATAGCTGCTTTAACACGATGCCAGTATGGACTGATGGAACAAATTCGAAGGTTGCAGAAAGATGATGGATTCTATAACCAATATCGTATTAAGGTCGAGCAAGGACCAAATCAACATATGGATTTTAGGGTTAAATAGGATCTGATATATTTTAGAGATCGTATAGTGGTACCAAATAATGATGAGATAAAAAGAACAATATTGCAAGAAGCACACTGTGCTCCGTACTCTGCTCACCCAAGAGTGGTGAAAATGAGGGAAAATATAAAAAAGGACTATTACTGGTCAAGAATGAAGAAATATGTGATTCATTTTATTGCAAAGTGTCTAGAATACCAAAAGGTTAAGGTCGAACATCAACATCCTAGGGGACGACTATATTTATTCGATATTCCAACACAAAAATGGCAAGTGATTTCCATGGATTTTATAGTTGGTCTACCCAAAAATTGATTTCAGCATGATGCAATTTTTGTTGTAGTTGATAAATTAACTAAGGTGGCACATTTTATACCTGGAAATGTTCATGATGATGCTCCTACAATAGCCCAGAAGTTTGCTCGAGAAATTGTAAGACTGCATGGTTTCCCTGAAATAATTATCTCTGATAGGGATTCACGATTTACTTCTGAATTTTGGTAAGCTTTGCACCGAGCATGGGGCACAAAGCTTAACATCAACACAACTTATCATCCTGAGATGGATGGACAGACCGAGAGGGTCAACCAAGTGCTAGAAGATATGTTGCGTATGTACTGTATGGACCACTAGAGCAAGTGGGAAGATTACCTCTTCCTGGTGGAATTTGCTTATAATAATAGCTATCATACCACGTTGGGCATGGCCCCTTTTGAAGCCCTATATGGGTGAAGGTGTAGAACACCGTTAACGTGGGATAACCTGGACGATTGAGAGATGATCGATCCAAATTTTGTAAAACAAATGGAGGTCTAATTGAAATAAATCCATCAATGACTTTGAGAAGCCGCAAATCGTTAGAAGAACTATGCTGACTTAAAACGAACTCCTAGAGAGTTTGCTATTGGCGATAAAGTTTTCTTGAGAGTCAAACCCACCAAGAGCTCCATAAAGTCCACTAAACTTAGCCCCAAATTCATAGGTCCATTTGAGATCATTGCCAAGATTAGTCCTGTTGCTTACAAATTAGCCTTGCCACCTAATTTATCCAAAATCCATAGTACCTTCCATGTGTCCCTCCTTCATAAATATGTGGCTGACCCTTCACACATATTGGATGTTTCTCATTTGCAGACATCGGACCCGCAACTCATTGAGGTTCGACCCATTAGGATTTTGGGATTTAGAACCAAATAATTAAGGAAAAGTACTATTGACCAATGTAGAGTCCAGTGGGATCTCTACTCAGAAAGAAATGCCACATGGGAAGATGTGGCAACAATGAAAGAACAATTTCCATACTTGTTTGAAAATTGATATTTACATAAACATTTGGATATTGATATGTCAATATTTGTCTATGTTGGATTCATGATACATAATTTGAGATACTTGCAATGCATGCATGTTTTGGTACAATGCACAATATTTGGCTTGTTGTATATATATATATGTGTGTGTGTTCAAATAATTTGAAACCTACCAAAATATTTTGATTAACATAGGGACTGTGTTAAATTCTGGTGGGGGAGAATGTAACATCCCCACTATTTGGATAATTAATTATTTAATTTGCTTGAAGAATGTGATACTGCTAAAGTCATTTGTGAGTGCAAGAGCAGGTCTTCACCTTGTAGCAAGCGAGCCAGACGAGAAGAACACCCACCCCTGGCGGAGATAGAGGTTGAAAGCATCAGGTAAGGTGGGATATGATGTTGTGCTCTAAAAAGCACCTTGGCCCATGGGTACATGGAAGCCCACTGAAAGATTTCATATAGGTCATTCTACTTGCTGCTGCATTTTTGTGCATATGTTTGATTGTGAAAAAAAGTGGATAATTTTCTTTTGTTGGGTAAAAATTGATTTTATGTGGTCTCTTTTCATTAAAAGGAAATTATTATGTTTATATTTATTTCAAATATTAATTTAAAAACATCACATAAAATATTAACATATAAAGCAAAATTTAAAAATTAAAAATAATAATAATAAAACAATAATATATATATATATATAAATATAAATAATTAAATAATTAAATTTTTATTATTTGGAGAAACATCTAAGTGATGTTCTTTCATTCATCAGAGGAATGAAGACTCCACCACTTGGCAGTAAATTGAATAACCTCTTGCATGTTTAGGTGATAGGTGTCATCATAAAAATCATATATGGTTTCTATAAAATGGAGGGAGATTGCATTGCTTTAGGGGGGACTGGAAATTCTAGAAATATATGTGTGAATGTTTGTGCGATTTGTGCTTCCTTGATCTCTGTGAAACATTCAACTTCAATTCGTATCCAACCGCGGCTTGATAGCAAGTGAGTTCTTAATCATTCTACCTGTGTGTTGTCGGATGTATAATAGATATAATCTTGTTATGTTAATTTTTTTTTAATTTACAAAGAGCAAATCGTGAATTCTAACACATTGATGTTGTGTTAAATCTTTGAATTGTTGCCATGGAGTAAATTGTGATTTTTTGCCATATTGATGTTGTGTTAAACTTTTGAACGATTTCCATGGAGCAAATCATGAATTCTGCCATATTGATGTTGTGTTAAAATTTTGAACGATTGCCATGGAGCAAATCATGAATTCTGCCACATTGATTTTGTATTAAATCTTTGAATCCGAATTTGTTTCCCTATATGTTTTTAAACTTTTCATTCCAAAAATTAATCACATTGATGTTGTGTTAAATCTTTGAATTGTTGCCATGGAGTAAATTGTGATTGCCATGGAGCAAATCGTGAATACTATCACATTGATGTTGTGTTAAATCTTTGAATTGTTGCCATGGAGTAAATTGTGACTTCCTGCCTTATTGATGTTGTGTTAAATTTTTGAGCTATTATCGTGTAGGGTATGTGTCTGTGGAGTAAATCGTATTTTCTGCCATAGTGATGGCTTAATATAAAAACATGTAGGCTCTAAAAATTTAATAGTAAAACCAAACTAGGTTAAATAATGAAACTTGTCGACTAGGTGTGTACAGTGGTAACGCCAAACCATGTTGGGAATTTGTATTAGTTTTGGTATGTATTCAATATTGAATTCTATTGTTGTGCTTGAGAAGTATATTGTTTGGTTGCTGCATTATATTTTCATCTAGTTGAATGCATCCATTTTTGGGCCAAGCTGACCCAATTAGCTCTCAACTCCTCAATTCTTTGCCTCCTCAAAAACTATTGGATATATATATATATATATATATATATATATATATATATATATATATATATATATATATATATATATATATATATATATATATAGTTTTCTTTTATATACTGTTGGATTACACTTCTAATGAAAGTGATTTAGGTAACCTTCTGATTATCAAAATAAAACATGTCTTTCTATAAAGAAATATGTATATTAAAATTTAGGGATAGATTCCTTATACCACAATTTTACATTGAGAATTATATTGAATTCACCAATCTACATCAGGTGAACATGTCGGTGATAGAATATTATCAAAGATTTGTCCAACTATTGAAATATGCACCAAAATATGATAAATGTGAGGAGTTTAAAGCTCACAAATTTATACTTGGTTTATATCCCAAAATTGTATCTCCTATTAGGTGAATCAAACCAAAGAATTTGATGGAAGCCTTTAATACCACAAGCTATGAAGAGTTATGCTAGAAGAATAAGAAGGCTTATTTTCAAAAGTTTGAAAAGGATGAAACTAAGAAAAGAAGATACCTAGAACCATCTAAGGGGAAGAATCAATATAAGAAAAATTGAGATGGTGACAAATTCAAAAGGGACAAAAAAAATAGAGGAAAGTATAAAGGTTTCAAAGGGCAACAAGACAGAAGGAACTTTTAAGAAGAGGTGACATAGAAAAATGCAACACCAGGAAAAGGAAATAACATTGCAAATAAAAATAATGATGGAGATAGATGGATGAGCAAGGGTCCTGAAAGCTGAATGCAGGGTGACAGCGTGCCATATTATGATGCAAAAAAAATTGATACAAATGGTGCAGATGCTAAGTCATACGAGTGCGAGAAACAAATGCATGCGGGAAACAAAGCATAAATGAAACTAGATGTAAGAAAAAAAATGGGACATATTTTATTAATGTTGCTTTTAATATGGTTACAATACGTCTCCCCCCTCTAGGGATCAAAGCATTTGATATAGTTCGTTACATCAACGGATGGTAGGCTTCCAGTGTCCTCCGCATGCCTACATTTGAAATGGGTGGGCAAAATGTTGGTGCCGCTTGCGTTCATGTGTTCGTGGTTCCTTTCTGCCCCTCTAGTGTTCTTGGTGGTGAGATCCTATGCTCAAAAAAATAGCAAAAAATTAATAGCATATGCGGATGTGGGAAAACATGCAATCCCCAAGGCCTCCGGCTAGTAAGTACATGAAATAGTAAAACGATGGTCAAAACATGTCATAATGAACTCAAATTTTATAGAAGCATCCAAAAATCATCAGGGACCCATTGCAACAAGAATAGTCAGGAAATCATGCATGGATTTCTAATCACTCCGGGGTGGGACGATTAGGACTGTCACAAAATGTGCAAGAGCGACCTTGCAAATGTCCTTCCCAGAGGCCTCCAAAACTCCTGTAAACTTGGGGTTAGGCTAAAAGGGGCATTTTGGGATGACCCAAAAGGTCATATTTAGCAGATTCTACCTAGATTTTCTTGTAACTGAAAGCGCTCCCTGTATGTTAGTAAACACATAAAATGATAAAAACACAGTCAAATCAAGTCAGAATAACATGAAACTTGAACAACAACATAAGTACATGAAATATGATAGAATGCAAAAAGAACAGTAGATAAATCCTTCATAGATTTCTAATCACTTCGGGGTGGGACGATTAGGACTGCAGCAGTGCGGGGGGCGCCCGGGGGTAGGACGCCCACCGTTTGGGGCCTAGTTTTTGCACCAATCCAAGTGGGATGGGTCCAAAACTTCCTAGGGGGTTGTGTCAGCTAATATGGTGTGGAATTATGGTTGATTTCTTGGATTTTGGGTCGGGATTGCGTTCCTAGTGTTCACCCGATAACCTCTCTTCCAAAAGAGAAATTAGGGATGTAGGAAGCACAAAGGGGAATGGGGGTACAATTTGGCAGCACTCCATTGCTCCAAATGCTCCTACTCTATTCTTTTTTGGGGTGAGAAGGCTCACCCTTTTATAGACCTCAGGGGTCTCCTTTGAATGCACATGCCAGGGCGCCACTTGGCTCACCATGCCTTTCTTGGAAGAGAGAAGATTCCTCCCTGATTTAGGGCCTCCATGATCAAGGTATGCTTGATTGAAGTCCCTCTCTCTGATTTGAAACCGTCCCTTGCAATTGCATGCCTTGAAGGTGAAGTTGAGTGGAAGATCTATGAAGGCTTGAATTTTTTCCAGTCAAACCTGCTATTCACCCCACCTTGGAGTGATTGCTGCTAATCGTCTTGAGGTGGGGCGAATAGGATTCTAATCGTCCCAGGGTGGGATGAATAGGGAGTAGAGTGCTTAAAAGGTGCCAAATTGACCTTTGACCCTCCAAAACTGATTTGGGAGTGGTTAGGACCACTTTTTAACCTATGGAGGCTGCCCTAGGGGGTATGTATACCAATTCAGTCAGTGCTTGTAGTCACATAATCAGATTGGTAATGTTTTGGTGTCTATAGATGACCCTTTTTGGGATGCATTGTGTGTGGCACAGTGTTGAGAAAAAATAGATGACCAAAGCACTTAATGATTAGGGTTTCTTAGTAACATAACCAAAATTTGATGCCCCAAGTATGGAAAGGGCATGTATTCTTGAATCCTTGCTTCTGACGAGCTAAGGAGCTTAAGTCAAGTGTAACCTTTTATAGTGAGGTGTACTTGATCTTGGACATTGTTCAATCATGAATAGGCAAAGGGCGCAACCTTTTGTCTGAGGAACCTTGTCTTCATGCTTCCAAAATGCCAAGTGTTTGTTCAGCTTGTGATTATTGCTTGTTTGCTGCCCCAAGCAGGAGCATGATTGTCTTTGTCAATGATTCTTTGAATGCATGCCATTTTCTTGATTGGGTGTGTATTTGTTGATTTGGTGACTAAGTGTGACTACCCCCTCAAGCGAAGAATCGATGAGGGAATCACCAACATGAGAAAAGTGACGAGTCACTTGACCCAAGATGACGTTTGTAATGGTGCCTTCAGTTGTTTTTCGTTGAATGCTTATGCAGGTTTTCAATAATCAAACCTATTTTTGGTGGGTTTTGACCCTTTTGTTGATGTCTAGTGGGGTAGAAATTATCAAAAATCCTCCTTCCCATGGAGTGGTCCGGCTATGCTAGCCTTCTTAGGGAGTAGGATAGTGATGATTTGTGACCCCGACGGTGGTTTTTCATGCCATGAATATCTGGTGCAAAGGCACATTTATCCAAAAGTTTTATTGCTATTTTTGGTGCATTTTGTGGATGCAGTTTTTGTTGCTTTATTTCTTGTTCTGTAATCGTCCTAGGGTGGGACGAATACCAATTTGGTGATCGTCCCATGGTGTGATGAGTGCTAACTAGAGCGCTCATCCTAGGGTGGAATGATTACAGGCCTAACAACCTATAAAAGGACCAAAACTAGGTTTTGGGCTCATTTGCAACCTTTTTTTTTGGCGATTTGGAGCAGTGAGGAGTGCGAGTTTGCGTAGTGGAGCGCTGCCAAAATTTTGTAGACACCATGAGTGCGAGAACCAGATCTTCAAGTGGAGGAGTTGAGGTGAGAGAGGTATGATGTTCCTTCTCCTTTATTTGTTTTTGTTTTATATGAAGTTAAAAACTTGATATAATTGTTTTGTTTTACGGTATTTTGTTTTTGTTTTACGTTAATATTAAGGTCGAAACCCTAGTATTAGTTTTTTTATTTTGTATTATGTTTTTTTTTTAGACTAAGGTTGAAACCCTAGGACGATGTTTTGTTTTATTTTTATTTTTGTTCACACTAAGGTTGAAACCCTAGACTGGTTTTTTTTTTTGACCCTAGTATGAATTTGTTTTTTTTGTGTTATTTTTGTCCGCGGTCGTTGCTGTATAGTTTGTTTTTTAATGTTTCTGTACTTTTGCTATACTTTTGTTTTTTTGTACTTTGTATGCTGTACTTTTGTTTTTATTTATTTTTGTGCTTTTGTTGTACTTTTATTTTTTAGTACTTTGTTTTTCTTCTGTACAGTTTTATTGTATTGTTTTTGTTAATATTAAGTATGTACTTAATATTGTTTGTGTTTGTATTGTTTTTCAGGTTGTGAAGACTTGATACTGCCAACTGACTATTTTCTCTGATGCTCGGGAGGCCTTGACAGTTGGGGATTGGGAGTGGCTTGATGCCCTTGGGCTAATGTAGGTGACACATTTAGAGCCTATGGTGGGGGATCAGGCATATATGACTGCCCTGATAAATTTGTGGGATCCCCACACCAATACTTTTCATATCCTAATAGGGGACATGACGGTGACTCTAGAGGATGTGTATCGGATTCTATGGATTCTGATAGATGGGCTTCCTATCCAGATGACCCACCAAGACCAGCGAACGGTAGTACTAACACAATGTTTTGGTCGGGTAGGGGAGATGGGGGTGGAGAGGGCTATGGAAAGGGTTGAGGCTGACTGCTAGATAGGCGATATTTTGGTGCAGTGGTGGTTGGAGAAGGGCTTAGTGGGGGTGAGGAATACTTTACTCATGGCCCTCATTTCCAATATGCTGCTTTCAGACTGCTTAGGTGTGAGGTTCCCTTGGAACCTACTGGAGTTGGTTTTCAATTTGGTGGAGTGTTTGACATTAGCTCCACCGATTATGAGGTGGGGTCAGATGTTGTTGGTACAACTATATGATGAGATGTACGAGGTCTATTATTGAATGTGGAAGGGGATCGGGTGTAGCTATCTCTTACAGTGCTAGGGGTGGTAGCACATAGTTGTGGAGCGATATTAGGGATTGCCTTGGACCACCCGAGGTGAGATGGTGGATCAAGAGATTGGGTATGCCAATTTGTGGCAGCGGTCAGAGGAGCATGGACAGAGTCGACGATGGGCAGGTGACGTAGGTCACTATACTGATGCCTTCTCTTGTATGATGCTAAGGTAGGTGTTTTGGTAACCGTACCAGGACTGTCCAGCCTAGCCTGAGGTTGGAGAGTGGCTCCTATGGGTGTGCAGGGGTAGGTGGTTGATTGGGTGGCATGTGATAGAGTAGGAGTACTTGTATGCCCAAGTGACGCGATAGTTTGGGGTGCACCAGAGATTACATGGTGATCCCTTGATCTATTGACGACATGGGGATGAGAGGACCCTAGTCTGGTCGATCATTGAGCTACTGGGTGAGGGGTCTGATGCAGTTATTGATGTACCTGATGTGGACGATGTTGGGGTAACTATAGAGTATGACCGATGGTGGACTATGCGGCGATGACGGGGTGAGGGGCCTCTAGGGGGTGCAGATGCGATAGCAGCAGGAGGTGGGGGTGTAGAGGCATCAATGGAGGGTTGGGGGGCTCTATTGGATGACGTGAACATGATGGAGGTCGATGATTTCACTGGTGATGGAGATGATGCGGGGGTTCCAGAGTAGCCCGGTGTATAGAATGCCCTAGAGCAGTGGATGCCAGAGTAGTAGGCTGTATCGAAGGTGCCCATGCCACAAGTTGTCCTAGGGGATGTGGAGGTTGGATTTCATGCTGAGATAGCATGATTGGAGGATATTTTGCGAAGACATGATGAGGAGCATAAATATGTATTGCATGAGAGGGATCTCCTGCGGGCTCAATTGGCACATTAGGACAATGCATTGGCTATGTACCATCGATGAGATGTGGAGTGGAGGCGATACTAGGTAGAGCTAGAGACAGAGGTTGTCCACCTTGGTGGACAGTTTCCTGAGCTCAATGGAGATGGCTCGTCATGCCGTACGAGAGGTAGTGAGATTGAGTAGTCTGCATCTTCTCATTGTAGGCGGTTAGATGAGGGTAGCATTGGTGGGCAGGGTGCGAGGGCTGGTAGCAACTACCCTGAGAGGTCCCATAGGACCTATACTACTGGGGGTAGTTCTAGTCACACCGATCCTATGTGATCATGGTGGCCGACTCCCTAGGCTTAGGGGATTTCAAATTTTTGGTTTTTTATGAGGTCAGAGGACCTTATTATTGTAGCCTGAGGGCATTTTGATTCGATATATATACATGAATCATTTTTGGTTTGATGATATGTTTGTCATGGTTTATTGTTTCTTTTATGCACCTTTATTTATGTTGATGTAGGCATATGCTGTTATGACTATGGATGATATTAGCTAGATGATATAGAAGTATGCATATAGAATGGATGGAATGATTTGTTGTTATATAGGTGATGGCACCATAGACTGTATAGGATTTACTGGCTTTCTATACTATGTGATTGCTTGATGGAATAACTTTGCATTTGTAATTTTTGTTTTGTATTTTCTAATGGTGATGTAAGTAATGAAATGTACAACAATTTTTTTAAAAATGTAGTTAAGGTTTTTTTGAGACTCAGATGCTTTAACTAACTAATCAAGACCGTACATTATCGTACAAGAATTTTGAACAAGGTACGAATCAGACTTGAGTTTGACCAAGTTATTTCACATCCCTATGTGTGTGATTGAGTTCATTTATGTGGTATTCGTAAGGATACCGCCAGTGCCAGGTAGGCTATCCACCAAACCTGTACTGAGGATCTCCTAATTAGCTCCACTAACTCCTTTTGTTGTATTTAGTAAGATTAATCTATGACACAATATAGGATACCATAAGCTAGCTCATCCACATGCAAACATTGGTCTACACACATGCAAAATGTGATAGACATATTATCATACATTTAGGATACTGCCATTGCCAGGTAGGCTTTCTACCAAACTTGTAATGAGGATCACCCAAATTATTTTTCAAATGCTGAGAATTCTAGGGATTCAAGCTTAGGCGTCTTTCGGTTGCTCAACTTGTTGGGATACTTGCTCTCATACATAGTGATGAAAATCACTATTTTATTTTCTCTCTTTTTTTCTTGAGCAAGGGGTTTGAGTAGTGGTGATAACCACTGTTATTTTTTATTTTTGCCTTTTGAGGATTTAGATTTGGAGTTTGGATTTCCAAGTTGAGCTTGTGGGTTTTTGGCTTGTGAATGGCATTGATCCTTTTGGCCTTGGGGATGACTACCTATCCTGTTTAGGTACGTGTAGTATGAATCCTTACGACTTTGGGAATAAAAGGTGGTTGGGAATTTTGCTTTGGAATGACATTGATCTTTTAGGCCTTGGAGATGACTACCCATACTTCTTAGGGGCGTGTAGTACGAATCCTTATGACTTTGGGGATCAAATGTGTTTGGGATTTTTGATGGTGGACTTTTGGAATTTTACTTGTGAATGACATTGATCCTTTTAGGCCTTGGGGATGACTACCCATCCTTCTTAAGGGCGTGTAGTATGAATCCTTATGGATTTGGGGACCAAAGGTGTTTGGAATTTTTTTTACAGTGGTGAAAACCTATTTATTATGGGGAATTGGATGGGTAAGAGCTTGTCCTTTTGTCAATTCTCATCATTCTTGAACCATTCACACAGGGGGATGAGCAGGATAACGTTTCACCTATGGTACCCTAAACTGCTTTATAGGTTTCGTCTTGTGTTTACACAACTTGGGAATTTTTATGTGTTTTAATCTTGTGTTGGGATGCTATGTAACAAGGCATGATCCAAGTAAAAATATCCCTTGTAAAAATCAGTCTGAATTTGTATAGCATTTGACTAGAAATCTAAAGATAGCTGAATGACGAAACTCTAATGACATTAGAAGACAACTGACTATAACATGGTGAAAATGTGAAGGGCATTATTTTTAATGGATCTTTTTACAAAATGGAATGAATTTGGAAAATTATGGAATTGCCGAGTAATTACAGTCCATGGTGCTTTTGACATGTATGAATAGTAAATATGCAATGTATATATGCGATGCCTAATGCAATTTTTCTTTTTTATGTTTTGATTTTTAAGAATGTGCATGAAAGTGAGATGCAATTTTTTTATTATTTTTAATTATCTATTGTTTTTTTTTTTTGGATATTTGTTATGGATGATTTAACCTGAATGGGTGCAGACCAAGTGATTCTTATGGATCCTTCGAGGTTTTGACCAAAGGGATTATAGATACATTTGGGGCATTTTGGGTGACCAAGCGATTGTGGGAACCCTTGGAGCTTTTGGTTTGACCAAAGGAATTATGGATACCTTTGGGGCATTTTGGGTGACCAAGCGATTGCGGGAATCCTTGGGGCTTTTGGTTTGACCAAAGGGATTATGGATACCTTTGGGGTATTTTTGGTGACCAAGCGATTGCGGGAATCCTTGGAGCTTTTGGTTTGACCAAAGAGATTATGGATACCTTTGGGGCACTTTTGGGGTTGACCAAGCAATTGCTGGAATCCTTGGGGCTTTTGGTTTGACCAAAGGAATTATGGATATCTTTGGGGAATTTTAGTTAACCAAGAGATTATGGTAACCCTTAGAGCTTTTGGGGTGGGCTATGGCTCTCTAAATGTTGAATGGCCTCAAATGATCGATGTTCAAGGGTTCTAGTTCCTTGATTCCTTCAAGAGAGGTGAGCCGGTATGTTCGAGGTCCTATTTTACTATTGATTACATAAGGACATAACCAATTTTCCATGAACTTGTCCCTTAAATGGGGTGACAAGTTAGAATTCTATTGGTTCTCTTTTAAGACTAGGTCACCAACCTAAAAGTCCCTCAGGTGAAATTTCATGTTGTATGCTTTCTTAAGTCACTCTTGATAGATACGTAAATGCTCTAGAGCATTGACACATCATTCATCAAGTAACGTAAGCTAGTCTAACTAGGTCTATCGCATAGTGTCATCATTTATGAACTCTTTCATTGATATGCATAGGGAGGGTATTTACAACTCAAGAGACATGACTGCCTCGGAGCCATACACTAGCAAAAATGGAGTTACCCTAGTGGGCATCCGAACGCTAGTGTGATAAGCCCATAGGGCAAGTGGTATTTGGATGTGCTAATCCTTATGATTATCTACAACCATATTTTTAAGGATGGAAACTAGCATTTTGTTTGACACCTTTGCTTGCCCATTTGCACATAATCATAAGGATTGACACATCCAAATATCACTTTCCCTATGGGCTTATCACACTAGCATTCAGATTCCCACTAGGGCAAATCTATTTTCACTGGTGTATGGCTCTGAGGCAGTCATGCCTCTCGAGTTGGAAATACCCTCCCTGCACACATCAATGCAAGAGTTCATTGATGATGACACTGCATGGCAGGCCCGATTAAACCAGCTTACGTTACTCGATGAACGATGCATCAATGCTCTAGAGCATTTACGTATCTATCAAGAGTGACTTAAGAAAGCATACAACATGAAAGTTCACCTGAGGGACTTTCAGGTTGGTGACCTGGTCTTAAAATAGAACCAATAGAATTCTAACTTGCCACCCCATTTAAGGGAAAAGTTCATGGCAAATTGGTTAGGTCCTTATGTAATCGATAGTAAAATAGGACCGAAACATACCGACTCACCTCTCTTGAAGGAATCAAAGAACTAGAACCCTTGAACATTAGTCATTTGAGGCCATTCAACATTTAGAGAGCCATGGCCCACACTAAATGCCCCAAAGGTATCCGTAATCCCTTTGGTAAAACCAAACCACCCCAAAAGCTCCAAGGATTCCCACAATTGCTTGGTCAACCCCAAAAATGCCCCAAAGGTATCCATAATCCCTTTGGTCAAACCAAAAGCTCCAAGGATTCCCACAATTGCTTGGTCAACCAAAAACACCCCAAAGGTATCCATAACCCCTTTGGTCAAACCAAAAGCTCCAAGGGTTCTCACAACCGCTTGGTCACTCAAAACACCCCAAAGGTATCCATAATCCCTTTGGTCAAACCTCCAAGGATCCGTAAGAATCACTTGGTCCACACCCATTCGGGTTAAACCACCATAACGAATATTCAAAAACAATAGATAATCAAAAATAACAAAAAAAAAATCGCATCTCACTTTCATGCATATTCTTAAAAATCAAAACACCAAAAAGAAAAGAAAAACTGCATTAGGCATTGCATACATACATTGCATATTTGTTGGTCATACATGTCAAAAGCACCATAGACTGTAATTACTCGGCAATTCCATCATTTTCCAAATTCAGTCCATTTTGTAAAAAGATCCATAAAAAATAATTCCCTTCGTATTTTCGCCATGTTATAGTTAGTTGTCTTCTAATGTCGTTAGAGTTTCATCATTCAACTATCTTTAGATTTCTAGTCAAATGTTGTACAAATTCAGATCGATTTTTACAAGGTAGAGTTTTACTTGGATCACGCCTTGTTACATAGCATCCCAACACAAGATTAAAACACATAAAAATTCCCAAGTTATGTAAATGCAAGACGAAACCTACAAAGCAGTCTAGGGTACCATAGGTGAAATGTTATCCTGCTCATCCCCCTATGTGAATGGTTCAATAATGCTAAGAATTGAAAAAAGGACAAGCTCTTACCCATCCAATTCCCCATAATAAATAGTGGTTTTCACCACTGTAAAAAAATATTCCAAACGCCTTTGGTCCCCAAAGCCATAAGGATTTGTACTACATGACCCTGAGAAGGATGGGTAGTCATTCCCAAGGCCTAAAAGGATCAATGCCATTCACAAGAAAAATCCCAAAATTCCACCATCAAAAATCCCAAACACCTTTGATCCCCAAAGTCGTAAGGATTCATACTACACGCCTCTGAGAAGGATGGGTAGTCATCCTCAAGGCCTAAAATATCAATGCCATTCCAAAACAAAATTCCCAATCACCTTTGATTCCTAAAGTTGTAAGGATTCATACTACATGTCCCTGAACAGGATGGGTAGTCATCTCCAAGGCCAAAAGGATCAATGCCATTCACAAGCCAAAAACCCACGAGCTCAAATTGGAAATCCAAACTCCAAATATAAATCCTCAAAAGGCAACAATAAAAAATAACAGTGGTTATCACCACTACTCAAACCCCTTACTCAAGAAAAAAAAGAGAAAAATAAACAACGATTTTCATCACTATGTATGAGAGCAAGTATCCCAACAAGTTGAGCAACCAAAAGACACCTGAGCTTGAATCCCTAGAATTCTTAGCATTTGAAAAACCATTTGGGTGATCCTCATTACAGGTTTGGTGGATAGCCTACCTGGAAATGGTGGTATCCTAAATGCATGACGATATGTCTATCACATTTTGTGTGTGTGTAGACCAATGTTTGCATGTGGATGAGCTAGCTTATGGTATCCTATATTGCACCATAGATTAATCTTACTAAATACAACAAAAGGAGTTAGTGGAGCTAATTAGGTGATCCTTAGTATAGGTTTGGTGGACAACCTACCTGGAACTGGCGGTATCCTTACGAATACCACATAAATACACTCAATCACACACACAAGGATGTGAAATAACTTGGTTAAACTCAAGTATGATTCGTACCTTGTTCAAAAGTCTTATAAGATAATGTATGGTCTTGATTAGTTAGTTAAAGCATCTGAGTCTCAAAAAAATCTTAACTACATTTAAAAAAAAATTGTTGTACATTTCATTACTTACATCACCATCAAAAAATACAAAACAAAAATTACAAATGCAAAGTTATTCCATCAAGCAATCACATAGTACAGAAAGCCAATAAATCCTGTATAGTCTATGGTGCCATCGCCTATATACCAATAAATCATTCCATCCATTCCATATGCATACATCTATATCATCTAGCTAACATCATCCGTAGTCATAATATCATATGCATACATCAACATAAATAAAGGTGCATAAAAGAAACAATAAACCATGACAAACATATCATAAAACCAAAAATGAGTCATGTATATATATCGAGTCAAAATGCCCTCAGGCTACAATAATAAGGTCCTCTGACCTCACAAAAAACCAAAAAATCAAAATCCCCTAAGCCTTGGGAGTCGACCACCATGATCATGTAGGATCGGTGTGACTAGAACTACCCCCATTAGTATGGGTCCTATGGGACATCTCAGGGCAGCTTCTGCCAACCCTCGCACCCTGCTCACCAACATCCAGCCACCTGTGACGAGAAGATGCAAACTACTCAGTCTCACTGCCTCTCGTACGGTGCAACGAGACACCTCCATTGAGCTCAGGAAACTATCCACCAAGGTAGACAACCTCTATCTCTAGCTCTACCTAGTACCACTTCCACTCCACATCTCATCGATGGTACATAGCCAATGTGTTGTACCACTATGCCAATTGAGCCCATAGGAGATCCCTCTCCTACAATACGTCTCTATGCTCCTCATCCCGTCTTCACAAAAGATCCTCCAATTGTGCTATCTCAGCATGAAATCTAGCCTCCACATCCCCTGGGATAGCCTACATCATGGGCACCTTCAATATGGCCTCTGTTCCAACACCCACTACTCCGGGACATCCTATACATTTGGTTGCTCTGAAACCCCCGCATCATCTCCATCACCAGTGAAATCATCGACCTCCACCATGTCTGCATCATCCAACAGAGCCCCCCAACCCTCCATTGGTGCCTCTACACCCCCACCTCCTACTGCTACCGCATTCGCACCCCCAAAGGCCCCTCACCCTACCATCACTACATAGTCCACCATCGGTCATACTCTGTAGTTACCCCAATATCGTCCACGTTAGGTACATCAATAACTGCATCATACCCCTCAACCAGTGGCTTAATGATCGGCTAGACTAGGGTCATCTTGTCCCCATGCTACATATAGATCAAGGGATCACCAGGTAATCCCTGGCACACCCCAAACTGCCGCATCAACCGAATATAAGGGAAGTACTCCTACTCTGTCTTGTATCGCCAAATCGGCCACCTACCCCTATGCACTTGCCATAGCCACTCTCCAGCCTTAGGCTAGGCTGGAAAGTCCCGGTATGGTCACCAAAACACCTGCCCTGGCATCAGATGAGAGAAGGCATCAGTATAGTGACCTACGTCACCTGCCCACCACCGACTCTATCCATGCTCCTCTGACCGCTGCCATAGATTGGCATACCCAATATCCTGATCCACCATCTCACCTTAGGTGGTCCAAGGTAATCCTTGAGGTCACTCCACAACTATGTGCTGCCACCCCCAACACTGCAAGAGATAGCTACACCCGATCCCCTTTCACCTTTAGAAGCAGACCTTGTACAACTCGTCATATAGCTATGCCAACAACATTTGACCCCACCTCATAATCAGTGGAGTTGATGTCAAAAACTCTACCAAATTGAAAACCAACTCCAATAGGTTCCAAGGGAACCTCGCACTTGAGCAGTTTGAAAGCAAAATATTGGAAATGAGGGCCATGAGTAAAGCATGCCTCACCCCCAATACACCCTTCTCCAACCACCACCACACCAGAATACCACCTATCTTGCAGTTAGCCTCAGCCCTCTCCACAACCCTCTCCACCCCCATCTCCCCCACCCACCAAAACACCGTGTCAATACTGCCATCTGCTAGTCTTGGTGGGTCGTCCAGATAGGAAGCCCATCTATCGGAATCCGTAGAATTCGATACACATCCTCTAGAGTCACCATCATCTCCACTATTAGGAGATGAAAAGTATTGGTGCGGGGATCCCACAAATTGATCAGGGCAGTCAGATATGCCCAATCCCCCACCAGAGGCTCCAAACATGTCACCTACTTGAGCCCAAGGGCATCAAGCCACTTCCAATCCCCAACTGTCAAGGCCTCCTGAGCATCAGAGAAAATAGTCAATTGGCGGTACCGACTCTTCACAACATGAAAAACAATACAAACACAAACGATATTAATTACATACTTAATATTAAAAAAAATAATGCAATAAAACTGTACAAAATAAAAACAAAGTACTAAAAATTAAAAGTACAGCAAAAGCACAAAAAAAAAGAAAAACAAAAGTACAGCATACAAAGTACAAAAAAACAAAAGTACAGAAACATTAAAAAACAAACTATACAGCAACGACCACAGAAAAAAATAACACAAAAAAAACAAATTCATACTAGGGTCAAAATAAAAAACCAGCCTAGGGTTTCAACCTTAGTGTGAACAAAAAAACAAAATAAAACAAAACATCGTCCTAGGGTTTCAACCTTAGTCTGAACAAAAAACATAATACAAAATAAAAAAAACTAATACTAGGGTTTCGACCTTAATATTAACGCAAAATAAAAACAAAATACCACAAAACAAAACAATTATATCAAGTTTTTAACTTCATACAAAACAAAAACAAATAAAGGAGAAGGAACATCATACCGGTCTTGCCTCGGCTCCTCCGCTCAAAGATCCGGTTCACGCAGACACCAAAACAACACCAATCTGATTATGTGACTACAAGCACTAACCGAATTGGCATACATACCCCCTAGGGTAGCCTCCAGATGTTAAACAGTCGTCTTGGAGGGTCAGAGGTCAATTTGACACCTTTTAAGCACTCTACTCCCTATTCATCCCACCTTGGGACGATTAGAATCCTATTTGTCCCACCTTGGGACGATTAGCAGCAATCGCTCCAGGGTGGGGCGAATAGCAGGTTTGACTAGCAAAAATTCAAGCCTTGAAAAATCTGCCACTCAACTTCACCTTCAAGGCATGCAATTGCGAGGGACGGTTTCAAATCAGAGAGAGGGACTTCAGTCAAGCATGCCTTGATCATGGAGGCCCTAAATCAGGGAGGAATCTTCTCTCCCCCAAGAAAGGCATGGTGAGCCAAGTGGCCCCCTCGCATGCGCATTCAAAGGATATCCCTGAGGTCTATAAAAGGGTGAGCCTTCTCACCCCAAAAAATAATAGAGTGGGAGCATTTGGAGCAATGGAGTGCTGCCAAATTGTACCCCCATTCCTCTTTGTGCTTCCTACATCCCTAATTTCTCTTTTGGAAGAGAGGTTATCAGGTGAACACTAGGAACGCAATCCTGACCCAAAACCCAAGCAATCAGCCACAATACCACACAAAATTCATTGACACAACCCCCTAGGAGGTTTTGGACCCATCCCACTTGGATTGGTGCAAAAACTAGGCCCCAAACGGTGGGCGTCCTTCCCTCGGGCGCCCCCCACACTACTGTAGTCCTAATCATCCCACCCCAGAGCAATTAGAAATTTGTGAAGGATTTCTCTACTGTTATTTTTGCATTCTCTCATATTTCATGTACTTATGCTGCTGTTCAAGTTTCATGTTATTATTACTTGATTTGACTATGTTTTTATCATTTTATGCATTCACTAACAAAGAGGGAGCGCTTTCGAATACAGGACAATTTGGGCAGAATCTGCCAAATCTGACCTTTTGGGTTGTCCTAAAATACCTATTTTAGCCTAACCCAAAATTTTTAGGAGTTTTGGAGGCCTCTAGATAGGACATTTGCAAGGTCGCTCTTGCACATTTTGTGACAGTCCTAATCGTCCCACCCCATAGCGATTAGAAATCTACGCATGATTTCCTGACTGTTATTTTTGCAATGGGTCCCTGATGATGTCTGGATGCTTCTATAAAAATTTTAGTTCAACATGTTTTCCCACATCTGCATATGCTATTAACTATTTGCTATTTTTTTGAGCGCAAGATCCCACCACCAGGAACACTAGAACGGTAGCAAGGAACCACGAACACACGGACACAAGCGACGACAACGTTTGGCCCGCCCATTTCAAATGTGAGCATGCGGAGGACACTGGAAGTGTACCATCCGTTGATGTAACAAACTATATCAAATGCTCTGAGACCTAGAGGGGGGAGATGTATTGTAACCGGATTGAAAGAAACATTAATAAAAGAGGCCCCACTTTGTTTTGCTTACATCTAGTTTCATTTATGCTTTGTTTCCTGCATGCATTTGTTTCTCGCATTCGTAGGGCTTAGCATCTGCACCATTTGTATCAATTTCATTTGCATCATAATCTGGCATGCCGTCACCCTACATTCAGCACCATGATCACCACTAAAAGCCGAATGCGGGGTGACGACGTGCCAGATTATGATGCAAACAAAATTGATACAAATGGTGCAGATGCTAAGTCCTACGAATGCGAGAAACAAATGCATGCAGGAAATAAAGCATAAATGAAACTAGATGTAAAAAAAAAAAAGTGGGGCCTCTCTTATTAATGTTGCTTTCAATCTGGTTATAATACGTCTCCCCCATCTAGGGCTCGGAGTGTTTGATATAGTTCGTTACATCAACGGATGGTACGCTTCCAATGTCCTCCGCATGCCCACATTTGAAATGGGTGGGCCAAACATTACCGCCACTTGAATACATGTGTTCATGGTTCCTTTATGTTCCTCTAGTGTTCCTGGTGGTGAGATCCTACACTCAGAAAAATAGCAAACATTTAATAGAATATGCGGATGTGGGAAAACATGCAATCCCCAAGGCCTCCAGCTAGTAAGTACATGCAATAGTAAAACGGTGGTCAAAACATGTCATAATGAACTAAAATTTTGACAAAAGCATCAAGACATCATCATGCACCCATTGCAAAAATAACAGTCAAGAAATCATGCATGGATTTCTAATCGCTTCGGGGTGGGATGATTAGGACTGTCATAAAATGTGCAAGAGTGACCTTACAAATGTACCACCTAGAGGTATCCAAAACTTTTGCAAAATTGGGGTTAGGCTAAAAGGGGCATTTTGGGATAACCCAGAAGGTCATATTTGGAATATTCTTCCCAGATTGTCCTGTATCCGAAAGCGCTCCCTATATGTTAGTAAATGCATAAAATGGTAAAAACATAGTCAAATCAAGTCAGAATAACATGAAAATTGAACAGCAGCATAAGTACATGAAATATGATAGAATGAAAAAATAACAGTAGAGAAATCCTTCATATATTTCTAATCAGTTCGGGTGGGACGATTAGGACTGCAGCAGTGCGGGGGGCACCCGGGTGTAGGACGCCCACCATTTGGGGCTTAGTTTTTGCACCAATCCAAGTGGGATGGGTCCAAATCCTCCTAGGGAGTTTTGTTAGTGAATTTTGTTGTGGGATTGTGGCTGATTTCTTGGGTTTTGGGTCAAGATTGCATTCCTAGTGTTCACCCGATAACCTCTCTTCCAAAAGAGAAATTAGGGATGTAGGAAGCACAAAGGGGAACAAAGCTGGAGCATTTTGGAGCAACAGAGTGCTGCCAAATTGTATGAACGGCCGATCCCTCTTGAAGTTCATCCCTAGAAAAAGATAAGTAGAAAATAACTTGTAGAAATAGCGTTGTGTTGCTATTAAGAGGGGTTGGGGAGAACAAAGACCCCCAGTTGGCATGATTCAGACTATCATGGATTTGAGAGAACCTATCCTGAGATGGTTCAATCTGGATGAGGTGGATTCCTAGAATTATGTCAGAGCTTACACGATCCATCGTGGATTGCAATAATATTTTGAATTTAATGGTTGTCATTTCACCAGAAGGGTCTTACGGGATTAGTGACCCCAAGGAGGCCATAGTGTTCAAAAAATGATTCGATGATCGAGGGAGTGCCTCAATGTTGTACCATTCAAGCTTTGCCAAGAATTTATCCACAAGGGCTTTGTAGGCCTATAGAACTAGGCATTTGCATTGGAATACCCCTTTCACTTGGTTGAAAATTAATAGCAAATCACCAAAGATATTCAAGCATTTGATGTTCATGGTGATGGCTATCTGAAGACCTATGAGCAAGGCTTCGTATTCAGCATTGTTATTGGTGCACGGGAAATCAAGTTTAAATGATAAAGGCATTGGAGCCCCTTGTGGTATGAAAAACATGATTCCCATGCCACCCCCTTGTTCACATTTAGAACCAATGAAGAATAAGGTTATGTCAGCCTGTGACTCAGGCTCATTAGAATATGGCGATTCTGAGACATGGAATACCCCATCATCGGGTCGCTCTACGGTCAGAGGCTGATTGTCTTCGAAAGGAGCCTCTACTAGTTGATCGGTGATGACTTGACCTTTTATAGAATTTTGTCCAATGAATTCAATGTCAAACTCCATCAACAACATGATCCATTTCACTGTGCAACTACTATGATAAGTACGACTCATCATGTATCGCAATGGATTCTCCTTAGACACAACATACATTGTATTGCTCAGCATGTAATGGCATAGCTTTTTGGTGGCAAATACCACCGCCAAGCATAGCTTCTCGATGTATGCATAGTTAAGTTCATAACTGACCAAGGTACAACTAAGATAATAATTAGCATGTTATTTATGTAATTCATTTTTTTGGGCTAGCATGGCGCCCAGTGCAACCTCAGTAGCTGAGTGTATAAGTAGAACGACACTCCTGGTCTAGGTGGTGGCAATACTGGCGGTGAAGCCAAGTATTTTTTGATGTCGTTGAAGGCTGATTGCAATTCGTAATCCCAATGAAATGCTACCCCCTTGTGTAATAATTTATTCATGGGTTGGCACTTGTTGGATAGCTGCACTATGAAGCGCTTGATCGACGTGACCTTACCCTGCAAGCTTCTTAGCTACCTGATGGTGGTTAGGGGAAGCATATCAAGGATTGCCTTGACTTTGTTTGGATCTACCTCGATGCTTCATTTTGAGACTATGAAACCCAAGAGTTTTCTAGATGTGACACCAAATACGCACTTCTTAGGGTTTAGCCTAACCTTGTGTTCGATGAGGCGATCAAGGATCTTGTGTAAGTCATTGAGATGATTTTGGCACAAAAGAGATTTGGCCAACAAATCATCCATATAATATTCCAAAGTTTTATGCATGTGATCGTGGAAGATGTATGTCATAGCATGTTGGTAGGTGGCACCAACGTTTTTAAGGCCAAATGGCATGACCTTATAACAAAATGTCCCCCAAGGCATCGTGAATGCCATTTTTAGTTGATCATTGAGATTGATACGAATCTGGTTGTATCCCAAGAAACCATCCATCAGGGAAAACATTTCATGGCCTACTATAGTGTCTACCAATGCATCAATGCTAGGCAAGGGAAAATTGTCCTTGGGAATCGCTTTCTTTAAATCTCAAAAATTGGTGCATATGCGAATCCTCCCGTTCGGCTTTTTGACGGGTACCATGTTGGACAACCATGGTGGGTAATCCATGCAGATGACAAACTGTGCATCCAACAACTTTTGTAACTCATCTTTGACCATTAAGGCCACTGTTGGGTGCATCTTGCATAACTTTTGCTTGACTGGATTGACTATCATATAAAGTGTTAGATTATGCGTGACTAGCTGCAGGTCTAGCCCTGGTATGTCTTTGTAGGACCATGCAAAAACCTCCTTCTTCTCTTTGAGAAGGGCGATGTAATCGGCTTGGTATTTAGGGGATAGACTTACCCCTAACTTGATGACTTGCGGATTCATTGGATCAGAACCAATGTCTACGTCAATCGTCTCTTCGACTGACATGTGGGATCCATCCTCCAAATGGTGTGGAGTCAGGATCAGGTAGATATCATTTGCTGAATTTAGATCTGCATTGGGAACGTCAGGTTCCTCTTCAACATGGAAGATATCCTGAGTTTGTCCTAGGGTGAAATGAAAAATCCCATCGCAAGTCCAATACTCTGATGGGGATGGTGGTGAGTCAGTGCGATCCCAGTCTATGGAATCTAGGTCTAGATACCTTGGTCATGTTGGATCAGTTGGATTGTGGATGGGGGTGGTCAAATCAATGGAGATCTGTTGATAGACTAAATTTGGTCTCCATTACTGTGTGGGTGTTGATGTGGACATTCTTGGTGGTCCTTGTGCCTTAGATCTAGCTCTGTGGGTACTGGCACAAAAGGATAGGCACTATGTGTGGATAGAAGGATAGGGTCTGCCCTTGGCACTGGTGGCCCTATGGGGTCTCTAGGTGGGGGATGCTCCCTGTATGCTCGAAGTGGTGGATGAAGCACTTGGTTTAAATGCCACCTATGCCTTGGTCCCATGTTCAGATGTTCAAACATACCATCGATGTCTATGGGATATTCCTATTGCCCCATATGGTTGAGATATGCCATCTCAGTCTCATCCTCATAGTCGCTATCGAAGATCCATAGGCCTTCATTGGATCTAACAACTGTGTGCCCCTTTGGTTGGTATAGCATCCCGCTAGGCATTTCTTGATCCCTTGGACTTATGGCCAGTATGGGAGGCTTTTTTTGTTCAAGCATGTTGATTTGGTATCTTTTGGGTTGTTTTGCTCTCTACGGGAGGGTTGGATTCTCTGGAGGTGGCAATTGCTCAATTGGAACATTAAAGGGGAATATTGCCATGAAGTCCTCTTGATAATCGTCGATGGGCATCACCTACGAGTGATTGCTATCGGACTCAAATGGGTCCCAAGGTGCTACCTCATAATCCGACTCATCTTCCGAAGAGCTCCCTTGATTTTTCTCATACCCTTCTTGAAGGTTACTCCTTGAAATTTCCCCTTTCTCGATCAAAGGGGAGGGGCTGTTGAGGCCAACAAGGTTTGTTGTTAACAATGGGAAATAATTCCCTAATGTGTATGTAGTGTTGGGATTGGCATATGGATCTTGTGCCAACCCATCCCTATTGCCTAGACCTAAGCCTTGCATTGTTTCTACCAAGATGTCGAGGGGCAAAGGGTGGTTGAACCCTACTCCCGATTTATCATATGGCATCTGGTACCTTCATTGACAAAGAGTGTGCATTCCTTGTTCGTATCTACCCAATCCATATCCATGCCAATTACATTGGTCTAGGTATTTCAAGGTGAAGTCTGGGTTGGATAGATAATAAAAATTCTTAGCAAATGGCTCTTCATCCTCTTCCTCTTGTAGGTAGGGTTCCAGGTCGTTCTCGAGGCCCCCATATACACATTTGGTCTAATTTTGTGGGTATCCTAAAGATATGATAGTGCCGATGGGGAGGCGAGGTCTCCCCATGTCTTGCATGGTTTTGAGCATGGGTGTTGCCACAATGTTCTACACTAGGTACTCCCCCAGGCCTGTATTGGCCATCTCTACGGTAATCATCAACGGTTGAGGGGGAGGGAATGGGAGTTCCCCCTGAGTGCACTCCATGTTGGGTGAATCAGGTGTCTCGACTTCCATTCGGCTAGGTACCTCCTCGGTAGAGATGGTTGAGACTAATGGTGGTGCCTCCTCTAGGGGCTTCTTCCCGTTGTCCTTCGATGTGGCCACCATAGGTGGCATTGTTGGTGAAGGGACAAATGATGAAGATGGGCCAGGTTAGTTACTTGAGGGACTCAACAGTGGGGATGTAGGTGAAATTGGACCCTGAGTGGACAAATTCAATTGAAAGTCCAAATGTGTCGATGGGAGGGTCGATTGTGGCATCAGTTGCACCACATTGCAAAACTTAAAGGGCTCTAAGTCTGTTGGGACTACATGTACTTGCCCTTCGTATGTGTACTTGAGGCATTTATGGGCTATCGAAGGGACACACTTCATGTCCTTGATCCAAGGCCAGCCTAGCAAGATATTGTAGGCCATCTCACCCTCAAGGATGTGACACAACGTAGGAATGGTATTTTGTCCTACTTGGATGGGCAGGACAATTGTGCCAACCGTCGAGCATAACGTGTCGTTGAATGCTCGAAGAGTGTAGGTGGATGCCACAATGTGGGATGCTGGCAACTTAAGATGTTTTAATGCTGCTATTATGATTATGTTGTTGGATGAGACAGTGTCCACAAATACCCTCTTGAATGGAATCTCGTTGACCCACGCAATGACATGTAGGGGTGGATCCACCATATCACCAATCACCAATTTCAGTTTGTCTTCCCTGAAGGTTATGACTGGTTTTGTGCATTGTCTCACATGTCCCACAAAGTTGTTGAAATAATTAGGTTCATGTGGTTGTAGCCCAATGGATTTGAGTATCTCCATCAGAGCCTCTCGATGGAGCGGTGATTGTTGGATGAGCTCATAAATGGAGAGGCTAGCCAACGTGGTCCTTAAAATTTGAGTAAGCTTAGTTTGAATTGTGGCCACTAGTCTAGGTGGGGGAGGTTGCGTAGGGTGTTGTGGAGGTTGTGATGTTGATGGAACATCTCTTGTAGCTGCAACGGGTGCAACCATTTTTGGGTATCTTTTGTTCCTTGTCATGATGCTTATCATCCCCACGTATCCTTGCATGGGGCAGTTTTGTGTTACCTCATTTACTTGTAAAGTCTTTGCCTGTGCATCATGGGTATGCAGGGGGTCTTTGAAGACTTCCATCTGTTGGTTGCTCAGCACTACGAGATTATCCACCATGAGCGTTTTGTTGTCGATCAAGTCTTGCACCAAGTTTTTGAATTTCCAACAACTAAAGATGTCATGTCCTTTCTGTCGATGGAATCTACAATATAAATCTTCCCTATAGCCCTTTGATTTTGGCACGTTGGGGTCTATGGGTCAACTTTTTGGCAAGTTTATTAGGATTTTCGTGAACAAGCAGTCAAACAAGGAGTCTCTGGACTCCGTGAACTGTGTGAATTGTCACTTAGGGCGACATTGTTGATTTTGCTCTTGTTTGTGGTTTTCATTTTCATAGTTAGCAAGAGGAACTACCTGATAATTAGCCTTTGGGGGTTGTGTCATTTGTGCAGGCGATGGTACAGTTATGGAAACTTGATTGACCATGATGGGTTTCGGTTGCATGGGCCCAATTTTGGCATTTTTGGTCCACTCCTTGCACGGCTTGGCAATCTCATCGTCTTGAATTTTGATCTCCTCAATTATCCTGGATTATGCCAGGGCTTCTTCTATGGTGGCATATTGCTACAACTACAATAGCATGGAGATCAAACTTATGCAACTCTTTGAAAACATCTGAGTCATGTCAGCCATGGGGGGGAGGTAAGGTAGCTTTGGAAGCAATGTCCTCCACCGATTCCCATAAGCGGATATGGTCTCATAATCATACTACTTACGGACAGCTAGGTTGCTTAAGGATGCCCTTTTCTTGGTGTTGAAGGCAAAATGTTCAAGGAATGCGTCCACTAGCTGGTTTAGATTGTTGATGCTATGCTTCGGCAACTGGATAAACAAATTTGAGGTAGGGCCTACAAACGTGGTTATAAACGTCCTCAGAAGCAATGCATCATTGTCCTAAATGCCAAAGCATTGACTCGAGAACCTTGTCACATGATCTTGGGCATCCTCATCCCCTCTAAAAATTTCCAATTGAGGCATTTTGAAGTGGTCGGGGTATGGGGGTGCCGAAACTAAAGGATGCATAGGGTGACTGCAGAGCTCGCATAAGGTGGGCTTTTGGGGCCTCGAAGTCTTAGTCTCCATAGACTCTAAGCGCTCTAGCAGTGCTTTGTATGCATCAGAGGATTTGATTTCCTCTTATTTGGTTTGTTCCTATTGTGAATTACGAGGAACTTGAGGCGTATGGAGGGGTATTCGGGTAGCGCCCCCCTGCCCTGGTAAGGTGTTTCAGCCCACTCTTCTTCTTGCTCAAATTCCTCATAGGCTTCTTGAAGGGTTTGTGGGTGTGACCTATAAACATGGATAGGTGCCTAAGGAAGTTGCCCATCATTGGTTCTAGGGATGGCCTCCCGTTAAGGTCTCGGAGGTCTTGGAGGCAACACTTAATAAGGTCACGGGGACCTATCCCGTACTAAGGGGTTGTGCCTCTCATAAATTTTTGTCCTATGCGTACGAGGGGTTGGAATTATCTCATGCATAGTATTCTGGAGCAACTCATCTATCTGGAACTGAATGCACTCTTTGTTAAGATGATACAATTGCTCTAACTACTGTTGATATTGCCTAAGCTGCGTGATTTGTGCTTGGCGGGTGGCATGTTTGGAAAATGCCAAGTTGATTTGTTCCATCGTCCTATGTATAGGAGGATTAGATGCCTCCCCTACATATCTATCTCGATCATGGTGATCCAAGATCTCTATGGTCCTCTTTCCTCTATCAAGGTTAGCGGCATTCACCTGAGACTCTGGCCTCAATAGGTGATCTTGATAATTAGTAGGTCCAGAGGCACATTGCTCTCATGCGGTGTATTGCTCTTGAGGAATGTACTGGTTTTCCTGGTGCTCCCTTTTGTTCATGTGAAAGGGACGAGCAGAGTTGGCTTGCCCTATTTGAAGAGCCTTGCACTCTAGATTTGGCCCATTAGTTCTAATAGTAATGAGGGGTGGAGGAGTAATGATATAATCATGTGGTCCCTCCTTATGAACCATATGCTGCTCTAGCACTTCATCATGCAGTGGCCACTCGTAATGAGTGTCTAAGGGACCCTTACCATGTATGTACTCCTATTTAGAGGGTCTATGTTGAATGGGAGTGCCCCTCAAAGGGGTGCCTCTATAGTCCTTTTTTGTAGTGGCATAGTGTGGACCACGTTGTGGGTCAGGCTACCAAGGTGGTATAACCAAGTCCTTGGGGCTATAAAGGAGGCGACTTGTACCTCCTTGTACACTTTTTGCAACTTCTACCCGTGATTGGGCTTGGCTATGGGTATACACCATGGTGGTGGTCTTTCTAGAAAGATATGTGTATTTTTATATCCTTTATAGATTTTTATGCTATACCAAACAAAAAGGGACCACACAAACAAAGAAATTATTATCTTGTTTATCGATTAAATGTGTGCCCTAGATCTGGTCTAATGTGTTTGATTTTTGTTGTGTGAATATCATAAAGGAAACTTTTTTATACATGCAAAATGAGGGCTCTTGTATCTCCAAAATGGTTGCCCCTTCAATATACCATTGCCAGGCCGTTATACCAAACCTCTCAATATACCCGCCCTTACATGAGGGAAACTATTAGTACGCAATAGCAGAACAATACGTGGAACATAAGCGGTACGAAAGGGGGATCACTCTATTTTTGAAACCTACTATAGAAAAATTATCCTCATGCATGAGGAATCACGCCCATTACACTTGGTCAGCTTTTGTCAAGATTTACGTCTAGCAACAGTCACGATCAGGGTAAATGTATGCAAAATCCAAGCCAAGGTGGTGATGAAATCCACCGTTGGTCTTGATTAAGTGTTGGGGTATTAAGACCAACTCCTTGATGTTAATTTTATTATGTGGTGTGCGTGTGGTTCCTTTTAATCATGCAAAGAAAGAAAACATAGAAAAAAATATGATTTTCACTAATGCAATGCCTTAAAGTACATTTTAATCTTTTAGAAACAATTAGCAACAAGAAGGAAATCACAAAACCTACCTAGAACTGACACCTATGATGAGGACTTGCCATTGGTGCAAGTATCATGCAAGAAAACCAAAGAAGAATGCATTCCTAATTAGGTTCCTTCCATGTAATTTAATCTATGTTTTTTTTTTTTTTTTATTGCAAGAAAGCAAAGAAAACATAAATCTGCAAAAACAAAAAACAAAAAAACACAAAGGATGTTCAGAAAACCTACCTCCTCTCTGTCCAAACCAAATGCCTCTGAGTTTCTACTCAGAAAATGCATAGAGCTCTGATCGTCCCTGGGTGGGATGAATAGCAAGTCTGTATTCATCATAGGGTGGGACAAATATGTATTCATCCTAGGGTGGCATGAATTCCAAGTCTGTATTCGTCACAAGGTGGCACGAGTAGCAGTCCAGCGCCAGAATGAGTAACACCTACAAAGAATCCATAAGATTTTGATCAAAAAATTGATCCCATTAGTAGGGGAGAAGGTCCCACCATGATAACCATTGAAATTTGAATGCAGGGTGACAACATGCCAGATTATGATGCAAATGAAATTAATACAAATGGTGCAGATGCTAAGTCCTACGAGTGCGAGAAACAAATGCATGCAGGAAACAAAGCATAAATGAAACTATATGTAAGAAAAAAAAAGTGGGGCCTATTTTATTAATATTTATTTCAATCTAGTTACAATATGTCTCCCTCCTATAGGGCTCAGAGCGTTTTATACAGTTCGTTACATCAACAAATGGTACACTTCCAGTGTCCTCCGCATGCCCATATTTGAAATGGGTGGGCCAAATGTTGCCACCACTTGTGTCCATGTGTTCATGGTTCCTTGCTACCCCTCTAGTTTTCCTCGAGGTGAAATCCTACACTCAAAAAAATAGCAAACAATTAATAGCATATGCGGATGTGGGAAAACATGCAATCCCCAAGGCCTCCGGCTAGTAAGTACATGGAATAGTAAAATGGTGGTCAAAAACATGTCATAATGAACTAAAATTTTTAAAAAAGCATAAAAACATCATTAGGGACCCATTGCAAAAAGAACAATCAAGAAATCATGCATGGATTTCTAATCGCTCTGGGGTGGGACGATTAGGACTATCACAAAATGTGCAAGAGTGACCTTGCAAATGTCCTACCTAGAGGCCTCCAAAACTCCTAAAAAAATGGGGTTAGGCTAAAAGGGGTATTTTGGGATGACCCAGAAGGTCAGATTTTGTAGATTCTGCCCAAATTGTCTTATATCCGAAAGTGCTCCCTGTATGTTAGTAAACGCATAAAATGATAAAAACACAGTCAAATCAAGTTAGAATAACATGAAAATTGAACAGCAGCATAAGTACATGAAATATGAAAGAATGCAAAAATAACAATAAATAAATCCTTCATATATTTCTAATCACTCCGGGGTGGGACGATTAGGACTGCAGTAGTGTGAGGGGCACTCGGGGGTGGGACGCCCACCATTTGGGGCCTAGTTTTTGCACCACTCCAAGCGGGATGGGTCCAAAAAATCCTAGGGGTTGTGTCAATGAATTTGGTGTGAGATTGTGGCTAATTTATTGGGTTTTGGGTCAGGATTGCGTTCCTAGTGTTCACCCAATAACCTCTCTTCCAAAAGAGAAATTAGGGATGTAGGAAGCACAAAGGGGAATGGGGATACAATTTGGCAGCACTCTATTGCTCCAAATGCTCCCACTCTATTATTTTTTGGGGTGAGAAGTCTCACCCTTTTATAGAACTCAAGGGTCTCCTTTGAATGTGCATGCGAGGGCGCCACTTGGCTCACCATGCCTTTCTTGGGGGAGAGAAGATTCCTCCCTAATTTAGGGCCTCCATGATCAAGGTATGCTTGAATGAAGTCCCTCTCTCTAATTTGAAATTTTCCCTCACAATTGCATGCCTTGAAGGTGAAGTTGAGTGGCAGACCTGTCAAGGCTTGAATTTTTGCCAGTCAAACCTGCTATTCGCCCCATCCTAGAGCGATTGCTACTAATAGTCCTGGGGTGGGGCGAATAGGATTCTAATCATCCCAAGGTGGGATGAGTAGGGAGAAGAGTGCTTAAAAGGTGCCAAATTAACCTTTGACCCTCCAAAAATAATTTGGGAGTGGTTAGGACCATTGTTTAACCTCTAGAGGCTACCCTAGGGGGTATGTATGCCAATTCGATCAGTGCTTGTAGTCACATAATCGGATTGGTGCTGTTTTGGTGTCTACAGGTCCTAATGTATGCTTCATCTACAAAGACAATGATAATTATGTAAATCAATTCTCAGAGAGATATGATAAAAGAAAACCAATCGGAGAAGCTCCTCACATAATTTATGCTACCACAGGTAATCCCAATCTTTCAAGACAAGCCACTCCATTTTTAATAAAAGGGAAAATAAGTGAGAAAGAAGTTCATATTTTGATTGATAGTGGTGCAACTGATAGTTTCATCTCCTATAGTATTGAAGGACATATCGATAAGACCTGATATTATGGAAAATGGGTGGCAAGTTGAGTATGGATCAAGACAAACCTATATGGTCAACCAATATTTATTTGACTCCCAAATAGATATTCCCAAAGGAAAAATAAATTGGCACCTTTATGTAGCACCTTTGCATGCTTTTGATATTATCCTAGGTGTTGACTAGTTAAAAGCTCACAAGGCGTTGTTAAAATTTGAAGAAAGATGGTTGGATTTCACAAATAATTTAAAACAAGAAATCTGAGTCCATTATAACCGAGTGACCTTAGAACCACATCTTCTATCTACTATGCAAGTTAAGAGGATTGTGAGAAAGGGATGTAGACTTTATATGGTCAAAATGAACAAGAAAGAAGAAACTGAGTCTAGCTCTGCTTTATATCAGCAATATCCAATTTTGAATGAGTTTAGAGATGTTTTTCTTGAAGACCTACCCAGACTACCACCAAGAGATAATTTGACTTCTCCATTGAATTATTATCAGGAACATCACCCATATATAGAACCCCTTATAGAATGACTGCCCTTGAATTACAAGAACTTAAAACTCAGCTTCAAGATCTACTAGAAAATGGACAGATCAAGCCTAGTGTTTCACCTTGAGGTGCACCAATTTTTTTTGTCAAGAAAAAGATGGATCCTTGAGACTATGTATTGATTATGGAATGATCAACAAGATGACTATGAAAATAAATATTCATTACCAAGGATTGATGATATTTTTGATCAATTTATTCTCCAAGATTGACCTTAGGACTAGGTATCATCAATTAAGAATCAAAGAGGAGGATATTTTTAAAACTACTTTTAGAACCTGTTATGGGTATTATTAATTCACAATGCTCCTTTTTAGTTTAACTAATGCTCATGCTACCTTCATGAATTTAATGAATAGTGTGTTTTGGGAATAATTAGATCAATTTGTGCTAATATTTCTTGATGATATATTGATCTATTCTAGGAATAAGGTAGAACATGATCAACATATGAGAATAGTCTTGGAAATACTTAGAAGAAATCAACTGTATGAAAAATTATCTAAGTGCGAGTTTTATACCACACAAGTACAATATTTTGGGCACATAGTTTCAGTTGATGGGGTTGAAGTTGATCCTAAAAATATAGAAACAATAGTAGACTGGCCAACACCCACCAAAGTAACTGAAGCTAGAAGTTTTATGGGAATGGATGGATATTATCAGAATTTTGTAAAAGGGTTTTCAAAGATTGCCTTTCCCATAACCAATCTGCAAAGGAAGGGAAATTTTTTTATATGGACTCCTAATTGTGAAGAGGCATTTAAAATACTTAAGAAAAAATTAACAACTGCACCTATTCTTAAGATTCCAAATACCAATAAACTGTTTATTGTTTGTACGGATGCCTCTCTGGAAGGGTTGGGTGAAGTCCTGATACAAAACAAGGTTGTTGTAGCATATGAGTCCATAAAACTTAAGAAACATGAATTAAATTATGTTACTCATGATTTAGAGATAGTCACCATTGTACATGCTCTCAAAATATGGTGACATTGCTTAATGGGCAAACCATTTGAATTGAAAATAAATCATCAGAGTTTGAAATATATTTTCACTCAACCATTATTAATTGCCAGACAATGGAGATGGTTGGAATTTTTGGCTGAATGTGACTTCAAGATAGAATATATTAAAGGAAAAGAAAAAAAGTTAGTTGATGGACTTAGTAGAAGAAGACACATAGCTACTTTAACACGATGCCAGTATGGACTGACAGTACAAATTCGAAGGTTGTAGAAAGATGATGGATTTTGTAACCAATGTCGTATTAAGGTTAAGCAAGGACCAAATAAACATATGGATTTTAGGGTTAAAGAGGATTTGATATATTTCAGAGACCATATAGTGGTACCAAATAATGATGAGATAAAAAGAACAATATTGCAAGAAGCACACTGCGCTTCGTACTCTACTCACCCAGGAGTGGTGAAAATGAGGGAAAATCTAAAAAAGGACTATTACTGGTTGGGAATGAAGAATGATGTGATTTATTTTGTTGTAAAGTGTATAGAATGCCAAAATGTTAAGACCAAACATCAAAATCCTCAGGATGACTACATTTATTCGATATTCCAACAAAAAATGACAAGTGATTTCCATGGATTTTATAGTTGGTCTACCCAAAAATTGATTTCGGCATGATGTAATTTTTGTTGTAGTTGATAAATTAATTAAGGTGGCACATTTTATACCTGGAAATTTTCATGATGATGCTCCTACAATAGCCTAGAAGTTTTCTCGAGAAATTGTAAAACTGCATGGTTTCCCTAAAATAATTCTCTGATAGGGATTCACGATTTACTTCTAAATTTTGGTAATATTTACACCGAGCATTGGGCATAAAGCTTAACATAAACACAACTTATCATATTGATATGGATGGATATATCGAGTGGGTAAAAAAAGTGCTATAAGATATGTTACGTATGTATTGTATGGACCACCAGAGCAAGTGGGAAGATTACCTTTTCCTTGTGGAATTTGCTTATAATAATAACTCTCATACCATGTTGGGCATGGCCCTTTTTGAAGCCCTGTATGGACGAATGTGTAGAACACCATTAACATGGGATAACTTGGATGACCGAGAGATTATCGGTCCATATATTGTAAAACAAATAGAGGTCTAGTTGAAAGAAATCCACCAACGACTTAGAGAAGCTGTAAATTATCAGAAGAGCTATGCTAACATAAAAAAACTCCTAGAGAGTTTGCTATTGACGATAAAGTTTTCTTGAGAGTTAAACCCACCAAGAGCTCCATAAATTCCACTAAACTTAGTCCTAGATTTGTAGGTCCATTTGAGATCATTGCCAAGATTAGTCCTATTGCTTACAAATTAGCCTTGCCACCTAATTTGTCCAAAATCCATAGTACCTTCCATGTGTCCCTCCTTCATAAATATGTGGTTGACCCTTCACACATATTGGATGTTTCTCATTTGTAGAAACTGAACCTACAACTCATTAAGGTTCGAACCATTAGGATTTTGGAATTTAAAACCAAACAATTAAGGAAAAGGACTATTTACCAATATAGAGTCCAGTGGGATCCCTACTTAGAAAGAAATACCACATGGGAAGATGTGACAACAATGAAAGAAAAATTTCCATACTTGTTTCAAAATTGATATTTACATAAATATTTGGATATTGATATGTTAATATTTGTCTATTTTAGGATTCATGGTACACAATTTGAGATACTTGCAATGCATGCATGTTTTGGTACAGTGCATAATATTTGGCTTGATGTTATATATATATATATATATATATGTTCAAATAATTTGAAACCTACCAAAATATTTTGATTAACACATGCACTGTGTTAAATTCTGGTGAGGGAGAATGTAACATCACAATTATTTGAATAATTAATTATTTAATTTGCTTGAAGAATTTGATACTACTAAAGTCTATTGTGAGTGCAGGAGCAGGTCTTCACCTCGTAGCAAGTGATCCAGATGAGAAGAACACCCACCCATGGCAGAGATAGAGGTTGAAAGCGCCAGGTAAGGTGGGATAAGATGTTGTGCTCTAAAAAGCACCTTGGCTCGTGGGTACATGGAAGCCCATTGAAAGATTTCATATAGGTCATTGTGCTTGCTGCTGCATTTTTGTGCATATGTTTGATTGTGAAAAAAAGTGGATAATTTTCTTTTGCTGGCTAAAAATTGATTTATGTGGTCTCTTTTCATTTAAATAAAATTATTATTTTTATATATTTTTTAAATATTAATTTAAAAACATCACATAAAATATTAACATTAAAGCAAAATTAAAAAATTAAAAAATAATAATAAAACAATAATATATATATATATATATATATATATAAATATAAATAAAATAATAAAATAATTAAATTTTTATTATATGGAGAAACACCTAAGTGATGTTCTTTCATTCATCAGAGGAATGAAGACTCCACCACTTGGAACTAAATTAAATAACCTCTTGCATGTTTAGGTGATAGGTGTCATCATAAAAATCATATATGGTTTCTATAAAATGGGGGGATTGCAGTGCTTTAGGGAGGACAGGAAATTTCAGAAATATGTGTGTGAATGTTTGTGCAATTTTTACTTCCTTGATCTCTATGGAACATTTAGCTTTAATTTGTATCCAACCGCGACTTGATAGCAGGTGAGTTCTTAATCGTTCTACATGTGTGTTGCCCATTGTATAATAGATATAATATTGTTATGTTAATTTTTTTTTTTTTAATTTCCAAAGAGCAAATCGTGAATTCTGTCACATTGATGTTGTGTTAAATATTTGAATTGTTGCTATGGAGTAAATTATGATTTTCTTCCATATTGATGATGTGTTAAACTTTTGAATGATTGCCATGGAGCAAATCATGAATTCTGCCATATTGATGCTATGTTAAACTTTTGAACGATTGCCATGGAGTAAATCATGAATTCTGCCACATTGATGTTGTGTTAAATATTTGAATTGTTGCCATGTAGTAAATTGTGATTTTCTGCCATATTGATGCTATGTTAAACTTTTGAATGATTGCCATGGAGCAAATCATGAGTACTATCACATTGATGTTGTGTTAAATCTTTGAATTGTTTCCTTGGAGTAAATTGTGATTTCCATGGAGCAAATCATGAATACTGTCACATTGATGTTGTGTTAAATCTTTGAATTGTTTCCTTGGAGTAAATTGTGATTTCCATGGAGCAAATCATGAATACTGTCACATTGATGTTGTGTTAAATCTTTGAATTGTTGCCATGGAGTAAATTGTGACTTACTGCCTTATTGATGTTGTGTTAAATTTTTGAGCTATTGTTGTGTAGGATGTGTTTGTGGAGTAAATCGTATTTTCTGCCATAGTGATGGATTAATATAAAAACATGTAGACTCTAAGATTTTAATAGTAAAATCAAACCATGTTGAGAATTTGTATTAGTTTTGGTATGTACTCAATATTGAATTCTATTATTGTGCTTGAGAAGTACATTGTTTGGTTGCTGCATTTTATTTTCATCTAGTTAAATGCATCCATTTTTGGGCCAACCTAACCCAATTAGCTCTCAAATCCTCAATTCTCCACATCCTCGAAAACTAACGAAAGTGATGTTGGTGTTGGCGCTCATCTTGGCATGGTAGCATACCTCTAGTGAAACGTCCATCCCAGTTAAGTTGGTTACCTAAGTGGTTTATATAGACACTATTGTGTCTAGTATTAAATCATGAGAAACAATTATTAAAAGAGTCTTGTGTTTGGCAGTGGAATTATAGAACCAATGCAGTTCGCTATGGAAAGAAACCTATGTCCAAATAAATTTTGAAAGATGAAATTTGAAGCTTTATACCTTCTATAATATGTCTTGTTGCATTGCAAAACTTTTCATATATTTTAAGGAAACCAATTTTTATTGCTTGACTTGGTTATAGTGCTCTAAAATCCCTTCTGTATATGGGTCATTCTGTATATGTTCTTTTCAAATGCACTGCCTGTAATGTTTCATAGAATCTAAAGTATGAGAATTTATTTTAAAAAGTATAATTAAATTTGTTTCATATTCACTCACTGGTTGAAGGTTTGTTATGAGAATTTGAAACCTCTTTTTTCAACTTTAGAAATTTTCAAATAGAAATTAAGGTTTGGGTATTTTAGAAAATCATATTAAAACAATTGTATGGAGTTAAAGTATGTATATATATTCAATTTTATTTTATATACTGTTGGATTACACTTCTAATGAAAGTGATTAAGGTAACCTTCTTATTATCAAAATAAAACATATCTTTCTATAAAGATATATGTATATTAAAATTCTGCTAACATATTTCAATGTTTTTAATTTCGCCTCTCATAGAAGCATATCGTTGTCTCTTCCATAAATATATTTTCATTAATATTGATATTACATGTCCTCTCCAAGTAGAGTACCATAGAAATCATTGTGCAATAAATATAGTTGTTAAAACAATATCACCTTTTGGAGTTTTGCTAAATTAGAGAGATATTAAAATATACACTATCTCTTAGCCTTGGTAGTCATGATAGGTGGCAATCCAAATAGAATCAATGAGTTAAAATTTATTATTTTCAAAATTTATAGGATTTATAAATACTAATTGAGACAATCGAGTAGAATGTTTATGTGTTAGACCTTGAATAATAGAATCGATTCATATTAATTTTACCTTCATTTAAAGAAAAATAGCTTGAGTAGAAAATATTTATGTTAATTTTATATTTGTTTAAAGAAAAATAGTTGAATTCAACTATATTTAATGTAGCATATTAAAAATTTATACCTTGATTGATAGAATGGGTTCATGTTAATTTACCTTTGTTTAAAGAAAAATAGTTGAAGTAGAATATATTTTAATTTTACTTTTGTTTAAAAAAAATAGTTGAAGTAGGATATAATTATGTTTGTTTTATACTTGTTCAAATATAAATAGTTGAAGAAGAATATATTTAATGTAGCTTATTTATATGTTAATATAATAATACTTAGATATTTAATGATAGAATCGATTCATAATAATTTATCTCTGTTTAAAGAAAAATAGTTGAAATTGAATATATTTAATAAAAATATTTATAGCTTTATAAAATTTAATATTATGAAAGATGGTAAAATACTTTTCATAAGTATTGAACACTAAGTTTTGATATTTTATAACCTATCTCTTCAAACTTGGAAAAGAACCATATATCGAAACTTAAACACAAAAACATCTAAGATTTAATCTTCAATACCATCTAGGAGGATGTCACACTATTAAAACTTATTGGATTTTCAATACCATCGAGGATGATGGCACATTATTAAAACTTATTGGATTTTCAATACCATCGAGGAGGATGGCACTATATTAAAACTTATTGAGAAGGATGTCAACCACCCAACTCTAACAAATCGTAGAAGGCAGTTGTTGTGAATTCGAGGATAACTATTCTCGGGTAGGGATTACATGAGGTAAGAGGACATTTTACCATAGAGAGTAATGAATGGCGGTATCGAATGTCGTTCCAAGTTATTGTATGAGGTAGTACATGAGGGTTCTCATAGTTCATAAATTGATTGTAGAATAGCCAATGATAACTCAAGACTAGGGAGTTGGTCCTTGGGGTTGGAAGGTCCAATGATAGATGGCATGGGCAACATTATCATCAACTAAGATATGGTATGAGAAACCTGGTCCCAACAGCCAGAATATTGGCAAGGCCTATTTGTGTTCCAGAAGGTGATCTAAAATCAAGCACCAAGTATAACTATGCTAACTCTAGCATGGGCATAAATGCTTAATCACCAACATAGATGAGGATAAGGTCAGTGGACCACTAGGATAAAGAAAAGGTCAGTGGACCAATGTCCTCCATGCTATGATATGGGGAAAATATGTATCCATCCTTTTAGGTGTTATGGGCCCTGAAAGGATAACCCCTTGCCGAGAACCCAAAACTCAAGAATGAGAAGGGGGTTTCAATAAAATGGGAGTACTATTGTGGTATTTGGCCAATCTTGAGCACTCATGATTCTGTCTATAGCGGTATTTTATCTTGGAGTGCAAAATTTTATGCCTATGTACTAATACAAAGTTGGGTGTGCATTTGTTATATGGTGACAACTATTTTTGAAATAAAATAAAATTTTGAATTTGTATTTTTTAACAACCAGTGAGTAGACTAGGGTTGTTACAATACTAGACCAAAAAAATTTAAAGTTGGGGGAAACTAGGTCCCCACTATTGAATGACCAATCAAATCCTAGATAGATAGAAGATGGATATCCAAAAAAATCTACAAATGATATCACTTTCATAGTCTCAAGTGGAGGATTCCCTTGTCTAGGGTAACACAAGTCAGGAAGAGCATATAGTAGCATGAGGATATGCAACCCTATGTCAAAGCACTCTTAACCCACTTCCAAGCCTATTCAAACAAATATGTATGACTTAAGGTGAGATTCTTAATTTGGATACTACTACATAAAAGGGTCCTAACAAGGAAAAAAATTATAAAAAAGGTTGTCATGGTCCTTTTTGGTGTGAGATATGTTGGGAGAATACTAAAATGCTCTACCACTTATTTATTGTCTTGTATCCTCAAAGTTGTGGAAGACTATGGCTACCTTACTTGGTATTAATGGGTCTAAATTTACCACCATAAATAATATATGGATGGAATGGACTACATAGGTTGGAGTAGACTAGTATGTTAGTGTAGTGAAAATTCACTACATTAGGTAAATCCTATCGATGAAGACTATATTGAGTAAGATTACCATCTAGTGTTGATTTTGAAGAAAAACAAGATGAGAGGATATGAGGCTCCCTTGATCTATCAAGTAGTTAGTGCCAAGAGAATTCCAAATATAACATCAAGGGAAGGCCTCCACGATGAGCTGAAAGCAAATATTAAGCTCCCTATTCCATGAGGCCATGTTGACCAACCAAATTGAACAAACAATGGTCCATATTTTTTTTGATGGTAGCTAATGTAACAACCCACCAAATCAACCCAAGGGAGAGGATATATATATATATATACAAGAATAAATCACAACGAAGTCTCATGTTTTTTTTAACATTGTAAGGCATAACCACATTGTGAGTTTAATGTTGCTGTAAATGACACTCAAGTAGATAGGAGTGGCCAATTTCTTGTACTTCTAGAGTTCACCTTTATAAACCTCATTATTTATAAAGAAAGCCATTAGTGGTCCCCCCACTTTTCCTATACCCTCACCGATATAGGACAACTTGACCATGGCATAGGAATTATCCTTTAAAGCCTATAACACTTAAAGGGGATGCCCATTCCCTAATTCTATATAATTTTTATCTATGTAGGATTCATATGGCATAATGTCTTAATGCTTAGTTACCACACATTCGTGTGATAACTAAGTCAATTACCACTCACTTGGTAATAAGCATGGTCACTTGAGCCTCACCATTTAAGTTGCCACCATTATACTATCTTGTGAATGATTCGGTGGATCAATCCACCATTTAGATTCATAGACCTAACCTCTAGGAAAATATCCAAGCCTCACCACTTAGGACTACCCAAAAACCTCACCTATTTGGGAACACCCGAGCCTCACTTTTCAAGGTGTATCATTCATAATTATTTGGTTATTGCATCACCACAACTCCTAGATTTGCAAAAACCTAGTTATTGCATCACCATAACTTTTTATAGGATTGGGTTATCTTCTTGACTCAAGGGTTCTCTAATATGGCTCCAGATTCATGTCCAAGAACCCATATGACCCAAGAGTCTAAAATTTAAAAGAAATATCATCTCTCCAAAAAGGAAAAAAGGTGCTATATTAACTCATAGATTCAACTGAATATAACACATTGCTAAAGACTAAAAAATTAAATACTTTCAAATAATAATACTATCATTTAGCATTTCCATATTTACAATGAAATAATAGCACAAAATTCAAGGATTTATAATCATAAACCATATTCTTTCCATTTTTCTCAAAACCAAATATTCCAAGAACTTACATAAAATAATAGCAACACTTAATCTTTCATTCTCTAAATAATATATCAAGAATTTTATATACAAAAATGATTATTCTCTCTTCATAACATGAAGCTCATAAATATTCTCATCCTAAAAATATTACATTTCAATATTTAAAACATAAGTAATCATTCATCTTCTTCAAGGTCTCCATGTGTTGAGTCTTCATCAATGAACTTGAAGCATATTTAGGGATTAGGACAACTCTAGAAATGGGAATGGGTGAGGCATGAAAGTCTTCTCCCCATTATGGCATTGTGGAGGATATTTCATCTATGTCTTCAATATATTTAATACCTCGATTACAGAAGTCTTCAAATATCATTTATGGTATTGAATGTGCATAGGAATGTGGAGTGGAGTAAGGGTTAAAGTCTAACCATAGTTGGGTTAACCATGGGTTTAGAATTGACCAAGGTGAGGTGGAAGCTAGACTAGAGTGTGGTTGACCATGGGTTTAGAGTTGAATAATGGTGAAGTGGAGGATTACTCACCCATGTCTTCAATGCTTTGGAAGCCAAAAGTCTTCAAATATCATTTATGACATTGAATACACATGGGGATATGTGTGGAGCAAGGGTCAAAGTTGACCATGGTTAGGTTGACCTTGGGTTTAGTTGGGATTAATATGACGATGTGGAGGATAGGCTAGTCAAAGGGTAGAATAGGCTAATGTGTCCATTGGTTAAGTTAACCATGGTTAGATTGACCATGGGTTTGAGTTTGACTATGATGTGGATTTTGACCAAGGTTAAGAGTTAACCAAGGTTAGGCTAGGGTGATCTAGGCTTAGGTGGAAGGTAGACTAGTCAAAGGGTAGACTAGGATGAGGTGTCCCTAAGTTAGGCTTAAGGGGTGGTTGCATGGTGACTAGGGGCTAAGCATAGGAAAGGGCTTAAGTAGCCAAGGGGGATTAAGTGGGATGAGTAGTGTTTTTAGGTCAATTACACATTTTTAGGTTTTTGCAAATTGATCGACCATTAGCACTGTGCAAGGATAAATGTGATATTTTTAGGTGTCTATATTTTCCCCTTTTTGTACTATGTTGTGTAAAGACATAATGCAGTGCAAAAACTTATAACACTATATTGGTGGTTGAATATGGGAGATATGAGTTGATTATGGGTGATTGTGGATGATTACAACCTTTGTCATATTATGATGATTGTTGGGGGAGTAGATGTAAGATTAACTTGAGTCATGATCAATGTAAGATATCCTGATTTTAGAAGGGATGAATGTATTTGAAACTTTACCTTTGACAAGCTTTTGAGCTTGATTTGATTTGGTGAACCGTATAGCCATTTGTAGGTGTCTTCATGATGCTTCTATCACAAGTGGTTTTACACCTACCACTTTAATGAAGGGAATTCATGACTAACCATTTAGTCTTAGGAATTAGGTGTACCAAATATTTCTTTTGAATTAGAGTTTTGATTGAGAAGAGAAATTTTGCTTTTGTTTTCCCTAGCAAATGAGGCCTTGAGATAGTCTCAGGCAAAGACTCTTAGATAAAAATGGATTCTAAAATTAAGTATTTTAATATTGATTATGTGTAAGATAACTTATATTGTTTGATGTATACCCCCTCAAGTGATGAGTGAAGAAGCATAAATTATGGTTGTGGCATGATTGATTGTGAATGACTGTAGATTTTGATGCATCACATAATTATTTGAGGAAGGAGACACAATCTTGAGTCATAATCAATGTAAGATGCCCCAATTATGGAAGGGAAGAGTATCCTTGAACTTTGCCTTTGACATATTGATGATCTTGATTTGATTTGGTAAACCATTTAGTCCATAAGTTTTATCATAATTCTATTGCAAATGGTCTTATGCCTACTGCTTCAATGAAGGGAATTCATGATTAACCATATAGTCTCATGCATTGGGTGTACCAAATATTTATTTTGAATTAGAGTTTAGATTGAGAAGAGAAATTATGCTTTTTTTACACTAGAAAATGAGGGCTTGAGATAGTCTTAGGCAAAGGCTCTTCGACAAACGTGGATTCCAAAATTGAGTGTTTGAATATTGATTGTGTAAGACAACTTTTGTTGTTTTATGTCTACCCCCTCAAGAAATGAGTTGATAGGTGAAGAAGCATAAATTATGGTTGTGATGTGATTGATTGTGAATGACTTCAAATTTTTATGCATCACATAATTATTTGAGGAAGGAGACATAATATTATCTTGTTGCTATGATCAATGTAAGATGCCTCAATTATGGAAGGGAAGAGTGCCAATAAAACTTTTTCCTTTGACAAGCTTGAAAGCTTGGTTTGATTTGGTATATCATTCAGTCCTTGGTAGGTTTTTTCATGATGCTTCAATCGCAAGTGGTCTTACAACTACCACTTCAATGAAGGGAATTCATGATTAACCAGACATGCTCATACATGGGGTGTACCAAATGTTTTTCTAAATTGGAATTTTAATTAAGAGGATAAATTTTTCTTTTGTTTGTCCCAAAAAATGAGGATTTGTGATAGTCTTAGGCAAATTTCTTTGATAAACATAATTTCCAAGATTAAGTGTTTGAGTATTGATCATGCACAATGTGGATTTTGTATGTGATGTCTACCCTCTCAAGTGATGAGTTAAAAGTTATAAAAATGAAAATTGTGGTTCTAGTGTGATTAATTGTGAATGACTACAAATTTTGATGTGCCATAAAATTGTTTTAAGGGGGAGACGTAATATTGTATCACTTCATGATCAATGTAAGATACCCCATTTGTGGAAGGGATAAGTGTCATTGAAAATTTTACCTTTGAAAAGCTTGAAAGCTTGGTTTGATTTGGTAAACCATCCAACCATTTGTATGTATCCTCATGATGCTTCTATCGCAAGTGGTCTTATGCTTTCCACCTCAATGAAGGAAAATCACGATCAAATTTATAGTTATAGGTATTGGGTGTACCAAATATTTTTTTTGAATTGGAGTTTTGATTGAGAAGATAAATTTTATTTTTGTTTGACCCATCAAATGAGGGCTTATGATAGTCTTTGAAAAATGTTCTTGGAAAAACACAATTTCCAAGATTGAGTTTTGATTATTGATCATGCGTAAGGTGAATTTTGTATATGATGTATACTCCCTTAAGCAATGAGTTGATGGGTGAAGTAGAGAACAACACTGAATAACTTAACAAAAATGTCATTGTATGAGTTCATTGTGGTTAGGAACGATGAAAATTATGAATGTTGAGAGAAATTGATGGAAATTTGAAAGGTTGTGGGAATTGTACCCCTAGGTATGAATCCGTGGTTTGTATCTATCTATACGAATGTAAAATTTATACCTCTCATGAATGTTAGATTCGTATCTATCTATACTATTGCTAGATTTATACCTATCCATACAGTAGGCCTAAAATTTTTACATTCCTTTCCTCTAGACTAATGGATCTGCGCCTCAGAGGTGAATGGGAAAATAGTATATCTACACCTCGAAAGAGAGGCACTTGATCATGCCTTCTTGTGGTGATTTTTTGACGAATTGGTTTTTGGGTTCACCAGGAAACATTTGTGGCTATTTTTGAGCCTAGGTTTTAGGATTTGTTTTAGATGAGTTATTTTTAATTCAAATCATACATACACCTAGGTTTGAAATTTATGCAAGTAAAACTATCTATATGCAATTTTGATTAAATGAAGACAATAGACAATGGATACATAATAGAAATGCAATGCCTAAAACTAGGGGTAAAATAAATTATAAACCTTACTTGATTCAGATGTTTGATGAATATTTTGAGGCTTGTAGCAGGATAAGATCACCTCTATTTCAGTAAGAATCGTCTCTATTCTAGATAAAATTGCCTCTGTTTTAGTCAGGATCTTCTCTATTCCAGACAAAATTACCTTCGATTTGGCACAATCGTAGGCGATTTTGTTGCAATCCTACAAGAAAAATTGACAAAAAATAGGGGACAAAAAATAGGATTTCTTACAAATTATGATAGTTTCTCTTACTCCAAGTCACATATTAGCTTTGATTTCTATGTGAAAATGGATATGAAACAACATGAGAACAATATGATAACAATATGCAATTCTACTCCTAGTTTTATGATGCAATTAATTGAAATGATGGTGAACACCAAGATGCACTATCTAAAGCTAAGTAATAAATCAAATGGATGTGGTACAATGCATTAAAATAAAATAAAATTTTTTTTGGGCACAAGGCTATATGGTGTAAAATGATACTTCACCTCTCAATTCACCTCTCATGGATGATGATGTTACATGTTACAAATGCAATAATTTTGGGCACAAGGCTATATGGTGTAAAATGATACTTCCTGAGTCTAGAAAAAAAAATTCAACAACTAGGAAATATGCAATTCACCTCTCATGGATGATGATGTTACATGTTACAAATGCAATAATTTTGGGCACAAGGCTATATGGTGTAAAATGATACTTCTTGAGTCTAGAAAAAAAATTTCAACAACTAGGAAATATAAAAAGAAAAATAGTAATTTAAATCCTTGCTCCCAACTGATTTGAAGACAAGATCATCTGTTCTCTAACAAAATTGCCTACTCTCTGATGAAATATCCTGCCATTTTTGTCGATCACCAGGTGATTATGCTGATATTTGGGACAATTATAATTGGGGCATGCAATGACAAAAATGAAAATAGGGATGACGGGAGGTGGAATTGTGTAGAAAATTGATGTGAGGGATCCTTAAGGGAGTTCAGCAAAAATATTAGGGAATCGAAGTCCAACCAGTCAGGCAGGTAGGGTGAAAAATGGAAAAGGGCCTATATTAAATAGGCCAAGGAGGGATTTGAGGGAGTTGGGAGGTTAGGCTAAACATGGAGGAGGTTTTGATCCCTCCTATATTTACCACCTTCAATATACTCACCAACCTCCCTTATCTGAATGGTGGCTAAACCAGGTAAAACGTTTTAAATCAGATTTTATCTTTTAGTAAATTTGGCAAAATTCTATTTTAGGACAAAATCGCCTAGCAATTTTGTTGATCGTCGGGCGATTTTGTTGATGGATGGGTGATTTTATTGATCGGTGGGTGATTTTGGTTTGTTGGTGCAAAAAATAAGGAAAACAATGTCAAAACTGGACATATTATATACCATTGGAAAGCTCTTTTCAAAACCTATCCAATGGTATAAAACGTGATAAGAATTGAGATGATTTGTAGGGTAAAAATTCTCTTGAAGATGACCTTACTTTATAGGAGAAAAACTAAGGAAAATGAGTCAATTTTTCATGTCTACATTTTGCCCCCTATTTAACGTATTTATGAATAATAAATGCATCAAAGAAAAGTGTAGACACTTGAGTAGAAATTATTATGATTTAACATGGGAAAAAATGGAGTAGATGGTTTAGGATGAATAGTTCATGTGAAATTGATGTTTTAGAAGAATAATTACTAATTTACTTGACTATGATGCCCCCTTGAGTTTATACACCAAATTCTACGTTTGGTGGAAAACTCAAAATTGATCTTCTTTGTTTTATGTGACTTTGTGTGATTTATTGGATGATTTATTATATTTGCTTATGATGGTTGTGTTACATAATTTCTTGTAATCAGGATTTGATTTTTGAACATTTTGATCATGCTTAACATAAAAGGAAAATGATTTTGTAAAGTGTGTTTTGAAAAATATGTTTTTGTGTGATGATAGATTTGATGAATTAGCAATGAACCTCAAAGGATGTTGTGTTGTTATATGACCATTGGTGGAGATCAATGCTCGCTAGGTCATGAAGTGGATCCTGTTGTGAGGAAGTTTTGTATTGCTAATACCAAAATATTGTGTGCTTAAGAATAATATTAAGGCTTTATGATGAGAAAGAAATGTTTGATGTTGTTTTGGGACAAGATGTTTGATAAATTCTAGAAATAAACCTCAAAGGATGTTGTGCTATTATGAGACTGATGGAGTTCAAATCTCGCTAAGTCTCGAAGTTAATCCTATTTGTGAGGAATGTTTTTGATATTGCTAATAATGGTTGTATGCTTAAGAATAATCTTAAGGCTTTTGTGGTAATAGGAATATATGTGATGTTTGTTTGATAATAATGTATGTGGTAAATATTTGTGAAATAGATTGAGCAAAGCATGAAAATTTTGAAGGATGATTTACGCTAAGCATAGAATTCCTAAGTGTGAAATTATATGAAATAATTACTTAGGAATTATACCATCATCATGAAAATCAAAATGAAATGCATGATGATATGAAATTATTTGTTCTTTTAAAATGTAAAGTAATGTAAGATAAATCATTGTGTCACATGTTTCAAAAATATTATGAAATTTTTATGAAAATATATGGACTAATTTTGGGCATGAAAAATTAGAAATATGACTTGCAATAGGTATAGAATTCCTAGTCTGAAAATTGAGAAGAATAATTCCTAGGAATTATACCATTATCGCGAAGTCATGAATGCTATGTATGATAAGTGATTTTGAACTACATATTATTTTTGCAATAAGTTGTTTTGGAGATTTTTGAAATTTTGGAAATATCTATGTAATGTGTTAATATGAAAGTAATTATGAACTAATGTTGTCCAAAAAATTTCAAAGGAATGTTTTTAACTTATTTCTAAGACAAATTCAAATTTATCAAAAACCAATATGTGATAAGTGAGTTCATTATCCATCTTGATTGTCATGATGATACAAAATATCTCAAGGATCAAATGTGTGTACTTTGTAATGTTCATTTACCAATTTTGAGTAATGCAGTGATGCAAGCAAACTTGAATGAACCAATGTGTGTGCAAGTGAAGGGTTCATTAACCATGATTTTTGTGCATGAAACCATACCAAAATACTATGTAAGTCAAGTCATCAAAAGCTATCTAATACACAAGCGGATATATTTTTGTACAAAAGAAGGTTGCTAATGTGATAGACATGTCACCACACAAAAATAAATTACCCAATGTCAAGCAAGTTGGGCACAAATCACCTGTTATGGGGTTTACCTCATGATTTTCGAATAATTGAGAATTTTAGGGATTCAAGCTCATTCACCCTTCTTTTCTTCACTTTCAAGGGATAGGTATTTTGTTCATTTTTTTTTGAACAAGGGGATTTTATTGCTTTTATTTTTCTCTTTTCATTCTCTTTTTTATTTTATTTATTTATTTTTTTTCTTTTTCTTTTTATTTTTGATTTTTTATTTTCTCGATTTTTATTTTGGGATACTTGCTCGGATTGGTTGTAGAGCAAGGGATTTTTATTCGGGAAGGGATGAGCTTGTCCTTTTGCCAATTCTAAAAAAATCTAGACCATGCGCGTGATAGGATAGTAGGGGAAACTTTTCGCTCAAGAGATTAAGACTACTATGTAGTATCATTTTTCGAATTTGCAACAAATCATTTTAATGTGTAAAAGTGTACTTGGTTCAAGAAGTAGCAAGATCATTTTCCAAAACTCAAAATATTATTTAGTGAAATAGTGATCTTCTATACAAGAGAGATTTATAATCATAGTGACAAAATAAAATAATTAATTTGTGAAATTTAGTGTATGGTTCAAGATAAATTTTGAATTAATCCGAAATAAATGAAAATATAGCTTCAAAATTTTGAAATACAAAAATTAATAACAATGCAGAATAATTTGAAATAATTTTGAGATTTTTGATACTTTTTGAGTTTTTTAGTTGTTTTATTTGGTTTTTATTTTTTTGATTTTTTACTTTTAATGATGGAATTGGTGGTATATACAAGATGATCTATATACATTATACAAGGTTATTTGAGTATAGCATGTCTAAGGTGGTTTCAAAATCAAAGGAGGTTTTGAAGGATAATTTGGTTGTGGTGTATGTGAAGTTGTTTGGTTGATAGTTGATATTGTTGTGATGAAGAATGAGATGTAGATGAAGAAAAGTGATGGATAGAATATGATAATGATAAAGAGGAAAAGAATAGAGAACTTGATGTGATAATAATAATGAAAGGTAGAATGACGAACAAAAGGTGATGAATAAAAGGTAGCGATAACAAAAGCTTTGTTATAATGTAGAAAAATGTAGCAAAAGATTTGACTTTTATGTGTAAAATTGATCATGTTACAAAACAAAATATTAGAAGGATAAGAAGGTTCTTCATTCTTATCACTATCTTCCAAGTCTTGATAATATGGAGGGAGCATATGTGAAAGATATGCATGGGTGTTATTTGGTAAACAAGTATGATCGGGTATGGATGAAGAAAAGTGATTTATAGGAGGTAATTGTGATAATGGAGAATGTATAGAACTTGATGTTTCAACTGTTAAAGATTCTTCAAATGGTGTTGGATCACCATGTATGGTAACAATTTTGTTTGCAAGTTTAAACTTCAAACATTAATGAAGAATGGAAGGGACAACCCTCATCTTATGAATCCAAGGGCTTATGAGAAGTAGGTTGTAAGGTGAAGGGCAAGATGCTACATAAAATAAAGTATCCAGGATCTTGGTTCCACTCTTAAGGGGAAGAATTATAGTGCCTCGAGTGTCTTAAATTTCATTGTTAAAATATTTTATAATAACATTTGATTCATTGATATCTTCTTCCTTTAATTTGAGTTTTTGGAATAATTTATAAGTGCATAAATTAAGAGAGGAGCCATCATCTACCATGATAGTTTTAATAGATGTTTCTTTAATAGATCCTGTAATGTAAAGGGAGGAGTCTTCTTGTGGAGTAGAGGAAGGAATCTCCTCATCATAGAATGAAATATGGTTAACCTCAAGAGGGCTTACACCATTAATTGTGTTCTTAGGGGAAATATCATGAGGAACAAATTGTTGGCTAAGTATCTTGAACAAAGTTTCCCTATGAACATGAGAACTTTGTAATACTTCTAAAAGGGATATCTTTGCTTGAGGATTAATCACTTGTTAGCTATCAAAGTGGATTTCAGAATGAGATTTTGATGCTAAATATGGGATTTCTATGCTTACATTCCATTTTAGATCATGCTCTATAGAAAAAGATAGTTTTGAAGGTTGGTCAAATGAGGAATCCATCTCTTGAATATTAAATTAAGTTGATTGAACTTGAGGTTGCTTATTTGTAGTTTCTATTACAATATTAGTAATATCATCATTATGGGACACATTAATATGCAATATTGTTTGGTTTCCTATTGTTGATAATTGAATAGGGGTTCTTGGGATATCCCTATGTCTTAATTGATTATGGGTATTTATTGTGTAGGAGTTTGATTGTTCATTGGAGATTTATAACCAATTGTATATTGTAATTCCTTTATAGTAAAAAGACCCTCGTCAATCAAATATTGAATTGCACATCTTAAATTTCTATATTTTTGTGTCATATGTCCATCCACTCTATGATATTCACAATATATCTTAGGTTTATACCAATCTGATATGGTATCAGGTTCTCTTATGGGAGGTAACTCAGCCCTATTTGTATCAAGTAAATGCTTGAGAATTATAGCCATTGGTTGATTAAGCTTAGTAAATTTACATGGTGAAGGTTTTCGAGAGGGTTTTGATAATCGGATTAGGAATTCAGCCATAAAGGAATTAATAGTTTATTACCTCTTTTTTATTTATTATGGGTAGAATGATGATAGGAATATTGTGAAGTATGATGTGAGTGCATGGTAGGATTGGAAGAAAAAGTATTTTCTTGTTGAAATGGATGTGTTGTGTTGAAAGAAGAATGTTGAAATGGTGGAGAATGATTGTATGTGGATCGATAGGCATAATATGGATATGTGGGAGAAAATATAATATCATTATGAAGAGGATTGGAAAAGGGATTGTCTTGTTGGGGATAAAAAAATGAGAAAAGTGTGATAAAGGTGATGTTGAATATGGATGAAGTTGGTCATAATCAACAAATGTATTTGGCTGAATTTTCCCAACATTACTGATGGGCTCATATTGATTTGAGTTAAGACTCATGGTTTCTTTAGTACCTCTAAAAGTAATATTTAGCATCTAAATTTTAGAATTGAATATAAAACATACAAATTTGAAATGATGATTTTTTTGTTATTTTTCTTGTATATATATATTTTTGTTTTTGATGTTTTTGAATTAGAAAGATGCCTATGTTATTCATGTCGGGTTCACCAAAGAATGTAGGCCTAAAATTTTTGCATTCCTTTCCTCTAGACTAATGGATCCGTGCCTTAGAGGGGAATGGGAAAATAGTAGATCTACACCTCAAAAGAGAGGCACTTGATCGTGCCTTATTGTGGTGATTTTTCGATGAATTGGTTTTTGGGTTCACCAAGAAACATTTGTGGCAGTTTTCGAGCCTAGGTTTTAGGATTTGTTTTAGATGATTTATTTTTAATTCAAATCATACATACACCTAGGTTTGACCTTTATGTGACTAAAACTATCTATATGCAATTTTGATTCAATGAAGACAATAGACAATGGATACATAATAGAAATGCAATGCCTAACACTAGGGGTAAAAGAAATTATAAACCTTACTTGATTCGGATGTTTGATGAAGATTCTAAGGCTTGTAGAAGGATAGGATCGCCTCTATTTCAGTCAGAATCATCTCTGTTCTAGATAAAATTGCCTCTATTTAATTTAGGATCGTCTCTGTTCTAGACAGAATCACCTCCGATTTGGCACAATCGCAGGCGATTTTGTTGCAATCCTGCAACAAGAAAATTGATAGAAAATAGGGGACAAAAAATAGGGTTTCTTGCAAATTATGATAGTTTCTCGTACTCCAAGTCACATATTAGCTTTGATTTCTATGTGAAAATGGATATGAAACAACATGAGAACAATATGATAACAATTCAACTTACTATGCTATGAATTTATGCAATTCTGCTCCTGATTTTATGATGCAATTAATTGAAATGATGGTGAACACCAAGATGCAATATCTAAAGCTAAGTAATAAATTAAATGGACATGGTACAATGCATAAAAAAATGGAAAACAAGGAAAGGGATGCAAACAATAATTTAAATCCTTGCCCCCAACTGATTTGAAGACATGATCACCTGTTCTATGATAAACTCGACTGCTCTCTGATGAAATCGTCTGCCATTTTTGTCGATCACCAGGTGATTATGTTGATATTTGGGGTGATTATAACTTGAACCTGCAATGACAAAAATGAAAATAGGGATGTCGATAGATGGAATTGCATAGAAAATTGATGCGAGGGATACTCAAGCTAGGTAGGCATGGGGAAAAAGGGAAAAGGGCCTAGATTAAATAGGCCAAGGAGGGGTTTGAGGGAGTTGGGAGGTTAGGCTAAACATGGAGGAGGTTTTGATCCCTCCTATGTTTACCACCTTCAATCTACTTGCCAACCTCCATGATCCGAATGATGGCTAAAATAGGTAAGATATTTTAAACTGGATTTTGTATTTTAGTAAATTTGGAAAAATTCTATTTTGGGACAAAATCGCCTAGCAATTTCATCGATCGTTGGGCGATTTTCTTGATCGATGGGCGATTTTGTTGATTAATGGGCGATTTTGGTTTTTTGGTATGAAAAAAAAGGAAAAAAAGGTCAAAATTGGACATATTATATACCATTGGAAAGCTCTTTTTGAGCCCTATCCAATGGTATAAAATTTGATAAGAATTGAGATGATTTGATAGGGTAAAAATTATCTTGAATATAACCTTACTTTTCTAGGAGAAAAACTAAGGAAAATGAGTTAATTTTGCATGTCTACACATACAAATGTCAGATTTATACCTATCCATACAAATCTGATCATATGTGACCCTTGTACAATATTTTAGCATTTCAAGGGACCAAATGATGTTAGAATATGGAAAAACTTATATCATCAAAAAACACTTTTTGAGTCCAATACAATGGTGGGATATTTGTGAAATTTGGATAATATTTGGTAGGGGAAATATGGGTCAAAGATATCCCTACTTTTTGAAGCGGTGGATGCTCAATTTCAGGTTTTTGGAAGGGAAATTTGACTTGGTTGGTTGGAGGGTCAGTGTATGAGGGGTAATTGATGATGGTTGATGAAAAATTGAAAAAAATTGAATGTTTGTAGAGATTGATGGATAGGAGAAGAGTGGAAAGACTCCAAGGGATTAGCAACAGTGAGTCAATGTTTGCATTATAGCAATATTTTTGGTGTGGCAAATGGGCCACAATTTTTGTAGGATTGTGTTGGTGATATGATCATAAGGATGCATAGTGCGACATATAGACGTATATATGATGCAGTGAATGAAATTTTTTAGTGATGTATCCATGATTTTATACACATATGTGATGAGGATTCATGGATGTGTGATTATGATATTTTTGTGATATGATGTATGTTGATGAGTTTTATTTGATATGATTATGCATTGGTGCATTTGCTTTGATAGATGTTGTATAAAATGTGGTATTCCTTTGTTTATTATTGATGTTAGGAATGAAAATGTATGTATTTGAAAAGTGTATGGTATGTGCACTTGATATGTGCATGTGTAGTCACATTTTTGGATGTATGTGTTTGAATGAAACCATTTCAAGTGGTTTGAATTAATCAATGACATGTTAACAATCACATAGACATATTAACCTGATATGAGATAAGCAAACATGCAATGTGTATGGTGAATAAAAATATAAATGATTATAGTTAGGTGATGCAAATGATGGTGTAAATATGCATGAGACACCTATGTATGATGATGCTAATGACTTATTGATTGTACAATGTACTAATGATGTGAAGGAAACACTGTTGTTTTGCAGAAGTAGTTGTGATGACGTCCATTCCTTCTTCCAAGTGACTTTGGATATTTAGAAGAATTTCTAGAAATTAAAACACCATAGTTTGAGCAATCAAACTCATCTAATTGTTAGCCAATGTTTGAAAAAATATTTACTATCCTGACTAGGATTAAGCCTATCATGAGTCAGTGTGTATGTAGTGATGTTCATTTATCCATTGTGAATGTGGTTGGAATAACCAATTAAAAACTTAACCAATATAAGCTAGCTCATACATAAGCATGTAGTGGTCTGTACAAAATAAGGTCACTAATGTGATAGACATGTTGCCACTTGTAAGGCATACTCCACTGCCAGATAGGTGTCTATAGCCCCAGTGGAGGTTATCCCTATAATTCATCGATGTTGCTCTATTGCCAACCAAACATCTATAGATTTAATAGAGACATCTAAAATACCTTAGGATACTAAGGATTCAAGTTGTTTGGTAGTGATATTTTTGTTCTTTCCTTGATTGAGGCTTTTGTATTTTTTATTTTTCTTTATTTTTTTTATTTTTTTTGTAGCTTGTCCTTGGCTATATCCGTGGGCTTGAATCATGCAAAATATAGGATGAGCACATGAAACCATTTGCTTTAATGTAAAGCTACTCAAGGTTTTGTCCCCCCTAAACATAAATTTTCTTAGTGTTTTATGTGTGGTTGGTTCATGAAAGAACTCAAGTTAGCCAAGGGAAGCATTTGAAGTGCTTTAGAATTTGGCGACATTCAATAAAGGTTGATTGAATCAACTAGCAATGGTTGAATAATAGAAAAATATTTTTGTTGACCAAGTAACCTGAAGAGAGGATTGGACATCACTATAGTTACACTAACTAGTGTATGCTTATCTCTTCTTCTTTATAATTTTGTGATTTTGGCATTGTTGTTGTTGCATTCAATATGGTGGGTGTATGTGTATGAACTAATTGATATGACAAGGTGATAAAGAGCAATGTAGTATAATTATATGAATGGTTATATAACATGACCAAAATGCATATGGATGTGGATCAACATATGTAACCAACATGTCATTGATTAAGTAAAATAAGAATTGATTAACGTATATTTATACATCCAAAATCTTGACTTAGTCAGCATAATTAGGAGCTTTATGGTATGTGTGCATGCATGTGATGAGTGAATTGAATACCAATCATTTGGTGGCATCAACATGAATGAAGAATGAATAAGAAGCATGAATGTTTGCTTGAAGAGAATGTACGTAGAGGGGAATATAGAATAAAGAGAGACTAAGGAAAAATAAATATGAAAATAAGGAAGAAGGAGAGAGATAAGAGAAAGGAACCAGTCAAAGGTATGTAGTCACTCATGCATGACCATACAACATTGATAGAAGAATCAAAGAATATTTTGAGGGAAAGGGGTAGGAGAAAGAGACAAATATTGAGGATGAAGAGGAAAATGAAATACAATAAAAGTATAAGAGAGTTGAATTGATAAGTGGAGATAGTTTTTTTGGAGTGCGAGGAAGAAAGAATGAAAAATTGCTTGAGACATCATCGTTGGATGGTTTTGCTTGTGTTTTTATTTTTATTATTATTTTTATCATTTTTGTATTTTTATTATTTTTTGATGTTGAATGTATAATAATTTGAGTTGATTTTATGAGAAGGATATTAGCATCTCCCAATCATAATATTATTTGATAATCTAGCTAAAATTAATTTATAAATCTTGGTGATTGATTGTATGAGTAAATAACTTCTTGGAGGAAGCAATGTATCTTCTAAGAGCATGGAAAGTAAATGTCTATGCTAGGAGCATGTGAAAGTGTAGACAATAAAATTGGCACCCATTTCCCTCTAGGAAAATGGATCCATGCCTAAAAAAGGGATGGAAATTTGAAACCTACATGTCGATGTGAGGGGTACCTGGTGAAGTACCTCCTTTGGTGATGGTTGAATAGTTTTGAGTTCACCAAGAAGTATTTAAAGACTACTTCCAAGTCTAGCTAAAGGATGTTGTTTAGACTTGTTATTTACAACTTACAAACACCTAAGTTTGGGTCAAAATGTAGCTAGGAACTAAGCTATATGCAGTATTTATTTCTTCTTGAATATGAAAAACAATATTTAAACTACAATGCACCTTTTTAAACTTTGTTTAAATATATAATTTTTGTGTTTTTGAATTCTTTTCACAAATATCTAAGAAACATAAAGGATATAACACTAAAAATGAGAATACAAAATTAAAATTAGCAGAATAGAACACTTACATGACTTGGATGGTTGTGCAAAGCTAATTCATGATCTATATGGAAAATTAATGGCTTGTGAGAAAATTCACAATTTGTAAGCAAATTCATGAATCTGAGCGCAAATTCATTGGAAACATGCAAACAGTTGCATAGAAAACTAAAAATTGAAATCAGTGTTTGGGGATATACTTAGGCCATTGTATGACTGATCTTAGTGATGCAACAGTCAAGTCTCCTTGGTCTTTTTAGCAAACCATTCATGAATAACAAAATTTATTGACCTTTAGGAAAGATGCAAGATCTGAAATAAAATAATGCAAACAATGCAAAATGCATAATGCTTATTAGAAATAGAATGATCTAAGTACTATATGCAAAGTGTGAGAGTGATTTTGGAAATAGAGACAACCCCCAAGACTTGAAATTTATGAATTCATGACCTGTAAGATAATTTGCATCTTGTAAGAAAATTCATGGATCTGAGTGCGTATTCACTAGGAATGTAGAAATATGGAATTGCAAAGGCAAAATGAAATAACAATGGAAAAATAAAATACCAGATAAATTGATTAGAGGGAATATATTGCATATCCGATCATCTGAGTCAAGCCTTCACTCCTCTATCCTTCTATTTCTCATTGCTCTAGTTGCTCCTTTGTCAAATTCTGCATAAATCTTCATTAGATGATCCTAATATTCATTAGCCTCTTTCTCAAAAAAATAGAATAGCTTTTGTAACTTGGACAGATTTAGGATAATAAAAAATTGTGAGATTTTAGACTAGTTATTCAAGGAGGTTAAGCAATTTGGGAAAATTGCTAATCTAGGAAAATTTGTGGCCTAAAATTAGGACCCATGAATTCATAGAATGTGCAAAAATAGAGAGATTTAGAACAAAATCCGATGGTTGTTTGCGTGGTTGGTGGTCGTATGATTTCACAAATTCATGGGCTAAACTTAGGGGTTGTAAATTCAAAAAATATGTGGAATTGGTTGGATTTAGGCCAAATTGAAACAACCATTTATACGGATAGGCAACGACCTATTTTAGCAAATTTATGAGCTAAATTTAGGGGCCACAAATTTATAAAAAATAAGGTAAAAATGGGATGAAGGTTAGCGAATGTGAAAAAATGGTGGGGCTTGGTGAGTGTATGGGTTACGTGTGCTAGGGGAGGGGAAGGATTATGACCTTAGGGTCAAAAATCCTTGTCTACATTTTTCCCCCTCTTTGGCACATTTATGAGCAATAAATGCATCAAATAAAGATGTAGATGCCTAAGAGGAGATGAAAATGATTGATGTGAGTATAAATGGGGTAGACGGTTTAGGATGGATGGTTTATGTAAAAATGTCATTAGAATTTTTATTTTTTTTGCACACAAATTGATGCATAAAAATGGTTGATGAGTTTTTGGTCAATATGCCCTCTCGAGTTTCATAAGGAATACCATATTCCTAATGGAACTCAAAAAGACTGACAAATTTTTTTTTTTTGAAAAATAAAGAAAAGGGGTATAATCCTAATTCATTTTTATTGTGTGGTTTCCTGGTTTGGAGCTTTGGAGAAAATGACCCTTCCTACTCACAAAGTGGAATTCGTGCATAGAGGTAGCACTAGAGCAACTACAAGGATCTAGGTAAGTAGCAAATTGCTTTTTTTGCTTAAATTTATGTTTTGTTTTCAAAAATTTTCAAATTTGTTTAGATTTTAGGGTGGATTTTTAACTGCGTGGTCGTCATCATGAATTCACGATAATGTGATGAATTCATACCCCATGAATTTGGTAGTTCACTAGGGTTTCATGAATTTTCAAAACCCTAGTGAATTTGTATAATTCGTGTGATGAGCAAGTTTTAGCAAATTCATGATTCCTTAATGAATTCACAAAACCCTAGCATGAATTTTCAAAACCCTAGTGAATTTGTATAATTCGTGTGATGAGCAAGTTTTAGCAAATTCATGATTCCTTAATGAATTCACAAAACCCTAGCATGAATTTGTATTTTTTTTATTTTTATTATAATTTGCATTAATTTTTAATGATTTTATGATGATTATGAATGGATGAAGTTTGATGTTTATGTTTTTTATTTTAGTATGGGGTTATTGAGAGTTGGGAATGGTTTTGTAGTGATTTCAAGGAGAGAGTGAGGGAGCTCACTTAGGCAGAGAGGGATTTTATGGAGTGGGTGGGGCTTCTCGATATAGCAGATATGCCCAGAGTGGATGTAGACTATGATTTTTTGGTTGCATTAGCAAAGAGATGGTACCTAAAATTATCCACATTTTGGTTACCTATAGGTGAGATGTTTGTCACGTTAGAGAACATATGGTAAATTTATCAAATTTTGATTAGAGGATAGATAGTGTACTAGTCTCTGGTACAAGAGAGGGCCTTAGAGTAGCTAACTAGGGATCCAAACTATCTGATCAACTAGAGTGTCATTAGTGTGGAGGGTATGGTAGGGATGCAAAGTATATCTACATTGATAGTGGTATTGAGTGGAGTAGTTTTTGTGTTGTTAGCTTGTTATATAAGCAAATGATATCTACCATGGACCTTAGCTAGAGTGGTGGTTGAGATGAAAGAGACATGGATGCATTTTGCATGGGACTCCGTTGTACTATGTTGTTTGTATAAGACATTATATAATATCATGTACAAATAACATAGCTTCATTTTTCTCACCACCTTGATCTAGGTGTGGAGTTGGGAGCATTTGGTAGTGTAGAGACCTGATGGATTACCTTGATAGTAGGTATATGTGGAGTAGTCAAATATGTATAAATGGGCTCCCTTGAGGAGAAGGGGTGTAGTAGGTGGTGGGTTGGATGTGGCTATGTAGGTAGTGGATGGATTTCATCCATAATGGATGGTATGAAGGCCCTGCCAAATGCATCCAGGTTGGGATGAGAACAGTGTAGAGTTGGCTCATGTGCAAAGGATACAATGGCTATGGTTAGAGAAGGGAGAGGTGGAGCTATAATATTTTTATTAGGTATAATGGTAGTTTGGATTGCTATAGGAGATACCATAGTTTGGATATTTCTAGTTTTGGTTAGTGATGAGGTATCCCTCACATGTAGGTGGTGACCCCAATGTTACCTGGTTTGTAGAGCCTGATGAGGATGACCCTATTTTTGTGGATCCTAGGGTGGATGATGTAGATGTGGAGGTTGGATACCAAAGGTGGTATCAAGATATTAGGCTTTATGGGATTACTCTTGAGTTGCCATAACTTGTATGAGTAGTGGTGGACCATAGGATGCAACTAGTAGTTTAGGAGTTTTCTTGATGAAGGGGAGAGGGTAGACCCTAGTAGAGAGAGGCACATAGACCTAAACAAAGGGTAGCACCTATGCCTCAATAGAGGGAGGTAATTATACTTGGAAATGTGGATACACCATAATGACCATGTGATGAGGTAGATATGGTTGATGAGGTAGGCATAGTTGATGTAGGTGGGAGGGAGATGGAGGGGACAGTCAGTGGGTGGTGGAGTTAGAGGTGGAGGTGTTTGATTATAGGGTGTAGATAGAAACTCAAGCAGAGAAATTTATGGTTAGAGAATCCATATAGAAATATAAGTAGAGTACATTTGATCACTGGAGACTCAACTATCATAGCTTTGAGATTAGGCATAGTAGTAGATGAGGCTAATCACTTCTACGAGTAGTAGTAGCTACCACACCCTATAGGAGGAGCTGATGAGGGCCTCATGATGAGAGTCATTTTACCAGACTCTCTACTACCAGGTGGTTCTAGAGGGGTAGAGGATGGCTATGCCAACATCGATGATGACTTAGAGTCATGCACGATCGAGTTCATAGATAGTGACTTAGTCCATGAACATACCCCCAGTAGGGCCACCACCAGATGTGGATGAGGGTCAAGGATCTAGAGGTTAGGGGATGATATGCTAGGTTTTGAATTTTTGTGGCATGCTCCCTCGATGATCGAGTATGCCAAGATTTTGGATTGTGGTATACTAGTTCGACACTATGTGTGACTCTCAAGATATATACCATACTGCATTTTGTATTTTTTCTTGTATTATGTTGATGTGGATGTTTTTATTATTTTATTATTTTTTATTTGTTGATGCATGTTGTAAATGATCTAAATTATAATATATGATAATGCATATAATCATGTTGGTGTTAATGCATTCTTGTCATGCTAGTCAAAATGTGGTTTGTGAAAATATGAGGTGCAAAGACAAACAATGATGGACAAGAAGTGGAAGACAATATGCAAAAAATATGATCACAATGCATTGGGAATGTCCTTACAATTAGGCAATAATCTAGTGAGGATGTGTGCTTGTGTATGACCAAAATGGAGGCTACCCCTCACATGTGGTCATGAAGCGGATCTTGTGTGAGGTATATTGTCATGCTAAAGTTGAAGGTGTGAAACCCAATAAGAAAAATGGTCGAATTTGATGGTCAAAATGATGATTTTGAAAAGAATGAATGGAAAATGGTCCATACCCTTTTTATATGTTAAGAAACTAGTTCTTATGCATTCAAGAATCAAAGGATATGAAAGTGGCGCAAATGGCTAGTCATGAAAGATGCAATTTTTTCTATGATTTAAGCAATGATGAAAATGGATTATGCAAAGGTGAATGGAGATGAAATGCAATGCTAATTATTGATTTGGCATCAATTATCTATGATAATGGGCATACATGTCCAATGAAGGTATTATGACATTAGCCAATCAAGGTTCATCGGGAATCTTGGTTGTCCTTGTAATGAGATCAAGTCTATCAAGAACTTGTGTGTGATTCATGAGTTCATTTCCTATCTTGAGCTTGATTATGATGCAAATATATCAAGAACCAATGTGTGTGCTTTTGAAGTTCATTTACCACTTTTGAGTAAGGTAATGACATAAGCCAATTAGGAACCATTGTGTGTGCAAATGATGAATTCATTTACCAATCTTGAGCAAGGTGAGATTAAACTAGTCATAGAGAGAACCAAAAAGCTAGCTTGTCCTTATGTACGTTCAGAGGTCTCTTCAAGAGAAACATGTCACCATGCATGAGCATACTCCACTACCAGTCAGGCGTCTATAGCCTCGATGGAGATTAGCTCCATAGTCCAATAATAGGATCTCCAAGCTTTGGGGAATCAAATTCTCAACCACTCAAATCGAGTCTTGATGAGAATTTTACCCTATCCTTACTACTTGAGACCCATTATTATTATGTATTTATGAAAAGAGTTAGAGCTTTGGGGAATTAGATTCTCAACCACTTGAATCGAGTCTTGATGAGAATTTTACCCTATCCTTACTACTCACTCTTTTGTTTCTCTCTCTTTTTTTTTTGTAAAATATATGTTTATTACCATTTGTACTATGTGCATAATGGGACAAGCAAGAAAACTATTCGCTTCAAGGTTCAATCCAATCATGGTGTCATCCCTCCTTGACACAAGATTTTATTAATAAATGTGACATATGTTTTGGTTCAAAAATGGCAAAGTCAGTTCCCAAAACTCAAAAATTTCTTAGTGAGAATTGTGTCTTGGTTCAAGAGAGATTTTTCATCAGCTTCAAGCATCAATATTTTATTAAAATATGAATCATGTGATTGGTTCAAGATGGACTCTTAATCAATCAAGGAGATCAAGATTGCTTATGAACATGATAGCCTTTGTATAAGATTACGGTGGATAGGTATGACCATATGTCATACATAATTGAGCTAATCAAATGCAATATGCAAGCTATGAAATGTACAATTATGACTATGCAATGCAATATAGAAGTAATGATTATGTAAGGTGAGTTACATACAAGATGAATGAAATGTATAGGTGAATGAAAACAAAAACTCCAAAAGGCCAAAGAAAAATGATGAGAGGTGTTGAACCCACTATGGGTGTAGTGCTTGCTAATGGTCAAAGAAAAGTAGAGATATACCCTCTAGGATGTATGCTTGCAAATGGTCGAATGGAGGCTGCCCCTCGCTCGTGACCATGAAGCTATCCACTATGGGGTGTTGAGATGATGGGAATGATATTGCCAAAGTGAGTACTACTCAATAGGGGTGTGCACTAAAGTGTATGAACAAGGCCAATGGAGCAAAGCAAGAACTACATCCCTTGCCTTGGGGAGATGTAATCAATAAAAATAAATTTTCAAGGTCAAGGGATATAAAATGGCATGAGCGAATGCAATGATGGAAATGCAAACTAGATGAAAATGCAACACCATGCACAACTTTTGTTTTATTTATTTTATTTTATTTTTTCTTTTTTTTTGGGTGGAATTGGTAGTATATACAAGATGATTTGTGCAAGATGTTCTATGTACATTGTACAAGGTGATTTATGCATAATATTTCCTAAGGTGGCTTCAAAACCAAAGGAGGTTTAGAAGAGGATCTCTTAGGTTTTTCTTGATGATCAGAATCACAAAGAAGCTCCTTTGTAGCTTTTTCTTTGGCAGCCATTGCACAAAAATCTTCACAAACTTGAACAAAACCATTTTTCTTAACAAAAGAGGGGTGATCCCTAATTTTACAAGATCTTTATAGGATAGCGAAGTAGGGTCCCTTGAGAAGCAGAATATTTACTATCAGAATGTGTAAAATTTATCATATTAAAAAATAAAATATTAGAGGGATAAGGGGGTCCCTCATCTTCTTCAGTCCATTCCATAGAAGGGTGCTCGAGCATAGATGAAGATAGATCATGGATAGAAGGTGATGATGATGATAGGGTAGGATATAATGGAGAATTAGATGGCTCCACCATTGCACAATACTCGAATTCTCATGGGTCACCACAAATGGTGATAATTTGATTCTTGAATTTAAACTTCAAGCATTGATGAAGAGTGGAAGGGACAACCCCCATCGCATGAATCCAAGGGTATCCAAGCAGCAGATTATAAGGTGTAAGGCAAGACACCACATAAAATAAGGTATCTAAGATCTTGGGTCCTACCTTAAGGGGAAGGACTATAGTGCCACAAGCTTCTTGGGACTCATTGTTGAAAGCTTTTATGATGATATCAGGTTTGATGAGATCTTCCTCCTTTAATCCAAGTTTTTGAAAGACTTGATGAGTGCATAGATTAAGGGAGGAACCATTATCTACCAAGACTCTCTTGATAAATGTTTCTCCAATAAATCCTGTGATGTAAAGGGATGAATATTATTGTAGGTTTGAGGAAGGAATCTCATCATCATAGAATGAAATATGATTAATCCCAAGAGAACTCACAACATTAACCATATCCCTAGAAGGAATATCTTGTACTTGTTGTGTAGGAGGTTGATTGTTTGTTGGAGGATCATGATCAGGAGTAGTTTGAGAGTCCTCTATAATGATATGACCTACATCAATCAAGTCCTGAACCACATGTTTCAACCTCTTACATGAGTGTGTCATGTGCCCATCCACTCTATGGTACTCACAATGTTGTTCAGGCTTATACCAATCAGCCGTGGTATCTGGTTGCCTTATGGGAGGTAACTCAATCATGCCTGTATCCAATAAATATTTGAGGACCATAGACAATGGTTGATTAAGCTCGATAAAATTACATGGTGGGGATTTTTGAGGAGCTTTGAATATCATTTTCCTCAAGGTATCAGTGGTAACAGGATTTAATGATTGATTACATATCTTATTATTGATGGTTGGTGCTACTACATTCCTAAAAGAGGTATAGTAGGTAGGTTGTGAGACATGATATGGGTGCATGGTGGGAATGGTGACACTATTATGAAAATGATTGGAAAAAGAAGGATTACCTTATTGAAATGGATATGTCATTTTAAAAGAGGAAAATGGAAGTGATTATGATGGCAACAATGATGGGAAAGAATAAGGAATAGAGAATTATGGAGGAATTGGTTGGGAGGAAAAGGATGATAGAAGAGGAGGTTGCAACAAGGGTGATAATATTGAATATGGATGAAATTGTGGAGGGAATGGACTACAATCAACCAATGTCATATGCAGAATTCCTTCGATATTGTCAATCAGGAAAGTAGCATAAACAGGTTCATATTGGATTTGGTCATTTGTAGGACCCATAATTTCTTTACCACTTCTAAAATTCATGGTCATGTTTTGAAAAGGAATAAGGGAAAGGAATTACTTAGAGGAAAATTTCACACATGAAAGTTTCCCTTATTTTTATGTTTAGGACTAGGTTTGTTTAATCTTGTTTATGTGCCTAAATTATTTAATGCATGAGATTCACGTCGGGTTCACCAAATAATGTAGGTGACAAAATTTGCACCCCTTTCCCTCTAGGCAAATGGATCCATGCCTAAAATGGGGATGGATGTTTGAAACCTACACCTCGATGCAAGGGGTACCTAGTGATGTACCTCCTTTGGTGATGGTTGAATAGTTTTGGGTTCACCAAGAAGTATTTAAAGACTACTTCTAAGTCTAGCCAAAGGGTGTTGTTTAGATGTGTTCTTTTTAGTTTACAAACACCTAAGTTTGGGTCAAAATGTAGCTAGGACCTAAGCTATATGCACTTTTATTTTTTCTTGAAGACAAAAAAAATAATATTTAAGCTACAATGCACCTTTTTAAAATTTGATTTATATATTTATATTTTTTAAATTCTTTTCATAGAGATATAAGAAATAGAAAGGATATAACACTAAAAATAGAAAATACGGAATTAAAATGAGTAAGACAAAATGCTTACCTGACCTGGATGACTGCAAAGTGAATTCATGGTTTGTATGGTGAATTCACTACCTATGAGCAAATTTGTAGTCTGTAAGTGAATGTACGGATCTGAGCATGGATTCACTAGAAACTTGCAAATAATTGCACAAAATACTAAAAATTGAAATCAGTGTTTGGGGACCTACTTAGGCCACTATATGATTGATCTTAGTGATGCAAAAATCAAGTCCCCTTGGTCCTTTTAGCAAACCATTCATGAATAACAAAATTTATTGACCTTTAGGAAAGATGCAAGATCTAAAATAAAATAATGTAAACAATGCAAAATGCATAATGCTTATCAGAAATAGAATGATCTAAGTGTTGTATGCAAAGTGTGATAATGCTTTTGGAAATAGATATTACCTCCAAGACTTGAAATCTATGAATTCACAACCTGTAAGTAAATTTGTGGATCTAAGAGCAAATTTGCTAGGAATACAAAGATATAAAATTTCAAAGCCAAAATGAAATAACAATGCAAAGATAAAATACCAAACAAATTGATTAGAGGGAATATATTGCAGATATGATCATTTGAGTCAAGCCTTCACTCCTTTATCATTCAGTTTCTCATTGCTCTAGTTGCTCCTTTGTCAAATTTTGCACAAATGTTCATTAGCTAGTCCTATTCTTCATTAGCCTCTTTCTCAAAAAAATAGAATACCTTTCATAATTTGGATCGATGTAGAATAACCAAAAATTGCAAGGTTTTGGGCTAGTGATTTGAGGAGGTTAAGAAATTTGGAAAAGTTTCTAATATGGGTGAATTCGTGGCCTAAAATTAGGACTTGCAAATTCATGAAATGTGTAAAAATAGGTGGATTTAGAACAAAATATGGTGGCCATTTGCGTGGTTTGTGGTCATCTAATTTCATGAATTCATGGGCTAAAATTAGGGGTTATGAATTTATAGAATATGTGGAATTGGATAGATTTAGGCTAGATTGAAATGGTTTTTTGGGTAGATAGGTAATGACCTATTTTAACGAATTTGTGAGCTAAATTTAGGGGTCACAAATTCATGAGAAATGAGGTAAAAATAGAATGAAGGTTGGCGAATATGAAAAAAGGGTGGTTCTTGGTGAGTGTATGGGTTATGTGTGCTAGGGGAGGATAAGGATTATGACCTTAGGGTAAAAAATCCTTATCTACAGAAAGTAAATGTCTATGCTAAGAGCATGGGAATGTAAATATCTATGCCAAGAGCATGGGAGTTTAAATGGCTATGCTAAGAGCATGGGAATGTAAACGTCTATGCTAGGATTATGGTAATGCAAATGTCTATGCTAGGAGCATGTGAAATTAAAGAGCTATGATAAGAGCATGGGAATGTAAATGGCTATGTTGAGAGCTTAGGAAACCTAACCAAATGAATGATGCATTTGCTAAGATATTTTGATTGGATTTGTTGGTTTTGGGAATACTAACCAAATAAATGGTGCCTTTACCAAGAGATTTTAATTGGATTTGTTAGTTTTGGTAAACTTGACCAAATGAATGGTGCTTTTTGACATGCATATTTGTGATGGCAAGACAAAGGGCACAACCTTTGACAAAAGCACACAATCTTTTGAACATGGTAGTTGATTTATTTGTGAAAGTGATTAAAAGGGTGCAACCTTTAACAAAGGACACAACCTTTAACTTGAAAGTTGATTGTATTATGAAACTGAGGCAAAAGGAGAAGCCTTTGAAAAAGGATGCAACCCTTTGAGAACCTGGTAATTCATTGGATTGAGATATTTGGCAATGTATTTATGATTGTTATGTTGGGAAACACCATTTTGAGTAGATGAGAGATAAAATAATTGATGTGGAGAGAGGGTTAGATTCCCAAGATGCAAAATTGGTTGGAAGGTGTATCAATCCCCCTAGGCATAAAGGTGATTTGAAATAGGGAGAACTCTCCCAGTCATAAATTTTTTTAAAGAGGAGGAACTTCTCTAGTTGTCCAAAATTGGTTGTATGGGGTATCACCCCCTAGATAGAAGGAGGATTTGAAATATGGTGGACTCCCTCCAATCATGAAATCAATTTGAAGAGGGAGAGCAATGAGGAGGACATACCGATGGATGAAGAAAAATAAGGATGAGAAGAGGAGAAGAATATTGGGGAGTAGAAGAAGGGGGAGAAATAAGATATGAAGAGACAGGAGAAAAAGAACTAGTCATAGGTACGTAGTCACTCATGCGTGATCATACAAAAATGACATGGAAGTTATGGAAGAAAGAGAGTAGAAGGAAATTTGAGAAGTAAATGAGGAACTAGAGTGGAGTTAGAAATAATATAGATGATACCTAGGATGAAATAAAAAAGTGTTATGTTGTAGGGTGTGATAGCCCTAGAGGTCATTTATGGCCAGTAGCAAGATTGGTGTGACTAACATCTTGGTAGGAAGTGCAACCATTGACATGATGAACTTGTTGAGAGGTAGTTGGAGATGTTGTAGTGCAAAATCATGGTTGTGGTAGTCTAGGTTGAAGGGACAAACCTTGGGATATGCCAAGATTTGTGTTGGAGGATGAAATGAGATTGTTCAGTTGTATTTCCTCTTAATCAATAAAATTATGGACCAACTATTTGAATATGTTATAATTAGTTATATCATGCCCTTATTGGCAATGATAAATATAAAATTGGTGCTCATTATACCATTTTGGTTTTGGATGATTGGGATCGACTAGTCTAATTTTAGGAAAAATGATATATCTTGTAGCATGCAATTTTTGGAAAAGACTAACCAATAACTCAGAAAGGGAAATCACGATATGAAGTGGATGACTAGGTGGTTAAGTATTTATTCAAGATGTGATAGGTAGTGGTGGGACAAATTATTTCCTAGGTTGTGTATAACCCTACCATTGAGGATGAGGGGCTTGTTGAGGTCGAGTTATTGTAGGACTCCTCATGACCAAATTATGGGTGGGTCTATGGTGCCTACAATTGTGCAACCATAACTCGATATGGTCGAGGTGTTGTAAGATATGCTACATGTCAATGGTAGGAGGAATGGAGGTTATCAGGATAGGGTTGACATGTATAATAGAAGGGGAAGAGGTTGATTAATATGGGTAGGGATGTAGATATGGATGAGGTGAAGAAGGTGGAAAAGAGGGACAAGAAGGCTATGGAATTCTAACTGATTGGAAAATTTGAGATGGAAAGAAGAGGTGAGAAAAGAAGAGGTGGATGACATGGCCATTGATAAGTATAGGGATGATGGTGATCAAATCGATGTGAGGAGGAGAGAGTGATCCTAGTATAGGGGATCATGGGAGTAGTATGATTAGATAGATGCCTTAGATTTGGGATGGAATCCTATTGTGTAAAATTCTAGGTGAGTATGAATTATGAAAAGAAATGGAAGAATTTCAAGAATGGATAGAGGTGGTTTCCTATGAGTGCCCTAAAGAATTGGTTGGAGAAGAAGGTATCATAGGAAAAGAGTCCATAGCTAGGTGTGCTTTCTCTTTAGATTAACCTCAAGTAAGGATTGTGATGATGAGTGAAGAGTTATGCAACTAGGTTGAGGATAGTTTAGCCAAGAGGTATGGCTTCTTATGTGTTTTAGGTATTTTTGGATCTATCTGTGTTATATTTTAGGGATCATACTTGTCTATATGAATGTCAAATTCGTAACTATCCATATGAAATTCAAATTCATACCTGTATGTATGAATCTATACAAAACAGGCAACTAATATAAAATTATGAGGGAATAGACATAGGTAGGTGTTGAATTGTGTTCAAGTCTATTTTTTGTATTCTTATGGTAGTTTTGCAAAAAAAATTAAGCTAATCACACCAAGGATATCATAAACAACAAGCACACATTTGGGTATGTTTACAGGTGTCATTGACTAGCTATGTAGTCATGAATGCTTTTGCTATTTTATTTATATATTTTTTTGATTTTTGTAATGTTTTGTGTGTTTGATTTTGAAAAACCTATAACAAGTAAAAATGGGGGTGATGGATGTACTTCTAAGAAGGTGTGTTGATGCATGTTTCCCAACAATACCCAATAGTATGTAAGGAGTGACTATGCAATAAAAAAAAACAACTACTAATTGTGGATATGGCTTGGGGCAACCAAAAAGGGGAATATAGACCTCTTATGAAATAGGTAGCACTATCTAAGACCTACATAGGCTAGTCAACTTCTTCTTCACACTCGATTGGTCTTAGTCAATAACGATAGTTGCACACTCATAAATTATGTATAGCTTGGTGACCATGGGCATCTAATCCTAACATACCCTAAGGATGTCTCAAGGGTAGATAATTTTCTAGTGTTGAAGTCCATAAAATTACTTGAGGGCACCACTATGGTGTCTAGGGAGCGAGCCAGCAGTTGGATATGAAATCTAAAATCATTGGTCTTTATTAGAGGTTGGTGATGAAGTCCAACCTTACCAATGTGTGAGAGATATGCACATGTGTGGGGTTGATTTGCATTTCAAAAATTGAAGTGCAAAAAGGAAACTAAGTTATGAAAGTAGTGAAAATAAAATTATTTTAACTTTTGAAATGAAATTTGCACTTTGAAAATAAATTTAAGATAAGTGAAAGCTTTGAAAAATGAGATTTATGCTAAGAGCATGTAAAGAAAAAAAGATCATTTTGAGTGATATGTAAGCTAAGATTTGATTTTTCACAATTATATCTACACTAGCCAAGATATATTAGTTAAGGATATTACCAGATGTCTCATAAGAGCCTTATGTATGAGATAAATCAAGATTTGCCTCAACTCAAAACGATGAAGAGGTTAGAAGGCCTCTTTGTACCTTATGCAAATGATTTAATCCTATGTTATGCAAGTGATATTCTAACTAATGCTTATGAAAGCAAAGAAAATAAATTTGCAATTTGACCAAAGCAATTTGGAGCATTTTTGTGAAGTTAGAAAGCAAATTTAGAACTAACCAAAGCAGTTTGATACATTTTGTAAGGCATTAAAGTAAATAAAATATGTTTTTAAAATGCCCAAAGCAATTTGGGACTTTTATAAAAGAATTTAAAGTGAAGAAAGAATGTTTGTAGTTTAAACTAAAGATGCAATGTTACCTATAATCCAACCTATGGAACACTATTTGGAAAGCTGTTAGTTTTTAAACTAGATCTTAGACAGATTTGTACCCTTAGGTACAAATGTCAGATTCATACATCTCTGTACGAATCTAGCTTGTTTGTAGGTTCATAAATCATTATACAAATTTGGCTTGTTTATGGGTTCATAAATCATTATACAAATTTGTATTTTTTGTGGGTTCATACCTATCCTTTTGAATCTATCTCACAAACCAAAAAATGACCTAAGGTGTGTTTTAGTATTGTGGATAGATTTGCGCTAGTTTGGTAGTACCTATAATAGAAAACAATGACAAAGATATCAATTAGCTAGCAATCTAATGGAAACATTAAAAATTGGGTGGTCCCACCATTATCATCAGAATGAAGTACATAGAAAATACTATTCTAAATTGATATTTCATAATGAGGTTACATGTGTTTCCATTTTTATAAATTTACCTTTGAAGGCTATAATATGGGTCTTCCAAAAGAGGAGTCCTCTTTCAATAAAACCAGTGAATAAGAGGTTATGTCTTATTTATATTCCTTGAGGTCAATGGGCTTACTGCTTGTCGACTATTGTTAGCTACATGGGTCCTCTAAACCTAAATAACCCTATAAAAATGGTTAGAAAAATTTGGGGCCCTACCTCAATCACACCTCTTATGACAAAAGATAAATAAACCAAATAAAGGTAGCCTCTCACATGATGAAAGTGATAGAAAATAGTAAAATATAGTTGCTTACCTGACTAAGCAGTGTGTTGTAGGGTTTTTAAAACTAAAATCTACCCTTGGGTATATTTGTACCCCTAGGTATGAATATCATATTTTTACCCTTCCATATGATTTGGTATCAGAGTTATATTACTCCAAAGGGGCTGAAAATTGGTGGAAACCTTCCTCTAATTATCAAAAATATTAGAAATAGGCTATTACATCATTTGGATAATGTAAATGTACCTTTCTTGGTACATACTTAGGACATTAGATTACTTTAGGGGGAAGTTATCTTGTTACTACATGCAATGTAATAAATGCACAAGTGTCAAAGTGCAAGTTGTACATGTGCAAGTTGTCCCTTGCACATCTAGGTAGAGTGTTGGCCAAGGAACTTATTTCCTATATAAAGGGCCATAGGTATAGATATAATATATGACATGATATAGTCATAAGTCATAGTCATTGTGTGGTATAGACCAGAGTGGCATGATGTAGCAGTGTGATGTAGTTATGGGGTGTAATATGCTCAATGCCCATTCTTGAGTTGTAGCTATATTCATGGAGTGTTCATTTCCTCCACAACTACTTTTGTAAACATCTCCATCATTTCTATTTATAGTATATTTTTAGTCATCTCGTAGATTTACTTTATTTCATATTATTTCTCATCTTGTGTTTTTCTATCTCCCATTACTACTGCATCAAAATCTAATAGTGGTATCAGAGCCATGGTAGGTCAATAGGGAAACCACCATTATTATTGACTCTAAGTTTTTTGAGAACCTGACATGCCATTGGACCAGTCACTATCAAAAATACTCAGTAGAGTCTTGGTGGTAGAATTAAGGAGAGCCACAAGTAAGGACTGAATGAAATCTTAGATTCTAGAATACTAAGATTGCATATGGCTAGAGTCTTTCCACAGAGTTTCAAGGGAAAACTTGTGAAGACTAGGACTCAACACTTGATCCACTAGGTTGATGAATCAACTAGTGAAGCCCATCTAAGAGATCTAGAGAAACTAACCTGAAGGTTCTTTTATTGTAGGGAATTAATACTCAGATGATTGGGACACCTCCTACAATAGAAAGCTAGGAGATTTCAACTTTGTTGCCCAAAGGTCGAAGTGCCTTCATAGTGCAGAGATTAGTTGTTGCAAGAGAAGATCACTACAAAAGATACTTCTAGAGCAAAATTGTAGTGAATTTTGGAGATAGGAGATCTCCATTGATAGATTGGAAACTTCACAAGAAGGAAAGGCCATAAAAGCCTTGATCCAGAAGAAAAGGCCACAGAAGCCTTGATCCAGAAGAAAATGCCACAGAAGCCTTGATCTAGAGGGAAAGGCCATAGAAGCCTTGAAGAAAAGGCCACAAAAGCCTTGGTACTAAAGAGAAGGCCATAGAAGCCTTGAAGAAAAGGCCATAGAAGCCTTGATCTTGAAGAAAACTCTAGGAGGGAGTATCTAATTCATATTCACATTCAGTACTAATACTTTGTTGCAGGAATAGGTAGATTCAATGAGTTGGGAAAGCTTCCTACAAAAAGGTTAGGAAGAGTATCTTCTTCAGAATCAATCCAACACCTAAAGAAAAAGATATCAAGAGAAGATCTCATTGATGAAGAAGGACTAGGAGAGTCCTGCTCGAATATAGAGGTAGCAGAATCAGAGATCCAAGAGAAGATCTCACCACCAACACTTCTAGGAGTAGAAGGTTGAAGATAAGGTCTCAAAGAAGACTAGGAGATGCAAGGCCTTGGAGAGGCCTCTACGAGCATCCAGTAAAAGTCTTGGAGAGCCTTGCTGAAGAAATCATCAAAGGAGTTCCAAGGAGAACTCATTGGAGAAATTCACTATTGGAGATAGTGAAATATTTGGGACAATTATCACCATCCGACAACAAGCCCAAGAAGAAGAATTTGGCAAGGAGTGCCAAATATCAGAAGACCTCAAGACATTTAGAATCTTGAGAAGAAGATCCTGTTTGAAGTCAAAATTTGATAAGAAGCTTGAAGGAAGATTTAGAAGCCTACCAAATCCAGGAGATTTGGAGATTGCCTCTCACAGCAAGAAGGCACCACTTTAGAATCGAAGATCTCTTCTAATCTACAACAAAAAGGAGGAGACTACAAGAGGAGAACAAGCCACCAAAAACCTAGGCTCATGAAAGAGAGTTGGAGACCATATTTTGGTGAAGATGAAGTTGTTCAAGGTAGCCTACAGAGAGCTATAGGATCTTACTCAAGACAACAACTTGGTGATCTTAGACACCAAGATCTACATCCTCTACGAAAGTGGCGAAAAGGGCTTTCAAAAAAAGGTAAGCAACTATTGGTGCAAGTAAATTCATTAAGTGGATTACTTTTCAGATTTGTTTAAGCACCTTGATTGGAGTAAAGTTGCAAAAAGGAGAGTTGAATTAAGAGTCTTCAAATGTGCAAAAATAAAGGATTCTTTAAGGTTCATTTGCACTTTAGGAGTTGATTAGATTTTAGAATCTTAAACTATCTATCAACTACCTATCATCTACTTTGGAAAGAAAATGAAGACTAACTCCTATTACCTTGCTTATAAAGAAATTTTAGAATAATTCTTGAAGATTCATTTTATATTATTCTTGATTAGTTGTAGTAAATTATTTAAGTGCATTACTTTTGAGAGTTGATTGGAGTGATAAGGTGAAATTGTTAGTGCAGTATTATTAGATTCATTTTGCACTATTATATTGCTCTCAAATATTATTGTTTGTGTTTCATTAGAAGGGCATAAAAATAATATTTTGTCAAAGTGTCTATAGACACTGTTAATGCACTGTGATCTGCAACTTTGAAGTGGCCTAAGGAAGCCACAAAATCTGCTCAATCCTCCAAGCATTGGAGAAGAATGTAACCACCATAAGAGCATCAAAAGAAGCCTCGAACGAGACTTGGTGAGTCTCAAGTTCAAATCACAAGAAAAAAGTGCAGAAAAATAAGCTTCTATCATATGGTTACAAGCTTGGATTCTCTTATAAAATATCCAAGCTAACAGGGGAAGGTGTCTAATCCAGAGACAACCTCAAAACCCCTATATTGCACTCAATATTCTACCTAAAAAAACTAGAATTTATGAACAACAAAGAGGAGTGCAAAATAAAGTGCAACAAGGTCATCTTGTATTAAAACTATTGTACATGATAGTGCACTTGATCTAATCTGGTTATATAGGAAAAATAGGTAGATTCAAAAGTGCCTAATAAATAAGTAGCTGTACATAAGCAACCATTCAATCCTAGCTCGAGAGCCATTCGAAGGGCTCATACTCCTCACATTCAAGAGCATCGAACCTACAAAATATATGTACAAAAGCATGGAAGCACAATGTTATTAAAGAGCAAGAGAGTCTACGTAAGGAGGGTAGAAATCAAGTACAAAGCAAGAAATTTGAAGCACCATTTGGAGTACTACTTACTCCATGTACATTCATTGAAAGTGGTGCTCAAAGGCCTCCATACTCCTACTCCATATCCTTACGGAAGATTGTGCAGATGAACGAAGGCAAAGGAGGAGGATTGCAAGACTAAAAAGGTCTCAAAGGATTTATTCGAACCAACAATAGGGTCTACGTCCATGCAGAGAAGAAAGTGACACTTGTCACTCAAGGGAAACCCTAACGCTTGATTCAAGAGAGTGCTCATCTTCAAGGGGGAGTTACATATACAACCTGGTGCATTTGGTGCATTGGATACACTTGTCAAGAAGGAAGATCAAGCGTTTCACTAAAGAACGTAATGTTCTTACGTTACAAGAAGGAGACAAAGCGTTCATTGGCACCAAACTCTCCTCAAGCGCTCAAAGGTAATGGTCGTGCCACTTGGTGCATAAGATATGGATCATCCCCATTTAAGGACATCAATGACCAAAGTCAAGGAACATTCTTCGATATCGAAATTACTCTCACGCTGTCCGAGCGACAAAGGGCCGAGTTGCAATAGTCAAGAAGGTGTTCGAGCCTTTAATGCCAAGGCAACCAAAGTCAAGGGAAGAGACTTGAAGATGCTAGATTTTGAGTGCATTAAACATAGAAGGAATTCCATTGGAGGATACATCCAAAGCATCCATGATGTCTACGTATTTTAGCAGTCCAAACTTCTCTGAAATCAATGCCGAATAGTGCATGAAGAAAGGTAAAATCATTTCCATTAATATGTGCTTTATTTCCTTGGAGTTATAAGGGTTAAATCAAAGGAATTTATTTACATTGGAAGCCATATATATCAAGGGAAATATTTTATCAAATCAAATCAAATATTTGCAATATAAAACCTAGGAGTAATAAGGTTTTCTACTTGGATAAATATTGAATATTTGCAAATATTAATTGTGATCTAATTTGTCCAAATATTAGGGAGTCATAAGGGCTACTACATCAAATCATTTAATTGGAAAATTAGATACACATAACCTAATTCCCAAAGGGTTATTCATAAAGAGAGTTTTCTCATAGGTTGGATATTCATAATATTATTGTCTCATTCCTTTCAAAAGGAGACAAAAGATCCAACATTATAACCTCTTTAAAATTTGGGAACAATGCTTAGTTCAATAGGAGTAATAAGGGATAATAGGAATTGATTTTGGTATTCTACAAAACCTTACAAAATCAATCAATATTGAACTATAATTCTACAAAAGCACTATATCTTATCCATAGCATACTAGGGAGTCATAAGGCATTCTACAAAATTTGAGGATTAACATTAGGGTTTTCAAATGGCTTCAAACAAATTCTTCCTAGCAGAATCTCAATTACTCAAGGGTCCTAATTATTTTTCTTGGAAGAATAAAGTGAAAGCTATCTTGGTATATGAAAAACTATGGGATATTATCAAAGGGAAAACACAAATACCTACCACAGATGATATTGAAATCCAAAATTTCATAGAAAATGATTCAAAGGCACTTATGATAATAACCTTTGCAATCACTGATGAAATTCAACCCTATATCAGTTCAGCAAAAACATCTTCAGATGCATGGACAAGCCTAGAGAAAATATTTGAAGGAAAGAATAAGGCTACCATTCTCCATATTCAGACTCAACTTCATTCATTAAAAATGAATAATGGAGAAAGCATAGAACTATTCCTAAGGAAGGTAGCAGATATCAAAGGAAAATTATTTACCTTAGGAGAAACAATCAAGGATGAACTTCTTACTCAAATAACTATGAGAGCACTTCCAGACAACTATAAACAGTTGGTAACATCTTTACAAGTTCTAAGTAAAGATACTTCTTTTGATGAATTAATCAATATTCTATAGGAATATGAAGTGGAAAATACAGGTAAAGATGAAATGTCTAACAATGCATTGTCATCTAAGGAAAATCCACAGGGAAACATTGCTACTTCATCAAAAGGATGAAAAGCATGGTACAACAAGTATTATCAGATATGCAAGAAAAAAGGCCATAGCACCAACTACTACAGGTTCAATCCCAAAAATTAGAATCAAGGGAACCATATGAACAATGGGAATCAATTTTAGGTACAACAATATCAAAATCCTCGTCAGCAACAATTTTAGCATCCAATCAACTACCCTCAACTGGAGTATCAAAAAAGAAATAAAAAAGGACATCTAGCTCAAAGGATAGAAGAAATTGAAGAACTGGAAGAATCAATAGATGATTTTGAAATCAAAGCTCTCTCAACAAGAATGATAGATTATGAAGACACTAATCACTTGCTTGATCAGGTTACAAAAAATAGAGAAGAAGATTCAGATCATCAACTGGAAGAAGATCCACATTGAAGACTAAAGTCTTCAATATCCAAATAATGTAATACAGGGGGTGTTAGAAATAGGCTATTACATCATTTGGATAATGTAAATGTACCTTTCTTGGTACATACTTAGGACATTAGATTACTTTAGGGGGAAGTTATCTTGTTACTACATGCAATGTAATAAATGCACAAGTGTCAAAGTGCAAGTTGTACATGTGCAAGTTGTCCCTTGCACATCTAGGTAGAGTGTTGGCCAAGGAACTTATTTCCTATATAAAGGGCCATAGGTATAGATGTCATATATCACATGATATAGTCATAAGTCATAGTCATTGTGTGGTATAGACCAGAGTGGCATGATGTAGCAGTGTGATGTAGTGATGGGGTGTAATATGCTCAATGCCCATTCTTGAGTTGTAGCTATATTCATGGAGTGTTCATTTCCTCCACAACTACTTTTGTAAACATCTCCATCATTTCTATTTATAGTATATTTTTAGTCATCTCGTAGATTTACTTTATTTCATATTATTCTGCATCTTGTGTTTTGCTATCTCCCATTACTGCTGCATCAAAAGCTAACAAAAAACCTACCCTCAAAATTTTGTGGTAATCCAAAATAGTGAGGGTGGGTTTGGTTGAAACTATTTGCTATATTCATCCTCGTCTGTACAAATCTGACTGTGGTATCCAAACAAAGGTTTTTATTACTAGGAGGGTCCCTCTAGTGCTATTAGAGCTTGTAATGGGGAGCAATTTGCAATACAAAATGGGTGTAAAAAGAGGGCTTAAGTGGTCTCCATGGTGGTTAATGGAAAGTGAGGGCTTAAATGGCCTCTAGAGTGATTTTTGTAGATCATGGGCATGTGAATGTGTGACTCCTTAAGAATTAAGGAAATAATATCCTTTTCATAGAATTTACCAAGGTTTTTAGGGGTTGAGGTGTCCTATGAGGTGTCTAGCAAGGTGCCCCCTAAGGTGGCATGGTGTGTCATACCTCATAAATGAATTTGGGTGAGATAAGTTCTCACCCTTACATATGTAATAAATGGAAATGGGTGAGGCATAAAAGTCTTATCCCCATTATGGCATGATATAGGATGACTCATCTAAATATTCAGTGCCTTGAATGCCTTGATTAGAAAAGTCTCCAAATATCATTTATGTTATTAAATGTGATAGGAATGTGGAGTGGATCAAGGGTTAAATTCTAACCATAGTTGGGTTAACCATGGATTTGGAGTTGACCAAGGTGAGGTGGAATATAGATTAGAGAGTGGTTGATCATAGGTTTATATTTGAATAATGGTAAAGTAGAGGATGAATCACCCATGTCTTCAATGATTTGGAAGCCAAAAGTCTTTAAATGTCATTTATGACATTGAATACACATGGGGATATGTGTGGAGCAAGGGTCAAAGTTGACCATGGTTAGGTTGATCCTAGGTTTAGTTGGGATTAATATGGTGAGGTGGAGGCTAGGCTAGTCAAAGGGTAGACTAGGCTAAGGTGTCCATTGGTTAAGTTAACCATGGTTAGATTGACCATGGGTTTGAGTTTGACTATGAGGTGGATTTTTACCAAGGTGAGGAGTTAACCAAGGCCAGGATAAAGTGAGCTAGGCTTAGATGGACGATGGAAACTAGGATGAGGTGTCCCTAAGTTAGGCTTAAGGGGTGGTCACATGGTGACCAAGGGCTAAGCATAGGAAAGGGCTTAAGTGGCCAAGGGGGCTTAAGTAGGATGAATAGTGTTTTTAGTCCAATTATGCAAATTTTGTGGGTTTTGCAAATTGATCCATCGTTAGCATTGTGTAAGAATAAATGTGACATTTTTATGTGTCTACAAACATATCAAGAATTTTATATACAAAATATAACATGTTTTATTTCCTCTTCATAACATGAAGCTCATAAAGATCCTCATATCAAAATATTACATTTTAATCTTTAAAATATAAGTAATCATTCATCTTCTTCAAGGTATCTATGTGTTGAGTCTTCATAAATGAAATTGAAGTATATTTAGGGATGAGGACAGCTCTAGAAATGCCTATGCAAACTTAACATGCACTATGCAAGAATAAAAAACAACCATGGAAGATACATTTCATGCAAACAATGAGAGAATCCCATATTTCTCTCAATAATGGATTCCTTTATGTACGCAAGCCTCAAGGACCCATTATTAGAACATATTATTTAATATTTCCAATAATAACTTCTCATTCCAAAATACTATTCCATTAGCTATAGTTCTATTTAATATTTAATCAACATTTAAAAACATAATCCCCACTCTCTACTTAAAAATAAGGTAAAAATGGTAATAAAAGCTTCCAAAAACCATTAATTTAAAAGCCACTACCATAATAAAGGTCAGTAAGCATTCACAATAATTATACGATATATTAAAGAAGCAATTATCTTCAACATTAAAAGAAAACCCTTTTACATTTAACAAAATATTCAGTAACATCCATTAGCTACCATCTCAATTTGATAAACTAATAATAAAAAAACTTGATACCATTTATAAAGAAAAAATATTAATCCATAAAATGAAGAGCAAAGATTAATCAAGCCATAGCATACATTAAAAAATTAGATCAAAACCAGTTGCCAATATTCATTGGATAGACGAAACCAACTATCAGCCACACCAAGCAAAATGAGCTAGCCAAGGTTTGCTCTAAAGATGCATGCAACCTCTAAATTTATAACAAAAACCTATTTTAACATTGTCTAAAGTTATAGATTGATCAATCCATAGGGATCCTATTAAAATAACATAAACCAAACACATAGTTGGAGGAGTATAATCAACCAAAAGCATACTCAATGACTCATAGCCAAAAAACTAACACCTCTCAACAAATGACAAGTATACCAAACAACTTTCCTCAATGGGCGCAAGAAGAGATAATAGTCTAAAAACAATGTCTTCTAGCACAAATACCTATTCATAAATTTTAAGAGATGAATATAAATGATTAACTTGGACACTTAAGCCTTAGGCCAACTCACTGGTTACTTAAGAGCAATCAAACCAGAAGTAAAAGTTCTAGGTGAAAATAACATGACTATCAAAGGAATAAAAACGATTCCACAAGCTAAGCCCTTCCCAAGATAAGAGTTGCTAAGCCTGCTTATTCCCAAAGAATAAACAATACAATAGTCATCATCTCTTCAAGCAACAATATAAAACATACATCGGATAAAAGTAAAGCACTCAACATATGTAGTATATATATATATATATATATTATCTAGCATATATGAAAACATTTAATTTTCCAAGAAAAACCCTAGAGACAAATACCTCTAAAAAATGCTACTCTAGGTAGTGCTTCTTATTCATCTCTCATTCTAGATCCTCTCTCTAGCTAGCTTCTAACTTGGCAAAATACCCTTCCTCTTGCCCTTCCAGAGAAAATTTAAAGGAATAGCCTTCCTTGCCTACTTCTTACATTATGCTCAAGCGTAATTTTGTCAAGGTGAGGGAGCGTAAGAGCCAATATCTTCTTGAAATTTTTGCATTACCAAGGACTCCAAAAATTCCCATCAAGAAGATATTGAATGCCATAATGCACTTTCACATATTTATACATACATGTAAATGCTTATACATATATATTAAAAATAACACATGAAGTGAAAATTTATTATTCTATTCGTTATTGCCTTTAACAATGAATAATAACCTTAATATTAATCAATTTTTTTTTTATAAAGCTTAATCAACAAATTCGTTTCTTGTCAAACCAAATTCATCCTCATATGCATACACTATATATATATGAAAGAAATTAATGCTTTACATTCTTCTACTAATGCTCTCTTAAAATTAGCTTTAATAATTAAATCAATAATATCTTCACTTAATACATTTTTATAATGCTACGTACATTAGAATAATAATTAAATTTATCACTCAACTAATTAATTTAATTAATACTGAATGTTAATATTAACCATTAACATCAAAATTAATATTTTAGGTATTAATAATACCAACTCAATAAAATTTATTTTCCAAATAATTTATATGCATCCAAAAAAACATGCATAAATGCATCCCAAAGATAGATTGCAAATCCAAAATGCCAATCTATAATATGCACAAACTAAAACTTCCAAAAAGTGGCATTTGATCTAACAACATATTAATGACACATGTTATTCAGGGAAATGTATTTTTATTCATGTAAAGAGTGCATAGGTTACAATGGGGGAAAATTCCCCTTTATCCTTTCTTTTCATAAATGATACAATAGGCCTGATGCCTTCCTTTCATGTTCCTCAGTGTAGATGGGCTTGCGTACCACCGCGGGGTTGTAATTTGTAGTTGTTTCCCTCCTTGCTCCTATGCTAGGCCTACAAAAGGGGGTTAGTTCATTGGGGGGCTTGCCTTAGTCAGGCCCCATGTTTAGGAAGACAAATAGATGGTAAGAATGCATTAAAAACTGAAATAAAAGGTGCAGAAGCTCATAAAATGACAAAACAAAGCTTACCTCCCAAATCTGAGCTGATTTGGGACCTGTAGAACCAATTCACCACTCGAGGGGTGAACTGGTACCGGATTCATAGGGCGAGGGGTGAATCAGACCCTGAGAGCTGTTCTGCAAAAACCCTTCGGTGGAGAGGTCCCTTTGCTATTGTAATGTCGATGTGCAGGTTCAGATCTGCTTTGCTGTGCTTTGGTACGTATTTTGGTAGAGTTTTTGTACTTTGGACATAAGTTGGAGAGAGAGATAAATGAGGGTTTGGGCCCACTATATATAGAAAATGGCAAGGTGCAAGGGGGAGAGTTAAGGAAACTAACCCTAGGCTGAAGTCTGACTAGAGTTAGGTTAGGGTTTGTGAGGTGGAAGCCTCACATTCCCCATAGGAAATATCCTATCCTCACACATGTGTGAGGAAGGATTAGGTCTAATCAGGATTAGGAGGTCCTAAGTCAAATTAGGGCTTGATTAGGGTTCTTAGGAAAATATCTTAGCTAACCCTAATTACACACATGTGGGAGGGTGCAATTAGTGTTAATTAAGAATTAAGAGTTTAATTAATCAATTTTGCCCTAAAAAGGTGACTTAAGTGAAGTCAACATTAAATTAGATTTTAGGAATTGACTTGATAATTGCTTTTGCCAATTAATAGCCCATGGGGGCCTCAATTGAGTGCAAATAGGCTTTGTATCACCTTGGGAAGCTGATGGAAGGTATCCCGATGCATGGGAAATGTTTGTGATGTGATTTTGCTAACTTATTAGGGTTTTGGACCTAAAAACTAGCAAAGTGGTATGTGGAAGTCTACGCAATGCTACGATAATCTACGATGATCTACGCATGACTACGATCGTCTATGCATGACTACGCATGACTACAACAATCTACGCATGTCTAGGATGATCTACAATAGTCTACGCTGGTCTACAATAGCCTAGGGGTACCTAGGATGGCCTATGTGAACCTACAAGTGTCCAAAAGGATCTACAAGTATGTAGGTATAGCAATGTGCGACTTTTAGGTGTCTACATTTTACCCCTTTTTGTACTATACTATGTGGGACACAGTTTAATACAAAAATATGAAGGGTTGTGTAGAGGAAAAGGGATAGTAAGGGAATGGAATCCAACCAAAGGTATGTATCCACTCGAAGCGTGACCATACAACATTGATTGGGAATCCAGGGGGAGAAGGTGAAAAGAATGGGATCCAATCAAAGGTATGTAGCCGCTCGAAGCGTGACCATACAACATTGATCGATAGCCAAGAAGGAAGGAGAAGAGGAGAAGAGGAAAGGGATAAAATGCAATGAAAACAATACCGATAAATGGAAATGGATGATTGCGGATGCAACGCAGTGATTTTGCTGAGTCCGTATGACATTTTTGATGTCATACTAGTTGCTTGGGGTAGGCAACTTTTGACTGCTTTGCTTTTGCGACTAGTTCAACATGGTCCAAAAGTATGAATAGAACAAATGCCTATTCAAATATTTGTTGTTGATTGATTGATGAGTACATGGCGACAAGTGTCAAACCATTTGAGCTAAAGGGACATTTGGATTATTCAAACGTGTCATTCATTATGCATCATGAATACCAGAAATCCTTTTCCAAATGTTGCGCTAGGATTACGTCAAACGTATCATTCATTCTGTATTCAACATACATGAATGCTAGATTGACTTCTCCATCGAAACACATAGCTCTCGTGATATAACAAATATCTGGTTGGGATTGAGATTATAATCGTAAGATAATCTTCAAAAAAAAATTTCGTAGATAGATGTGATATCCATGCTTTTGGATGTTCAGTTGGTTGGTTGCATGCAAAGCTGACTTTGGATATGAATACCCCCTCAAATGAGGAATCAACAATGAGGTGAATGGAATGTGGTGATTTGGTGATGCAACGATTGATAGAATACCAATGCATGATGAAAAATGGTGAAAAAGTAGGTGAGAGGATAGTTTAAGAAGGTTCCTAGGGTTTTGGAGGACTCTTGCATGATTTCCTAGGGTTTTGGAATGAATTTGACTAGATTTGGGGGTCATATGCTCAATTCATGGGGTGAGGGGTGAATTGGATCTTGATTCATGGGGTAGGGGGTGAATTAGGCCTAAATCATGGGGCGGGGGTGAATTAGGGTTTTAGGTATTTTTAAGGTAATTTTGAGTTGGAAGGGGCTCATTTGGATGATGACAAGCTGCATGGAGCATTCGAGAGGAGTATTCGATGACGTGTGGACGAGGTGGTTGATGAGTTCAGATGCAAGGATGGTGAGAGGACGAGTTGGAGCTAGCAGTAGGTGCGGGGATCTAGTGGTAAGTGCTCTTCTTTACCTCATTTTTTGTGTTTTTAATTTTCTAGAGAAAAGTAAATTAGGGGGGAGGTTTTCATCTCGTTTTGAAAAATTTTGCAATTTTTAATTGAAATTCGAACACATAGTGTAAAACTAGCCAAATGGGTACCCAAAAATATGATTTATTTCTAGGTTTGACTTGTTTTTGTGCCAGTTTGACCGGGTAATGGGTAGAGTAGGTGTAAAGTTTGACCATCCATTTTTGGAGGAATGGGGTACTATTGTTGGAATGTTATTGAATTTTATCTGATAAAGTAGGAAATGGGTATCCCGTTATGCGACTGTTATATTTTTGTGCCTTCGTTTGGCATGTTTTCTAAATGTGTTGTTTTTGGGTGTAAGGTAGTAAACTTTGACTGTTAGATTTGCCACCTTAGAGATAGTATTTGTAGAAACCGATGATACTTTCACTGTAGAAGGGCAAAATGGGTATCCAAAAATGTTATTTGTTTTTGTAGATGATTTCATTTGGCCTACCTTTGATTTGCATGCCAAGATGTAGGTAGTGTTAAATTGAAAATGAGTTGTGGGGAGCCCGATTTGTACTATTTTCCACATCTGTTTGAACTTTCACCGTGAAGTGGGCAAATGGGTGTTCAAAAATGTGACTGTTATTTTTGTATTGTGTGTATTGATGTGTGTTCCATTTGGGTGTTTATGTAGTGAAATTGACCTTGAAATCCGTGTTGATTGGTATGTTGTTTTTGAATTTTGTCAACATTTTTACCGTGAAGTGGGCAAATGGGTATTCAAAAATATATTTTGTTTTTGTATGTTGGATGAATTGATTGTGTTTTGAATTTCGTGCCATAGTGGGTATGTGGGGAATTTTATTTTTGGCTGTTGGAAGCCAAATATGTACTATTTATCGCATCTGTTCAAACTTTTGCCATGAAATGACAAAATGGGTATCCAAATATGTGACTATTTTGTTGATATGTTTTGACATGTGACTTGTGCACTATTTATGTCTCGAAGTGCATGTCAAATTAAATAGTTTAATTTGTTAATTTGATTGATGGTTTTTTTTTTGTATTGGATTGCATCATTGTATTGATGACTAATGTATGTTTTGTTGTGTTTGTTTGTGGATGAACAGGTGAAGATGCTCGAGCCCCATCATCGGGTTCGAAATATGAAGAGTACTTTTGATAAATCAATGAACAATGAGGATGATCTCGAGTGGTTGGATGATATATGGTTCTGGGGTGTATGGGAGTGTAAGAGTATACATGCCAACCAGGCATATATATCCACGTTGTGTGAGAGATGGGATGTGGATAGGAACACTTTTCATTTTCCTACTAGGGAAATGACGATCACATTGGAGGATGTTTATCGTATTTACAAGTTATCGATTGAGGGTGTTCCAGTTAGAGCAGTGTCATATGATAGTAAGGTGGTAGTGTTGGAGTGGTTCTTTGGTGAGGGATGGTAGGAGATCGATGCTTCGAAGATGGATTATGAGTGGTTATGGTTGCAGGAGAAGATATCTAAGCATCAGTGTGCAGCTATGATGATGATATCTACCTATGCCTTACCTGATACTTTCGGGGTACTGTTCACCTGGAATATGTTGGATATGGTGAGTGACATGGTGGAGCGTAAGGTTGTGTTTGCATGGGCGCCTACACTATTGGCCCAGGTGTACAGAGAGTTGCATGATGTTGTGCGTGGTGGGTGGACGAGTTTGAGTTGGACTCCCTTGTTGTAGGTATGGGCCTGGGAGCATATAGCCATTGAGAGGCCATCATTATTGCCTCACCCTATTCATGTTAGGGGTAAGGAGTATTTACCCTATGCTTTGAGGTGGAGTATAGAGGTAGAGATGGGTATTAAGAGGCCGCATGAGGGTGATCCTTTGTTGTGGAGGGTCAAGTTTGGAGACTTGACACTGGATGACATTAAGTGGAGGCCTTGGTTGGGTGGGGTGATCTGGGATGAGGATGGTGAGCAGTTGTGAGCCATTCATCAGGGTAGATGGCTAGTGGGGAGATATACTCGGTAGGCTGAGTATTTCTAGTTTGATCGGGTGAGGCGGTAGTTTGGATTACGATAGGATATTCTAGGGGCTCCTATCATGTATTTCAGGTGATGAGGTGATAGGGGAGAGCATCCTATGGTTCTACCTTGGGTTGGGGAGAGGGATCCACCTATGACTATCCCAAATGTGGATAATGCTGGGATGACACCAGAGTTTGAGGCCTGGTGGGTGATGCAGAGTTGGGAGCCTAGTAGGGGCGTGATTGATCGGTGGGTGCCACCAGATGGTGGGGTACCTCCACCAGAGAGGAGAGTAAGTAGAGGGGACTCGAGCTAGGTTAGAGGATGTAGTTAGTGGTGAGAGAGAGGTTCCTTTATGGTGGTCACGATGATGCTTGGGTGGCGCATCGAGTACTCAGGGAGTGGGGGTGGAGGAGGCACCTGTAGATGTTGACATGGCTATGGGGCAGGCAGGTGGGGTAGTAGAGGAGGGAGGTGGTATTGCTGCTATGGGTGGTGTAGAGGAGGTTGGTGGGTCCATCGCTAGGGATGGTGTGGATGACACCATTAATATTGGTATTTTTGAGGATATGGAGGAGATTCCCTTCGAGGTGTAGGAGAGGTAGGATGTGGAGGAGGAGGCTCGAGGGCTACGAGATAGAGTTTGGTAGTTGGAGACTGAGCTTCACCTACAGGAGGAGAGGCACAGGGTAGAGATAGAGTAGATGAGGGTCGATATGCTCAGCCAATAGTAGGCATAGGAGGAGGCTTCTCGAGGTATCGAGTGACTGATGGGTCTGTTGGTTATAGAGTCGATGAAGAGGTCATTGTGTGAGTCTGCTCTGATGGTGCGTGGGATCGCACTTCCTAATTATAGTCGGGTGGTGACTCAGGATGAGTCAAGATCATGAGTGTGGGTGCCTTCTTATCATAGCCAGTGGAGTGCTACTTTAGTGGAGCGGGTGGGTGCTAGGGTTGAGATGTGAGATCCACCTGCTATGGTTTAGGCTATAGGAGCTAGGTAGAGTCGAGCAGAGCTACCAAGATGCGGGTGAGCCATGAGGGACATGGGGAGACTCTTGGTGGTAGTTAGGATTATTATTTATTGTAGCCTATGGGCATTTTGGATGATAGATGATGGGCATGGTCCCAGTTTGTAGCCTACGGGTATTTTTGATGGATGATATATATATACATTTTGATTTTGGTTGTTATATATACATGTGTTATGGTTTTGCAATGTGTTTTCTTTATGTTTGCATAGATATCATAACATGATTTGTAAGTATGTATGATGAATGGATATTCATGTGTATTGTGGTTTAGATCTATTATCATGTTGTAGTGTGAGTATGTGGTAGAGTAGACTTGCATGATTTTATTTTGAATGCAGTGTGAAGTGATAAAATGTGAAATGATATTTGGAGTAAATGCATGTAATGTAAATGATGGAGTGTGAGATAGTATATGCATGATGAATGCCTTGATTTAGTATTTGATGTGAAGCATGTAATGTAAATGCAATAATGTGATCTTTGATGAATCTGTGTAACATAGATGCATGTATGCATGTATGGGAATGTTAAAATGCGTAGAGGAAGCACTTGTATCATTACATGTACCTATGTGGATGTTATCCATTCCATTATCTCAGAGATGTAGGATGGTATAGGAGACATGTAATGGCTTTGACCAATGTAGTTTTGGTAATCAAATCTCGGACTCCAAACTATGTGAGTTTATGTGGCAACTCATAACTAGTCGGATTGGTTCAAAATATGTCATGGACCTGTGTGTGTAAATGAGTGAGGTTCATTTATCCATTTTGAGGTAGGTAGGATTAACCCATTGTAGATATGGCTAAACTAGCTAGCTCATCCATACGTGAATAGTGATCTGTACAAAAGTGGATAGCTAATGCAATAGATATATCACCACTTGTAAGACTATTCCATTGGTAGGCAGGCTCTTGGAGCCTATTGCTAGCGATGGAAATCATCCCATGGTGTTATGTTAAACCTAAGGACCAAAGGTGATGAAGCATAACATGGGTGATATCAGGAGGCTTTTCCTTTTGTTTTCTGCCCCTCATCTATTGTTGACCTATTTATTATGGTGCTCTTTTTATCTTTTTTTTGTCTTTTTGTCTTTTCTTTTTCTCTATTCTCTTTTTCTCAATATTTCTATTCTATGGGCGTTGGCTTTTGTTTTCTACCCCATTATTTTACTTTTGCTTATGCTTATCCCTTTGTTTATCCCTAGGTCGTATGTTGACCATGCAAGTGATAGGATGAGCAAGGGAAATCATTTTCTAGATGGTGACATCTACTCAAGGTGTCATCTTTCCTAGGCTCAAAATGTGTTTAATGTGTAACCTATTGTGAATGGTCCATGAGAGAAGTTGAACCAACCTAAAGAACCATAAGAAGAATGTAAAACCTGTCAGCTAGGGGTGACATTTGATTGACTAAACTAGTAAGTAGTCAAAGCTAGACATGACACCTATGTATACCCTAATCTTGAAAAGGGGGAATGGACATCCAGGTGGTGATGCTAACAAGTGCATGTATTATTCCTATTGAAGGTGCATTTTTGGAGGAAGAATGTACAAACTTAAAATGAAATTAATATGAAAAACATATGGATATGTGCAATGGATGTAATGTAAATGATGCAAGTGGGGAAATGCAATATCTACAAGAGGAAATTTATGATGTGTAGAAGGAGAAGTTTAGAAAACTTATTTACAGATGAGTATGGTGTATCATAATGACCAAAAAGCATGATGCTATAATAATGGTTTCCCCAATATGTGGGGTGTGTGTGTAGTAGGTGTATAAGTTGTAGTATGTTAGATGCATGCGGTAATATCGAAAGGAGGAAATGGATGAAGGTGGAATGTACAACTAGAAGAACTTTAGAAGTAGTCTTTGGAAACCAACAAGAAAAGGGGATTGCCAAAGTCAAAAGGATAATAGAAGAAGGGGGGTAGATCAACGTAGGTATGTAGCCGCTCGAAGCATGACCATACAACTATGCAAGGAAATAATAAGAAGAAGAAGAAAGAAAGAACAAGATATGGGAACTACTAATGGGTGAAGTGTCATGGGTCAGGTCGAGAATGAGATGGTGAAGTGATGGTATGACTTGGACTACGATGGCTGGTGTAATTGGAGATGTTGTGAATGTAGCGAGTTGGTGCTATCAATGTTTCATGTGATGGCAAAGTTCTAGGGATGATGCGGCATGGAGGACTCAAGAGTTGGCTAAATGGGATGGAACATTCAGGTGATGGAGTTCGATTGCCATGCAACATGTTGTGGACCAGGTTCTTGAATGTTCGACATTCTTCAATGTCATGACTTGGTTGGTGATGATAGATACAATATTGGTTCTCATGGTAGTTACATGGTTTAGGATGCAAGGGGTCTATGGGTTGAATCTTAGGTAAATCAATAAGGCCCTGATGCATGAGGTGGTAAAATATTTTTGATAGTGGAGTGAATGGAATAGGCATGGGTAAATGTAGGGTTTCACTAGAGGTGAATGTGGGGTGGATGAATGGTGGTCCAATAGTGGAGACATAGGTTGAGGATCCAATGTGGATCAAATTTGAGGTCGAGGAATGGATCTGCATGGAGGTAAGGATGCACGGGTCATGGGAGACTAGCATGGATGAACATGGCAATGATAATGGCTCATCTGTAGCTCAAGAGCCTCGATACAAGAATGAAGATGTTGTATGTCATGGTGTGGAGGTGATGGTGTTAGGGAAGGTGGCGATCGAGATTCCAGTGTGTATGGAGTGGCCTGGTATGTATGAGAAAATGGATGAGATCAGGATGATGAGGAGGTAGAATAGAATGACTATGGGGATTGGGGAGTTTACTGGAAAGGTAGGCCTCATAATGGTGATGATGGTATTTTAAGGATAGGTGACATAGGAGATGGCTCTAGACGATGGTGTGAATGGGATGGGGGCATGTGCGTGCGACCAGCTTGGGAAGCTTGGGATGCATGGGCTTGCAAGGCTTGGGTGTAAGAAGATTCTCCATTAGGGAGTGGGACCAGTAGGCATGAAGGATGGGCCGTATGGGGAGTGTATCCTCTATTAGGAGGGTAGTAGGCTCCAAGAGGATGATGGGGGAATTAGTTGGTGAATAAGGATTCATAGTCTCTTTAGGTGAATGAGAAGGGGACCCTTGTGTTCGGGGATGGGATGTTTCCTCCTTTTCGTCAAAAGAGGATAGGGTGACCTGCTGTCTCCCGAATGGGGTGAGTAGGATGAACCTCGATGGCAAGGTGAGAGGCATCAGGGTGAAGTGTTATGGTCCGAATGGGAGGAATGGGAAGACCGCCTAGTGTGATGAGTTGCTGGTGGTCGGGCTAGGTCAACCGGCATGATTGGTATAGTCTGCGGTGGTGGAGGGTCCTGCATGATGATGTATGTAAATGTTGGCATGTCTCATTGCTGACGGTGTAGTTGTAAATGATGTAGATCCTGCAAGAAGGAAAATAGATACCAACAGCATAAAAATGACATAAAGAAGAAAGTACATGTAACATATATAAAGTAAGAAAACATGCATTTATCATGATGTGCTTAGTGAGTGATGTGTTTGTACATAGCGGTGAGTACCACTTGTGATAGTGGATGCTTGTGTGTGTTAGGCATTGAATGCATGAAGGTGCAAAATATTAATAGGTTCAGGGTCATCGAGGCCTTCAAGATTAGCCAAATGATAGGCACCTAAACCGTATTTGTGTGTGATGATGAATGGGCCCAACCAGTTAGGGGTAAATTTATCTCGCTATTGGTGAGGCTGACTTGTGATCTGTTGATTTTCTTTGAGGACTAAATCACCGATTTGGAACTCATGTTGATGTACCTTACTATTGTAGGCATGACAAAGGTGATCTTGGTAGACTCATGTGTGCTCGATGGCATGAATACGATGTTCATCAAGGAGTGTAAGCTGATCTAAGAAGGCTTGACGGGCGATGTCATCATCTATGAATTCTTTCATGGATACCTATAGGGAAGGTATCTCAAGCTCAAGGGGCATGATAGCTTCAGCCCCATAGATAAGTGAAAATGGGGTTGCCCTAGTGGGGGTACAAATGCTTGTATGATAGGCCCACAAGGCTAGGGGTATTTGGTTGTGCTAGTCATGATGTGATTCTGCTACTATTTTGTGTATGATGGAGCAAATTGTTTTGTTTGTGGCTTCTGCCTTGCCATTACCCTATGGGTAGTATGGGGTAGAGAAGCTATGATGAATGTTGAACTTGCTACAAAGTGCTCGGATGGTTTTATTTTTGAAGGATTTCCCATTATCAAAGATGATTTGGGAAGGGATTCTAAGTGACATATGATATGATCTATGATGAATGTTGTTGTCTTTGCCCTTGTGGTTTGGACAAGTGGGATGGCTTCGACCCACTTTGTAAATTATTCTGTAGTAGTGATTATGAACTTATGATTGTTGGAGGAAGGTGATGAGCACCAGAAATGCTCATATTTTGTACATATTTCTTTGATCAATATGCGGTTGTATAATAAGGATTGCGTACTTTTATGAATGATTATATAGATATTTGATATAATTATGCGTGTTATCTAATTTGTGTGTTTTTAGTATGTTTTGTGGAATTGCAGTTGATTTAGTTAGATTTGGAACAGTCGAGGTCTTTTGATGGACTTGGCACTTTATTTCATTGGGGGTCAATGTAGAGAACATAGGCGCCTCCCTACAATCGGAAGGCACCAAGGGAACAAGCACCTCCCTACAATCGGAAGGCACCAAACCAAAGACGAGCGCCTCCCTGCAGTCGAAAGGCGCCAACTGAATACCAGCGCCTCCTGCGTTCGAAGGCGCCAACTGAAATACAGTGCCTCCCTACAGTCGAAAGGTGCCAACTGAATACGAGTGCCTCCCTATAGTTGGAAGGTGCCAACTGAATACGAGCGCCTCCCTGTAGTCGAAAGGCACCAACTGAATACGAGTGCCTCCCTACAGTCGAAAGGTGCCAACTGAATGCGAGCGCCTCCCTACAGTCGAAAGGCACCAACAGAAGGCAAGTGCCTCCCCATAGTCGAAGGCGCTAATAGAAGGCAAGCGCCTCCCTACAACTAGAAGGCACCGTGATAACAAGGTACCTTCCTCATAAGGAAGGTGCCACTAATTCTTTGCCCGTTGACCAGATTCGAATGACGTGGACAGCAGTGGCTGGTGCAGTTCTAGCTCTGCATCATGCAGAGCTAAATTGGAGATAGCACCAATGTATCAAAATGTCTTACTGATGCCAGGCAAAGCATGAACCAAAGTGAACATGCCGCCATCAAAATAGAATGCCAGACATCGATTGCATTCGCTAGACTATTCTAATTTAGTCTAGGAAGAATCGATTGTTGTAACCACTTCTGTAACAGAAGTTCTATGGGTGTGTTATATAAACACACGTAGATCGTTCTAAATATATATATATAGAGAGAGAGAGATATATAGAAATAATTAATAAAGATCCATTTAGAGTTACAAAAGATAGATTGTAATACGTTGATAAATATATTCCAGTTCTAGAAGTTCTAAAGCGCGTGTTCGATCGGGAAGAAGCTGTTGGAGCCTAGGCCCACTCCAAGCTAGTATTTCTTCCCCATTTCCTTCTTGTTTATTTATTTTAATTAGTTTATTGCTTTCATAGGAATGTTCATTGGTTTGCTAGTTCCAGTATTTGCAGTAGATTTATTTTCAGGAATGTGTACATGATTTATTTCTGTAGATTTAATTATGTTCTTCTTACGTAATTTATTGAGGAGTGCGGGAATGATTGACAACCATTTCAAGAACACCCCCCAAATGTAGGATTAGCAGATTCACCTCCAGTGGTATTGTAGTAACCTAATTCTGACTCTTCGCAAGTTTACGAAGCTCCCTGGGTTGATAATTAAATGCACGGGCATGTGACAAAAATAGGAAACCATTCACCTTGTTTGGCCCACAACATTTTGGCGCCGTTGTCGAGGAAGCGTCTTAATTAGATTACTTACAATACCCTGAAACCTTCCATCTGACCTTGTATGAGTTCTTCGAGAAGAAGAGGACCTGACGGTCGCTTTATAAGAACTAATCCATCAGGACCTGAGTCAGTCGAGCATTTTGGATTTGAGTTAGACTCGCTCGACCTACCAGTAGATCCATTGGAGTGAGGAACCGCACTTTGTGCAAAGTGCCGCCTCATCCCATCAACAAGGGGATGAACGAATCATCACAAATCCCCTATTTAATAGGACTCCTCTAGAGGAAGCCCTATTGTGGAAGGCTGTGGAGGATCAGACGATCTCGCCAGACAACCTTAGAGCATTGACTCGAGAAAGTTTTAAATGACCAGAAGGCCATAAATGCTGCATTAGAAACCACATTTCCTAAAAAAATGGTAGATAATGATGAAGTCTCATCTGGCTTTAGTTTCCCAATAGAGGAGGGAGTAGGAGATACCAAAATGAAAAACATATCCCCTGCTCACCTTTCGTCCTTCAAAGGACACCCGACTGAGGACCTTGACCTATTTTTATTCAAGTTTGATGTTTTGTGCAGGTCTATGGATTACAAATCAAACACGCAGAAGTTGAAATTATTTCCTTCTACATTAGACGATGCAGCTTTGCGATGGTTCATCGGTCTAGGAGACAAACACATCACCAGCTGGGACCAGATGAAGAAGCTCTTTCTAGAGCAATATCAAGATTTTGGGAGAGCAAGAGACTCTAGGGAGGAAGTCCTGAGCATGACACAAAGAGAAGATGAGTCTCTCGAGGAGTATTGGGAGAGATTCAGCTTTAATCTTCAATGGTCCCCTCACTCGAAGCTATCTGATAAGTCCCTCAAAAGCATCTTCTTGAGGGGACTTACCAATGAGTCACTGGAGGCTCTCAACATGATCTCTGGAGGTGATGTCTATCGGCATGCTATGGATGACATCCAGAAATTATGCCAGAACTACTCGAGAAGGCAAGGCAAAATCATCGCCGGGACCATGAAGGCGGTCGCTTAGTCACCAAAATAGAAATAGGCAACATGTTGGAGGATTTGAAGAGCGAAATGCTCTCATCTCTAGCACTACAGATGGATACGCTACTGTTAGAAAAGAAGAAACAAGAAAATGATGCAGCATTAGCCTATTTCTGCCCAAAATGTAGAGGAAGACATGCAAAGAATGCATGTCCAAAAAACAAGGTCAGAGTATGCGTAGTTTGCAGGCTGAATCATAAAACTCGATTGTGCCCACAACTACCCAGTAACCAGGAAATGGCTGAGAGCACGGAGGCCTACTTCATAGGCAATAGGAAGAGTTGGCCATAGCCCCCCATGGGGAATATACCAACCGGGATGCCATCATATGGGGGAGGGTCATACATGCACCAAGGACCCCCTCAACCACCTAATATGGGGTGGTGGGGACCATCACCCTGGACTAACGCACCCCCAATAGCATTTTCGAATCAGCAGCCATGGATGCCATATCCATATCTTGGGCAGCAGTGGAGAGGCCACAATGCATGGAATCAGACTCCACAGAGTGCAGCGCTTGCTCACATCCAACAGAACTTACCAGCATTGCCAGCAGTGAGACCTGCACGGCTACCAGCACAACCAACAGCAAACCCGAACAACAGAGTAAATCAGTCGACATACAACGTAGAAGGTGAGATGTATCATATGTACAATATTCAGCTTAGATCAGGTAGGCAGCTAGGAGTAGAGACACCGCCTCTGGTAGAAGAGGAGGAAGAAATAGTAGAGACACCTCCACTAGTAGAAGAGGAGGAAGAAATAGAGGAGACACCTCTGGTAGAAGAGGGAAAAGCACTTGAGAGAGCGGAGGCTCCATTTCCTAGCCGGCTACAGGAACAAAGAAAAACAACACAGCCAAAATTCGACATCTTGTCGAGCTTGAAGAATCTCACGGTGACAATCCCATTATTTCAAGCAATTCGAGATGTCCCCATTTACACCAAGGCAATTAGAGAAATGTGTCTAAGGAGACCGGGATGAAAAGCTACCCGGACTATCAACGTCGTGGGTAAAGCTGGCGAGATCTAATGATGGGTAGAACACATCATCCGAAGTATGTAGATCTAGGCAGCCCGGTGCTGACCGTAAAAATTGGAGGACATTCCCTGTCCAACACATTGGTTGACCTCGGGGCAGCCATCAACGTGATGCCTCAAGAGACCATGCAGAGGCTGCAGCTCATGAACCTGAAGCCAACCATGACGAGTGTTGCAGTTAGCCGATCGATCAACCGTGTCGCCGAAAGGGATGCTCGAAGATGTGATCGTAACGGTCGGTGCATGGGAATATCCAGCCAATTTTTTAGTTTTGCAAACCAAGACCAAGCTGGGCGGTTACCCGCTCATTTTGGGGAGGCCATGGCTGGCAACAGCTGATGCTTACATCAGCTGTCGGGATGGGCTAATGACCATCTCCAATGGGCAAAACATCAAAAGGCTGACCATTTCACCGCCAGCTCAGTCTATGGACTCGACAGAAGAACCCGGGATCACCGAGCATGGAACTACAGAGTTGTCCATAATCCAGCCGGTGATGACCTTGGAGGAGGTGGCGAGAAGAGGACGAGGATGGTGCTATCATGGAGTTTCTCCATGGAGAATCATCCACCCCCACACCTGGATCACCGTTGGCTGGCGCCCAAGATCAGCACATCCGACAAATACACGTTGGGTCGGGGAGGATATTAAACGTCAACGACGAGGTTGACGCCCACACAGCTAGAAAAATTGGAAGAGCTTATGGTAAAACACCAGCAAGCATTTGCATGGGACTACGTAGATATGCACGGCATCAGCCCAAAAATATGTACCCATCGGATTTATTTAGATGACCAGGCAACTCCTAGTCGGCAGCCACGAGAGAAGGATGAACCCGGCAATGAAAGACATTGTCGAGAGAAGAAGCGCACAAACTTCTGGTTGTCGAATTCATATATCCGATTTTTGACAGTGAATGGGTATCACCATTAGTGGTGGTCCCCAAAAAGAATGGGAAATGGCGGATCTACGTGGACTACCGGGCGTTGAACAAGGCGACTAAGAAAGACCACTTCCCACTCCCATTCATCGATCAGGTCTTGGACACACTCTCAGGAAGAAAATACTTCTCCTTTATGGACGGTTTCAGTGGTTACAACCAGATTCAGATAGGGGAAGAAGATCAAGATAAAACAACGTTCACCTGTCCATGGGGAACGTTTGCCTATAAGGTATTGCCTTTTGGACTGTGCAACGCATCGGCCACCTTTCAAAGGGCGGTGCTTAGCATATTCTCCGATATGATAGGAGACGGGGTGGAAGTATACATGGACGACTTCACCGCCTATGGAGAAACCTTCGAGGAGGCAATGACAAATCTGGAAAGAGTGCTCGACGGGAGCAAGGAAAATCATTTGTCCCTAAGTAATGAAAAATGTTTTATGATGATGCGGGAAGGCATCGTGTTGGGACACCACCTCTCTGCGGAAGGAATAAAAGTAGACAAGAGGAAGATCGAGGTCATCGAGAGACCTACCTAGCCCCAGAATGCAGAAGGAGGTAAGAAGTTTCCTTGGATCAGTTGGGTACTACCGGCGATTTATCGCCGAATTTAGTAAGATTGCCAAACCACTGCACACCCTACTTTCTAAGGACGTAGAGTTCAATTGGATGGGAGACTACGAAGAAGCATTCCAATTGTTGAAAGAAAAATTGATATCTGCATCGGTCTTGAGAGGACCGAATTGGGCCATACCGTTCCATATTTACTGCGATGCATCTAACGGTGCGATCGGAGCAGTCCTCGGGCAGAAAGACGACGAAGAATTTTATGCCATCTATTATGTCAGTAAAAACTTGGCGGGAGCAGAGCTCAACTATACGGTGATAGAAAAAGAATTCCTCGCAGTTGTCCATGCAATAAACAAATTCTGCCACTATATAATGGGATACAAGGTCTTCGTCCATACGGACCACGCGGCTATCAGGTATCTGATGAGCAAGCCGGCCATTGGTGGCAGAATTATCAGATGGCTATTGCTATTGCAGGAATTCGACATCACTATAGTCGATAAACCGGGCAAGGACAACGTCGTGGTGGATTTTCTGTCCAGATTGATACCGGCAGATCATCAAGCAGTGGAAGATCAGTTTTTGGATGAACATCTATTCGCTATTAGTGAACAAACTCCGTGGTATGCAGACATAGCCAATTACTTGGCCATCGGAAGGACCTCACCTGCTCTCTCCTATCGAGAAAAGTAGGCGGTCATAGAGAAGAGCGCATCATTCCTTTGGATGGATGGTCTCCTATTTAAAATAGGATGGGACCAAATTATAAGAAGATGCATAGCAGAACAGGAGTTTTCAGAAGTGCTCAAGGCATGTCACGATGAGCCATGCGGAGGACACTTTGCAGGGAAACGAACTACCTACAAAATCCTGCAGGTTGGGTATTTTTGGCCCACTCTATTCAAGGACGCGGAGCGTATACCGGCAAGTGTGACGAGTGCCGGAGGATGGGTAGACCAACCCACCGAGATGAAATGCCCCTGCCCGGTACACCTGGAACCTTTCGATAAATGGGGCATGGACTTCGTGGGACCATTCAATCCACCTTCGATGGGAAGGAGGTTTATTCTGGTCTGCACGGATTACGTCACCAAATGGGTGGAAGTGCAGGCATTAAGGGACTCAAAGGAAAGAACGGTCACCGATTTCTTATTTGCCCATATTTTCACATGATTTGGGGTTCCTCGGGAGATAACAATAGACCAAGGGCCCCAATTCACCTCCAAATTGATTGAGGAGCTGATGGAGCAGTATAGAGTTCGGCACAATAAAACCATGCCCTACCATCCGTAGGCGAACGAGCAAGTAGAAGTGACAAACAAGGAGATAGAAAACATCTTGACCAAAACTGTGTAGCAACACAAGAAATATTGGGCCACACGGTTGTCGGAGGAGTTTGGGCATACAACACCACGTGGAAATCCACCACTGGATGCACACCTTTCCAAGTGGTCTATGGGAAAAATGCGATGATGCCCATCGAGTTCGAAATCAAAACTACGAGGACGGCTTCAGAATTAAATTTGAGCTTGGACGAAGCTCAAACATAGAGGATTCGCCGGCTAGATCAGCTGGACGAAATCCGACTGGATGCTTTGCGAGAGGACGAGAGATTATACAAAAGCGAGAGAAAGAAGTGGCATGATAACCACATCAAGCTGAAGAAGTTCCAGGTAGGGGAATGGGTACTTGTTGTACGATTCTCGGTTCTAGGAAAGGAAGGGCAAACTTATGGAGAGGTGGATGGGGCCGTATGAGGTGGCAGAGCTCATTAGGAATGGGGCGGTGCACGTTAAGACAATTGACGGCAGCAACACCATGTTCACAGTCAATGGCCACCGACTACGCCCCTATAATACGTCCAAAATGTTACAGGTGGAATCCAGAGTAGGCATGGGGGAGACCCCATCTTGCTAGATCTGGACCGAACTCTCATAGGTGAAATGGTGGGCACGAAAGCGCTCACCCAAATTTTTTAGTTAATATAGTTTTTTTTTGTAATGTGTGTTTTTGCAGGGACGACGCCCGCATGCAAGCTGCAGGCATCCTAATCCAGGGCCTAACAGGCACGGAACGCGTCTAACTACCTTTATTTTCCTTTCTTTTTTGGTTGCTTTTTGCAGGTGGAGGACTTGACAGCACGAGGGATAGGTATCTGGGAAACCAGGCCTGATTCGGCTCAGCATTTCGACACCGGCTCGTAGGTAGAATCTGGGCAGCATGAAAAAATTGGGAAGACTTGATCACCCTTTTTCCAGTCAAATCGCCACCCAGAAGAAGGCGCCTTACTACATCCGAAAGGTGCCAAGTCCAGAAGAAGGTGCCTTACTACATCCAAAAGGTGCCAAGTCTAGAAGAAGGCACCTTACTACATCCGAAAGGCACCCATCCGTGGCAGGAAGGCACCAAATAAAAAAAAGAAAGCCTTTAAGGAAAATATAAAAAAAAATGAATAGGCACCTTCTGTGGCAGGAAGGCATCAAATCAAAAAAAAAAAGGCCAGCCGAATACGCCTTCCAACATTAGGAAGGCGCATTCATCCAGCTAAGATGCCTTCCAACATCAGGAAGGCGCATTCATCTAGTCGAATACGCCTTCCAACATCAGGAAGGCACATTCATCCAGACGAACGCCTTCCAACATCGGGAAGGCACGAACCAGAAGGAGGCGCCTCCCACATTGGGAAGACGCTTGCAGACAAAAGTGCCCTCCACCGCCAGACGATAGCCAATCAGAGGCACTTCCTATAGCCGAAAGGCGCATCCGTTCGATGAAAAGCACCGACAACGTTGGAAAGGCGCTACAAGGGCACCATCCACATGGGGAAAGTACCAAAGAATGCCTCCTATGTACGACATTTACATCTATCGGATGCCTCGAGCGGAATGAAGCATCGCACGAATGAGCGACATCAAATGACCATACCCCTCCCTCGTGTCACAAGTCAGCAAATCAGTGGCTACCATGACGACAGGAACGCCGAATCAGGTACGCGCATATTAAATCAAATCATTTATATAATTATTTATAAATACGCAGTACCAAAAAAATACCGTCGTCATAGAGATCGTATCCCCCCAAAGCCGAAAACATGTGCCAATGATAGGGCGTCTTCCATAACTGCTAGGGTTAGGCATCTTTTCTATAAGAAGGCGCCTTCTTGAAGAAGGAAGGACAAAAAAATATAGCACCGGAAGGCGCCATGGGAGGAAGGTCCAAGAACCACGCGATCAAGAAGAATGAACCCAGTGATACTGATGGAATCGAAGGGGCAGTGAAGACCCAATTCGAAGCCGAGGGGTGGCTCGAATACTGCACCCTGGTCAGTCAGGGCCAGGATGTGGAGGCAGCTAAAGAATTCGCCACCTCTTTGAGGGGCGATGCGGCCCAAGTACGAGGGGTGGAAATTCCAGTCACCCTTGAGTTCATCTCATAGGCGACTGGATTGCCTCTCACGGGGGAATGTACATACAAGGGCGGAGTGTTAAAATTATACACTGAAATATTGCTACCAGGAGGAAATGTGCAGATAGACAAGGAGGGGTTACTCAAAAATAGTCTCCCCATGAATATGTGGAAGATGTTCAAGCAGATTGCTCGATTCTTCACATGCACGGGGAAGTATACCCATCTGAACATTAATCATGTGCACTTCCTCAATCACCTAGTGCATGGGAGGAAATTAAATATACCTTTCTACCTGGAAACTGCTCTGAAAGATGAAGCGGCTCGGTACCAGAAAGGGGCACCATCCGCCTTAGCCCACCATGGGCTGATATCGGCATTGGTCCACCATGCAGAAGCACAAAGACAGAACCACGACACAGAGGGAGATGGCGGCCAAATAGAGCAACACAATGCGGTTGCCGAATTAGGGCAAGATGAAGCATCCCCTGTAGAGGAGATAACAAACATCGGGCAATTGGCGTCACCCTATTTTCTAGGAGGGGTAGAGCAGTCATCGGTGCCCGAAGACATAGAGGACAGAGGGCATTCCCTAGTGCCTGAGTATGAGGAGGAAGGAGTGCCACTCACTAGTGGTGAGGACGAACCAATCCCCAGGAGGAAACGTCTGTGGAGGATTCCTCTCGATAGAGGAAGGACAGAGTGACCCGAGAGATAGACGTTGCCACCCAAACCCTCCGAGAATTAACGAACTAGAGCCCACGGAATGAAGGAACTTCTAGGAGTAACGACCAGATCGATGCGGCCTTGGAGGAGGCGCTCGAATGGCAAACCAATTTTTGGATGGCACAGCAGACTCTGGAAGATTGCCAGAACCAGCATAAAAGGGAATTGGAGGAAAGGGATAGATGAATCGCTTAGCTCGAGCAGCTGGTCTGGCAGTTGCAAGAGGAAAATCAAATGCTCCAAGACAGAGGAACAACAAGACAGGAGGCGGCCACTCGGGCGATTGGGCGAGAAGAAGTGTCGACGAACTCTCCCACATCCACCAAATGAGTATTCTCTTCAGGGGAGATTCGATCGGACGCCCGAAAGAGCAGCCCGGAGGCAAGGGAGGATTCCTCTATTTTTAGGGGTGAAAAGGAAAGAAGTCCTATGAGGCCCCCTGTCATTGTCCTGAGTGACACAGAGCAAGACGAAGGTCTCCCGCAATAGATAGGACCAGAGGACAAAGAGGACCTCCCCAGGCCTGGAAGAAGGAGAAGAGCACGAGGGGTCGACACCAGGTAGACAGGAGAACGAAGGATCAACCCCGGAGATAGCAGCACAGCCGATCCTTCGGAGTAAAGAGAAGTCCCCAAAGGAGAAAGAAGAGACCCCGGTCCGAGCCACCACATTTTTTGTAGAAGCCAAGGCAAAGAGGCCCAGGTCGGCTCGACAGAAGGCGAAAGTGACCTTCGTCGAGTCAGAGGAGGACGAATGGGATATGCAGCCATTCGTCGAAAGGCAAAAATATTTTGAGCAGCTGCGCAACGAAATGAAAGCAGCCAAGGAGGCCAGGAAGGCATCCTCGAGGGTAAAAGGAGATTATGGCATCTGCGTCAATCCGGTAGAAGACAGCCAGTTTTGGGACATCTATGGTTCATCCCGAGGGTGGCCTTCCATGATGAGGAGGTACTTGGAATGGTGGGGAGTATATGGCCCACAATTGGAAGCTACTGCAATTGCAAAGGAGAATGCAGGGCTTACCCCTGAAGCGGCCGGATTATACAAGGCCCAAGTAGTGCCTTCCAGAGGGGATAACTCGGATATCCCTCTGGCAGTGGTCAGACCTCCAGACGTCGACCTCTGGCAAGCTGTCGAAGCTGCATTTCAATCGGCAGGAACAACGCTGGCTAGACCACCACCAGTAGCGGCCAGAACAAGAAGGGGACAATTGACAGCCGTAGTTTCCCATAGGCAAAGGCGAACCACACCTTCAAATGCCGGCACGAAAAGATAGACTCGGGCCGCAGGGGCAGCCGAATCCTCCAAGAGATGGCGACGATGAAAAGTCAGAGGGCTACCTACAGTTTGGATGCCACGAGGGCGTGGCATATGTTAGGCGTGGGGGGATGATGAGCACCAGAAATGCTCATATTTTGTACATATTTCTTTGATCAATATGCGGTTGTATAATAAGGATTGCGTACTTTTATGAATGATTATATAGATATTTGATATAATTATGCGTGTTATCTAATTTGTGTGTTTTTAGTATGTTTTGTGGAATTGCAGTTGATTTAGTTAGATTTGGAACAGTCGAGGTCTTTTGATGGACCTGGCACTTTATTTCATTGGGGGTCAACGTAGAGAACATAGGCGCCTCCCTGCAATCGAAAGGCACCAAGGGAACAAGCGCCTCCCTGCAGTCGAAAGGCGCCAAACCAAAGATGAGCGCCTCCCTGCAGTCGAAAGGTGCCAGTGGAATACGAGTGCCTCCCTGCAGTCGAAAGGCGCCAATGTAATACGAGTGCCTCCTATAGTCGAAGGACCAGCGAATACAGTCCTCCCTACGGTCGAAAGGTGCCAGCTGAATACGAGCGCCTCCCTACGGTCGAAAGGTGCCAGCGAATACGAGCGCCTCCCTACGGTCGGAAGGCGCCAAGCGAATACGAGCGCCTCCCTACGGTCGGAAAGGCGCCAATAGAAGGCAAGCGCCTCCCCAAAGTCGAAAGGCGCTAATAGAAGGCAAGCGCCTCCCTACAACCAGAAGGCATCGTGATAACAAGGTACCTTCCTCATAAGGAAGGCGTCACTGATTCTTTGCCCGTTGACCAGATTCGAACGACGTGGACAGTAGCGGCTGGTGCAGTTCTAGCTCTGCATCATGCAGAGCTAAATTGGAGATAGCACCAACGTATCAAAATGTCTTACTGATGCCAAGCAAAGCACGAACCGAAGCGAACATGCCGCCATCAAAATAGAATGCCAGACGTCGATTGCATTCGCCAGACTATTCTAATTTAGTCTGGGAAGAATCGACTATTGTAACCACTTCTGTAATAGAAGTTCTATGGGTGTGTTATATAAACACACGCAGATCGTTCTAAAATATATATATAGAGAGAGAGATATATAGAAATAATTAATAAAGATCCATTTAGAGTTACAGAAGATAGATTGTAATACGTTGATAAATATATTCCAGTTCTAGAAGTTCTAAAGCGCGTGTTCGATCGGGAAGAAGCTGCTAGAGCCTAGGCCCACTCCAAGCCAGTATTTCTTCCCCATTTCCTTCTTGTTTATTTATTTTAATTAGTTTATCGCTTTCATAGGAATGTTCATTGGTTTGCTAGTTCCAGTATTTGCAGTAGATTTATTTTCAGGAATGTGTACATGATTTATTTTTGTAGATTTAATTATGTTCTTCTTACGTAATTTATTGAGGAGTGCGGGAATGATTGACAACCATTTCAAGAACACCCCCAAATGTAGGATTAGCAGATTCACCTCCAGTGGTATTGTAGTAACCTAATTCCGACTCTTCGCAAGTTTACGAAGCTCCCTGGGTTGATAATTAAATGCACGGGCATGTGACAAAAATAGGAAACCATTCACCTTGTTTGGCCCACAATAGAAGCAAGTGTAATTTATCCAATAAGATCAAGGTCCCATTGGGAAAAATGCCACATGGATTAAATTAGTTGGAGTGCTTAAGATGGCATATGTGTGAGGTTTGCATATTTTTGGCACTTGATGCAACACTTCATGTATTCAAAATAGTCATGTTCCATATTTGACCAATAGTATCCCATGCGAAGGATGCGTTTCGTGATTGCCATGTTGCTGAAGTGGCCACCACAAGTACCATCATGGGTTCTTGTATAACCCACTGATATTCATGCAGTTCTAAGCAATGTAAGAGCATACCATCGTAGTTGTGGTGATAGAGGATGACCCCCAAAAATGTATAGCATATTGCTCTTTTTTTAAATGCTTGACACTAAGCATGGGATAAGTCACATGGTAGAAATCCTAGCTTAATGTAATATTTGATCTGCACAAACCATGGGTCATGTGGTTTGGTATTGACCACATGAATACCACCATCATATTTAGGATATGTAGGTGATATGGCAGATTGAGTGAGTTTATGAATTGTTATGGATGTGGTTGTTGATGTTAGATTTTTTAGGATTAATGATCCTAAGGAGGCCATTGTATATGCAAAATAGTTGGAGGATCGTGGCACATATTTGATGTCGTACCATTCAAATCCATAGAGGAGTTACTGTGTAATGTGCTTGTATTATTGGAGGATTGGGTAATTGCATTGCCAGATCTCTTGTGCTTGTTTTATAATTAGAAGAGAATTTCCTATGATGTGGAGGCATTTGATGTGCATGGAATGAGCCTATTTTAGTCCTAGTATTAGGGCTTCATATTTTGCATTGTTGTTCATGCAAGGGAAATCTAATTTGAATGAAAAAGGAATTGGTTCATCTTTAGGTGTAAAGAATACAATACCTACATCCCTAGGATGCATGCATTGGGAGCCATCAAAGAATAGTGTTATTTCAACTATCATTTCTAGTTCCACATATTCTTCATCTTCTATTATATGAAAAATGGAATCATTCGAGAGCTGAATGAGGAGGGGTTGGTCATCAGACAAGGGAGCTTTCACCAATTGGTCTACTATGACTTGCCCTTTGATGGAATTTTTTGAAACAAATTCGAGGTTGAATTCGGTTAGAAGCATGATCCACTTAGCTATGCAAGAATTGTGGTAGCTTTTGTTCACCATGTAGCGGAGGGGATTGTCTCGGGCGATGACAAAGGTAGTATGGTTAAGCATGTAGTGGCATAAATTCTGGGTGGTGAATACTACAAATAGGCATATTTTCTCCATGTATGTGTATCTAGATTCATAGCTGACTATAATGCAACTTATGTAGTAGATGGATTTCTATTTGTCGAGCATGTTCTTTTAGGCTAGAAGTGTGCCTAGTGCAAAATATGTAGCAAAAATGTATAGGATGAGTGGTAGTTGCGGATGTGGGGGTGACATAATTGGCAATGAAGTAAGATAAGTTTTGATGTCATCAAAAGATTACTGGTAGTTATCATACCATTTAAAATTTACTTCCTTTTGTAGGAGGTGGTTGAAGGGTTTGCACTTGTCCAAAAATTGTGCTATAAATTGGTGGATAGAGGTGATTTTTCCTTGGAGACTGTGCAACTGTTTCAAGGTAGTAGATGGAGGCATCTCGGTGATGGATTTTACCTTGTTAGGGTTGACTTCAATGCCTCGTTGGGTGATGATGAATCCTAGGATTTTACCTGAGGTAACACCAAAGACATACTTTTTTAGATTGAGGTGGACGTTTTGTTCTAGTAGGTGTTCAAATATTTGACAAAGATCCTGAAGATATTCTAAGAATTTCTTGGACTTAGCAATGAGATCGTCTAGTCATTGCATGTTGGTGGGTTGCCCCAACATTTTTAAGGCCAAATGGCATGACCTTATAGAAAAATGTCCCTAGGGGGTTGTAAATGACACCTTGTGTTGATCAACAAGATTGATTTTGATTTAGTTGTAACCTAAAAATCCATCCATTAGAGATATCATCTCATGGCCAACAATGGAATCGATGAGTAAGTTGATGTTGGGTAAGGGAAAGTTGTCTTTGGGATAAGCTTTGTTTAAATCATGAAAATTTGTACAAACGTGAATGTCACTAGAAGGCTTAGGTACAAGGACCATGTTAGAGACCCATTCAAGGTAGTCTATGGGTACTATGAAATCTACATCTAAGATCTTTTGGAGCTCAATTTTTACTAATAATGCAATGGTGGGGTGCATGCATCATAAATTTTACCTTACTGGTTTGGCACTTTTATCGAGTGTAAGGTTGTGAACTACTAGGGTAGGATCGAGTCCTGGCATATCCTTGTATGACTATGCAAAGAATTAGATATACTATGAAGAAAATTCATGAATAGGATGCACTCCTCGGGTGAAATTCTAGTGACTAATTTAACAATGTGAGGGTTTTCAAGGTTGTCACCTATGTCAAAATTGATGGTTTCCTAAATAAGCATGTGGGAACCATCACACAATTATTCAAGAATTAGGATAATATGGAGATCGTCGATGGCCTTGATAAGTTCATATTCATCATCTAGGTAGATGTCCATGTGGTGCACCTGTGGTATATGAGATGGCATAGATGATGAAGGAGCATTTGTAGCACGTAGAATGTGTGGTGAAAGTAAGAAATCTTGGGTGTCGGTATGGGTGATATGTGAGTGATATCAATGAAATTGGGATTTGGTGTATCATCTCATGTCAATTGGTGTGTGTATCATAGTGGAGAGAAGAGGTCCACTTCAACCATGTTAATTAACACTGTGGAGAATGTAGGTGGTGAAGATTCTGATGATGACATCTCGAAAACCTGTGAGTATCTTAGAAGGCTTAGTGAAGGGTGCAAGATGACTAGTGAAGATCATGGTCGAGTGATAGCTCATTAAAGTTGTTTATGTATATACAGGAACAAAGCTAAGTATATTAGTGATGGTTGGGATACCATATCGTGCTCTGGGTAGTGCATGTTTAAGGATAGCATAGTGAATTGGTTTATAAACTCATCAACACAACATGACGAGGTGTTATCAGATATGGAGGGCTCTTGTAAGAAATAATTAGGGGCTATAATGGTGAATTTGGGTGAGGGGGTATCCTCTAAGATGTCCATATCAATATATTCTTCCAAAGTGTGTGTTGAAAGTGGGGAAGGATGCAGGGACAAGTCTTGGAGCTCATATTATAACGTATGGACGATGGTTGGGCGATAACCTAAGCCAAATTTATTGGTAGGGGATTGGACATGAGGGTGTATGGGTGCATGTAATCCTTGCTCATAATGTTCTAGCCCAAATCCATGCCAATGAAAGCATAAAAGGTAGTGTAAGGTAAAGTAGAGATTAACCAAGTGATATATTATACCACATAAGATAGGTTGTGGTGGTGGAGATGGTACCGGTGGGAGAGAGGAGTTGACTCTAGCATAAAAAAAGTTGGTATGATTCTTAAGAGATCCTCATTGCACTACTATTATGATAGTCAAGACCAAAGGTAAGGACCTACCAAAGTCTTGGGTAGACTAGATGATAGGTGGACGTACACGGGTGTCACACACATTGTAATCCCCTAGATTTTATTTTTTCATAAAAATATATATACAGGGTGTTGCATGTTCTAGTACATGAAGTGGTGAATCTTAATAATATGACAAAGATAAAGTCTAGGAGTCTCTAATGGTAGCACTGGAAGGGTGCAACAATTGATCATCTAATCGAGATGCTCACTACTCCCACTCATGGAATTTGGTTATAGTAGCTGGTATAGGGTGATTGGCCTATAGGGATTGCAAAGGCAATAGAGTGGATGCTAGATGACATGAGGAAGTAAATGACCTAAGGCATGGACAAAAAGGAAGAGGAGGTATACATAGTGTAGGGAGAATAGGTGCTTCCATCGAAGAGGATTCTTGGGATGAAGTGACAGGGTGCAATGTGGATGGTGGCTACAGTGTCGGTACTATAGGTGATTTTTTAGAGGATGAAGATTGGGATGGTGGTGGTGGCCATAAGACAGGATGTGAGAATGTTATGGTAGTAGGATTAGGCATTGATGGTGATGGTGATGGTGCTAAGGGTGCTAACACTTATGCACATGTCCTTGATGAAGATTAGGGTAACGAGGTGGATGTAGGAGTGGATGTCGATGCTCCAAATGACTGATGGGAAGAAACCAGGAAGAGGTATGTGGACGAAAAGGATGGTGTAGGTAGGAGATATGTGATGTTGCAAAATTTAAATGGGTCCCAGCAATGAACAAGTCCATTATGGACATACTTGAGGCGATGGTGTAGCATGAAAGGGATACATTGCATATCCCTGATCCATGGGTGACCAAGGAGAATGTTGTACTACATCTCCCCTTGGATTATGTGGAAGAGGATGGAAATAGTATAGATAGCTACTCAGATAGGTAGTACTATGGATCATACCATAGGTCTCATAGAAAATTTGAATGCTCATAGATCGAGGGAAGGTGTGGCAAAATGGGCTGGCAATATATGTAAATAGTGTAGGGCTGTTGTAGATATGATACTAATGGATGATCCCATGTCAACAAGGACCTGCTTGTAGGTGATATCATTGATATTGAATTGTATGTGGAGAGCAGGATTCACTCCTCCTAAAAATTTTGTTATCTCATGGTCATGGAAACTAATGGACGACTGGAGGCATCACATGATATTCCCTATGAAATTTACAAATGCATTTGTATTATGTGTTTCTAAATCTATAGACGGTAAAATGTAATTCAACGCATTGTGATGGGGTTGAGATTTTTGTAAAATGTCAAATATGGATAATCATGTAGGGGCATGATGTAATTGATGGGTGAGGCTACCATGGATGGTAATCACATTTTAAGGTGGAGGCGGTATAGTTCTAGGAGTTTGGGAGACCTATGGTGATGTGAATTGGGTAGGTGGAGATACAATAGGTGTGGTTTGGTGTGATGGGTATCATTGGTTCCACGTGGTAAGGTTTATCATACCTACTACTCCATGTGACGGAGGATCACATTGGACACTATTCACTTGGTGAGGTGGTCCTGGTGGATTGGTTGGAGGTCCTTGGGGATTGGTTCCTCTGTGGTTTGGTAGAGGATTATGGAAGATCCCTAGGTTTTAGTTTTATGGGGCTAAAGGGTTCAATACTTGAATGGTACCCCTATCAATTAGGTCCTACACTTGAGCATGGAATAAGTGACATGAATTGATGTCATGGCCATGTTTTCTATGGTATGGGAAATAGAGTTTCTTGTTGTATCCATGAGGCTTAGGTGCATTTGGATCTAATGGTAAGATTTTGGGTAGAATGAGATATCCATCGTCATGTAACCTATGGAAGAGAGTTGGTAAGGGTTCAAAAAGTGGTGTAAGATTACATTGTGGACCTTGCGGGTGCATACCATGAGATTGCTGAGGCCTAGGTGTGGGAGGCATGTTAGTTTGAAATACTTGTTGTTGTGGAACATAAGGTGGTGGGTTTGGTGCTGGTGCTAAGGTAGCAGCTGCCACTTGGTTGGTTTGTGGAGGTCAAGGATACGGTTGGTTGGGTGTGTTATTGTTAAAATGGAAGTTTGAATTGTAGTTAGGCTTTGATATTAACTTAATTGTTTTGGATTGGACTTTAATGTATTCGATAATTTTTGCTTGTGAAAAGGCTTCCTTGAAGGTGCATCTTTGGTGAAGTTGTAGAGAGGTAGAAATACATTTGTGGCAACTCTTGGAAAAGGGTGTCACTAGCTCTATGGTAGGAAGGCTATGGGTGAGGTCATGAATGATCGCTCTCCATATATATACAAACTCAATGATAGGTTTTTCATCAGCCTATCGTAACGCATAAATGTTAGAAAAGGTTGTCTTCTTCTTAATGTTAATTGAAAAATATTCTAAGAAGGTGTTTGCTAATTTCTCAAAGGTATAAAGGCTATACCATGGTAGCATGTTTTACCAATCTAAGGCTTGTCCTGCAAGGGAGAGGGAGAAGGTTTGCAACATAATGGGTTGCTACTATGAAGTTGGTAGCAATCTAAACGATAGTTACTAACATTCTCTCTAGGGTCCTCCTTACCTTTATACTTGTCAAATTTTGGGATCTCAAAGCAGTAGGGGTAAGGTGGGATAGGAATAGATGGATGAACTAGCTCATTGCAAAGTTCATCATAGGATGGTTTTTGTGGCTCGTAGCTTGCGGTGTGTAGGTTCAACATCTTGAATTCATCTTGAAGGAGTTGAATTTTAGGTGTTAAAGGTGTAGGTGATTGAGCTAAGTTTGGTTGAGCCTGTGAGTGCGGTGGATAGTGAGGTTGCTATTGTTCATGCCAATATTGTAAGAGAAACTATTCTAGATGGTATTGGTATGCTGGATATTGGGTAGCATATGTTGTAGGGGCTAGCGGAACACTAGGTTGTAGAATAGACATTTGTTGAGGATAATAATACTGTTATTGGGACATGTGTTGTTTTGATATGGGTTCCTACTGGGTAGAAGCCTACGATAATGGTTGGGCCATAGGAGGTGATGAAAAAGAAGGAGGAGGTGTGAAAAATGTAGCACCAATATGTGGAAGTGGAGGTATTGGTGCTACCGATGGTAGGGACTATCGAGGTATGGTGTCAAAAATTGAAACCTGTATCTATCCTAGGGGATAGGTGGTAGTGAAGCTAAATTGGGTGGAATAGCCTAGGGAAGTGGGCATGTAAGCTATAGATTTTGATTCATAAGTAGGAAGAGGGTTAACAAGTGGTGGTTGTAAAGGAGGAGTAGGAGGTATCCTAAAGGTTGGTGCCAATGAAGGTAAGGTGCAAGATTGGGTATTGTACATTTTAGGGATCTGAGATGTAGGTGAGAATGCTAAAAAAAATGAAGGATAAGCTTCCAAAGTATGAGCTTGGGAATAGGAGGTGGTTATTGTATCCCCTCATGAGTGAGTTTTGGCTATGGGTTGTTGTTGTTGATATTGGGTGGTTTGGGTTTGAAGAGGTTCTTGTGTTAGGTCCTCAAACATTATTAAAATAGCTGCTGGGATGATTATGGTTGGGACTCTTGGGAAGAGTGTGGATATGATGTTTGAGAGGGTGTTTATTATTCATGTAGAGAAGGTTTTTGTTTTATATTTTGGAATGCTAGCCTCTGGGTACCTATTGTAGATGAAGAAGGATCAAAAACCATTCCTACAGTATGGGTGAATGATGTGACCTTCAGGCAGGTACGGTTCAAGAGAGAGGAGTCATTCTCAATAGGGATTGAGATAGACTCTAGAAAAATGGGTGTGTAAAGGTAGGGGAGGTAGGTATGACCTCCTCATATATAGTAAAGAATGGATGGGGCTGTCCTGGTGCTGTGTATATCACATGGTCATAGAATGTGGTGGGTGGATTAGGCGAGTATAGGGATGAAAGAAGTAGATAATCCTTTATGAGTGAAGTAGCTAAGGCTTCACTTTGGGTGGACGTATCATGCTGAGGTGTTGTGTGTGTGAACTGTACATCAGATCATGTGAGTAGATCAAATGTGTCTATGGTCTTCCCATTCATGATCAAAGGAATGGGTGGATACTGACTAGAAGAAGTGGTAGGTACATCCTATATAAGGTGTGCTTGCTCGTACACCCGACTATGGGTGATAATAAGAATTACACCATGTGTGGTGTTATGAGGGTTTAGAATTACGTAGGAATAAAATCCTATAATTCTATATGTAGTGTATGAAGGGGTTTAGAAATAACCCTGGCGTGGTGTGGACTCGACTGTGCCTAATATAAATGTAAAGAAATGAAGTGTTATGTATAGCTAAATAGTATGTGGTGTGATGTGCTGAGATCAATTTATAATCATACAATCAATGGTATATTGGAATCAATTCTAAATGCTAAAAATAAAAAGTGTTTTGTTTGTTTATGCGTGTTTTGTTTGTTTATGTGTGTTTTGTTTGTTTATGTGTGTTTTGATGTTGGTACCTCCTAGGTAGTATCATAGGTAATGGAGTGAATACTGTAGTAAATCAGGAATGTCGTTGGTATAAAACCTTATGCAACACCCAAAGATGCACAAAATAGAATGATATCACAACGTGTGAGTGATAACCTGTATGGAAGGTGCAGTAAAATGATATCCTAAAAAAAGGAGGGAACCCACTATGCTAAAGTGAGTTTGCTATATCCTCTCACGATAATAGGTGGCATTTTCTAAGACCTTCTACCAGCATACCCATGCTTTTGCTTCACCCTCGAGCGAGCTTAGTCAATAACGATAGTTATTGTGTTCACTAATTATGTAAGCCTTATGAAAAAATGTGTCTAATCCTATCCCACTTTGAAGGTAACAAATGGTGATGAAATCCAGAAATCCAATCTCAAAAGTGAGGGGTTTTTTAGTGATGAGGCCTGAAAAACCACTCCTGTGGGGATAATAGGTGTCTAGGGGGTGAGTTGGTGGAGGGTAAAACACCTACCACACTAATCTTAAGCCATGGATTGGGGATGAAGTCCAATATCACTACTTGTTTAAGATACCACATGTATGTGTGTGGGTTTTTGTTTTACTAATGATGTTATCTAAAATAGGAAATCTAGCTAATTACATTTTCAAATTGAAATCTAGCCTTATATGCATTTTTTGAAAACAAAAGACTAGAATGAAATACCTTTTGTAAAAAAAGAACCTAATCCTAGATGCTTTTAGGAAAAGAAGTTGACTCTATTTTTCAAAGCATAGAAACATGTAATATGAAGGTGTGAAATAAGGGGTTTAGGTGACCCTAAATATGTGTGAGAACATGTAGTAATTGCATTGGAAATGTATACAAGTATAAACAAACAATTATAAGAACTTTATACATGCAAATTAGAAAAGGGGAAAGTACAATTTACTTGAGAATTTGAAATTTTAAGTTGCTAGAATTTTGACAGGTTTTGTAATTTCAACGATACTTAAACCAAATGGAAATGCAAAGAGAAAGGAAATTTGTTACTAGCTATTGTGCCTTAACTAGTAAGCATTTGAAATGGACCTAAAAATTTACACACAGAGCAAATACAAAGGAATACCTAATCTTTGATTTTGTGGATGGTCTTATTAGGTCTTGTACTACTCACCCCTACAATTTTAGAGGGTTTTGAGGCTATTTGGTTGACTTCATCACCCGGGGGGTGAATTGAGATCTTATTCACGGGGTGGGGGGTGAATTTGGTTTAGAGACCCCAAATATATATTCTAAAGGTATGAGAGGGTTTCCAGGGCTTTGAAAATCTCTGTGATAGTCAAATTCAGTACCTAGAAAACATAAAAACAAAGGATATTATTAGATTTGCAAAACTAGTTAACCTAATATTATCCGTTGTGGGGGTCCCACTGGGCGTGCCAAAATAAAATGGCCAAAAAGAAAAATTTGATCTAACAATATATTAATGACACATGTTATTTAGGGAAATGCATTTTTATTCATGTAAAGAGTGCATAGGTTACAATGGGGGTGAATTTACCTTTATCCTTTCTTTTCATAAATGATGCAATAGGCCTGATGCCTTCCTTTCATGTTCCTTAGTGTAGATGGGCTTGTGTACCACCACAGGGTTGTAATTGGTAGTTTTTTCCCTCCTTGATCTTGTTCTAGACCTACAAAAAGGGGTTAGTTAATTGGGGGGCTTGCCGTAGTTAGGCCCCATATTTATGAAGATAAATAGATGATAAGAATGCATTAAAATCTGAAATAAAAGGTGTAGAAGCTTATAAAATGGCAAAAAAAATCTTACCTCCCAAATCTGAGCTAATTTGGGACTTGTAGAACCAATTTTCCACCCGAGGGGTAAATTGGTGCTGGATTCCTGGGGTAGGTGGTGAATTAGACCCTGAGAGCTATTCTACAAAAACCCTTCAATGGAAAGGTCCCTTTGCTATTGTAATTTTGATGTGTAGGTTCATATTTGCTTTTTTGGTTCATATTTGCTTTTCTGTGCTTTGGTACGTATTTTGACAGAGTTTCTATACTTTGGACAAAAGTTGGAGAGAGATATAAATGAGGGTTTGGGACCACTATATATAGAAAATGGCAAGGTGCAGGGGGGAGAGTTAAGGAAACTAACCCTAGGATGAAGTTTGACTAGATTTAGGTTAGGGTTTGTGAGGTGGAAGCCTCACATTACCCATAGGAAATATCCTATCCTCACACATGTGTGAGGAAGGATTAGGTCTAATTTGTATTAGGAGGTCCTAAGTCAAATTTGGGCTCGATTAGGGTTCTTAGGAAAATATCTTATCTAACCCTAATTACACACATGTGGGAGGGTGCAATTAGTGTTAATTAAGAATTAAGAGTTTAATTAATCAAATTTTCCCTAAAAAGGTGACTTAAGTGAAGTCAACATTAAATTAGATTTTAGGAATTGACTTGATAATTGCTTTTTCCAATTAATAACCCGTGGGGGCCTCAACTGAGTGAAAATAGGCTTTGTATCACCTTGGGAAGCTAATGGAAGGTATCCCGATGCATGGGAGATGTTTGTGATGTGATTTTGCTAACTTATTAGGGTTTTGGACCTAAAAACTAGCAAAGTGGTATGTGGAAGTCTACACAATGCTACGATAACCTACAATGATCTACACATGACTATGCATGACTACGGTTGTCTGCGCATGACCACGCATGACCAAAACAATCTACGCATGTCTAGGATGATCTACAATAGTCTAAAATGGTCTAAAATAGCCTAGGGATACCTAGGATGACCTATGTGAACCTACAAGTGTCCAAAAGGATCTAAAAGTACATAGGTATAGCAAAGGTGTAACTTTTAGGTGTCTACACAAACCATGCTATTTTATTAAGCAAAAGGCTTTACAATAACTGCAATGTTATCACCCGTCTACTAAGGATGACTCTTTTTCTTAGTAGCAACCTCCTTGCTGATGATGCATTTTAATCAAACATACATAAATTATGCATCTATATGAGGGTATCCTTTTACCCTTAAGTTGTTGATGATAATTTCATCCATTATTTCATTTTTTACTCTCAACTCTAGTGGTTGTCCCATACTAATCCACTTATGATAGTACTTGGTATTGCAATCATAAAATCATCAACAATACCATATTATAAAAATAGAATAATTTAATTTTAAAAAGCATAACTAATAATTCATCATGATAGAGGTCCAAGGTTCAAATCTCGGGCCTCGCCAGACTGAACGCTTGTCCCTTTCCTGGTGATTTCTGCAGCGTAAAAGGTTTAAAATGATTATGGCATGGTGGTTATAGGTGTAGACTACATGAAAATTTGTGTGGAAGCTTCTAGGGCGGACATCCCAGAATACTATGGCAGCCATAAAAATCTAGACAGCCTGCCCGGATTCGTGGCGGCTACCGATTCCACCATGTAAATTAAAAAAAAAAAAAAAAAATTCATCATGATAGAACATAATAATATTATGCATTAATATGCACACATTACTACATAATTCACACAAAAAGGGTAGTCCTATCATGAGGGTCATTGCATACTCTCCCTTAGGACTAAACATAGTCCCTTGTATTTTCTGAATGTAAAAAATATATATTATTCAAAAAAATATGGGAATTACTTCCTCATTTCCTCAACATCTTCCCAAGTTGCACAATTTTTCAGAATAATGGTCCCATTAGACCTTAAATTAATCTAGGATTCATTTTCTCAAGATATTAGAATGAAACCCTATAATCCTTACTAGTCACACATCAATGGTTGAGGGATTTGTCATTTACAATTTTAAAATATTCCAAACATGAGAAGGATAAAAAATATACTTCCTAAGTAAGGATATGTGGAAATTATCATGGATATTTGATAGGTTGGGAAATAAGGCGAGCCTCTAGGCTACTATATTAATCTTACCAATGATCTTAAAAGGCCCAAAAAATAAGGATCCAACTTAGTTGACTTGATGGCACTTTGTCTTACCCTCAAGAGGACTCTATCTCCCATAGAAAAATCTCTTGGTGATATTTTCATATTAGCATATCTCTTCTATCAATCAACTAATTTCTTGAGCCTCTGTTGAATCACTGTGAGTTGCTCCATATCTTTGATAATGTATAATTTTACCACCACCCGATCTTCTAAATTATCCCATGATAAAAGTGTTCTACACCTTCTTCCATACAAGGCCTCAAACAAAGCCATTACCAAGGATGCACAATATCCATTATTATATTTAAATTTAACCAAATGTAAAAAGTCTTCCAACCTAGACTTTTGATCCATGCAATACATGTGAAGCATGTCCTCAAAAACATGGTTAACCCTATTTGCGCCAATTTATTTTTGGATGGTAAGTAGAACCGATATTCAATTTAGTGCCCAATGCATTATGAAGAGCCTACCATAATTCTAACATAAACCTAAAATATTTGTCTAATATTATCATCTCAAGAAAACCATGTAACCTGATTATTTCCTTAGCAAATGCATTTGCCACAATTGGTGCATCATCCTTGATGTTCCCTGGTATAAAATATGCAACTTTAGTCAACTTGTCTACCACCACAAGTATTGCATCATGTTGGTATCTTGTCTTAGGTAAACCCACAATAAAATACATGGATATAACCTACCACTTTTGAGTAGGTATATCATGTAGGTACAATTTTCCTACTAGATGTTGATATTCTACCTTTACCTTCCAGCGTTCCAAATATCTAGCAATGAAACTATTAATATACTATTTTATTTTTGACCAATATAAAGTCCTTTTCATGTTTTCTCTCATCTTTGCACCTCTTGAATGAGTACAATATGGATAAATATGCACCTCTCACATAGTAATTGTCCTTAAATCACTATTTTTGGGTATGACAACCCTATATCTGAAGCATAAAAGTCCATATTTTATGTTAAAATCCATATTTTCCTCAATTTTTTTCTCTATTTTAGCCTGGATTTTAATGTAATTGTAATATTGTAATTGCATTTCCTTGGCTTTATCCATCAATTCAATATGACTCCATGTTAATGCTACTATATACCTTTTCCCTCTCAAAGTGTTAACAACCTTGTTTTCCTTTCCTTTGATATACTCTATACCAAAGTCATATTTGGCTAGGAACTCAATTTGCCTTATTTGCCTTGCATTCAACATAGGTTGGGTAAAGATATACCTTAGAATTTGGTGATTTTTGCTTAACTTGAAATTTTTTCCCAATAAATATTACCTCCATATATTAAGAGCATGAACAACCACTGCCAACTCTAGGTCATGAGTAGCATAATTTAACTCATGCTTCTTGAGTTTCTTGGACTCACCAGCTACTGTAGCTTCATTTTGGGATAACACCCCTTCTAAACCTTCTAAGGAAGCATATGTACATACTATAAAATTCCCACAAGTCTCAAGGATATTGAGAATCAGTGTTGTAGTTGGTTTATTCTTCAAAATCTCAAAGGCAACCTCACACTTATCCATCCATTTGAACTCCTTTCCTTTTCTTTGAAGGTTGGTAATAGAGTAGGCTATTTTTGAATAGTATTTCATAAAATACCTATAATAACCAGTGATTGCCATGAATATTATAACCTTAGAAATATTAGTGGGTGTAGTCCAACTCAATATGGCTTCACTTTTTTTGGGATCCACAACAATCCCTTCTATAGATATAATATACCCAAAATACTAAACTTGTGAGGCATAGAACTCACATTTTGATAAATTTTCATAAATTTGGTTCTTCCTCAACACCTTTAACACCAACCTTAAATGTTGGTCATGTTATCTAGTGCAATAATATAGCAAGATATCATCCAAAAATATATAAAAAAAATGATCCAAATATTTGCCAAACATATTGTTCATTAGATTCATGAAGGTCGATGGTGCATTTGTCAATCTAAATAGTAGCACTGTGAACTCACAGTGTTCATATGTAGTCTTAAATATTGTTTTATGGGTATCCTCATCATAAATTCTTAGTTGATGATATCTTGATGTCAAATAAATCTTTGTAAAGATAGTGACATCCTTTAACTGATCAAAGAGATCATCAATCCTTGGAAATAGATACCTATTCTTGATGGTGATATTATTCAACATTTTGTAGTAAATGCATAATCTTAAGGAACTGTATTTATTCTTAACAAACAATACTAGAGAACCTTAGGGTGACACACTAAGTTTAATCAAACCTTTATCCAACAAATATTAGAGTTGCACCTTAGTTCTTTCAACTCAGTAGCAATCATTCCATAAGGTGTCCTTACAATAGGTTCAATCCCAAACATTAATTCAATGGTGAAATAAAATTCATGTTGAGGTGGAATGCCTAGAGGATCTTCTGGAAATACATCCCTAAATTCATGCAGAATTGGATATTTCTTAAATATTTTTGCATCTCCATTATCATCCTTAACATTTATATTAACTACATATAACATTCCACCTCTCTTGATTGCCTTATTAAGCTGCATAACTGACAATAAATGTTGTCAAAAATACCCTTTCCTACCTTGAATCCTTAACCTCCTCTTATTCTTATTAGTACAGTCCATCCACCTTTTTTAAAAATTGATTAGGGTTCCATGAGCTTTTAACCAATTCATCCCTAGGATAATATCAAAGGCATGTAGTGGTTCTACATATAAGTGCCAAATAGTGGATCCATTAGGTAAGGTAATCTTAGTAGTAGGTAAGGATTGATTTATTGAGTAATTTTATCTAGACCCATATTCGAATTTCCACCCTTATGCCAAAAATCTAGGTTTTTTTGACATGTCTCCAATAATAATAGTGGAAATAAAACTATATATAGATCCATAATAAATTAAAACCTTAACATTTATATTAAACAACTTACCATCTCACAACATGGGATTTGCTTGACCATCCATGTTATGACTTCCTATGGCTACATAGATTTGATGAGATTGCTCCTCAGCTGATCTACTTGACTCTAGCCTTTAGGGACACTTATTTGCATAATGAGGACCCTCACAAATAAAAAACTTATATTGGGTACCTAAGACCTTTATTACCTTTTATCCCCAATTTTCTCCTTTTGAGCTGAATCATTTTGCTTTTGAGGTTGGGATTTTGAATTGTCATTCTAGAAATTCTTCTTATAATTCCCTTGGTTCCTATAGTTATTATTTCTAAAATTTGGGTTTTCATTACTCTTCTTATTTTTCTCTTTATCCCATTTCATAAATCCAACACTCTTCCTCTTCTTGAGTTCATATTTATCTCCTTCTATCAACCTTCCATAGTTGAAGAAGGTATTCTTGGTGTGTTGATTGGTCTCTTCTTATCAAGCCAAATCATATGATTTTTGAAGGGTTCTAGGATTGAGCAAATTAATCACTATTCAAATCTTAGGATCCACCTCCAAGATGAACTTATGCACCTTTAGTTTTTTATTGATCTTATACTTAGAAAAATATTTCGAGAGTTTGATGAATCTTTGATAATATACCTCCACAGTCAGCGTATCCTATTGGAGTGTAGATAACTCTTAAAACTTCTCTACATAAAACTAATTTGATAGGAATATCTTATTAAACACCCTTAAAAAACTATCCCATGTAAGATCCACTACTTGGATTTATCTACCAACCTTTAATGTGGTTCACCATTCCAAGGATGCATCCTAAATATGAAGGATTGCCCAAAAAATTTTAATTTTGGGTGAGTAATTCTTCATGGATATATTTCTAAATCATTCAACCATGATTATACTACATAATCCCCTTATCTTCCAATAAATTTAGATACCTTGACATTCCTAAGTTCTTGGAAAGATCAACCACAATTCAAGCTTACCTTCATGGATTCCTCTAGTAGGATTCTCTTCCTGTCTACCCTCTACAACCTTATTATTAATCTCTTGATTAACCAGTGCTTCCAAAATTTTCTATTATTTATCATATATTCTTGAAGAAACTTAATTATAGAAGCAAGTTTTTCCACCCTCACTGGAGTCCATTATTCTTCCAATTTTCTTGTTGATTCCATTGTTCTTCCAAACTTCGTATTGGAGTCCATTGTTCTTCTAGATTTCTTGCTGGAGTCTATTGTTCTTATAGATTTATTTTGGGTATGAGTTGTAGCTTCCTCCTATGTAGATGATCCCACCTTCTTGGATGATACTCCTCTTAAAATCAGTCCCATATCCTATCCATAAAAAGAAGTTGGATAAGTTACAATTTATCCAATATTTTACTTAAGATTAGCTAGTTTCATCTCCCCTTGAACTTAGACCATTATCACTCACTTGATAATGATCATGGTCACACTTGCCTCACTACAAGGTTCCATATATGGTAAGACCATTATTACTCACCTGATAATGATCATGGTTAAACTTGCCTCACTACAAAGTGCTATTCCTAATAAAAACTTGTAATTTCGAGGACTTTTACTCTTTGGTTTGAACAATCAAGATGGTGTGCAATGCCTAAATTTTCCCAAATAAACTTAAGGTCCCTAGAATATTAAGCTTGCCCAAAGTAACACATCAAGTCAAGGCTTATATTAAGTTCTTTTCATGGAAGCTTCTAGTCCTACAACCTAGGCTCTGATACCAATTGTAACAACTCACCAAATTGACACAAGAGAGAGGATATATATATATATATATTTACAAGAAAAAATCACAAAGAAATCCTAATATTTTTTTTAGCATTGTAAGACATAACAACATTTTGAGTTTATTACCATTGTAAGTGAAACTCAAGTGGATAGGAATGACAAAATTCTATACTTTTGGGGTTCACTTTTCTAAACCTCACTATTTAAAAAGGATGCCATTAGTGGTCCCCCCATTTTTTCTATTCCCTCATCAGTATAGGACAACTTGACCATGGTGTAGGATTATCCTTTGAGGCCCATAAAAATTAAATAGGATGCTCATTCCTTAACCCTACATAAGTCTATCTATGTAGGATTAATCTGGTGTAATGCCTTAGTGCTTAGTTACCATACCTTCATGGTCTAACTAAGTCCATTACCACTTACCTGATAATAAACATGGTCACCCAAGCCTCACAATTCAAGGTGCAACTATTATACTATCTTGTGAATGATTCAATGGATCAATTCATCATTTATATTCTTAGACCTCATATCTAGAAAAATATTTAATCCTCATTTCTTACTACCCAAAAGAATCACCACTTTGGGAACACCTATGCCTCACCGTTCAAGGTGCATCATTCACAATTATCTGGTTATTGCATCACCACAAATCCTCCTAGATTCACAAATACTTGGTTATTGCATCTTCACAACTTCTCCTAGGATTGGGTTATCTTATTGAATCAAGGGTTCTCTAACATAGCTCTAGATTCATGCCCAAGAACCCATATGACCCAAAATTCTAACATTTAAAAGAAATATCTTCTCTCCAAAAAGGAAATAAGGTGCTATATTAACTCATAGATTCAATTCAATATAACACATTTCTAAAGACTAGAAATTTAAATAATTTTAAATTATAATACTAGCATTTAACATTTCCATAATTATAATGCAATAATAGCACAAAATTCAAGGATTTAGAATCATAAACCATATTCTTTCCATTTTTCTCAAAACCAAATATTCGAAGAACTTACATAAAAGAATATCAACATTTAATATTTCATTCTCTAAATAATATTTCAAGAATTTTATATACAAAAATTATTATTACCTCTTCATAAAATGAATCTCATAAATATACTCATCACAATAATCATTCATCTTCTTCAAGGTATCTATTTGTTGAGTCTTCATCAATGAACTTGAAGCATATTTACGGATCAAGACAACTCTATAAATGCATGTGAAAACTTAACATGCACCATGCAAGAACACAAAAAACCATGGAATATACATTCCATGCAAACAAGAAGAGAATCCTATACTTCTCTCAATAATGGATTCCTTTATCTACCCAAGCCTCAGGGACCCATTATTAAAACATATTATTTAATTTTTCCAAAAATAACTTCTCATTCCAAAACACTATTCCATTAGCTATAGTTCTATTTAATATTTAATCAACATTAAAAATATAAGCCCCACTCTCTATACCATACCTTAATTAATTAATTATAATAAGGTAAAAAAGGTAATAAAATATTCTAAATACCATTAATTAAAAAGTGACTACCATAATAAAGCTTAGCAATAAGCATTCATAGTAATTATATGATATATTGAAGAAGCAATTATCTTCAACATTAAAAGAAATCCACATTTTATGTTTAACAAAATATTTAGTACCATCCATTAGCTACCATATGTCTTTCTTAAAATAATAATAAAAAAACTTGCTACCAATTATAAAGAAAAAAACTTAATCCATAGAATGAAAATCAAGGATTAATTATGCCATAACATCCATTAAAAAATTAGATCAAAACCAGACACCAATCTTCATTGGACAGATGAAACTAGCTATTGACCACACAAATCAAAATGAGCTAGCCAAGGTTTGCTCTAAAGATGTGCATGGCCTCCAAAATTATAACCAAAAACCTGGTTTAACACTATCTAAAGCTACAGATTGATCAATATGTAGAGCTCCTACTAAAACAACAAAAACCAAATACATACTTGGAGGAGTATAACAAACCAAAAGCATACTCGACAACTCATAGTCAAAACATCAACACATCTCAACAAATGAACAACTACACTAGAAAATATTTTCAATGGGTGCAAGAAGAGATAACAATATAAAAATAATGACTTCCAACATAGATGCCTATACAAAACTTTTAAGATATGAACATAAAGGTTTAACTTGAACACTTTAACCTTGGTGTAATTCACTATTTACTTAAGAGAAATCAAACTAGAAATAAAATTTCTAGGTAAAACTAACATGAATATCAAAGGAATAAAAATGATTCCATAAGATTAGCCCTTCCCAATCCCAATAGATTATGTGGAAACTGTGCACCACTATAATATGGTAGTATGACATTGGATATTAGGAACATCAAGACTAGCTGTCATGGCGATAGTCTCTCCTAAAGGTACTCCATAAAATATTGTATCCCATCATTTCCCATGTCAATCATCCTCCAATAATCACCATATATCTAGGGTATCACCTCCTTATTATATGTGGCTATGCAAATAAGAATACCCTTTATTGGGATCCAAAAAATGTAGTACACATCCTCAAGTGTCACTATCATATTCCCTATAGGAAGGTGGAATATCCCCCTATTAGGGTCTCATAACTCTGTTAGTATCGATAGGTACCACCAATCTATGTGTATGGGTTTGATCCATACCACTTCTCTCAAGCCTATTACCCTCAACCACTCTCAATAATCCTCATTCAACTTGTCCCTAGCACTCAAAAATACATTGCCAAATCTATGTCATGGTCATAATAATTTCAACTGCAATCATCACCACAAAATCATTAGCACACATTTTCAATTTCATACATATACAATAAAATCATACAAATTTTTAATTTAAAAAATAAAATTCTTCCTTCCTATTCCATGATGGCACCATTTCCAAATTCCACCCATTATTTCATATTTCACATGTCAAATTAATTTTTTTTGCCCCCCTCATTATTTATTTTGCAAAAAACAAATACTAAAATATAATACTAAAAAAAATGCAAAAACAACAAAAAAAAGGGCCATAGACTACTTATTGACTCTGCACACCCACCAACTCCTACTGCCATACTCTCTCTCACCATATCATTTACCAACTTCTTCTTTCTACTCTTTCTCTATTGCTCGTTGTAGTTGTAAAATGAGCCCCACAAGGTCTATTTATATATTTGCATTGGTAACTACCCAAAAAGATCACCAAATAGCATAGGTGATGATCAATGCATAAGGAAACTACCTTGGGCTATCACTAAGGTATTAGGAAACCACCCTAGGTAGTTTTACAAGTGCTACACAACTGTCCTAGGTGGTTGGCCAAGAAATTTCAGCAAACCATCACTCTAAATTTTGCAATTGACCCCCAAACTAATCATTTTTGCTACTTCATTTTATATTTGATATCCTTTCTATCAATATTTTATCAATCACCTCATGGTTTTCATCCATTTATTTCCACCCACTCATCGCTTGAGGGGGTAGACAATACCCACAAAACTATGTCATAAATCAGTTTAATTACTCAAACACTCAATTTTGGAGTCACTTAAGTCTGGGAATCTTTGGTCAAGGTTATAGTTAACCCCCATATCCTAGGAAAAATAGTAGACCTCATATTCCATTAAAATTCTAATCAAAACCTTTATTTAAAGACTCAAAATTCTAATCAAAGTGATCTCATCAATCTATCAAAGGTAAAGATTCAAGGGTATTTATTGCTTCCATGATTGGGACATCTTTCATTGTCCTTGATTTGAGATAATTTTATGTCACTTACCTCAAGACAAAGGTAATTATTCATTATTCACTAATAATTTTCACTCTCCATAATTAATCCAATAGTTGGTGTCATTGATTTTTGCACCATATTGTGTTTACACACAATGTGGTACAAAAGGGGTATTTGTAGACACCTAAAAAGTGTCACATTTGCAGTGATTAAATATTAATATTTAATAAATTGTGCAATCATTTTAAATATTATATGGTATTCTTATAAATATTAATATTGACTATTCTAGTCCCCTTGACCATTCTAGCACCTTCCTATTCCTAACCCATGGTCATCATGAGATCATCAAGCTATTTTTAACCTCGGTTCACCTAACTTTGGTTGGCATTTATTCCCCTCTTTCCTCCATATTCCAAGCTTATTAATGCACATGGGTGTGGATTTTCTCCACCCAAGCACATTTATAAAGCACATAATTTTTAGTGGATGAGGACTATCTCCATCCAAATAGCATTAGTGAGGCATGTCATGATGTGTCATGGTGCATCATAATGTGTCATAGACCAAATAGATAAAGTTGCACATTTATCCAACCAAGTGGGGAAACCTAATATTCCTCCCTTATCTCATCCAAGCCACTTGTTACTCATCCTATTACTCTCTCATCAATATCCTCCACCATTGGAAAATATTACAAATAGATTCCAATTTCATTTCACTTTCGTGGGCACACAAAATACTAATTAAACTCTAACCAAATTTCCTTGGATCTACTATGTATGCTTTTGAATTTGTGATTACAAGTACATCATTTGGAGATCTCAAGGGAATCGATCATGGAGTTTCTATGAAGTGTTTGCTAATATTTATTTTGTAGCTATGCCCACCTTTGATATCCAAACTGCATCAAATTTGCATCAGAGGCTCCAAAAAAAATCCAAGAAGGTTTAGATCCAAGCCTAAAACCTCTACCAAAGAATAGTTGGAACTACCCTGGACAATTGCACAGAGCCAAACACCTTGGGAAGTTTAGCCTCAAATGCAAACAATGACTTTGGATCAGCAAAAAAATACCCATAAAGGTAAAATTAAGTAGTTATCATGTTTTGTAAGCATTTTACATAGTTTTTTAACTTTTGTAATTGATTTTGTAAGATTTTATAATGGTTTTATAAGCTTTTCTAACCCTTTTCATGATTTTGGGTATCATATTGAAAGGCCTTGTAGACGCTTCTGATGATTTTATTGTGATCTTGTGTGAAGGTATTGGGATTCGTATAGAGTCTTGAGATGTCAAACAATGTGAATTTAAAACCCTTCCACAACTTGTTGTGTGATCGAGGAGATAATTTGTGATATAATAGAACTCATTTGCAAAGAAAACCCTCTCTTTTGGGAGGTGTATTGTAATAAAAAAGGTTTATTTATGTCAAAAAAATTCTATTAATATCAAATATCAAATATATTTTTGTTTATTTTAATTATTATGTTGCATTTCCTTATTCACATGTTTAACGCACATGGCAACAACAGTCTGGAGTCCTAGAATCAATACCTCATATTCTGTATTATTATTAGTACAGGGAAAGTAAAGCTTAAAAAAAAAGAATGAGAACCCCTTGAGTGGTGAAGAACATAATTACAACACCTCCATTTTGTTCACACTTAGAACCATCAAAGAAAAGGGTAATATCAATTTTATATTTATGTTTGACATGCTCCTCGTGCTCAGTAATACTAAAGATAGAATCATCTAGAAGCTCTATGATAAGTGGTTGATCATCTTTAAGAGGAGCTTTAGCAAACTGGTTGATAATGACTTGACCCTTTATGAATTTTTGACTTACAAATTTGAGATCAAATTCTATTAAGAGCATTATCCATTTTGTAGTGTGGGTATTGGTGTAAGTGTGACTCATCATATAACACAATGTATTCTCTTTGGCAATGACATAAGTTGTACGATTGAGCAAGTAGTGGAGAATCTTTTTGGTCATAAAAACAACAATTAGGTATATCTTCTCCACATATGTGTACTTAGTTTTATAACTCACCAAGGTATGACTAATGTAATAGATGGATTTATCTCAATTGGCATCATTCTTCTAAGCCAACATAGTTTGTAGGGTGAAGTTAATAGCATATATGTACAAATAAAATTAAATGTTTGGTCAAGGTGGTGAGAAAATTGGAAGGAAGTGAGGTAACACTTAATGAAATCTAAAGCCTCCTAAAATCTTATGGTCCATTGAAATGTGACTCCCTTTTGTAAAAACTGATTAAATGGCTTGCATTTGTTTGATAGTTGAGCAATGAAGTGATGAAGTGCTTGAATTTTTTCTTGCAAGATGTGAAGTCCTTTGAGGGTCGTAGGGGGTGACATTTTGATAATGACCTTGACTCTGTTAGGGTCTACCTTAATACCTTTTTTAGAGACTAAACCCTAAAATTTTCCTTGAAGTGACACCAAATATGCACTTATTAGGATTGAGTCTCACATTATGCAGTAAGTGGTCAATTTTTTTTGTTAAATATTTATGTGGTCATAGCAAGTTTTAGACTTGGCCAAAATATCATCCACATAATCTTCAATGATTTTGTGCATGTAATCATAGAATATGTAAGTGATGGCACGTTGGTACGTAACTCTTGTGTTCTTGAGATTTAATGACATGGATTTGTAGTAAAATATTCCCAAGGAGTTGTAAAAGCCATCTTGTTATGGTCATCAAGATTAACACAAATCTTATTGTATCCTAAAAAACTATCCATCAAAGAGAGCATTTTGTGACCAAAGGTAGAATCCATAAGCATATCAATATTGGGAAGAGAAAAATTATCCTTAGGACATGCTTTGTTTAGATTACAAAAATAAGTAATATCCCCCCATTAGGCTTACCAACAAGCACCATGTTTGAGATCCATTCTGAATAATTGATTGATTATATAAATCCCACATCTAAGAGTTTTTGCAATTCTTATTTAACCATGAGAGAAATTGTAGGATGAATTTTGTTTGACTAGTTTAGCATTGGGATTTAACATGAGGTTGTGGAAAACAATATTTTGATCAAGACCAGACATGTTTTTATAGGATCATACAAAAACATATTGGTATTTAGTCAAGAGGTTGAAAAATTGTTGTTGCTCTTAAAATGAGAGAAATTTTACAAGTTTAATGATATTAGGATTTTCAAGGTCTATTTTGATGTTAATATCAATGGTTTCCTCAATGAGCATGTGGGAACCCTCCTCAAGCTAATGATAGATGGAAATGAGGTGAATGTCAACTATAATATTATCTGAGTGGTGGTGTGGTATCACTGAATTTGATATTACAAATGAAAGAATATTTGAGTCTTTGAGTAATTGATTTGAGGGAAGGAAATAAAAGATAGATAGAAAGGATGAGATCCACTCGAAGTCAATGAGATTTATGTTGAGGGGAATGGGTGTGCAAGATCATTTGGATTAGGAAGGGGTTTTCATATCTAAATGAAGATCATGTTGACTTGGGGAAATGAAGGGGATGGTGGATCAAAGGTTAGGTTCCTTTGTACATGTTCATGAGGAAGAAGTTGATTTAAAATGGGTGGGCAAGGATTAGGTGGAGGTGGCCATGGTAGTAATAAGGGATGAATGGGTGCATCGAGATGCTCCAATAGGAGGATCATAGGAACAATGGAAAGAAATATAGGAAATAGATGTAGGTAAAAATTAAATACCTTTATAATTGGGATAATAGAAGATGATTCATCCTCAAAGCTATCAAAGGCAATCAAAGGTGTCTCAAATGGATCATTGAGTTCATCATTCAAGGTGTCAGATTGAATGAGGTGAATTGTGGAAACTTAGAAAAAATATTTTGGTGATAAGTAAGCATACTTAGGATCAATGTATTTGTTATCACCATCTTCCTCGAAGACAAGGGTAATGCATTGAAGATAATATTTGAGGAGTTCGATTGAAGAATTTTGATTGTATCCTAAGCAAAATTTATCTTGAGGGGGTTGAGAATGAGGCTCTAAAATAGTGTGCATTCCTTGATCATAGTGGCCAAGACCACATCCTCTACAATTAAATCACTAAAAATACATCATAGAAAATGAGGAATTATTGAAATAATTGATATCATCAACAAACAATACTTTGAGATCTTTATCAGGAGGTTTTTCTAAGGATGAATTGATTCTCCCATACACAAAAATCATGTGATTAGAGGAGGAGCTCACAAGGACCATCACACTAATGGTTAAGGGGGGATGACTAGGGTAACTAAAATCCCTAACTGACTCTATAATTAGGGGTATAAATGTAACACTATGTACAATATATTCTCTTATTCTAGGAGTAGTCATATGTATAACTACACAAGCAGTTTGAGATGGGGGTATTGGAGAGGTGGATGAGGATGAAGGCTAAAATTATCCATCGAAGGGGATAGGGATGTACATGAGGGTGGAAAAAAAGGATTGTGTGTTACTTGAACTATACCAAGGACATATGGGTTCTCATTAGATGAATTTTGAGGTGGGGGTGGATTAGGTACCATGGAAGAAGATATGGTTTGGGAAGATTGTACAGGTATGAGTATGGAGGATGTGGGAGAAATGATATCAAAAGGAGTGATGGTGGTTATAACCTATCTAATAATTGGAGTTATTGGAGTTGATATAGGAGCCATAGGCTGGTTAGTAGGATGGATAGAAGAAGTAGAAGAGTGTACTCTAGATGGAGTTGGTGGGGGGTAATGGACAAAAGGATCTAGAGAGGGAGGATAAAGTGGTGTGGGTGGGTATGTAAATAATATGAATAATGAGGAGGTTGAGAATGGGAGTGAGTGACTTGGGTGCTAGAAGAAGGGTGGAATGGTTGAGCAGTGGGAGAAGGGTAGAAGGAAGGTGGATAATATTGATGAGGAAGATGCAAAGAATATAAATGAGGTGTATGGATTTGATTTTGGATGAGAGGAGAAGCATTGTTAGTTCCCAAGGATGAAGAAGGAGGAATCATATTATGAGGAATTGAGTGGGTGGGCTATGAATTGGGTGGTGCAGGTGAGGAAGGGTACAAGGTGGTTGAGTGGTAATATGAGTTCAGTGGGATATGAGTGAGGGATATATGAGTGGAAAGTAAACAAGACTCATGTGGGTACATGATCATGTGATAATATTTCAAAGGTTCATTGTTTTCCAAAATATAGTGAATATAACCTTCATGTGTATATTTGAGATAATTATGCAATATTAAGGGTACATATTGTATATCTTGTATCTATGATCTACCAAGGAGCACATTATATAGCATTTATCTATCCAATACATGAAATAAGGCATGGATGATTCTAATACCAACTTGAATAGGTAGGATAACTATTCCAAGTGCTAAGCACAAAGTATTATTAAAGGCTTGTAGAGTGAAAGTGGAATCAACTATATGAGTGGGTGGAAGGTTGAGATATTTGAGGGTAAACAATGTGATGATGTTGATAGAAGAGCTTGTGTTAATCAAGACACATTTTAAAAATTTATTATTATTAGAAGCCATGATGTGCAAGGGTGGATTTGGTCCTTCGATCAAAATAGTTTTGATTTCATTGTCATAAAAGGTAATGGCCAACACAATACAAGTTTGAATATTACCCATAAAAGTAGAAAAAGCATTGGGATATTGGATTTGCATCTCTATGGCCTTAAGAATATCCATCAATGCTTATTTATGGGGAGGTGATTACTGGATTGACTCATAAATTGATACCTTTGGTGATGATATTTTGAGGCTACGAGTAAGCCTACGTTTAATATGGACTATCCACAGTTGATATGTTGTTGCTTGCATTGATGGTGGTAAAGTTAATGAAGATGAATCATTTTAAGGGTCAATTGCTAGTGCTATTTGATCAAGGTATCATCAATTTTTGGTGAAAACATGAATCATAACCATAAAACCTTGGTAATTTAGAATATTATTGATGTGATTGACTTGATTTGGTTGAGGGGTAGCTGTTGGGTCCCTAATGTTTGGTTGTGTTGTCCCATATTTTGGTAATGGATTTAGATATATACCAAGGTTTTGATTATATGGGATGAGAGGGTTATCAACTTTGATAGACCTATTTTTGATCAAATTATGCACTATGTGTTTAAGTTTAATGCAACCATTGATATCATGGACTTTCTATTGATGAAAGATACAATACAAATCTTCTCTACACCCTCTTACTCTAGGTTTATTTGGATATTCATGTCTTATTTTAGGTAAAGAGATTAATTGTGTGTCCATAACTTTTTTAAAACATGGTTGACAAGGGCTTTGAAAGAGGCATGGAGTTATATGGGGGCCATTGAGGATGCTCAGACTGATAAGTGGGTTTGTTGGGATTTTGAAGTTGAGCAAGAGGTGGTAAAATGTTGTATGTTGGTTGTTGTGATGGATATGAAGGTTTTTATGGTGGATGTTGAGGTTATGGGGATTGAGTGGTTGGACTACTCAATACAACCTAGTTGGCCTAGGTGGGCTTGGATTTATTGTTACTGTTGTTACCCTTGGAATTTTTGTTTGACAATTATTTATTTTGGGGCTTGGTATCTCCCTCTTGGATTTTGATGTCTTCAATGATTTTGGCTTGGGTCAAGGATTTCTCAAGAGTTCAATATTATTTAAGTTGTAGTAGGAGGGATATCAATTTAAAATAACTTTGAGTGAATATTTGAGTTAGCTTAGTGATGGGGATAGAAAATGGTAATTTAGTTAATACTACTCTCCATAAATTACCATAATCAAGGATAGATTCATAGTCAAATTGGCAAATGTTGATGAGATTTGTTGAAACTAAAAGAAAACATGCTGTATTTCATTGATAAGTTGTAAAAGTGTTACAATATGGTATTTTGATATCCTTTTACAACATGCCCTAAAGGCTATAAAGTAGTGACTCCATAATGAGGGACCCTTAACATCAAACATCTTTGTGGCACCATAGGAGCCTTCCTTTAGATCCTTATATGAGAGTGGGATTATGACATATACCACTATGAGCTACATCAATCGATCTCGTGTAACCCTAAAAAAAAAATTTAGATCATTTGGAGGTATGTCTTAATTAGGCCTCTTGTAAAAGCAACATAGTGACTCAAAAATCAAACATAAATGCTTCAAGAAAATATAAAAATTAGCTAAAATTGATATGAATATGAAAGGTGGGGGTTACCTTAGGCTGGCTTGGTAGCCTGAAAATGGAAAATGTACCCATTTGTATGTTTTTGGGTGATTGTATGGGTATAGATATTTTCTAGTTTCTCACTTGGATTGGTATTCCCTTTAGCCGTAGAGTCCACTGATGGAGTTTGGAATTAATCCAAAAATTGCTAGTGCTAGTTCTACCCATGGAATCACAAAATACTATAAATAAAACTCAGTGGGAGGAGTGTTAGCTATTTAGAATTATTGAACATGGATGAGGATGCAATTTGGTAGCATAATGATTCTTAGAATCTCCTTTTGAAACTATAGACATCATGGTTTATTTATATCCTTCTTGAGAAGGAAAAAGGGTACGGTATGTGGTGGGATAAGAGGGAGGAGAGAGATTTTTAATGAGTTAAGTATATGGGTAAGGCATTTCTATGGGTTTAAAGTGGGGGATGGGTGCTCCATGCCTATTAATCACCTAGGGAAGAACAAAAGGCTTAGGGAAAGGAAAATACACTTTATATTTAATTTGCCTTAAATGCCTTAAAGGGGAAAATGGTGGATGCTACATGAAGAAGGGTGGGTGTTTAGAGAAGTGTGTAGAGGGGTGTGAGTGGGGGATGAGGTGGAAATTACCTAGGATTTAGGATAACCTAAGGTTTAGGCTCGCTTAGGATTAACTTCACCTAGGGTTTAGGTTAGCTTTACCTAGATTTAGGGTAATCAAAATAATTTGTGAGTGTTTTATTATTTTATTATTAATTGTCACTGCACGAGGTCAAATATGATAGTTTTAGGTATCTACATCTATCAATGTGTTTTTTTTAACATTTAGAGCAAAGTGCTCCAGAAAGAGATTGGCCAATTATTTGAAATTGTACATGCTATGTTTGGGTAAGTTGTTATACCAGTCCAAGGCTCCTTCCACAAGGGTTAACAAAAAAGTGTAAAGCATGATAAGATCTATCTCATTTATGAGATAAAAAACATTGGTGAAAGTGCACAAATTATCTTGAGGATCTTCTTTTCCTCTATTCTTTTTAAATTTGAGCATTTCAAACAAGGGAGGGTATGGTAGTGTTGGAATGAAATGATGGATAGGGTAATTTTAGAGTTGACTCAGTGTTGGATTTTGGTACCTAGTGCCTATAACTTGTGATTTTAAAATATTGAACTTGTTAACCAATATTTGAAAAATATTTAGAGTGGCTTGGGAAGTTAAATAGGGTGCACCATGATGAGTCAAATGAGATGGTTAAATAGGGGGATATGATTGATGTGAATGAAGTAGATGGTAAGGATGTTGATTGGGGTTAGAAGAGGAGGCTTGGGGAACCTAGGAACCTAAGGGTGGATATTGATAGTGTTTATGAGAATGGTTGTTGAAATGTGTGGGATTTTATGGTAGTTATTACATTAGATGTTGATGATATGTGGGAGGTGGTTAAGGTTGGTGAAAAAGCTGGTACAAATGAGGGGGTTGTGTGGAAGTAAAATGATGTGGATGTTGGATTGGATGTGATTGGTATGGTTTTGAGGTGGGCTAATATTTTTTAGGAGTGGATTGGTATTGGTTAGATGGTGGTTGATGTTGGTGTCAGTTTTGAAATTGTGTTGTTGGTCACTGATGAGAACTAAGGATGGGAATACATCAAGGGTATGATGGGTGAACAAGAGGACCATGATGGATATTGGGTAAAGAAGGATACCTAGGTAGATATATGAGATGGAGGATTAAGGATATGGGGTGGTTATTGAGGAATAGTATGTGAAGAGTCGATGTGACATGGAAAATAGTAGGAGGCAATTAGAAAGACAAATAATGAGAAGAAGCAAGACGAATGTAAGATTATGAAAGACAATCAAAATAAGAGGTAGAAGGATGTACCACATGTGTACTAGTGATATGGATGGTAGTGGAAAAAGGGTAAGTTATGGAAGGAGTAAAATTTAGAGCCATGGATAATTGAGGTAAGTTAGAAAATTGAAAAGAAGAAGGGTTGGATACATGAAAATGGAAAGCAATATAAACTTTATCCTGATGAAATTGGTGAGAATTATGCATGATATAGGAAGGTGATATAGAAATGTGCTAACAATGTGATGAATGAACATGATTGGAAGAATATGGGTGGTTTGTGTTGGTGGTCACCGATATTTGACCTACTATTTATTGAGAGAATATGAGATTAGTTCCCTCAAGTGGGAAGAATTCTAATGGTATTCCAAAATTGGGTATGCTCAAGGTGGGGCGAATATTTATAGAATATGTAAGAGACAAAGGAGGATGATAGGGATTATAAGCTTACACCTAGGAGAGTGGGGTGTTAGTGCATGTAGCCACCAAATTTGGACACACTTCCAAATTATTAATGTTATTAAGACATCCTAATTATCCTAATAATGTGTAAATCACCCTCAAAAATCCCTGCCTCGATATCCATGCCAAAAGAAATAAAAAATAACTTAATTGCACTCTTTCCGACAAAATTGGATGATCCCGACGAAATCGGATGTATCCGATAAAATCAGATGCATCCGATTTTTTCCAAATCACACGTGCACCTAATTTAGGTGCCCAGTTGGATTTTGAACCTAATCTGGGCATCACCAGATTCTCGATGAAATTAGATGATCCGATAAAATTGGATACAATCGATTTCATCCAAATCAAGCCAAAACCTAATTTGGCCTAACAACCTAGTCTAATTTTACCACCTACCTGATTCCTCGAATTGAAGCAACCATTTAACCCCTCAGATTCATAGTAATCAGTCTGGTTGATGATATTTGCAAGAAGATCTTAGAGAAAAGAAGGAATTTTGGAGCTTTTTTGTAGGTTACAATGGAGAACATCGTTGTTAGATCATCATCCAAGGAGCATACAACCATGGCATCACTCTCAGTATACTTAGATCTTGTTTTTATTTGATTTATACTTAATTTTTCTATCATTTGTACAAATTTGGTTGCATCCAAATTCGTCCCTGTTGCATCCGATCTGATATCCTGCTTTGCAGAACTAGCCGTTGGATAAATTTGGCTGTGTACGATTTCATACATTGCGTACGATTTCGTGCACAGCATACGATTTCATACTTGTGTCCCTCTGGGGGAAAATTTCAAGCATCATATTGTTGATTTTATTTTATTTCCATTATATCATCCTTTATTACTTCAATATTGCACTGTAATTCTCTGTTATTGCTAGATCTATTACTTTATTATCACATGTTGCATATTAAAATAATCAATCTTCCATTTTCTCTATGGTTGGCTAAAAGAATCGAGGGGATTTGACTGTCATAGACCATGATATATTATGGCCTATGTAGATCCCCCTTCCCTAATTTCAAAATCTAGTGTTTTGTTATGCAATTGTAGGTTTCAGATAAATCCGTATGCATCCGATTTTATCTGACAAAATCGTACATCCGGTTTCATCCTATCTGCATCCGATTTCATATTGCATAATTGAATTCATCAAAATATTAGGTAAGTGCTCAAAATCTATTCTCTCATACTTAGATTTACATTCTCTGTTCTGTATGCATCTGTATTAAATCAAAAAATAGAAAAACTCCCAAAAACATAGACTTTATTACACTTTTCACAAAACACAAAAATACAAAAAAAGAACATGTTAGCATAGATAAAACCTTTGCATCTTAGTTAAACCTTATAATACTTTTTAGATAGATCTGTATGCCTTGTCTTCATTTGAAATTGAATTGCATATAGCTAGGTAGAAATTGCATTTTGGCCAAACCCTAGGTGTATGCTTTCAAAACAAAGAACACATCAAACTACTACCTCACCTAGGCATGGAAACCACCATAGCAAGTGTTTCCTGGTGAACCCCACCCCATTCATCGACAAACACCAAAGAGAGTGCAATAGAAGCACTTCTCATCCGAGTTGTAGATCCTTCATTTTCCCTCCCCCTTTCAGGCATGGATCCATTAGCCTGGGAGAAAGGGGTGCAAAAATTTTGGGCCTACATTCTTTGGTGAACCCGACGTGAACTACACAATTAGTATTAAATTTCATTTTCTTTACAAAAAAATAAAAATAAAATCTCATTAAATGGTAGAAAATAGACTTAATGAATCCTTCTTCATAGATCTTAGGAGAACACTTATTGAACAAGAGGTTAATATTTCCTATGAACGTGATGGAACAGAATGCCAAGTAGATTTGTGGCAACACTTTGGCATCATTGAAAACAAATCACAAGAAATTAGAGAAATTAGGAGAATTGATGTTGCTAGAGCCTTAGGACCTAGCTTCTACTCTCCTTACTTTGAAATCAAAAGAGGGTGTGAGCGTTGGCTTGCAGATAAATGAGCTAGTGTCCACACAAACATTTATCCTTGGGATAATTACTTGGAAGAAGCCTTAAACGTCCATAGATTCTTAGCATACTTAGAAAATAATGAAGTGACCCTAGAACAAAGAAAAATATTTCATAAAGCACCTAGGGCAATCTTATTTTGAGAGTATTGTTACGAGTTACAAGTCCAACCTTTTAACTCAGAGACTAAGGAATTTACATTTGTTCACTTCATTCAACTCTTAGTAGATGATTTCTCTTTTGAGGAAGAACACTACATGAGCCCAGAAGATTTAGAGCCCATTAATGACATCCATAGGCTCTTTGGAGAAGATTGAAACCATTTAATGTCATTTTCAAAAATCTTGTAAATATTTGGGTTAAAGCATAATAAATTGTTTGCTTAAAACAAAAAAACAAAAAAAACAAAAACAACAAAAAAACACCTTTTTAGCATCGCTAGGAAAGATGCCTAAACATTTGAGAAGTGGTAAACAAGTGGAAATTGGCTCTGAAGATGAGCTAGATATTGACCCTAATGTAGAAGCTGAAATAGAAGAAGTTTTAGAAGAACAAGAACATCAAATAGGACAAAGTGAAGAAGATGAAACCATCAATGATGTGGACCCAAAACTAGGACCTCGAGGAAGCATTCATTTTTAGTCCATGCAACATTTCTATGATTTCTTAAATCAAAATCGAACAACCATCACTAATGTGTTGGAAATAGAAGATCAACTTGCAAAGGGTGATTTTTTATGCTTAGAAGTAGCCTTTCGACTTCACCCACAACCTAAAACATATATGAACACTTCATTACAACATTCCACTAACAATGATCTCTCTTTAGATAATACTAAAAATATGCCTCCTCTAGAAGATAATTCCCAAGAATAAGTACTTGAACCACCACAACAACAACCTATTGGTGCAACTACTACAACTACTTCCAATCAAAAGCAACCATCTTCTTCTAATAACCCTACTTTGCTTTCTCAATATTTTCAACATGTATTTGCTCTAAATTCTTCTTCCCAAAAAAATAAAAATACACAAGTTCCAAGTTCTCCTCGACCAAATGTTCAACAAAACACAATTCCCTATAAACTTCAATATCCTCCTCATACTTCAAACCCTATGCATAATAGTATTCCCATCACAACTCCTTATATGGCAACGCAACAAACTTATTATCCACCACATGGCAACATAATAAACCAAAATAAAAATAATGAGCCACCACATCATCTTGAAGCTATAGTGAAGCAATTAGCTTCACGCTTAGATCAAATTGACCCATATCATCCTACGTATAGCTATAAAGAGATGTGCAATCAACCATTAGATCCTATGGTCACTGCTAGGCCATACCCTAAATGGTTCCCTATGCCTATTCTTCCGATCTATAAGGGAACATAAGATCCCATAGAACATCTTCATATGTTTAGGATAACATGTCATGACATCTCTTATGATGATATGCTATTGCTAAAAATATTCCCAAAAAGTTTAGGAGGAATGGCATTGGAGTGGTATTATCAGTTGCAAACACATTCCTTAAGAAATTTTGAAGAAACCGCATAAATGTTTGTACATCAATTTGGTGCTTACATAGAGAGGCATGTTACAATAAAGGACTTATATAACCTTAAACAAGGGAAAGAAGAGAGTTTTGGAGAATTCCTAGCTCGATGGAGGAAAATTTTGGGAAAATTACATTTTGCTTTACCTCCAAGAGAAATGCTAGACATCTTTATTGGGAATTTACAAGAACAATTGTCTTATGAGTTAGCTACAGCTACCGTGACCTCCTTTGACCAAGCTATAGATTTAGCAAGAAGGGTAGAGGAAGCCCTAATCAGGAGGGGACAATTTAAAAATAAATATGAAGATAAGTCATCTAAAAATCAATACAAAAACAAACATGTGGTAGGATATGGGGTCACGGATAGTAGACCCCCTCAAAATGTTAATACCATAGATACTACAAAAAATTTTGTGTTGAAAGCACCCCAAAAACCTCCATTACAAAATTTTACAAGATTGAATCAACCCTTGACAATGGTCTTACCACAACTAGTAGAAAGAGGTCTAATAAAATTGCTAGAGGTATGACAACCTGACCCCTCTCAACCTTGGTATAGACCCGACCAACATTGTGACTACCACCAAGTTGATGGACATCCAACAAATACTTGTAGAAAATTAAAACATGTAGTGCAAGACTTAATTGATGAAGGAAAATTGGAAGTGGAAAGCCCTCCACCTAATAAAAATCTTCAAACAAATACACAACCACAATAGGCACAAAATGTAAACCAAAATCTGGATATTTTCCAAAACCCATTGCCAAATCATGGCAAGGAAGTTGTAAATCAGCTAGACTATAAAAATACACCTCATCCAACAAGATATGTGGGAAAAATTGACAATTATTTACCATCTCAACCTCCACAAAATATTTTTGTGCCTACTCAATCCAATATGACAATTAAGCAACTCCAAGGAAGAAAACCACAATTGTCATCCTTGGATGAAATAAAAAGTGAATCAGAATCTGAAATAGATATTAGCTCACAACATGCTAATAGTTTAGAAGATGAGTCAGGGCCAATATTACCCATTACCGATTCACTAACCCTAGAAGAACCATTTACAAGAATAATGACCACTCATCCTTCATCACAACAAATTCTTCCTATCGAACAAGGTTCAACTACAAGACCACAAGTTGTCCGATCAAATAACATTGTTGGTACAATTGGAGCTGTTACTCGATAGCAAGCCCAAACACAAAATTCTCAACCTCAAACTCAAACAAATGATGTTGATCAATCACCTATTGTTCTAAAGTTACCTCATAAGGGAAATAACATAATTAGATCCCAACAAAAGACTCCATTTGATATCAATGAACAACTAGCTAATACAACAACTAGGATTTCCCTTTTAGACCTTCTTAGAACTTCAACCATCCACAGAGAAGAACTAATGAACACTTTAAGCCAAATGATGGTACCTCAGGATATAGAGCCAACTGCTGTAGTCAATGTTGTAGTCTCTCATGAAATAGACTACATTGATTTCCATGATAAAGACATTCCTCCCCAAAGTATGTATAGAGATAATCCTCTTTATATAACAACTTTAATTGGGGATGTTTGTGTTAAAAGAGTGTTAATTGATAATGGTTCATCCCTAAACATATGCACTTATGACTTCTTCAAAATATTTAGATTTAGGAAAGAAGATTTAAGATAAACTGAAATGATCATTAAAGCCTTTAATGATGAAACACAAGAGGCTTGTGGTGTAATATCTATTCCACTACAAGTTGGTCCCAGGATTCTAGACACATCCATATTTGTTGTACCCTACCCAACATCTTACAACATCCTTTTGGGATATCCTTGGATCAATGCCATGAGGGCAGTCCCCTCTACTTTGCATCAATGTGTTAAATTTAAATTTAAGAATCAGTTGGTCACTATTCATGGTGATCCTAGGCCATTTGAAATGTGTGCAATAGTAAAACCTATTAATGTTCCCTTTTGTCCTACTCTCTCATCATTAGAACCTAAATCTTCTAAGACCTCTTTACCCAAATCAGAACCATCACCTCCTTCTGAATCATCAAAACCTTCTAATGGGGATAATCCCTCTACATCATATCCTTTGATAGATGAAGTTTTACAAGATTTATCCACTGTATTGGAGCCCACAAAATAGGATGATTATAATGTACAAGATTCTCTTATCTTATCTCAATTACCACCATCTCCATGTATAGTTGGGTTACCACAAAAACAAAGAAGCATCTATCATGTTGGAAGTTGTACTTTCATTGTTGTTGGATGTGCTCTTGATAAAATTAACATTAGGTGAATGAGCTTTACATATGATGAGGATGGTTTCACTCGATGCTTCTTTTCTAATAAATATATAAAATCTAAACAAATTATGTGTGATATGGGATACAAAGGTAAAGGTTTAGGCCCCCTAGAAAATGGGATACGTGAACCTTTTGAGGTAGAGGAATGGCCTGCCCGATGTGGCGTAGGCTATATCCCCACAAAAACTCAACCTTTTCCCTTTGATGAAGATGATCATCTTATCACATATGGGGAATATTTAGAAAAGCAAGAACAACTAAAGAAATGTAAGAGAGCTCATGAGTTCTCTTGCAACATGTTATCAGTGGTACACCCAAAAATAATAGCTAATTCAGATGAATGTGTAGAAGGAGATATATTTTATGACATTTCTCATGAAGAAATTATGAGAAATAGGTTCTTCTTTGATGGGTCTATCCCATGTATAGCCCACGTTCAGACAACTACACAAGAAGAATTAGCTAACTTATCTTTAGAAGAACTTCAAGAAATGGGTGTTTCACCCGCTCCTCCCAATTTTGAAAGAGATCTAAGCATCGAAATAGAGGCCATCCTAAAAATTAATATTAAAACAGAAAATAATCCTCGTATGGTTAAAATCGGGACTAATTTAAATAAATAAGAACAAATTAAATATATAGAACTTCTCATAGAATATCCTGACATCTTCGCTTGGACATACACAGATATGCCAGGCCTAGACCCTTCTGTGGTTATGCACCACTTAGTGGTTCGTCCTGATGCTAAACCGGTCAAACAAAAACTTAGGAAAATGCATCCTAAAGTAGCCTTATTGGTTAAAAATGAATTACAAAAACTCTTGGATGTAAACTTCATTCAAGCTATAGATTATTCTGATTGGATATCCAATGTTGTTCCCATAACCAAAAAAGAGGCTACTAAAATCAGAGTTTGCACTGATTTTAGGGACATCAATGTTGCATGTCCCAAAGATGACTTTCCCCTTCCTAATATGGATCATATTATTGATTTCATAGTAGGATGTGGAATGTTATCACTTATGGATGGATTTTTAGGATATAATCAAATTCGTATAGCACTAGAAGATCAACCTAAAACTACATTTATTACACCTTGGGGGACTTTTTGTTGGAAAGTAATGCCCTTCGATCTAAAGAATGTAGGGGCAACTTACCAATGAGCTATGACATATGTATTTCATGATATGATGTATGACATCCTGCATGATTATGTGGATGACATCATAGCTCGATCTATAAAATAAGAAGATCATATCCTTGATTTATGATGAGTCTTTGATAGACTCTAAGAATATAAAGTCCGATTGAATCCAGATAAATGTGTGTTTGGAGTAAAATCAGGTAAGTTATTAGGGTTTATAGTTTCTATGCATGGCATAGAAATAGACCCTACCAATATTAAGGCTATCATTGATATGCCACCACCTAAAAATCTAATAAAACTCAGGAGTCTACAAGGTAAGCTCTAGTCTATCCATCATTTTATTGATAAATTGGTAGATAAATGTAAACCCTTTCTTAGGTTGCTTAAGAAAGATACCCCTTTCTTATGGGATAAGGAATGTCAAGAAGCTTTTGAAACCCTTAAGACATATTTACTTACCCCACCAGTGCTTGTTCCACCTAGACCAGAGCACCCTTTCATCTTATATATTTCTGCCTCAGAACTTGCGTTAGGAGCAATGCTAGCACAACATGATGAGGATAAGAAAGAATGAGCTATTTACTACATAAGAAGAACTTTAATAAGTTATGAAACTCGTTACACCCCTTTAGAAAAGCTCTGTTTAGCTATTGTATTCTCTACACAAAAACTACATCACTACATGCTTAGCCAAAAGACTTATGTCATCACAAAATTTGATCCATTATGATATCTAATGAGTAGGCCTTATTTATCAGGATGAGCAACAAAATGGGTTCTCGCTTTGAGTGAGTTTGACCTAACCTTTATTGGGTAGAAATCCATTAAATGTAAAGTCATAGCAGATCAACTTGTTTCTGCCCCTCTTGAGTCTACTCACCCTTTGATGATAGAATTCCCTGATGAATGTCTTAATCTAGATAATGATTCCTTAGAATCATGGTCTCTATTTTTTTATGGAGCCCATTGTATGAGTGGTGCAGGTGCAGGTATCATATTGGTATCCCCACAAAAGCAACTTATCCCATTATCCTTTAAACTCCAATTTACTTGCACAAATAATACAATAGAATATGAAGCTTTAATCCTTGGATTATGAGTAACCTTAACTCTCAATATTAGAGTACTATTAGTTTTTGGAGACTCACAACTCATGGTGAATCAAGTTAATGACATTTATCAAACCCGAGATGAGAAACTCCATCCTTATAAAGAATACATTTTAAAACTTATTTCTTTATTTGAGAAGGTTACTATAGAAGCTATCCCATGCACCAATAATCATTCTATGGATGCTATGGTAGTAGTTGCTTCTCTTATCCCTTTGGAGTTGGATGATGATCATGCTACTATTATCATTCATCAACTCTAAGAACCTACATCATTAGAGTCATGTCTAGAACCTTTAGAAGTATTCACAATTGAAGAAGCATTTTTAGAACCATGGTATGGAGATATTCTAAAATTTCTCCAAGATGGATCATTCCCAGATGGCTTTGATAGAAACCAATGATGATCATTGTGCAAGCGAGTTGTTCACTTCATAATTATTGGAGGTACTTTATATAAAATATATTTTGAAGGCATCCTCTTACGATACCTCAATATTAATGAATCCAAAAGAGCTCTAAATGAGGTCCATGATGGATCTTGTGGAGGTCATTTTAGTGGAGATGCCATAGCCAAAAAGCTCCTACGAATGGGATACTTTTGGCCTTCCATGGAAAAATATGCTCATGAATATGTACGTAAATGTGACAAATGTTAGAAGCATGCAAACCTTGTCCATGCTCCTACCCAAGAGCTTCAAGCTAGTTCTTCCCCTAGGCCTTTCTCAAAATGGGGCCTAGACATTATTGGGAAAATCAATCCAATTTCTTTAGATGACCATAAATTTATTATTACAACAATAAAGTATTTTACAAAATGGGTAGAAGCTATGCCATTGGCTTCTTGTATGGGAACCCAGGTCTCAAAATTTATTTTTAATCAAATTATCTATAGATTTGGGATTCCATCTACACTTGTTTTAGATAATGGAACATGTTTAAAAAACAAAGACATCAAAAAGCTTTGTGCAAAATATAAAATCCAGCATAGATGGTCTACTCCGTATTATCCACAAGGAAATGGTCAAGTTGAAGCATCCAATAAAACTTTAATTAAAATCTTAAAAAGGTTGGTTAATAAATCAGGATGAGATTGGCATACCCAACTATATCCAACATTATGGGCTTATCGAACTAGTGTTCGAACCCCTACTGGTGCTTCACCTTTTGTCTTAGTATATGGCATTGAAGTTGTATTTCCTTTTGAGCTTGAAGTCCCTTCTTTAGGTCTTTTACTTCAAAATGTTGAAGTAGGAGATGAATATCATGTTGGACGATTAAGCCAATTGGAATTACTATATGAAAAGTGTATAAATGCCTTAGAGCACCTTCGCTCATATCAAGATAAACTCAAAATATCATATTCTAAAAAATTCCACACTCGATATTTTGAGATTGGTGATCTAGTTCTTAAAGAAAATAAAAAAATACAAATGCTTAAAATGATTTAAAAGGAAAATTCCAACCAAATTGGTTAGGACCATTTATTATCACTACTAAATTTGGATCTGGTGCATATCGATTGGCAAATTTATATGGAAAATATCTTAAGGAACCCATGAATATAATGCACCTAAAATGATACTACGCATAACATCAAGCAATCTCACCACTGTACATAGTTGTAAATACTTTGTAATTATATTTCTTGCATCTACTTTAAATCATCATATTTAAAATCCTATATCAATTAGTTACATTTATCTATCAATCTATCAAAATAAAATTGGAACTCAATTACATATGCCATATGGTCACATCCATTTATTATTCCATTAGACCGATGTTGTCAAAATTCATAGTTAATTTTGGTTTACTTCGAAGAAATTCAAAATTATCTTGAACCACTCATCAAAATACACATTTTTAATAAAATCTTGATTCTTGGTATTGATTATAAATCTCTCTTGAACCAAAAACACTACTACTCCACTAAATAAATTTTGAAGTTTTGGAAACTGATCTTGCCACTTTTTGAACCAAAACACACTTACACATATTAAAAATGATTTTGCACAAGGGAAGATGATGCTACATAGTAGTCCTAGCTCCTTAAGTGAAAGGTTTCCCTTGCTATCCTATTATGTGCATGGTCTAGAATACTGAGAATTGGCAAAAGGACAAGCTCCTCCCTACCCGAATAAAATCCCTTGCTCTTTGTCTAATCTGAGCAAGTATCCCTTGAAAAAAAAGAAAGAAAGAAAAATGCCTTTACTACAAAGCAATAAAATCCCCTTGTTCAAAAACAAAAAGTGAACAAGAATCCCTACTCAAAGAAATCAAAATAAAATAAGGGGGTAATGAGCTTGAATCCCTAGAATTCCTCAGTTATTTGAACACCATGAGGTGATCCTCATTACAGGTTAGGTGGCATCAAGCCCTCTTGGCAATGGTGGTATCCTTATGCATGGTGACATGTCTGTCACATTAGCAACCTTCTTTTGTACAGACCAATGTCAGCTTGTGGATTAGCTAGCTTTTGGTAGCTTGTATTACATAGTAGTTAAGTCTAACTGAATGTATACAATCATGGTAAATGAATACATCTTTTGCACACACATTGGTTCTTAAAATTGGCTTGCATCACTACCTTACTCAAAATTGGTAAATGAATTTCATAAGCACACACATTTGATCCTTGAGAGATTTTGTATCATAATTAAGGTCAATATGGAAAATGAATACACAAATCACACACTGGTTCTTGATAAATTTGAAATCATCTTTGAAATGACCAAAATTCTCCTTGAAGGTTGATTAGCAAACGTCATCATTTCATCATGGATTTGTATGACTATTAGCATATGCAATTGATCCTAAAAAATAATTAATCTTGCATTTTTATACTTATCACTTAGCATAAATATATCAATTTTATTATATTTCATGATTACTTATCATTCATCAAAAACTCACATTTTGATCATACATAATCACTCTTTCATAACAACTACAAATTTGACTTCGCGATGATGGCATGAGACAACCCTAATAAAAATCTCTTTAGGAATATTATGCCTAGCGCAAGTCCTTTATCCAAATTTATCATGCTTGATTATTATCATTGTACAAAACCTCTTTTTAATATTAAAATAAAATTAATCTTAAAATTCACACACATTACTTATCATCAACTACATTACTTTCAATCAACAAACTCAAAATACTTTTGGATCATAACCCTTCGAGGTTAGCAATATAACAAAACCTCACACAAGATCCGCTTCACGACTAAAGCGAGCAAACAACCTCCATAAATAGTCATAAACAAGCACACATCTTCGAGGTATTATTGCTAATTGATCAAGATCGTAAGGGTATATTTCCTAACACAATTATCTTTCTTCTACAAACAATTCAATCACACTACATTACAAACATCAATTACTTTAAATTACACTCTACTTCCCTACAATGATATCTTGATTAAAGCATGAGAAAATGAACATCAAAAACCATAAAAACAAGAACTAAAAGCATGATTATGTAGATCATCAAAAACAAATTACATTACACATTCACACATCAACATCATCAACACATCAGATAAACCATAGATATATGTATATATATACTATCAAAAGATATAATAGAGTACAAAAATCAGTCGATTGGTATACCACAATCATAAAATCGGTATACTCAATCACTAGGGGGTACACCACAAAATCTAGCTCAGTGTATCATCCCCTAGAACCCCTAGAACTCTAGGTGTCATCACCTGAAGGTGGTCTGGGCTCACAAAATGGAGTAGCCCTAGACACTATCCTAGATCCTAATCTACCCTGACTAGGAGGAACACACTCTAGGGGTAAAGTAGTCCTTTGACCCTTCGAAACAAGCTAATAATATAACATCTAATAAAAATGCCCACTAATATGAAGAACACAAGCTTATACTGAGAGAGGGGGTGACCAGTATAGCACCCACTTTTTACTTTATTTCCAAACCAATATCAATTAGTGTCCTTAATTATAGTAACCAAATATAGCATTGTGCATTAATGACATAGATAGCAATAGTAAGCAAGAGCACAAATCACCACACACAATTGAGACACAAGATTTAACATGGTTCCCCCAATGTAGGGTAGTCCACAAGATAATCTCCTTATAATATTTCATAAATAAATAGGGATCCTTATCTCAATATAAATGATTACTTTGATATGCTTAAATATAAGCTATCCAATGATCTTCTTAGGTGGGAAATCCACTTATCTACTCGACTAGGCAATCCACTTATCTGCTTAGCTAGGCAATCCACTGATCTGCTTAGCTAGGCAATATTGATCTGCTCAGGTAGGCAATCCACTGATCTGTTCATCTAGGAAATCCTAATCTACTTAGGTAGGCAATCCACTGATATTCTTGGTAAGGAAATCCACTAATATACTTAGCTAGGTAATCCTAATCTTCTCAGGTAGGCAATCCACTGATCTGCTCAACAAGGCAATCGACTGATATGCTTAGCTAGGCAATCCACTAATCTGCTTAGCTAGGAAATCCACTAATATGCTTAGCTAGGCATCCTAATATGCTCAGGTAGGCTATCCACTAATATGCTTTAGCAATCTCACCAAGAACCTACTCAAAATATTCTCTAGCAAGCTCACCAAGAACTTGCTCAAATATGCTCCAACAAGCTCACCAAGAACTTGCTCAAATCTACTCCAACAAACTCACCAAGAACTTGCTCAAATATGCTTTAGCAAGCTCACCAAGAAATTTCTCAAATCTATTCCAACAAGATCACCAAGAACTTGCTCAAATCTACTTAGCAAGCTCACCAAGAACTTGCTCAAATCTTCTTAGCAAGCTCACCAAGAACTTGCTCAAATGTTGTTCCAAATCTATCCACAAATCTATCCCAAAAGCCTTCTCAAAGGCTCAATCAAGCATACATAAAAACTACCTCAAATATGTCTAGAAATCTATCCCAAAAGCCTTCTCAAAGGCTCAATCAATCATGCACAAAAGCTGCCTCAAATATGTATATAAATCTATCCCAAAATCCTTCTCAAAGGCTCAATCAATCATGCTCAAGTAGCACTCAAATATTATCCACAAATATATGAAGGCAAGGCTCAATGATGAACTCAACAATGTATGACAATGCACTTTTCAATGGATGACAACAATGATCCACAATGATCTCAAATCAAATCAGAATATAGAATAGTTTGTTTTATGGAACTTGAACAACCACTCCACTCATTCACTTGACTAGGCTCAAAAAACTCTACTCAACCAATCACCACAAGGAACAACTTTTTCTCACAAACCCTAGTTCAAGCATGAAATAATCAATTAAAAATATTTCCAACAATGCTCAACCACAAATCTCACATAACAATGATACTCATGTTCTCCTCTAACTCAAGTTCAAGTTCTTTGTACAAGCAATGGGCTTCAACAATAATGCTTATAAAATAAGGTTTAATCACAACTCTCAAACCAAAAAATCTTGAAGCATTCAACCAATCTCTTTCAAAAGGGAATTCACAATCAATCCTTTTCTCTCCAATGATATTTCAGAAATCAACCACCATAAATAATCAATAGAGAATATTGCCCATACCTTATTGATGCCAAGAAGTTGTCCACAAAATCTGCCACACTCAACACAACTTTCCTTTCCAATCTCAATGAGGGTTAGTGGACTTCAAATAATAATCACAATGCAAAAATATAACTTTAATACACCTTTTTACTCCAACTTTAATTTTCACAACCACCAAAGTCCTTTTAATGAAAACCCTTATAAAAAATAATAATCAATAAGCCTCAAAGTAAATCTCAAAAATTACTTTATATCAACTCCTTATTTCTCCTAAATTTTAATTCTCAATACAATAATTTTCATAAACATCAATTAAATCATCAACTCATCCAACCTTTAAAATAATAATCACAGCCCTTATAAAACAAGGTTAATTAAAAATTTAATAACCTTTAATAACCTTATAACTCCAACTTAGGGCATAAACCAAAAATTAATCAAATAAAAAACATGTGTTACCTCCTCAAGGGAATTTGAACCTTCGACTTGCCTCAATTATATTCGAATGCCTTAAGCCGCAGCCAAGCTGTCGCACGAGCTACGAGCTTGTTTGGGAGGGAAAGGCACCATGTGCTTCAAAACACTCCTTCCTCATGGAAACCTAAAGCACTTCGTGCACTCTTTATTCCAATGCCTTCTAACATAGCCAAGGGGATTTGAAACCTTGACGTTCGTTCTACCACTTGCCTTAGCTAAAATCCAATTGTCAATGTTCCACACTGACCAAGGCGACTAGGGTTTCACACACTGTCCGATTTATTCTTCGCTTCCATCACTTAACCCTCTTTTGCATGAGCTCTTTTTGCTTTCCAACAATCACATTAATTCATGAGCACAAGCTTAAGGATTAATAAACCTTAGGTATCAGTTTATATAGTTTTCTCCCTCATATTCAATGACGTTGGTGGATTAATTTTATTTTTAATTTTAAAATTAAAATTTAAATTTTAAATAATTTAAAATTTAAACTGAATATTTAAAATTAAATATCTCCATCATCGAGGCACCTTTTTCGATAAAACAAAAAGGCAACTTTGGTTTTAAGAAAAACCCATTTCAAATATGCCATCCATGGTTTTAAATAAAACCTTTTATTTTGCCTACCTTGGTTTTCACAAAAAACCTGTATATATCCATGCTCTCCAAAATATCATAAATGATTATTTATGAAGTGCTTTTGCCACCAAAACTCAATGTGATCCATGTGACATCAATGATAACATAAAATAACTCAAATTGCCAACATGAGATGATCCATGTACCTACATCTAGGCTACCTGATATTAAGCTTGGATTACAAGGGTATGTGCCTATGTAAGTTGTCCCTCTAGTTACTAAACACAACTCACTTGAATGGTGATTTGATGCCTTAGACTATCATTCTCTACCTGTAGAATAGCCACCTCTCCTACGCTGCTCAAATCTCCTATCTATTTCGTAACATTCTTTATAGGTGAATCTAGTATAGGTATAGTATGAGTTTCTCACTGAGGAGAGGGAACTATCTTCCCTTGTGAAGGAGCATCCTACTATGAGCCTCCCTCCTACTAGTGCTATCTCCTCTCCCCCATCAATCTGGAGAGCCTGCTAAGTAAAATCCTATGGTTGTAACCCCCTTGCATTTGAGGCCTTTGTGATAAAAAACCTCCTTGTGTCTTAGGTCTTTCTATTTGTGGCTACCTCTGCCTATGTCTCTCCCCCTCATATCTAGATAATAATTGCCTAGATACCTCTCGAAAGGCCTCCTATATTTGACTAGCTATACCTCTCTCTTGAGTAATCCTCATTGGAAAAATACTAGCATACCAAGTGAAATACCCATCTGCAACCCCTACATCATCACCCTTTTCTAGGGTGACTGTTGACAATATTGTCATATTCCACCAAGGGGTAGAGAAATTAAAGCTTTGTATGATATTTGTTTTGTTGAAAGTTTTCTTTTGTTTGTAAGATTTAGCAATTTTGGTTTTCCCTATCGCCCCCTGGTGGAAAAAATGAAAAAGAAAAGAGCTTCGGGCCCGAAGCACTTCAAATCATCACTTCGGGTGAGAACTTTGTCGAAAAAAGTATGAAGGAAATGCTTTGCACCCGAAGCATTCCCAACGGCTACTTTGGGTGAAGAGTTTTGCTAAGCGGCATCCAAGCAACTGCGCCAAAGAAGAAAAGATAGCTCGAATCAGCTAAGGCAAAGAAATTACTTTGGGCCCGAAGTATTTCTAATATCCACTTCGACCAATTTTCACCCAAAGCAGTAGAGGTCGAGAAAGTGTTTCAAACGAAACTCCCCTGAACCGCCATTTCAAAAGAAGATCGGCGCGAAGCGTTTTTCTCGACCCATCAGCGAAGTAGTTTTTCTAGCGAAGCAGCGAAGGATAGAGGGAGATCGTCTTTGGCACTCCATGCCCCCAAAGTAGTTTTGTGAAGCGAAAATCAGTGAGGCGCTTCCCAGGAATGCTTCCCAAGTTGGGCATTTTCCCAAGGCGATTAGAGAACCTCATAAATGCATATTTTCTTGCTCGATAAGCCCGCTACTCATTTTTGGCAATTGGATGCGAAGTATCAATCTGTGAAGAAGAGCCCGACAAGCATGGCCGCCACTCGAGCACTGCACTTATAATCCAAGGACACCCAGGTGGCTCATTTAATGCAACTTTCCCCGGCTGACTCGGTCACCATTACAAATTTTGGTAGCCTATTTGAGAGATCATCCACAATAGCAGAGAGGAGCCAATTTCTCAGGGCACGAGGGTGTACTCCGCCGTTTTTGTAATAATGATTCAGAGGGTCGGGTCCTCTATAAAAACCCAGTCTTTGCAATGTAAAAGGGGGGGAACTTTCTACTAGAAAGCTGTTGTAACTTGATGTCCTGCATTTAATACTAAAGACTTGTATACTCCATTTCTCTCTTTTATGCTGCCTTCTGTGCTTAATTCTTTTGTCTTTTCTCGTTCGCGTACTGAGACTCTGAATCCTGAATCCGGTGTGTGATCGGGGACTGAACCCCTAAAATTTTCCCTGAAGGATACATAGGAGGGGAAAAATGCCTTGTCACTTTCCTTTATACTGCCTGGTGGATTGAGGTTTCTGTTATTCCCTTATCTCAATCGCTGTTACTCTGAATCCTGAATTCCAGTGAGAGAGAAAGGAGAACCCTACGAACCCGTCTAGAGGATACATAGGAAGTTTGGCATTTTGTTTCTTTCATGTTATTCTTGGTATTTCTTGCTGCTATTCGAGTTGTTAGTGAGTAATCATGCTTCCTGTTCTCTCCCACTTTAAATCATCATCTTCTAACCCTTACTCTTTTTATTTCTTTCTCTAACCCTTACCCCTTTTTATTTCTTTCTCTAACCCTTACCCCTTTTTATTTCTTTTCCTAACCCTTACTCTATTTATTTCTTTCTCTAACCCTTACTCTGTTTATTTCTTTCCTGCACTCTTGTCTCAAACCCCAAAAGTAGATTAGTATAGGAGCCGACCTTTCTTCGAAGATTGGCATGAGGGGCATCTCTTCCCCTTGGCCTTTCAATGTTGGTCGCAGGTCTAGGGTGCACAAACCCACCGAAAGTCCTTTCCTATGTGGATTTGATGACCAACAATTTTTGGCACGCCCGATGGGATGCAAGGTCCCATATTTGAGAAAATTACTAGCCCGTCTTCACCAGAGCCAGTAGTTCCAACAAGTTCCTAGTGAGATCCGGTTAGTCTCATCCCCTGAGCAGTAGTGAGAATCGATACTCTCATTACTAAGAGACTCTTAGCATCTGTCGACTCTGTTTTACCCGATAATATTCAAGTTGTAAAGACCAGTACTGAAGCCTGTGCCTTCATGCAAACAAGATGGAGAGTTAGGAATAGAGGAGAGGAAATCGAGTTCTTTGAGCTTGATATTGATGCCTTTGGGGAACGCTCTAGGTTAGTTACCCCTGAATATCTCTTATGTGGGACATCCTCACAAGAGGCTACTGTTGATGAGCAAGGCCTAAATTTTGATAGCACAACAGCTAGTTTTCCTCTGAATCCTCCCAACTCATCGAAGCATCCTAGTGCCTCCGTTCCCATTGGCCTTTCGATGAGCAACCCAAGAGGGACTTCGGGGACCTTTGTTCCACAGAACCTAGGCACAAATATGGCACAACAACAACAACAACAGTAGCAAATGCAGTAGCAACTGCCACCCAGATTATTTCCAGCATGGAATTCTTCATCATCATTGAATCTCACGGGCCAAGGGCAAGTTCCACCTGCTGTAATTAAAAAGCTCTCGACGTTCGATGAAATCGAAAAGACTGCTCTAGAGCATATCCAGGACATCATTTCCCTGGCGGTAATCCATGATATCATAGAAGAGCGAGTGATGGTAAAGCTCCTGGTTCTCTCCCTTAGAGGAAAACTCCTCTATTGGTATAAATCTCTGCCATCTGACACTATTACGGGATGGGACCAGTTAGTCGAGCAGTTGATGCAAGGCTTCAACGAGTCCGCCAATCCAAATTCTCTTCTGTAGCAATTCACTTCAATCCAAAGACATCCACAAGAAGAGATTGTAGACTTCAATTTTAGGTTCGCTCGAACCTGGAAAAGAGTCCCAGTTGGACTTCACCCAACCAAAAAAGTCGCAACGTACTACTTCCTTTGGGCCTTCGACCATGATATCAGACTTATGATAAGGTACTCAAATGTCAATACTTTTCCAGAGTTGTATGGGTTAGCCAAGAAAGCAAAAATGGACCTCATAGCCATGGGTAAAATACCTCAAAGAATGCCAATGCCCATACTCCCCGAGTTCCTTCAAGCCCAGTACACGAGCGTAGTCGCTCCATAGATTTCTACAATCCTTGCATACCCGATCTCATCTTGGAACCCGAATACCATTGTGTCGTAGATCACCACTCCACAAATACATTTCCCCACACTTTAAACTATGCCCCCCACCATCACTCCAACATTTCCAATGTTGCCAGCACCCCTCCAACATCCTGCCCTACCTTCGATACCGACTATGGCTTCTTTACCATCAGTTCCTAAGGCCGATGATATGCAGACCAAGATACTGCAAGAAATGCAATCGTTAAATGCCACAATGCAGACCTTGTCCAATGACATGACCATTGTCAATAAGAAGCAAGCACAACAAGAGTTTCTACCAAGAAGGTCTTATCCCACGCCTGAACTTACCAGAGATCAAGCGGTCCATCAAGGAAAAGCTTTGACAAGAAATGCTATGATAGATGAAGCCCCAAGCACTTCTGATCATGTATATTGGTGCTCTACATGTAATTATCCTCATGAGGAGAATACATGCATGTTGCATCAACACTATGTGCAGACACTAGAAAGCAATGGTCAAGGTGGTCAAGTCAACGTCATCAGACAATTGGATCAGAACTTGTCAATTGGCGAGGAATAGCCAGTCGCAGTCCTCACCAGGGGAGGTAAAAAGTCGATAGAGGTTGATGCTACTCAGATGGCTCCCTTGAAGGTACACGCTCGATTTGAGAAGGGACAACCATCCTCTTTGGACTCGAGCAAAGCTCCTCTACCATATCCAGTCAAAGAAAAGGCCCAAAAGACCACTACCGAACCACCTCAGGTGGAGACCAAAGAACAGGCTAAGGAGAAGCTCAAGTTTACCTCACTCACCAAGCAACAAAGGGTCGAAGTGATAGAGCAATATCACACCAAGTATGAACTAAGAAAGGAACCTGAGGTGCATATCTCCCTAGCCTACAACATTGTAGAAGAGTTGAAGAGGATTCCAACCAAAATCAGTTTGTATGATGCTCTGCAACTTCTTGGACAAGTGGACCTGCTACAAGAATCATTAAAGAGGATTAATACAAAGAAGGCATAGCCACTCACCCCAGTGCAAACCATGTCTACGTCCATCAGGAGAAAAAATAGACCACCACAATTCTACTTATCCTTAAAAATGGAAGGGTATATCATGCATAACTGTATGATAGATTTTGGAGCCATGACAACAGTCATGCCGAAGGCAGTATGCAAAGAAATAGGCATGGAATACACATGAAGCAGTCACAAAGTCCTCCAGTTGGACGGTACCCCAGTGAAGACTATAGGTGTCATCAAAGACATTCTTATTTAGGTACATAAGACACCTCAAATCACAGTCATACAAGACGTGGTAGTCGTGGACCTTTAGCCCTACTTTAGCATGTTCCTATTGAAGGAATTCATAGCAAAGCTGGGCGGATATCTATCCATGAACTACACTCATTTGGAGATCCCCTTCAAAGGGAAGAAGGTGAAGATCTATAATGAAAAGCCTTCTACATTCCTGGTTTAGAAGATGTCCAAGGAAGAGAGCAGTGACCCTGTGCATACGATTGTGGAGGAACTAGAGCAAGTGGATCTGGTCCAAGAATCCCTCGCACAGTTGTGTTGTGAAGATGAATTTTCATTGGTAGATTTCAATGCCATGATAGAGACTGAGATGGGGTGCTACACCATCGCCAAGTCTAAGAAACCAACCAAAATGGAGGGGAAGGTTTCTGCTCAAGAAGGACTATGGAAATTGTTCTTCGATGGTGCCCGATGCAAAAAAGGTGTCAGGGTAGGAATCCTTAAGATTTTGTCATCCGGTGAGCAAAAGAAATATTGCTACCAATTGAAATGGAGCTCCACCAACAATGCAATAGAGTATGAAGCCTTGTGCTTAGGACTCAAGAAAGCTAACAAGTTAGGCATAAGGCATTTTCAAATCTTCAGAGATTTTGAACTAGTTTGCAACCAGGTCACCAACAGATGCTCTTCAAAGAATAACTATCTTAAATCATATCGTAATAGGGTATGGGACCTATTCGACCAGTTTGAATCCCTCAATATATAGTCTATTCCATGAGAAAAGAATCGACACGCAGATGTCTTAGCATCCTCGCAGCCTGATACTCTCTAGTGGATGATATGGTGCATAAGCCGAAGGCTGTAAGGATGATCTATAGACCGTCTATCCCAGACAGAGATTTATACTAGCAAGTTTTTGACGACGATGAGCATATTGTCAATTTCATGATCCAAGAAGATGCTATAGTCAAAGACCAAAGCCCTGATGAGGAAGAATACGAAGGATTGGTCTAGTTGAAGAACAACCACGTTCCCAAGGGATTTATCATGCTTGAGAGCCTTTTCAATAAAAATGATCGACCGCTCTCCCACAAGATCCAGATCAACGCACAACAATATCAAGATCTAGAACTGGAACCTGGGAAAGTAATAAATGTTAGGACCGATTGTACTTCAAAATAAATAGAGCGAATACAATGTTTGTGTAAGAAGTACCCAGATATCGTAGCTTGGTCTTATCATGACCTCAAGGGATATGATCAGCAGCTGATCCAACATACAATCAAATTACAAGAAAGGGCAAAACCTTTCTGATAGAAGCAAAGGTTAGTTAATCCAAATATCGAGGTCCTAATGAAGGCCGAACTGCTAAAAATGCTCGAAGCAAAGATCATTTATCTCGTCAAGAATTCTTCCTGGGTAGCGAACATGGTCCCTATCAAAAAAAATAATGGAGACATCTGGTTATATGTGGACTTCCACAACCTGAATCATGCTTCCCTCAAGGACCACTATCCTCTCCCGTAGATCGATCAGATCTTGCATTCGGTGGCTGGAGCTCAACGATTCTCCTTGCTTGATGGTTTCTTTGGATATAATCAAATCTGGGTTAGGGACGAAGAATAGCATAAGACCACATTCAAAACCAAGTGGGGCACATTTTCCTACCAATGAATGCCTTTTGGCCTCTCGAACGTGGGAGTTACTTTCTAGAGGGCGATGGACCTAGATTTTGGTGAGCTTTTGAACAAGGTTATCGTTATCTATTTGGATGACATGATCATCTTCTCCCAAAGGAGAGAGAACCACCCATAACATCTTCAACAAATTTTTGAAAAATGCCAAGAATTTGGCATCTCAATCAATCCAAAAAAATCTATCTTCACAGTCAGCGAAGGAAAGCTATTGGGACACACAATTTTAGAAAAGGGTCTCACCGTAGATCCTGACAGAGCCGAAGCTCTGATGAAGCTCCCAATACCAACGGATAAAAAGGGCCTTCAATATTTCTTCGATCAGATTAACTTTGTAAGGAAGTTTGTCCCAGAATTCACCCAAGTCATTAAGCTGATGTCTGAGCTTTTAAAGAAGGGCATAGAATTCATCTGGACAAAAGAGAGGAGAAAAGCATTCAAATAAATCAAGGCCCGAATTGTTTAGGCATCGGTCTTGATCAACCCCGACTACAGTTGAGATTTTATCCTGTATGCAATAGGAGAACCTGAAAGCTATGTCGTGGTCTTGACACAAAATGGGGAAGATGGAGAGGAATGTCCCATCACATTCCTCAGTCAGATAATCAATCCCCATGAATAAAAGTACAATTTCATCGAGCGTCAAGTGCATGCAGTAATGAAGTCTCTTAGGAAATTCAAACAGTTCATTTCTTAGAGTTGAACCACAGTCTTCGTCATTCACCCCGATGTGCATAGTTTCATTATTCAGGGGGAACTGGGAAGCAAGAGAGCTGGTTGGGTAAGCAAAATCCAAGAGTTTGATATTGAGATCAAGCCCACAAAACTAGTTTATGGTCGTGCATTATGTCAAGAGTTGGTGAAGAGCGCAACGGTCAAAATAACAGACTATCAGTCGGATGACTCACCAACAGGAGAATGCCTCACTAATTAATAAGAGGCTGAGAAAGATTGGGTCGATGAAATAGTGGAATATTTCAACACCAGAAAATGCCCCTCACATCTGAATGCTTCGCAATGAAGACATTTCAAGATGCGGTCCACCTGATACACTATGCGCCCAGAAGGCCTGTTTTTCAGGAACATCGACGACATCCTCCTCAGATGCATAAAAGATGATAAGAGGAGAATCCTGGGAAAATTTCATTCAAGACTATCAGGAGGACACTTTATTGGAAGAGGGATGATGTGGAAGATAATCAAGGCGGGTTACTATTGGCCCACACTCTTTGTTGATGCCTTATCCATTTGCTGCAGGTGCGAGCAATGCCAGAGATTCATCGGCCAAAGTAGAAATGCTTCGATGCCCCTCTGATCAATACAGGTGGAAACACCCTTTCAGCAATGGGGACTGGATTTTGTAGGGGCCATATCGCAAAACTCCTCCATTGGGCACAAATTCATTCTAACTGCGACTGATTACTTCACCAGGTGGGCCGAGGCAGTCCCCACAAAACACGCCGATCAAGATACTATCATCACCTTCTTGGAAGGATTGATTACCCACTTCGGTATCCCTAAAGTAATTATTACTAATAATAGTCATGGTTTCATGGGCACAAAGATCAATGAGTTCCTATACAAGTATGGGATATATCACAAGGTGTCTTCCAACTATTACCCCCAGGGCAATGGATTGGCAAAATCCACCAACAAAACCCTATTGAGGATACTGAGAAAGCTGATCGATCAAAACAAAAGAACCTGGAACCTCCTTCTGGATCGGTCCTTATGGGCCGATCAGGTTTCTATCAAAAGGTCAATCAAGACTTCACCTTATGCTATGGTCTACGGCAAAGAGGCCATCCTGCCCACTCACATTGAGATACCTGCATTACAGCTGTTAGAAGAAGATGGAGCCAACCCGATGGAGGAACGCCTGGTCTAGCTACTACAACTAGAAGAGGAATGTGAAAAGGCCTACTAGAACTTCACATGACATGCTAAGGTCACCCGAGAATGGTTCAAAAGGAAATCATCCGATCACACATTCAAAGCAGGAGACCTGGTATGGAGGTGGGATTCATGGAAGGCCAAGCCTAGGAATCATGACAAAATGGATGCATTCTGGGATGGACCTTTTGAAATAATAAAAGTGAATTTGGCCAATTCCTTCATCCTCAAAGATGCGAATGGCCAATTTTTACCAATCTCCGTCAATGGTCTCCACCTGAAGACCTTCAATCATTGAGGTATGTACACTCCAAAAAATAAAAAAATTGCATATATCTTTGTATATAGGGTTTCAGTTCTTTGTCTGTAATCTATTCAAAATATCACGGAGAGCAAGCACCACTTCAACCGCAAAAGCTAGATTCCTAGCTTCAGCTTCACAAAGCATGATCAAAATCACCTTCGGGGGGTTTCGGTCCGAAGTAGCCAACGAAGGGAAGTTCGCCACGAAGCAGTTCATCCTCGTAGAACCAAACCACATGCAAATCAAGGAAATGGAAAATGCTTCGCTAAAGAAATGTGCCAAAGGCATTGTTTGAAGTAATTCTTGGTGAGGCCCTCCTCAATGAAATAGGGTTTTGGTCAACAGTATTCATGAATCGAAGCAATAGCGTGGCAAAGGGGAACTTCTAGCCCAAAATAAAGGAAATTAGCTTGAAGAAGAACTTTGCAGTGAAGTATTTTCTACACCAACTCCATATCGCTAAACCTCGCATACAAGGCAGACACATTTAGGATGTGCCTCAGGGAAAATGTCGACAACAGCCTCGAAAGGGGGCCAAAGCTGATGAACTCAATATGAAAGAAATGACACTCATCCTAAGGCAGTTCGTTAACCAAAAAGCCATGCTAAAGTACCAGGTGGCAGCGATTCGCATTCCCAATACAAAATCCAATCATCGAATTGCATGGCCCCACGTACGATGCTGCCATATGGCCAATCAAATGCCATAATGATACTTTTGGGTCAGGCCCATGAAGTAATTATGGTAGTTGCCATAAATGCCGAAAGTTGCCCTCCGAAGCTATAAAATGCAGATGCCCATTAAGAACAAACCATTTGCAAGTGTGAGAGTCGAGTTTGCATTCTGTCACCTCGGAGAGCTTCTACATCAAAGGTTCCACTATTCATCATGATTATCCTGTCCCTTGTTTTGAGGTGCAGAACTATTCCACATCATAAGTCATTCTGCTACGATCGTTCACGATGGGAAAGAAGAACCCCACTCAGAAGGGAAAAGAACTAGATACGATGGTTCCAGAGAAGGTGAGAGCCATGGAAGAAAAGAAATAGAGACCTAGGAGGGTTAATCCTCCCCCACTCCCAAGAAAACAAGTGATGGAAGGAAGGGAAGAGTCCGATGATGAGCCCAGCATAGAACCACCTGTCGATAAGTGGGTGAAAATCAAAGACCTAGAGCTCTCAAGAAGCATGTTCGAGCTTTGGTATACCATCGACTTCATGTGAAGTAGGCTCTTGACAGAGAAAAAGAGGGCCATGATGTATTATTACCACACATACTGGTATCTAGTCCCTCCTACACATCACTGCCCCGAGCTCATGTACGCCATCGCTCAGAACTACCAACCACAAACCAGGCAGGTGTTGGATGCCTCGGGTCAAAAGTTGTTTTCCATTCTGAAGGAGGATGTGCAGGCAGCGTTCGCACCATAGCAAAGGCCACCAAAAGGCTATACCATTTGCAATGTCAGCCTAAGCAAACAAATGGAGAAGTTCACCTCTAATCCCTTCATCCTGAGCTTTTTGCATGAAAACCTCAAAAGTGGACTTTCTTCTGGCAAGCGACCCCAAATGCCCCTGCCCTTGGAGGCCTTCAAGAGCACAAATATATTCTCTATCATTGCATGGGTGGCAATATTTTCAAGTGATACTTTGGTATACCCATGGTAGGTGTCGCTAGCCGAATGCATTTCTAGAGGAGAGTTCTACGCCCCCAAGCACCAACCCAGTTTTCTTTGATTGGGTAGAATGGGTGGCCCAAAATCTGCATATGCAGTTGATATCCATGAAGAATGCTGGTGAGGAGCTGCACTTCCAGCCTTGTTCCTTCTTGGTTTGGCTCTTCTTCTTTCATGTACATAAAGCCCTTCACCATTGTGATGTTTCACCAGTCGACGAGGATGGGATCCCTTTGCCTGTATATCAGTGGACCCATCTCCTGCTGAGGTCGGAGTCCTATTACCCTTTCAATCAGTAGTTTTTGGGACCTGTGATGCACATTATGAAAAATTCTAGCCCTCGAGTGCCTCTCTGCCTCTCAGCAATTACCCTTCCTGCTACCTTTTTTCCCTTCAGAGTACCAATTTGCCTTGGAAGTTGCTCGGCAAAGCGACACGATCGACAAAGCTTACGACCACGGGTAGAAGTGGGCACACACCTGTGACTTCCCCTTCAAGATGGGAGTGATTTAAGTCTTTGCCCTAAAGTAGAACATATACCTGGAGGAGAAGCTCACTAATTTTGGTCTGATTTAGATACCACAAAGGTGGCTCTACGACCCATTGGGGGTGATGAGAGATCACTTGAAAAGCAAAAACTTCCATGTCTATCCTCACCCCAAAATTTTGGAGCAGAGAAATAACCCCAATGGTATGGACCTAGAGTGGCACTTAGAGGAGATGAGGACGTTGCCTCCTTGGCATGAATTCTATCCTATGGAGGTCAAATTCGACCCAGACCAGTACCCATTCCCAACTCCCAACTCCACTTTCTAGAGAAAAGCAAAGGATGATTTAAAATAGGAGTTGAAAGATTGGGACGAGGAGCAGTTAAGAGAATGGTGGATTATGAGAGTCCATCATCAAAATATGAATTCTTATGGGCTTATAACAATGGACAGGGAATTCGCAATTGTATATTAGACCAATATTGGGTCTTGGGAACCCTTGTCCTTCGTCGGACTCATTCCATCGGCCACCCCAAGTTTGGACGAAAGCCCCAGGAGGAATGATAATATCCCTAAGAAAAAAGCAGCTAGGGCTATGCCAAAAGCTTTACTATAGAGGCTATTTGAAGTTCTCAAGACAACAATAGATGAATCAGAGCAACCCCTTGAGAGGAGGAAAAGAAAAGAGTAGGAACCTACACAGGCACCCCCGAAATTCCCAAAGCGACCACGTACAGGCACTCCGAGCGCCCCTACCAAAAGATTAGTATCGGGCTTGGCTAAAGAAAATGACGGAGGAACTCCACCAAGTGCCAAAACGATCCCAAACATAGATGTCATTAACATGGAGGAACTCATGGAAGTCATGGAAGTCAAAAGTATCGAGGCCCAGGAGGAACAAGGGCCAATCACCCAGGAGATCACCATGGCCGCTCTGCCAGGAGGGCATGCAGGTACGTTTTATTCACCTTATGCTCTGGTTGCTTGTAATTTTGTCCCAGCCCTAACCAAAATCTCTCACCTATTCACCCTACCTCCACAAGGTCAGTCACCTTCTTACACCGTGTCCCTAACTACTCCCCCTGAGTCTTTCAGCCAGGAAAAACCTATCGAAGTTACTTTGCCCAGCCACACCGCCAATCCTCTAGTTATCAACCAGGGTGAAGCTAATAGTCCAATGCCGAACCTTGAGGCTCATTCCTCCATTGTACACAACGTGCTCCCACTCGTCGAAGCCCCTATCACCCCTGTTTCCAAACCTTCAGGTGAGGCTATCCCCTTCAACTATTTATATTTGTTCAATCCCCCAGTTGGAGATCCAACCACATTTGACTCTGAGCTATCCTTAATATAGGAATCCACCTTGGCCAAAAAACTCCTCCAAGCCTGACAGAACACAGAGAGAATGTTAAAAGAGGTAAGAAAGAAGAACGGGTGCTCGCTCACTCAAGTTGAGAGGTGCACCATATTCGATTTGGAGGTGGGAAAGTTGCATAAAGTAAAGAAGATACCCAAAGTACAAAATCCCCTGGATGAAATGACTCCAACAGACTATGAATATCAAGATAAAGAAAAGGACTTGGAACATCTAAACATGGACAAGGAGTCCGCTTCTATGCACATTGGAATTGAGACCTTTAAGGTGCATGCCAACATTGCCAAAAAGCACAGGTTCGAAGTCGAGAGTGCTAACATCAATCTGGAGGAGGAGCTAGCAAGGGATCACTCCAAATTAGTAGAGGCTAAGGAGCAGTGCAAGCTGATGCAGAAAGAAGCACAAGCCCTAAAGTTGTAGATAGCACAACTAAGAATCAAGCATAAATGTAGGCTAAAAATTATTTGAAGGCCAAGGAGCTTGAAAGTAAGATATTGCAAGCTCAGATCTAGCTACACAAGAAGGAAGGCCTAGGGCTACTTGATAGGAGCAAAATCAAGGAGATTCGCTCACATCTGCTCAAGAATTTTAGGTCTTGGGCTATCAGTTCCCTTTTAGTTTTAGCTTACAGCATAGAAGCCCAGGTTGCCACCACCGAAGGAGGGCCAATTGTCGAAGAGGTCATTCAGAATGTTAGGGCTCGACTCAAGCTAGTCCTCAAGGTCCAAGATGCAAGGTATCAAGATTTGAAGCTCACAGCGATGAGTCGGACAACAAGGGATTGGTCAATAGCCCAGGCCATAGTTTGTGCCTTTTTCTCCATAGCCAAGAAAGTGCAAAAGGCAAAAATCCTACTGGACGCATTCGAAAGTGAGAGGCGCATGTCAATGGGCTACTTGGAGGACCTCTTCTCCTTAGGCTTCTTGAGCTTCATGGATAATGATGGGAAGCCCTTAGCCAAGGAAGAAATCATGCCGAAGTGGTGGTCGTTTGAAGGCAACATCTTAGAGATAGATGAGTGGGCTGAACTAATAATAGAGAAGCAGGTTGTTGATTACATATTGAAATACTGTAGAATCATCACCTCCCTAAACGATCTGTATACCAGGTCCCAACATGCAAAAATTTGGCAGATCGATAGGTTTCACGCTTTGGTCAAATCCATGGAAGATCAGTAGCTGTTCATGAAAAGCATCTGGTCTTAGGTTCGTTGAACCTTAAGAGACATCTGTGTCTTTTTGGACCCATTCCCAATGGCTAAAGACATAGCAGAAGCAATGGTGATAGGAGGAGAAGGAGCAATAGTGAAAGAAGAGGAGAGAGAAGAGGAAGAGGAAGGACAAGCTGTGGAAGCGCCCCAAGAAAAGGAACAAAGAGAAGGGTCTAGAGGTAACTCTGGCCCAATGGATAAAAGCTGAGGGTTCTACCATTGAGACGAGATCGTTACCCCATGAGCCACCAAGAATGTTGACAATATTGTCATATTCCACCAAGGGGCAGAGAAATTAAAGCTTTGTATGATATTTGTTTTGTTGAAATTTTTCTTTTGTTTGTAAGATTTAGCAATTTTGGTTTTCCCTATCGCCCCCTAGTGGAAAAAATGAAAAAGAAAAGAGATTCAAGCCCAAAGCTCTTCAAATCATCACTTCGGGAGAGAAATTTGTCAAAAAAATTACGAAGGAAACGCTTCGCACCCGAAGCATTCCTAGTGGCTACTTCGGGTGAAGAGTTTTGTGAAGCATCATCCAAGCAACTTCGTTGAAGAAGAAAATATAGCCCGAATTAGCTAAGGCAAAGAAATTACTTTGGGTCCGAAGTATTTCTAAAATCCACTTCGACCAGTTTTCACCCGAAGTAGTAGAGGTCAAGAAAGTGTTTCGGCCGAAACCCCCCTGAACCATCGTTTCAAAAGAAGATCGGCCCGAAGCATTTTTCCCGACCCATCAGGGAAGCAGTTTTGCCAGCGAAGCAGTGAAGGATAGAGGGAGATCGGCTTTGGCACTCCACACCCCCGAAGTAGTTTTACGAAGTGAAAATTAGCAAGGTACTTCCTAGGAATGCCTCCCAAGCTGGGCATTTTCCCGAGGCGATCAAAGAACCTCATAAATGCATATTTTCTTGCCCAGTAATCTCGTTGCTCATTTTTGGCAATTGGATGTGAAGTATCAGTCCATGAAGAAGAGCCCAACAAGCATGGCCATCACTTGAGCACTGCACCTACAATCCAAGGACACCCGGGTGGCTCATTTAATGTGACTTTCCTCGGTTGACTCGATCACCATTACCAGTTTTGGTAGCCTATTTGAGAGATCATCCGCAGCAGCAGTGAGGAGCCAATTTCTCAGGGCTCGAGGGTGTACTCCATTTTTGTAATAATGATTCAGAGGGTCGGGTCCTCTATAAAAACCTAGGCTTTGCAATGTAAAAAGGGGGGAAATTTTTGCTAGAAAGCTACTGTAACTTGATGTCCTGCATTTAATACTAAAGAATTTTATACTCCATTTCTCTCTTTTATGCTACATTCTATGCTTAATTCTTTTGTCTTTTCTCATTCGCATACTGAGACTCTGAATCCTGAATCCAGTGTGCGATCGGGGACCGAACCCCTAAAATTCACCCTAAAGGATACATAGGAGGGGAAAAATGCCTTTTCGCTTTCCTTTATGCTGCCTGGTGGATTAAGGTTTCTGTTATTCCCTTATCTCAATCACTGTTACTCTGAATCCTAAATTCCAATGAGAGAGAAAGGAGAACCCTGCGAACCCATCCAGAGGATACATAGGAAGTTCGACATTTCATTTCTTTCATGTTATTCTTGGTATTTCTTGCTGCTATTTGAGTTGTTAGCGAGTAACCGTGATTCCTATTATCTCCCACATTAAATCATCATATTCTAACCCTTACTATTTTTATTTCTTTATCTAACCCTTACCCCTTTTTATTTCTTTTCCTAACCCTTACTCTGTTTATTTATTTCCTGCACTCTTGTCTCAAACCCCAAAAGTAGATTAGTATAGGATCTAGCCTTTCTCTGGAGATTGGCATGAGGGGCATCTCTTCCCATCGGCCTTTCAATGTTGGTCACAGGTCCAGGGCATGCAAACCCATCGAAAGTCCTTTCTTGTGTGGATTTGATGACCAACAGTGACCTCTACATCATACTCATCCACCTCCATAAACCTGGTGAGATCTAGCTTTCCACTAGTGGTCATTGAATCTTATACAAATCAGGAATAGAAAATATCTTAAACCTTTGGAATCCCTTGTACTGCACCAAACTAACATAGTATCCAATTGGTGCGATGGCAATCTATCTCTCCTCACTCCATACAGAGCCATCATACTCACCTCATGTGAGCAAAATCTTCTCGATCATCCTACCATCCATGATATCCTCTCCAAGGTCTCTAAAAAATTTGCATCATGGTCAACTCATCAATAGTTCACTTGGCCTCCTATAGGCCACCTCTCCTTTGCAAGTTCCCAACTAATGGACCCTAGTGGAATACTGTAGGCCATCCATCCTATACATCCTAAAGAGAAAACCCTATGGGTATCCTCACTGTAATGTGCTCCTAGCACCATACCTATAGAAATGAAATCAATACCAAACTAGTGCTCTTATTGTACACGATCTTGAACAAGATACAGTACAAGCGACATAAAATGTAAGAACCCAAATCAAATCGCATACCGATGTCTTGCATATCTACCACAACCTTTGATAACCTCCATGAAAAATGTTAACCACTCTAGTGGTATACTAGCAGTCCTCCCACAATCTCTACCAACACTATTGTCAAGGCAGAGACCCCATCTACTGCAATAAATTGATCTATGTCGACTTCACTCTTCTCAATAACAAAATATGGATCTCCTATCAATTTTTGCATGGCCTAATCCTAGGCCAAATACTGATACACATACTATCCTTTGATGGGTACTCTAAGGATCCTCTACACATCCTATAAAGTAGGGACCATATCCACTATTGGTAGTTGAAACGTAGATGAGTCCGGATACCAATGCTTGGCTATCATAGTAAGTAAATTGTAGTCTACCTCTATACATGGCATTTCAGCCACATGGTTAAGCTCCACTATGGTCAGAATATCTCTCTCATTTGCATGAAGAGCTCCAAATCGATCCTCAAAACTAGTATGTCATCACTCACAACCCTTAAGTGATCCTCCTTACCAAAAATAAAAAAACAAATTACTCACAAAAATTACATAAACAAAAATAAAAATGTTAAAATATTACTCCTAATTTCATAATTTGTACCTAAAGCACAAATTTGGATGCACGAAGATAAAATCATACATCTAAATTTGCAAATACAAACCTATTATGTACAAAATTGTACGTACAAATTCATCAAAAAGCATATAAATTTATCAAATTTTGATGCAATTTTTGATGAATTCGGATATCTGATTTTATCGCAATGATCTGAATTCATCACAACGTCCACGCAATGGCAGGCTGCATCAAAAAATCCAAAAATCTAAAAATTCAACCAAAAAATCCAAACAAGAGAGGATAGAATCACTTACTCTAATATTATTGCCATTGCCATCACTTCTGACTTGAACTCTATCCACCCGATGCACTATAGTAGCCATTTTACCTATTTTTCTCTAGAGCAAAATTCACTAAAACTGAAAGAAAAAATGAATTAGGTTTTTTTACCCTAATTTCTATTTTATACCCTATTTCATCCCATTTTCACTTTTAATTTTAATTTTTACAATAAATTGTGAATTTATTACAAAACTCAAAGGGGGTATCCCTGATAGTAACTATAAACAACAATTGATTGTTTTTTTGCAACATAACATACCTTTTCACTACTCTTTATTTAACACATTTATTGCTCATAAATGCACTAAAGAGGGGGAAAATGTAACCGCCAAATTTGGACACACTTTCAAATTCTTAATGTCATTAAGACATCCTAATAATATGTAAATCACCCTAAAAAATCCTTGCCTCGATATCCATGTCAAAAGAAATAAAAAATAATTTAATTGCACTATTTTTGATAAAATTGGACGATCTCAATGAAATCGAACGTATCCAATAAAACTAGTCACATATGATTTTGTCCAAATCACATGTGCACCTAATTTAGAAATCCAATTGGATTTTAAACCTAATCTGGGCATCACCATATTCTCGACGAAATTGGACGATCCGATAAAATCAGATGCAACAAATTTCATCCAAATCAAGCCAAAAACTAATTTGGCCTAACAACCTAGTCTAATTCTACCACCCACCTCATTCCTCGAACTGAAGTAATAATTTAACCCCTTAGATTCATAGTAATTAATATAGTTGATGCTATTTGCAATAAGAGCTTAGAGAAAAGAAGGAATTTTAGAGCTTTTTTGTAGGTTACAGTGGAGAACGTCACTGTCATATTATCATCCAAGGAGCATACAACAATGAAATCACTCTTAGTATACTTAGATATCATTTTTATTTGATTAATAATTAAGTTTTATATCATTTATACAAATTTAGCTATGTTTGAATTTGTTCCTATTGCTTGTGATTTGATATTCTACTTTGTAGAACTAGTCGTTAGACAAATTCGTCTGCATATGATTTCATACATTGCTTACGATTTCGTGCATTGTGTATGAATTCATATCTGTGTCCCTCTAGGGGTAAAATTTCAAGCATCAAATTGTTGATTTTATTTTATTTTCATTGTATCATCCTTTATTACTTCAGTATTGCATTGTAATTCACTATTATTACTAGATCTATTACTTTATTATCGCATGTTGCATATTAAAATAATCAATATTCTATTTTCTCTATGGTTAGCTAAAAGAAACAAGGGGATTTGACTATAAAAGACCATGATTTACTATGGCCTATGTAGATCCTCCTTCCTTGATTTCAAAATCTAGTATTTTGTTGTGCAATTGCAGGTTTTAGACAAATTCGTACGCATCCGGTTTCATCTAACAAAAACGTACGTTCGATTTCATCTTGCTTATATCTGATATTGTAATATATAGTTGAATTCATCAAAATTAGACATTCGAGTTAGGTAAGTGTTGAAAATGCATTCTCCCATACTTAGATTTATGTTCTCTATTATGTATGCATCTGTATTAAATCAAAAAATAGAAAACCCTCCAAAAAATATAGATTTTACTACAACTTTCAAAAAACACAAAAATACAAAAAGAGAACATGTTAGCATAGATAAAACCTTATTATCTTAGTTAAAATTTATAATGCTTTTCTAGATAGATTTTTATGATTATCTTCATTTGAAATTATATTGCATATAGCTAGGTAGAAATTGCATTTTGGCCAAACCCTAGGTTTATGCTCCCAAAACAAAGATCACATCAAACTACTACTTCACCTAGACGTGGAAACTGCCATAGCAAGTATTTCCTACTGAACCCCACTCCATTCATCGATAAACACCAAAGAGAGTATGATAGAAGAACTTCTTGTTTGAGTTGTAGACCCTTCATTTTACCTCCCCTTTTTAGGCACGAATCCATTAGCCTAGGAGAAAGGGGTGCAAAATTTTTGGGCCTACAAGTGGGTTGGTTGGGATTTTGAAGTTGAGTAGGAGGTGTCACAATGTTGTACATTGTTTGTTGTGATGGATATGAAGGTTGTTATGGTGGAAGTTGAGGTTATGGGGGTTGAGTGTTTGGACTACTCAACACACCTTGGTTGGACTAGGTAGGCTTGGATTGATTGTTGTTGTTGTTACCCTTAGCATTTTTGTTTGACCATTATTTATGTTGGGGCTTGGTCTCTCCCTATTGGATTTTGGTGTCTTTGATAATTTTGGCCTAGATCAAGGCTTTCTCAAGAGTTCAATATTATTGAAGTTATAGCATGAGGAATATCAATTTAAAATAACTTTGAGTGAATATTTGAGTTAGCTTAGTGATGGGGATAGAAAATGGTAATTTAGTTAATACTACTCTCCATAAATTACCATAATCAAGGATATATTCATCGTAAAATTGGCAAATATTGGTGAGATCTATTAAAACTAAAAGAAAACATATTGCATTTAATTGATAATTTGTAAAAGTGTTACAATATGGTATTTTGATATCCTTTTACAACATGCCCTGAAGGCTACAAAATAGGGACTCAATAAGGAGGGACACTTAACATCAAAAATCTTCATGGTACTGTAGGAGCTTCCTTTAGATACTTAGAAGAGAGTGGGCTTATTACATATGCCACTATGAGCTACATCAATCCTTGATCTTGTGTAACCCTAAAAAAACTTGTTAGATCATTTGGAGGTATATCTCAATTAGATCTCTTGTAAAAACAACATAGTGACTCAAAAATAAAACATAAATGCATCAATAAAATACAAAAATAAGCTAAAATTGATATGAAAGGTGGGGGTTACCTGGAAGGCTAGCTTGGTAGCTTAAAAATGGAAAATATACCCATATGTATGTTTTTGGGTTATTGTATGGGTCTAGAAATTTTCTAGTTTCTCACTTGGATTGGTCTTCCCTTTAGCCATAGAGTCCACTGATGGAGTTTGAAATCAATCCAAAAATTTTTAGTGCCTATGATATCCATGGAATCAAAAAAACCTACAAAGAAAACTCAGTGGGAGGAGTTTTAGCTATTTAGAATTATTGAGTATGGATGAGGATGCAATTTGGTAGCATAATGGTGCTTAGAATCTCCTTTTGAAACCATAGACATCATGGTTTATTTATAGCCTTCTTTAGAAGGAAAAATGGTACGCAATATGGTGGGAGAAGAGGGGGAAGAGGGAAATTTTTTAATGAGTAAATTATATGGTAGATGATCTATCTAATTTATGAGATAACAAACATTGGTGAAAGTGCTCAAATGATCTTGAGGATCTTATTTTCCTCTATTTTTTTTAATTTGAGCATTTCAAAAAAGGGAGGGTATGGTAGTGTTGGCACGAAAGGATGGATAGGGTAATTTTAGAGTTGAATCAGTGTTGGATTTTTGTACCTATTGCCTATAACTTGTAATTATAAATTATTGAACTTGTTAACCAACATTTGAAATGCATTTGGAGTGGTCTAGGGAGCTGAATAGGGTGCACCATGATGAGTCAAATGGGATGGTTCAATAGGGGGATATGATTAATGTGAATGAAGTGGATGGTAATTATGTTATTTGGGGTTATAAGAGGGGGCTTGGGGAACCTAGGAATCTAAGGGTGGATATTGATAGTGTTGATGAGAGTGGTTGTTGGTATGTGTGGGATTTGATGGTAGCTATTACATTGGATGTTGATGATATGTGGAAGGTGGTTAAGGTTGGTGTTGTCCTTGTAAAAAACTTCCCATTATTCATGTTTTTGGAGTTTTATCTAATCCCTTTTCAAATTTTCTTAGGTCTTAGTGGGGTGCTCAGGACTTCATTTAGGCACTCCAAATTTTTGAGTTGTATACCTCACCTTTGGTGTAGTGCATGAAAGTTTTAAGGGGCATGTGAAATTGCATGCCCCACTTTTGGTATCATGCACCTCACATTTGGTGGAGCACACAAAAATTTTAAGGGGTGTGAATTCGTGTGCCTCACTTTTGGTCTTGTGTGCCTCACCTTTGATGGAGTTCACAAAACATTTAAGGGATACGCTAGTTAGTGCACCCTGCTTTTGGTCTTGTGTGCCCCACTTCTAGTGGAGTGCATGAATATTTTAAGGGGAACGCTAGTCCATGCACCCTATTTATGGGTCATGCACCCCACTTTTAGTGGAGTGCATGAAGAGTTTAAGGGTCACACTAGTTTATGCACCTCACTTTTGGGTTATGCACCCCACTTTTAGTGGAACGCATGAATATTTTAAGGGGTAAGCTAGTCCACACACCCCATTTATAGGTAGTTAACCCCACTTCTAGTGGATCACATGAAGATTTTAAGGGGTGCGCTAGTTTACACACCTCACTTTTGGTCCCATGCTCCTCATATTTTGTGGAGCACAAATTTTTTTTAAGGGGTGTGCTAGTCCACGCGCCTCACTTTTATTTAATGCACTCCACTTCCTATGGAGTGCATGAAGGTTCGAAAGGTTGTTAAGATCCTGCTATAAAATAAACTCAAATAACACACTCTCACACAATTGCTTGGAAATAACTCACATAAACATCACATTAATATAACAGAAATTTGCATAAAGAACAATCTCACAATAGGGCTGAATCGCGAGGCCTCTTCGAGGGGGCAACCTCCTTCAATACTTCATTAATTTTGCAAAAGATGGTTACATTGGTGCCCTTTCGGGTATTTAAGGAGTTTCCTTCCAAGGTTGGCTTACATGCAAAATGCCACCTGGATTACATGCATAATGCCACCCGAATTACATGCATAGTGCCACTTTGAATTACATGCACAATGCCACCCGAATTACATGCACAATGCCACTCGAATTACATGCACAATGCCACACGAATTACATGCACAATGCCACCTATCTACCATGTGTTACATAAAAAGGGTGCCATTTGTCATAGGCACTACCTAAGCTAAAACTTAGAACATTACAAAATATTAATCATGGGTACTACCCACGTTCACTAGGAATTATTACATCAAGGAAGTTATTACATTAAGGGTTAGGATGAGATCCTAACATGCCCTTCTCCTTGAAGAAGCTTTGTCCTCAAAGCTAAAAATGAGAAGCTGTTCTCTGGAGTTGATGGAGGGACTCCCATGTAGCATCCTCAGGTTGAAGTCCACACCCTCTGAACCAGGACCTCTGTGATGGTACGGTTGCGAGTTCGACGATACGACAGCTGCTTTGGTGCAAGTAAGATGGAGCCTTCTTCATCCAATTCGGGAAGTGTTGATGGAACCTGTACCTTGGAGCTGCCCGAAATGTAGGAGGGAGGCGTGAGTGGAGGGTGCCCGTACTCTGCCTCTGGTGGCGGTATGATAGGAAGTGTTGTACCACCATTCGGCCAAAGAAAGCCATTTTGCCCAATGAGTAGGATGATCGGAGGCAAGCGGCGAAGGTAGGTTTCCAAGCAGTTATTAACAACCTCTGTTTGACCATCCGTTTGCGGATGGTAGGCTAAACTCATTGTGAGCTGAGTCCCCTGCAACTTAAACAACTCTTGCCAAAAATTGCTAGTAAGGGTGGGATCACGATCAGATACAATGGAGGTTGGCATGCCATGAAGGCGAAATATGGAGTCAAGGAAAATTTGGGCAATAGTGAATGTTGTGTAAGGATGGGTTAGGGCACAAAAGTGAGCATACTTTGAAAGGCGGTCCACTACCACAAAAATAACGAGACTTGTCTCCAGATTTAGGTAGCCCTTCTATGAAATCCATAGAGATGTCGGTCCACACCTGATCCGGTATCGGCAAGGGTGGAAGAGTGCCCGAAGAGTGCACTGTTTCTCTTTTCATCCTTTGACATGTGTCGCAGTCTGCCACAAAAGAGCGAATGTCCTGTTTCCTACCTTTCCAAAATAAGGTGCGCTTGAGTCGCTCATAAGGTGGTCTGATATTGGGAGGTGTACTATCCGGCAATAATGGAATGGCATGGTCGTGAGAGCGATGCGGTGGTAGTGTGATGGGTTATGAAAAGATGGCCTCATGTTTGTGGAGAATCTGTTGCATGTCTTGTGGGATTTCACCCATTGGAGATGTGGATGGTTGGATGGAGAATAGTTGTGCAATGACCCCACGTGATGATTTCTTTAGCAATTTCTCCATGCCGTTTGAACTGATAATTTGAGGTGTTCTTGTCGGGGAGCCCTTGATGATGTGTGTTTGTCCGTTCTGGAAGAACTGCATCCAAAGTTTAGCAAAGTTCCAACTGATAGTGCCCAACGTACTCAACCATTGGCATCCCAAAACAATATCACATCCACCCAAATGGAGGGCAAACATGTCCTGCTTGAGTTCATAGTCCCCTATCTTGATTTTAACATTGCGACACTTTCCTTTACAAGATAAGGTTCCCCCATTGGCTACCATGACCTCAAAGGAATTACAATTGTGGATATAGCAATTTGCCCGTTGAGCAACTCTAGGGTCAATGAAGTTGTGCGTGCTTCCCGAATCCAAAAGGATGGAAAGACGTTGGCCCTTGAAACATCCTGTAACCTTCATGGTTTGAGGAGTAGTAATGCCTGCAAGGGCATGGATTGTAATTGATGTCTCAGGTTCCTGTTTCCCTTCTTCTTGTGGAGGAGGTGTTTCTGGAGGGTCCTCATCCTCATCACTCTCGTCAACGGTATCAGGTTCTCCAACATCTATCAAGAACAATTTTTTGTGTGCACACTTATGCCCCTTGAAAAACTTTTCATCACAATTGTAGCATAATCCTTGGGCACGACGTGCATCCATCTCTTCGGTGGTGAGGCGCTTGGGTGCGGCCAGGTTTATTATCATCTGGGTGTTGGGCTCTCGGGGGAAATGAAGGTCTATTTTGAGGAAACTTTGATGGGCGTCTTTGGGCGAGAGAGTTTAGATTCGGCCAGACGGGCCAAACCGATAGCTTCCATCATAGTTCGTGGTTTCAACATTTTGACTTCTGCTTGGAGTTCCATCTTCAACCCATCGATATAACAACTACGGAAGAACCCTTCACTCAATCCTCTTGTTCGATTGGCCAATTTTTCAAATTGAGCTTGGTACTCTCGAACTGACCTTGTTTGTTGTAGTTTGGATAAGGCTCCTGTGAAGTCCTCAAACTCACTAGGACCAAATCGAGTGAGTATTTGGGATTCAAAATCCTCCCAAGAGAGATTTGGGTAGGTAAGACGCAACCATTGAAACGAGTGTAGAGCCTCAGATTCCAAGTTAAAGGAAGCCATCTGGACTCGATGAAATACTAGTACATTATGAAGTCGAAAGAATTGGTCAACCCGACATAGCCACCCATCAACATCCTTCCCATTGAATTTGGGAAAGTCCAACTTGGGCATTCTAAAGGGTGTATCATGGTCACGATTCCTTGTAGAACTCTCAGCTTGGTATTCTGATTTGGGTGGTTCTCTTCTCAGTTTGTTGTCCACTTCGATCAATGCTTCTTCTAAGCGATTGCTAGTGGCCTCATGCTCTAGGCGAAGACCTTGGACTTCTTCCCTTATGGAGTGAAAAGCCGAGTTCAAGTTCTCAATGGCTTTTGTTAGGGACTCCAAGTGTTCTAGTTCTTTCTGGTGTCCACGGGTACCCTGGGCCATTTTTTGACCTTTTGTGACCAGTTACTAAAAATAGAATTGAATTTTTTTGACTTACTATTTTTAGTAAGTGCCCAAAAAAGTGCTTGGGTGCTATATATCAAAATGATCAGCAGGAGGAGGTGGTCACAATGAGCTATATCTCTCAACACTACTTTTTGGCACCCAGGACTTTTTTTTTTTTTTCTCTGTTTCTTTGAGTCTAACGGTGTTCCTGATTCGATTCTGAGCTACTGAGCAAAAGTTGGGTACTGGAGCACTATCTAAAATTGGCCGTGTTTCACACTCAAGATTCTCTGTATTTTGCAGGTGACTGATATGACAGTTCTGTTCTGACTCTGAAGACTGTGAATTCTGCCCTACTGTGCTGACCTCTCGACTGGTCGACTTGATTGTGATCGCCATTGTAAATTTCTTCGTTACTCTCCAGACTTTCAACTTAAGTGTCACCCTCATGGCTTATCCCGAATGCATGTCCCTTCTGTTATTTTTTTTGGTAGAGGACTCCTTTCTCATATGCTCACTTTTGAAATGCAGGTTTACGAACGGGGGTGTTTGGATTCTTATTTTTATTTTTATTTTTGCATTTTTTACAGGTTGCGGTTTTAACGAGAACCAGGGAATGCTAAGTATAGGAGTATGTACCACCCATAGGCCCTCTAATATACCGACGAGTGACGAACAATAGTGCTCGGACCAATATTTCGAGGCCACTACTCAAGGAGGATTCCACACATACCCTTAAGCACACTACCTGCCTCTCCGACAATACGGGAGGGTAATCGTCCGGGATCGCTGTGTCCCGTAGACTATGAGTAATACAAGGCCGAAGAGCTTCCTAATGGCTAAAAGTTTGTTTAATCCTAGATGGTCTCCCGATATACCCGAAGATACGTGGGAGCTCAAGTCCGTGCGCGAGTTATGTACGAGGCACGGGTATTGGAGCTCGATCGCCCCTCACTTCACTAGACGCTTTATGGGCTATCTAGCTTAGCCAATAACGACAGATCCTTCGCGATATTTTAAAACCCCCGGTACAGGGTTTCTACCTACTCAACTAATAATATATTTTTTTTGTTTTTGGTCTGGAAAAAAAAAACACTGTATTTTTTTTTTTGGATTTTTTTAATAAGGAAAAACGGAATGGAAAAAACACACGGAATTTATACCTAACAGGCGGATTGGATGGCAAGAATCGTTCTTGGCCCTGGAAAGCGCTACGATACCACTTGTTAAGATCCTGCTATAAAATAAACTCAAATAACACACTCTCACACAATTGCTTGGAAATAACTCACATAAACATCACATTAATATAACGAAATTTGCATAAAGAACAATCTCACAATAGGATCGAATCGCGAGGCCTCTTCGAGGGGGCAACCTCCTTCAATACTTCATTAATTTTGCAAAAGATGGTTACATTGGTGCCCTTTCGGGTATTTAAGGAGTTTCCTTCCAAGGTTGGCTTACATGCAAAATGCCACCTGGATTACATGCATAATGCCACCCGAATTACATGCATAGTGCCACTTTGAATTACATGCACAATGCCACCCGAATTACATGCACAATGCCACTCGAATTACATGCACAATGCCACCCGAATTACATGCACAATGCCACCTATCTACCATGTGTTACATAAAAAAGGGTGCCATTTGTCATAGGCACTACCTAAGCTAAAACTTAGAACATTACAAAATATTAATCATGGGTACTACCCACGTTCACTAGGAATTATTACATCAAGGAAGTTATTACATTAAGGGTTAGGATGAGATCCTAACATGCCCTTCTCCTTGAAGAAGCTTTGTCCTCAAAGCTAAAAATGAGGAACTATTGTTTGGAGTTGATGGAGGGACTCCCATGTAGCATCCTCAGGTTGAAGTCCACGCCACTGAACCAGGACCTCTGTGATGGTACGGTTGCGAGTTCGACGATACGACAGCTGCTTTGGTGCAAGTAAGATGGAGCCTTCTTCATCCAATTCGGGAAGTGTTGATGGAACCTGTACCTTGGAGCTGCCCGAAATGTAGGAGGGAGGCGTGAGTGGAGGGTGCCCATACTCTGCCTCTGGTGGCGGTATGATAGGAAGTGTTGTACCACCATTCGGCCAAAGAAAGCCATTTTGCCCAATGAGTAGGATGATCGGAGGCAAGCAGCGAAGGTAGGTTTCCAAGCAGTTATTAACAACCTCTGTTTGACCATCCGTTTGCGGATGGTAGGCTAAACTCATTGTGAGCTGAGTCCCCTGCAACTTAAACAACTCTTGCCAAAAATTGCTAGTAAGGGTGGGATCACGATCAGATACAATGGAGGTTGGCATGCCATGAAGGCGAAATATGGAGTCAAGGAAAATTTGGGCAATAGTGAATTTTGTGTAAGGATGGGTTAGGGCACAAAAGTGAGCATACTTTGAAAGGCGGTCCACTACCACAAAAATAACGAGACTTGTCTCCAGATTTAGGTAGCCCTTCTATGAAATCCATAGAGATGTCGGTCCACACGATCCGGTATCGGCAAGGGTGGAAGAGTGCCCGAAGAGTGCACTTGTTTCTCTTTTCATCCTTTGACATGTGTCGCGATCTGCCTACAAAAGAAGCGAATGTCCTGTTTCCTACCTTTCCAAAATAAGGTGCGCTTGAGTCGCTCATAAGGTGGTCCGATATTGGGAGGTGTACTATCCGGCAATAATGGAATGGCATGGTCGTGAGAGCGATGCGGTGGTAGTGTGATGGGTTACGAAAAGATGGCCTCATGTTTGTGGAGAATCTGTTGCATGTCTTGTGGGATTTCACCCATTGGAGATGTGGATGGTTGGATGGAGAATAGTTGTGCAATGACCCCACGTGATGATTTCTTTAGCAATTTCTCCATGCCGTTTGAACTGATAATTTGAGGTGTTCTTGTCGGGGAGCCCTTGATGATGTGTGTTTGTCCGTTCTGGAAGAACTGCATCCAAAGTTTAGCAAAGTTCCAACTGATAGTGCCCAACGTACTCAACCATTGGCATCCCAAAACAATATCACATCCACCCAAATGGAGGGCAAACATGTCCTGCTTGAGTTCATAGTCCCCTATCTTGATTTTAACATTGCGACACTTTCCTTTACAAGATAAGGTTCCCCCATTGGCTACCATGACCTCAAAGGAATTACAATTGTGGATATAGCAATTTGCCCGTTGAGCAACTCTAGGGTCAATGAAGTTGTGCGTGCTTCCCGAATCCAAAAGGATGGAAAGACGTTGGCCCTTGAAACATCCTGTAACCTTCATGGTTTGAGGAGTAGTAATGCTTGCAAGGGCATGGATTGTAATTGATGTCTCGGGTTCTGTTTCCCTTCTTCTTGTGGAGGAGGTGTTTATGGAGGGTCCTCATCCTCATCACTCTCGTCAACGGTATCAGGTTCTCCAACATCTATCAAGAACAATTTTTTGTGTGCACACTTATGCCCCTTGAAAAACTTTTCATCACAATTGTAGCATAATCCTTGGGCACGACGTGCATCCATCTCTTCGGTGGTGAGGCGCTTGGGTGCAGCAGGTTTATTATCATCTGGGTGTTGGGCTCTAGGGGGAAATGAAGGTCTATTTTGAGGAAACTTTGATGGGCGTCTTTGGGCAGAGAGTTTAGATTCGGCCAGACGGGCCAAACTGATAGCTTCCATCATAGTTCGTGGTTTCAACATTTTGACTTCTGCTTGGAGTTCCATCTTCAACCCATTGATATAACAACTCTGGAAGAACCCTTCACTCAATCCTCTTGTTCGATTGGCCAATTTTTCAAATTGAGCTTGGTACTCTCGAACTGACCTTGTTTGTTGTAGTTTGGATAAGGCTCCTGTGAAGTCCTCAAACTCACTAGGACCAAATCGAGTGAGTATTTGGGATTCAAAATCCTCCCAAGAGAGATTTGGGTAGGTAAGACGCAACCATTGAAACCAGTGTAGAGCCTCAGATTCCAAGTTAAAGGAAGCCATCTGGACTCGATGAAATATGGGTACATTATGAAGTCGAAAGAATTGGTCAACCCGACATAGCCACCCATCAACATCCTTCCCATTGAATTTGGGAAAGTCCAACTTGGGCATTCTAAAGGGTGTATCATGGTCACGATTCCTTGTAGAACTCTCGGCTTGGTATTCGATTTGGGTGGTTCTCTTCTCAGTTTGTTGTCCACTTCGATCAATGCTTCTTCTAAGCGATTGCTAGTGGCCTCATGCTCTAGGCGAAGACCTTGGACTTCTTCCCTTATGGAGTGAAAAGCCGAGTTCAAGTTCTCAATGGCTTTTGTTAGGGACTCCAAGTGTTCTAGTTCTTTCCGGTGTCCACGGGTACCCTGGGCCATTTTTTGACCTTTTGTGACCGAGTTACTAAAAATAGAATTGAATTTTTTTGACTTACTATTTTTAGTAAGTGCCAAAAAAAGTGCTTGGGTGCTATATATCAAAATGATCAGCGGGAGGAGGTGGTCACAATGAGCTATATCTCTCAACACTACTTTTTGGCACCCCGGACTTTTTTTTTTTTCTCTCTGTTTTCTTGAGTCTAACGGTGTTTCTGATTCTGATTACGAGCTACTCGAGCAAAAGTTGGGTCCTTGGAGCACTATCTATAACTGGCCGTGTTTCACACTCAAGATTCTCTGTATTTTGCAGGTGATTGATATGACAGTTCTGTTCTGACACTGAAGACTGTGAATTCTGCCTCATTGTCTTGACCTCTCCGACTTGATCGACTTGATGTGTAACTGCCACTGTAAATTTGACTGTTACTCTCCAGACTTTCAACTTAAGTGTCACCCTCATGGCTTATCCCGAATGCATGTCCCTTCTGTTATTTTTTTTGGTAGAGGACTCCTTTCTCATATGCTCACTTTTGAAATGCAGGTTTACGAACGGGGGTGTTTGGATTCTTATTTTTATTTTTATTTTTGCATTTTTTACAGGTTGCAGTTTTAACAGAACCAGGGAATGCTAAGTATTGGAGTATGTACCACCCATAGGCCCTCTAATATACCGACGGTGACGAACAATAGTGCTCGGACCAATATTTCGGGCCACTACTCAAGGAGGATTCCACACATACCCTTGAGCACACTACCTGCCTCTATGACAATACGGGAGGGTAATCGTCCGGGATGCTTGTGTCCCGTAGACTATGAGTAATACAAGGCCGAAGAGCTTCCTAATGGCTAAAAGTTTGTTTAATCCTAGATGGTCTCCCGATATACCTGAAGATACGTGGGAGCTCAAGTCCGTGCGCGAGTTATGTCTGAGGCATGGGTATTGGAGCCTGATCGCCCCTCACTTCACTAGACGCTTTATGGGCTATCTAGCTTAGCCAATAACGACAGATCCTTCGCGATATTTTAAAACCCCCGGTACAGGGTTTCTACCTACTCAACTAATAATATATTTTTTTTGTTTTTGGTCTGGAAAAAAAAACACTGTATTTTTTTTTTGGATTTTTTTTTAATAAGGAAAAACGGAATGGAAAAAACACACGGAATTTATACCTAACAGGCGGATTGGATGGAAAGAATCATTGCGGTTGCAGCAGAACTTGGCCCTGGAAAGCGCTACGATACCACTTGTTAAGATCCTGCTATAAAATAAACTCAAATAACACACTCTCACACAATTGCTTGGAAATAACTCACATAAACATCACATTAATATAACAGAAATTTGCATAAAGAACAATCTCACAATAGAAGCTGAATCGCGAGGCCTCTTCGAGGGGGCAACCTCCTTCAATACTTCATTAATTTTGCAAAAGATGGTTACATTGGTGCCCTTTCGGGTATTTAAGGAGTTTCCTTCCAAGGTTGGCTTACATGCAAAATGCCACCTGGATTACATGCATAATGCCACCCGAATTACATGCATAGTGCCACTTTGAATTACATGCACAATGCCACCCGAATTACATGCACAATGCCACTCGAATTACATGCACAATGCCACCCGAATTACATGCACAATGCCACCTATCTACCATGTGTTACATAAAAAAGGGTGCCATTTGTCATAGGCACTACCTAAGCTAAAACTTAGAACATTACAAAATATTAATCATGGGTACTACCCACGTTCACTAGGAATTATTACATCAAGGAAGTTATTACATTAAGGGTTAGGATGAGATCCTAACAAAGGTGCATGAACTTCAAGCACCCTAATTTGATTCATGTGACTACCTATGAAGCACACAGGTGAATTAAAGGTGCACAAATTTTGTGCACCCCATCCTAAATTCACGTGCCTAATAAAAGCACACCCCGCTCGATCCAATGAGAAACAGATACGTGGGTGGCCCTGATTCCACCTGATGGAGATCCAATCAAATAGTTTTAGAAGGTGTCAAATCAAAATCCAATGAAGAATTAATTCATGCACGTAACCCTTGTGGCATAACTAATAATTCTCCTCTGACCAATAAGGAAACAATGCTCCAACTAATGATATTAATGCAGGTCCTTTAAAAATAAGGTGGCAAACTTCCCTCATGACATCGATGTGAGAGGATTCAATATGTGCATGCAAATTTTATTACAATTATCAGTCGCAAGGGAAAAATTAAATTTTTTAGGGGTTGAGAACTATGGTGTAGAGGCACCACTAGTCCATAAATGGCTTACACAAGCACAAATACAACTAGAGTAATAGATGTAAAGGCTCAAATAAAAAAATTGATAGGGGTTTGGTCAGTGAATAAAAGAGTAGGAAGGGCTAAAGACCCAAAGGCACTAACTGAACCACTTGATTCAAGAAAACATATCACACCAGGTCAGTAGTAGGAGGTGGAAAATGTAACAATATATAGTTTTGATCCAACATAGGAGGATAACCATCGATACCCTACTCTATTGAGGGGTCTATTCATGAGGGCATAAAGAGACAATATCGAGCCAAGCCCTATATACAATAAATGGACTACCAACCTTGGCAAGTTAACTTGCCCTAGGATCTACCACTCTTAGGACATCCTAGCATGGCTGGTGGTAGTGTATGCCCCCAAGAAAATACTATCAGGGATCACATAAATCAGGTGGTATTCAATTTTATAACTGATAAAATCAAAAGGGTATTCAGATTCTCCACAACCTCACAAATTTTGGACTTCAAAAAATTGGTTCTCCAGTCTAGTTTTATTCTCAAAAAATCCTTCTCGAGCATGCTCTTGAAGAAATAAATGTATGCCTCCCAGTTTCTCAATTCACAAGTTCATTCTCTACCTCTAGGTACATGATTATGCAAATATGATCAACCTAGTGCTGGGCATGAAAGACTTGGAATATATTACAAAGGAGGTCCTATTCCTAATAATTCAATGCAACAAAATGGATAAGATGCCCATGTATCGATGGGAAGAGGTCATCAACAACAACATGAATAAAGAGCTGATAGAATTATAGGAAGCCATACTAGTAGATAAGGAAGAAATCCCCCTTTTATCCTATTATTCATTTTTGATTCACTTAGTTATAGGCCAATTGGAGTAGTCCTTGATTTCTCAGATAGGAGGAGTCTATGCTACCATGGTCCAAGATATATTATTGTGTATACAAGAGGGGTGCTCAAGCTATGCAGCCTTCTTGAATTTCCTCCTAGTGATTCATGCTCGCCTATGCAGAGAAAAACCTGACAGATTTGGGGTTGGGGTGAGGACGTTCCTGCATGAATCTAAAGTAGGTGATTTATTATATATAGAATAATATTCTTATATTAGACTCTATGGGTCTAAGTTACCATGAAAATCATTACCTAAAAACTTCCCAATATCCATAGCCATTCTAGAGATATCTAGGAAGATAGCAGAAGAGGTGAAATTCCGATCTATAAGGAAGAAAGGAGGGGTTCCATGATTATCGATACCTAGCAGAATGGGCACCTATATATATTTGGGCCACTTCTCTTTTCTACAGGCTATATGGAATATGGACACATACTATTTTCAAGAAGTGACATGGAGACCCTATGACCCTCATGGTTATCATAAAAAATGGTCTCTTCAAAGCTCTCCCTCTTGTAGGTTACACATAGGGAGGAAAATTTTAGAGGATAAAATACAAAAGACTCTCAGGCATAAATGGTCATTAGATTTAGTATGGAAGAAGGATGATAGGCCATAAAAAAAATTAGAAATAGTAAGGGAATATGGCTTCAAAATGAGGCTTCATAGGAGATTATTGGTTGATAAAGTGGTTCCTTTGGTCCCTGTTGCTCCTCTAGAAGAATTCTAGGACCCCATATTTTAGGTTTTCCATCAGAATACATACCTACTTGAAGTTATGATGAAGATAGTGGATGAAGCACAATAAGAGTAGGCAAGGCTCCCTTCATACTCTAGATCTCCCATTATCGTATCAAATGGAAAGGAGTTGATCACTCACTCCTCACAACAAGTGCAAATATTCACATTATTCAGCCCAGACATTGATGTCTCCATCCGATCAAACTGATCTAATAGTCGGTCAATCCACATTGTTTTTTGCCACCCTAATAATCAACCAAAATAAACATCCCATCCCTCCAAAAGCTCTGAAGAAAATATAGGAAGCAAGAGGGCTATAAAGCATACTTAGGAAATATGAAGTCTAGGAAGGAAGTCCCTCACAATCCCCTATTGAGAAAAGGACCAAGACTGAGTCATTTGCTTTGGACATAAAGAAATTTACACTATATAAAATGAGTGATATACTCTAGTTCACAACCGATGAAGAAGATCATATACAATACATGGAAGAGGAAAGATCTCCTAGTAAAGGAGTATGCAAGACTAGGGGGATAGCAAGATAAGAACCATGTGATGTATCCACTACCACATTTACCATCCATCTGCCACCTAGCCTAAAAGAAGCCATGATTGACCTCGGTAAGGGAGTAATTATGGCTGAAGTTGACCCAATGGATATGATGAAATCACATGTAGCCTCCCAAGTGCAAGTGATGAAAGCATTGGAGAAGGAGCTTACAATTTTAAAGACTAAGGCCGTAGAGGTAGAATATTTATAGCATAAGGTACAACAATTATAGGCATAAATAGAAAAACTAAAGAAAATGCTAACTCTCTCTTAGGCTATCACCACAAAAGCCAACAACCACTTTGGAACTATTGATGAGTTCAAGTAGGAGATGAAGGATAAGATACAGGATAGAATGGATGATCTCTTGATAATATTTTATAATATTTATGCTACTAGGCATATTGTCGGTATTATAAAATACCTGTTGTAGCAAGCTAATCATAGAGTGAATATGATACATCCTATGTTTCAAAAATTCAAAGAAAATTATGTGGAGGTCAGTGCAGGGGTAGTTACCTTGAGGGATGGTTTCAATTTTTTCTTTGTAGAAGAGTATGCAAAGATTTTCATTTATCTACAAAAAAAACTAAATTGGATTCATTAGGACCAAGAGATCACCAACTCTCAAGAGGAAGTAGAAAATGAGCTAAATTACTATGGGTTCACATTGGATGAATTGATCCAAAAATCCAATATTAAGGATTTTTTTCTTAATAAAATACAATATTTTGTGTAGCGACCCCGGGAACGCACACACCAGTCCCTTGTCTAAAACCCTACTTGTAATGATATTTAGAATACCCAAGATGAAATGGAAAGACAAAAGGAAAAAACATATAACACTAAATAATAAAATATGGATCTCTTTGTTGATACTGAAGCTCAGTTACATATCGGTACCTCTTAGGGATACCCATTTTGATAGTATAAATTTCAAATAGGCAAGGAGTGACCCTTCTGCAAAGAGGTGGTGTGCTTTTAAAATCTTCTCGGTTCTGCACATGAAAATGTATGAGGGCTTACAGATGCCTCCTTCTCTAGGTCTATTTCCTAGAGGGATCCCTTTTGCTCTCGTATATTTTAATCTTCTTCTAATGTACCTGTGGCCCTGCAAGAAATGAAACAACAACACACATTTAGGTGTCCGAGATTGCCTCCCTAGATGAGGTTGTTAGTAATGAAAGAATGTAATGGAAATATGATAAAACTATGCCATGAAATCATGTAAATCTATGCTAATGATATAAGAAAATAGAATAAAAGATGCTATGTCTATCTAAGCCAAGCCTATAGGCCAATGTCCAAGACAACAGTCGCTAAAGTAAAACTTACCCTCTTTGCCCCAAAGCTATGGATCAAAGACTATAATATGATGTTGAAGATAGTAGGTGGTATGCTCTTTGATTCGTCAAAGCATCGTCGTACACATGATATCAAAGAGAACTTTATGAGTCTTGAAAGCTCCTCTCAGGAAGATGTCTAAATATCTCTGGATATCTAATTCTCTCTCTCCTTTGGTGCTCTTAGGCTTACACCTTTTATAGTGTGAAACCCTAGGTCTATGTCCAAGCCCTAGAAATGAATTTCTCATGCGTAGTGCAAGTTAGCATGAGAAGCCTTTGTCCATTGTCTATATTTGAAGGCCAGTTAACTAAATATAACTGCCCACTTGAGTATTCTATGCGAACTGGTCATTAGCATGAGAAGCTTTTGTCCTTTGTTTATGGTTGGAGGCTAGTTAACTTAAGTCTAAATGCAAACTCAAGTCTCCTATGTGAACTGGTCATGAAAAGGAATGCAAAGTCACACTCACTCACCTTTATTACATGCAGAATGCCACTTCTACCCTATATTGGGTCTATTTGTCAAAAAACCACTTCTTATGGCTTAGATGCTATCATATATAGTGGCTATGATATGGCTACTATCATCTATAGTGGCTAAGGTCTGGCCACTCTAGGCTTGAGCGGCTAGGATCTGGTCACTTTTGGCTTGAGCGACCAAGCTTGGATGGCTTGAAAAGGCCCCAAATGAATGGTGAGAACCACTGTTGATGCTTGGAAATTCCAATATTATGTCTTATGATCTTATGAGTGTGTCTATGTAAGTATCTCCCCTAAGCATGACACAATTTAGGTGTCTACAGATGCGCTGTGTGGAAAACACAACGTTGAGCAAAAATGTAGACTGATTTGTTTGTAGGGTGTATGGTGATCAATGGTATGATCAATGTTAGATGGCCCAATCATGAAAGTTGGTGCACACCCCTTAAATCATTGCCTCAATGTTCGAAGGACTTAGATCAATGGATTTTTCATGTTAAATTGCACTCATTCCTCAAACTCAATCGGGTAGCTTCAACTGCTACAATAATTCCAATCGATAGGAGAGCTACAATTGAAGATGTCATGTCTACTTATGTTCCCAAAAAACAAGGAAAATTTGTGATTGTTGTATGCAATGATTTGAAGGATGAACACGATTTTTCTATGATCAAGTTATCTTTTGTTGATTTTATTTATGATTATGTTGAAGTTTTGAACTACCTCCTCACACAATGATTTGGTGAAGAAATGACAATGAATGAACTGACAAGTTGCTTGACCAATATGACTAATATGGTTCCTTTCTAGAATTTTCTGCTTTTAATGGGTAATACCACATCCAAGTGTGATTCCAATTGCTTATGATAATTATCCATCCCTATCCTGAGGAGCAATAAAACTATCAATAGCCTTCTTAAGGAGTTAGGATGAGTGATTCTATTTATGCCTAGATTGTATCACTTTGACTTAATGTTTTTGATGTCATAGGGGAATTAGAATGACCCCTTCACACTCATGGAGTAGTCCGACCATCTTGATCTTCTTTGGGTTTGAAGAGTGACATCATCATTCCAAAATGAGTTGCTTATGCCCCAAGTGACATTATGGTTTCCTACTCATCTCATTGAAATACATGGAGTGAAAATTGCTACAATTGCTAAGTGGATAGAGTAGGTAATTGGATACGAGGCCTGCTTGAGATTATGATTTTATGTGATTATTTTTGTTATTTTGAACATTCTGATGATCCTAAACCACCAAAGTGTGCTTATTTGTTGTTTTGATATTCCCTCATGGAAGGAATTGCTTTACTTTGATATGTGGGTCTGGTCACTGTCAGGTCTAGTGGCCTCTGAGTTCCTGCCTGTGGCCACTATTGCCTTGAGTAGCCAAGAAGCTCAGGCTGCTGATGTTAGCAGCAACCAAGGCATAATTAAGGAAATATATAATTTTCAATTCTAGGGTTTGACCTATCATTTTCACTGTTAAAGATTCTATTTTTAGAGCTCTAGTGCAATGGTGGCAGTTGCGACTTCAAAACTTTGCTGGTGCTGAGGACATGGTTGCACGGGGTGAGACATTAGCTACTGGAGGAGCCAAAGCTTCTTAGGCATTTTTCTTCAAAACCCTAGCTCTCTTGTATTTATCTAAGTAAAATTAAACTTCACTAAGAAATGAGTAGAACGAAACTCACTAAACCTGTTGGCAATGAATAAACTCCATAATTAGGCTTAGGTTCTGTTTTGTTATGGTGGGTTAGTCCCCAATTTTGCTATCTACCAGTGGCTTCAACCTAGGGTTTTTTGATTTTTTTTTAATTATTAACCTGCTATCGTCATTTTGGTGTTCTCAAAATTAGCTTAGTTTTGATACTTGGGTAGGGGATTTGCTTTCCATTTTGTCTACTTTCCCTCCTTATGTCATTTTTTTTCAAAATATTTCATTAAATTTGTATTTTTTTTTAATTTTTTGGCCAAGGGTTCATTTGTTTGTCGTGTCGCCCCTTGGCCGTTGTTGCTCAGAGTGGCCAAATCTGAGTTGCTGTTGCTCTGAGTGGCCAAGCTTGAATCCCAATGGTCAAAAATTTGACCGTTGGGCCTTGGCCACTACTGCCTCCAGTGGCCTGGTTTTGGCCATCGTAGGCGACAACAGCTAAAGCTTAAGCCCTATTTTTTACATTTTGTGTATTGATTTTTATGATTTTTTTTAACTTTTGAATTTTTACTTTGCTTGATTAGGTGCAATTTATTCTTCCTTTGCTTATATTTAGAGTAACTTGTACTCTTTTGCACCATTTTCATGTTTATTGTGAATTATGCCTTAGATGCACTATAGTTATATTTTGTCCTTCTTCTACTTTGTTTAGATCCTCACTGCTCGGGCTTGGGACTCGAAGCTCCTGCTTGACTTGCTTCTTGGATTTGATGACACTGATTGGGAGTGGTTTAAGGCCCGTGGGCTATAGTACGTTATTAGGTTACCCCATATTATGGGCAACTAGGCTTATCTTATGGCTTTAGCCCACCGTTGGGACCCACAAAACAACACCTTCCACATTCCACCCAGTGAGATGACTATCAAGTTGGAGGATGTGTATAGGATATTTCAGATCCCATTCGATGGGGTGCCCATTATTTCATCGACCACTAATGATCAGGTGGCCATCTATGCTCAGGTGTTTGGAGCACACTCTACACAGGCCCTCTGAGAGACTGGGTTCGAAGGAGTATCTATCTATAAAGGCTTGGTATGATGCTCATGTTTTCATAGTGAGGCATGTCATGTTGTTGATGGTGATCAACAATGTTCTTATCCTAGATTGCTTGGGTTTGAGGTTCCCTTGGAACCTCCTAGCGGTGGTGCAAGACCTACTAGATAGTGAGGAGCCTATCATCTATGCATGGTGTAGATTGATATTGGCTCAGTGCTACGATGAGTTGTACCATATCCATCGATGGGGACATGTCAGCATTACCTGTAGCTTTCTCTTATAGGTTTGGGTATGGGAGCACATTATAGTAGATCATCCTAAGGGGCTCCCAGTCGTGATAATAGTGGTCGATGCTTGGACATAGTCCTATGCTTCCAGATGGGCTTGAGAGCATGAGGAGCATAAGAGCCGCACTTTTACAGGGGATCTATCCCAATATACTGATGCTTTCACCATACTGTTGGTCGAAGATGTCGTGTGGTAGCCTTACTATGAGTGTCCTACTTGGGATGATCCAGCTAGTTTTACTACCAAGACACGGTGTGAGCAATGGTTCGTTGACTGTAATATTGCTATCTGGGAGTATATTTTCTACTCTTAGGTTCTTCATCAGTACGGATTGTAGTAGGATGTTCCCTTGATACTGTTCTTGTACATGCACATCATAGCAGAGAAGGACCTACCTCCATGATAGATCACAAAGCTTTCATGTGAGGAGGATGCCCCAGCCATAGACCCTACAGTGGCTGGGGGAGTTACAAAGGCCTACTCTTAGTGGTGGGGTGATCGGATATGGCATGGCATCGAAAACCTAGGGCATGAGGATGATGGTAGGGCTGATGGCATAGATATGACAGGATGTAGGGTTCGATATAGGACCAAGGTATGGGGCCAGCCGATAGAGCAGGTGGTAGTAGAGGATCCTAAAATTCTTGAGGAGGAGGAGTTAGAGCCCAAGGAGAGAGACTCTCCTTTGAGAGCATAATTTCATGAGGTCAAGGCTGAGCTTTAGGCCACTAAGATACAGATATAGTGGTGAGATGCTACCATTGAGTAGCTCTCAGCATAGATACAGGCTCTACAAGCTACTATTGGGGGTGGCGATGTTAGGATGTAGTTTGTTGTTCCTCCTTCTACACCATAGGAGGCTCCAATGGTAGGTTCAGGGGTAGATGTTGGATATATTTAGTCTCTATTGGATGAGCATGAGGAGTAGATCTGGGGACTTGTGGATCATGTCACCATCCTTCAGATGCAGCTTAGGAGGCATGGGCTTGTCCCTAAGGATCCAGCTAGTGTAGGTGGTTCACATATCAGTGGGCACTCTACCTCAGGGTAGTCTTCCACCCATCCTAGCCAGTGGATCTGGACTCAGACATAGATACCGATAGGCTCAGGGGCTCAGGCCCTATATTTGATTGATGCTCTACTTGGTTCTTGATCCATTTTTATGGTCGACTGACCTACATGACTATAGTCCACGAGCATTTTTGTATATCCATTGGACTTGACACACATACTTTTATGATAGCTTTGCTTTTTATGACTCATTATGTGTATCATTTATTGCTTATGCTTTTGTTATTATTTTGTTTTAAGATATGATGCGATGATGATATTTATGATAATTTTATGAATATGCTAGATGATAGATGATATATGAAGATGCTTAAATGGATGTGTAGATGCTTATATGTTTTGATGATATGATGCAATGTATTTTGATGATGAATGGTGAATTTATGATTGTATGGAAATGGATATTGCCTATATGTTTTATGATGTGGTTTATGGATGATTAATGACTTGTTGTGGATGCCAATGTTATTGTTAAATGCATGTTTAATTTTTAATTTAATTGTATGCATCTAACTTATGTGGTGGAATGTTATAAATGAACATGTATGCTCTAATCACTTAAACCATACATAATGCATATGACATTGACAATATTAATGGGTGATACCATAGAAAGTAAAAAAAAATCATGAATTTAAATAATCACTCCTATCATAAGAATTGATTAAGTATTCATATATGAGATGTAATGGTGTGTAATGTATTTTCTTAATAAGTTTATGTAAATTAAAAGATATAAAGTAGTCAGTGGTCGTCTATATACTATTTCTAATATATATGCGGTATCTGTCCTACTATGTTGATACCCCCTAATTTATAGAATATTATAAAGAAAAGTGATGGTGTGAATAATTTTATGATTTGTTGCTATGTAAAATTTTTTGGGGCTTTTCGAAGATTGAAACACTCTAGTTCCCCTATCAACAACTATCTACTTACTACTTAGACTTTTGAAAAGTAAGGCTTTTACCATGGACATGGTTTTTCATGATCACTGTGTGTGCATGTTATTGTTTATTTTGAGATAGAACTCAAGAATTTCCTTTGATGTCAGGTGGGATTATTTCAGCCCATTGCTAAGATCAGGGATCCTTAGGTGTTCATCTCATCCTTATTTTGGACTTAGTTGGACTATAGCACTAGGCAATATTTGGTTACCTAAGCTAGCTCATCCACATTCAAACATTGGTATACACAAATGCATGAAGCAATTGTAATAGACATATCATCATGCGTAAGGATTTCTCCTTCCATTTTTGTACAATGCTGAGAATTCCAGGGATTCAAAATTTATTCCCTTCTTTTTGGCTTCTTTTTGGCTCTGGATATTTGCTCATATGTAGTGATGAAAATAATTTTTATTTTTATTGATTTTTCCTTTGAGCGGGGATGTTTTTTGTAGCACTAATAATCACTGTTTATTTTTCTCATACGTAGTGATGAAAATAACTGTTTATTTTTTATTGATTTTTTTGAGCTTGATTTTTTTTTTGAACTTATGATTTGTGCTTTGAATTTTTGCTTTGAAATCTGGACTGTATGCTTGGCCTTTTGAATATGTAATTTTGCTTTGGGTTTTTCTTGTTTTGATTTAAGCAAGGAATTTGGATAGGGTAAAGCTTGTCCTTTTGCAAATTCTTAGCACCTTTAAACCAGTTGCATAGGGGGATAAGCAAGGATAATCCTTTTCGCTTAAGGTAACCTAGACCGCTTTGCAGCTTTCATATTTTCCTTGTACCAGATAGGATTTTAGTGTTTCAATTAGTGATGGGATCTTGAATATCCAATGCTTTATCATAGCTAGGCATTACCTTTTACTAATCAAAATTGTTTTCCTCAAAAGTTCATAAGATTACTAGATGTGGTTGACTAACTGAAAAACCTTATTTTATTATGTATAGCAACAAATAATGGTTGTGTTGAAAAACACAATTACACACATGTGGATGGAGGTATGGATATGAATGAATTGTGTGAAAAACTATGGTATAAATTTTAAGGCTCTCATGACATATACAATTGTAATGTATGTGAAAATGCAATGCAATGATGTGGATGCAAAATGTGAAGTGCAATTATTTTTGTATTTTTGATTTTATGTTATTTTTGTATTTTTAATTAATTTGACCAAAGGGCTTGTTATGTCTTTGGGGATTTTGTTATTGATTTTGACCAAGCAATTTGAATTACCCTTGGATCTTTTGATTTGATCGGATTTGACCAAGCGGTTTGAATTACCCTTGGAGCCTTTGAATTGATTTTGACCAAGTGGTATGAATTACCCTTGGAGCCTTTGATTTGATTTTGACCAAGCGGTATGAATTACCCTTGGAGCCTTTGATTTGAATTTTTAAATTTTATGTTTTTTTGATTTGTTTGTATTTTTGACATATTTGAATGTTTTTTTGAATTATGACATATTTGAATGTTTTTGTGTTTTATGTGTAAAATGCCTTTAAGTGAATGATATTGAGAGGTTTAGGCTCTTCAACACCATCTAATGATATAAGGTGATATGATCTAGGCCCAAATCTCATTGAAATCATATATGGAACTATCCAGTTTGTCGTGAACTTATCTCACAAATGCGATGATAGATTTGAATTCTATTGGTTTTCTTTGAGCACTAGATCTCCAACCTTGAATTCCCTTAGGTGGACTTTACTATTGTAAGCTCACGCAAGGTGATATTGGTAAACATGAAGATGCTCTAAAGCATTGACTCGACGTTCATCAAGAAGCATCAATTGATCAAGGCGGTCTTGCTGCACAACTTCATCATCTATGAAGTCCTTTAATGCTATGTGTAGAGTCGAGATTTCCAACTCTAGAGGCATGATGGCTTCAGTGCCATATACTAGTGAAAATGGTGTTGTCCCAGTGGGCATCCGTATACTAGTCCTGTATGCCCATAGTGCAAGAGGCAATTACATGTGCCAATCCTTGTGATTTTCTTGCACTGTCTTCCTCAAAATGGAGACTATTATTTTATTTGACGCTTCTACTTGCTCGTTTGCTTGCGGATAATAAGGCATTGAAATACTATGCTGAATGTGATATTTTTTCATTAAAGCACACATGTTTTTATTCTTGAAAAGTGGCCCATTATTCGATATTATCTTAGAAGGGACCCCAAAATAACTTATGATATTGTGGAGTATAAAATCCGCAATCCTTGGTCCAGTTTTTGATATTAAGGGGATCACTTCTACCTATTTAGTGAAGTATTTTGTGGTCATTATGATGAATGTATGTCGGCTTGAGGATGGGGGTGAGATTTTCCTAATCAAGTCTAGTCCCCACTGTGAGAATGGCCATGCTGCATGGATGGGCTGTAAAGCTTGCGATGGTAAGTGTGTTAGGTTCAGATGATGCTGACATTTACAACATTTGTTGACATACTCACAGTAGTCCTTTTTCATTGTGAGCCAATAGTAACCCATTCTCAAGATGCACTTAATGATGGTTATGCCACTGAAATGGCCTCCACATGTTCCGTTGTGAGCTTGCAAAACTACCCAAGATGTTTCCTAGGGCTCAAGACAATAGAGTAATACTCCATCATATCCTCGTTTATAGAGGATTTCTCCTAGAAAAATGTATCTTGTTGCTCTTTGTTTGAATGTTCACCTTTTAGTAAGCAAAAAAACTTGAGGTATTATTCCAAGCTTTAGGAAGTCCCATAGTTGGGAAATCCAATCTTGATAGGCTACAACTTCTATAGAATAGACAACTTGCTCTTTCTGTATTTTTGATGTAGCGAATAAGGATTGAGGATCAACTCTATGGTATATGGTTGCACCACACTCTATAGGTCCTTGGGATATAAAATACCCGCAAGGTGCTATTTGCAAGAAATCTCTGGCTATGAAGGACCAATCCTAATTTGGTTTGATGTTTATCATGTTGATTGATTCTTGATTATCAAAAGCCTCACGGAGTGTTGCTGAGTGTGAAAGAACTTTCACATGAATGGTTGTAAAATCAACGGATGGATTCTAAGGGATTAAGGATCCCAAAGAGGCCATGGTGTCTGCAAATCTATTTGATGTACGAGGGATTGCCTCGATGTCGTACCATTCCAACCAGGCTAAGTAATTGTCAACAAGTTCCTTGTAAGTCTTTAGGAGTGGGCACCTGCATTGGAAGAGTCCTTTGACTTGGTTTACTATGAACAAGGAGTCACCAAAGATATTCAATCTTTTAATGCTCATCACTATGGCTATTTGGAGTCCCAAGATCAATGCTTCATATTTTGCATTGTTTTTGTGTATGGGAAGTCTAGTTTAAATGATAAGAGAAATGGAGCACCCTACGGTGTGATAAATACAATCCCTGCTCCACCTCCTTGTTCACACTTTGAACCATCAAAGAATAATGACATGTCTTTTTCTTTCTTAGGTTCTTCGAGTTCTAGTGGATCTGATAATGCAAAAACTGCATCATCAAGCAACTCTATGGTGAGAGGCTTGTTATCCTAAAGAGGCGTTTCTGCTAATTGATCTACTATGACTTATCCCTTGATGGAATTTTGGCTTACGAATTCTAGATCAAATTCTATCAATAACATTATCCACTTTGCGGTACGTGTATTATGATATGTCTTGCTCATCATGTACTACAAAGGATTTTGTTTTGATATGACGTAGGTCGTATGGATCAACATGTAGTGTCACAATTTTTGATTTGTAAAGACCACTACTAAACACAACTTTTTGACATACGCATATCCTAGCTCATAACTCACCAAGGTGCGACTAATGTAATATATGGCTTGCTATTTATCTTGTGCATTCTTTTGGGCTAACATGGTGCCCAATGCAAAATTAGTAGCCGATATATAGTAAAAATGGTATGTCTAGCCTTGGTGGAGCCAATACTGGTGGTGTTTCCAAATAAGTTTTGATCTCTGCAAATGCTTGATGGCATTCTTAGTCCCAATTAAAGGGGACTTCCTTGCATAACAACCTGTTCATAGGTATGCATTTGTCTAATAATTACGCAATGAATATTTTGATGGATGCTATCTTGCCTTGTAGGCTCCTCAAATCCCTAATGTTGGTAGGGGCAACCATTTCCAGTATAGCCTTTACCTTTGTAGGATCTACTTCAATGCCTTTCTTGGATACGATGAATCCCAAAATATTGCCAAAAGTTATGCCAAATACGCACTTCTTAGGATTCAATCGGACATTGTGTTCTATGATGTGATCAAAGACTTGTCTAAGGACTTCGAAATGCTCTTGTTGCAATAGGGACTTGGATAGTAAGTCATCCATGTAATATTCCAAGATCTTATGTATATAGTCATGGAATATGTATGTCATGGCTCGCTGATATGTGGCACCAACATTTTTGAGACCGAATGGCATCACTTTGTAACAAAATTTTCCCCATGGAGTAATGAAAGCATTTTTATGTTGTTCTTCAGGCTTAATATAGATTTGGTTGTATCTAGAAAACCATCCATTAGGGAGAGCATTTCATGACCTGTTGTTGCATCTACAAGAGCATCTATGTTTGGCAATGGGAATGAATCCTTTGGTGTTGCCTTATTTAAATACATGAAATCCATACAGATACGAACTCTTCCATCAGGTTTCCCTATAGGTACCATGTTTGACACCCATTCAGGGTAGTCAATAGGAACTATGAATACTGCATTCAGTAGTTTTTGCAATTTGTTCTTCACCATCAAAGCGACGGTTGGATGCATTTTCATTAGTTTTTTCTTGACTGAATTCTTCATGGGATCCAATGAAGGTTGTGAGTGACTAACTTTGGATCTATCCCTAGAATGTCTTTGTAAGTCCAAGAAAATATGTTTGGCCTCTCCTTGAGGAGAGGAATTAAGATGGCTTGTTTCTTTGGAGATAAACTTTATCCAAACTTGAATTTCCTTGGTTGGGTAGGATCATCACTGATATCCACCTTAAAAGTTGCTTCTATAGCCATATGTGGCCCATACTATAGCTGATGAGGCATGGGTATAAAATGAATGTCATCGACAGGATTCATAGGACCTACTGACTCAGGTCCCAAACCAACATGGAAGATGTCATACGTACAACCTAATGTGAAATGGAATGGCTGTAACATTTATTTGTTGGGGAAGAGGTCTTCAAGCTCTATGGGTGAATTAGCGTGATACCAATAAATATCATCCACATCATGCAATAATTTGGTAGGATCTATTGGATTATGAAGTGGAGTGGTCAAATCAATGGAGATCATATTGATAGATGGGATGAAATCTCCATGACCACATGGGTGCAATCTTGTCTTAGGGGTTTCCCTTCCATACTCGTGATGAGGTTATGGAGGAATGGGAATTTTTGGATCTATCCCATGAGCAGGGTGGACAATAGGATCATTGGGCTCTAATTGTTCTTTGAATGTACACAGAGGGGGATTGATCACCCAATGAATGGAAGCTAGGTCAATAGGTCTTCCCAAAAATTGGATATGAGGGTCTATGGCATGGATTTCCACCTCTCTCTCTACTAGCTCATTGAATTACTATAAGTGGTGAGGTCTAAGATAAGCCATCTCGGTCTCATCCTCAAAGTCATCATTACTTATCAAAAAACCATTAGCATTGGTATGCAGCCCTAAAACAAGGGGCTCATGTCTTGACCTCAAGTAGGCCATCTCTATTTCATCTTCATATTCTTAATCACTTATGAAGAATCCATTTGCATTTGTCTCTTATCCCAAAGTCAAGGGTTGATGGCTTAGGCCTAGGTAAGCTCTTTCTGTTGAGTCTTCTAATTCATAGTCACTTTCATCTAATGTATATCCACTCTCATTGTGGATGGATCATGTGAATCTTTGCAAATAGTGAATCCCTTGATAGGCTAAGCCAAGTTGCACCTCATCATCACTTTCTTCATATCCATTATCCTCATCCCATGAGTTGTACCCTATTGGGGTGGAATCAATTGAGGTATTTGGATGATAAGTTTTTGAAGGTGGTATGTTTATCGTGGCCACTTATCTGTTGCTCAAATTTGCTATTCTTAGGGGATGATAAGGAATGAAATCAATGTCTTCTCCTAACCCTATGCTTAATATTTCCAATATCGCTACAAGAGAGTCATCTCAACCTCTGCTATAATAGCCTAAGTCAAATATGTTGGAGGGAAGCTGATATAGTGGCTCGTAAGGCCTCCTGCGCCCCTGCTCATATATGCCAAGGCCATAGCCATGCCAATGGCAATGCTCAAAGTAGCTTAGAGAAAACTCAAGATTAGAGAGGTAACAAATATTTACTATGAATAATTCATCACCATCCTCTTCTGTATCTGAAGACTTATGGGCACAGTCCAGGCTGGCATAAATAAAATTGGTTTGGTTGGGAGAGATTCCAAGTGGAACCATTCCTACTGGTGGCCTCAAGTCTTTAGGCCTCCCTATGTCTTGTGAAAACTCAATAATAGGGATAAAGGTAATGTTATGCACAAGATAATAACCTATGCCTATGCTTTCCAAGTGTATTGATGCATATGACATGGATGACCCCATGGATGATACTAGCGAAGCAGGGTGATAATCACTATCTTCATCTCAATCTTGAGGATCTTCCTCTTCCATAGGACTTGGAATTTTAGCAATGGATACAGTTGGCACTTCTTTGGGCCTTTCTTCCTTAACTAAGGGTGCCTTTAGATTTTGATTGTATTTTTATTTTGATGTTGATGGTACTTTAGAAGCATTGACTATCTTGAGTGCACCAGGAGGTGTTGATGTGCATGGGTATTTTCTTACCCCTTTGTCTTTGTTATCCACTTGTGTGGTTGGGTATGAAGGTGCCACATATAGGTGAGTAGAAGGTATCATGAATTATCCTAAAATGTCCACCTGATTAACGTATTTAAAAGGCTCTTCATCGGCCAGAACCAGATAGACTTTGTTTTTGTTCACATACTTGACACACTGGTGCAAGATCGAAGGCACACACTTCATGGTCCTTATCCAAGGGTGCCCTAAGAGGATTTTGTACTACATAGCTCCTTCCAAGACATGACACATCACAAGGATTGTCTTGTGCCCCACCTTGATGGGTAGGACTATCATTTCTATAGTATTGCATAAAGCATCATTAAAAGCTCTCAATGTGTAAGCTCTTGAAACAATATTGGTCTTGGGTATCTTGAGGTGCTCTATTGCAGTTGTTGTAATGATGTTAATCGATGAACCTGTATCGACCAAAACCCTCTTGAAAGGTAAGTCATTGATGGTAGCTACAATATTTAGCGAAGGTTTTGGTAAGGCAACAAAAAATTTCTTAATCTCATGATCATAGAATCAGATTATAGGTTCCTAGCATTCTTGTGCTTGTCCCACAAAGTGAGTGAATGTATGCACATCTTGTGGTTGAAGCTCAATTGTTCTTAAAATATCCATTAGAGTCTCCCTATGCTTTTGGGACTGGTGTATGGGCTCATAGATGGATAGCTTAGCTAGAGTCGCTTGTAGGTTTTTCATCAATCTACTCCGAATAGTTATCATAGGTCTCGTCAGTGGACCTGGAAGGTTGTCTTGCCTTTGCCTAGGGGTGGCTGGGATGTTCATGGTAGCTATAGGCAGTTGCATTTGACCATACCACCTAGTCCTTGTTGCTATGTTAATGATCTCAACCATCCCAACGCATCCATGGGTAGGTATGTCAGGTCGAACCTGATTGACTTGGGACCCTTGCTCTCGAGGGACCTCATTATTTGGAAATGGGTTTTTGTATATGCCCATGTCTCTATTATCAAGAGCTAGTGGGTTGTCAACTTTGAGTTCTCCTGCCTCAATCATGTTTGGTACTTGATGCTTAAACCTGACGTAAGCCTCAATGTTATGCCCCTGTATCTTGTGATAATGGCAAAATTGATCTTCCCTATATCCTTTTGGCTTAGAATGGTTGGGATCTATAAGAGTTATATCAAGAAATATGATCCTCCTAGTCTCGCTCAATTTATTAAAGATTGATTGCATTGATTTTTTTAGAGGCATGAAATAACGAGGTGACTTGCGTTCTCAATTTCTTCCCTTATTGTTCCTTTGGTTGTAGTTGGCTTACAGGAGATGTGCTTGATAGTTCTATGGTTTTTGTGCACCCCCATCCTTGGGTGTAGCCAATATGACTTGATTTACTGGAGTAGGGTTGCCCTGCTTCTGCTTATACTTGTCATTATTACCATTATTTTTCACTCCTTTTTATTTTGGATATTAATGGTTCCCTCATATACTTTTATCTCTTCAATGAGCTTGGCCTATGGCAAAGATTCCTCAAACAAAGGATACTGTTGGAGTTGTAGCAAGAGGGATATATGTTTAGAATTTTTTTTAATAAACATGTGAATGATCTCTTCTATGGGAATGAAGAATGATAATTTTGCCATGATTTTTCTCCATCTATTCCCATAATCTATTACTGGCTCATCATCATAATGTTTCAAGTTAGACAGATCTGAAAGGTTCACCTTCTTCTTAGCACCAAAGGAGAAACACTTCAAGAATGCATTTAATAGTTGTTCAAAATTGGTTATGCTATGCTTAGGTAGTTGGTTGAACCATTGAGTGGCAACACCTAAAAATGTCATTATGAATGTTCTTAGCATGAGAGCATCATTGTCTTCAAGATAAAAAAAGGTATTGATAAAATTTGTGACATGCTCTTGTGTATCGTCTTCACCTTTAAAATTTTCTAACCTAGGCATATCAAAGTGCGTAGGATATGAAGGGCTAGGGATAAATGGGCACAATGGTTGATTGTGTATCTTGCTCAATGTTGGTGAGTTTCCAGCTGCCTCTTATTTCTCAAAGGTTTTCATCTTTTTATCAAGATCTTGAAATGCCTTTGATGCATGGATTTCCTCCTCTTGTAAGCATATTCACATTGGAAATGGAGGTGATCCTATATCCATTTGATTTGTTCCATTTTCCTCTCTCCTATGAGGGGACTTAGGATTGTGATCTTGGTTTGCTATGTTTGCCATTCCTCCATTAGTTGGATTTCATTCATGATTTGGTGAGGGGTTTCGTTGTGGGCTATCTTTTCTAGTGCACTTCTCCTTAGGTGAGTCAACGTATCTTGTTCTTTGGTGGTCACCAATATTTACCTATAAATTGTTACGAGCTAGCTGCTCAACTTGCTCTCTTAAATGTTGCTCGTGTTGGTGCAAGAGTCTTTCTCTTTGTTTCTCTTGTTTGAGACTTCCACTAGCTCTCATTCTTTGCGTAATGCATTTTCTAACCACCTCATTCAATTAGTTTGTGTTGTCATAGAAGACTCATGTTTATCTAACTTTGTTCTTGTTGTTTTGACTCAGATTCCTTGAGGGGATTTTTGTTGTATCTGTACTCTTGCTAGTTAATGTGACTTGTTCAGTGTATTGTTGAGTATCCCTATGATCAAACTCCACGTGTCTTCTATGGGGTCGCTTACGTATGTTTAGAAGTCATAGTTCGTGAGCCTCCATATGCAGAATTCTCAGTAGCTACAGTTCTTTGAGTTGGTTGAGTAGGAAATCGATCCAACCCATCTAGTTGTCTTGTTTTCCATGGCTGATCCCGTGGGGTGCCATTTACTCCTATGAGGTCGGTCTATAGGAATATTTCATTTTGTGTGAAGGATTTCTTCTATATGATTCCCATGACTAGATGTATCTCTAGTTTCCTGCCCTTTAGTGGGTAGACCTATTTCATATGTTTCTTGTGAGTCTTGAGGTGTTGTAATTCTTGTTTGCCTTCTTGATGAAGAGGGCTTAGTGGTAACATGCTTCCTCCATGTGGATGAATATGTGGTAGTCTCATCATACTTATGTGAAGAATGAGTCTTAGAACCTTCTCTATGTCCATGCAAGGAGGAAGTCCCTGAAGCTTCCTCATGTCTTTGAGATGTTTCTATGTGTTTAGAGGAGGCCCTTGAGGTCTCCTCATGTCTCCTTGATGAGGATGGTTGTGAAGCCTCTTTTTGTTTATGTGAATTTGTTCCATGATGTGGTTCCTTACTTGGGGTTTCTCGAGGAGATCCCCCAAGGGTTGAATTATCACCCCTTAGGCTCGCGTAACTACGTCTCATGGTCTTATGGGTAGGTCATTCAATGTTACTATGACTCCACCTATGGGCATGAATTGCTTTTGTCTCTCCCTCGGTATCAGACCGAGGGTGTTTACTTCTTGTTTTGACCATGTTGTTTTATGACTTGATTTTTTTGAGTTGCAAATTAGGAATGACCACACAATTCCAAACAAATGTTTATCTTGATTATCGATTTAAGTGTGCCTTAAACTATTTGGTGTGTTTTGATGTGTTGTTCTTTCGAAGACTCAGCCATAGTGACAATCAAGTACACTTGTGCCAAACATGATTTTATTAAATTAAGCTAGGGTACACCACTGAATACCCAATGGAGGGTTTGCATAGCTCTTCCACTCTGAACCAATGATTGTTCCAATAGTGGGAGATAGTTTGAACATAAGTAACTTAGTGTCACTATAAGTAAATTTCTCAATCCGTTTCTAGGAAGCTCTAGGGGGCAAACTAGTGGAAGGAGATGAATTCCAATGTCACTGTACTGAATTGAAGGTTGGTGATGAAATCCAACTCTCCAATGTTTAAATGAGATGTACATGTGTGGTGTTCATTTTAATCTCATGTAACATAAAATGAATCATATAGCAGCAATGAGTATTTTCTATATGCCTAAGTGCAAAAATACATTTCAATATTCAAAAATATGCATGAAATACTATGATTTGTATGATCACACTTTATTTTGTGCAACTATGGCCTCTAGTAGGGCCTCAAAGCAAGCAAACAACATACGATGTCTAGCACATTGGGTTCTAGGGTAAAATTTTCAAGCATAAACCGCTATTAATAACAATGCCTATTGGAAATTTTAAAAGAAGATCTAAGATATATGAAATGCTTAATTCTTTCTTCTTTATTATTTCAATTTCCAAACATAAATGTGCTTTAAGTTCTCTATTTTGAACACATAGAAGTAGATAGAAAGCTATAAAATATTAGGGAAGCTATACCAACCTTTGATCCAGCTCAAAGAGTTTGTGTTTTGACCTCTGCTGCACTCTAGTTCTTGCCACTGTTGACCATAGGAGCTGGTTCTTGGCTGCTGTAGCTCAGAGTAGCTAGTTTCTGGCTGTTGTATCTTAGAGCAGCTAGTTTTTTGCCACTGTAGCTTAGAGCGGCTAAACCTGCACATAAAATTAAGTTAGTTTTCAAGTAGAAAATGAAAAATTAGTGGTGGTTCCATCGTGATCGCCATTTGTAGTGACCCCAGGAATGCATGCACCGATCCCTTTTCTAAAACCCTACTTGTAATGCTATTTAAAATTCCCAAGATAAAATGGAAATACAAGAGGAAAAATCATATAACACGAAATAAAAAAATATGGATCTCTTTATTGATATTGAAGCTCGGTTACATGTCGGTCCCTCTTAGGGATACCCATTTTGATACTATAAATTACAAATAGGTGGTGTGCTTATAAATGCTTCACGGTTCTACACATAGAAATGTATGAGGGCTTACAGATGCCTCCTTCTCTAGGTCTATTTCCTAGAGGGATCCCTTTTGCTCTCGTATGTTGTAATATTCATCTAATGTACCTATGGCCCTGCAAGCAATGAAACAACAACACACATTTAGGTGTTCAAGATTGCCTCCTCGGATGAGGTTGTTAGTAATAAAATAATGTAATGGAAATATGATAAAATTATGCCATGAAATCATGTAAATATATGCTAATGATATAAGAAAACAAAATAAAAGATGTTGTCTATCTAAGCCAAGCTTGCGGGCCACTGTCCAAGGCAACGAATGCTAAAGTAAACCTTACCCTCTTTTCCCCAAAGCTATGGGTAAAATACTGTAATCTGATGTTGAAAATAGTAGGTGTTATGCTCTTCGATTCATCAAAGCTCCACCATACATGTGATCTCAAAGAGAAATTTTTGAGTCTTGAAAGCTCCCCTTAGGAATATGTCTAAAGATATTTGGATATCTAATTCTCTCTCTCCTTTGGTGCTCTTAGGCTTACACCTTTTATAGTGTGAAACCCTAGGTCTATGTCCAAGCCCTAGAAATAAATTTCTCATGCGTAGTACAAGTTAGCATGAGAAGCCTTTATCCATTGTCTATATTTGAAGGCCAGTTAACTAAATATAACTGCCCACTTGAGTCTTCTATGCGAACTGGTCATTAGCATGAGAAGATTTTGTCATTTTTTTATGGTTGGAGGTCAGTTAACTTAAGTCTAAACGCAAACTCAAGTCTCCTATGTGAACTAGTCATGAAAAGGAATGCAAAGTCACTCCCGCTCACCTTTATTTCATACAAGCTGCCACTTCCACCCAATATTGAGCCTATTTGTCAGCAAACCACTTCTTATGGCTTAGCCACTATCATCTATAGTGGCTATGATCTGGCCACTATCATCTATAGTGGCTAAGGTTTGGTCACTCTAGGCTTGAGCGGCTAGGATCTGGTTGCTCTTGGCTTGAGTAGCCAAGCTTGGATGGCTTGAAAAGGCCCCAAATGAGTGGTGAGAACCAC